>JAPVLO010000053.1:7810000-10310000 GCA_027257055.1 Cephalopachus bancanus
CAAGGGCAGCGCTGGAAGGGCCTGCTTTGGGGGCTTCTGCAGGCTGCCCAGTCTCTCCGCAGGACCCAGAGCCCTGGTCTGCAACCTAGGGATGCTGCCACAGTGATGGTGGTTAATTACTGTCCAGATAGCCCAGGATGCTAATGATCATGTCTCTCTCATTAGCAGAGACCCTAGAACTAGCTCTTGAAAAGCAGAATCTAGCAAATGGTGTTAATTGGTAGAGCTCAAAGGTGAAAAGCCGCTGAGTGGCCTCGGTGCAATCTGGCACAGTGACTGCTCAGCACGCCAGGGTGGCTGCTGGGATGGGCTGCTGTCCTGTGATTCTGCAGAATGAATTATTGGGTCGGACCCAAGGGCTGGCCAAGCTTGAAAGAAAGTCCATTTGAAACCTGCATTTTGAGACGGTGGGCTTTCACCAGGCAAACCTGTAGCATTTTGCAAATCAGTGCCTTAAATGAGTCCTGGTTTGAGCCTGCTGATCTGAGACCTAAATATTTGAGGGGAATACAGCACACTCCAACTATAAAGAATAGTTGCTTCCATGGTGTTTTGACCCAAGGAAACAGCAGCTTCCTTTTCCCCATTGCACAACTGGCTGATGCATTGGTCCTCTCTCTCACCTGTTTTGGGAAAGCCAGACTGAGAAGTCTTGCGGCTGGGTTGTGTCTTCACAGACATAGAGCCTTCTCCCCTTCCTTCAAAGCGTGCGTCTCCCTACCTCCCCTCCTGGCAGGCTGAGCCCTGAATACAGACACAGCCCTGCAGCCTGTGTGGCCTGTAGCAAGTGAGGACTGCGATAGTGCTTAAGAGAAACATCTAAATTGGATAAAAACCCAGAATTTTTTTCCCCCGAAGAACCAGATGGGCAGGCTTGGGAGTGAGAGGAAGGGGGCTGCGAGAGGAATTGGTTTGACTGAAAACACTTGCTCGGGCCTATTTGTGTTTCATCCAAACGATGTTTCCCAGGGGAGGTTGCCAGTCCCTTAAATATCACAACAGCTGAAGAGCTGCAGGGCCTAGGGAACCTTGGGGAGGAGAAGTTTTTCCTCCCAGAAAAATAAGCGACTGAGTTAAGAAAGGTCGCCACCCTGAAGCCCTCCCAAGAGCGGCCTTGCAGGCCTTGGGGACAGTGCCAAACGGCAGGGCCCTGTGCGCCTCGGGACCACCGTAGCCACCTCTCCCCCTCAGTGGCCGCTGTGCCCGGGGTGGCAGGATCAGACCCGCAGGCCCCTAGTTCAGGGGTGCTGCCCAGACAAGTCCTCAGGGAGCAGCGAGGTGCTTGGGCTGCTGAAGGCGGCCACAGTCCAGAGGGGATGGGGGTCCCCGGGGTCACGGCGGGCGGGAACCCTGAGGTGTGCTAGAAGCTGACGTCCTGAGGGCGGGTCTACCCAGACCTGGATAGCTCGTGAGCGGATTTTTTAGCCTCCTGCACGGGGGACACATCTGAGTGAGACAAACGAACCAGGGGGCGTCGGCGACGGCTTCGGGACCGCAGTCTGTTTGGAAAGGAGGGCTGAGGCTTGTCTCCAAACAGTTCTACTTGGATTGGATATTTGCGGAGAGGATTAACGGGGCGCGTTGCCGCCCTTGTGCCCGGCGGCGCTTGGCCGCCCAAGGGTGCTGGGCCTTTCTGGTGGGCGTGGGGGCGAATGCGCGAGAATCGGGAAACCGGGACGGGCCCTCCACTCCCGGGGCCCAGTTTCTCGAGGTCCGGCGGCAAGCGCCGCAGCCGGGCCGCCTGGGTCCCCGCCCGGCCGCCTCCGCCCCCTCGCCGGGTGGGCCGCCCTGAAACCTGAGCGCGAGGGGGCGGGGCGGAGCGGCCGGGGCGCGGGGCCGCGTCGACATTGGAGGGGAACCGAATGATGGATGGCGAGGGAGGGGCGCGCGGGGGGCGGGCGCTGGAGGGGGGGCGCGCCGGGCGCCCGCGGCCGAGGTGGACCGAGCCTCCCGGCTCGCTGCTCCCGCCGGCGGAGCGAGGCTGTCTTTTCTCCGCAGCGTGATTTATTTTCTTCCCCTTTTCTTCTAAACTCTTCTTCCAGGGAGAGGCTAGTGGTAACAGGCCGAGCTGGATGGATGGGTATGGGGAGAGGGGCAGAACGTTCAGCCCTGGGATTCTGGCCGACCCTCGCCTTCCTCCTCTGCAGCTTCCCCGCAGGTAAGGCACCGCCGACCGGGCGCGCCGGGCTGGTCCCCGGACCCCCCCCGCGGCGCTGAGCCACATGTCCGCGAGCGAGTCGGCGCCCAAGTTAGCCGGCCTCTGCCCTGGGCCCCCACCTCCCACTTCCACGGGGCTTTGTTTCTCCTCCCCCACCCCCACCCCCGGTCGAGGGCACGAGGGATGCCCGGAGGGACCCAGAGTGGGGTCCCCGCCCGGCCTGCCGTGAGAAGGAGCCGAGCGGGGAGGTCGCTGGGGCCGGGGGCGCCTCGCTCCCCCGAGAACGAGGGTGCCGGGAACGCGCCTCCCAGGGGCCCCGGAGGAGGGGGAGAAGGGGAGGCACAAACTCGGCGCTGGGGCACTTTCTCCAGCTCCTCGACCACCAGTTGACAAACCTTCCCGGTGTGCAAGGGTGGAGCCGGGGGCGCCCCCGAGGTCCCAGGCGAATCCCCGCCCGCCCCCTCCCCGGGGGCCGCGTCCCGCCCCACGCGCTAGCCCACGCGGGGAGACCCACGCACCCGGCTCACATGCGCTCGTGCTCCTGTTTGGTAACTTTCAGCGTCGCCCCTTGTTTGTTTTTATTGTGTCAAAAAGGGAGAGAATTTCAGAATTAAAGCTGAAAAAGCCCATCTGTTTCCAATGAATCCCCCATAGTTTTTCACAATGTTTTTGGCAGATCGCTGCTTTCAAATTCCTCCGAGCCCGGACCTCTTGTTTTTGTTGGGGGAAGGGAGACCAACTCCACAGAGAAGCATTTGTTCCTTCCCAAACGCTCCAGTTTCTTTACTTTTTTTTTGACTTTCGGGGGGAGGGGGGGGAGACACGAAACTTAAATCCCCGGCCTGTTTTCTTTATAATGTTTCATAAAACTTTATTTCATTTTTGCCATATGCTGCTCGCAGCCTGGAAACGCCAGTGAAACCCTTTATACCCATTTTTCTCTTGCTAAAAATACAAATAAACACAGTGTCATGGGCCAAATGGTCCCCCGGTGCAAGGCGAGATCTCCCGGCGGTTTCCATTGTGTTCTCGGAGTTCGGAGATGTCTTTTTGCAAAAATTTCAGCTCGATTGGCCCCACAGCCCCCGCGCACCACTGAGCTTTGTAAGAAAGGACTTGAGTTAGACTCGGATTGGGCTGTTTTGTTCTGCGCTTCAGCCAGCTGGGTTTCAAGGAACTGGCAAAATTGGGCAGGTTCGGCTCGGCCTGCCTGCGAACTGGGTCTCCCAGTGAGGGGGACCACGCAGACAGCGAACAGCACGGAGCAGGCCAGGGATCCGTGTACCCTCTCGTCCCAGCCCTGCCCTCGGCCCCCAGCGCCGGCTTGGCCGAGTGCGCCCGGCTCACTCAGCAGCTGCGCGCCTCAGGAGTGTCCCAGAGAGCAGCAACCTGCTCCTGAGCCCCAGATTCCACTGGGTGGGCGGCCCGGGACTGATGGGAGGAGAGGGGTCTCGGTGTCCCCAGAAACTCTCAGCCCCCAGGCGCCCTCCACCTGAAATATCAAAGCCTCCACAGGGGGTCCCACAGCAGGGTGTCTTCTCCCTGCCCCCATTGCTTTTAAAAGGCAGTTTCTCCACCTACTAAAGAGTCTGGCCGAAAAGGCTGATTTGGTTTCCTCCCGAAAATTTGAAAAAAGAAAAAATCAGTCTCTTCTTGAAAAAAGAAGTTCCCTTTTCGGAAAAGCAGGAGTTTGCGATTGGTGTTCATCTTGGTTTGGTCCAGATAAAGCCCACTAGAAGTTTTATCAGATGGGTTGATAAATGGCTTTTGTCCCTTGGCTGCCGTGGGGATGTGATCTCAGCTCAAAGCTGAAATTGAGAAGGGGGGCTTAGAGGCCCTTAAAACAACACCTTCGCGCTCTTAAAGCTGCAGCACTTGTTAACTTTTTAGGGCTAGAGAGAGAGGAAAAGAAGGACTAGGTGAAGTTCTTGGAGGTAGGAGGCTTCAGGGGCTGGGTGGTGGTGATGTTGTTTCTTGATTTGTTTCTTCATTTTAAAAGCTTTATTTTAAATTATCCCGGCATAGTCAGAGGAACAGTGGTGGGTTATATAATTCACAGCCCAAATTCCATCACTTTTGTTTCCAAGAAGCCCATTTCTTCTTGGCTTCAAGGCTGGTAACTAAAACCTGGCAGATAGAAGAGATAACTGCTCTCCTGTCGTGCCAGCTGGCTCGTGTTTCTGCTCATTTGAGGCCCTGACAGCTGCATTTAGTCGAAATTGCCCACCTTACTGAAAACTGAGCTCCCACTATCCCAAAACCAAATAAACTGGGGGCTCCGAAACTTGTGAGCTCTAGAAAGTTGGGTCAAAAGATAGTTTCTTAAGTAAGGGATGAAATGGATAATTTCCACAACAAAGAGAAAGACTGTCACATTTGTTGAGACGTTGGCCCAGAGGCCGCTTTGGAATTAAGTCAGAAAACCTGCAGGTCTGGTGGGGAGCAGAGTGGGAGTAAGAGAAAGAAAGAAAGCCTTGGCAAGTGCAGGGCACTCAGACACACTCGGGGCCCTGTGCGCCTCAGCCTCTCCCGCGGAAGACAGGTGGAAACTGGCTGAGCAGCCGTGAAAGCCTAGGTTTGTTCTGCGCTAGTCAGCTTGAATGACTGCCAGGAGTAGACCCATAGGAGTGCAAATTAAATTGGACATAGTTATGTGGAGAAAGATGCCTTCACCTCTGCTACACTGAGAGTGTTTGTGTTTTGAGAGTGTTTGCATTCACTTACTTGACGTGGATGGCCAGCCTACTGTGTTCTTGACTCAGTGACAACTTTGGGGGCCCTCCGGCCAAGGCTCTGAGGCGGACAACAGCATGATGGTCTCATGTGGACTGGAAGGGTGCCCACTCGGGGGATGCTGTGGAGACAGCACAGGCAGACAGTGGCCACATCTACCTAGGAGGGGAGGCTGGGAAAGACTTCTTAAAGAGCATTCCTCAAATAGCATCCTATTTAAATCCCAGTTAGTAGATACTTTTTTAAACTTTGAAGCTGTTGTGACTTAACTCAGCTTCCTAAGGGAAACCCATCCAGGTATACGTTTTGGACATGTTGACATGCTTTCTGTTCCTACCTGAGGATCTTATACTGCGGTACAGTGTTTCTCAAAGTGTGGTCCTTGGACCAGTAGCATCAGCCTCCCTTGGGAGAAATGCAAGTTCTGGGCCCACCCTAGACCTGTTGAAGCTGGGACTGGGTAGTCTGTGTTCTAACGGGATTGTGATGGGTGCCCAAGTTTGAGGTCCATTCTTCTAAGAACTGTTGCACTCCAACCTTTCATCGTGCCTTCTTTCTTTATCTTGTGCTTTTAAACTGTAGCTGTTTTAGACATGTTAGGCTTCAGTGAGATACTAAGGCTTGTGGAGACCAAGCCCTCTGCAGTGTCCAGACACATCTGTGCTGCTGTAATGATAAGAGTATTTCCATCAGAGGTGAGGCTGAAAAATGTGCAAGCAGGTCCGCCTGTGTACCACATGCTCTCCTAGCAAGACTCTGTGTCCCAAGAGGAGAGTGTCTTAGGCTGCTACAGCAAAATACCATAGCTGCGTGACTTACGAACCACAGACATCTATTGCTCACAGCTCTGGAGGCTGGGAAGTCCAGGATTAAGGCACTGGCAGATTTGATGTCTTGGATGGTACTCTGTCCTCACAGGACAGAAGAGGTAAGGGGAGATCGATCCCATGAATGCTCCAACCTCATGACCTCATCACCTCCCAAATACCATCACATTGAGGATTAGCCTTCAACATATGGATTTGGAGAGGGCAGGGACACAACATTCAGTCTATCAGCAGAGGGAATTAAGTGATGTCCAGTTGCAAGAACCAGAGGGCCACAGAGCCAGCTGGTAGCCAGTGTATGAAGGGTTGGGCAAAGGATAGGCATCAAGTTCTGTAGACAGTTGGCCCCTTGTGCCCCGAAAGCAAACTGGAGTATGAGGGAAAGGGTCTCTGGTCTTGTGGTTTGAAGAAGTGAGACCTCTGCAAGGTTGAAGAAATTGCTAGTAGTAGTTGCCTCAGTGCTCAAAGGAGGAGAACTGGGGAAGAGGGGATCCATGGGCCCAAATAAGACCCCTCTGTGAGGTGGGGAAGAAGGGCCCCGGGGGGCCCTCTGGAGGTAAGAGGGTAGGGACCAGTGTACATGCTGGGGAGAGTATAGTTCCTGCTAAAGATCCTGACTTTGGTGAAATACCTGTAACTGAGCAGAGAACCCCGACTTTAGGTAGCCATTGGGCGCCGTGGTGTTTCGCTGCTTGCTAAGATTGAACCTGCCTGAAACTGAAGGCAATATTTCTTCTAGGGTGACCAACTTACCTCAGTTTCACCCAAGACTTTCCTCATTTTAAAACTGAAAGCCGCATGTCCTGAGAAGCAGCCTCAGTCCCAGGCACGCCAGGGTGGTTGGGCACCCTGGTTTTGTCTCCTCTTGTCCCCTGGACTGTTTGTCTCTGTCTGTCTGCCTGCCTCCGCAGGCAGTCCAGGCACCTGGGGCTAGGGGTCCTTCCTCCGCCCTGTCCTGCCCGTTCCCACTGTCACCTTGCTGCTATTGCAGCTGCTGACAGCCTTGGGACTTGCCTAAGGTTCGTCCCCTACCGCAGTGTTGACAGATGAATCCTTCTAAAACTTCTGCTCCTCATGGCCTTCTTTGGGAGTCTCTGACTTTCGACCCCATGCTCTTCCCAAGCCTCATGTCCATGGCTCTGGCACATCTGCCCAGACACCTTCCCCCATATACCAACCCACCACTCCTTAGGCATGGGCAGCTGCCAGGCCTGGCTCAGGGCACCACCCAGTTTGGAATGGAATGCCACCCCTCTGCTCAGTCCAGCTCTTGAGGGTCCAGTGCAGACCCTCCAATGCCCTGGGCACCCGTCACCTTGGCTGCTGACAGCTGAGCCTCCTCCTGGCCTTGTCTCCTCCTGGGTCTTGGACTTTGGCCCTCTCATAAATCACCATTTCTGCCTGTAAAATCAGGAACCCCCATTTTCTGCTTCCCCTCTCGTCTCCACCCACCCCAGGCACACCCCACGTAGTCCTGGGAGCTACAAGACCCTCGATTTTTTTGTGTTTCTGTTTGTTTTGGTTTTTGCTCAATGGTCAGAGACCACAGGGATTTTTATTTTTGTCAGATTCTCAAGTTGTTTTCCAAAATCATTATTTCTGTTTATAAAAACAGTACTCATTTTTAAATCTAAAGGCCAAAAAGGATAAGAAAATAAAAATAACCCAAAGAAAATCCAGCCTCCCACAGATAACCATTGTTAATTAACATTTCACAAACATCCTTCAAGAGATAATACCTTTATGCTGTTCTTCAAAGTAAGATCATTGAAGGAGAAGAATAGTTTTTAAAGAGCTTCTGTTGAGTGGCTGCCACTCTGCTAATGCTTTAAGTATATCCCCATAAGGTTCATTATTCCCATTTTACACGAGGAAACAGAGGATGGGAGAGTTTTCCTGACATCACATCCACAGCTGGGTTACATAGCCAGAAGCAGAACTCAGACTCCTGCCCTTTTCCCAGATTTTGGATAAATACAGTCATTACATTTGCTTTGTAGTATATTAGACTTTGTGCTGTGTAATATATAAGGCTTTGGGGTAGGGGACAAGTAATAAACCTTGGGGATGTTTAACTAGCAGGATGCAGGGTGAGCACATTTTCTGTGGGTCTGGCATTGTTGCCTCCTCCCAAAGGCCCTCTCTGCTTCCTGTTCATCCCTGTCTTAGCATCCCAGAGGGGAAGATGCCACCCAGTCACGGGTCAGGAAGACCATTTGGCAGGCCTGTCCTGATGCAGGTTTTCCCAAGTCAGATTTATGTCCGTTGGGTTTTGCTTATTTATTCATTTCGTGCACAATTTCCCCCAAGCAGTCAGAAGACCCAGACGCCTATTAAAATGATGCCTCTGCACCCAGGTCCCTGCAGAAAGGAGCCCATTCTTCCCTGTGGCCAGGAATGCCCCATGAACACAGACTCACACACGTGTGTGCGTCCCCGGGCATGTGCCCAGCTGGCGGGCATTTGCCCACATTTGCCCACCCCCTGCACGGGGAAGGTGGAGGAGGAAGGCCTGCCTGCCTACGGCGGTGAGGGAGGAAAGCCACTTCAAATGCATTCGGACCTGCGGCTGAGCAGATGAGCCCAGGGTTGCTGGAGGCAGGGGCAGGAAGGAAAATGATCTCTGGGGCCAGCCCTTGTTTCCGGAAAAGGGGTTAGGCCTCAAAGCGGGAAGACCAGATTGCTCACCTGCAAGCTTCATTTGCATCTGAAAAGTTATGTCTTTGCCCATAACCACTGTTCTTTTGGAACTCAGCAGAGCTTAGCTCTCTGTCCCGAGATAAGATGGTGCTGGCACAGAGTCCTGTGCCTGGTGCTCGCCTGCCGCGGGCCACTCTTACCCAGAGAAGCCCTCGGCCCCCTGACTGACAGGCTGTTGTGTCCTTGGGCCTGAGAGTGAACACATGTCCCCGCAAACCATCTTGCACACTCTGGCTCCTCATGGCCCCAGTGGGAGCTGGGTTGGGGGACAGTTTGGAAAGCTGAGGTGTGCCCTTTTCCTTGGCACTCACTGTGGTTTCTTGCAGTGACTTGGCATGAGTGGAAGCTGAGGCAGAGCAGCTCAGGCTGGGTGTGACGAGAGAGGGCAGCGCTCCTGTCTCAGCTCTGTGAGTGGCATTCGGCCACCTCTGCCCACGCTCAACCCAGCCCTGAGTTACCCTCCACAACCCCAGCCTTCCAGCCTACCCCCTCCCCCTCTTAGGTCAACTGAGGTTCTCTGAGAAGCTTCCTCTTGTCTTGCTCTCTCCTGCAGACCAGTTCTTGGAGGAAACCTAGAAAATTCCCAGTGGATTCAAAGAATGGAACCCACGTGGGCATCACGGGTTAGGTCAGTTCCCTGGGACATCCTTAGGTTGCACCAGGGGAGAGAGAAATGCCTCTTAGGAATGGTGATACATTTTGGCTGCTTGTAGGTGAAGTGAGATGGGGTCTGCTATACCTGGTGAAAAGTCCAACCATGCACATGGGTGTGTTGTTTTTCATATCTGATGCCAGACAGCTGAATGGATGTTTATGCCAGGATAAGAGTGAAATTCCTACAGGAGTGACACAAACAGGCGGTCTCAGGCATCTCTCAACTCAAGGAGACTCCAGAATACTGCCCAGGCCAGGGCTTGCCAAATATTGGCAGGAGGTCTGTCCGCTCCTCTTGTCCCCTCTAGATTTAGTGCTGAGGGATGAGGGGCAGGAGAGGGTGCAGAGTGGCCACAGCATGGGTCTCATGCCAAATGTGAGCAATTGTCCCCTCCTCCCCTCAGTGCTCTGTAACCCACCTCCTTTGGGACCAGGAACAGTGCATGTTGCTAAGAAGGGCATCTCAGCATCTAGGTGAGTAGTGAGGAAGGGGACACGGGAGGTCTCAGGCTTCGAGGCTGGCACCTCCACAGGGGCTGGCAGTGATCTCTCTTTTAAGCCACCCTCTGGCCCTTCCCTCCTCCTGCCTCTGTCTTAACTGAAGCCATGGCCTCTGCGTTACACAGATTCCTAAAATCATGTTCTGATCACGCCCTGGGTACTTGGTGACCATTCTTCAGGGCCCCTCATCATCAACTGGATAAAAGCTGAAATCCCTAAGCTGGCATGTCAGTCAGATTCCATACCCCCATCTGGGGTGTTTCCACAGAGGGAACTTAGTCTAGGGAACTGTTAAATAAGTAGGCGTGGGAAGACTGAAGTGGCAAAGAGGGACCACTGGGCATACAGAGAGCTTCAGGAAGCAGCTTCCCCCCTTGCAGCAAAAGGAAAACAAGCCTGGGAGAGCAGCTCAGCCTGTTTTGTTTTGAGTGTCCCAGGTTTCCCATGGAGGCAAAGGGCTTTACTGCTGGGCAGTGGTGGGAGAAACAGCCTTGGGACAGAAGGTAAAGCCATCGTGGCCCCCAGCCTTCCTTTGTCTGTCTAGTGCCCCCTTGTGGTGGAATCTAACAGGGAGCCCGATGACAAGAGACGTGGTGAAAGGTTTGCAGAGACCCTGCCACACCTAGCGAAGTGCTTTAAAGCTGAGTGACAGTTGCTTCATGACGGGCACAGCTGGCATTCCAAGTTTTGGTGTCTGGCCCCAAACTCTTGGCTACACTGACCAACCGGTGTGTCGCCTCCTTGCCAAGCTCAGCTGTTTTGGAGGCCCCTGTTTGGAGACCTTTGCCCCATGTCACCTGTCACAGTCAAGACCTCTTTGAACTGCTGCTTCCCTAATACCCTCGCGTGCTTCCATCCTTAAATCTTTGCTGTTGTTTAGTGTTGGAACATAAATCATAAGACATGAAACATTTGCTTTGCATTCTAGAAGTTTATACACTGAAGCTACCTGAGGACAGAGACTCATTGGGGGTTGTTCCAGGAACAGCATTCATCACAGTGCCTGGCACACATAGAAAGGTCCAGAACTTTCTGCGAGTGAATGAATTCAGGCAGTTCCTCTGTGCAAGCCACAGAGTTGGACAAAAGCAGCTCGACCCTGGAGCTTGCATTCAAAATGAGTCTTACCCCTTTAAGAGAGGGCAGGTTTTTCTCTCTCCGCCTTATCCCACCCCTCCCACACAGCAACTGAAACCTGACCTAATCCCTTTGCACGCGGTAACTTATTGGTCTATTGGGCTTTTCTTGGTGGCAAATTGCATTGTCTTTATTCCTGGGTTCGGGCTCAGGAGCGGCTCACTGCATTCCTAAGACTGCTTTCTCAGGGTCGATCCTTCACACCCCCTTGTGCACAGCAAAATACATCTTATTGGGCCTCTTTGTTATGCAAACAGGGCGGTAATAATCAGGCTATTATTCTGAAAGATTGGGCTTGATTAACAGTTCAAAGAAGGCCTCGGAAAGCAGCTAATGCCGCACTGGTGCTTACATATTTTCATCCTGCCTGGTTTGGCGCTGCTGGTGCTCCGTCTCCTGGCCCCGTCTTTCACCGAGAGGTGCAGGGTCCTATTGACAGGAGAAGAACGACATCACACGAGGTGTGGGGCGGTGAGTTGCTTTCTCTCCACCACAAGGAAGGCAGTATGGAGCACACCTCCCCAAGGGGGAAGATGCTACCTCCCCGTAATCCCCCAGCCCTGAGCCCAGAGCACCAGGGAGCCCCACATTTCTACCAGAGACACTGAATGGGGGTGGGAAGTTTAAAAAAAAAAAGCATCAAGTCTTTCCTCAGCTGCTTTGTGTGTAGGAGCCAGGATGAAGATAAGGGTCCTGCTCTTAGGAGATTCACGGGCAAGAAAGGAAGATGAATCTCAGTGTTCACCTCCTGAGCAACCCGATCTGCGGGGACGCTGGCTGTCTCGACATTTGCAGGGCCTTTCTGGCCTTTCCTATATGGAAGTCCCCAGGAGGCAGATGTGGGTACCCAGCTAGAGCTGTCTGGACCAGAAGGAGGGGCCGGCCTTTCTGCTACAGGGAGATTTCCTGCTGTGGGAAACTGGTGATCTCTGGCATCCCCCAGCTCCCAGGTTCTAAAATTCTATGGTGTGCCTTGGAAAGCAACCATTGCATTTGGTCCCGAAGTGATGTCCGGGCTCTTTGAGGACACAGACTGCACAGAGAAGCAGATAGGCCAGGTGGCTGCCAGGAGTTCCCACCTGAGCACCGAGGGCCCATTCCACCTCCAATGGGTCTGGGAACCAAGTCCCCCACCTCATGGGGCTCTGAAACAAGTTCAAGGGCATCTTCTTGGTGAGCCTGGACAGGGCCAGGCCCCTGTCTTTGCAGGCTTCTGTTTGTCCCAGAGTAGCTAATCCTGAAAGCCTGAGGCCTCAAGAGAGGCCTGGGTCAAAACAAAACATGGCAGTGCACATGATGCCTTGTGATGTGCCTCGAGTTCTGTGTGTCTTTGTGAGGAAGAACCCCAGGTAGTAAGGGTTAACAGAGGTCCAGGAGTGGCCCTGTCCAGGGGCACACTCAGTGGCTAAGATGGAAATGAACGCTCAGGAATTGTCCTAACTTCCCATCAGTTTCCTTAAATCCCCTGGCTCCATGCGTATCAGCTGTCTTGTGTTCCCCTAAAAGGTGGCTGCAGGCCTGGAAGGGGCCACCTCCACCTGCGAGGCCACTGGCTTTTAGCATTCAGCTTGGATCATTCTGAAAAGCTGGTTTCCTCTTCCGCTCACTTGCTGCGAGATCCAGTTCAAACTCAAACTTTCCTTCTTTCTTTCCTTGGACATTTGCATCAGAAAAAGCCCACGCTTTATGCTTGGAGTTAAGGTCTCCTGCTTTTTTGAAAGACACGGCACATAAAAATCAGCCCCTCTGGGATCTCTTTGGCAGGTGATGCCAAAGCTTTTGCTTTTGATGCTGGGCCAGGTTACATTCAGGTCCCTGACCCGGGGAAGTGGGGGGGAGAGGTGGAACCGGCTGCGGGTGGCGATTTAGTGCGGTGGACGGTGCAGTTGGGTGACTGTGGGGATGGGGACTGCTCAGCTCACTCAGTGGAGGACTCTCCAGCCCTGGCATCCCTGCAGCCCATCCCCTGGGAAGTGACGTTCCCGTCACATCCACTTTAGGCCCATGGGTCCCAGACCGCTGTGGTACCGCCCAGAGAGACCGCAGAGGGGAAAGGGCATCTCAGTTCTGGTCCCAGCTCATCACTGCCAGTGGCCTTTTCCAAGCCATTCCCCTGCTGAGAGCTTCCACTTCCTTATCTGTGATGGAAATGCCATCTTCCTCTTAAACTCTCAGGAAGATTTGCAAGGCTAGCTTGAAGTCTCCTGGAAGCTGGGAAGCCCAAGGAGTCAAGGATGTGTCAGTTGGCAGCAGCCCCTCCTCCTGGTGGGCTCCATGAAGGCCTTTTTGCAGGGAAGGCCTGAGACCAAGGTGGTGGGTGTTTACTGCCCTGGGGACAAATGGGTCCCTATGGCTGCATCATGCTTTTGGGCCTTGGGGAAGCTGAGTTGATCTCAGCTGAGGACCCAAAGAGAGACTTGTAAGTGCACTTTGAAAAGTATAGAATCAGGGCTGGCATGGTGGCTCACACCTGTAGTCCCAGCACTTTGGTAGACTGAAGTGGGAGGATGACTTGAGGCCAGGAGTTTGTTGGAGACCAGCCTGGCAACATAGGAAAACCCTAAATCTACAAAAAAATTTTTTGTTTTGTTTTGTCTGAGTTGGAGTCTCACTCAGTCGCCCAGACTGGAGTGCCGTGGCCGCTCCCGCCACCACAGCCTCGACCTACTGGGCTCCGGCGATCCTTCCGCCTCAGCCTTCCAAGTAGCTGGAGCTACAGGCGCTCGCTACCACGCCCGGCTAATTTCTTGATTTATTGTAGAGACGAGGTCTCGCCAAGTTGCCCAGGCGGGTCTCAAACCCGCGGGCTCAGGCAATCCACTCACCTCAGCCTCCCAAGGCACGGGATTACAGGCTGAGCCACCAAGCCCGGCTAAAAATTAGCTGAGTGTGGTGGTACGCACCTATAGTCATAGCTACTTGGGAGGCTAAGACAGGAGGATTGCTTGAACCCAGAAGGTATAATTACGCCACTGCACTCTAGCCCAGGCAACAGAGCAAAACCCTGTTTCTAAACAAACAAACAAAAAAAACAGAAAAAAGGAAGAAAAGGGAAGAGCCTGTCCCCACCCTTCCACTTCTGACTGCCACCTGCCCTGAGGCCATCGTGCTTACATCTGTAAAGGAGTGAGGACTCAACAGAAAAGCAACCTGTGGCCTGCACAGGGGTTTTATCAACATTATCATTACCTCTGTTTTGAGGTGAGACTCAGACATGGGCCTCCTCCACTGCTGTGTCTACCACCCAGTCTTGGGACACTACACTTTGCTTAAGTAAGCCCCCTTGAGGGCAGAACTCTTGTCTTTGTTCACCTTTGTGGCCCTGTGGCAAAAGGTGTGAGAGAGGGGGAGAAAGGAGCTTGTGTGTATCCTACCTCCTTCAGGGCAACTGAGAGAAGAGCTGTTAATGCCTCTAGGCCTCAGTTTGCATGTCTGTTGAATGCAGGTAATAAATAAGTCCTGAGTCCTAGGGTTAAAGGGGACACATGTATAATGTCTAGCACTGAGTTAATGCACATTAGCTATTAGTTAAGCATCAGCCTCCCCCATGAATTATTTAACAGAACAAAGTTAACACAAAACTTTCACTGGCCAGGTGCGTTGACTCATGCCTGTAATCTCAGCACTTGGGGAGGCTGAGGCTGGAGGATCCCTTGAGGCCAGGAGTTTGAGGCCAGCTTGGGCAACATAGGGAGACCTCACCTGTACAGAAAATTCCTTCCCGAGTTCTTCAGGCTTTGCTTACATCAGCGACTCGAAGTCCCTTTAACACTCCTGTGGGAGGCACCCATACATCTCTATGGTTCAGAGAGGTCAGTGAACTTACCCAAGGTCACTCAGCTGTGGGGTGACAGAGCTGGAGTTGATCCTGACCATTTGTCCCATTGCTGCCTCCCAAGTGAGGTCCACTTTGGTGGGACTCTCCGGCTGAGCATTGCCCCAGGATGTAAAATCCGTCACCTGTTAAGTTCTTCCACAGACCCAGAGGTCTGCTCATTTACTCATTAACAAGGACTGAGGCAAAACTTGTTGAAATTGTGTCTCAGGACCCTGAGTTCCTGACTGCACCACCTCCCACAAAGTGTCTGAGCAGAAGAGGCATTTTTGGATGCCGTGAAAACTGGAGGAAGGAAGGGGTTATGGCAGGCAGGAAACGGGGTGCCCTGTGTCAGGAGCCAGGATGTGGAGAATGGGATACACGGGGGTGGGGTGGGGGCTTCCAGGCGGAGGACAAGGGCTCGGATCACCACGTCTTGACTCCCCTCTCCCTCTGCAGAGCCATAGGGATCATCCCCTGGGTGAAAGCAGGTCCTTGCCACAAGATGGGGAAGTGGGCTAGGTGAAGTTGGGTCAACCTGGCCCTTTGGGCACTCAAACATCTCATATGGGCAGCTTCTGCAGAGGGGCTTGGGAGGGCCCAGGAAGGAGAAGAGGGAGGGGGCGAGCCCCCTCCCCTGCCCCATGACTGTCTTAGTCAGCTCGGGCTGGCGCTTTAAAATGCCACAGACTGGGAGGCTTAGGCAGACGTTTATTTTCTCGCTGTTCTGGGAGATGGAAGTCCATGGGGGCCAGCACAGTCAGATTCCAGTGAGGGCCCATTTCCTGACTGTCAGGCGGCCACCACCTCCTGTTATTTACCTAACCTGACTCTTTAATTTACATAAAGGTAATAAGATCTATAGCTCTTCCAGCAAATGTTTTATTTTTTTCCTAATGTGCGCATTTGAATAAGTATATGATGCCTCAAATTAAAAGAAAGAAGTGTTCACTTAGATACCACTAGGTATATGACCTGGGCAGGTGACTTAGACTCCAGGAGGACCGTGCTGGCCCACCTGTGGAGATGGGAGAAATCCCAGGTACAAGGCTGCACAGCAAGGCTGTGCTGGATGGGTGTTCTCTCATCACCTGCCCTCAGATATTTCTGTTCTGGTGTTCTGCACAGCTCGATCTTACAGGTAAAACCAACTCCAGAGAAGCAAACTGACTTTTCCAAGTTAGTAGCCCAGCTATGGCCTCCTTCCCCCTCTGAAGACCATCCCAGCCAGCACTGGGCTACAACCCAAGAGGGTAGGCCTCCCAGCTAGTCCCCAGCCCCTTTGTCCTGGTACCTGTGTAGGAATGTCTGTCCTGCTGTAGGTCTGCACGCCTGGCCATTCGTGGTCACTAGGGGCTGTACTGAAGAATCCAGAAGGCCAGGATAGGGCAGGTTCCATGTGTCTAGGTACAAGATTCAGGTGTGTGAAAGCCATAGTTCTCAGGCATGGTCATTTTGGCTGATTAGCACTAAGATCTCAAAGCTTGTGAGTGACTTACAGGCATTATGGCAGATTCAAGGTCGCTACTCTCAGTTGCTTCCCAGCTTGCTTTTTCTGAGCAGGATAGCAAGGGATGGAGCTACAGTGGCCGTGAGGGACAGTGGGTCCTCGATGACCAGGGTTGGAAGAGTGAGTAGTCCTACCAGGCTACGTTCATTGAGCATTGGCTATATGCCGCCACTGTGCAAAGTCCACATGTGACAAATCATTTAACGCTCTCAGAGACCTGACATGGTAGGTCCTGTTAGCCCGCCTTCCAGATAAGTATAATGAGGCACAGAGTTTAAGTAGTTCACACAAGGTGACACAGTGGCAGAGCTGGAGACAGTTTAATGGTGGGGCTTAATTTCCTGCCGAGTCCTGTTGTTTCTGCCGAAATTCTTGGAGATGGCCATAAAAGTGTCAATAGGTGTCAAAGGCCCGAGGGTGGCCAGTCAGCTCCCACAGTCCTGCTTCCCAAAAGTGACCACTCCTGTGCCGGTCCACATGCCTGGCCACCGGGTGTCACTACCGGCTGCGCAGAAGAATCCAGAAGGCCAGTTAGAGCAGGTTCTGCCCTTTCGGGCCTCCTGCAGGCCCTTTTTTCTGTGTTCACCATCTATGCGGACACCCAGTGGGTGGCGCGACCTAGAAGAGGTGTCCTGCCACGACGGCGCCTGCAGCAGGCACCCAGTAAGGCTGGGTAGCAGAGGCCGAGGTCGCCAGGCCCTGCCCTCATGGCGTGTCCCTTCCTTCCCCACAGCCACGTCCCCGTGCAAGATTCTCAAGTGCAACTCTGAGTTCTGGAGCGCCACGTCGGGGAGCCACGCCGCCGTCCCGGACGACGCCCCCGAGTTCTGCGCGGCCTTGCGCACCTACGCCCTGTGCACGCGGCGGACGGCCCGCACCTGCCGGGGCGACCTGGCCTACCACTCGGCGGTCCATGGCATAGAGGACCTCATGAGCCAGCACAACTGCTCCAAGGATGGCCCCACCTCGCAGCCGCGCCTGCGCACGCTCCCGCCGGCGGGGGACAGCCAGGAGCGCTCGGACAGCCCCGAGATCTGCCACTACGAGAAGAGCTTCCACAGGCAGGCGGCCGCCCCCAACTACACGCACTGCGGCCTGTTCGGGGACCCGCACCTCAGGACTTTCACAGACCGCTTCCAGACCTGCAAGGTTCAGGGCGCCTGGCCGCTCATTGACAATAATTACCTGAACGTGCAGGTCACCAACACGCCTGTGCTGCCCGGCTCGGCTGCCACCGCCACCAGCAAGGTGAGGGGGAGGGCGGGCTGCAGGGACACAGCCCTGATCTTTGCCTCTTTGCGCGGTGGAGACAGAGACCCGGGGGCCATGGTGTCTGGGAATGGGGGGAGAGGGAGCTGAGTGAGACACGGAGGCACCTTGGATGAGAACCCCCGGACCACCCGTGCTGTCTTTTCCGCCTGCCAGCCCTGCCTGGCTGGCATAGCTCCATTTGACAGATCAGTAGGCAGAGTGACCTCCCCACCCAAATGCAGTCAGCCGGGATGCTGAGCTGGTTTTTGACCTGGGTCCAGGTGGCTCCAGAGCTCAGAATGTTCTCAGATGCCCCCAGAAGGCCACCAAGGACTGCTCACTTTCTGACCCAGGGCGGCCTCGGTATCTGGGCGGCAGGACTTGAGTCCTCCTTACAGGGTCACAGCCAGAGGCGGCTACACATGTGGCTGGTGGCCCAGACAAAGGGACGTTCCCATCTACCCCAGATTCTCCCCTCCCCGCTCACTTTTGGGGAGGGTGTCCTGTGACTTCATATGCAGACTCAGCCAGAGAACAAGGTCTCAAGGCTGGTAGAGGGGGGCTGGTGGCTCTGAGTTCAGGTGACGGGGACATGTCCGCTCTCCTCAATGCCCAGCCCGCTGACGCCCCCCTGGGGTTTCCAGCTTGGCAGAAGGGCACCAGGTCTGTTTTCCTAGGAAGAGCAAGTTGGAAGGCCGCATGTCAGGCAGTGCCAGGCTAGCCCACAAGGGCGTTTCTGTTCCTTCCCACCCCTCTTCACCCCAGAGGAGGACAGCGAGGTGACCTGGCAGCCAAGCAGATGTTCCTCCCTGCCACTTCTTTCTGCTCTGGTGGCCCTTGTCTGCCCCCGGGGGTCTCTTTTTGGGCCCTGAACTGGGGAGAAAACAAAGAGGTCTGTACCCCACTGATGCCTGAGCAGGCCCTTGGTGCTGGGCCATGACGCCTCATGGGCACAAGATTTTTGGCCAGCGTGCTCCGTTCTGTCCCCTTCCCAGCCCTCTGCAGACTCGTGGCCCCACATCAAGGGTCCAGCTGCCTTCCCTGTGGCCCCTTCATCTACCCGCCACCCATCTTCCCTGGTGCCAGGATAAACAAATGCTGGGAGTCTGAGGATGCAGCTTCTAAATCCAGCTGCCAACGTTCAGCAGAGGGGACCTGGCCTCCCTGTCCCATCCTGCAGACTCCTGAGGGCTGGCAGAGGTGTACAGGAAGGTCTGAGGGTGTGAGAGAGATGTGGGCACAAAATGGGACAGCAGTGCCATGCACCCGGGAGGAACTATGGGCTGTCATTGGGAAGGCTGGGCCGCTGTCTCCATGAGCCAGGGGGTGACAGGGTGGGGCAGGGACCTGAGCCAGTTTCCTGTGCTTACGACACTGGATACCACCCTCAGCTCTCAGCTGAGGCATGCTAGGACCTGGAGTGCAACAGTGCTATCCACAAGCCAAATGGATTGAGCATTCATTTGTTCATTCTTGCGTTTCATTCATTCACTTAAATTTCTCAAATGCCTGCTCTAATCCAGACTTGATGCTGGGCACTCAAGTCCCCAGAACTGCCCAAGCAGGGAGGGGAGAACCTCCCTTCCTTAGCCCAGCGTGGAGGTTTCCAGAAGGGTATGAGTCTGTGTGGCAGAGTTTCCCCAAGCCAGCCCCTTCCCGCTGCGACTGACCAAGGGCCACCTTTGATCTCAGCCGGCCCCGTCAGTCAGGCTCTGCCTGAGGCCAGACGGTGACAGCGGCCAGACGGTGACAGCGTCAGAGTCTGTGGCCAGGCGAGCCTCAGAACTCAGGCCAGACGGGGGGCCTTGTGGTCCCCGGGTGAGAAACGTCGGTGGCTGGCTTCAAGCGCCCTCGGCCTGCCCCTGCCTGCCTTAGGCCTCCGTTACTCAGGTGTGTTTGTTCGTTCACTCATGGATTCGGCAAACATTTACCAGATGCTGCTTTTGTGCCAGCCTCTGAGGTAGGCTAGGCGTTGCCCTCCCTCCCAGAAGCCCCCAGGCTGCTGGAGAATAAAGACTCACAGAGCAGAGCTGGGGATGGGGCTGGGGTAACAGGATGCCGAGGACCGTTGGGGGTCCTGGCTCTGCCTGAAGACCTGGGAGAGGCCTTTGCCCCTGAAACACAGTGGGAGTCCCCAAGGTGTGGAGGAGTCGGCATCGGAGGCTGGCAGAGCGAGAGAGCTGCCCCGTGCCTCGAGGGAGCAGGGCATGCCAAGGGTCTTTTTTTTTAAATCGGGGTCTCACTCTGTTACCTAGGCTGGAATGCAGTAGCACAGTCACGGCTTACCACAGCTTCGACCTCCTGGGCTCAGGCAATCCTCCTGCCTTAGCCTCCCAAGTAGCTGGAACTACAGGTGTGCGCCACCGTACCTGGCTAATTTTTTGATTATTTGTAGAGACTAGATCTCATTATGATGCCTAGGCTGCCAAGAGACCTTTACATCTAAGGAGATGAGGCTCCGGGCTTTTGTGACCCCCACCAGAGCCCTCTGGGCCTGCCAGATTGTTCCACTCACTGGATCCTATTCCTCTTTCTCCTCTCCCCAGCCAGCAGGACTTCACCTGCCTGTCCTGCCCACCCGCCCTCGATGGTCCTTACCCTGACCTCACAGCCCTGCAGCCATGAGCTTTGTCCCCTCCTGTGCGTGTGGCTGGCCCCAAGCACTGGGCATCTTCACCTCCCCTGTGACACGCATGAGGCCTCAGCAGGCCTTGGCTCATCTCCCATGATACTAGCAGTATCAGCCCATCTCTCTTCCTGTGGGTGATCAAGATCTAGTGTTTTCCATCCCAGGCGGACATATTAGCCAGCTTGGGACAGCCCAGTTACCCCCATGGGACAGCCTTCCGTGCTCAGCCCCTCCGCTCCATCTCCCTCATTCCGGCGGTGCGGGTAGCACCCATTTTGTAGACAAATTGAGACTCAGGGAGGACAAGAGTTTGAGTCCTAGCCTCATCTTCATGTTCTCTGTAGCACTTACCAGCCTGTCGCCCTGCGTGATTCATCTGCTTGGTCTGTGACCCCCTGGAGCGTGATCCCCATTAGCACAGAGGCCTTCTCCCTTGTGCACCCCAGCCCTTAGTTCCAGGCCTGGCACGTAGTTGGTGCTCCATTAACAGTTGCGGATGAAGCTCTGCTCCTGCCCGGCACACTGGAGCGGCCTAGGCCCCGGGGCGGGGGGTTGGGGGTGGGGGGAGCAGTAGGGGCAGGCAGCAGAGGCAGCAGCAGCAGCCGCACCCGTGGCTGTGTTGGCCGTGAGCCGCTGGCTTTCGACAGGCCCCCTTCATGCTGTTACTTGTGGTTGAGTCTCTGGCACTGGTGCCAAGAAGAGTCGAGCAGCCTGTCAGCCTTCCAGGAGGCTGTCTCCGCAAGAGATGGCGGTTAGAGCGAAACCAGCCTTTCCTGTTCCAGGGAGACTGATGGCACTTGGAAAGCAGGACTGCCCCCCACCCTCCCACCCAGTGTCTGTGTGGCCCTGCGCACCGGGCAGGGACACCAGAGTCCCTCATCCCGCCCCCCCCACGATGGCAGGACCACCCACCTCCCAGACCACCCTGGCGGGCCCACCTCCGGCCCCAGCAGGCGTCCCCACACCACACTGGGCAAGCCAATGGGTGGAAGGAAAGAAGAAGCCGAAGGTTGAACCGTATGAATTTGCCATCTGCATAGGTCAGGAATGGCAACGTATCGGCAGTTTCATGAGGTTCAAGGCTTAAGTTCCATGCGGGATGGAGAGGCTGCGGCTACCTCTGACCTCCCACGGCAAACTGAAGTGTGTGGCCCCTGGGACCTCCAGGAAGCGGAGACGGGGACATTGAGCCCCATGCTCAAGGAGCAGGGTCCCCCCCCCCGCCCCTGGTGCTGGGTTCAGTGGACTCTGACAGCCCCTGCAGCCTTGACTTTGGAGCACCTGCCCGGCCCCATGCGGACAAGCAGCGTGTGCCCCCTCGCCCAGGCCAGGCTCCATCAGGAACAGGCCTGGTGCTGTGAGTCTGAAGCTCACGGGCCCACGGAAAGCCTTTATTTCAAGGTAAAAGTTAAAAAGGCATGTGTTTAAGAAAAATGTTAAATGCATAATAGTGCAAGTGGAACTGAGTTGTTCATCCTGGAAAGGGAGGGTGTGGGACATCCTCAGATTAGAGTGTGTTAAGAGTGGGGCGGGGCCCTTCCCCCCACCCCTCCTACACTCCCCACCCCCTCCCCTTCTCCCCCCCATCCTTCATCCACTCCCCCTCCCATTCCCCTCCACGCCTCACCCACTCTCCCTGCCCCCCTTCTCCCTGAATGCATTACCCATTCTGCTTACCCCCTTCCCTTTTCCCCCCCGACACCTCACCCGCTCTGCTTCACCCCTCCCTTTCTCCCCCATGCGTCACCCCCTCCCCCACCCCCTCCCCTTCTCCCTCACACCTTACCCACTCTGTCCCACCCTTTCACCTCCCCCCACACCCCGCTCACTCTTCTCCACCCCCTCCCCTTTCCCACTATGCCCCCTTCACCTTCTCTCTCCACGCCTCACCCGCTCTCACTCGCCCCCTTCACCTCCCCTACGCCTCACCCACTCTTCCCCACCCCCGTCTCCCCCAGCACCCCCCTCGCTTCCCCGCATACCTCACCCACTTTCCCCCACCCCTTCACCTTCTCCCTGCATGCCCCACCCACTCTTTCCTGCTCCTCCCCTTCTCCCCCCATGCCTCACCCACTCTCCTTTGCCCACTTCCCTGGCAGCTCACCATCATCTTCAAGAACTTCCAGGAGTGCGTGGACCAGAAGGTGTACCAGGCTGAAATGGACGAGCTCCCGGCCGCCTTCGCCGACGGCTCTAAGAATGGCGGGGACAAGCATGGGGCCAACAGCCTGAAGATCACCGAGAAGGTGTCGGGCCAGCACGTGGAGATCCAGGCCAAGTACATCGGCACCACCATCGTGGTGCGCCAGGTGGGCCGCTACCTGACCTTCGCGGTTCGCATGCCCGAGGAGGTGGTCAATGCTGTGGAGGACCGGGACAGCCAGGGTCTCTACCTCTGCCTGCGGGGCTGCCCCCTGAACCAGCAGATCAACTTCCAGGCCTTCCACCCCAATGCTGAGGGCCCCGGCGCCCACAGGCCGGCGGCCGCCAGCCCCATGCCCACGGCCCCTGAGACCTTCCCGTATGAGACGGCTGTGGCCAAGTGCAAGGAGAAGCTGCCCGTGGAGGACCTGTACTACCAGGCCTGCGTCTTCGACCTCCTCACCACGGGAGATGTGAACTTCACCCTGGCCGCCTACTACGCCCTGGAGGACGTCAAGATGCTTCACTCCAACAAAGACAAACTGCATCTGTACGAAAGGACTCGGGAGCTGCCGGGCGGGGTGGCCACCGCGGGGCTGCCCCCGGCCCCTCGACCCCTCCTGGGCACCCTGGTCCTGCTCCTCACCCTGCTCCCTGTGTTCTGCTAGGCTGTCGACATGTAGGATGCAGAGGGAGGCGCGGCCCCCCTCCCCAGCCTGCGAACGCCTGCCCCTGGGCTTCTCTGAGGCTGGGGACCCCCCGAGGGTGCAGATCACCTGACGCGGTCCCTGTGGCTCAGCAGCCTCTGCAGGAGCCGCCATGGGCCCTGGCGAGGGCTCGGGCGCGGGCCCCCTCCCCCTCTAGTGCACGTGACAAGGTTGTGGTGACTGGTGCCGTGATGTTTGTGACAGTAGAGCTGTGTGAGGAGGCGAGCAGCTCCCTCGCCCCACCCCCGCAGTGTGAATGTGCAAAACAGCCCCCCAGGCTGAAGCCCCCCCAAACCCTCCAGAGAGACACTGGGAATGGTCAGAGTCAGCTCCTCCCGCCCCCTTGCAATGCACTGAAACAGGCCCGGCTGGCTGCTGCTCGCTGATTCATGGGGTCACCCGTGCCCACCACATGCACACACACACTCTTACACCAGAGCACACTCGCACATGCTAGGCTGGTGGATGCCCTGGCTGAGCTGCCACGTGAGTGGGGCTGAGGCGTCCTCGATGCTGGTCCCCAGGCAGGGCCTCTCCCACGGTGGGACATCCAAGGGCACTGCTCGCCATCTTCAGCAATTGATGTAACCTTTTGGCCAATAAATCCAAAAAAAAAACAGGCCTGGTGCCTTCTCGCCCACGGCCTCCCTGTGAGCTGAGACCACCGTGTTCACGTGGCTGCTATGGGCCTGGGTTTAGGCCCCAGTTTCCAGGCACCTATGTGGATGCCCTCCTCTGCCCCTGACCCCACCCCCTCCCCACTCCCACCACCACCACTGTGCTTAGAACGTCCAAGTGCTTGGTTCCAAATGTAAACAGGGAAGAGATTCCATGACTTCTGTTCCTCCCCTTCCAGCCCAAGCAGGAGCCCCTGAGCAGGGCTGCCTGAACTCCGGGGCATGGGCAGGAGAACCAGCGGACAGGGCCAGCTGGCCTGCCCTGAACCTCTGCTTTCTCCTGGCCCACTCCCAGGGCCCTGCCCACATCTGGATTCTGGGGAGAGGAGCAGGGTCTTAGAAGGCGTCTCAGCCCAAGCATCCCCGGCAGGGTCTCCCTCCCGTGTCCCTTCCTTAAGCCCTGCAGCCACATGGCGAGGAGGGACCTGCCACTGGGAGCCCAGCTCCCGCCTCTTTCAGCCAGGTGCCCTCCAAGGAGTCCAGAACAGTCCTGCTTCCACTGCTGTTCAGAGAACCCCCAGGAACCCATGGGTGAAGGGCGCAGTCAGGCCCCGGACGGCAGTCCTGCCCGCAGCCCCACACGGCCCCTGCCGGTCGGCATCCGTGGCTGCCCCTCTGCTGTTCCCCAGGGACCTCTCATACACTGGCCAGGAGGCTGCGGAACGTGTGTCTCCCCTCCCCCCAAGAGGTCCTGCTCCCTCTACCAGAACCAGGCGGGTGGGCCAGTGGGAGGGGGCCTGACCCCGGCCCCTTCCTCTCCCTGCTGGTTTCTAGATGGTCCCTATGTTGGAAGTAAAAAGTGAAGCACTTTATTTTGGTTGTGTTTGATCACGTTCTGCTTGGAAGTGGGGACCCCTCACTGCGTCCATGTGTCTGTGACCTGTGTGGAGCGTCACCGCGTGTACATACTGTAAATTATTTATTAACGGCTAAATGCAAGTAAAGTTTGTTTTGGTTTCTTTTGTCATCTTCTTGTAGACAACCTGTTAGAGTCTGTTTTCTGAACGGACTTTGGGTCCCTTGGGGGATGGAGGGTCGACTTTGGTGGTGTGTGTGTGTGTGTGCGCGCGTGCACAGGTGTGTATATGAATATTGTGAACGCACGTAGAAGACAGGGTTTTAACACCCACTACCTCTTGTTCCCTAAAAATCACTTTTTCTCATCACACTGAGATGTCTGGAGGACTTGGTGGCCCAAGTCCTCTTGTTCTGGTGACAGAAACACAGTAATGGAGATAGGTAACCACATACATGGTAGGGGGATATCACATGCCCTCTGGGATGAGGTGGGCTGGGCTGACCTGAGGTCCAAGGTGACTCTGTCTCAGTTGCCACTGTCAGCGAGGCACCCCCAGACGCAGGACTGGCTGCCACCCTCCCCCCGTGCCCGTTCTCACATAGCCAGGGACAGGGTGATGGAACTGCTGAGGGGACTGCCGTCCACATCAGCGTCAGGACAGATTCACTGCCGGCTGTGGTTACGTTTCATCCCTAAAAACCACCCAGTGAGTCAGGAATACATTCGGGCCCATTTTACAGATGAAACGAGACTCAGATAAGTTGACTGGTCTGGGGTTCCTTAGCAAGGCTAGGGTCAAGACGTACATCTAGGTCTGTTTTGCTTTTAGCACTAGCTGCCATGAGGTCTAACAGCACAGTTATGCCAGCTACATCCTGGCTTCGCCTTCTCAGCTATGTGATCTTGGGCAAGTCCCCTAACCTTTCTGAGTCTACAGCCTGTTCTCTGGAAGATGGGGAGTGCCTCTTCCCGAGGGTTGTTGGGAGACGTAGGGGCTGTTTTCTGTGCACTGCTTAGGAGAGGCCTGGCACACAGGGCTTGCCTAGTGGTAGTGGAGGTGGCAGTGTTATCCCAAAGCGAGAGACTGAATGGGTAGAGGGGGCCAGGGCCACATAGACCCTGGAAACTTGGGAGGGAGGTGAACCAGAAGGCTGTCAAGGGAAGGAATCAAAGTGCACATCGACACCCATCCCAGGCAGAGCAGGAAGCCGAAGACAGCAGAGGAGAGCTCTAGAGGCCTCCCTCCCACAGGCTCCCAGAAGGAACACGGGAGTCAGGCTTGGAGGAAGGAACCACACTAGAAAGGTCAGAACTTACCTCATATCTTACCTAGTGACTGTGACTGCCCTAGCGGCATTGCCCTCCACAGTAAATGGTTGAAGTAAATCACTCGGGGTGGGGGGGCGGCACAGAGGTGGCAGCGCCTCGATTACTGAGAAACCAGGGCACATGAGAGGAAAAAGATGTCATTAGCCATCAGACAAAAATGCCAAATGGCACTCGGCAGCAAATATTCCTGGTCTGGAATTGTTTCAGGACCCTACATTTACCCAGCTGGAATTACTTTCCAAGTCCCGTGCTGCTAGTTGCCCTTGTGAACACGGAAACGTGTGTTTCATCATGAGTACGGAACACAGCATCTCAGCTAGGGAGGCCGGTGGGCCTGGAGGTGAAGCATCAGTACATAAAAGTGGGGGTGCCTCCCCCTTCCCGCTCCATCCCCCCATCCATCTCAGCTTGCTGCTGTGTGGCCAGAACTGTCGGGAGCTCCCATCTGGCAAATATGAATACCCCGTAAGGCTAGAAGTCAGGAGAGAGAGCTATTGAAACGAATGAATAAGAGGCACTTATAACGAAGGGGGCAAGCTGTCATCTGAAAATAACGACCAGGACCCTTGGGCAGGAACCCACCAGAACCAGGCAGTGGTGGCACTCCCACAGCACCAGTGAATGGCCTGGAGCAGCGTGGAACTTGGGCCCGGGCTGCGGCAGACTTGGCCTCGAATCTGGCTCAGCCTGTTGCTAGCTGTGTGGTCTCCCTGGGATTTTTTGAGCCTTAGATTCCTTATTTGCAAAATGGAATTATGAGTACCCACCTCCCAAGGTCGGTATGGAAATCCAATGAGCTCACACTCATAAACTGCCTTGCACATGGCCCTGGCGCTGCATAGGGAGGCCGCCAAAAATGGAGGTCCCCTCTCCGCAGTTGCATGGATTCATTTATTTATCCCATAACTCTATTTTCATGTCCCAGCATCGTGCTGGGTGCAGAGGGCAGTGACCCAGACTACCTTGCATTCTCAAGGGGAGATAAGTCAATAAACCATAGTCACAAAAACCTGTTCCATGGTGACAGGCACCACAAAGAAAAGGGTGATGTGGCTGGGAGAAGTTGAAGGATTGCTTGAGGTCAGGAGTTTGAAACCAGTCCGGAAAACCTAGCAAGACCCCATCTTTACAAAAAAATTTTTTTTTAATTAGCCAGGTGTGGTGGTATGCACCTGTAGTCCCAGCCACTCAGGTGGCTGAGGCAAGCCAGGCATGGTTGGCTCATATCTGTAATCCCAGAACTTTGGGAGGTGGAGATGAGAGGATTGCGAGTCCAGTGGTTCGAGACCAGCCTGGGCAACTTGGTGAAACCTCTTCTCTACAATAAATCAAAAATCCAGGCGGGTGGTACACGCCTGTGGTTCCAGCTACTCGGAAGGCTGAGGCAGAAGGATCACCTTAGCCCAGCAGGTCAAGGCTGCAGTGGCTGTGAGTGTACCACTGCAGTCCAGCCTGGGCGACAGAGTGAGACTCAGACTCAAAAAAAAAAAGGAGGCTGAGGTGGAAGGATCCCTTGAACCCAAGGTGGAAGGATCCCTTGAACCCAGGAGATGAAGGCTGCAGTGAGCGATGGTTGTGCCACTGCACTCCAACCTGGATGACAGGGCAAGATCCTGTCTCTAAGTAAATTAAAAAGGGCAGTGGTCAAACGTTCTGAGAGAGATGCACCTTGGCTGGGAGAGGGTGAAGAGGACGTTCATCTCTGGTGGGGTTGGGGCCTCTGACTGGCTCACCTACATGGATTTCAGAGCCAGCTGGGGAGCGTGCCACACAATGAAAGCAGAGCGCAACGGCCTGGCGCACCAGTAGCAGGAGGGAGAGTTTAGGGGACGGCAGGAAGCCAGTGTTACCATACAGTGGCAAGTGGACAGGTCCAGGGTCCCAGGCGAGGCCACAGAGTGGCCAGAGCACAACAAGCCTCTCCAACCTGGGCGGACTTGCTGTTTTATTCCAGTTGCCAGAAGAAGCCGTCAGCAGGCCCTGAGTGCTGGAGTGAGTGTCTGACTTGGGTCCTAAGGCGTCATTCCAGCTGCATGTGGAGCCGACCTGGAGCCGACCGGGACCCATTAGGGGAGAAAGAGGCAGGAGCTGTGACCCGAGGCAGTGACGGTGTGCGATGCCACAAATGATGGGCTGTGGGTTTAACCCGAAGCTGGAGCTGACAGTATTTGGGGAGTGAGGAGCTTGAGGGGAGACCACAATGTCACCTCCAGGTGTGGGATTTGAACACCCTGGAAAATGGTGTGTCGTTTACCAAGAAGGGAGGATCATGGGAAGAGCAGGTGTAGGACACTGAAGTCAAAATTCAACTCGACGGCACATTAGAAAGCACACACAGCTGTTTGCATTTTTTCTTAATTTGGGTTCTCCGTGTGTTGCTCAGGCCAGTCTCAAGCTCCTGGCCTCAACTGATGCTCCTACCTCAGTCTCCCAACACACTGGGATTATAGGCCTGAGCCTCCACGCCTGGATTGGTCGTAAATTTTTTCATTGAAATGATGTAGCTGGGCTCGGTGGCTCAGTCTGTAATCCCCTACCTTTGGGAGGCTGAGGTGAGTGAATTGTCTGAGCCCACGGGTTCGAGACCCGCCTGGGCAGGCGAGACCTCATCTCTACAATAAATCAAAAAATCAGCCGGGCGTGGTAGCGCGCGCCTGTAGTTCCAGCTACTGGGAAGGCTGAGGGGGAAGGATCGCCGGAGCCCAGCGGGTGGAGGCTGCGGTGGCCGGGAGCAGCCACTGCACTCCAGTCTGGGCGACAGAGTGAGACTCCAACTCAAAAAAAAAAAAAAAGAAAAGAAAAGAAATGATGTAAACGTCCCAGAGCAAATTTTTAAGAAGCACAGTGCTCAGAGAATAAACTTTCACAATAAAAGAAGCAGGATATTTTCAGCCGAACAAGTCGATTGCATAGCCATGGTTGGTGGGAAGACTGGCAGGGCTTCTCCTGGCTGGCACTTGTGGGCTACGGCCTTCCAAAGGCCATGTTCCAATGGGGACTCTTGGGATCCCCACAGCTTGGGACAACCCCAGGCCATATGCTTGGAAAAGGGCCGCTGGGTTCACTAAGGTTGGGTTTTACAGCAAATGCTACATTATGCATGGAAATTCTGATCCTGACAAGGGAAACGATGCTAACATTTTAAAAGAAAGCTAAAAGAACAGCAGGAACACCTGGTGGGGACAATGTCAAGTCCCCATGGTTACCAGATAACATGGTGGAGCCTCTGTGGACTGCAAAGGTTCCCATTCAACTCCTGGCCTTGGCACTTTCTCACGGGGTGACGTGAAACCTCAGACTCTAACATCTGCAAAGTGACAGTGGCTGTTGTACTGCAGCGGCACTTGGGAAGATGGTAGGGGAGATGGTGACAAGAAGACTATGAGAAGGTAGGCCACAGGTGCCTGCCCAGCATTGGCTCTTCCCTTTTCACCCCATCCTTCGCACCAAGTGCGTGGTGCATTGACTGAGCCAACTTCCACCACAGGGCAGCTCCTGCATGCTAGGCCTTCCCTGCCCCCACGTATTCCAGGCTGAACCATGAGCACTGGAAAGAGGGTGTCGTGAGGGAACGGCCCGCCCTCTGCCCTCACATTCCTGTGTCTTCCAGCAGACAAGACACTCAAGGGCAGAGACCACACTTTTTAGGTACGGTCTGGAAATCACATCACTTCGGTCTGATTGGCCTTACACGTCGAGCTCTTGAAACATGGACAGAAGCCTGGTGCCCTGGCCAGGGCCACTGGGAAGACCCCCTGCCCCCACATCCTCTAATCAGGAGGCTAAAGACCTCTAATCCCATGAGGGTGCCCGCTGTGCCCTGGGAAACCACCCGCCTCTGAATCTGTGGAGCCAGGGCCCCAGCCCCTGTTGTCAAGCAGCTCTCCTTGGCTGCTTTCCCCATCCTGCTAGGTCCCGCAACACAGCTGACTGTTTCATCGTTCCCTGCCCGAGATATGTATGAGGTGTTAACACCAGAATTCCGAAGGCAGAGGAAACCACACGCTCAGAAAATCCTAGCAGGATGGACTGAATTGAGACTGCTCCAGGTAGCCCATGTGCAAGGCCTGGTCGAGGTGGCAGGGGTGTTCGGGAACGGGAGACACCATCCCAGGCAGCTCAGATCCCGAGGCCAAGGTAGGCACGTCGCCCAGCATCACCCTGTCCTTGCCCGGGGTGACCCTGAGATGGCACGTGAATTCTTCTACGTTTCAGCTCAAACCTGCTCCCTCAGCCAGCCCCCGCAGGCGCTGGCACCCCTTGCAGGCCATGTGGCCAAAGCAAAATGTACCTAGCCCGGCAGACCCTCCAAGGAGGAACACAGATGTGTTCGGAAACTATCTGGGGACCTTGTCTCAGGCTCACCCTAGGGTGCGTCTGTGCAAAAAGGCCAGCATCAGCTGTGACGAGGAGTGGCTGGTGGCAGTGTATGACCACGGGGCGAGGGGGGCACTCAGTCGGGCACAGAGGGGCTTAAGAGGGTCGGAAATGGGGGGAGTAGCAGTCTCCAAAGCACCCCATGAAGGAAACACGGGAGCAGCCCCACAATCCAAGCCCTGGCTGGGGTCGTGACCTTGTGTTTGCGGGCCTGGATGGCCGGGCATGGACCGTGGGCCAGGGGGCAAGGGGGACTCCTGGGCAGAGGGAGGAGCCCAAGCTCCAGGGCCAGACTGGCCAGGATACCCACTGTGTCACCTACCGGCTACGTGACAGGTCCCTGTTCTCAGCCACAGCTGCCTCAGCTGCGAGGGAGCAGTGTCGGCACCTCCCTCTTGTGTTGTCCTGAAGGCCACACGTGACGTGAGCAGTACAGCCGCCGGCCCCGTGGTGCGCTCCCAGTAATGGCTGCTGTTCTCTTCATTCCTCTTGCCACTGTCCACTCGAGGCCACTGTTCCTCCGAGGTGGCCATCTGCCAGGCGCCCACAGCCCAGCTCACATGCGCCACCTTTACTGTTCTCTGGCCACATCTACCTCCTGGGGAAATAGACACACGCGTTGCTTGTTCTCATGCCGCCACCTTTGCTGTTCTCTGGCCACATCTACCCCCTGGGGAAATAGACACGAGACCCTGCATTTGAACCTTCCCCTGAGTCTTTCAACTGCGTTGAGAAGTGGCACAAAACCCTAGAAACCAGGTGAGATGGCCCTAATTTCCAGATAAGCAGACAGAGGCTGAGGGAGGCCAACTGACCCGCTCAAGGTTACAACAAGGGTCTGATGGAAGTGCGCAAGCCCACCCCACCTCTCTCTGCACCCTGCTGCTCCCTCAAGGGCTGAGAGGCCACCTCGGGCGTCTGGGGTGGAGACAGTCTGGGGCTCTGGTTCTGAGCTGAGCAGGAACGGGCTCAGACCCCCACCTGGAGGCTGGGTGGGCAGGATCTCAAGGCCGAGGCAGGCTCCATCAGACGGGCCTGGTGAGCAGGAACCCTGGGCGGTCCCCAGGTCAAGGCTGTGGCATGGACCACCAGGGACAAGTGTGCAGGGCCAGGGTTCCTGCTCCCGGGGTAGAGCAGGGAAACTCCAGCAACTCCTTGAGTGGACAGTTCTTCCCTTTCTTTGCTGATGGTCTGAGACCAGTCCCTGAAGGTAAGTGCCCAGGGGTGCTGATCTGGTGAGTTACACACAAGAGTCTTTCTTCCCTTCCTTGCACAAATATTTGTAGGCCACCCCTGGTGTGGCTGATCTCGGTCTGGATTTGGGGGTATGTTCACGAGTTCCACAAATATTTAATGAGGTCTGTGCTAAGTCAGGGGCTGAGTTTAGCAGGAGTACAGCCATGATCCTGGTGGGTGAATGTGTCCGCCCTCATGGGACAGACCTCTGTGGTGAGAGGCTGACCGTAACCCAGTTTCATAGGTGGTGACACATGTAATGATGTATGCATATGGAACAACAAATGAGATTCATTTAAATAAGCGCGGAATGGGGTGGCCAGTTGGGGGGAATCCCAGCGAAAAGACAGTAGGTAAGGAGGTGTGGAGGGAAACAGCACACCCCGGTCCTTAATGGAACACGCTCACTGGTTCTCTGACCTTGACCTTGAGACACATGCTGTCTTGGAGCCTCTTTGTCCTTGGCTACCAACTGGGGGCAGGACTGGGACTTAGTCACTGGGCAGCTGGGAGAAGCAAATCAGATAAACACCGGTAAAAAGACACTTGGGACACCATAGGAGAAGTCATTGAATACAGAGGTGACAGGCTCCCTGAACTTTCTGGCTAGGCCTCGACTCTTGTGCCTTGGTGTTTGTCTCCGTACTGTCCAGTTGTAGCAAAAATCCTGCTCACTTGTTTTCCTAGCATCTCCTTCCTCTGTAGCTGGTCACCCTCCTTCTCTGATGGGTCCTCCTGCTCCACTGTCCCCAGGTGACGTCTGATCACCCTGGCCTGTCTCCACCAATAACTGTTGCGTTGGTTTATCTGGAATCCCCCTTACTCCTGATGATTCCTCCTGGAATTTTCCATTCGCTGAACCGCCCCCCATGCCACAGCCCTTGGTTATCCATCCCCTTTGCCCATGCTGAATTCGGAGGTGAGCCCAACCTCTGTCCCCCATGCAAGGCCCCACTGTAGTGCTCCCTGCACCTGCCAGGCTTCCTCACGTGAAAGGGCCCATCTGGTGTCTGCAAAACACTGTCCATCACTTTAAATTAATGTTGTCCATTTGAGTTTCATTGGTTTTACAGTAGTTTTGTTTGGGCTTAATTAGAAAATGTGCCTTGATTTTAGAGTTGAAAGGAGCAATAATACAAAGAGGTCATTTATACCTAGCCTCATGAATAAGCAAGTTGATTCAAATCAACCCTGGAGGGCTGATTTATTTAAGAGTCCCCTTAAATAAAGTCTTCCTTACTGTCTTTAATACGTCTTGAATCATTTTTTAAAATTTTTTTGTAGAAATTAAAAACGTTTAAAAAAAGTATGTTGCCCAGATTGGCCTTGACCTCCTGGCCTCAAGCAATCTGCCCACCTCAGCCTCAAAGTGCTGGGATTATAGGTGTGAACCACTGAGCCTAGCGTTGAATAATTTTTTAACAGTTCCACCGCCTCCTAGATGTGTGATCTTAGGCAAGCTACCTAACGTTTCTTGGCCTCAGAATCTTCAACTGAAAAATGCAGATAAGCCGGGCTCGGTGGCTCAGCCTGTAATCCCGCGCCTTTGGGAGGCTGAGGTGAGTGGATTGCCTGAGCCCGCGGGTTCGAGACCCGCCTAGGCAGCAAGACCTCATCTCTACAATAAATCAAAAAATCAGCCGGGCGTGGTAGCGCATGCCTGTAATTCCGGCTACTTGGAAGGCTGAGGCGGAAGGATCGCCGGAGCCCAGCAGGTAGAGGCTGCGGTGGCCGGGAGCGGCCACGGCACTCCAGTCTGGGCGACAGAGCGAGACTCCAACTCCAAAAAAAAAAAAAGAAAAATGCAGATAAACCCAACCTCACAGGATTATCATGACAAATAAATGAAAGAATACAATAAAGCAACAGGCTCAGAGCTTGTCGCCCAGTCAGCCTGAGTAGATGGTGGCTTCACATAGGCTATTCATTTATCCACAAGTCTAGGCCAGGACCAGCTTGGAATTCCCACATATATATAATGTCCTGACCTGTCTAGGGCCCAATATTTTTCCAGGCCCTCCGGGCTAATGTGAGCTAACTTAACTCTTCATGAGGCTAGGTAGAACCTCTTTGTAATGATTGCTCCTCTCAACTATAAAATCAAGACACATTTACTAATTAAGCCTAAACAAAACTGTAAAGCCAATAAAACTCAAGTGAGCAGCGTGACTTTAAAGCAATGGACGCTGTTTTGCAGACTCCAAACAGCCCTCTCACGTGAGGAAGGAGAGCTTGCCAGTACCCGGGTTCTCTGGGGCTCAGCACCTATCCAGGTGCCAAGCAGTAACTCCATTCCCCTCTGCCCACCACTCAGGCCCTGTGACACTGTCAACCTGTGTCCCCCAGGCCACCTGGGGTAAAGCAGCCCTGACCCCTCTGCACCAACACAGACTCAAGTGACGGGGTTCCTTTCTCCCTTCCTCTCTTCCAAATGCTCCAGGATTCGCTTAATTATTAAAAGGTGTTGATTAAGGCCAGGTGAGGTGGCTTGTGCCTGTTGTCCCCACACTTTGAGAGGCTGAGGGAGAAGATTGCCTGAGGCCAGAAGTTTGGGACCAGCCTGGCAACATGTCGAGGCCCATAGCCTCAGCTACTCATGCCACAGCCTAGGTGACAGTGAAAGAGAAAAGAGAGAGAGAGAGAGAGAGAGAGAGAGAGAGAGAGAGAGAGAAGAAGGGAGGGAGGGAGGTGGGAAGGGAGGGAGAAAGAGAGAGAGAGAGAGTGAGGGGAAAGAGAGAGATGTTCATGAAAAGGAAAGCATTTTAAAAATAATTCAAGCCGGGCTCGGTGGCTCAGCCTGTAATCCCAGCACTTTGGGAGGTTGAGGTGAGAGGATTGCCTGAGCCTGCGGGTTCGAGACCCGCCTGGGCAACTTGGTGAGACCTCATCTCTACAATAAACCAAAAAATCAGCCGGGCGTGGTAGCGCATGCCTGTAATTCCGGCTACTCGGAAGGCTGAGGCGGAAGGATTGCCGGAGCCCAGCAGGTCGAGGCTGCGGTGACCCGGAGCGGCCACGGCACTCCAGTCTGGGCGACTGAGTGAGACTCCAACTCAAAAAAAAAAATTAAAAATGTAATTCTTCCAGAGACCTCTAGAAGTATCCTCCCCACCAGACATCTGTAGCCCCAAGTTTGGGATGCACTGAACTAGGTAGGAATTCGTTGATCTCATCGGTGTTTGCCCCCCTGTCAGAGCAGGGCTCAGAGAGACAGTGAAGGAAGCGGGAGAGTTCCAGGGTCAGGGGTACAGGGGGACGTGAGACGGGGTTCAGAGGAGGCCAGGAGGCCCTGTGGTGGGGGCTTGGGGGTGGCAGGAGCCCAGGCCAAGTAGGACGGGGTGGCCCCTAAAGCCACCAGGGACCCGCAGGGGCTTCACCGCCAGCCTCTCGGGGATGAGCAGTGGTGTGAGCTCGACCTCACGTCAGGTCACAAGGGGCTCAGTGCCTCGAGGCGTGGGCCATAGTAATGACGGTTCACCTCACAGGGTGCAAGCCCTTGCCAGGCTCTGTTCTCCCGCCAGGGAGACACTGCTGTCTGAGGTGTCCAAGTGCAGACCCCGAGGCCCTGGAAGGGTGACTGCCCGGCCGTCCCAGCAGTCAGGGTGAGCCAACCTGAGCTGAGCTTCCCCTCCAGAGCCCAGGCTCTCAGCCCGACTGCAGGGCCCTATGTCTCCTCACAGGACCCCGGGTCCCTCTTGTGCCGGCCGGCTCAGCTCACCACTCTGCTGCTGCCCCCAGACCTTCCTACTTCCTGACCTCGCCCTAGTACAGAGTGTCCTGGGCCAGAGCCTGGGCAGACATGGCCAGGTGTTAGAATACCAAAGTAACCCCAGATGGTTAGCAAATTGCCCCTAGTTACTGTATGCCCAGAGCGCCTAAAACCCCATCACCGTTCCAGCCCAGCTCCCCAAAGGTCCCCTGGCCCTTCCCACAGTCCAACAGATGAAGGGTTAACACTGGGCCCGGCAAGGAGTCTTGGGAAGCTGCTCTAGGTGGGGCAGTGGGGGGGGTCTCCTAACCGCTTTAAACATTCCCCCAGGACTAGGAGGCTGGGGAGTGGGAACTCTGAGCCCCCAGGGAAGGTGGCTCCCTTGTCTCCCCTCATAACCCCATGACCTCCTCTCTGGGAATCTCATAAGAGAGGGCTCCAAGCCCAGTGGCCACCCCTGAGGCCACTGTCCAGCCAGGGACCAGGATGCCCAAGGACAGTGGAGAATGAGCCTAGTGGACCTGGCAGTGCACACACCTGTGACCATCCCCGCCCCCGGAGGTGACTAGGACTGGTCCCTTGGGAGCCCCACTCAGGCGGGGGTGCTGGCGTGCACCCGCTGCTCTGATGGCCGACAGGAACAGGGATGGGAAGAGCAGAGCTAGGGAAGGCTGGGGAGGATTCTGGAAGATGACCAGGTGTTCAGCAGGCAGGTGGAGGTGAGGGGGGAGGGGGAAGGCGGGAGAGCGACCTAGAGGCAGGCCTGGCCTCCAGCACCGGAGGCTTTGGGAGCGTTGTGCGCTGGCTACTGTGGGAGGGCTCAGGGAGGAGAGAGGTTTCAGTGGCCACAGAGAGCCTCAGACCCAAACCAGGGCACTTGGACGTTAAAGTGAGGGTCCCTGGGGGCAGCAGGGTGATGCCAGGGGTCTTGCGGCCCAGAATGGTGCTTCTGGCCGCCATCCAGAGATGGGAGGGAGGAGACAGTGGGGAACAGGGCCCTGGGCACCGCTGAACATTGGCTGGGGGTGAGGGTGAGGGTGAGGGAGGCTGGGTCACAGCTGGCAGCACTGTCCTCTCAGGCCACCTGCTCGTGCAGGCCGGTGAGGCTGCCTGTTTCTGTGGCCCCTGCTGCTTCACCACGCCGTCCCCCGTCACTCCTGCAGGGACAAGGTGGCTCCGTGTATCCTGGGGTGTGGAGGGCTCAGCTGTGGACCCCGCTACCAAGGGGAGCAGCCCACCGGGACAGAGACTGTGGAGCCTTCCCCTGGGTGTGGTATTGGCCACCAGGCAGGTGTGTGTGGAAGCCTGCTGCCCTCTGCTGGAAGGTTCTTGAACCACAGTCCCTCAGCTTCAAAGAAAGGAGCTGATCCCAACACGCGCGGCACAGGCCTCACTGGGGTGGCAGAAGTCTCCAGCGTCCCAGATGCCCCGATGTCACCCTCTGATAATGACAGGTGCCAAGCTCACCTGACAGGTCACCTCGGAGATCTCACTCGTCCCTGTCACCACCTGGTGAAGGTGATCAGTATCCATATTTTGTAGTTGAGGCTTGGAGAGAGGCAGAGAATGTACCCAAGAACACCAGCTGGTAATGGGCAGAGTCAAGGCTCAAACTCAAGTCTGTCCACCCGCTGGTCCATGCCCTCCCGCTGGTCCTTGTGCCCTTCCTGACCGCTCATCCTCACTGCCAGGGCTCGGCCACCAACACCCCATCCCTCTACCTCTGTTTTCTTCCTGGAGCTCTTGTTAGCTTGTCTGGGGCCTGCTTCCCTACTTCCTATCAGTGTCAGCTCCAGGGGTCAGGGGCCTCACCCTTTGGGTCTCCGTGTGAGTCCAGCTCCTGGAGCAGAGGAGATCTTGGTCGAGGAAAACCTCTCACGTCTCCCCCATAAGACCATGAGCTCCTCCGGACGGTTCCAGTCCCTGCTTGGGCCTTCCTGCGCCGGGTTTAATGCCACCCAGAGCGAGCTGCAGCTTTGCGGAAGCCCCGGCCAGCCAGACAGCCTCTGGTGTGAGCACTGCTGGGGCCCATGCTGAGCCAGGCCTGCCCTCCAGGCCAGGCGAGCTCTGTCCTCGGTGTTCCTGGACTTCTCCTTCTGACTCTGTCCCTTCAGCTGTACCTCCTCCCCAACCAGGGACTGAACACTGCCTCCTCCCGGGCAGCCCTTAGGGTTACCAACCTTCTCCTTTCCCACTGTGCACACTCACTTGAAAACCACAGGAGCCCAGGATGCTGCCTCCTGTCTTTGCAAATGCATACGGGAAGGGTCCGCCTGGCTGCACACAGGGAGGCCCAAACCAGGCTGTGCACTGGCTCCTACTGGCCCCTTCACATCGCCCAGGCCCTAAAGGCCACCTCGATGCCTGAGGTTAGCCAGAACTGCACTTTAGTGACAACTGTGTGACCCTCCGTGAGGAGCAGGTACTATTCTGTCTCTCTTCGGGGTAAGAAGCCTTTACATGACGGACTTGCCCATATTCCTATACAAAGCCAGACAGCGGTGGGGTGCAGGCAGAACCAGGCAACTTGGCCACACTTGTCACCCACCAACCACATGACTGGGCCACACAGCCGATCAGGAAATCCCCAAGAGGTCGAGCCTGGGAAGGGTCCCACCAGCAGATGGGGTGGGTGCCTAGTGGGCACCAGGATGGAGCTTTTATGCAGTCCCCTGCCGCACAAACCAGGACAAACAGGCAGGCCCCAGCAGGGCTGGTGCGTGGGCTTTGGTTAAGACAGATTTGCACGTCAAGGCTGGCCCTGCTCCTTTAAGAGCCACAGGTTGGACTCTGGAGCCCAGACTCTGGTCTGGCAAACTGCTTGGACTTAGATTTCCATAAGTGACCTTTCTGCTGGCGCTAATTGACGAGGGCTTGCCGTGATGCCTGGCGTGAGGCCCCGCCAGGGAGGAGGGAGGAGGCCGGGGCCCTGGGCCTGCCGCTTCCAGTAAAAGGCAGGCGTTTTGGCAGCAGGCAGCTTCCAAGCCTTGTTGCTATTGTAAATCATAATAAGCTGATTATTGCAGCACTTGTTCCTAAAGTTTCCCCGCGTCGTTCCAGCCGAGTTGTGAGTTACAACATGGTTCTGAGTCGAGTTTCTTTATGGCCATGAAGAGCCAGCCCTCAGCTGTTCTTTGTCTTTCGCTCAAGAACTAAAAGACCCAACCTCCTGTCCAGGCCAGGGCTGGCAAGGCCCCCTGCATCCCGTCCCCTGGGCTGAAGGAATGAGTCACAGGAGTTGACCCTCAGCTCTCAGAAGACACATGGACTTATTTGGTACCAGCAATTAAGCGCTTTGAAGAGATCTGAGATTGGTGTCGAAGTCACCCAAGTATTAGTAAAAACCTCGGGTCTGGGCAAACTTCTCCAACTCCGATTCAACCGGAGTTCTCCACCCGCAGGCCGTGCCACCCTTCCTCTGTCTGGGCTGCGCTCAGCCTGCCTGTGCCAGATTGTTAGTTAACATTAGTGTCAGTGTTTCCACTGTAAAATCCCCCCAATCACCCAACTGTTAAATTGCCCTCAAAGCTACAGGCTGGCCAACGACATGGTGTTTTTGTTTCCTTCAGAGTAGAGGGGTGTGCCCTTCCAGGTCTCCCCGGATCCTCCCAACAGGATCGACAACTGGGACGTTCACTACTGGTTTCAGCAACTCCAGTCCTATCTGGAGCACAGGGCAGGCTTGGTGCTGCTCCATCCGGGAATGGGAACGTCAGCAATTGTAGACACCTGTGGTGTGTCAAGGCCTGGACCCAGCACAACTGGTGTTGGGTAGCAGGGAAACCACAACTTTGAAAGGTCCCATTTCACAAGCTGTCGAAAAACCTGGATGTGACCGAACCCAGAAGGGAGAAGGGAGGCCAAGAGAGTCTCGTCACACAGCTCACACCAGAATGCAAGGCAACGTGTCAGCCTCATTCTAAAAATCCTTAGTAACACTTTTTAATATACAAGAATCAAAAGTACAGCAGTTTTACAATGTAGGAAAATTTAATACATACTATATAAACAATGTTATTTACATCAGAAATCACTAGGACAGTGGCATTTTTCACAAATATAAATTAATTACTGTTTAGTCAACAGGTTTTAAAAGTCCACAATTTTACAATAAAGAAAAGCCATCTGTGCCCCGCATATGCGGGGCGCACATGGACTAAAGCAGCCTGGACCCTTGGCATGGCTCCCCTCGCCCACCGTGGTGGCCTCAGAGGAGCCTGGAGACCGTGGTGCTGGCCAGGGCCACCGCTCCTGCTGACAGTGGGTTTTGGTCTGTAGAATTCAGTGTCATTGTTGAATCCGTAAATGAACGGCGTTTGCAGTTCATTTATGAACGGGGACTGATGCAGTTTCCAGATACACTGGGCTAGAATGTGCAGCACAGCCTAAGAAGTGTAGGGTTTCCCGGGGAAAGGCCCAAGGAATGGCGTAAAGGACAGCAAGCCACTGAGCCTTGTCTGTCCACCTAGCCTGGTCTGAGACTGTGGTGGTGAGCTCGTGATCCTACTTCATCCTTTTCTAGGGCTACATAGTGTGTCACCCCAATCCTTGCTCTCGTGCAAGTCTCGGGTAATACCAACTCCCCTCCACCCAGCAGTGAGACATTCCAAAGCCCACGGGGTCCATCCTCAGATTCCTGGGGCAGCTTCTCCCATTCACAAGCGAGAGAACCTTCACCTGTGCAAATTTCTGGTTTTGATTTAAGCATACGCTATTCATACTGATCTAAATCAATGAGGAAATGCCTCCCTTCTCCCATGCACTCTTCAAACATACTTCAACACCTAGAATAGGTGTGTAGTGGGGGATACTGTAATTTTAGAATCAATGTAACACTGATCTGGCCGACACTGCCTTTTGCTACTTCACATGGCACTAAAAGTCCTGAATGTGAACAAAGGAAGTTCCTTTTTCCTCATGATGAGACATCTTTGGGAACAACTCGCATCTCCTATCAACAACGGGAGAGAGAAACCCTGAGTGTGGAAATGCAGGGCCTCCAGTGGCCCCTCCGTGGCCCCCTCACTCCTGAAGGACAAGTCCAACTCTCCACAGGGCTCACTCCTCTCACCCCACCTCCCACCACTCAGGGGCCCGGCAAGCCCACCTAGCCTTCCTCTTTGGCTTGGGCAAGACGAACATGAGATAGTGTCAATTTCATCAGCAAAAAGCTCCATCTGTGGTGCCCGCATCACTGTACGACCAAAGTGGAGACTCGATGTCCTGCCTTCTCCACTGGGCAGTCACACCAGATCCTCCCGGGGAGGACCGTGGCCAGGTGGGCCCTCACGGCCACTGAGGCCTCGCTCCAGGGCACGTGTGGTCTAAGTCCAGCGTGAAAATCCCAAGTACCATGAGGAGTTAAATAAGAAGGGGGGATCCACTGAGCTTCCAGCACAAGCTCTAGGTCCCAGACCCCCTCTGGAAACTCAGCACAAGTCAGCCCACAGTGTTCTGTGGAGCAGGAGCACAGCCACCATGACCGCATCATGGCATCTCTTCTCCCCTTGGGCACAGCCTGGCATGGTAAAGGCATTCATGGTGCTGCCCAGGAGGCCCGCAAGTCCTGTCATCCCCTCGAGTCAGGCCAGGGAGTTTAACCCTGTGCATGCCCAACAAAGGGTCTTCACCAGCTCTGAGCCTAGACACTTACACCACACTGTATGTTCAAGTCAGTTATTCTGTCTTCTCTAGAAAGGCCTCTGGAGTCTCAAACAATACTGGCAAGCTATACTGAAAATGGTAAAACTGAAGGCCCTAACTGATGCAGCCAACTTGTCCTGACTCAATTCACCTCTAGTATGATTCTGCCTATAGCTGTTACTGTGTTCTTGGATGTTCCCTATCTTGAGAAACACTGAACCTAGGTTTACACTTTCCTTAATCTTATTCTAAAAGAAACTGAGTTCATTTCTAACTATCTCCAATTAGCAGCAGCAACTTGCTCACCACAGGTAACTTATTTTCATCTGCCCGCCACATCAATGTCAGATGTGTGATTCTGTATAAACTATGTCTTTAAGCTGTGCAAAGGGAACTAAAATGCCAGCAGGAAATGTTGACCTAATCCAATACTGAAGGCTTCGCCCACTTGCTGGCAATCACCAAAGACCACGTTAGAAACCTGTCTACTGCCTGCCTCTGCCTCCCCCGGACCTGTAGTTTTCCTTCAGTCAGAGGAATCGGAAATCCACCAGGGATTCCAGCTCCCTGGCTGCATGCTCCCACCCCATGCCCACCCTATCCACACTCAGCCCACTCCATCAAGTAAGACCACGCTGGCATCAATGCTGCCTAACTCACAGTACTCAAGTCAGCACAGGGAGAAAAGGAGGCCCACTCAGGAGACCAAACCTCTGAGACGTACAAAAATGGTGTGGGAAGAAATGGTGTTGGCAGGGCAGAAGCCGCCATGGGTGTTGCTGCCCCCCCCCACTGGCTTCACGAGGCTGAGTGTATCAATTCTCCCAAGAACACATTAGAGGGTGTGCCTGCCCCCCTTCAAGTCCTATGACACCCCACCCATCGTTCCCACTCCCCACTCCCCATCAGCAGCATCTGTCTTGTCAGAGGGGACCAAATCCCACACTGTACCATCAGGTCCCAGCAGCCATTATGCAGCCTTCCTTCCCCTGACCACCGCACCAAGGTCCAGGGAACATTGACCCTGGCAGTAAAACATTCCTGACTCTGAGGATCTCTATTCCTTGACTGGACATAGCCCAGTGAAGCCGGCACACAAAATCACCTCTTCCTCCTAGTGCCATCAAAGTGGAAGGCCAGAACTAGGCTGGAATGGGACAGGGTGTCAAAGTGCAGGGGTGGTGACCCAATCAAAGCTGGACCCGACGAAGGTCTCCCGCTCTTCGAAGTGCTCCTTCAGCCAGTGAGTTGACAGCAGCAGCATGTCCAGATACTCCACTTACTGGTCTAGGTTACTGGCTACTGTTGGATCAGACCAAAACACCCACATGTTTGATGATTCCTGCTCTCCCCTTTCTGTGCTGTCCTTTATGTTTTCCGAACATTCCAGTTATAATCTGGGTTGTTTTTCTGTTCTAGAGATCTCTCCAAAGGAGATCTATGATCCAGGGGTGACTTGGAATCATGAGGAGATTTCTGAGAAGGGGGTGAGCGAGGATCTGAGACTGCTGGGTGCAATGGAGGCAGGGGCTGTTTATATTCCCCCAGTTTGTCTGTGTGAAAAGAGCGGTAATGGTCTGAGGGTCCCTGGCCATGATAGCCCATAGGGGGGCGGTGATCAGACATTCGTCGGAAATCTTGCTGGTGGTAGTTTTGAGGCCTAAATTCATCAGATCTCCTCCGTTTGGAGTCGTGATGGTGCCTGAAACAAAAACGCAAGGATCAGTTCAAAGACCACAGCCCGACTCCCATCCACTCCACCATCGTCCACTTCCTCATACACTCATATTCAAGAACAGTTCCCACAGACTCAGGGACAAATGCTCACAATACTAGGAATCAAAACAAATAAACAAACAAATGAGTAACAAAAGGTCATTTTATACCTCACTGAAGAATCACTGATGGCTCTGTAAACTCATACTCCCTTCAGGAAAAAAAACTGGCAAGATCTATGAACATTTTCATATTTCTTGACCCAGTCCAGGAGAAAAAGAGTCACAAAAATTATTTTGTAAGTTATCAGTAATAACTTACACCAGCAAGATTTCCGATGAATGTCTGATCACTGCCCCGCTATGGGCTATCATGGCCAAGGACCCTCAGACCATTAACGCCTGCAACCCCAGCACTTTGGGAGGCCAGGAGTTCCCAGAACTTTGGGATTGCTTGAGGCCAAGAATTTGTGACCAGCCTCACAGCGAGACTTTGTCTATAAAAAAATTTTTTTTAATTAGCTGGGCATTGGTGTGTTCCTATAGTCCCAGCTACCTGGAAGACTGAGGCTGAAGGATTGCCCGAGCCCAGGCTGTGGCGAGCTGTAACTATACCACTGCCCTCCAACCTGGGCGACAGAGTGATACTGTGACTCAAGAAAAAAAAAAAACAAAGGAAAGAAAAATTCATCATAAACCTATAAATGAAAGGCCAATGAAATTACCTTAACAATCGGCTCCATGTAAAAGTCAAATTTTTAGCTTGGACCATAGTAAACTACTATACTATTTACAAAGAATCAGTATAACTCAACAACAAAAATAACTCAAAAAGAGGCAAAGGATTTGAATGACATTTCTCTGAAGACATAGAGATGGTCCAATAAAGATATAAAAAGATATTCAATATCATTAACCATTAGGGAATGAAATCCAAATCCACAATGAGACTATTTTACACCTAACCAGGATAGTTGTACTCGTTAAAAACAACAACAACAAAACACAACAGAAAATAAATGCTGTCAATGACATGGAAAAGTTGCAACTCTTTTTTTTTTTTTTGAGTTGGAGTCTCACTCTGTCACCCAGGATGGAGTGCAGTGGCACAGTCACGGCCACCACAGCCTCGACCTGCTGGGCTCAGGTGATCCTTCCGCTTCGGCCTTCCAAGTAGCTAGAACGCCTACCATGCCTGGCTAATTTTTTGATTTACTATAGAGATGCGGTTTTGCCAAGTTGCCCAGGCTAGTCTCAAAACCTTGTGCCCAGGCAATCCTCTCGCTTCTGCCTCCCAAAGTGCTGTGATTACAGGAGTGAGCCACCATGCCCAGCCAAAAAGTTGCAACTCTCATACACTGCTGTTAGGAATGTAAAAATGTAGAAAATAGTTTGGTGGTTCATAAAACATTAAATAATTACCATACTACTTATTTCACTCTTGGGTACATATCCCAAAGAACTGAAAACAGGTATTCAAATATCTGTACACCAATATTCACTGCAGCGTTGTTCACAATAGCCAAAAGATGGAAGCAACACAAATGTCCACCAATGAATAGATAGATAAACAAAATGTGATATATTCATACAATATTATTCAGCTATAAAATGAAATAAAGTATTAATATTTGCTACAACGCGCATGAACCTTGAACACTACGCTAAGTGAAAGAGCCAGACACAAAAGGTCACACACTGTTTACATGATTCCTTCTATATGAATTGTCGGGAATAGGCAAATCCATAGAGACAGAATGCAGATTCGTAGTTGGCAAAGGCGAGGGAAAGGGAACAATGGGGAATGACTGCTTAATGGCTACAGGAGTTTTTTTGAGTGATGAAAGTGTTTTGCATCTAGATAGAAGTGATGGCTGCCCAACACTGTGAATGTTCACTTTAAAATGGCTCATGTATATAATGTGACTTTCATTTCAATAAAAAAGAGAGGGAGGAAGACTTGGGTGACTTCACGTTCCAATCAAAATGGAGTATCAGGAACTAGATTTACCCTCCCCACCTGAAATAGCGAGAAAGGGACAAAATGTATAGAACCATGCTTTTCAAGATACCAGACCATCAGTAACCATGATCCCTGAGGGATCTAATGTGATGAGCCTTCTGGGGAAACTAATGCAACGAGTTTACTAGCTGCCCTTCTCACTACGACGAGACAGTTTCCAGGCCATGACACAGGGAGAAGGACTAAGAAAGAAGCTGGTAGACTTGTCATGCTGAGAGTCCAGGAGGGCCAAGGCAGCCTGAGTTCACAGGACATAGTACAAGAGAAGAAAGTTCTGCGCAGAAAAAGAAGTTTGAAGATCTACAGAGGGTTTCTCTTAAGTATAGAGCTGACGACTTAAGATGTACATGTGAGGAAACTATCCAAGGGCAGGGAGAGAACCACCCAACGCATTGGAGGTAATAGTGCTCTGTGCTCATACAGAACTGGAACAGTGCCTGTTCTCACCAACCAGATCAAAACCCTTCCAGATTCAAGGGGCACTAGGTAGAGTGCCATGAAGGTCCCTACCTTAGAGGCTGGCAATAATTAGCCCTTGACTAAGCAATGCTCCAGTTCTAATGAACTTTAATAGCAAGAAACAAACTGCTTCCAGGTAAACTGTGTCTCATAACAGAGCTCTAGAATACTTATGGGAATACAAAACACCCAGTACCTAATAAGGCAGATTTTAAATCTGGCATCTAATTAAAACTTAGAAGGCACGGAAAGGATCAGGAAAGCAAGATCCACAATGAGGAAATCAACCAATCAATTGAAACTGACCCAAACGACAGAATTACCATTTTTATAACTGTGCCTCAGATTATTTTATTTAATTTTTTGAGTTGGCGTCTCTTTGTCACCCAGGCTGGAGTGCAGAGTCATGCTCATGGCCATCACAGCTTCGATCTGCTAGACTCAGGTGATCCTGCCGCCTCAGCCACCCAAGTAGCTGGAACGAAAGGTGTGTGCCACCACACCCACCATTTATTTATTTACTTATTATAGAGACAAGGTCTGGCCAGGTTGCCCAGACTGGTCTTGAATCCCTGGACTCAGGCAACCTTCTCGCCTCCTCCTCCCAAAGTGCTGGGAATACAGGCGTGAGCCACCACGCCTGGGTATAGCTCAAAAATTTTTTTTTTTTTTTTTTTTTTTTTGAGTTGGAATCTCACTCTGTTGCCCAGACTGGGGTGCAGTGGCCGCTCCCGGCCACCGCAGCCTCGACCTGCTGGGCTCCGGCGATCCTTCCACCTCAGCCTTCCAAGTAGCCGGAATTACAGGCATGCGCCACCACGCCCGGCTGATTTTTTGATTTATTGTAGAGATGAGGTCTCGCTGCCCAGGCGGGTCTCGAACCCGCGCGCTCAGGCGATCCACTCACCTCAGCCTCCCAAAGGCGCGGTATAGCTCAGATTTTAAAGGTTAGAGATGTAAGCAATTTTAAAAACTTTTAGAGGTAAATTACAACTTTTAGAGGTAAAACTACAATGCTTAAAATACAAAATATACTGGATAGGCCTCATGGCAGATTAGACATTGAAAAAGAAAAATTAGTGAACTTGAAGACATAGCAATAGAAACTATCCAAAATGAAACAGAAAACATAATTTTTAAAAAATAACAGGACATGAGTAAGCTATCAGCCAACCTCAAGCAAGCTAATGTAGGTGCAATGAGAATTTTCAAAGGAGAAGAGAGAGTGGGAAGACAGAAAAAATATTTGAAGAATATTTTTAAATGTCCAAATTTAATGGAAATGACAAACCTACACATCCAAAAAGCTCAACAATTTCCAAGCACAGGAAACAAGAAGAAAAATACACCAGGGTACACCATAATCAGTTATTAAAAAAAAAAAAAAAAGCAGCATTATGTAAAGAAGCATTATGTAAAGAAGAAGATAAGTATGACAGAGTTCTCATCAGAAACAATGCAAGGGGACAGTAGAGGTACATTTTTAAAGTACTGAAAGAAACTGTCAATCTGGGAATTTACACTCTGTAAACATAGCTTTCAAAAATGAAGGCACAACAAAGACCTTTCAGACATATATACGCTGACTTAATCACCAGTGGATACACACTAAAACAAAAGTCCTTCAGACAGAAAAAAAAAATGATACCAGCTAGCAATATAGTTCCACAAGAGGAATGTAAGACAACACCAACAAGACAATACAGAAGGGTGGGAGTGAGGGCAGAGGCCCATCTAAGGAGATGGCCACTATTTGGCTACCACTGCACTGCTAACATGCCTGCTGGTTCCAGATATTCCCAAAAAGCAAGCAGGACATTGAGATGTACATATGAAATATTCCCACTTTAAATTCAAGGTGCAGGGCACACAAAGCATACCATCAGCCTAGAGAAAACCAAAGCTGCTATGAGGTTAAAATATGTCCAAGTCCTGAAATTAAGAAATATAAGCTGGGCTCGGTGGCTCAGCCTACAATCCTGCGCTTTGGGAAGCCGAGGTGAGTGAATTGCCTGAGTTCGCAGGTTCAAGACCTGCCTGGGCAACTTGGTGAGACCTCATCTCTACAATAAATAAAAAAATTAGCCGGGCGTGGTAACGTGTGCCTGTAGTTCCAGCTACTTGGAAGGCTGAGGTGGAAGGATCGCCGGAGCCCAGCAGGTCGAGGCTGTGGTGGCCGGGAGCGTGCCACTGCACTCCAGCCTGGGCGACAGAGTGAGACTCCAACTCAAAAAAAAAAAAAGAAATTAAGAAATATAGATAAAACCTCTTTAGCCCTTCCTATACTTGCTCTCACAATCAACAAGCTTGGCTCATCACACCACTTGTGATATTATATAGTTGTAGAATGGGTACAACCTGAAAAGGCTTTGACTCTATTTTTTTGAGTTGGAGTTTCACTCTGTCACCCAGGCTGGAGTGCAGTGACACACTCAGGGCCACTGCAGCCTCAACCTGCTGGGCTCAGGTGTTCCTTCCACCTCAGCCTTCCAAGCAGATGGAACTACAGACACATGCCACCATACTCGGCTAATTTTTTGATTTATTGTAGAGATATGGTCGCATCAAGCTGCCTCGAACACCTGGGTTTCGGCAAATCTCTCACCTCTGCCTCCCAAAGTGCTGGGATTACAGGCATGAGCCACCACCACCAGCAGCATTAACTCTTTAAATTATGAGTTCCTAGTGGGCAACAACTGTGGCTAGTACCTATCTCATGGTCCCTGTTACCCAGTGTGGCTCAGAGCCTAGCACAGAACTTAGTAATTTCAGTTGCTGACTATTATGGCCACCACTTCACTAGATTTCCTCAAAGGATGGCAGAAAACTCTTTTCCTGCATAGGTGAAATGTGTTCCCTATAACCTAGAGAACAAAACATAAGACCTATAGCTTGGCACTTGGGACTGAGGCTGACACATGATGAGAGACTCAGTTAGCATCTGACAGATAAACACATTCAGATATGTGTCACTGTCTTCCCCTTTACAGTCAGCTAGCTCCTGGCAGAGGTCAGCACCTACTATCTCATAGCCTTCTGCATACCTGTCATAATAATCTCTGTGTCCCCGGTGGTCTCGGTCACTGCTGTACTGGTCATAAGGTCTCTTTCTAGACAGGTTGTTGGGTCGATAACTTCCAGAACGGTGGGCATCCATATGACGCCGGTCCCCATAGTGGTGGTCCTTGTACCAGTGCTGCTCATACTGATGGTGCCTGTCACTGCCCCATGGTGGGTTGTTGCCACCACCATAGTTGAACTTTCTTTCCCTCTGCCAGTCTCCTCGATCTGCAGGAAAAGAAAGATCTGATGACTCTAAGAAATGGCTGGATTTCACTTTCACTAAAGTTTATTTTTTATATTGTTTTTTCCTCATGCTAATCTCCTCTGTATTATTCTAACTTTAGTATATGTACCGCCAAAGTAAGTCCCACTTTTGCTGAAGTTTAAACCAAAAGCTGACATATGTTACAAATAGACACTAAATTTCCTTTTTTTTTCTGAGTTGGAGTCTCACTCTGTCGCCTAGGCTGGAGTGCAGTGGCACACCCACGGCCACCCCAGGGTCGACCTGCTGGGCTCAGGCAGTCCTTCCACCTCAGCCTTCCAAGTGGTGGGAACTATAGGTGTGCGCTACCACGTTTGGCTAATTTTTTCATTTATTGTAGAGACAAGCTCTTGCTAAGTTGTCTAGGCTGGTCTCGAATCCCTGGGCTCAGGCAATTCTCTCGCCTCGGCCCCCCAAAGTGCTGGGAGTACAGGCTTGAAAATTGTCTCTTTCTTGGCCGTATTGCTGCTGGTTAACATTTGAGTTCTAACATTCTTCCCCCAAAATTTTAATGGAAAAGAAAATTCACTACTGTTCTCCTTCGGAAATCTTAAAAATAACTGTTTCTCATTTTCCATACCTGCTTACCTTTCAGTCTCTGGCATACCCGTAAAATGAGATTTCACTCCAAAAATATAAAACCAAACAGTAATTCGGAAAACGAGACTGCTGAATTTCACAGCTGCAACTGTTTACACATCTAATGTTTATTTCACCTACTGATACTAAAAGTTGGGCCTGGTCTCTGATAATCTCTCCAGACTACACTCACTGATTCTACTATGCTTCCCTAACCTACACCAAAAAAAAAAAAAAAGAAAAAAAAAATGGACACCCTCCTGTAAAAAGTGATTTCACTAAGACTGGACATGGATCAGCACTCTAACTCTTAAAGATAGAGCCAAGCTAAAATCTGTTTTGGCTTCTGGAGCCTCCCTTTTCCCCTAAGGAAAGAATCACACTTATTTGAGTCAGAAAAAGTAGCAAAAACACTGAAGTCCAGGAATGGAGAGTTTTATTATAGCCCCCAAAATATATGTCCACCCAGAGCCTGTGTGACTTTACTTGAAAATAGGGCCTTTGCAGACATAATTAAGTTAAAAAATCTCTAGATGAGATCATCTTAAATTTAGGTCGGGCTCTAAATCTCATAACAGACATCTTTTCAAAATAAAGGCAGAGGGAGATATGAGACGCAGAAGGTCATGGAAAGATGGAGGCAGAAATTGGCATGATTCACCTACAAGTCAAGAACGCCAAGAATTGCTGGCAGCCACCAGAAGGCAAGAGACATGAAAAGATTCTCCCTCAGAGCCTCCAGAAGGAACCAACTCTACTGGCACCTTGATTTCAGACTTCTGGTCTCCAGAACTGTGAGAAATTTGAGATGTTTTAAACTGCCTAGTATCTGGTACTTTGCTAAATACAGCCCAAGGAAACAAATACACAGGATTAACCAAAATGAATGATGTGGCTTCTGTCTAGAATTTGTTAAGATCAAAGACATGCCACCAAATTAATGTCTCCACTTATTTTGCTGGCCTTCTTGTGCTTTTCTACAGAGCTCAAGATTATCACCCTTAAGGAACCCATGCAACTTAGAAATTCATGCCATTAATATAAGGTATAGTCACGGCCGGGTGCAGTGGCTCATGCCTATAATTCCAGCACTTTGGGAGATCAAGGTGAGAGGATTGTCTGAGCCCATGGGTTTGAGACCAGCCGGCAACTTGGTGAGACCTCATCTCTACAATAAATCAAAAAATTAGCCGGGTGTGGTAGTGCGTGCCTGTAGTTCCAGTTATTTGGAAGGCTGAGGTGGAAGGATCACCTGAGCCCAGCAGGTTGAGGTTGCAGTGGCCGTGAGCGTGCCACTACACTCCAGCCTGGGCAACAGAATGAGACTCCAACTCAAAAAAAAAAAAAAAAAATTATATATATAAAATGTATCGTCAACCAGTGGCTTAAATTTAGGTGGATTAGACTAGAGGACCGTAAAAGCAAACACTTTTGACTATTTAACTTAAAAATTAAAGAGTAACAAAAAGAGACACCTAAATATGCAAAGGATCATCTGAAGATGGCTCAAATCAAATGGAAAGAGTTCAAACAAGGTGTCAATGTCTGTGGTTTTGTAGCGATGCTTAATACTCAAACCAGGGCATTTATTTCCGGAGTAAATCAGACCTGCTTTTCTTCTTAAAACCTCTCTGAGGCATTGTACTATTAAAAAGATGGGTGAGAAATCCAAGGATTATATTTTTAAAATGCAGGGCTTTATATGGCAACCTGAGCAGCTGACAGTTCAATGGCAAGTTTCGAAGATGCCACCCAAAGGAAAAAGTAGCTCTGTAAAGGGGGAAAGCAGCAGCAGCCTCTGGGAGCAACGGTGCTGATAAGAAGTCTCTGGGTCTCAAAGATGGTGGCCATGCAGTAAAAGTCAGAGGCATTCTTTGTGAAAAGCATGGAAAATCACGGTCTAGAATGAGATTCAATGAAGCGGCTGCACAATATAGTGAAGGTAAAGCCAGGCAAGGGGGTGACATTGGGTTGGATGACCAGAAGGTCCATAATGGAACCATTTCAAGAAGCAGCATTTGCCTTGCTTGTAAGTGGGATGGATAAGCCTGTGTTCACAGACCTACCGTTTAAGACAAAATTTGGATATATTATGGTTGAAGAAAGAAAATAAAGTCATATGAAAGACTGAAAAAAGAACAGCTAGTTTAAAATAATTTTTTTAAAAGATTCAAAATATAAAATAAGCAACATTATATGAATAACACAAAAGCAGCCTAATACTAGAAAAAAATGTCAGCATAACTAAAACAACTAAATCTAAAAACATGAAAATATTTCCTAACCATCCAGTACAGTGATTAGCTTTTTCCCCCTCCACAAAATGATGATTAATTCCTGAAATACTTAGATGTTAAGATTAGAGGCTATGGAACTTATGCTTCCAGATAGAGTAGCTTGCAGCAGAATTACATCCTACCAGGAACCATGAGAAAGGACAAATAAAAAATAATCTGTTTAAAGGCATCAAAGAACAGCTAAAGCAATCAGGACTAGAAGGACTAAGATTCCAAAGAACAGAAGACCCCAAAAAGGTAAGCGCTGATTTCTGTAGTCACTGACAAGATCTGTGATTCTGAGCACCAGCTGAGGATCTAGGCCTTTCCCAGGCAGAGGACCATTGCTGGAGAAACATACCAGCAGAGCTGTTAGTGGTCTTCCTAGGCTAGACTGAGATTAGGGACTTGAAGGACTTTGAACACATGGTCAGTTTTCCTTTAGAGCATCTGCTAAATCTACAGGGAGCAGGAGGTTGAGAGGCTAAGCTTAAAACCCCCTTAAAGCAAGAGGAGTTGGTGCTAAGGAAACAAAGATAAGAGTTTAGAGCCTACTAGAGGTTCATGCCTGCAATCCCAGCACTTCAGGAGGCAGTGATGAGAGCACAGCCTGAGTCCAGGGGTTCAAGACCAGACTGGACAACTTGGTGAGACCTCAGGTCGAGGCTGCAGTAGCCATGAGCATGCAACTGCCCTCCATCCTGGGCAACAGAGTAAGACTCCAACTCAAAATAAATAAGTAAACAAAGCCTACTAGAAAGGAGCAGCAGTAGGCTGGTGCAGTGGCTCAAGCCTGTAATCCCAGCACTTTGGGAGGCCAAGGCAAGAGGACTGCCTGAGCCCAGGAGTTTGAGACCAGCTTGGGCAACTTTGTGAGACCTCGGCTCTACAAAAAAATCAAGAGAAATAGGCCAGGCATGGTGGCGTATGCCTGTAGTTCCAGCTACTTGGAAGGCTGAGGCGGAAGGGTCACCTGAGCCCAGCAGGTCGAGACTTTAGTGGCCATGAGTATGCCACTGCACTCCAGCCTGGGTGACAGAGTAAGACTCCAACTCAAAAAAAAAAAAAAGGAAAAAAAAGAAAGAGGAAGCAGTAATGCAACTGATCCTCAATCAAACCCTTTGAAAAGCTAAGCCCCAGGACAGGGGTGAACCTGAGGCATACAGATTAAGATGACCGCCCCTCATTCTAAGTAAAGGTAAAGGGTCAATCCCCTCTGTGGATGGCAACATCAATTAGAGCGCCTAAAAATTTTTAAACATTTTAAGCAAAAATAAATAGGCATGCCAAAAGAAAGGACTACATGACTGAAAACCAGGAGAAAAAAGCATACAATAAAAAAATGACTCACAATAATTTAGATACTGGAGGAGTTAGGAGACAAGAACTTTTAAATAACTATAATTAATACTTTTTAAAAAGGAGAAAAGGATAAAGTAGGTTTTTTTAAAAGCTTGAAAATTTTATTAAAAGACTGGAATATATATATTTTTTAAATCAAATGAAAATTCTAGAACTGAAGTTTAGAAAGGAATATATTTCATTTTTATTATGATGGCATATTTGAATCTTTATGAAATATTATACTATACTTCTATACACACATATACTATATACTTTTTAGGTTGTATTCCATATCCCTTTTTCTCTCTATTTTTAATCTTTAAAAATAATTCATGCTTATTGTAGCCAGTGAGGCAATAGACAATGGACAAGTTACTAACATCCTCCATTCTCCTCCCTCCAGTTCTACAATCCTAAGGTAACTGCTATTAAGAGTCAGATGCATATGTTTTTTTTTCATCTTTCCCTAGTCTTATCATTATTACTTTTTTTTTGGGAGTCAGGGTCTCCTCTGTCACCTAGAATGAAGGACAATGGCAAGGTCACAGCTCACCACAGCCTTGAACTCTTGGACTCAAGCAATCCTCCATCCTCAGTCTCCTGAATAGCTGAGATTACAGATGTGCACCACCACACTCAGCTAATTTTTTAAATACTTTTTGTACAGATGAGGTCCCACTATATTGCCCAGGCTATATCTATGCTTGTACAAACATATTATTCAAACATATACTATGGGCAGTACTTCCGGGTGGGAGCGAGGTGACCCCAGCTGCCATGGGGACTTGCGGCAGCAGCAACCATGGGGGCGCACCTGGCCGGTTGCTACCTAGGCAACGCCTTGGTGGAACCTGACCCCCTGCAGATGCCCACCTTCCTCCCTGACTGTGGTTTCCCTAGGTCCAAGGAGTGCGAGATGGTGGCCACGCAGCAGGAGATGAAAAAAGCACAGCTGGTGCTGCAGCAGAGGGACTACTGTGCCCACTACCTCATCTGGCTGCTCAAGCAGTGTGACAGCTTCCCCAACTTCCTGGGCTGCAAGCACGAGCAGCACGACTGGGACTACTGTAAGCACCTTGGCTTACAGTACGTGACTGTATGACTACGTGAAGTGCATGAAGAAGTTTGAACGTGAGTGGCGGCTGCTCCAACAGAAGAAGAGGCAGGAGAAAAAGGAGGCAGAGGCAGCCAGCGGCCAGGGATCCAGAGGGAGGTGGCCCCATGGGGGATGTGCCCCCGACCCTGTGAACCAAAGAAATAAAAACCTCCAGCCTGAAAAAAACAAAAAACAAAAAAAACCCCATACACTTATGGAAAACAGTTTGGCAGTTCTTTAAAAAGTTAAGTAGAATTATCCTACAAACCAGCAATTCCAGTCCTAGGTATAATCCTAAAACAATTAACCCTTTGCACTCGAATGTCCCCTCTCTGGAGACATAAACAGATTGCTATGCCAGCACAAATTTTTCAAAAATGTATGTTTTCTTTAAGTTTTCCATTCAAATTGCATGAAAAACCAAATGAAGAGATAGACTACATACTGCGGTAAACATTTTTTAAAAATCAGCTGGTGTTACATAGAGAATGTATGAAGTGCTTCCACAGTGGTGCACAGACTGGACAATAAATTACATATTATTAATGTAGGAGGAAGAAAAGAGACTAAATTGTCTGCTAAAATAGAAAAACACCAGGTAGAAGATGTCAAACAAACTACTATTGCACAACATGTATCAATGAACCTACAATGCATGTCAGTGACTGTTTCATACATTACCACATATTAGAAAAATGTAAGATATAGCCGGGCTCAGTGGCTCAGCCTGTAATCCCAGCACTTTGGGAGGCTGAGGTGAGTGGATTGCCTGAGCCCACGGGTTCGAGACCCGCCTGGGCAACTTGGTGAGACCTCATCTCTACAATAAAAAAAAAATTAGCTGGGCGTGGTAGCGCGTGCCTGTAGTTCCAGCTACTTGGAGGGCTGAAGCAGAGGGATCGCCGGAGCCCAGCAGGTCGAGGCTGCAGTGGCCGGGAGCGGCCACTGCACTCCAGTCTGGGTGACAGAGTGAGACTCCAACTCAAAAAAAAAAAACAAAAAGTAAGATATAAAATTTTGATTTTTTTGTCGTAAGTTCCTCAATGTCCAAAATCCCATTATAAGCCAAACAGCATTACAATAAAAGAACTGGGTCCAATGCTATACTATTTAATATGAAGTGATTCATTTTTCACTATTTTGTAAAAAGTACGGGTGAGCTGCTGGTAGGTGATCCATGAGATGTCTTCAAATGCAAAGGGTTAAAAATCGTTACAAATAAATGTTCACATTGATATTAGTCACAACAGCTAAAAAGCAGAAACAACCCAAATGTCAATCAATGAGTGAATGGATAAACAAAATATGGTATATACATACAATGGAATACTACCATGCCATCAAAAGGAACAAAGTACTGATACTGCTACAAGATGGACAAATCTTGAAAATATGTTGGCCGGGTGCAGTGGCTCACACCTTTAATCCAGTACTTTAGGAGGCTGAGGCGAGAGGACTGCCTGAGCCCACGGGTTCGAAACCAGCCTGGGCAACTTGGTGAGACCTCATCTCTACAATAATCAAAAAAATTAACTGGGCATGGTGGCACACACCTGTGGTTCCAGCTATTTGGAAAGCAGAAGGATCACATAAGCCCAGCAGATTGAGGTGGCCATGAACATGCCACTGCACTCCAGCCTGGATGACAGAGTGAGACTCCAACTCAAAAAAAAAAAAAAAAAAGAAAGAAAAGAAAAGAAAACATGTTAAGTGGAAAAAAGTCAGACACAAAAGGTCACATCGTATGATTTTATTTGCAATATATGAAATATCCAGAATAGGTCGATCCAGAGAGACGAATACAGATTAGTAGCTGCCAGGGTCTGAGGGGAGGGGAAATGGGGGAAAACTGCTTACTGGGACAGGATTTTCTTTTGGGATGATAGGTTTTTCTTTTGGGATGATAGAAGTGGTAGTTGGGCAACCCTGTGAATGCACTAAATGCCACTCAAATGTTCTCCTACAAATGGTTAAGCTTATGTTATGTGTATTTCACCTCAATACATTTAAAAGCACAGGCACGTGTATGCAGACACATACATAAACTCTCACATACAAAGATTTAGTTGTTGCCACTATTTGTCTGTCCATTTTTAAAAATCTAAAATGCCAACTCATTCTTTTCACTAACTGATAATAATATTGAGTACAATTGTCCTATCATTCATTTAACCATACCCCTAATTAGTGGATATTCAAGTTATTTCCAGCCTTCTGCCATTATAAGGCTGAAACAGCATCCTCACACAGGCATGTTTTTCATTTATCCAGGATAGACTCCCAAGAAAGGGACTACTGTTGTCAAATGGTCTTAATATTTAGATAGTTCAGACTATTTTCTGAAAAGATTCCAACAGCAATTCACACTCTTAGCAATTAGTACATATTTCTCCTTTAATTTTTGCTAACCCAAATGGCTAAAAAAATTGGTTAATTTGTTTTATTTATTTATTTATTTATTTATTTATTTTGAGTTGGAGTCTCACTCTGTCACCCAGACTGGAGTGCAATGGCCGCTCCCAGCCACTGCAGCCTCGACCTGCTGGGCTCTGGCGATCCTTCCGCCTCAGCCTTCCAAGAAGCTGGAACTATAGGCGTGCACTACCACGCCCGGTTAATTTTTTTATTTTATTGTAGAGATGAGGTCTCGCCAAGTGGCCCCAGCGGGTCTCAAACCCGCGGGCTCAGGCAATCTACTCACCTCGGCCTCCCAAAGCACGGGATTACAGGCTGAGCCACCGAGTCTGGCCCCAACTTGTTGTTTTAATTTGTATTTCCCTAGTAGTAAGACTGATCATCTTACCATATGGGCCATGTGAATTTTCTTTATGAATTCCCTATCCCTAACCTTTGTCTTTTTGTAAACATATATGCTCTACAGTAGCAGTCCCTAACCTTTTTGGCATCAGACACCAGTTTTGTGGAAGACAATTTTTCCACAGACTGGGAAATGGGGTGGTTTCAGGATGATTCAAGCACATAACATTCATTGTGTGCTTTATCTCCTATTGTTACATTGCAATATATAATGAAATAATTATACAACTCACCATTTTAAAAAAAAGAGGCAGCCAGGCTCGGTGGCTCAGCCTGTTGGGAGGCTGAGGCAAGTGGACTGCCTGAGCCCACAGGTTCGAGAACCGCCTGGGCAACTTGGCGAGACCATGTTTCTACAATAAATCGAAAATTAACTGGGTGTGGTAGCACACGCCTGTAGTTCCCACTATTTGGAAGGCTGAGGCGGAAGGATCACCAGAGCCCAGCAGGTTGAGGCTGTGGTGGCCGGGAGCGTGCCACTTCACTCCAGCCTTGGTGACAGAGTGAGACGCCAACTCAAAAATATTTTAAAAAGAGGTACAGACAGAAGTGGCAAATAAAATAATGAGTGGGCCACGCACAGACTAAAATAAGTGTGGTATTCTGACTTAAAGCCTGCCACCAGATGAAGCTATAAAGTGAAGTTCATCAACTCACCTACCACCCACTGACAGGGTTTTGATATGAATCTGCAAGCAACTGATTTATTGTGGTCTCTGTGCAGTCAAACCAAATGTTAATCTGTATTTGCAGCCACTCCCCAGAACCAGCATCACCACCTCAGCTCCACCTCAGATCATCAGGCATTATTAGAGTCTCATAAGAAGTGAGATCTCTCTCATGCTCAGGTCACAATAGGGTTCATGCTCATATGAGACTGAAATGCTACTGCTGATCTGACAGGAAATGAAGCTCAGGAGGTAATGCAAGCAATGGGGAGCAGCTGTAAATAAAGGTGAAGCTTTGCTGGCTCACCCATGTTCACCTCCTGCTGTGTGGCCTGGTTCCTAATAGGCTACAGACTGATACCAGTTCATGATCTGGGGATTGGGGAACCCTGTTCTACAGAGTTTACTTCTATGTTTTCCTAATCAAATTCCTAAAATTTTAGTTCAATCTGAATTCCTTAATTGACGGCTGGGCACAGTGGCTCACGTCTATAATTCCAGCACTTTGGGAGGCCAAGGTGAGAGGACTGCCTGAGCTCATGGGTTCAAGACCAGCCTAGGCAACTTGGCAAGGTCTCATCTCTACAATAAATCAAAGAATTAGCCAGGCGTGGTTGCACGTGCCTGTAGTTCCAGCTACTTGGAAGGCTGAGATGGAAGGGTCACCTGAGCCCAAGCAGATCGAGGTTGTAGTGGCAAATGAGCATGCCACTGCACTCCAGCCTGGGTGACAGAGACTCCAACTCAAAAAAAATTGGACAAATAAAAACTATATATATGTTCTGCACACAAAACAATGTTTTAAAATATGTACACATTGCAGAATGGCTAAATCAAGCTAATTAACACACACATCACTCACATACTTATTTTTGTGGTAAGAATCTACTCTCCTAGTGATTTTCAAAAATACAATACTTTATTAACTACAGTTACCATGATGTACAGCAGATCTCTTAAACTTATTCCTCATCTCTAACTGAAAGTTTACATTCTTTGATCAACACCTCCCCAACTCCCTACCACCACCCTGTAACGCCACCCCTTTCATCCCATAACCACCGTTCTATTCTCTGCTTCTGTAAGATAGAATTTCAGATTCCCCATATAAGTGAAGCCATGCAATATTTATCTTTCTGTGCCTGTCTTACTTCACTAAACATAAATGGTTCATCCATGTTGTTGCAAATGACAGAATTTCTTTTTAAAGGCTAAACAGTATTTCATTATATATGAATGAGAGGGGGACCCCCAAAAAACAGGAATTACCTTTTGAAGGGCAAGCTCCTTATAGTACAGACTTCCCCCACTACCTGAGTGTTCTAGAAACCCATTAGCATCAGTGTACCAGCTAGCATTGCTGAGAGGCAGCACTCTTGAGAAACATCCCAAGTTGTGGAAACAGGTGACTGGTTCTTCCATCATAACAACACACCTGCCCATACCATGCTGAACGTTCACCAGTTTTTGACCAAAAAATGGCATGACCCTCATGCCCCACCCTCCCTATTCACCCAATCTCACCCTGAGTGACTTTTTTTTTTGTTTCTCTGGATGAAAAAGGTCCTCAAAGGGAAATATTTTGCTGATGTGGAAGAGATGAAACAAAAAAACGGCAGAAACACTAAAAGGCATCAAAATGGACAGTGGAAAAAGTGTCTTGATAGTTGTATTGCATCAAATGGAGAATACTTTGAAGGTGACTGAAGTTTAAACATATAAGAATTGTGTATTTACATCATTTTTAATAAAGAAATTCCTTTTATTTTTGGGACCGTGTGTGTGTGTGTGTGTGTTGTGTGTGTGTGTGTGTGTTTGTTTGTTTATACACATACCACATTTTCTTTATCTACTCATCTGCTGATGGGTACTTAGGTTGATTCCAAACATATAAGAATTGTGTATTTACATCATTTTTTATAAAGAAATTCCAGTTTTATTTTTGGGAGTGTGGGTGTGTGTGTGTGTGTGTGTGTGTGTGTGTTTATACACATACCACATTTTCTTTATCTACTCATCTGCTGATGGGTACTTAGGTTGTGTGTGTGTGTGTGTGTGTGTGTGTGGTGTGTGTGTGTGTGTGTATGTGTGTGTGCGTGTGTGTGTGTGTTTATACCCATACCACATTTTCTTTATCTACTCATCTGCTGATGGGTACTTAGGTTGATTCCAAATCATGGCTATTGTGAATAGTACTGCATTAATATGGGGAAGCATGCTGACTTGACATACTGATTTCATTTTCATGGGCTATGTACCCAGTAGTGGTTGCAGAATCATGCGGTGGCTCTATTTTTAGTTTTTGAGAAACCTCTGTTTTCCTCAATGGCTGCACTAGCTTACATTCCCACCAATATGTGCAGGGCTCCCTTTTCTCCACATTATGTTATGTTTCATCTTTTGATGATAGCCACTCTAACAAGTGTGAGGTGATATCTCATTGTGGTTTTTATTTGCTTTTCTCTGATAATTAGTAATGTTGAATATTTCATCATGAACCTGTTGGCTGTTTGTATGTCTTCTGAGAAATGTCTACTGGGGTCCTTTGCCCAATTTTGAAGCAAGCTATTTTCTTGCTGAGTTCAGTTTCTTATATATTTTAGATATTAACCCTTTATCAGTTGTATGTTTGCAAAGAGTTATTCCATAACTCAAGTTATCTCTTCACTCTGTTGACTGTCCTTTGTCCATTGTTCTATTTGGTTATCTTTTTTGTTTCAATTTAGAATTGCTCTTTCAGTATTCGCAGGTTTAACCATTTAACTGCCATGCAGAATGTAAACTCCACCCCCCCATTATCATTTGTTTTTTGTTGGTTTATGATAGCCATATTCGTCTTAATATAAAGTTGAAATACCAGTCTTGATTCCTTATGTCATGTTTTACCTCATAAAGAAAAAAGAGAAAGCCGGGCTCGGTGGCTCAGCCTGTAATCCCGCGCCTTTGGGAGGCTGAAGTGAGTGGATTGCCTGAGCCCACGGGTTCGAGACCCACCTGGGCAGTGAGACCTCATCTCTACAATAAAGAAATCAAAAAATCAGCCAGGCGTGGTAGCGCATGCCTGTAATTCCGGCTACTCGGAAGGCTGAGGCGGAAGGATCGCTGGAGCCCAGCAGGTCGAGGCTGCGATGGCCGGGAGTGGCCACTGCACTCCAGTCTAGGCGACAAGAGTGAGACTCTAACTCAAAAAAAAGAAAAAAGAGAACAATGAAGTGTTGGAGGAGAATAAAGCACAAAAGTCCAGCTGCTGTCTTTGGAAAATGAAATGGCTGTATTAGTTTGGCACCTCTTTTAAAAACTCCATTTAATGACCTACCTGTATTACTGAAATGTCTCTTGTTGGGGTGATTGTAGTTATCTCTTGGGTGTCCATGCATCTGTGGGCCATGGGAGGCAGGCAGATGAGGCTTCTGAGGGTGAAGGTTGTGCGAGGTATGGGACTGAGATATCAGAGAATCCCGGCTTGAGCCCGAGGCCTCTGGTCGAAATGGTTTCTTACCACCAATCATGTCATCTTTCTTCTTTTGCTCCTGTAGAGTAAAAAGAAACCCAAAAAGCTCAAGATCCCAAGCATAACTATCAAAAGCAGAAAAAGATCACCACTTATAAATACTTCCCTCTCATCCTTCTTGACTTCTGAACTGCCATTTACCACCTCCTTATCACAAACTGCTCATTTCCTCAGAGCTCCCACCGCAAACAGCTAACAGTGACCCAACCCACCTGCTAAGTTTTACCTCTACCACTAAGTACTGTAAGAACACATACACTGCTAGATGTCGCTGTCCAGGGTCTGCAACAGGTGCCCACAGTGGCAAGACTTTCAGAGGACTCCCAGTTTTACAAGAACAAATGACCCCAACTGTCCAGTGGAAACTAATTTCTAGGACAAGGTCATTAAGCTAAGTATCTAAATGTTAGAGTAACATCAGTTCACACCTTATCACAGTAAAATGTTCTATATAAAAATATGAGAAAACTTGTTTAAAAAGAAATGTAAAATGACCTAAAATCTAACCATGAAGGTAATTACTATTAATAATTTGGCACATCTCTTAAGTTTTTCTGTGTATTTATATAGATTTTTAAAAAAAATACTATTTGGTATTTACTTTTCACTTAATATATTGTGAAAATCTTCCCATGTCAATATTTATTTCTACAATATTATATTTAGTGATTGAACAGTACTTCCCAATATGAATATAATCATGATCTATTAAACCTTTTTCTTATTTTTGAACTCTCAAGTAATTTCCATTATAAACATGTTTAAATCCCTAAATAGCTCCTTAAACTATATTCTTAAAGCCAAATTACAGGCTCTAGACTTTTGATAAATCTTGCTGAATTGTCCTCCAGAAACGTTATGACAATGTAAACGCCCAATAGTAGGACATCAATATTTTTGTTAGTCAACTTATACTAACTTCTGATATTTAACTTAAAGAAGACTTTTATTATTATGTGTCCAACTTCAAAGTCTCATTCTAATTTTCATTACCTTCTGGGAGGGCCTCCCCCAATTATTTAATTATCTTCTAGTGCTTTTCCTGACTATTCTTTCACAGTCATTTTATAATAACTTGAAATTTTGCACAAATATTCAGCAATATATTATTGCTGTGTGTCACTGATGTAGCATATTCTTCTGTGTAAAATTAAATGATAAACTACTTGAGGGTACTACTTCACGAGGCAACACAGCACACTGAGCATAGCATAACAAATAATCATGCAAGAAATACTTTTAAATGTCTACCCTGTTCCCAGCACCATTTCAGGCACTGAGACACAGCAGCAGATGACAAACATAAAATCTCTGCCTTCACAGAGTTGACATGTTAGTGGAGGTGGCATTAAATGTTCACAGATTGGCCAAATATCTGACTTGGGTACAGACCATGTGGCAAGTCAGCAGTTCTGCAAACAGGTATGCCTACACAAGCAACACTGCTCCTGCAGTATCCTCCAAGGCACTTCTGAACCCATTCCCCCCACTCTAAAAAAGAAGAGGTAACTTCTAGACACCTTCTCATGTTTGCGCCTTTAAGTGAGCACTTGGGACCCCCTACATACAAAAGCTGGATGGGCACCAAGTAAAAGAACAGAAAAGTATTTTCTGATCACACCTGTATTACTAATTAGGAGCCACATTTATAAGTAACCCTAAGACAAGTGCACACAGAAGAAGAAGAGACTTGGTGAATAAATAATTCCACGACATTAGAACACAGAGTAACAACTCTCTGTCATAATTTGAACACTGTTTGCTCCAATACTTTGGCTATTTTACCCGGCTGGTCTTACTGCTTGAGTATGTGGAGAAACTATGTAGCTGATAGGGTGCAAGAGCACACTGTACAAAACAGGGTGAGCTACAGGCTGCAGCCCACGCACGTTGGGGCCTACGGTGGCCTTCTTCACCCTCTAGAACCTGTGCCTGCATCTATGATGTAAGGACAGAGGACCAGTGACTTTTCTAGCACCAACAAAACCCATGATTCTATAATCACCTCCCCAGGGAAAAGCAGTAATTAAGGAATTTTTCTGAGGAACTGAATTTTGTTTATGTGAATTACATTAAAGCTATAATTTACCTCCTCTTCTTGAGATCTTTTCTTATGAGCCATCTTGTATAACTTATGTAGTTTTCGAGCATCAAATTCTGTGAACTTGGAAACAAAAATCCATAGGTTCCTAAAAAAAATGAACAGTTCTGGTGAATTACAGAATTTTAAAAAATTATTTCTTTTCTTGTTATGGATGGCAAGCTATTGAATTTTGCTGTGGAATGCTTTCTGAGTGTGGAAATTAAGTTAGAGAAATATTCATTCAGGTCTTTGCATCAGTAGCACACTAAGTCCTCAATGTCATCAACAGGTTCTTGGAAACTACAACTTTAAGCAAAACAACTTACAAGAATATCAATTTTTTCCTCATCAACATTATAATGAGGATCTGTTATGCATCTTTATATGCTTCTGTCTGGAAACCAGGCTCTAATTTATATCAATGGCACCCAGGACTCCAGTTCAGAAGTTTTCCTCCACCTTCACAACTTTCTGAACTCTGCCACACAATCCATCAGCACCACCATCTCCCCAACTGAGACCTGCATTCATCTGGTTATCTCTGTGTTGCTGCCCATCTTTGCTCCCAGTTGTCACCACCAAGGCCTGTAATTTCTTCCTTAAAACTCTCAGTGAGCCGGGCTCGGTGGCTCAGCCTGTAATCCTGCACCTTTGGGAGGCTGAGGTGAGTGGATTGCCTGAGCCTGCGGGTTCGAGACCCGCCTGGGCAGCAAGACCTCATCTCTACAATAAATCAAAAAATCAGCCGTGCGTGGTAGCGCGCGCCTGTAATTCCGGCTACTCAGAAGGCTGAGGCGGAAGGATCGCCGGAGCCCAGCAGGTTGAGGCTGCAGTGGCCGGGAACAGCCACTGCACTCCAGCCTGGGCGACAGAGTGAGACTCCAACTCAAAAAAAACCAAAACTCTCAGTGATTCCTTCTTTCTAATTCTATTACATTCATCATAGCGTGGCATTACTGCACAATAGAGGAATGATATAACAGGTGTTTAGAAAGAGGAAGCACAGGTAGTCCAGTGAGTCAGAAAGAGTCTCAAATCCTTTCAAATTTCCCCACAAGCAGTTTCCCCATGCTTTTCATTGACAGGACACCTGCACAGCCTACCTAACTAGCAAACCTGTTCCATCAGTTAGAAAGCCATTCAATTTCCTATAAAAAGCTGCAGTCGTAGCAGGCTGTTCCCTGCCTGTCCCACTTTCAAGCCTTTCTTGAAGGCTGAGAACTCTGTTCATCTAAGCAATTCCACTCAGTTCAAGAGTACCTGCCTGCATCTCAGAAGACCCCCCCCACGACCATTCTTCTGCATGGGCTTCCTTCTTGGGACTTCAGCTGTACTTGGTCTTGTGTTTTACCACTTCATGATGAACAGGAGTCTTAACCTGAACTATTTTTGACTCTTAGAGGGCAAGGATCTTCTTATGAACTACTGTCATCAAGCTCACAGTGCAGAGAACACATTTAAACACAAAGTGTAGCTCCACTGATCTACGCACTAGGATAACCTTTTGCTATGGTCTCATCAAGATTAAATCAAGTCAAAAGAGAGACAGATGCGCTAGGTAAAGAAAGAAGTGGGAAAAGAAGTAACATTTCAAAAATCAAATCTTTTATTTATGGATGTGAAGCATACTGTGGATATCATCATGAGAGAGGCCTTCTTAAATCCATTCATTCAGAACCAATTCACTGAGATTGGACATATTATATAAAGATACCATGTAACAAATATTACCTGCATCTAAAAAATATATATGCAATATATATTGCATATATATATAAAATATATATAAAATTTTATATATATATAAAATTTTAAAATAATACAAAAATAACCACATGATTATTCTTGAAGTATACAAGTTCAAAGTAACGGTGGTTTATGGAAAGACACTTAATATTACAACTATCTTTTAGAATTTCCAGTCATGTTTGCTTAAAATATCAAAAGTGAACCTTTGTAAGGCATCATGGTTTATGTTCTAAATTAACTTCATCACTCCTAATTACTACTTTGTTAAAGGAAATGATAACAGAGAAGTCACAGTTCTTGTGGTTTTAATCTCTGTTTCACTACTATGTTGACATAGAACCAACTAATTAGTTGAGTTAGAGTAATCTCTGAATATCAACCTGTGATGGATAAAGTTGTTAATTTAAGCCCAGATGATTCCTGTCCCTTACAGGCCAGCAAATTCTCAGAAAAAAATTTATTTCTGAGAACAGGCCAGCAAATCTAGTATCACTGTTTCCTATCCCATAGAAAGGCTTATCTCAGTGTAATGGCCTATTTTATGAAAAGTCAAGTTGAACTTGCAGGTATGTTGCCAATAGATGACTTTTGTTGGGAAAAATATTCTCATTAGGTAGCTATGCCACCTTTTATTAAACAAAAATAGAATCGATCTACATACATTATCAAATCAAACTGGGCAGTTTCAAAGCCAAAGTGGTTACCTCCTCCACAGTTTGATGTGCTCCTGATCTGAATAGGCTTTAAGGCACTCAGCTATCCGGTCTCCAATTTTCAGCAGGCAGTTCCGGGTGTGTTCCAGCTGTTCTTGTACGTTGAGTCCCTTGTCAGGTTTGTCCAGCTGTTTCAGTGCCTTTTTCACGGGTCTCATCCTCTCCTTACACTGCAACAGGCCAAGAGAGACATAATCATCTCCAGGAAGGAAGTTTTCTCCGTTGCTAACTTTCTCTAAATTCCCACATCAGAGAAAACATGGCCTATCCCCATGCCATACAATCAATGAAGGAGGAGCAGACAAAGCCAATACAGTGAAACAAGTTTAAGGCACATGAGTCAGAAACCCTGAAGTGTGCTAGCGTTGTCACTTGAAGTTAAATGATGACCCTTTACACCTTACTCAGCCTCTCTAAATGATGTTTCCTAATCTGCAAAAGGGGCATGATAATGCCCAAAATCAAGAAAGGTGCAATATTACAAACATAACCTCAAAATACCTACCACAAACTGTACAAAAATGCAGGATAAAATATTTATAAATGCTTTAGGGTTGAAAGAAAGCAAGGGAAACAGATAAAGATGGTAAATGAAACACAAGAATCTTTTCTCTCCCTCGTCCACCCCACTAAAACAACAAGAACGGAATCATCCTTTAAAGGGCTAAGCCCAAAAAAACAGGGAAAATGAGAGAAAATAACAGCAAGAAAATAGCGGCAGCATGGGAAATGACAAAAGACAACTGAGAAAATGAAATCCTAAGCCAGCAGTGGAGAGGGCTGAGAAGCCATTTGATTTATAATGCAAAATTTCCCTGAAGGCCAAATGTCTCTAGAAGTAGGGATGAGGGCTAAAACAAAGACTGGCTTAAAGATTTGCTCAGGAAGATACCCAGATTCAAAATAGACATCCAGATCTCTAAACGCTACCCAGCAACAAATATAAGGGTTTATTCTCCAGAAGGAATAAAAAAAAAAAAAAGAAGGGCCTCTGAGCTAGGCTGCAAAGGCATAGTTGAGAGACAAGTCCACCAATTATAAGAACATATGCACACAACAAGAGACACTGTCCAGTCTTCTGCCTATCAGATTCCAGAATGAAGAGAACCAGGTCTTCACCCTCCAGTCAGCAGACTGAAAGATTCTCCACAAGATGTTACCACCCCAGAGGGTGAGGCAAAAGATTCTGACTATCCACTGGAAGTTTCCCAATGAAGAAGTCCTGCTAGATTGCCCTACAGTGAAAACTCAAAAGCAGTCAAGCCCCATCAACCCACATGCTCAGAGTTTCCAATTTATAATTAGTCACCCATACTTAAATATGAGATGATAACAAAGAATTATCAGAACATAAGGAAAGTCTATAACATAAACGAAAGGAAAAAAAGAAGTATAAAAACATTCAGAGAACCATAGAGGGAAAAAGATCTTGGAAATGAAACATAACAAGAGAAATGAAAACCCAAATAATGTGACATAAAGTTGAAAGGCTCCTGTATACTTCCGTTTCTGGCCTGGCCTCTTTCTGTCCATGCTGAGAACACTCTTGTAAACATGGTGAATGTTCCTAAAACCTGATGGACATTGAGAAAGAAGTGTGGCAAGCACCAGCTCCACAAAGTGACATAGTACAAGAAGAGCAAGGATTCTCTATATGCCCAGGGAAAGTGGCATTATGATACGGAGCAAAGTCACTGGGGTGGGCAGACTGAGTCAATTTTCCAGAAAAAGGCTAAAACGACCAAGAAGATTGTGCTGAGGTTTGAGTACACTGAGCCCAACTGCAGATCTAAGAAAACGCTGGCTATTATGAGATGCAAGCATTTTTAACTGGGAGGAAACAACAAAAGAAAGGGCCAAAGAGATCCAGTTCTAATTGTCATATTTTGTTTAATTATGAGGAGGATAAAAATTAAGTTGAAGGAATCTCCCAGAAAGAGAATAAAAAGCAGAAATGGAAAATAAAAAAAGACAACATTAGAGACCAATATCCAGAGCCTGATTCAAAAAGAAGGAATTCCATAAAGGTAAAACTGAGAACTTAGAGGAGAAAATTACTACAAAATAATTTTAGAAAATTTCTCAAAACTGTAGGAAATGGTTGTCAGCCACTGAGTATCTGGCACAATGAACTAAGTAAGGTATATGACCATGAAATTTCAGAATAATGAAAAACCTACAAAACCTCCATCACGTTGTGATAATTCCTGCAGCTATATACTTAAGATCTGTGCATTTTTCAATGCTATAATTTAATTTTTTAAAAGGACACAAAGTAAAAGATATACCACAAACTGAAAGATACTTGTAATGACTGCAAAAATAAATAAATAAATAAATAAATAAAAGATTAGCATCAATGTATAGGCTGGGCTTGGTGGCTCAGCCTGTAATCCCAGCACTTTGTGAAGCTGAGGCAAGTGGATTCCCTGAGCCCGTGGGTTCAAGACCAGCCTGGGCAACTTGGCAAGACCTAGTATCTACAAGAAATCAAAGATTAGCTGGGCACAGTAACACATCTATAATTGCGGCTACTTGGAAGGCTGAGGCGGAAGGACTGCCGGAGCCCAGCAGATCGACGCTGGGGTGGCCATAAGCATGTCACTGCACTCCAGCCTGGAAACTAAAGTGTGACTCAACTCTTTAAAAAAAAAAAAAAGAATGTATAAAGGATTCCCTGTAGAAAAGGTAAGAAAGACAAATTACTCGAAGCAGGAAAAGAAAATGAATAGACAATTCAATTGAAACATGAATGCCCACTAAATATGAAAATAAATGTGCAGTTACATCAAGTCAGTATTTCACAGTCCTCAGGTTGGCAAAAATTATGAGTCGGAAATTCTCAACTGTTTCTGAGACTGGTAAGCAATCAGAACTCGAATCCATTGCTAGAATTAATGCAAATCTCTATAACTACTTTGAAGGGTAATTCAGCAATATCTAAAAACTATAGGTGTGCGTGCCCAATGAATGACCAAGCATTTCTGCACAGGCCATACACCCTACAAAAGCTCTCATATGTGTATAAGAAAATATGGGCAATAATTTCACAGCAGCCTATTTGTAGCTGTGTATTTGTAAAGATCCCAATGTTCATCAATAAAGACTAAATTGTAGAAGTCATAAGACAGAATTACATGGAACACGTAAATCAGAGCCACAATTATCAAAATGGATAATTCTCAAAAATGTGAATGCTGAGGAAGAAAAGGCTAGTTACAGGATACACAAGCACACCACTTATAAAGTTTTAAAACATGAAAATCAATACTGTATGTTGCTTATGAATACATGGGAGGCTGTTTACCACAGTAGTTAAGGATCCAAGCTCTCATGACAGATTGCCTGGGTCAAAACTTTTCTCTGTATCTTCGCTGTGTGACACAGGGCAAGTTACTTAACTCCCTTCATCTTATTTTTTAATATGTAAAATGGAGATGATAACCTACACAGGATTGTTGTGGATAAAATACACATAAAGTACACAAACAATACCTGGCTGTTTATGTGAGTTACTACCATCTTTACAGATGTAAGTAGTAATACTATAAAATCACACATAAGCACAAAAATTGAATTAAAAATCATGGTTATTTCTGAGATAAGAAAGGAAAGAATGGGTTCAGAGTGAGAAATACCAAGAGCTTCAGCTTATATTTTATAGTCTTAAAAAAAATTCAGATTGATAAAGCTTCACAGTATCTTTATCAATGCCTATATTCCTGAAATTTTGGTTTTTTTTTTTACAGATTTCATAATGCAAAAACAAGATTAAATGAGTCTATTTGTAAGAGCACTTTTTAAATGGTATGGTATCATAAAAGCATTAGATATTCTTATAAATACTGGGCTCAGAAAGAACCAGGAAACAGATCAGTTAGCTGGCTGTGTAATTAATTTAATCACTTGCTCAATTTACTCATTTATTGATATACTCTTTTAGTGTCTAATGACTTTATATAAAACATTAACACTTGCCTCAGAGAGCTCATAGGCAGAAAAGAGAATTGCAAAAACAAATAAATGTGCGCGCACACACACACACATGCACACATGTATAGATTTTAGAGAATCCAAAGAAAGAGGTCAAAAGAGAGAGATTACAGGACAGGGTCAACATTCTATTCTTTGCTGCCACAGGACAGGAGTATTCTCAGATTTGGAAGAATATGACATTTTCTTTCAGCATGAATGTATCCTTTGAGCAAACTAATGATGTTTGGAAGTTTGGGGAGGAAAGAGACCACAGGGGTGGGGAAGGATATTGTGGAATGCAACACAATGAAATCTACACATGCTCTGGCAAGGAACAATGGGGCCTTGTAGACACATGCCCTGTATGCAATGCCATGCAAGACCCGGTCCAAGCACTGGCTCCCCAAAACCTTGCTGGTATGAACAAATAGACCCACATTTCTTAGGCCATGTCTTAGCTCTTAGCACACAGCATAGACGTACACAATGTTCACCATAGCTCTAACTTCTTCAGTCAGGACCCTGCCTCCTTCTAGACCTGGCCACCCACCCAGCTGGGGCAGCCTTCAGTTGCCTGTCAAGCAGACTACAACTGCTCCTGCCATTCAGCTTTTTTGACTGCTGTTACCTGGCTTTGATGTACTCTGCCCTCCCCTCTTCCTTCAGAACCCAATTCAAGCATCACTTCCTTAAACAAGACCTCCTGGCAAACTCTGTCAGACTAGGCCAAATTTCCTTTTTACAGGCTCTCCACAGTGTGTGATCTCTCTCCCCCACAACCTGCAACAATAAAACCAACATGATTTGTGTACTTAACTATCCCCTCTACTCAACAACGGAAACAATTATCTATTCAACATGTTAACACCAGAGGCTGGCACACAGAAAACATTCAGTAGATGTTCACTCAGTGAACATTTCCCAAATGCCTCTAAGGGCCTTGTCAACTGAATAGAAGACACGAAATACAGTAGCTAAACATTTTCCTCACTAGAGATCAAATAAGAAAATCTCATCCTGACAGCCTATTTCAGAGTACATGGTCTTTGGATATTAGAAGCAATATGTTTCCAAAGTAATGTATTAATGCTTAGATCAACTGAAGCTCTGTGGCTGGACCTTTAAAAGGCAGACTGGCAACAAGCACCATGGCTGCAGACACTGGCATCCCTCAATTTCAAGACTTACTATGCTGAATGTCTCCTGGTCCAGATCATCATCCTCATCCTCTCCAATGGGGACAGGTTCACTTCCTGCTGTAATATGGACAGGACCCTGAGATCGCTTTGATTTACTGGAAGATTTGGCATCACCACCTTTAGGCTTTTAAAAAAGAGTTACAAGAAGTCATTGTCACTTGTGAAATCCTGCCTTGCAATGTGGATTTCTTAGCTATGTTACATTACTACAGCGGGTAAATACAATGGCCTTAGTTTTTTTTTTTCCTTAAAAAGGTAAATTGAAGTCCTGAGACATCATAAAGACAAACCTACATGATTAACAGCTTATTCATACATTATTCCCACTTCTGTCTGTCTCTGAATGTACCCAATTATAACTTCAATTTCATCAGTGTTGTTTTGGACTTATTTCTTCATCTATAACATGCACAAAAATGTCATTGAGAAGTAAAGACTGTAAAATGGCAAAACTCTTCTGGAGTATCATGTAACAACTTTTATTAACAGCTTACCCTTTGATCTAGAAATCTGCATTAACTAAACTATCATATATACCTGAAACCTTTCTATAGAATCTAATTTTGAATGAAAAAATAAAATAGTCTGCAGGGGGAGGGGGAGGCACACCTCATCAACAAGGGTACATGCATAAAGAATATTTGTACACCTAACCCTGAATTTTATCCCACATCTTTAAAATTAAAAAGAAAAAAGAAAATAACTTAAACCTATATAAATAAACATGGCTAAATCTCTAAATTGTATTGAATGAAAGGTTGAAGAACACCATGTATACAATGTGTATGTGTGTGCATATATATATATATGACTTCATGAACAGACATTTTTAAAACATATAGAATGCTTTGTTTATGGCTATATAACATATATATACATACACACACACACACACGCAGTACTATGTACCGCAAGTATAAAAACATAAATAGGAAGGTTTCAAAACTACTTCAGAATAGTGGTTATGGGAGGAAAGAGGAAGGAAGAGTAACGAAATTAGGAAAAAGTAATGGTGGAAGCTTCAACAGTGTCAGCAATACATTCACAAAATACAAAAGATATTAGCCTCCAAAAAAGAAAACATTCACTTTAAGTAAACATGAAAAAATGTTAACAGCAGTTGTGAAATCTGGACTTTGGGTAAATAGATATTTGCTAAATTGTTCTTTGTGCTTTTATTTCTGAAATATTTTACTTTAAAAAAATTCTTTCTGTAGAAGCACAGGTAATTGCTACACTATGGTTTATTAACATTAAAACTGGAAAGCATTTCAATATTGCTTCCAATGTTATAGACAAACGGAATTCCTCCTCATCTATTAAAAATGATTTTAACATTTATTTATGGCTGGGCACTGTGGCTCATGCCTATATTCCCAGCACTTTGGGAGGCTGAGGTGAGAAGACTGCCTGAGCTCACAGGTTCAGACCAGCCCGGGCAACTTGGAGAGACCTCATACCTATAATAAATCAAAAAATTAGCTGAGCGTGGTGGCACATGCCTGTAGTTCCAGCTACTTGGAAGGCTGAGGCGGAAGGATCACCTAAACCCAGCAGGTTGAGGCTGCGGTGGCCATCTGCACTCCAACCTGGGAGACAGAGTGAAAGTCCGACTCAAAAAAAAAAAATTTTTTATTTGTTCACTTGGAAAGCTGTGATAAACTGCTAAGTGAGGAGAAAAGGCTACCCACCAACCTAATCTGACTTGTTATATTTCTACTTATATGCATAACAGAAAAGCTTCAAAAGTACTCATCAAGAAATCTACTAGATGGTGGGAATTTGTTCTTAAGTAAGTAACCATAATAGTGCTAAAAATTTTTGCTTAAACTACGTTCTTGGTAGCATTGTTTAAAATACTATAAACTGCCGGGCTTGGTGGCTCAGCCTGTAATCCCGCGCTTTGGGAGGCTAAAAAGTGAGTGAATTGCCTGAACCCACCAGTTTGAGACCCGCCTGGGCAACTTGGTGAGACCTCATCTCTACAATAAATCAAAAAACAAGCTGGGCATGGTAGCGCACGCCTATAGTTCCAGCTATTTGGAAGGCTGAGGCAGAAGGATTGCTGGAGCCCAGCAGGTTGAGGCTGCAGTGGCCAGGAGCGTGTCACTGCACTCCAGTCTGGGCGACAGAGTGAGACTCCAACTCAAAATAAAATAAAATAAAATAAAATAATAAAATACTGTAAACTTAACAACCACCTAAAAATATATTCACTGAGAAAATACTCAGTAAATAAATTATACTGTATCCATTCAGTGATACATTGCTACCATTAAAATGGTGGTTTACAAACTTATCTGCAATATCAAAGACCTGGGAATCTTTTAAAAAGTTCAAAGACTATATCACATTCCACAGAAATTAAACTATAATTTCTACCTTTTTTTTAAGCTCCCCAACTATAATGTGCAATAACTTTTGGGAACCACGACATTAAAGTTATATAAAAAAAATTTTTTAAAGCTACTGGAATTATCACTAGGTGTTGGAATTACAGCTGCTACTTGTTCATATATCTTGGCAAAAATTAGGAATTGTGAAATATTTTGTTCCAAGGTTAGCAAGCATACATGCAACACCGCACCAAATTCTAGGGTTTGGAATGAACTTCATAAAACCTCCAACATAAAGATTATATAATGGCTGGACTTTTCATCCATTAATGCTCCAATAACTCTTGATGTCTGCTTTTGACTCAAGTCCTTCAAATATTCAAATTCATGTGCAGATTGTGCTTTGCTAATCAAATCTGAGAACGTATTTCAAATAGTTGCCTGTAAATGCAGATTTCTCTCACCTGCCCTATCTCAAACATTCCCCCTGAAACATGTAATGAAAGATCAAGTAAAAGCCTTCTATTTTTTTTTTCTTTTGAGTCTCAAACCAGCAGGTCTCAAACCCACAGGCTCAGGCAATCCACTCACCTCAGCCTCCCAAGGCGCGGGAATATAGGCTGAGCCACTGAGCCCAGCTCAAATCTATTTTAAAAAACACCCCAATTTGCACGTTCTCCTCTTCTGCAGGGGAAGGGCTAAGGCATTCCTCCAGCAGCTCCATCCTTCCTTCTTCAATATACCCATAAAAAGACAATTTATCCCAGGGCCCTCAAACTCTACTCTATTTCTATATCAAGAAGAGGAATTTCAAAGGCTGTGTATGCACAGCTTCATAAACAGAATGCCACTAATACCTTCTCTTTCTTATCTTTTGACTTCTTCCTTTCCTTGTCCCCTTCTTTGTCTTTCCTAGAACTCATCTGTTTCTCCTTGTTCTCCTTGTTCTCTTTCTTCTTCTGTTTTTTTTTCATTGGACTTTTTTCTAAGCCATCATCCTAGGAAACAAATAGGGTTATGAACTTTTGTCACAAACTTAGTATTTAACCATTTACATTATGGAGAAAGAAGCACTGCCCACATGACTCATTGTGTGTCCATTCTCGGAAGCTTTGTTTCAAGCATATTGTCTTAAAGCACTCTCTCACATGATTCCAAATTCTCTAATAATAACCAATCAACTCAGAGGCTTTTTACTCATATCCTCTAATTTAATACCCACAGTAACCCTTCATCATAGGCATTATCATTCCCATTTCACAGACAGAAAACACTGAGAACCAAAGAGACTATATATCTGTACACAGTCAGCTAGTAACTAATGAGGATGATGGTATTTGAATGCATGTGTGTGTGTTCTGTATGTGTGTGTGTGTGTGTGTGTGTGTGTGTCTGTGTGTCTCAAATCCATGCCTGTTCCTTTACCCACTGCTGAAACCTTGGAGTTAACTTCAAAGGCCAATTGCACTCCTAGAAATTCCAAAGAGTTATTATTCACTGAAATAGCACACGGAACAATACAATTTACTTTTCACTTCACTTAGACCAGAGGTTGCAAAGTGGTAGGCCCTGGGCCAAACCTGACTCACAAGAGTTTTGTTTGGTCCAACAATTAACTGAGCTCCTTAGCAGCTGCCCCCCTTACATCAGGCATGAGCTCTCTGGTTAACCACAGTCCCAACCACTCTCTATCACTCTCAACAACGAGGCTGTGTCAACTGCCATTTATCATAAAAACTTTCACAGTCCCCTTCACTTACTCCCATTACATATGAACTGCAATTGATGACTTAAATGAACAACTATATTCCTCTCTGACAGATTAAACAAAGACAAATATTCTATTTTCATTTTATCTTCTCTACATGTACATCAAACACATTTCAAATGATTTTATTCTGGTTGGCAAAATAAATATAGCTAAAAACAAAAATACACCTTCAATTGAAATCCAGCCTCATACCTTTACTTCTCCCTCTTCTGACGGATTATCTGAATGCCTAGGAGATGAAAACTCAATTCCATGCTCATCTTTCAGCCTGGGTGCTTTGTTTTCCTTCTTTACTCGAGGCTTCCGCTTCTTTAATTTGATCTGGAAAGAAGAGAAAATGATGATAAAACTACAAATCAAGTCCCTTCAAAGCATGATCAAATAACATGACAACTCTTTGAAGAAATCAAATTCAGAGGAAATCAAAATAGTACAACCAATTTTACCTGGGAGGAGGGGGCCAGGGGAGGAGGGGAACCAAACCAACCAAACAAAAAAACCTGTAGGCTTTATATGTAGTCTATATTCATGAAAACACCCATATTCCTTCAACCTACTGATTTCATCCTAAAGATACAATTGTTTTAAAAAAAGGAAAAACACCCTATGTACAAAGACACAAATAAAGATAATACACTGAAGATAATAGCAACGTTAAAAAACTTGGAAGCTAAACTAAAAATAAGAAAACGGTTAAAATATTGTTCATTTACTAAACCAAATATGATACAGTAATCTAAAACAAGTAATAACATGATCTAACCTGTCTCTCTAGTGCCCAAAACATAATACATTACATATTCAACATGTTACCTGAAGTATAACACTACTTATAACACTATTATTTGAAAAAAAACAAGGTGTGGGATTATGGTGATTTTTTTTTTCTAAAATTTGTTTTGTTTATAATAACACAGGGAAATTAATACAAATGACATACCTATAAGAACATCTAAGGAACATGCACACACACAGGCTGCTAGTACAGAATGCAACTTACAGTATCTCCTAACTATAATTTAATCTTTCCAGGTCTGAACTGAAATGATAAGTTCGGGAAGTAGGAAGAGATTAAAGCTCAGATGATTTCATTAGGAATTTAGTTGATATTTTTCACTGAGCAGTAAGGTAATAATTATACATGAAGCCCAGTTTCTAAACTAACTGGATTCCAACTGTCCATTTCATCCCTGGGATCCATTGCAAGTAGCCCAGAGTTAGATATAACAAAGACAAATCCATTGGTATTCAGTGCAGTAACTGGAACTATATTATATTCTAAAATTGGGAAAGCAGGGTAAACAAACAATAAAGGTACGTGTGGATCAGTGGCATGGAGGAAAGACAAAGATTATTCTGAGACAACATTTGAGAAGAATGGGTTTGTAAGAAAGTTGCCAAGAAGTTGAAGTCTTAAATTAATACTTTTCTATTACAAGCAACCAGATCATCACCAGAGCCTCATCTGCCCACAAGAAGGTGACATTCTGTGCATTGCCCAGAAAGGGCCTCTCTTCTCCTAACTCTGCAAAGTTGTAGCTAAAAGCCCCCTGAAAAACACCCAGCTGGCAGTGTACTCACTTCTTCCCCACCAGTCACAGCACCCTTCTTCTCCAGACCCTTCCTGAGTAGCTTCAGCAAGTAGTCCGCTCGGGTCTGTAGCTGCTTCCCCTGAGGCTTTTTATCTGTCTCCACAGGTAGAATCTTCAACAAAAAAGGAAGAGAAGCACCCACCACCACCCACATCCTGGTTAGTGGATCAGGATAAACAGAGACAACAAAAAGCACAGTCCTTTCCCTCCCCAACCACCCAAAATACAGACAAAGCCTCAGATCCTATCTCATGTCCATGGCTTCCAGTCACTGAAAATCCCTCACAAGCCATTCTCATTTTTACAAAACGGGATGGAGAAATCCAGCTCTCCCAATGGCTCCTACCTGTGCTGTTAACAGGGTAGAACAACTCAGGTAGGAGGGGCTTGTGGCTTCATCTGCTAGAGCATTCCAGCCGTCCGTGGATTTCCTCCTTCCAGGAGCAGGGAATCCCTGGAGCTAGGTTAAAGCTTTGTTTTAGATTGAAAATGCTTCTTAGAGCATTGCCAGAGAGCACTGAGCTTTGCCAGGACATGATCCATTCACTGCTACCATTGTTAGACCTCTCAGGCCAAAATAGGTCAAATCTTATTACAACAAATACCTAGGGTGAGTACATTAAAAATAAAAGTATTCCTTGGCCTTAGTTGTTGGCCCTTTGTTTTAAAGATCACTTCAGTTCTACACATAAAAAACGAATGTCACCTTGGTGTTTGAATTTGGTGTCAATGCTTACGGCAGGGTACAGTCACCCTCCTAAAACCCAGACAGGATGAGTAATGTTGGATGTGCCAGGAAAAGTCTTGCCAGGAGCACAACATGGAATGAATTCTACTAAAATTTGAGCCAGTCAGTTTTCCTTGCTTATAGTTCTAACCATGGCCTTGCTACTTCCAACAGATAGGGTGGGAGGCTCAATTGTAAGGGAGAAGAAAGCCAATGTTTAATTCCATTATAAGAAACTAGGAAGGTGACATTCGTTTTTTATGTGTAGAAACTGAAATGTACCTTTAAACAAAGGGCCAAGGAATACTTTTATTTTTAATATATTCACCCTAGTTATTTGTTGTAATAAGATTTGACCTATAATAAATACCAAAATTTAAGGTTTCTCCTATAATTTCCCAAAAACTTCACCTGGGTATCGTCTTTCTCTTTCTCTTCATCTACAAAATAGTGCCAAAGACCCCTAGAGATGGAAACATCTCAAAAAATAAAGAAATCCCTGGAATTTACTGTTGTACTCATTTCTAATCTGATACTACCGCCCCTTCAAAAGCTGTAAGTAAGTAATCAATATAAAAGCATCATATAACAAATATTCCAGAAATCTCTAGCATCACAGAGTTACTTACTTTGTCAGTTAGTTTCAACTCTGGATCTGTTTTAATTAACTCCCAGTTTCCATAGCCATGTTCATAAATTCCCAGCAAGAGGCGAGAATCATCTTCTATTCCCCACTCTACATCAAAATGTGCAGCTTTGACACGACAGGTTAAGCAGTATCTACAGGTGGTTTAAAAACAGGAAGACATTAGAAGAGGGGCCTTTCTGAAAGGTTAAAGAATAAACAGTTTAAACACTACATAACTACACATATCTGTAGCCTCAAATCTATTTTCTTACGGCACAACCAGCCATGAACATACCCAAAACACACTCACTTTTTTTTTTCTTCAGGGTCCACAGGGATAGATTTATGCAGCATCTCAAACTCTTCTTCATGTTGGATAATGGATTTCACATTAACCTGAACTCCAGATATCTTGATTGTTGGGCCTCTCCTTTTCCCAGGTCCTTTCCCTAAGGAATACCAATTTCACATTAGTTAAATGAAAATTTGCTAAAGTACCACAGAAAACATGTATCACCAAACCCTAAATTCTTAGTCCCTGTGTATGTATCTCTCGCTTATTATTAGGTCAAAGATACAATCTATAAGACAAAAAATTTTCTCAAATAATGTTTGTAAAATAACCTTTTAAGCAATACAGTTTTTTAAGATTTAGAATTTTTAAACACACTGATAAATCATAATTCTATTTTAATCTTCATGTTTGTTTTGTACTACTTTGGTTGTAAAATTAAGAAAATTAACAAGAAGATTGTGAAGGTATAATATTATTGCTAACATTTTTTCCTTTTGTTTTCCTACCTATTCAATAAGTAAAGTTAAAAAAAATTTCATTTTAAAGGTTATTCAAACTTGAACTTAAACATCATTACTGGAAAAGTATGAGATCAAGCTAATACCTAACACATTTGAAAATGATGAACAGGAGTGACAAGGTTTCCCTAACCTAAATTTTAAATTAAAATGATCCTAGAAGTAAAATGGAAACCCACTCACTCTAGTCAAAAAGTCTAAGTTGAAAGTCATGAGATAATGATCCTTTGTGAGAGGAAAGACCCTCTCAATAGAAAATGGGCAGAGTATATGAAAAGTTTACAGAAAACAAAATGCAAATGGCCCTTAGAAAAGATGTACAACTTTGTTAAATGAAAAATGAGATACCACTTCTCACCTATCAGATTAACAAAAATCCAAACATTTAACAATATATTCTGTTTGTGAGGTTTGCAAACAGGTCCCAACAAGCACTGCTGGTGGTAATATAAATGGCATCAGACTTATGCAGGTCAGATCGAAGCAAAGTACACATGCATTTTCCCCAGAACCCAGCAAATCCACTTCTGGGCATATCCCAAAGATATACAGGCAGAGATATGAAATGGCGTATTCATTAGACCATTACTCAAAAGACTGAAAACCCAAATATTCATGACTAGGAAACAAAGTATGAATTGGCATCTCTACATGGTGGAATACTGGACAATTGTGAAAAGAATCCAGTGTCTATGTAGTTACGTCTAAATAACAATATGGAGTGATCTCAGATGTGAAAATAAGCAAGTGTAGAACAGAGTATGTATGTTCTCTTCCGTATAAAAGGAAAAACGCAGCCAGGCATGGCAGCTCACACCTGTAGTTCCAGTTACTTGGGAGTTGGAGGCGAGAGAACTGCCTGAGCCCACAGGCTCAACACCAGCCTTGGCAACTTGGCAAGACCTCGTCTCTACAGTAAGTCAAAAAAGTAGCCGGGCATGGTGGCGCACACCTGTAGTTCCAGCTACTTGGAAGGCTGCAGTGTAAAGATCACCTGCACCCCGCAGTTAGAGGCTGCGGTGGCTATGGGCGTGTCACTGTACTCCAGCCTGGACAACAGAATGAGACTTTGACTAAAAAAAAAAATGAGACACACACACACACACACATACACACACACAATAAAATTAAGAAGAAACAATGAAAAGATAAAACTAATAAAAAAAGTTACCTATGGAGGAAGAAAACAGGACTGAGAAATAAGAATGAAAGCTCCAACTCAAAAAAAAAAAAAAAGAAAGAATGAAAGTAAGATTCTCCAAATGTACCTTGTTTTATAGTTGCGATTTTGGACCACATAAATGTTTTTGCACAACTGAAATAATGAAGTTAGTCGGGGCACAGTGACTCATGTCTGTAATCCCAGTACTTTGAGGCCGAGGTGGGAGGACTGCTCGAGTCCAGAAGTTTGAGACCAGCCTGAGTAACACAGAAAGACCTCAACTCTACAAAAAATTAGAAAAATTAGCTGGGCATGGTGGCACATGGCTATAGTCCCAGCAACTCAAGAGATTGAGGAAGAAGAATCACCTGAGACCAGGACGTTGAGGCTGTGAAGAGCTGTGATCAGCCTGGGTGACAGAGTGAGACCCTGACTCAAAACAAAACACAAAGTAAAATCAAAACGAAAAAAACAATCCCTAAATATTAAAAACAAATTAAAGCCAGGTTCAGTGGCTCAGCCTGTAATCCCGCACCTTAGGAGGCTGAGGTGAGTGGATTGCCTGAGCCCGCGGGTTCGAGACCTGCCTGGGCAACTTGGCGAGACCTCATCTCTACAATAAATCAAAAAATTAGCCGGGTGTGGTAGTGCGCGCCTGTAGTTCCAGCTACTTGGAAGGCTGAGGCGGAAGGATCGCCGGAGCCCAGCAGGTCGAGGCTGCAGTGGCCGGGAGCAGTCACTGCACTCCAGTTTGGGCAACAGAGTGAGATTCTAACTCAAAAAAAATTAAATAAATAACTAAATGAAGACAAAAGGGTATAACTATATATTATTTTGGTGGCATAACCATAAAGAGAAAAAAATTTTAAATATATTATTTTGATTATATATTGTTAGTGAGATGTATTCTAAGTACAAAAAGAAATGCAAAGAACTCTAACTTTGCATTCCAGCATCTTACTGTTAACAGTAAGACTGGTATGAATATTTGGAAACATATGTGTAGAGTAAAGCAAATAGATAATTCATTAACATTTTTAGGAACAAACATTTCAGCCAAAGAGAAAAAAGATACCAATAATCTTACATTTCATCTAGAAATTGCAGCCTGGATTCTGAGTACACTAAGTACCAGTTTATTTTTTTATCTTTTTGTTTTTTTTGTTTTTGTTTTTTTGAGTTGGAGTCTCACTCTGTTGCCCAGACTTGAGTGCAGTGGCTGCTCCCAGCCACCGCAGCCTCCACCTGCTGGGCTCCGGTGATCCTTCCACCTCAGCCTTCCAAGTAGCTGAAACTACAGGCGCGCGCTACCACGCCTGGCTAATTTTTGATTTATTGTAGAGATGAGGTCTCGCCAAGTTGCCCAGGTAGGTCTCGAACCCACGGGCTCAGGCAATCCACTCACCTCAGCCTCCCAAAGGCATGGGATTACAGGCTGAGTCACCGAACCTGGCCTAAATATCAGTTTATAGGAAATACAAGTATAGGAGAAACAAGTTAAAGAAAAAACATTACCTATTCACTTCTCATAAAAAAACAAAAAATAACAGGGATACATGTTTTTCATTTTTAAGCCATACTAATGTATTACTTATTCAAAACAATTAGAAAGGAAAAACTGTACATTAAATTGAAAGTTTACTTTTGAGTATACTCTGGATGTTATAAAAAGTACATATCAGATCACTATCCAAACCATTCAAATTACTTAAGTTTCTTCTACACAAAAAGAAAATATGTATTTAAATAAGTTCTTACTAGCCAGGCATGGTGGTTCACGCCTGTAATCCTAGCACTTTGGGAGGCGTAGACTAGAGAACTGCCTGAGTCCAGGGGTTCAAGACCAGCCTGGGCAACTTGGCGAGACCTTGTCTCTACAATAAATCCAAAAAAATTAGCTGGATATGGTGGCGTGTGCCTAGGGTTCCAGTTACTTGGAAAGCTGAGGTGGAAAGATCACCTGAGCCCAGCAAGTTGAGGCTGCAATGGCTGTCAGTGTGCCACTGCACTCCAGCCTGAGTGACAGAGTGAGACTCCTACTCAAAAAACTAAAAATAAGCCGGGTTCGGTGGCTCAGCCTGTAATCCCGCGCCTTTGGGAGGCTGAGGTGAGTGGATTGCCTGAGCCCGCAGGTTTGAGACCCGCCTGGGCAGGCGAAACCTTATCTCTACAATAAAATCAAAAACTTAGCTGGGCGTGGTAGTACACGCCTATAATTCCGGCTACTCGGAAGGCTGAGGTGGAAGGATCGCTGGAGCCCAGCAGGTCGAGGCTGCGGTGGCCGGGAGCGGCCACTGCACTCCAGTCTGGGTGACAGAGTGAGACTCCAGCTGGAAAAAAAAAAAAAACTAAAAATAAAAATGTTTTTATTATATCTGAAATACTTTTACCTCCTAATGTAATTTCAATAATATCTTTAAACAAAAAATTCCAAAGCACAAACACTTCTTTACTTGACAATAGCTAATACTGTAGGCCAGGCACTATGCAAAACACTTCACAAGTATGAAACTATTCAATTAATTATTCAAACCCCTTGAGGTAGGTACTGTTACTCCATTTAGAAAATGAGATAGTTGAGGGGATATAACTTGCCCAAGGTCTTATAAGTAGGAAATGGTAGAACCAAAATTCCAGACAATTGGCTGCCTCCAGAGCCTGAATACTTGACCACAGCTCAACAAAGCCTCCTAAGGGCAGGCTTACCTAACACAGAAAAGGATAACAACAAGAACATGGGAAACCACAGATAAACTATAGTCTGGAGAACGTTTCTTTAAACCATAATCTGGAGAGGGTTTCTTGGATGTTCACTGTGAGGGTGTCCTTTACGAATAACTACACCAGAGCTCTCCACTCATAAGCATCCCCACACCTCCCTGCCTTTAGAGATATCACAAAGGACAGGCAAAATCACTTTCTGGTGTCTAAGAGAAAACACACTGCACATCCAATCCAATTACAACAAATTCTAATGGCATGAAATTCTCAATGTAACAAATATGTCTACAATATTAACCCATTATTTTATTTATTTCAATTAATTTTCTAAATCTTTCACATTTGTCACAGTACATAATACATATATGTATATTCAAGATAATTAACGATGCTTGTGAATGCCTCTGTGCACCAAAACACAGAGCTGTCTACTTGGTTTTGACATCGTTTAAACCAATTTAAACCTTCTATAGCAACATAAAAGGAAACCACTTCATCTTGCTCATTACTGTACACCATGTACAAATCAACTCTGTGAGTAGATCTGTGGGCACTTAGAATGATAAACTCAAATAAAGGCAGTTCAGAATATATACCACAGCCAGGTGCGGTGGCTCACAACTATAATTCCAGCACTTGGGAGGCCGAGGTGAGAGAATTGCCTGAGCCCACAGGTTTGAGACTAGCCTGGGAAATTTGGCGAGACCTCATCTCTAAGTTAAATCAAAAAATTAGCTGGGCATGGTGGCGTGTGCCTATAGTTCCAGCTACTTGGAAGGCTGAGGCGGAAGGATCTCCGGAGCCCAGCAAGTCAAGGCTGCGGTGGCCGGGAGCGTACCACTGCACTCCAGCCTGGGCGACAGAGTGAGATCTGACTCAAAAACAAAACAAAACAGAATATATACCTCAAAGCATTAAGCATGTGGGAGATACAGCTGCATCCTTAAAAAGCCCTTTAGCAACAAAAATCCCAGTCCATGGTGCCAAGTTTTGGAGACTCTCTTTATAAAGTAGACTTGTTGACTTACCCTCGCTGGCATTTTCTTTCAACTGTTCTTCATACTCCTGCATTGCTGACACACAGCTATTGTGAATCAGTTCACCCAGGCGTTTCAGATCTGCCACAGATTTATCTACCAACTCAGCATCGCGTGCTATGCACTCCAGCCTGAGGAATGACATGTGGGTATAATTAAGGGCCTTGTGCTCACTACTATAACTGTTACATGAGATACTACTAGATCTCATATATGCTTTCTTGTCTTTCCTTTGTCGGGTATTCCAAGGCTCCATCAAAAATCATTGGACAGTGATGAGGCCTAACAACTCATTTTTCATAATAAAGAAATATGCCTTGGAGTATTCCACAAAACATAGAGAGGAAAGAAACACCCATTATTAAATAAATGGTAGTAGACCATTTGCACTAGTTTTCTTCATGTTCACTTTCCTTTCTGCAGCCTACTTTTTCATTCATTGCAATGTTCCTGGGAGCCGAGTACAGTTACTTCTACTATATGATTAGTTGGTCTCTAAGTAATTTGGAGCATATAATAGAGCCAGGCACTAAAAATCAGGCTGTCACGAGGTGCTGAACCCACTTTTTGATGTCCTGTTGATTTTTACAGTGCCTGGCTCAAAGACTGGCAGTCTGCCCCTGGGTGGTCAGCCATAGTCCTAGAAAAACGCACCTGATTTTGTCAGTTTGCTGTGGCTTACTGCTACACACCACTACCTCCTCTCCAAATGGAGAGAACAGAACAAAAAGCACAGGCTTGTGATTTTCACCCACTCTAGAAGTTTATCAGAAGTAAGATAAGGCAGTCTGATGTTTCCTTTTAACTTTTGTTAAAAGTCAACTATTTCGGTATTTGAAATAGTCTTCTGTTAAAATTCAACTTATAAATTCATTTTCTGAATGCCTGTAGAATAGTAACAACAGTTAATCCTTTTGGAAGATACTATTGCCAAAGTGATATAAACTCTTTGAATTTAATCCTCAGAACACTCTGTTAATTTGTAAAAGATTATAAAATTATAAAGAGCCTTCCACCTCTGACATAATTCAATCTAAGAACTAGAACACAAATAGTAACTACCTACATTCTTTTCAACTGAAGCTATCTGGACATCTCTTCTGGAAATTATTTCTTTGTACAATGGTTCTGCATATACTTGCTTCATCTCCCTCACATGGCAAAATCTCTGGATGGATGGCCTATCACCTTTGTCATCCCTTGGCAAAGGGACATACATAAGCATGCATCCATTAGCTAAATGTTTGTTAAAGAATGTCCAGGAAAAAAAAAAAAACATTCCCAGCATTAGTATTAAGTGGAAAAAAATTACCTAAAAAGAGCCTGATATATAATAAAAGTGAAAAAGAGAAAGGACCATTATACTGAGCTTACCGTTCAAGAGGGAGACCAAACTTCTTGTAAGCCTTGATGAACCTAAGAAAAACACATTAAAAAAAGAGACTTTATATTAGTGCCACTATATCCTGTGATAAAACATAAGCTATGCAAAATGTGTGACAAATAGGCCACTTGTAACTACCGCTAAATGAATAAATACTGACTGTCTTTGAAAAGTCAACTTAAAATAATGACTGCTAATGATCTATTCAAATTAGATTATTCTCAGTGATTGATCATAAAACTGCTTAAATATATACTAGGAAACTGTGACTTAACTCTAGTATGCTTTTTTTTTTTGAGTTGGAGTCTTACTCTGTCGCAGCCTCGACCTGCTAGGTTCAAGTGATCCTTCCACCTCAGTCTTTCAAGTAGCTGGAACCACAGGCACACGCCACCAGGCACAGCTAATTTTTTAATTTATTGTAGAAATGGGGTCGCACCAAGTTGCCCAGGCTGGGCTCAAACCTGTGGGCTCAGGCAATTCTCTCATCTCGGCTTCCCAAAGTGCTGGGAATTATAGCTGTGATCCAAGTGCCCGGGCTAATATCCTTTTTAAAAGGTCAAAGTTTATGGAATTCAGTATATAATAAATGATACAACTCTACTATTATAAAACCCTGATATAAGTCATGGACCTACTGAGTCCACTACCATTACTTTCAATTCCATACTGCAGTATTTTAAATTATTTTCTAGTCAATGACACAGCTATAACATTTTTAGGACCGTCTCAAATACTTTTTGGAATGAGGCAAAGTAAAATAAATATTACTTAAGCAAACTATTTTTGGAAACTCTACTGACTCCTCCTGGCCAAACTTGTCTCCAACCAAAAATCCATGATCTATCCTTCCACAAGTCTCTACCATTAACTGTGCTATATACTGACTTGTGCCATCATGCCCTCTATTCTTACAGGCTAACCAACTAGTGGCACTTTGACTAAAAAACCAAGACTTCACAACACATAAAGGCATCAATGTAATATGCCAAAACACTATGATAATCTGAATATGCAACAGTATACGGAGAGGTACTAAAGAAAAAATCAGAAATGAGAAGACATGGCAGCAGAAGAAAATGAGACTGAATATGACAATAGCCAAAAAGAAACAATATTAAAGGAACAGCATGAATACAAAAATTTGGACACTGTTACATTTAAATGTCAACCTGAGGATTATTCCTCAACTCTATATTTCTCCTTGGTATACACTGAAATATTTCAAATCTAAATAATGTAACTTTTGGAATTAACTTAAAAATAACATAGAGGAGGAGAAACACTCCCAGAATAGCAGACTAAGGTTCTGAGAAAATCTGCCCCTCTATAAAAAAAACAAGAACATTGGCAAAACTATCCTGGCAAAATTAACTTTGTCGGTACTCTGAAAACTAACCAAAGACTTGCAGTCATCTAAGAAATTTATTCAAGAGAAAGGCACTATAAGAACAGCAAGCGTCCTGGTATTTATTTTGTTTTTTGGTGTTTTTTTTGAGTTGGTGGTCTTATTCTGTTATCCTGGCTGGAATGCAGAGGCATTCACCACATCTTCAAACGCCTAGGCTCAAGCAATCCTCCCACCTTAGTCTCCAAGGAGCTGCAACTACAAGTGTGAGCCACCACATGCAGCTAATTATTTTATTTTTTGTAGAAATGAGGTCTGACTATGTTGCCCAGTCTGGTCTCAAACTCCTGGGCTCAAGAAATTCTCTTGCTCTGGCCTCACTTTCTGGCATTTTTAACTTGCTCTATTCCCATTCCCTTCTCCTGACCCAGAACTCACTCTGTGTGAACAGCCCTGCCTATAATTCATTGGTCAAAAACAATTATCTATGAAGGTTTAACCACAGCAGCCTAAGGCAACCTTACTAAACAGAGATAATGAAAGGCTGACCAAAATCTAAAAAGGAAAAACTAGGATAAAGTACGCCCATTGCACTCTGAAAAACTCAAAACACACGTGCAGGTTTGTGTGCACGTACTGGAAAGATCTGAAAAGGTTCTAACCTCTCAATTCCGGCTGACCTTGAGATCTGCACAAGCAGGAACCGAAGGTTAAAGCAGAGCTGTAAACTGCCTGCCTCTAGAGCATTAGCACACACCCAACGTACACACCAAGCCCTTCAACAAAGGATCGGTAGATTTACAGGCTCAATGCATTTAAGGAAATCCCTATCCAATCATTAGCTGACCACTAAGCTTAAAGGAGTAGAGACGGCAAATGACATGACAACAAAGACACACTTCACAGAACTAGTAGAAGAAAGTCACTAAACAAGCAAACAGCAAACATAGCTAACTCTGGTTGGCAGGGAAAAACTATCATCCAGAGTTGCCACATTTTATAACTTATGATGTTCAGTTTTCAACAAAGAAATTACAGAACACACCAAAAGACAAAAAGAATAAAATACACAGGAAAAAAAAGAAAGGCAGTTAATAGAAACTGTCCCTGAGAAAGTCCAGAACTTAGACTTATAAGACAAAAGACTTAATCAGCTTTTATAAATATGTACAAAAACTAAAGGAATCCATGCCTAAAGAACTGAAAACAAAGTATGAGTATGATATCAATAAAAATAGAAATTTTATGTAAGAACCAAACAAATTCTGGAGTTGAAAAGTACAATAAGACCAGGCGTGGTAGCTCACACCTATAATTCCAGACTTTGGGAGGCCGAGGTGAGAGGATTGTCTGAGCCCAGAGGTTGGAGACCAGTCTGGGCAACTTGGCAAGACTTCATCTCTACAATGAACATCAACACCAAAAAAAAATTAGCCAGGCATGGTGACACACGCCTGTAATTCCAGGACTGTGGTGGCCGTGAGCATGCCACTGCACTCCAGTCTGGGTGACAGAAAGAGACTCTAACTCAAAAAGCAAAAAAAAAAAAAAAAAAAAGAAAGAAAGAAAAGTACAATAACTGAAATAAAATAATCACGAGATTGGCTCAATTGCACATATCCCAGCAGAAGAGAGAATCAGCAAACGTAAACATAGCCCAATTGAGATGATCCAGTGTGACAAACATGAAAAAAAAAGACTTTCCTTCAAAAATAAAGGAGAAATTAAGATACTGCCACATACACAAAATAAGGTATTAAATAATTTGTTGTTAATAGACCTGCCCCAAAAGGAAATACTAAAAGAATCTCTCCTTCTAGCAGATAATCTAAGGATTGTAAACAATAATTCAAATTCACATGAAGAAGAGCACCTGGGGGGGGTAATAAAAGTAAATATAAACACAGTATACATGCATATTTGTTTTCACTCTTTTTTCCTCCAATCTGATTTTTTTTTTTTTTTGAGTTGGATTCTCACTCAATCGCCCAGACTGGAGTGCAGTGGCACGCTCCCGGCCACTGCAGCCTCAACCTGCTGGGCTCCGGAGATCCTTCTGCCTCAGCCTTCCAAATAGCTGGAACTACAGGCGTGCGCTACCACACCCGGCTAATTTTTTTGATTTACTGTAGAGACAAGGTCTCACCAAGTTGCCCAGACGAGTCTCGAACCTGCGGGCTCAGGCAATTCACACACCTGGGCCTCCCAAAGCGCGGGATTACAGGCTGAGCCACCGAGCCCGGCTGTCCAATCTGATTTTAAACAACAACTGTAAGCCGGGCACAGAGGCTCACATCTGTAATCCCAGTACTTTGGGAGGTGAAGGCGAGAGGATTGCCTGAGCCCAGGAATTTGAGACCAGTCTGGGCAACATGGAGAGACCTTAACTCTACAATAATTCAAAAAATTAACCAGGAATGGTAGCACACACCGGTAGTTCCGGCTACTTGGAAGGCTGAGGCGGAAGGATCACCTGAGCCCAGCAGGTCACGGCTACAGTGGCTGTAAGCATGCCACTGCACTCCAGCCTGGGCAACAGTGAGACTCCAACTCCAAAAAAAAGGAACACTTCACAACACAAATGAAGCATGTCCTCTGGCTGGTTTCTTTCCACAGCTACCATTCTGCTACCTCAGTGGTCTCATGCATTTCATGGCTTCAGTGATCAACTATAGTCAGCCCTTGGTATTCACAGGGGATTGGCTCTAGTACTCTCTTGAATACCAATAGTCTGGTCTTGAATTTCCAGCTTCAAGCGACCCTTCTGCATTGGACTCCCAAAGTGTTGGGATTACAGGTGTGAGGCACCATGTCCAGTTCAATCAGACTTTTTAAGAAACAAGGACCTCACAGTTTCAAATATATTAACCTAAAAGAATTATTAATATAATTATAATATGGATTGGGCCTTAAAACTATCTTCATACCTTCTATTTTCTTTAGGCTTTTTAAAAAAATCACACAGAAACTGAAAAAAATAATTTGGAAGCAGCAATTTTAGACCACTTTTTTGGTGAGCAGAGAGGCAAGAACCAGACACCAACAAATAAGTACTTACATAGAAATATGTTTAAATTGATTTTAAGTGGGAAAAAATAAGCAAGCTATTGAACAACATGTTGCATATAACACTAATAATTCAAACCACCACCAAAGTGATATCAGTATCAACAGTGATGGGATTAGGGGTAGGGTGTTGTGGGAAAGAGAACAGAGGTAGGGAGGGTAGCCTTCTTTGTACCATTTTTATTGCAGACATTTATATTATTTATTTTATTTTATTTATTTGTTACAGAGAGAGAGAGGGAGGGAGGGAGGGACGGAGGGAGGGGGAGAGAGAGAGAGAGAGAGAGAGAGAGAGAAGAGAGAAAGAGAGAGAGAGAGAGAGAGAGAGAGAGAGAGAGAGAGAGAGAGGAGATTCACCTCCCCAAGGTAGGGGAGGGGGTCAAAGGTAGGAAACATTGGGTCCACAGCTTAAAGAACCACATGGACACCCAGAGTTTAACAAAGGAATGGCCATTATTCCTTTTACAGATACACAGGTCTGTATATATGTATGTCATTTGACTCCTTCCCCCTGACTGGACTTTCTTTTTATTCTATTTCTGGATAGGAGGGAAACAAAGAGAAGAACAACAAACAAAAAAGATCTCAACTAAAGAAAACCTCAGAGTCATCCTGAAGATCTGGTGCATGTCCGGCTTCCCTTGCCTTTTTTGTAGCTATTAGCTTTTGCCTCCCCTGTCATAAATGTCAGGAATCCTATCAGCCCAAGGCTTAGAGCATGACCTTCCAAACGAGCTCAAATGAAAACAGAGCCTCCACCCACCTTCTGATCTCCGCGTCAGTAAATCCCTCCACAAGGTCTTTTCGCACGCTTCTGGGGCGCCCTCTGCGCTTTGGCTTCTTGTCATCATCTGAGTCATCCGTCTCACTCTCAGAAGCAGAGGATCTCTGGGCCTGCCTCTTAGACTCGGTGTCAGAGTCACTGTCATTTGTCTGAGCCTGAAAAAGATTGAGCAGCCCATCTTGATTCTTTAGTAGTCAGAACTTCCCATTGTATCACACAAGTCAATTTTCCTTTAACAAATAAAGACCACAGGTCACATAATGAAGCAAATTTGCTTAGAATACTCATACTTTTGGCTGGGTGCTGTGACTCACGCCTGTAATCCCAGCACTTTGGGAGGTAGAGGTGAGAGGACTGCCTGAGCTCAGGAGTTCGACATCAACCTGGGCAACTTGGCGAGATCTCGTCTCAAAAAAAAAAAAAAAATATTCATACTTTCGGAGACATTATAATGTAATGATAAGTGAACTGGATTAAAAATATAAAAATATTTGGATTTTTAAAATAATATATTATCTAATATAAAACAAGTTTATGTTTACTACGTTTACTGCCTTTACTGCAGTAATTTGTCTCTTTGTACCTTTGTTTTCTCATTTGTAAAATGGAGACAATAGTATCTAAAACATAGGGTTTTCATGAGAATGAAACTATACTTCAGTTAAGTATAAAAGCACTTAGAACTATGCCTGGCACAATGTAAGTGCTCACTAAATGGTGGCTAGTATTCATTATGATTTATTATGATCGTGGACAAATCTATTATCGTCAACAAAATGGGTGATAAAACTTGTTTTACCTACTATGGTGCCATTACAAAAATCAAATTAGTGCCTGTGATAGTGCTTTGTAAGGCGTAAAGCTGGTACATGTTTCTTGTTTATGGTAATATAATCCTTTACTAAGTATTTATACCAAGTGATGTCAACATTTAAAGACAAATAGGTTTGATTCTCTGAAAGTTGAAGGCAGCGACAACTAGAACCAAATTGTTAGGGTAACTGGTTCTAATTCTAAAGGCAAAATGCAAACTTCTGTCAAACTCAGATCCTGTTCAGCCAATGCACAAAAGGCCAATTTGCAAAGACCAAAAAGGTCCCATGGGTATGCTCATGAGCTTTGTGCATTTTCACTTTGCTAGGTATCCTACAAAATAGCTCTGAGTGTGTCACAGCAACAATGCAAGGCCTCTTCAAACGAATAATCAGCACTTCTGTAGCCTTTACAGCATAAGAAATACTTTCATATCTTTCATCTCACTTGATCACCTTTTTAGTGGAACTCCGAATTCGAGGCAACATATAAATTTCTTCTAGCTCTTTCTGTCGCTCTTCCTCCTCTACTTTTTTCCTTTGCTCCTCTGGAATGATCTCATCCCAGTCCTTGTGAGGACGCTCTTCCAGCTCTTCTTCATCTTCCATTGTTGCAAAATTGGCAACCTTAAAACAAATAGACAACCCATTATCTTACTGACATTTCCCCGTTTCTAAACACCATCAGCAAAAACATCAACTTATCTGGTGTTTTTAATTAAATAAGACATTGTGAATACTAATAGGACTACCATGATATTACATAATCAGATAACCAACCTTGTACTAATCTCTCCTATGTACCCTTCAAAACTTTTATGAAAATTTGAGAAATGGATATAAAGATATAAACTGTTTTGTAAATTTTACTGGAAGAGTAATTGCTGAAGCATATATATGCTCTAATAAACATAATACTAATTAGAAAATTCAGATTTGTTTAGATTACAAAATGCTAAATACTTAATGATCCAAGATGAACTTACATTCTTAAGTTACTGCTGAATTGAGTTCACTTGAAACAATGCAAAACTCAAAGCACTCATTATCTAGCCAATTAATTGCCTTATTCATTTTTATCAAAAATATAAAAGTTAAAAAGCTCATAATGATTTCATAGGCTCAAAAGCACATGTAATCTTAGGAATGAAAATAAAAGCATATAATGGAAAAGATTTAAACAAACCTGGAAGGGTATTCTATTTATTACATATCAAATATTATTTTAATCTCTGATATTTTTCTGTACTACAACCGTATACATCTCAGTGAGAAAACCACCTAAGTGTTTGCATTTCTAAGAACCAGACTATGGCTACACAGAAACATTCACCAGCTCTGGACAGTCTCTGGGCAGTGGTAGGCAGGCCCTAGCCTGGGCTCCACATTCTTTTTATTCCTTTCCTCCTAGCCACTGAAACTACTTCACTATAATGAAGTACAAAAGAGCTTTTGGAGGTGGAGTAGTGGTGAAGCCCAGACTCTGGAGATCAGACCATCTGGCTGGGATATAATCACAGCTCCACTTATGTGTGATTTTAGAAAAGGAAAAAAAAATTTTTTTATACTTTCTACTATAATCCTTTTTAAAAAAAACATTATTTTGGCGGGGTCCTGGTGGAAGAGTGGGGGAAGGAGGAAAATAGTTTATCTTAAAGCTGTGGGGTACAATTCAGGAACAGGTATACAAGTGGACATTGTACAGATAAAGTTTGGGCCTTCTCTTGGTCTGCACTTTGCCTGGTTTAAGATCAGATACCCTTACTGATGTCGTGTCTCCATCCCCACCCTGGCAGTATCCTGCTACTGCCAATCCCTTTCTTATAGTATTATGGTAAAGATTTTAGAAAATTTACTTAGGCTCTCTATGTCTTGTTTTCTTCATCTTTAAAATGAAGATCATATATACTTCACTTTAGGATTGTTGTAAGTGTTGAAGGGGTCAATATATGTAAGGCACTTAAAACAATGTTTAAAATACAATAGGAATTTTACAAGTGTTGGTTATTTTTGCTGAAGAAAATGGTAATGTAGTATCTCAAAAAACATTTGTTGTGTTTCCAACATGTTAAATCAGGGTTTTTAAAAAAAAGAATTAGCTGGGCTCGGTGGCTCAGCCTGTAATCTCGCGCTTTGGGAGGCTGAGGTGAATGGATTGCCTGAGCCTGCGGGTTCGAGACCCACCTGGGCAACTTGGCAAGACCTCATCTCTACAATAAATCAAAAAATCAGCCGGGCATGGTAGCGTGTGCCTGTAATTCCGGCTACTCGGAAGGGTGAGGCAGAAGGATCCCCGGAGCCCAGCAGGTAGAGGCTGCGGTGGCCGGGAGCGGCCACTGAACTCCAGTCTGGGCGACAGAGTGAGACTCCAACTCAAAAAAAAAAAAAAAAAAAAAAAAAAAATATATATATATATATATAAAAGAATTATCAGTGGAAAAGTAATGTTGATTCAGCTGAAGCACTGCACAAATACCCTCTAGAGTAAACAGATGCATACTGTTAATCATATCCTTCAACCAGTAATGTGATGACCACTTTTGAATAACCAGTAAGATGTAGAATATTTCATAGCTAACTAGTCATATAAAAATTTTTTTTTGCTGATCAGGACATCATAATGAAGATTACATGTTTAAGAAGGGAAAGGTAGTCATAGAAGTGAAATCCAGTTGAAACAATATTATGGACTGAATGTTTGTGTTCCCCCAAAATTCCTGATGAAATCCTAACTCCTAATGTAATGTATCAGAAGGTGGTGCCTTTGGGAGGTGATTGTCATAAGGGTATAGTCCTCATGATGGGATTAGTATCTATATAGCCCATATATAGTACTCCCAGAAAACTCTCTAGCCTCTCTTCTCTACCTCACCGGAACTCAACCATGTTGGCACCCTGATTTCAGATTTCAAGCCTCCAGAACGGCAAGGATGTCTGCTCTTTATAAACTCAGTCTATGGTACTTTGTTGCAGCAGCCCAAATTAACTAAGACAAACACTAGTAATCGACCTTCATCCTTTTCCAGCCCATCCTCTGCATTCTCAGACACTTCCTAGAGCTCTTTGACCCACTCAGTTTCATCCTTGTACTTCCACTGAAACAAATTCTACCTGTGGCCACTCTTGGAGCTCACCACACAATACTATTTCCTTCCAAACCCTACACGAATTCCCCCTCAATCCTAATGAGTCTACAGCACGTAACAAACATTGCAATCACCATGTCTCTTTTGCTTCTCCAACCTGCACAGAATCAACTCATGGTCAGTCAATCCTTTCACATAAGTTGTCACATGAATCTTGGAAACCTTTGCCATTTTGACTTTCCTGTGCCTCTTAAGCCAATCTCCCACCTTGGGATCGCCAACTGAACGAATTTCTCTGACCTCAGGTACTGCTGGATAAAGTCATATGACCCTGCTGACTTCTACAGCAAAGCCATATCATTTAAATTCAGCTGACTCCCTATCAAGTTCCTCCTCATAACTCCCTATCCCATCCATGACTGCCCCAAATCTTTTCCAAGTCTCAGCAAACATCTTTCTTACTTTACTGGTAACTGAGGTCATAAATTAAACTCCCATATCTTCTCTCGTCTCCTCTTCCCTAAAGTGTCTTGTCCTTTCTTCTTCTAAGGCCTAATCTTCCATCTGTGCTTTTGACTGTATCCCTTCCTGTCTCCTCTGGGGCAGTGTATGATCAAATTGTCTTCCCTTAAATCCTTCAATATCTCTTTATTCTCTAATTCTTTCCCCAACCTAGAAACACTGTAATATCTATCAAAACATTGCCTTGCTTGACCCTTCTATCCATATAACTTATCTTCCCTGTAACTCTTTCACTAAGCTTCTTAATAACATCTATACTAAGCACTGCCACCGTCTATTCACCTGGTGCCCAGCTTCTGCTTCTACATTTAGTCCTCATCTCACGTAATTTTCTGTTACAGCAAACACCATTGGCCACCGCTCTTCTCCCTCTTTACCAAAAACAAAAAAATTTACCACGTCATCAGTAATTGTCACCTACTGTTACCATACTTTTGATGTCTCTTTGACAATTGATTCTATTAACGTCACCCACAGCCCTCCAAACCATCCTGGTTCTACATGCTATTCTGTTTCTCCACCTCATCCACTGACAGCACACTCTCAGTCCTCTTCACTGACTTCTTTCCCTTGACACTAACTCTGCACAGGACAGCCCACTTCAGTGGTTATCTTCATGAGGAACTGTAGAATCCACATTCACCACATACTTATAACTCAAAGAATGATACCGAGGATATGAGTCAATTCAGGTAATGGGGAAAAAGCAAAGTGGTTAGCACAGAGAAAGTGTTCACAGACATTAGTGCTGAGAACTCTCTCCCACAAAGGTCTCCATACCTTAAACTGTGACAGAAGCTCATCTGTTGCACTTGTTGACACTTCATTCTCTCTGGTTTCAGCCAAGCGTAAAATTTCATCTATATCCATTTCCTAAAAGAACAAAAGCAACACAAATATGGTAAAGAGGCAATAGTGATCAGCACTTACTGAAAATGTTTGGTGTCAATAAACCAACTCTTCTTTCTGAAATTCAATTTTCAGTCTCAGCTCTATATCCTTTATATGTATAAACTATTATTTTATACAAATGACAAAGTGAAACTTCAAAAATTACAAGAAATCAAATGGGGAGATGGAAACAACCCAAAGACAGAATCTTCAAATGTTATTCATTCTTTCCTATTCAATTGGAGCTTCATAAGACAAAAGAAACCAAACTGTATCCTTCAAGTAATTACTTATTTACTCTAGAAGGGACTCAGAATCTTACTCCAGAAAAATTTAGACTATCACTGATCATACCTCTCAAAAAACTTTATTTTTCCTCAATGTTAATTACCTGAGGTTCTGATTCCTCCCCTTCAAGTTCCTTGAAGAGATCCTCTGCTCCAAATTTCAAAATAGCTGTTAGTTCTTCCTTATTAAAAGGATTTGAGCTGTAGAAGTAAAATGTAGATGTAACCTCTTAAGAATGTCAAATAACTCTAAGGAGTTCTACTTCAGAATAACTATCCTTTAGAAAGACGTCAAATAACTGGTGAAAATACAAATTCTGCCTCAAAAAAAATTATCATTTTTTTTGGTCATGGTCAAATATTTCATTTTTTATCTATAGGATGAGTCTGTGGTGGCAGCTCTAACCTAGCAAAAGTCTAGAAAATCAATCAGGGTCCCGTTGGCTCAACTATTTCATGGCAGACCAAGAAAGATAACTAACAACATGAAAGAACAGAGTTCTTCTCTACACCCTCTGACTCAGAAAGTTATTATTCACCAAGGATTTTCAACTTTCTCATTGATGGTCCAAAACAAAAAAGCCAAGCTTTTCTCATCTAGGTTCCCCCCCTTAAATGGAATATTACCTGAAAACATTCTATATAGGAAGGGCTAATTTGAATATATCTTTAACATAGCTGCAGCAATGCCACAGAAGAACAATATGGTCAAAACATAAACTCTATAGGAGAAATAGCTGTGCTTCCTCCTAGAACCAATTGAAACTTCACTACTTTGCTTTTATACCCTTCTGTTTTCAACAGAAAAAAGCAAAACAATCTCCACACAAATATTTTTGCCACTAGTAAAAAAAAAAAAAAAGCTGCCAATTCAGTCTGGTGGATTCTCACTACTGGAAGGTCAAAGTGACTCTGTGCTAGGCTAACACACAACACACAGCTCCACTGCTGCTGCTGTGTCATATGTTACAACTGCAGCCAAGGTCGAGGGAGAGGGCAAGAAGGAGAAGCCCACAAAAGCAGAGGGTTGATAAATAAAAAAGGAAAAGCAAGGAAGACAAAAAATATCATTTTTCTTGTGATTATGGCCTGGTACTTCTCAGGTAATGAAAGGACTCATGTCTGTGGTGCAGAGCCCTATTAGAAGAACGAATACCAAATGTTGATGTAAAATCAACTTGATTCTGCATACCTCTCCAGTCTCTCTGCCACTTACTTGGACCTTCCCGAGTTGTTTTCCAGGACTGTCCGGCCAGTGGTATCCATGCGCTGAATCACCAGATGGTCCAATACCATCTTCTTTTTGGCCCGTTCTATGATCTCCTCTTCCACAGTCCCCTTTGTAACTAAGCGGTAAATATTCACCTGTAGGAAAAAGAAATGTTATGTTTATGTCTGACACAAAAAAAGAAAGAACAAGGTTACACACCTCTATCAAAAACCCACAGGAAAAAAGAAAAAAAGGTTTGTTCTCTACTACCATAAATGACTGCAAAAGCTATCCATCCAAGTAGGCAGCCTAAGCAGATGCAGTATTTTTACTATCTGCAGCAAGTTATGTTTTAAATAAACTTGCCCCTCATGATCTGTTACTATGTCCTATTCTAATGATTAAAATATTGCTAAAGAATAATAAGCTTCACTATTGGAACGTCTCACAAAAATAGAATCTTTAGCCAAGAATGAAACTTACGTTATTCAATACAGAGTAGCATTTGAGATTTATAAACAAAAGAAAAAAAGAATATAGTTCTCCCAACACACCTTTAAAGATCACGCTGTCATGTATTATAAAAAAATGTTAGAATAGTTAATAACTTTTCCACATTAAAACAGAGAAAAGGTTCAGTTCTAAGTCTATTCATCATATATTGTCTTGGGGTAAACACATAAAGAGAGAAAAGTTTCTTAACAGGTTCATCTAAGGCGTTCATCAGAAATCAACACTTGGGGAAAATGAAAGCAAAAGTGCTGAGTAAAACCCCTTGCCCCTCAACCGAAAGTCATATCCAGAAACCTCTGCCCACTAACCTGCTTCTTCTGACCAATTCTATGGGCTCGGGCTTGTGCCTGCAAGTCATTCTGAGGGTTCCAGTCAGAGTCAAAGATGACAACTGTGTCCGCTGAAGCCAAATTGATTCCCAGGCCACCAGCCCGTGTCGAGAGCAGGAAACAGAAGTCCTGTACACAATGCAATATACTACTTTATGCAGTGGCCTTCTCAGAAACAGTTTCACAGTCCAATAAGCCCTTACACCTGGAAACCCCTGCAGGTGTGAAGAAAAGTGAGATATGATGGACAAACTTTATGGAGGCTAAAAGAATGTCAGGCACTTGATGGCAGAGTGAATTTTCATTTGATTAAGAGGAAAAGTCAGTGCCATGAACAAAGGAGTAAAGACAATGAGAGTGACAGAATTAGGGCTACCACCTGGCTAAAACCAGTATACAAGAAGTTAACCAAAAAAACCCCAAACAAACTCAGTTATCATGAGGATCATTAATTTCAGCAAGATATCTAGATAATTATTTTCTGGGGAAAGGTAGATTATGCTATGCAAGGCAGTTAGTATAAATGAAGACACTTTACTATGTAAATGTTCATTCACCTGTTAAGCTGATGAGGAATATAGAAACACTGCACTAACATCACATACTGGAACTGCTAAGAAACACAGGACCCTCAATCACCACAAAACATGCAAAAAGAAAACAAAAACAGGAGTGGCTAAAGAGTGATGTGTGGAAAGACTCAGGCACTGACATACTACAGTTTCCACAGTAGTACTAACAGAGACTGGGCAGGCACAATATACCGCCTGTGTCTAATTGCTCAGAAAAACACAGGGACAAGGAAAAGAATAAATTACATAAACCAGGGTGAAAAAGCCAAAATATTCTACTTTCAGGGAACCTGACCATTTATGTCAAAAGTTGATGCCTTCTGGCACAGAAGTGGCACTCAAAACTGTAATTCTGGGCTACAGCTTGAGAAATGGGTACACTGAGCATACTAATATAGATGCAATGAAAAGTTCTCCATGTTCTAACAGTCACATTCAACAGTTTGCCACAAAAATGAAAATGGGAATAGCTGCCTTACAAGAACTTTAAACAATGTAAATAAAGAACTGATCACAACAGGTATACTGGCACATAGTTTGTGATCCTTGGGAGAAATACCAAGCCCTACCAAAATCTGAAAAGAAGCCTAAAGATAAGTGGACAGTTTAAATGAGATATCTAAAACAAATGAAATATGAGGTCTGCATGATATCAACAATTTGCTCTTTATTAAGGACAATATGGATTGTGTTATTTGAATCTGTTATCAAATTGACAAGTTAAAAAAATTATGACACTCAGTGTTGCTGCAGGATGAGGAATAAAAAGGAGACTATCTGTGTATAAACAGTATGAGTATAAATTGTTTCTAAAAAGTTAGTAAAATGTAACAAAAATCTTCTAAAATGCTCACACTTATCTAAAAATCCAACAATAATAAAATGGATAAATAAAAAATGGTACAAAAAATTTAAAAATTTTAAAAGGAACAAAAGAGAAAAAAATAATGGTACAGGCATAAAATTTTTTTTTCCCCCCGAGTCAGAGTCTAACACTGTCTCCCAGGATAGAGTGCAGTGGCACAATCACTGCTAACCGCAGTCTTAACTTTCTAGGCTCAGGCAATCCTTCTGCCTCAGCCTCCCATTGTAGCTGGGACTATATACACGTGCCACAATACCCAACTAACTTTTAAAAAAATTTTTTGTAGAGACAAGGTCTCACTATGTTGGCTAGGCTGGGCTCAAGCAATACTCCTGCCTCAACCACCCAAAGTGCTGGGATTACAGGCATGAGCCACTGTGCCCAGTTGATGAGGAAATATTAAAATTAAACTTCTGAAAATCTTTACTGACATAGGGAAAATGCTCAAAGCATAATTCTGAATAAAACAAAACACATGAAAAATGATCCATAAGGTAAGCATATCAAGAAATAAATGGTTCCATCCGGTATTCATGGAAATATACCTAAAGGATGTGAATAGCAAGTTGTGCCTGACATGAGAATTTTGTACAATTTTTCATCTTTGTATTCACCATCTTCCAAATTTTCTAAATGGGCATGTAATATTTTCACCCAATATAAGTATTTAATTTTTCAAAGAAAATTTTAAAACAAAATGATAGAGAACTTATATTCCATATATAGCCATAGAGCAGAGAGGGAATCCACTGACAGCTATGCAAAAAGCAACTTTTTTTGTACCTGAGAAAGAGCAGTAAGAAACATTCAACTCATACTATTTTCGTAAACTAGAGTAAGGAACACAAAACTAATTTGAACAAACACCATATGATTAAAATATCTGGCATTTATTGAGTGCATACTATGTGCTAGGCAATATGATCAGTGCTTTTTGTTGATTATCAAATGTAATCCTCACAGCAATAGTCTAGTATGAAGTATTGGAGGCACTGGAATCATCATGAGTTTTCAGTTGAGGAAGCAGGGAGCAGAGAAAGGAAGGATGGGAAATAGACGATGACCAATGTCTAATATTCAATTCCTCTTATCCTCAAGAATTCAGAGACTTAGTTCTGAACAGATTAATTAATAGCCAAAGCCCCACAAGGAGAAGTAAAATTTTAAGCTACAGAAGTAGCCAGAACACTAGTCTAATTATGACTTCAACAAACCTAGAGGCAGAAGACATAGCATTCTGTAGTAACAGGCACAGACGTTAAGAGTTTTAAAGCTCTTCAGAAAGCCAAATCTATTTTTAAAAAAAAAGGAGCCTAGGCTCCAGAAAGCCACATTTTCTCCAAAACACTTATAGTTCTACTTCTGTCTCTCTCCATTGCTTCCTTTACTTATACACATTATTATAGTTTTATTTCCACTGAAGCTCTTCTCTCCTGCTTCTCTCAAATCCCATGGCATTTGATAATTTTATATGTACAAACTATAACGTTATCACAGTTTCTAATTTGACCTAAGTAGCTCTTCTATATGTGCCCCCCAAACAAAATACTTTACAATGCCAAATCCAAGTTGGACACTTACTGATTTCAAAACGTTGCTGTTAGCCAGGGCAAGAACATTAGGCCACACAATATCTAAAGTCTAACAAACTTGAGACATGGCAAATACACCTTTCAGGCCTTAATCACCAAAACAGTATAGATCAGAACATTCTGGTATGACAGATATGTCAAAATTAATCCTATTGGCTAACCCTCCCCCACTCTTGCCTTGCTGCTCCTTCCAGGCCCAGAAATTTGTTGTCAGGAAAGCACCACAGGACTCCTCTGTCATTAATCCAGAACAGAGGAGATAAACAACCATATATATACTTTTCTAGAGTGACAACCAACAAAAATAGGCATCTTTTATAATTAGGAATTTCTCATGCTCTTCTCAAGGCAGAAGAATTGCACTGCAAATTGTTTCTAAAACAAAACACATTAAGCTGGAACGACTTTCTCCTTTATAGAGTCCAAGTTGCCCAAATAAACAACCATGCATATTACCTCAGACCCATCTGCATTAAAGTGGTCCAGTGCCTGTTTTCGGATTTCTCCTTTGATGGAACCATCCAGACGCTGTAAAAATAAACAACAAGAAAGTCATAGGGAAGAAGATCAGCTATACTCAGAATAGAACACCAGACTTGCAACCTTTATCACCTGAACACTCACTAAGTAAAAATAACTGGAATGCACTGGCAAGGTGCTATGAAGAAGCTGTACTTAAGGAGCATATCCTACTTGACCCATGCTATCCAGTTACAGACTCAAGGTCAGAAGCTTCTGATTCAAAGGGTTGCCTAGGTTTATTCAAGGATAAGAATGGCTGTCAGGACCTATATGAAAAAGATGAAAACCCAACCTTTGCTGAGAGACCTGGTTTACTTCTATATTTGTAAGTATTGAAGACATTAGGCAACAGTACCTCTGGTCACCTAATAATTAGCTCCTGCAGAAAAATGATAGCTCTTAGCTAATATTAGGCTAAAAATATCACTATAAAGTGCTGCCCAAACCCAAATCTTATTTACATGATTGTTTATAAAACATTTTTCTGAATCATTGAAAGTGTTGAAAATAATTGACTTTACTTCCCAGCTTTTCCAAAAATTACATTCTGAAATCAGAGGAAAGTTTTCCAGCAGCCGAACTACATTATCAATTCAAGAAAGATGCTGGCCTTTACTGGCATACGTTATTATTTTATTAGAACACTTTATGTCTGTTCTAGATACAAAACAGCATCACCACAGAGATACCATATAATACATAAAACAAACTGAAGCATTATTTCCTATATGTTTTTTTTTCTTTTTTTTTTTTTTTTTTTTGAGTTGGAGTCTCACTCTGTCGCCCAGACTGGAGTGCAGTGGCCGCTCTTGGCCACCGCAGCCTCGACCTGCTGGGCTCCGGCGATCCTTCCGCCTCGGCCTTACAAGTAGCCGGAATTACAGGCATGTGCTACCACGCCTGCCTGATTTTTTGATTTATGGTAGAGATGAGGTCTCACCAAATTGCCCAGGCGGGTCTCGAACCCGCGGGCTCAGGCAATCCACTCACCTCAGCCGCCCAAGGGCACGGGATTACAGGTTGAGCCACCGAGCCCGGCTATTTCCTATATGTTATATATACTTTATAAAGCATTTCTCACCCTTCAACATCATTTTCACATTTTATCCCCAAACAATCACCACTTGAGATGAACAAAAATACCTCAGTTTACGGAAGGTAAAACTGATCCAAGAGGTGATGGGCAGTGGCAGAGTCTATGGAAAGTCATATATTTCCCCAGAGCTCTGCCCACCAGACCCAACCATCTCAAGTCAACTCACAGAAAGGAAATCCCTTTCTTCTTTCTCACTGACTCCAACTCCACTCAGAGCCTTAAACCAAGGATATGTTCAAATGGCAGGCTCATAGCATTTTTTTTTTAAATCCTCCTTTTAGTAATAGAGGACATTAAGACAATTACCATAAAGTCATTGATTAGGTATGATAGAACTGATCAGTTATACTCTGGAGAGAAGAAAGATGCATTCTTGATATACTGCATATCATATGATTATTTAGAAACAAAAGCTCATAGGGATCAAATGCATTGAAAGACAACTCCTTTTGCAGTGTGTTGTTTCTTGATAATAACCACAGCCTTAAGCTATATTATAAGACAGCGGCTGAAAGACCACACAAGATATTATGGCTATAACAATGCCTTTCAGGGTATTTTGAAAAGCAATCTGGCAGTGAGTCTTAAAGCTGGGCCTCCTCAGGAAATAGACACTGACTCCAAGTTTCCTTAATACCAGCGTAATTATATGATTTACGCCAAAAAGTCTATCCAAAGTTTAAAAAGAAAAATACTTTTAAAAAATAAATCTTAAGCCGGGCTCAGTGGCTCAGCCTGTAATCCCGCGCACCTTGGAAGGCTGAGGTGAGTGGATTGCCTGAGCCCGCGGGTTCAAGACTCGCCTGGGCAACTTGGCGAGACCTCATCTGTACAATAAATCAAAAATTAGCCGGGCGTGGTAGCGCACACTTGTAGTTCCAGCTACTTGGAAGGCTGAGGTGGAAGGATTGCAGGAGCCCAGCAGGTCGAGGCTGCAGTGGCCAGGAGCGGCCACTGTACTCCAGTCTGGGCGACAGAGTGAGACTCCAACTCAAAAAAAAATAAATAAATATAAATAAATAAATAAATAAATAAATCTTTGTTTGTTTGTTTTTTGTTTTTTGAGTTGGAGTCTCACTCTGTCGTCCAGACTGGAGTGCAGTGGCCACTCCTGGCCACCGCAGCCTCGACCTGCTGAGCTCCGGTGATCCTTCTGGCTCAGTCTTCCAAGTAGCTGGAACTACAGGCGCGTACTACCACACCCGGCTAATTTTTTAAAAATTTATTTTAATTAAATTTAAAAAGTTGCCCAGGCGAATCTCGAACCCAAGAGCTCAGGCAATCCACTCACCTCAGCCTCCCAAAGCGTGCGATTACAGGCTGAGCCACCAAGCCCAGCTCAAAAAATAAATCTTAAAAATGAAAGCTCTATAAAAATATTACACCAAGAAACAAGGTAAATTTCACACATGTCTATAAACAGACCACAGATAAGTTTTCAAATAATTAAACTCCCAGAAAAATATCATTATGCTGAAGAAACTTTTTCCCCACAAGAAGTAACTAAGTGAAGATGACGAGCAATAGTGCTAATTCCCCAGAAAAGAAGAGAGGCCACCATCACTTTTTTCAGGGATCAGCGAAGATTTCAAGTACTATCATTCTGCTGTGTTTCCAGATTATGACGGCCAGGGTCAACTTCTTTTGGGGTGAATGTACAAGACTGCCACCACCTCTCTCTTTCTAGGATTTGGACTTTGGGAATCAGGCTCACACTTCTCTCTTCTTTACTTTTCCCACAGACGTGGAGATGTAAAACACCAGCTAACAAAACTTTTCCTCTTACCCAACTTTCCTTTCTCTAATCCTTGTCACCCACATCCCCCCTTCAAAAAAAACGAATGATCTTCACAAGACTATTTTCATATGACCACAGCCTAAAGGCATGGAAAAAAAACTTAAGAACCTCCTGGAACCTCAATTTTAGTTTTTTTCAAGCAAGAAAATTCTTGTTTTCTACTTTAACAAGCAAAACATACATGGTAGCAGGAGGCTGGTGGACAGAGGAGAAGAAAAGAGACACATCCCCCTCCCCTCCAATTACTGAACCAGCTCACCTGGAAAGGATAGTGTTTAATAGTCAGGTACTCAGCCAGGATATCCAACATTCTCACCATCTGAGAGAAGATAAGAACTCTATTCCCCCTTTCTCGAAGTCTTGTCAACAGTTTGTCTAATAAAATCAGCTTCCCACTGCTCCTAATCAGGGACTGAAGATTTAAAAGACATTCTAATAATTAGGCTGAAATGTATACATTAATTTGCCCTTAATCTCTAAGAACTCATAGTTTTGGAAGTCCAATGTGCGATCCCATCTAAGAATTCATATATATATATTTTTTAGTTGAAGTCTCACTCTGTTGCCCAGGTTAGAGTGTAGTGGAACGCTCGTGGCCACCGCAGCCTTGACCTGCTGGGCTCAGGCGATCCTTTTCACCTCAAATAGCTGGAACTACAGGCGTGCGCCACCTAACGTAATCAGAATTCATATTTTAAAAATCATCTTTATGCTTTTTGAAGCCCCTGGCAATCTGGCTGACCAACAATTCCTAAAATATTCCTTTTACTTGGTTATTGTTGATATTATACTTTCCAGATTGTTCCTAATTATTTAATTTTTTTCTACCTGTTTTTAAAACTATCATTGATAGTTTTTTATTTTTAAAGCTACCATTAACGCATCAAGGAGGAAAAGAAGCATTTTAATGAAAAGCACCTATAAAAACTAAATTGCTCTTGAGAAAGTAATTATGAACAACTACACACCAGAAGAATCTCCTGTCCATTTTCTCTTTCATTTTCTTCAGGAGGCTTAATCAGATAGCAGTGGTTGCAGCATTTTTTCAATTCCATCACAATATTAAGGAAACCAGATGTGCTGCCTCTTGTCCCTTTGGCAAGAGCCTTGTAGTTCCTGGTCAGAATCCACCTGCAAATTAAAATAATGATGATACTACTAGATACAAAGAAACAGAAAGTTGTGGGTATCAGAAGAATATACGTAGCTGTATTTTTTTTAAAAAGACCTAAGAAAGTTATTTTATTTTGCATATCCTGCCACCTAATTACAATTCTCCACCTCTCCAGTCAAAACTGAGAATGTTAACAATTCCATTGGGTAGGTATGTCAACCCTCACTGAACATGGGAATATTAAAAAGAAACATCAACATTTTCGCTTTCTCTCTATACAGAGGCATACATAAATAAACACACACCTATATATTTATATATACTTTACACATACTGAAGCACATATGTGTGTACACATGGAAAACAAGGTTTGAAGCACTCTTCATTACAATATAAAATTAAAATAAGCTAACAATATGAGATTGGCTAAATAAAGATATATCATAAGAAAGAAGCTATATACGTATAATTTTAACATTGTAAAAGAGTATTATGTTTTATACTCCAATTTGGAATGAGAGGAGAGATATATTCATATAATCGTGCATATCCATGTATAATCCTTAACCATAAACCCCAAAATATCAAAAGTACTTCTGTCTTAGCGAAAAGTTCTTTATACTTCTCTTAGAAATTGCACTGTTAAAAAACTAACACTGCAGTACTGTTTATAAAAGCAAAGTGTATAAAACAATCTAATGTCCATCCCTAGGAAACTGGCTGAATAAATCATACTACAAATCTGAAATGGACTATTATGCAACGATAGGAATATCTCCATAAGCTACTATGGGGTACTTTTCAGCACACATCATTAAGTTTAAAAGGTAAAGAAATATGTATCTAGTATACTACCATTTATCAAAAAGGAGGGAGGCAATTAAAAAGTTAAATGCATTTGCATTTATTTAAAAGTTAAAGGAAGTGTAAGCATTAAAATGTTTATAAAAAGACAAAACAAAAGGTAAACACACTGGCTCATGCCTGTAACCTCAGTACTTTGGGAGGGAGGCCAAGGCAGGAGGATCAGTTGAGGCTAGGAGTTCAAGCACAGCCTGGGAAACACAGTGAGACCTCGTCTCTACAAAACAGAAAAAAATTTGCTAAATGTGGTGGCACATGACTGTAGTCCCAGCTACTCGGAAAGCTGAGAAAGGAGGATCACTTGAGCCCAGGAGTTCAAGGCTGCAGTGAGCTGTGACAGAGCCACTGCATTCTAGCCTGGGTGACAGGGAGATCCTGTCTCTAAATAAATAAATAAATGTTTAGAAATAATAATAATAATTATCTATGGGAACGACGGACTAGAATGGCGGAAACAGGAATAGAAGCTACATTTCTTTCAATATATTGGGCTTTGTAGTTTTGTCCAAATCTACAAATAATATGAATAAACATAATACAAAAATAAAGCAAGTGCTAAAAATCACAATTAAAATAAATAAACGTATGTATACATTGGTGGCCAAAATGTACAGAAGAAAAACTATCCCAAGTGCTTTAAGACTTCATTTCTAGTAAGAAATCTTTGGGGACGGGGAGATACCTCTTATCAACAAGGGTGCCTGAACGAAGCATATTTGTATACCCAACCCTTAACTGTACCCCAAAATATCAAAATAAAAAATATTGATTATTTTAAAAAAACAGAAATCTTTTTTTGGTTTTTTATTTTTTTGTGTGTAGGAATCTCTGTCACCAAGGCTGGAGTGCAGTGGCACGTTCACGGCCACTGCAGTCTCGACCTGCTGGGTTCAGGCGATCCTTCCGCCTCCGCTTTCCAAGTGGTTGGAACCACAGGCGTGTACCACCATGCCTGGCCAATTTTTTGATTTATTGTAGGGAAGAGGTCTCGTCAAGTTGCCCAGGCTGGTCTTGAACCCCTGAACTCAGGCAATCCTCTCACCTCTATCTCCCAAAGTGCTGGGATTACGGGTATGGCTGGCCTGTAAAAAAAATCTTAACCTGTTTTTACTATTCATATTGTTGGTGGTAATCCTAGCACTGTTATTCCAAAACTGTTATGTGCGTATGTGTAGAATAAATTAAGCTGCTATAGTTAAGAAGTGGGATTTTCAGTGGTTTAAGATCAATAAGATCAAATAGAATCTCTGTAGTATTGTTTAACTAAAAAGAATTAATGAGCTATGACCACTTGTATACATAATCCTGAATTGTACCCCACATCTTTAAGGTAAAAAAAACAAAGAATTCATGATGTACTGTATCTTTAAAAGCAAATTTTCTAATTCTGTCCACTGAAAATGCCTATCAATAATGCCTATCGTAGTTGCAAAGTGTACCTCTAGGCTCCAGTTTGCGATCTCCAAATACCATTTCTTAGTAAAACAGTATGCAGAAGTTCTTGAATATCTGCCTAACTCTTGTTCTGGAGCAAGACATGTACAAACTGAATCCAGAACGCTTATCATTCCAGATAGCAAAGAAGCTATCAACTACTAGTAGGATTAAATCAAAAGGATTCAGAGAATCAACTAGAAGAAGCTCCCACTGGCTAAAAATGGAACTACTAGAGCATGAATATAGATGAAAACTGCAAAAGAATGAAACACAAATATGTTTCATCAATGAGTTCATAATTATAGCAAAATAAATCTCTTTGGTCAAAACCTTGGAAGGAAGGTAGATCTTTTCCTTTAAAAATGGCAAAAAAGCCGGGCTCGGTGTGGCTCAGCCTGTAATCCTGTGCTTTGGGAGGCTGAGGTGAGTGGACTGCCTGAGCCTGCAGGTTTGAGACCTGCCTGGGCAACTTGGCAAGACCTCATCTCTACAATCAATCAATCAATCAATCAATCAATAAATTAGCCGGGCGTGGTAGCGCACGCCTGTAGTTCCAGCTCCTTGGAAGGCTGAGGCGGAAGGATCGCTGGAGTCCAGCAGGTGGAGGCTGCGGTGGCCGGGAGCAGCCACTGCACTCCAGTCTGGGCGACAGAGTGAGCCTCCAACTCAAAAAAAAAAAAAGGAAATGGCAAAAAATTTTTGTGAAAATCAAGTATTCTGCTTTTCCTATATAAAATGTTTTTCAGTTGATATGGGAAAGTTTCTTTTTATGAAAGCATTCCACCTAATAATAGAGTGGAAAATTTGAATATCATCAATTTTTAGTCTCTAATGAATTAATGGATCTAGGTTGCTCATTATCAGTTGCTAATATCACAAAAAAGACAATAAGTTTCCTGTGAAAGAACATATCTCTTCATTCTATGAAAGTCTGAATTTGAGTCTCTTCAAGCCTCTACACTTATCGATGAGTATATAGAAAACACAGGGTTCAGAGGAAAATGGTAAATGGAGCTAGCATCAGCAAAAATCTACAAAACATGAATTCAGTTTCTTCACTCAAAATCTATAAAACCAAGAAAAATAAATGGATTAAAATATACTGAAGAGATATACCAACCAATCAAAAACATGGTGCTTATGTAAATCCCAAAAGCAAGCAAAATGTCATGTGCGCACAAATGTGTATACATGTATATGTATATGACAACCAGGAATATGTAAATACTTACTGGACATTCTAAAACTATTCAGGAATTGCTGATTGTTTTAAAGACATGATAACAGGAATTGCTGATTGTTTTAAAGACATGATAACAATACTGTAATTAAAACCTAGGCAACACAGTGAAACACCACCGTCTCTACAGAAAAAAAAATAAGTTAGCCAGGCGTGTGGAGCATGTGTATAGTCCCAGCTACTTAGGAGGCTGAGGCAGAAGGATCACCTGAGCCCAGGAGATCGAGGCTGCAGTGAGTCAGTGCACTCCAGCCTGGGTGACAGAGTGATTTCCCTCTCACTCAGAAAAAGGGGAAAAAAAGTATTGAAATTATGCTTAGCAACAATATAAAAAGAGCTCTTAATTATTAGAATTATTAGAATTATATACTAAAACATTTATGTTATGTATGTGAACTATGTTTAAAACTACTTGAAGGGAGACAAGAAAACATATAGATAAACTAGTACAGGTCATGAGTTGATAATTACCGAGTTCGAATTATAGCTACACAGAACATATTATTCTAATTTCAAACATATTTAGAATTTCCCATAATAAAAAGATCTTTAAAAGTCAAAACGGGACCAGGCTCGGTGGCTCAGTCTGTAATCCCAGCACTTTGGAAGGCAGAGGTGAGTGGATTGCCTAAACCCGCAGGTTCAAGACCCTCCCGGGCAACTTGGTGAGCCCTCGTCTCTACAATAAATCTAAAAGTAGCTGGGAGTGGTAACACGCGCCTGTAGTTCCGGCTACTTGGAAGACTGAGGTGGAAGGATCGCCGGAGTCCAGCAGGTCGAAGCTGCGGTGGCCAGGCGTGTGCCACTGCACTCTAGTCTGGACAACAAGAGTGAGACTCCAACTCAAAAAAAAATGGTCTGGTAGTAGTTTTTGAAAATTAAAATCTTCTTTTATTTAGTTGTGCTAATTTTAACAAGCAGGGCATTTTTTTTTCAAGTAGGGCATATTATTAGAAAGATTACTAGCCCTCTAAAGTAAAAAGACTTTTACAGTAATACAATTAATTAGTTCTTATTCCAGATCCAACCTTAAATCCTCAAAACTAAAACCTATGACAAGCACACCATATACCACCCTCTGACTCAAGCCCACTGTTTTGGCTTTAACATAGTGTAACCTAAACCAAGTCCACAACTTGGCCATACCTCTTAAAGCACTAGAAAGGAAAGTGTTTTTGCCCTACAATATAGAGGTAAGTTCTTCACAAGCCCATATCTGCTGCCATTATTAAACAAAACCATGCTTTAATTATCTGTCTCTAGTCTATCCTTCCTATCACACAGCAAAGCCTCTGGCAGAGACATATTCCATTCATCTTCACATGCCCAGTATCTAGCAGAATGTCCAGAACATTGCAGAAACTTCATTAATAAATAAACAGCAGAAAATAAATATATATTAATAAGTAAAATATGCCAGTTTATTGGTAGAAAGATTAGCAATAACAATTAACATATACTTCAGACCATGAACATGATGAAAAGTACTATATAAATTCCCACCCAAATAAAAATGCAAGAATAACTCCCTTTTTCTAACTGTAAACTGCTATTTAAATCTGTGTTGAGGCTTCACTGAAAAGAGTACAGTTTATTTATCAATTATCTGTCAGTGGTTTCATGGTCTTATCTCAATCCTCTCAGGCCTAACCCAAGCAAGAACTTACTTGTAATACTGTTTCTGAAGGGCTGACATCTCCACCCTGAGAATCTGTTCCACTTTGGCAGGAAGGGATTTCTCCACATCTTTTTTGACTCTCCGGAGAAGGAAAGGCTCTAGCACCTTATGAAGACTCTGGTAGCCATTCTCTCTCCCTTTCCCATGGTCTTCTTCAAAATCTTCCCAGAACTCAAACCTAAGGATGAAAAAGTGAAGTACTGCTTAGGTACAGTGAGGAGAAAGGGCATTTTTACAACTAAAATTTATTTTACAATAAATTGAATATAAAAAAAATCTGTTAAGAAAAATGAATCTTTCCTACAAAAAAAAGACAAAATTTGTCAATCACTAGCGCTCCTGAATAAAAGAGAAGGAGAAAAAAGGGAAGAAATCCAAACTGAATCAACTCCATCAGTCCAGAACAGTATTATTATAGCTATCACTGTTCAAAGGTAAAAGTTAGCGATGTAATTCCCATCAATAATCTCCACTTCATAGATTTAAAAAGTTAATGGATTATAATGATAGTAAACAAGATGGTAGCCCAGACATAAAAGATCACTAAAAGTGATCCAACTTTAATACTAACAGATCTTGGAGACACAAATTTTATTAACAAATTTAGAAAGTTGTCATTCATAATTCTATCCAAACTCTATAAATAAAAGCTTCTTCTGTATAAATCTCAATTCAAATCATGTATGGTTCACTAAAGGATCTGTAGCTGAAATCCATTATGATAAAATTACTCTAAAAATTAAAGATGAAGAAAATCTATTATATGAGGATTAAGAAAGATGTGTTTTATCTTGCCAAGAAGCAGCCAGCACAGCATTTGAAAAAACTCAGTAGGTGAGGGCACATCGTAATTCACTGAGGCCAGACCTGGAAGTTTATAATCACTGTCCCAGGGTCTGCTCTATATTACCAGTGGCCCTGATCTGCTGACGTCAGTCAAGTCCCAGACTGACAAACCCAAGTGATCAACATTATCTAGAACTTCTTAACAGTATATGCTCTCTGATAAGACGGAAGTTCGGAGATAGAATATGCCAGCACTGCCAATGGACACAATAGCCTCAATAGTCCACTGTCATTTCTGAACTCGCAAATGCAATATCACTATACCAGGCTATTTTCTGAATACCTAGCAGACAATTTTAATAAGCTAGTTTAATTTACTTAACACACACTAAAATAAATCAAAACTTTACTAGTCTAAAAAATTAAACGTAAACTTTATTTACTAGATTACTTCCTCCCTACCTGTTGTAGGCAAAAATATTTTCACCTGACTACTGTACTCTTATCATATTAAAGGACTTAATATGAGATACCATTTCTTTATAAACACACTCATTTCTTTAAATATACATTTTAATATCTTCTGAGTGTATATATTTTTTCCATTAGTTTATGAAATGTCTGTGTCTGCTTTCACTCTAAATGGCAGAGATGAATAGTTGCAACAAAGACTGTATGGGGTATGAGCCAAAAATATTTACTACCAGATTGTTTAAGAAAAAGTTCGTGGTCCCCTAAAAATATATATATCTAATAGACATACAAAAGGCACAAAGTCATAGTGATGTATGTATAAAGATGCTATGCCATATTTAAAGATTCAATTTTATAGACATATTCCTGCTATCAATTTCTGTATATAACATATGTCTCTCACAAAAGTAGAAACAATTCTGGCTTTTAAAGTTTTCCAGACTTTAAATTCCAATAAGAGACATAATATCTGAAGTGTTATCAAACAAAATTATTTTGTGGGGTAGGTATGAAGTACACATTTGCACATGATTATCCTTATAAACTGAATTCTTTAATTTTGTAATGTATTTTTCTATTTTTAATACCAAGCTCCATGCTTTGCAAATAGTATATACAAAACAAATTTGTTGGTTAACAAATATTTATCAAACTGCTGGCCTCAAAAGAACCTCCCTCCTTGGCCTATCAAAGTGCTAGGATTATAGGCATGAGCCAACATGCCCAAACTGTTATATCTTCTTTAAATTTCTGGGAGAACTAAACAGTGCAGCCATGTGGACCTTCACTTTTTGTGGGAAAAGTTTTAATGACTAATTCAACTTCTACTTATAGGTCTCTCTAACTTTGCTATTTATTCTTGACTCAGTTTTGTTACGTTGTAGCTTCCTAGGAGTTTGCCCATTTCACTTAACTTGTCTATTGACATAATGTTACAGTATTTTCTCATAATCCTTTTAATTTTTGAAGGATCAATAGTGATCAAAATAATTTTTTTAAATTTCTTTCTTCTGAGTTTCTCACTCTGTCACCCAGACTGGAGTACAGTGGCATGCTCACGGCTACAGCTGCCTCGACCTGCTGGGACTCAGGCCAACCTTCCGCCTCAGCCTTCCAAGTAGTTGGAACTACAGGCGTGCTCCATACCCAGTAATTTTTTAATTTATTGTAGAGATGAGGTCTCGACAAGTTGCCTAGACTGGTCTTGAACCCTTGAGCTCAGGCAATTCTTTTGCCTCTGCTTCCCAAAGTGCTGGGATCACAGGCATGAGCCACTGCGCGTGGCTTCAAAATAATTTTTTGATTATGGAAATTTGTATCATAACTTTTTCTTGGTAAATCCGTGCTAAGGGTTTAACAATTTTGTCGATGTTGTTGAAGAACCAATTTTTGACTTCACTAGGTTTTTGTTCTCTGTTTTTTATTTAATTGTACTGTCACTTTTTTTTTCTTTTGAGTCGAGTCTCATGCTGTCACCCGAGCTGGAATGCAGTAGCCCGATCACAGCTCCCACAACCTCGACTTCAGATGATCCTTTGGGCTCCCGTGATCCTTCCACCTCAGCTGCCACAATAGCTGGAAATACAGGCATGCACCACCACACCCAGCTAATTGTTTTTATTTATTGTAAACACCTCCACCTTCCAAAGTGCTGGGATTACAGGCATGAGCCATCATGTCCGGTTTATTCAAATCTTATTAAAGAACTGTGGAATGTCTTTATTGAAAAGTTTTAAGGGAGAGATGGCAATGCACATTTTATAAAACATAAAATTGTCCAGTGGTATTCAGTGATGCTTAGACAAAAATCTAAATTCATTATTCATTGGGTATGTTGGCTCATGCCTATAATACCAGTGCTCTCGGAGGGCGAGACAAGAGGATTGCCTGAGCCCAGAACTTCGGAACTTCCGAGACTAGACTGGGGAACTCGGCAAGACCTCATCTCTACAGTAAATCAAAAATGTAGCTGAGCATAGTGGCGTGTGGTTCCAGCTACTTGGAAGGCTGAGGAGGAAGGATCACCTAAACACAGCAGGTAGAGGCTGCTGTGGCTGGTAGGTGCCACTGCACTCCAGCATGGGCAGTAGAGTGAGACTCAGATTCAAAAATAAATAAATAAAACTTGAATAAGCCCTAGACCTTATTCTAGATCTAGATTTATGATCTTTTCAATGCTTATCTGATTGTGTGCCTTGTATATATATTTTGCTTCAATTAGACTGATTACCTTATAGCAACATTGAGACGGTCTGAATTTCATATTTAACAATTAATTCCCAAATATGTTAACTAATTCAAACTTTTGGCAATCAATATGCTTTCCTCCTTAACAGGCTAATTTCTGTGCCTCCTAACATTAATTATGAAATATTTTACCACTATTGTCTCTGCCTCCACTCAATGCTTTGTTTTCCCCAAATGATGCCATCTATTTTCCCTAAGAACTATTAAGAAAGTTAAAAAGCAGTGGCATTTCATATATTCTGGCATCTTTTGAAATACACAGGAAGGAGCTTACTTCTCCGGCATAATAAAGTGCAGCAAGGACCAGAGCTCTTTGAGGGAATTCTGAAGAGGGGTCCCCGTAATCAGGAGCCTATGGTTGGACTTGAAATCAATCAGAGTTTTATACAATAAAGAGTCATCATTCTTCAATCGATGGGCTTCATCCACTCCCAGAAAGGCCCAGTTAATACTGCCCAGCACAGTCTAAAGTAAAAACAAAACAGAACGAGCCACCAGGTCAGAAGAAAACCCCCAAAAGTGCTTACAAATGTTAAGTATCACTGTACAAATACCATCACAAAGGCATATACAGACCCAGTTATTCTTCACTGATTTAGTATAAATTAGGATTCTTCTATTTCGTTAGTTGCCAGACTACTGTCTATTCCAAAGAGCGTATCATCTAAAAAGTGTAAGTAGGCCTCTTATACCAGTGTATTATTGTATGCCCCAAAACAAGAATGTAAAATTTGGTATGCTGGGCAAAAAACAAAACAAAAACAAAAACACAACCACATGATTTTGTATTCGTCTCTTAAGTAAGATTCCCCATCCCAACCCTGAAGCACAGAAACACCAAAAGCATCAAACTGGACTTAATTGCACTTAATACCAATGGGATCTACCTACTACCTACATTTGTTAATAGAAAGGAAGTATTTAAAGAGCTTCATTTTTCTGTCCTCCACACAAATCATTCACATTATCTGTTCTGGAGAAATGCTTAACCAATCTCAGATAAGTTACTGGCCTCAACATCCTTTCATTCTGTTTAATTCCACTGAAGTAGGTAGCCCAGGGGTCCCTCCAACTGTAAGGTTTTGTTTTCTATTTATAACTTTAATATTTTCTGAAGATTTTTTTTTATTGTTCATTGGCTTGCTTTTTTAAGTGAAGGAAGAAAAATAATAATGTCAAGTGGGAGGCACAGAATCTACCTTTTTTTAAAGTTTATTTATTCATTTTTTTTAACATGCTCCACAGAAAAGTAGCAGACCCTACCATTTGGTCAAGTCACACTGGACAACTGTTAGATTCTGGCTACCAATTACACACCTTATCTTTTAAGAGGATTTCATATGTTGTTATAAGTGCATTGAACTTCAGTCTTTTGGTTTGGGAATGAATCCATTCATATTCTCGTATCTATAAGAGAAAATGGTAATTAAAACACAATTTCTACTCTACTTTTCTATACTATATGTCTTGTGATAGATGTAATAGAAACATGCCAAATAAAAAATAAATCTGATTAGAATTCAATGAATACCTCAAACATTCTAAATTGACCTAAGCAACCAAGGTATAAAGCAGTAAGAATTAGAATTAAAACACTGATCACTGAGCAGCAAAAACTTTATTGCCAGAATTCAAAGAAATTGGCTCCAAGGACCATTAGCAATTAAACCCTGGTGACGAACTAACCTGGACGATCTCTCTCTAGATCCCTAGAAATTTATTTTTAAAATGTCACTTACTTATTCTTTGAATAGTAAAATACATTTATTAACAAGGAAAACAAATTCCAACTGCCAGAGTTATATTAATCATAGACTAGAGAGATATGTCCCCTAAGAAAAAGGAAAGGGAGGCTTACAGGATAAAAATATAATTCAATACGTATAATGTCAATCTAAAGGAACACAAAACTAACACATTCATACTGAAGTATAACCAGACACTCAGCAAGTACAAAGGCTCATGACAAAGCTCTTGCAGTTTGGTTGTCAAGTTAGGAACTGAAGAACAGGACAATGAGTGCCTGCAGGTGATCGTGGGGGGGGCGGCACAACAAAGAAAAGTAGTACTGAAGATAGTATTAACTTCCCTGACTCAACAATTTTTCAGAGATCACTTTCTCTCTTTACCTTACCTTTGGAGGCAATGCTTTAAGCTACTTTGAATTATCTAGAAATTTCTTTTTTCTTCTTCTTTAATGGTAACAAATTATTTAATAAAATTACAAAGCTAAGAACTACTATATTCTTAGAAACTCAAAATTAGGGCAATGAAATCTGCTAGGGTTTAAGCTGGACAATTTTGATGAAAGTATATAATAAAAATAAATTTGAATTAGCATGAAAATATACAGTTACAACATATATCTAAAATGTTTGAAAAGTCCTGATGGCTTGCTCTTATTACAAGCAATTTCCCAACAACAGTTTATATACAGTGGTGCAAGAGCAAAGCTCTGGACCAAATACATCCACGTCCCAATCCCAGCTCTGCCACATTCCTGCTGACGAAGGACAAGTATTAGACCTTCTGAGTCAAGTTCTTCATCAGTCAGTTGGAAGGGATATCATCAACCTTGAAGACTTACAAAGATTCCAGGTAATATACACAAAGCAGCAGGGCACTGTGGCTCACACCTGTAATCCCAGGACTTTGGGAGGCAGAGGCAAAAGGACTGCCTGAGTCCAGGGATTCAAGAGCAGCCTGGGCAACTTGGTGTGACCGCATCTCTACAATAAATATAAAAATCAGCTGGGCATGGTGGCATGTGCCTATAGTTACAGCTACTTGAGAGGCTGAGGTGGAAGGATCGCCTGAGCCTAGTAGGCAGAGTCTGGTGACTGTGAGCGTGCCACTGCACTCCAGCATGGCAACAGAGTAAGACTCCTACTCAAAAAATAAAATAAAATTTTATACACACACACACACACACACACACGGCACCCAGCACAAGGTCTGGCACATAGTCGGTGCTTTTAAAAAAATGACTAGCAAGAAAAGACTGGTTTAACAAAGACAAACTTAAGCTACTGTGTTCCAATTCATAATGCTCAAATGAAGTTTGGTAATGAACAAGTAAGTCTTATTTCTGCAGCTTTGAAATGGCTTATTTTCCTGTACTTTTATTTTTTCTTATAATTTATGCAATCTCACCGTTTTAAGAGATTACGAAACAAATTTTTAAAATTCAATTATATTCAATTATATTCTCCTCAAATAGCAAAAATAATATGAACATTAAACAAAATATTAACTCCAATTCAGAATCCTATATAAAGTGGTCTTAGAAAAGTACACGGGATAGAGAGAAGAAAAACTTAATACTGAAATCCAGCTAACAGAGGTTCCTATTCATGTATTGTTGCTTCTCTTTAAATAGTTAAGCATATTTGTTAAAGAATATCTGACTTGCATTTTTTGTGATACATAAATCTAATATTGGAGATATAGCACAGTATCAAAATAATAATTTTACCAAAGATTTCACTAATAATTCTACCAGAGGCTTTAAGTCAATTTCCAAATTACATCTATAACATAGATTCTATCCCAACTCTTTTAGTTTACACACCGTATTTCTGCTCATCAGGTCACCTATGTAAACCACTACGTTAATCTCTGGTGCCCAGATTTCAAACTCCCTCTGCCATGAGGTGAGGGTGGATAAAGGGACGACTATAAGAAAGGGGCCATACAGCTGGTGTTGGTGGAACAGGTAGGAGAGGAATGATATGGTCTGGATGGTCTTTCCTAGGCCCATTTCATCAGCAAGGATTACACTGTTACTTCTGCAGAAAGAAAACAAAATTTTTTAAAAAAATTAGTTCACCAAAAAGCAGTATGTGCACAAATAGCAATTACATCAAAGCAGCATGATGACAGCCAAGCAAGGCATACTCATGAGTCTCAAATGTATTTCCTCTCATCTGCAATTACTTCAGCTTCCTTTGTAAGGAAGAAAGTAGAAGGTGTAAGTAGCAGAATAACAAGTGATCTCAGTATAATTAAGATTTGGATTACTACAAGAGCCTACTCAGAGTATGTTCTTTATCTTGATTTAGGTTTTTTATATGACCTTCCATAGGCTAGCCCTTATCACAAAGAAAACATGTTTTGTTAATAAAGGTATAGACAAGCACGTAACCTTAGATTCCATCAACAGAGAAAGCCTGGGCAAATTGGCCCCTACAGCCTATCTGGTTACATACCTTTACTCAAATTATCCAACCCATTCTAATGCATGGCACATACACTATTCCCTAAATCTGCATGTACAGGCACACAGAATTTGTTTTAAACGCATTATAGTCTAAAGCAGAGGCAGGCTACAGATCAGATTTATGGACCCCACCATAGTTTGCTGAATCAGAGTATGTAGAAAAGGGCTCAGATTCCTGTATTTTCTTTTTTTTTGAGTTGGAGTCTCACTCTGTTGCCCAGGCTGGAGTGCAGAGGGATGCTCACGGCCAATACAGCCTCAACTTGTGGGATGCAAGTGATCCTTCCACCTCAGCCTTCCAAGTAGCTGGAACTACAGGTACACGCCACCACGCCCAGCTAATTTTTTGATTTATTGTGGAGAACAGGTCTCGCCATGTTGCCCAGGCTGGTCTTGAACCCCTGAGTTCAGGCAATCCTCTCGCCTCCACTTCCCAAAGTGCTGGGATTAAAGGTGTGAGCCACAGCACCTGGCTTAGAATTCTGCACTTTCAACAAGCAACTTTGGAGATTCTGATCCAAGTGTTCCATGAGAAACACTACTCGAGGAAAAAGGTTGGATTTCAACAAGACATTAATAGGAAAGGATTGTCCAAATGTAAGAAAAAAAATGGGAAGAAATGACCAGAATTAGGAAAACATATTTGGGAAGCAGAAAATTGCCCATTTGGCAGAAAATCAGAATACATGTATGACATAAGGTTGCAAATACTATTAAAAGGTTCTTGAATATAAAGCCACTGAAGGTTTGCACATATAAATAATACATGCTTAATCAGTGAATCAGAAGGAACAAAAGTAATATACAAGTTAAAGGCAACCTAACTGATTAGAAAAACAAGACACTTAATTCACTTTTAGGAGAGAAAATTTTAAATACATTCTGAGTACTACAGAACAGTTAGTTTTAGGTGCGAAGCACAGATACAAAGCACAGCATACTTGAGGAAGTCATACCTCTGTAAATCCCAGGTACATCAAATTTTCTGTGCAGTTTAGATACAGTATATTCCTTTCAGTAATTTCCTTATTTCTCTCACCTTTTCACATTATTTAGGGGGAAGCAGAGTTAAGTTTCACCAATATTTCCTTTCCCTAGCAAATTGTCACTGTCTATATACACAGACTAAAGTAGATTTGAGTTGATTCTCCTGTTTTTCTGAAACACATTACTTAATATAACACATCTGTGACCTGGGCTTTACAGTTGCTTGAACCCTTTTCAGTTGTTTTTTTTTTAAAGATGAAGTCTTGCTATGTTGCCCAGGCTGGTCTTAAACTCTTGGTTTCAAGTGATCCTCCTGCCCCAGTCTTCCCAAGTGCTGGGATTACAGGTGTTAGCCACCACACCCAGTCTTTGTCAGTTTTTTTTTTTTCTGTTTTCTTCTGTTTAAAGTTAAAAAAAAAAAAAAAAAAGGCAAGCCAAGAACTGCATACACACAACACTGTGTGACTTTGGACAAGGTACCTGATACCTTTGCTTCTAAGAGCCTTCAACTATAAAATCAAAGGGTTGGATTATACAATTCCCTCAAGTTCGTCTAGCTTTATAACTGTGCTTTTAGAAATATTAGCTACCAAGATCCTCTGAAAGGAAAATCGTTTTCAAGCGATTTAGGATGATAAAATCAGATCCATGTTCTCTTGGAAATAGTCATTATAAACTTATCTCCCTTACTAGAAACTGTCTTTTTGATATTAAGGGGAAAAAAATGTAATTTTATGTTTAGGTTGTTCTTTAATTCTAAATAAGGATTTTTGCTTTACTATAAAACACTGAGGAAATTAAGGGTTGTGTGTTGGGAAAGGAATCTGTAGGTAGGCATTAAAGGGACTCCTTACAATGCATGTTCTGTAAAGACAAAGAAATCATGATGATCTGAGTTCACTGTAAAATTTTCAAGGCATAAATAGGTCTCCAGCACTCAGTTACTAGTAACTACTTAAATTTGTGATTTACTTTGGTGAATGCTTCTAAGTATTGCCCAAAAGTACCTTTTTTTTTTTTAGATTAGAAAATATAGTTTATTTAAGAAAGTAAACTGGTGAGAGAGAAAAAGAGGGAATTCACCTTCCCAAGGGAGGGGAGGGGGCCAAAGCTTAAGAAAACATGGCCTGGCCATAGCTCCAAGAGCACATGACCACAATAGCTTAGCAAGGCAGTGATCCAAAAGTACCTTTAAATCTCAAGTGCTATCATTATCTCATCTCTCTTTGTTTTGCCCCCCGAAATAAAGTGGTCTCATTATAAAAAGTAAGGCTATTTCATAGGTTCAACCATAAAAGACTTTCTTTAAACAGAGCAGCCTGTACAGCCCATAGAAGTAGAGAAAAAGGTAATCACTATTTACAGCACTACCACAGGAAATTAACCCTTTGCACTCAGAATCATCTCATCGATCATCTACCAGCAACTCGACTGCACTTTTTAACAAAATAGTGAAAAATGAATCACTTCATATTAAACAGTACAGTGTTGGGGCCAACTGTTTTACTGCAATGACATTTCACTTATAATGGAATTTTGGACACCAAGGAACTTATTTATGACAAAAAAAATCAAAATTCTGTATCTCATATTTATCTCATATTTTTCTAACATGCGGTAACATGGGAAACAGTCACCAACATGCATTGAGGTTCACTGATATATGTTGTGCAATAGTAATTTGTTTGAGGTCTTCCACCTGGTGCTTCTCCATTCAAGTAGACAATGCAGTCTCATTTTCTTCCTCTCACATTAATAATATGTAATTTATTGTTCAGTCTTTGCATGACTATAAAAGCATTTCATACATTCTCTTGCTAAGTAATGCCAGCTGATTTTTTACATCTCAGTATATATGTCATCTCTTCATTTGCTTTTCGTGCAATTTGAATGGAAAACTTCAAAAACAACATACAAGCCGGGCTCGGTGCTCAGCCTGTAATCCCGCGCTTGGGAGGCTGAAGTGAATGGATTGCCTGAGCCCGTGGGTTGGGGACCTGCCCGGGCAACTTGGCAAGACCTCATCTCTACAATAAATCAAAAAATTAGCCGGGCGTGGTAGCGCACACCTGTATTTCCAGCTACTTGAAAGGCTGAGGTGGAAGGATCGCTGGAGCCCAGCAGGTTGAGGCTGCAGTGGCCGGGAGCATGTCACTGCACTCCAGTCTGGGAGACAGAGTGAAACTCCAACTCAAAAAAAAAAAAATACATTTTTGAAAAATTTGCACTGGCATAAGTTTGTATGGTATAATCACCAGCAACCTCTTTATGACCCCTCAGAGGGGACATCTGAGTCCAAAGGGCTAAGTTAAGAGTTCCCAGGCCTAGAAAGAAAACACATGTGAAAAAGGTATTTTCAGCAGGGTGTGGTGGTTCATGCCTGTAATCTCAGAACTTTGGGAGGCAGAGATGAGAGGATTGCCTGAGCCCACTGGCTCGAGACCAGCCTGGGCAACTTGGAGAAACCTTGTCTCTACAAGAAAAAAAAAATTAGCTGGGCATGGTGGCACACACCTGTAGTCCCAGCTACTTGGAAGGCAGAGGTGGAAGGATTGCCTGAGCCCAGCAGGTCAAGGCTGCAGTGGCCCATAAGCATGCATGCCACTGCACACCAGCCTGGGCACAGTGAGACTCCAACTCAAAAAACAAAAAAGAAAAAGATATTTTCTTCTTTCTTCTGAGAATAACTCCTTTCACATTAAATATATGGGCAAATTAACTTGCTATTTATACTCATGAGTAACATGATATAGGTTTCTGTTTTGACAAATCACCATGAAAATAATGAAATAACAAAATACTCTTTATTTCAGAATACTATTACACATACATTAAAAACTCCCAAGAGAGACTTCTCTCATTCATACAATTTTATTTCTGTAATATACAGTGTAAAGAAGTAATTACTTACATCTAACAATAAAGAAACCAGAAACAGGAAAATTTCAGACATATTTTTCTACCTACTTGCACCAGGAATGAGCAAGCCAGTTGAGACCTTCTAGCTGATAATCTCGGAGCTCCAGATTCTCCCCTCCTAAATATGTTGGTTGTTTCTTTAAAGCTACAAATCGTGGTCTCTGCTTCAGGGCCTAAAAAACAGAAATTGACAGAGCCCAGGTCTGAGAAAAATCTTCTTGCTTTTATGTTAAAATTCTAGTTACAATTTATGTGCTTTGCACCAAAGCATAACATTTTAAATTTCACATATATTCCCAAAGCCAGAGCTCAGCACGAAATAAAGTATTTTTTAGCTAACTTGTTCCTTTCCTGAAATAAGTTTGTGACCATCATTAAATAGCATTTTATTTTTCTATCTTCTCTACCATACGACAGTGAGTGTCCTATGTTCAGAGAGTTATCTTTATGTTAACTTATTCTACAAAGTACAAAACAATGCCTCTGGGAAAATCTATAACATGCTTAAATGCAGTTGAACTTTACCATAAGAGGACTGATAAATTCTAAAATGCAGCCCACCTACCTTAAACCCCCCCAACTGAATGAGTTTGGTTTTCTGAAGGGAAGGTTGCTATTTTTCACTTCCAATGGTTTGAAGAATAGCACTCTAGAAGGGCCAAGTATCTATGGTTTGCACAAAAGATGGATTCTGTGGCCAAATCAGTTTGCGAAACAATGGATCAAAAAGTTATACAAATTTTTTCACTCATGACTTCTCAAAGTCCACCATGTGCATCCATAGTGGGAATTTACAGAGGAAATTAATTCAAAAATTAATCCCAAAGTTATCTGGCCACAAAAGTCTTTTATTGGGGAGCATTTCTCATCACGAGAAGTATCATTTCAGTTGACAGTATGTGATAAGGTATTTACTGATGGCTTCAGCATTTCTGCAAGGGCACCTGGCAGAAAACTAAACATGATTCCTCATTCTCACCCTCCAAAAACCAGCCATTCATCCACACTGGCCAAACTTACCCCGTAACTGTTCTCCCAATTAATCCTTCCATACCACTGCTACTTCCTTGTCCTCACACCATTTCTTCATTCATAAACTGCTACGATATCTTACTATAGGGCCTTCTGGCTTTAATAATTACTTACTCCAGGGATTCCTACACACTGCCATCAAGCCAGGCGCGGGGTGGCTCAAGCCTGTAATCCCAGCCCTTTGGGAGGCCAAGGTAAGAGGACTGCCTGAGTCCAGGGGTTCAAGACCAGCCTGGGAAGCTTGGTGAGACCTCATCTCCACAAATCAAAAAATTAGCTGGGCATGGTGGTGCGTACCTATAATTCCAGCTACTTGAAAGGCTGAGGTAGAAGGATCGCTTGGGCCCAGCAGGTAGAGGCTGTGGTGGCCATGAGCATGCCACTCACTGCACTCCAACCTGGGTGACAGAGCATTAGATGAAGCTTTCTAAATAAAATACTGCTTTCAGTCTGCTGCTCTACTCAGTAGGATACCAATACCCATAGAATAAAGTCAAAATGCCCTTCAAGGCAATCAAGATACTGCGTTCACCAATATCAAACCCCTGCCCACCCCTGGGGTCTAGCAGTTCTCCTATTGCAGACTCTTTCTCTTGATACCTTTCACGGGAAGGCAATACCCTGATACCCCTCTTGTCTATCTATCCAGCAGCATCAATCCATTCTTTAAGGGCCAAATAGTTCAAACACCACAACCTCCTCTTAAAACACCTTCAATGACCACCAGTGCTCAGAGACTTCTAACTCTGTACTCCTCTGACCACATATTCTTTTATCACACTCATTTGACCTATACTTAAACACTGGTTTTCACAAATAGAACTCTGGTGCCATTATCTTGAATGTCAACTTCTGAGAGACAGAGTCCATGTCTGCTAAACACTTTTATTACTTTAGGCACCCTAAGCAACCACTTTCTAGGTGGAATAAATTCCAAAAAAGGAAAAGGATTTGTACAGCCAATGTAGCAAATAGGTATATACAAGAACTTTCTAACTATAAATCCAAAGACATCCCCTTTTACTATCATTTTTCTCTCTTTTTTATTTTTAAGAGATGAGATTTCACTGTCACTCAAGCTGGAGTACAGTGTTTCAATCAAAGCTCACTGCAGTCTCAAACACCTAGGTTCAAGAGATCCTCCCACCTCAACCTCCCAAGTAATTGGGATAACAGGTGCATGCCACCACGCCTGGCTTCACTTCACTTCTCTTTTAAAGTGCCTAAATTCTTTCATGTATTCTCCACAATATCTCTATTTCTAATTCTGTAAATTACAAGACTAGGCTGGGCACAGTGGCTTACGCCTATAACTCCAGCACTTTGGGAGGCCTAGGCAAGAAAACTGCACCTAGGAGTTATAGATCAGTCTAAGCAACATAAAATGTACAAAAAATTTTAAAAATATATTAGCTTGGCATGGTGGTGAGCATCTGTAGCCCTGAGGCAGAAGGATCACCTGACCCCAAGAGGATGAGGCTGCAGTGAGCCACGATGGTGCTACTGTACTACAGCCTGGGCAACAGAGTGAGACACAGACTCAAAATACATAAACAAAATAAATTACAAGATTAATGGAGTCGCCAAAGCCATTATATAATTCATCCTCTCCTTTAGTTTTTTTCTTTAATATCACATCATACTTAAGTCATCTTTTTCCACTTTAAAATGGGAATCATCATTTACCTTCATAATATTTTCTCTTCTCAGTATCGGACCAACCCTTTGTGTTGGTACATCTTTCCCATGAAAAACTAAAAGCTAACAACTACCACACCTTGCATTCTCTTGTTGGGATGGTTTTTGAGTTGTTCCTACTGTGGAAGCCGTCAATGCAATTCTGGAATTTCTTTCCAATCAGGGCTTCATCTTCCCAGCTACACTCTGAATAGGGCAGTCCCATCCATTTGCATAGATATTCAGGTTCATTTGAAGGTGCCGGCTTCCGACTGTGAGCTATTTCACATATAAAAATTTATAGATCAGCAACTGCCAAAGGTGGAAAGTGACATTTTGTTTTATGTATAACCAGTAAAACACCTGTGACAAAACTGTAACTGACCTGCAAGACATGAACTACTTTGAAACGCTGAACTGAAATGCTCTGGAATTTATTTATAAATAAGATCTCTCGCTTACCTGGAAAATCTGTTTGACCCAATGTTGATTTACTTGTCTTCACAGCTAAACAAATGCAAAGAAAGACAGAAGTTATAATCATAACCAAGAAAAAAAAGAGATTTTATGTTCTATGAATAAGAAGGCAAATACATTCAACCTCACATCTTAAAAACATCTTGTTCTCACCTCTCTCTCAAGTTATCACTTCATTTCTTTTTTCCTCTTTACAACATAACTCTCTCAAAGAGTTGTTTATATTTGCTGTCCCCTCTCACTGTGTCTTGAATCCACCCCAATCAGGCCTGCACCTCCTCTACTCAATGTATCCATTTCACCAGTGCCATATCTTCTGCCAAATTCATGGATCAAGTCACTATCTTTATCATCCTTGACTCCCTTCCAGCTGGATTACCACTTGGCTTCCAGAACACCCTCTCTCGGTTCTCCTCCTGTCTCACTGGCTGTTCTTTCTCAGTTTCCTTTGCTAGTTTCTTTCTGACTTCCAAAAGCTGGAATGTTCTCAGACTTCCTCTTCTCACCACGTGTACTCTATTTCTGATGACCTTGTTAAACCTTTGGCTTTAAATACTATCTGTATACTGGTAAGTTCCCAAAATTAAATATCTAGCCGAGACTAAGTGTTCTAAGCTTCAGACCCACATAAGCTCCAGCCTTCACAATACTCTCCCCACTTAGATGACCAAGAATACCAAACTTATAAATATCAAAATAAGCTCTTGGTTTCTACTCTAAAAATCAACTCTTCCCTTCATCTTTCCATTTCAGTAAATGGAACCTCTATTCTCAGGCCAAAAACCTTAACATCATCCTTAACATCTTTCTCTCCTCTCATCCCTCACGTCCAAATTTACCAGCAAATCTTGTTAGCTTTCCCTCCAAAATAAATCTGGGCATCTGTCTACTCTCAAAAAGTAAACCTACAAAAGACATTTTTTTAAATGTACATAATTCCCTAAAGTAAAAGTCATTATTCCTTGAGCTACAACATAGTTAAAACAGATTTCTGTGCACTCACCTATTATTCTTTCTACTATCTGATACTGTTTATTCAACTCTGAGGCCAGCTCCTGTTGGCAATTGAAATATTCCACATCTTCAGGAGAAACTTTTCCTAACCTGGATGGCAGACAGACAGAAAAGTACATATTAATTAGAATTTGGTGATCCATACACAATACAATAAAGCAAAAGTCCAAGTTGGAAAAGAAAACCTATTTTTTTCCCATCTGTCCCTTTAGTAATCTTTACTTGTAATTAGGCTGGAGATTTTATTTAAAAAAAAAACACATAAGGAAAACACTGAAAACCTTAGACTCACAGAAGGATATATACCAGTTGTTTGCCTCTCTGATGTGTCCCATCTAAAAAGAAACCTAAAAATAACTACATTTCAGCCAGGTGCAGTGGTTCACACCTGTAATCCCAGCACTTTGGGAGGCAGAGGTGAAAGGATTACCTGAGCTCAGTTTCAAGATCAGCCTTGGCAACTTGGCAAGACCTCGTATATACAATACATCAAAAAATTAGCCAGGCATGTTGGCGCGTGCCTGTGGTTCCGGCTACTTTAAAGGCTGAGGCAGGTGGATTGCCCGACCCCAGCAGGTTAAGGCTGGAGTAGCCATGAGTGTGCCACTGCACAACAGCTTGGGCGACAGAGCTTCCAACTCAAAAAAACCAAAAACAACACACACACAAAAACTATTCATGTGATTTCATGTGACAAATTCATATACCAAAAGAGATTCAGATAATAGAACTGTCTTTCAGACTTAGAAGAAAACATAGGCCAGGCGTGGCGGCTCATGCCTATAATCCCAGTCCCTTGGGAGGTTGAGGCAGGAGGACTGCTTGAGGCTAGGAGTTTGAGACCACCCTGGGACACATAGCAAGACTCCATCTCTACCAAAAAAAGAGAGAGAGAGAGAAAATAGCCAGGTACTGTGTTGCGCCTGTGGTTGCAGCTACTTGGGAGGCTGAGGCGGGATGATCACCTGAGCCCAGGAGTTCGAGACTGCAGTGAGCTAGGATCGTCTCACTGTACTCCAATCTGGGTGGAGATTAAGACCCTATTATCGTATTTCAGGGAAAAAAATATCTTCTCTCATACATGAGTAAGTTTTAGGATTAAACATGACTTTTTTGTGAAACTATAGTTATTCTTAGTACCAAAAATATTTAAAATAACAACTTCATATTATGTACTACTGTGTTTCAGAGGATTTCAAATTTCTAACTACTTTATAAATGTGTATCTTAGGGGTACATAGTTTTACTTTTGAGTCAAAGGAAACACATGTAACTTACTAAGTAGCACATTTTGCATGGTAGTAAAACCAAAATCGTTCAACCATCTGTCCATATTCCTGACACAAAAATTCCTGATCACATTACACTGACAGGTTCATCTTTGGGCTGAACTTGACACCTCTTATTACTCAGTTTATGCTTGTGTGTGCTGTAGCTCCACATATTTCTCACATGCAGCAAAACACATTCAAAGTTGTAAGTAAAGTAAAAACACAATGGGTTAATCACAATTTTAGACGTTATCTAATCGTTTCCTTCACATCATTTCTGCAAACTACATAAAACTAGGATTTGTTTTAAGTGTACCACAACCCAGAGTTCCAGAGTATTAACTCTTCACAATTAAATGACCCCAGGTGCTTAAGAGAACAAGCTCCAAACTCAAGCTGCTAAAATTCAGATCCTGGGTTCACCACAGAGTTGCTTTGTGTTGTACCCATCCCATCTATAAAACAGAGGTAACAGTACAAATTTCATGCATTTACAGTGAATATAAAAAAGATAAGGTGTGAACAATGAGCAGTGAGCTAGTTATTATTATTAATTCCAAAAACTTGGCAGCCATATACAAAAATATATAGTGTCTTCAAGTCACAATTTTTTTTTTTTTTTGAGTCAAAAGGGTCTCATTCTGTCACCCAGGCTGGAGTGCAGCAGCACACTCACGGCCACCACAGCCTCGACCTGCTGGGCTCAGGTGACCCTTCCACCTCAGGCTTCCAACTAGCTGGAAATACAGGCATGCGCCACCACGCCCAGATAATTTTTTGATTTATTGTAGAGAGGAGGTCTCGCCAAGTTGCTCAAGCTGGTCTCAAACCTGTGGGGTTCAGGAAATCCTCTCACCTCGACCTCCCAAAGTGCTGGGATTACAGGCTTGAGCTACCATGCCCGGCCAGGTCACATGGCTCCACGTTCAGATGTTAAAGGCAAAATCTGAGATCTCAGATAGCTATGTTTTTCATGTATTATTTAAAAACCTTCCCCTTCCCTCAGGCTACAAATATATTTCTTTAGTCCATGTGGAAAATGTACCATTGTTTTATTTCATCCTCTTTTTTCTTGAAGTTCTCTAGTTTTTTTAGGCCCTTCACTTTCTGTTGCTGTAAGGATTCTTCACTCTCCCATGTGCTGTGGATATAAGACCAACCCTTCCACTTGATGAGGTATTGGATTTCACCTTCATCCTTTTCATTGTCAAAGTCACCACTGGGGTCTCCATTAGCTTCAATCGCATATACTGTAGTAGAAGCTCCAGTGGCTGCAAAAGGATTAAATGACCTTTAAAGAGAGTATATTGACCCAGACATTGAAAAGCTTTCCAAGCAAGCAATTCTCTCGAGAGTCTCTTTTTTGGATGAAGCATCAAATAAGTAGACTTGAAATAAATAGAAACAAACACAAGATGGACTCAATCATTTCAAATATTTTTAAAATACAAACCCAATTTTTATCATATCCCAAAATTTACAGATGAAATTAAAGAAATCCCTTATCCAAACACAATAGGGCAGTAACAAACTTTTGTTTGGTCCTTACTAATTCAGAAAACAAATTCCTCTCTCTAAGAATAAGAAAAGAAAGCCAAAATATCCTCCTCCCCCTTACCCAAAATTCCCTGTTAACTCTTTTAACCTCAAGTAAAGCCAGAATAGAAAAAAAGACAAAATAAAAGATATTATGTACTATTTTGATATTTCCTTTATAAAAAGGTTACTTTAATGCAACTTAGTTATGAAATATCTAAATTAAATTTATATTAAAAAATCTTCATGATTATCCATTCCAAATATGCAGTTAACCAGTTTAACATTTTTACAAAGAAATTTAGAAACAACTAAAGGTAGATTGACTTAATGTTAACAAACAGGAATCTCTGCTCTATCAATGCTTTATAAAACATTAACACTCATCTAATTTAAAATCTTAGAGACATATTAGACACATTCCTCTGTCCTCAGCTCTGAAACATGAAGATTAGGTCAGAAAGCCTTCTATATTTCATAGTAAACACAAGCATGAACTGAAATTCATCACATCAGAGTTAAAATACATAAAATCTGAGCCTCTTACTGAGCAGATATAAAAAGTCATTAGCTTCCCAAATACACATACCTCCTTTCTTTCCCAGTCTTGAATCTAAGACCTTTTCAATAGTTTCACTATTATCCTGTTGTTCATCAACTCCTTCTCCAGTCATTTCAATGAGATCATCTGAGTCAGTCTCAAAGTCATCGTCTTCTTTATAACTACAAGAGGAATAATGCTGAATAAATGAGAAACTATCTTTTCAGAATCAATCACTGCCACATATAACATCCCTAGAATAAGAAACCATACCCTTTTGGTTCCAACATGGTGTATAGATTTGCCATTCAGGGGGCTCAACGCTTATTTTTCTTCCCACTTAAAGTACTGATGCAAACTCAGAGATAACTAAAGGAAGTCTAACTCATATTTCAAAATAGAAACACTATATTTATACTAATTTGTGCAACCAAGATACAAAAAACGATAAGGACACTCCTATTTTTCAGTACAGATCATTACTATGTAAACAAGCAAACTATCACAAAAAAAGAAAAACCTTGCTACTACTTCATCAGGAAAAAACAAGCAATAGTTCTGTCTCCCAGTAACAAGAATATGAAATTTAAGTACTACCAAACTGATGGGAACGTCAACACACATACTTCTTGGCAATAAAATATTAAAATATAACCTTCCACATATTACAACAAAAAAGAAAAAAAAAATCCTGGATACAGTACAGTTATAGTAAGAAAAAGTGCTAGGCTACAAACTGGCATACTCAAAGCCTAGCCCTAGCTTTGAAATTATTAATTGGATACACTGGACAAGTTATTAGTATCTCCAGGACTCAGTTTCACCATCTCTAAGAAGATCAAAAGAAAGCCCTAAAATTCTCTAAAGAGAAATTCTCTAAAAGAAATTTGTTCTTTGAGTCCTATAAAGGAAAACATTAGTATTTGCAAATATCTGTTTCTTTATTTCACTTTCCATAATGCTTCATATCATTTAGTAAACTTGATGTAACTATTATATGCAAGTATCGATACATAAGCTCAACCTCAGAAAAATGTGTGTGATTCAAGGAGCAATTCAGAAGTGAGAATACAATCCAAACATCTTTCCTAAAAAAAGACGGTTATGAAAGATAATGCCACTAGGCCACTATCAACAGATTATGAACTTGAAGCAGTTCCCTTTACAGGAAGAAAGGCTTGAAATGAGCTACTGCTACTGTTTTCATATTCCTCTTGGCTCAACATCATCTTTTTGCAAGAAAGCTGAACCACATTTCCGAAAGCAACTTCCAGACAAAGGCTGTTATTTTTACCTGAACTTATCAGAACCAAGCTCTAATCAATTAAACCATGCTCACACCAATGAGAAGCTTCTGGGACACAACTTACCTAACATTTTTAGCTGCTCTTCGACGAGTTTGCCTTTTGGGAGCTTCATCATCATCATCATCATCATCAGAAGAATCATGCTTTTTTCTCTTTCCACGCTGAATCTTAGGTTGTTTTTTAACACGGGGTTTGGGAACTGTTCTAAAATGAGAAGAGAAAAAAAAGGGTAAGGTTTGTACTCTAACATCTGGTGTCTACTTCAGATCTATATAACAATATTTCCCAGAGCAGTGGTACATATGTAGGAACATAAATTCACTTGGGAAATGTTCCAGATGCATATTCCTGGGTCGTATTTCCCAAAATTCTAATTTACTAGAAATTTGTATTTTCTTTTTTTTTTTTTTTTTTTTTTTTTTTTTTGAGTTGGAGTCTCACTCTGTCGCCCAGACTGGAGTGCAGTGGCCGCTCCCGGCCAACGCAGCCTCGACCTGCTGGGCTCCAGTGATCCTTCTGCCTCAGCCATCCGAGTAGCCAGAATTACAGGTGCGCGCTACCACACCCAGCTAATTTTTTATTTTATTTTATTGTAGAGATGAGGTCTTGCCTGCCCAGGCGGGTCTCGAACCTGCGGGCTCGGGCAATCCACTCACCTCAGTCTCCCAAAGGAGCAGGATTACAGGCTGAGCCACCGAGCCCGGCCAAAATTTGCATTTTCAACAAGGTGATTCTAATGCTGATAATCCTCATCATTTATGGGAGAGACAGTGACTAGTTCACAACTGTTCATCAGAATCACCTGACGTAAAAATATACACATAGCATGTTACTGATGGTATCTCTTTGGGAGCAATTTGAAAATATATATTAAACCTAAAAATATAACAATTTTACTTGTAGGAATTAAGCCTACAGATATTTACCAGTATAGGCATAATACGGTATTCGCTGTAGCATTATTTGCAGTAACCAAAGATTAGAAAAACTAAATATTCTTCAACTGTAAACTGAACAGTATTATTTAGTCATAAAAATAGAGTACTATGCAGTCATAAAAAAAGAAAAAGGTAGTTTTCTGTATACTGTTATAGAAGATTTCCAAGATAAGGAACAAAAAGCAGGCCAGGTATGGTGGCTCATGCCTATAATCCCAGCACTTTGGGAGGCCAAGGTGGGAGGATTAATTGAACCCACTGAGCCCATGAGTTTGAGACAAGCCTACACAACACAGCCAAACTGTCTCCAAAACAAAAAAAAAAATTTTTTTTTTAATCAAAAAATTTGCTGGACATGGCGGAGTGTGCCTGTAGTCCCAGCTATTTAGTAGGCTATGGTGGAAGGATGATTTGAGCCTAGGAGAAGGCTGTCGTGAGCCATGATCATGTCACTGCACTCCAGCCTGGGCAACAGAGTGAGATCCCATTTCAAAAAAAAAAAGAATGAGAAGCGTGGAATAATATTATCTGTGTAAAGAAAGTACAGGCATATGTGCATTAAAAATACCTGGAAGACTACAGACCTACTGAAACAGACTAGGGAGATGGCCCCTTTGTTGATTCCCATGCACAGTCAGGACTGAGAGCTACCGTCTAGAAGCTCACATAGGAAATCCCTAAATATTCCATCAGTGATAAAAAGGTGAAAGTAATAAGAGAAGGAGGAAAGTAAAAACTCACAATCACATTTATCTCTTCTCTCATATCTAATATAACCAACCCTAGACAGATGATCAGTAAATAATACTTATTCAGTAAATAATGCTTAAAACTCTAGAAGACGGACTGTAGCAATGTTTCAGTCTTGAAACAAGATGAAAGAAGACAACTCAGTTGATTTATTTCCCTACTGGGGTTGGGGCAAAGTACAGTGTCCCAGCCTAAAGCTGGGTGTGGTGGCTCACACCTGTAATCCCAGCACTTTGGGAAGTCCAGGTAGGAAGACTGCTCGAGCCCGAGACCAGTCTAGGGATAGAATGACCAGGTCTCTATATAAATAAATAAATAAATAAATAAAAAAGTTGGGCACGGTGGCATGCACCTGTATACTCAGAAGGCTAAGGTGGAAGGATCACCTGAGTCCCGAAATGTAGGCTGCGATATCCAGGCTGGAGTGCAGTGGCACGATCACAGCTACCACAGCCTCAATCTCCTGGGCTCAGGTGATCCTTCCGTCTTAGCCTCCCGTTTAGCTGGGACTACAGACCCATACCACCACACTTGGCTAATTTTTAAATGTATCGTAAAGATGAGGTCTCGCCAAGTTGCCCAGGCTGGTCTTGAACCCCTTGGGTTAGCAATACTCTAGCCTCCACGACAGAGAGAGACTCCAACTCAAAAACAAAAAAGCAAAACAAAAAAATTATTTCACTTAATCAGAATTCAAATTTAGTGTTCCTTGTCGTCACACTATAAATTAGAAACGTTCATCTATAAAAGCTGTTTTTAGCTCTCAGGCCATACAAAACTAGGTGGTGGGAAGGATTTGACTTGAAGGTCATAGTCAGCTGATTCCATCCCATGCAGGTAAATTTTCCTGGGGCCTTTCTGCATCCTGCCTTCCTTTTCCTGTCATTAGTATCTTAGGTTGTCAACTGTCCTAACAAAAATTACCATAATTTGCTGCTATCTCAGCCTACCTACTTCTCTACACAACCAGACTCTTTGCTTAGTGGTATACAGATTATATGAACAAGGCAATAAACACTCGAGTATGCTTTCAACCAGGTAAACAGTATTTTAAACTTAAGAATTGGTTCTCCCAAAAAGAGCTTAAACCCTAGCCAAACACACTGGGAGTTTTACTGAAAGTGGAAGACAAGTTCACCCCACCATAGCCAGTTGCCACAAAGTAAGAGGCAATAAGATCTGCAACGCAGACTGGCACAAGATGAACCACAGACATCTGAAACCCAGAGTCACAACGCATCCTATCTGATTTAGGACCTCATTCAGCATGACATCATCCTTTCCAATCTAAGGCAATTAAGTTCACCCAAAAGCAGAGATCTTAAGCAAAGAGTGCACCTTCTAGGGACAGGTCTCCTGGCTTTCACTTTCTTTTGTTCTGGTTCACTCTCTGCACTGGTGCCTTGCTCTTGTTCATCTTCTGAAGGCTCCCGTTTCCATTTTTCTCTGCAATCAAAAGCAAAACAAAATTATTTTTTTCTAAAAGAATCCTCCAAACTAAATAATCTGACAAAAACAATTTTAATCTGACAAAACCAATTTCAATCTGATTATCCAAAAAGCAGAACACGCATATTTTAAATAAACTGAAAAAGACTTATTCTCGCTCTATTTAAATTTTGGTTGTGATCCTTTCTGAACTATGTAATACTATTCATAATTTATCTTTGGTAACAAAAATAAAAATGGAAACCACATTTTTAAAAAATGTACTACTAAAACTGACAAGATTGAAGTCATGATATATACTAAATCAGTGGTTCCAATTTTAGCATATATACGAACCAATTAAAAGGTTTGTTGAAAAAGAGTACTGAGCTCTAGTCACAGAGTTTCTGATTCAGTAGGTCTCAGGTGAGATCTAAAAATATGAATTTTTAAAAATTCACAGATAATGCTAATACTGGGTAGAAACTTTTTTGAGAACCACTATACTAAATATTTAAGTGTCTAGAATAGATCTGAGGAAACAGTTCCTAAAATTATTTTCAATAATAAGCCTACCATGTTACTAAATAATCAGCTAGGGGTATAGTTTTTAATAATTATTAGATAAGGTAGGTGGTGTTCCTTTGTTCTTTGAGATCTTAGAAGGCCTGAAAGAGCCATAATCTACAGGTGTCCTACTACCCTAAATAGTTTTAGTTTACTTGAAAACAAACAAGACACCAGAGGGACCCAGCTCATTTTTCACCTTAGAGAGGAAAGAAGAAATATATAATAGTTATATATTTAGCTAGGCATGAAATACCTAGAATAAAACAGATAGGCAAGTGCCTGGGATTTCACTGCAAATAAAACAATTACCATTGTGCCTCTGGGTCCTTTTATAAGGAATGAAGTCATGCTAAAGACAACTGCTGTAGAACTGCAAAGACAAATCCAATGTCCTTCATGGAAGAATAGGTCAAAGAAATAGTGTAAGCTTGTTACAAGAGGTGGCTGATCTGCAGATTTTAGAAAACCTTCCTAAAAGCTACAGCAGTCATCCTAGACCTGAACTGGTAGACACCTCTGGAAAATAAAAATAAAAAAATCCAGGCCCTCCATGAACACTAAATAGAGCATTTTTATGTATATTACTCAACTTCTACTAGCACTGTGTGTTTTCATATCCATTCCCCCAACAGCAGATGAACTCCTTATATGCCAGGCCTTGTTGTTCATCTTCATACCTGTTTAGCCAAAGGCAGGCAAAAGGAGATGTCCTTTTGTTAAGAAGAAAAAAAATCACTTATGTTCACCAAGGAGCACAAATTAGTCTATCAGACAAATGGACAGAGTGTTTTTGGAAGGATAGTGATAAAATAGTAAGTCCTGTTCATATTGCCTAATCTCCCCTTCTCCCTTCTCCTTCTTCTTTTGAGCTGGAGTCTCTCTCTGTTGCCCAGGCTAGAGTGCCTCAACCTGCTGGGCTCAGACGATCCTTCTGCTACAGACTTCCAAGTAGCTGGGACTACAGGCATGCACCACCATGCCCAGTTATTTTTTTTATTTATTGTAGAGATGAGGTCTAGCCAAGTTGCCCAGGCTGATCTCGAACCTGTGGGCTAAGGCAATCCTGTCACCTCAGTCTCCCACCACCTCAGTTTCCCAAAGTGCTTGGATTCTAGGCGTGAGCCGCCGCACCTGCCCAGTTTCTCCTTAAAACAAAGATCTTGTATCTAACCACACTCTGGGCACCTGTGCAATTCTGCTACCCTAGAGCCTAGTACAATAAATGTTTGCTAAAGAATTCAAGGAGTCGGGCGTGGTGGCTCATGCCTGTAATCCCAGCACTTTGGGAGGTGGAGGTAAGAGGACTGCCTGAGTCCACGGGTTCAATCACTGCGCCGGCCCAGTTTCTCTTTAAAACAAAGATCTTGTATCTAACCACACTCTGGGCACCTGTGCAATTCTGCTACCCTAGAGCCTAGTACAATAAATGTTTGCTAAAGAATTCAAGGAGTCAGGCGCAGTGGCTCACGCCTGTAAACCCAACACTTTGGGAGGTGGAGGCGAGAGGACTGCCTGAATCCACGGGTTCAAGACCAGCCTGGGCAATATGGTGAGAGCTCGACTCTACAACAAATCAAAAAAAGTAGCCAGGAGTGGTGGTGCATGCCTATCGTTCCAGCTACTTGGAAGGCTGAGGCGGAAGGATCGCCTGAGCCCAGGAAGTCAAGGTTGCGGTAGCTGTGAGTGTGCCACTACCTTATAGCCTAGGCGATAGAGAGAGGCCCCAACTCAAAAAAAAAAAAAAAAAAAAAACATGCCAGGCATGGTGGCTCAAGTTCGTAATCCCAGCACTTTGGGAGGCTGAGGTGAGGGGATTACCTGAGCCCACGGGTTCAAGAACGGTGAGACTTCATCTCTACAATAAATAAAAAAATTAGCCAGGTGTGGTAGTACCACCTGTAATTCTAGCTGTTTGAACCGCTGAAGTGGAAGGATCACCTAAGCCCAGCAGGTCGACACTGGGGTGGCTGTGAGCATGCCACTACACTCCAGTCCAGGCAACGGAGTGAGTTACCAACTCAAAAAAAAACACACACACACAAAAGAATCCAAGGTGTATAAGGTGATCACCAGGAAGGAAGAAAGGAAGATTTTCTACAGCAAGGGGAAGACTGGCACAAGAGTCTGCAACCTCCCTTGGACCAGGTCCAAGAACAGTTTACCTTTAGAAAGGGTCAAAGTGGAGATAAGTGGTTTCAGTCAAACTTGAGAGAAGTGGTTTTACAGGAAACATGATTAAAAGAATATGAACAATTAAGATCCAAGAGATGAGAAAGATCCAGTCACATAGATTTTACTTTACGTATCTTCTCCAGGAACTGAGAACCTAACCAGGGCCAGTGAGATCCACATCTACAAGTACAGGAGAACAAAATGACAGCAAATGCTGAAAGAACAGATATCGAGGCTAGAGTTTTTCAGTTAAATTACAGAATTAGGGACTTATGAATAACAAGGAAGATTTAGAATCTCCCAATGCACGTTAAAAAAAAAACTTAAATCAACTAATCCAAAGTCCTCATTTCAAAGGAAATAAACTGAAGTCCAGTGAGAAGCAAGCTGCTTGGCCACATATATCCTCAGCCCTGCTACCTTCAATCATAACTCACTGAAGATCAAATAATTAGGAAAAATTAAACATTCTAGAAGGCGTACACATTCTGGAAGGATCTGAAAAACTGGATGTTTAAAAAGCCTGACTCTATGTATGTGTATTAAAAGTGGCTTGATTATTTAAAGTTTTGTTTCAGTTTTCAAGAACAAGAAAAAAGAATCACCAATATAAATCACTTAGAAAAAGGATGAAGCGATAAGAGTGACTAAATAGTTAAAGAGATTACTTCCCAACTCTACAGATCTATAAGGCTCTCCCACATGTGAAACTGCTGTTCATTCCTCCATTAGTGCTTTCTTATAAAATAAAAATTTTATGAAGACTCCCCAACTAAGCCATACGTTGTAAGTTGGGCTACAATGAAGAAGAGTCTAAGATATGAGATTACTAAGTAAAAAATGTTCCATATATTAAAGAGTAGACTTGCCATATACAGGTTAAGAGGCCATCAATGGAATTTCCTAGACTCCCTTAAAAAAAAAAAAAAAAAACTCTTGACATAATTTTGTAATTTTGGGGGAATTTCAGTGAGGCCCCAAGGCAATGTAAACAGACATGAAAATTTCAAGTCTGAATGCAAGATAAATTGGTGTAGTTTTCTTTCTTAATCTGGAAAAGGTGGTTGGCAGGACATAAATACTAAGAGAGTATTAGAGAAAATCTAATCAACTATAAAACAGGAATGAACAAAAAAGTCACACTTTCAAATATAATGAGCCTGAACTGTGACCAAGAGTTAATGAGGCTTGCTATTAACTGTCTCTAAGAGCCTAAAAAGAATTCCTTTTTCCTTCACTTAAAAGGGAGATGAGGAAAACAGGGAAGCAGCTACTTCAGCTTCAATTTTCAGATTTGTGTGTCCCACTCCCCCACCCCCCGCAAAGGATGCCTTTCATAAACAATTCCAATGAAGAAAAGAAATCTGGGGCTAATCTGGGACTCCCACTGTGCCACAGATTTATGATAGATCTCCAATTCAAAACACTGGAAAAGGACATGTAATTATAATCTAAGAGAAAAACTTCACATGACTACGGCCAAAATATTTTATTTCAGTTGGGAAAAGTAGTTATGGAATCATTAAAGAGTATCTTCAAACACTGTAGGGACAATAAGTCAGCAGAAATTCTATACACTATTGTCCACATTTGGTCATTAATAGGTATTACATGAAAACAAGAGTTGAGTGATCAAAAGCAGAATGAGTTGGCTAAATATAATTCAACATTGTATTTGCCTGCATGACTTAAGTCAGAGGTTACAATCTCAAATACTCATAGGGACAAGGTAAGGACTGCAAACAAGGCAAAATAGAGAACTCAATCTATCACTATTACATAGGACAGCAATAATAGATTTTTCTCAAAATAAAATAGAAATGCAGCATATTCTTATGCACTGTTTCTCAGTTTTCAATGCTGCCAACTAATTCAAAAACTGTTTCAACCTTTTGCAATCAGATGTTCCCTCTGAGGGGACACTGTAAAGCTAGCAAATCACCAAGATGTCCCCTCTCAGGGGACATAAACAGACCGCTGTTGATTAGATAGAACAAACTTATGCCAGTGCAAATTTTTCAAAATGTTTCCTTTAAGTTTTCCATTCAAATTTCACAAACAAAAGATGAAATATGTTCTGAAATATATGAAAACAGTCAGCTGGTATTATGTAGAAAGAGAATGTCCTTCCACATCACCTTTCAACAAGAGACTGGACAATAAATTATATATTATTAATGCAGGAGGAAGACAACAAAATCCCAGTGTCGGCTGGAATAGAAAAATACCAGGCGGAAGACATCAAACAAATTACTATTGTACAACATCTACCATGAACCTGAAATGTATGTCTGTGAACTGTTTCATACGTTACCATGTTAGAATAGGAGATTAAAAATTTTTGATTTTTTTGTTTTTTGAGTTGGAGTCTCACCCTGTCACCCACACTGGAGTACAGTGGCACACTCACGACCATCGCAGCTTCTACCTATTGAGTCAGATGATCCTTCTACCTGAGCCTTACAAATAGTTGGAACTATAGGCGTGTACCACCACACCCGGCTAATTTTTGATTTATTGTAGAGACAGGGCCTCGCCAAGTTGTCCAGGCTGGACTTGAACCCATGGGCTCTCAGGCAATCCTCTTGCCTCTGCCTCCCAATGTGCTGGGATTAGGGTTAGAATAAGCCACCACACCTGGCAAATTTTGACTTTTTTTTTTTTTTGTCATAAACAAGTTCCTCAATGTCCAAAATTCCATTGTAAGCCATTTTTACAATGAAATACATGGCTCCAACGGTATACTGTTTAATATGAAGTGATTTGAGCTGGGCTCGGTGGCTCAGCCTGTAATCCCGCGCCTTTGGCAGGCTGAGGTGAGTGGATTGCATGAGCCCGCGGGTTCAAGACCCGCCTGGGCAGCGAGACCTCATCTCTACAGTAAATCAAAAAATCAGCCGGGTGTGGTAGCGCATGCCTGTAATTCCAGCTACTCGGAAGGCTGAGGCGGAAGGATCGCCGGAGCCCAGTAGGTCGAGGTCGCAGGAGCAGCCACTGCACTCCAGTCTGGGCGACAGAGTGAGACTCCAACTCAAGAAAAAAAAAAAAAAATGAAGTGATTTGTTTTTCACTATTTTGCAAAAAGTGTGGTAGAATTGCTTACAGGTGACCCGTGAAATGTCTCCAAGTGCAAAGGGTTAAATACTGTACCGATCCATTGTACTGCATAACTTCTAAGCTTTAAAAATGCTAATATAGCCGGGTGTGGTGGTGTAGGCCTATAGTCCTAGCTACTGGAGACTGAGGTGGGAGGATCACTGGAACCCAGGAGCCCCAAGATACAGCAATGCAATGAGCTATGAATCATGTCACTGCACCAAAAGTCTCCCAAGTCTTAAAAAAAAAAAAAAAGACAACAGGCGCGGAGGCTCACATCTATAATCCCAGCACTTTGAGAGGCCAAGGTGAGAGGACTGCCTGAGCCCATGGGTTCAAGAGCAGCCTGGGCAACTTGGTAAGATCTCACCTCTACAATAAATCAAAAAACTAGCCAGGCATGGTGGTACGTGCCTGTAGTTCCAGCTACTTGGAACGCTGAGGTAGAAGGATCGCCTGCCCAGTAGGTCAAGGCTGCAGTGGCCATCCAGCCTGGGCAACAAAGTGAGATTTCAACTCAAAAAAAAAAGACAACACACATCTGACTCTGGAAAGTTAGTCTCTTTAAAGATCTCAAAAGAGCCGGGCTCGGTAGCTCAGCCTGTAATCCTGTGCTTTGGGAGGCTGAGGTGAATGGATTGCCTGAGCCCGCGGGTTCGAGACTCGCCTGGACAACTTCACAAGACCTCATCTCTACAATAAATAAAAAATTAGCCAGGCGTGGTAGTGCACACCTGTAGTTCCAGCTACTTGGAAGGCTGAGGCGGAAGGATCACTGGAGCCCAGCAGATCAAGGCTGCGGTGGCCGGGAGCGCACTCCAGTCTGGGCATCACTCCAATCTGAGCATTAGAGTGAGACTCTAACTCAAAAAAAAAAAAAAAAAAAAATTCTCAAAAGAACATAGTCTTTTAAAGATAAATAAAGATCGCATTCTTCAAGAACATCACTGTCATAAAAGAAAGACTGTAAAAGTTCTCCAAATTAAAGAAACCTGACAACTAAGCACAGTGCCGGACCCTTGTCTAGATCCTGCAATAGAGGCAGAAAAATGTTATAAAAGAGATCACTGAGTCAGTTGACAAATCTGGAATATGATTTAGATAAAAGTACTTCAGCAATGTTAAAAATCTAAGTTGAAACTGTACTGTGCTTATAAAAGAGATTATCCCTATTCTTAAGAAATAGATTATATAAGTATTTAGGGGTAAAAAGCCATGATGTATGAATTTTAATTTCAAAAGGTTCAGAAAAAAATACTGCATATGTATATGTGTGTGTTCAAGTGTATGTAAAGAACACCCACAACAATAAAGTAAATGGAGCAAAAATGCTAATCATTAGTAAATCTGGGTAAAATGCACAAGATGTTCTCTGTACTATAACTCTTACTCTTACAACTATTTTTTATTTTTAGTCACAGTCTTACTCTTGTCACTCAGGCTGAAGTGCAGTGGCACACTCACGGCTACCACAGCCTCAACCTGCTGGGCTCAGGCAATGATCCTTCACCTCAACCTTCCAAGTAGTTGGAAGTACAAGTGCATGCCAACATGCTCGGCTAATTTTTTTTTTCCTTAATGTGTTGTAGAGACTAGGTCTTGCCAAGTTGCCCAGGCTGGTCTCGAACCCCTGGGCGCAAGCAATCCTCTCGCCTTTGCATTCCAAGGTGCTGGGATTACGGCATGAGCCACCCATGCCCAGTCTCTTAACTTTTCTAAAATTTGAAACTAATTTAAAAAGACAAGTTTTAAAAAATAGTTCCTGTTTAAAAACTCTAAAGTCTGTGAATATAATCTACAAGGTTTCAGAAAGCATTTCTTTGTGCTAATGTTTCAAAATTCTCACTCCCTTTTGAGGGAGTCTCTCTCAATTCTGAAACTCATGTGCCCACACACCAGGTTCTGTTACACTTGCTCAGAGGGTTCCTATAGTGCTATCCCTTGTAACTTGATTCTTAGCAGCTATAGAACCTCCTCTAATCCTTCAGGAATCAAAACTGACTTGCGAGAAGAGCTCCCTATAAATCCACAGTACTCACCAGCTGCCCAGAAGACAACAGAAAGTTAAGGCTAACCCATTGCCCAAATACACAAAAATAAGGGGAACTGCCTCAATTCACAGCAGTATCTAAGAAGAGCCTTACAGTAGGGAAGCAATATTTGAGAGAAAAGAGATCCCCCTCTGGGACCAACGGAACTAAGAGGTTCTACTCAGAGAAAGAAATGTCCATGAAGGTGTCTGAGGGTTGCCAACTTTGGGGAGATCTTAAAACGGATAAGTAAATTAGTCACCCAAGTAAGAGTGATATGTTACACAATGGCCAAAAAAGATGAGAGCTTCTACACACACGGATAAAGCCATCAAAATGAAAAGCCGAGGATTTAGAGCACAGCACCACTTAACTCAGTCAAGAGACCAGGAGAATGTAGTCAGATGGTGATGAGTTTCCCACAGTGTAGGCAAGGTCGACATTTCAGAAAAGATCCCCCAAAGGCCAACAATAAGCAGAGAGTGTCCCAAGCAGACCACGGGACTAGGATAGAACAAAAGTCTTCTAAGATGTCAGGAAGTACAGATTTGCTTACAGTTACTATTTCTCCAAAACACAAATGAAAATTACATGTACTCTGGAAGGACAATATTAAACACTCTACTTTTCTGTAAAGTTCTCTAATATTCTACATTTAACATCACAAAACCTTTCCATAGTTTCTAATAACCATATTGGGTAGGCAGAATGTTGTATTACTCTATTTTGGAGATGAAGAAATGAGTCTTTAAACTCAAATTTCTTGCCTTGGGCCACTTATTAAGCATTACTACTATTTTAAAAAGAAGAATAAGAAACAAGAGCTCTTTAACGGAAACATGGAGAACAACTGTTTAACATGAGAACCCCTACCTTTTTTTTGAGAGGAGCTATAGAACTTAGACTGTCAAAGCAATCCATACCCTCTCCAAAGAGATTTTGAAAATTATTTCTCAGACAAAAATCAAATAAATTTTTCAAAAAATAATTTTTAAATTTAAAAAATAATGAACATAGCTACATTATAAGTATTTCCCATTACATAAAAGATTTAAAATTTTTCTGGCCTATGAACTACAATATTAAAATTACATTAAAATAACAATATAATTTTGCATCAAAATGGATGCCCAACAATACCTATTTTTGCCATGCCAACACAAAGAACAAATGAAAATAAAAAATGACAAATCTAATTTTGTTCCTTACTTAATTAGAATACTAGATACCTATAAATTCTATGTATTTGTTTTTTGGGTTTTTTTGAGTCAGGGTTTCACTCTGTCACCCAGGCTGGAGAGTAGTGGAACGATCATAGCTCACTACAGCCTCGACCGCTTGGGCTCAGGCAATTCTTTTGCCTCAGCCTTCTGAGAATCTGGGACTACAGGCACGCACCACCATGCCCAGCTAATTTTTTAATTTTTTTGTATGTTGCCCAAGCTGGTCTTGAACTTCTGGGTTCAAGCAATTCTCCCACCTCAGCTTCCCAATGTGCTGTGCTTACAGCATAAGCCACCACATATAAGCTACCAGTCTATATGTGATACTTACGCACATTTTAAGGAAAAAAGTGGGTTAACTAGGCTAACCAGATGGAAAAAGCTGGGGACTGCCCCAAGCAATAGTCCAAGCATATGCGGAACCCACGTGTTAAAGTGAGAATACTGGACTTCAAATGCTGCTGCTACTGCTGCTACAGGTCCAAGTGGACATTAACCCAAGTTAATAAGAGACAGAAGCGCACCACAGGACCTAGAGTACACACAACAAAGGCAGTCCCAGAAATACTGACATGTTTGAAACTACTAGTTAAGTAATTTTCCCCATGAAAGACTTACTGTTTTTTCAGTTGCCTCTGGCCTCTTCTTTTTGGGCTCCCACTCTCAGACCCGCTACTTGCCTTCAGTGTGTGAGGGGGAAAAACGATTACAGACTTTAATTCACAGTTCTTTGGGACAATACTAGCTCTTGGTACAATAATCTACTTAATATAGCATTATTAAATATGAGCTTTTAGACAGAAAGAAACCTAGCACTTATTTGGTGAAGCTCATACTTCTTTTACTTTGAGTGAAAATTAATATCTCTCTATTACTATGTATTATCTCTAAAGCCATGGAATATTTATCTCAGCTTGCCTTCCAGAACAGCGACATCCAATAAAACTTTCTACAATGACGTAAATGTTTGGTATCTGCCATGTCCACTATAGTAGTTATCAGCCACATGTGACTACTGAGCACTTGAAATGTGGCTACTGTGACTGAGAAATGGAATATTAAATTTTACTTATATTAATTAATATAAATTCTAAAAGCCATATGTGACTACTGATGACCACACTGGATACTGCAGATTTAGAGTATCAAATGGAAATGACACATTTAGCCAGTGTGCCTTAAAGGCAACGACTAAAAATCCATTCCTTTCTGATTCATTCGAGAGCACGTTTAATTATGAAACAACAGTGCTCTGCTAACAACACTAAGCTGAGGAAAGTTTTTAGTCACGGACATTTCAACAGCTCTTTTTCCCAGAAATTAAGCAAATTGGCAAACTAGTCCTATTGATGTTAGTCTCATAGCCTTCAGAGTATTAATTAGCATATACAAGAGGAAAGATTCATATAGCTATATGATAGGTTATAAAAAAACCTAATGCTAGACACTAAGGGAAGAGAAAGCAAAGGCAAACCAGCTCAGAGATCACTCAGAATAAATCACAAATGTAATGCAGATGTTAGGGTGAATTAGATTTTTGAAGTACATTTACTTAAAAACCCACACCCACCTCACTAACCTTTGACTATAAATATTTAACTTTCATCAGAAGAATGATATATAGCTAAGAATAGCACAGTCCTCCTAAGAAGGCAGAAAGGGGACATTTCACTGAGACAAAAGTGTATCTCTTCAGAATCTAGTCTATAAATCTAATATAGAGAGTAAGAGTCCACAAAAATATCACATAAACTGAGAAAGGTGAAAGAAGTTTGATTCTATAGACAAGCAAGCCCAGTACATAATACCAATTTTAAAAACACCAACTATTCAATCTCTCATAATAAGAACAGAGATAACAAATGTTTGAAATTATAATCTTGCAGTAAAAATGAGCGAGGAAACCAAATTTAAGAAATTAAATAAATTATTAAATCAAGCACTCTCCTCTCCTTTCTCAAGAATAAATCTAAACTATTTCCATTGTTCTATTTGTTTAGCAAACAAATTACCCATTTAATAAAAATCTAGATTTAGAAGCTAAAGGTTTAAAAATGTAAACTTGCTATAATCAATTTTTACTATGAGAAACTTAAAAAAGAAAAAATCTTGAGGTCTACTTTGTGTAATATTCTACTAAAACATTCACTATTAAATGATCTTTCTGGTAAGTTTCTTTAACTTAATTGAATTAACTTCTTGCCTTACTAAACCTGTTCATAGAAAGCTCCCATTAGTCTGTTAACTCCCATGCCAGAAGTTGTATTTTTTTTATGCTAATACATACCAGAGACAAAGGATGAGGTGAGACAGGGAGTTTAAAAGTATCCCCTGAAAACAGTTTTTTCTTACCTCTTCCTTAATATTAAATCGTGATGGTTCTTGTCTGCTTCTGTTTGACCGCCTGACCCCATAAACATCAGGATACTCTTCCCACATCTGTAAAATTAACAGACCATGCATGAAACTTTTCTTCTTGACCCTCATTACTATTTTAACTACTGGAACATTTATTTCAATTCAAGAGAATTCAAGTATCAAAGGGTCGTTCTCCTAGTTTTGTTTATGCAACAATAAAGCACCATTTTAAAAATGAGTTTACCAATGCTTGTCATTACTTCATGGCTATAGAACCATGATACACTGCTTACCCATCATTAAAATGTAAACTTACAGCTGAGGAATATGACAGAATAAGAGAACTGCTTCCAATAAGGCAAAGTATTTACTAATTCCCTAATGCTTGCAGCTTCAATTTTTACTGTACTAACCCACATAAGAGACTCAAATACAGGAAGCAGGGCCCAATTAAATCTAGTTAAATAATATGGGGTGTTTGTATTGTTCTTTTAAGTACCTCAGGTCATGTAACATCCGTGATAAAGGCAGATGAGGTGTTCCTAATACTCAGCTAGAAGTTCTGAACCACTGCTGCCCTTTCTCCAGCACACCTATTTTTATTCCCTAGCAGTAATTAGCCCTTTGCCTTTAAGATCTGATTTTATGAACAAAGCTCACTGATGATTAAAAACATAAAGTTTAAAGGATGGATTAGTTGAGTTCTATCATCTCCCCAGAGTTAACTACTGCTAAGTCTATTCTGTATTCTTTCAATATAAGCAAAGGAATTTTGAAAGGATTGTGGAACACTGTCCTGAAGATGTTTAACAGGAAATAAATATGCAGACGAGATGCTTAAAAAGCCAAGATTAGAAATATGGGTTTTTCATCAAAACACGGGTGACAGCCAATATCATGAAAAAATTTGGAAAGGTAAGGCTCAGAATATACACAAGAGAAGCCACTGGCTGAGATTCATGAAATGTTTGCAATTAAAAGTGTGGAAAAATTTTTTCTATCTCCTCCCTTTAAGGAAGACTCCCAAAAAGACTAAATTTATGAGAAATGACTCAAAGAAAACACAATGGCACCAAATCAAGGACGGACATTATCAAAAGTGCCTTTAAAAACAAAATACTGGCATAAGCGGAAGAAAAACAAGGCTGCAAAAGAAAACAAGAAAAATGGCCCAGGAGCAGGCATTTAATACCAGAATCCAATGTAATCACATAACCCAGTGTCCACAGACTCTATACTGGCCTTCTAAGAGTTAATGGACAAAAGTCCCAACCAGGAGTTAGGAATAACCAAGTAGTGGGAAATGCAGGTGGAAGGTAGTAAATGCAGAACACTCTGAAGAGATCTGGCAGAGAAAGGTAGGAGAGAAAGAACTTTATTGTATCTACCCACTCCAGCCCCTTTCTGGACCTATGCTACAGTTATGAAATTATTTGGTTTACTCAACACTAGTTTTTAAGGAGCCTTTATTAACTGGAATGAGTAACTCACTTAAATGTCACATCAATTATTTTTATCACTTTAAGATGTTAATTAGGCATTCCAGTTTAACTCTTCTGACTTTACTACAACATATGCTACAATGCTTACATCCTAAAATCATCTTGTGTTCATATTTGTCTTCTGAGAACTGATACCTAATTAAATTCTTCTATGAAAAAGCTACCCCCAAAAAAGAGAAAGCTACCATGTAGAGTTACTCTCTGAGTATTCCTCCATGAGTAAGACTTTTCTTGGGGGAAGACTTGGGGCACCATGTGAAAAGAATGGACACAAAGAGCCTTCCTAAAAAGTTCTCATTTAGAAAAATCATCATTAAAGGCACAGTTCAGTCATTCTGACTGCTAGCAGACTCATCTATGTGTAACTTCACGTTATTAACTTTCTGGAACTAATCTCCTTTGCCTTAAAAGTGTATTTAAGATTGGGGATGATGATTCACACCAGAAATCCCAAAACTTTGGGAGGCGGAGGCAGAAGGATTGTCTGAGGCCAGGAGTTCGAGACCAGCCTGGGCAACATAGTGAGACTACGTCTCTACAAAAATTCGTTTTAAAAATTAGTGTGGTGGTACATGCCTGCAGCCCCCCAGCTACTTGGGAGGCTGATGAAAGAGGATCTCTCGAGCCCAGGAGTGTGAGGCTGTAGTAAGCTATGATCTCACTGCTTGCAAGGAGATTCGATCACAAAAAAAAAAAGTTTATTTTAATGTTTCTGCCTAGAGCTATACTCTTATCTTGAAATTCAACTATAAAAATGCTTTCTTTCCTCTCTCAGTTCTCTATTATCTTCTTAAATAAAGTTAAATATTTAATGTCTTAGAAATAACAATTGAGAATCCCAGAGAATCAACTAAGACTTCAGCAAATTTTTGACAGTCAGAGTCTCATTCTGTCGCCCAGGCTGGAGTACAGTGTCATGCCCACAGTCACCACAGCTTCTACCTGCTGGGCTCAGATGATCCTTCCACCTTAGCCTTCCAAATAGCTGTAACTAAAGGTGTGTGCTACCACACCCAGCTAATTTTTTTTTTATTTACTCTGGAGATGAGGGCTCACCAAGTTGTCCAGACTGGTCTTAAACCCCTGGTCTCTGGTCTCAGGTAATCCTCTGACCTCCGACTCCTGAAGTGCTGGGATTACAGGTGTGAGTCACCACATCCAGCAAAAACTTCTATTGAGTTGGAGGCTCACTCTGTTGCCCAGGCTAGAGTGCAGTGGCAAGTTCATGGCTACCACAGCCTCCACCTGCTGGGCTCAGGCAATCCTTCTGCCTCAATCTTCCAAGTAGCTGGAACTACAGGCCCAGTTAATGTTTCAACTTATTGGAGAGATAAGGTCCGCCAAGCTGCCCAGGCTGTTCTCGAACTCCTGGACTCAGGCAATCCTCTCACCTCTGTTTCTTCCCAAAGTGCTGTGATTACAGGCATGAGTCACTGTGCCTGGCCTATTTTTAAAAATTTAAAAGCAATTTTCACCTGTAATTTTCAGTGATTCAAACATAACTCTCCCAAAATAAAATTTTAAGAGCAGCCGGGCTCGGTGGCTCAGCCTGTAATCCTGTGCCTTTGGGAGGCTGAAGTGAGTGGATTACCTGAGCCCACAGGTTCGAGACCCGCCTGAGCAACTTGGCAAGACCTCATCTCTACAATAAATCAAAAAATTAGCCAGGCATGGTAGTGCGCGCCTGTAGTTCCAGCTACTAGGAAGGTTGAAGTGGAAGGATCGCCGGAGCCCAGCAGGTTGAGGCTGCGGTGGCCAGAAGCAGCCACTGCACTCCAGTCTGGGCAACAGAATGAGATTCCAACTCAAAAAAAGTAAATAAATAAATTAAATTAAATAATTTTAAGAGCTCAGCTGCAATCTGATGATGCATTAGACCAAGAAATTAATATTTTCCACCAAAAGGAATGCATTCCTCCAAAGTTTGGGCATCCATGAAAAAATGTTTATGTAACTCTATTTTTGCCTTTTTGCATTATTTGCTGGAAGACTCTTTTATGTTAAGCAATGAATACCTATATTGCCTGGGTACAGATATTTTTTCTGGGAGAATTATTTTCCTTGCATTATTCAGATAACAAAAACTGTCTTTATTCTTAGATTATTGTTGACTATCATTGGCTTTACAACTGCAGTCCTCAATTAAAAGAAGAGCTGCTACTATCGTCAATCATTTTTCTCTAGTATTAGTCAGTAGAGTATAAAAAAATTAGCCACCTTTTCTAAAAGTTAACCAGAACTATAAAAATGTGGCTTTTTGCCCTGTAACTACATGGGGTTCAGGTAACTGAATATTTTCCTTATGGCCTATTTAACTTTATCAATTAGTAGAACAGAAAGCAGTCCCCATTTCAACCCACAGATAGTACTGTTCAATACTAGAAAAGGTGGCAGTAGTTTTCATATACAACAAAGGCCTGCTAGCTGGTCCTAGTTAGCAGCACATTTACACTGTATAGCAAAGCAGATACCTTCTTCACATCAGCTATCCGTTCCTTCTTAGAGGCTGGCTTCTCTTTGGCTTCTGGAAGGACTGGCTGGGACTTGGAACCTGCTGATTCACTCTCAGATTCGGACTGACTCTCAGAAGATTCAGAACTGCTATTCGACTCGCTGCCATGTCCACTTCCCGGATCACTGCCCTGCTCGCTTTCTGACTGACTGCCTGAGTCTGAACCCGAAGCTTCTTCAGAGGCTGAATGACTTTATTTTAAAAGAGAGAGGGAGAGATTTAAAAACATTCAAGAACTGACATATTCATCTAACAAAAAAAATCCTCATAGTAAAGCATCAGCAGATAGTGATTTCTGTAACGTAAGACCACAATCTTCAAATTCACTTTTATAGTCTTATACTGTTATCATTCTCAACATCCCTAATAGCTACCATTTCCTGAGTATTTATATTTATATGATGCCATATACCAGTTGATTTTTACAGGTTAGCTAAAACTGTGAAAGTGGGCACTATTGCCCCTTCATTTAAATGAATGAAACTCAAAAGTATTGAAGTACTGAAGCTTAGAAGCATTTCAGTAACTCTCAGACCTAGCTGACACAGTAATACTGATAATAGTGAAACAGAATTAACCTGAATCCACTAAGTTTTATCTGTTAAATCATTCACGTCTCAAGAGGAAAACAAAACAAACAGCAAAGAACAAAACAAAACCAAAGCATGTGGTCCAAAGAGGAAGAATGCTATCTGGCTGCAGTTATCCAATCAGTGGTTCTCACTAATAGGTACAAATTAGGTTCATCTGGGGGAGCTTTTTTTTTTTTTTGAGTTGGACTCTCACTCTGTCACCCAAGACTGGAGGAGCGCAGTGGCCACTCCCAGCCACTACAGCCTTGACCTGTTGGGCTCCAGCGATCTTTCCGCCTCAGCCTTCCAAGTAGCTGGAATTACAGGCATGCGCCACCATGCCTGGCTAATATTTTGATTTGTTGTAGAGATGAGGTCTCCCCAAGTTGCCCAGGCTGGTCTCAACTCGTGGGCTCAGGCAATCCTCTTACCTCAACCTCCCAAAGTGCTGGGATTATAGGCGTGAGCCACTGCACCCAGCCTTGGGGAAGCTTTGTAAAAATATATACACAGTAACCTCAATCCGGAGGTCCTGCCTTGGAATTTCCTGGATGTGGTAAACTTAACAGAACAAAATAAACAAAAGAAAAAGGGTACTCTGATGCCAATGAGAATACCTAATCCAACGAAGACTGCTATTAGCCTCTACACACACCCTTCCCTTCTGAACTCCAAACATCCCTTAGGGAAGAGCAACCTAAGTAGCTAGACATCAGCTAAAACCACAAATAAGAAACAATCTAAGATTGAGGGACAATAACCTCAAGCTCAGGGAAGGCAACATACTCCTTCTCTTAACTGAAAAAGGAATTGAGGGCCATGCTGGTAGGAGTGAGGAGGTAGACAGCTCACTCAAATCTTTTTCTTGAAAACTATCGTTTCAGGGGAGAAGAAGTAAGGAGCAACCCAGAGCCTACAGTAACATTAACTTAACAGAAAGACCCTTGAGTTTAGCAAGCAGGAGATAATAAGATGTCATCAAGCCTGACAAAGTAAAGAAAGGACCCTTCGTATTTACCATCACCGAAATGAGGTCATATAACTTGACAAATATGTCTTTAGAATGAACACGGCAATATACTGGAAACTGGGACTTACCCAAACAATCCCATATTATCCACAATCAGCATTTTACAGTACAGAGGGCTTTCACAGTTAAGATGAGGAAGCAGCCGGGCTCGGTGGCTCAGCCCATGATCCCAGCGCTTTAGGAGGCTGAGGTGAGTGGACTGCCTGAGCCCACAGGTTAGAGACCCACCTGGGCAACTTGGCAAGAGAGACCTCATCTCTACAATAAATCAAAAATTAGCCGGGCGTGGTAGCGCACGCCTGTAGTTCCAGCTACGGAAGGCTGAGGCAGAAGGATCGCCGGAGCCCAGCAGGTCGAGGCTGCAGTGGCCGGGAGCAGCCACTGCACTCCAGTCTGGGCGACAGTGAGACTCCAACTCAAAAAAAAAAAAAAAAAAAAAAGGCGAGGAAGCAATGAGAAAAAAATGTGGGGAGGGAAAAGGGGAGAAAGATGGAAAAAACCGTATAATAGCCTGATCACTTAATAGGTATCAGGCACTAGGCTAAGTACTTTATATGTATTATTTTGCTTATTCCCCAGAAAACCATATTAGGCATTATTATCCTCATATGAAGAATGAAAACACTGAGATGGTTTAAATAACTTGGCAAACGACAAAACTAGAAGGAAGGGCAGGAATTCTAATCCAAATCTGGCTCTAAAGCTCACATTCCTCCTATCTTACCATAGGGGCCAACACCTTAGAGACTCAGAAAAAAGATCTTATCCCGGTTACACAATGTACCAAACAGGCAGCCCTGTAACAAGTGACTCAACACTTTCAAGGCCTCATTAGAATTACTGGCTCCTTAGTCCTTTACACTTTTCAAGCTGACTAATGTTATATGAATCACTTATCCTACACCTGAGGTCAAACAGCAGGTCGTCACCAAGAGAAGAGAAAATAAAGAGGAAAGCTGGATAACAACACTTAAAAGATACAGGCTCCGGTATCCACAGCTGGGTTTCAATTCTAGATCACCACAGGCCTGGGTCCTCTTTTAACCTGTGCCAACCTATGTGACATCTACCTGTAGGGTTAAGAGAGCATAAAATGACAGCTATGAAAGCAGTGCTCTATAAATGCCAAAGTCTTATGCAAACAGTAGAAATCTGAGAACATCACATCCAGGCTGAGATTCCCCTTCCAGCACAGAGTTCTCCCTAGGTAACGCCCACTAGGGAGTGAGTACCACACAACCCATAGCACTAGTTGGAATTTTTAGTTTTGTCTCCACCATTTGCTTTACTCATAAACAAACAGAAAGGTACAGAGGCAGTTTCAGAATTTCCTATGAAATACAGCACTTAGAAAGGGCAGACCGCTTGAAAAGGATGTTAGGGAAGGTACCTTCACTTACACAGCAAGAGTAGCTTAAGGCTTGCAAAGGCTTGAAAGATTAGGGACCTTAACTCTCAGGCACCCTGAGCCTCTGGTCACTGATAACACCGGATCTCAGCAGACCCTATAAAACATCACACCTCAGTCAATTTCTTGAGACTCCTTACTGGATCACTCCTTTCCGCACTCCCACGGCTCAGGACACAGCAGAGCACACTCACAAAGCACAGGGAGCCTGGCACTGCTCAACCTCTGATTCCTCACACACCGCTTACACAGCAAACAAAACACTAATTCTAAGGCCTCAGGATCACCTTCTCCAGGAAAACATCCCTTGTGCTCTCCTATGATGAGCTCAGTTCCTATTAGATACTTCCACAGTGCTGACCTGTCATAGCAGATACTGAGCCTGAAAACCCACTTCTGAGTCCAATTACCACACTCTGCTGGCACTCCTCGTTTCTAGCAACAACATACACCCTAGGACTTAGAAGACTGGCCCCAAAGTCCAGTTGTTAACACCTACACCGAGCTGCACAGCAGGAGGTGAGTGGCAGGGGATGACAGCGAAGCTTCATCTGTGCTTACAGCTGCCCCCCTTCGCTCCCATTACCACCTGAGCTTCACCTTCTGTCAAATCAGCTGAGGCATTAGATTCTCAGAGGAGCACACACATGAGGGATTGATCTAGTTAGTGCACGCCATGAGAATCTAAAGCCTGATGATGTGACGTGGAGCTGAGGCAGTGATTAGCAGTGAGGTGCGACTGCACACCCCTACTCTCACTGTGGAAAAATTGTCTTCCACAAAACTGGTCCCTGATGCCAAAAGGTTGGGCACCTCTGACCTACACTATTTTGCCTCCCATGTGTCCCATACTACAATATAATCTGGTCACTTGTCACCCTCCCTGGTAGACTTGAGAAATAAGCCCATCTTCTTCTATGGTCCCTGTACTCAGTCTATTAGAGGAGGAGGATTTATTGGCTTTGTTAGAAGGTGCAATCTGTCTTCCTTGGAAGTGACAGATTTCATTTTTCCAACTACTAAAACAACTGACTCCAGACAAAAGTTTAAGAATGGAATCACAGCCGGGCTCGGTGGCTCAGCCTGTAATCCCGCGCCTTTGGGAGGCTGAGGTGAGTGGATTGCCTGAGCCCCGGGGTTCGAGACCCACCTGGGCAGCGAGACCTCATCTCTACAATAAATCAAAAAATCAGCCGGGCGTGGTAGCGCATGCCTGTAATTCCGGCTACTTGGAAGGCTGAGGCGGAAGGATCGCCGGAGCCCAGCAGGCAAGGCTGCGGTGGCCGGGAGCAGCCACTGCACTCCAGTCTGGGCGACAGAGGGAGACTCCAACTCAAAAAAAAAAAGAACGGAATCACATTTTGGCAATCACCACTACAAGTATCACAGGACCACAGGTCCATACACCCCCATAAATAAGAAACATTACAACAACAACAACAAAACCGAAAATCTTCAGCAACCAACTAAAGACCCACAAAAGGCAGCGTTAAGTCTACTGAAGATAACAACAGACCACTTAACTAGAAATGCGTTTAGCACTCTGTGCTGAAAAGCAAGAATCACTGTAGATGTGATGCAACATCATTCCAATGCCCACATCAGGGTATGCATATATGGAGGCATACCTCATTCCTCTGAACTGGCTCATACTACAAATACGCTACATTTTATTTAACATTTCCCTATTGATGGCACATTTATTTTCAAACTCTTCACTTAACCAATCAATAAGCTACAAGTATCCTTAATACACTTTCCATATTTCTAAGCAGAATATTCAATTTCCAAATTGTTCACTGAAACCAATAGACCTGTCTTTGCACAGACTGTGCAGCTGTGTTTCTGTGTTTGTGTAGGAGAATGATCCTCAGACATGCAACAATGCATACATACATTCTAGACAAAAAACAGCCATATTTCTATCAACACATTATCTATGTGTGTAAGTACATTTTAACCACCGAATTGCTAACAGCTCTTTACTCTGCTGGGTTATCTGAAGTATACCTGTGAGTTCCATGAATTACTTAATTTCAAAAAATAACAGTAACAATGAAAATCAAACACAAGAAGAGAGAAACACCAAATTCACAATTGTATTTACCTTTGGGGACTGGGGGCGGCAGATACATCAGAGAATGATATTGGTAACATTCTGTGACTGAAGCTTAGCAGTACACATTCATAGCTGTTTATTATAGGTCTCAAATATTCTTAATGTCTAAACTAATTAATTGTCTAAAATAAAACTAACCAAAAAGTTAAACCAAAGGCAAGGATGCAAGTACTCCCAAACCTTCACAAAGCAAGCAAAAGATGAATGTAACACATAGTGTTTTTAAATTTTTTGGAACCAGCAAGTCAGATGTAAAAACTTAATACAAATTCAAATAGAAATACAAATATTCAGGAGGAAAGAGGCTTTTTAAAAACACCTCAATGAAAGCATTAAGTAATTTTCATACTTCTCACAGGTGAACTCGCTAAATATTGAAATGCAACTTAAAAAACACTGAAAATACCTTCACTGTTAGGACACTGACAGTCTAGTCCCTAAAGGGACAGGACATTTTCTAAACGATTATGCAGAGTTGCTATTAATATCTAACATTCATAATACTCAATACTACTAGTATTCACCTGTAGTTTTCATGCTAGTTTATAGAGGCAGAAAACCCTCAAGATGCTAACGAGGTCGGGATGTAATCCCAGCACTTTGAAAGCCAGAGGCAGAAGTTCACTTGAGCACAGGAAGTTAGAGTCCAGCCTGGGCAACATACCGAGACCCTGTCTCAATTTTTTTTAATTAAAAATATAAAAATATTAAAAAAGACTATAATAAAAAGACTGGGTTAGTAGGTGAGGAGTTCTTTAAGCTCTCACCTAAATAATAAATAAAATTACCTAATTTCCAATGGCTTAGTAGTTGTAAGGTAACTAAGAATTGAATTTTCAGAAATAATTATGTATCATATACAGAGTCTTTATGAAAAACGCTTTTATCTGAAAATCTAAATTTCAAAAAAGTTTTATAATTTTTTGCATAACAAGTAATTACTACAAAAGAAATACAAAACACAAAAAAGGAAAAGTCAAAATTGCGATTTCAGATACCAATAGAAAATATATGCTTATGAGAAAAAAGTTTAAAACTTCCTTCCATTGGTGGATAAAATGATTTAGTATCTCCGCAAAATCTTTGTTAAGTAGATAAAAATGGAGTGATTAAATAATTCTTACGAATGGACCTTGAAAAGCAGCACCACTCCTAATTACTACGCATTCCATTTTTTTATTTTATCACAGTTTCGCAAATGACCAGCAGAGGGCAGCACAGCAACATTCCACTTAAAAGGAGAGAACGTGTGGGTTCTCTGCCATGGCCGCCATTTCACTTGGGTGGTGCTTATTTTCCTACAACCTACAAAATGGCTGAACTATTTGGCATAGCTTAGTGTTTTTGTTGGTGAAAGCAAAATCTGGCAGAACTACAAAGCAATCGACACTGGATTTCCACAAGACGCATTTCCAGACAAGTTTCTATCAGTGACAGAACAGCTAATACTCATGGAGCATCAATGTATCAGACACATGCAACAATTACCCTAATCCTTACAATAACACTGTGAAGACCAAGCCCAGGAGAGAGTGTGAGTGTGTAAGATGTCACCCAAGAAGCCAGACTATCAACCTCTATATGGTACTGCTGCCCTCTGTCACACATACTTTCTTCAGTTGTAAAGATTAAACGAACCAAAGCTGATGTGTAACTCTTCCTTCCAAGTCACTTCTACATGTATTAAGAGGATGAAAAGGCAAAGATTAATAAATCACATTTCTTATTGGTAAATACTGGATGTAGTTCTATAAGATCTCCTGCAGGCCAGGCACAGTGGCTCGAGCCTGTAATCCCAGCACTTTGGGAGGCCGAGGTGAGAGGACTGCCTGAGCCCACAGGTTCGCAAACAGCCTGGGCAACTTGGAGAGACCTCATCAGTAGGAGGAAAAAAAAAAGATCTCCTCTACCTTCTACCTCTAGAGTTCAAGTCCTATGATTCTGAAAATAAGCTATATAAAAGCAAGGTGAAAAGTAACAGAACCTGTAATCCCAGAACTTTGGGAAGCCGAGGTGAGTGGATTGCCTGAGACCACGGGTTAGAGACCCACTCGGGCAACTTGGCGAGACATCGTCTCTACAATAAATAAAAAAAATTAGACGGGCATGGTAGCGCGCGCCTGTAGTTCCAGCTACTTGGAAGGCTGAGGCGGAAGGATCGCGGGAGCCCAGCAGGTCGACGCTGGGGTGGCTGTGAGCGTGCCACTGCACTTCAGCCTGGGCGATGGAGTAAGACTCTGACTCAAAAAAAAAAGTAACAGAAATTCCAATATACATATAACAAAAGATCTATATATACAACATATTAAAAATTACATGCCAATACTATAAGGATTGGCAGTAGTAGAAAACTGCCAGGGGAGGGAGGGGCACACCTCATCAACAAGGGTACCTGCATAATGAGCACTTGTATACTTACATTTTTTTAAGAAAGAATTACATATCAAAAATTCAAATGAAAAATAGGCAAAGAAAATGGACATGCAATTACAGAACCTGAAATGGTCAATAAACTTACAAAAACATAACTAAACCTATTAATTTGGGAAACATATATTACCATCAGGTATTCTGCACTCATCTGGTTTGCAGAAATTAATAAATCTGATTATATTAAATGACAATGAGGAAGGAAAATAGTACCCATATCTCATTATTGACAAAGTAATTCAGTAGAGAGTTTGAAGAGCAAAGGCACTAATCAGTAACCCTTAAAATATGCATATGGCCAGGCACATAATGGCCAGCACTTGGGAGGCTGATGTGGGAGGACTGCTTTAGCCCAGGAGTTCAAGACCAGTCTGGGAAACATAGTGAAACCTCGTCTCCACAAAAGAAAATCAAAAAACCAGCTGAGCATAGTGACGCACGCCTGCAGTCCCAGCTACAGGATGCTGAGGTGAAAGCGTTGCCTGAGCCCCGGGGGTCAAGGCTGCTATGACCTGTAATTGTCATGACCATGCCACTGCACTCCAGCCCGGGTGACAGTGAGACCTTGACTCAAAAAAATGCATATGAATCCTGCCAATTCAATTTGTGGGTATATAACCTTGCCAAATCAAACTTGTTCAGGAGGAGCCAAGTATAAAAATGTTCAGAGTTCTGCTCATAAGATTTTTTTTAATCTAAATAACCTACATATCCATGTATGAAAATATAAAAATAAAATGTGAAATCATACTATGCAATTTAAAATAGCTAGACTGCAGCTGAATTAGATTTACAAGTACCAACAACTCCAAAACTATCAAAATTTTAACACAAAAAATATTGTTACATGAGCCATGTACATTTTTTAAATGCTAACTATTTATATGTCAAGATCATGAAAGTGACCATAGGGAGAAGCGGTAAACAGGATTTTAATGTCTAACTTTTTACTTTAAAACTTAGATCGTATTCTTTGAACTTTCCTAGATTATTCTTAATTTCTCAAAAAGGAGGTACGTTTCCAATATCACAAAATTGATGAGTTCTAGGGAGCACATCCTTCCTAAGACTCACCAGTTCTTCAGAAGTTAATCTCACAGTGGTAATACTATGGACTCTCTTTCAGTGTTAAAGTTAATTAGAGTTCACTGATTTGGATTCAGCTTCTAGGCCCTAACAGACCAAACCAAAATGGAGTCACTCAAGCTAAACTTCTAAATTGTTTACCTTAGTTTCAGGGGAAAAAATACTCAAATCTCCAAACAAGTAGTTTTAGCTGACAGGATAAGAAGTACCCTCTAAAGCCGGGCTCGGTGGCTCAGCCTGTAATCCCGCGCCTTTGGGAGGCTGAGGTGAGTGGATTGCCTAAGCCCGCGGGTTCGAGACCTGCCTGGGCAACTTGGCGAGACCTCATCTCCACAATAAAAAAATGAGCCGGGTGTGGTAGCGCGCGCCTGTAGTTCCAGCTACTTGGAAGGCTGAGGTGGAAGGATCGCCGGAGCCCAGCAAGTCGAGGCTGCGGTGGCTGGGAGCAACCACTGCACTCCAGTCTGGGCGATGGAGTGAGACTCCAACTCAAAAAAAAAAAGAAGTACCCTCTGCTTTAAACTTTACAAGGAAATAAACCTGTAGTAACCTAATATTTGCCAATATTTTGTTTGTGCTATATTGTTTCCTTGTTGATGCTCAAAATGCTTTATAAAAACCGACAGAGAGCCGGGCTCGGTGGCTCAGCCTGTAATCCTGCGCTTTAGGAGGCCGAGGTGAATGGATTGCCTGAGCCCACGGGTTCAAGACCCGCCTGGGCAACTTGGCAAGACCTCGTCTCTACAATAAATCAAAAATTAGCCAGGCGTGGAAGTGCCCGCCTGTAGTTCCAGCTACTTGGAAGGCTGAGGTGGAAGGATCACCAGAGCCCAGCAGGTCGAGGCTGCGGTGGCCGGGAGAAGCCACTGCACTCCAGTCTGGGTAACAGAGCGAGACTCCAACTCAAAAATAAAAAATAAAAAACCAACAGTTCTGCCATGTCCAACGCAGAGCCTTTCTATTTTTTGATAGATAGGGCGCTGCCCAATTTAAGACTCACTAATAAAATCCAATTCGATCTTTAAATCGGATTTGCAAAAATTTTGTCTTCTAAAACCAGAAGGCACATATATAAGGAAAAGCACACACAAAATGCTGCTTACAATTTCTGGGGGAAGAAACACCATATTCTTTTTTTTTTTTTTTGAGTTGGAGTCTCACTCTGTCGCCCAGACTGGAGTGCAGTGGCCGCTCCCGGTCACCGCAGCCTCAACCTGCTGGGCTCCGGCGATCCTTCCACCTCAACCTTCCAAGTAGCCGGAATTACAGGCATGCGATTACCACGCCCGGCTGATTTTTTGACTTATTGTAGAGATGAGGTCTCGCTGCCCAGGTGGGTCTTGAACCCGCGGGCTCAGGCAATCCACTCACCTCAGCCTCCCAAAGGCACAGGATTACAGGCTGAGCCACTGAGCCGGCTGAAACACCATATTCTATCAGGACTTTCCAGATTAAGAAATCCAGTGGTGCCAGGCTCGGCGGTTCAGCCTGTAATCCCGCGCCTTTGGGAGGCTGAGGTGAGTGGATTGCCTGAGCTCGCAGGTTCGAGACCCGCCTGGGCAATTTGGTGAGACCTCATCTCTACAATAAATCAAAAATGAGCCAGGCATGGTAGCACACGCCTGTAGTTCCAGCTAGACTCCAACTCAAAAAATAAAAAGAAAAATAAAAAAGAAATCCAGTGGTAAAGAGAGGGGGAGGAAAAAAATCTACCCTCCCTCCCCCTTCCCCCCCTCCCCCGAGTATCTCTTTCTCAGGTCTTTCTCTATCATGGCTCACCACAGCCTCAAACTCTTGGGCTTAAACGATCCTCCAACTTCAGCCTCCTGAATGGCTGGGACTACAGGTTCACAACACCACACCCAGCTATTTTTATTTTTGCACAATAAAAATGCTTGCTATGTTGCCTAGGCTGGTCTTGAACTCCTGGACTCAAGTGATTCTCCCTTCCTTGACCTCCCAAAGTGCTGGGATTACAAGTGTGACCTCCATGCCAAACCAAAAATCTACCTTTAACAAGTGAATTTCTTTTCTTTAAACTATTTTTTATTATAAAATTGTGGGGTACAGTTAAGGGTTAGGTATACAAATGTGCATCATTCAGGTACCTTGTTAATAAGGAATGTCTCCCCATCCCCAGACAGATATTGACTACCGTTAGTCCCAGCTCCCTTTCCCCTCCCTACCCCCCACTAGTGAATTTCAAAAATTCACAGTTGGAACCAGGCAGACATCACCTTAACTTCATTCAGGCTATTTCTGCTCCTCAGTAACCAAATAACATTTGAGAAGTTTACAAAGCACCAAACTGTTGGAACTCAGGCATACATACCAGTAAAGACAGAAGTATTATAGCAAGGAGCCTGGATAAGGTATAAATACCTACCTAATCAGGATGTGGCAACACGTTATATACAAAGGACAAAGTAAGCTTTCTACTCAGGTAAAAACAAAAAACAGCCGGGCTGGTGGTTCAGTCTGTAATCCCGCACCTTTGGGAGGCTGAGGTGAGTGGATTGCCTGAGCCCACGGGTTCGAGACCCACCAGGGCAACTTGGCGAGACCTCATCTCTACAATAAATCAAAAAATTAGCCGGGTGTGGTAGCACTCCTGTAGTTCCAGCTACTTGGAAGGCTGAGGCGGAAGGATCGCTGGAGCCCAGCAGGTCGAGGCTGCAGTGGCCGGGAGAGGCCACTGCACTCCAGTCTGAGTGACAGAGTGAGACTCCAACTCAAAAAAATAAATAAATAAAAACAAAAGACACTGTAAACAACCAAGCAGTGACAGGCAGTCACAAAGGGGGAGATGGTCCCTAGAATTCATTAACGAAGGAAAGATGAACCATAATCCCTTTAGAACTAAGGAAAGACAGGCCAGTTTAAGTAGTACCTTTCAGCCCTGAGTCCTACTTCCTCCTTAGCTAACTTCTAGGCTGTCATCTTTACTTTTATACATAAGATAGTGCTTTCAGCAACTCCCAAAGTTAAAAGGAGACTGAAAAACCTGACTATCAACCCCAATAGTAAATATGACACTTATGCCCATAAGCATCATAGGAAGAGGGGTCTCTGGATCAGGTCACAGAAAAGAGAAAGCCAAGGTAAGGGGCCTCGACTTTCTAACAACAAATATTTATTGGGGCAAGCAGTTTGTCAACCATGGCATTAATGATGTTTGGGACTGGATACTTTTTTCATGGGGAGCTGCCCCACACACTACAGATGTTTAGCAGCATCCCTGGGCTCTAGCCACCAGGTACCAATAGCACACCCACCCCCCACTATAACAAGCAAAAACACTCGGAGAAAATGGAGGGGTGCAAAACAGCCCCCTAGTTAAAAGCCACTGCTTTAGAAGCATTTTTTTAATTATATCTCCCTAAAACAAAAGTACTACCCTTACTTCATATTAAAATATGAAGAAACAAGCTCAGAGGCTCCTGCCTAAGATCTTCAGCTAAAAAGCAGGAGGAAGCCCAAATCCTGCCCCACCAGCCTTTATTCCCAAACCTGCCTCCGTAAGAATCAGCTGTTGTCCAACATACAGATTCTTGGACACAACCCCAGAATGACTACATTTTTTAACTTCCATGCAAGAAGCCTAGGAATATGTTGAACAAGCACCCATGATTTATAGCAAGTAAATGTGAAGACTTAAATGCCTATGTAAAGCTAAATTCAGAGGTAGTAGGCTTTTTTCTAAGCAAGAAAAATAGAGCAAAGCAAAAATTTGACCCATCACCCTTTTCCTCCAAAATTTTAATTCACCAGCCATATATATACTGCCTCTACTTGGATGTCAATTGGTATCTAAATGGAAGACACACTAATCATTTAAGATTTTCAACATTCAGCGCACTCAAGAACTATTTTCCCAGAGGGCCTATATACACAACTGTTCCCAAGCCTGCCTATGCAACAGCAGACCCAACCCATAGCTTCTGACAATTACCCAAACCTACCACAAGGCCCCTAACATCCAATCAGGCAGGGAGCTTGCTTTCTAATTCTCACGCAAAACTGGGAACTAAGCTCAGTATAAAAAATACAAATCAGGTCCAGTATGGTGGCTCATGCCTGTAATCCCAGCACTTTGGGAAGCAGAGGTGAGAGGATTACCTGAGCCCAGGGGTTCAAGACCAACCTGGGCAATTTGGTGAGCCCTCGTCTCTACAATAAATCAAAAAATTAAGCATGGTGACACACACCTGTAGTGTCAGCTACATGGAAGTCGAGGTTGTGGTAACTGTGAGAGTGCCACTGCACTCCAGCCTGGGCAACAGATTGAGACTCCGATGCCAATACAAATTAAAAGCAAAGCACAAATCTTTAAGCACTGTGGCCAAACTCAAAGTTCACGTGGCAATGGAAGACAAGCTGCACAAGGGCAAAATTCTTCTGAGGTCTCCAATAACTCCAGCTACACTATCCCCATGGGAATCACTTAAGGGCACCACTTAACTTGAATCTTTTGATGCAGAATCATGGCCTTTTGAACAGCATAGTGTCTGCCATCAAACACACCCACTCACGCTGCATTGATTTTGCTTCATTGAAATGCAGCTTTAAGAGAAGCAAAGTATGGCATTCCTAAATTTTTCCTTCTCCCCAGTCTCACACAGTTTCCTCTTACCCATCAAATTTTCACAAGATGCTTAATGGAGCTGGGAGCCAAACTGCCAGTGTTTGAATCCCAGTTCTACCATTTACTCCCCCCTTGAGCCTCGATTTTCGCATCTACAAAATAGGTCTGATAATCTTATCTACCTCAGGAGTTGTGAGGATTACACAAATTAACATATATAAAGGAATCTGAACACGTTGTAGGCTCATGGTAGGCACTATAAATGCTAGCTGTGCCCAGGCAAAGTGGCTCACGCCTGTAATCCTAGCACTGTGGTAGGCAAGGCAAGAGGATTGCTTGAGCACAGGAGTTTGAAATCAGCCTGAGCAAACAGTGAGACCTTGTCTCTACAAAAAAAAATTTAAAAACCTACTGGTGCTAGGTGCCGTGGTTCACGCCTGTAATCCTAGCACTTTGGGAGGTGGAGGCAAGAGGATTGCCTGAGTCCATGGGCTGAGACCGGTCTGAAAACTTGGTGAGAACTTCATCTCTACAGTAAGTCAAAAAGTTAACCAGGCATGGTTGTATGTGCCTGTGGTTCCAGCTACTTGGAAGGCTTAAGTGGAAGGATCGCCTGAGCCCAGCAGGACAAGGCTGCAGTAGCCGTGAGCATGGCACTGCACTCCAGCCCGGTCAACAAGAGTGAGACTCCAACTCAAAAAAACTAGCTGGGCACGGTGGCATGCGCCTGTAGTGCCAGCTACTAGGGAGGCTGAGGTGGAAGGATCACTGAGCCCAGGAGGTTGAGACTATGGTGAACCATGACTATGCCACTGCACTCCAGCCTGGGCAATACAGTAAAATACCTCCCCCTCCCCAAAATGCTAGCTGTTAGTCAGTCTTCCTAAAGCATTCAACTTAATTTTTTTTTTTTTGAGTTGGAGTTTCACTCTTGTCGCCCAGACTGTGCATGCTCATGGCCACCACAGCCTCGAACTGCCAGACTCAGGCAATCCTTCCATCTCAGCCCTCCAAGGAGCTGGAACTACAGAGCATGCCACCACGCTCAGCTTGTTTTTTGTATGTGTGATTTACTGTACAGACGAGGTCTCATCAAGTTGCCCAGGTGGTCTCAAACCGCTGGGCTCAAGCAATCCTCTCGCCTGGGCCTCCCTCCCAAAGTGCTGGGATTACAGGCTGAGCCACTGCACCCGGCCTTGACTTAGTTTTCACTGAAACAGTCTCACAATCATTCTACCTACTGACTTGTAATTTAATTTAAATTCAAAATTACAAGTACAATCAGACACTACATAACAAACTTTAGGTCAACAACAGGCCACATATGCAATGGTGGTTCATCTAAGATTATAATATCCTATTTTAACGTGACTTTTTAAGGTTTAGATGCACAAATACATTGTGTTACAACTAACTACAGTATTCAGTACACTAACATGCTATACAGGATTATACCCTAGGAACAATAGGCTATACCATACAGCCTAGCTGTGTAGTAGGCTATATACACTATCTAGGTTTGTGTAAGTACGCTCTATAATGTTCACATAAACACAAAACTGCCTAACACACTTCTCACAATTGACCCCTGCCATTAATCAGTGCAAGACTATACAATCAGCATAATTCAAGAAGTATCTACCAATTCTTGGAAAGCATACAACGCCACTGATCAGAAGGGTTACACAAACTCAACAGGACCCAGGGCCACCCACAGGCCTTTAGAGGAAGAAAACTGTGATAAAGAAGAGCTCATGTGGGGACCTCAGCATGGCCCAGGTCCACTGTTGTAAGGCCCAGTGTATAGACGGCTACTTTTATAAACTAGTGGGAAAGGGAGTTTAGAATGGAATGGAATTACATTAACATTTAATACAGTAACTTTCTCTTCCATCAAGCCTAAAACCCCGTCTCAGCATCCCACTCCACCTTTGCTTCCAGAGTCCCAAATTCAAGCAGCTATTAAAATTGGACTAAAAAGAGCATAAAGAGAATGGGACAATAGAAAGACCAAGAGTTATTTGAAAAGAATGTTAAGGACAAGCGTTCCATCAGAAGATTCGAAACACGTGGAGACGTTGCAAACATATGGAAACACACACAAATTTGAAACACATGAAAAACTTTTGAAAACCAACTAAATTCTGGGGGAAGAGCTGGTCACTGGTATATTTAGAAGCTCTCCAAGGTCTGAAATAGGAACAAAAGATAGAACTCAACTCACCCATAACCCAAAAAGGAAAGGAAATGGAGTAAGTAGAGGAGCCCCAAAACATACATCTTGAGACTATTTGTTCCAACAGAATTGCACGTTAGGCCTCATGCTAAGACAAGTACAGTGTTATGATGAAGATGGATTACTAAAAGCAAGCTGCAGCCAGTGAGACGTTGGTTGCAAATATTACTGCTGAGACACTTATACCCATGTAGCCCTGTGCCACAGTATTCACTACCACTCTTGTCCTCTAATAGCTCTAGGGGAAATGAGGAAGCAAGTAAATCAAGGCAACAATTACCCTGGGGGCTGGGGAGGGAGTTAACTAGTGAGACTGAATGCCAAGAGCAAAGCTGTGACTCACACAAGAAGCTGCTGTAGTCCAGGAAGAATTATAAGCTCCCTCAAAAGGCTGGTTCTTCTCAGAAAAAAAATTCTAGGAGAGGATTAACTATAAAACATATCCAAGATTTCAACAAACTAGAAGGGGACTTGCCTCCTAAAATCATTTTCATAAATCTCTCCTGTAACTAAGTCCAGTCAGGATGTCCACTCTTGAAGAGGGACTTAGCTAGTACAAAAAGGGGGTCAAGAAAGATAAGGTAATAATAAAAAATTATTACTAATATATTTACTGAGCCACCGCACGCAGCATTATCTCCATTTTTATAATGAATAAAGTATAAATCCAACAACAATAAGAGCATCACTGTCTAAACTAGAACACTTTCAGTACTTAACGTAAAAGTTAACCTGGTACCTATTACATCGACAGCTCTTGTAGGCCATGAAGGTATTTAAACATTACAAACGACTAAATGACTCATTAGAATTAAATCCAGGCCAGGGGCTATGGCTCACACCTATAATCCCAGTACTTTGGGAGGCAGAGATAAGAGTATTGACTGAGCCCACAGGTTCAAGACCAGGCTGGGCAACTTGGTGAGACCTCATTTCTACAATAAATCAAAAAATTAGCAGGGTGTGGTGGCTACTTGGATGGCTGAGGCGGAAGGATCCTCTGAGCCCAGCAGGTTGAGGCTGCAACGGCCATGAGCATGCCACTGCACTCCAGCCTGGGTGACAGAGTGAGATCGACTCAAAAAAAAAAAAAATTCCAAAGTATAAAATCCGACTATCCTTAGAATGTTGCGTTAGCCCGGATTCTTCTGCAACATCACAGTGATCACATTTTCCCTAAACTATAGGAACTCCAGTAAAATGAACTGAAATACTGTCCATAAGATGTTGAAATACCAAAGCAGAAACTCACATATATTAACAATAAAATGCTAAATTGGAACTGTTTCAGAAAACGTACCATGAAGGGCTATCATACACCTATATTCTCTACCATTTATTTCACAAAGAAAAGCCCATTCCCACTTTGTATTCAAGCCTCAAATGTATCCAGTATATGAGCTTTTATAGAAAGGTCTCTGCACTCAGACTTGCTTTATCAATTAAAGATTAGATCGATTTGGGAAAGACCTCTAACAGACATAATAGCAATGTGTTCCAGGAATGTGCTGAATTACTGATGACAAAATAAATATACAATTGAGCCTGGGCATTCAATGATTTGAGTTAATTTTTGTTACTCTGGTTTTACACTGGTAACCCTAAAATTCCAAAACAGGAGGTATTTGGCAACTTTGCAGAGGTATCAATTTGAACTCGATTAATCAAGATGGAATGCAGGAGGGATCATTCAGCTACAATGCCACCATCCAGCAAAAGCAAGCCAATAAAGTTATTATTTCTATACAAAATAATTCTTAATTTAAAACAAAAACTGTCCATTCAAGTGACAGCCATCAAAGAAGATGAGTTATAAGGTTAACAGAAAAAAGCTAAAAGATCTTAAAAAAAAAAGATGGCTCATAGCAAGGAAAAAAAAACCAGATACCACCAAGTAGTCACTCAATTTTTAATACCAGGAAAAAGTTATTGCACCAAATTTTAGGGGGAAAACGATAAGTGTTTGCAAATCCCAGGTGGTCTCAGGAGGTATCTCACAACTGTCAGGGGTTGGGGAGGGATGGGGCAGGAGTAAAATAATTTTAATATCTGAGTTTGAGGTAAAATTCAAATAAACCTCCAGATTCACTCCTCCAGATTCACTCCTCAAGCAGTAACCTATTACAACTTTAACAACTAAAACTCCCTATAAAAAAATACTACTTGCCCATCTTCCCATACTGACTTAATCTTTACAAAAGGTGCTAACTGCCAAGCAACCGGAAACTGGAGATAAAAAAAAAGATTAAATTGCAGATTCTTTCTTTTTTTTTTTTTTTGAGTTGGAGTCTCATTCTGTCACCCAGACTGCAGTGGCTGCTCCCGGCCACCACAGCCTCCACCTGCTGGGCTCCAGCGATCCTTCCGCCTCAGCCTTCCGAGTAGTAGCCGGAACTACAGGCGTGCACTACCACGCCCGGCTAATTTTTGATTTATTGTAGAGATGAGGTCTCGCCAAGTTGCCCAGGCGGGTCTCGAACCGGCAGGCTCAGGCAATCCACTCACCTCAGCCTCCCAAAGCGTGGGATTACAGGCTGAGCCACCGAGCCGAGCCCGGCTCAAATTGCAGATTCTACACAGCAAGGACACACACACAGATTAATCAACACTCTTTTTTTTTTTCTCATTTTATGCCATAAGCTGAAGGCTCAATAAACAGACCTAAAAAACACTGGATCTTTAAAAAGTTAATGTGCTCCAAGCACATTATGAACAGTCCACAGATAAACTGTTACATCATTAGATGTTATTTTAACTCATGCAGTAATGGCATTTATATGAGCTAAAACACCCTCAATAGCATAACGTAACTGCAATGGTGACTTCTACCCACTGTTAGAAATTCAAAGGCAGGCCACTGTGGTGCCTCATGCCTATAATCCCAGCACTTTGGGAGGCTGAGGTGAGAGGGTTGCCTGAGGTGAGGACTGCCTAAGGGCTCGAGACCAGTCTGGGCAACTTGGCATAGCCTAGACTCTACAATAAATAAAAAACTTAGCTAGGTGTGGTGACACGTGCCTGTAGTTTCCAGCTACTTGGAAGGCTGAGGCGGAAGGATTGCCTGAGCCCAGCAGGTAGAGGATGCGGTGGCATGAGCATGCCTGGGCAACAGAGCGAGACTCCACCTCCAAAAATAAATAACTCAAGGGCATTTAGCAAATACTAAAATATTAACACAACTAACTAGAATTCAGTCTCAATATACATAAAATGGGATTACTATCTTTGTTCTTGTGGTAGACACAGCTCAAAAAGTTGGAAGCTACAGTTAATGTTCATCAAGTTCTACAAGTACTTAAGTATTTTATATACAATGTACACCTGAGCATATTTTAAAATCCCTTACAAAATCTTTGACACACTTCTATATAACAGAAAACTCAGTTGCAGCTAGTTTCCACAAGCTACCCAAAGAACTCTTCCCAAAAAACCTAGACTGTAAGAACCTACAAAACCCACTATCACAGTGAAGTTTAATAAAATAACAACTCTGAATCACGGCTAATTACGGGGCAGCCTACTCCTTTATCACTGCTAAAAAAAAATACCCGAATAAGGTAAAAAAAACTTTCCCGTCTACAGTAGCTAGGTTCACTAACTTTCGTTCATGCTTAAATTCACTTCTTTTGACTTATGAGTTCGTCATTACTAAGTGAATCTCTTTAAACAAAAATCCTTGCAGGGGTTTCCAGCACGGAAGTCGGTGAACATCAAGTTTACCAGGACCAAAGCAGAATGACCGGAACGGAGGCCCGCGCAAGGCCTTCCCCACGATTTGGCCAAGCGACTCCGCTCTCGGCCAACTGTGAGTCAGTCCTCCAGCAGGTGCCGTGGACCCTGACGCCTGTGCTGTCCACAGGCGTACCGGTTGCCTGACGCTGCATTCTGCCATGGTTTAATCACCAATTACACAAGTGAAAATTCCCGAGCTGTTTTGTAGTGCACTATCCCACTGTGACTCTTAAACAGAGAGCACTTAGCACATACTGACCTGGGTTTTTCTCCATCAAGTGCCAACTGAGAACATGTATGGTACCAAGTAAAAACGCAAGGGGACAGGTTCACACACACTTTCCTTTGTTTATGAGCCATGTACCAACAGCTCAAACTCTGGTTAAGAGGTTTCAACTACAATAAAAGCAACCTCCTCCGGCACTGAAAAGGTTTTTGGTCAATGTTAACAAAATTAAACTCACTAATCTCTCCACGCTGAGCAAGGGGGGGAAACCCCCGCTTAGGGTATGAGAAGGGAAAGCGAAAATGTAAAAATTGGCAGGTTCTCTATCTGAAGATTTCCAACTAGTGCCTTTTACTTTTTCTCCAAAAGTGGAAGCCGTTCCAGAAAGAGGAAAACCATTCCCGGGAATGGGCAAACGAATATACGCTGCAGCGTGCGGCAGCCACGGGAAAGGGCAGCGAAGACCACCAGGATCAAAACCAGCCAGGAGAGAAGCCGCCCACCGGAAAGTCCCGACGGCTTCCCGTCCTACCCCTCCCCCCGGCGCGGCTCCCGAAGCGGAGGTGGTGCCCGCGCGCACGCGCCAGACGTCACCACGTCCTCTCCCCCTCGCGGGGGCCGTCTGATGTCACAGGGCGGAGCCAGCCCGAAGGCGCCGCCGTTGACCCTGCTGTTACCAGGCACGCGAGCAGCCAATCAGCACACGGCGCCGCCGCTGCCGGCCGGCCTTTGAACTCGGCACGGCAACTTCCTGCTGTTTGGCGAGTACACAGTGCAATGCAGTATGTCTGTCAGCGCTGCGGCACAAAGGAACAGCCATTTTGTGACTGAGCTGGACCTGCACCAAGATGCCAGGGGCTCACAGAACTGCCCGCGGGCTAGCTATCGAGCTGCCCTTTATTTCAGCACCAGAGCATCAAAGATGGGGACAGAAGGGAAGGGAAAAGGGTTTTGGCACTTTGGGTTTCGGTTCATTTTCAGTCTTCTCAAAAATCCCCATTTTTAAAGTATAATCAGCGTCATAAAATGGCTGCCACTTAAACTGCCTGTTCCAGTCCACAAGCAACTGCATTATGCCATTTATAATCATCCCCAGCCTTTTAGAATAACTGCTAACGCGATGGTGAAAATTAAGATTTAATCACACCTCAGATTATCAAAATAAATCTGGCTCAAAAGCAGACGACTTGAAGATAAATTTAATAAACGTTTCAGTTCTTAAGATAAATTGCAAACGTAGTGTCCTAGAACACAACTCTTTGTGTGCAGTTCCATCCTTCTCGCCCATTTTCATTCTGCTAGTACAGACATTATCCCCAAGCTGCAAATTATTCAGATAGAGTGTGGTATACTTTTTATATGTCCAACACTGAAACTTTGTTTTATGTTTTAAGTACTTGGAAATTTTACAAATATCAAATGCTTTCGAAATCACATTTTTGAAAGTGGATTTTTAATCTTCAAAAATCATGATAAACCAAGTATAACTTACTATACTTAAATAAGCATTAACTTTAAAACACAGGAATACAAACTTATATAACCACTATTAAGTAGTGCACTATTTCCAAAAACAGTTAATTACCAGGTTTTACCTAAATTTGCACTTATTCCTTCCAGATCCTAAAGTAATTCTCAGACCAAAGTTTATTTGACCTTCAAACGTCTCTCCTTTCATCCCCCTGTGGCTTGGGCTGCAAAAGTGATTTTTGCAGTATTTCATAAACACTATACTTTGTGCCATAAAAACTCTGATGGCATAAGGAACCAACTACTAGTTACAGAGACAGTATCCTATCTCTCAACTCACTAAAAGTAACATTAATCTACATTAAAACACCACTAACATCCTTTAACTTTACAACTTTAAAAGGAAGTGATGTCATAATTATGTACATGTAATAAGGTGTGCAATTTAGGGTAACAGTAATTCAAAAGTAGCTATCTTCCCTTTAAGGAGCCTCACATATTTTTGACACTCATCAGGAATATGATTCAAAGTATACTTGACAACACATTTCCAAAGTGTAGTACATGCTTCTTGTCCAGCTCTAACCACTTCTGCCAGTAGGTAAATGCCTGTCAACTTCCAAGTAGTTTTCCAGGTGAGAGTAAAAATATTAAAAGAATAGCAACACTGCTCCTTTTTTAAATTAGAAAGCATAGCCTGATCAATGATGTTAACCACAAACCTTGCATAAAAAAACCAAAACCATGTGAGACTATGCAAATGATATACTCAGGGGAGTAACAATTTTAGTATTAAATCTTTAATAATTTGTCAAATATACCTAGGGAGTTTCCCATTTCTTCAAATTGTCATTACTTTCCAGAAAAATCACTTTATAATAGTAGAAAAGTTTTCTGTCCTCCACATAATCTAGTAATTACATGGGCAACTCAATTAATAAGACAGCAGTCCAAACTGGGAGACAACTCAATTGGCAAAAAAATTTGGTAACTTATTTTTAAAAGCAAAGACCCAGCACATTTTTAGTCTAAAATAAATAGAATTCAACATCTTAGTAATAAACCATATTCAAAACTTCAAAATTAACTAACCTAATGGGAAAAAATGTTATTTATTTTTACAAAATTATAAAAGTAAAAGTAGAATTGAGGAAAAAAAAAATCACATAACCAATCACATGTGTTAACTACATGATTTAAAATGTATGACAATTCATTATGAATACACATCAAGAAATGCATTTATATACACTTTTAAAAATTAAAATACAGAAGTCATACAACAAAAACATCTTAGAGGCTTTATTACTTTGTCACTAGTAAGATACTCCAAGGAATATGAAACAAATCATGATTTGAACAAACAGTACATTTGTAAGCTTCAGAAAATAAAGCATTCCAGACGACTGTCAAGGTACATCAATAAACTTAAAACAACTACCACTAAAATGTAGGGATAAAATGCTACCCCTACCAAACAGAAAGTACCGTCTTAAGCATATAAATGCAAGCCTTAAAATATTTTAATATAAATATACAATTATAATCACAGCAACAAACACAAAACAGAAGTATATTAACAACATTCCAGGATTCGTGATTACAGGTTTGATTTCATAAATGCTGGAACTCTAACCATCAAGTAAATGCTTTGATAAATCATATCAAAATTTCCTAAAATGTCAAGTGTATCAAAAGAAATATAGAGTCAGATAAAAATATAAACTGAGAGGCATCAGTCAAAAGGTCCTTTTTGCGATTTCATTTTTAAATGTACATTTTTTCATTCATATAACTTTCTCAAATGTCTATTTACTATAATTTACTACTACAAGGCTCCTCTATGGCCCTCAGTTACAAGTTTGGATATCCTAGATTCTTCAAAGAAAAAATTTGCCTTGTATGTAAAATGGTGCAATGCAGCAATGGCTAAACCGACAAGGTCATTTTTCTGCAGTACAAAACCCTAAAAACTGAAATTTACTGACAGAAAAACTGTAGATTACAGGAAAGGCCCCTTTGAATAAAGGTACCTTACCTTTTGACTGCTGTAACAGGCCTTAAGTCACAACTCAACTTTCATAAATTGCTACCAAAAAATTAGGGTGTGGCATATTAGCAATCTCAAGGTCATGCTTTAAAATAACGAATCCAAATTGGAAAAATACTTATAATAAAACAGACAGCACGCCGTGTCTGTCAAGGTAAACAATTGTAAGCTGAGGTTTCCCCCAAAAAAAGACAAAAAGGAAGAAAGTTGATAGCTCATACCTCGATGCATTGCTGTGTAGCGAACTGTCTTCCTCTTGGCTTTTGTCCTTATTTCTCATCATCTTTTAATTCTTAAATATTAAGGGGGAGGGGGAATCTGTGTTTGCTTTGAAGTCCTGTGCCCAGGTATTTACTGTCAAAAGTTGAAAGAAAGGTAAGGTCCCGGCTTCTATCGATGGTTTTTATTATCAGGAACAAAGTCCTGACGATGTTAACGATATTGTTATAATACAACAACGGCAAGCACTAAAAAACAAAATATTTCTACTTTTTCCTTTAAAAAAAAAAAAAAAAACAGGGTAAACCAAACAGTGGAAGCATCACTATCAATAAGGAAAGTTTCTCAAAGTAACACACTGGATACAAATAACAATCTCTTTTATCTTATTGCGTCATCCAAGAATTTCTCGTATTTACAGAAAATAAAGCAAACTTTAACATATAAACGTTTAAAATTATCACTAATGATCGTAAACTTACCTGATCCATGTAGTATGTCCAAAGCAAGAGTCCTATCTAGTAGTAGAAAAATATCAGATCCCAAATAATTAAAAATAAAGGCAAAATCCTCCGTTAAAAAACAAAAAATAAATTAAATAATCCTCAAATATGTTAACTGATCAAAAAAATAAAGCAACAATTAATACCAAAACGCGTCCGAAAGAAAAAAACCTCATTAGGAGAGCGCACAAAAATGGAGGTGCGCCATGGCTTCTAAGCTGGAAAAAACAACGACCTGGGCTCTCAGTACGGCTGCTTCTTTCCAACAAGGCACGAAAAGAAAGCTCTTAAAAGCTGCTTTTCTCCCTAAAAAAGGTTCGAATCGACCCCAGTAAGTCACCAGGAGAGGCAGGGGGCTGCGGGGGCCCCCTGAGGCTGCCCGAAAGTTAGGGAAAGTTGCGTAAAGTGAGGCAAAGGCAGGGAGCAGAGCGCGCTCTCTCTAAGGCACAGCCGCCATCTAGAGCCTCCTTCCCAGCTCTGAGAGCTCTGCCTTTGATTGACACTCTCTACATTTACCCCACAACTCAGGTGATGTACCATAGACCCACCCCTTCATCTCCACCAAAAAAAAAAAAAAAAAAAAAAAGATCCTCCATCCCAGGGAGCCTGAGGACCCCCACCCCCACACCTCCCTGCCCCTCCAGACCACCCCAACAGGGGGAGGGGGAGGGCTTCTTAACCCCCTCTGGCTCAAGCACCCTTTTTAAGCCAGAGAGAAATGTAATTTGTTCCTTTTGTCTAAAGATCTGCTAAATATTTCAGTCCTTGAGCTAAAATAACTTCCTCCCTGGACAGGAAGTGGTGTTTTATCAAGCCATTTTGAAAAAGGGATAATTCTTAGAGAATATAAAGCTCAGCTTAAGTACCATTATTTTTAAAACTTAACCCCCCATGGGCAAAAATGGTCCTAAATAAAAGTAAAATCTTAATTTCATAAATGAAATTTAACTTCTGCCTTTTTTATGATGCCTAAAAATCATGAGAACAAAGTTTAAGGGGGAATTTTCCATCCCAACTGAAGAAAGGGGTAAATTTTACAACTCAAGAGCGCCTCCCTAGTGTTCAGTTGCATTAGAGCAAAAATTAATGCAACCAATTTTTATTCAAGAATCTAGATTTTTCTTTGTACTTTCACAAAATTGTTTAACCCATTATATAACCTTGGAAACTGTACCCCCCCCAATTATCATAGCCACAATATATTTACTTCCCATACTCATTCAGGCAAAACAAAGATCTTCAAATTCAAGAGTATGGACCAACCATGGTCACCTTTAAATAAGAAACCAATAAATTCCACCTCCAAAACCATCGACACACGTATCTCAACACTTCACTTGTATTTCCAAATTATAATATACACCCATTCCAACAATGGCAAATTATTAACAACTGGTAAAATATTATAGCAAATTATCATTGTAGTCACAGGGCAAAATTCTCCAAAATTTCAAAACCATGTGATCAATAAAAACAAAATTATCACTAACTCCAAAACCAAATATTTCATATTCTCACCAAGTACCCCATGTAGACAAGTAAACACATTCACACACCCAAATAATCCAAGCAAACACACACACACACACACCCAAATAATCCAATCAACTTTCCTTACTCAAAATAACGTGGCAGAACCAAGTCCTTCCCTCACTGGGGAAATCCATTTTAGATTTACACCAAACAAAAACAATGTGGAATCTGGGTAAGCACAAAAACTCCATAATCAAAACTGTACCAATTCCATACTTTCTACGTTTTATATCAAGATCAAATTCCAAAATCCCACTTTTGAATTTACACAAAAACCAACTACCTCAAATTAGTCAATGAGAACAGCGCGCATGTATTGTTCATGAATGTTTATGCTATCATATTTTGACATTAATCACAAGCACAGCATGGTTAACAAAATAAACAAGCTGAACTATTCTTTTTCTCTGTATAATGGGAAAATATAATCGATTCATTTGGTATACCAAAATAAATCCTACTACCTTTGTAATAGTTATTGAAACTGATATTAGCTGTTTAGCAATCAACGAAAACCTGGCATTTAAAACTCTAATGTATGTTGTCTATGACATAGTGATGTGATTCATTTATTCTAAATTCCCAAATGTACAGAAAAAAGATAATACATTAATTCTATTTCAAATTTATATAAAATGTATTATACACATAACTGCCAATACAACTTTAAGTCCTTTTGCAATACCCTAAGGACACCAACCTATAAATCCAACATTTCCTCCTCTGGAGACAGCTTAATTTAAATATTCAGATGAATAGTCTATCAAGATATTTTATTTATAAGTCAAACTATTTCAATTGACACAAAAATAATTCAGGGAGAAACACTAAACCACTCATCTCAAATTCTGAGGCAACAGCATTTTGTTTTAAAAGTTCACTAAAAACTAATGGCAGATTAAAGACTATTACTACCTACTGACGAAATTTTTTGAAAGGTGTTTCATGAAACCACAAACAAAATAGCATTTCAACCAAATGACAATCTCAAGTCACAGACAAATTTCCACAACTTTATGAAAAGACAAATCTTCATCAACCAAGTAAAACATTTTCCAGCACACCATTTCCATTTTGCCAGCTTTATTCAATACACTTTACTACTGGGCAACTGTAAAGGTCAAAATAGTATTAAAACAGTAAGTGAACATTTAATGAAATGTCTGCTTTAAAAAAAAAAGCCCAAACTGAGAAATTTGAAAGTGTCATAAATTTTATTGAAGTTAACATTCCACGAGGTCATACTCATACAAATCAAATGGAAAAAATTCCAGGCATACAAACTTTATCAGTGTTCAGTGTGCTACTTTTCTTCTCCAAATGTCAAAATGTACTTGTTTTAATAGCTCAAAAAAGTCTTTGGAAAGTCAAATCCACTGTCCATTTGTGTTGAATAAGAAACCTATGTCTTCACTTCATGGAATCCATGTTAAAAGAACCCTGTCTTGGTAGTTTATTATCACAGGACTCTTGTATTATTCCATTTTCCTCAATTCCCCATAGTGGAGTGCCATCTTGATTTTTCAGTGGTAAGATCCATTTGAGACTCTTCAAGCTGACTGGGTGCTTGATGAAAAAATTAAAAGAAAAAAATGCTGTTGGAAATCTCAGTCTTTCAAACAGAAAACATCCACCCACCTTGAAGATATCCTACCATACAACAAGCTTTAATTTTGAACCAGCTTTCAACTGTGAAACCATGAAGTTGTATGCAAAGCACACACACAACTCCTCAATGATAGAATGAAAGATTGTACACAAAAGTAACAAAGTTCTACTGTCAGATGTACTTATTTGTATTCAGAAAAAAGGAGTCAAATTTTTAATACTTAACACTAACATCATTATACTGTGTACATGTATAAAACAAAAATTAAAATTCAAAATTCCTGGAAAGCTAAATTACAGACACACTGTGGATTCTAAATCTCAATGTAGAAAACTTTCCAAGCTTCTTCAAAGAAAACTAATTATAGAAAAGAATCTTAAGGGATTGAAAAGAAAAAAAAAAAAAACAAAGCAGTGGATCACATCCTAGTTTTCCAGTCCAACAGATGTTAATTTTGTTTAGATAATGTAAACAGTCAATGTAGATGGCACCATCTTTAGCTACATAGCTAAGAACACAGAAAATATGTAGCCATCAGGAAAAAAAAATGAACATAAAAAATGCAAAATATCTGCCTGGTTTATTTGATATTTGCCATAAAATGCTATGTGTTTTCAAATTATATACAACTAAAATACTCTTAATGCCAAAATATCAAATGTCCCTCACAGAATAACTTAAGCTGAAGGGAGAAACGAGAAGTCAGGTTATTTTTACTACCAAATAAATAATCCAGATTCATCATGATTGATTTTCTTAAAAAAAGTTTTAAACCCTAGCCTTCTCTATAAATTTTCCAGCTCTCCAACTGAATCTGTAAGATACAGCAAAGGATGACTGAACTGGTGGTAAATAAATATAAGGGTTTTTTTGTTCATTAGGTAATTCCTTATCTCCTTGACAATAATTAGGATGCACAGCTTACTATATACAATACAAAAATCTACCTAATAAACTTTGGTTAACCAAGACACTGCCATCCATATTTTTAAAGACACTGATTAAAAAGAGTGTCACATCAGTAATAAATATCAAAAGCAAGATATTCCTTCATAGAACTAAATGACTAATTTTATTCCCCATATCAATAAAATATCTTCCATTTGATTTTATTCCTTAAAATTAGAGCATGTACTACAAATAAATATAGAAACAAATAAGTATAGAAAAATACCACCATTCTTCTCAAATCATAAACCAACATCTTCTCAATCTGTTATAAGATTCAAACTCTAAATGAGGTTAGCAATGTAAATATTATTATAATGAACAATGACACTAAAAATGCATTAACATCAAATTATAGTCATAGTTCAATAGCTAGAGTTGCAATTTTTTCAATTTGATACCTTAAATGAAAAACTCAACGCTTTACATTGTTCTGTCACAGGACAAGAGTTTAACAGGGACATGATACAAAATTTCTTTCTAAAACCATTATTTAAAAGAAAGTCAAAGGAAAAGTTAATGACCTTATTAATGTCACTTCAAAACTACTCAATAAAATATACTGTGATAATAGCAGAGATTAGAAAACAGTAGTGTATTTGTCATGCTATCACAGACATATATTTAAAGATAGCAAAAAAAAAGAGAAAGAATGCTACAAGAGAAAACCAACAACTCTTATGTCATTAAAATGCCATGATCAATCTGCACTCTTGCAAAGCCAATTCAAAGCCAAAAGTGAGAATTTTGTTAATAAGCACATGTGCTCAGTCACACATCAAAACATGTAAAAAGTATCAGCAAGCAATTTAGGAGCAATCTATTTATTTTTGTAGAATTCCAAATTCTTATAAAAACTATTATTTACAAATAGCAAAGTTACATTGAAAAATAAAAAAAGGATTAGTTAAGACTGCATTCTGTGAGCCTCGAAATTTTCTTTGAAAAACAAATTCATAATTCTTCAGCTGTAAAATGTAAATAATCATAGTACCTACCTCTTGTGGCAGTAGTGAAGATCAAATGTAAGTTAATACATTTATAGCACTTACATTGTCTAGCATATAATATCTTAATAAATGTTAGCTCTCATTCCAAATCAAAGCTATAACTTGGTTACACCACAATTATCCAAGTAACTTTAGGATCTAAGAACTAACCTTATGGAATCAAAATAATTAATATTATAATTTATATTCCAGTAGTAAAACTATCTCTGAAAAATATATGGGGTCAGTGGTCTTGCTTTAAAATAAAATCAATATCCTACAGAAAACTGGGCAGGGTTTAGATCTCAAACCCTTACTCCACTTCCCTCTCCAATAATGTATGAATTACTGCAGACACACTGAAGAGATCTAGAATTCCATAATCAGACAGACCTAGATATTTTCTGTATTTTACATATTAGCTTTAAGCACCTAATATGGTTAGAATTTTTCCATTTTGATATTCACTCATTTAAAAAATTTGCTTGTTCTAAGACCACTCCCATAGCAAAAATAAAAACTCCGGTGGTAAGAAAGCTTCAATGAGTATCTGCTACCTCCTAAAATCCCCAAATATCATATACAGAAGAATATAAAATTGAGCATGGAGATCTTCTCTTTATTTTTAATCTAAATAGTGAGAGAGAGGCTCTCACTATGTTTCCTGAGTTGGTCTTGAACTCCTAGGCTCAAGAGATACTCCCACCTCAGTCCCTCTAGTAGCTGGGAACACAAGCATGTGCCACTGCACCCAGCTAAGAACTTTTCTTTAAATTCTATTTGAGTAAATAAATATGTTCACAAAACACTGGGACATCATAAAATACATTGTTAGTTGAAATACAAGCAAGTGATTCATCATCTGGATTGGGTTTAAGAAGGGTTCTCTTAAAATAATCTTCTTGCCTCTATTTTTCAGCAAATGTTCCCATTTTTAATAGCAAAGAAAAATGGGGGGGCAGAGAGTAGTATATGTAAAAAGAAATTAATAATGATTCTTAATTTTTTTAATGGATGGCTCTAACAAAGTTACTAATATATAATGTACTTCTATCATTTTAAAAGTTAAAAACTGGGCAACCCCTTCGGGTCCCCTCCTACGGTGGGAGCTTTTCTGTCCTCTCAATAAATCCTGCTTAAAAAAAAAAAAAAACTTAAAAATTTATTTCAAAACTAAAGGGATAAATAGGTACAAAATTATAATCTAGAGCAAATATCCATCCTTCCCATCAGGTAATTAAGATTCCTCATGCTTATGACTTGACCTCAATCTTCTTTGTTGTAAAGTTGTAAGTTCACTTACGTTATCAGTGCCAAAAAATAGCTTGAATCTTCAACAGAATATAGAGTAACAATTCTGGGTATTAAATAAGATGGGCGTAAACACTAACTATAAAATAAACAAGATTAATTATGACAACTAAGAAAAGGAATAATCTAATTTAAGGTTTTATATCAAATCAAATCTTCCTATAATTGTTCCTACTGGTTTAAAACTTAACGGTAAGGTGGGGTACAGTGGCTCACGCCTATAATCCCAGCACTTTGGGAGGCAAAGGTGAGAAGACTGCCTAAGCTCCTGGGTTCCAGACCAGTCCGGGCAACTTGGCAAGACCTCATCTGTACGATAAATCAAAAAAATTAGCTGGGTATGGAGGTGCATGCCTGAAGTTCCAGCTACTTAAAAGGACTGCCTGAGCCCAGCAGGTCAAGGCTACAGTGGCCGTGATGGTGCCACTGCACTCCAGCCTGCGCGACAGAATGAGACTCCAACTCAAAAAGAAAAGAAAAAAAACTTGACTGTAGGCCGGGTGTGGTGGCTCAAGCCCATAATCCCAGCACTTTGGAAGGCCAAGGCTAGAGGACTGAGGCCAGGGGTTCAAGATCAGCCGGGGCAACTTGGTGAGATCTCGACTCTACAATAAATCAAAAAAATTAGCCAGGCATGGTGGTGCATGCCAGTAGTTCTAGCTACTTGGAAGGCTGAGGCAGAAAGGATCTTCTGAGCCCAGCAGGTTGAGGCTGCGGTGGTTGTGAGCGTGCCACTGCACTCCAGTCTGGGCAACAGAGACTATGACTAAAAAAAAAAAAAAAGAAAGAAACCAAAAGACTTGACTGTATATGCAAGCTAAGAGACAGAGCTGAAGAGAAAGAGAGAAGTCACTTCAAATTTTTACTCAGTCAAAATTCTGGCTTTGAGGCATACCTAAAAATAAATATTTAATGCATGAAAATTTATGCTTTATTAGTGAACTATACTTTGTTTATTAGACCCAAAACACTAGCTGATAAACAATGTTTAACAGAAGTCATATTTATGCAATAAATCAAGTACTTACGGAGCATCTATTTGTGTTAGGCAACTAATCTCTTTACAGTATGAAAGCCAATAACTGTACTGCATTAGGAAGGTTTTTGCCTCTACCCTCACCATTCCATTATCAAAAAACAATAAGACCCTTCTATTTTCCAGCCCTATTAGCCATTTGTACAATGCAAGCTAAAGTAGCAATAGGCAAAATTATCTAGATTCCCAAATGTAAGTAAAAAATAATTTTTTTACAAAAATAGCTAGTATATAATTACTAGAAAAAGTTGTCAATAAATAAATCCTTTTGAGAATCTACCCACATTCATTTATACAACCTTCTTACCAACTCCTTCCCACTATTTATCAGGTTGAGAGTTAAGAAAAACTATTCCGCAGAGGTGGTAACCACATCTTCTAACATCAAACATAGCTTCAGTCTCATTCAGGCAGAAGAACTTTTTGTTGGCCTTTACATTTTAAAAAGTTCAGTATTATTTAACTTATTACAAGTAATTACAACACTGAAAATCATTAAAAAGTATGTTTCTACTGCCAAAAGAGAAACCTAGGGCTTGAGGAGTTCTACACAGGTAGGGTAAAGTTGTCAAAAGGGATAGACGTAGGATCCAAGGCAAGCTTCCCATACAGAACAGACAGTAAAATATTTTAGGCTCTGTGGCCATTGGGTACAACTCCTCTCAATTCTGCCATGTTAGTGAAAAAGCAGCTGCAAACAAGACTAAATAAAAGAGCACAGCTGGGTTGAAATAAAACTTTATTTATAAAAACAAAGATGAGTTTACCAACACCAAATCTAAGCTACAGTGTTAGAACCATGTTCAAATGTGGGTTTGTTTGCATTTTAGCTTGCTTGAGTTTAAGTGAAGAAAGAAGAAAACAGATTGAGGTATATTGATAAGCAAAATTTAGTAAACTTCATACACATCTAATCATGTTGAGTTTCTTGTTCTGTGTTGAGCTTCACTAAATAAATCCCTCTATATTTTTTACAATTCTGACTCTACTCAAAATTTCCAAAGTCATACTTAGAATTTAAAAACAGATCAAGCATGTAAATTGATTAATACTTACTCAATGCCTCCACCAGTTTCTACTATGTTCAATGAGCTCTTTAAAGGATTCCATCTGGGGTTCATATTTCTGCAGAAGAGAACAACAACTTAATTTTATGCATAGAAAACAAATAATTAAACACAATTTGTAGCAGTTAAGTTCACTCACCAGTAGACCAAAATACACATGTAATCCAAACAGAAGACATAAAAGTTCTGAGGATATCATAAATTTGTACAGGAGGTTCACCTATAGAATGTTACTATAAAATCACAAGCCTAAGCCTTAGCCCCTAAGAACTCCATGAAAGGAGGTTAATATCTGGGCTCCCTAGGTGGATGTGATGGACAACCCGGGCTAGAAACTAATCTACTTTCAAGTCTTTTAAAGTAAAGTTTATATTACTCAGCTGTAAGGATATTTCTCTCACTTCTTACTATTACCATATTATGTCACATTATGTCTTTAATCAACACTATTCCTAAGACAAAGTGTTAGAAAGGAATTTTTAGGCATCATTTCATACTACTGTGATTTACTCAATTAAATAAACACTAATGCCCTTCTAAAATATGTACTTGATTACAAAAATACCATGATTTTCACAAGTTAGATTTAAGTATCTCATAACTAGGCCGGGCACAGTGGCTCACACCTATAATCCCTGAATTTTGGGAGGTAGAGGCAGAAGGATTGCATTGAGTCAAGAAGTTTGAGATCAGCCTAGGCAGCAAAGTCAGATGTCTACTACCAAAAAAAAAAAAAATTGCCAAGCATGGCGGCATGTGCCTGTAGGCACAGCTACTTGGGAGGCTGAGGCAGAAGGATTGCCTCAGCCAAGAGGTTGAGGCTGTGGTGAGGTGTCATTATGTCACTGCACTCCAGCCTGGATGACCTCACACCTCTACAATAAATCAAAAATTAGCTGGGTGTGGTGGCGCGTGCCTGTGGTTCCAGCTACTTGGAAGGCTGAGGCAGAAGGATCGCCTGAGTCAGCAGGTCAAGTCTGCAGTGGCCAAGTCTGCCACTGCACTCCAGCCTGGGCAACAGAGTAAGATTTCAACTCAAAAAAAAAAAAAAGTACCAACTTAAGGCTTTTAGAAGGCAAAAGAGCAAAGTTCAGGACTTAAGTCATTTTGACAACTCATAATCAAGAAACACAGCAAAGATCTCCTTCAAAATTACTCTAAAAGTAGGTGCTAAAGTTGACAAATGAAGAAGTTGACAAATGAAGCAATTTAAAAGAAAAACAACATTATTTTTAAGTTTCTAATTTTAATCTGACCTTTTAAGAAAGAATTTCGTGAACAAAGATAAATCTTAAACCCACCAAGTAAAATAAACTGACTTAACTCCTAAGAGAAGAATGGATCTGATTTATGAAATCTTCATTTAAAAAATGTAAGTTAAACCTCTCACACTGGTTTAATAACATGCCTATAAGTAAGTTACCTACCTCTGGGTTCTCACACCACCAAAACCAGAATACGGATCTCACTTCACATCACCAAGAAAATTACTGACACCAATGTAATCTACCACAGCATCTCCTTCCCCATGTCTCATCCCAAAAAACTGTTATCAATGTAATCTACCACAGCATCTTCTTCCTCAAAATTGACCAAGCCTAAAATAGTATTTTGCCATCCTTTGAAAGAGGGGAGAAAGGAGTCGAGTTGAGTTAAAATAAACTATGAAAAGTTGATGATTTTGCTCCTATTTCTACCTATCCATAATGTTTTACAATACTATGGTTTCTGATTTAATAAATTAATAGGTATAATGTACATAACCATTTTGGTTGTTGGTCCTTTTAAAATAAAAGGCAAGCAGAGCTTCAGTCAATTCTCATATTATTAGCCAATTTACACTCTTCTTAGAATACTTGGTTTTTAAAACAATTTTTAAATTTAAGAATAAAATAGGAGCACTATAAAAATCTATCTTCAACAAAAATACAATAGTGATAGTCATTTATACTTCTAAGAACTCACAAACCATAAAGTTAAAAATGTATAGCTTGATAATCTAAATTATAATGATTATGATTACTATGTAGTCCATATTAAAGACTAATAACTTGCTTGGTAAATACTCAATTTCAAATAAATGGCTTAGTTTTAAAAAGCAAAGGAATGTTTTCCAAAATACATTACCTATCAAGTGATACACAATGTATAAATCAAAACATTCATTACACTGTCACAGAAAACATGCTACTTGAATGTTATATAAACAATCAAGTCACATCTTATTTAAAACAATGTTCAGAATATGCTTCGATTTAAATTGTAAAGGTTAATTACATTCAGAAATAATAGCCAATTTGAAATTAAAAGAATGCATTGAACCATTCAATCTGGAAGGGGAAGGTAGCTGGTAAAATGAAGGCATTTATCCTTGAAGTATAGAAATTTCATAAAAGAAGTTAAATAGACCACAGCAGACAAACTATAAGTCCTCTTGTTTATAATTATGGTCGGCTAAAAATATTACATAAAAATACATTCAACTTTATACCTATTATTACAAAAACCAACAACTGAATTTATTGAAGCATTCTAAACTCTATTGTTTGGAGACAATATTACCCCTGAATTGCCTGCCAACAATCACATGATAAAAGTTTATGTAAGAGAATTAGACACTCCTTAAAATTATTTTTATCACACAATTTAAGAGCTAAGAGGGATATTAAGATATTGGAAGCTCTAAAACCTTCATACAAATTATGAGATGATGGTCCATAAAGAATAAAATGTCAAGATTGCAGGTCTTATTTACATTAGAAACTCCATCTCCTGATTGCTGAGACACAACTGTATTTTCCATTCTATCACACACCCGATTAAAGCTAGAGATGTCCCCAACTTATCTTCTTCCCCTTATGCCACTCCACAATTAAAGTCTCAGAGGATAAAAATTACTTGGTTGTCCATAATCCAAATGTTTTAATAATCAAGATACAATTGAATAATAGTAAACTAAACGTGAAAGAAAATTTACACTTGAAATTATGATCTACACCCTAAATGTCATGTCATGGTTTATGAAAGGCTTGTGATTCGGCATGGCTTCCCTTCATGACTATGGAATGTCAGGTAAATTTTTAAAGTTTTTAATCAGAACAAATGCAATCCAACTCAATCACCAGGTTGATCAGATTTTTGTGATTCAAGAAACAGTCCAAAATGCTATAATTAAAAGCAAATATTTATCACTTTGGCTCTTAAGTGGAAAACAGTGGTAAATTAGTCACCTTTCTCATGAAATATAGTATTTTAAAATAATGTACCACATTACCAACTATATTTATCTTATAAATTATCTACCTATAAAGGCAGCTACATTTAATTTGTCCTCATGTGCAAACCAATTCTGTCTATTACACAAGATTGGCACAAGCAGTAAATATCAAAACACTGAATATTAAGCACTAACAAAGATCGAAGTACATATAGTACTCTATAAAATATGATTTCCTCTAACCCTTTACCTTTATCTTGTTACTTGGAAAAGAAAGCTGTATTGCATCAGACTGGAGATTAATTTAGAGGTTACTATATCATTTAGAAGACTTTTAATTATTGACAATGGGATTAAAAAGATAAAAATCTTCACGTAACATTTCTAACCTTTCCTTTTTTAAAAATTCTAATTACACCCTTGGTAGGCCATTATAAATGTATTGCCTAATTATACTTAAACTCACGTTATGCTTCACATAAAAGACCCAATTCTCAATTTCTGTAACAGTGCCCAATCACAAGAACACCAGTTTGATACCGTTATCAACTGCATAAGGAAGCCTTAATCTTGGAACATGTGTTAAAAAAGTCTGGAGTGAAAGACGTTTTGATTTTTTTGGTAAACGTTATTATCTTTAAAAAACTATAGTTCTAAGTCTAATGTTTAGTTTTCTTTTGCACAGTATAACAAACACACATTTGAGCAAATCATAAAAAGGAAAGCTTAAGTTGAAGTAAAGGCAATAAAAATATTTCCCTTATCCCCTATTTCAATCATTAGAATAAGTCAACACCAAGCAATAAAAGATTTTACTTTACTTTCCACATACATTTTAAAGACAATGGTAAACTTGCCCTTATTTTAATTAGCTGGTCATGTGGTAATTCTTAAAACTTCCAAAAATATCCGTTATTACAGTGCCTATTTCCTCTGGCCTATCACTTTCTATTAACAACATAACATTAATTTTCAGATTCAACGTTAACTTATGAATACAAACTTATTTCCTTAAAACCATCAGTGGACCTATTTTTTAACTTCATGTTATCTAGTTTTAAGATGTGAAAATATTATATACATAGTATATTGGGCCCAACAGCTTTTGTGCCTGAAAATTACTTCTACCTTTTATGCTTTAAAAACAATTACTAAGCAACAAATTAGAAGACTCTTTAGCTGCATTACTCTCATTTCCTAGAAAACATCTCACCTTCATACCTGTTTGAGAACCACTCATGAAACAAGTAAAATGAGTATTTTAAATCAATTGAATAAGTAAGGTATGAGGTATCTACTTAGTTTTTGAAAGGTAGTTAAAAATCCTTTGGTCAGCAAATGCAAAATTCTAGGCCACTCCTAAAATGTGATCTGTATCATCAAAAACTGGCTAAAGATTGTATGTACCAGATTGTCAAGACGTAATTCTGATGCCTCTACTGTAGGTTTAAACACAAACCTAAAGCACCATTTTACTTAAAGTACTAAATGTCATCCTGCTTCAATATAAATTACATGCATCAACTGTTTTAATTGTAATACAAGTGTTTTGGTGTACAGCAAAGAAATTTGATGGATAGTGAAACAGTTGACAGTCTGTTTCACTGACAAACTTTAGGAATGTTTTCCTACTTAAATGCTGGTAACTACTCAATTTCGGATGCTGGGTAAAAACATTTACTTACTTGCTACAGAAAATAGACTTTCCCAAAGACTTCCTTTATCCTCAAGGACAAAACTCCAATGTTTCAGTCTTCAAAATGGCACACCCTTTAGCGAAAACAAACAAGATTCTATGCAACTTACTGATGAAGCAATCAATAGCAAGTAGTAGAAATGTGTTTTAAAACTTAATTATATAAAAAAAACACAAACTAAAATCTGTGCTCAAAACCTGATTTGTAAAATGCTTTTCCCCTAAACCTTATTAGTATGAATAGCAAACTAGTTCAAATTTTCCAATAAATGTAGTTCTTCCAATAGTGAAAAAACTAAAATCATTTGCACAGTATACCAAAGGAAAAAAATACACCTTGGTTCATGATATTCCTCAAAATATAATCAGTCTTTTCTCATTCCCAAAACTAAGCAAAAGCTTAAGGACCTTCAATGTTTTAAACTATTCAAAGGGTAAGTTACAGTGGCTATACAGATACTTTCAATCTTTCATACAGCAAAAGGGTTTAAAAGCTTTATAAAATTACTTTGGATATTTAGTTTACTCATATTCATAATCACAACTTTTAAAAGATCTTACAATCAACATTCACTGGTTACTTGAAATATAAAATATTAAAGAGCAAAACAAAAACCTAGTAAGCTCATTTTTGTATCAAAGTAATAATTTACCCAATCTTACCTCAAATAAAAGAACTGTATTTTTTCAGAACCATCAGCAACCAAGTTAATTTAAATCTTGTAAGTCACCTTTAAAAAAAACAAGAAAGACGGCATTAATTTTGCAATTTTTAAACACTTCTGGGCCAAGAATTCAATGTTATGAAACAATAAAATATTCCAAAGACAAAAATCTATGGGCAAATTTAAGAGACGGCTCATCAACACCCAACCTGTACACTTCTGGATGCAATTATTTTTTATCGTAATATCTATCAGTCTTTGTTTTCCTCATCTTTTGGTGGTACTGGCAAACACTAAAGATTAAGGAAATTGATTTTTTTTTTAATACAGAAAATTCAAATTTTTGGACTGATTTAAGATTATAACCCTGCTTTTATTTTTATTTTTCCTCTTTTCATGCCAGGCAATAAACAAAAACAAAGAAAAAGTTTGTCATTCTTAACAACAAATAATCTTACGTAGCATCTACAGATATCTTTTACGTTATGAACAATTAAAAATTAAGTCCTCCACAAGAAATTAGTGAAGTTAAAATGGCCACTGGTTACTTTAAATTTTAAACCACAAGTTACTTGATCTCACCAAGTAGGATATTAGCTTTGTCTTTTAAGGAAGTCTAAAACTTGTAGTATCTATGACCTTTACTCAATTTCAAACCAGGGTCTGGAATATTTTCAGTCTTTCTCCTCCCCCATTTATCATGTAAAAAGATCTTTTGAGGTTAAACTGCTAGCAATTATTTTGCATTTCACAATTCTAAAGAACTAGAATCAAAATATCCATTTAAAATAACTTCCTGTGCTCAAAAATTTCAAAAACATTGATTTGAAAAAACAAAACTGGTACTTAAACAACAGATTCTGTAAAATCAAGATATGCGCAACTGATATAAGATATAACACTATATGAAAGCTCTTCAAAAAAAAAAAAAAAACAATTTTACTGGAAAAATAGCCTTAAAAATTTGGTCAAACAAACCAGTATCTTTGATTTTAGATGTACTCCCTACGACTGCCCAACACTATTTTTACGTAGATCTGCACCTTTACAACACAAGAGCTCCGCAGAATGAAGACAAATATATTCTAAAATACACAAAGGTTCGTGCGTTTCTGGTTTGTTCTCCAGACCACTAAACTTACAAATTCCCCTTCAAGCATTTCTTAAAACTGGAAACTATACAGAGAGTTCTGCAAAATATTTTGAAATTCGTACTTTAAAAATACTGCTCCGTTTTCAGCACATCTAGATTTTTATACATGCAACAAATGCAACAAATATGGCTCCTCTTCATCGCCCATTACCGAGCAGTCTTACTTCAATATTTACACTACGAGAAAGTAACTTCACGAAGAGATTTGGTTTCAGAATATTCTTTTGTCTAAGTTTTTTGATCATGGCTTGTGATAAACCTTAAAAATAATGAAATGATGAACTTAAACTTCTAACGACTAGCAATTGACCCAAGTACGTTCTAGCATTCAGGTGTGAGAAGTTACAGATAACGGCTCCTTGTGACCTTCTAAAAAAGTACCAAACAATACATTTAATCTTATTTAAGTATCAGGAAGTCAAATAACCTTGGCGTCATTACTCCATGAAATAAACTCTATTAATCAAACGTCATCACCTAGCACCATAATTATCAAATCTATTTCCATCAAACAGCCTTGACGAGACAGGAAACTTGTCTTCGCAATTTCAGAAATATCAGTCGCACTCCTCCAACTTGCATTTTTAAAAGACAACCTCACGTCATAAAGGCTTAATAAGCAGCAACTGCCTTCGCATATGTAACACCGCAGCCGTTTCAAAATCGGCTTTCAAAGAGTTAAAAGCCAACACCCAATAGGAGGAGAAAAAAAACAAGTTTTATTTTTGTTTAAACGTTGTCAGGGTTCCATTGTTCTTTTCAAATTCGACCATGAACATGAATTCCCACCTCACCGGAAAGAGGTTAAAAAGCTCCTCCGCTGGAGAACCTGAAAGGGGCTGCTTTCACCCTAAATACCGAATAACTCACCAGCACAGAAAGGGGCTCTCCTCGCACAGTCGCCCCCTCCGGGCTCGTGCCGACGGCCACCCGCCGCCACCCCTCCCGGCGGGTCCCAGTCCCAGCGACGAGGCCGCCCCCCGCCCACCTGCCGGCCGAGGGGTCTGCGGCGGGGACCCGCGAGCCCCCAGCCCCGGGCCCGCGGCACCGAGGCGCAGCCCGCCGGAGAGAGCCAGCCCGCGGCCACGGAGGGGCTGTGTGGGGAGGGCCGGCCGACGAGGCCCGGCCCGCCGCCCCCTCCTGCTCGCACGCTCAAGGACATTTTGCTTTTCCTCCCAAGGACAAAGGACAATAAAAGGAGCCGAGGAGCCACTCACCGGGTCCGAGCGCGGCCGCCGGCACCTCCTGGTCGCCCAAACCCGAGTCCCGGGTCGGACCGCCGCCCGAACCTCCCGCCCGCGACGGGTCCAGCCGCCGGGGCCCCGGGGAGCCTCCGCGGCCGCTGCCGCAGCGAAGCTTTCGGCGTCGTGGGCCCGGCCGCCCTGGGCGCCTCTGCCGCGGGCTCCGGCGCCGGCGCGCGGCCCGCCTCGCCTCAGCCGCGGCCGCCTCGCTCCCACGGGCCTGCGGGCCGTCCGGGCACAGCTCCCCCCCGGCCGGCGGGTCCCGCGGCCGCGGCGCAACGCCTGACAGCTCGGGGTGCTGCTGCCTCTCCGGCCATCTTGTGCCGTGTGTGTGTGGTGTCTCTCTCCCGTCTCCTCTCTCGGCTTTACTCCCTCCTCCTCCTCCCCCCGCCCCACACACCACACAACATGGCCTCTTCGCTGCGGCGGCGGCGGCTGCAGCGGCGGCAGAAGCTCCGCCGCGCTCCAGCCAGCTCCCCTCCCCCACCATCCCCGCCTCCCGCCTGCAGCCCCGGGACCCAGCGCGCATGCGCACCGCCGCCCGCCCGCCGCGGCCATTGGCTCCCCGAGCTTCCTGCCGTCTCTTCCCGGGAGCGGCCTCACGCACGCTAGCTGGCGTCTTCCTCCCTCTCGACAACTACTTCTACCCTATTGGCTCATTTTGAGCCCGCCCCCTTCGCTGTCTTTGCGCGGACAGGCTGGCCTTAGTGCCTTTCACTACCCTTAGGCGTTTCTGGTTTTCTTGCGAAGCCCCGGGCCACGATTGGCTGGTGATGGAACCTCGATGTTTGGGTCTGAGCTGTCGCTTTTTGCCCCGCAGTGCGGACCCCTCTGGGCTGGCTGGAGGCTCCTTTCCTCTGGGCTAGCCGGAGTAAACCAGGCCAGAATCGTTTTTACAGGGTCCTACAAGTAGTGGCTTCGCCTATGGGAAAAAAAAACTCTAGCTTCTGTGTTTCTGAGTTCAGATTTTGTCTCCTGTAAAAAAAGAAAAGGAAGAAAAAATGACTGACAGGCTGATGAGCAAACAAGATGCAGGTCCATAGCCCTTGGACAAGCAGCCATATCCTCAAGATATTTTTTTTCTACGCTCATGCCTTCCTTCAGGGTCACAGAGAGTCAGAACCAATGGTTTTGCTACCAGCACGTCTCCTAGCCACTATCCAAATTGATTTGTCATTTACTGAGAGTTTGTAAGCAGCATGTTGCCCATAAGACAGCCTTTCAGTATGTCCGGTGTCCTGAGGCCTTAACAAATCAGTCTCATAATCTGGTTGACTGGATTCCAGCCTCTAGGGCAGTGTTTGTTAACCTGAACGGTGTTTGAACCTGGACCACCACAGTCTACCTGTACAACCACCTTTCAGAGAATCAGACAAAATAAGTTTCATTTCTTTTCAGCAATTCTCACTTTTCTTCCAACTTCAATCTGGAAGCACCTCTAGGTAGGCCATAGGAAAAAATGAACAACTAGACTTTTCTGAAATGGATGGGAAAAGAAAAAGGTAGCTGTCTCCCAATGTCAGCATTTAGAAATTGTGCTCTTTTTGGAAAGGGCCCTGAGAAAAGTTAAAGGAACACCAGCTGCTCTTCGTTTTAAGGCTTTTTTTTTTTTTTTTTTTTTTTGAGGGGAAGGAATCTTGGGGTGAGAGGAGCAACCGTTATGCTCTCTTGAGATCCTGCCCCTGGGTCAGAATCAGAGAATGTTACATGCATGTGGAGTCTAGGAAATAGTTCTGGCCCCTTTTTGAAAGACTCAATTGTTAATGGAGTTGGCTTAATATGGCATCAGCCACTTAGGACAGAGCTAGGACTTGATCCCAAGTCTCCTGACTTTTTATAGCTCTCGGTTTCCTTCTATACAGCCTAGCCAAACTCCTTGGCAATATACTTTGAGCTCTAAGTGGACACACACGAAGAAAATGCTTCTTTAATCAAAATCAAATTTTCTCCATTTAATCTCCAAGAGACATTCTCTTAAACAGTCCAGCTTTGAACACTGTAGACCTGGAAGAAGGCTGTTTTTACTAAAAGAGTTCTATCCTGAACCCTTTTTGCTCATTTTTGTGGAGTGTTCTTGCTATGCCTTGTTCAGTCCCTTTTCTTTCTCTTTTTCCCCTCCTACCACTACCTTCATGAAATCTATCTATGTTTCTGCCTTTCCACATTCATCACCAAATACTCCTGTGCCAGCAAAACAGGCCTTTATTTTAAAAACGGCAATAGTTTCAAAGGCTGGAGAGCCTGGGAAAAAATAGTAATCGCTGAAACGCATTGAGTTAGCTGACTAGATGCCAGGCATTGTTCTAAACCTTCATTATGGATTAATTCAATTGATCAACACTCCAATGAGACACAGTTATCATCTCTCTGGTTGTGCTATCCCTACTAGAAACTGAGGCATAAGCCAGGCTCGGTGGCTCAGCCTGTAATCCCAGAACTTTGGGAGGCTGAGGAGAGTGGATTGCCTGAGCCCGCAGGTTAGAGACAAGCCCGGGCAAATTGGTGAGACCTCGTCTCTACAATAAATCAAAAATGAGCCGGGCGTGGTAGCATGCGCCTGTGTTCCAGCTACTTGGAATGCAGAGGCAGAAGGATCACCAGAGCCCAGCAGGTCGATGCAGGGGTAGCCATGAGTGTACTACTGCACTGCAGCCTGGGTGACACAGTGAGACTCCAATCAAAAAAAAAAAAGAAACTGAGGCACAGGAGTTTAAGTAATTTGCCCAGGTACACAGTGCTCAAGAAGTATTGGAGCCCAGATAATTTGGTTCCAGACTCTTCAACCTCTCCCAGTTTTCTTTCAACGATTGTCCCTTTGCTAAATATGGATCTCCTGTTGTGTGCATCTTCCTGATTTGGCAGCTCTCCCTCCTCTGCTTCATTGAGGTGTTCCACCTTCAGAATCAAATATCAGATCAATTTAACTTAATTCCCAGATGTTAGCCTCACCCCATTGCTGTCAATCTTCCAGGAGACCACCTAGGAGCCCACTAGCTCTCTTGTTTGCTTCCTCTTTGATGTTGGACCTCTACAATTCATCTGTGGAATGACTTCCTTTTATAAAGATATACCTTGAGTGGCTTACATAAAACAACTTTTTTCTCCCAAATTTACATCCCACACAATGTCCTCTTTAGAGAAGGCCCTTTATTTGCAACATTGAAACCATGTTTGCTATCACAAAGACAGCTATGATTTCTTTTGCCATATACACACTATGTCTTTAACCTTCCCTCCTTACAGCAAGAAAAGCACTGTCCTAAATAAAAAGCACCTGACACCTGGTAGACCACATCCTACCCCCTCCACAGTTCCTTTTCACTTTAAATGATCTGCCAAAGAACCAAGAGGCGATCCCTCCCACCCCAAATTACACTGACTCCTATTACTGCAATTTCTTTATGAAAGAAAATGAGCAGAGCCCTCAGCATTTGACTCGCCCAGAGAAAAGGCCGGTGCATGTTCTCTGAGTAGTTCTGTTACTATTTATTAGTGTCCAAAAGAAAACCTGGATGGGTAGGGAATATTTCTAGAAGGATACAAGGAGCTGTTCATGCTGGTTGCCTCAAAGAAAGAGACAACCTTCTGGTAGCCAGAGAATTGAGGTAGAAAGGGCACTTTTCACTCTACACCCTTTTGTGACTTTGGAATTTTGAGCCATGTGAATATATTGCTTTTTTTAACCAAAAAAAAAAAAAAAGAAAAGAAAGAAAAGAAACTAAACTTAAAACATCTAAGTTAAAAGCTACATTATTGGAAATGAAGGTAACCTTTTTTTAAAACTTTATAGAAGTCTGTGTGGTCTGAATTTATTACAATAAATACCTGTATTACTTTTTTTTTTTTTTTTATGAACAAGTGTCACACAGAACTCAGTACCTCCAGGGATGTGAAGTAGCCCTGGTTGATGACATGGACTCCTGGTACATAAAATAGGAGGCAGCAGCTTCCATTCCAAATGTCACATGACCCCACACAGCTCCACTACATAACAGGGCATCCCGCTGACTGTCCTCCCTGCTTCCCTGAAGCTTCGCGGGTTTATTTTTCCCTTCTGCCCTCCAAGCCTCTGGTAGCAATTAAAGAAGAGGCAGAGACATCAGCGGGATCTACTTTTCTTCCTGCTTCCCCTCCTCCCTGTTCTTTACTCTGTCTGGGGTGACTTCTTGAAGATTGTCAACCCAGCTCATTGTGAAAGCTCAGCAGAAACCCAGGATGACCTTGACTCAAGCCAAGGACACGGTTTTCAAGTGCAGTTGTCTCCAAATTCCTGCTGTTCTGCTCCTGTTCTTTGCAATTTCTCGTGTTCCTATAACTCTGAAGGACTTGCATGCAGACTCTGTCTTATTCTCTGCATACCCTCTGCTCCTTCTTCATGCGTGGCAGTCTCTATTTCTTTTGCCTGGGGTATATTGCACACAGGGTTGAAGCTCATTTGATACTCAAAATATTATTTCCAAACACAATTATGGAGACTCTCCCTTGTGCCGGGTACCATTTTAGGAGCTGGGGATATAGTATGCATGTGAAAGAGTGGGTACCTGTTCCTATGGAACTTATATTCTAAAGGAGGAAAAGGCCATAAATAAATAAGAAAATACCAGGTCATGAAAAGTTGTACGATGAGGGGGGCCTAACTTCAGCTGTGTGGTCAGGGAAGGCCAATCTGAGGAGACAACATGTAAGCTGAAGTAGGAAGAACACAAAGGAGGCAGCTATATGTCTAGCTATGAGTGGATTCCAGGCTAAGACAGCAGATAGTATGCATGCTACTAATTTTGCTCTATCCCAGAACTGCACTAAACAGATTTTCTTTCCTATTTTTTCTTTTCTTTTTTTAAGTCATAAATTCATAAGAAAAGGAGAACAAGAGAGGAAAAAAGAGCAATACAATTTTAGAAGCTGGAAAATAGATGGATGAGTGGTAACTGATTTAGCAGACCTGAGAAAGCTGAAATCCAACCCAATTTACACTGGAAAAACCTCAAAAGACTCAGAAAGTGCCAGAATCAGGGACCACTGGGACTTAGGGTGGAAGAGAAGACTAAAATAAGGAGAACTGAGTGAAAGCAATGTGAGAAGCAGTTAGATCCTTAGATCCCTTTCTGATTCCAGCAGAAAACTGGAGGTTTCTTTTTCAGATTCTCTGATCTGGAGCATGTTAGGCACATTGAGGACATACAAAATATGGAAATAGGAGGATCCAGAGGCCAGATACACGGTGAGTGCAGAGACTCCAACTATCTGGCCCCATCTGGCTCTCAGACTGCTGACAAAGTAACCTTTACCTTCCAGGAAGGAGAGTGGGAAACTCTTCCCTGAAGAATCTACTCAGCCTAGAGGAACAATCCACAGAGTCTAACACTGCAGACTCTCCCAACAAATGGCCCAACCAGGTCACCACTCAGTGAAGCCCAGGATCAATGTATCAGATGCTTTCTGTGTACTGCTTCCAATCCTCTCGGTCTCCCCTCTTACTCTACTCATAGCTGTCCCCTCCTTTCAAGTCCTATACAGCTTTGGAAGGAAAAGGAAAGTCTTAACTCAGTCCTGAATCTTGCTTTCTGTCCCAAAACATCTCTAACACCTGTGTGGACTGCAGAACAACTCAGCATCAGCATTTAGGCATGTGCGACCCAGAAATTCAGGGCAGATAACATCTATGGGACCACCTTTGAGAATAAGTGCTTCCCTTAGTCATCCCCTGAGTGTATAGTTCTGAGACACTGCATAAGACTCTGAATATCCTATGAAATAGAGCACTAGTCACCTATCATGGTGACCAGGTTGGTAACACATCATTGTATTGGCTTTCTCTCTGTCCTTTCTCACATGATTCTCCATTTCTGTTTCCTTGGATCACTTCTCAAATGAATACCTCCAAAAAATTCTTTATCTGGGGCTCCTTTTTAGGGGAAACCTCAGCTAATACATACAAGGCCCAATCCTACACTCAGAACTTCCGAACAGCCTTTTAGACTATACTTTTAATCATGAACCAAATACTAATGCCAAACAACTAAAGAAACCTTCTTTCATAAAAACCAATGGAACAGAATGGAGCGCCCAGAAATAAACCCATGCATATGCAGTCAACTGGTCTTTGATGAAGAAGCAAGAATACACAATGGGGAAATGATAGTCTCTCAACAAATAATATTGGGAAAACTAGATATCCACAAGCAAGAAAAGAAATAAGAAATTGGGCCCCTACCTTACACCATACACAAAAGTCAACTCAAATTGAATTAAAGAGGCCAGATCCTGTGACTCACACCTATAAGCCCAGCACTTTGGGAGGCAGAGACTAGAGGATTGCCTGAACTCGGGTGTTCAAGATCAGCCTGAGCAACATGGCAAGACCTCATCTCTACAATAAATTAAAAAATCAGCCAAGTGTGTTGGCGCCTGCCTGTAGTTTCAGCTACTTGGAAAGCTGAGGTGGAAGTATCACCTGAGCCCAGTAGGTCCAACTTCAATGGCCATGAGCAGCATGCCATTGCTCTCCAGCCTGGGCGACAGAGTGAGATTCCAACTCAAAAAAAAAAAAAAAAAAAGAATTTAAAGATTTAAATATTAAGACCTGAAACTGTAAAATTCCTAGAAGAAAACATAGGGGGAAAACTACTTGACATTGGTCTTGGCAAAGATTTCTTGGATATGAGACCAAAGCGCAGTAAACAAAAGCAAAGATAGACAACTGGCACTATATAAAACTAAAAATCTGCACAGCAAGGGTAACAATCAACAGAATGAAAACACAAGTTATGGAATGGGAGAGAATATTTGCAAATTATATATTTGACAAGGAGTAATTTCCAAAATATAGAAAGAAGTCTTACAACTCAAAGGCAAAGGGAAAAAAAACTCCAAATAGTCTAATTTTTAAAATGAGCAAAGAACTAAACAGACATTTCTCCAAAAGAGACATATAACTGGCAATAGATATATAAAAGATGCTCTACATCTATTATCAGAGAAATGAAAAGCAAAACTACAATAAGATTTCACCTTACATCTTTTAGGATAGGTATTATTTTATAAAAAGATAAAATGATGGTGAGGAGGTGGAGAAATTAGAATCCATGTACATTATTGGTAGGAATATAAATGGTAAAAGAGCTATGAAAAACAATATGGAGACTCCTCAGAAAAATTAAAAATAGAACTACCATATGATCTAGCAATCCTATGTCTAGGCATATATCCAAAATGAATTGAAATCAGAGTCTCAAAAGAAATATCTGCACTCCCATGTTCATCACAGCATTATTCCCAATAGCCAAGATATGGAAACAATCCAAATATCCATTGACAGAGGAGTTGACTTTTAAAATGTATATACACATATAATGGAATATTATTTAATCTTTAAAAGGAAAGAAATCCTACTAATGGTGACACCATGGATGAACATTATGCTAAACAAAATAAGCTAGTCAAAGGACAAATACTGCTTGATTCTACTTATATAATGTATCTATAATAGACTCAAAGACTCAGAGAATACAATAACATTTGCCAGAGGAGAAAGGGAAGAATGAGGAGTTGTTCAATGGGTATAAAGTTTTCAGTTACCACTCGATGAATAAATTTTAGAGATCTTCTGTATAGCATAGTGCCTATAGTTATCAATATGGTTTCATGCATTTTAAAATGTGTTAAGGGTTCTTACTACAAACATACACACACAACAAAAGGACACATATGAACTTGGGCAGTGTTGGATATGTCTGCTGCCTTGATTGTAGTGATGTTATTCCAAATGTTTGTGTGTGTCCAAACTCATCATATTGTCCACAGTAATTATGCACAGTTCTTTGATTATCAATATACCTCAATAGAATGGTTTAAAAAATAAGTTGTATATGTTTTAGAGATCTGGGTTTTTTTAAGATTTTAACATGAAAAAAAGGATAAAAACAAGAAAAAAAAAGTGGCTTGGAGGAAAAACAAACCATTCAGGGATGAGATAGCAAAAGACAATTTTTAAAAATTATCATCAATATTTTCAAAAGAAAAGAAATGCATTCGTGAAATCATAAAAGGATATCATAAAAAGAAATAATGCAAAGAACCAAAATGAACTCTTGGAAATAAAAAATATTATAGCCAAAATGGAAAGTGCAATGGAAGGAATGATAAAGTTGGAGAAACCTCACAGAAGGCAAAGCAAAAAGGACAATGTTGGACAATAAGAGGGAAAATCAGAGGACAAGTCTTACAGATTCAACATCTGAATAACAGGGGTTCCAGAAAAAGAAAACAAACATAGTGAATGGGAAAAAAAATTCTCAATTAAATAATTAAAGGACATTTTCCAGAATTGAAGGACACAATTTCTAGGTAGAAAAGGCTGATCAAATAACAAGTCCAAGAGATTACTGTAGAACCCACAGCAAGTTCCATCATTGTGAAATTCTAGAACAAGGGATAAAGAAAAGATTCTACAAACTTCAAGAGAAAAAAGAAAGTCATATACAGAAGACCAGGAATCGAATGACTTCAGATTTCTCAATAGCACCACTGGAATGAAAAAGAGAGTAAAGCACATCTTCAAAATGCTAAGAGAAAATGGCTTTCAACTTAGAGTTCCATACCTATTTAAATCATCTAGTAAATATAAGGATAGAATGAAGACATTTTTCATGCCAGATCTCAAAAGAAATCCACCTAGCTGCCTTCACAAGAAGCTCCTGGAGAATGAAGTCCATGAGGGATTAAACCAAGAAAGAGGGGCTCATAGGATAGGATAAAGAAGCCAGGCATGATGGCTCACACCTGTAATCCCAGCTCTTTGGGAGACTGAGGCAGGAGGATTGCTTGAGGCCCACAGTTCAAGACCCGCCTGGGCAACATAGCGAGCCCCCCCCATCTTTGCAACAACAAAAAAGAGGAGAACCAGTACAGAAGACAGGCAAACAGAACCCCTAGGAAGATGATTTAAAGAAATTCTGGGCCAGGCTCAGTGGCTCAGCCTGTAATCTCAGCACTTTGGGAGGCCAAGGCGAGTGAATTGCCTGAGCCTGCGGGTTCGAGACCAGCCCGGGCAATTTGGCGAGACCTCGTCTCTACTATAAATAAAAAAATTAGCTGGGTGTGGTAGTGGGCTCCTGTAGTTCCAGCTACTTGGAAAGCTGAGGCAGAAGGATCGCCAGAGCCCAGCAGATTGACACTGGGGTGGCCGTGAGCATGCCACTGCACTCCAGCCTGGGTGACAGAGTGAGACTCCAACTCAAAAAAAAAAAAAAAGGAAATTCTGGATGTCAACTGTGCTACCAATGGCCACCTGTCAGAAATGGAACACTATTACCTAAGAGACAGATGTGTTGAGGACGATCATTACCCAGGTGTCCCTTCACACTGCTCCTTCCTTTTTACCTGGGGACTAAATACTCAGGTGAGCTTTACTGGATTCTATTCTATAATCTTCTTGGGCTATGTGTTGATAAAATTTTTTCCTCCCTCATAAACCTTGCTGCCTGGATCAGCTGAGGAGTCTTATTTCTTCCCTGCAGAGATGTGATTTGATCAACTCCTGGGCCATAACAAGCTTAGAAGCAGATAATGACAGAGCAGCTCACTCCCCTGTTCATATTCCTGCCTCCTACTGTCAATGCCCTAATAATGCTGCACCTTGTTTTCCTCAGGATTCACTCGGGACATTTTCTGGGGGGGTGGCTTCAGCAAATTTTCAGGGAAACTGAAGTCAGACTATATAATACCAAGACTGTTCTGATTGTCTTCTCCTGAAAGCCTCCATTTAACTGTGGCAATATTACAATATGACAGCTAGGTGTGTGCTTGCTGTTGAACTTTTCAAAATTAAATGCCAACTTTTCAGGAATACCTATATGAGTGATTTTTTTTTTAAATCTATTTTTAGGTCCTGCTCGGTGACTCAGCCTGTAATCCCAGCACTTTGGGAGGCTGAGGAGAGTGGATTGCCCGAGCCCACGGGTTCAAGACCAGCCCGGGCAGCTTGGCAAGACCTCGTCTCTACAATAAATCAAAAAATTAGCTGAGCGTGGTAGCATGCGCCGGTAGTTCTGGCTACTTGGAAGGCTGAGGCAGAAGGATAACTGGAGCACAGCAGGTAGATGCTGGGGTGGCTGTGAGAGTGCCACTGTACTCCAGCCTGGGCAACAGAGTGAGACTTCAACTCAAAAAAATGAAAATAAAAATAAAAATAAAAATCTATTTTTAAAAAGGCAAGAAAATGATTAACTCAAAACTCAAAAGAGTGGGCACCCTCTGATTCAGGGGGCCCAGTCATGAAGAGGTGCCCAGGAGGCTTCAAATATAATGCTAACAGTTTATTTCTTAAGCTGAATTATAGGTTCAGGATGTGCCTTTGATTATCATCCTTTACCTATGTGTGTACACTTTATATACTCTTCAATATGTAAATCATTTCATAGAATAATTGATAGTTGAATTTAAATATTAGATTAGTAATAATTTTAAAAGTAATAATCCAAAGAGGAGGGGAAAGCACCCGAAAAGGACCCTAGGCAAAAACAAACTTGTTTTATTCCCAAATAGTGTTTGAGGAAGAGCAGCCCTGTGACATAGGTGAGCCAAATGTTATTGTGAATATCAACACTCCTGATTTTGTTCAAGGTGACTTTCTGTCCAGAATTCTTTCCTATTCATATTAACCCAAAGCAGTTGACTGTAGAATGTTAAAGTGAGAACTCATAAACGTGAGTGGGTCGAGGAACTAAGAAGAGAACACTGTGAGAAATAAAGGACTGAAGTTTGCTAAAGAACTGAGGGAGTTGTTCCTTCACCCCAAAGTGAAGGATTCCAGAACCACATTCCATCCTCAGAACCACCCCAAAGTGAAGGATTCCAGAACCACATTCCATCCTCAGAACCACCCCAAAGTGAAGGATTCCAGAACCACATTCCATCTTCAGAACCTCCCCACTGAAGAACATAAGATAGGTTTTTTGTTTTTTGGGGGGGTTGAGTCAGAGTCTCACTCTGTAGCCCAGACTGTAGTGCAGTGGCATGCTCATGGCCACCGCAGCCTCGACCTGCTGGGCTCAGGTGATCCTTGCACCTCAACCTTCCAAGTAGCTGGAGCTACAGGCGCACGCTACCACACCTGGCTATTTTTTATTTATTATAGAGACAAGTTCTCACCAAGTTGCTCAGGCTGGTCTCGAACCCCTGGACTCAGCTAATCCTCTCGCCTCAGCCTCTCAAAGTGCTGGGATTACAGGCTTGAGCCTCCATACCTGGCCAAGATAGGTTTTGAAGATCAGTTTTCATTGCAAACGGTAGAAACTTCACTATATTATCTATTACTGTGGGGGGAAAAGTCACCACAAAACTTAGTGCCTTAAAACAATGATTTACATTTATTATCTCACAAAATTTCTGTCGGTCAGAACTTCAGGAGCAGTTTTGTTATGTGGTCCCTCATGAGGCTTCAGTTAAGGATCAGCCAGGGATGCAGTCATCTGAAGGCCTGACTGGAGCTGGAGGCTTCACTTCCAAGATGGCTCACTCATGAGGCTTTTGTCAAGAGACCGCAGTTCCTTGCCACATGGACTTCCCATCACGTTGTTTGAGTGTCCTCACAACATGGAAACTGGCTTCTCCCCGAGTGAGCAATCCAAGAGAACCCAAAGGTAAAAGCCAGAAGCCAAAAAGTTTTTGTCACCTGGCATCAGAAACCATACACCATTATTTCCTCCATATCCTATTGGTTACACAGGTCAGCCGTATTTGGTGTGAGAGGAGACCATTCAAAGGCCCCAGAATACCAGAGGTGGTTATCATTGGTACCATCTTGAAGACTTGCTACCATATCAACCCGAATGCCTTTGGTACTAAAGAAAAATCAATTGGTTTGTATAACTGAAAAGTCCAAGAGTAGGTCAGGCTTCCAAGAATAGCTGGGTCCAAGGCACATATAAGTTCTCCCAACGACACACATCTGCAGTCCCTGCAACCCAGGAGGCTGATGCTGGAGGATCACTTGAGCCCAGGAGTTTGAGACTGCAGTAAGCTAAGATCACACCACTGCACTCCAGCCTGGGTGACAGAGCAAGACTTCTGTCTCTACAAAAAGAAAAAAAAGGAGAAGAAACACAGGCTTTTAAGACATTAGACAACAGGCAACAAAGGGCAGTGATTCTTGGTAGATAGGAAACAAATGAGATAGCACTTTTATTCCCCCTGCTAATTGTCTGGACTGCATTTCCAGGCCTCAATACCGGAAGGGGAAACCCAGGCAGAGCCCAGTGGTCTCTCTAAAATGAGGAAATGAAGCTGGAAGTACAGGGAGGGCAAGATGGCTAGAGTTGTTGGGCAGACCACCAGAGAGAACACGAGCCATAAAAGAAAACATGGATCAGTTGAGTTTATTAAAAAGACCAGATGTGGTGGCTTACATAATCCCAGCACTTTGGGAGGCCAAGGTGAGAGGATTGCTTGAGCCCAGGAGATCGAGACCAGCCTGAGCACCATAGCAAAACCTCGTCTCTACAAAAAATCAAAAAATTAGTTGGGCGTGGTGGCATGCACCTGTATTTCCAGCTACTCGGGAGACTAAGGAGGGAAAATTGCTTGAGCCCAGGAGTTTGAGGCTGAAGTGAGCCATGATCATGCCACTGCACTCCAGTCTAGATGACAGAATGAGACTTCAATTCAAAACATAAAAATAAAAACATCTCTTCTTTAAAATTGTTAAAAATACCATTGCTTTGCTAAACTCAGGTGTGTCCACATGGCTCTCTGAGCTACTGCCACCCTGTTTCTTAGCTTTGGCCCCCTCCCCTAACTTGGGGAGGTAAATCTCTCTATCTCCTCACTCTTCTCTCTCTATAATTTACTTTCTAAATAAACTATATTTTCCAATTTTAAAAAATTGTTAAAAATATAACAATATTTTTATTTTTCTAAATATAAAAAAAGTCACACACTGGAACAAAATATTTGCAAATCATATATCTGATATAAAACTTGTATCCAGAATGTATGAAGAACTCTCAACATGAGGAACCCGCAACATTCAGTAACAACAAACACACAACCCAATTTTTTTAAATATGCAAAATATTTGAAGAGACAGTTCACCAAAGAAGATATATAGGTGGCAAGTAAGCACATGAAAAAATGTTCAATAGTGTTAGTCATTAGGGAAATCCAAATTAAATCATGCTTTGTTTGTGAAAATGCAAAATGACACAACCACTTTGCAAAAGTTTAGTAATTTCTTTTACAGTTAAACACACCATATGACACTAGTCCTAGGTATTCACTCAAAGGGCATATCTATAAAATGGAATGCTATTCAACGATAAAAGTGAATGAGTCATTGATACATGCAACATAGATGAATCTCAGAAATAATTCTACTGAGTGGAAGAAGTCAGACAAAGTAGTACATTCTCTAGGATTTCATTTATATGAAAAAAAGTCACACACTGGAACAAAATATTTGCAAATCATATATCTGATATAAAACTTGTATCCAGAATGTATGAAGAACTCTCAACATGAGGAACCCGCAACATTCAGTAACAACAAACACACAACCCAATTTTTTTAAATATGCAAAATATTTGAAGAGACAGTTCACCAAAGAAGATATATAGGTGGCAAGTAAGCACATGAAAAAATGTTCATTTATATGAAATCCTAGAAAATGTAAACTAATAGAAAACAGATCAGTGCTTTGATTGCCTGGGGTGCGGGGGGTGAAGAAGAAAGGTCGGAGGGAAGGATTTCAAAAGAGCATGAGGAAATTTTCAAGGGTAATGAATATGTTCATTATCTTGATTGTGGTGAGAGTTTCTCAGATGTGTATGTATGTCAACACTTATTAAATTATACACTGTAAATATGTGCAGGTTATTGTGTGTCAATTATACTTCAATAAGGCTGTTTTTTAAGATATATATATATATAAGGGTAATGTAATGCTTGATGACATCTTGTCATAAAAAAAGTAAAAAAAAAAGTTGTACAAGGGTTTGCTTGTTTCCTTATTTTTGCTGGAGCATCCTGTGAAGACTATACTCTGAAAACATTTGTTCCTATTTTTTCAGCACACATGTATTTTATTGTTTGATTTTTTTTTAAGTTTCAAAAAAAGTTTATTAGAGAAAGAAGAGAGGAGGAAAAGAGAGACATGCCAGCGCTGGCATGGGCAAGACAAAACGCCTATTTTTGGACTTTTAAAATTTTTGAAATAGCACCTAGTTCAAAATTCAAAAAACACAAAAGGGTATACAGTGAAAAGTATATTACTTTTATTCCCATTTAGCCAGCACTCCTCCCTAAAAGCAGTTAATGTAGCTAGTTTCCTAAGTGTCCTACCAAAGATATTCCAGATTTTTTTTTTTTTTTGAGTTGGAGTCTCACTCTGTCGCCCAGACTGGAGTGCAGTGGCCGCTCCCTGCCACCACAGCCTCGACCTGCTGGGCTCCGGGCGATCCTTCCGCCTCAGCCTTCCAAGTAGCTGGAACTACAGGCGCACGCTACTACGCCCAGCTAATTTTTTGATTTATTGTAGAGATGAGGTCTCACCAAGTTGTCCAGGCGGGTCTCGAACTGCAGGCTCAGGCAATCCACTCACCTCAGCCTCCCAAAGGCGCGGGATTACAGGCTGAGCCACCGAGCCCAGCAGCCCTTTCTTTTTCAGTTATCTTCCTCGTTGCCTTTTGGCTTTCCTGACTCTGTAAGTGAAGATGGTTCCCAGGTGCTGTTCATTTTTGTTTTTGTTTTTTGTCAGCATCTCACTCTGTTGCCCAGGCTGGAGTGTGTAGTGCACGACCACGGCTTACTGCAGCCTCGATCTCCTGGGCTCAGGTGATCCTTCGGCCTCAGCCTCCCAGTAGCTGGGACTACAGACAAATGCCACTGCACCTGGCTAATTGTTTTATTTTTTTGTAGAGACGGGTGGCACTATGTTGCCTAGGCTGGTCTCGAACTCCTGGGCTCAGACAATCCTCTCGCCTCAGCCTCCCAAAGTGCTGGGATTACAGGTGTGAGCCACCATGCCTGGCCCAGATGCTGTTCTTGAAGGGCTCCCTGGAAAGTCTTTTTTTTTTGAGTTGGAGTCTCACTCCGTCGCCCAGACTGGAGTGCAGTGGCACGCCCCTGGCCACCACAGCCTCGACCTGCTGGGCTCTGGTGATCCTTCTGCCTCATCCTTCCAAGTAGCTGGAACTACAGGCACGCGCCACCACACACGGCTAATTTTTTTATTTGTTGTAGAGATGAGGTCTTGCCAAGTTGTCCGGGCAGGTCTCGAACCCGCGGGCTCAGGCAGTCCACTCGCCTCGTCCTCCCAGAGCGCTGGGATTACAGGCTGAGCCACCGAGCCCAGTCTGGAAAGTCTTACTGGTTACGACAATCTGAACTAAGACCACTTTCAAGTCTTAAACTGATGATTTGCCAGTTTAATGCAGCAGCTACTCTGGCCTCAGCCAGCCTGTCAATCTTCCACTCTCCTGTGATCCTGTCTAGCACATGGTCTTCCTCCCGCTTCTGCTTTGAACAGCCCTCTCCACAGCCCTTGAAAGTTTACATCTCCAGCTCAGTGCCTGTCCTGCATGCAACTATTCTGTTTTCTCTCTTCCAAAGTGATTTTTCCTTCTTAGAATTTCTACCAGTTAATGCCTATGCTCTTACTACTAAATTTATTTTTAATTTTTGGTAGTTTGAGGTCTCACTATATTGCCCAGGCTGGTCTCGAACTCTAGGCTCAAGTGATCCTCCTACCTTAGCCTCCCAAAGTGCTAGGCTTACAGATGTCAGTCACTGAGCCCAGGCTCAATCAGTTCTTATCATAAATTATTATTTATCTGTTTCAGTACAAGGATCATATCTCCCTAAGCAGACTGCATGTGGTTTTACTGAAGGTAGAGACCTTGACTTAGGGTTGTAGCTGCTCAAATAACTGACCATTTGCTATATCAGAATTACCTAACAGGCCATCAAAATCGAATTCCATCCAATAGATTAGAAGAACTTGATATTGAATGGGCTTCAACATGGTTTAGCCATAGTAAATCTTCACAATTTAATGTACCTTCTATGTAAATATAGGTTTCCATTTATGAGAGCTCCTTAAAAGTAGGACACACCCTGTATGTCAGTGATCAAAAATTAGATCTTGCCCCTGGCACTCTCAAAGAATCTCTGGAACGCTGGCATGTTATGCAATAGATCCTGACCAGCCAACTAAAATATCTCAATCCTGAGAACTCCTTGGTACTGTACTTGGGCTCTTACTATTTTCAGCTAGCAGTAGAGTGATTCATGTATGCCTGTTTTTTCCTTACAAGGTGTAGACACTAGGAAGAGAGAGTGATAGCAGCAAGCAAAGCACAGGGACCTCGGCATCATCAGCTGCAGGATCTAACCCCAACTTAGCCATTCCCTGGCTATTGAACCCTAGTCAGGTTCTGAACCTCCTCTACAATCAAAACACATGATTATGTAGCCGAGTGTGGTGGGTGCACCTGTAGCCCCAGCTGCTGAGGAAGATGAGAGGGGAGTATTGCTTGAGCCCAGGAGTTGGATGCTGTAGTGTGCTAGGATCATGCCTGGGAAACACAGCAAGACCCTGTCTCTTAAAAAAAAAAAAAAAAAGCCCAGTCACGGTGGCTCAGCATGTAATTCCAGCACTTTGAGAGGCCAAGGCGAGAGGATTGCCTGAACCTGCGGGTTTTAGACCACCCCGGGCAACTTGGTGAGACCTCATCTCTACAATAAATCACAAAAAAAGCTAGCCGGATGTGGTGGCATGCATCTGTAGTTCCAGCTACTTGGAAGGCTGAGGCGGAAGGATCACCGGAGTCCAGCACGTGGAGGCTGCGGTGGCCTTGAGCAGTACCGCTGCACTCCAACCTGGGCGACAAGAGTGGGACTCCAACTCAAAAAAAAAAAAAAAAAAAAAAAAAAAAGCCAGGCTCAGTGGCTCAGCCTATAATCCCAGCACTTTGGGAGGCCAAGGCAAGTGGATTGCTTAAGCCCGTGGGTTCGAGACCAGCCCGGGGAACTTGTCGAGACCTCGTCTCTACAATAAATCAAAAATTAGCCGGACATGGTAGCTCACACCTATAGTTCAGGTTACTTGGAAGGCTGAGGTGGAAGGATCACCTGAGCCCAGTGGATCAACGCTGAGTGGCCGTGAGCATGCCACAGCACTCCAGCCTAAGTGACAGAGTGAGACTCCAACTCAAAAAAAAAACAACAGCAGCAACAAAAACCAGGCTCAGTGGCTCACACTCATAATTCTAGCACTTTGGGAGGTTGAGGTGAGAGGATTGCCTGAGCCCGGGAGTTCAAGATCAGCCTGGGCAACTTGGGCGAGATCTCATCGTTACAATAGATCAAAAATTAGCTGAGCATGGTGGCGCACACCTGTGGTTCCAGCTGTTTGGAAAATTGAGACTAGCGGATCGCCTGAGCGCAGCAAGTCAAGGCTACAGTGGCCATGAGCGTGCCACTGTACTCCAGCCTGGGTGACAGAGTGAAACTCCAACTTAAAAAAAAAAAAAGCAAAAGCATGACTATATGGAAAGCCCCACATTGCCCAAACTGTTTGTACACCATTGTCCACCCCCATAAACCCACCCAGCAGTGGCTGAGATGACCTAAAGGGCCTGGGACCTTCAGCTTAATTGGAAAAGACTATTCCTATTGCACAACAATGCAGGGTCATAAGACAAGCACAGTATAGGTCTTTCACATTTCATTATTTTGTTCATCAGAGATATTTTGACATTATTTTAACTTTAAAAAATATTACTTTGAAATATTATTTGTGTTGATTTTTTACTTTTTTGGTGTCTCTTAAATTTTATGCCTTGGCTGGACTCAGTGGCTCAGCCTGTAATCCCAGCACTTTGGGAAGCCGAGGCAAGTGGACTGCCTGAGTCTGCGGGTTCAAGACCCACCCGCGCAACTTGGCAAGACCTTGTCTCTACAATAAATAAATAAAAAATTAGCCAGGCATGATACCACATGCCTATAGTTCCGGCTCCTTGGAAGGCTGAGGTGGAAGGCTCATTGAAACCCAGCAGGTTGAGGTTGCAGTGACCGGGAGCGTGCCACTGCCCTCCAGTCTGGGCGACAGAGTGCGACTCCAACTCAAAAAAAAGTTTGGTGCCTCACTTGCCTTGTCTTCATCCCAGCCCTGCCAGTAATTTGAGAAATGGGACTCTGGTAGCCAAAAAGGCTTTTGTTCTGCCTTTAGCTTTGCCATTTACAAGCTTCAAGACTTGGACTCCCAAAGTCTCACCCTCACAACTTTCTCAGGTCATAAATTATGAATGATTACATCTGCCCCATTTTCTTTGCAGTACAGCTAACTGTGAGAGTCATATGAGATAATGTAGGAAAATATACTTTCCAGTAGCATTGTGCAACATACACAGAGGTGATAAGAATTAGCAATAGTTTAACTTCAAGTTTGCTCTTTGAGCAGGGATTCGCAAAACCAGCTTGGTCTGTAAGCTCCTAGATCAAACAGGTTGGTAACCTTTGGAAACCCTGGTATGACTAATATGCCCAGATCTATCCACCTCCACAGCACTGGCACTGAAACAAGTCTATGCTAGCAGAGTGGCCCTGACCACCGCTTCCACCTTCCTGGGAACCAGAAATAGAATATCATCCCAATTCTCTCTCCATAGCCTTACAAAGATTATATGATTGATGAGCTCAACTGATATATTTTAGGCCTGGTCTAACTATTTACAACTGTAGGCTTGTGCTCAGAAAATAATCATAACTTTAAATGGGATAACACCTTTCTCATTTGCTTTTTACAATGTCGTTGTTTTTGTATAATCATTATATTCTATCACCCAGGCTGGAATGCAGTGCAGTGGCACAGCCACAGCTCACTACAGCCTCGACCTCCTGAGCTCAGGAGATCCTTCCACCTCAGTCTTCCGCCTGTAGACTTGCGCCACCATGACAGGCTACTTTTTTTGTGGAGGTGAAGTCTCACTGTGTTGCCCAGGTTCGTCTAGAACTCCTAGACTCAAGCAATCCTCTCGCTTTGGACTCCCAAAGTGCTGGGATTACAGGCATGCCCCACTGCACCTGGCCTATATATTCTGTTCTTAAAGTACAGACAGTGAGCCGGGCTCGGTGGCTCAGCCTGTAATCCCACGCCTTTGGGAGGCTGAGGTGAGTGGATTGCCTGAGCCCGCGGGTTCGCGACCCGCCTGGGCGGTGAGACCTCATCTCTACAATAAATCAAAAAATTAGCCGGGCGTGGTAGCACATACCTGTAATTCCAGCTACTCAGAAGGCTGAGATTGAAGAATTGCCAGAGCCCAGCAGGTCGAGGCTGCGGTGGCCGGGAGCGGCCACTGCACTCCAGTCTGGGCGACAGAGTGAGACTCCAACTCAAAAAAAAAAAAAAAAATACAGACAGTGGACTAGTAATTAAAAGTCTTCTTAAAGTCCTCTTGTAGCATTGCTTTTGTTTCCTGTGCAGTTAGGTAATTTCTTACTGATATCTCACTGATGTTTCATCAAAATCAGTGTTATTCCTGCTACTTATTTTAGGTATTTTCTTAGACTGTAGCAGTTAAGATCAGTGGTGGTAGAGTGCTTAGAGTTTACTCTTGCAGGAGGTTCGATTTTTGCTTCTTTGCTTTACTTAAAACAAGCGATGGTTTTTCAGAGTTTATGAGCCAGGGTTTCAAAACATTCCTTAATACTTGGAGAAAGTTGAAAACTGTATATATCTGTATAACTTAATGCAATTCTTCACAACTCTCATGTGTTGACACTTTTTCACCCTAGAATTTTGGGTTTTGTTGCTCTTCTAAAGCAGCTATTATTCTATACAATGGGAAATGAAAGGGTCAGTGAGGTAACATGCTTTGTGATTATGGTCCAAAGTACCTGTGTGAGTCAATTCCTCCTCCACCTTCCCTTTAAAACAGAGACTGCCCACTCCAGTATGAGGCCAGCTTTGTTCCTTACCCTATGTCTCAAAAGCAAAAAGGCACAAAGATATGTGCTTTATACATGACTTTATTCTCACTTTATCTAGTGTATTGTCAGTATCAGTTTACATGTATGTAGTGGGTATTTGTTGATTTGGCCACTCAAGCATTCATTTACCTAATTTAGTTTTGGGGAAACTATCCTGCGTCATTGGAAACTGACAAAACCATCAGAGTTCCCCACCCTACAGTACATGAATCAAACTTAGCTACTCAGTCATCCCTCCCTCATTTTCCCCTTCTCTCAGTTGAAAGTTATTATGCATTTAATGTCTGTAGGATCTGTAATGATGACACATTTTTTATTTATATTCTTATATTCTCTCTCTTTTTTTTTTTTTTTAAGCTGGAGTCTCACTTCCATCACCCAGGCTGAAGTGCAGTGGCACTTACAGCCACCCCAGCATCAACATGCTGGGCTCAGGCAATCCTTCCACTTCAGCCTTCCAAATAGCCAGAACTACAGGTGCACACTACCACACCCGGCTAATTTTTGATTTATTGTAGAGATGAGGTCTCGCCTATTTGCCCTGGCTGGTCTCAAACCCACAGGCTCAGGCAATCCACTCTCCTCAGCCTCCAAAAGTGCTGGGATTACAGGCTGAGCCAATATATTCTCTCATTTTTTTAATAGATCAATCTAGCTAGGGGTTTATCAACTTTGTTAATATTTTCTAGGATCTAAGTTTAACTTTGTTAATTTCCTCTCTTGTTTTTTTTTCTATTTCATTGATTACTGCTTTCATTTTTATTATTCTATTCCTTCTACTTGCTTTTGGTTTACATTGCTCTTAAGGTAGAACCTAGAGTCATTAAATTTAGTCCTTTCTTCTTTTTTAATATAATCACTTAAAGCTATAAATTTCCCTCGAAAGTACTACTTTAAATGCATCTGATATTTTATTATATGTTGTATTAATTATCATTCAGTTTGAAATATTTTTAACTTCACTTTTGATTTTGCCTTTGACCTATTAATTATTTAGAAATATGTTGCTTAACTTGCAAACATTTTCAGTTTCCTAGATAATATTATTGTTACTGATACCTAATTTAATTCTTCGGGATTACAGAATGTATTCTATACTATTTCAATAATTTTAAAGTTATTGAGACTGTTTTGTGGTCCAACATATGTCTAACTCAATGAATGTACCTTATGTACTTGAAAATAAGGCATATTGTTTAACTGTTAGATATAGTGTTCTATAAATGCAAATTAGGTCAAGGAAATTGATAATGGTATTCAGATCATCTATGTCTTTGCTGATTAATTGCTGAAAGAGTGTTTTTTGTTTTGAGTTGGAGTCTCACTCAGTCACCCAGACTGGAGTTCAATGGCCACTCCCGGCCACCGCAGCCTTGACCTGCTGCGCTCCGGTGATCCTTCCGCCTCAGCCTTCCAAGTAGCTGGAACTACAGGCACGCGCTACCACACCCAGCTAATTTTTGATTTATTGTAGAGATGAGGTCTCGCCAAGTTGCCCAGGCGGGTCTCGAACCCGTGGGCTCAGGCAATCCACTCACCTCAGCCTCCCAAAGGTGCGGGATTACAGGCTGAGCCACCGAGCCCGGCTTGAAAGAGTGTTTTAAAATATCCAATTATAATTTAAATTATCTACTTTTTCTTGTCAATTTTTGTATCATGTGTTTTGAGAATGTGTTCTTAGGCACACAACTTTTGTTATAAGTGCAATATAGACACATATGATGTTTTTGTTGTTATATCTTCCTAATGAATTGACTCTATTATCATTGTACAGTGTTCATCTTTTTCTTGAAATGTATTGTCTTGTTGGAAATTACCTTGACACAATGGTAGACTCTTAAGTCAGTCAGAGAAGTCATATAACAGAAAGGCTTATAGACCAAATTAAAATGTTGAATCACACAGTTAATTAAAACTACTTGAAGACACAATTTAAGAAACAAGGGGGAAAATATAGGACAATTCAATTAGAGTAAGGTGCAAATGGGAAGGAAATTTCACACTGCATAAATTTAAGCACATAATTTTCACATGCCCTGTCATGCTGTGTTGCAGCATCCTTCCCCATTAATAGTGGGATAATGAAGACCTTAGATGAGATTAGAGTCAGGGGCCCACAAATAGAAAGGGCCATGGACTAATCACACATACATACTCTATCAGGGGACTCAGGGACAAATGTGCCTAGCTGGTAGCTATAACTACTGCTGAACTCTTGAATGTTATTTGCATTTCTCATATAGAGAACATATGGGATTCGAATGGGTGCCACCAATCAATGACTGAATTAGACCCTATGTATATTAAGTGCTTCATGTGTATTTAGTACATCCTGAATATTTATACAAAAATACAATATTTAGTGCCTCTTACATATTTGGGATCTTCTGTGTATCATGCATATTTAGTATATTATAAATATTTGGTACTCAGGTAACTGATAGATATTAGGTATCTTTTGGCCTTTCTATTCTTTTCTATGTTTAACACATTCATTTGGTATTTGTTATTTATTTATACTTAATAGATCTTAAAATGCTTCACTTATATTTTACAAACTTATTCATGTACTATAATAGAACTGAGTATTCTCAAAAGCAAATACAAAGATATGTGATGTGGTATCCTAAATTGGATCCTGGAACAAAGGATATTAGTGGAAAACCTGAAAAAAATTTGAATAAAGTCTAAATTGGGTTAACCATATTGTGCCAATGTTAATTTCTTTGTTTTCACATATGTACCACAATTATTTAAGATGTTAACATTAAAGTAAACTAGATAAGGATATATAGCTCATACTGTAGTATGTTTGCAATTTTTCTGTAAATCTAAAATTACTCCAAAATTAAGTGTATTAGGAAAACCGATTGCATCTTACATTTAGTTTAATCTAAGCTAACTACTCCTGTCTCCTGGTGCCTCGTATATCTTTTCCCATCCATAAATTTTTAATGTTTACCATTTAATTAGAGTGTTTAGCCCATTAATATCTATCATAATTAGTAATATGGTTGGATTTAAGTATGCCATTTTATTATTAGTTTTCTATTTGTCTCCTATTTTTTTCTTTTCTTTCCCTTTACTGCTTATTTTAGATTATCAAACATTCATTAGAATTTAAATTATCTATTGACTTTTTAGCTATTCCTTTTTACATTTTTTAGTAGTTGCTCTAGAAAGTTTAATATACATCCTCAACTTTCTGTAGTCTACTGGGAGTTAACATAACTTTGTGTAAAATGTAAAACCCTTTTGTGACCATATAGTTCCATTTAACAATACCCCACTATTTGTTATAGGTATTTTTTCTCTATACATCACCAATCTCACAAGATAATGTTGTGATTTTTATTCAAATAGTAACATGCATTTGGAAGAAATTAAGAGAAGAATGGCTTTTCCCCATTTCTGATGGTGCTTTATTTCTAAGGGTCTAGCTGTCCATCTGGTATCATTTCCCTTTAGCCTGAAGAACTTTAACATTTCTTGTTGAGCTAAGACTTCTTGGAGGTATTCTTCATATCAAAATGACTTTATTTTGCCTTTATAATGGAAAGATATTTTTGCTAGGTATATAATTCTAGGTTATAGGGCTTTGGGGCTATTGAAGTGTTTTTTTCCTTAGTTCCTCCAGTTTTTTTTTTTTTTTTTTTTTTTTGAGTTGGAATCTCACTCTGTCACCCAGACTGGAGTGCAATGGCCGCTTCTGGCCACCGCAGCCTCGACCTGCTGGGCTCCAGCGATCCTTCCACCTCAGCCTTCCAAGTAGCTGGAACTACAGGTGCGCACTACCACGCCCAGCTAATTTTTGATTTATTGTAGAAATAAGGTCTCTCAAGTTGCCCAGGCGGGTCTCGAACCCGCGGGCTCAGGCAATCCACTCACCTGGCCTCCCAAAGTGCTGGGACTACAGACTGAGCCACCGAGCCCGGCCTGTTCCTCCAGGATTTAAACAAAGGTTGTTTTACTGTCTTCCAACCACCCTAGTTTCTGATAAGAAGGCTTACAATCTTTCAAATGTTGTTTTCCTATATATAATATGCTGTTTTTCTCTGACTGCTTTACAGATTTTCTCTTTATCTTTGGTTTACAGTTGTTTGACTATGATATACCTAGGTTTGATTTTCTTCATTTTTACCCTGTTTGGGCTCGCTGAACCTCAATTATATAAACGTATATATTTTGCCAAATTTGAGTTGTTATTTCTTTAAATATTTTTTCTGCCCAATTTTTTTTCCTTTCCCTTTGGGACTCAAATTACCTATATTTAAACCTGTTGGCATTGTCCTACAATTTCCTTTTTTCAGTCTTGATTTTTCAGATTGGATACTCTCTAATGTTAGTTCTTCAAGTTAGCTGATTCTCTACTGTCAACTCCATCCTACTATTTTTTTTTTTTTTTTGAGTTGAAGTCTCACTCTGTCGCCCAGACTGGAGTACCATGGCACACTCACGGCCAGTCCAGCATTGTGTGCTGGGCTCTGGTGATCCTTCACCTCAGCATTCCAAGTAGCCAGAACTACCACGCCCAGCTAATTTTTTTTATTTATTGTAGAGACAAGGTCTCACCAAGTTGCCTGGGCTGATCTCGAACCTGTGGGCTCAGGTGATCCACTCGCCTCAGTCTCCCAAAATGCTGGGATTACAGGCTGAGCCACCAAGCCTGGTCTCCATGCTACTATTAACCCCGTCCAGTTAACTTTCTATTTTTGACATTATATTTTCCTTTTTCTTTTTTTAGTTGGAATCTCACTCTGTCACCCAGGCTGGAGGGCAGGGGCATACTCCCAGCCACTGCAGCCTCAACCTGCTGAGCTCGGCTATCCTTCCACCTCAGCCTGCCAAGTAGCTGAAACTACAGGCATGTATCACCATGCCCGGCTAATTTTTTTATTTATTGTAGCAATGAGGTTTTGCCAAGTTGCCCAGGCTCATCTCGAACCCGTGGGCTCAGGCAATCTTCTCACCTTGACCCTCCAAAGTACTGGAATTATAGGTGTGAGCCACAGCCCCCAGCTGATATTATATTTTCAATTCTAAATCTTCTCTCATTTTTATATATTTCTCTGATGAGATTTTCTGTGTTCATTCATTACAAGTATCTTCCTTTTACTTAGTGGAACATAATTATACAGGTTGCTTTAAAGTCCTTGTCTGAAAATTCCAGCATCAGCCTCAGAATTGTTCTCTACTGATTACTCTTTCTGTGAGAATGGATTGCATTTTCCTGGTTATTCATACATTGAGTGATTTTGCATTGTATCTTAGAATATAGGATGCTATTTGAGGAGCTATTGGTTATATCCCCCCAAAGATTGCTGTTCTATTTTAGCTGGCACTTACCTTGAGAATACCCAAATTACAAGTTCTGTCCTGCCCACAGCAGTTCAAATCTCAATTCTGTTATTTTAGCCTTAGATGCAAGTTATTTTGAGTCTATTCCACTCATATATGGTTCAGGAGTCAGCCTAAGACTAAGGCAAAGTATATACACAGGTTCTGGGATTTCCCTTTTCTGGCACTTTCTGCTCTGAGATTCCCCCTTCATTTTCTGATGTCTGTCATTACTCTAGGATTTGTTCCCTGATTCTTTGCCAAAAAAGATGGCAAGCTTTCCCCTACAGTTAAAACCACCCTATGCCACACAATGACTATAGTATTTTCTTTAAAAATTAAAAAAAAGGGAAACTCCCCTTGAATCAATTATTTGCTCCAAGTTTGAACTCTCCTCCAAAATATGCCTGCTTTTGTTAACTTTCCAGAGACACTGGGTGGTATCTTTTGCATTTGTCCATCATTTATGGTTGTTATCTATGGCAGGACCAGTGTGTTAGGCTCTTATTCTGCTATAGTGGAATGGAACTCCCTGTCAGTTAAGCTTTTTTAACTGAGAAATAAAAACTGTATATATTGATGGTATACAAATTTGGCATATGAATACATGTAAAATGGCTAAATCAAGATAAGTAACATATCCACTACCTCATATACTTATCTTTTTTGTGGTAAAAACATTTAAAATGTACTCTGTTGCGAGCCGGGCTTGGTGGCTCAGACTGTAATCCCACGCCATTGGGAGGCTGAGGTGAATGGATTGCCTGAGCCCACGGGTTCAAGACTCGCCTGGGCAACTTGGCTAGACCTCATCTCTACAAGAAGTCAAAAATTAGCCTGGTGTGGTAGCGCGCCTGTTGTTCCAGCTACTTGGAAGGCTGAGGCGGAAGGATCGCCAGAGCCCAGCAGGTTGAGGCTGCGGTGGCCGGGAGTGGCCACTGCACTCCAGTCTGGGTGACAGAGTGAGACTCCAACTAAAAAAAAAAAAAAAAAGTACTCTGTTAGTAGTTTTCAAGTGTACAATACATTGCTATTAACTATAGTCACCATATGGTAAAACAGATCTTCAAGACTTATTCCTTCTGTATAACCAAAAGTTTGTATGCTTTCACCAAAACTCCCAAATACCCTACCCCACCCTAGCTGAATCTCAAGCAGATATCTAAAATATTGAAAAAAGTTACAGCTAATTCATCTCAGAAACAGCATTTTAAGGAGATGGTGCACCAGACCCCAGAGCCTTAGATCTTGTCATTTTGGAATCTGGACCTAAAGACTTCTCTTTGATCACATGTACTCCCTCATATTCTTCCAATAAATTCCTTTTCTGGTTTCTAATCACAGTAGATTTCTGTTGCTTACAACCAAAGATATGCTATAATGCTTATCCTCCTGATTAGACTTTGAGCACTTGGAGAGCAAATATTCCAGTGGTGTCTCACTACCCCTCAGCCCTGCTGTTTTCCAGGTCACAGAGGCAGCCCCCAAAGACACAAGAGTGCTGAAAATATAATACAAGCAGTTGATAAAAACTTTGCCCTGGAAAATCTGCCTTCTATATAAGGTGGCGAGATTGGCACTTACTAAATGCTTGAGGCTAATACAAAGCAGAATGTGATTAAGTATCTAAATCAGGGGCTCAATAATAAGGATACTGTGGGGTCCAAAAATGGAAAGATCAGAGTGGCTTCCCTAGGAAATTCCCTGGGGGAGTTTTCTTGGAGAAGCTGTGGGTGAGCACAGGCAGATTCTCTGGAGGGATAGCTGGGTTACAACCAGTTTCTCTACACCATATATATATATATATATATACTTTTTTTTTTTTGAGTTGGAGTCTCACTCTGTCACCCAGGCTGGAGTGCAGTGGCCTTCCGGCCACCGCAGCCTCAACCTGCTGGGCTCCGGTGATCCTTCCACCGCAGCCTTCCAAGTAGCTGGAACTACAGGTGCACGCTACCACACCCGGCTCATTTTGATTTATTGTAGAGATGAGGTCTCGCCAAGTTGCCCAGGCGGCTCTCGAACCCATGGGCTCAGGCAATCCACTCACCTCAGCCTCCCAAAGGTGCAGAATTACAGGCTGAGCCACCGAGCCCGGCCCATGCATTTGAAAAGACGTACTTTTGCAGACATGGTGACTCATGCCTATAATCCCAGCACTTTGAAAGATGGAGGTGAGAGACTGCCTGAACCCAGGGCTTCTAGACCAGCCTGGTCAACTTGGTGAGAACTTGTCTCTACAATAAATCAAAAAAATTAGCTAAGCGTGGTAGTGGATGCCTATGGTTCCAGCTACTTGGAAGACTGAGGCGGAAGGATCGCCTGAATCCAGTAGGTCGAGGCTGTGGTGGCCATGAGCGTACCACTGTTCTCTAGCCTAGGAGACAGAGTGAGACTCCGACTCCAAAAAAAAAAAAAAAAAAACCAGGAAAGTCATACTCTTTAAAAAATTTTTTTATTTATAATTTACTTATTTATATAGTATTTAATTTTCCTTTGTTTTTTTTTTAGTTGGAGTCTCACTGTCGCCCAGGCTGGTGTGCAGTGGCATGCTTATGGCCACCATAGCCTCGAACTGCTGGGCTCAGGCAATCCTTCCGCCTCAGCCTTCCAAGTAGCTGGAACCACAAGCATGTGCCACCATGCCCGGCTAAAGTCATACTTTTTAAAGTTAATATGTTCTGTGATATTTCACCAAAAAAATAAGTAAAGTTAATATTTTGACATACTAGCTATACAAACTGGAATAAATAGAAGCAGCATTCATGTAAAGATAACTTGAGACAGGTAGAGAAATGATTCCTAAACAGGATTCATGGACAGAGGCCTCATCCCAGGTCCCTTCCTCATATCAGAACCTGGCCACCTTCTGGACAGGCAGAAGGAACATCTCTCATCTGATTCTGCTTTCTAGTCTTAGACTCCCAAATTTCCCACCCCTCTCCCATGAAAATCCAGCATTTGCCCATCATGTTCCTAATCTCACACCAGAAATTCTCAGTAAACACATTGTTCCTTCTCTCCCATTAAGTGCTTCCTCTGTGGTCCTAACCAACGATATGACTGACAGATTTGTTTTACTTTTTTCTTTTCCTCTTTACTCACCAGTAAAAGAAAAATGTCCAAGGCATAAAGAATGAAGCAAATACGTACCCTGTAATAATTCTCAAATTAGCTAATAAACTTTTTTTTTTTTTGAGTTGGCGTCTCACTCTGTCGCCCAGACTGGAGTGCAGTGGCACGCTCCCAGCCACCGCAGCCTTGACCTGCTGGGCTTCAGCGATCTTCTACCTCAGCCTTCCAAGTAGCTGGAACTACAGGCGCGTGCTACCACACCCGGCTAATTTTTGATTGATTGTAGAGACGAGGTCTCACCAAGTTGCCCAGGTGGATCTCGAACCTGCGGGCTCAGGCAATCCACTCGCCTCGGCCTCCCAAAGTGCTGGGATTGCTGGCTGAGCCACTGAGCCCGGCCTAATAAACTCTAATTTTTAGAAGAAGTTAACAAACCACATAATAGACAACTAGTTTTGCTCTTGACAAGCTATGTTTCATACTGAGCATAGTACATCGTTTTTAAAAATGAACAGAACTAAATTAGGGAAATTAATTTAACAGAATTAAAGTAGGGAAATCAGTTTGCATAACCTGCAGCCTGAGGTTCTGATGTCTTGGAGGTCAGAAACATGATGTATGACTTGATCACATTTAAGGATAAAGTTGATGGTGTTGGCCAGCTACATTAGGCATTGCTTAAAACTATAAAAATGAAAATGAAAAGAGCAGAATTCTAGAAGATAACATTTTCCAATGTCCTTGGTGGGCAGGACTGTAGGGAACTTGCTCAGTGAGGAGACAGACACAAGAGAAGCAAAGGAAAGCCTGCCATTTGTAAGGAAAAACTGCAATGTTAGGTAAGAACAGGTGCTGTACCACCAGCAGGTGCTGTACCACCGTACTGAAATGCCATGGGGGGGGCTTTGATCTTAACCCCGTCCTCACCAGAAGCCTCCAGTGCACTCTATTTAAATAAATGGTACTAAGAAAAAAAGTTATTGTAGCACAGTTAACTTTATACTAAACTATTATATAAACTAAAGTGTAGATACTTAAAGGAGTCCTTTAATTCTTCTCAGCCTCATTACAGAAGAATTGAGAAACCTGCATATTCAGTTTGTTCAAATACTTAGTTGTAAATATTACACTGACCATAAGAATCATTCTCCTACAGCTTAATAAAAATACCCTAGCCTCCAAGAAAGCAGCGGAAGAGAGGCCTAGAGACAAAAAACCCCATTCAGTCTTGGTTTCTGAGAGCTGAGTTAGGTTTTTAAATACCTGAGGAGGAAGTAGAATAGAAGAAGTATTGGTGTGGATTGAGTAACTTCCCCAGTAAGAAAAAAAAATGTCTTTAGAAGAAACAGCCTATCAGTGAAGAGTCAAGTGGGTGAATGTCCCAAGTCTTAGAGAGTTAAAAAAAAAAAAAAGGTGAGAAGGTTGCTTGAGCCCAGGGGTTCTGAGACCAGCCTGGGCAACTTGGTAATACTTCATCTCTACAATAAATAAAAAATAAAATTAGTCGGGCATGGTGGCACATGCCTGTGGTTTCAGCTACTTAGAAGGCTGAGGCAGAAGATCACCTGAGCCCCACAGGTAGACGCTGCGGTGGCTGCGAGTATGCCACTGCATGTCAACCTGGGTGACAGAGACTCCAATTCAAAAAAAAAAAAAAAAGGTAAGAAAAATGGTAACAATGTAAGATCATGGGTATGTTAATAAACTTAATTGTGATAATCATTTCACAATGTATGCGTATAAAATCATCACGTTGTACACCTTAGATTTATACACTATATTTGTACATCAATAAAGTAAGAAAGAAAGAAAAAAAGCAGCCCAGGGCTAAGGATGAAGGTGGATCTGTCAGCTCTTGAAGGGGAGAACACTTCATGACTGGGAAGAACGTAGGGCCATTTGGAAGGCTCAGATTTGGGGAAACTTGGCTCTCCCGTGTAATTGGACAATTTGTGGTGCTGTTTGTGAGTATGAATGCTTTCCCTAAGCCAAATTATACAAATGGTGACTGATCTTCATGATCACTGTTCAAGTGGCAACTGGATCCTCTAGGTGGATGATTTTCCCAGGATCAATGTAGGTCAAACCAAGATCAAACATAGATAAAATCAAGCAAACCAAAGCAATAACAATCCCTTCCATAGTGACTTAGACACGTGAGGAAGGTCCATCTGTGACAATGAAATACACATGTGCCAGAACTGCATTGTATGAAATCGTATCTGCTTTTTTTTCCAGTTGTGGTAAAATACACACAGTATAAAATGTACCATCTTCATCATTTTCAAGTGCACAATTCAGTGGCACTAAGTACATTCACAAGACTGTGCTACCATGCATCTGCCTTTTAAGAGTTTATGAAGCACTTCAGGATTTTGTGGTTTATTGTTGAGAACATTAATTATGGCTATTAGGAGATTTGGAAGTGCCTGTACGTGGGAAGTTCTAGTTGGTTAAGGACTGGTTCATGTTCCTCTTCTTTGCTAGGGCTAGTAGGGACTGCTACTAGCCCCCTGTTGGGCCATAGGAGCACGACTGTGCAGTAATATTATGGAGAGACTAAGAGCTGGACTGTAGGGCTTTGAACAGAGGCTGTGCCACTTGTTTGATCTAAGCCTGTGCCTCTGCTTTCTCTTGTTTAAAATGGAGGTAATAATACCTACTGTATTGGGCTGCTATGAGGATTAACTGGGCAAATTATATTTTAAAACTTTACAACAGTGCCTAGTATGTCTTAAGGGCAGTGAAATAAGTAGCACTATTGCCGGGCTCGGTGGCTCAGCCTGTAATCTTGTGCCTTTGGGAGGCTGAGGTGAGTGGATTGCCTGAGCCCGTGGGTTCGAGACCCACCTGGGCAGCGAGACCTCATCTCTACAAATAAATCAAAAAATCAGCTGGGCATGGTAGCACATGCCTGTAATTCCGGCTACTTGGAAGGCTGAGGTGGAAGGATCGCCGGAGCCCAGCAAGTTGAGGCTGCGGTGGCCGGAAGGCCACTGCACTCCAGTCTGGGTGACAGAGTGAGACTCCAAAAAAAAATTAATTAGCACTATTATAATGGGCAGGGAGGGGAAAGAGAGCAAAGAAGAGAGATGGGTTGGTGGAACTGAGGTGATATTTCTGCAGTTTAGCCTTAAGAGAGATTGACAAGTCAAGACAAGAGAGTTGAGTCAAAACAAAACCAGGGTAGAAGAAGAGAGCTCCATTTTTGGTAGAGAGGCTGTTTACAAGGTGTAGGCGTCCTGCTGGTACTACTTTGACAGAGCACGCAGATTGTTCCTGTGGATATGAAGCTAGAGGAGCACAAAGACTAGAGAGAAGAACTGTGAGAGCTCCCAGGAGGACTTGGAGAGCCTCTGGTTGGGTAAACTGTCTCAGGAGTGTCAGGAAGGGTTATTCTGGTAACTTTGGGAAGACCAAGACAAACATTTGAGTGATTACCACTTCCTAGGAAACAAGGTTGTCCTTCAGGTTCTTCACCTGAACTCTCCTTGCCTGTTACAAGCATAATGCACATAGCCAACCCATAGAAAGGACACACACTTAATTCAAGGGGAGAGAGAGGGTTATAAATGGATCTTGACATATGCAAAGATGCTCCTAATAAAAAAGATAAAAAAGAAAACTCTAACGTGATCTCAGATTGTCAAAAACCCCAGAGACAGACAATATACACTGTTGGCAAGGTTACATGCAAACAGGCACCATCATACATTTCTAGTGGGAGTCCAAAATGGGATGTGGCAAGAATCAAGCAAAAATACATGTAGATTGTCTTTTGATCTCGCCATCTCATTTCTAGAAATCTATGTCAAATTTATATCTGAAGAAAATATGAATTGATATATGTATGAGGCTGTTCCTTGCGACATTATTTATAATAGCAAAAGATTGGAAACAACCTAATCAGTCATCAATAAGAATTGTTTGAATAAACTGAAGGCACATCTGCACAATAGATGCAGTACTATGCACCTATTAAAATTAAATAAGAAATTCCTCCATATACTATTCCTAGATGTATTATTAAGGAAACAAAAAGGAAAAGAACATAATATATTCATTTGTTTATATTTTCAAAAATAAACAACAAATGAGCTAAAAATTAGTAAAAATGGTTTCTTATCAAGGGAATATAGAAACCATGAGGGGAAGGGCAGGGATGGGAACTGAAAATCTTTAAACATATCTTGTCTTATACATTTGACTTTAGAATCATGTGAATGCTTTATTTGGGCAAAATGAAAACTTAAATTTAGCCAGGCACAGTGGCTCAAGCCTGTAATCTCAGCACTTTGAGAGACTGAAGTGAGAGGATTGCCGGAGTCCAGGGATTTGAAACCAGCCTGGGCAATCTGGTGAGACCTCATCTCTATGATAAGTCAAAAACTTAGCTGGGCATGGTGGCGTGTGTCTGTGGTTTCAGCTACTCGGAAGGCTGAGGCAGAAGGATCGCCTGAGCCCAGTAAGCTGAGGCTGTGGTGGACGTGAGCATGCCACTGCACTCCAACCTGGGCTACAGAGTGAGACTCCAACTCTTTTTTTTTTTTTTGAGTTGGAGTCTCACTCTGTCGCCCAGACTGGAGTGCAGTGGCCGCTCCCGGCCACCGCAGCCTCGACCCGCTGTGCTCCAGTGATCCTTCTGCCTCAGTCTTCCAAGTAGCTGGAACTACAGGTGCGCGCTACCACGCCCGGCTGATTTTTTAATTTGTTGTAGAAATGAGGTTTCGCCAAGTTGCCCAGGCGGGTCTCAAACCTGCGGGCTCAGGCAATCCACTCACCTCAGCCTCCCAAGGTGCGGAATTACAGGCTGAGCCACCGAGCCTGACTAAGAGACTCCAACTCTTAAAAACAACAATAACAACCCCAGCTTGTGGTGGCTCAAGCCTATAATCCCAGCACTTTGGGAGGCTGAGGCGAGAGGACTGCCTGAGCCTGTGAATGCGAGACCAGCCTGGGCAATATGGTGAGCCCTCTTCTCTACAACAAGTCAAAAAATTACCCAGTTGTGGTACCGCGTGCCTGTAGTTCTGACTACTTGGAAGGCTGAGGCAGAAGAATCGACTGAGCCCAGCAGGTTGAGGCTGTGGTGGCCGGGAGTGTGCCATGCACTCTAGACTGGGCATCAGAGTGAGACTCCAACTCAAAAAACAAACAAAAAAAACCCCTTAAATTTAAATACAGCAGTCTATAAGCATTAAAAAGAAATGAAAACAATTGGCTAGAATAACTAAGTTATTTCAAATGATAGTAATTTCAAATGATGTTAATACGTAGTATTTTGACTGTATAAACCCACTGGGATATCATGAAGAAAATTACAATTGCAAAGTAATCCTAAATGGTATTTACAAGTCTTATAATTAGTAATAATAATAATATTTTGAAACCATATATCTATAGATAAATGGATAAGCAAATATATATATATATATCCTAATATATATAAATATTTATGTCAGTGAGGACATATCAGATTTTATTGCTTCAGCAGTTTTTGTAGGTAACAAAGAATGGTTGCTTCCTTCTTTGGGAACAGTGATTCTTTGGGAGACAGAGACCAGAGCTCAATGATAAATGTCTTAGGCGTTGTGTTAAGTGGTTTCACATCATCAAGAGGCCCTGTAAGGAATGACTCCTCTCTTGACCATTGTAGCAGGGCCACACTGACGTGCATTCCAAACAGACCTAGCAATCTTTATTTTTTTTTGAGTTGGAGTCTCACTACGCCACACCAGCATCAACCTGCTGGGCTCAGGCAATCCTTTCACCTCGGCCTTCCAAGTAGCCGGAATTACAGCCACATGCTACCACACCCAGCTAATTTTTTGATCTATCATAGAGATGAGATCCCGCCAAGTAGCCCAGGATGTTCTCAAACCCATGGACTCAGGCAATCCTCTCACCTCGGCCTCCAAAGTGCTGGAATGACAGGCTTGAGCCACTGTGCCCAGTCAGCAATCTTAACTATAGTCACAAGGACTTACATTGGTCTGACCCTGAATTCCTCCTTTTTTTTTTTGTTTTTCTGAGTCAGAGTCTCACTCTGTCACCCAGGCTGGAGTACAGTAGCATGCTCATGGCTCACTGCAGGCTCAACCTCCTGGGCTCAGGCAATCCTTCTGCCTCAGCCTCCCAAATAGCTGGGACTACAGACATACATAACCACTCCTGGCTAATTTTTAAATTTTTCTGTAGAGACAGGTCTTACTATGTTGCCTAGGATGGTCTCCAACTCCTGGACTCAGGCAACCCTCTCCTCTCACTTTAGCCCCCCAGAGCACTGGGATTACAGGTGTGAGTTACCACACCTGGCCTAACCCAGAATTCTTAGCAAAGCAAATGAGCACAGAAAAATAGAATGCATTCTTGTAGGGCTTATAAACTTTCTTCCAATTCTGTAGATAAATGCTTAAGATAATATGCAAAGAGCCAACAGCGGACCCAAGGCTGCTCTTCTTAGAAAGGGCTATTTGCAAGATTAGTCAGCCAAGGTCCAGCCAAAGGTCAACTTTGCAACAAGGCACTTCTTAAGATAATTCAAGTCTGGTAACTTGGATTTCAGGAGAATTCTCACCATTCCCACAACTAATGAGAGGGACTTACTCTGCCCAAACCATTTGCATAAACAATGGTTTAGGTTGTGTGTAGTGGCTCATGCCTGTAATCCCAGCACTTTGGGAGGCAGAGGAAAGAGGATTGCCTGAGCCCAGGAGCTCGAGACCAGACTGGGAAATTTGGCAAGACTTCATCTCTACAATAAATCAAAAAATTAGCCGGGCTCAGTGGCTCAGCCTGTGATCCCAGCATTTTGGGAGGCCGAGGCGAGTGGATTGCCTTAGCTCGTGGGTTCGAGACCCGCCTGGGCAACTTGGTGAGACCTCATCTCTACAATAAATCAAAAATTAGCCGGGTGTGGTAGCACGCGCCTGTAGTTCCAGCTACTTAGAAGGCTGAGGCGGAAGGATCGCCAGACCCCAGCAGGTCGAGGCTGCGGTGGCCGGGAGCGGTCTCTGCACTCCAGTCTGGGTGACAGAGTGAGACTCCAACTAAAAAAAAAAAAAAAATTAGCCAGGTGTGGTGACACAAGCCTGTAGTTCCAGCTACTTGGAAGGCTGAGGTAGAAGGATTGCTTGAGCCTAGCAGGTGGAGGCCGCAGTGACTGTGAATGTGCCACTGCACTCCAGCATGGCCAAGAGAGTGAGACTCCAACTCAAAAACAACAACAACAACAACAAGAACCATGGTTTGTTGGGCCCGGTGGCTCAGGCTGTAACCCCAGCACTTTGGGAGGCTGAGGTGAGCGGATTGCATGAGCTCGCGGGTTCAAGACCCGCCCGGGCAACTTGGTGAGATCTCATCTCTACAATAAATCAAAAATTAGCTGGCTGTGGTAGCGCGTGCCTGTAGTAAGACTCCAACTCAAAAAACAAACAAACAAACAAAAAAACCTGGTTTATACTGAAGACCTGCTTTTCTTCTGGGAATTTGGAATTTTGGTAGATACTAAGCATATATGTGAACATCTTCCAATATAAATCCTGACTGTTGAGTCTGTAATGGCTTTCACAGTAAACAATGTTTTTCACATGCCATCATCAGTCCATGTGTTCCCTGTTACTTCACTCAGAACTCTTGGAAGTATGTGCCTGTTTTCTCCAAACCTCACTCGGTGTACCTTTTACTTTTGCTTATTTTGTTTGTATCCTTTGCTGTAATAAATCACAAGTTCAACTATTTGCTAAGTTCTATGAGTTTTCTGGTGAATTACCGACACTGGAGGTGGTCTCGGGGCAGTCTTGGGGCCAGCAAACACAAGGTAATCTTAAAATATCACTGTGGTAGACTCTTCATAGATTGATTACTGTTTGGGCCCAGTACTATGGTTAGTGGTGAGATACCTGGCCAGTCCTGACTGTTGCTTGATACCCTCTTCTACACTATAGTCCTATATTTTTTCAGTCTCATAATCCTCTTGTGAGAAGGTGTGATGATCACCACTATGTTAGAGTCCTATTTATATCTTTTGAAATGGAACAGCAGCAATTTCACAGCCATAATCAGAAAGAGCTTCATCTGGTTGTCTCTATGGTACCAGTAAGTGGTGCAAAGTTGAAAATGTAACAGAGGTCTGAAATGGAAAGAGAAATAATTTGGGACCACCTGAACATTAGTTAAGAAGTTTTTTACTGATTTATCCCTGAAAAGTCCATGTGGATTCTTGGCTAAGCCCTCTTGGTAACTTACTTTTTTTTTTTTTTTTTTTTGAGTTGGAGTCTCCCTCTGTCGCCCAGACTGGAGTGCAGTGGCTGCTCCGGGCCACTGCAGCCTCGCCTGCTGGGCGCCAGCGATCCTTCCACCTCAGCCTTCCGAGTAGCTAGAACTACAGGCGCGCGCTACCACGCACGGCTAATTTTTGATTTATTGTAGAGATGAGGTCTCGCCAAGTTGCCCAGGTAGGTCTTGAACCCGCGGGCTCGCTGAGGTACCTTTAGCAGTCTATGCCCTGTGGCCTGATATTTATTGCATATTGTTATAGTCATCTTGCATCTTGACATCAAAGTCAACTCCAAGCCGCCAGATTGAATTTTAGAAATTCATTGAATAAGCAACTTCTATGACTCTAGATAAAGACTCCGGGCCCTACAGATGGTCCAAGAAAAATGTCTCCTTGATCTTGCTGGATATGAGAGAAGTTTGTCAGGCCTATTAACAGATTAAGGGCTCTGAGAAATCCTCTAATAAACATGCTACATTTCATTTAACCCCAATTTTTTTTTTTTTTTCTGAGTTGGAATCTCACTCTGTCGTTCCTGGAGTGCAGTGGCATGATCATGGCTACTGCACCCTTGACCTGCTGGGCTCAGGCGATCCTTCTGCCTCAGTCTTCCAAGTAACTGGAACTACAGGCGTGCACCACCATGCCCAGCTAACTTTTTTGATTTATTGTAGGGGCAAGGTCTCGCCAAATTGCCCAGACTGTTCTTGAACCACTGGGTTCAGGCAATCCTCTCGCCTCTACCTCCCAAAGTACTCAGATTATAGATGTGAGCCACCACCCTGACTGTTTAACCCAAACTTTATTAAACATTTCTTTTTTTTTTCTTTTTTCTTTTTGAGTTGGAGTCTCACTCTGTCACCCAGGCTGGAGGGCGGTGGCACGCTCGCGGCCACCGCAGCCTCTACCTGCTGGGCTCCGGCGATCCTTCCGCCTCAGCCTTCCAAGTAACTGGAACTACAGGCGCGCGCTACCACGCCCGGCTAATTTTTTATTTATTGTAGAGATGAGGTCTTGCCAAGTTGCCCAGGCGGGTCTCGAACCCGCGGGCTCAAGCAATCCACTCACCTCAGCCTCCCAAAGGTGCGAGATTACAGGCTGAGCCACCAAGCCTGGCATTTCAATCGTGATTTCTAAAACTTCCAAAATACATATTGCACAGCACCTTTTGACACCCTATATAACTATTGTTTTTCGCAAAACATATCTCCTATGGTCTGAATGTTTGTATCTCCCCAAAATTTACATGTTGAAATTCTAACTCCTTAAGTGATGGAATTAGATGCTAGGGCCTTTGGGAAGTGATTAGGTCATGAGGACTACTCCATCATGAATGTGTTAGTACCCTTATAAATGAGTCCTGAGAGAGAGACCTTTCATCCCTTCCAACATGAGGAGTTAGAGTGAAAAGACCATCTGTGAGAAAATGATCCCTTAGCAGATACCAAATCTACTGGCACTTTAGTCTAAAACTTCCCAACCTCTCAAACTTTGAGAAACGAATTTCTGTTGTTTAAAAGCTATGTAGTTAATTGTATTTTGTTATAGCAGCCCAACTGGACTAAGATAACATGCTTAGAAAAAATCCTGGTAGTCCTTTGTGATGGATTAAAGTTGCAAAGGGCACCCAGAGTCTTCATGGCTCTAATATTGTACCTAGAAATATGTACATTATTCTTCCACCAGACTTATTTTCCTAGAACACAAGCTGGATGGAAATCACTCCTCTTTTCAAAAACTGTCATTTACCTGCATTTCCTGTGAAATCAGCTTAGTGTTTGATTCCCTCCGTGATTTGATCCCACGCACTATTTTGGCATCAACTCTAGCTACTTCTTATTCCTTCCATCTCTCTGCTCCAGCAAGAGTGAGGTGCAGCTCGTGCACCAGAAAGAGCACAGGCTTTGGAGTCAATCCAATCTAGCCAAATCACCATTTGGTCATTTATTAGCTATTTGAACTTGGGAAGTCATTTATCATATTGGAGTCTCAGTTCCTCATCTGTAAAATGAAGAAAACAATACCCAGTCTTTGGACTCTGCAGGGATGAGGAAATGAGACTAAATGAGACAATATATATAAAAGTGACTTGCATGGTTACAAACACTTAATGGTTTCTTGGTACACAGTTTTTTCCTATTCAGCCCCTTACCCTGAAAATTTCCCAGATTCCTGGAAATGTATCTTTTTACTTTGCTGCTTATCAAGAAGCTTTAGTTATTCAACCCTGAGCTCACGGATCACTTCCTTTTTCAGGTGGAATTAATTAATCCTTCCTCTGAAATTTTTGTGCTTATAGTGTGGCACTTTTGCCCACCTGCTTTACATGACCATTAGTAGTTTAGGCATCTGTTTTCCCCACTCGATTGAAAATTTCTTGAAGAGGGAGAGCTTTATTTTTCTTTGCCTCCATCTTCTCCAGAGCACATAGTCTAGAACTTTGGGTGCTTTTGAAGCTCAAAACACATTTAATAAATGCGGTCATTCCTTTTCAGGCACATAATGTAAATAAATTTAATGAAGTATTTTTCTTATCATCTAAATATTTTCACATGAGCAACCATCTTTAGTAATAACAACTAAGATTATCTTGAGCTTGAAATGCAACTATTATATAAAGAAAATATTTGTAATGGAAATTATATTTTTGAAATATTTACTAAAAGCAGCATGTAGTTTATTTAATGAGGTAATTTTTTTATTTTGGGGGGTAATAATTTTAAAACATATGTATTAGCATTGAAATACTCTACAAATATTTTTCCTTGCTCTCTTTCTGTAAGATCATCAGTAATGTAGAATAACATTACAAGATGACAAATATCCAAATTGAAGTGACTTCCTATTTCTAGTATTTAAAGTGTTCAAACCAGTCAACAAATTTTTTCCTTGGATTTTTAGAGGACAACAGACTAGGCTACAGTTTCCGAAGGAGTTTTGAGTGATTTAAAACACCTTTGGTTTAAGCATTTTGACACTAAGGTTGACTGCTTATAATTGACTATTTGCTGTTTCAAAATAAAAAACAAGCTCCAAAACAGGTCTTTAATCTGTACTTTGATATCTTAACCTTTCCATGCTAAGATCTCACCCATAGACTCTTCCTTTTGGATAGCTGTCTTTTGTATTATGCTGTGGAGTGGCAAATTTATCTATCTATCTATCTGTTTATTTATTTATTTATTTATTTACTGAGTTGGAGTCTCACTCTGTCACCCAGGCTGGAGTACAGTGGCACACTCACAGCCACCACAGCCTCAACCCGCTGGGCTCAGGCAATCCTCTTGCCTCCACCCTAGGATTAGAGGCGTGAGCACTATGCCCGGCTGAAATGGCAAATTTATGAAATATTTTTCTGTCTAGAGGTCTAGGTAAAAAAAGGTCTTCATGGGGCAACTTCTGCTGGTGGTGCCAAACAAATGGAAAGATAATTATTCTTTCAATTTCTTTCTTTTTTTTTGAGTTGGAGTCTTACTCTGTCGCCCAGACTGGAGTGCAGTGGCCGCTCCCGGACACCGCAGCCTCGACCTGCTGGGCTCCAGCGATCCTTCCGCCTCAGCCTTCCAAGTATCTGAACTACAGGCGCGTGCTACCACGCCTGGCTAGTTTTTGATTTATGTAGAGATGAGGTCTCGCCAAGTTGCCCAGGCGGGTCTTGAACCCACGGGCTCAGGCAATCCACTCACCTCAGCCTCCCAAAGTGCTGGGATTACAGGCTGAGCCACCGAGCCCGGCTCTTTCAATTTCTTAAAACAAATTCCAGCATATTTATTTTCCGTGTGTGTGTGTGTGTGTGTGTGTGTGTGTGTGTGTGTGTGTGTGTGTGTTGGGGTCTTACTCTGTTGCCCAGGCTGGAGTGCAGTGGCACACTCACAGCTCACCACAGCCTCAACCTCCTAAGCTAAGGCAATCCTTCCACCTTAACTCCCCAACCCAAGTAATTGTCTACCGGTGCACGTCATCAAGTACTACTAATTTTATTTTGTGTAGAGACGAGGTCTCACTATGTTGCCTATGCTGGTCTCAAACAGAAGTTTGAGACCTCCCAAAGTGCTGGGATTATAGGCATGAACCCAGCATATTTCTCAAAGACTTGATTAAAATGAACTTCTTTAGCTCATTCAAATGAAATCACAATATAACCATTAAAAAAGCTCTCATTGAGAAAATGTTCATGTAAGTAAAGACCAAGCAAATGTAGTTTTGTCTGAGGGTGATTGGGAGAAATTTGAATGTTGGATTACTGTTTATTTTACAGAGGATTCTGAAACTTCTGAGTAGTCCTAACTTGTGATTCTAAATCAAGGATTCTCAGACTCTGTGGGTAATCTACTCACCTTCACCTCGTGGACAGATAAACAGAAAACAACCTTTACCTCAAATTATCTCATTGAGGAACTTGTTGATTTCTTTATGAGATAAGTATATAAAAACTTTTGTTTCTGTATTAGCTAAACCATAAAAAATTTCATACTTAAAAATGAGAAGTTGAGTCAATTTCCAAAAGCTTTTTCTTCATCTAAATAAAAGGTAATATATGCTTTCATGTTCTATAGTTTTCTAGGACTGCCGTAACAAAGTATCACAAACTGAGTGGTTTAACAGCAGAAATGTATTGTCTCACAGTCATGGAGGTTAGAAATCTAAAATTAAAGTGTTGAAGGGGTTGGTTCTTCTGAGAACTGTGAGGAAGTATCTGTTCTGGGCCTCTCCCCTAGCTTCTACTAGTTTGCTGACAATCTTTGATGTTCCCTGGCTTGTAGAAGCATCACCCCAATTGCTGCCTTCATCTTTCCATAGCATTCTCCCTGTGTGCAGTGTCTGTGTACAAATTTCTCCTTTTTATAAAGATACCAGTCATATTAGGGGGTCCAGCCTACTCCAATATAACCTCATATTAACTAATAACATTTTAAATTTCCAAATAACATCCTATTCTGAGGTACTGGGAGTTAGGATTTCATGAACATATGTGTATGAACATATGTGAATACATTTATCTTAACAGATAAATAATGAGGCATTGTATGAGTAAGAGACGTAGACTCACTGCACCTCAGATTAGTCATTTCTTAGAAATGGTGATTGTGACTGCTCTTATTCACAAATTGATGAGTTTCTAGGAGGCCAAGCACTGACCTCTTTTGTTTTGTTTTGTCTTTTGAATTGGAGTCTCACTCTGTTGCCCAGACTAGAGTTCAGTGGCACACCCTCATGGCTACAACAGCCTTGACCTGCTGGGCTCAGGCAACCCTTCCTGCTCAGTTTTCCAAGTAGCTGGAACCACAGGTACATGCCACCATGCCTGGCTAATTTTTTAATTTACTCTAGAGATGAGGTCTTGCCAAGTTATCCAGACTGGTCTTGAACTGCTGGGCTCAGGGAATCCTCTTGTCTCCACCTCCCAAAGTGCTGGGATAACAGGCATGAGCCACCATGCCCAACTGACCAGTCTTATTGAATAGATTGAGAGGAAAGCAGGTTCAACTTAACTTCTACTGTCTAGACAAGTACCTCAGGGTATAACTGTCCCCTCACCTCACCACCAATGCCAGGGGAGGAGAATCCTTTGTTTCACTCAACTGCAATCCTTGTAAATAAACTACACTTCATTGCCTGCATGACTGTGGTACCCAAATTGACCCATCCCTATTGCTATATATAGCCTCCACTTCTCACCTTCCTAGTACTTAGGCAGTTGACATTGTAGGTTCTCACATCTGGCTCAATATTTTTCCTCTGATTTAGTCTTCCTCTGATTTAGTGGCATCCTGGTCAACTAATGCTTCAAGTTTCCCCTTTCCCAGATGCTGCCTCATTCTTCTGAGATTAACAAAGCACAAAAATGATGTTTTAGCCCAGGCCTCTATACCACCTCCAGACAATGGGTGCTTAACTGCACACTCAGCAGTTCTTCTTATCATATGTCCAATTAGATCTGAAACTCCCCCAATCCAAGTTTTGGAGTAATGCATTTATACAGCCAGTGAACCAACCACAGAAACATTCCAGCAGCGGCCGTGCCCACAAATGAAGGCTATCAACGTCTTGCAATATATTTAACAACCTTGTAAACTGCATACTCAAAGGCAAGCTTTCAGGATCATGGAAGCTTGGGCTGAGAGAGACCATTAAAGGGAAAGAAAACCAGCCGGGTTCGGTGGCTTAGCCTGTAATCCGACGCTTTGGGAGGCTGAAGTGAGTGGATTGACTGAGCCCACGGGTTTGAGACCCACCTGGGCAACTTGGTGAGACCTCATCGCTACAATAACTCCCCCCAAAAATTAGCTGGGCATGGTAGCGCGTGCCTGTAGTTCCAGCTACTTGGAAGGCTGAGGCGGAAGGATCGCCGGAGCCCAGCAGATCGAGGCTGCGGTGGCCGGGAGCGGCCACTGCACTCCAGTCTGGGCGACAGAGTGAGACTCCAACTAAAAAAAAAAAAGGGAAAGAAAACAAGGTGCCCCCCTGGATGTGATACAAGGAAAGACAATCCAATGAGACAATCAATGTGAATGTTAATTTCATTTGTCAATTCAGCTAGGTTTTGGTGCCCAGTGATTTGGTCAAACACCAGTCTAGATAATGCTATTTAGGTATTTCGTAGATGTAATGAGCATTTACTGATCAGTTGACTTTAAGTAAAGTCAATGACATCTCATCAAATCAGTTGACAGCCTTCAGAGGAAGAACTGAGGCTTCCTGGAAAAGAAAAAAATTCTGCCTCAAGACTAACATAGAAATCTTGCCTAAGTTTTCAGCCTGCAGGCCTGCCCTATGCATTTTGGACTTGCCAACCCCCACAATCACATGAGCCAATTTCTTAAAATAAACCTCTCTCTCCCTTTCTATAGATAGCTAGCTAGATTGATATAAAATATAAGAAATTCTTACTCTCTTTCTCTCTCTCTCTCATTCTGTTTCTCTGAAGATCCCTAGCCAATACAGTCAGAATCATTCTTTTAAAAAAAAATTAATGACTTAATTTTATTATAGGAATGTGATGTACAAGTCAGGATTAGGTAAATAAGTAATCTATGTGCAGGTGAAGTTTGGACCTCCATCTGGTCCTCACTTCCCCTGGTTTAGGACAGGTACCCTTTGTGTTGTTACGTGCCGCCCCCAGCAGTGTCCCTCAACTGCCGATCCCTCCCTTGTGCTATTGTGATTGCTGTTCATGTCCCACTTATGAGTGAGAATGTGTGGTATTTGGTTCTTTGTTTCTGTGAAAGATCATTAAATATGATGGTCTCCTCTCCACAGATTCATTCTTAATGGTGGTCAAGTGAACAGGATGAACTCTTTGGCTAAGGGATTAGGAATTGTTGGGATAATGAACTAATTGAGAGCCTAGGGACAGAATCTTTAGCAATTTTCCACTTTGGGTAGTAGGGAAAAACAGAAAGAGAAAGATAATGGGATTCGGTAACTCTAAATGATATGCATCCCACTTTGAAGTTGTACCAAGAAGGCAAAGTCCTTCTAAGAAGGATGTTGAAGATGTTTCTTAAATCGACATAGCTGAGAACCAAAGATGGAATAAATCCTCAACCTACTTCTACAAATAAATGCTTAGAAAATTCCCCTGTTGACAGGCTATAAACATAAGGTGGACTTTCCTTCTGTTCTACACAATTCTTGAAAAGATGCAATAAGTAGGTTATTCTAGCCTCAAAGGCAATGAAATGAATTATGGATGACTCTATGGATAGAACTGAACAGATAAAAATGTAAATCATTCAATGGCTGTTTGGAGCTATGTTTAAAAAAAAAAGAGTAAATCTTCTGGGCCAAAAATAAGCTAATTAAATCAAAACTCAAAAGGCAGGCAGTAGACTGGGGAAGTATTTATTAATAATATGGAACAGAATTAATAGCCTCAATATTTAAAGAGATCATAACATTCGGTAAGAAAAACCCCAATAGATTACTGTGCAAAAATTTCTAGCAGACAAGTCTCAAAAAACGAGTTATATAAATGACTGGCAAATATTTGGGAAAAGAAAGTCCAGCCTCGCTAATTCAAAGAAACGGAAAACAAAGCAGCAATGAGATTCCATTCTCCACCTACAAAATTAGTAAAGATGGAAAGCACTTATGATGGTGTTGATGGGAATAAACAGTCTGTTTGACAGCAATTTGGCATACCTAAGAGACTTTGACCTGGTAATTCTTCTTCTGGGAATCTACCTAAAGAAGATTTGAATCACAAATGTTTCACACAGCCTTATTTAAAATAGAGAGAAATTGAAGCATCCTACCAAAGAGGAATGGTCTTTTCATTCATTCATTCAAATATTTATTGAGTGCCTACTATGTGGTCATTTCTTGAGACTGCTAAATAATGACTAGTTGTCCTAAATGAATCTTTCCAAACACAGGCAGAATTTGTGTCAATATATTGATGTATATAATATACATAAGCTTATATATGCTTGTATATGCATATCATACTATCTCTGAGAGGCTACCCAAGGAACTGATAACAGATTTCCTTTGGAAAAAGGAGCTGGGGGTACACAACATCAATAAGGGTACCTGACCTCAAACCAGGCAAAGTGGGGACCAAAAGGAGGCCCAACTTTGCCTGCATGATGTCCACTTGTAAAATAAAATACTAAAAAAAAAAGGGCCGGACTCGGTGGCTCAGCCTGCAATCCCACGCCTTGGGAGGCTGAGGTGAGTGGATTGCCTGAGCCCGCGGGTTGGAGACCCGCCTGGGCAACTTGGTGAGACCTCATCTCTACAATAAATCAAAAAATTAGCCGGGCGTGGTAGAGCGCTCCTGTAGTTCCAGCTACTTGGAAGGCTGAGGCAAAAGGATCGCTGGAGCCCAGCAGGTCGAGGCTGCGGTGGCCAGGAGCGGCCACTGCACTCTACTCTGGGCGACAGAGTGAGACTCCAACTCAAAAAAAAAAAAAAGGGCAACCTCTTTCAGGTCCCCTCCCGCTGTGGGAGCTTTTCTATCTTCTTAATAAATCCTACTTTCAAAAAAAAAAGTAGCTGAGTGAGGAGTAAAAAGGATAATCACTTACTCTTGTACTATCTTGAATTCTTTGTTGTTGTTTTGGGATTTGTGGAGATGAGATCTCATCATGTTGCCTACCTTGGTCTCCAACTCCTGGCTCAAGCCATTCCCCTACCTCAGTCTCCTAAAGTACTGGAATTACAGGTATGAGCTATTGTGCCTGGCCCCATCTTGACATTTTAAAACATGTACATGTATTGTGTTAAAGTTTTGAAAGTATCTGGTGCATACCTCATCTTATTTTTCATAGAGAAAACAACATTTCAAGGGTGTCTCATTTCCCTGGGTGTGGAAAACTCTACAAAAGAAGGACTGTCCTGTTTCTCTGTAGATTCCCATAGGACTTAGCACAATTGGGCACATATTTGATGTTAAAAAATACATGTTGAATAGAAAATAATGTAATTTGGTGCTCAAATATCACAGGAGTAGAAGTTAAAATTTACAACTCTGGGTATTGCTTTAATGCTGTGTGCTTTGAAACATATCACTTACCATTTATATCATAGCCTGCTAATCTGCCAATAGCAGGAAACAAGATAGCTGAAATCCTTGGATGGAACCCTACACAGAGAAATGCAAATACCCTTTTAATGTCTATGTATCCACCTATAACCTTAATAAGTGAAATTGATTTAGAGATCCCCTAACAGCTGGGCATAATGGCACACACCTGTAGTCCCATCTACTTGGGAGGCTGATGAGAGAGGAGTGTTTGAGCCCAGGAGTTAGAGATTGTAGTGTGCTATGATTGTGCTTGTGAATAGCTACTGCACTCCAACTTGGGTAACAGCAAGACCCTTATAAAAGACAAATCTTAATATAAAGTTTAAAAAGTAGATAAACTCAAGACTTTAATTATTACAAAAAGCAAAAGTTAAAATATATGATTATTTTGTGCATTTAAGTGATTAGATTCATTTTAATATATTAATGTACTTTGTGAATCTTTGTCATCTGTAGCAATTCATTTATCATCAAATGCAGGGTTTTTTTTCTTTATTCTCCTCTATATGAAAAAACAGGCGACAAACTTGCAATAGTGATAAGTTGCATTCACCAGTGAATGTATCTTTTTTCTATGGTTTCATAATGAATGACAACATCAGTTGAAACTAACATCTGATTTAGTATATGGATCCTTTCACTGACCCCTTCCCTACAACTAGCAGCCATTTATTTTCAAAGTATCATTTCCTGCTATAAAAAATTAGCTTAGGCCAGGTGCAGTGGCTCAAGCCTATAATCCCCGCACTTTGGGAGGTTGAGGTGAGAGGATTGCCTGAGTCTAGTGTTCGAGACCAGCCTGGCAACCTGATGAGACCTCATCTCTACTATAAATAAAAAAATTAACTGGACGTGGTGGCTTGCGCCTGTAGTTCTAGCTACTTGGAAGGCTGACGCAGAAGGATCACCTGAGCTCAGCGGGTCGAGGCTGCAGTGGCTGTGAGCGTGCGTCACTAGCCTGGGCAATAGTGAACTCCAACTCAAAAAAAAAAAAAAAGAAAAGAAAAGAAATTAACTGGCAAACCACCAAGAGGAAATGTACTTCACTAAATGAAGTTCCTGAAATGCAACTTTTGTTGTTTGCTTCTTTTTGCACTGCCAGCATCTTCAGATTATGAGAAAGTGCTTTCTCTGCATTGCAGAGCATAAAACAGTTCAGAACTGTTCCAGAAGGTGCAGCCACTATTGGATATAAAGTACAAAGCAGTGGGTAGAGGCGGGAGCTTGAAGAAGAGAACCAAGGAAATTTGAATAAAGGATCTATCTTTGTTTCTGAAATTTACAGAAAGAATTAGTTTGATGTTGAGTGAAGTGCTAGGTACTATTAGTGAAAAGGCTGGTCCAATGTAAAGACAAAGAATTGAAGGCAAAAGTGTACATAAAATCTACTAATGAGGGAGTGAGAAGGACCAGACCCATCCACAGTGAGCAATGAAAGATGTGCTAACTGGAAGAAGGGGGCTTTGCAGCAAAATTCCCTAATGAAAGGAATCCCGCAGATTTGCTGGAAAGAAGTTGGGCTAGATGATTCAAATTAAGTACATCAGCATTAAGTACATTCACAGTGTTGTGCAACCATTTCCACCATCCATCTTCAGAATGCTTTTCATTTTGCAAAACTTTTTTTTTTTTTGAGACAGAGTCTTGCTCTGTCACCCAGATTGGAGTGCAGTGGTGCAATCAGAGCTCACTGCAGCCTCGAACTCCTGGGCTCACGCAATCCTCCTGAGTACCTGGGACTACAGGAACGTGCCACTGCACCCAACTAATTTGTTTTTTTATTTTTATAGAGATGGGGGTCTTGTTATGTTACCCATGATGGTCTCAACTCCTGTTCTCAAGTGATCCTGCCACTTCGGCCTCCCAAAGTGCTGGGATTACAGACATGAGCCACTGTGCCTGGCCTCATTTTGCAAAACTGAAACTCATACCCATTAAACAGTAACTTCCCCCTCCCCCACCTCATAGCCCCTGGCAACTACCACCACTCCACTTTCTGTTTCTTATGAAATTGACCATTCTAGGTACCTCATGAGAGTGGAATCATACAGTATTTGTCCTTTTGTGACTGGTTTATTTCACTGAGCATAATGTCCTCCAGTTTCATCCATGTTGTAGCCTGTGTCAGAATTTCCTTCCTTTTTTTTTTGAGTCGGAGTCTCATTCTGTCACCCAGGCTGGAGTGCAGTGGCATGCTCATGGCCACCACAGGTTTAACCTGCTGGGCTCAGGCAATGCTTCTGTTATAGCATTCCAAGTAGCTGAAACTACAGGAGTGCACCACCAACCCCAGCTAATTTTTTGATTTACTGTAAGATGAGGTCTTACCACGTTGTCCAGGCTGGTCTCGAATCCATAGGCTCAGGCAACCCTCTCATCTCTGCCTCCCAAAGTGCTGGGATTATAGATGTGAGCCGCCACACCCAGCATCCTTCCCTTTTAAGACTGAATAATATTTCATTGTATGTGTAGGTCACATTTTGTTTATCTGTTCACCTGTCACCAGACACTTGGGATGCTTCCACCTTTTGGCTACTAAACTGATTTTTTTTTTTTTGAGAAAGCAGGATTTATTGAGAGGATAGAAAAGCTCCCAGAGCAAGAGGGGACCCAAGGGGGTTGCCCTAAACTGACTTTTAAAATCTTGCGTTTGCACAGGAATTTTAAAGAAAGTTTCAAAGCACTTTTACATATACGATCTCACTTTATTCTATGTATCTCCTTCATTGCCGTGAGGGATAAATCCATAGGGTTATTATTTTACAAGTTTTGAAAAGGAAATCAAGCACAAAAGGAGAAAAAGAACTTCTCAAAGCATAACATGCCATTACAACCAGCCCATCGCAAGTCTTCATCAAAGGCAAGGAGGGTACAGAGGCTCCCAGCTCTGTTTTCCAGGGCAGCCCTGGGTATTGAAATTCAATGCCAGGTTGGAGGAGGCAGAAGGAAGGGCTTACCCTGGACAATGCATTGGTAATCTGCTGCCCTGTTGCTTGATCATAAAAAATATAATAGGTTCAATATTGCTATAGTATAAGCGAGGTCAGAACACAAAGAAGATCAACTTGCCTGTAATTCGTTTGTTAAAACCGATATTTACATAGTACAGGATGAGGAAAATTTTTCACCACAGTTATCCCATTAGAGGAAAGCTTCTGTAAGACTAATGATCAGAGAAAAGAAGATGAACAACATGACAAGCATTTGATAAGTTCATCAACATCTATTGATTCATTTTTAAGGGCCTGGTGTATGACTGTACATTCACATGAATTGTTTCACTTTATTCTTTCCTACGTGGGCTCTTCTGCCAGTGGTGCCTGGCCTGTCTCCACCATTACCAGCTGGGCCACCTGTAGAGGGGACTTTACCATCCCGAATTTCACTTTCCACATTTCTAAAATGGGGCCGATAATAATGCTTACCTCCTCTGGCTGTTATGAGGATGGAATGAGACAGAGCGGTTTAGCCCAACGCCTGGGAGATAGCTGGCATCCAAGACACATAGTCCATTGGGACACGAATGCATTTATCTCTGCTGACCTGTCCCACAACCCCAGGAGGTGCATATTCTTAGTATGCCCATTTAATGGATGAGAATACAGAAGCTCGGAGGGGTTAAGTAACAGAAGCAGGGTTCAAAGCTGGTATCTAGCTTTGATTCCAGATCTTCTCTGCTTTACAGCTATCCGTGGAGCTGAGTGCCTGGCTAGGAGCCCTTTGAGTGATGAAGTTCCACGAGGAGTACTGGGGCAGCTGCGTGTGTGTCTCCTGACTGCAGCTGGAGGAGGTCAGCAGAAGCCGTGCTTGTTGCTGGGAGCTGACTGGGCCCATAGCAGCATCCTTCACTGTGCAGTAGCAGCTGCTGCCTGGGTGCAAAAACCACATCCCAGCTTTCTGTGTATAGCTGACCTAACCTCCGCTAATTTGCAAACTCTTTTCTTGTGTCTTCATATCCTTCCCTCCTTTTGGGGGGCCCCTTCTTCCTCTTCTTGCCTCTTACCCTCTCTTTTCCTTTGGACAGCCACATTCTCCCTGTTCATTTACCTCTAACCTCCTTTCTCTCTTCTCTAGCCTAATTTGGAATAGAATGGAATTATTCATCCTGTGTTTATTAAACGTGTTAAATGTCCGGTTCTGAAGTTTTAAAAGCAAACAAATTGAATATTTAAAGCAGGCTTTTTAAAAGCCTCAAAAATCAGTGGCTTGGATAGATGGAAGGTTATGTTATACAGAAAGCAAGCTGAGCAACTCCCTCGGGTCCCCTCCTACTGTGGGAGCTTTTCTGTCCTCTCAATAAATCCTGCTTTCTCAAAAAGAAAGAAAGCAAGCAAATCTAGCAAAATGTTAATTGTAGAATCTAGGTGGTAGATGGATGGGTGTCTGGGGCATAATTCTTTCCATTTTTCTGTATGTTGGGAAATTTTCACAATTAGATGTGGAGGTAGGTGGGAATCAATACCTTTCTATCTGTCACTTTCAACTAATTTTTGTTGTAGGGAGGGCTGAGGCCTCCCTAAAAAAGGTTTCTCCTCCAAATGTCAGACCATTTGGATGGGCAGGGAGGGCATCTCAGTGTCCTCCTTTGGAAGGAAAATCACTGAGGGGCTCAGCCAAGCGAGGCCTCTTCAGACAAAGCCAGGCTAAAGCAGACACTCAGCTGTTGGCTCTTCTGGGAGGAACTGTGGCATCACCCAAAGCCTCGATCTCAGTGAAGAGAACATGAGAACTGAGCTAAGCTGCCCCTGTTGTTCAAGAGAAACAGCCATCAATGGGTGACATTTAGAGGACTTCATGCCTGTAGTTCTCCATCTGCTGATCCACATTGCCTTGGCTTGTAAATCAGTGTTTCCAGCTGTGGAGTCACAGAACCGGCCTGGTCGCTGGGACTGAAGTTCCCACTGGAAAAGAGGACAGTGGCATATTTGGCCAGGGAAGCTGGAAAAGCTCGCAGTGTTGTCATTACTACTGCGGTCACTGGTGCTGATCCGTTGAGCCGCCTTGTGGAGGCTTTCCCTGAGCTATCTCCACGTAGCCATGTGAGTTCTCTTCCTTCAGCCCCACAGAGGAAACTCCAGCAGTCACGTATCCCTTGCCAGCTGGGGGAGGACAAACTGTGAATTGCTCGCCCTCTCTCCCTCCCTCACTTGCATTACATGAGAGAGCTCAGAGGGGCTGACAGGGCACTGCAACAAAGACACCAGCAGATACACCACGCGTGGCTTGTCAGAGCTTCAGATTAGAAACACCCTGGCCATTGCTTTTTTAACCGACTCAAAAAACAAACAAACAAACAAAAAAACAACTCTAGTGTTTCCATGAGCTATGGCCGCCATGTTTTGTCCCCCTCCCCTACCTTGGGGAGGTGAATCTTCTCTCTCTCTCTCTCTCTCTCTCTCTCTCTCTCTCTCTCTCTCTCTCTCTCTCTCATTTACTTTCTAAATAAACTTTACTTGAAAATTTTGAAAAGAAAAAAAAGAAACACCCCAAACAGCAGTCCCAGGGGACCTGTGGGTTAAATGATAGCGCATCTCTATAGTACGGAGCTACGCAGCCCCTTCTGCGTTAGGTACTGATGAGGAATAATTTCCAAGCTATATTTTTCATTAGAAAGAAAAAGGAGGCCGGGCTCAGTGGCTCAGCCTGTAATCCCAGCACTTTGGGAGGCCGAGGTGAGTGGATTGCCTGAGCCCACAGGTTCAAGACCAGCCTGGGCAACTTGGCAAGACTTTGTCTCTACAATTTAAAAAAAAAAAAAATTAGCCAGGCGTGGTAGTGCATGCCTGTAGTTCTAGCTCCTTGGAAAGCTGAGGCAGAAGGATTGCTGGAGCCCAGCAGGTTGACAGTGGGGTGACCAGGGTGGTTGTGAGCGTGCCACTACACTCCAGCCTGGGCAATCAAGTGAGACAAGGAAGGAAGGAAGGAAGGAAGGAAGAGGAAGGGCCAGCACAGTGGCTCAAGCCTGTAATTTCAGCACTTTGGGAGCCCTAGGTAGAAGGATTGCTTGAGCCCTGGAGTCAAAGACCAGCCTGAGCAACATAACAAGACCTTGTCTCTACACAAAATCAAAAAGTTAGCCAGGCTTTGTGGCATGCTCCTGTAGTCCTAGCTACTCGGGAGGCTGGGGCGGAAGGATTGCCTGAGCCTAGGAGGTCAAGGCTGGTGTGAGCCATCATGATCGTGCCACTGCACTCCAGCATGGGTGAGAGTGAGACCCAGGCTGAAAAAAAAAAGGATGATCAGAACAGTGTGTACAGAATGTGTCTATTTGTGTGATTAAAAAGTACATACCTAGCTGGGCTCGGTGGCTCAGCCTGTAATCCCAGCACTTTGGGAGGCTGAGGTGAGTGGATTGCCTGAGCCCGTGGGTTCGAGACCCGCCTGGGCAACTTGGCGAGACCTCATCTCTACAATAAATAAAAAATTAGCTGGGCGTGGTAGTGCGCGCCTGTAGTTCCAGCAACTTGGCAGCCTGAGGCGGGCGGATCGCTGGAGCAAGAATATATTTGGCTGGATACACAAAAAAGAGGCGGTCTTGGGATGGGGACTGGGGCAAGGATGACATAAAGAATCAAGCTCACAGGCACAGTGGCTCATGCCTGTAATCTCAGCACTTTGGGAGGTGGAGGTGATAGCAATGCCTGAGTCCAGGGGTTTGAAACCAGCCTGGGCCACTTGGTGAGCCCTCGTCTCTACAATAAATTTTTTTTTTTTTTTTGGGTTGGAGTCTCACCCTGTCGCCCAGACTGGAGTGCAGTGGCCGCTCCCGGCCACCGCAGCCTCGACCTGCTGGGACTCCGGCGATCCTTCCACCTCAGCATTCCAAGTAGCCGGAATTACAGGCATGCGTTACCACGCCCAGCTGATTTTTTTTTTTATTTATTTATTGTGGAGATGAGGTCTCGCTGCCCAGGCGGGTCTCGAACCCACGGGCTCAGGCAATCCACTCACCTCAGCCTCCCAAAGGCGTGGGATTACAGGCTGAGCCACTGAGCCCGGCTTTCTACAATAAAATTTAAAGTTAGCCAGGGATGGTAGTATGCACCTATGGTGCCAGCTACTTGGAAGGCTCAGGTGGAAGGATACTCTGAATCCAGCAGGTCGAGGCTGCAGTGGCCGTGAACATGCCACTGTACTCCAGCCTGGGCAACAGAGTGAGACTCCGACTAAAAAAAAAAAAAAAAATCAAGTTCAGTAGACACAATACAAATTGGGGGTTATGTCATTTTTATTATATGTATTTTTTCTTTTTCCTTTTTATTTTTCCGAGACAAGATCTTGTTCTGTCACCCAGGCTGGAGTGAGGTGGAGTGATCATAGCTCACTGTAGCCTAGACCTCCTGGGCTCAAGCAATCCTCCCACCTCAGCCTCCTGAGTAACTGGGACTACAGGTGTACACCACTACATCTGGCTACTTTTTAGAATTTTTTGTAGAGACAGGGTCTTAGTGTGTTGACCAAGCTTGTCTCAAACTTCTGGCCTCAAGTGATTCTTCCACCTCATCTCCCCAAAGTGCTGAGATTACAATGAGCCTCCACTCCTGGCCCATGTGTATATGTTCTATTTTAAAAATTGCTGCCGGGCTCAGTGGCTCAGCCTGTAATCCCGCGCCTTTGGGAGGCTGAGATGAGTGGATTACCTGAGCCCACGGGTTCGAGACCCGCCTGGGCAGGCGAGACCTCATCTCTATAATAAATCAAAAAAATCAGCCGGGCATGGTAGCGCATGCCTGTAATTCCGGCTACTCAGAAGGCTGAGGCGGAAGGATCGCCGGAGCCCAGCAGGCGAGGCTGCGGCGGCCGGGAGCGACCACTGTACTCCAGTCTGGGCGACCGAGTGAGACTCCAACTCAAAAAAAAAAGAAAAGAAAAATTGCTTACCGGCCAGGCACAGTAGCTTAACTTGTAATCCCAGCACTTTGGGAGGACAAGGTGAGAGGACTGCCGAGCCCGCAGGTTCAAGACCAGCCTGGGCAACATAGTGAGACCCTGTCTCTACAATAAATCAAAAAATTAGCCAGTCACCTGTGGATCCAGCTACTTGGAAGGCTGAGGCAGAAGGATCACTGGAGTCCGGGAGGTCGATGCCAGGGTGGCCGTGAGCGTGACACTGCACTCCAGCTTGGGTGATGGAGTAAGACTCCAACTAAAAAAAAAAAAAAAAAAATTACTTCCCTAAAAAAAAGTAGAAATACAACCAGACTCTCAATGCAATAGCATCAGAACTTAGTATTCAGCTGCCAAGCTCCCTTTTCTGATGACAATTGAGACTCAGGTAATTAGTTCATCATTGGACCTGGAGGGTTGAAGACCAGCTTACCTCTGGGGAGATTTCTCCAGTTTGCAGTGGTCTCTATTCTGGGAGCTCCCTCACCACCATCACCATGACCACCACCACCAGTGGTGCCCTTGGGTATTTGCAGCTCTAACTTCTGACAATCAGACAACTGGTTTGTAAAGAAGGGAAAGAACACTGGGCTCAGTGGCTCAGCCTGAATCCTGTGCTTTGGGAGGTTGAGGTGAGTGAATTGCCTGAGCCTGCGGGTTCGAGACCCGCCTGGGCAACTTGGTGAGACCTCATCTCTACAATAAATCAAAAAATTAGCCGGGCATGGTAGCACGCACCTGTAGTTCCAGCTACTTGGAAGGCTGAGGCAGAAGGATCGCTGGAGCCCAGCAGGTCGAGCCTACAGTGGCCGGGAGCGGCCACTGCACTCTAGTCTGGGTGACAGAGTGAGACTCCAAATCAAAAAAAAAAAAGAGGGGAGGTTAGGAGTGGAAGTTGAGGCCACATGGTCAGTGTAGGTGTTTCTGGGTATTTTTCTGAAGGTTCGTTGAGTTGTGGAGTCTCGCCTTCCCTCGAACTTGGACTCCCAGGAACAACTGACCACAGGCTTTGCTGACAGGCTACCTGGGCTTTCTATCCTGGCTCCACCATTGACTGGACATGGGAGTTGGGACAAGATAAATGTTCTAACCCTCAGTTTCTTCATCCAAAAAGTAGGAAGGGTGGTGGGGATGGAGAGAGAACAATGCTACTAATGATTCCATAAGGTTGTTAATATTAAGCTTTCAATAAATGTTGCCTAGCTTAGTAACATCATGCATTCTGAAGCCAGACTGCCTGAGCTTAAATCATAGCTCTAGGCCAGGCACAGTGGCTTAAGTCTATAATCCTAGCACTTTCGGAGGCAGAGGCGAGAGGATTGACTCAGTCCAGGGGTTCAAGACCAGCCTGGTGGATCTTGATGAGAACTTGTTGTCTCTACAATAAATAAAAAAATTAGCCAGGCGTGGTGGCGCATGCCTATAGTTCCACCTACTTGGAAGACTGAGGTGGAAGGATCACCTGAGACCAGCAGGTCAAGCCTGCAGTAGCCGGTAGCATGCCACTGCACTCCAGCCTGGGCAACAGAGTAAGACTCCAACTAAAAAAAAAATTCACAGCTATACCCCTTTACTGGTTTTATGACTTTGGAAGAGTTAATTAGTCTCTGTGCCTCTATTTTTTCATCTGTAAAATGGGCATGATACATTATAGATTTTATATGAGACATAAATTAATAGTGTAAAATGCTAGAACAGTGTCCAGCACACAGCAATTTTTGAGCTGAATAAGGCCTTAAGCCAATCTTTTTATTTTTATTTTTACTTTAGATTCGGGGATACATCTATGTATCCAACCCCTTACTTTTTTTTTTTTTTAGTTGGAGTCTCACTCTGTCACCCAGACTGGAGTGCAGTGGCCGCTCCCGGTCACTGCAGCCTCGACCTGCTGGGCTCCAGCGATCCTTCCGCCTCAGCCTTCCGAGTAGCCGGAATTACAGGCATGCACTACCACGCCCAGCTGATTTTTTTGATTTATTGTGGAGATGAGGTCTCGCTGCCCAGGCGGGTCTCCAACCCGCGGGCTCAGGCAATCCACTCACCTCAGCCTCCCAAAGGCGCGGGATTACAGGCTGAGCCACTGAGCCCGGCTCAACCCCTTACTTTTAATCACGGGGAATGTAGTCCGGAGAGCGACATGCCTAAGATGAACTTTGATTAGCGAGAGAGGCAGGAGGAAAACCCAGTCTCCCAACTTCTAGTCTAGTCTATTTTCCACTGTTTACTTCCAACAAAAACATTTTCTTACATGTGGTAGAAAACTAGAAAGAAGTGAGAAAAACCTGTTTTGGATTACATAAAAGGATACTGGGTTCAAATTCAGTTGTGTAATCATAGCCAAGTTTCTTAAACTCTCTAAACTTCCTCTTCCTTGGTAATAGGATGAGGATAACATGTACCACATAGTGTTATTGTGGTAAGCAAGCTTGTGGATATAAAATGCCAAGCAAATAGCATTTCTCAATAAATGGTGATAATATTAGAGCTAATTAACAAACAGTAGGTGATGGTGTGGTTAGAATCAAGAATCCTACATCTGTGGAGGGCTTTTTTTGGTTTGTTTTGCTTTTTTGAGTCAGAGTCACATTCCGTAGCCCAGGCTTGAGGGCAGTGGCACACTCACAGCCACGCCAGTGTCAACTTGCTGGGCTCCAGCGATACTTCTGCCTCAGCCTTCCAAGTAGTCGGAACTACAGGCGTGCACTACCACGCCTGGTTAATTTTTTATTTATTGTAGAGACGTGGTCTTGCCAAGTTGCCTGGGCTGGTCTCGAACCCACAGGCTCAGGCGATCCACTTGTCTCGGCCTCCCAAAGTGCTGGGATTATAGGCTGAGTCACCAAGCCCGGCTGACAGACAGTTTTATTTCTCTTTTGGGGGATTTGTAAACTAACCTGATACGTCATAATGTGGATAATTATATTTGTACATTTTATATACAACTGTAATTCTAACTTTACAGACTTATTTTGGCAACAGTTGTTTTAAAACAAAATGGAAGTGTAAGCATAAATTCTCTAATATCAGGAGTTGGTTTTATGAGATGTGACTAAAAAATATAGTAAATAAGATTGGTTTCTAAGTTGGGTAATAATATTTCTGGTCAAAAGTAGGTGTGATGTCATTAGGAAATGCAAATTAACATCACAATGAGAACCAACTGTGTCCCCAAGAGAAAGGCTAAAACTGAAAAGACTTGACAATGTCAAGTGTTAGTAAGGATGGAGCATCTAGAACCAGACACCGCTGTAAGAGTGCAGACTGGTAAAGTCCCTCTGGAGAACTGTTTGGCAGTTTCTTAGAAAGTTCACTATAATCTTCCTACATTAGTAATCTCTTGCTGTTAACAAATTGCTCTCAAATTTAGTGGCTCAAAATAGTACTAATCTTTTTTTTTTAAGTCAAAGTCTCACTTTTTCACCCACACTGGAGTGCAGTGGCATGATCATGGCTAACTGCTGCTGCAAACTGGGCTCAGACAATCCTCCTGCCTCAGTCTCCCCACTAGCTAGGACTACAGGCGTGTGTCACCATGTTCCGCTAATTTTTTTTTTATTTTTTGGAGAAATGAAGTCTTGCTATGTTGCCCGTGTTGGTCTTGAACATCTGGACTCATGTGATCCTCCTGTCTTGGTCTCCCAAACCTGAGATTACAGGTTTGAGCCCCTACACCTGATCTCCCCCCCACCCCCGCAACCTCTCATGGTTTCTATGGGTCAGATATTGAGACAGGGCACAGTGGAGGATAGCTTGTCTTTACTCCACCATGTTTGGGGTACAGATGGAAGACTCTGAAGGTTGGAGTTGAAATCATCTGAAGTTTGTTCATTCGCACATCTTGTAGTTGATATTGGTGTCAGCTGGGAACAACCGTCCAGAATATCCACGTGCGGCTTCTCACAGTATAGTGCCTGGGTTCAGAAGGCAAGCCTCACAAGAAAGGAGCAGGAGGAGGGGAGAGCAGGATAGAAGGAGGGAGAGGAAGAGATTCCTGAAGGCTGGGATCACAAATCACCCATTTTTATACCCTCACAACATCTTCAACCTGGTAAGCAATCTTGTTGCTTTCGTGAGGGAATTTAACAAGTAAATTTTTCAAATGGGCTTGTTAGCCTGTGAGTTGATTAATTTTTTTTTAAATTGGGGTCTCACTCTGTCACCCAGACTGAAGTGCAATGGCATGATCACGGCTCACCACAGCCTCAACCTTCTGGGCTCAGGCAGTCCTCCTGCCTCAGCCCCCTAAGTTGCTGGGACTACAGCATGCAGAATACCTGGCTTATTTTGCGATTTTTTTTTGTAGAGACAAGGTATCACTATGTTGCCCAGGCTGTTCTCAAACTCCTGGGTTCAAGCAATCCTCCTGCCTTGGCCTTCGAAAGTGCTGGGATTACAGATGTGAGCCACCATGCCCAGCTGGGTTGGTTAATTTTATGTATCAACTTGTTTAGGCTCCGGTGCCCAGATATCTGGTTGAAGATTATCCTGGATGTGAAGTCACCTTCACATGTGATTTGGGACGAGATCAACATTTTGGTGAACTCTGAGTAAAGCAGATTGCTCTCCACATTGTGGGTGGGCTTTGTCCCATCAGTTGAAGAAAGACTCACTCCATCTGTCCCACCCTCAGGCACAAGGAAATGTGGAGAATTCTGCCAGCACATCCTTTGGACTTGAAACTGTAACACTGGCTCTTCCTTGGGTCTCCAGCCTGCCAGTCCACTCAGAAGATTTTGGACGTGTTTGCCTCCATAATCATGAGTCAGTTCCTTAAAATAAATCTTTCTATAAATATCCACATCCTATTGGTTGTTTCTCTGGAGAGCCCTGAATATAGCCTGGTTTCCCAGTATCACCAAAACCATGAGTTCCTTGTCCAGAATTTTCTATCCTTGGTTCATAACTTCAAATGAGATTCTCATGTAAAATATTTCCTGACATTACTCTGTAATAATAGATAATGTGCCCCTAAAATATAGCATTTGCATACTGGCTGTAGAGCCATGTAGCACGTGGTGGTTCTCAGCCCTTTTTTGAGGAGGATGCGAACAGGAGCCATTACATGGCTCAACAGTAATCTGTTGCAGAGAAGCTGTGCTCATCAGCGCAGAAGTAAATCTTTCATTGCTGGAAATTGTGAATCAACTCAAGTGAAACAGGGCTCTGTCAGCTTATAAAACTCAATTACGTTTTAATTTCATCTATTATTTCAGGTAGAGACGCCTGAAAACATCGCATTTCCAGTATGAACCAACAGAAAAGTAATTGCCAGCATGCAAACATCAAATGTGTCAAGAAGTTATTTCAGTTTTTTAACTGTGCCTCCCAGCAAAGGCTTGCGCTTTAAATGTTGTTACTTCTGCGTCAGAGTTGTTCAGTTTCCTCTTATACAACAAACCCCAGAAGATTCTAAACTTTCACAACAGGAACATTCCCCAAAGAGAACATACACTGGGGTGGGGGCGGGGAATTCGTAAGTGGCTTAAGTCTTTCACCCTTGAAGGAGTAAAGAAAAACACTTCAACGTAAGGACAAAAGCTCCCTTGTTTAAGCGCTTCTCCAGCTGCACTTCCACCAAATATATCCTAGGCAGAGTGTTTTCATTTCTCCACCCCTCTCCTGAGCCAATCACACGGTGACAAACAGCTCGGAGGCCCCTTGGGACCAGCGCAGCGGAGGTACGGCCTTGGTTACAGGGCTGCGCGTTCCTTCCCGGCGCGGGCCCGCTGGAGGCCGCCCTGCCTCCCCCGGAGGCTGCAGGAGCCCCAGGCAGTCGCACTGCGGGCTCCGCGCCCAGCGAGGCCTTCACGGGTTAACTCGGAGGCCTGTGTCTGGACTTCGTGCACCACCTGGACTGGCAGCATGAATGACTCATTGTTTCCCCTGCGAACAGGCCGGGGAGGCCTCTTTGGTGTCAATAACCAAGGCAAAGTAAAATTGTGCTTTCCCTTTCAACACAACCAGTTTTCTAAAACTGAATACAGAACTGGAAGTCTGGAGAGTCGGTTTCTTCTGCAGCAACGGTAGCCAAGGTTACTGCTTTTGAGTTGGTCTGCAGGGACAAAGGATTTATATTTACTGTCTATAAACAGAAAGAGGCCTAAAGCTGGGGCTCCTTTTATTTACAGCTTGTTCGTGGCGCTATAAAATGAAGCAAACTTAGTTTAAACCTCTGCTCTGTCTAAACCTGGAAACTGACTGTACATAATGCTGGATTTTATTTATATTATCCACAATTTGTATAACTGAAATTTTTGACCCGTAATTTTCTCATAGCTAAATGCATTGAAGTCCATATATGAATTTTCCACACCCTTTCTTCCTTCCTTCCTCCCTCCTTCCCTCCCTTCTTTCCGAGACAGGGTCTTGCTCTGTTGCCCAGGCTGGAGTGCAGTGGCATGATCGTGGCTCACTGCAGCCTCGAACTCCCAGGCTCAAGTGATCCTCCTGCATCAGCCTCTTAAGTAGCTGGGACTTACAGGTGCGTGCCACTATGCCAGGCTAATTTTTTTTTTTTTTTTTTTTTTGAGTTGGAGTCTCACTCTGTTGCCCAGACTGGAGTGCAGTGGCCGCTCCCGGCCACCGCAGCCTCAACCTACTGGGCTCTGGCGATCCTTCCGCCTCAGCCTTCCAAGTAGCCAGAATTACAGGCATGCGCTACCATGCCCGGCTGATTTTTTAATTTATTGTAGAGATGAGGTCTCGCTGCCCAGGCGGGTCTCGAACCCGCGGGCTCAGGCAATCCACTCACCTCAGCCTCCCAAAGGCGCAGGATTACAGGCTGAGCCACTGAGCCCAGCTTGCCAGGCTAATTTTTAAAATTTTTTGTAGAGATGTGGTCTCACTACGTTGACCTAGACTGCATACTTCTTTCTCAAAAGCAGTGTGGTAATCAGAACCCTCTCTAATTTTCCTATATGGTGCCATTTCTCGTTTTCAGCTAATTTTATGCTCCTTGGGAAACGATGGGTTGATATTCCTGGACTGTGGGATCTTCTTCCTTACTTAAGCATATCTCAGTCCAAAGGCTTGAGAACCAGAACTAGACAGATATTTTGTTACCTTTCTGCAAGCGTGCCATACACAACACACTTTGTTTTTTGTTTGTTTGTTGTTTTGTTTTAGATTAGAAAACATAGTTTATTTAGAAAGTAAATGAGAGGGGAGATTCACCCCCCCACACCAGGTAGGGGAGGGGCCAAAGCTAAGAAAACATGGTGACCTCAGCTCAAAGAGCACACGGGCCAGACCATAGCTTAGCAGAACAATGGCCCACAACACACTGAACTTGTGTTTCTTTGGCCTCTTTCTTCTACATTTTTAGGTATTTTAAAAAATATTCAAAGAAGAAGATGTGGAAAAAAATATATATATACAGAAAAGGAAAGGGAAAAAGTCCTGCGTAGATGCAGGACCTTGGTTCTAACTCAAATCTGGGAGATTAGCATGCAACAGTGTACTTTCTTCATCAAATTAAGTAGCAACCCTGAATAGATTCCAAGACATTCTTACTTTGAATAGGCACGAGGACATTTGACACTGTAGGAGAAAGAGGCCACGTAGAACCTTTAGAATAAGAGGGAGAGAATGGACATGGGACGTGGAGATTAAATAGTATGTTTAATAAAACAGCAGCAGATGCTTTTATTTGAATTAACATATATCAGTTCATGTAACCTTTAAAGTTCTGCAGTAATAGGAGACTGATTGGGCTTTGGCTGGCTTTTATTTTATTTATGTATGTATGTATATATGTATGTATGTATTTATTTATTTGAATTGGAGCCTCATTCTTGTCACCCAGGCTGGAGTGCAGTGGCACGCTCACAGCCACTGTAGCCTTGGCCTGCTGGGCTTAGGCAATCCTTCCACCTCAGCCTTCCAAGTAGGTGGAACTACAGACACGCCACCACACCCGGCTAGTTTTTGTGATTTATCATAGAGACGAGGTCTCACCAAGTTGCCTATGCTGATCTCAAACCCCCAGGCTCGGGCAATCCTCTTGCCTTGGCCTCCCAAAGTGCTGGGATTACAGGCTGAGCCATCGCGCCCAGCCTTGGCTGGTTTTATATGGGGCTACTCTATCCCATGAATGGAATCTCATGTAGTTTCTGAATTAGAAAGATTTAAAATAACAAAAAAATATTTCTCTACCTTTCAAACATATGCTATAATTTAGCAAATTGAGTATCTTTCTTTGATTGCTAGTATCCTTAAAATAAAGTCAGGTATCAAAATATTTGCATTTCTCTTTGTGAAGCTAATGAAAACTTCTCAGATGCATCCTTCCCCTTGAGAATCCTTGATGTATACCCCTAAGTTGTTTTAAGTGGACCTAAAAGGAAAACTGATGGCTTTTAGGGGCAGGGAATGTTAGGATCAACTGTGAGGCATGACCCTACCCCTAACCACTGCTTTAATAGTCTACAGATTTGGAAAGGATTCATAGGGCCAAGCAAAACAATAATTTAATGACTTTCAAATCCAGACATGGAAAAGAGGTCAGATGACTTGAGTTTTATTTCATGACACCACAGCATATTTGGAGCAGAGATACTTTGCCTTAGTTCCACATTACTATCCCACAGTCAAAAATGCCATTAAAGGAGAGTGAGGTCAGGCGTGGTGGCTCACACCTGTGATCTCAGCACTTTGGGAAGTGGAGGTGAGAAGACTCGCCTGAGCCCAGGGGTTCGAGACCAGCCTGGGCAACTTGGCGAGACCATGACTCTACAATAAAAAAAAAAAAGAGTGAATGCCCAAGGTGTTCAGGAAGATTCTGCATTCTATGAAACCAGAGAGGATTCTCATTCAAACGATATATCTAAACTACGAGAATTTTTATTTATTTATTTATTTATTTATTTATTTATTTATTTATTTACTTATTTTGAGTTGGAGTCTCACTCTGTCGCCCAGACTGGAGTGCAGTGGCCGCTCCCGGCCACCGCAGCCTCGACCTGCTGGGTTCCGGCGATCCTTCCGCCTCAGCCTTCCAAGTAGCCAGAATTACAGGCGCACACTACCACGCCCGGCTGATTTTTTGATTTATTGTAGAGATGAGGTCTCGCTGCCCAGGCGGGTCTCGAACCCGCGGGCTCAGGCAATCCACTCACCTCAGCCTCCCAAAGGCGTGGGATTACAGGCTGAGCCACCGAGCCCGGCTTAAACTACGAGAATTTAGGAGAAAAAAAATTAAAAATTCTTCCTTAAAATAAAAGCTTTATTAAACAAACTCTGGAATTAAAAACAATGTAATTTCTGGATCATGGTTTGTTATCTTGGTCAATTTTATGTGAGACATAACATCAGTATCCTGCTACTTTGCACAAGTATCAGTATTTATCTCACTGGTGTTTAGACAGGAAAGACAGCATTTATTTAGATGCTCATTTTGATATGTAAGCATTGCTAGCTAGAGCAGCAAGACTAGCAATTTCTCTTGTTCCTAAGTTTTGCAAAATAGTTCTTAGTTTTATCTGGAAAACATGTATAAAGTGCTGTGGATAATTCTCTGAAAAACTAAACATGCAAACTGAACTTTTTTTGTGTATACATTCTATGCCTTTGAAGTGATTGCAGACAAAAGGCATATATAAAAAGTTATCTTGTCGGGCACGGTGGCTCACACCTGTAATCCCAGCACTCTGGGAGGTAGAGGTAAGAGGATTGTTTGAGTTCAGGGTTCGAGACCAGCCTGAGCAACATGGTGAGACCTCATCTCTACAATAAATCAAAAAATTAGCTGGGCGGTGTGGTGCATGCCTGTGGTTCCAGCTACTTGGAAAGCTGAGGTGGAAGGATTGCCTGAGCTCAGCAGGTAGAGGCTGCGGTGGCCATGAGCTTGCCACTGCACTTCAGCCTGGGTGACACAGTAAGACTCCAACTCAAAAAAAAAAAAGTTATCTTCCTGGTTCCTATAGATATTTGCGTTTTTGACCTTAGGGTAGATAAAACTGTTTTAGATGGGAAGGAGGGAAAAAGCAGGAAGGAAAAATAGTTTTAGTAAATGGTTAAGATTCCAAATATTTTACTTAAACAGACCTCAAATTACCACGTTTAGCCTATCATTTAATTTCACCCCGAACATCTTTTCTAACATTTGCTGCACTTTGGTTGAGTGTGGGAATTATAGGGGCAGAAAAGTGTGAGACTTTTCTTCACCCATCCTATTCTTCACCCATAATAAGAGTTGCAACAATACTCCTATGACAAAAGACAGGCAAGAGAAAAGCATAATAAATGAACTTAATCAAAGTTCTACATGACATGAGAGCCTTCAGAAATGAAGACCCAGAAATGAAGATCCATTTTTATGCTTAGGTTTGATGAAGAATGGATAGCCATGTCAAATTGTGATTGGACAAAAATGTGATAGGACCCATGTGGTGGCTCATGCTTGGAATTCTAACATTTTGGAAGGTCAAAGTGAGAGGACTCCTTGAGCCCAGGAATTAAAGACCAGCCTGGGCAACATAGCAAGACACCTGTCTCTACATAATTAGCCATGGGTGGTAGTGGCCTGTAGTCCCAGTTACTCAGGAGACTGAGAGTGGAGGATTGCTTGAACTCAGAAGTTCAAGGTTACAGTGAGCTATGATTGTGACACTTCACTCTAGCCTGGGAGACAGAGTGAGACTCTTTTTTTTTTTTTTGAGTTGCAGTCTCACTCTGTCGCCCAGACTGGAGTGCAGTGGCCGCTCCCGGCCACCGCAGCCTCGACCTGTTGGACTCTGGCAATCCTTCCGCCTCAGCCTTCCGAGTAGCCCGAACTACAGGCATGCGCTACCACGCCCGGCTGATTTTTTGATTTATTGTAGAGATGAGGTCTTGCTGCCCAGGCGGGTCTCGAACCCGCGGGCTCAGGCAATCCACTCACCTCAGCCTCCCAAAGGCGTGGGATTACAGGCTGAGTCACCGAGCCCAGGTTTTTTTTTCTTTCTTAAGCCAGTCAAATTTAGCAGTGGGGGAGGGGTTTGTACAGAGATCATGTCTTTAAGAAAAAAAAAAGATATGATCTAATGCTAACAGACTGAGTGAGGAAGCTCAGTAAGACCTGCCCAGATTCTTCTTGGCCTCTCTGTGGAGCATTCCTTCCTTCTAGGTATAGGGCAGGACCACTTCTGGAATGAGGGTCTTATGATCTACTATCAGACAAGGTAGGTCAGAGAATTTCTTTGTAGCTAGCTAGCTCTTACACAGAAAGGCGGGGGAAGATTAGAGTAATATTTCTAGTTTCTATGACCCACCCTGAGGAAGAGGAATTCTAGTTTCTCTGGCCTGCCTTGGGAGAGAGAAGGTAGCGGAAGACAGAAGGGCAAGAGAAGGTCAGAGAGACACTTTGCTTCTGAAGCCCTTCCAGCATCCTTCAGTTCAAAGGACTCAGCACACCAAAGCACCAAACTCCCAGACAGCATTTTCTAATTCCCAACAACACAATACTCGGATTCCTATAGCCATTACCTTAGTAAAAACCTGTGAGATAATTTTTTTTATTGATTCAGAGTCTCACTTTGTCACCCAGGCTGGCGTGCAGTGGCAAGCTCACGTCCACCACAGCCTCAATCTGCTGGGCTCAGGCGATCCTTCTGCGTCAGCCTTCCAAGTAGCTGGAACCACAGGCATGTGCCACCACACCTGGCTAATTTTTATATTTATTTAGTGTAGAGCCAAGGTCTCACCAAGTTGCCCAGGCTGGTCTCGAACCCCTGAGCTCAGGCAATCCTTTCACCTCTGCCTCCCAGAGTGCTGGGATTCTAGGCGTGAGCCACCGTGCCCAGGCAGGAAGATAACTTTAATAAAAAGCAGGTGGACTTAAGAAAAATAGAGCCAGACACATTTTATGTACCTAATTAACAGAGGCAACTCTTCATTTCCACTAAGAAATGAGCTCCCTCCATTATTCTTGAGAAATGCTTAGTCTTGTTTTCTCTTTTGGTACTGAGAAATATTTTACTCCAAGAAAAACATCAGTGCAGACTAGGCACAGCGACTCACGCCAGTAATCTCAACACTTTGGGAGGCCAAGGCGGGAGGATTGCTTGAGCCCAGGAGTTTGAGATCAGCCTGGGCACTATAGCAAGACCTCATCTACAAACAATAAAAAAATTATATGGGTGTAGTCGCGGACAACTGTAGTCCCAGCTGCTTGGGAGGCTGAGGTGGAAGGATCGCATGAGCCCAAGACTTTGAGGCTGCAGTGGGCTGTGATTGTGCCACTGCACTCCAGAATGGGCGACAGTGAGACTCTAACTCAAAAACAAACAAAAAACAGAAAAATTTCAGTGCAGACTCAACATAAATGATGCCTCATGCTTAGCCTCGATGGGGAAACAGTAGAGAATAGCAGAGGCTATGGCAAAGTGGAAGGCTTATGTCCCATCTCAATCAGCAGTCACGAGCACCCACTGCCATGTGAAAACACACCCAGGAGGCCATATTTTATTCTTCGAGAGAAGCTAAGTTTCCTGATTATTATTATTTTGTTTTTGAGTCCGAGTTTCACTCTGTCACCCAGGTTGGAGTGCAGTGGCACAATCACAGTTCACTGCAGCCTCGACCAGCTAGGTTCAGGCAATCCTTCTGCTTCAGCCTTCAAAGTAGCTGGAACTACAGGCATGCACCACCACGCCTGGCTAATTTTTTTATTTATTGTAGAGACAAGGTCTTGCTATGTTGTCCAGTCTGGTCTCAAACCAGTGGCTCAGGCAATCCTCTTCCAAAGTGCTGGGATTACAAACATGAGTCATCACGAATGGCTCATTTTAAAAAATTCATTATAGAGGTAAGGTCTCGCCAAGTTGCCCAGGCTGGTCTCAAACCCCTGCGTTCAGGCAATCCTCTTGCCTCTGCCTCCCAAAGTGTTGGGATTACAGGCGTGAGCCACCACACCCAGCCAAAGTCCTTGATTTGTATGCAGAACCCTGTATGGAAAGTTTAAGTCCCTGTAGGTAAATCCAGATTTTAAAATCAGGCCTCAAATTTTTTTTATTCTTTTTTTTTTTTTTTGAGTTGCAGGTCGAGGCTGTGTTGGCTGTGAGCATGCCACTCACTGCACTCCAGCCTGGGTGACAGAGTGAGACTCCTATTCAAAAAAAAAAAGAACCGGGTTCAGTGGCTCAGCCTGTAATCCTGCGCCTTTGGGAGGCTGAGGTGAGTGGACTGCCTGAGCCCACGGGTTCGAGACCCGCCTGGGCAGCGAGACTTCATCTCTACAATAAATAATAATAAAAAAAAAATCAGCTGGGCGTGGTAGCGCATGCCTATAATTCCGGCTACTTGGAAGGCTGAGGCGGAAGGATCGCCGGAGCCCAGCAGGTCGAGGCTGTGGTGGCCGGGAGCGGCCACTGCACTCCAGTCTGGACGACAGAGTGAGACTCCAACTCAAAAAAAAAAAAGAAAGAAAGAAATGTTAGCCACTACTAGTGACAGTCAGAGTCATCACTGCTTCACTGATTATAGAGTAGTATTTTCAGCGGGGCTCGGTGGCTCAGCCTGTAATCCCAGCACTCTGGGATGCTGAGGTGAGTGGATTGCCTGAGCCCGTGGGTTCGAGACCTATCTAGGCAACTTGGTGAGCCCTCATCTCTACAATAAATCAAAAAAATTAGCCAGGCGTGGTAGTGCATACCTGTAGTTCCAGCTACTTAGAAGGCTGACGCAGAAAGATTGCTGGAGCCCAGCAGGTTGAGGCTGCAGTGGCCAGGAGCCGCCACTGCACTCCAGTGTAGGTGACAGAGTGAGATTCCAACTCAAAAACAAAAAACAACAAAAAAAACCCCCACAAAAATAGAGTAGGATTTTCTAGCAGCTTTTTTCAGAAATATAATGAATATACTTACCACTTTTTCATTAAGTTAGAATATTTATGAGTGTTTGTGTTTTTTTTGCTTTGTTTTGTTTTGGTTTTTGTTTGTTTGCTTTTGAATAGGGGTCTCATTCTGAACCCATGCTGCATGCAGTACAGTGACACAATCACAGCTACCATAGCCTTGACCTCCTGGGCTCAGGTGATCCTTTTACTTCAGCCTCCCAGGTGGTGGGACCCAACCTGTCCAACTAATTTTTAAAATTATTTTGAAGAGATGAAGTCTCACTATGTTGCCCAGGCTAATCTTGAACTCCTGGGCTCAAGCAATCCTTCTGCCTTGGCCTCTCAAAGTGCTGGGATTACAGGCGTGACCCTCCACACCTGGCCCAAATTGGAAAATTGTTTATCAAAAGTGTACAGGGCACATATTTATTTGTCTGTCATGATGCTGATGTGGCACCATGATTTTACAGTCATCTGAAAGGAAGAAGGATAATTTGATAATCTCACGGCTCATAATGGGGTAAAACCCAACTCAAAGACGAGCAGATATTCTGGCACTGCTCAAGTACCAATGAGACCAAATACAAATGACAGCAATTAACTCAGATCCTTTAGTAATCAACAAACATCCATTCTATAGAAAGGTCTCCTAAGCTGGAGACACTGATGCCTTTGGATCAGACATAAGCATTTATTAGGATAAGGCTATCCAATTCACCTTAAAGCAGTTTTCCTTGCTGCTGTAGATAGCTTAGAAGAAACACAAACTCAGAATCCTACCCTTGAGCAGCTGCTGGGAGGAACAGTGTATAACCTTGAGGCTTTGTCCAGAAAGTCACTTGGATGGGACATTTTCAGGTCAATCTCTGAATACTGGAATCTAATCACCACATTGTGGATAAGATTACGTTATTTAAAAATCCCTGGAGTGGGCCAGACGCGGTGGCTCAGTCTATAATCCCAGCACTTTGGGAGGTCGAGGCAAGAGGATTGCCTGAGCCTGGGGGTTCGAGACCAGCCTGGGCAACTTGGTGAGACCTCGTCTCTATAATAAATCACCAAAAAAACCTAGCCAGGCGTGGTGGCGTGTGTCTGTAGTTCCAGCTACTTGGAAAGCTGAGGCGGAAGGATCACCTAAGCCCAGCAGGTTGAGGCTGTGGTGGCCGGGAGCGTGCCACTGCCCTCCAGCCTGGGTGACAGAGTGAGACTCCAACTCAAAAAAATTTTTTTAAATTAATTTGTTTGTTTATTTAAGTTGGTGTCTCACTCTGTCACCCAGACTGGAGGGCAGTGGCATGCTCACGGCCAACCCAGTCTCGCCTGCTGGGCTCAGGTGATCCTTCCACCTTAGCCTTCCTAGTAGCCAGAACTACAGGCGTGCACTACCATGCCCTGCTAATTTTTTAAAAAATTATTTTTACAGAGACGAGGATTCACCATGTTGCCCAGGCTGGTCTTGGACCCATGGGCTCAGGCAATCCTCTCGCCTCCACCTCCCAAAGTGCTGGGATTACAGGCTTGAGCCACCGCACCCAGCCAGCCTCAAATTTTTAAAAACAAATTTTTTAACGAGGTAGAATAAGTTTGGTGATTGAACTCTGCCTGTAGGTCACCAGTTTGGAATCTCAATTCTACTCATGTAAGGCACCCTGCTGTGAGGTGTTAGGAGCACAAAGATTAAGAAAATAAGATCATTGAATATAAAATAAGAAGTCTGTGAACTAGAAAATGGAACCTGACTATACACACATAACTAATTATGCAGGAGAATTTACTAAGTAGTCTGGGAGTCCAGGAGAAACCAAATCAAATGCAAGTGGGGTGAGCAGGGAGGTGGGTTTGGGAAGAATTCCAGGGAAGAGAGCTGTCTTGCTGGTTGGGCCAAGCAAGCAGAAATGGTGGAGAAAGGTGGTCCAGTCTGGGGTATCAGCACGCTCTAAGACACGGATCCACAAGTAGCCTGAGTCTTTTGGAAAAGAAGTTAAGGTAGGATGCTAGAAGCAAAGGTGTCTGAAGCTCAGGAGGTCACTGGAAGGAAGAGATCCTCCCTGTCAGGCATCTCCAGGGCTATACTATGAAGAGGGAGGATAGAGGACTCAAGATTGAATTCAAAAGAACATCAGGCAGGGCATGGTGTCTCTCGCCTATAATCCCAGTACTTTGGAAGGCCGAGGTGAGAGGACTGCCTGAGCTCAGGGGTTGGAGACCAGCCTGGGCAACTTGGCGAGACCTCATCTCTACAATAGAGCAAACAATTAGTGGGGCGTGGTGGCACGTGCCTGTACTTTCAGCTACTTGGAAGGCTGAGGCAGGAGGATTACCTGAGCCCAGGTCGAGGCTGCAGCGGCCAGGACCTTGCCACTGCCCTCCAGCCTGAGCGACAGAGTGAGACTCCAACTCAAAAAAAAAAAAAGAAGAAGAACATGAAAGCCAGTGGCCTGTTTGACATTTCTTAGATACATTCTGGTGGTCTGGAGCAGCATGCAAATTCACTTCAGCATCTGTTAAAGATTTGGTTTAATTTCAAAGAAACCAGGAAGTTAGAATTTGAATCAAAAGAGAATTTAACCCTCGGTATTTGGCAATACATTTCTCCTGACTTCCTACTAGTTAACCCATTATTATGTCTGTGGAAATGGTGGGCCAGCAAGGTGAAAATCTGAAAGCAAACAAACTCTTTGATTGGAAGAGTTGGTCTTAATATTTTGACACAGATACAGATCTAAAATATAAATAGCCGGGCTCTGTGGTGCAGCCTGTAATCCCGCGCCTTTGGGAGGCTGAGGTGAGTGGATTGCCTGAGCCTGCGGGTTCGAGACCCGCTTGGGCAGCGAGACCTCATTTCTACAATAAATCTAAACATCAGCCGGGCGTGGTAGCGCCTGCCTGTAATTCCGGCTACTAGGAAGGCTGAGGAGGAAGGATCGCCGGAGCCCAGCAGGTCGAGGCTGCAGTGGCTGGGAGCGGCCACTGAGCGAGACTCTAACTCAAAAAAAAACAATAAAATACAAATAAGTGTCTCTAGTACAGCAAGGGAGAAAAACTCCCTCCCTTTCTTTCAGCATTTATTCCAGAAAACTTGTGAAGGTAAATTCTTTCTCTAAGCCGGGCTCGGTGACTGAGCCCGTAATCCCGCGCTTTGGAAGGCTAAGGGTAGTGGATTGCCTGAACCCGCGGGTTCGAGACCCGCCTGGGCAATTTGGCGAGACCTTATCTCTACAATAAATCAAAAGATTAGCCGGGCGTGGTAGTACGTGCCTGTAGTTCCAGCTACTTGGAAGGCTGAGGCAGAAAGATCGCCGGAGCCCAGCAGGTCGAGGCTGTGGTGGCTGGGAGCGGCCACTGCAGTCCAGTCTGGGTGGCAGAGTGAGATTCCAACTCAAAAAAAAAAAAAAGAAAAGAAAAAAAAATTCTTTCTCTAGCCCTTTGAGAAGTATGTAAATCTTTTAAAAAGCAAAATAAACCTATTGCCTGCTTAACAACCCAGAAATGTCTTACTCAATGACCTGGGAGCTGTCTCTTTGAAATGTAATCACTATAGAAAGCAGCGTTCCTATTTTCCAGTTTCAGTGGGAGGGTAGGAGTCTAACTACAGTGGGTGTCTTACTTCGAGGTGCAAACCTAACTCCTTTGGATAAATTTAATTTGCTAACAAATATTACCAGCTACCAATTGCCATGTGAATTTCAGATGAACTATGTGTAACAAATTGTGTCCTCAAGTCCTTACTTGGGGGCTAGTAACCGTTAATCTTAAAAATATGCATGGTAGATAGACTCGGTGGCTCAGCCTGTAATCCCGCGCTTTGGGAGGCTGAGGTGAGTGGATTGCCTGAGCCTGTGGGTTCGAGACCCGCCTGGGCAACTTGGTGAGACCTCATCTATACAATAAATAAAAAATTAGCTGTGCGTGGTAGCGCATGCCTGTAGTTGCAGCTACTCGGAAGGCTGAGGCAGAAGGATCGCTGGAGCCCAGCAGGTCGAGGCTGCGGTGGCCGGGAGCGGCCACTGCACTCCAGTCTGGGCGACAGTGAGATTCCGACTCAACAACAACAACAACAAAAATTAGCTGGGCGTGGTAGCGTGCCTGTAGTTCCAGCTACTTGGAAGGCTGTGGCAGAAGGATCGCTGGAGCCCAGCAGGTGAAGGCTGCGGTGGCCGGGAGCGTGCCACTGCACTCCAGTCTGGGCGACAGAGTGAGACTCCAACTCAAAAAAAAAAAAAAAAAGAATATGAGTGGTAATGAGGTGTAACTGCTTAGGTTTGTAAAAGGGTGAATCTGTCTTTGCAGTCTCTTAGCCTATTTCCTCTGATATGCATCAAATTTTGGTTTAAAGCTTATTCAACAGGTTAATTCTGTTTTCTGGTGATTTTTAGTAACCTATAATTTGTCACTTCCTGTAAAAAATGAAAATAAATCAAAAGATTAGCCGGGTGTGTTATAAAACTGAAAAAGCATAAAACTGTTTTTTCTTCTGTTTTTGTGGAGAGGCTTTTGGGGTTGGCAGATTTTAAATTCTATTTCCCCACACCCACCACCAAGGTTGGCTAGGTTTGGGTCTTTCAGCTCAGAGGTAAGCATCTAAATGCTCTGACCACTAATACCTGATGTGAAGAGTCTGTTCACAACAAAGAGAGCATATTGCAGGGACTCTCGTAATCCTCTCTGAAAGTGCGGCACTTCGACGACATCACGTCCTCCCTGCAATATTCGCAGAGGCAGGATAGCACGATGGCTGCCCGGGTATGAATGCCAAGTTACTTAACCTCGAGGTTCCTTAGTTTCTCTATCTGTAAGACGGGAGATAAAATGGAGGTACCTATCTTAACAGCAATGATTGGCAGAGTAAAAAGACTCAATCGTTGTTAATTAGTATTATTTGGTAACATTATTTCAAGGTTTGTTACAGGCAGAAACGCTTCTGGGATACAAAGATATTTAAAACCAAGTTCCTGTCCCAAAGTAATTTACAATCTAATAATAAGTATAATGGCACCATAAGATCAGATCTGTGTATAAACTAACACTCCAAGAAAAACAGCAAAATCAAGTATTGTTAAAAGGGCAGTGTACACGGCCAGGGTCGTCATTATCCACAATGAACTCCAAGTAACTATATGGTTTCTATAGTTAATCGTCATAGCCCGATTCAAATCTCAAGACTTCTTCCTGAGCTGGTTTAACAGGAAAAACCAGAATTCTTATCAAAAGAAACAAGGAACTTAAAACCCCTGCCACAGAAAGGCTAAGAGACATGGCTCATGCACCTGGGGGCACTCCCCTGATTTTTCTTCCATCCAGACAACCTAACTGAACGGATTTCTGTAAGACTATAATAGTAAATAAATATTGACACTGAACACCTAAAGCCAGCCACACAACTCTTGCTTTCTGCCAAGCTCAGTAGCGCGCAACTGGCTTTGTTTCTGGCGCAGTGAAACAGGATTCGGAGCCATCTTGGAAACAAAAGGGCCCGGGGGCGAGGCGGGGGGTGAGGAGGCGGTATCCTGGCAACGGAGGCGCGCTCCTCGCCGCGCAGCCGCACTGCGCAGAGCCCGGCATCCTGCTGCGTTGGCGGGGCCGGCGGGGGCCGTGGAAATTTACCGCAGGTTCCTCTTAAAGGCGCCGGCACGTTTCCTCCCTGATAGTCGGCCTGGTGTGCATCTCCTGGAATGGCAAAACGTGAAGCAGGTTTCCATTTTGTCTTCTTAGAGGAAATAAAACGCAGTTCGAAGGCAGTTCCCAGGGTAGCACTAGTCTGTAACTGTGCAAATAATGTCGGAATGAACAGGCTTCCTCAAAACCAAGGGGGAAAAAAATCAAACCAAGCCAAACAAGCCCGAAAATACCCACTCTTGGGACAGAAAGAGCTTTTGAACACGGGAACAGAGCAAAAGGAGTAACTTCAGGAAAATAAAATCACAATAATTGCAAAAGGTTTAAAAATGAATGGGATCTGAAGCAAGGAAAACTCATTTTTGACAGGAAGTGACAAATTATAGGTTACTAAAAATCACCAGAAAACAGAATTAACCTATTTAAGAAGTAAAGCGCAATCAGAAAATTAATGCTTTCTTTATAGATTCGTTTTTACAGTAGAATAAATAGACTGATGCCATTAGTCACAAATAACTTTGCAGGTTAGAAGCGTTTATGATTTACAAGATAAATGCGGTAGTTTATTGCTGTCTTACTTTCCTGGAAGGACAAATAAATAACAATGCTCTGGATTTTTGAAACATAAACATCCAGGATGTATTCTACTGCACTCGATGGCTCTGAAATTCATCTCCTTACCAAGCGATGTTTACAGGAAGCCCTCCTTGAAATAACTAAATAAAAAAGAAATATTGGGCTCCCCTGAGTAAAGCTGCTGGCACATTAAATATCTCTTCAGTACATTTCAAAGGATGATAGACAGTCCCTGGCTCCATTCCTCCTCTGATGGTTTGCTGGGTGGTCGATGTCTTCTGTTGTAAACTGCTGTCAGGCATGCCCATCCTCTTCTGCTGTACTCTGTGCTGAGGGCAGACACGGCTGTGGGCATCAGGATGACTTCTCAAGAAATATGGAGGTGATGTTCCACTCTTATCATGGCCCTGGCAAATTGATTTTCCTCTCCCGGACTGAGCCACTTTCCCCATGCTTCTCGGCCATATTAAGCAGAATTACATTACTACCCCAATTTCCTTTTTTTCTAATGGAATTAATTCTCTCAATTTTCGATCGCCACTTTTTAGTAATGTCTGAAGGACAGATATCACACGCAGAGCTTTGATATTTGAGTACCAAACAAATGTTTTGCATGAGTTTAGAAACCTAAGGACAGTGTTTAGCTGGTAATTTTTAAGTCTGGGTGTAAAGGAAGGGATGGCTTTGTGACGTTAACTTACTTTCTAGGACCACAAGGGAAATTAATTACGTGTAACAAAAGGGTTGTTATGTAGAACTGTCATCCACTTTGAAGCTTCAGGGGAATGTGATTTAATGTAATGGGAATTGTTCCTTTGAAACAAAAATAGGAGCAGCTGCAGTTGGTGCCCGCATTTTTGGCCTACATGTTCATTTACCGGTGCTAAGAAACAAATCTGAAAATGCCTTCTTTCAGATCATATGGTGCTTCTAACTTTTAAAAAAGTCTTGTCGTGGAAACCCTAGTCTGAAATAATATATAATGGCTGCTGAGTCAGGAGGGCACAGGGGCCTGAGCCAGCTGGGTAGTGTCATTACCACCTTTTTCTCCACAGGGAAGTGGAATTTTACAGCCCAAACGGCTTTGCAGAGTTTCTAATGGCTGAGAGCAACCCCATCACTATACCTTGAGAGCATCTCCCTTTAACTAAGTCGTATCGTATGAAGAGAAGCTGAAACACACACACACACACACACACACACACACACACACACACACACACACACACACACACACACACACACACAGATAATTCAGATGGAAGGAGTCATTGGGATTCTCCTTCTCAAATCCAATTCTGTTAAGTGGCTAAGAGGCCAGTTTACCCAGACTGGAGTGCAGTGGCCGCTCCCGGCCACCGCAGCCTCGACCTGCTGGGCTCCGGCGATCCTTCCGCCTCAGCCTTCCACAGTTTACTATAAATTAGAATCTAGCCGGGCTCGGTGGTTCAGCCTGTAATCCCGCGCCTTTGGGAGGCTGAGGTGAGTGGATTGCCTGAGCCTGCGGGTTCGAGACCCGCCTGGGCAGCGAGACCTCATCTCTACAATAAATCAAAAAATCAGCCGGGCATGGTGGCGCATGCCTGTAATTCCGGCTACTTGGAAGGCTGAGATGGAAGGATCCCTGGAACCCAGCAGGCGAGGCTGCGGTGGCCTGGAGCGGCCACTGCACTTCAGTCTGGGTGACTGAGTGAGACTCCAACTCAAAAACAAAACAAACAAAAATAAAATATAACAAAAGTTTTTGAAGAAAGCATTACTGGATCTAAATGCAGAAAGACAGGATTTGGAAATTTGGCCTTTGAGGTAGGGCTGCCAGATAAAATACGTCAATCACATTTGAATTTCTGATAAATAATGAATAATTTCTTTAGTGTAAGTAATACTTGGGACATACTTATACTAAAAAATATTATTTGTTGTTTATCTGAAGTTCAAATTTAACTGGACAACTTGTGTTTTTATTTGCTAAATCTAGCAATCCTATTTTGAGGGCCTCTGTGCTTACAGAAGGCACATGTAATTAGGTTTCTTTGCTTGCGTTAGAAAGTGTTAGAACTAAAAAGCTTCCCGTTCAAGAAGCCATGCTAGGATGCGCAGCATACAGGTGTGTTGCCCTCAATAAGTAACAAATGGCCTTCAAGTGCAGCTCATTCAAATATTATGAGCACTTATTGTTAACTTGTTCATCCATCCATTCATGCGACCGATTATTTATTGAGTGCCTGCTATGTGCCAGGCATAAATTCTGGGAAGAGTAAGACAAAGTAAAAAATCCCTGTTCTTGAAGAGTCCATATTTTTGTCAGGTAAACTGACATATAAAATGATAATTTCCATAAATGATAAGTGATCACACAGTTTGATCACTGTGGGAACATCAAGTTAAGCTCATCGGACTAAGGTTGGCAGAGACAGAAAGACTTCAAAGTGAAGTGACTTTGATGAGCTGGTCTCAAAGGAGTCTAAGCTGGCAGAGAATTGGGTGGGACCTTAGCAGACGGAAAAGCACTTGCAAAGGCAAGAAGTGTGTGAGAATATTGTGGATTAAAACAAAACAAGAAAAACCACCCAACAACTACAAAACCAGTGAAAAATCAGATGTCGCAGGAGCCACAAGAAAGAGATGGTTGATAAAAGATGCTGGGGTCAGATGATAAAAGTGAGTCTACAGAGTTCGAACTCTCCTCTGGGCAACCAGAATAGTGTAAGTGTTATGGTGGGAGAGAATGGCGATAGGAGGCCTTTTCAGTTCTCTTTTTTTTAAATGTGTTAGATTAAAACTGAGTTTTAGCTGGGCTCAGTGGCTCAGCCTGTAATCCCGCGCCTTTGGGAGGCTGAGGTGAGTGGATTGCCTGAGCCCGCAGGTTCGAGACCCGCCTGGGCAGCGAGACCTCATCTCTACAATAAATCAAAACATCAGCCGGGCGTGGTAGCGCATGCCTGTAATTCCGGCTACTCGGAAGGCTGAAGCGGAAAGATCGCCGGAGCCCAGCAGGAGAGGCTGAGGTGGCCGGGAGCGGCCACTGCACTCCAGTCTGGGTGACCAAGTGAGATTTCAACTCCAAAAAAAAAAAAAAAAACTGAGTTTTTAAAAAACGTGTGTGTGAGTGTGTGTGCGCACGCGCTCACACAAGCATGCACGTGTGTAGCACCTTGTGCTGACTTCTAGAAACATAAAAATGAATGCACTACCAATCCTACCTTCTAGATGCTCTTGTTTTTTCAGGGAAATTTTCAGCACAATGGGACAAATGCTGTAGTGTAATAGAAGTAAACACGGTGGAGAGTCTGGAAGTATGAAGGAAGAAGAAACTCCAGAAGGGAAGGAAAGGGGCAGCCAAGGCTTCCCAAAGGAAAAGATATTGGAATTGAGATTTTTTTGAGTTTTTTTTTTTAAATTAAAAAATTGTAGACTTTCTGCAGGTGATCAGACGTTTTTCCCCAACAATATAAAAGTGTATAGTAAGAAGAAAATCCTTTCTCACCCAGAACTTTGTCCATCAGAAGCACCAACCACCATCCCATTAATATAATATCATTCCTTTCTCTTTTTTTAAACAAATAGATGCATCTTCTCAGCTTTTTTATATCTCCATTTTTTTTTCATTTAACAATGTATTTTAGAAATCAGTGCATAAAGAGCTGATCACTTTTTTGTAATAGCTTCACAGTATTTCATTGTAGGGATAAATCAGTGTGCTCTATTGGACTTATAAAATTTTACAATCTTTTGCTATTACAAAGAGTATCTTTGAAGATTCACTCTTTTGCCCCTGTGTGAGGATATCTATAGCATACATTCCTAGAAGTGGAATCCCTGGATCCACGAGTTGGTGCATATAAATTTTGATAGTTATTGTATTCCTCTTCAAAGAAGTTACATTAATTTACAATTTATACTTTCATCATCAGAATAGTAAGGTTTGAGTTGAGTTTTGTTTTGGTTTTTTTTTTTTGAGTTGGAGTCTCACTCAGTCACCCAGACTGCAGTGCAGTGGCCGCTCCCGGCCACCGCATCCTCGACCTGCTGGGCTCCAGCGATCCTTCCGCCTCAGCTTTCCAAGTAGCTGTAATTACAGGCATGCACTACCACGCCCGACTGATTTTTTGATTTATTGTAGAGATGAGGTCTCGCTGCCCAGGCGGGTCTCGAACCCACGGGCTCAGGCAATCCACTCACCTCAGCCTCCCAAAGGTGCGGGATTACAGGCTGAGTTGAGTTTTTGATGAATGAGTAGGAGTTTACCAAGCAGATAAGAGAACAAAGAGCATTTTTGAAGGGAAGACAGATACAAGGAACAGCAAGCAGCTCTGGGAAGTAGTCTAGGGGCTGGAGATCAGTTAGGAGGTAACTAGCCAAAGGCAGCACTGAGGGCAAGTAGATGGATTGAGAAAAACAGGAGTAATAATTACTACCATTTACTGAGAATTTAGTATTTGTACCAGGCATTTTGCTAAGTACTTTGTACCGTCCATCATTTAAACCTCACAACAAAGAAAAGAAATATTCCCAATTTACAAGGAAGAAAACCGATGCTCAGAGCTGTTAACCTGCCCAAGGTCACACAGTTTGGAAAAGACAGAACAGAAAGCCAACTCTCACTTTCTCTGACTCCCAAGCCCCAGATCTTAATCACAGCTCCACAGGGCCTTGAAAGAACCAGAGGCAGCCAGGCTCTGGCTCAGCCTGTAATCCCGCGCCTTTGGGAGGCTGAGGTGAGTGGATTGCCTGAACCCGCAGGTTTGAGACCCACCTGGACAGCGAGATCTCATCTCTACAATAAATCAAAAAATCAGCCGGGCGTGGTAGCGCATGCCTGTAATTCCGGCTACTTGGAAGGCTGAGGCGGAAGGATCGCCGGAGCCCAGCAGGTCGAGGCTGCAGTGGCTGGGAGCGGCCACCGCACTCCAGTCTGGGCGACAGAGTGAGACTCCAACTCAAAAAAATAAAAAATAAAATAAATAAATAAATATAAATGATAAAATAAACCAAAAAGTCTAGAGCTGTTTTGAAAGGATCACAGTGACTCTCCAGTAAAATATTTTAATCTCACATGCACAATGCTGGTATAGCTAAAAAAAAAATCTCATGTTTGTTGCTGTGCTCCTATAGAATCAGACTGCTTAGTAGCTTTGTAAAGGTTTACTTGGAGACATTGAATTGGCCTCAAATACTATAGTCCATGAGATAAATCTGCACTGGGGTATTCTATTATAGAATAATAATGATTGCCATCTGTGGTACTTCTTAAGGTCTCAAATCTTTTTTTTCTTTTTGAGTTGGAGTCTCACTCTGTTGCCCAGACTGGAGCGCAGTTGCCGCTCCGGCCTCCGCAGCCTCGACCTGCTGGGCTCCAGCGATCCTTCTGCCTCAGCCTTACAAGTAGCTGGAACTACAGGCGCGCGCTACCACACCTGGCTAATTTTTTTGATTTATTGTAGAGATGAGGGCTTGCCAAGTTGCCCAGGTGGGTCTCGAACCCGCGGTCTCAGGCAATCCACTTACTTCAGCCTCCCAAAGGCGCGGGATTACAGGCTGAGCCTCTGAGCCTGGCTCTTTTTGACTATTCTTAACAAACTGTGTTCTTCATCCTACTGGAATGCATTTTATTCCAAGTATAGTAATTAGAAAGATTTCATAAAGAGAAACTAGTGTTAAAAACATAGGTGAACGAACCTGATCCTCTAAGGAAAGAGCACTTCATTCTCTGAGATGGTTTTAAGATGATCACATACTGGCTGCTAACTGATATATTCCCATTATTCATGCCTTTGTTTTTTCCCTCTTTATTGTTCTGTGTTCTCTGGATCACTTTTAGAGAGCAAAAGAATGATTGTGGCAAAAGTTTAATTTTGGGATAATAGAATATTTAACAGTTTCCTGGTAGGTAGTATCCCAGTATTGTGAACACTAATACAGAGTAGAAACTTTAGAACTATTTAGGTCTTTGAAAAGAGCCCCTTTATCCTTTTTGGGTCAGGGTCTCACTCTGTCACCCAGACTGGAGTGTAGTGGCACAATCAGGGCTCACTGCAGCCTTGAACTCCTGGGTTCAAGCAATCCTCCCTCCTCAGCATCCTGAGTGGCTGGGACTGCAGGAATGAACCATCACACCCGGCTAATTTGTTGTTGTTGTTGTTGTTGTAGGAGACAAGGTCTCACTATGTTGCCCAGGCTAGTTTCAAACTCCTGGGCTTAAGCAATCCTTCCACCTCTGAAAAGAGCCTTTCTTTAAAAAGAGCAGCCAGGTGTGGTGGCTCATGCCTGTAATCTCAGCACTTTGAGAGGCAGAGGCAAGAGGATTGCCTGAGCCCACAAGTTTGAGGCCAGCCTGGGCAACTTGGCGAGACCTAACTTCTACAATAAGTCAAAAAATTAGCCAGGCGTGGTAGCACCTGCCTGTGGTTCCAGCAATTTGGAAGGCTGAGGTGGAAGGAGTCCCTGAACCCAGCAGGTCGAGGCTGTGGTGGCCATGAGTGTGCCACTGCACTCCAGCCTGGGTGACAGAGTAGGACTCTGACTCAAAAAAGAAAGAAAAGAAAAAGAGCTGTTTTTCCTGTCCCTGTGGCTCAAGGTCTATTAATATATTCACAATAAACCGGGCTCAGGGGCTCAGCCTGTAATCCCACGCTTTAGGAGGCTGAGGTGAGTGGATTGCCTGAGCCCGCGGGTTTGAGACCTGCCTGGGCAACTTGGCGAGACCTCATCTCTACAATTAAAAAAAACAAAAAAAAAATCAGCTGGGCGTGGTAATGCATGGCTGTAATTCCAGCTACTCAGAAGGCTGAGGCGGAAGGATCGCTGGAGCCCAGCAGGTCGAGGCTGCGGTGGCTGGGAGTGGCCACTGCACTCCAGTCTGGGCGACAGAGTGAGACTCCAACTCAAAAAAAAAAAAAAAAAAAAAAAAAATATATATATATATATATTCACAATAAAACAACTGAAAATAACTAATAAAATTATGACATTGATATAAAATCTTTAGAGGTCTTTGACCTAAAAACAAAATAAAAACAAACATTCATTTACATTTAAATAATTTCAGAGCCAAGTTTATATACTTGCTGCCCACTGGAAAGAACATTTCAGTAATTAGTTTTTCTGCCATATCTTTACATAAAAATGAACTATTTAAAAGGAAAATAGATTTCTGTATTATTAACAGGTTGATAGTCAAAGGAGTCTTTTGAAATATTAAACTTGAAGTTACCATCCATATCTGGTACTTACTGGACACACATCAATAAAAAAAATACTCATTATCAGGTAGGATAATCCTTACTTGTTCCTCCTTTTGGAGGGCAGATTAGAACATGATGATTGGAGTTTGCATCATGCATGATGAATATCTCTGAGTAATCAGGACTTGCAACATCCTGATTACTCCTACTCTTCCTGGAAAAACACACACACACACACACACACACACAACACACACACACACACACATATATATTCACAATTTTAAAAAAAGAAAACACTGGGCATGGTGGTTCACGCCCAAAATCCCAGCAGTTTGAGAGACGGAGGCGAGAGGATTACCTGAGCCCAGGGGTTTGAGACCAGCCTGGGCAACTTGGCAAGACCTCGTCTCTACGTTAAAAAAAAAAATTATAGCCGGGCATGGTGATGCACACCTGTAGCTCCAGCTACTTGTAGTTCAACCTATAGTTCAGGCTGAGGCGGAAGGATCACCTGAGCCCAGTACGTCGAGGCTGTGGTGGCTGTGAGCGTGCCACTGCACTCCAACCTGGGTGACAGTGAGACTCTGAATCCAAAACAAAACAAAACAAAACAAAACTAACATTAAAGAATGAGGGCAATAAGTGTTGAGATAGGACTTGACGTAATGTGGAATGCCGATGCACAGTAATTAAGAAGTTTCCAAGCCGGGCTCGGTGGCTCAGCCTGTAATCCCGTGCCTTTGGTAGGCTGAGGTGAGTGGATTGCCTGAGCCCGCGGGTTCGAGACAAGGCCTGGGCTCAGACAATCCTCTCACCCCCACCTCCCGAAGTGCTAGGATTACAGGCATGAGCCACCGCGCCTGACCTTATCTCCCTTTTAAAAATATTAAGCCAGGCTCGGTGGCTCAGCCTGTAATCCTGCGCCCTGGGAGGCTGAGGTGAGTGGATTGCCTGAACCCGCGGGTTCGAGACCCGCTTAGGCAACTTGGTGAGACTCCCCCATCTCTACAATAAATCAAAAAAATTAGCTGGGTGTGGTAGCGTGCGCCTGTGGTTCCAGCTACTTGCAAGGCTGAGGTGGAAGGATCGCCGGAGCCCAGCAGGTGGAGGCTGTGGTGGCCGGGAGAGGCCACTGCACTCCAGTCTGGGCGACAGAGTGAGACTCCAACTCAAAAAACAAAAACAAAACAAACAAAAAAAATGTTTAAAAATATTAAAGAACAGGCCAGGCTCGGTGGCTCAGCCTGTAATCCCAGAGCTTTGGGAGGCCGAGCTGAGTGGATTGCCTGAGTCCGCGGTTTCAAGACCCACCTGGGCAACTTGGTGAGACATTCTCTCTACAATAAATAAAAAAAATCAGCCGGGCGTCGTAGCACATGCCTGTAATTCTGGCTACTCGGAAGGCTGAGGTGGAAGGATCACCGGAGCCCAGCGGGTCGTGGCTGTGGTGGCCGGTGGCTGAGAGCATGCACTGCACTCCAGTCTGGGCGACGGAGTGAAACTTCAACTCAAAAGAGAAAAAAATTTTTTTTTGTTTTTGAGTTGGAGTCTCACTCCGTCGCCCAGACTGGAGTGCAGTGGCCGCTCCCGGCCACCGTAGCCTCGGCCTGCTGGGCTCAGGCTATCTTTCCGCCTCAGCCTTCCGAGTAGCTGGAACTACAGGCGCGTGCTACCATGCCGGCTACTTTTTTGATTTATTGTAGAGATGAGGTCTCGCCAAGTTGCCCAGGCGGGTCTCGAACCCATGGGCTCAGGCAATCCACTCACCTCAGCCTCCCAAAGGCGCGGGATTACAGGCTGAGTCACCGAGCCCGGCAAAAAAAAAAAAAAAAATTAAAGAACCTTAAAAAATTAAGATTCATTGTAAATCCCATCTTACAGAAGGCTGTAAAGAGCTTTTTGTACTGAAGTGTTTATGCCAGCATTATTTATAAGAGCAGAAAATGAGCTAGGCTCATAATGTGCTGTGATTGTGATTGTGCCTGGACAACCTGTCTAGATTAAAAAAAAAAAAAAAGGCAAACAAATGAACAAGTTTGTTGTCCAGTACTAAATGAATAGTTAATGGTTAATTATTGTATATTCATTTGCTAGAAGTCATGAAGATTCTTACTGATATTTTAAAAAAGTACATTATCCATGACTAAATATAAAATATAGGTTATAAAACTATACAGAGTATTATTTTTAAAACAAATTCAGATGTATATACAATTAGTTTACTAATGGTTATTTCTTGGTAGTGACATTCTGGGTGTCTCTATATTTTTAATGTTTTTTGTTGAGCATAATTTGCTTTAGTAATATGAAATAAAACAATTTTTTTTTTTTTTGAGTCAGAGTCTCACTCTGTTGCCCAGACTGGAGTGCAGTGGCCGCTCCTGGCCACTGCAGCCTCTACCTGCTGGGCTCCGGCGATCCTTCCACCTCAGCCTTTCAAGTAGCCAGAATTACAGGCATGTGCTACCACGCCCAGCTGATTTTTTGATTTATTGTAGAGCTGAGGTCTCGCTGCCCAGGCGGGTCTCGAACCCACGGGCTCAGGCAATCCACTCACCTCAGCCTCCCAAAGGCATGGGATTACAGGCTGAGCCACTGAGCCCGGCTACAATATTTTTTTAAAAGTTAAGAAGGTGGTCAGGCGTGGTGGTTCACACCTATAATTCCAGCACTTTGGAAGACCAAGGTGAGAGGACTGCCTGAGCCCACAGGTTTGAGAACAGCCTGGGCAACTTGGCGAGACCTCATCTTTACAATAAATCAAAATCTAGCCAGATGTGGCGGCGCATGCCTGTTGTCCCAGCTACCTGGAAGGCTGAGGTGGAAGGATGGCCTGAGCCCAGCAAGCACTCCAGCCTAGGCAACAGAGTGAGACTCTGACTCAAAAAAACAACAAAAAAAGTTAAGGTATCAAATTGTACTCACAACATAATCTCCCCTAATAAAATTAACAAGTATCTCTTGTATAGAGATAATTCTCAAGTATGGAAGAACAAGTATCTCTGAATTACTGAAGTACAGGTTCTTTTTCCTTTTCTCTACTTTTCTTGTTTTAATCCTAAATTTGTTGTAGTAAGATATTTGGGTGGTTTCTCTCACTCACGCCAGCTCGGGCATGTCTCTGTCTCTCTTTTCCTTCTCTAATAAATTTGCTTGAAAACTTAAAAAAAAAGATATTTTACTTTAAATTTTGCAATACATTTTCTCCTTTCAACAGGAAGCTTGTGCTAATGGAACTCTGGAGACAAGTTAAGGCCTGAGGATGCTTGCTAAATCTTGTGCTCCGGTTTGTCAGTGGCATTTGCACAAAAAGTTGCCCAAGATTTTATCAGAACCGTATGTACCAAAGGAAACAAAAGGGGGGTCATCACTGCAAAATATAGGGAGTCAAACAGGGCAGGCTCCTTTTGAGGAAATGCTATGCAGGAAAGCTGCATTCTTTTCTCAGGCTGAGGGGTGGGAGGGTTTCGGATCCACCTAGGTTAAATGATAGAGGCGTCTGAATTGAAACGCGGCTGAAAGGAAGTTCTCTCAAATCTCTTATCGGAGCAAAAGTCCACACTCAAGACTTAAAATAGAAGCCTTGACATTCTCCCGCCCCAATCACGTTATACTGTTTCTAATCAAACAGCAATGCAGTTTTTTTGTTGTTTTGCTTCTGTAGAGAGGAAGTCTTGCTACATTGCCTAAACTGGTCTCGAACCCCTGGGCTCAAGCAATCCTTCTGCCTGGGCCTCCCAAAGTGCTGTGATTACAGGCTGGAGCCACAGCGCCCAGCCTTGCAATGCGGTTTTGATCACAGGTGTGAAAATCCTTACCAGACCAAGGATACCCTAAGATACTTGTATAATGTCTTTCCCGAGCTGTCACTGTCACGTGTCCTCAATTGGGACCCCCCCCACTCCCTTCCGACATTTTTTATTAATTAAATGCCAAACCTTTGGGAAGTGTCATTATATTGTTTAAAAAAAGAAGAGGTGACTTCATTTCGGAGACATGCCCACGGCCTCACAAATTACTTAGCAAGCATGAGAATCCGAATCCTCAATGTAAGATGACACATTTATAAATAAAACCAAGGATAAATGTCTCCTTTATTCTAAATATGCCACTGCACTCAGGGTAGCTTTTTATTAACTATTTTTACCCATACTGGCTCGTGTGCGCCTCAAACCACGTAAAATAAAACGGTGGTGAGTTATGAAAAGGCAGCTGGGGCGATGCCCGGCCCGGACCGGACGCTTCCGTCCTCGAGCTCCAGCCCGGGCAGGGGGAGCCGCGCGGGCCTTCGGGGCGCGCCGGGCGACTTCGCGGGCTTCCCGAGTCCCTGCATTCCGCAATACACAGCACCGGTGTCTACATTTTTCTTTCCCGAAGGTGCCCAAGGCGGCTGAAGTCCATGAACAGAACTTCAGACCTGACCCTGCGTTCGTGGTCCCCGAGCAGCTCCTGCCTAGAGGCAAACCAAATTCCAACAATATCTGCACGGGGCGGGGACGTTACTTTACAATCTAGATCGCTGTGGGTTTTTCCCCCTCCGTTTGGAAGACGGCAATTCTAACCCCGCGAAAAGGCAGGAAAGGGTCATCACCACTGCTGCCAAAAGGGAGACTTCTCCCTCCGGGCCTCCTAGGACTCTCCCCGTTTGACTTGCAGCCCTCCCGCCCCACCCCGTCTCCCCCTCGGGAAGAGAACGCCCGAGGAAGACTTTTCTGCCCTCCTCGTTCGCCGGGACGGTCCCCAGCTGGGAAGCAAGCGGGCGACCAACCCCGCAGGGCCGGGCCGACGGATCCCTGGCTCGGGTGGTCTCCTAGCTGGAAAAGAGGCACGCCGCCCCCGCACCACCCAGCTCATCCCGGCCTGCCCCTGGAACGGCGCCCTTTAAGGGACTCGCAGCCTCAGGGCGCCCGGCGGACCCCGCCCCCGCCGCCGCCATCTTGTTGTTTTCCCTCGTCTCTCCCTGCCGGCCACGTGGCACGTCACGGCGGAAGCGAAGGCACCGCCCCAACTTCCGGCCAGACCGGTTCCAGCCGGCCGCGGGAGGCAGACACGCGGCTGCCCCCTGGTGGCGGGCCGCGAGGCTCGGGCCGCGCCCTGTCCCGCCCCGCCCGCTCTCCGCCATTTCCACCCCGGGCCGCCGCACGTCCGCGCTCCGCAGCCGCGTTCCAAGGGCGGGGCGGCTCCACGCAGCGCGGCTACTGCGGTAGCCTTTTCAGTGCGGTTCCGCGGGGGTGGGAGGGGCATTTGCATCTCTGTACATCCTCAGTTTAAATACTGAAAAACATATAGTCGCATCGAGTTTTTTTGGTACGCCATGCCCAGCGATCCTGGACTTTCAGTCACGAGACCCCAAGCCGGGTTTTCACAGCCGGCTTCTGCCTCTAGGCGCGAGCGCGTGCCTGGCCCGGCGTTTGGGGAAACGACGTGCGCGAGGTTGGCCATGTGGGGAGGACGTGCGTCCGGGCGTCGTGCGGATGCGGGGGGGCCTACGTGGAGAGGGCGTCGTGCGTGGGTTGGGCGCCGCGCGGGGGTGGGGGCCGGAGATCCTCGCGAGGCGGGGCCGGGCCGGGCGCGGGGGCACCCTGTCGCCCTGCCTGGGGAACCTTATGCTCCGCCACCCCGGTGGTTTGTGTTTTCTGGACGCTCGTTTGCCCTCGTCTCCGCTCTGCCTCCTGTTTCATCTGCAAACCGAAATTCATCTCCTGAGTGTCTGCCGCGAGCGAGGCGGGCCTGGTCTTCAACCCTCCCAACAGCCAGTGACACGGGAGCTGGCTCGCCGAAGCTCGGAGAGACTCCGGCCTGCCCCCTACCCTGAGGTTCGCGCATGGCCCTCCGACCGGCCGCGCCTGCGCGCTCAGGGAGCTCGTTGGAAACGCAGGTTCCGGGGTCTACCCAGACCTTCTTCCAAGTTGGAGTGTGGGGTGGGGAGGGCTGACTTCACCGACTTTTTAAGGGCGAGGAAGGGGAAAGTGCTTTTACTGGGGGTGCTCACTCCATGCCAGGCACCAGGTCAGGCGTGTTGCACGACTCTGATGGACTCCTCCCCGTCCTTTTCCGGGAGAGGAAACGAGCTCAAACTTTCCGTGAGGCCGAATGTTAGCACTGGCGTAAAGCGGTGCAGGATTATTCGTGCCATTTGTCCTGTACCTGCATAAAGGACCTCTGTAGTTTATGTCAAGAGGGTGTTCACATTGTTTTACCTCCAAGGAGATGAGGTTGCTAGGGGACTGCATTGGAAAGTCTTTGTAACTTTTGAATCTGGGTCACATGGGCCACATGAGTCTATGATTTGTTCCAAGTTAAACGTTGTACTCAGGAGCTGGAAGCGGTGTTATGCCCCTGCGGTGGCGAAGGATTGCTGGAGCCCAGGAGTCGGAGACCAGCCCGGGCAAAACAGCAAGACCCCCCCCCATTAAAAAAAGTTCAAATGATTTGATCCATCACGTTCCCCTGACACGTGAGATGTCCTTTGTTCAAAACTGGGCGTAAACACCATTTTACTACAACAAACAACTCTTAGAACAGTTTTAGAACTAAAACCAGAATTTGAATTCAGATCTGACAGGCTTCAGATTCCATGCTCTCTCTTGGCCACACACGAAGAACTTTTAAACTTGAAATGGAGCGACTCTGTTTGGGGTCCTCTCCCGCTTGGGAGCTTTTCTGTCTTCTTGATAAACTCCTGCTTTCAAAAACAAACACACATGAAATACTCTATAAATTTGAGTTGTTGCTATAAATAGTGAAATGTTAAATTATTTCTTAGGAGTGTAGTTCCTGTTTCAAATTTTTAAACAATGACTGTGATTAATTGCGGTCTCCACGTAGCACATTGCGTGACGCAGGAAATTGTTATTATTTTCATTACTAACAACTACAAAATAACCATAAAATAGGTCATAACTGTAATGTATATGGACATGTACATATAGTGCTTTTTATTTTTGCACAAAATCTAGACCTGAAATATGTAAAGGGCATCTTGGGTTGGGAGAGTGGCCATTTATTCTGTCTCTCTTTAAGGGGAATTGCAAAGGTGGTTCATAGCTGTGTGACCTTCAACATGTTACTTAACCTCTCAGTGCTACACATGACTCACCCGTAAAACAGATTTTTAAAAAGCACTTACCTCTTAGGCTTGTTGTGAGGTTCAATTGCATCTATGTATGTACCTTATTAGGAATATTGCTTGGCAAAGTCAATATTAGATAAATCTTTTTATTTATTTATTATGAGTCAGAGTCTCTGTCACCCAAGCTGGAGTGCAGTGGCATGCTCAGGGCCACCACAGACTCGACCTGCTGGGCTCAGGCAATCCTTCTGCCTTAGCCTTCCAAGTAGCTGGAACTACAGTCATGCACCACCACGTGGTGCTAATTTTTTTGATTTATTGTAGAGGCGTGGGCTTGCCAGGTTGTCCAGGCTGGTCTTGAACACCTGAGCTCAGGCAATCCTTTCACCTCTGCCTCCCAGAGTGCTGGAATTTCAGGTGTGAGCCACCTCGCCTGGCTAGCTAAATCTTAACTTAAAAAAATAATAAATAAAAATAAAATCGAAGCTGGGCTCGGTGGCTCAGCCTGTAATCCCGCGCCTTGGGAAGCTGAGGTGTGTGGATTGCCTGAGCCCGCGGGTTCGAGACCCGCCTGGGCAACTTGGCGAGCCCTCATCTCTACAATAAATCAGAACTAGCCGGGCGTGGTAGCGCGCGCCTGTAGTTCCAGCTACTTGGAAGGCTGAGGCAGAAGGATTGCCGGAGCCCGGCAGGTCGAGGCTGCAGTGGCCAGGAGCGGCCACTGTGCTCCAGTCTGGGCGACAGAGTGAGACTCCAACTCAAAAAAAAAAAAAAGATATGTGAGTATTTTAGACATTTGTTCTTAGCAGTAGTATTTGGCTCCTGAAATTAGGTAATTGACTTTATATAGCGATTCTCTAAAAGCACATTGTCCTGCTCCTGGGCTTGCAAATTCTTAGGTTCTGAAGATTGGCAGTTTTTCCTTAGGTTTAGGTCAGTGGAGCAATAGTGGTATGCTGGAGTTGGCTGGTCAGAATAATTTTTTTTTTTGAGTTGGAGTTTTACTTTGTCACCCAGGCTGGAGGGCAGTAGCATGCTCCCAGCCACCGCAGCCTTGACCTGCTAGGCTAAGGTGATCCTTCTGCCTCATCCTTCCAAGGAGCTGGAACTACAAGCATGTGCTACCATGCCTGGCTAATTTTTTGATTTATTGTAGAGATGAGGTCTCGCCAAGTTGCCCAGGCTGGTCTTGAACCCATGGGCTCAGGTAATCCTCTCACCTCAGCCTCCCAAAATGCTGGGATTATAGGCATGAGCTACTGTGCCCAGCTGGTCAGAATGATTATGTACATCTTTTCCGGACTTTGCTTGTTGGTGACTTGAAATTGGTCAGGGTGGGATCATTTACACCACAGGAATACCTAAACACTACCAATTATGGCTTTCCCTCCTGAAGATGGGTTGTTAAATTTTTTTTTTTGAGTTGGAATCTCACTCTGTGCCCAGACTGGAGTGCAGTGGCTGCTCCCGGCCACCGCAGCCTCGACCTGCTGGGCTCTGGCGATCCTTCCGCCTCAGTCTTCCAAGTAGCTGGAACTACAGGCGGGCGCTACCACGCCCGGCTAATTTTTTGATTCATTGTAGAGATGAGGTCTCGCCAAGTTGCCCAGGCGGGTCTCAAACCCATGAGCTCAGGCAATCCACTCACCTCAGCTTCCTGAAGTACGGGATTACAGGCTGAGCCACCGAGCCGGCTAGGGTTGTTAAATATTTATCAACATGCAAGGCGGGTTGGCTCATGCCTGTAATCCCAGCACTTTGGATGACCGAGGTTGGAGGATTGCTTGAGCCCAGGAGTTCGAGACCAGCATAGGCTACATAGTTAAACCTCATCTGTACCCCTCCCCCCAAAAATCAAAAAATTTTCTGGGCATGGTGGCCTGTGCGCCTATAGTCCCAGCTGCTTGGGAAGGTAAGGTGGGAGGATCAAGGATCGCCGAGCCCAGGAGGTTGAGACTGCGGTGAGCTTGTGATTGTGCCAGTGCACTCCAGCCCGGGTGGCAGAGAAAGATCCTGACTTAAAATATATACATATATTTACTGACACACCGCTGCCTTTCATACCACAGCAGCAACCCCTCTGGAGAAGGCCAGAGAAGAACACAGCTTCTCTCAGGTTGCCCAGTGTTTCATTTTGCCTGGACTACAGAGTCCCTTGGTGGCTTTAGCTGAGATTTTTTATTATTTATTTTACTAAAAGAGCATTTTTTTTTCTTTTGAGTCGGAATCTTACTCTGTCGCCCGCCCAGGCTGTAGTGCAGTGGCACGCTCACAGCCACCACAGCCTCAACCTGCAGGGCTCAGGTGATCTTTCCGCCTCATCCTCCCAAGTAGCTGGAACTACAGGCATGTGTCACCACGCCTGCTAATTTTTTGATTTATTGTAGAGATGAGGTCTCTCCAAGCTTGCCCAGGCTAGTCTCGAACTCCTGGACTCAGGCAATCCTCTTATCCTCCACCTCCCAAAGTGTTTGGGATTACAGGTGTGAGCCACCACGCCCAGCCAGCTGAGTTGTTTTATCAGTCTAGTCTCCTAATCAAATCAAACTAATTAAAGGGAGAGTCATGAATTCTTCCTGGGTGAGTCAGCCCAATAGTGCACAAGCATTTCTGGGAACAGTTGAGGGGAGGCAAATGAGACACTGGGAAGGCTGGGGAGCCACTGAACCACCCCAAGACGCTTGGATCATAAGCAAAAGGGAACTAAATGCGGGAGGGGAGGCACATATGGTCATGCTGGACCCCAGTGAGTCCAACAGGAATAGCACAGTGTCCCAGAGGCCAAAAAAAAAGACCCAGAGATAGCAGGTGACAGGTAGGGTTTGTTGGAGTCTTATACACAGAGCATGCAGGGGCAGCTGGCTGGACAGGAAAAAAACCTGTTTGTGGTAAGCATGCTGGGGATACAGTAACTTTCACATGGCAAACTCTGCTTAGCAACCTCCACCCAACTTAAAACAAAGGGCCTTGGTTCCTTGCATGTCTGGCAACCTAAAGAACAGGTCAGGCGAGCTCGGTGGCTCAGCCTGTAATCCCAGCACTTTGGGAGGCCGAGGTGAGTGTATTGCCTGAGCCCGAGGGTTCGAGACCTGCCTGGGCAACTTGGTGAGACCTCATCTCTACAATAAATCAAAAATTAGCCGGGCTTGGTAGTGCACGCGCCTGTAGTTCCAGCTACTTGGAAGGCTGAGGTGGAAGGATCGCCGGAGCCCAGCAGGTTGAGGCTGCGGTGGCTGGGAGCGGCCATTGCACTCTAGTCTGGGTGACAGAGTGAGACTCCAATTAAAAAAAAAAACAGGTCAGAGTCTCTTTGTTCTTCATATGTATGGCATAAACATCCAAGTTGGCCATTCTTGTAGTTCATACCTTGGAACACTGAACACACATTCACCAAGGAATATAGGGTCATTCTCTGATTTAGTGTAGAGACAAGGTCTCGCCAAATTGCCCAAGCTGGACTTGAACCTATGACTCAGGTAATTCTCTCACCTCAGCCTCCCTAAAGTGCTGATATTATAGACGTGAGCCACTGCACCCAGCTTGTGTGTTTTTTAGACCTTGTTGGGTATGAAGTTATTGGAGGAGGGACTCTGTTACATTCCTCTTCTCTCCAGCTTTCAGTGTGGCAGTGAAGGCTGGCTATATTTAAAATCAGTCAGTGAAGGAGATGGAAAGGGAAGGGGCTTTTCTACAGCAGAAAAAGACGTGTTCATTCATTCATCCATTCAATTATTTATTCATTCAACAAACCTATGGTAGGCGCCCATCTCAGTGGTTTTTATAGCTATATTGGAATCACATGGGAAGACTGAAAATGTACCTCCATTTAATGTGATGGAGCTGCGGTGTGTATTAGGCTGAATAATGGTCCCACAAAGACAACCTAATCTCTGGAACCTGTGAATGTTAGTTTATCTGGCAAAAAAATAAAAATAATGAAAAGAAAGACTCTACTGGTGTGATTAAATTAAGGATCTTACTTTGCTTTATTTTTATTTTTATTTTTTTTTTGAGCTGGGGTCTCATTTTGTTGCCCAGACTGGAGGACAGTGGCACGCTCACAGCCACCGCAGCCACTACCTGCTGGACTCAGGCGATCCTTCGCCTCAGCCTTCCAAGTAACTGGAACTACAGGCACACACCACCACACCCAGCTAATTTTTAAAATTTGATTTATTGTAGAGATGAGGTCTCACCAAGTTGCCCCAGCTGGTCTCGAACCTGTGGGCTCAGGCCTCCCAAAGTGCTGGCATTTTAGGCATGAGCCACCGCCTCCAGCCTCTGTTTATTTTTAGAGATGAGGTCTCACTATGTTGCCCAGACTGGAATATAGTGGCTAGTCACAGGTGTAAGCATAGTACACTACAGTCTTCAACTTCTGGTCTCAAGCCAGCCTCGTGCCAGAGCCTGTTTCTTAATTTTACTATCATGAGATGTGAAGATGATTTTGGATGATTAGGGTGGGCCCTAAGTGTCATTACAGGTACCTTCATGAGAGACAGGAAAGTTTTGAGGCAGGCACAGCTAACATGGTTTAGATATCTATAGGCGAGCTTCCATAGGCAGGTACAAGTTAGATAAATGAGAAACAGGATGGCCAGTCTACAGATGCCTCCTTATTGGAACATAACTCTCCAAACAGTCATCCTGCTGGCCAGGCACACCAGACCCGACCTTGGAATGAGGGGGCACAGTCAATCACAGAGGCAACAAACAAAGGCAACAGGGAGTTAATGGAGACCCAGAGGCACAGTGCTCTAAGAGAAAACTTAATTAAACAGTAACTTTTTCCATTGTCTTAAGAATTCTTTGTGACACTAGTAAACTTAGGAGTTGAAGGATACAGGAATGCAGCGCCATACCCAGCTAATTTTTTGATTTATTGTAGAGATGAAGTCTCACCAAGTTGCCCAGGCTGGTCTCGAACCTGTGGACTCAGGCAGTCCTCTCACCTTGGCCTCCCAAAATGCTGGGATTATAGGCATGAACCACAGCACCCAGTTGCAGGGGCTGTTTAAATGGGCTGCTCCAGACACCTGAATTGAAACTTGTGACCAATAACTTGTTGTAGCCCACAGGTCTCAGTTTAGAAAATAGGTCTAGCTGGGCTCAGTGGCTCAGGCCTGTAATCCCAGCACTTTGGGAGGTGGAGGCAAGAAGACTGAGCCCATGGGTTCGAGACCAGCCTGGGCACCATGGTGAGATCTCGTCTCTACAATAAACTAAAAAAAAATTAGCCAGACATGGTGGTACACTCCTGTGGCTCCAGTTACTTGGAAGGCTGAAATGGAAGGATTGCCTGAGTCCAGCAGAGGCCGTGAGTGTGCCACTGCACTTCAGCTTGGATGACAGAGTGAGACTGACTCAAAACAAAAAACTAAACAAAAAACCTTAACAAACAGCAGAACTATGTGCTAGCACTTTATGTGTCTGTTATTCCATGCAGCAACCCTGTTTCTTTCCCCCCACTGCCTCCCCCTGCAACCCTGTTTTTAAACACTTCTTGTTATGAAAAAAGCCCTCAAATACACAGAAGCGCAAAATGAATGAACCTCCACGTGCCCATCATCCAACTTTAGCGATTCTCAACTCATGACTAATCTTGCTGAATCTGTGGTCACACCCACTACTCTGCCCACCAGATATTCCCTCTTTTTTTTTTTGTTTGTTTTTTTTGAGTAGTAGTCTCACTCTGTGCCAGGCTGGCCAAGTGCCTCTCCTCCCACCACTGAAGGCTGTATGTGTGATGAGGTGTCATAAATGCCAACACTCAGGTGTCTGGAGCAGCCCATTTAAACAACCCCTGCAACTGGGTCCTGTGGTTCATGCCTATAATCCCAGCACTTTGGGAGGCCAAGGTGAGAGGATTGCCTGAGTCCACAGGTTCGAGACCAGCCTGGGCAACTTGGTGAGACTTCATCTCTACAATAAATCAAAAAATTAGCTGGGTATGGTGTTGCATTCCTGTAGTTCCAGCTACTTGGAAGGCTGAGGTGGAAGGATCGCCTGAGCCCAGTAGGTTGAGGCTGCTGTAGCTGTGAGCGAGTCACTGTATTCCAGCCTGGGCAACATAATTAAACTCCAACTCAAAAAATAAAAATAAAAGAGGGAGGGGTTTTCTTTCTTTTTTCTGGGGGGAGGTTGGAGTCTCACTCTGTCACCCAGGCTGGAGGGCAGTGGCATGTTCCAGCCTTCCAAAGTGCTGGGATTATAGGCGTGAGCCATTGCGCCCCGCCAAGGGAGGGGTTTTCAGTGGTGCCTGGATGGAGGAGAAAGAAAATAATGAGCTCTTCTTTAGAAGTGCAGACTTTGAGGGGGTTTTAAAATGTCATAGTGGATGTGTTCAGAAGGCAAAGAAATATTTGGGTTTGAAGTTCAAAGATAAAACAGTGTGAACTGAGTCAGGATGGGCAGGTGAAGACGGGAGAAAGAACCAAGGCCACCTACATGAAGTACTGGAAGGCAGCAATTGATCACTGAAAGAAAGATGTGCTAAAGATGGCTAGTGCTAGTAAGAAGTCCGGGTTTGGTGACTCAGCCTGTAATCCCAGCATTTTGGGAGGCCGAGGCAAGTGGATTGCCTGAGCCCAAGGGTTTGAGACCCACCCGGGCAACTTGGTGAGACCTCATCTCTCCAATAAATCAAAAATTAGCTGGGCATGGTGGTGCGTGCCTGTAGTGCCCGCTTGGAAGGCTGAGGTGGAAGGATTGCTGGAGCCCAGCAGATTGAGGTTGTGGTGGCCAGGAGTGTGCCACTGCACTGTAGTCTGGGCAACGGAGTGAGACTCCAACTCAAAAAAAAAAAAACAACAAAGAAAACTAGTAAGAGACAGAAGTCAGGATAGAAAATAAGGTTTTAGCCCAGTGAGGCACACGTCTATTGTCCCAGCTACTTGGGAGGCTGAGACGGGAGGACTGCTTGAGCATAAACATGGCTCACTGCAGCCTCAACCTCCCGGTCTCGGGTGATCTTTCTGCTTCTGCCTTCCTAGTAGCTGGGACTAAATCTGATCAATACCCTCATCCTTCCCCTCTGAGGTTAAAACCCTTCAGTGACCTCCTGCTGCTCTTTAGTTCAAGACCAAAATTCCCAACATCTACTGACTTCTACCCTGCTCCTTGGTAATAAATCTCCACTTGTCTATGTTGATGCCACTACACCCAGCTAGTTCTTCAATTTTTTTGTAGAGAAGAGGTTTCGCTAATGTTGCTTAGGCTGGTCTTGAACTCCTGGGTTCAAGCAATCCTCTTACCTTGGTCTCCCAATGTGCTACGATTAGAGACATGAATCACCTCTCCTGGCCCCCTCCCACTTTTTAATTTCCCTTGACTAATGGGTGGTACCATCTTCTGTCTGCTGTCCTGTCTGAGCCGGACATTTGGGAGCCAACTCTGGCACTTCCCTCTCCTGCACCGCCCTCTAGCTATTGCGTTCTGCAATTTCCCCCTATCTCTTGCCACGGATTCCTTTAATCAAAACTTTAGTCAGCCAACACCCCCCCGCCGTTCTTTGCATGACATTAGGTTTTCCTCTCTGTTCATATAGATGCCAGGTTGAGCAAGAGTCCTGCTAAGTTAGTTTAGCAAAAATTCCCCTTTGATATCTAACCATCTTTCAGCAATAATCCTATCAAATCAGTTAGCAAGAAACCCCTTATCCTTGATGTTTCCTTTGAATAATTTTTCATCCACTGACCCCCACCCTGCTCCTTGTTTATAAATCCCCACTTGCCCTTGTTGGAGTCGGGATTTGAGCCCAACCTCTCACCTTGACTGCAAGACCCTGTTGCAGTGGTCTCTAGACCTACTGTCACGGCTCCCTTTGGATAAAGTCCAACTTACCTTTAACGAGCTTCAGGAATAGTATTTTTCTTTAACACTCTCAAATACTTTCCGTTCATCTTCACTGCCCCTCCCCTAATCTAAGTCACACTCTTTCTCTCTCACTGATCTTCCTGCATCCACTCGGCTTCCCTGAAGCAAACTTTGTCAAATGCATATCTGATCACATCCCCAGATCCCTCCCCTCTCAGAGTTTAAAACCCACCAATGGCCTCCTTCTGTTCTTGGGTTCAAGACCAAAATTCCCAACACAAACCCAACTCTGGTGCAATTCACTCCAGCAGCAGCCCCCAGCAGCTCTTCCTGGACACTCCCTTTCTACCCCCACTATCAACTTCAGTTCTCTCGCTGATCTTGGCTCCTTCATCTTTGTCTCATCTCTTTCTCAGGGACGCCTTCCTGTTCCCCATCAGGCCGGCTCTTTATGCAGTCTCCTAGTACTTATGACGATATGATTTCTTATTGGTTTGATTCTTTGTCCATTTCCCTACGTAGACTATAAGGTCCATGTGGGCAGGGACTGTCTTTTTTTGGCTGAGCCTAGTATCCTAACTGCCTGCTGTGGTGCCCCGTACATAGTAGGCATTAAATAAACATTTGTTGAATGAATAAATGAGCAAATAGTGGATGGCAGATATAATAGTTCTTTTTTTTTTCTTCTTAAATACAGGGTCTCACTCTGTTATCCAGGCTGCAGTGCATTTGTGCAATCATAGATCATTGCAGCTTCAAACTCTTGGGCTCGAGGGCTCCTCCAATCTCAACCTTCTGAGTAGCTTGGACCACAGGCTTATACCACCACGCCCGGCTGATGTTTTCTTTTTTTTTTTTTCTTTTTTCTTTTTTTTGAGTTGGAGTCTCACTCTGTCGCCCAGACTGGAGTGCAGTGGCCGCTTCCGGCCACCGCAGCCTCGACCTGCTGGACTCCGGTGATCCTTCCGCCTCAGCCTTTTGAGTAGCTGGAACTACAGGCGTGCGCTACCACGCCCGGCTAGTTTTTGATTTAGGTAGAGATGAGGTCTCACCAAGTTGCCTAGGCAGGTCTTGAACCCGCGGGGTCAGGCAATCCACTCACCTCAGCCTCCCAAAGACGCGGGATTACAGGCTGAGCCACTGAGCCTGGCGTGATGTTTTCAATGTAGAGACGGGGGTCTCACTATGTTGCCCAGGCTAGTTTCAAACTCCTGGCTTCAAGCAAACCTCTCACCTTGACCTACCAAAGTGCTGGCAATACAGGTGTGAGCCACCATGCTCTGCCTAGTACATATTAGTTCTAAGGACCAAGCTTAATAACTAATTACTTAGCACCATTATTGCCATCTAGTGGTAACTGATGTTATTGTACCACTGAGTCCATTTTCAATGATTGCAAGATTCCTCCCTAAACTCCTGTCAGAAAAGGGAATTGGTATATGCATAATAGCTATTTGTTGAGTTTTGCCTTGTTTCAGGTATTGTACCAGGCACTTTACAACTCTGCCTGCTTGATACATGAGTATAAGCTGCCTTCCTAAGGTCACCAGCTAAGGAGGAGACCTGGATTCGACACCAGGATACAGTCTGTTGTTTTTTACTGTACCACGCTGGTTCTGCAATTTATTATATGAAATGTATCCATAGCAAAACTCGGAGTTGATGTAGTGGTTGCAGAGGACCAGAACAAAACTCTTTTCTCTGTCTCTCTCTCTTTTTAAAGTCAGAGTCATTCTGTCGCCCAGGCTGGAGTACAGTGGCATGATCACTGCTCATCACACCCTAGTACTCCTGGGCTCAGGCTATCCTTCCACCTCAGCCTCCTGAGTAGCTGGGACTATAGGTGCATGCTACCATGCCCAGTTAATTTTTATTTTTTGTAGAGACAAATTCTTGCTGTGTTGCCTAGGCTGAACTCGAACTCCTGGGCTCAAGCAATACTTCCACCTCAGCTTTCCAAAATGCTGGGATTATAGATGTATGCCACTGTGCCCAGCCAAAACTCCCCTTAATGGTAGTAAACATATTTTATAAATAAAGAGGGAAATATGTGACTCTTCAGTTTTCAGTTAAATGTCCATATTCTTGGCTATACTACAATGGAAGACCAGTGAGTTCTCCATCTATTTTTTTTTTTTTTTTTTCGAGTCAGAGTCTCACTCTGTTGCCCAGGCTGGAGTACAATGGCACCCTCACGGCCACCGCAGCCTCGACCTGCTGGGCTCAGGTGATCCTTCTGCCTCAGCCTTTCAAGTAGCTGGAAATACAGGTTCGCAGTAACCACGCCTGGCTTATTTTTTGATTTATTGTAGAGACAAGGTCTCACCAATTTGCCCAGGCTGGTCTTGAACCCCTGAGCTCAGGTAGTCCTCTCGTCTCAGCATCCCAAAGTGCTGGGATTACAGACTTGAGCCACTGCGTCCAGGCCCTGCTCAAGTCCTCCATCTAAGGCCCCTCGGACAACTGGCTACACAGTATTTCTTTCTCTCTCTCTCTCTCTATTTTTTTTAGCTTTGAAATTGCAAGGCTGAGGCAGAAGGATTGCCGGAGCCCAGCAGGTGACAGAGTGAGACTCCAACTCAAAAAAAAAAAAAGAAAGAAAGAAAGAAATTACATTAATTCAATCATATGACTGGCTAATATCTCCAGATACTGGTATATCACACTGATTCTGAATCTGAAGTCATGAATAAGTATTTGAGGGTATTTTTTTGTTCTAATTCTTGACCTTCAAAAAAGTGTCTTCAAATATTGTCTAATTTCAAAGTGCTTAAAATTTAGTTTTGGAGACAAGATTTGTTGTTGTTGTTGTTGAGTTGGAGTCTCACTCTGTCGCCCAGACTGGAGTGCAGTGGCCGCTCCCAGCCATCTCAGCCTCGACTTGCTGGGCTCTGGCGATCCTTCCGCCTCAGCTTCCAAGTAGCTGGAACTATAGGCGCGCTCTACCACGCCCGGCTAATTTTTTATTTATTGTAGAGATGAGGTCTTGCCAAGTTGCCCAGGCCAGTCTTGAACCCGCGGGCTCAGGCAATCTACTCACCTCAGCCTCCCAAAGGCATGGGATTACAGGCTGAGCCACCGAGCCTGGCTGACAAGATGTTTATATACAATAATCAAGTGAACTAGGCAAAGTGAAGAGTTGTTTACGTAACATAAATTTGATACACAAATTTCTGCATGGCTCATTGATGGCTTCTTTTGGTATATGTTTCCTAGGTTTTATCTATTTATTTTATGTTTTATTTTATTTTACATGGAATTTTACTTTTCAAATCTCAGGCCTGTGTGAAATCTTGGGTCTAGAAAGCTCTTGCCGCCAAGTGTGGCCCAGACTGGAGAGCAGTGGCCACTCCCGGCCACCGCAGCCTCAACCTGCTGGGCTCTGGCGATCCTTCCGCCTCAGCCTTCCGAGTAGCTGGAATTACAGGCGTGCGCTACCATACCCGGCTAATTTTTTGATTTTATTGTAGAGATGAGGTCTCGCCTTCCCAGACGGCTCTCGAACCCGCGGGCTCAGGCAATCCACTCACCTCAGCCTCCCAAAGGCGCGGGATTACAGGCTGAGCCACCGAGTCTGGCTGGATCTTCTATAGATTATAACTTTTGTCTTCCTAAAGTACATTTGAAGTCTAAGGTGAACTTTAATTACATGTACACCAGTCACCTTGAATGCTTTTTGAAACAAGTTAGAATATAAATAAAATACATGAAGTAGGTGAACTTTGCTCTATGTTCATAATAAGTCCATGCAAGTAAATTTTTTTTTTTTTTTTTTTTTTGGTGAGGAGGTAAATGTTATAATTTTTTTTCTAAAGAATAAATTAAAAGGATCTTGAGTATTGATTTTAACAGGTGAGTAAATTAAAAGGATTTTGAGTATTGATTTTAACAGGTAAGTTGGGTAGAAGAGCAGGGAGCATGCTATTTAAAAGACAACCTGAACTCTGCTGTAGAAAAGTGGTTTTAGCAGGCTGGGCATAGTGGCTCACGCCTGTAATCCCAGCACTTTGGGAGGCTGCGGTGGGAGGATTACTTGAGCCCAGGAGTTTCAGACCAGCCTGGGCAACATAGTGAGACTTCATCTTTATAAAAAATAAAAATAATTAACTCCAGATGGATTCAAACCATAGCAAGGTAATTCATATAAATGGAGTCAGGCAGTGTTTGTCCGTTTGTGACTAGCTTAATTCACTCAGCACGTTATCCTCAAGGTTCATCCACGTTGTAGCATGTGACAGGACTTTCTTCCTTTTTAAGGCTGAATAATATTCCACTGTATATACATACCACATTTTATTTATCCACTTATAAAATAATGGATTTTAGCCGGGCTTGGTGGCTCAGCCTGTAATCCCACGCCTTTGGGAGGCTGAGGTGAGTAGATTGCCTGAGCCCGCGGGTTCGAGACCCGCCTGGGCAGCGAGACCTCATCTCTACAATAAATCAAAAAATCATCCGGGCGTGGTAGCGCACGCCTGTAATTCTGGCTACTTGGAAGGCTGAGACGGAGGGATCGCTGGAGCCCAGCAGGCGAGGCTGCGGTGGCTGGAGCGGCCACTGCACTCCAGTCTGGGTGACCGAGTGAAACTCCAACTCAAAAAACAAAACAAAACAAAACAAAACAACCAAGAAAAAGGATTTTTTTTTTGAGCTGGAATCTCACTCTGTCTCCCAGGCTAGACTGCAGTGGCCTGATCACGACTCACTGTAGCCTCAACCTCCGGGGTTAAAGTGGTCCTCCTGCCTCATCTTTCAAAAGTGCTGGGAGGACAAGCATAAACCACCGTGCCTGACTTGAATAATGGATTTTTGTATGAGCATTTACCTGCAGCATTGTTTAAAATAGCAAAAGATTGGAAGCCATAAGTGTCTATGTATAGGGGATCAGATAAATGAAATAGGCACCATATGGTAGAATACTGTGTCACAGTGAAACACAACAGGGTCTTTCCATCTACACTGATATGGAGCAATCATCAAAATACAGTGTCAAGTTATCAAAAGTTGTGTAGACTGTTTTCCTTTTGGTGTATGACAAAAAAGGGGCTATGTACACATATACATGCTTTGCATAGGTGCCAGAGGTTGCCGCTGGGGAAGGGAACTGATGGTTGTTCTGTTTTCTATATGTTCTTTCATATGTTTCACATTTTGTACCAAGTGCTATGTATTTTCTATTTTAAAACAATGTTGAAAAGAATGCAAATAACCTGTCCAGTGGGAAAAGTGATTAATTTCCTCCAGATCTCACACAGAAAGAAATGCTTTGTGGTTTACAAATATATATTCAATTAAGCCAGTAAGAACAAAACCTAAATTAAATTAAACTTGGTTGGTTAATTTTTTTTTTTTGAGTTGAAGTCTCACTCTGTCGCCCAGACTGGAGTGCAGTGGCTGCTCCCGGCCACCACAGCCTCGACCTGCTGGGCTCCGGCGATCCTTCTGCCTCAGCCTTCCAAGTAGTTGGAACTACAGGTGCGCGCTACCATGCCTGGCTAATTTTTTTTCTTTTGATTTATTGTAGAGATGAGGTCTCACCAAGTTGCCCGGGTGAGTCTTGAACCCGCGGGGTCAGGCAATTCACTCACCTAGGCTTCCCAAAGCGCGGGATTACAGGCTGAGCCACCAAGCCCGGCCGGTTGGCTAATTTTTTTAGCTTTCTTTTTTTTTCTTCTTTTTTTTTTAAATGGAAAGAAGGAAGGAAAGAAAGAACAAAAGCAGGAAAGGAGGAAAGAAAGACAGAAAGAAGGAAAGAAGAGAGAAGGAAGAAAGAAAGAGAGAAGGAAGGAAAGAAAGAAGGAAAGAAGGAAGGAAAGAAAGGAAAAAGAAAGAAAAGGAAGGAAGGAAGGAAAGGAAAAGAAAGAAAAAGGAAGGAAGGAAGGAAAGAAAAGAAAGAAAAAGGAAGGAAGGAAGGAAAGGAAAAAGAAAGAAAAAGGAAGGAAGGAAGGAAAGGAAAAAGAAAGAAAAAGGAAGGAAGGAAGAAAGGAAAAGAAGAAAAGGAGGAAGGAAGGAAGAAAAAGAAGAAAAAGGAAGGAAGGAAGAAAGAAAAAGAAAGAAAAAGAGAAAAGGAAAGGAAAAGAAAGAAAAAGGAAGGAAGGAAGGAAAGGAAAAAGAAAGAAAAAGGAAGGAAGGAAAGAAAAAGAAAGAATTTCTTTTAGCTTTCAATAAAGGTTAACTGTTAATCTGATTCTTTGACAACTACAGGGATTTTTGTTTCTTTCTTTTTTTTTTGAGTTGGAGTCTCACTCTTGTCACTCAGGCTGGAGTGCAGTGGATGCTCATGGCCATCACAGCCTCGACCTGCTGGCTTAGGTGATCCTTCTGCCTCAGCTTTCCAAGTAGCTGGAACTACAGACACACATCACCATGCCTGGCTAGTTTTTTTTTGTGATTTATTGTAGAGATGAGGTCTCACCAAGTTGCCCAGGCTGGTCTCGAACCCCCAAAGTGCTGGGATTACAGGCTGAGCCACCGCGTCTGGTCCACTCCAGGGATTTTTAAATAACAGAATCTCATTCACAATGTGGTGATCAGATTCCAGTATTCAGGGATTGACCTGAAAATGTCCCATCCAAGTGATTTCTGGACAAAGCCTCAAGGTTATACACTGTTCCTTCCAGCAGCTGCTCAAGGGTAGGATTCTGAGTTTGTGTTTCTTCTAAGCTATCTACAGCAGCAAGGAAAACTGCTTTAAGGTGAATTGGATAGCCTTGTCCTAATAAATGCTTATGTCTGATCCAAAGGCATCAGTGTCTCCAGCTTAGGAGACCTTTCTATAGAATGGATGTTTGTTGATTACTAAAGGATCTATTTGAGTTAATCGCTGTCATTTGTATTTAGTCTCATTGGTACTTGAGCAGTGCCAGAATATCTGCTCATCTTTGAGTTGGGTTTCACCCCATTATGAGCCATGAGATTATCAAGTCATCCTTCTTCTTCCTTTCAGATGACTATAAAATCATGCTGCCACATAAGTATCATGACAGACAAATAAATGAATCATATGTGCCTTGTACACTTGTGATAAACAATTTTTCTGTTTCAAATATTCCAATTTTGGCCAAGTGTGGAGGCTTATGCCTGTAATCCCAGCACTTTGGGAGGCCAAGGCAGGAGGATTGCTTGAGCCCAGGTATTCAAGATTAACCTGGGCAACATAGCGAGACTTCATCTCCCCAAAATAATTTAAAAAATTAGTTGGGCAGGTTGGGTCACACCACCTGGGAGGCTGAGGTAGAAGGATCGCCTGAGCCCAGGAGGTCAAGGCTATGGTAGCTGTGATTGTGCCACTGTACTGCAGCATGGGTCCAGAATGAGACCCTAATTCAAAAACAAACAAACAAAAACCAAAACAAAACAAAGCAAAAAAAAAAAAACCCTCATAAATATTCCAACTTAATGAAAAAGTAATAAGTAAAGTCATTATGTTCCTGGAAAAAGCTGCTAGAAAATCCTACTCTATAATCAGTGAAGCAGTGATGACTCTGACTGTCACTAGTAGTGGCTAACATTTCTCTCTTTTTTTGGAGTAGGAGTCTCACTGTGTTGCCCAGGCTGGAGTGCAGTGAGTGGCATGCTCACAGCCAACACAGCCTCCACCTGTTGGACTCGAGCGATCCTTCTACCTTAGCCTTCTAAGTAGCTGAAACTACAGGAGTGCACCACCAAGCTCAGCTAATATTTTGATTATTGTAGAGACGAGGTCTTGCCATTTTGCCCAGATTGGTCTTGAACCTGTGGGCTTAGGCAATTCTCTTGCCTGTGATTACTGGTGTGAGCAACAGTGCTCGGCTGAGTTTAACTTCTTTGGAGCGCATTTTTACTTGCCAAGAAGGACTGGTAACCTCAAATAAGACTACAAGAGATAACATATATGTGAAACTTTTCTGTGGCTTTTTTGGTACCATCTTTCTTCTGAAGCCAAAGAGCTGGTTGCTGGGACTTTGACAGGTGGAGGCAGCAAAGCATAACAGCAGCGGGTAGTTACATCCACCCCCCCACCATTGTCCTCTGCACCCATCCCCGTCTCTTGCTATTGGAGCTGTCCCAGGAAGTGAAGGCTCAAAAGGAACTTAAGTCCCTTACTTGGAGCAGGACTGTGAACAGGTTGAGGGAGCAGTCAGTGTATCTTCCAAATACCAGAGTTTATTTCCTTCCTGTGACTATGTTTCAATGACAAGCCATCAAAATGGATTCACCTCTAAGAGGGTATCTAGCACAGTAGTGGAATAATGTAAGCCAGGGAAAGATAATAATGTATTTGAATGTGGGTGGGCAAAATGTCAATACTCAAATCAGGGGTTAAAGGTCACCAACAGGCTGGGTCCTTGGCTGGCAGGACTAGGACACTTCCTACTGACCTTTGGCTGGTAAATGCAGAAAGACTTGTTCTTTTCACCAAGGCTTGTGGACATCATAAAACTCAGTGTCACCTTCCAAATAACACTAAGAAAATGTCTGTTCCTGGTTCCTGAGCAGGTAGCAGAAATGGAAAAAGCGCTGAGATGTGGTTGTGAGTCCTGGCTCCCATCACTTTCCAGTGGAGAGCCACAGGGCAGTCTAAACCTGGGGTTTCTCCAGTGTAAAATGGGGCTAGTTACACTCTGGGAGGCCAAGGTGAGAGGATTGCCTGAGCCCACGGGTTCGAGAACAGCCCGGGCAACGTGGTGAGACCTCATCTCTACAGTAAATCAAAAAATTAGCCGGGTGTGGTTGCATGTGCCTGTAGTTCCAGCTACTTGGAAGGCTGAGGCAGAAGAATTGCCTGAGCCCAGCAGGTTGACGCTGGGGTGGCCGTGAATGTGCCACTGCACTGCAGCTTGGGCAATGGAGCGTGACTCCAACTGGGAAAAAAAAAAAAGTGGGTGAGTTATACAGGACCACGGGTTTTATGAAGTTTTGATAAATCAGAAAATTTTGTTTTGTAATACTGAGTTGAAACCAAGGACCTGCTGGGTCTGTTCCTGCTACTTGTGGTGAGAGGGGTAGGGAAGGTGGATAGAGAAGAGGATGCCCAGCTTGGGTTGGAACCTGGCAGGTATCTGGTCATCCAGTGGCTTTTGATGGCTGCAGTGCAAGGGGCACCCCATCCCTGAATTGCACCAGGGATGCAATTCACCAGATTTGCCAGGCTTGCTGAAAGGATATGTAAATTTGACTCAATTCACAGCCCCTCTTAACAGTTCAATTGAAATTGCATCTAATTGAGGCTCATTCATAAACCTGGTTGATGTCAATAACTGCAAATGTGGAGGAGCCCACCACAAAGCCTGATAATTACTCACAATGAAAACCCAACTGTAGGAACATCACAGTTGCTATGACAACCATGAGAGAAGCTGGTTGCCCACGGTTACCCATGTTACCAGATGTCACTGGTGCTTGAGTGCTAGCTTTGAATGAGCCTCAGGAGCATAATGAGGAAAGGCAATGGGAACTGTTTAAGTGAGTCTGAATAAGAGAATGTCCTTGTGCCCGCGAGAATCTCGGATGTCCCTTTTTTTTAAAGCCCTGATAGGTTCCTGAAGATTCTATCTCATTACAGGACCACTGAATTGTTATCTTGGCGGCAGAGTCCTAAAATCTCCCATCCTCTAAAAGTCCTTTCTTTTTTTTTTTAATTTCTTGGTTATATTTTAAAAATAAGAAATACATATATGTACCTGAAGCCTTAAAAAATGCAAAAGGGTATATTGGGATATTCTTCTCTTTATCCCTGTCTCCCTCATCTACCCACTTCCTATCTTGTCCCAAAGATATTTTTTTATGCCATTCAAGTCAATACAAAATATATTCCTTTCCTCTTCTTTTTGCATAAAAGAATATGTGATATACACAAAAGAGTAATATATCATATACACTGTTCTACACACTGCTTTTCCTTCTTAATATATCTTGAAACTGTCCCATATCAATCCATAAGAGCTTCTTCAACTTTTTTTGCCATACAGATTATTCCATTATTGTGGTGCATCAGATTTTTCCAACCTGTCCCAATTGATGGGCATTGAGGTTTTCCAGGACTTTGCTATCACAAAGAAGGCTGAAGTGACTAGCCTTACATTAATGCCATTTTGTATGTGTGATTTACTTGTAGGATAATCTTGAGATACAGAATTTCTGGGTCAAAAGTTACATGGACTTGCAATTTTAAATTGCCCTCCATAGAGTTTGTACTGATTTGCATTCCCATTAGCAATGTACAAGTATGTGAAGCCATTTCCCCCCCAGCCTCACAAAGAGTGGTTTGTCAAATTTTTTTCTTCCAATCTAGTAGGTAAGAAATTGTATCACAGTAGGATTAAAATTTGCATTTTTCTTGTTATGTATTTAATTTTATTGGCCATCTACTCAAATGCTTTGCCTATTTTTAAAATTGGGTTGTTGGCCTTTTTCTTAAGGTAAGCTCTTAATCTTTTTTATCAAGGTTAGGTCTTTGTGATATGAATTTCAAATCTTCCAATTTGTCATTTGCCTCTGACTTTGCTAATATAGCAGAAAAAATCAGAGTGCAGGCTCTGAAGGGGGGCCCTCTAAATTCAAATTCCAGCTTGGCCAGTAGACTCTGTGGTGTTGGAAATTTACCATTCTGTACTTCATTTTCCTCTTCTATAAAATGGGCATAATTGTGCCAACCTCATATGGTTTTTGTAGGATTAAATGCTTAATATATTTAAAGTATTGTACTAGTGTTCTATATAGAACATAGAAAGCCCTGTATTTGATATATAGTATTGTTTGAATTACTTTTTTTCTGTTTTTGAGTGAGAGTCTCACTCTGTCACCCAGGCTGGACTGCAGTGACACACTCATGGCCACCCCAGCATCGACCTGCTGGGCTGTGGTGATCCTTCCACCTCAACCTTCCAAGTAGCTGGAACTACAGGTATGCGCTACCATGCCCGGCTAATTTTTTATTTATTGTGGAGATGAGATCTCGCCAAGTTGCCCGGGCTGGTCTCAAACCTCTGGGCTCAGGCAATCCATTCGCCTTGGTCTCTCAAGGTGCTGGGATTACAGGCTGAGCCACCGAGCCTGGCCTGAATTACTTTTATGGTTTCTGGATTTTGTGTCACAGTTAGAAAGGCTTTAGGCCGGGCGCTGTAGCTCACGCCCATAATCCCAGCACTTTGGGAGGCCAAGGTGAGAGGATTACCTGAGCCACAGGTTTGAGACCAGCCTGGGCAGCTTGCCAAGATCTCATCTCTACAACAAATCAAAAAATTAGCCGGGCGTGGTGGCACGTGCCTATTGTTCCAGCTACTTGGAAGGCTGAGGCAGAAAGATCACTGGAGCCCAGCAGGTCAAGGCTGTGGTGGCCATGAGCATGCCACTGCACTCCAGCCTGGGCAACAGAGTGAGATTCTAACTCACACACACACAAAGAAAGGCTTTAAGAATCTTTTCTCTGCTCGGAGAGGTGGTTTATGCTTGTAATCCCACTTTGCGAGGCCAAAACAAGAGGATTGCTTGAGCCCAGGCATTTGAGACCAGCCTAGGCAACACAGTGAGACTTCGTCTCTACAAAATTTTTTAAAAAATTAGCTGAGTGTGGTGGCATGCTCCTGTAGTCCCAACGACTGGGGAGGCTGAAGCTGAAGGATCACCTGAACTGAGGAATTCAAGGCTGTGGTGGACTGTGATCATGCCACTGAACTCCAGCCTGGGTGACAGAGCAAGATTCTGTCTCAAAAAAAAAAAAAAAAAAGGAAAGAAAAGAAAAAAAAGAAAGAAACTTTTCTTATACTCTCCTTTGGAAGGCCATGATTCTTTTCACATACTGCTGTCTGGGAAGCAGTGTAGCTGAGTGGTTATAAGGGCTGATTTTTTTTTTTTTTTTTTTTTTTGAGTTAGAGTCTCACTCTGTCACTCTGTCTGGAGTGCAGTGGTACACTCCCGGCCATCCCAGGGTCGACCTGCTGGGCTCCAGTGGTCCTTCCACCTCAGTCTTCCAAGTAGATGGAACTACAGAGGCATGCCACATGCCCAGCTAGTTTTTTATTTTATTGTAGAGATGAGGTCTTGCCAAGTTTCCCAGGCTGGTCTTGAACCCGTGGGCTCAGGTAATCCACTCACTTCGGCCTCCCAAAGTGCTGGGATTACAGGCTGAACCCAGATGAGGGCTAATTTTTGAGTCAGACAGACTTGAGTTTCAATGGCAGCTCTAGCACTTACTAGACAAATGACCTTAAGAAAGCCATTTCACTTCCCCAAATGAGGATTAAAATGACACCTACTCACAAAGTGGCAGGGAGAATTGGGATTGTGACCAGCATAGGTGAGTGTGAATGCAAAATAAATGATGGCACTGCTTTTATTAGTATAGTATCAGCCACACTTCAGTCCATTCAGTTTTTGCTTTTCTGTCTTTCTAGAAGGCTGTAAGTTTCCCAACATAAGGGACTATGTTTTGTATCCCAGAGATCTGCACAGAAGGACCTCAACAAATGCTGGCTGACAAATGAACAGAGACACAAATTCAAGTCACTTTAGAGATTGCTGAGTTTAGATCATCCCTGGCAGTTCACAAAGGAAAAAAAAACTGAGGCAAAGTGACTTGCCCATGGTCACAGATGATGGAACCTGGAGCTTTTTACCTAAGGCTCCTTCCACCATTAAAAGGCAGCAGCTGGGTGGAGAAGGGAAACTTGCCAATCTTTGTGCCATCCTGGCCACAGGAAAGGTCGGGTGGTGTTCTGTGTCCTTCATAGCAGGCATCTCTACCAATCACTGCACATCAATTTCTCTTTTCCAGCTTCTGAAGCATCATTCATTGTTCTCCTTGTTCATAGTAGACCTTTTTTTTTTTTTTTTTTGAGTTGGAGTCTCACTCTGTCGCTCAGACTGGAGTGCAGCGGCACAATCATAGCTGCTGTAATCTCCACCTGCTGGATTCAGGTGATCCTTCTGCCTTAACCTTCCAAGTAGCTAGTACTACAGGTGCATGCCACCATGCCTGGCTAAATTTTTTATTTATTGTAGAGATGAGGTCTCACTATATTGACCAGGCTCGAACTCTTTGGCTCAGGCAATCCTCTCACCTCAGCCTTCCAAAGCGCTGGGATTGCTGGCCGGGCTTGGTGGCTCAGCCTGTAATCCCGAGCCTTTGGGAGACTGAGGTGAGTGGATTCTGAACTGCCTGAGCCCGCAGGTTCGAGACCCGCCTGGGCAGCGAGACCTCATCTCTACAATAAATCAAAAAATCAGCCGGGTGTGGTGGTGCATGCCTGTAATTCCGGCTACTTGGAAGGCTGAGGTGGAAGGATCGCCGGAGCCCAGCAGGTCAAGGCTGCGGTAGCCGGGAGCGGCCACTGAACTCCAGTCTGGATGACAGAGTGAGACTCCAACTCAAAAATAACAAAAAACAAAACAAAACCAAAGCGCTGGGATTACCAGTGTGAACCACTGTGCATGGCCAGTAGACCCATTAAAATAGCAAAGGGCCGGGCTCAGTGGCTCAGCCTGTAATCCCAGCACTTTGGGAGGCCGAGGTGAGTGGATTGCCTGAGCCCGTGGGTTCGAGACTCGCCTGGGCAATTTGGTGAGACCTCATCTCTACAATAAATCAAAAAAAATTAGTTGGACATGGTAGCGTGTGCCTGTAGTTCCAGCTACTTGGAAGGCTGAGGCGGAAGGATCGCCGGAGCCCAGCAGGTCGAGGCTGCGGTGGCTGGGAGCAGCCACTGCACTCTAGTCTGGGCGACAGAGTGAGACTCCAACTCAAAAAAAAAAAAAAAAAATATATATATATAAAGCAAAGTATGTGGAATAACATGGAATCAAATTTAATTTCTCTGGGTCTAGGTTGTTCCATCTTTAAAATGCAAGTAGTCACCAGGCATGGTGGCTCAAACCTATAATCCCAGCACTTTGGGAGGCAGAGACAAGAGGATTGCCTGAGCTCACGGGTTTGAGACCAGACTGGGCAACTCGGTGAGACCTCATCTCTACAATAAATCAAAAAATTAGCCAGGCGCAGTGGCTCACGCCTGTAGTTCCAGCTACTTGGAAGGCTGAGGTGGAAGGATCACCTGAGCCCAGCAGGTCGAGGCTGCGGTGGTTGGAAGTTTGCCACTGCTCTCCAGCCTGAGCTACGGAGTGAGACTCCAACTCAAAAATTAAAAAAGAAATAAATTTAAAAAATGGGAGTAGTCATTCATTTATTCACTTGTTTATTGAACAGACATTCGTAAAGCCTCTGCAGCCTCTGTCTGGGAGGCTTTACGAATGTCAATCCTTCCGCCTCAGCCTTCCAAGTAGCTGGAACCACAGGCGCGCACTACCACACCCAGCTTCTGGGATTAATTAAGGTGGACACTGTGGCTACAGAGATGAACAGAATGAGAGACTCTGCACACAGAGAGCCCAGAGAACAGCAGAGCAATTACTCAATGATCCATAAACAATGGCTAACTCTAGCTTGCCAAGACTTCATAGCATGGACACTGAGCTTTGGGGAACACAAGACAAGGAGCTATTTGTTTGACTTGGGGCAGGCTTAATGAAACATCAAAGAAGATGTGACATTTGAGCTGCCTTTTGAAGGATAACTAGGTGTACCTAGTTTTATTGTCCTTGGTGCTGTTTATAGATCTTTCTTGACTGATTACATTCTTTATGTGACAGGCTTTGTTGGGAGCAGATGCAGAAATTATTTAGAAGCTCAGGGCTTTGTACTTCTTTGATATGATGATGTGTTCTCTAGTCAACCTCTTTCAACCCTTCCCTCAACTTCTGCCCCCAGTGTGGAGTTGCACAATTTAGCAAATTAAAATACAGGACTCTAAGCTGGGCACAGTGGTGCATGTCTGTAGTACCAGCTACTAGGGAGGCTGAGGTAGGAGGATTGCTTGAGGCAAGGAGTTCGAGGGTAGTGTGGGCAACATAGTGAGACCCTATCTCTTAAAAACAAGATTCTAGTTAAATTGAAATTTCAGGTAAATAATATTTATGTGGGACATACTTATAATTTACTAAATTATTATTAGTTGTGTTAAAAGAAAAACTTTAGACAAATTAAATTGACAGTTTAATTGAGCAAGAAAAGGGGGGGGCGGAAATAAAGGACTTGTGAATTGGGCAGTTTCCAGAACCAGAATAGATTCAGATAAATTCTAGGGCTGTTACATGGCCAGATAACATTTATGGACAGAAAAAGGAAAGTGGTATACGGAAAATGGAAATGAGTGCAGAAACAGCTGGATTACGCTTTAGTATTTGTCTTATTTGAACACGGTTTAAACAATTGGTCGTCTGTGATTGGTTGAAGCATGGCTGCTGTAATTGACTGAGATCCAGCTATTGTTATAGAACTATACTCCTAAGTTGGGTTTTCAGTTTTCTAATTATTAAGTTAGGTTGTAGTTGGTAGGAACTCCACTGTGCTAGTACGAAGGCTTTCTCAGGCCAAGTTTATTCTAACAATTGCCCCCTTTTGGTAAGCCCCTCAATTTTGGAGAAGTTGGCTAAACATTGGGCATAGACAACTCTCACCATTATAAGTGACTTATTTATTTTCAGTATGGAATTCACAAGTCTTCTTTGGTCTCAGTATGGAATTCTCTTGTTATAGCAGTTAAATAATTTTTTAAGTTCTTGCCGACCTAGTTGAAGTGAAACCATTCAGTGCTCCATGAATGTCTGCATACAAAACATTTAAGACTTGAGAGGATACAGCACATCAGGGAAGATTCATAATGACTATCAAGAGAAGTAATATCAAAAGACCAAAATGTACTTCTTAGCAAGATTATGAAATGAACCAAAGCAACTCAAACAAGGCAAAGTTCAGGCAATATTCAACAGTATCTGAGTCTACTTGGTCATAGTCTTTGTTCAGAGTCTGATGGTGATTAAGGACCATAGTTCTCTGTAAAATGGCCTGCTTTATTTATTTATTTTTGAGATTTCTTTTTTTTTTTTTTAGTTGGAGTCTCACTCTGTCACCCAGACTGGAGTGCAGTGGCCAATCCCGGCCACCGCAGCCTCGACCTGCTGGGCTCTGGCAATCCTTCCGCCTCAGCCTTCCAAGTAGCTGGAACCACAGGCGCGCGCTACCACACCCAGCTACTTTTTTTGATTTATTGTAGAGATGAGGTCTCGCCAAGTTGCCCAGGTGGGTCTCGAACCTGCAGGCTCAGGCAATCCACTCACCTCGGCCTCCCAAAGTGCTGGGATTACAGGCTGAGCCATCGAATCTGGCCTCTTTTTAAATTTTAAAGATGTGGGGTACAATTCAGGGTTAGGTATACAAATGTTCATTATGCAGGTACTCTTGTTGATGAGGTGTGACCCTCCCTTTCCTGGTAGTTTCCCTCAACTGCCAATCCCACCCCACCTCCTCTGGCAGTTTCGCATTACTGAAAATGGCCTGCTTTAAAGAGGTATCCATTTTTGTTGTTAACCTGGTAACACAAGTCATAGTAACTTGGAGACCTACTAGAAGAAATACAAAGATTGGAAAATCTGAACTTGCCTTCTATCATTTAGGATGCCTGCAAACCAACTGTTAGTTGCTCCCATAAACACATCATATGCTCCTTTCTCTTGAAAGATTTCCTCAATGTATTTGGTGGTAGTGTCTAGGGAAACAGCAATAATAACTACCTTCTTAAGAGTTCTGAGTAACAAAATCAGGGGAGAGATAGGAACAACATTCAGTTTGTTCAATACCAAACATTAGTCCCCAACTTGGACCCAAAAAGAAACCCAAAGCTGTATGGTCTTCCATTAAGTATTTTTGTTGAATATGTGTGTTCTCACTCACCTTTAGGAGACTGACTTCTACTATCCATCTGAACCTTGGGAAGTCTAACTGGCCACGAAATCCAAGATTTTCCCCAATTTACAGATTAGCTTCATATTTCATACCACCAGTATCCCAAGACCACCAAATGTGAGTCTCCAGGGACCCCATTAGAATCTTTCCTAGCTTATTATCTTCATCTATTTTAAGGTTGGTGCTAATTTCTGTTATTGACCATTTTGGCCTCTGATTATAGGAGCTATTATGGGGACTTAGAAGGGAGGCTATTAGAAAGACAGGGTTGAGTCAGGCCGTATAGCAATATCTGAACCAGCAGAAGGCAGAATGGAGTGAGCAGATTCTCCACAATCCCAGTGTAGGTCCTTGGGGGAAAGAAGGCCATTAAGTTGTGTTGGAGCAGGGAACAATCAAATGTGTCCACCCATATGTCTGCATAGATTCTAAACAAGGTCCAGTGGGAAATTTACTTTTTTGTGGTCCTTTTATAACATACTGTAAGGGAGGACAGTGAGTCCTTTCTTGACATCATTGATAGGTTCTTGGAAACTACAACTTTAAGTGAAATGACTATAACAGAAACAGTTTTTTCCTCATCAACACTATAATGAAATACATTGACCAAAATGACATTATTCGAGGATCTATGTATACACCATTTTGCTTAAAGTCACAGTTTCCAAGAATCAATTGACAATGTTAAGTGAGGATGTACTGTACAATCATATTTAGTAAAAAAAGAACCCTAGTGGGTTTAATCTGGTAACATTATATAAACAACTACTTGTACACACATAGGTAATTCCTAGATCTTGAGTGCATGATGCCTGGAAGCACAGTATACTTTTATCAGGCAACACTCAGGTTTTGTATAGTAGATAATGATCAAGTTATTAATTGGAAAAATTAGAGTGTTGTTTGCAGCAAGGGCAGGAAAACAAGTAGCAGTGATATTTAGAATATCAAAGATAGCTTTCCACTCTTCCTTTGAAGTTTTAGGGTGACTCTCATTGGGAACACAGAGAGACATTGACATCAGTGGAACTCTTTCCTGATTTTTTGGTATTAGCCCACAAACTCCAAAAATTTCTCTGATTTTGTGCTAGAGCAAAAGTTTAAGTTAAAGACATCCATTGATTCAGGTCCCATGGATTTTCTTGTGGGGAAAAGGAAAAGACTAGGACACCAGGAAATGAGGAAAGAAGACATAGGCACAAGGCTTTCATGATGGCCATGAAGTCTTGATCTGTGATCTTGGGAAAACTGTCCACATCTACTATGCTATCTGCTTCTGTGGAGAAATTTCCCTGTCAGTTTTACCTTAAAGCCACCAAAAGGTGTACAGTCCCAAGAGTCTGAAGGGGCCTTTTGAGCTGTGAGATAAGGTTCAAGACCCTGAAGCTTCACTGCAGTGTGGATGGTAAGAACTTGTTATGGTCCCTTTCAACAGGATTTAAAAGCAGTCTTCCCCGATGCCATTTTCAGAAGACCCAGTCTTCAAGTTCTAGATTGTGAATGGTTTGATTGTCCTCAGTCAGTGGATCATGAAAAGCTTTCTTTAACTGGTGAAAATACACCTTGGCATAATGCATTAAAACCTTGCAGTGTTAGTCAGTCATATGAGAGTTTAGAAGAAAGGAAGAAGCATAGATTTTATTATTAGGGGTATAGGCCTTCCAGTGACTACTTCATAAAAGGTCAACTTGTGTTTTCCAGTGACAGTGGATCTGATTGTCATTTAAAGCCAATGGTACTATCTTTAGTTAAGAAAAGCCAACAGACTCAGTTTACTTTGCTAACTTCAGTTTTAAGGTACCATTTGTTCTTCCAACTTTTCCAGAAGACTGAGATAATAGGGACAATGGTAGTGTCACTGTGTCCATAAAACCTTATTTAATGGCTTTATAACTTGTCCAGTAAAATGCATTTCCCTGTTGTTGGAGATTTCTCCAAGGATTCCTCATAAAGGAAACAGATTTTGTAAGAATTTCTTAGCAACTGTCACAGCATTGACTTTCCTACATGGGAAAGCCTCTACCCAACCAGAAAACAATACAAACTATTACAAGAACATACTGATATCCCACCTGAATGAAGCCCTTCTGTAAATGTTCAAATGGTTCATCAAGTGGCAGGAATGTGCCCCCTGAAGTTTTGATTGTTTTTCCAGGACTATAAGTTTGACAAACCAAACATTTGCTATAAATCATTTTAGCAATTTTTTGACAAGTCACCCAACCAATTTTTAAAAATAATTTGAATCATTTTATCTGTTCCATGATGAGTCATAGAGTGCACAGCTTTTAACAATGGAAGTGTCAAGGACATAGGAATAACTAGGTGGCTGTTCAGGCTTTCTGTAAGTCCACACTTAACGGTGAATTTAAATCCTTTTAGATATCAATTTTGTTTTTCAAAATCAGGTATATTGCACTATTTATTAAATAGGTTATCATAAGTGAGTTAGTTTGGATCAACTTGGAGTTCATCTGAATTGAATATCCTAACAGTTTCACACTAACTAATTTAGCATAAAAATCTGCATATTCAGGTTTAGTTTATGGGTATGAGCTTCAATAATGGCAATCTGTGATAGTAACAAGATAGCAAAAGGAGGCTCATCTATTTGGAGTACATTTTTGATGGGATTCCTGCCAGAAGTGAGAAACCCTCATGGTTTCTATAACATGGCAAAACCATGTACTCCAAATGCATATCTTGTATTTTTATAAATGTTTCTTGACTTGTACTTAGTTATCTGACAAGTGTGGATGACAGCAGAAGTTCCATGGGCTGAGCTGACTTAACTAGAGGACGAGTTTCCTTCTCTGTTAGCTCATTTGAGCGGTCACGGCATTCGCTGCCCGATAGTTTCTTCCTTTGTTTTTGGCATAGGACCCATCAGCAAAAACTATTGATTCAGGATTATCCAATGGAGTAGTTCATAAACCAACATTTCTGATGCTACACTTAAACAGTTGTGGTCTTCACCATTATCAGGCAGAGGTAATGGAGCAGCAGAGGTAAATTTAGATAGAGATTAGGAGACAGGAGAAAAGTTCGTAAGATGTTAGCCTACTTGATGAAAAATGCTGACTTTGGTTGAAAATTAATGGAATTTTCACAGCATGTGAAACTTACGAATTGAATTTGTTTCCTAAAACAAGCTCAGATGAAGCTTCTACCAACTACGCTGCTATGCTGATTTGAAACATTGAGGATATGTCTAAGCTATTGGGTCTAATTGCAGGCTATGTAATGCAATGGGCCTATGTTTAGCTCCATGTTTTTGGGTAGGAACTACTAATGCCTGATGTTACGTTCATGAATGAACAAGGTAAAAAGTTTAGTGTAATTTGAAAGTCATAAAGCTGGGGACTGTTATTAGGCCAATCTTATCATTAAAATCCTATCCATGACTGTCTTCCCAAGGTAAAGGCTCTGGTACTGCATGTCTAGTGAGCTTATACAATGGTGATGCTATTAAAGAAAAATTCGATGCCGGGCTCTGTGGCTCAGCCTGTAATCCCGTGCCTTTGGGAGGCTGAGGCGAGTGGATTGCCTGAGCCCGCGGGTTCGAGACCCGCCTGGGCAACTTGGCGAGACCTCATCTCTACAATAAATCAAAAATTATCTGGGTGTGGTAGTGCACGCCTGTAGTTCCAGTTACTTGGAAGGCTGAGGCGGAAGGATCACTGGAGCCCAGCAGGCGAGTGGCCACTGCACTTCAGTCTGGGCGACAGAGTGAGACTCCAGCTCAAAAAAAAAAGAAAAATTCGAGACCCAGAATTTGAACTATCTTGCATGTTCAAGGAAACCCTTTAATTGTCTTTTTTGTTGAATGCCAAGCAAAAATTGGACGAATTTTTATTCTCTCTCTCTCTCTCTCCTTCCTTTCCTTTCCTTTTTTTCAGTCAGGATCTCACTCTGTCACCCAGGCTGGAGTGCAGTGGCACAATCATGACTCACCATAGCCTCCACCTCCTGGGCTCAGGTGATCCTTCTGCCTCAGTCTCCTGTGTCGCTGGGAATGCAGGCATGCACCATCACTCTTGGATAATTTATTTTTTATAGAGACGAGGTCTTGCTATGCTGCCTAGGCTGGTCTCAAACTCCTGGGCTCAAGCAATTCTCCTACCTTGGCCTTTCTTTCTTTTTTTTTTTTTTGAGTTGGGGGTCTCACTCCGTTGCCCAGGCTGGAGTGCAGCGGCACACTCACGGCCATCGCAGCCTCAACCTGGTGGGCTCCAGCGATCCTTCCACCTCAGCCTTCCAAGTAGCCAGAACTACAGGTGTGCACTACCATGCCTGGCTAATTTTTTGATTTATTGTAGAGATGAGGTCTCGCCAAGTTGCCTGGGTTGGTCTCTAACCCGTGGGCTCAGGGAATCCACTCGCCTTGGCCTTCCAAAGTGCTGGGATTACAGACTGAGCCACCGAGCCCGGGTCTACCTTGGCCTTTCAAAGTGCTGGGATTATAGGCATGACCACTGCAACTGGCCAGAACCGATGTATTTCCGTCAAAGTTTTGTGACCTTTATGTGTGAGTTGCTATAAAAGGTAAATTGAGTCAATTTTAGAGCACTCTTTAGTGGGAGAGCATAACAACAGGTCATTTATATACTAAATAAGAGTAGGATTTCAAGGAAACTGTAGAGTTATTAAATTCTGATGCAATGCTTGGGAAAAATAGGACGGGGCTTCAGTAAACCCTTGTGGTAGTACAGTCCAGGTGTACTGCTGTCTTTCCAAGTAAAAGTAACAAATATCGACTCTGTGAATTGGAATGCTAAAAAGCAGATGTCTATTTCTATGGACTACTTTGAATCAGTGGGTATGCTAAACAATAAAGTTTTAGAATTTGGAACTACAAAATACCTTGGTATTACAATTTAATCAATCGCCTGTAAATCTTGAACAAATCTCCAACCTTATCCATTTGATTTTTTAACTGGTAAAATTGGAGTGTTAGAAGGACTGGTACACTGAGTTATAAATCCTTGTACAATTAAATCTTGTACAATTGGCGAGAGTCCTTGAATTGCTTCGGGTTTTAGTGGGTATTGAAGTAATTTAGGCAAAGTTTTAGAATGATCTATTTGGACTTTTATAGGTTCCACACTTTTATTCCTTCCTATATCATTTGAGGAAGGGGCCTATAAACATTCAGGTATTTTAGAAATGTCTGAGGATATTAAAGTCCTGAGATTTGATCTTATCAATTTCTGCCTATAGAGAGCATAATAGTTCTGTTCAGGAGAGTCTGGAAACTCTAGATTACTTTTTTCTCTGAGGATAATTTTATATGCCCTTTTAGCTTTGAAAGCAAGTTTCCACCTGGCCAGTATACTGGAGCAATATCGTAGTAAAAAGTTATGTTTTTCTGAAAATAGCCTCAAAGTCAATTGGTTGGATTCAGATATGGGAGCTTCTTGAACTTGATTGAAAATCCCCACCACAGAAATGACCTTCTTACCCTGAGGGATTTGTTGACTTATTAAAGTGGGGTTTATGGTAGATGAGGGAGCTCCGATATTCACCAGGATTGCAAGGGATCCTCTATTTATTTTAACTCTTGTTTCTCCATGTTTATTTAAGGGTATTACAAAATTAGAGAATCCCCCACGGCCTCATCAACACTGATTAGCATCACAAGAGCTAAACTCTCTTGGATTTTCTCTAATGGGGAAAAACAGTCTGGCCTAAAGGGAAGAGGCTTATTGGTGGGCTGACAATTAAGCGAAAGGCAGAAACCTTGGGGTGAAGGACCTCTTGTTTAGGATCCCTTGATAGTGATTTAAAACAAAAATGAGGAGATCCCTTTGGTCTCTGCCTTGTAAATGTTTGTAATTGGAGAGATACAAGCTCGTTAGCCTTCTGGATTTTTTTCTTGCCCTAGAGTCATCTCAAAATGTTCAGCTAAGGCCACTAATTCAAACATATCTGTTACTTTACATCCCGGTTTATGCTTTTTAATTAAATTTCTAAGTTCAGAATGGAGTCCATTTATAAATAGAACAGTTAATACTATGTCAGTCCCTGTAGGAAATACTCTTCATGGTATTTTGAGTCCAGAATGTTTTAGAGTGTTTTTGAGGGAGTTCTGTAAACTGAAACTGGTACATTCTGTTTTTGTTTGCAGGACTGTGTGATAGATGAATCAATGTTTTTTGGAAAAATCTTAGGAATTAAACGTAAAAGGGTTTTTAGCAATTTTTCTAGCCACTCTTAGCACTTCTCATGAGAAGGTTTTGGGGAGTCTTTAGTATCCTCACGTTTGTCCCATTCCACAGCTGCCATCCATGTTTGAGCTTTGCCAGGCCCCAATGGCATGTGAATACATCAGTAAAGGTCAGGAGTCTTGGATCATAAGGGCCTAGGAAGATTCTAAATTCCTCAGAAAATTGTTGAGGATTTTGATGTGTGTCAGGGAAGCTGTTACAGTGGGTCTGGGTTGTAAACCATGGAGTGAAGGTGGGTACAGCAGGAAGGTTTGACTGATGAGGAGATTTTGCTTTGTAAGGCAGCTGCTTAACTTCTCTCTCTCTTTTATTTTTATTTTTATTTTTTTTTTTTGAGTTGGAGTCTCACTCTGTCGCCCAGACTGGAGTGCAGTGGCCGCTTCCGGCCACGCAACCTCGACCTGCTGGGCTCGGCGATCCTTCCGCCTCAGCCTTCCAAGGAGCTGAATACAGCATGCACTACCACGCCGGTGATTTTTTTTTTATTTATTGTAGAGATGAGGTCTCGCTGCCCAGCGGTCTCGAACCCGCGGGCTCAGGCAATCCATCACTTCAGCCTCCCAAAGGCGCGGGATTACAGGCTGAGCCACCGAGCCCGGCTTCTCTCTCTCTTTTAAAAAACATCTCATGGCCAGGCTCGTGGCTCAGCTGTAATCGCGCCCTTGGAGCTGAGGTGATGAATTGCCTGAGCCGCAGGTTCGAGACCTGCCTGGCAACTGGCGAGACCTCATCTCTACAATAAATAAAAAATAGCCGGGAATGGTAGCACACGCCTATAGTTCCAGCTACTTGGAAGGCTGAGGTGGAAGGATCGCTGGAGCCCAGCAGGTTGAGGCTGCGGTGGCCGGGAACGGCCACTGCACTCCAGTCTGGGCGACTGAGTGAGACTCCAACTCAAAAACAAAACAAAACAAAACAAAATCTTCATGGTTAAAATGGTAATTTAGAAAAAGTTGATGGTCTCAGAGTATTTCAAAAGAGATAGATAAAGACAAGGAACACTTGGGGTTAGTTCAGTCTGAGTACAGTCCTCTTTCATCATGTCCTTAGTCTGCTGTTAAAGTTTTTTGTTTGCTTTTTGTAAAGAGTCCTTTAAGGAGGCAACTTTTAATTCATTTAATGCCTCCACATACCAATTAAATAACCCACTGTTTTTGCAGGATTCTTGATTCTCTTTTTAAAAATGCTTTGCAAATAAATCATTTTATTCAAATTTAAAAGTCCCCCTTTTTTTTTTTTTTTTGAGTTGGAGTCTCATTCTGTCTCCCAGGCTGGAGTGCGGTGGTACACTCACGACCACTCCAGCGTTGCCCTGCTGGGCTCTGGTGATCCTTTTGCTTCAGCCTTCCACATAGATGGAACTACAGGTGTGTACTACCATGCCCGGCTAATTTTTAAAATTTATTTATTGTAGAGACAAGGTCTTGCCAAGTCCCCAGGTTGGTCTCGAACCTGTGGGCTCAGGTAACCCACTTGCCTCGGCCTCCCAGAGTGCTGGGATTACAGGCTGAGCCACTGACTTGGGCCAGTCTCCGTTTTTTTAAATAAGATCGGGTCTTGTTATGTTGCCCAGGCTGCTCTTGAACTCCTGGGCTTCAGCAATCCTCTCACCTCGTGCTGTCAAAGTGCTGGGATTACAGGCAAGAGACACCACGCCTGGTTCCCATTGTTAATCCTATGTTATCTCTGGTAATTTTAACCCATTTTTCTGAAAATACACATGCTCTGGGCCCATGGTTTTTAGACATAAAATTAGCTGGAGTCCAAGACTTCTTGGATTGAGATAAACCCATTATAAAAAAGGTACTTACCCAAGGCCCAAGACCTCTAATTTTTTGTTGTTGTTGTGTTGGAGTCTCACTCTGTCACCCAGACTGGAGTGCACTGGCTGCTCCCGGCCACCGCAGCCTCGACCTGCTGGGCTCTGGCAATCCTTCAGCCTCAGCCTTCCAAGTAGCCAGAATTACAGGCATGCGCTACCACACCTGGCTGATTTTTTGATTTATTGTAGAGATGAGGTCTCACTGCCCAGGCGGGTATCGAACCTGCGGGCTCAGGCAATCTACTCCCTCAGTCTTCCAAAGGTGCGGGATTACAGGCTGAGCCACCCAACCTGGCTAAGACCTCTAATTTAATTCTATTCAGTGGATTATCAAGTCCAGCAGGGCGTGGTAGTATGTACCTGTAGTCTTAGAAACTCAGGAGGCTGAAGCAAGAGGCTCACTTGAACCCAGAAGTTCAAGGAACCCAGAAGTTCAAGGCTGCAGTGGGTTATGATTGTGCCACTATACTCTAGCTTTGGTGACAGAGTCCCTGTCTCAAAATAAATATATAAAAATAAAATCCAATCTGATTTTGGGCTCAGTCCAGTCTAAATATTGCTCAAATAAGCTTAGAGATTTCAGAGCACAAATGAGTGAAACTTGGAATATAAGAGAAAACGCACCCATATCCTTCAGTTACAAATAAGAGTGCAGTGAGCATTGTTGGATTCATGGATACCTTACCTGGCTGCCTGGTGCTCCTGGGGGTCACTAGAGTTTTACTTTGGATTCTCACGTCTGACACCACATCTGTTAAAAGAAAAAACTTTAGACAAATTAAATCAACAAAGTTGAACTGAGCAAGAAAAAAAAAGTTTGTGATTTGGGCAGCTTCCAGAGACAGATAGATTTAGAGGATTCCAGGGCTGCTGCATGATCAGAGAACTTATTATTTTTTTTTTTTGAGTAGGAGTCTCACTCTGTCACCCAGGCTGGAGTGCAGTGGCATGCTCACGGCCACCACAGTCTCGACCTGCTGGGCTCAGGGGGCTCAGGTGATCTTTTTGCCTCAGTCTTCTGAGTATCTGGAACCACAGGTATGTGCCACCACGTCCAGCTAATATTTTTAATATACTGTGGAGATGAGGTCTTGCCAAGTTGCCCAGGCTGGGATTAGCGCACATTTATGGTCAGAAAAAAGAAAGCGACATACAAAAAATGGAAGTGAGTACAGAAGTGGTTACAGCTTGGTGTTTGCCTCATTTGAATGCAATTTGAACAGTTGGCCATCTGTGATTGGTTGAAGCATGACTGCTGTGATTTATTGAGACTCAGCTATTGTTCCAGAAGCATATGCCTAAGTTGGGTTTTCAGTTTGTTTACATACTAAGTTAGGTTTGGTTCCTAAGTAAGAACTCAAGTATGCAAGTACAGAGGCTTTTTCAGGTCAAATTTAGTTTGATTTAACAGTTGTTTATCTGAAATTTCAATTTAACTAGAAGACCTGTATTTTTTTTTTGAGTCAGAGTCTCACTCTGTTGCCCAGGCTGGAGTGCAGTGGCACGCTCCTGGCCACAGCAGCCTCGACCTGCCTGGGCTCAGGCAATCCCGCCTCCTCATCCTTCCAAGTAACTGGAACTACAGGCACGAGCCACCATGCCCGGCTAATTTTTTTGATTTATTGTAGAGATTAGGTCTCACCAAGTTGCCCAGGCTGGTCTCGAACCCCTGGTCTCAGGCAATCCTCTTGCCTCCATCTCTCAAAGTGCTAGGATTACACGCTTGAGCCTCTGCACCTGGCCAGAAGACCTGTATTTTTATCTGGCAAACCTATTCTGGTAGGATATGCCAAAAAAACCTTACTGATGTGATTCTGTTTCCCTAACTCTCTTGGACAGAGAAAAGTTGGGATGGCTCAAACCCTGCTACTTTCCTCAACACACATTTGCCCATGGGAAACTTACACATATTTGTCACTATAAATGTTGAGATTGGTGGCTACCCCACTACTAGCTCTGCAATCAGGGGCAACTCCAAAAAACCTTCTCACTCTCTACCTCCCCAACCCATCCATCACATTTTTTGTTTTCTAGATAGGAAGAAGAACATCAATATCTATGTTTTCTGATAGACCCCAAATTTCAAGGGATATGCTTTATACTTTTCCAAGAATGCTAAAGTTCTTATTTATTTATTTTTTGAGTTGGAGACTCACTCTGTTGCCCAGACTGGAGTACAGTGGCACGCTCATGGCCACCGTGGCCCTGAACTGCTGGGATGAGGTGATCCTTCCACCTCAGTCTTCCAAGTAGTTGGAACTAAAGGCGTGTGCTACCATGCCCGGCTAATTTTTTTGATTTATGTTAGGCACAGAGTCTTGCCATATTGCCTTGGCTGGTCTTGAATCCCTGGGTTCAGGCAATCCTTTTGCTTTTGCCTCCAAAAGTGCTGAGATTACAGGCAGGAGTCACGTGCCTGACTGAATGCTAAAGTTTTAACAGTATAAAACAAAAAATTCCATAAGCTGGTTTAATGACATAAGATGGTATACGTATGTATATGTCCTAGCTTTGTCTGCTGAGAGGGCCTGGAAATAGTGACACCGCAGTAGCAATGAGCACACTCAAAGCCCAGATCTTGGTTTCTAAATACTACTATCCAATAAAAGGACCAAGGCTCCTTAGAGAAATGACTGATTCTAGGGTTGGAGCAGGAAAAATATAAGATGAGTCTGGAGCATCTTGTAGTAACAGAAAGTAAAAAGTGGTCAAAAACCAAACCAAACAAAACAAAAAACCAAAATGAAACTAAAAGCAAAAAATAGATGGGGACATATTAAATAAACTGAAAGAACTCCTAATGGCTAAAATTGAAAGAATTTGGGCAGTACAATAAATAACAATAGTGTTAGATTATAACTCAAAAATATAATAAGTATCCATGGGCTCATACTGATATAAACAAATGATTGAATAAGTAAATACACGAGGGACAAATATTCCTTGCAGAGTAATTCCAAAGAATATGTGTAGATATTTTCCCTTGCCGGAAGGTGGAACTTAATTTTCCTCCCCTTGAGTGTGGACTCAACTTAGTGACTCACTTCCAAACAAGGGAGTATGGAAAAACAGTAACTTTACAATTGAAAAACCTAGCAGGCACCACCTTAACTAAATAATCAAGGTTAACACCACCAGTGGTAAATCATGTGGATAACACATGTCCCTTGATATGGTGCAATGAGAAGTACATTTCACTTCTGTGGTATTCTTCCCCCAAACACTTACACTATCATAAGAAAACATAGATCATAATCATCAGGGAAATCCAAATCAAAACATATTATACAAAATAGCTGACCAGTATTCTTCAAAAGGTCAAGGTTATGAAAAGCTAGAGGAAAGTCAGATACTGTCACAGCACAGAGGAAAGTCAGAACACATGATAACTAAGTGCATCATGTGGTAAGCTGGGTGGGGTCCTGGAATAAAAAAAGAATATCAGTGGAAAAGCTGGTGAAATTCAAGTTAACAGTAATACTTCAATGTTGCTTTACGTATTTTAAAAACAATTTGTTTTAAGTGGCACAATAATTGTGATGTATTTATGGGGTACAGTGTGATGTTTTGTACATGCATACAATGTGTAATAATCAAATTAGGATAATTAGCATACCCATCACCTCACACATTTATTATTTCCTTGTGGTGAGAATATTTAAAATTCTCTCTTTGAGCTCTTTTGAAATTATTATGTATTATTGTTAACTATAGTCATCCCACTGTGCAATGGCACTCTGGAACTTATTTCTCCTACCTAATTGTAGCTTTGTACCTGTTGACTAACCTCTCCCCATCTTCCCTTCTCCCTGTACCTCCCAGTCTCTGATAATCACTATTCTACTCTTTTCTCTGAGATCAACTTTTTAAGATTCTTATACATGAGTGAAATCATGTGGTATTTGTCCTTCTGTCTGGATTATTTCACATAACATAATGTCCTTCAGACTCATTCATGTTGCTGCAAATTATAGGATTTCATTCTTTTTTTTAATGGCTGAATAATATTTCATTGTGAAAATAGACCACATTTTCTTTATCCATTCATTCATTGATGGACACTTAGGTTGAGTCTATATTTTGGCTATGTGGATAGTGCTGCAGTAAATATGAATATGCAGAGATCTCTTTAACATATTAATTCCATTTCCTTTGGATATATACTCAGTTGGGATTATTCGATCATATGGTAGGTCTATTTTTTGTTTTTCTGAGGAAACTCCATATTGTTTTCAACAATGACTGTACTAATTTACAACCTCCTCACCAGCATTTGTACTTTTTTTTTTTTAAGTATTTCTGACAATAGCCTTTCTAACTGGGGTGAGATGTTATTTTGTTGTGGTTTTAATTTGGATTTCCCTGATGATTAGCATTGGTCATTGCACAACTTTTAATTTTTTTGGTATAAATATATGGGGTACAAGTGCAATTTTGTTACATGTATTGATTGTATAGTAGTCAAGTCAGGACTTTAGGGTACCCATTACCTAAATAATATACATTGTACCTATCCACCCCACTCCCACCCTCTCACCATTCCAAGCATCCACCATCTATTATTCTATTCTTTATGCCCACGTGTACACAGTTTTTAGCACCTACTTTTGAGTGAGAGTATGAGATATTTGACTTTGTGTGTCTGACTTCTTTACTTAAGTTAATGACCTCCAGTTCCATCTATGTTGCTGTAGAAGACATGATTTCGTTCTTTTTCATGGTTGAACAGTATTCCATTGTGTATGTAATTCCACATTTTCTTTATTGAGTAGGAGTCTCACTCTGTCGCCCAGGCTGGAGTGCAGTGGCATGCTCATGGCCACTGCAGCCTCTACCTGCTGGGTTCAGGTGATCCTTCCACCTCAGCCTTCCAAGTAGCTGAGACTACAGGTGTGTACCACCTGGCTAATTTTTTTGATTTACTGTAGACATGAGGCTTCACTATGTTGACCAGGCTGTCTCGAACCTGTGGGCTCAGGCAATCCTCTTGCCTCCACCTCCCAAAGTGCTGGGTTTACAGACGTGAGCCACTGCACCCGGCTCCCACATTTTCTTTATCCAATCATTTGTTGATGAACACTTAGATTGATTCCATATCTTTGCTATATACAAATGCTACTAGTTTTTTTAATGTTGATTTTGTATTCTGCAACTTTACTAAATTTGTTTATTAATTCTAACCATTTTTGAGTTAGAATCTTTAGGGGTTCTTATATCCAAGATAATGTAATCTACAAACAGGGACAATTTGACTTATTCCTTTTCAATTTGAATATCTTTTATATCTTTTTCTTGCCTAATTGCTCTGGCTAGGCAATGTTGGTTTCTTAATATTGACAAATATACCAATGTAATGTAAGCTGTTAAAACATTGAGAAACTGAGTGGGAATACATGGGAATTTGCTATACTATCTTTGCAACTTTTTTTTTGTAAATCTAAAATAATTTCAAAATAAAAAAGTAAAACAAACAAAAACCACAAGGCAGTTTAAACACAAGAGGGTTTATTCTTTTTTTAATGTAAGCAGTCAATGATCATTAGGAAATCTGGGCTTCCTCTCTAGTTCTATTCTGCCATCTTTAAACATTCACCCCATGGTGCAAGATGGTTGCCAGAACTCCAAACATCTTGGCTATATTCCAGGTGGCAAGAAAGAAAAAGGGAGAATAAAGAAGAAGGGGAATACATTTAGTTTGGTCATTTTCCTTTAAAAAGTCTTCCCAGAAACCCCAGACAACACTTTGATTTCTGCCACATTGGCTGGGGCATATCTTGTTGCACCGAGTAAAATCAGGACTCTGGAACTAAGGAAGAAATGCAGACAGGTTTGGCAGCCAGTGTCGCTGAGCTTTCTGATCCTATGCACCAGGTGGCCTGCGAGTTTCTCAGCTCAGCAGTACCTGGAAGAAAAAGGCCAGTCTCCCTCAGTCGTATCTTGTCCCTATGACAATTCTCTTGATTTGAAGAAGGGGAGACATCACAACATTCCTTACCAACTTGATGATGACTTTCCTCCCTTTACAGCTTTCTCCACGTTACACTTCAGTTTTCTGCTTCTGTTGGCTGGGTGGAGGCTGGAGGTGAGCATCAAAGGACTGTTTGTCTAATTTTAAGCTCTATGGGTAATCTGAGAGTCTTCTGTTTTGGGACTATAGGTAACATTCTTGGGCAGCAGAAAAAGCCTATTTAATAACTGTTTACACAGGCTGTCACCAAAAAGAAAAGGTTGAAAAGAAAGACCAAAAAGATACTAATTTTATATGATCTGGTGAGAGGACAGATTGTTACCTTCCCCTTCTCCTATAATAAAATTAGATAAGTAAATCCAACGTCTTTAAAACATTCACACCCCTGTAATATAACCTAGAAATTAGTGTCTATTTTAAGGAAGTAATCTGAATACAACAACAAATCTGCTCATAAATAAACAGGGTTTTTATTTTAGTGTTCTCTGTAATGTGAGAAATTAGGAATCAATTTAAGTAAATTATGGACATTTTACCTGATGGAATTTTATGTAGTTAATAAAAATGTCCATTATCATTCAAAGATAACATGGAGATATGTTTATATTACAAAATTAAGTGAACCAAAACTGGTTTTCCTATTGGATATACAGTGGAATCAACTTTAAAAATTTGAGAGAAGATGTACCAATGAGCTAACTCTAATGATCACTGGGTAACAGGAATTTTCACTTATTTGAAAGGAAAAGAATTTTCTAGATAAGTGCAGAAAAGAATAAGGAAGAAAAAGCATGTGAGTGATTTTCTTCTTACTTCTGTGGTATCAAAGAAACGGAGTTAGATAATTTAGAGCCAAAAAGTACTACGAGTTTTAAGTATGAAAAAAGAAAAGTTGTTCACCACCCAGCTTTCCTGGGAAAGCCTGATCAAGCCTTTAGTTTTTTTCCCATGGGTCAAAATAATGTGCTTATCTGGCCATTTCTTGATTTGTGACTTTAGAAGTTATCTGCTTCCTGGTAAGGTAGACGAAGAGTTAGATCTCCTATACCCCACTAGTGGGTTGAATACTCCCAAAACTTGTGTCCACTTGGAACCTCAGAATGTGAGTTTATTTGGAAATAGGGCATTTGCAAATGTAATTTGCAAGAATCTTGAGATGAGATCAACCCAGATTTATGATGGGACTGGTTTTGACTGGCATCCTTGTACGTAGAGGAGGGGACACACAGAGACACAGAGAGAAGAAGGCCATGGGAAGAAGGAGGCAGAGACTGCAGTTAGGCAGCCCGAGGCAAGGATTGCCAGGGGTTGCTGGAAGTCACTAGAAATGGGAAGCAAAGCATGGAGCAGATTCTTCCTCAGAGGCTCCGGGGGACCAATACCTTGATTCCAGACTTCTAGCCTCCAGAACAGCAAGAGAATAAATTTCTTTGGTTTTAAGCCACCTAGCTTGTGGTCACTTGTTATGGTAGCCCTGGGAAACGAATACAACCCCCATCCTATCTATTCCCATGTGCACGTTGTGGTGCCTTTGAATCTTTATTCTCAGACTTTTCAGTGATGAGCATGCATTACATTTATACTAGAAGAAAATAAACATTATTAGGAAAGAGAATGAGGACTATAATTGCAAAGACTGGGGAAGACAAAGGCCACCCAGGGTCTGGCTGATGTGATTGTGTGTTGAGGACTGAGACCCATGAAGCTTAGTTACCAGGACTAAAGACTGAAACCTCCTGTGTCAACATGACTGCTGTTTATTCCAGACAATTCTTGCCCAGAAAGATAAAACTGTAAACCATTAAATACTTCACTGTTTGCTTTGGAAATTCCGGAAAACCCATTCAAACAAGGTGTTGTTCCTTTAAGCACATAATCCTCTTCTCAGAACAATTGGCTGCTCCCTGGGCAGACAGTCCATTTGCCAAACAACCTGCGTCCCAATCAGGTTTCACACTAAGGCTCTTGCCTCACTGCGGCCTTTCACCCTAAACAAGAACATTATAAACTTTGCCCAAGTCTAATCAGATCCCCATGTTGAAAGACTCGCATTAAACCACCTGAACTCGAACACCAAAACCCAGTAGGGATCTGCCCCTGGTCTCCCCTTTCGGAGCCATTCCTAAGGCTTGGGCAAGGTGAAGTTGCTGTTTCTGACTGCAGTTGGTAAAACAAAACAAAACGTGACGTTGTTCGATGGACGGGCTAATCTGGTGGTCTTTCTTGGAACTCAGCAGTCAACAGCGTGTATATGTTTGAGGGTGTTTATGCTTGTGTGAGACTGTGCATTTGTGAGAGGACGCATGTGCATGCGTGTGTTTGCCTAGTGGCCAGAAGTCAGACTGTAGAGGCTGAGTGCAATTTGTGAAAGGTTGTGAATGTCAACCTAGAGAATTTGAATTCTTTTCTTTTTTCTTTTTGAGTTGGAGTCTCACTCTGTCGCCCAGACTGGAGTGCAGTGGCCGCTCCCGGCCACCGCAGCCTCGACCTGCTGGGGTCCGGCGATCCTTCCGCCTCAGCCTTCCAAGTAGCCGGAATTACAGGCATGCGCTACCACGCCCGGCTGATTTTTTGATTTATTGTAGAGATGAGGTCTCGCTGCCCAGGCGGGTCTTGAACCCGTGGGCTCAGGCAATCCACTCACCTCAGCCTCCCAAAGGTGCGGGATTACAGGCTGAGCCACCGAGCCCGGCTTGAATTCTTTTCTACAGGCAATAGGAGCCTTAAAAGCTTAAGAGAAAGATGGTGACATGTTCAGGTCAGTGTTTTGGAAAAGCATCCATATTTTCATTTTGGTGGAATTCTCAGGGCCGTAGATGTAGGTTTAGAAGATACCCAAGCAGTCAAACATAGAAGTGGATGAGATGACCAATCAAGTGTGATGGATTCAAGATGGCTGCACTTTGCCACTCATCAAGAGTTGAAATCTATCCCCACCCCACTTTGAATCTGTGATAGCTTGGGACTTCTTTTAACCAATAGAACACAATGGAATTGACAATGTAACTCCAAGGCCTTAGAGATCGGCAGCTTCTGCCTTTTCTTTGGAACATTTCCTTTTAGATGGCAGCCACTATGTAAAAAATTTAATTACGTTGTGACCATTTTGTGAGAAAGCCCAAGCTAACCACATGGAAAGAGAATGACTGCATGGAAAAGCACAGAGATGCCATAAAGATGAGTGAAACCTTCATGAAAATTCCACTCCAGCCCAGCCACCAACTACTTGCTGCTGAGTGAGTGACCCCAGATGATGCCACGTGGAACAGAAAGGCCTCCCATTGGAGCCCTCTCTGAATTCCCGACTCATAGAATCTTGAGCAAATACATTAGCTGTTTTTAGCCACTTGGTCTTAGGATAGTTTATTATGCAGTAGAAGACAACCCAGACAAACAGCTAACATTACTTGGTTATTTAGCTCGTGTTATATACTAGCCTCCCCCATCCCCTTCTTAATCTTAGAGGGAGATGCTATTATTCCCATTTTACACATGGGAGCACTGAAGATGAGGGAAAGAGTGTGAGGGAAAAGAAGGATGGAACTAAAGGAAGTGTGGATGTAGGGGGAAGGGAATCAGATAAGGAAACTGAGAGAGAGGAAAGACGGTGCTGGGGAAGCCCAAAGTTCCTGCCCTTGGTCTGGGCTTCCTTTGGAGGATCTGATTCTCAGAGAGGGCCGCTAGCTCCGGATCAGGGCTGGCTCCTGGCTTGCAGTGTTTCTTGCCTCCTCCCTTCCTCAACCAATGAATATCCAGGTTAATCTACCTAACCCCTGCTCCTCTGCCACTAAATTTCGGGGTAAAAACTGGGTGTGAGGTTGAAGCCTAATTTACTATTATTATTATCTTTGGAAGGGAGAGGTAGGTAGTGGAGAGAGAGAGGTTATTTCTAATCTATTACATTGATTGCTTCAAAATATTTGCCTTCTTGGGTTTCAGCAGCTTAGAGAAATCCATCCCTTAATGAGGAATTTTACCAGCTATAAATTGATGTGCAAATCTATGCAAATAATATGCAACTCCTCTTGGGCCTCTTGAGACAGGTCTTTGTTTTTAACAGGATTACTTCACTGGACCAATTCAGTTGGGCAGAAAAAGCCCTTTGCAAATGGGATTTTCATATTAATAAGAGCTGCCATGGAATGAATATCAGCCACTTGATGTTTCTATTTATAAACCTCCCATCACAGACCCAAGCAAACTCCAGATAAGCAAGCTGTAGACAATACCTTGTGCTTGGAACTCAGGTTTGCCTACAAAGCCAAGGAGTACAAAACCCATGATCTTTCTAAAAATTTATTTTATTTTTAGAAACAAGATTTCACTATGTTGGGGCTGGTTTTGAACTCCTGGGCTCAAGCAATCCTTCTGTCTTGGCCTCCCCATGTGTTGGGATTACAGGTGTGAGCCATGGCACCCAGCCGCCATGATCTTGGATAACACTCCACCTCTACTGTCAGGCTGAGGCATTTCACTCTAAGTGGCATGTTCAATGCTAAAATATCGCATTGATTTCTTGTTTTAATCTGTAGGAAATTTACAGAGCATATAATAATTTTTAAGACAACATTTTATTTTTCTGATTACAAATTAATAACTATTGAGAGGAAAATAAGAATAAAAATTCAGCATGCACATTTTTGCAGCCCAGGTCCACCTCTTTCCGGCCATGAGATGGAAGTCTAGTGGTGCTTAACCTCTCTATCTCAGTTTCCCCATGTGTAGCCTGGAGATAATAGCAGTACCAACTTGTAGGGTTGAGTGAGACTAACTGAATTTATTATCAGGTCAATGCTGGGGTGGCTGTGAGTGTGCCACTGCACTCCAGCCTGGGCGATAGAGTGAGACTCCAACTAAAAAAAAAAAAAAAAAACCCCAAAACAAAAAACCCAACATATTCATCACCTTACAGTTTGGTAGTTTACAAGTTCAAGTCTTACTGTACTAAAATTAAAGTTTGGCAGGGTTGTGTTCTCTTCTGGAGGCTTGAGGGATGATTTTTTTTTCCTTGCCTTTCCAGCTTCTAGAACCTCTCATGTTCCTTAGCTTGTGGTGCTCTTTCTCCATCTTTAAAGCTAGCTATAGCGAGTTGAGTCTTTTTCCTCAGTCTCCCTCTTCCACTTTTAAGGACCCTTGTTGCCCGGACAATATAGTAAGACCCTATCTCTAAAACACGAAACCAAAAAAAAATTAGCCAGGCATGGAGGTATGTACCTGTAGTCCTTGCTAGTAGGGAGGCTGAGGCAGAGGATCATTTGAGCCCAAAAGTTCCAGGTTATAGTGAGCTATGATTGTGCTACTGCATTCCACACTCCAGCCTGGGCAACAGAGTGGGACACTGTCTCTCAAAAAGAAAAAAAAAAAGTAAACAGAGAATCCAGTACAGCTAGTCCCCTTTAAGTTGTGAACTTTCAAAGATGCAAACATGTGTTTGCATGTCCAATTATGTAAGGTAGTTCATGTGTCTGGCATACATTTGCATGTGTGTGCATCCTCTACGAGTGGTTGTGCTTTTTGTGTACTTTACTGTACAGTACTATATAGAGCATAGTAGTACTCAAGCCCAGGATACCTGGAAGCAATTGTAAAAGCAGCAGTGATGTGGCTGGTACAGTGTTATATAGCCAATCATGTTAGTTGAGTACCAAGGCTAACTTTGTTGGACTTATGAACCATTGGACTTATAAACATGCTCTCAGAATGGAACTTGCTCATAAGTAGCAGGCTTGCTGTAGAGTCCTCATACTTTTTAGCCAGTCTGTTAGCAATCTTAATTCCATTAGCAACTTTAATTTCCCATTTCCCATGTAAAATAACAAATTCACAGGTCCTAGGACACCTTTAGGGGGCCATTATTCTGCCTACCATGATACAAAATACAATTAATAGCATTCTCTTAATATCAATGAATAGCGGATCAATATTTTATTTTCCTCTCCATTTGCCTGAAAAATGTTTTTCTACATTTGGTTTGTTCATATCAGAACTGAAACAAGGACCATACATTGTATTTGGGTGTTATTATTTTAAGTCGCTTAAGGCTTTCTTGCTCCATTTTTTCCTCATGTCATTGGCTTGTTGAAGAAATTGAGCCAAATGTTCTGCAAAATGTCCCATATTCTGAATGTTTCTGATTCTTATTCCATGGTGTCATTTAATTTGTTCTCCTATCCTCCATATTTCCTGAATATCAGATGTTAAGGTAATAAATGTTTAAAGTACATTTTCTTTTTCTGATTACAAAATAATAACTATCAACAGGCAGATAATAATGGAAGTTAAGTGTGCACAATCTTGAAACCCAGGTCCACCTTTTCCCAGCCATGACAATATCAGATGTTAGGTCTAAAATTTAGGTAGATTCAGGTTCAACTTTTATTTATTTATTTATTTTTGAGTTGGAGTCTCACTCTATTGCCCAGACTGGAGTGCAGTGGCACGCTCCCGGCCACCGCAGCCTGAACACGCTGGGCTTTGGCGATCCTTCCGCCTCAGCCTTCCAAATAGCTGGAACTACAGGTGCGCGCTACCACGCCCGGCTAATTTTTGATTTATTGTACAGATGAGGTCTTGCCAAGTTGCCCAGGAGGGTCTCGAACCCGTGGGCTCAGGCAATCCACTCACCTCAGTCTCCCAAAACGTGGGATTACAGGCTGAGCCACTGAGCCCGGCAAGGATCAACTTTTAAATAGAATATTTCACATTGCATCATGTTGGGGTTATACCACTTTTAGTAAAGGTAAAAAAAACTTTCCTTTTGTATACTTACCTATCACTCTTTTTCTGAATAATTTTAGTATTATTGTTTCCAGAATCAATTAATTTATCAGGAATTACAAAATCATGAGTTTTGAATCTTCTCATTTCTTCTACATTCATTAGTTGAAATATTTCTGTAAGGAGAAATTTTCCCGATCAGCTAGGACTATTTGGTGGCCTGGACAGACGGTTATTCAAGATGAATATAATACAATCTCAGAGTAAAAAGTTGTTGCCCTCGCTACTTCTAATTGTGAACAAAGAAATTGTTTATTTTAGTTTTCCTCTCTCTCTTTTTTATTGATATGAACTCATATATTTTTACATGTTCCATATGTTTTAACCTGGGTAACAATTTTTCTTTTTGAATACTCAAATTGTACCCTCTTTGGCCAATGAATATCCATTTAAGCTAACTCCTGTGTCCTTTTGAAATACCCCTGTTAGTTTTAGATAGCTTCCTTACATTCTGTGCCAGATATCCCAGACATTTCCTTCCTTACACCTGGTGCCAGCTGTGTATTTCTGTGTGATCTCTAGTTAGGTTTGTGGAATAGTAAGTAGTTAGAGTCCACAATCTGAGTGCTACCAATGCTGTGTATTATCTTTAGATTCTTTCATTGTTTCTAGACCTTTTCAGTGGCCAAAGTAAAATAAATAAATGCATTTCTGCTGATACTTACAATTCCAGTGTATCATTCCAAGGCTTTGACATAACTTCTTAGATTTTATCTTTGTATTTCTTTTCTCTTATAATGACAATTTTAGTATCATTAACACAATTACTTACTTTTCCTAACTAGTTTCAAAATAACGATCTCAATACTATTACTTAAGCAATGAGAATACTGAAAAAAGTTTAAAGTTTCTTTGCAGTTCTTTCTGTCCTTAGAATATGTTTCACTAAGCATGTACAGTCAAAATCTTGTTCTAAAATTGCTTGACTAGTTTATTTCTCTAGGTGGTTTTACCCTCAAGTTGATCTTCAGTTAGGTTCATTAGTTTTAGTTTGTTTCCTCTCTAGTTTTAGTGTTTTCTCCTCTTTCTTTTTTTTTAAACTCTCTCCTTTTTTGCTTAAATCATATTATTATTATTTTACTTTGTTTTATTATAAAAGTGTTAGGTAAAGCCAGGATTAGGTACATATGTAATGTATGTGCAGGCGAAGTATGGGCCTCCAGCTGACCTTTACTTCCCCTGGCTTAGGATCAGGTCTCTAGGCCAGGCACGGTGACTCATGCCTATAATCCAGGCACTTTGGGAGGCCGAGGTGAGAGGATTGCCTGAGCCACAGGTTCGAGACCAGCCTGGGCAACTTGGCAACACCTCATCTCTACAATAAATCAAAAAATTAGCCAGGTGTGGTGGCATGTGCCTGTGCCTGGGCGACAGAGTGAGAATCCAATAAAAAAAAAAAAAAAGGATCAGATCCCTTTGTGTTGTTATGTGCTCACCACCCCCGGCAGGGTCCTGTGACTGCCAGTTCCTCTTTTGTGATATCGTGGTTAATGTTCAGGTCCCACTTATGAATGAGAAAATATTATTTTTTGAATACATAAAATGCACATTTTTTTTGAGTCGGAGTCTACTGTCGCCCAGCTGGAGTGCAGTGGCACTGCAGCTGGCTCAGGCATCCTTTCACCTCAGCCTTCAATTAGCTGGAACTACAGGTGTGTGCCATGATGCCTGGCTAATTTTTTTATTTATTGTAGAGATGAGCTCTCGCCAAGTTGTTCAGGCTGGTCTCGAACTTCTGGGCTCAGGCAATCCTCTCTCTTCTGCCTCCCAAAGAGTTGGGATTACAGGCGTGAGCCACCATGTCTAGTGTTTTTTTGTTTTAATTGTGAATCATATACATATATATATATATATATATATATATATATATATATATATATATGTATATAGTGTGTGTGTGTGTGTGTGTGTGTGTGTGTGTGGCGCGCGCGCACACTTTTCCAGGAAGAATCAGATAGGAGCAATCAAGGTGTTGCAAGTCCTGATTACTCAGAGATGTTAATCATGCATGTCATGCAAACTCCAATTATTATGTTCTATCTATCCTCCAAAAGGAGGAACAGCTAAGGATTATTGCGCCTGATGATGTGTATTGTTTTTTTATATGGATGTGTGTCCAGTAAGTACCAGCAAAGGATGTTATCTTCAAGTTTAATATTTCAAAAGACTCCTTCGACTGTCAACCTGTTAATAATATAGAAATCTATTTTCCTTTTTCTTTTCTTTTTTTTTTTGAGATGGAGTCTCACTCCATCCCCCAGGCTGGAGTGCAGTGGCACACTCATGACCACCCTAGTGTCGACTTGCTGGGCTCAGGTAATCCTTCCGCCTCAGTCTTCCAAGTAGCCGGAACTACAGACATGTGCATCTACGCTGCATGGCTAATTTTTTGATTTATTGTAGAGATGAAGTCTCGCTAAGTTGCCCAGTCTGTTCTCGAACCCATGGGCCCAGGCAAGCCCCTCACCTGGGTCTCCCAAAGTGCTGGGATTACAGGCTTGAGTCACCACTCCTGGCCTCTATTTCTATGTAGAGATATGACAGAAAAGAAACTAGTTGCTGAAATGTTCTTTCCACTGTGCAGCAAGTATATAAACTTTGCTCTGAAAGTATTTAAATGTAAATGAATGTTTGCGGTTTTTTTTAGGCCAAATACCTCTAAACATCTTATCAATGTAAGAATTTTATTAGCCGGGCTCGGTGGCTCAGCCTGTAATCCCGCGCCTTTGGGAGGCTGAGGTGAGTGGATTGCCTGAGCCCGCGGGTTTGAGACCCGCCTGGGCAGCAATACCTCATCTCTACAATAAATAAAAAAATCAGCCGGGCATGGTAGCACATGCCTGTAGTTCCGGCTACTCGGAAGGCTGAGGCGGAAGGATCACCGGAGCCCAGCAGGTCGAGGCTGTGGTGGCTGGGAGCATCCACTGCACTCCAGTTTGGGCGACTGAGTGAGACTCCAACTCAAAAAAAAAAGAATTTTATTAGATATTTTCACTTGTTCTATTATGAACATATTGCTAGACCTTGAGCCAGAGGGACAGGAAAGATAGTTCTTTTCTATCTTTCTTTTTTTTTGAGTCAGAGTCTCACTCTGTCACCCAGGCTGGAGTGCAGTGGCACGCTCACGGCCACCATAGTCTTGAACTGCTGGGCTCAGGTGATCTTTCCGCCTCAGTCTTCCAGGTAGCTGGCATCACAGTCACACGCCACCATACCCAGCTAATTTTTTGATTTATTGTAGAGACGAGTTCTTGCCAAGTTGCCCAGGCTGGTCTCAAACCCCTGGGCTCAGGCATCCTTCTCTCCTCTGCCTTCTGAAGTGCTGGAATTACAGGTGTGAGCCACTGCACCCAGCAATGTTTGCACATTTTTTTTTTTTTTTGAGTTGGAGTCTCACTCTGTCGCCCAGACTGGAGTGCAGTGGCCGCTCCCGGCCACCGCAGCCTCGCCTGCTGGCCTCCAGTGATCCTTCCGCCTCAGCCTTCCAAGTAGCCGGAATTACAGGCATGCGCTACCACGCCCAGCTGATTTTTTGATTTATTGTAGAGATGAGGTCTCGCTGCCCAGGCGGGTCTCGAACCCGCGGGCTCAGGCAATCCACTCACCTCAGCCTCCCAAAGGCGCAGGATTACAGGCTGAGCCACCGAGCCCGGCTTGTTTGCACATTTTTAAAGTCAAAATGATGCAGTCAAGTGTATGCAAAACAATATTGCTTTTCATTGCCTCCTTGCTTATAAGGTAACATTGTTTTTTGGTTGATCATTCTAGTGTATTTTTCTTTAAAGATACAACAAAATATTTGTGTATATATGTGTATTCCTTTTCTTTTATACACAAAAGGCAGATTTTAGCAGTTAACATTGTATACTGAAGATTATTCCACATTAGCATCTAAAGATTTTTCTCACTCACTTTTTTTTTTTTTGAGTTGGAGTCTCACTCTGTCGCCCAGACGGGAGTGCAGTGGCTGCTCCCGGCCACTGCAGCCTCGACCTGCTGGGCTCCGGCGATCCTTCCGCCTCAGCCTTCCGAGTAGCCGGAATTACAGGCCTGCGCTACCATGCCCGGCTAATTTTTTGATTTAGTGGAGATGAGGTGTCGCCAAGTTGCCCAGGCAGGTCTTGAACCCACAGGCTCAGGCAATCCACTCACCTCAGCCTCCCAAAGTGCTGGGATTACAGGCTGAGCCACCGAGCCCGGCTTCTCACTCCTTTTTATGTCTGGTTAATATGTCACTGATGTGCCATTGTTTGCTCAGTCACTCATCTATCGATGGACATTTGAGTTGTTTCTAATTTAGCTGTCATATGTCCTTGGGCTCCTCTTGGCTGTGACATTTTCTCAGACTCCCCATGTTTCTGATGACCTTGACAGTTTTGAAAAGTACTTATCAGGTATTTTGTAGAAAGTTTTGTTATTGGGATTGGTTTCATGATTTTCTCATGATTCTATGGAGTTATATGTTTGTGGGAAGAAACCGACAGGATAAAGTATCATTTTTATTCTGTCTTGTGGAGTTGACCTTTGAACAACATGGGTTTGGGCCACACTGGTCCATGTACACATGAATTTTCTTCCATCTCTACCACCTCTGCGACAAGGCCAATCCCTCCTCTGCCTTCTCCTCCTTAGCCTATGTGATGTGACGATGATGAGAATGAAGACCTTTATGATGATATACTTCCACTTAATAAATAGTAAATATATTTCCTCTTCTTTATCCTTGTCTTAATGACATTTTCTTTCCTCTAGCTTACTTTATTGTGAGAATATAGTATATAATACCTATAATATATAAAGTATGTGTTAATCAACTGCTTGTGTTATTGGTAAGGCTTCTCGTTAATAGTAGGTTATTCAGGCAGGGCGTAGTGACTCAAGCCTGTAATCCCAGCGCTTTGGGAGGCCGAGGTGAGGGTATTTTGCCTGAGCCTACGGGTTTGAGACCAGCGTGGGCAACTTGGCGAGACCTCGTCTTTACAATAAATAAAAAAATTAGCTGGGCATGGTAGTGCACACCTGTAGTTACGGCTACTTGGAAGGCTGAGGCAGAAGGATTGCCTGAGCCCAGAAAGTCGACGCTGGGGTGGCTGTGAGCATGTCACTGCACTCCAGCCTGGGCGACGGAGTGAGACTCCAACTAAAAAAAGAAAAAAAGAAGCCGGGCTCGGTGGCTCAGTTTGTAATCCCAGCACTTTGGGAGGCTGAGGCGAGTGGATTGCCTGAGCCCGCAGGTTTGAGACCCACCTGGGCAACTTGGCAAGACCTCATCTCTACAATAAATAATAAAAAAAAAATTAGCCGGGCGTGGTAGTGCACGCCTATAGTTCCAGCTACTTGGAAGGCTGAAGCGGAAGGATCGCTGGAGCCCAGTGGGTTGAGGCTGCGGTGGCCGGGAGCGGCCACTGCACTCCAGTCTGGGTGACAGGGAGACTGCAACTCAAACACCCCCGCCAAAAAAAAAAAAAAAAGAAAATAGAAAGATCCAGCCGAGCTCGGTGGCTCAGCCTGTAATCCCGCGCTTTGGGTGGCTGAGGTGAGTGGATTGCCTGAGCCCGTGGGTTTAAGACCCACCTGGGCAACTTGGTGAGACCTCATCTCTAAAAGTAAATCAAAAAATCAGCCGGGCGTGGTAGCGCATGCCTGTAGTTCCGGCTACTTGGAAGGCTGAGGCGGAAGGATCGCCGGAGCCCAGCAGGTCGAGGCTGCGGTGGCCGGGGCGGCCACTGCACTCCAGTCTGGGCGACAGAGTGAGACTCCAACTCAAAAAAAAAAAAAAAAGAAAGAAAATAGAAAGATCATAAATTAACAACCTAACAAATCACCTAAGAGAGCTGAAAAGGCAAGACACCAAAACCCTAACTTCAGCAGAAGAATCCAGATCATCAAAGTAAAAGCATAGAAGAGAAAATTATAGAAAAAAATCAACAAAACAAGAAGCTGGTTCTTTGAAAGGATAAATAAGATAGATGGACTCCCTAGCCAGACTGACCAAGAAAAAGAAAAAGCCCAAATAACCACAATTAGAAATGCAAAAGATCAAGTCACAACTGACCCTGAAGAAATACAAAAGATGGCCAGGCTTGGTGGCTCAACCTGTAATCCCAGCAGTTTGGAAGCTGAGGTGAATGGATTGCCTGAACCCGCGGGTTCAAGAGTCGCCGGGTAACTTGGCAAGACCTCATCTCTTACAATAAATAAAAAATTAGCTGGGCATGTTAGTGCACGCCTGTGGTTCCGGCTACTTGGAAGGCTGAGGTGGAAGGATTGCTGGAGACCAGCAGGTTGAGGCTGCGGTGGCTAGGAGCATGTCACTACACTCCAGTCAGGGTGAGAGAGCGAGACTCCAGCTCAAATAAATGAATAAATAAATAACCCAAACCTGGTCGGGCTCAGTGCCTCACATCTATAGGCCCAGTACCCTGGGAGGCCGAAGTGAGAAGATTGCCTGGGCCCACGGGTTCGAGACCAGCCTGGGCAACTTGGCAAAACCTCGTCTCCACAATAAATCAAAACAAAAATATCAGCCGGGTGTGGTGGCGCGCACCTGTAGTTCCAGCTACTTGGAAGGCTGAGGCGGAAGGATCGCCAGGGCCCAGCAGGTCGAGGCTGCGCTGGCCATGAGCGTGCCACTGCACCCCAGGCTGGGCGACAGAGTGAGGCTCCAACTCAAATAAATGAATAATAAATACCCCAAACCCACTGACACCAAATTCACTGACATTTTGTCCAGTTCCACAGTGCCGTGTCCCAGGAGATCGGCGCCGTAGGGGAGGAGCTGTAGGAACGAGTATGGGAGGAAAGAGAAACAGCCCAAGGTAAAACATGCCAGCTTCGCAATGTGGTTGGGAGCAGGACCGTATGACCGGGACATGCACTTGCAGTGCGAGGAGCTGAGTCCGCGTGCGTCCCTGTGGAGAAGGATGCCCCGATTCATTCGATATTCATCGTTTCCAGGCCCTGAAAACAGATGCGAACAAAGCACACAAAAACCCCCTGCCTGCCTTCCAGCGTGGGCCTGGCCGAATGGCTCCCACAACGAAGTGATGAGAAGAAGGGCCGTTCTGCCATGAGTGAGGTGTTGACCCAAATTCACCGTTAGCATTCACGAGTAGACTTTAAGAGGCGCACCCCTAGGGGACGCAAAAAGAGCTGGAAATTTTCCACGAAGAAGGTAGGGGCTCCAAATGTATGCACCGATACCAGGTTCAACAAAGCTGTCTGGGCCAAAGAAATAAAGAATGTGTCATACTGTATCCTTGTGCGAGTGTCCAGAGAACGTATTAAGGATGAAGAGTCGCCAAATAAACTCTACACGCACGTGTTATCATTTTCAAAAATTTATAGTCAACGTGGATAAGAACTAACCACTTCGCCGGGCGCGGTGGCTCACGCCTATAATCCTGGCACTTGGGGAGGCCGAGGTGAGAGGATTGCCTGAGCCCGTGGGTTCGAGACCAGCCTGGGGAACTTGGCGAGCCCTCTGTCTACAACATATCCAAAACTAGCCGGGCGTGGTGGCGTGCGCCTGTAGTTCCGGCTACTTGGAAGGCTGAGGCGAAGGATCGCGGAGCCGAGCAGGTCGATGCCGGGGTGGCCGTGAGTGTGCCTGCCGCTACACTCCAGCCTGGGCGACAGAGTGAGACTCCAACTCAAAAATAATAATGATTATAAAACAAATAAAGGTATAAAACTGAAAAAAAAAACCACACAAAATCCCTGTCTTCATGGAACTTACCTCCTTGTGAAGCGAGACGATTAATTACCAAGTTGGTTATAAATACTATGGAGAGAAAGTCAGGGCAGATGGAAAGAGATTACAAGAGAAGGTAGGGGTGTAGATATTTACCGCTTCAAATATGGTGGGGAAGCCTGTTCCGGGAAGAGAGAACTGAAAGGGAAAAGGCCTTGAAGCAAGTGCAGCGAATAATCATATCAGTCTGGCAAGAGCAGAGCGACTAACATGAAAAATACTAAGAGAGAGAAAAGGTGGAGTGAGGTGGGGCATATATTGGAGGACAACGTCACTGACTGCAAGGTGCTGTGAACTGAAAGGTTGTGTCTCCCTCAGACTCCTATGTAGAAATTCTTACCCCTCAAAGTGATGGCATTGGAAGGTAGGGTCTTTGGGAGGTGATTGGGCCTTGAGGGTGGACCCTCGTGATGGGATCGTCCGTGCCCTGTAAGAAGAGACACAAGGGGTTGCTCTCCTCTCTCTCCCTCATGTAAGGACACCATGTAAGGACACGCGAGAAGATAGGCATCTGCTCTCACTGGACAGCAGGATCTGCTGGCGCCTGATGTTGGTCTTCCAGCCTACAGAATTGTGAGAAATAAATGTTTGTTGTTTAAACCACCTAGTCCATGCTGTATTTGTTATAGTAGCTCAAACTGACTAGGTCACAAAGATTTGGGATTCTGAGGGAGATGGGTAGCCAGTGGAGGGTAAGGAAATGAATAGCAAGGATGTTTGCTCTATACACGTCTGTTCATTGTACTGGAATTGGTAGCCAGTGCAAGAAGGAAAGAAAGGGGAATAGAAAAGCATGCAGATTGGAAAGCAAGAAATGAAACTGTCTTTATTTGTAGGCATACTCATCTATGGAGAAGATCCTAAGGAATCTTCAAAAATGCACTAGAACTGGATGGAGCAATAGCAGGGTTGAAAGATATGAGATCGATATACAAAAATCAATGGTGTTTTTATATAGTAGCAATGAACAACTGAAAATCAAAATGTTTTAAGCATTTGTAATAATAGCATCACCAAACATAAAATATTTAGGAGATTTTTAACAAAATATGTCCAAAATCAGTACACTGAAAACTACAAAACATGGGTGAAAAAAATTTAAAAGACCTAGAAAAATGAAGAGATATATTGCACTCATGTATCAGATGGCTTTTTATTATTAAGATATATTTCTCACCTAAATACTATATTGATTCAGTCAAAATCCCAGGATTCTTTTTTTTTTTGGTAAAAATTGACAAAGTGATTGTAAAACAAATAGAAATGCAGAGCCTAGAGTAGCCAAGGCAATTTGAAAAGGAAGAAGAAAATTAAAAGACACAACCTAATTCCAAGACTTGCTATAAACTATAGTTATCAAGACAATGTATTATTGATAAAAAGCATAGGCACATAGATCAATGGAACAAATGCAAGTCCTACAGTCAAATGATTCTCAGCAAAGCTGCCAGGTAATTAAATGGGAAAAATAGCTAGTCAACAAACGGTCCTAGAATAATTGGTTATCTTTATGGGGAAAAAATGATCCTTGACACCTACCTCCACAGCACAATAAGATTTCACAAGAAATTGACTATACCTAAACATTAGAGTTAAAAGTAGAAAACTTTTGGAAGAAAATATAGAGAATCTTTTGCTTTGTATTAGCCAAAGAGTTCTTAAATAGGACACAAAGAATGTAAACCAAGCAACCCAGATGCCAATCAGCAGATACATAGAAAAGCAAATTGTGGTATATTCATATAATGGAATATTATTCATCCGTAAAAGGGATCTAATGGTTGATATATGCTCCAGTACACACGAACCCTGAAAACATTATGCTAAGCTGGGTTTGGTGGCTCAGCCTGGTGTCCCGCGCCTTTGGGAGGCTGAGATGGGTAGATTGCCTGAGCCCGCGGGTTCGAGACCCACGTGGGCAACTTGGCGAGACCTCATCTCTACAATAAAATCAAAATGAGCCGGGCGTGGTAGCGTGCACCTGTAGCTCCAGCTACGGAAGGCTGAGGCGGAAGGATCGCCGGAGCCCAGCAGGTCGAGGCTGCGGTGGCGGGAGTGGCCACTGCATTCCAGTCTGGGTGACAGAGTGAGACTCCAACGCAAAAAAACAAAAACAAAAACATTATGCTAAGCAAAAGAAGCCAGGCACAAAAATTTACATATTATATTATTTCTTTTATATGCTATTTCCAGACTAGGCAAACACGTAGAGAGACAGAAAGCAGATTGGTGGTTACTAGAGAATTGGAACTGGTTACTTAATGGATATGATGGGCTTTTCTGCAGTGTTGAAAAACTGTTAAAGTAGAGAAGTGGTGTTTGTACAAAATTGCAAATACATGAACTACCCCTGAATTATACACTTTAAAAGTGTATTTATTATATGTTACCAAAATTTCACCTCAATTTAAAAGGAAAAAAACATAAGCCATAAAAAATGAGAAAAGTGACCAGGTACGGTGAATCACACCTATAATCCCAGCACTTTGGGAGGCTGTGATGAGAGGATTGCCTGAGCCCACGGGTTCGAGACCAGACTGAGCTACTTGGAAAGACCTTATCTCTACAATAAATTAAAAAATTAGCCGAGTTTGGTGGTTCGTGCCTATAGTTCCACTACTTGGAAGGCTGAGGAGGAAGGATTGCCAGAGCCCAGCAGGTAGAGGCTGCAGTGGCCTGGAGCATACCACTGCAATCCAGTCTGGGTGACAGAGTGAGACTCCGAAAGAAAGAAAGAGAGAAAGAAAGAGAGAGAGAGAGAAAGAGAGAGAGAGAAAGAAAGAAAGACAAAAGATTACCAGAGATTACTGATCACCTGTATGGAAACAAACTTGGAAACCTAAATGAAATGGAGGTCTTCCTGATATCACACAACCTCCCAAGGTTGATACTAGAAGAAATTGAGACCCTAAATAGACCAATAACTACCTGGGAAATTCTCTCTAGCTACAAAATAAGTCCTGCATCAGATGGCTTTCAGCGGAATTCTACGAAGCATACAAAGAGGAGCTGATACCAATCCTATAGAAAGTACTCCAGGCTGGGCATGGTGGCTCAAGCCTGTAATCTCAGCACTTTGGAAGACCAAGATGAGGGAATTGCCTGAGCCCACAGGTTCGAGAACAGCCTGGGCAATTTGGTGTGACCTCATCTCTACAATAAATCATAAAAAAAATTAGCCAGGTGTGGTAGCACACACCTTTAGTTTCGACTACTTGGAAAGCTGAGGCAGAAGGATTGCCTGAGCCCAGCAGATTGATGCTGGGGTGGCCATGAGCATGCCACTGCACTCCAGCTTGGGTGATGGAGTGAGACTACAATGAAATAAATAAATAAATAAATAAATAAATAAATAAATAAATAAATCCAGGTACTTGAGAAAGACAGAACTCTTCCCAAGTCACTTTATAGAGCTAAAATTACATTGATACCCAAACCAGACAAAGACCCAACAAAGAAAGAGAATTACAGACCAATATCCCTGATGAACATAGATGCAAGCATTCTCCACAAGATTCTAGCAAATTGGATCCAACAACACACCTTGAGAATTATCCACCTTGACCAAGTAGGCTTCATCCCAGGATATAGGGTTGGTTCAACATTCACAAGACCATAAATGTAATTAAATACATCAAAAGATGTAAAAGCAATAACCAAAAGATTATACCCTTAGACACAGAAAAGGCTTTCGGCAAAATCCAGCATCCTTTCTTGATAAAAATTTTTGAACACCTAGGTATAGAGGGAACATATTTTAAAATAGTAAGAGCCATCTATGATAAACCCATAGCCAACATATTGCTAAATGGATAGAAATTGGAAGCATTTCCCCTGAAAACTGGAATAAGGCAAGGCTGCCCACTCTCACCCCTCCTGTTCAACGTAGTATTGGAAGTCTTAGCTAGAGCAGTCAGACAAGAGAAGGAAATCAGGGGTATCCAAATAAGAAAAAAGGAAGTTAGTTATCCCTTTTTGCTTACGATATGATCTTATACCTGGAAAACTCAAGAAAATCAGTCAAAAACTTCCTTGTACTGATAAAGGACTTTGGCAAAGTCTCAGGGTACAAATTTAATGTGCAAAAGAGAGTCATATATATATATTTTTGAGTTGGAGTTTCACTCTGTCACCCAGACTGGAGTGCAGTGGCCCTCCCGGCCACCGCAGCCTCGACCCCACTGGGCTCCGGCGATCCTTCCACCTCAGCCTTCTGAGTAACCGGAATTATAGGTGCACACTACCACGCCTGGCTGATTTTTGATTTATTGTAGAGATGAGGTCTCACCAAGTTGCCCAGGCGAGTCTCGAACCTGCGGGCTCAGGCAATTCACTCACCTCAGCCTCCCAAAGGTGTGGGATTACAGGCTGAGCCACTGAACCCAGCTAGAGAGTCATATTTTTATACACTAACAGCAAACAGGCAGAGAAACAAATGAAAAGCACAATCCCACTCACAATAGCCACACACATACACAAAAAGAAATACCTTGGCATCTTCCTAACTAGAGAAGTGAAAGACCTTTACAATGAAAATGACAAAACACTGCTCAAAGAAATCAAAGAAGACACAAACAAATGGAAAAATATTTCATGTTCATGAATTAGAAGAATCAACATTGTTAAGATGTCCATCCTACCAAAGGCAAACTACTGTTTCAACACAATATCCGTTAAATTACAAACATCATTATTCTCAGACCTGGAAATGACAATACAAAAATTCATAGGAAGGAAAACGACCATGAATAGCCAAAACAATTCTCAGCAAAAGAAACAAAGCGGGAGGAATCACACTTCCAGTCTTCAAACTTTGTTGTGATACAATAATCAAAAGGACCTGATATTGAATATGTCTGATACAAGAACAGACATATTGACCATGGAACAGTATAGAGATACTGGAAGCAAAACCTCGATTCCTCAACCAACTCATCTTCAACAAAGCCTCCACCAACAATCACTGGGGAGAGGAGAACCTATTCAGTAAATGGTGCTGGGCAAACAGGCTGACTACATGCAGAAGACAGAAACAGGACCCCTACCTATCACCATACACAAAAATCAACTCTAAATGGTTAAAAGACCTAAATGTAAAACCTCAAACTATAAGAATCTTAGAAAATGCAGATGATTTTTTACAGAAATTGGAATAGGCAACCAATTCCTGATCAAAACCCCAAAAGCCCATGCCATAAGAAATAAGACAGGTCCAGGCTTGGTGGCTCAGCCTGTAAACCCAGCACTATGAGAGGCCGAGGCAAGTGGATTACCTGAGCCCATGGGTTCGAGACCAGCCTAGGCAACTTGGCAAGACCTCATCTCTACAATAACTTAAAAAAAAAAATTTAACCAGGCAAGTTGGCATGCTCCTGTAGTTACGGCTACTTGGAAGACTGAGGCGGAAAGATCGCCAGAAACCAGCAGATAGACGCTGGGATGGTGGTGAGCATGCCATTGCACTCCAGCCTGGGTGACAGTAAGACTCCAACTCGAAAGCAAAAGCAAAAACAAAAAAGAAAAGAAAGAAATAAGATAGTCACTAGGGACCTCTTCAAACTGAAAGGTCTCTGCAAAGCAAAAGAAGAAACCATCTTTCAGTTTGGGAGATAGCCCACAGAATGGGAAAAGATATTTGCCAACTGTATATCTGACAAAGATCTAACATCCAGGATTTATAAGGAACATAAAATGTGCCAAAAGGAAAGAAACAAACAGTCCTATTAAAAAGTGGGCAAAAGATATGAATAGACACTTCTCAAAAGAAGACATATGAGCAGCCAACAGATACATGAAAAAATGCTCAGCCTCACTAATCATCAAAGAAATGTAAATCAAGCCGGGCTTGGTGGCTCAGCCTGTAATCCCGCGCCTTTGGGAGGCTGAGGTGAGTGGATTGCCTGAGCCCGCGGGTTCGAGACCCGCTTGGGCAGCGAGACCTCATCTCTACAATAAATCAAAAAATCAGCCGGACATGGTACCACGTGCCTGTAATTCCAGCTACTTGGAAGGCTGAGGCAGAAAGATCGCCAGAGCCCAGCAGGTCGAGGCTGCGGTGGCCGGGAGCGGCCACTGCACTCCAGTCTGGGCGACAGAGTGAGACTCCAACTCAAAAAAAAAAAAAGAAAGAAATGTAAATCAAAACCACACTGAAATGCCACCTAACTCCAGTCAAGATGGACATCATTAATAACTCAAAAAGCAACAGATGTTAGAGAGGATATGGAGAAAAGGGAACGATTCTACACTGTTGGTGGTAGTGTAAATTAGTACCTTTGTGGAAAACAGTGTGGCAATTTCTAAAAGATCTAAAAATTGACCTTCCATACGACCAGTAATTTCCCTTCTGGGAATATACTCAGAGGAACTCAAAGGATTCTCAAAAAAGATACCTGTACATGCATGTTTATTGCTGTACTATTCACAATAGCAACAACATGGAACCAACCATGCTGCTCATCGAAAGTGAACTGGATTTTAAAAAAGTGGTACATATACACAATGGAATATTACACAGTCATAAAGGACAAAATTATGGACTTCACAGCAACTTGGATATATTTAGACAAAGAGCTAACATGGTAATATGTTCTCACTCATAACCCTGAACATTTATCATAATACTACAAGAAAGGGATTGGCAGTAGCAGGGCACCGCTGGGATGGGAGGTGGGAACATAACATCAATACCTGATTCTAAACCAGGCAAAGTGAGGACCAATGGTAGGCCCAAACTTCACCTGTACAATGACTACTTATGTACCTAATCCTGAGTTGTACCCCACATCTTTAAAATAAAATTAAAAGAAAAAAATCAGGCCAGGTGCAGTTGGCTCAAGTCTGTAATCTCAGCACTTTGGGAGGCCAAGGTGAGAGGATTGCCTGAGCTCACAGGTTCGAGACCAGCCTGGACAACTTGGTGAAACCTTGTTTCTACATTAAATCGAAAAATAAGCCAGGCATAGGAACCTGCTTCTGTAGTTCCAGCTACTTGGAAGGCTGAGGCAGAAGGATTGCCTGAGCCCAGCAGATCGAGGCTGTGGTGGTCGTGTGCATGCCATTGCACTCCAGCATGGGCGACAGAGTGAGACTTCAACTCAGCCTTCCAAGTAGCCGGAACTACAGGCGCACGCCGCCACGCCCGGCTAGTTTTGGATATGTTGTAGACAGAGGGCTCGCCAAGTTCCCCAGGCTGGTCTCGAACCCACGGGCTCAGGCAATCCTCTCACCTCGGCCTCCCCAAGTGCCGGGATTATAGGCGTGAGCCCCCGCGACCGGCGAAGTGGTTAGTTCTTATCCACGTTGACTATAAATTTTTGAAAATGATAACACGTGCGTGTAGAGTTTATTTGGCGACTCTTCATCCTTAATACGTTCTCTGGACACTCGCACAAGGATACAGTATGACACATTCTTTATTTCTTTGGCCCAGACAGCTTTGTTGAACCTGGTATCGGTGCATACATTTGGAGCCCCTACCTTCTTCGTGGAAAATTTCCAGCTCTTTTTGCGTCCCCTAGGGGTGCGCCTCTTAAAGTCTACTCGTGAATGCTAACGGTGAATTTTGGGTCAACACCTCACTCATGGCAGAACGGCCCTTCTTCTCATCACTTCGTTGTGGGAGCCATTCGGCCAGGCCCACGCTGGAAGGCAGGCAGGGGGTTTTTGTGTGCTTTGTTCGCATCTGTTTTCAGGGCCTGGAACCGATGAATATCGAATGAATCGGGGCATCCTTCTCCACAGGGACGCACGCGGACTCAGCTCCTCGCACTGGAAGTGCATGTCCCGGTCATACGGTCCTGCTCCCAACCACATTGCGAAGCTGGCATGTTTTACCTTGGGCTGTTTCTCTTTCCTCCCATACTCGTTCCTACAGCTCCTCCCCTACGGCGCCGATCTCCTGGGACACGGCACTGTGGAACTGGACAAAATGTCAGTGAATTTGGTGTCAGTGGGTTTGGGGTATTTATTATTCATTTATTTGAGTTGGAGCCTCACTCTGTCGCCCAGCCTGGGGTGCAGTGGCACGCTCATGGCCAGCGCAGCCTCGACCTGCTGGGCCCTGGCGATCCTTCCGCCTCAGCCTTCCAAGTAGCTGGAACTACAGGTGCGCGCCACCACACCCGGCTGATATTTTTGTTTTGATTTATTGTGGAGACGAGGTTTTGCCAAGTTGCCCAGGCTGGTCTCGAACCCGTGGGCTCAGGCAATCTTCTCACTTCGGCCTCCCAAGGTACTGGGCTTATAGGCGTGAGCCACTGTGCCTGGCCAGGTTTGGGTTATGTTTATCAGAAATAACCTCAAGGAAAAAAACATGGTATCTTTTTTTTTTTTTTTTTTTTTTTTGAGTTGGAGTCTCACTCTGTCGCCCAGACTGGAGTGCAGTGGCCGCTTCCGGCCACCGCAGCCTCGCCTGCCGGGCTCCGGCAATCCTTCCACCTCCGCCTTCCGAGTAGCCGGAATTACAGGCATGCGCTACCACGCCCGGCTGATTTTTTGATTTATTGTAGAGATGAGGTCTCGCTGCCCAGGCGGGTCTCGAACCCACGGGCTCAGGCAATCCACTCACCTCAGCCTCCCAAAGGCGCGGGATTACAGGCTGAGCCACCGAGCCCGGCTTATGGTATCTTTTAAATGTTTTACTGTCTCATAACAGATACAAGTGTTCTAGTGTTTTTAGAGTTAAAGGATAAAGATAAGAAAAAAAGAGAGGACATTAGTTTAACCATCATTTTGCGTAAAGCATTTTATGAGCCTACATAAATTATGCATTGTTGACCTTTGAATTAATTTAGGCTTAATGAGATGGTTTTATTATGTTCAAACACAAGGAGTAATTCATTTCTGTTGTTCTTTCTTATTTTCTACCCTTATATTTGCTTTGTTCGTCATCAAAACCCAAGTGAATTGCCTTATTAACACTTTTTTTTTTGAGTTGGAGTCTCACTTTTGTTGTCCAGGCTGGAGTGCAGTAGCATGCTCATGGCCACTGCAGCTTCGGCCTTCTGGGCTTAGGTGATCCTTCTGCCTCAGCTTTCCAAATAGCTGGAACTACAGACACGTGCCACCACGCCTGGCTAGTTTTTGTGATTTATTGTAGAGATGAGGTCTCACCAAGTTGCCCAGGCTGGTCTCAAACCCCGGGCTCAGGCAGATCCTCTCGCTTCAGCTTTCCAAAGGGATTATAGGCTGAGCTACCGCATCTGGTCTAACAAATTTTTAAAAAACTGTTTTCTGGTTTGAAGCTTGTAGTAGTCTGACCTTACAGAAGTATGGTGTTACTACCTTGTTTAATTTCCCAAAGCACACTATGGCAACTTTTGCTGTACTTTTTGTTGTATATTTCCAAAAGAGTTAAACTTTGTGATCTGAAATGGATCTCTTTCAAATGTAGTTTGCAAGAGGAATGTTTATCATTCTCAATAGAATAATGACCCTGAAGCATAGCTCAGCTGAGACTCAGCCTTGGGCCCTCTGGTGTTGGATCTTGAAAATGCAGGTTAATTTATGCACATGAGATTTTGTTCCACAGTCCCAGGATTCCTCAGAGCATCCTGGGAAATCTGACGGGAGGAGGAGGAGGCTGAACAGACTGGACTCTGGTCCTATCACTGTCAGCACAGAAGCTCCACTTTTTTTTTGTTTTTTTTTTTTGAGTTGGAGTCTCACTCTGTCGCCCAGACTGGATTGCAGCGGCCGCTCCCGGCCACTGCAGCCTCTACCTACTGGGCTCCGGCGATCCTTCCGCCTCAGCCTTCCAAGTAGCTGGAACTACAGGTGCGCGCTACCACGCCTGGCTGATTTTTTGATTTATTGTAGAGATGAGGTCTCGCTGCCCAGGTGGGTCTTGAACCCGTGGGCTCAGGCAATCCACTCACCTCAGCCTCCCAAAGGTGCGGGATTACAGGCTGAGCCACCGAGCCTGGCGAAGCTCCACTTTTGTATACTTTTTTTCTTTCACTTTTGGGGCACTGCTAAGCTCTTAATAAAGGAGTTATTCTGGTGCTTCAAAAAAAGTTTAGGAACTATGGTACTAGAGTTAAACATATGAAACCCAAGAACTGATTGTACTATATTTGTGCTATATATGGCCCCAAGAGCAACAAGCTAGTGTTCCTCAAAGGGGCTATTTATAGATGTGCTGATGTTAGTATATATGAGGGGAACCCCAAAAAACCCAGAAATTATCTTTTGGAGGGTGGGCCTCTTATACAGTACATGCTTTCCCCACTAGGCAAGTGTTCTAGGAACCCATTGTCATCAGTGTATCAGCTAACATTGTTGTGAGAGGCTGCATTTGGCTTTAGTTAACTTTTATTTTAGAGATTCTTTCAACATGTCTGCCCATTTCATGATGAGTGATTTACTAGCGCACCTTCCCATAACCGCACTGAGTGTTCAGCAGTTTTGGACCAAAAACGGCATGACCCCCTTGCCCCACTCTCCCTATTCACCTGATCTCGCCCCTGTTGAGTTTTTTTTCCGCAGGAGAAGAAAGTCCTCAAAGGGAAACATTTTGCTGATGTGGAAGAGGTGAAACAAAAAACGACAGAAGCACTGAAAGACATCAAAATCAACAAGTTTAAAAGCTATTTTCTGCAGTGGAAAAAGCAGCTTGACAGATGTTTTGCATCAAACAGAGAGTACTTTGAAGGTGACTGAAGTTTAAACATGTAAGAATAAAAGCACAACTTTTAATAAATAAATTCTGGATTTTTGGGGGTTCCCCCTCATACGTTCATTTATATCATTGGATTTTAGGATTTGGGTAGCATTTCCTCATGTAAAATATATAAATTGGGTTGGCCTCAAGTAATTATTTAATTTTTTATTGAATGAACATTATATATATTTTTTACTAAAAAATGCAACAGAAAACAATGTTTATATGTCCCATTTTCATGCACTCATAGTCAGCAGGCAGGCTTGGGAAGTCACTTGGAAGCTGTGGCAAGGAGCTGAGGGTGTCCCTAGCCAACAGCCAATGAATGAGGTTGGAAGCAATCTGTACCCAGTTTAACCTTCAGATGAGATCACAGCCCTGGCTGACACCCCGATTTCAGTCTTATGAGAGATTCTGAGCCAGACAACCCAGTTACACCATGCCCAGATTCCTTATCCACAGAAACTGGAGAGAGTAAGTATTGTTTTAAGTTGCTAAGTTTTGGGGTAACTTGTGATGCAGCAATGCTGTGAATAACTATTACAGTGCCCTTTGGACCAGGGGTGTGGGGGCCCTTGTTTTGTATGTGTGAGTTTCGTACATGGCTTCCTTTATCCACCTTTCCTTGTGATTCTTGAGCCAGGGTGTGAGTTGAGGGGTGTGTGAGGGTTGAGCCAGGTGCCCATGTCAGAGAACTGTGCAGTGCCCTTTTTTCCCCAACAAAGAGTTTTCACGTCACCCCAGAAGACAGTCAAAGTCAACATCTGAAGACCTGTTATGAAGAGATCGTTAAAGCCTACTCAGGGTTGGTCAGAGAAATCATGTCAACCAACACAGAGAGATCTGTAGTCAAATCTAGTTATATAAGGAGACATTTGTTCTTGATCTCTTCTCCAGGTCCTTAACACCAACCAGTCAGAGCCTAGAAGTAATGGGACAGGTGAGGGTGTGAAGAAGCAGAACTCCTGAACACATCAAAATAATAGGTTTCCTTTCATACGGGGGCATAAGTCGTCACCTTCTGAGAATGACCAGGTTGTCAGCAGAAGAGGGGAGGCCTCATGACATCCATTAGGAAAAAGAAAAGTGAACCCGAAAGTGGCCCAGCATACTTTAAAGGGGCTATTTATAGATGGTGCTAATGACAAGCATTTAAAAGCAGTCTCTGTTTTTGCCTAGTAAAGCATTCAGAATCTGTTATTTTGTTTAAGGCCTGACTTTGCTTCTCTAATTATAGGAAGCATTGTATTATTATGGAGATGATTTCTCCATCAGAGGGTCCAAGAGATATAAGACAGTAGGATCCACAGGACTTAGGAAACTTGGAGGTGAGCAAAGGAATTCAGATAGGGCACAGCCACGCTGAGTCGTCTCTAGTCCATGTCTAGGCTTCGGGGGGAAGACTCAAAAGCTGGGGATGACTTGACTGCTGGGGCATCTCCACTCACATGTCTGGTGGCTGCTCCTGAGTTATGGCTGGAACCTCTCCTTGGCTGTCAGCTAGAACGAACAAAGGTGGCCATCCCCTGTGCTTTCTTTGCATAGACTAGCTTGGACTTCCTCACAGTATGGTTCCAAGAGTGAATGTCTCAAGAGACAGGAAGTAGAAGCTGCCATGTCTTGAGACCTTGGACATGGCCATAGGGTATTTCTGCTGTATTCTATTGGTCAAGGACTAACAGAGCTCAGATTCAACAATGACCCACCTCTTGATTAGAGGAATGGTCAAGGATTTGGGGGTTCTATTTTTTTTTTATTATAGAGATGAGGTCTTGCCTGCCCAGGTGGGTCTCGAACCCGCGGGCTCAGGCAATTCACTCACCTCGGCCTCCCAAAGGCGCGGGATTACAAGCTGAGCCACTGAGCCCGGCTTGGGGTTCTATTTAAAAACCTCCACAGTTCCCTAAGTGAGAGTATAGCTCCGTGGTTAGGAGACCAGGGTCTGGATTCAGACTGCTTGGGTTCACATCTCACTTTTATTCTTACTGACCACGTGACCTTAGGCAAGGCCATTGCTGCTCACCAATATCAGTTTCTGTTCTCTTCTTCCTGGGAACATCAATAGACTATTTCTCAGCTCTTGGTGTCTAGGTGGGACCAAGAACCTAGTTTTAGCTGGTGGGCTCTGAGCAAAAGTGCCACGAGTCAGCTCTGGTGGAGGAGGGTAAGAGCTACAGGTTTCTCAGGCACTTCCCCCTCACCTGTAGCTAGAAGCAGAGGATCCCGAGGCAGACACAGGTGCAGGCAGTAGAGGAGTCACAATATGGAAGGAGCCTGGCTCCCTGAATCACCACTAGAATGAATCCTTTCTTCCATGCTCCTGCCCCCCGGGTCATGGGGGAGACATCATCCTTTCCTGTGTTGAGCCATGAGGTTTGGGGCTTGTTTGTTATAGCAGTTGGCCTACCTTGCGGAATACATTACCCGACCTCTCTGAGCTGGCTTTTGTTTTTTAATCTGTGAAGTGAAATGTAGCTACCTTTGGGTGCTCTGAAAATTAAGTGAAATAATTTGACCCCCCAGTGTCTGTCATATAGTAATTGCCCATGAATGTCAGCTACTGTAGTAAGTGAATGTGAGCACCAGTTAGAACAGAAGGTAGGTTTGTTGCAGTAATAGTAGGACTGTCATTGTCACCAACACCGTCATCAGACTGGCACCTGCTAGGTGCTGAGCACCAGCTTGGGCCAGGCTCTGTCCTAGGAATGCCACGCGATCGCTCCTTTTCATCCCCTGAGGCAGGTATTATTCATCCACGAGGAACTGAGGACCCTGGAGCCCAGAGCTGCTGCTGAAGCCTCCTTAGTGACACAGACAGCGACACAGGCAGGCTGCCAACTCATGTCTCTCCAACCTCAAAGCCTGACTCCTTTTACTGCAGGACTGATACTGCATGTGTTTTGGGGAAATATAACACTTACTTACTTGAAAAGAAAAAAGTGAGGCATCCATCTGCTTCTTGCTGGAGAAGTGTTGTTTTTGACTTTCTCTACTTCAAGTTGTAAGGATCTGCTTTTATAAATTAATCTTTTAGCTTACAGCTTGGCCCCAAGTGATGAAGGACCCAGCTTCCTTCCCCACCCCAGATCCTATTGCTTCTTTGTACTGTTTGAACTTTGCAGACTCTAAGTGGAGTCAGTCTGGGGAAAACTGACTAGATTTCAAGAACACAGCCTGTGTTCGGGTCCTGTGAGTCTCTCTTCAGTTTAAGGCCTCCTGTGAGCAGAGTGGATCATTTAAAGCCCCTTTCAAAGACACTGATAACCCAAGGTGAAATTATAACTCCAAAGTGGCTTTCCCCCCCTTTCTCCTGTGCAGCTTGCCAGAGGTACCTTAAATTTCTTTATTTCTTTGTGGAGATAAGGAAGATTTGTTTGTAATTCCACAAGATTAGAAAGGCTTGTTTCAACTTCTGAGGTGTTGGGACTTAAAGTTCAGATGCTAGATTTACTAGCTGAAGTACTTTTACTAGATTAACCAATGATTGATTTCACAATTATGTGTTAATTTGCTCCCTCTTCCTCCCTTTGTGATGCCAGTTTTGGTTTTAGCAACATAATCCACCCCATAGACCAGTAGATCTGTAAGTATGGATTCAGTTATTAGCATCATGAAGGTGTCCCTGGACTGTAATGCCTTGATATTAACCAGACAATTCTACTTATAATTGTTGAAGTTGTGCCCACTTGCACAATGCTTGCTGAGCCAAGATAGCTGCGTTTATATAAGAGTTTATAATATATTTTAGTCATGTTGCTTCTCATCTGAACCCAAACATTCGTTTTTATTTTCTTTTGTATTTCACAGGTAGTTTCTCTGCAAGAGGCAAAATGACTAAAACCAACTTCTCTACTTAAGATTATTTTTGAAATATTTAAGAATATGTTCAGGAAACAAAGCCTCTCTTGGTGCTAGAACAACGGGTACAATTTACTTTCTTCTAGAGTAGAAAATTTTTCCGACAGTGAAACGTTGAAAACTTTTGTGCCTTAAAAATAGTGTTACTAGAAACAATAACGAAAAAAATCCCTCTTTGTGGCACAAGATGGCGCCAGAGAGCCAAAGTGGGGCTGGATCCGCTCCCAGCGCGGAGAGCCGCTTGAAAAGGGGGCGGCCTGGGCGGCATGGACCGCTTGGGTGCAGAGACCGGGCAGCTCGGGTGCTGCGGGGCGGAGGGGAGCTAGCGGCCGCCCTTGGCCCATCCTCACAGCCTCCGCTTTCTCCAGGAAGCCTTTTCACAAGCTTCCACAGGCTTTGGCGGCAGGCAGGGCACGATCCCCAGGACCTCGAGGTCTGTGAGGTGGCCTTGAGGTTGGCCTTAAGGAGTAGACTGAGAAGGCGGGAGGACAAAGCAGAGGAGGAGCCGCTTCCTCAGGCAGCTCCTTTTTTTTTTTGACTCGGGATCTCATTCTGTCACGCAGGTTGGAGTGCAGTGGCAAGATGGTGGCTCACCAGTCTCGACCTCTTGGGCTCTGGTGATCCTCCCGCCTCAGTCTCTGGAACTACAGGCACACACCACCACGCCTGGCTAATATTTTTATTTTCTGTAGAGATGAGGTCTCATTCTATTGCCCAGGCTGGTCTCGAACTCCCGAGCTCAAGCGATTCTCCTGCCTTGGCCTCCCAAAGTGCTGGGATTACAGGTGTGAGCCACCATACCTGGTCCAGGTTGCTCCTTTTTTGTATTTTTTATTTTAATATCTCTATATATTTTGAGACAGGGTCTCACTGTGTCACCCAGGCTGGAGTGCAGTGGTGCGATCATAGCTCGCTGCAGCCTTGAACTCCTAGCATCAAGCAATCCTCTTGCCTCAACTTCCCAAGGTGCTGGGATTACAGGTGTGAACCACTGCTGGGTCAGGCTCCCCTGATAGAGCTTTGCCCCGCAGTGCCTCTGATGAATGAACTCAAGCAAATGGTGAAGGATCTTTGCTAACAGGAGGCCATAGGAAGGGAGAAGAAACAGGGATACCCATGTGGGAAGGTGGAGAGGAGGAGGGAAGTGGCTCTTCTGTTATCAGAACTCAGCATACCTGGGCTGGTCAATAAACAGCTGTCTGCTTTCCTCTCTGGGCCTCAAGTTTTTCTTTTCTTTTCTTTTTTTTGAGTTGGAGTCTCATTCCGTCACGCAGGCTTGAGTGCAGTGGCACGCTTATGGCCACCGCAGCCTTGACCTGCTGGGCTCAGGCGATCCTTCCGCCTCAGCCTTCCAAGTAGCTGGAACTACAGCTGCAAGCCACCATGCCTGGCTAATTACTGTAGAGATGAGGTCTTGCCAAGTTGCTCAGGCTGGTCTCGAACCCCTGGTCTCAGGCAATCCTCTTGCCTCGGCCTCTCAAAGTTCTGGGATTACAGGCTTGAACCACTGTGCCTGGCCAGCCCCCAAGTTTTTCAATGAAGAAATTGGTTTTTAAAAATTGCAGTAGAATATACAAAACCAAAAAGTGAGCAACTTAACCATTGTTAAATGCACAGTACAGTGGTGTTGAATACATTCACAATGTGCAACTGTCACCTCCAGAACTCGTTTCATCTTGCAGGACTGAAACTTTATACCCATTAAACAACAACTTCCCATTCCCCCTTCCCCTGCAACCATTATTTTACTTTCTGTCTCAATTAATTTGACCATTCTAGGTACCTCCTATAAGTGGAATCATACAGTATTTGCCCTTTTGTGACTGGCTTTTTCACTTAGCACTTTGTCCTCAATGTTCATTCATGTTGTAACCTGTGTCAGACTTTCTTTTCTTTTTAAGTCTGAATGATATTCCATTGTATGGATATACCACATTTTACTACATTTATGTGTGGACCATTTTAAACTATCCATTCATCCATTGATGGACACTTGGGTTGCTTCTGCCTTTTGGCTATTGTGAATAGCGTTGCTTTGAACGAGGGTGTGCAGCTAGGCTCATGGAGTCTCTGTTTTTAATTCCTTTAGGTGTATCTCCAGAATTGCTGGGTCATATGGTAATTTTGTGTTTCATTTTTTGAGGAACCACCCTATTTTTTTCCATAGCCATGCACAATGGTTTCAACTTCTCCCCATCTTCATCAACATTTATTATTTTCTGTTTAAAAAATTAAAAAAAAAATTTTATAATAGCCATCCCAGTGGGTATGAAATGGTACCTCATTGTGGTTTGGATTTGCATTTCCTGGAGAAATTGGTTTTTATTTCCTTTTTTTTCTTTTTGAGTCTGAGTCTCTTGTTGTCCAGGCTGAGTGCAATGGCACACTCACAGCCACCATAACCTTGACCTGCTGGGCTCAGACAGTCCTTCTACTTCAACCCCCCAAATAGCTGAGACTACAGGCACGTGCTACTGTGCCTGGATAATTTTTTGATTTATTGTAGAGATGAGATCTCGCGAAGTTGCCCAGGCTGATCTCGAACCCCTGGACTCAGGCAATTTCTCTTGCCTCCACCTCCCAAAGTGCTGGGACTACAGGTTTGAGTCTCTGTGACTGGATTATTTATTTACTCTTTTTTTGTTTTTTGAGTTGGAGTCTCACTTTGTCACCCAGGCTGGAGTGCAATGGCACACTTGCGGCCACCCCAGCATTGACCTGCTGGGCTCCGTCGATCCTTCCACCTCAGCCTTCCAAGTAGCCGCAACTACAGGTGCGCGATACCATGCCCAGCTAATTTTTGATTTATCGTAGAGACGAGGTCTTGCCAAGCTGCCCGGGCTGGTCTTGAACCTTCGGGCTCAGGCAGTCCACTCGCCTCAGCCTCCCAAAATGCTGGGATTGCAGGCTGAGCCACCAGGCCTGGCCTTTATTTAATTTTTAAGCCTTACAGTCTTTCTTTAGTTAGGAGTTTGTGCAGAATGGCTCGGTCGGGACCGTTGGGTGTGGTGGGTGACAAGTCTGAGGGAGAGTTGTAGCACCCTGGTGGATTCTTTGTGATATTGGTGAGTCACAGCTGTCCTTAATCTCCTTGTCTTTACCTGTTAGCTGGGGCTCACAGTAACTCCTTCCACACTGGTGGGCTGGAGGCAGACATCAGATAAGGCATATAAAGCTGTCAACACAGTTCCTGGCACACAGTAAGTGCTCAAAAATGGGAGCCATGTATACAGAAGCCCAGTGCATAAACTAGTGGATCATGAAGGTGCTTAAGTCAATATGGCAGCAGAGGGGCTTCCAGCTCCCTTCATCAATACCCTCCAATACCAAATTGCTGATATCCTGTTCCCATGTGAGGCCTTGTCAGCAGTGAAGGGCCCATGCTGAGTCCTATGCTCAGTGGTTTCTAGGCTCCTTCTCAGTGCCAAAGTCCAGACCTGTCATTGGAGTTCACTGAACTGATCACGTCGAGTCTTGGTTGGAACAGATCAGTGTCACCCAGTAGCACCCCAGGCCCTGGGTGCCATTCGAGGCTCTTGGACTACAATCCCTTGCTCTGGATGATAACATCCAAGCCAGGGTTCCTGCCCGGAAGGCTCAGGAACAGACGGAGCAGGACACCTGGATGACACCCAGTGCTTGATCTGCCCAGCAGAGCTTCCTCTGTGAAAGGCTCCTCCCTGGGGCAGGGATAGGAACTGGCAGGCTTCATAAAGATGCAAAGCGTTATCATCGCTGGACACGCGGACGGATGCTTGGAGAAAATGGGTCATGTCAGACTTCATTAAATGTGTTCGCCCTCTGCAATCTGAACAGTTCACAGAGGAGTTGGAAAGTTTGGGAGGAGAGAGAGGCTGGATTGGGACACGGGTCCTTTTTTCTTCCAAGGAGCTGGTGATAACTTTGTGGTTTTTGGTCTTGGCCAGATGGTTTCTGTTTACAGTACAAGAACAATCCATAAAGGAAGAGATAGTATCTCCACTTGGCAATTAGAGAGCAGCAAAAACAGTCCTGCTCACCAGAGGCCAAGCTGGGGTGGGCAGGCTGACGGTTTGGAGGGCAGAGAGGTGAAGGGAGGGCTGGCTGGGGAGGGTGGTGGCCAGGACTCAGCGGTGAGATTTCACATGGTACTGGTCACTGCTTGAGGTGGGTGTGCTGCAAATACATTTTTCCTGGAGAAAGAGAGTCACAGCAGAAGATCCCTCAACCTTTTGGAGGTGCTGAGGGGTGAGGCCTGGGATACCCCTTCTGGCATGCAGTAACTATTTACGGAGTCTATGAATTTGATCTGCTCTTTGCCCTGAAAGGCCTGGTGGTGAAGCAGCTAGACTAGACTCAAGTTAGGGGAGGGAGGATACAGGCAAATCTGGTCAGGGAGTATAGCCTGGAGGAGGTGATGTGCGAGCTGGGTCCTGAGGGATGCATAGGAGTTTAGCTAGATGCACTGGAAAGCAAGGAGCAGAGATGGGTGGTCTAGGTTTAGGCAGAGGAAACAATTCATGCAAGAGCTCAAAGGTGAGCAATGATGTTGGAGAGCCACATGGCTGGAACATAATGTTTCCTGTAGTGGTTGTGTAGGCATAAGTCGAAATTGAAGAGGGAAGCAGGGCCAGGTCATGCCGGGCCTTTCATGTCTTGGAAGTCTTACTAGGGAGTTTGACTTTTGTTTTGAAGACAGTGGCGGTCCACTGGAGGGAGGGTTTGAAGCAAGGGGTGACATGTTAAGACATGGCTTTTCCACGATCGTGGAAACTAGACAGGGGGGCAAGACTCAGGCAGGTGCCGGGACTGCCTTGTCTGGACCTGGCCACTCTTGTTCCTGGGTAGGGATGGAGTCAGAGCTAAGATAACAGAAGTGGAAATAGCTCCTTTCCACTGCCCAGCTCTAGGGGGCGCTATTGTCATGGACCACAGTGCGAACGAGACCCCTGAGGCCCGCATAGTGCACTTCCTGTGGCATCTCTGTCCTGTGAACAGCCTGAAGACTGAAGAGGCTCAAGAGGATACATGATGGAGGTTTGATTGAAGTCAAAGATGACTCGCAGGTACCTCACTTGGTGCCTTGAGGGTGAGGGGATATTGGTGCCATTCACGGAGTCAAAGGAAACAGGAAGTAAGCAGGCCTGGGAGGCCATGCCTGGGAGGAACTAGGGGAGCAGAGGGGAGGCAGGGTGTGGTGTCGGCACAAAGTCCTGGAGAGAAGGGATTCTTTCCCATCTGTCTGCCTCACAGCACCTGGTACCCAGCTGTGCACATGGTGGCCTCTCGTGACTCATCCAGGGGCCGATCCAGGCCCTCAAGGCAGTTCGTGTTAGGGTTGGGAATGGCAGATGGTTTGGGGGTCAAGAGCTAGCAGCGAAAAGAGTGAGTGCCACAAAAGAGCCTCAGAGTTCACCCTGTGTTTTCTTCAAGGTGCCATCGAACAGGACCTACGGGGGTAGCTGGTCATTATGGGATCATTCCCCACTTCCAGAACAAATAGACAAAAAAAAGCCCAAAGCACATGGGTTGTAGAACCGAATTCAAGCCAAATGCAAGCAACCTCGCTTTGCGTGTAGCCAGGGGTCTTGGAAGACTCCAGAATGAGACACCCTGTGGAACCTGGTGTTTGGCTTATTACCCCGGGAAGGACCCCTTCCTGTCTGGGAAGGGACGGTTACTACCTTCTGTTTCCATTCCGGGAAAAGCTCAACTCCACATTTGTCTCAGGGTCAATCGTTCTGCAGAGAACATTAAAAGCCTCCATAAGAGAGACATCATAGATTTCGTTGGTTGTAAACCTCAAAGATGAATTTTTCTATCATATTTTATGAGTATGGGTTTTAAAGCCTTCATAACTCAGGGCTGCCCTCTCCAGTACCCACGCACATCCTCCTAAGGTGGTGATTTGTGTTGTTAACTCAGCCAGAAGAAGACCTCCAACAATGCATGATGACTCAACATACAGAACTGACAGAGGCAATCACCTATTCCTCCCCTCCAACCCCATAGATGGCAGAGAGAAGATTTGGCTGTTTCCTTTGAGCTTCTCAGCCCATAGGAGGGATCCTCTGTGTGGAATCTGTGAGTAGATGTGAGATGCTGGGGCTCCCAGCAGTATCCAAAGACCCCCAAAGTTAGAAAGAGTAGATTCCATAACGTGAATTTTTGAAGGCTTAGTATCTTCCAGGAACTCATATCAAAGGCTGGAGAAGGGAGGAAATAAACAAAACCACAGTTTGTTGAAGCTGGACAGAATCTTTGGAATCATTTGCCCCAGTTTGTTAAATTTATAGATGGGCCACCAAGGCCTGATCACATTTGAGGCTTTCCTCAAGGTTATCCAAAGGTCTCTAACACTTAAAAATCATTTTTTGATGTACAAAAGCAAAGTTTCTTTTGTTAAGTAGGGCGATTAAATGAAACACATGCCTTCATTTGTGGCCTATTAATAATCCAAAAGTTTTCTTCTGCCCTAAATGAGGAAACCTCATTAACGAACGGGGCTTTTAAGAAGCCGCAAAGCGTGGTCCGTTTCCCCCTGCTTAGAAGGACAGTGGCAATTACAGCTCACGGCTCAGGCGGCAATTCTCTGTGCCTTCTCTGGGTTTGTGAGAGATTAGTCATTAATGAGACACTAATGATCCAGCTCCCCAACTTGACTGGCGTTCACTTGTGCCCTTCCTTGAAGAGGTGAAGATTCTTCTTTTTGGTTTTTCTTCCTAACCTGTGTGGTGAATTCAGGCCAACCCTGGTGCAACAGGCAGATTTGCAAAAGCTGGTCAGACTAAACCCCTACCACTTCGGCAAGACGATTTCTCCAAGGACTGTGTTTCCCCAACCCCAGACTGTGAACATGCATTCCATATGCTTTGGAGAACGGGTTCTCACTCCCTGGAATGTTGGTCTCCCCTCACCCCTTTCTGTCAGAGAATGTGTGACCTGAAAAAGATCTGCTCAGTCACATTCTGTTTACCTGGCTTGGCCTCAGAGTTGGAACATTCATCCCTTTGCCATTGGGGACATTTGTTTCAAAACAAAGGGTTGACCTTTCCCTTCAGGCATGAGCAGCACCATTTATTTTTACTTTCTCGATGGAAGTGGTATCGTGTCTATACCACATATATACAGCTGCTAGCTTGTGCCCAATCATGCCACCTCAGCAGGTGCCTAATTGCCTGAGTTTGGGTTCCCCTGAAGCAAATCCTGAAGCACATGGTGGAGAATTGGAGGAAGTGAGACAAGGCAGCCTGTGAAGGGTTGTTGTGACGCCCACTTCCACTGTGGGCACTGGAGGTTGACCCTGCAGGGAGCATGGGAGGTGATAGAGAATTACCCCACCAGAGAGACGAGCTGGGGTTTTTATACTTCAACTTGTCAGCGGTTGACTGAGAGCTGGGGCAGGGGGTAGGAGTGCTGATTCCACTGCATACCTGCCGATCTGCAGTTTTGAGAGTGCCCCAAGGGAAGAGATGATGCCCTGGTAGTTGGCAGTTGGGGAGTATGGGCGGGGCATGGGCAGGAGCCATGGAATCTGTAGATATTACATCATTATCACGATTCTTTCCCTCTCCCTTCGCTCTTATTTTCTGCCTTAGTGCTAAAGTCTGTCTTAAAAACTTTTGGCACACCTCCAGCCATCAACAATCAACCAAGATTCCACTCCAAGGTCTGTATCTTCTCTTATTTTGTCTAGGGTCCCACCTCACCCAGGCTGTATGAGGCTTGGTTTTCTCTTGTAGCAATGAGCTAGAATACAAAAGTGGGTTTCTGTGGACCTCACACATTTTCTCTCCACTAGGTTATAGCTGGGACAAGATTTCACTGATGATTTAAAAACTGGTCTTCTAAGTGTTCCCCCTGCACACTGAAGATCTCCAAGTCCCGAGTCCCCCAGCTGCCTCAATGACTTGGAAGAGGAAGCTAGAACACACAGCTGGGTGTTCCTTAGACTTCCAGAACCCTAAGCCAGTTGCGGAACCTTCTGGAACGCACTCTGGGACTTGCTGCCTACCTTCAGTAGGAGACCGGGAAATTCTGGCCCTACACATCCATGTTCATAGCAATATTATTCACAATAGCCAAAAGGTGGAAGCAATCCTCGTGTCCATATTATTCATCCTTAACAGGGAAGGAGATTTAGACACGTTACAACATGGATGAACTTTGAGGACATTATGCCGGGTGAAATTTGTCCACACACACACACACACACACACACACACACACACACACACACACACATACTGTATGATTCTACTTACATGCAACTCCTTGAGAGTCAAATTCATAGAGACAGAAGGTACACTGGTGGTTGCCAGGGGCTGTAGGGAGGGGAAATAGGGAATCATTGTTTAATGGGCGTAGAGTTTCAGTTTTACAAGATAACATGCGTTCTGGAAATGGATTGTGGTGATGGGAGCACAACCCTGTGGATGTATTTAATACTACTAAACTGTACACTTAGGCTAGTTAAGATGGTAAATTTTATGTTATGTGTATTTCACCACAAAAAAAAACTTAAAAAAAAAATTTAGAAAGACACTGGTCCTACCCCTGCAGAGCAGGAGGCTCAAGGGAGAGCTGCATCTCACAATTTACTTTGGAGACAACTGAACATCCATGACATGTGTCAAAAGATGCTGTCTGGACCTGACCTGGGCAGTGGCTGCCCCTGTGTCCTGCCTCATTTGCACATCTGTGTCTGTCCACTGCTCCCTCCTCATTTGTCCTTCTCTCTGCTTTTTCTCTATTTTGGGGGTCTCAGTCTATCTTTTTCCTAATAAATAAAAATGTAAATTGCATGTAACATATAATAATGCATCTATTATATTAAATATAAGAATAACAACCATCTTAGACTGAGCTTCCTCAGAAGCTGACCTAGAGATAGGATTTGAGTGTAAACAGGTAATTTAGGACACAGTCCCGGGGAACGTCACTAGGGGAATGGGAAGGTGAGACAGAAAAGGGAAGGAAGCCAGTAGGGCAAGTTGAAGAGCCAGTTCTTGCTGTGGGTACCTGGGACATGGCACCTCTGAGGTGGATTCTTTGTCACCACCTGCCTTCCTTCATCAGTTGAGAGTTGCACCTAGTATCTCCTGCTTGCACGGGTGGAGCAGACTCTGAGCCCTCAGGAGAGTCACTGGGAATGACGAGTGCTGGGGACCTGGGGCAGCTGCAGCCACCGTGGGGGCAGTTTGAGCCTCTGCTCTGTGCTTGGGGCTTCACACGCTGTCGCTGACCTGATTCTCACACTCCACTTCCAGGCATTTCACAGAGGAGGAAGAAAGGAGTAAGCAGCTTGTCCAAGGTCACACAGCTTGTGTGGTGGCCTGTCTGGCTCCAGAGCCTGAGCTGTTTGGCTGGTGCTTGCTTTGAGGTGTCCTGTCTGGCTCCTGGTTCACCGGTCAGCCTTGGGGGCATCTCTTGTGAGCAGCTCTCCTGGGGAGCTCCAGTTCTCTCACCTAGTCTTCCAAGGGCTGTTTATTTGAGACAATACAAGAAGTCACTAAGCCTACTTTTCTGAGGAGGTCTTGAAGGACCAGAGAGGTTGAGAGGCCTCCCAAGAGGCCCCCAGCTGAACAGTGATAGGGTGGGGCTTCTGGGTCATTTGACTCTACAAGTAGTATGTTTTCACTGTGTTGGGATTTGGTGAAACAGGCATCCACTGCTAGGCGAGTATAAACTAGTGGCATCACAATGGTGGGCATTATAGTTAATATTGATCAAAATGACAAATGTACATGGCCACACACCCTGCAGTTCCACTTCTGGGAGTTGATCATGCATGTACACTTGCATGAGTGTGAAATAATTTATCATTCAGTGGGCCTCTGCAGTATTGTTTCACTAGTAAAAGACTGGAAATCACCTAAATGAACACCAGTAGGGGACTAGCTAAAGCAGGTATGGGTCATCCATGCAGTGAAATGTAGTGAAACGACCACCAGTAGGTGGACTAGCAGGTATGGTCGTCCATGCAGACAGGAAGAAGGTGAGGAAGCTCACTGTGTATTTATTTGCTAGGAGAAGAATCCCAAGGGGCAGAACAGTGTGTCCAGTGTGCTATAAGTTGTGTAAAGAAATAACTTGTGTGTGTATCTATTGATGTGTGTCTCTGGTAGGATACCCAAGACACTAGCAATACCGATAACCTATGGGCGGGAACTGGGAGGCTGGGGCCAGGAGAGGGAGGTAAACTTTTTCTGAATACCTTTTGATATCTTTTGGAATTAAATCATATGGACATATTGAATACCTACTCAAATTTAAATTCCATCTGTTATTTCTGTTATGTCGCATTTCACTCTGAAATCCTGGTTTCCTCATCTTAAAATGAGAAAAACAGTACTTGTTTCAGAGCGTGATGACTGTGATATGCATTCCTTTAGAGCACTAACCACTACCCTTAAACACTTAATTTTAGAAGGGGTTGAATTGCTCTGTCTCCACTGCTCAAGAAGAAGCATCATGAAGGCAGGACCTGTGTATCACTTGTTTACCACTCCATCTCTGGGCCTGTAGTCGGTGGGCGCTAAACATAAATTTTTTTTTTTTTTTGAGTTGGAGTCTCACTCTGTCACCCAGACTGGAGTGCAGTGGCTGCTCCCGGCCACCGCAGCCTCGACCTGCTGGGCTCTGGTGATCCTTCCGCCTCACCCTTCCGAGTAGCTGGAACCAGGCGTGCACTACCACACCTGGCTAGTTTTTGATTTATTGTAGAGATGAGGTCTCGCCAAGTTTCCCAGACGGGTCTCGAACCCGCGGGCTAAGGCAATCCACTCACCTCAGCCTCCCAAAGCATAGGATTAAAGGCTGAGCCACTGAGCCCGGCTCATAAATTTTTTTTGAATGTTTAAGTGAATGAAAGAGTTTTGTTGATGAGAACATGCTCTTTATGTCTTTGCTGTTATCATTGATAGGATCAAACTGCATAAGTGATGCTTAGAAGTTCAGAGGCCCCACTCCAGCCAGATGATCTAGGATATTGTTTTACAGTTGTCTTTTATCCTGAGCACTACACCTGGATGTAATTCAGGACCCAGGCAGGCCCCATTCTTCATAGCAGTCCTGATCTAGGGTCAGATTCCAGCTCTGCCATTTCTTAGCTTTGTGACCACGGGCAAGTTACGGAACCTCTCTGTGTTCCAGCTTCTTCATTAGCAAATGGGAGAGTGGCAAAAGAAATTGCCACTTCCATTTTCTATATGTCATTTTCCCGTTTCTGTACATAAATCTTCTTTCACCACGTGACTGCACCGGAGTCTCTCTGAACCGATTCTGGTTCCGGGGCTGCCTGCCTAGCCAATTGCTCTTTGCTCAATTAAACTCTGTTAACCTTAACTTGTCTGTGGGGTTTCTTTTGAGTTATTTTCTTTCTCAACACCTGAGTCTTCATATAGTCTGTGAGTTCACTGAAGAACCACTTGGCTCTTTGCTGGCCTCTCCTGTGAAACCTGCTTTTCTTCCCTTCCTTCCCCCCCACCCAAGTACAACTTGGTCAGGGTTTGCTAAAGTCCTGGCACCAGTTGTCAGTGGCCAGGGAAGGTGAAGGCAGGATGTCCGGAGAGCAAGGGCATGCCTTGGAAACCCTCTGCTTTCTGTTTGAGCTGTTGTGAAGAGACACTTTTGCTGCAAGCTTACTGTCTGTTATTGCTGAAAATTGTGGCTCGAGTGTCCTGGATGAAGATGCACATAGGAGATGGGCAATTGGGGCCTGGACTGCTCAGAACAGCTTCATCTTTGCATGGCATCAAATCCACAGGGAGCTCAGCCACACCTGATTAAAGTGCATTGAGAGAGTGGCCTGGACGAAATTTTATCAGCGTCCCATCTGCATTCTGATCACCTGTGTTCTCGGTCGTTCTCTGCCAGGTCAGGGGATGCAGCAGCTGCCTGCTGCCCTTACCCTTCTGAGTTTTATTGGTCTCATGCATGTGCATTGCAGCCATTGAGCTTCCAGCAATGCTGGGAAAGTTCTCTGGCTCCTGGGAGGCTGAATGCTAGTGGGAGATGGCTCATTAGTGCCAGACTTTCTCCAAGGAGTTGTGTGTGCCCATTTGAGGTGCCTCCTTGAGAAGACACTGACTACTCTGGGCTGGCTCATGGGAGCTTGACCAGGTGGCTGCCACAGCCAAACTCAGAAGATGGCAGAAGCTTGGATCCCCAGTGCCTGGGCTCAGAAGCGCAAGTGAATCTGCTTTCTTTTCAGGAATCTCTAGGCACGTTTGCTTTTCCATGTGCCTTCTTTCCTGACACAAGATAACCTCTTATCACAATAAAGTGAAACCTCAGTATTCACTCTTCCTGTCCCCAACCCCATGTGGGGCAGCCATATGGAAATAGCGGTAAACCAAATCACCACTGTATTTCAAAAACAGAAGACAGGACCGTGGTTGACAGCAACCTGAAGGGGAGAGCAGGGGAATCTTCAAATCTTAAGATTTAGTTCCTTATCTGCTGGATCATGGGGGCAGGCTGGAGAAAGAACTGGAATGTCTGACAGTGGTTGCTCTCCTTTGCTTTGAAGTCTCCATATCCCATGGGTCATGAATAACAAAGAAAAAATAATTCACAACTGGGTTCTTCAGCTTTTCAAAATAGGAAAAAGTCAAACCAACCAAAAAACAAAAAGAGCCCCTAATCTCCTGCCTCCACACCTCACCTTCTAAAAGCAAAGCATGAAGTAAAAGTGACTAACTGGTAGATTACAGGTTGAATCTGGCCTGCTGATTGCTGATGCATCTTTGTTTGGTCCACACACTGGTTTTGTTTTGTTTTGTTTTTTTGTTTTTGGGGTTTTTTTTGAGCCAACACTTAAATATTGGGGAATTTTAAATAACAATCCAGAAAATCTAGAATTTCTGACTGCAATTGATGTGTAAAACCAGAGACACGCAGTTGCATGGGGACAGTCAGCTTAGCTGGTCTCTGACCCATTGCAGGCATCTGAGTTGGCTATTTCTTATGTAAAAACCTTGCAAGTGGAGTAGTGGGTTGTGACTCTGGTGTTCTTGGATTCTTCTGCAGATTTGTCCATCCACTTAACAGTCTTGGCTAATTTTATTAACCCTTTTTCTGTGTTCATATTACAGTTATCAAAGGTAATCTTACATTTGAGTCTCTCTGCTGAGATCCTGGCTTACATAACTTTACTGTTTGGTTTTAAGTTATATGGCTTTGTATATTTATGAATGTTCTGATTTGAATGTCTTTGAGAAAGTGGGAAAGTGTAAGATTGCAAACTATGGCATTTTTCTTCAGTTTGTAATTGAACTTTAAGATTTGTTCTACAACCTTGGGCCATGTCAACTTGATAGATTTTATTTGTTTGCTTTTAAAATAAATTTATCTGTTTCATCTAAGTTGTATTTTTTGACACAAAGTTACTCATAATTTTCCTTTATTGTCCTTCTACTGCCTGCAGGGTCTGTAGTGATGTCCCCTCTCTCATTTCTGATATGGAATTTGTATCTTTTTTTTAACTGGTCAATTAACTTATTCTTAGTTATATTTTAAACTAGATATTAAACTTAATTCTTAATATAGCTATTCTTTGGCTGTGTCTACATATGGCCACACATACTGTCTGCAATATCTCAGATTCTCTCAACTGCCCTCCTGTTTTCTGAAGGTATCAACCACCCTCAGGACCATATTACAGCCACCACTGTGGCCAACTGTCACCTGCCCTGGGAGTGCTGGGCCCAATTCTTCCCTGCTGTGTGCAGCTGACCAAACAGCCATATGCCTGGAGTTTCTGTTTCTTCCTGCTGTTTCTGATTCTGAATAAACAGAAGTACTGTCTGGGCACCGTGGTTCACGCCTGTAATTCTAGCATGTTTGAAAGCTGAGGCAGAAGTATTTCTTGGGACCAGGAGTTTAAGACCAGCCTGGGAAACATAGCAAGACCTTGTCCCTACAAAAAAAAATTAGTTGGGCATGGTGTCATGTGCCTGTAGTACCAGTATTGGAGAGGCTGAGGCAGAAGCATTGCTTGAACCCAGAAGTTTGAGGCTGCAGTGAGTTATGACTGCACCACTGTACTCCAGCTTGGGTGATGGAGTGAGACTCTGTCTCTAAGATAAAATTAAAAGCAACAACAACAACAACAACAATCCACAGGATCACCACTGTAGTGTGGGGTCTGGCATGTGCAAGCTCAGGGGATGTATACCCTGAGAGGTGAACATTGACGAGTGGGAAACTGGAGATGGAGTGTGCTGGCAAGGGAAGGGACAAGGGGGCTCATTCTCAGGGTCACACCTGTGTCTTAGGCATCTCACAGGCCTCCACCTTGCCTCTGTCCTGGAGCTCCCCTCCTGCTTTTCTCCCATGGACTGCTTTCTGAGAGCCAGTTTCTCCTTGCAGCCCATCTGAGTTCCCATGTGTGGAGTAAATCCACCTGCCTGGTGACCTGTTGTATCTCTTTGTGGCTTGTGGTGAAGTAGAGGACAGCTGTACCTCTTCCTTCAGTCCTTTCCCTTCTTCTCATCTTTAAACATTAGAACATCAGGGACGTTATCTCCCAAATAAAGTGTAAGTACCTTAACCCTTGCCTCAGGCTCTGTTTTTCAGAGAACGTGGGCTGAGACAGTATAAAAGACTAAAGACAAAATGCTAGATGAATTTGGCTGTCACTTTTTAATGAGATACTGTAGTAGGTAAAAAAAATCATTTACTTCTGATCTTTTGATGAAAAAGCTTGAGGCCATTAATTGGACATTCACAGGCTGAATTTGATATATTTTCTTTGATCTCTCTCTCTCTCTTACTAATTGAGTCACCATTTAAGAATCTGGCAATTTCATGTAAAAATCCATTTTCTAAAACTTCTTTTGGAACACTGCGAAGATCTGATGATAAAGGCCAAAAACCCACCAGAGTTGGGCATTGGCTGCTCCCTCTTGATGGGGTGGGAGAGCCCATGCCAGCTGGTTGCAGTCCCAGCACCCCACAGTGAGACATATGCCCCTGCACGTGGCCCCTCTGTCCTCATTTATGGAATATGTCTGCCCCTTGCAGGTATTTGAATTTGACATCTCCAGGATAAAGGGAAATTCAGCTAGAAGTCTTGTTGGGATAGGAATTGCTTCTCAAAAGGTGTACATAAACACAGCTAATGGCTTATGGATTGCTGAATCATCTGGCCCAGTTAGAAATGTTCTTTGATTGATGGTAGGAGTCGGATCAAAAACTATGGGAGGACGTGCCAAGCTCCTTCCCGCATCTGCTGGGAAGGCTCTCCCTAACAAAATGATAATGCTTTCGAGAGCTCCTGAATCCTGAGAGAGAGAGAAAGAGAGAGAGAGAGAGAACTGTCAGCTTAGCACCAGTGGTACTATGAGGAAATTTGGTAACAAAGCCTCTGAGAATTAGAATATACAAATGTGGTATTGTGTGAGATCTGTGGCACCCCTTGGAGCATCAGATATATTGGCCCATTTGTTCCTGAATGATGGCGGCTGGTGGTAAATTACTGGCCAATATACTGATGCTTATTTCAGGATCTGTTATGTTCCTTCTCTCTGTCAGTTGGCCTCATTTTCTTCCTTTTCTTGGTTTCAATCTCTAGGTCTTCTTGGGCTTTGAAGTCAGAGTCGCCTGGGTAACTTGGCGAGACCTCATCTCTATAATAAATAAATTAAAAAAATTAGCCAGGCGTGGTAGTGCACACCTGTAGTTCCAGCTACTTGGAAGGCTGAGGTGGAAGGATCACTGGAGCCCAGCAGGTTGAGGCTGCGGTGGCCAGGAGTGTGCCACTGCACTCCAGTCTGGGCAACAGAGTGAGACTCCAACTCAAAAGAAAAAAAAAGAAGTCAGAGTCATCACTCTGGCCGTCTTTCACTCCCCTCCAGCCCCACCCGGGCTCTACATGATCTGGAAGCAACCGAGTTGAGTTGTAGAGAAATCACATGTAAAAACCAGCAGATGATTCCCGCCCTCTTTTCTCTATGACTGTCACCACCCCTTTATGGTTGAACAGCACTTCAATATTCTCAAAGTGACCTCCATCTTTCACCTTATTAGACCCCGCAGTTAGAGCAGGCCGAACTTCCTTTTTTTCTTTTTTTTTGAGTTGGAGTCTCACTCTGTCGCCCAGACTGGAGTGCAGTAGCCGGAACTACAGGCGCACGCTAATTTTTGATTTATTGTAGAGATGAGGTCTCGCCAAGTTGCCCAGACGGGACTCGAACCCGCATGCTTAGGCAATCCACTCACCTCAGCCTCCCAAAGGCGCGGGATTACAGACTGAGCCACCAAGCCCAGCTTGAACTTCCATTTGAGATGGAGAGTGAGTCACAGCAAGGCTAAGCGATTAGTCCCCTGCTGCTCAGCAAGGGAGCGGAAGAGTGGGGACTTGGCCCCAGGTCACCTGTGCTTTTCCCGTTTGACTTCCAACCTGTCACTGAGGACATTAACTACTGTAATTCCTCAGCTAGGACTGATGGAAACAGTGTTTTTCAAACTATGGGATGCAACCCAATAGTGAAATCAATCTAATGAGTGCAACCAGTTTTCACAAATAAAACAGAATAGAATGAATAATATCAAAGTACATCGCACATAAAGATAAATATTGTTTGGTAAAACTTTTGATGTAAGAGTGCTGCTGATCTGGTTTCCCGGGCTCTGGCTGTTGCTGGATCTGGAACAGGCTCACATGCCTTTAGAGTAGGATTTTGGATGCTGTGAAGCCTTATCAGTTGCTTCCACCTGAGTTTTAGGGAGATTTGATTTCAGTGACAGATTGTTGGAAAGCGTTGCTCTTGCACATCTGCTAATCCAAGGTGGGAATGTGCCTCACAGATGATAGGCTCGCCAATGTGCTTACAATATTGGACTAAAAAACCCCTCAAACCAAAAAACAAGTAAAAAACACTGGGTATCCCTTTCTAGAAAGACTAGAACCAAAAAGATCATAAGCAGTTATTGGCATAATGCTAATATATAAATTTTAAAAAAGAGCAATATTTTTATCCTCTACTCTGAGCATCCACACATGAACACATGGGCCAGCTGGTTGCTCCTGGGGAGTCAGGGCATACGTGCACACGAGTCTGTGCTGGGCAGAAAGTGGGGCTGGAAAAGGGCAAGAGCAGCTATAATCCGAGGAGTGAATGCGACTCGTAGGGTTGAGAAGGACAAGGTCAGTGAAGCTGAGAAGGCTTTCTCACAATCAGGAGAGTCACTACTAAGGGGCAGAATGTAGAACAGGCCAGAATCCATGACTTGTACCATGGAGAAGGGAGGGTGGTGAAGATTTGTTCCTAATTAGGTGCTGCCCAGCGTGTTGCAGGTAGTTTCCACTGAATATCTGGACAAATGGTTACAAGCATGCTTTAAAAAAAATTTTTTTTTTGAGTCAGAGTATCACTCTGTCACTCAGGTTTGAGTGCAGTGGCACAATCATGGCTCACCTCAGCATCAACCTTCTGGGCTTAAGTGATTCTCCTGCCTCAGCCTCCCAAGTAGCTGGGATTACAGGTGTGAGTGGCTGTGTCTGGCCTGGTTACGGTTATGAATGACTAAGCAGTTGATTTACACTGGGTCATTGAGAAAAACCAATAAGTAGAAGCCAATCAATCAAAAATGGTGGTTAATAAATAATAAATTTCTTTGGACACAGAGCGCTCTTTCTAATTGATTGCCTCTTTGGCAAACTTTTCTTGCAGATGTCCTGTGGGAGAATTACATATGCATAAATCATACTTAGTCGAAAGGAGAATATTCTTTTAAGGATATGTATAGTAGAATCCATCTGTGATTTTTACTACATATGTCAATTTTTTTCTTCTGTTGGACTATACCTCTGAAAAGGAAGTCAATGAAAAAATGGAATGATTTATAAACATTCATTTTTACCTAAAAGTTTTTCAACTGATAACTAATAACTAAAAATACAGTGACAATGAAGTTGATAACAATGGTGAAATGAGGATTGACTGCTTATTAAAATAAAGGATAGGCAAAAAATTAGCTGGGCGTGGTGGCGCGCGCCTGTGGTTCCAAGCTACTTGGACGGCTGAGGTGGAAGGATTGCCTGAGTTCAGCAGGTCGAGGCTGTGGTGGCTGTGAGAATGCTACTGCACTCCAGCCTGGCTGATAGAATGAGACTTTAACTCAGAAAGGAAGGAGAGAAAGAGAGAAAGGAAGGAAGGAAAGGAAGAAAAGATAGAGGAAGAGACATAAATGACCTGGGACCTATGAAGAAGTTGGGCTGGGGCAGAGAGACAGAAGCAAGCAGGTGAGAGAGACAGAGAGAGCATGATATCCTAGTGACCTCAGCCTTCTTCACCTTCCATCCTCTTGGAAGCTTTTCTTCTGCCAGCACTGATTTCCCTTTATCCATGTCTCATGGCTCCCAGGAAACTTGATTTCCCTTCCTCTAATATGACTTATTAAACTTGGATTCATTAAAAAAACTAAATATTTCTTTTTTTTTTTTTTGAGTTGGAGTCTCATTCCATCACCCAGGTTAGAGTACAGTGGCACACTCATGGCCAGCCCAGCGTTGAGCTGCTGGGCTCTGGCGATCCTTCCACCTCAAGCCTTCCAAGCAGCCAGAACTACAGGCGCATGCAACCATCCCAGCTAATTTTTTTTTTATTATTTATTGTAGACAGAAGGTCTCGCCAAGTTTCCTGGGCTGGTCTCGAATCTGCGGGCTCAGGCAATCTACTTGCCTTGGCCTCCCAAAGTGCTGGGATTACAGGCTGAGCCACTGAACTCAGTCAAAAAAGACAACTAAATATTTCTATGCACATGAAGCATACAGAAAAAACCTAGAGAAAAAAGATAAAATATAATAAAAGTATAAATATATAAAATATATGAGTATAAGATATAATATAGATATAATAGAAAAAATAAAACATTTATATATTACACACACACACACACACACACACACAAACATATACCAGCCCAGGGCTCTTACTGGAAGGACACATGTGGCCCACGACACCAACCTCTTCTGTTTTCGTTTGTTTTCCTCCCCTGTTGACCTGTGGCTGACTTCCCTTCCTGTTGCCACACTGAGCTTTCGTGATGGTGGTGGCTGACAAAGAGAGGGCCATGGGCATGGCTGGACAGAGAAAGGGCAGGGAGATGGGGAGGATGGAGGTTTTGAGTCCAGAGTGATGGCAAACAAACAGCAAGGGTTGTCTTGTCGTGTGCAGTTCCAGAGAGGAGGAGAAACACCAGACCGCATGCTGTGCTAATTCAAAGGCACATTAGCCACTTGCCCCACCCCCTCACTGTGTCTCAGATCTTAAGCTTACTTGAAGATGGGCCAGTTGACAGTTGGTGTTTGGTTCTCAGGGGAGGTGCCAAGCAAGAACAGAAATATCTCCATGGAAAGTCTCCTGCCTCTGCCTCCGTGTTTTCTCAATGGTGACAAAGTTGCAACATGCCTTAATTGATAAACTGTGAAGGGGAGAGAGAAGGCAACTATTATGATATCGCTTGGGCCAAACACTTAGTAAAGGACTACCTCTCCCACCGCCAACCTTTGTCTGGCCAGCTGCTCAATGGAAGGGAACGTGTCCTAAAAGACAAAGCCTCACATGGGTCTGTTCTGCCAATGCTGTAAAACCAGAGGCCCTGAGAGCCAAGTCTTGCTGGCATGGGCTACTGACCAATGGCCACACCGGAGCTAGTGCCCTCTGGAACATATGATAATTAAATTGAGCATCTGGTTAACTAAACTCTTCAGTAACCACTGGACATATTTCAATAGTGTGTGTCTGGATTTCAGTTGCATCAACCCCTGGGATGAAAATTGTAGAGTGGCATGGCCAGAAGCGTCCAAGTTCCTCAGATCTCCCAACGGGGACATCCAGTGGTGACTTTCAAAATTTCTGTTTGGGGTGAGGGGATTTAGGGCAGCAACTGTGTTGGAAGGGTTTTGTTTTGAAGCTGTATTCACATAGGCCTTAAAAAGACTGAGAAAACCTCAGTTTCCCTTATCAAAAGAACGTGGTGGTAGTAATGGGTTGATGGAGATTTGGGTGTGTGTGACTGCTGTACCCCCAGCTCCCATCCACCGCTTGCTATTGCCAGTAGAGTCAGTGACACAATGAGTCGAGGGAGATCCCCAATATTCAGACTAGGGATGAGCGAGTCCCTTGGCCAGTTTGAAGAGAGGACTGTGGCCTCTGCACGCTTCATTTAAAAAAAAAAAGGTTCTGCCCCCAAGTTTTCTTTCTCTGTTCCCTTCTTCCCCACTATATTCTTTGAGATGTTCTCCTCTATACTGCCTGCGTTGTCATCCTCCTGAATTTTCACCATAATCTGGCCAATGGCATTTTTCTGACTCATTCTCTTCACACGAGAATACAAGATGGACAGAGCATGATCTTCAGTCTACTTTGGTGGCCCTCCTGTGTCCTCAGTCACCATTTGGACATTAATGCTAACCCTCAGAATCCTTTGCAGTTAAACCCTTTGACGACTTATGTTGGGCTTACAGTTCATATTTATACCAAGAGGGTTTATTCTCGCACTTTTAGTTTGAAAATTCTTTTGAGGCTCGATTTTTTTCATTTGTAGTTGAAAAATGGTTCTCAGGGAGGAGATTTCTTTCAGAAACACAGCCATTTAGGGAGGACATTCTTTTGCATTAATATATGAAATTATATAAAAATGCAAGCTGGAACCTCATTATTCTCCCTCGTGTGGACTTTGGTAAGAGGTGGCAAAGTAGGTGTGTGTGTGTCCAGCTTCCTTTCCCTTCCTGTGGTAATGGTGCCCAAAGGCCATCTCTGTCCATCAAAACGTCCCACCCAACTGTGGAAAAGGGGTAGGCACATGACCCAACTGGGCAGTCAGACTGTTTCTCTGAGGTCCTTGGGTCTTGAGAAGGAAGAGTAAGTGTTTATGTTCCATATTGATCTCAGCAGTGGGGCACAGATAAGCAGTCAATCAGCCCTGGCTCAAGGTCCCTAAAGAGGGTCTGGTCCTGATCTTTCTTGGGTTGATGGTTCAGCTCTACATTGTGTGCATTGTGTCTTTCCAGTGAATTCTCATTTTGCATAGGAGAGGCACTTTTGGTTGTTTGCACTAAATACCCCAACTGGTATAGTTTTAAATGAAATCACTGTCTTTGGATTGTGCTCCATCATGGCTTTCCAGGAGAAGACAACTGAGAGTGGGGATAGCTAGGTACAGTCTGTGACATGCATCCATGCCAGGTGGCCTGAATTCTGTCAGTGTTCACTGTCTCTACAAAGTTCCATCCAGTACTCTAAGGTTCTTTTAGCTAACATGGAGTCGCTGATGCATGAAAAATGCTTAAGTTAATTTTCTTAACATCTGCCCTCGGCTTTCTCAGATTGATAAGCCATTCCCTGCTGCACCATTCCTTTTGCTAAATTCAAATTTTTAGCTTTTATTTTGTTTGCGTTCAACCTTTTCTGGTCAGTTTGGTCAGGTAACTCAATCACTTATGGCTGAAAGCCTTCATTTGCCTGCTCAGAAGGCTTGGAATGAGGGAAGAGAAGAATGAGTTCAGGAACCATCTGTGACAGATATTAGACCTCTGAGCTGTGTGAGTCTGACGTTGTTCCCAACAATACAAATGTGGCTGAATGGACCAGACGCGGCGGAATCTAATCCTAACCTGCCGTAGGGAGGATTAATGACTCAGAATGTAGTCTAGGTCTGACAATATAAGGAAAAGCTACTCGCCTGTGCTGCTGGCTGGTTTTGTCAGTTACTCGCTCCTGTCAGTTGTCCTAAAGTCCTTTGGATAATGTGCACGTGGGCGTCTGCTTGGAATAACTCTGGGTTCAAGGAACAAGGAGCTCACCCAGCTGCCATCCCAATGTGAGACCCTCAGAAGCCACTTTGGCTCCTCTCACCTTCTTCTCAAACACATGAGGGACAGGCTGGGGGTAGGGCTGGCTCCTGTCCCTGAGTTCCATGAGGCAGGAGGCCCTGGGCTGCTACCTTGGAGGAGTCAGGCAAAAATGCGAGTGCCAAGATAAGCTGGCAGGAATCTATAAAGACAGTGACATTTGTGTATGTGTAGAATTCAGACCTACCAATAAAGGTGGGAGGAGTTGTTCTGCACAGAGAGGAATGCTGGGTAGTTATATTGTTACTCGGTTGTACCATCTTATGCTGTTCTGTATAATTTTCTGTATTCACAATATTGTTAAAATTTTGAAAGCTGGGGTCTTAGAGTGACTCTCAGTATCTTCTAGCACAGTGGTAGATATATAGAATATTCTAGTTAAAGACATGTACATTGACTGGTTGGGTTTTATTCACATGGTGAAATGTCCTTCCCTCTGCTTATGGCTGAACTTAACTTTGACCTGCTCAGGGTCAAACTGCAGCCAGGGATTGATTGCTTTTCACTCCAACAACTTTTATATAATGGACCAGGAGCATCTAGCTATTATCAACTGGTGTAGATCTTGCCTCTTTTCTCCTGCAGCCGCTGAACAGCTGTCAGGCGCCACTGACTCCAAGTCAATTGCTGGACCTCAAATTTATTGGGTGAGTCATTGGCAACCTCTGAATGATCCCCAGTGAGCCAGTTACCCAGAATGTGATTTTTGAATTAAAAGTTCACATATGGTTTGGAAGGAACATGGCAATTGAGGCTAAAGAGGCAGAGAGGAGGAAATTGTAGAGGCTGGCTTGTCAGGTAGGGGTACATGAAATGGAAATCTTCCCAGTTAGGTGGAAGAGCAAAGTCCAACACATTAGTATTTTCTTCTGATGCTCATCTAAGATCAAACTGCAACCCAGAGTTCTCTGATTCCTGGGATGAGCTAGCAGGTGGTATACTTTCTAGTGTTGATATATTTGATTTAGAAGAAGATTAGACAGAAACAAACTCAGACTGCCACTCTGAAGAGTTGTGGGCTTGTGGTCAGATCTAAGCCCTCCTGAAATCAACCTTACAGAGGACACTCTTGCTTTAGGGTGTGGCACTAGGGCAATGGAAATTTCAGCTGGAATGCCAGAATTTCACTTACTAGAGATTCATTTCTTTTTGTTTTTTGTTTGTTTGTTTGTTTGAGTTAGAGTTTCACTCTGTCGCCCAGACTGGAGTGCAGTAGCCACTTTCAGCCACCGCAGCCTCAACCTGCTGGGCTCCAGTGATCCTTCTGCCTCAGCCTTCCGAGTAGCTGGAATTACAGGCATGCACTACCATGACCGGCTGATTTTTTAATTTATTGTAGAGATGAGGTCTCGCTGCCCAAGCGGGTCTCAAACCCGCGGGCTCAGGCATCCACTCACCTCAGCCTCCCAAAGGCGCGGGATTGCAGGCTGAGCCACCGAGCCCGTCTGAGATTCATTTCTTAAGCTCTTTCTTGTACGCCTCAGCTGACAAGACAGAGGGTGAAGTTATTATTAGTGCTTATTACCATAAAGTGAATTAACTTAGGGGATCACTTTATTCCTTAGTAGGGCAGGGAGATGGTAGAAAGTGGAGGGGGTAGACGGAAACAAACATTTATTAAGTATTTATGATGTGATGAGCACTGTGCCAGGAAGAGTACCCATTTAACCTCATTTAATCCTCACAACTGTGTGATAGAAACTGTTTTGATCTCAAATGCAAAGGATTGGATGAATTAATGATATTTTATTGTTTGACAGTGCAATGTTCCTCACTTGTTTTACTCATTTTTATACCCTTTTATCTTATGCTCCATGTCCATTTCCTAGTCTTCCTAATGGTGACCATTCTAATATGTTTGATATGTGTTCTTCTATTTGTGCTGTTTTGAGGGGTGACCCCCAAAACCCTGGAATTTATTTTAAAATTTTATATTTGTTCTTATATGTTTAAACTCAGTCACTCTTTGTTTGATGCAATACACTTATTGAGATGCTTTTTCCACTGCTCGAAACAGTTTTAAACTCATCCATTTTGATGCCTTTTAGTGCTTCTGCCATTTTTTGTTTCACTTCTTCCACATTGGCAAAACATTTTCCCTTGAGAACTTTCTTCATCTGGGGAAACAACAACAACAAAAGTTGTTCAGGGGGAGATCAGGTGAATAGGAAGTGTGGGGCAAGGGGGTCATGCCAATTTTGGTCAAAAACTGCTGAACACTCAGTGCGGTATGGGAAGGTGCGCTAGTAAATCACTCATCATGAAATGGGCAAACATGTTGAAAGAATCTCCAAACAAAACAAAACAAAACATTGAAGCTGAATGCATTCTCTCACAACATTGCTAGCTGGAACACTGATGCCAGTGGGTTCCTGGAACACTTAGTGGGGGAAGCCTGTACTACAAGGGGCCAGCCCTCCAAAAGATAATTCTGGTTTTTTTCGGTCTCCCCATGTGTTTATAGTTTAAATTTACATGAATGGTATCGTAGACTTTATCCTGTTTCATTCTTTTTTCACTTGTTTCTATTTAAAAAATTTTATCATGCAAAATTTGTAAATATTTTCAAAAGTAGAATGGTATCATGAACTTCAATGTACCTATCACTCAAATTTGTGTTCAAACTTGTGGCCAATTTTATTTCATCTATACTCCCATCCATTCTTACTTCTCACAGATTACTTTGAAGTAAGTTCCAGAATCATAATATTTCATCGACAAGTATTTTGCTATGCTGCTCTAAAATATAGTACTTTTAATGTAAATACATAATCATTGCATCATATTACTATACATAATGAAACATAAACATTAACAACAATCAGCTAATATCATCTCCTATTCAGTGTTCAAATTTTTCCAATTGTCTCATCTTTTTTTAGTTATTTGAATTAAGATTAAAACAAAATTTATACATTGTGATTGGTTGACATGTTTCTTATATCTCTTTTAACCTATGTGTTTACCCTTCACTCCATTTTATCTTGCAATTTAGTTATTAAGGTTCAGATAATTTATATTTCTAGAGTTCTCCATAGTCTGGATTTTGCTGACTATTTTTCTGTGGTGCTGTTTAACTTGTTTCTCTGCTCTCTGTATGTCCTGTAAATAAGCAGTTATAGATGCTTGATTAGATGCAGGTTAATTTTTTGTTTTTTGGTAAGAATACTTCATACATGAAGTTTTGGACTTCCAGCAACAGACACCTAGCACCTAGTTGCTTTGTGATGTTAGCAGCATTGATGACCAATGCCTACATGAATTACTTAGGGGTTACAAAAGATGATAATCTAATTCTATCATTCCTTCTTTATTTATTAGCTAGAATATTCCATAAAGAGAAACTTCCCTTCACTAACTCTTCAGTAACATTGAAATACGGTTGGTGTAGGAAAGGCAAGATAAATGCTTAATTCTTTCCATTAATTTATCAATTTTCAAAATAATGAGCAAGTTCCTCCAAGGAGAAATAAATAAGGTTTAAAAATAATATATACCCATGGATTCAAACATATTTGACTATATTGAGTATTTGCAGTTATATGTATATTGACGGGCGCCACTAAAAGTTTTGCTTTTGTTTTAAAAGTTGTTACTGATACCACCTCATGGGTCTTTGTCAGCTTTCTTGCTGGCTAGTATGAGATGTTCTTGGATCATGTTGTACATTTCTTACCTCAGACTTGGAGTCAGCCATTTCTCCAACAATCCCTGTTTCTGATTTGTGAGAAAGTGTACTTAGAGCCTATAGCCTGGGTGCTAGGAACACTGTAGCTTTATACTTTATCCATACTGCTGTGTGTACATTTGGTTTGCTTTTTCTAAGGCAACACCATATTCCATAGGGTGCATTCTTTCCATGGTCCAAATCTGTTCTTTCAGTGATGGAGACCAAGATGACTTCCAACTCTCTGCTACCACAAACTATGCTACAATGAGGATGCTTGAACATTGTCCTCTTATGGATCCATACAAGAATCTCTCTGAGATGTATATTCCAGAGTATATCTGAGGCTTTTTAAAAGGTCAGTGTTATTATTCTTATTTTACTTTGGAGGCTACGGAGCAGTTGGGGTAAGAAAGAGACTGTGGAAAGAGGACAGAAGGTAAGCTCAGGAAAGAGAGATGGGGCTGAGGGGCTGATGAGACAGCTTAAGACTATGTTTCTCTTGTGTCTCTCTTGAGTGGAGGCTGCTCATTCTCCCGTGGTTCTGGTGTCATGAGGCCTGGAGGAGAGGTAGGGTAGGGAAGGGGATGGATCGGCAATCTCAGCACCTCATGACTAGTTCCACCTTTCTTTATGCACCAAAACCTCCCAGTGTTTTAAGGCTCATGCCACTGGAATATCTTATATCTCTATGGTTGTATTTGTGCTCTGCACTTTGGGGTTTCTTTTGCACATCCACCAAGGGTGTTGGCAGGTGACTTTGAGTCTTCTTCTCCCTCCATTTCCAGGTCTGCCTCATTATCCATAAAGATGATCAATTCTGTGTCACAGTATCTCAGCAACTTGTTCTCCTGTGTACCAACGCTCTTTGTTCTACTCCTGAGGCCTGTTCACGTTGCCACACCATGGACAGAGAGCACAGAAGGTGCAAAGGCATGGAGGACAGGAGGAAGGACATCACTGTACAACACAGTGCAAAACAAAACTGCTTAGTCAGGCCCCAACACTCAGTGCTTTATAGGTCATATTAAAGATGTTTGCCAGTATGCTAAGAGAAATGAGAAGCTACTGAAACGTCTTAAGTGTGGCAGAGAGGGTGGCATGATCAAATTTTTTTTATTAAAAAGAACTCTGTGGTTACCAGGCAGAGAATAGACTAGAACAAGAGTAGACACAAGCTGACCACGAGGAGGCCATTTCCATTACTCATTGAGAGATAAAAGTGGCTTGGAGCAGGACAGAGACAAATGGTCAGACTTGGGGCATCTTGAAGAGAAAATTTTCACGAGTTGTTGCTAGTTTAGATATGGAAGGAGAGAGAGAGAGGAAGCAGTCCAGGATGACTCCCAGGTTTTCAGTTTGCTTCACTGGACAGATGGTGCCATTCCCTGGGCAGGGGACATGGGGGCAGGGCCAAGCTTGAAGTTTGGTGGTGGAGGTGGCGTTGGAGGTGTGTTTAGGGGAAAGGGGATCACGAACACTCTCTTGGAAATCCTGGGTGTGAGAAACCTTTGAAACAATGCAGTGACAACTTGAGTGGGCAAGGGGCACACAGATCCGGAGCTCAGGGGAGAGCTGAAGAGGGGAAGTTGGGCACCACCGGCACCATGTAGGTGGAGATTAAGCTGGAGGTGCATCGGAAGTGGCCTAAGGAGAGATATCCAGGGAGCAGAGAAATGTCTAGGCCCAGCCTTGACGCCACCCATGTTTAATGGTTATGCTGAGGAGAAGGACAATGCAAAGGGACGAGAAGTGGCTAGAGAGGTGAGAGGAGAAGCAGAAGAGCATGCTGTCATGGAGCCCATGGGAAGGGCATCTTTCAAGAAGGGACTCTGGCTCTGCTGAGAGAGGGAGGTCAAGGAGGATGAGGAATGAAAAATGACTGTGAAATTCATCAGTGTGGCGTCATGCCCAAACTTAGAAAGTCCAGTTTCATTGGGGTGACAAGCCAGAAGTCACAGAGGGGTGGGGGAGAGAGTGGGAAGTGAGGTGACAGAGACATTGAGGGGCTCCTGGGAAGGCCCTTTAACGGACGGGCTGACTCAGTTGTGAGGCAGGTCCTGTTGCCCTTCCTCATGCCAGCAATTTGCATGCGACAACTGGACAACAGAGTGGCTATCTTGGGACTGTGAGAAGGCTTGGAGACCTCAGTCTTAACACCCGTGAGTGCCTGAACCAGTGTCAGCTATCGTCCAACTCTGGCATTTTCTTTACATGAGAAAAACAAAACCTTATATGGTTTTACAGTTGATGACAATTTGTAACTGACATAGTGCCTTGCCTGCATTATCTCATTTAATCCCCACAGCTACCTTAGAGGTTGTGGTATTATTATTCCTATTTTACAGTCAAGAAGACCCAAATGCAGAGAAGTTAAGAAAGAAGGGTCATGCAACTTAAACGGCAGAGCTGCAATCTGAAGACAGAGTTTTCGGCTCAAGACCAAGTTCTTAGTTCCTGTGATACACGTCCTCAATAGCTGTTCCTGTGGTTTTGTTGTTACTGCTTAGCCATCTCAAAAGATCACTAGGAAGCTTATATGACACAATGATGCTAAACCTCCTTTCACTGAGGTAGGCACATAGTAGGTGCTTAATATATGCTTTAAAACACCTAACAATTCTTTCTATACTTCATCTATTTTACATTTTGTGGAGATGGTGCTGATGGTAAGGTATTGCTGGGTGATTTGTTTTTAGTCATCAATTTACATTTTATTGAACACTTTTAACATGAACGAACATTCAGTTTGTCAGATGACGTATCTACCTCTGTAGAGATGATTATATGGCCTATTTAAGCTTTAGTTCTCTTATTTTTTTTTTTTTTTGAGTTGGAGTCTCACTCTGTCGCCCAGACTGGAGTGCAGTGGCCACTCCCGGCCACCACAGCCTTGACCTGCTGGGCTCCAGTGATCCTTCCGCCTCAGCCTTCCGAGTAGCCGGAACTACAGGCGTGTGCTACCACACCCGGCTGATTTTTTTAATTTATTGTAGAGATGAGGTCTTGCCAAGTTGCCCAGGCGGGTCTCGAACCCGCGGGCTCAGGCAATTCACTCACCTCACTCTCCCAAGGCGCGGGATTACAGGCTGAGCCACCGAGCCCGGGTTTTAGTTCTCTTAATATGAAGGATATTAATATTATTGAATTTTCTAATAATAAGTCACTCTTGCTAAGAATAAACCCCACTTGTTTGTGATGTATAATTTTTAGTGAGCTGTTATACTATGTGCTTTAGTATTTCTTTTTTTTCTTTTTTACATTTTATTTTAAAGATCTGGGGTACACTTCAGGATTAGGTATACAAGTGGTCATGTGCAGGTAAAGTTTGGGCCTCCCTTTGGTCCCCACTTTGCCTGGTTTGAGATCAGGTATCCTTATTGATGTTGGAAAATAATTTCTAAAACTATATTTTCTCAATTCAATTTTACATGCAGTCTAGCAGTTCATATTCAAAACAATCTTCTAGCTTATGCTAACAGGGGAAAAGGTGCTGAAATCAGAGAATCAAAGCTGCCCGTCTAGGGAATCAAGCCCCGTTTCCATAGCTGCATCATCTTTCAGCTGCAGTGAGGAATGAATACACTGGGCTGAATCGTATTCATCACTGTTCTGTTAAGCATGATGTCACTAAGGGGGATTGTGAAATCACCCAGTTCCAAGCAGAACAGAAAATCTGTCCATGTTGTGCAAATGTTATTTAAAATCCTAGCTGTCAGCCGTGAGAAAAATCCCTGCAGTCACATCAAAGAACCAGAATAGTTTTCAAAGATGGTTTTTATTACTAAGTTGTTACTATAAACATGCTTTCACCCAAATAGAACAAAAATCTGCAATTTCCTGAAAAGGGAAGCTGTGAAATCACATCCCTAGAATATCTGTAATTCCTGTTGATGATCCAGTTATTTTTTATTTTGTTTATTTATTTATTTATTTATTTGAGTTGGAGTCTCACTCTTTGGCCCAGGCTGTAGTGAAAGGGCACGCTCATGGCCACTGCAGCCTTGACCTGCTTGGCTCAGACGATCCTTCTGCCTCAGCCTTCTTTTTTTTTATATCAGGGTAAATGGTGCAGCCCCAAGCCCCACTGGTGAGTATCCTTGAGTTAAATACTGAAAGGGTAAATTTGTTTTTTCAGAATGATTTTATTTATTTTGGTGTATTTTAATACCTAAATACTCATTGATATTGTGAATGGTATCTTATTTCTATTGAAATATCTAATGGGAGATGATACTCTATGCTTTGAGCACCCACTGTATGCCAGGAACTTTGGGTTTATTATCATAATTGTAACAACAACCCTGTAAGGAAGGAATTCTCTCTCTCTCTCTCTCTCTATATATATATATATATATATACATATATGTATAATATAAGAAGGCTGAGGTAGAGGATTGCCTAAGCTCAGCAGGTCAAGGCTGCAGTGGCGATGAGCATACCCTTTTACTACTGCCTGGGTGAAAAGAGCGGACTCCAACTCAAATAAATAAATAAAATAAAATAAAGAGAATTACAAAATATAGAAATATTCTCCCCCTTCCCCAGTAATTCTCGTTAAGATTAGAGACAAGTTCTGTTTAGAAATGACTCCAAGAACAGTTTTTATGTTTTATTTTCACATTGAAAACCAGTCAGATTTGCTTCAGCCTCAAAGAGTGTGTTTATGTAAAATTAAATGAACACAACAATGAGCTGCCCCCCCCTTTTTTTTCTCTAAACAGGTAAAGAGTTAAACTATGAAAGTCATAGCATACCATCTATGGAAACATAGTCCATGCTTTTGATGGGACAATTTAATATTATAGAGAGGTTAAATTTCTCCTATTGAATCTATAAACTCAATGCAATTCCAGTAAAAACTCCAGTTGGATTTTATGAACTCAATACTCTATAAATATAAACCACAAGAATAAAGGAAGAACAAAGGCCCGCAAATAACTAAGCAAACTCTGAAAAAGAGCAACTAATGGGAGGAGGGCAGCAGACATCCCTAATAGATATCAGGACAATTTCAAAGCCATAGTAATTCAGAGAATATGGAATGGATTTACGGAAAAGGGATAGACCAGTAGAAAGAGGAAGAGCTCTTAGCACAGGTGTAGGTGGAAACTTAATCCACAAAATTAATAGGGAAAGAATGGGTTGCTTAATAGAAGGTATTGGAAAAGCTGCCTTCCTATGTGGAGGCAAATAAAACTGGATGCCAATGTAACACCACATAGAAAGGTAGATTCCAGATGGCTTCAACACATAAAAATGAAAGGTAATACAAGTCTATGTTGGAGAATATCTTTGTGATTTGGGGTTAGGGAAGGACCTTCTAAACAAGACTTCCCAGCACAAGACATAGCCAATCATATCAAAATAATACAGGACATCATTAAAAAGTGAATTGGTAACAAAATGGCAGAAGACTGTTACAATGCTTAAAGCAGTGACAAGGGGTTAACATTCTCTTTGTTGGGGCTGCTATAACAAAATACTACAGACTGGGTGGCTTAACTGAAATGTATTTCTCATAGTTCTGGATACTGGGAAGTCCAAGATGAAGGTGCTGGTTGGTTTGGTGAGGACCCTTTTCCTGGCTCGTATATGGCTGCCTTCTTGTGTCCTTGTATGACAAAGAAAGAGTGTTGCTTCTTATAAGGGCACTAATCCTATCATGAGGGCTCCATCCCCATGACCTAATTACCTCTCCAAAACTCTGTCTCCAAATACCATAACATTGGGGGTTTAACATATGATTTTTGCGGGGTGGGGGGAAACACCATTCAGTCCACAGCAAATAGCTATACCATTCAAGGAAATCCTGCAAAAGAATAAAAAAATAGGAATGTCCATAGAAAAGTGGTAAATAATTCAAAGAAGCAATTTATAGAAGTTGAAACTATAGGGAATCAAGATGTGCTACCCTAAAACATGTCACCCTGGCATATTGATTATTTTGAATTAGAGGTAATCCCAGCACTTTGGAAGGTAGAGGTGAGAGGCTTGCCTGAGCCTAGGGGTTCAAAGCCAGCCTGAGCAACTTGGTGAGACCTGATCTCTAAAATAAATCAAAATATTAGCTGGGCATGGTGGTGTGTTCCTATAATTCCAGCTACTTGGAAGGCTGAGATGAAAGGATTGCCTGAGCCCAGCAGGTTGAGGCTACAGTGGCCATGAGCATACCACGGCACTCCAGCCTGGCTGACAAAGTGAGACTCCAACTCCAAAAAAAAAAAAAAAAAAGGGAAAGAAAAAAAAAAAAGAAAAGAAAAATAGCAGATGCAGAAATGGCACTCCAACCTTTTGTTTTCTTCCTGAAAGCAGGAGATAAAACTCCTGTATGAAAGATGCCCTCTTTGGACCAGGAGAAACAAACACCCTTTTTTTTTTTTTTTTTTGAGTTGGAGTCTCACTCTGTTGCCCAGACTGGAGTGCAGCGGCCGCTCCTGGCCACCACAGCCTCAACCTGCTGGGCTCCGGCGATCCTTCCGCCTCAGCCTTCCAAGTAGCTGGAATTACAGGCATGCACTACCATGCCCGGCTGATTTTTTGATTTATTGTAGAGATGAGGTCTTGCTGCCCAGGCAGGTCTCGAACCCACAGGCTCAGGCAATCCACTCACCTCAGCCTCCCAAAGGTGTGGGATTACAGGCTGAGCCACCGAGCCCGGCTACAAACACCTTCTTATCATGCAGGGTCCAGGTAGGGAGAAATCTGTACAAATCAACCTTGTTGAACTAGCCCTTATCTTCTCAGTGATGTTTCCACCACTAACTGCCCTAGTCTAAGCTCCTTTATCTTGTCATGCTCCTACAATTTACTACTCTTTGTCCAATTCAGCATGTAAGTATTAGGCTCTAACTGCTTCTTTTGGGTCTGCATTTTCTTTTGCGGGCTCCCAGGTACATGTAAAAAGTACTAAATAAAAACTGCATGCTTTTCTCCTGTTAATCTGTGTCAGTTAATTCTTGACCCTAAGAGGGTAGAGGAGAAATTTATCTTTCCTACAAAGTCAAAAACATTCTCCAAATTATTAGTAATACTGTGAGGGAGCCACACATTAGAGCAAGAAAGAACAGGCACCTTATACTTGTTAGGATGGCAAAATTAGACAGCTGGATTGTGGCACCTGTTAGTGGGAATGTGAGGACATAGGGTATCGCGCATTGCTGGTGGACAGGGTGACCTGTGAGGTGGCTTTGGAGATCAATCTGGCAGTCTTAACCAACTTAAGGTTGCATGTATCCTATGTTGTTTACACTCATGTTGGTTACATGTGTTGCTCTCTTTGACAGCCAATATGTATGAAATTGGCTCTATTTCTCTGGAGAACCTTGGCTAATACAGATATGAAGGGGGAGGGCAGGGAGAGGGAGAGAGATTGAGTTTAAGGAATTGGATTTCATGATTGTGGGAGCAGTCTGAAATCTGCAAGGCAGGCAGACGGGCCGGAATCTCAGGCAAGAGTTGGTGCTGTGATCTCAAGTCTTTTGTTGAAAACTCAGGTAGAACTCCTATGCTATAATCTGGAGGCAGAATTCCTCATTGCGGGTCCTCAGTCTTTGCTCTTATGGTCTTCAACTGATTGAATGAGCCCTGCCCACATTACAAGCAGTAGTCTGCTTTATTCAAAGTCTACTGATTTAAAATGTTAATCCCATCTAAAAAATAACTTCACAGAAACGTCTAAACAGGCGTTTGATCAAACAACTGGGTAGCATAGCCTTCGACACATAAAAGGAACCATCACAATATCTGTTATAGGCTGAATTGTGTCACTCTAAAATTCATATGCTGAAGTACTAACCCCTAGTACCTCAGAATGTAACAGTACTTGGAGCTAGGGTCTTAAAGGGATAATTAAGTAAAAATGAGGCCTTTAGGCTAGGCCCTAACCCAATATGGCTAGTGTTCTTATAAGAAGAGTTGATTAGAACACAGACACACACAGAGGAAAGACCACACGAAGACACTGGGAGAAGACAGTCATCAGCAAACCAAGGAGAGAGGCCTCAGAAAACACCAACCCTGCTAACACCCAGATCTCAGACTTCCAGCCTCCAGAATTGAGGAAATACATTTCTGTAGTTTCAGCCACCCAGTCTGTGGCACATTGCTACAGCAGCCTCAGAAAACCAAAACAGCCTAAAGTTTTTATTTTTATTTTTATTTTTTATTTTTTTGAGTTGGAGTCTCACTCTGTCGCCCAGACTGGAGTGCAGTGGCCGCTCCCGGCCACCGCAGCCTCGCCTGCTGGGCTCCAGTGATCCTTCCGCCTCAGCCTTCCAAGTAGCCGGAATTACAGGCATGCGCTACCACGCCCGGCTGATTTTTTGATTTATTGTAGAGATGAGGTCTCGCTGCCCAGGCGGGTCTCAAATCCGCGGGCTCAGACAATCCACTCATCTCAGCCTCCCAAAGGCGCGGGATTACAGGCTGAGCCACCGAGCCTGGCTGTTTTTATTTTTTAAGGACAGGGTCTTGTTCTGTTTGTTACCCAGGCTGGCATTCAGTGGCATGATCATAGCTCATTGCAGCCTTGAACTTCTGGGCTCAAGGGATCCTCCCACCTCAGCTTCCCAAGTAGCTGGGACTGTAGATGCACACCACCACATCTGCCTAAATTTTAACTTTTTTTTTGTAGACACAGGATCTTGCTCGTTGCCCAGGCTACTCTTGATCTCCCAGTCTCGAGCAATTGTCTCACCTCGGCCTCGCAAAGTGCTGGGATTACAGGTGCGAACCACCACACTTGGCCCAGAACTGATATTTTATGTAGAATTTCTGGGTGCAGATGGATGGAGGTGAGGAGGAGAAAAGAAAATGGGACCCATATCAGGATCCCGTGGGTTCCCTGGCCTTCAGGGTTCTAGGAAGTAGGAATTCTTGTGCAGGGACGCTGGGCACAGAGAATTCCGGGTTTCCTAGGTTTAGGTCTGGATCAGCCTCCTCTGTCTGTCTGGAGTGCGAGGAGTCGCGCTTCATGAAGAAAGTTGGAGCTTCTCCTAAGCCTCAAGGTTGACCTTAGGTAGGGGAGGGATCAGTGAACCCTCCCCTCCTCACCCATGTTTCTGGCATCAGCCTTGAAGTCCTTTAATTAGCTTCATGTGGGTAAACAAGCATGACAGATGTGTGTGTTTGAAGCCATCAGTCACTCACACCTTATTAAAATCGAAAATAAAAAAATACCTTGCTTAATTACTACTGAAGAGTGCACAGAAAACACATGCCTCATTTCAAATGGTCCTGTGATGGAACAAGTACAGTTCTTTCTTCTGAAAGGGGCTTGCTGTGTCTGCTTTCTGCATGAACAATGGGGACAGCCCTTTGCCCCACCACTCCCGGCTCTGGCCTAGGACCACCCCTCCCCGTACCCCCATCTCTGTCCATCCTGTGGCTAAATATTCAGAAATCTAAAGAAGATTCAGAAAGGCCTTGAATGGTTAAAAGGAGGTTATAAGCCTAGGCTAAAAAACAACAAAAACAGGCTGGGTGAGTTGATTCACATCTGTAAATCCCAGCACTTTGGGAGGCTGAGGCAAGAGGATTGCTTGAACCCAGGAGTTTGAGACCAGCCTGGGGACATAATGAGATCTTGTCTCTACCCCCCCAAATTGGCCAGATGTGGTGGCACGAGCCTGTAGTCCCAGCTACTTGGAAGGCTGAGGCAGGAGGATCACCTGAGCCCAGGAGGTTGAGATGGCTGTGAGCCGTGATTGTGCCACTGCCCTCCAGCCTGGGTGACAGAGTGAGACTCTCACTCAAAAACAAAACAAAACAACAGCAAAACAACCCCAAACACATTCTCCTTCCCAGTCAGGCCTAAAAGCCCCTCCTGGAGACTAGCAGGAACTTTAAAGGCAGCACCGGACATTCACTGACCACCCAGTCAGGGAGGGAGGAGTGTGCTGTGCCTCCCAGACATTTCTTACCCCATTTAATCAGTACAGTATCTGATGGCAATAGCACTATTTTTTCCATTTTCCACTAAGGAACCTGAGGCCCATGGTTAAGGGGCCAAGGTGAGACAGTGCCTGGGTTGGAATTCTCAGCCAGGTCTGACCCCAAGCTCTGCAGGTGCTTTATCCTCTACCATGAATCATTATCACACTGAGTGCTAGAATCACAGAACCACTGACAATTGTGGACAAAAGGGACCCCAGGCCTCAGGGAGATGAGGAAACTGGGGCCTGGAGGGGGTAGGAGGGGGGAGACAGGGGAGATGATATAAGGACTTGACCCAGGGCCCACGGCCATTAAGTGACCAAGTAACCTCTGCCTCTCGTGACAAAGCAGATCTGGAGCCCGGGGAAGTGTCCTCTGCTCTAACCCCCTCTCTACCCTCTGGCTGACCAGTGGCAGGACCTGTGAGCTGTGTCTGACAGCCCCCAGCTGACTCTGATCTGCAAGCAGTACACGTGTTACAAACCAGCAGGGAGAAGACCATTGAGGACTAATAGCAATAACAGAATTATTTTTTTACTATCTTTTAATTAGGTATAAAATAAAACTAGGCATAAACTGTTTATGCTTAAAGCGCTTATGCACCTATAAAAGCAAAAACAAATTTACAAATTGAAAGCCAAATTGTACAGATGGGCACCGTGTTTAAATAAGCAACATTATTTTGATGGGATTTATGATGAGGCTGTACTAAAAATAAATCATGATTGCCGGTTTAATAATGGAAAGATGCAGCCTCCAGTCTAGTTTTATATCTACTTCTGTATTTTGACTTTAATAATACCCATGCAATACTTCTTACTAAAAAGAGGCACAAATAGTATTTAACGTGCAGGCTGTATTTCCTAATGCTGAACAATCAGACACTATATGGCCCAAATTTGGCCAATGAACCAATTTCCAGTTGTTACTTTTAATGAGGAGTCACTTGATAAATCTGTAGATGGCTCACAGTCACTTAAAGATATGGTTAGCCTTACTGCCTTATTAAAATCTACTTTAAATGGGGTTTCTCTTCTCATTGTTTTTGGAATAGGAAAAGAAAATATATATTCCTTGGAGTCAGAGTTTCACTCTGTCACCCAGGCTGGAGTGCACTGGCATGATCACCGCTAACGCAGCCTCGACCTGCTGGGCTCAGGGGATCCTTCCGCCTCAGCCTTCCAAGTAGCTAGAACTACTGGCACGTGCCACGGAGCCCGGCTAATTTTTTGATTTATTGTAGAGACGAGGTCTTGCCAAATTGCCCAAGCTGGTCTCAAATTCCTGGGCTCAGGCAATCCTCTCGTCTCTGCCTCCCAAAGTACTGGGATTACAGGTGTGAGCCACTGTGCCCAGCCAAGAAAATATCTTAAATATATATTTACTACTCACTGGTAATGAACTGTTGCAAACTGTCACATGTAGACAGGAAACACAAACTGCATCTGTTTCTGCAGCTAATTTGAGACTAGCGACTCCTTGCTGGTCATTTGGAGTCTGTTTTGCTTCTATTTTTGTTTTTTTTTTTGAGTTGGAGTCTCACTCTGTCACCCAGACTGGAGTGCAGTGGTCGCTCCCGGCCACTGCAACCTCGACCTGCTGGGCTCTGGCTATCTTTCCGCCTCAGCATTCCAAGTAGCTGGAGCTACAGGCGCTCGCTACCACGCCCGGCTAATTTTTTGATTTATTGTAGAGATGAGGTCTCACCAAGTTGCCCAGGCGGGTCTCGAACCTGCGGGCTTAGGCAATCCACTCACCTCAGCCTCAGTTCCCGACTTGGTCCTTCTGTTTGAGTTACTTTGAAATTTGTATATGTGCACTGCCTTTACAAAACACATAGGGAATCTTGCAGTAGCCATTCAAATCTTGCATCTGGTCTTTCACAAAGGGGCAATCAGATAATGTACAATAGTCATATTTCAGATTATCAGCAAATTGAAAATGCAAACAAAAAGTCATGCAGAGCTGGTGAGTCCCTGAGAACACATCTGTGACTCCAGTTTGAGAAACCCTGGCTAGAAATAGAAACCATCTGTCCCCTTAAGAAAAAACAGATAAAGTGGCCTCTTTCTCATTTCTCCAAATTCCTGAGAGAATAGCAAGCTGGGAAGACTCTGAAGGGGTGGGAGCAACCAGGGCCAGGTGTTAAAGGTTGTTAGGAGTTTGTAATAGGCCAGGAGTGTTTAGGGAGTTGAGAATGCTCCAGTTCCTGCCCTGAAGACAAAATGAAGCACAAAGGGAATTAAGCACTTCAGTTGACAACAGCTAGATTAGGGAGAACTTTGGAAAGACCCAATGCAGCAATTAAGAGGTAAAGAGCTACTAACCTTGTGCCCTAAGGCAGAAGTTCTCAACCTGGTTGCCTATTAGAATCACTCGGGAGCTCTTTAAATGTGCTGATGCATGGATTCATTGCAGAAGATTTGAATTAATTGGTTCAGGGTTGGGCATCAGTGTTTGTAAAAGTCCCCCAGGGGATTCTAATGTGTAGCCCAGGTGGCCGATCACTGTCCTAAGGGAAGCCTTCTCTATGGCACAATTACATTTACAGCCACCTGTATTAATTTATTTAATGGAGAGAAGGGAACCATTGCTTATTGGTTGCATTGTGCTAACTCTTAAAAAAAAAAAAAAAGAAAGAAATAGCAGCTAACATTTGCTGAGAGTTTGTTATATGCCAGGCATAATGTTAACCACTTTATATGCATTTAACATCCCTATGAGATGGATATTATCTCCATTTTGCAAATGAGAAAACAGAGGTTCAGTGAAACCAAGACATTTGCCTACGCCATTCCCTGACACACAAATAAATATATAAATGGAAGTAATAACTTACCCAGGGTCTAACAGTGAGGGGATGAGATTTGATCTAGGGTCTTCAGTTGCTTTGCTTTCCCCCCATTATCTCAATTAAAGCATTCAGCACAGAGGTATTTATTGAGTATGGGCCTTATGTGTGCCTGATGCCATGTCAAGTGTTGGAGATTCAAAGATGATCAAGGCAAGTTTCCTGTTCTCGATCTTGTCAGGAAGACAGTTAACCCCCCAAAATGATATCAATGCTATCAGGGTTGCCTCTGCTTGCCCACGTATCTCCTGGTTTTAGCACTGAAAGTCCCGTGTTCTGGGCAACTCTTTATTCCTGGGTGAACTGGGACAGCTGGTCACCTTAATGGTTCTAGAGGAAGGTGTGTGGACTGGGATAAGTTTGCATAGGGTGGTGAGGGTTGTGCAGAAGAGATCAGAAGTTTCACAAAGGAGCTTATGTCTTATTTGTAGAATTAGGAGTTCTCTAGGCAAAAAATGGAGTGGAAGAGGTTAGGGAAGAGCATTTCTAGTAAAAGAATCAGGGAAGAGCTTAGGCAAAGACTTTGGGGGAAGGAAGAGTAAGGAGATTAATGCCAGTAGAGTTTGGAGTGCTGGGAGGTGGGGGGAGATGAAGCTGGGACCATACTCAGAAATTTGGACTCTAGGGGCAAAGTTTAACTCCCATAAATGTTTTCAGCAAGGGGATTTTGTGCTTAATTTTGCATTAAAAAAGATCATGCTGGTGATGACAGTAGGATGGGAATTCACTTGAGTAGAGGTGTCTGGGAGAACAGTTGGGGAGGTATTATGACACAGGTGACGCATTAGGACAGGAAAGAAGAAAATAACCAGAATATCTAATGTTTACTGATGACAATATGTACTGGGTGCTGTGCTCAGCTTTTTTTTTTTTTTTTTTTTTTTAGTCAGTGTCTTGCTCTGTCTCCCAGGCTGGACTGCAATGGCATGATCAGAGTTTACCCCAGCCTCAGACTCCTGGGCTCATGTGATTCCCTGCCTCAGCCTCCTAAGTCGTTGGGATCACAGGCGTGTACCACCACACCCATCTAACTTTTAGATTTTTTGGTAGAGATTTCGCTATGTTGCCTAGGCTGGTTTTTAAATCCTCGGCTCAAACAATCCTCCCACCTCGGCTTCCCAAAGTGCAGGTATCAGAGGCATGAGCTACCATGTTCGTCACTCAACACTATGTGTGTTATCTCATTTAATCCTAATAATGAACTCTTGAGTTAGCTGCCATTTTTATGCTCCTGTTACAGATTAGGAAGTTGAGACTTAAGGTTAAATTAATTTAGTTAAAGTAACACTGAAAATAAGTGGCAGAACCAGGATTCCAACTCTTGCCTTCTGACTGTAAATATATACACTCAGCTCCTATGTTACATGATGTAGACTACAGTGGTGGGTTTTTATTCATTCAGTCGAGCAATATTTATTGAGCACTTGCTGTGTGCCAGATACATTTCTGGTTGATGAAGATACAGCAATGAACAGACAATTCCTGACTTGACGGACATTTCATTTGTGTGTTGTGTGTGTGTGTGTGTGTGTGTGTGTGTGTTTTAGGGAAATAGATAAACAAATTAACAAGTCAATATATCCCACTTGTGGTTGAATTTGGACTCCGTTTGGAGGGGAGAAGAGAAAGGACTCAGTGATTTGGGTGTGAGGAGGAAGAGTGTAGGGGGACCCCCAGGTTTCTGGGTGTGGTGGCCAGTGGTGCCTGGGAACTCAGAGGTGGAATAGGTTTGGGGCAAGAACCAAGATGCCAGTGATGGACTCGTTGAGCACCTGATATGGTTGAGAATCCAGGGAGAGGGGCAGATTGAGGAAAGGACCCAGCAGAAACCCTGAGGACTGAGTTAAAAGATACAGGAGCTGGCTCTGAGAGGGAGCAAAGAGGACAGGGGAAGTTGGAAAATCTGGAGGGAAGAGGCTCCAGGCATCAAGGGGGCAGAGAACTCTGGGGCAGGAAACCTGGCATCGTCCACCGCCACCTCGAAGTTTAGGAAGGACTAGCCACCGGAGAGAGTTGGTGGCAAAGAGGAAGAAAAAGTTGTGCGATTTTTTTTTTTAAAGAAATCAGAAACCAGAATGAGAAGTATCTAGTGGAGGGTTGAAGATACAGGAGAAAGTGGAGGTAGAGCACGGAGCAAAGCTTTCCAGGAGATGGAGGCTTGAACCCAGAGCCAAGGAACTGGGGGTTGGTCTTGAACAGGAGGGCATATCCCTGAGACCGGAGGCGAGCAAGGAAAGATGGGTAGGAGCGAGGGGCAGCGCCTCTCAGGAAGTGGGTGGCATAGAAGTGTCCAGAGTAAGACTAGGATGCAACAACAGAGGAATGAGGGTTTGGAGAATGGAAGAAACAGCCACCCACCCAGGGTCATCTGCCTCAAAGGCCCAAGCTTAAAGTTAAAACAAGAATTCCTGCAAATGTGAGGTTAATTCAGGCCTTTACTGTGAGGCTGGGGATGCTAGTTGTGGGAATCACAGCAGGGACAGGTATGGAGATGATGTTTCTGTACATGAGGGTGACTCCCGCTGGGAAGTGCACACAGAGACAACAGCTGGTGTGTTTTCTCAAGCAGGTTGGGGGCCTTCCTCACAATCAATATTTATTCTACAAACAACCGTCCAGAGGGTGAACTACCCCGCCTTTCACCCTCAGCTTTTCTGGGGAATGGTGTCTGTGGCCTGTTCAGTTCTGTCCATTTGGTCTCTCAATTGGAAGCAACTTTGATGTGCATGAGACAAATACTGCACTGGGGAAGGAGCTGTGGACAGATGGTGTCTGCTCTGAGCTTAGAGGCGGGGGCCCTCCCCACTAGGTACCTCAGGACTTTGTGTCCTATTGAAATCCGGTAAAAATTTCTCTGTGGGTGGCATTCTCTGCTGCAGCATGATTGGCGGGGAGGGCTCTGTCAGCCAATATTATGTCATCACTGGCTGTCTGCAGGCTCTCCTAGGGGACACTTGAGAAACTTTGATAGAAATATTTCTCTTTGGTGACAGCCTGCTGTTACCATGGTCTGACGATTCTCACCAGGTATGAAGTAGGCCAGCAAGGGAGAGGTTGCCCCTGGGGGACAGGGATAGAGAGTCCATTGCACACTCATGTCCAACCCTGAGCAAGTCAGATAACCTCAGTAGGTCTCCATTTCCTAATCTTGAAATTGGACCAATTATGTGAGCCTCAATTACCTTCTGATGTGGTGAGAATGAGTGTTAGAGAACAGTGCATGTTTTTGAGTTCTTTTTGTGAATGAATAACCATAAAGTTCTTTGGAGAAGTATTTCAGAAACAAATGAAATAATAAACAAAGCAGACCTTAAATGTAGGTATGTTTTCACATTTGCATAGGTTGAATAAACTATTGTCTGTCATTCTTAGAGATCTACTAATTTTTTAATTATTTGTTTATTTTTGAGTCAGCCTCTCACTCTGTGCCCAGGCTGGAATATAGTGGCGTGCTCAGAGTTATGCAGCCTCGACCTGCTGGGCTCAGGTGATCCTTCCAAGCAGCTGGGACTACATGTGTGTACCATCACGCCTGACTAATTTTTTGATTTATTGTAGAGATGAGGTCTTGCCAAGTTGCCCAGGCTGGTCTCGAACCCCATGGCTTAGGCAGTCCTCTTGCCTTTGCCTTCCAAAGTGCTGGGATTAACAGGTGTGAGCCACTGCACCCGGTCCTACTAATTTAAATAAGTAGTCCTCAAACCTAATATTGATAGAGCATTTTTAACCTATTTTTTTGGGACAGGTAATAAACTCACATAGTTCCATATTTCAAATTTATGAAAGGGTAGAGTTACCATTCTGTCTCCTACCCCTGTTCTAGTAATCCAGAGTCCCTACATCTATGTAGGGTGGCCAGCTTGTCCTGACTTACCCAGAACTTTCTGGTTTAGCACGGAAATCCTCTTATTCTGGGAAACCCCTCAAATCCCAGCATACTGGGATGGCTGGTCACCATATGCCACCGGCAACTAATGTTATGACTTCGTTGTGTGTTCTTCTGAAGGTATTTTGACAAGAGCAATCTTAGTATTTTAAAAATTATCATAGGTAAAGAAATAAAGATCTTTGTTGGCCGGGCACAGTGGCTCATACCTGTAATCCCAGCACTTTTGAAGGCCAGGTGGGAGAGTCACTTGAGATCAAGAGTCTGGGACCAGCCTGGGCAACATAGTGAGACCTTGTCTCTACAAAAAATATGGAAATTAGCTAGGCATGGTGACATGTACCTGTAGCTCAGCTACTCAGGAACTTGAGGCAGAAAGATCACTTGAGCCCAGGAGGTTGAGGCTGCAGTGAGCCAGGATTGCACCACTGCACTTCAGCCTGGGCAACAGAGTGAAACCCCAATTAAAAAACAAACAAACAAACAAACAAACACAAAGATCTTTCTCATAAAAAAATTAATGCATGATATTGAAGAAAGGGGTAACTGATAATAACATGGAAACCCAAATCTTATCACCTAATATAATTGTTTTTCTCCATAATTGTTTTTATAAACATAATTTCCAACTCTGGAATTGCTATCCCTCTGCAAAGTAAAACTTCTCCCCACAGACTTGGGGAGAAAAGACTCCTGTAAACATTAACAATCTGTGAGCCTGTTCTCGTTGCCATGGTTGACCATAGACTCCATTATCCTTTTGTTTATAATTTATTTTTATAGAGTTAAAAAAGCATTTGTATACTTGGGGTTTGGATTTTATAAATATGTCTATTTGCCAAGTTATCTTTGAGATTTCCCTGTGCGCATGTGACTGATTTGGGAAAGCCCAGTTTCAGAGAAAGCATAACAGGCTCTTATCGTGTGTGAACTGAGAAAGAGTTTGGAGGGCCCTTTCCAGGCTAAAATTAGACCTAGAACGAGGTGTATTTTAGCTTTGGGACTTTCACAAACTGTCTGGAAACCAATACATTATTATTTTATGAATAAGGCACTGACGTTCCTTTTAAATGTTCTAGCTTCAGGCTATTATGCTTTCGTGCAAAAAGGATGAATTATTTATAAAAATAGGCATGAATATCATATGATAATACCCTCATTTCTAGTGGGGAGTCAAATGAGCTGCAGCTGGTGCTATGTCAGCTCCACAGGCGAGCTGACCGAGAGCAAAAAGGAAGAGGTTCCAGCCTTTGATCAGGGGATCTTTTGGAAGCGGACGGTTTTTGACATGCAGCGTATTCTTCTCCCCCTCTCTCACTCATTCTTTCATACTTTCGCTCTCTTTCCTCTTCCCTTCCTTTCTTCTCTCCTTCTCTCCTTTCCTCCCCCTTCTGTTCTCTCTCTCCTTTTTTTTTTGAGTTGGGGTCTCACTCTGTTGCTCAGGCTGGAGTGCAGTGACATGATCCCAGCTTACCACAGCCTCGATCTCATGGGCTCAGGCGATCCTTCTGCTTTAGCCTCCGAGTACCTGGGACTATAGATGTGTGCCAATACCCTGGCTAAATTTTTTTGTAGAGATGAGGTCTTGTTTGTTGCCTAGGTTGGTCTTAACTCCTGGGCTCAAGAAATTCTCTTGTCTCAGCCTCCCAAAGTGCTGGGATTCCAGGTGTAAGCCATAGCGCCTTCCTCTCCTCCCGCTCCCTCCCCAACTTTAGAAAGCAGAGTATGGGGGCTGTTCTATGGGCAGAAGCTGGCTTTATATGGAATGATCTGTACACACATTACTTAGCCTCTGTCAACCTCAGTTTCTTCACCTGTAACAGTCGGTGCTAATTGTATTTTCTCCTTAGGTCCGCTGTAAAGCACCTGACACTGAGTAAAAGCTCAGTAAACATGAGCCAATATTAAAGCCTGCCTGGTCAGGAACACAGAGGGGTGGGGTGAGTATGTGGGTTGAGGAAGAACAGGAGATTACAAAGGCTAGAGGCTGCATTTCTTGGAGGTGGAGAGGTCAGGTCAAGTGACTGACTTCTCCTGGTTTGTCTGGGAGTAAGTAGCACAGTCTTAAAACAGAAAGTTCTGCCTCCTGAGAAATCTCTCAGACCTGGGAAAACTGGAGAGTTGGTCCCTGTCCTGAGTCAGGTTAGGATGCATTTTCCCTCTTCTCTTAACCGCATACTGATGTACAGTGCCAGGGCTCCAGCATGCATGCACACAGATGGGGGAGGGACAGCTATCTTCCATATCCTGTGCTCTGAGGGACTATCTCCACCCCCACCTGGCTCTTTTGTGACAAAACATTGTAACAGGATAACCGCCAAACCCAGGGCTCCCCTCTCCTCTCCCGCAGTCCCTCCAGTGGGGCTGCTCCCAGCCTTCCAGCAGGTCCAGGAGAAGTGGGAGGAAATTGTGCATAGACGTAAGACAAATGAGAGAAATTCAATTCCCTCCATTTTATGGATGATAACATGTGTATAAAGGAGCCTATTTGAGAAATGGATTTGACCATGACATCTCACTGGCATTCCAGTTATGCATTTTATGTCAGTGACTGCCGCTTGTGCACAGGAGGTTTTGTCAGGGTTCCGGAGGCTTCTCCCATTACATGAGCTCTGCTCTTCCAAATATACTCTCTGAAATTCCCAACACCATGGAGGCTTCTGCAGCAGAGACAGGACACTTCAAATGGACCAGTGTCTCACCATCTTCGGAGATGACCCCAGCCTAGATGAGGAGCCAGACAGACTGAGCTCAGGATTTGTGTCTTGGTACTGGCCTCAGACCACCATCCAACCCCTCAAGACTCACCTCGCACATCAACTAGGAAGAACAACACAGATGCAGAGGGTTGCTGTGAAGACTAACTAGACAACCTCCTGTCTGAACTTCTCTAGCAATGATTGTGAACTACACTCAAGACCAATGAACTACTCTCCTGGCCTTTTTCTTTTGGGTCTGCAAACTTTATTTACTACCGATGAGCTCAGCAGCCAACATATCTTATCCACAAATCAGAATGGCTGTGCTTGAGACCAGAGCTCACATGCCATCCGTTATTCCTTCCTCTAAGGTGCCCAGCTCGCTACAGGAGCACAAAAATAAATCTCTTGCCGTGGGGAGAAGCCTTCTGAATGACATGAGTGCTGCTGACATCCAGGAAGGAATGAAAGATTGGCTGGATTGCTTTGGGGGTTTGCTCCCTGGGTTTTTGGCTGAGTTGCCTTGGACTTCACTCCTTTGCTGTGGGTCCTCTTTAGGGTGATGGTTAGCCAGTTGCTTCTCCAGGCCAGACCGTTCTTCCACTGCCCAAGCTCATGTGCCCCTCTCAATTCCCTAAATTGATGAGCCTCAGTTTCCTTATTTGTAAAATAGGGATGCTAATACCTATCTCCCTTAGAGTTGAAAGGGTAAGTGCAATCATGCACATAAAGTTCAATGCATGGTGGCCATAATAATCTGGAATTTATTTACCCCTTTTTAATCTACACTTAAGGATAGTAGATACACCCCCAACACCTTCCCTACAGCGTGTTGGGAGTGTAGACAGAGCAGGAAGAGAGAGTCTGATTCTTACATTCTGCTTACACTTGCTCCGAAGCTTGATGTCTGGTCATCTTTGTAAGCCTTTTGCTCAAAGTTGTGCCTTAGAAAAGGCAAATTATGTCATTATTGGTTTTAGACAATAAAATGGTTAAGATTAAAATATGTATGGCATGTTAAAATTACAAAATTAATATACATGTATTACAGAGACTAAAATATTCTGTTAAGGAAAAGAAGAAAATACAAATGCCTCATGATCTCATACTTAGGGATAATCGCTCTTAATGTGTTGGTCTGTTTCCTTCCAATCTTTTTTCTCTGGTGTCCTTCCATTTTAAGTCAGCCGTTAGTCCCAGAGATCGGAGAAGGTCTGTCTTCCAAAGAATTAGGTTACTTGCCCAAGATCTATTTCCTTCCAGCTGACAAATGTAAAACTAGCAAATAGGTGAGAGATTACCAATAGTTGTTCCTGCTCTGAATTCCACTTGGTCTAGACATTGTTAAAGGACTCATCTAGTTTTGCTTCTCAGCCATTGTCTTCTAGAAGTGCCCTGGGCAGGGTCAGAAACTCCATCTCACAGATATTGGTGAGCCTTGGAGACTGAAAAAACAATGCGGCCATTGCACTCCAGTCTGGGCGACAGAGTGAGACTCCAACTCAAAAACAAACAAACAAACAATGAATAGTTAAATGTTTTCTGCTATTTCAAGGACACCTCTTAAATGTTCGAGTATCTTTTCGATGATTATCATTTGATGAACACTTACCATTTCTTAGATATTTTGCTATGCATGTTACAATTATTAACACATTTAGTCCTTAAAATACTCTCATGAGATAGGTCCTATTATTATCCCTATTTTACAGATGAGGCAACTGAGGAATGAGAAGGTTTAAGTAAGGTCACACAGCTAGTAAATGGTGTGCTGGATTTAAATTACTTCTATTGTATTTATTGTGTACACAAAATATATGTGCATATATGTGTATATATATATATATAATATACATGAATAGCTCTCCTCTCTATCTGTATATCTATCTAGCTATCTATCCATCTATGTCCATATCTATATCTACAAAGGGGGCTCCCCAAACACCGGAATTATCTTTTGGAGGGCAGGCCTCTTGTAGCACAGTCTTCCCAGCTAGGTAAGTGTTCTAGGAAGCCATCAGCATCAGTGTACCAGCTAGTGTTGTTGTGAGAGGCTGCGTCCAGCTTCAAAGAAGTTTTTTGGAGATTCTTTCATTGTGTTTGCCCATTTCCTGATGAGTGATTTACAAGTGCACCTGTCTATACTGCACTGAGTGTTCAGCAGTTTTTGACCAAAAATGACATGACCCTTATGTTCTACCCTCCCTATTCACCCGATCTCACATGAGTGACTGTTTTTGTTTTACTAGTTCTTTTTTTTTTTTTGAGTTGGAGTCTACACTCCTTTGCCCAGGCTGGAATGCAGTGGCACGCACGCTCATGGCCACCCTAGCGTCGACCTGCAAGGCTCTGGTGATCCTTCTGCTTCAGCCTTCCAGGTAGTTGGAACTACAGGCATGTGCTACCATGCTTGGCTATTTTTTATTTTATTGTAGAGACGAGGTCTCACCAAGTTGCCTGGGCTGGTCTCGAACCTGCGGGCTCTGGCAATCCACTTGCCTTGGCCTCCCAAAGTGCTGGGATTACAGGCTGAGCCACCGAGCCTGGCCCAAAAAAGTTCTTTAAGAGAAATGTTTTGCCGAAGTGGAAGAGGTGAAACAAAAAATGGCAGAAGCGCTAAAGGGCATAAAGATTGATGAGTTCAAAAACTTTTTAGCAGTGGAAAAAAGTGATTAGCAGTGGAAAAAAGTGTCTTGATAGGTGTATAGCATCAAACGGAGAGTGCTTTGAAGGTGACTGAAGTTTAAACATGTAAGAATAAATGCACACTTTTTCATAAATACATTCTGGGTTTGTTTGGGTACCCCTTCATATCTATCTATCCTTTTTGCTCTTACTTATTTCTGAAGAACTTTTGTGTGTGTTTGAGGCAGCTATTTGCCATTTTTGGCTACCCTACATGCAGATGTCTTTCGAATTTTGGTGAACTCCCCAGGGGTGTGAGTCTTGGTTGAGGAGGATCCCCTCTCATATGAAAGATGAAGGGGTGGGGTAGATCCTCTCTCCTTCCTGGAATAGATAGGACAATGCCATGTGACTTAGGTCAGTCAATCAGAGGTGCACCCAGGTCGTTTAATTTCAAGAGAGTGATGTACTTCACGGGCAGTCCAGAAGTCACACTTCCAAGGGTAATGAGGGCAGTGGCACTACTGTCCAGTGGCAGAGGAGACAGTATGTTGGTGGAGCCTGCAGGACATCTGCTGGACAGTGCTGGTTCCTAACTAGATCCTTCCTGGGGTTTGATTCTGGCTTTGATTCTACAAGCCCAGCCAGACTCAGTTCCTTGTTTCCTTCCTGTTGGAATAAGGGTTATAGCCAATGCACCAACCATTTCTTCCCCTTCCTCTTTCCTAACAGAACCTTCTCTTTCTCTTTAATCTTCCTCAGGGGACCACCCTCACCCTAATGCCAAAGCAGGACCAGTAATATCAGTGCATGGTATTCTCCTGCAAGGCTATGACTCAAGATGGACCAGTCAGAGCAAGAGGAGGGTTTATGTTCCTCAGCTGGAAAAATATTTTTCTCTTTCACCTGCTATATGTGAACAAGGAGGCATATCACCCTGACTGTGACTGCAGCCATCTTGTGACCATGAGGCACACTTCCAAGGTGAAGCAAGCGCTGTGGGCAGCAGAGTGGAGAGGTGAAAAGATCCAGGATCCGTGCCATCAAGTACATCTGCTCAGCCAACCTAGAAACCTCTCCACCTGGCCACTTCCTTTATGTGCAAGAAGAGATTTCCCTTTTCATTTGAGTCAGTTCAAACTGAGTTTTCTGTTTCTTATTAGCAGAAAGTATTCTAATTGATTTGTTTGTTCCCCTCACCCCCAAGCCCGTTTCTCTAAGGTCAGCATTTCTCAAACAACCCTTTGGTCTCAGGAATCCTTTTCTCTCTTAAGAACCTTGACAATTTCAAAGATCTTCTGTTTTTGTGGGTTCTACATACTAATACTTACTGTATTAAAAATTATGATGGAGAAGACTTTAAAATATTTTAAAATTTATTCGAAAGCAGAAATAATCAACACAGTAACACGCTAACATCAATAGGATGTTTTTATGAAAAATAAGTTTCCAAAACAAAAAAATTAGAAGCATGGCTTTATTTAACTTTCTTTTTTTTTTTTAATTTCTTTTATATCTGGTTCAATAGAAAATAGCTGGATTCTTGATCCTGCTTAGTTTTCCAGATTAAAGGAGATCTGCCATGTTCAGGGTGTATGGCTGTAGACTGGATTCTCATATCTACTTCTGCACTCAATCTAATTTTTGTTTTGGTTGAAGATTCCAGCCACACAGAGTCTAAAGTCAGGAAAAGGAGGAAAACTTTTTTTTTTCTTTTTTTGAGTTGGAGTCTCACTCTGTAGCCCAGATTGGAGTGCAGTGGCTGCTCCCAGCCACCACAGCCTCGACCTACTGGGCTCCAGCGATCCTTCCGCCTCAGCCTTCCAAGTAGCTGGAACTACAGGTGCACGCTACCACGCCTGGCTAATTTTTTGATTTATTGTAGAGATGAGATCTCATCAAGTCGCCCAGGCAGGTCTCGAACCCGCGGGCTCAGGCAATGCACTCACCTCAGCCTCCCAAGGCGTGGGATTGCAGGCTGAGCCACCGAGCCCGGCTGAAGTTCTTTAACAGTCTTTTCAGATAGTTGTGGGCATTCTTCTTTGGTACTACACCAAAACTTGCATGTAGTATTTTCTTAAAGGTTAACTGCAGTGGAACATAAAACAACAGCAATGGATGTTTTGCACTTTGTTTCAACAAAATCTATCAATCTGTCCTATTCTTTAAATGTGTCTTTCACGCATGAATGATTTTGTAACACTGTGCATTGGTCATTTGGAAAAATTTATGCAGCTCTTCTGAATTTTGACATACTCCATTATGCAATATTAAAAACCCATGTTTTTTAAGATCACCATCAAGCTCATTAGAAAAGTTTTGAAGTACTGGCAAGCTGTCAAGTTCAGGGCAAAAGCATCCTAATTGACAAGTTCTTAAAAATTCTAACTTTCGCTTGAAGGATTGAATTTTATCATTGGCTATGATACTGTCAGTTGGTATCCTTGAAGTGACAGGCTTCTTTTGTTCATTTTTGAGAAAACGCCTGTCAAAGACCAAGTCTGAAGTTTGTCAGTCATTCTTTTGATTAAAAAGGGTATTCCAGCTGGGCTCGGTGGCTCAGCCTGTAATCCCACGCCTTGGGAGGCTGAGGTGAGTGGATTGCCTGAGCCCGCGGGTTCGAGACCCGCCTGGGCAACTTGGTGAGACCTCATCTCCACAATAAATCAAAAAATTAGCCGGGCGTGGTAGCGCATGCCTGTGGTTCCAGCTACTTGGAAGGATCGCAGGAGCCCAGCAGGTCGAGGCTGTGGTGGCCGGGAGTGGCCACTGCACTTCAGTCTGTGCGACAGAGTGAGACTCCTACTCAAAAAAAAAAAAAAAAAAAAAAAAGGGTATTCCATGAAAAAAAAGTGGCTAGTTCTGTTTGCAGCTCTAAGGACTGTACATGTGCTTTTTCTGGAGACAATCATTGTGCTTAAGTGTACAGCAGAAGTGAGTTATTCATACTTCCCATTCCATCCCATATAATACTAACATGTTCTCAAGGTTCAAAATTTAATAATTTCATGACTACCTGAAGGGAATTCTGAAGTGAAACTCTTTTTCTACCTATATTTCATGGTTATGAAGAATTCAAACACTATGAGTATAGTTTGCCTCTATTCATGCTAAGGCACCACTGGTTTCCCTCACCATTGTTTTCACGTATCAGTGCAAATGTCAGCACAGTGAAAAAGGGCAAATTACATCTTAGTATCATTTTGAAATGAGGTTTCACTTTGAAGATTCCCCGAACAGTTCTTAGGAACCCCAGGGGTCCACAGTCCCCACTTTTAGAACTTATGCTCTAGCTTACAGTTGATTCTGGAAGCACCACAACGTGCTTCCAACAAAGTCTCTTTTCCTGAAATCAACCAGAGTTGCTTTTGTTACCTGGTACCAGTGCTCTGCGTTGAAAATATCATTGCTTATTTGAATCGAAATGTTTAAGAAACTCGAATTGAGGGCAATTTATAAGTAAGCAAATAATCAGAAAGAATGAAAGATTTTGAGGTATCACGTTACTAAAAAAAAAATCTAACATTTATGTTTCTACCTTCTTGGTGTGAAGTCAGTGTTAAACAATCAGGCAAGTTTACGTCAGTCCAAGAATTGTGGCAAAAGAAGGAAAATGGCACTGATATTTTTTCCCTTCTGTGAATGCCTCCCCCCCCCCCGGTGACCTTATTGAGCTGGGCATTATTGTCCTTATTTTACATATTGAAAAAACTGGTATTCAGTGGCCAAGTCTTCTCAGTGGTCAAATCTTTCATCCTGGTTGAGAGGCTCCAAAGTCCAGGACCTCTTTGCTCTACCATGCAGGAATTTCTGTTGAGTACAAAAATACGAGGATGTGATGTCAGAGGTTTATGCCTTAGAGAACAGTGCTCCAAAATCAAAGACATCAGAGAAAATGCTGACTCTATTCAAAGTATATGATAATGCTGACTCTACTAATGTAACATTTTTAACATTCCATAAGATGGCATTTCAGAATTGGAAGAGACCTAAATAATGTGATCTATCCGTTTCTCTTACCACCAGCGCATTCTTGCATATTCAACATGCATTTCATATAGCACCTGCTGGGTGATGGCTTTTTTTTTTTGAGTTGGAGTCTCACTCTGTCGCCCAGACTGCAATACAGTGCCCGCTTCCGGCCACTGCAGCCTTGACTCACTGGGCTCCGGCGATCCTTCCGCCTCAGCCTTCCAAGTAGCCGGAATTACAGGTACACGCTACCATGCCCGGCTGATTTTTAAAATTTATTGTCGAGATGAGGTCTCGCCAAATTGCCCAGGTGGGACTCAGGCAATCCACTCACCTCGAACCCGAGGGCTCAGGCAATCCACTCACCTCAGCCTCCCAAGGCGCGGGGTTACAGGCTGAGCCACCGAGCCCGGCAGTGATGGCTTCTGATAATCTGATTGTTGTTCATCCCCCAAATCAAAATGTATTACACTGTATGTGGCAGGTAGTATCTAAGAGGGCCCAATGATCTCTGCTTCCTGTTATTCACATCGTTGTGTAATTCCCTCTCCTTGAATGTGGCTGAGACCTGTGACTTGCTTCTAACCAGTAGAATATGGAAAGGTGTGGGATGGCACTTCTGTGATTAGGTTTCATGAGACAGTGACTTCTGTCTTGCTACAGACTATTGCCACCGTAGATTGCACACTTTGATGAAGCAAGTTATGTTGGAAAGGTCTACATTCCAAGGAACTGAGGGTGGCCTCTGGCCAAGAGTTCACAGAGAATGAGGATCCATTCTAGCAGCTCATGAAGAGCTGAATCTGGCTAACAAATGCTATTTGAGCTTAGAAGCTGATCCTTCCCCAATTGAGCCTTCGGAAGAGACCCCAGCCCCAGCTGGTACTGTGGTTTGCACCCTTGTGAGAGACCCGGTAGAGAGCACCCAACTAAGCTGTGCTAGTTTCCTGATCCACATACTGTGAGATAATAATTGAGTGCTGTTTTAAGCTGGTAAGTTTTGGTGGTAATTTGTTATGCAGCAATAGACAATTAATATACTATATTTATCTGTCTCTTTCTCTAGCAGGACCAGAAGTGAGCTGTTCAAGGTCACTAGGTCCTAGTTATGCATGTTTAGTTGTTTACCAATCACTGAAGACCTTCCTGCCAGGATCCATCCTCAGGGTAAAAGGGGAACCTGATGCCTTGGTAGTGGCCCCTAGTGCTCCAGGAAGGGACTCCCACTAGAGTTTCCTTGGCTGTCTTTCTCCCTCTGAGCATCATTTAGCTTACAAACCAGAAGCAGCAAGCATATAACTCCCTGGAGTCTGAAACCAGCCTGGCAGGGGGGCGTTAATCACACCAACTGCTGGTTCCACAGCAAAAATATGAATGCAGCAATTCACATCCTAATCCAGTTCATAAGGAGAGGCTCAACGTGCCTGAAAACTTTGAAGCCATGAGATGAGAAAGTCCTTTTGAGAGAAATAGGGAACTGGGGGAGTCACTGACATATATGCAGCGCTCTGAGGCTTCAATTTCCGATCTGTAAAATGGGGGTTTGCCTTCAGGTCCCTTAGTCTTAGTCTGACACAATCTGGATTGCTGTGAGCTGGTTCTCTGGGTGCCAAATCAATTATCGAATGAGGATACCAGAATACCTGTCTCCAAAGGGGGCTGTGGAATTAAATGAAACAAACACGACACGTGAAAAGCGTAACACGCAGATGTGCCACTGCGCCTGCACATGGGCAATCCTAGCCGTTGCAACTCCTCCACGGGGTCCCAAGGCCCGGTGGCCTGCCCCGCCCACGTGGGGCCGCGGCCCGTCGAATGACTCGGTGCAACGTGTTGGTGGCGGCGGCGGCGGCGCGGGCTCTTCCGGGCGCCGCAGCTTCCTGCCAGGCACCGCGCAGCCGCCTCCGCCGCAGGAGCCCCCGGTGCAGGCCTCGGCGCTGGTGCGAGCCCGGAGCTCAGCCGCGCGCGCCCTGCCCGACCCGGCCCGCAGCCGACCGCCCACACCATGCGCGCCGCGCTGCCGCCCGCGCCGCTCGTGCCGCTGCTGCTGCTGCTCGCGCTCCTGGCCGCGCCCGCCGCCCGCGCCCGCAGAGCCCAGTCCCTCCCCGCGCCGCAGCCCCGACCCGGCCCCGGGCCCGGGAATGCCACCCGCACCGGGTTTGGGGCGGCGGGCGGCGGCGGCAGCCTCAACAGCAGCGGCGACGCCCTGGTGACCCGCATCTCCACCCTCCTCCACGACCTGCCCACCCTGAAGGCGGCCGTGATGGTGGCGTGCGCCTTCACCGCCCTGCTCATCGCCTGCCTGCTGCTGCGTGTCTTCAGGTGGGTCCCCGCGTCCTCTTCTTTCTTTCCGCCTTGCCCACCTGCTGTCCGCCCCCCTCTCCGCCCCTGCACAGGTGCTCTGGGGCGCCCCAGCCAGCAGTGTGCCTCTCTGCCCCGGAGGGTGCGCTCGCCTGGTTTTTTCTGGTACATGTTTTAGGAATTTTCTTCCCTTTCTTTAACAATAGATATCATAAATATTTGGCTCCATTTGTTAACTCTCGGCTAAATGTTTACCAGTACCAATAGCGCTCTGAATTCTAAGTGGCTTCCACAGAATTTATTTTTATGAGCATTTCACAGATGAGGAAACATTTTTAGAGCGGCAACGTGGCGTATCCAAGTAAACTCAGTGGTGGAGGTAGGATTTGAACCCAGGTCCTTCTAACTTTAATTTTGCTACCCCTTCTTCCCTCTACCATCTACCGCTCCCTCACACCCCACCTACTTTTTTTTCTTTTTCTTTTTCTTTTTTTTTTTTTTGAGTTGGAGTCTCACTCTGTCGCCCAGACTGGAGTGCAGTGGCCGCTCCCGGCCACCGCAGCCTCGACCTGCTGGGCTCCAGCGATCCTTCCGCCTCAGCCTTCCAAGTAGCTGGAACTACAGGTGCGCGCTACCACGCCCAGCTGATTTTTTATTTACTGTAGAGATGAGGTCTCGCCAAATTGCCGAGGCGGGTCTCGAACCCGCGGGCTCAGGCAGTCCACTCACCTCAGCCTCCCAAAGGCGCGGGATTACAGGCTGAGCCACCGAGCCCGGCTTCTTTTTCTTTTTCTGCTGCTGGAAGAAGCAGTTTCTAGCAGGGTTGTGGAGGGGGTGGGGGGCAGGGAGAATGCCCTCAGGATGCCTGTTGGGTGATCTTTGCGCCCAGATTGGAGCTGGGCTTCAAAATGCTTGGTGGACTTTCTAGTGGGGAAGACAGTCGTCTCTCCTAGGCCCCTGTCTGACTAAGCTGCACCAATGAAAGTTCACAGGGCCCTGAGGGATCTTGGAGAGGCTTTTGTAGGTTGCTCAAGTTCAGGGAGAAAATATCTGGGAAACTAAGGAAGGATGTCCCAGGTCTGTGGAAGAGTGAGGTGAATGGGGCTACAGGGGATGCAAGGACATTTCCCTGGAAAATCTTGTTTTTGCAGGAAATGAACCAAACCTGTCCTGTTACTCAGGCCCACCAGCCTGGAAATCTGGGTGTGTGCATGGCTGCTCACTGCCCCTTCCCTCCCGAGCATACACGCTGTGCTTTGGTGTTTGTTCAGCTGCGGAAGGTTGGGACCAGGGGCCTGCTCTCCTGGGTAGCATTTTTAGTGCCCCAGCAGAGACCAGATGGGAGAAAGTCAGGGCTGGGAGCTGTCTCTATTGAGGCTTTCTGTTGGCTCTCTGTGACTTTGAGTCCAGGTGTTTCCTTCTGGGTCCGTAGGATTAGATTCCAGTGGTCTGAGAAAACAGAGAAGGGGGAAGTGGGGTCCTGTGTTCACCCCACCATTTCCAGCCTTGGCTCAGGCCACAGCGTTCCTCACTCTGCTGGTCTCCTTGACGTTCTCAGAGTTGAAGTGTCCCGGCTTCATCCCATCGTTCCTGCCGCTCCCGATCTGCTCACAAACTTCAGTGGCTCCTTGTGGCCACTCCCTATGCAAGGCATTCCCTAGGTGTGGTATTCCGGGCCCTTGCAGACTGGCCCCAAGCCCACCTTGTAGCCATCAACCGGCCTTTTCAGCCCTGCCCTCGTCACCTGCTCCTTTCCCTAGGTCCCACGGTGCTGGCTGAACTTTCCTGCTTCTGACTTGATTCCTGCTCCTGTCTTGAAGACTGCATGCAGCCACTTAGGCCCAGCTCCCATGCTCCTTCCTCTGTGTGATTTTCCTGGACACCCGAAGGAGACCGTTGCTTCCTTTCCTGACCTCTCCACCCACACTTGTGCATCTTTCATGCAGTCCTTATCACGCAGTGCTGTTTTGCTGTGTTGCATGCCTGGCTCCCGTGCTCAGCAGAGCACCATGGAGGGTGAGGATGTCCACTTCATCCTCATGTCCCCATGCCTGGTGCGGGCCTGGTGTTCAACAGAGGTACCATTCTCGTTTACTGACTTCCTGATTCTTCGGTTGAAGTGAACGTTCATGCCTAGAGCAGCTCTGGGCCCAGAGGTTTGAAACATTTAGCTCAAAGTAGGCCATGGAGCCCACAAGGCTGTGCACTTTTAAAGAAGGTATTTGAACTATTTTGCCAGTCTGCTCTTTATTACACACCAGCGGAGGAGAAAGGAAAGCAGCATACACCCAGATGTGAGCGGTCTGGGGCCTGGTGTTTGAGTGGGTGAACCGGCACCGCAGACTGGAAGGGACCAGTCCTTGGAGGTTTGGGTGTGGAGTGTTGAAAGAAGGTGGCGCCTTCACAGGAGAAGCGCTTAGGGACATAGTCTATCCCACCTTCCCAGGAAGGTGTACTTGTTAGGGTGAGTCTCCAGGTGGACAGCGGCCACCCCGGATTCTGATATAGATAAGATTCTGTGGCATTTTAGAGCCAGGAAGAGCCTTGGTGGTCACAGACCCCACGTGCTCCCTTGCAGATGAGAAAGTGGCATCTCAAAGAGTGGATTAAGTCATCACCAGATTCTAGAACACTCTACAAGTCTACAACACCCACTTTTGCCGCTCGGTAGTCTGGAAGGTAGCCTTTTCCCCCCTTCTCACTTTCCCCTGTAGGTGTGGTTCATCAGGCTCACTGAGCACCTGTCATGCTGGCCAGGGCTTCTCCTCACTTGTCCCCTCTCCATCTCCTGAGCATGCAGGCATCGAGACCTGGCCGTTCACCACCTGAGTCTCCCGGAGACAATGTCACCTCTGCCCACACCACCCTTCCCCAGTGAAGCTTTCCTGCCTGCCACTGGTGCCTTGTCTCTCCTGAATTACAATACTATCTTTTAGGCTGGGGTTCCTGCCTCCAATCTCTTCTCTCTCCAGTCCATCCTCTGCTGCTGGAATGCCAGTCTCATCCTTCCTCTGCCCCTCTCTGCCAGCTCTCCCTACATAACAAACTCTTTGTAACCAGGGTCCTGACTCCTTCTTGAGCCTCTATCTTGGCTCTGCCCAGTGCCTGCCGTTCCAGCTTTGCTGGCCTTCCAGGGGTTCTCCAGAGACAGCCTGAGGCCTGAGCATCTTGTCCCACTGTGAGACTCTTCCCAGAATCCCTTCTGCCACCAAGACTGCACAGCCAGCTCATTGCTATCTGACCTCATTGCAGTAGCCTCCTCTGAGAAGCCTTCCCAGCCAGGGTCCCTCTGTGTTCCCAAAACACACTTGCTTTTTGAATTTCCACCTTGGAGTCCAGTGTTACTGAACTACTTCTTCTGAGCAGGGCTGGGCATTACTCTTCTGTGTCTCCTTAATACCTAGTGCAGTTCCAGGTACAAGCTGGCATTTACTAAAGATATTTTTAGCAAAAGTATGTTGAACTCCCAAGTATTTTACATTGCTGATGTCTCTCAAAATGTCCTCTGTGACTGAATGCAGGCCTGGTGCTGGTTACCTGTGAGGTAGGAATTTGTGCAATGAGGATAATGGAGAAATAATATAGTAAGGATGGTTGCTTATAAAGTGGCAGTCCTAGCCTATTTATCTATTTTCCCTGAAGGAGTCACCTTACCAGACAACAGAAAAAATGGGGATCCAAGGAAACCGTTAAAGTTAGAGGCAAAGAATATGTATTTTAATGGAAAGTGTATTTACCTTTAATCAATCAATTCCATTTCTAAGGAGTGTACATTTTTTCATTGTGATCCAAATTCTTCTCTTAATGATTAGAAGAGGAAGTCAAAATGCATGTGCAGTGATATTCAGAGAAATTCTGTTTGAAAAGTCTTAAATGATCTAAGTATTCAACAATTGGGCATTTGTTAAGTAAATTACGGTAATACAGTGGAATATGGTACAGATGTTAAAAATGATGACACTGAAATTAGCCAGGTGTGGTGGAGCACACCTGTAATCCCAGCTACTTGGGAGACTGAGGCAGGAGGATCACTTGATTCTAGAAGTTTGAGGCTGCAGAAAGCTATGATCATATCACTGCACTCCAGCATGAGCAACAGAGCGAAACTCTGTCTCAAAAAACCAAAGAAATGACATTGCTATAATACTATATATTGTTGAATGAAACAGGCTACAAAACAGCATGAATAGTATGAGCTTATTTAAATAAATAAATAAGTAATGAATATGTATATGTGAGAATGCAAATAAATCTGTGTATATGTGTGCATGTGTATGCATGTGGGGATTCTTTATAATTTATTTATTATTCATGATATGCTTCTGCACCATCTGAATTTCTTTGCAATCTAGCCACATGTATTCATGACTTCTCCCCCTGTATGTACGCATGGCTTCTTGCTGCATCCTTGGATGTGTCTTCCTGAGAACCAATGCATCTGGGAGTGGGATTTCTGGGTCCCAGGGGTACTTGTTCTTGATTTCCTTGAGTAGGTGCGAGTGTAGGCTCCCACCTGCAGGACCTGAGGGTTTTGTCATCCTCACATCGTAGCCAACACTTAGGATTATCTGAATTTCTAGTACTTTCTAATCAGTTGGGTATAATTTGATATCTTATTGCCTTTTTCTATTTCTTCATTTTTCTACTGAGGTTGAGCATCTGTCTCTTCCTGCACTTCTTAATCAATTTCCCATCTGCAGTATTATTTCCCCCCTTTTTACGTAATCATGAAGGAAAACCATTGTTCAGTGGGAGACAAAACTGGAAGGAGGGAAAGGCGGGTTGGAGACGAGCACCCTCTGGTGCTACTTCCCCGCCCCCGTGAGAACTGGAAGGGCTCAACAAAAAAGACTGTGTCTAGGAAGTAGAGACTGTGATTTCTCCTAATCTTTTTTGTTGTTGGGAAGCATCTGGTAAGGTTGCGTGAGTTCAGGGATCACACACATCAGCCAACTGGTATCAACACCTTTTGCCTGACAGGTCTACTTTGAACACTTTACTTTTCAAGTTCTGGAAGGAATCTGACTTTACTCTCTGGTGTCTTATGAACAGGGTGGGGGCAAGTCAGGAAGACACTACCACCTCAAAACCACGACTTTCCTTTCATCCTGGGGACCCTTCCCTAGTCTTGGTAAGTCTCCCGGCTCTACAGTGCAGACTCCATTTCTCCCAGATCTCTGTTGGTCACATGCCCAGCCACTTCTTATTTCCAAATCTCTGTAAAATCCTCTTGTCTGAGGGAGGGTTCTTTCTCGTGCTTCCCAAGAGATTGGGAAGGTGATGAATTCCAGGTGCTGTCACACTGCCCAACTGTCAATGGAAAAGATATATACTCTGAAGACGTTGGAATCATAGAAGCTTAGTTAATTTACTAAGCCAGGTTTTTGAAAAGGAACTAAAAGTTTCCTACTTATCTTGCATTTCCTACATTTTCTCTTGAGTGTGTACAGAGGGGACCCCCAAAAAACTGGAATTATTCTTTGGATTGTGGGCCCCTTGTAGTACTTCCCCTCTAGGTAAGTGTTCTAGGAACCTCTTGGAATCAGTGTACCAGCTAGTGTTGTTGTGAGAGGCTGCGTTCGGCTTCAGTGAATTTTTGTTTGAAGATTTTTTTTTTTGAGTTGGAGTCTCACTCTATCGCCCAGGCTGGAGTGCAGTGGCATACTCATGGCCACCCCAGAGTTGACCTGCTGGGCTCTGGCAATCCTTTCACCTCAGCCTTCCAGTAGCCGGAACTACAGGAACATGCTACCACGCCCGGTTAATTTTTGATTTATTGTAGAGACAAGGGCTCGCCAAATTACTCAGGCTGATCTTGAACCCGTGGTCTCAGGCAATCCACTCACCTCGGCCTCCCAAAGTGCTGGGATTATGGGCTGAGCCACCAAGCCCAGTCAGAATCACATTTTTCAATACAATAGGACACTTGCTTGCTTCAAGGGGAGCCAGGGACTTGGTTGACACCCTCTACTCTAAACATCCCAATAGCCCTTGGAAACAGGTACTCTCATTAATGATAGGAAACAATGCCTAGAAAGGCTCAGTAAGATGCTCACATCAGGCCTCACTGCCGGTGGAGATTCTCAGTTTCTCAACCTTGGCACCCTTGACATTTAGGGCTGGATAATTTGGGGGGTGGAGGAGGGGCTGTCCCATGCACTGTAGGATGTTTAGCAGCATCCTGGTCTCTATCCACTAGAAACCAGCGGTAATCTCCCCTCACCCCTACCAGTCCTGACAATAAAAAATGTCTCCAGACATGACCAAATGACACCCAGAGGGCAAGATCCTCCCCAGTTAAGACCCATTTGAGGGACCTTATTCTTTTTTTTTTTTTTTGAGTTGGAGTCTCACTCTGTCGCCCAGACCAGAGTGCAGTGGCCGCTCCCGGCCACCGCAGCCTCGACCTGCTGGGCTCTAGAGGTCCTTCCGCCTCAGCCTTCCAAGTAGCCGGAATTACAGGCATGCGCTACCACACCCGGCTGATTTTGTGATTTTATTGTTGAGATGAGGTCTTCCTGCCCAGGCGGGTCTCGAACCCGCAGGCTCAGGCAATCCACTCACCTCAGCCTCCCAAAGGCGCGGGATTACAGGCTGAGCCACCAAGCCCGGCTGAGGGACCTTATTCTTTCCATATACCATGAGTTTTTTTTGAGAACTGAATCAAGGACATGTCCTCTACTCTCCTTTTAAAAAAAATTGGATTTTTGCTGAATTTTATCTATTTAACATTTCTCTACAATAAATTAAAAATGAGCTGGGCGTGGTAGCACGCGCCTGTAGTTCCCGCTACTTGGAAGGCTGAGGTGGAAGGATTGCTAGAGCCCAGCAGGTTGAGGCTGCGGTGGCTGGGAGCTTGCCACTGCAGGCTGGGCGACAGAATGAGACTCCAATTCAAAAAAAAAAAAGAAAAATATGATTCTAAAAGCAGGTGTAATTCACACCTGATCTTTGGTCTTGCCTCTGCCTTAGGTGAGGATGCAGCCATAGGGCCAAAATAATCAGGCAGGCGCATCTGCTTCTGAGTCTCTTTCTAATGAAATTGGTGGCTCTTTAGCCCAAGCGAGCCTTGTTGCTGCTTAATTCCCTGATGAAGGATGTGCCTCAGGACTGCCCTATTAACAGTTCTGTGAGGACCTGGCACATACCTCAGATTCCTTCTATCAAATTGGAAGGGAGGAGAATCTAGCCCTGAACCCTCTGGCTTATATGGCATCATCCATAGACTTTTGTGTTTGGGAGTCTTTGCAAATGCAGATCCTTCTTGAGACACCAGAGCCTCTAGGGGTAAGCCGTGGGGGTTGGGGGCCTCCAGTGTCAGTAGCTCCCTTAGGGAGAGGGTCAGGGGAGGGAAGCCCTCCTGGGTTTACCCATAGACGGTTTCTGGGTTGTGTTTGGTACGTCAGTTCTATGATTAGTTTTGGGTCTAACCATTTGCAAAGGGAAATTAAGGGAATTAGGTTCATGTTGTTATGGTTGCTAAAAAAATCTATACTTAATCTAAAGACAATCTGCCTGGAATCCAGACTTGACATTTATTTTCCTGGAGGTGCAGGGAGGAGGGAACCCATTCTCATGGGCATGTGTGGTGCTGAAGAGAGGTCGTAGCAAAGAGCTGGGGCAGGGTTCTTCTAGACCCCGGAGGTCATGGAGCCCTGAAACCTCTCAAGTGTGGTGTTTCTTCATATTCAGAACTCCTTTGACCTTCCTCTCCTCACTCATTGTGCAGATGAGGAAACAGAGGCCCAGAAGTGAGGAGGGTTTCTTAAGTAGAACTGAAGCCCAGGTGTTTGACTGCTCAACTTGGCCCTTTCTGGGCCTCCAAGATGTGGTGGACTGAGCTGTGGCCCTGTCTAGCTGGTCTCCCCAACACCCAGCCCAGCACCCAGGAGAAAACAAGGCAAGAAAAAAAGAGTAGTGTTCTTCCCAGTATGTTTAATGAGCACCTACGGGGAACGTAGAGGTGCCATGGGGACACGTCAGTGGCCATGGTGTATCCAGCTAAATCTGGGAGGCAGAGTAATGTCCTTGAATGATTCTAGTCGGCAGGGAAGAAGTCTCTTCCATTAGGGGAGCCATGCATTAAAAGGAACCCTTGATAAACTGAGAAAGGACAGGCACAGTGGCTTTGGCTTGGACAGAATGGTCTGGGAAGGCATTGTGGGGGAGGGGGAAGATTAGGACTCGGCAGGATAGGAGGAAGAAGAGATTCTTCCAGGGCTGGATGGGTGAAGCAGGTTTTGTTCTGGGTAGCGTTTGTGAAAATGATCCCTTGGAAATTGTGTTGACAACAATAATAATGGCAATTAATATTTATTAAGCCCTTACTGTGTACCAGCCTCTGGGATAAGCATTTCATATGTTTCCTCGCTCCTATGAGCAGTGCATTGTCAAGAGTCTCCATTTTAGAGGTGAGCAAACCAAGGCAGGAATGATGAAGTGTCTTACTCGAGGCTAGCTGGGGAAGGGGAGGAGGAGGGGTCTGACGTACACTTCCCTGCTGCTGTGGGATTTTGGATGACAACAATTCCAGGTGGAGGTGAATGAATACAGGAGTAAAATAATCAAAGGGCTGCTTTAGTAATATGCTGGCTCAGATGAGGTCTTACTAAGTATTTGTTGAGTAAAGGAACATAAATTGTTTTTACCAAAAAGACACCTGGGCATGTATGTATATCTCAGCACTATTTACAATAGCAAAGACATGGAACCAACCTAGGTGCCCATCAACAGTGGACTGGAAAAGAAAACGTGGTGCATATACAACATGGAATACTACACAGCCATAAAAAGAATGAAATCATGTCTTTTGCAGCAACATGGATGCAGCTGGAGGCCATTTTTCTAAGTGAATTAACAAAGAAACAGAAAACCAAATACTGTGTTTTCTCACAGACAAGACCGAGCTAAACACTGGGTACATACAGACATAAAGATGGGAATAACAGACAGTGGGAACTCCTAAACTGGGAAAGGAGTGAGGACCCAATGTTTTGGGTTGAAAAACTTTCTATGGTGTACTGTGCTCACTGTCAGAGTGACAGTTTCAATGGAAGCCCAAACCTCACCATCATGCAATATACCTATGAAACATGCCTTCACATGTACCCCAGAAGTCTACAATAACATTTAAAAAAAATTAAAGAGAGAAAAAGTATTTGCCAGATGAATGAATAGTGACGTGGCTGGATTGGAGGTGCAAGATGACGGAAGAGACCTGTGGAAGGTGCCGGAAGTATCAGGAAGACTGGAGGCCAAGTGGTTGAAGAGGAGGAGAAAGTGTTAGGATGTTCTGAAGGGCCTGGAGAAGGGGGGCATCGTAAAGGGGGTGGCCAGGCAGGGGATGGGAGAAGCCATGTGTGGAAGAAGAGGAAGCACAGGTGAAACTTGCTCACGGAAGTGCCAGCCGCGTGGCCAGGCACCTGGGCTTGGGTGGAGGGGTTGGGGGCATCTGCTGAGAAGGGGGATGGTGAGGACTGACATTCCTTCGCTTCCCCTGCCACGTGGCAGGGACAGGGTGGACACTGAAGGGGCCACTTATGATGTGTGTCCCAAAGCACTGTGACCTTGGAGTTTCAGGCTGTGATTGGGTCCCGGGTCTACCAAAGAGTCCTTCTTGGCCGTCTTGCCACTGCCCTTGAGCTCAGGGAACTGCCTCTAGAGGCTACCTTCTCTGCTCTAAACCTGTCTGTCCTCCCCTGACACGTCATAAAAAAACAAGGCAGACCCGGCCCTTTGCAAACATGCTCAAGAGCTGGAGGAACAGGTCCTGGAGCATTTGCTGTTTCCGTATATTCTTTTTTCTTTTCTTTTCGTTTCAAACCCGGGATGTGCTGATTTTGTCTTAGAATAAGAGTTGGATCTATCCCTCAGGAACAGAGGGAAAAAGAAACAGGGTGGGGAGCAGATGGAGGCAAAACACTGTAACTTCACAGAGCAAAACCCTAAGACTTGTCATTGAGATATTTGGGGTTGTCTGATGTATGGTGTATGATTCTCTATGAAGCGTGAGCCCCTGGGGCATATTGTACTGTGTGTTGTGTGCTGAACACTAGTGTTTGGGCCACTCAGCAGTGCTGACACTTAATTCCAAGGGGTTGGTGCCCAGGAGGGGAAGGGAAGCAACTGGGTTATGTAAATAATAATCAGCACTCCTAAATCATGGTTGATATGCTGGTAAACAGAAATAAGGAACACTTTGGCTGGACATGCGTATCATGACATCTCTCCAGGCTCCTCATTTTTACCTGAATTATTTTTTATCACTCATGCTTGGTGCTCATGACCTAGTAAACCATGGCCAGGGATCTCAATCAGAGATTGCAAACTGATGGCCTGGGGGCCGAAAAATCTGGCCCATGGTCTTTTTTCCGTTTTTGTTGTTGTTGCTGCTGTTGTTTGGTTTTGTTTTTTGGTTTGCATAGTCTTAAAAAATGAAAATAGTTGAGGGCACTTAAAAATTGGGAGTCTTCACGTAAGCATCTGGGTGCCTGGAAGTGCAGGGCCTCCTGTCCACGGGACAGTCAGGCAGGTGCTGGGTAGCTGCCCGCCTGTGCAGGCTGGGCAGGGTGCCACTCTTTGTGTCTCCTTGACTTGAAGGCAGAGTGTTGCCCATCATTTGCCATCGTTGTCTGTTCCCACGTTTAGGTGGCACAAGTCCTGTCGCACTGGTTTCCTGCGTCTACACAGTCCTGGGACATTTGAGTCATTGTGCTTGCCTGGGTGCTGGGAGCTGGAACAGAGGGGCCCAGTGTGATAGGAGGGGGCGCCCCAGGACAGGGGTGAGGCATAGGTGCATCCAAGGACTCTCCAACAGGTGTCAGGGAGGGCTCAGCAGGAGCTCTGTTCCAGCGGGAGATCTCAAAGCTCTTGCTGCCCTAGAGGAAAGTGCTTTTGTCTCATGAGACTCAATGAGATTGCTGTTGCATGTCAGTCTGTCTCTCTCAGTGGCTTGTTGAGACGGCTGCAGAGGGTAGAGCTCAGAGGGCTATGCTCAGGGCAGAAAGAGAGGGTGGGCTGGAAATTGGGAATGGTGCCTGGTTGGTAGGCCATGGAGACTTTGCCATCGAGATCCTGGCTAGCCTATTGATTCTCTGGAGGACCTGGGCACCCATTTCTCTAAGGTTAGGGCAGAGGCGGGGGCTGGAAAGTGGGTTCCAGCATCATTTTTTTCCTTTCTCTAAGTTTAATTGGTTTCTCTGTTACTTCTTATGTTCTGAGAAGAAGGTACCTAGTAGAGCTCAGGTTAAAAATTAGGACTGTGTCCCCAGAGCATCAGAGTCTACCGCCTGGCTCTGATTGGCCCACGTAGTGCTCTTGTCTATACTCGTGTCAGCTGCATGCTTCAGTCTCCCCCTGCCACATTCCATTTTCATTTTTAAAATTAATTTTTCTAAATGTCAAAAGTTACATGTGCTGTTTATGACAAGCAGTGTGGTTTTGGCAGAACACTGGCCCTTGAGCTACAGAGCTGCTTTAGTGAGCTTAAAAATGGAAACAGCTGAAGTGGAGGGAAGGCTGGAGTTGATGGATTTGGGTCCTGAAGTCACCAGGTGAGCCTTACCAAGCCACACGGATGCAGTGATGGGTGGGCTTTCTGAGAATGTTCTCTTGCCAGAAGGGCAGCGGGCATAGATGTAGTCCAATTCAAAATTCACTTTAAGCACTTACGTTGAATTTTGTTGCTCTATTTGCTTATTTTAGAACTAGGTCATATATTCACATGGCTCCATATTCACCAGGAACAAAAGAGGATATAGTGAAAAATCTCCTTCACTGGATGTTGTCAATTTCTTGTGGATCTTTCCAGAGAGAGTTTATAAACCTAGAAACAAGTGTAGCATATACATGTGTACACACACACACACACACACACACACACACACACACACACGTATATCTTCTCTATTTTTTTAATAACGACTTTAGTGAGAGATGATTCATGTGCCATATAATTCACCCACTTAAAGTGTCCAACTCAGTGGTTTTTAGTATATTCACAGAGTTTATCATTTATGCATTTATCATTAAAATCAATTTTGTTTATCACTCCAAACTGAACTGTGTATCCATGAATCACTCCCTGCATGCCTTCCCTTCCTCCACCCAGCCTGAGGCAACCACCGATTTACTTTCGGTGTCTATAGATTTCTCTATTCTAGACTTTCACATGAATAGAATCATATAATATGTGGTCTTTTGTGAACAGCTTATTTTATTTAGTATAATGTTTTCAGGGTTCACCTATGTGTAACATGTGTCAGTTCATCATTTCTTTTTATTACCAAATAGTGTTTTTTTTTTTTTATTTAGAGGAGAGGAGACTTTCTTTTTGCATTTCAAAAGACTATGTTTTATTTTTATTTTGAAATGTTTTATTTTCAAGATGTGGGGTACAATTCAGGGTTAAGTATACAAATGTTCGTTATGCAGGTACCCTTGATGATGAGGGATGTGCCCTTTCCCCTTTGCCCTTGCCCCTTTGCCCTTGCCCCTTTGCCCTTGCCCTACTGCCAATCCCGTCCCTGACCCCGGCAATTTCCCACCACTGCCAATCCTTTTCATATCGTATTATGATAATTGTTCAAGGTCCACTTACGAGTGAGAACATGTGATACTCAGTTCTTTGTTTCTGTGATAGATCACTTAGTGTTATAGACTCTAAGTCTATCCAAGTTGCCGTGAAGTTCATAATTTTGTCCTTTATGGATGTGTAATATTCCATTGTGTATATGTACCACATTTTTTTTTAGTGTCAATAGTGTTTTGTTGAATGGATATACTGTCTTTTATTTATCCATTCATCAACTGATGGCTTTTCAAGTTGTTTCTATTTTTTGGCTATTATTAATGATGCTTTTCTGGACAATTGTATATGAGTTTTGGAGTGGACCTATGTTTTTTATTGCTGTTTGGTATATACCTAGCTAAATACAAGAGCCTTTATCAAATATATGATTTGAAAATAATTCCTCCCATTCTGTGGGGTATCTTTTCACTTTCTTGATGGTGTCCTTTGAGGCACAAAAGTTTTAAATTTTGCTGAGGTTCGGTTTTTCCATTTTTTTTTTTTTTTTTGCTGCTTTTGCTTCTGGTGTCATGTTTAAGAAGCCCTTGCCTAGTTCAAGGTTACAAAGGTCTGTGCTATGCTTTCTTCTATGAATTTTATAGTTTTAGCTCTTATTTATACGTTTTTACATACTTATATGTAAATTCCATTTGGAGATAATTTTTGCAAGAAGTATAAGTTAATTTCTTTATATGATGTATAGGGGGTCTAGCTTCATCCTTTTCCACTTGTCATCTTGCTTTATTTATTTATTTTAACTTAATTTTATTATAGAGATGTGGGGTACAAGTCAGGATTAGGTACATAAGTGATCCATATGCAGGTGAAGTTTGGGCCTCCAACTGTTCCCCACTTCTCCTGGTTTAGCACCAGGTACCCTCTGTGTGTTATGTGCCCACCCTTTTTTCCTGGCAGCGTCCTGCAACTGTTGATCCCTCCTTTGTGCTATTGTAATCATTGTTCAAGTCCCAGCTATGAGTAAGAACATTTCTGTGATGGATCATGTCATTTGCTTTTAAAAAATATTTTGTGTATCTGAGTGATTATTCCTTGTCAGTGTATACAAATCTCCTCATCTGTTTATATGGTTGTTTGGTGTCCATTATGTGGCTGTATCATAATTTATATAATCAATCTCCTGTTAGTGGACATGTAGGTGTCATTTTACACATGTGAAGATATGCTGTAGGACAGATTCCTAGAAATGGTTAAGATCTATGTCTTTGTAACTGATAGATATTGCCAAACTGCTCTCGTGTATGTGTTGTAACAGTTTACACTTCCATAAGCAATTAATGAGAGAGCCTGTTTCTCTAAATTCTTGCCAACAGTATATTTTTCAGGGATTTCTATTTTTTGATAAATTTGCAAGTGAAAAATAGAATCATTGTGAAGATTGAATTTGCATTTCACTTGTTGAATGTGAGATTGGGCATTTTTTCATAGTTGAGTGTAGAGCCATTTGAGTTTTCTTTGTGTGTGAACTGGCTGTTTGTTATCCTTTGCCAATTTTTCAATTAGATTACTGATCCTTATTGATTTGTAGGAACTCTCTATATATTAAGGAGATTAGGTGTTTTTTTTTAAAAAATAGTTCTCTTTATTTTTTCTGAAAGAGAACATCAGGATTATTTGTTTGTTTTAATTAGGAACACACATATACACACATCCTAAAAAGATGATAGGTGACAACACTGCATGACACAATATTGTCATAGTACTTTTGGATGAACACCAGGATCTTATTGCAAATAGAGAGCAAACCCTCTGAATTGGAATCATTTCCCTTAGCTTATAATTTGTCTTGACTTAAACACATTTTTCGTGTGTTTGAATTTGTCATCCCTTTTGCATGGCTTTTGGGGTTTTCATGTTTTCTTCTGTACTTTTGTGATTTTATTTTTAAGTCTGACCCATCTAATTTATTCTGAAATTCGGTGTGAGATATGGGTGGCTATCAACAAAATATTGAATAGGTTACCTTTATCTCACTCATTTGAGATGCCAGCTTTATTCTCTACTAGATTCCACTATCTATTTGGGTCTATTTCCAGACCCTCTATTCCGATACAGCACCTGGTTGCTAATGTGCTCAGTTATTGTGGTTTCACAGCATGTTTTACCATCTATAGGAATACTTTCCCTCCTTACTCCTCCTTTTCAGAATTTTCCTGGCTATTCTATTCTTGCTGTCCCCCCAACCCCCGCCCCACCCCATGAATTTTGGAATCAGCATGTTTAGACCCTCAGCAAAAAGTATCTTATTGAATTTAATTAAACTTTGAGATTAATTTAAGTGGCTTGCTATCTTTTTTTTTTTTTTTTTTGAGTTGGAGTCTCACTCTGTCGCCCAGACTGGAGTGCAGTGGCTGCTCCCGGCCACCGCAGCCTCGGCCTGCTGGGCTCCGGCAATCCTTCCGCCTCAGCCTTCCAAGTAGCCGGAATTACAGGCATGCGCCACCACACCCAGCTAATTTTTTTGATTTATTGTAGAGATGAGGTCTCGCTGCCCAGGCGGGTCTCGAACCCGCGGGCTCAGGCAGTTCACTCACCTCAGCCTCCCAAAGGCGCGGGATTACAGGCTGAGCCACCGAGCCCGGCGGCTTGCTGTCTTTATGAGATTGAAACTTTCTATTCAGAAGCACAATCTGCTCTCCTTTTGTTGATACCAACTTCTTTTGGTAGCTTTTGGTCATCACAGGAGCTGGCTGACTACCAAAAGAACTTGCATTTGTACCTCTAGCTGCCCGAGAAGCATCTCTTGAGTGTTGAAACCTAGGGTTTGGGGACACCCAGATGTCCGAGGTGAGGATACCTCTGACCTCGTGTTGGAATGTGAAGAGCTTGGGGATTAGAGCGTGATAGACTTGGACTTGAGTCCTGCTTATTGGGGCAGGTCATTCAGTGCTGCCTGACCCTGGTTTCTTTACCTCAATAATGGGAACCCTCCTTGCCTCACTGGCTAGAGGCTGCGATGAAATTATGTGTGCATTGCGGCTCTCAGGGTTGTCCCGTTGTGGTGGCTACTGTTACCTTCACCCCAGTGGAGTGGATGATGCAGGAGAGCCTTGCGTGCTTCAGGGTCATGTGTAGACAGTGTGTCGAAATAGGGATAGTGCCAGGGATGGAGGTGACAGGAGCTACAAGAGTTGGAAGGAGGAGGAGACCTAGCCTGGTTGGATGTCTTGGAAAGGCCTCAGGAGAAGCAGGAAGGCTTGTGGCTGCATGGAGTAGGTGAAATGGGTGGTGTCATGAAGCTCTATCCCCAGAACTCTAACCACATCTGGCAAGAAGCAAAAATGGATGAAGAAATTTAGGTTCAGGATGAGTGGCTTGCCCAGAGGCACATGGACATGGGAATTGCAGAGCTGAGCTTTGAACCTCAGTCTCTGGACTCCCAGTCTATGGCTCTGACTGCCAGACTCCAAATGGAACCAACCCTTGAGGGTTTAGTCTTGTTTTGTTTTCTTTGTGAAGGAGATCAAGGAAGGAAAGACTTTTCCCATGAGGCCTGCTGAGCTCTGGTACCATCCCGTGGCCTTCGTGTGTGTGTGTGTGTGTGTGTGTGTGTGTGTGTGTGTGTGTGTGTATTTGGTGCATGTGAGTTCTCACTGGGAAACCTGTTTCAGACCAGCTGTTGAAAGGTCCTTTGAGTGAACAAACCCTCTGGCTTCAGCATTATATTTCAGAGTAAAAGATTTTTGAACATTTTCTTTCTAATTAGAAATGTGGGTTTTTGGCTGGGCATGGTGGCTCAAGCCTGTAATCCCAGCACTTTGGGAGGCTGAGGTGAGCCCAGGGGTTCGAGACTAGCCTGGGCAACTTGGTGAGACCTCGTCTCCACAATAAAAACAAAAATATTAGCTGGGCTTGGTGGCACATGCCTGTAGTTCCAGCTACTGGGAAGGCTGAGACGGAAGGATCACCTGAGCCCAGCAGGTCAAGGCTGCAGTGGCCATGAACGTGTCACTGTACTCCAGCCTGGGCTACAGAGTGAGACTCCAATACAAAAAAAAAAGAAAAAAAAAGAAAAGAAATGTGTGTTTTGGTTTGAATGGATGGATACTTTGTCCCTTCTAGAAGTTCTTTGGCCTTTCCTATTCCTATGAAGACGGTATGAACATTTACTTATTTTTATTTATTTTATTTTTATTTTTTTGAGTTGAGATCTCACTCTGTCATCCAGGCTGGAGTGCAGTGGCACAATCATGACTCATTGCTGCCTTAACTTCCTGGGAGCATGTGATCCTTCTACCTCAGCCTCCCAAGTAGCTAGGACTATAGGCGCGTGCCACCATGACTGACTAATTTTTTTATTTTTGTACAGATGAGGTCTTGCTATGTTGCCCAGGCTGGTCTTGAACTCCTGGGTTCAAGCTGTCTTCCTGCCTTGGCTTCCCAAAGTGCTATTACAAGTGTGAGCCACTGCACACAGCTGGACATTTACTTAAAATTGTCATTTGTCATCTTTTGGTTGAGACTACCTGGTTTATGGTACATGTTCCAGAAAAGAAAAATTCCACATAGGGGACATGCTGTGGAGGATGGGACAGCAATATCTTTTCCCAAATCTTCTTCTTCTTCATCAGGAAGCCCTACAGTTGATAGTTCTCAAAGGCTACTCTCTTACTCGTCCCCGATGCAACCCCTGTATACAGTTGAGGGAAAAGGCTCTGGCTGTAGGAACACTGGCCTATGAATCCAAGTTGCTAAACCTAGGCTCATCCTAGGACCAGGTGCTTTGTCCTTGAGCTGTTCATGTCTCTGGGTGAGATGAGGGCTTTGTCCACAGGGCTGACCCTCTGCCCATGAAGAACTCTGATGACTTCAGATTCTTTGTGGCCATGTAGTTTTTGTCTTATTCTCAGCTGGCTGTGCTTATAGCAGCTCTGCGAAGTGGAGTCACCAGAAGTTTGTCTTTATGGAACACCTATTCACAGGTAGCACTAAGCAAAAATTTCATGCTGTTATCCCCGAGGCACTTTATACGGGTAGGACTCCAAAAAAACTGGAATTATTTTTTGGAGTGCAGACCCCTTGTAGTACAGGTTTCTAGGTGAGTGTTCTAGGAACCTGTTGGTATAAGTGCACCAGCTAGTTTTGTTGTGAGAGGCTGCATTCGGTTTCAGTGAAATTTTTTTAGAGGTTCTTTCAATGCATTTGCTCATTTCATGATGGGTGAATTATGAGCATACCTGCCCACACTCACTGAGTGTTCAGCAGTTTTTAACCAAAAATGGCTTGACCCTTGTACCCCACCCTCCCTATTTAACCAATCTCACCCCAAGTGACTTTCTTTTTTTGTTTCCCTGGATTAAAAAAGTCCTCAAAGAGAAACGTTTTGCCAACGTGGAAGGGGTGAAACAAACAAACAAACAAACAAACAAGCAAACAAACCAAAAATGGCAGAAGCACTAAAAGGCAACAGAATCAACAAGTTCAAAAACTGTTTTGAGCAGTGGAAAAAGTGTCTCAATAGGTGTATTGCATCCAATGGAGAGTACTTTTTATTTTATTTTTTTTGGAGCGCTGCAGCGAGTGAAACCACTCTGGCTAATTTTTAAATTTTTTGTAGAGATGAGGTCTCACTATGTTGCTCAAGCTGGTCTCGAACTCCTGGACTCAAGCGATCCTTCTGCTTTGGCCTCCCAAAGTGCTGGAATTACAGGTGTAAGCCACTGCACTCGGCCAAATGGAGAGTACTTTGAAGATGACTGAAGTTTAAACATGTAAGACGAAATATACAATTTCTTAATAAATAAATTCTGGTTGTTTTGTGGGGGTTCCCCCTCATATGTGTGGTTCTTTGTTTCTACAAGGGGAAAAGCCCTAGGGTTTAAAAGGGCTTGAAGAAACAGGAAAACTATATTTATGTGTGGAAAGTCTACTATTAAAATGTGGAAAAAATACCAAGATAGTGGTGTTAATACAGTGGTGGTTTTACTTCAAGCTGTGCCTTCCTTGAGACCCTGTGGCAGCTAGGGTTCGTTAGGTTGTGTGTGTGTGTTTTTCTCTGTCTGTCTCTGTTTCTGTCTCTCTCTGTCTCTCTTTCTCTCCAACCCGCTCTCTACCACACTGACTTTATTTTCTGTTTCTAGAAGGTGACAAGATGGCTGATGTCATCTGGATTTCAACTCCATTGGGCAGGGCACTCACTTGCTCCTGTCCCAGCCTCCCTAGCAGAGGGTCATTGACTCTTATTGGTCATGCCTTCCCCACCATCTCCTGCCATTGCTGTAGCCTGGGGGTTGTGATACACTGGCTCAGCCTCAATGCCCTCATCCACTTCTGTGCTGAGACTGTGGCCACGCCCACATGGGTGGAAGATTCACTGAGGGCATGGAGGATGAGGATGCCAAAAAGAGGGAGGGGGCCAGACATGGTGGCTTGTGCCTATAATCCCAGCACTTTGGGAGGTTGAGGCAGAAGATTGCTTGAGCCCAAGAGTATGAGACCAGCCTAGGCAATATAGCAAAGACCTTGTCTCTACAAAAAAATAAAAAAATTAGCTGGGTGTGGTGGCACCCGCCTGTAGTCCTAGCTACTCAGGAGGCTGAGGCAGGAGGATCTCCTGAGCCCAGGAGGTCGAGGCTGCAGTGAGCCAGGATTGTGACACTGTACACTCCAGACTGGGTGAGACCCTAACTCAGAAGTTAAAAAAAAAAAAAAAAGAGGGAGGCAATAGCTGCTGGCCATTTCTAGATCAGTATGCCTCCCAAGGGGGTCACAGTTTAGAAACGGTTTGCTAGAAGTGGGCCCAAATCCGTGTGAAATAGGAATGTGTGTGCTGTGATAAGTGACATGTTCCAGAAAGTGTGATAAGGACAGAGAGTTTTTGGGTGTTAGAGTCAAGTGGTGGGAAGTCTAGTAGGATGTGGAGTGGTACTCTGGGTGAGTGGGACTGGCAGTGGAGAGCTGGCGCCTTCCCTCTGGGCACGCACAGGGAGGTTCAAGGTGTCCCATGGGAGTACCCCTGGCCCTCTAAGGAGTGATATGTGCTCACTGTGCCCTGCGATCTTCCTGAGTTGACTTCGTAGTCTGTGCTCTTAATCCCTGTGCCCTCCTGCCTTATTGGCACATTTCAAACCATGGGTAATGGTGTGGCTCTTTCACCCATGGAAAGGAGGCAGGTAGTGCCCACTGTGACCCCCCCAGTCCCTGGACTGCCTGCTTCAAACTCTCACTCTGCTGCTTGTAGCTACATGGCCATGCATGAGTTGACCGCTCTGAGCCTCAGTTTCTTCAGCTATAAGACAGGGATATTAGCAGTGTGTGCCCTACAGGGTGATTTCAGCATCTTACATGTGCTCACACAGGCAAAAGTACTTAGCTGGCCCCCAGGAAGAGTTTAACTCTTGTGAACTTTTATTATTTTTAAAAGACACATTATAGAATCCATCTTCAGTGAAGAGAGAGCGGGACTCGGCGAGGTCATGTAGGCTTCAGAATGCACTCGTTTTCCCCATCTGCTCATGTTCTCACTCTGGGGCTGAATGGCACTGTTCTCTGAGCCCAGCACAGTTAGGCTCAGGGATCTGTAGGAATGCAGGAAATACTGGTCGACTCTCTTCATAAATTTCCCTGCTTCTGACTGGTACACAGCTAGTAAATGGAGAATTTGCTGGTTGAGAAATGTATGAATATCCTACCCTCCCCACTAATCCCACCACCCTGTCTTTCCACCACCAACTCCATTTCTAAGTTCCCTCCCGTCCAGCAGTGGAGACCCTTGCCAACACAGCCAGTGTGCCTCTGCTGAGAATGTGGCTGAGTATCTTTGAACTTCTCACGAGTCTCAGTTTTCCCTTATTAATACGCCCAGCAGTGAAACAGCAGAAATTGCACTTCTTTTGTAAAGAGTGTTTTGTCTCAGTGAGTTGATTGTTTGAAATGTAATTTCTCCAGCTCATTATGTCAAAACTGGCGTTTGAAACATGCATGAGAGCTCTTGCTAATGGCCTTTTATATTAGGGTTCTTCAGGGAAATGGAACGGATAGGGGTGTGTGTGTGTAGAGAGAGAGAGAGATTGAGGTTTATTGTAAGGAATTGAGAATTGACTTGTGTGATTATGGAGGCTGACAAGTCCCAAGATCTGCCATCTGCAAGACAGAAACCTAGGGAGGCAATGTTGCAATTTCCAGCCTAAACGCAGGCAGGCTCAAGTCCCTCAAAGAGCCTATGTTTTAGTTTAAGTCCAAAGTAAGGAAAAAAACATGTCTCTGCTGCAGAAAATTAGGCAGATGGAGTTCTCCTTACTCTTTGAGGGAAGATCTGCCTTTTGTTCTACTCAGACCTTCAGTTGACTAGACAGGGCCCACCCCCATTAGGGAGGTCCATCTACTTTTACCCAGAGTCCTCAGATTCAACTGTTAAACTCATTAAGATACATCCTGACAGACACTCCCTGAATAGCATGTGACCAAATGTCTGGGCACCCTGTGGCCTAATCAAGTTAACACATAACATTCACCATCACACCTTTGGTGTAATCTTGGGGTTGAAATTTATTTCCTGAGGTCACAAGGTTGGAAAGGCTGGCATTAAACATTCGAGGCCACAGCATTCTAGAAGCTGGTGTCATTTTCCTGCTTCTCCTATGGGCAGGTGCTCAAGGGCCTTATTTTAATTTTAGGCTAACTTTCTTTTCATAAAACTTTATAGACACTATATAGAGAAAAGGAAAGAGTTTGTATAAGTGTTGGGGCTCCACTCTTATGATGCAAAGCTAAAGTCAGAGCCTCCAGAGCCTTCTCTGAGGGTCAGCAGTCAGTCCTGCCCCAGGGCCAATGACTAAACGAGGCATGAGTCCCAAGTGCACCATGAGATTTGCAATCAGATTTTGCATTTTTTAGGCTTCATGATGCCTGAAAAAGAGTCACAAATAGGACCATGACTACTCAGCCTGAAATCATCTGGGCATTAATCTTTTCAAGGGCCCCCAGGAAACTTTCTCAAGTCCGTGGGTTCACAGGACATTTTCTTTTCTCATGCTTGTTCAGGTGTGTGTTGGAAATGGACAGCCTAGCCTGCCCCTTTGCAGAGCCAGGAGCTCCCCTCAAATAGTTGTGAATCCTCCGGGTGGAGATTTAGGACTGTCTTTGTGAGAAGGGTCTGGTGTGTGAGTCAGTGCAGACTGGGAGTTTGACCCTAGTCTTGTGCATTTGAAGATGGGTGGTTTTTCTTGTGGCTGTCTTGGATTGCTTGTGGCATTTGGAGTTGTTTCTGGGCTTACATTTCCCCATCCAGTATCAAAGATGGAATCATTCAGGGATTATGAATCATCCAGGGCAGAATGCAAAGATTTATTTTACTCTCTTGGGGGGAGGTGGTGAGAAGAATCTGTTGTGGGACCAACAGTGCCTGCTTCTGAAATGCTGATGTCCCAAGGCTACTGGCTAGGTTACTGGCTGTGCCTTTTTATTATCCTCTTACCACCAGACTTGGCGTTTGCACCAAGCTCCATCCTGTATCCAGAATCCAGGTAGATTCGTACCTGAACCTGTGGGTATGTGTGTGTATATCTGTGAAGAAAGCAGGGAGAAAAAAAATGCTTTGTAATGAGGCTTAGGTATCATTGGACTTCACAGATGGTTTTTCTTCTTCCAAAATCTGACCCCTTTTCTCTTAAAGAAACATGAGGAGCAGGTTGTATAGGTTGCTTTATGCCTGAAGTTATGGTCCTAAAACTTTTATGTAAATGACATGACATGTTGGTAAATCATATTAGGCAAGACAAGGGCAAATTGCTAAGAATTTCTAGAAAACCTGAAAGTGAAGTTCTGTTTTCATTCATTTTGCAAGCTTATTGAAGAGCTTCTCTTTGCTGAGGACAAAGAGATCTTGCCTGTGTCTTTGATGGGGTCTCCATCGGGAGCAGCTTGTGGTCTGCAGGAAGAATGTGTAGGGAACGTGATTCTTCAATGCTCCATTATGACTTTTGGGGTTGACTGGTTTCTCATAGAGAGTATCAAATATTCTTAAAACAGAGGGACTCCAGAGAGTACAAAGCAATTAGGAAAAAGTTCAAGAGAGTGGAGAGACCATCAGTCATCATACTAATAGTGTTATTCCCCAGTGGCATCAAAAGCTTTCCAGCCGTGACCTGGTAAATATTGCAACCTTCATGCATAGTGTCATAGGCCAGAGGCTGAAGTGGCTTGTGTCAGCGCTTTCCCTGTAGCCCACGGTGACCCTCCACCATCCCAAAGGTAAAAATATACTGTTACAGCCATTTTCCTCATAAGTCCCCAAGATGGAAACAAAGTGGACTAATTTTCACAAGTCCTTGTCTTAGGGTAAAGGAGGTAGCATGTTTGACTTCTACTTATTATTATGACTAATGGTAACTTTTGCCAAGACTCGCCTGTTAAGCAAATCAGCTCATGTAATCCTTCCTGGACTGCGAGGAAGACTGTTCCTATCCAAGGTTAGTTATGAAGAAAAGGAGGCCTGGGGAGATTACCTGACTTACCCCTGATCACCCAAGTAGAGAGTGGCTGAGCTCTGACCCAGATCCTTTTTGGCTGGCCCTTAGGGTGGGGCTGTCTTGATTGGACATCTAGATCTTTTGTCCATCATGGCTTTTTTCTTGTTTGAATTTTGTCATTTTAAAAATTTGTTAGCCGGGCTCGGTGGCTCATCCTGTAATCCTGCGCCTTTGGGAGGCTGAGGTGAGTGGATTGCCTGAGCCCGCGGGTTCGAGACCCGCCTGGGCAGCGAGACCTCATCTCTACAACAAGTCAAAAAATCAGCCGGGCGTGGTAGTGCATGCCTGTAATTCCGGCTACTTGGAAGACTGAGGTGGAAGGATCACCGGAGCCCAGCAGTTCGAGGCTGCGATGGCCGGGAGCGGCTACTGCACTCCAGTGTGGGCGACAGAGTGAGACTCCAACTTAAAAAAAACCCAAAAAAACAAAATTTGTTTTGCCGGGCATAGTGGCTCACGCCTATAATCCCAGCACTTTGGAAGGCCAAGATGAGAGGATTGCCTGAACCCACAGGTTCCAGATCAGCCTGGGCAACTTGGTAAGACCTCATTTCTATAATAAATCAAAAAATTAGCCAGGCATATGGCACGTGACTATACTTCCAGCTACTTGGAAGGCTGAGGCAGAAGCATCAGCTGAGCCCAGCAGGTTGAGACTGCGGTGGACATGAGTGTGTCACTGCACTCCAGCCTGGGCTGCAGAATGAGGCTCCAACTAAAAAACAAATAATTTTTTTGAGTCAGGGTCTCACTCTGTTGCCCAGGCTGGAGTGCAGTGGCATGATCATGGCTCACCACAGCCTTGATCTGCTAGGCTTAAGGGAACCTCCTGCCTCAGTCTCCTGAGTAACTGGGACTACAGGTGCCACCACACCCAACTAATTTTTAATTTTTTGTAAAGACTAGGTCTTGCTACACTGTCCAGGCTGGTCTTATACTCTGTACTCTGGGCCTCAAGTATCCTCCTACCCTGGCCTCCTGAAGTGTTGGGATTATAGGCATGAGCAACCATGCCCAGCATATTATGCCTTTTTAACATGTTGCATTCATACATTATTTATCTTGGTTACTGAGTTTGTAGTGTTCAGGACTGGTATCTCTGCTTTATGAGTGAGGAACATAAAGGGTTATCAAGGTTGGTAACTGTCTCGAGGTCTTCTGGGAGCAGCCTCAGCAGCTAGACTGGAGGCAGCAGTTTGGTTTACCTTTGGTCAGAATCCTCGTGCCCTCAGGTGGGAGGAAGGGAACCTAACTTAGCATCTGCTGCTAAGTCTGTGTCGGGTCCTCTGAGGCTTGGGCTCAGTGTCTCTCTCTGAGCTATGCTCTCATGAATGTGCTTCTCTTCCTCCAGGTCAGGAAAGAGGCTAAAGAAGACCCGAAAATACGACATCATCACCACTCCAGCTGAGCGAGTGGAAATGGCCCCGCTGAATGAAGAGGATGATGAGGATGAGGACTCCACAGTATTTGACATCAAATACAGGTACAGGGTGAAGACAGCTGCTTCTTCCTGGGCTCTAGGTGATGGGTGAGTGGGACCTGGAGGCCAGGCATGGTGTTCATGCATTCTTGTTCTTTGGTTAAATGTTGGGCCTTGGGGTGTTTTGCTTATAGGGGTCCTCCTTTGAGCCCTTCCTAGAACACACAAAACCCAGAAACTCAGCAGAGAAACGCTTATTCCGTACTTTTCCCAAATGAGAATGCTAAGTCAGTTTTAAAGGAGGAAGAAGAGGGCTGAACTTCAGACAATGAGCTGGTCACGTGCTGGGTCACGTGCTGGGTCACATGCTGGCTGTGGGGGTGTCTGGCTGGAGCAGCCAAACATGCTGCACACTGGGTATCTAGACAGAAACTAATCTGTCAGCCTTGCTGATGTCCACAACGAGGATGTGGGTGGGTGGGGTTCCTGCTTGGATGAATTTACCTGTGAGCTCCAAACACAGGTGTGTTTCCTAAAGGTGGTCTCTAGGAGAGTCAGAATGACTTTGTGATTGTGGTGTGGCTTTTCAAATCCTTTAGGAATGTACTTTGAATATGTGAGATTCTCAGTGGAAGAGCTGAGGGTGGGTGTGGTTTTGAGATGTGTGCTTGAAGACCTAGAGAGGGGAAGTTGCTTGCCCAATGTCCTAGTTAATAGTAAAAGTGGAATAAAAATCCATGCTGGGTCCCTTTCCAAGGTTCCCCGTTTCATGGCTTCTGCATACCTGAGGAGCCAAGATCTAAATTTGCCTTATTTGTTCTTCTTAGCCCTGGCTGTCCTGGGCCCTTGGTCAGATTCAACAGAACAACATTTTGGATTTTGGTTGGAACTGCATTGACTCTGTAGATCAGTTTAGAGACATCTAAACTGTTGACTCTTCCAATCCTTGAATATGGAATGACTTTCCAGTTATTTAGGTACTTTAAAAAGTGTCTTTAAGTACTTTCAAAATTTTATTTATAAATGTTTTATACAGTTTTGTTAGATATAGTCCTAGGTGTTCTATATTTTAATATGTATGTATTAGATATTTTGCTTCTAAAATGCTATTTTACTTATACTCATGTCTGATAAGAAAGCCTATATTATCATGTTTACATACATGTTGGTTTTGGAAGCAGAGTTTGTTAATGAATTGCACCTAATATTTTTTTTTTGAGTCAGAATCTCACTCTGTTATCCAAGCTGGAGTGCAGTGGCACACTCATAGCCACCACAGCCTTGACCTGCTGGGCTCAGGTGATCCTTCCACCTCAGCCTTCCTAGTAGCTGGAACTACAGGTATCTGCCACCATACTTGGCTAATTTTTTGATTTAATATAGAGACAAGGTCTCGCTAAGTTGCCCAGGCTGGTCTCAAACCCTTGGGCTCAGGCAGTCCTCTTGCCTCCACCTTCCAAAGTGCTAGGATTCCAGGCATGAGCCTCTGTGCCTGGCCCACACCTAAATTTTATGAATAACATGAAAACACTGAATATGATTGGTTATAGAGAGCAGAATGGGGGGGGACCTCCATTTGTTATAATTTGCATGTTAGATAAAGAGCAGCACCTTTTGAAAAGAATCAAATCGGTTAGTAATATTCACTCATAATGCAAAATAATATACAATCAGCCCTGTGTATCTGAGGGATCTGCATCTGTGGATTCAACCAACCACAGATCAGACATAATCCTAAAAAAATAAAACCAATACAACAACAAAAATTCAACCCAAAAACCAATACAGTCTAACAACTATGTACATAGCATTTGTATTTTAGGAATTATTAGTAATGCAGAGATTATTTAAAGTATATGAGGGGGCAACCCTCAGGTCTCTTCCCACTGTGGGAGCTTTTCTGTCCTCTCAATAAATCCTGCTTTGAAAAAAAAAAGTATATGGGAGGATATGTGTAGGTTAAATGCAGATATTATGCCATTTCGTATCAAGGACTTGAGTGGATTTTGGTATTTGTGGGGGCTCCTGAAGCCAATCCCCAGTGGATATTAAGAAATGCCTGTATACATGGAAGTTAGTGATTGTAGTGATTTTGTGGCTAAGCCATTTTATCTGTCTCACATTCAATACAAAGAAATAAAATATGATGTGAAGAAAACCATGTCCTGATTATTATTCACAGTAAAAAGAGTCTGCTTCCTCCTGCAGACCTGGGCCTATCGTACAATAGGGAGCACTTAATAGTTGGAGTGGATCAATATACTGTTTTGATTCAGATCCACTGAACAGCATATCACTGATATTTGGTGACTGAGCTAACACCATGGGAGCCGTGATAGACTGAACCATTTTTGTGTTATTCTCACATCCCACTAAATAAAACAAGACCTTAAACAAGGAAATATAACTATCTCTCCAGAAATCCTGCCTGTAGACTCTTTCTTTACAGTCTACAGACTTTCTTTATTGGTAGAATCACTAACTTTCCTATGTATATAGGTGGAAAGGGCCTTTTACCTGAGTGCATGGATACCATTATTTACTGTGGCCTAAAGATTACTGGATTGATATTGTGTCTGGTATAATGAAGATAAGGTGCACATTGAAACCACAGTCAGATGAAGAAACTTCCATAGCTTTTCTCAACTCTTCAAATAGTGGAGCAAGTTCCTTTTATAGGAAGACAATTAGTCTCGTATTGGCGTTGCTGCTGGCTGTGAAGCTCACTACTGAAGGTAAATGATTAAATTGAATTACCTGGTAGGAGGTGTTAAGGTAGCAGGCAATATTTTTGCTTTTTTGGATGTCCAAGTTTGCCCCCTGGGCAAAAGTACGTGAGAAACCAGGTCTCCAAGCATGCTCTTGGGGTGTTTTCCCTGGCCACTTTAATAATGGACACTCCATCTCTATCTGACACAGCAGGGTTTTTTTTTTGTTTTTTTTTTTGAGTTGGAGTCTCACTCTGTCGCCCAGACTGGAGTGCAGTGGCTGCTCCCGGCCACCGCAGCCTCGACCTGCTGGGCTCCGGTGATCCTTCCACCTCAGCCTTCCAAGTAGCTGGAATTACAGGCATGCGCTACCACGCCCGGCTGATTTTTTGGTTTATTGTAGAGATGAGGTCTCGCTGCCCAGGCGGGTCTCGAACCCGCGGGCTCACGCAATCCACTCACCTCAGCCTCCCAAAGGCGCGGGATTACAGGCTGAGCCACCGAGCCCGGCTTAGCAGGGGTTTTTTAATACTCAAGCCTTAATGTCTTTCCTCCACCCACATTCTAGGCACAGACTCAGGACCTGGCAGATCCATTTGTATTTGTTTCCAATTCCAGACCATCAACCATAACTCCTTTGTTCTACAGACCAACCTGCACATCCAGGTTTCTGTTCCTGGGGCTGCCAGGTTGTCTTTGCTGGCGCTTGCGGGGACAGCTTCAAAAACAGGCTCCTCTGCAAGCTCCTGCCACATAATTCATGACCTTGTCTCTGATGTCTTTTAGAAAAGATCACTTTTTAACTTTTTGTTCTTGGTAATTATTTTTTTAAGATGCTGATTTTTAAAAAATCTGACAATCTTACTAAACTTTTATGAATTCTAGTAGTCTAAATGTGGATTCTTCTGGGTTTTCTGTGTAGATGGGTTATCTAATGAGTCCCTGGCCACGCCCCTACCCTACCTCCCAAGTTCTGAAACATTTTCATCACCTTTTTAAAAGCCTTTTTGTACTTTTGGCCTCTAAGTCATTGTTAAGTAAAAGTGGTAATAGCAGGCATCCTGTCTTATTCTTGATCTTAAAGGCTATGCTTTCTTTCACTATTTGACCACTAAGAGTAGTGCTTGCTATAGGGTTTTTGTGGATTTTTTTCCCCTCAGAAGTTCCCTGCTATATCTAGTTTGCTAATTTGAATTTTATTAAATGCCTCTTCTAGCTTTATCAGGAAGGTCATACTTTTTCCTTTAATTAAGGTGGAAACTTTTATAGGTATTAGTTTTCTCATATTAAATCAACTTAGCATTCCTGAGATTAAAAAGAGCCTGGCCATGTTATCTTTTCATTTAGACTTTCTTATATTTTGTTTAGGACTTTCTCATTTCTTTTAATGACTGAGATCTGGTCTGTTATTTTCTTCCAAAACCTTGTCAGGCTTTGGTAAAAATTTTACTAGTCTCATAAAATGAGTCGGCATGTTCCTTATTTTCCTATTTTCTAGAATGGTTTATATCATGTTGGATTTATTATTATTTTTGAAATGTTTAGTATAGCATGCTAAAACTGGTGGGGCCTGATTCTTTGTGCAAAGATTTAAAAAAAAAATTGATGTTCAATTCTTTGAATGGTTATAGGATTATTTAGTCTTTATTTCTTCTTGGGTTGGTTTTGATGGGTTGTTTGCTTTTAGAATTTTGTCCATTTCATCTAAATTTTCAAATACGTTGTCCTAAAGTTGTTCACAGCACTATCTTATTATATTCTTTTAAATCTTTGTAATGTGGGTAGCCATGGTCCCCTTTTCATTCTTAGTATTGATTATTTTTACTTTTCTTCGTTTTCTTGATCAGACTTGCTAGAAGGTTACTTTTATTACTCTACACAAAGAACCAACTTTCAGCTTATTTGTGATCCTCTCTGTTGTTATATTCAGTTTTCACTTCATTTCTGCTTCCTTTCCTTCAGCTTTCTTTTGGTGTGTTCTTTTTTTTTTTTTTAATCACTTCTTCCATTAAATATGTAGCTCATTCATTTTCAGCCTTGTCTTTTGGTGGAAGCATTTATTCTGTAAGTCCATCTGCCTAACCTGCCTCCCCCGGGCTTTCACTATCATCACCAAGCACAGCCTTGCCTGCCCGTTTATTCGGAAGAACTGAGATTCAAGTAGCTCCCACTGGAAGCTTGTGCAGTTTGTGGTTGAAATAAAATCAGAGTGTGAATGAACTTGAAGGTGAGTCACTAGACATAAGACCGCGCCAGTCCTCAGGCCCAAAGATGACTGACCATTTAGAAAGATTGAGTGGTAATAGCTTTTCTTATTACAGATGTGATGTATGCTAAAGAAAGTACAGGTGGCTGGGCTCGGTGGCTCAGCCTGTAATTCCAGCACTTTGGGTGCTTGAGGTGAGTGGATTGCCTGAGCCCGTGGGTTCAAGACCAGTCCGGACAACTTGGCAAGACCTCATCTGTACAATAAATAAAAAATTAGCCAGGCGCGGTAGTGTGCACCTGTTGTTCTGGCTACTTGGAAGGTTGAGGTGAAGGTTTGCCAGAGGCCAGCAGGTTGATGCTGGGGTGGCGGTGAGTGTGCCACTGCACTCCAACCTGGGTGACGGAGTGAGACTTCAACTCAAAAAAAAAAAAAGAAAAAAAAGAAAGTACAGGTAAGAAACAGGAAAAATAAAATAGAATAAAATTACTCATCATCTTACTACTTAATGGTAACTACTAGAGTGTGTGTGAGTCCATGTCTGTGGAACTTTCCTTTTTGTAGAAATAGGACTGTGTTATACATGCTGTTTTGGAAAGTTTTTCCACCTGAATGTTGTATTATGAATAGTGTATTCAGGTCAATAGATGTGAAAGAACAAAGATGTTAAGACCAGTTTTAGGTTTGATTTAGTGTTCCTGTGAACTTCTCTGAGCATTGCTCATTTGTCGTAGGTATTTGTTTTTCCCGTTTAGATGCAGCTCAACCAAACTTTTTCGTTCTCTCTAGGAAGTGGACTTTATTTAAATTGGATGTGACACTGACTGGCTTAGCATGTACAAAAAAAAAAAAAAAAAAAGGAAAGTGACTGAATCATGACTTTGGGTTGTTTATGATTGAGTGGGAAAAGGGAAATCAGCTTTTTGGTGCCAGGCAGTAAGGCAGTAACCTGCCTCTTATTAGTACACAGGTGACTCTCTGATAACATCTTGTAACTTAGAACCATACCCATCAGCCAGGCTTGTTTCCAGCCAGATAGGAAATGTAGAGGAAGAAGATCAGCCAGGATGAGAGAGAAGCACTTCAGAGCTCAGGGCCAGATGAGGGAGGGCGGAGTCCATAGAAATGAGTTTCTATCTCTGTACTTAAAAAGGCTAATTGGAAAGGAGAAATGATAGCTAAGCGGAGTGCAGGGAGCCCTGGGGTTTTGAAACAGTTCCATCCTCCAAGAGGCGTTGGGATTTCAGTTGCATGTGTTTTGAGCTTGGTTGGCCTCGTGTGCAGTTGTGCGGATGTTTTGGGCCTCTGTGCATTCCCAGTTTATTACGGGAGACTTTTGTTACACTCTTTAGGCATCCCTCCGGACGAGGCAGATGCCGGCTCCTCCTCCCGCTCGTGTGGCAGGCCGCCCAACAGCTGTGACAAGCACAGCCCAAAGGTTCGCTGCTGGGGGAATGCGCTGCTCCTGCCAGCCTTGTCTCCCCGCCAAGAGGGAGGTCCCTGTCCCCAGTTTCTTATGCGTGGAAAAGTTGCGGCCCCGTAGGGGTGCAGACATGCATTCTAGAAAATGCCTGCCTCCCACCCTCTGTGGATAAAGCTTCCTGCGGGAATATAATTAGAAACTGATGCGACTTCCGCGACAATGCTGGAGACTGTGCCTAGCATCTTGTCTTGGGAACAAAGGACATTCTGTGCAGTTTGCATCAAGAGGCCCCTGCAGGGTAGGCTGGGAGAGGAGAAAACAGACCTGACTTGCTATCCCAGGGCTCTGAGCTCCCACAGAGGCCTGATGGCAGTTGCTAAACACATCAGGGCAGTGCCTTCTTGCGGCTGCTTCTGCTTACTAAGGACCTCTGAGCAGCTGGGCACCCCAAGCTTCCTGATGGCTTTTGGAGGAGGAAGAGCTGAACTGTCAGGAGCATCTGCAAGTGGATGGCTGCAGGGGCAGTGGATGTGGAAACACTGGGCATCATGCACTTCTGAGGCCTGGAAGGACCCGGAAAGCAGCTGGGGACCTGCAGGCTCCGCATGGGTGCTGTAGTATCCCACCTGGACCTGAAACAGCATCAGAAGCCAGCCCCATACCTGTCTGAATAAAGACCTGCCAGTCCTCTTCCTTGCAGAGCACAGAGCTTTTGTGTTAAAAATGGGCCTCTCACAGAACATTTTTGTTTCTCTGGAAAGCAATATATGGCAGTTGGTGGGCAGTTTTCAGTTAAGGTGTCATGCTTTAAGCCTGGGCACCTTGAAACTTCTTGAATCTGTGAGGATGGAGCCTATGTGAAAAGGTATCTGAATCAAGCAATAACAATAAAAGCACAAACAATCCTAAGTGTTAATACTTTTGAAAAAACAAGTCACATTTTTTTCAGGCGTTCTTTTCCAGTGTGTTTTGGAAGGTATGTGGTAGAACTGCTGGGGGCTCCCATTACACATGGTGGCGTCCCCACGTCTGTCTGTCTCAGGTGTACTCACACACAGGGCCACACTTCTTTCCTCTGGCTTCTCCGTTGTTCATTCCCGAGGTCACTGTGCCCTCTTCCTGGGTATCCTTGCCTGCTGCACTGACAGGTCAGTCGCCTGGGTACTGGATGCCCCTGACAGGTGCTGAGACAGGTGCACTCACATTTAGAGCTGTTTCACCTGCCAGACAGGCTTCTTGCAAAATGTGGGACACATGGCAAGTTAGGGCATGTCACTTTCCTTCTCTGGGTATAACCCAATGTCATCGGACAGTAGGAGATCTGAATAAGCTTGGGTCACGGCAACTAAATATACCTTCAACTCTTATGGAGGTTCTAGGGTTGGGGTCAGCATTGACACTTGTTCTCGTTTGTCTCAATGATGAAGCAGGATGTTCTAGGGGATCAGAAGGGGGCTGAGAGACCTGTCACAATCTCTGCTTATCACCGTCACCCTCATTGTGTATCTAGCTGGCAAGCCTGCTAATTCCTTCACTGTGAGTGCAGCCTGGCCCTGCCTTCAAGGAGCCTGTGTTGAGAGTGGGGGCAGCCAGGAACATAGCCACCTAAGACCACCTGGCTAGTGCTCTAATGGAGGAAGGAACAGGATGCTGTGGGCAGCTAGGAGGAGGCAGGAAGTTCTTCCCAGAGGAGGTGACGCTCAGAATGAGTCTGAGAGGACCAGGATGTGAGCCCAAGGTGGCTCAAAGGTCAGGGAGATGTGAGGGCATTCCAGGGAGAAGTAACAGCAGGTATAGACATGGGGAGTTTGAGCCAGAGAAGGTGTACTAGGCGAGGTGCATCCTGGAGCCTCTGACCCCTAAGGCCCCTCCTAGGGAGAGCCCCAAGGCCTCAAAATAGCCTCAGGGAAGCCCCAGATGACTTTAAGGGAGCGGGGACTTCACAGCCAGGCTTCTCTACAGATAGCCTGTCCCCTGCCCATTGTCCCCAGAGCAAAGTTCCCGAGTTCCCGTCACCCCAGGGAACCTGAACCAGCTATGATTCTCAGACTTGAGATGTAGCACCTTCTAGAGAGACTGAGAGAGCCGGTGGCCAGGGCCTGCCCTCGGTGGGTGCTGGCATGTGTGAGTGGACTGCTCCCCATGGAGGTGTGTGGAAGATTCTGCAGTGGGTGCCGGGGCTCCCCTCTGGAGCTCCGCTGCACTTCTCTCTCTGCGTGTGTATGTGTGGGTGCTTCTTATAAGCACAGGGGTGTAAATGGTGACCCGTGGGATGGGATGAGGGCAGAGAACCTGGAAGGGGATCCCTGTGAGCTGTGGTGTCACCAGAACAGCCATTCTGGGACACCTGTGCAGGTGGATTCTCAGTGTGCAGGTGGTATAGAGTTTTCATCTCTGCTGATTTGCCAGCTACTCTCTTTGGAGTCCACAGGCCTGCTGCCATCTGTTCCATTCTCATGTGGGTGTGGGGATCGGGTCCCTTCCTTCTGATCTGATTCCTGGTTTGGTCTTGGAAAACTTTGCTGTTCCTTCCCAGTCCCCTCGCCCTCACCCCTCATCCTTGGCATTAAACTTACAACAGGATATAGTGGTAGGCCTGATGGTGGGGTCAGACCTGGTAGGAGGCTTACGATTTAGAGTCCTCAGTCCCTTTGTCTGTGTGGCAGCGGTGAGTGCTTGGGCAGGAAGGGGCAGGTGGGTGCCAAAAGGAAGCCAGCCTGCACAGCTTGGATATGGCTACTGGGAATTTAATATTTTCTTCCTTTACTCTGTTGAGTAGGGGACCATAGCGGCTAATATGAGGATACCCATATCTTTTTATTTGGAAAAAGTGTTCAAACTCAGTGCAAAAATAAAAATAGCGTAGGGAACACCCTTACCCAGATTTTCCTGTTGTTAGCATTTTGCCTCATTTGCCTTTTGGTTGCTCTGTATGTGTGTGTGCATACAAACTATTTTTTTCTGAATCATTTGAGGGTAAGTTGTATATATTGTGTCCCTTTCCCCCTACTATCATACTTAATTATATATTTCCTGAAAACAGTATGTTTGCATCTTTTAGTAAGTAGATACCTGATGTGATAATATTGGTATTTGGGATAATATTATGACAAGAAGTTTATTGTTTTATAAATTCTACCAAATCGTCATTATTTTTGCACATGTGATAATGCTTGTAATCAAACATCAGTAGATGATGGCAGCGGATTTAACTGGTCACATTTTCCCTCCCTTTCTGAGGCTTTTTAGATGATGTCTTGAATGAATTCAGTCTTGAAACTTTCATTCATCACACAAATACTTCATGTGTCTCTTATGTTGTCTGACACTGTGCTTTAGTGATGAGTTTCTAGGTAAGCAAGCTCAGACATGCGTTCTGTCTTACGAGCTCCAGCCTAAGTACAAGGCAGATACTGATCAGATAATTCCATAAACCAGGGGTCAGTAAACTATGGTCCATTGGCCAAATTTGGCCCCTTGCCTGTTTTTGTATAGTTCATGAGCCAAGAGTGATTTTTTTTACCTTATTTTTTTTTTTTTTAAATCTGAGTCTCACTCTGTCACCCAGGCTGGGGTGCAGTGGCATGCTCACAACTACTGCAGCCTTGACCTACTGGGCTTAGGAGATCCTTCCACCTCAGTCTTCCAAATAGCTGAAACCACAGTCATACATCGCCATTTTTTTTTTTGATTTATTGTAGAGACGAGGTCTCGCCAAGTTGCCCAGGCTGGTCTTGAACCTCTGAACTCAGGCAATCCTCTCATCCCCGCCTCCCAAAGTGCTGGGATTACAGGCGTGAGCCACTGTGCCTGGTTGATTTTTACATTTTAATGGTTGAAAAGAATCAAAAGAAGAGTACTGTTTCATAACATGAAAAACATTATATGCAATTTAAATTTCAGTATCTGTGAAGTTTTATTGGAACACAGCCATGCCCAAACATTTCTGTACTGTCTGTGGCTGATTTTTCATCCTAGCTTCAGGGTTGAGTGGTTGCCATGGTGACTGCAGGACCTGAAACATTTTAAATATTTACTCTCTGGAATCTTACAGACAAAGTTTTCCAACCTCTGGTGTAAACACCCGTAGAAGTGTTAGGAAGAAAGTATATAAGGAGAAGAAAGGTCGTGTACTAGGAGGTCTGTGTGGGGAGCTAAGGAAGAATCCTGAGTTGGGAGCTGAGGGAGGAAAAGGGGTCAGCGGGAAGTGTGGGCTGGGCCTTCCAGACAGCACACTCAAAGGCCTTGAGGTTGGGGAGCCTGGTGTTTTCAAGGACTGAAAAGGAGGGGGGAGGGGATGTTAGGGAGGGGCCAGAATGAGTGCAGGGCTCTGCTGGAAGGTGCTGACTCTTGCTCTTACCTTTCTTTTAGGTAAAACCTGTTTTCCAGTGTGTTGACATCCTGTGGAAAGTTGGTCAGCTGTAAACGGGGGAGTGAAGGATCTGGAAGCCCTCTCGCGTCTGAGGTGTTGAACCAAAACAAACATTATTTGTGAAACGCTGGCTCCATTGTGTGTGCTGGACCACTCCTCAGATTGTCACCGTCAAGCTTGTTTCCAAATGACCACGTGGAAGTCATTTCTGCCACCCTTTGGGCACCCCTTTCAAATGTCACCCCTTCCTCTCCACACTTCAGATATTTTTTCTGGTTCACTAAGGAGTAAAGGGTAGAAACTCTTTTTTTTTTTTTTAATTGTTTTTTAAGGTGACTGTTGACAATAGTAAAAGAGATCAGGAGGATCAAGAATCTAAAAAAAGCCTGAGTGATATCCAAGTGTGTATTTAGAACTTCTGACATTCTTTTCTCCTGGATCTACGAGTTAGACCTCATCTGACCCTCTGGTGTATTTTCAGTGTGGCCAGGTCCTGGCTTTGTGTTGGTAATGTTTGTGTGAAGTTCAAAGTGGAGGTGCATAGAGCTGGTCAGCCCTTCTAGAACTGGACCCATTATGATTGTTTTTGTTTCCTCTCTTTGTTTTTTTTTTTTTTAAGGGGTCAGCAGACATAGGCATGGCTAGTTCACAAAGCATTTCCAATATCAGGGAAAACTGTGTGTGTGTGCATGTGTGTGTGTGCATGTGTGTGTGTATGTGTGTGTATACGTATAAAACAGTTTCTCTGAAGGAAAAGGAAAGTGCGAGGCAGCTTTTGGTTAGTAACATCTTTTGTGTTTTGGTGTTTGTCTCTGCTCTGTCAAAGTTCTACACCGTTTGTCCTAGAAATGTAAGTTTTAAAAACCACTGTGGCAATTGAAGTGGTGATTTGGTTGGCACACTGTCAGTGACTATATTTGAAGTCAGTCTAGGCCAGATTGGACTAGAAACTCACCTGGACCCAGGAGGTCACTGCAGGACAGCCCCTCCCACAGCTTGGAGGAAGAGATTCAGGTGAGTGGCTCATTTTTGAGTTTGTGAAGTGAGGATTCATCTGTGACATTGCCCAGAGATCCACTGGTTCCTGGAAATGGCCTTGGGCTGACTTCTCAGGTTGATAGAGACCTCTCATTTAGCTGTGTTCCCAGGGTTGCATTTATTTGCTGCAACAAATATGCTTCTATTAAAGTCTACTAGCAGGGCCTTTGGGACCCTGGGATTCTATTCTCTCTTGAAAGGTGTTTTTTTGTTTTGTTTTGTTTGAAATCCCCTTTTTTCCTTTCTGGAATTGCTCCAGGGTTTGTACATTTGCTTGTTTATTGTCCTGCTCTATTGTTTTGGATGAAAACTCCAACCTTTCCTGACCCACTTCCATTTTCAAGTTCTTCAGTCTCCTGAGAAGGGTGTGAATGTGTAGGAAGGGGCTTCCAGTGCGGCAGGGGTTCCCCTGGTTCCTGAGGCCCTCCTGGGCATGAGTGTCTCTGGCTCTACCCTGTCAGGAAGGCAGTCTGGCCTCTGTAGGAGAGAGCAGAGACCTTGGGAAGACCAGTGTAGCAGCAGCGCTGGCCTATGGCGTTCTGCATTGTCTGTCATTTGCCATGCCTTCTCTGTTGACTTTTCTTCTTTCCCCTTCCCCCATTTGCAGAGGGGTGGGACTGGAAACAGTACAGCTGTGGCTGCTTTATCTCTGCCCTCCATGGTGTACTCATGGCCACAGCGGTGACTCACAGGAGCCCGGCCACCTAGCAGCTGTGCATCCTCTCAACCTTTGAACTGGAACTGCCGGCTCACACGTGGCTTTCGATGACTGTAGCTGGACCCGATGGGAAAGCTGGATTCCTCTGCCTTATGTTTGAACACCAGGACCTCGCCTACCAGGTGCTCACCACTGGTCCTGGCAGAAGCGACTGCCGAGAATGACCTTCCAAATCCACGGTGGAACTTCAGCACTTACAGGCTCTTAAATAAAAACTCTTTAGATGGGAGGCCACATGTGCATTGGTTTGGATATTTTCTGCTCTTGCGGCCAGTGAGGTGCCTTTTGTGATTAGGAACATGGGCACGAGTCTGTGGAGAGGGCAGGGTGAGGTCCCAGGGTCTGGATCCTGACGATGTAGAAAAAGGCTTGGGAATGAAATGGTGCCTGAGGGGAGGGGAGGAGGGGACATTGCTATTTTTACATATTCATTTGTAGACTCACTTGCTCATTTCCTGGAAACTGGCTCTTTGGCCAAGAAATACTGAGCCCTAATTGTTTTAGGAGAATCTTGGGGTATCTTCAGAGAGCATAGGATCAATCACGTCAAAAACATTACTGCCTTATACCTGGCATGGTTTACACTTTCTATGAATGAGCATGGGACACTGTCAGGGTTGGGTTAGCACCTAGGTGAGTAAAAGCCGGAAGGAAATGCTCATGCCATTCTAATATGGTGTCCTTGGAAGTCACCAGGAAGCCGGTGGCTGTGGTCTATTTCACTCCTCCGTGAGGTGCTACTCCTGTTCTTGGTCTTCCCTACAACTGAGGCAGTGACCAGGATTCTCCGGGGTAGTCCTTTCCCCACGCACAGCTGACTGGGAAGCAAGTCCCCGAAGGAGGATTTCCCCATCATTTCAGTCCCTTCAGAGGCATGTCTTCTGCTGAGCACCCACACTATCAAGTTTGTTCATATGCCCAGGGATGATGAGCCAGCGCGAGGGGGAGAAGGAGTGGGTTCTGGGATGGGCAGGGGTCCCTCTTCATGAAGAAGCATCAGCTGGTATTGCAACTTGCCTCTTAGTTTTGAGGGTTCAGTTGGGGATCCATCCCCCACCACGGCCCCTTCTACACAAAGAAGACCCGTCTTTCCCAATGTGCGGACCATCCACCAGAGGCCAGTATGTTAAAGATTATTTGTAACATCAAAGCCCCTTCCTCTACAGCCCACATTTCCTATCATAAAAGTGCTAATTGTATGATTATTTTTCCACTGTGTTCAGATGGGGGAGAGATTGGGACATCATGACAAAATGATGCTTTATGAGGACATGGCACAGAGGTCCCAGCAAAGGCTTAAGTTTCATTTGTGTCCCATGCCTGGCCCTTCAGTGACATTCTTGGATTTGGGTACTATTTTAGTGGAAGCAGGGAGAAATGATCCAGAAGAGCAGGGTTGGAAGAGAAAGAGGGGTGTGGGGTCTATCAGTGTCCCAAACTTGCTGGTGAGATTTGGCAAGAAGCCATTGAGAGAGAGTGACACCTTGGTGTTGCTAGTTCCTGAAGAGGGAAGGGGAGAGGAGGATTGTGTTACCAGCATCAACGACAAAGAGGGTTATCCCTCAGCACAGGGGAGAACAGTTGCGAAGTGATGGTTGCCTGCTGCTTCCTTGGTTACCCACCTTCCCTGCTGCCTCCCTGGTCACCTGCCTTCCCTGCTGCCTCCCTGGTCACCCACCTTAGCTGCTGCATCTCTGGTCAACTGCCTTTTCTGCTGCCTCCCTGGCCGCCCACCTTCCCTGCTGCTTCCTCTAGGCCCCCGTCTTCCCTGCTGCTTCCCTGGTCATCCGCCTTCCCTGCAAGTTCTTCTTGTAGCAACATCGTGAATTTGCAGATTTAACTTTTGCTTATATTTTAATCACTGACAGCTTCCTGGGCCTTCTGAGGGGTTTTGGGTTAGGCTGTACATTTGGTTTCCATTTTCAGTTCTGATCTCATCACCAAAGAGCCCATTCCTGGTGCCTGTGATATATGATGAACTCTTTGCCAAACTGGAATCCAGCTCTGGGGGCATTTTCCATGTCTTCTCTTTTTTCTAAACAAGATGTAGAGATAGGCTTTGAGGTTGCCACTGTTTCAAGGTCCCATTGTATTTCTTTGTGATGATTCAGTTTCCCACATTATAAGATTTTGAGACCATTTTCTGGATCCTGGGGCCTGGACATCCATCAGGCCCCATCGTCTGATGTTCTTACTTTCCCTCTTAATTCCCTCAGGGTCTTGGTAAATGCCAGTGCCCTTTTCTCTCCTTTCTTTAGTCGGAATCACCATCCTCGGAAAATAACTACTGGAAATGTTCTGGAGTAGAAAGTGAAGAACAACAGAGTCCTGTAAGAACCACATAAAGTAACTAATGACATGGAATAAATAATCTCCTTTTCACTCGAAAGCTCCCCCAGGAGAACACTCTACTGCTTTGCAAGCCAGGCTCCCTCTGTCCGCCGTTCATGCCATGCTGGTGGAGAGGCAGGGTCCCTTTGCGGAGATGCTGAAATTCTCAGTTGCTTGTCAGGCAGTGGGAGGATCAAATGAGATAAGGCACACACAGTGGGTTCTCCATAAGTGGATGTCATTTTATTATACATCCAGCAAGTGTTCAGGGAGCCACAGGGTATTATGTTGTGGCGCCCTGGGGTGCAGAGGTGGACGAGACAGGCACATTTCTGATCCACAAGGCTGGAGGTTGGTACGCAGAGTCCTGCATGACTGGTATCTGATTTACTGAGGTATCTGTGTCCCAGCAGCCAAGAGCATCAGCTACTATTCACTGAGCTTTTATTAATATGTTCCAGAGATGTAAAGAGACTCATTTGTGTAGTAAGATGAGCTTGGACTCTGAAACTCGACTCCTTGAGCTAGAATTCCAGTTCTGACACTGTGATCTTAGGCAAATCTCCAACCCTAACCCCAGTCCCAATCCTAAGCCTAACCCCAACCCTAACCTCAACCCTAACCCTAACCCTAACCCAACCCCTCTATGATCTTCGCTCCTCATCTGTAAAAGGGGAGTATTATGAAGTGGCTGTACTAATGTCTTTAAAGTATTTACAGCACTAATGTATTAATGTGTCCGACAACACTGCAAAGTAGCTTCTGTGTTAACATTTTTACTTTCAAGAGACAAAGCCAAGGTTTTTGTTGCCCAAGGTTTTGGTTGCACAGTGCTACATCGCCACCCAGTGCTGGGACTTGGTCCAAGGTCAGGGCCAAGTGCTCAGAGGGGAAGGTGCTGATCCCACCTAGGTCCCTCTGGCTAGTTACAAAGTTCTGTGGGACCCTAGTGGCACAGGGAGAGTGTTGGGGAGTAGGGAGTCCTCTGAGGCCATTCTCTTTCTGGGGGCAAGAAGTTGGTAGTGACTGGTGCTTGGGAGAGTGTGGCGCATGGATGTAGTTCTGAGCAGAAGGGAGAGAGGGCTATGGAGGAAGTTTTGTTTAGGATTTTATCTACATCTTCTAGGTTTTTCAATTTGTTGGTGTATAACTGTTCATAGTAGTCTCTTATAATTCTTTGTATTTCTGTAGTTTCAAGTTGTAATGTTTCTTTCATTTCTGGTTTTATTTTATTTTTTGAGTCTTCCTTTTTCTTAGTCTAGCTAAAGGTTTGTTGATTCTGTTTATCTTTTCACAAAAGCAACTCTTAGTTTTGTTGTTCTTTACTGTCATTTTTCTGCTGCTGAAGGCCTGGGTGCTGTGCACAGTGCCATATCGGGCCTTCTACTTACCTGGATAACCCAGCTCCTCCTATGGGAGACAATATTTGTTTCTTAAAAGCAGAATGAGTTCAGCCTCAGGGACACAACCTCACGCTGGAAGGAATAGTGCACCCAGGAAGCCTGTCGTGCTTCCTCCGATGTCTCCCTGTTTCTGTCCTTATTATGGGCACTTTTGAGGGGACAACTTTGGGTAAAATAGGTCCACCGTCCTAAGGGCCTCTGTCACCTTTCCTAAGTGGAACATCTGTCCCTTAGATAGGGGTGTCATGCTCAGATTTGTGGGGTGCCCCGATTCCAAATAGTTTCATTTCTTTTATGAGCATTTAGGAACCTGTCAGATCATGTGCTCCAGTGTTGGCTCTAGAAGACTTTACTATTATAGACATGGACTAGATTCATTAGTTAAACATAGGACATTTCAGACCGATTTAAATAGCAGAATTTTGAAAAAAATTATTACTTATGAAAATGATCTTTTGGATCATTCTGGAATTTTGGAATATATATAATTATAAATAGAAGATAAAATAAGTTCTTTAGATAATAATAACACTTATTAGCATTTGGTAGATTTTCCTCTGAACTTTTTCCCTCCCTCCCTCCCTCCCTCCCTCTCTCCCTCTCTCCCTTTTCCCCATCCATTCATCCATCTATCCATCCTTCCTTCCTTCACTCACCATTTGCAAACACGTATTGAATGCCCACTTGAAAGGCTCAAGAAGTTGGGTGTAGGGGAGGACCAAACACAGCACTGCCGGGGATGACAGCTAATACAGTGCTGTGACAGGAACATGGGACCTCAGATACCTGACAAGAGAGGAACCAGCTATGCTTAGACTACGAGTGACCTCTGGGCTTCTATGTGTGTGCCTTGCCATTTTTTTCGCTACAAAACTGGGTCATCTGACCTGATTTTTCTCACTTAATGTTATGAGCATTCCCCCATGTCCATTAACATTTAAAACAGTCTTTTAAGAGAGAGCCTTCCAATTGTCCTTTGTAGGATCGCTCTACCAAGCAATCTGTCTCCAACCTTTGTTGGCAAAAGCTATGGATAAGAGAGGCCTCACGAGGTACAAAGAGGGAGGCCTGGGGTCTGACCTGGCTTCCAAGAAGAGCTTAGATCCTGGGCAGTCTCTCCCTCATTCCTCCTCTTCACCCTCTTTTGATATTTCCATCTGAAACGCAGAGAAGGATGGAGCCTGCCTGAGTGCTGAGCTCAGCTTGCCCTGACCCGTCATTATCACTGCACAACCAGGGAGTGTCTGCTTCCTGCCAGGCCCAGCAATTAGGAGCAGGCTGTGCGCAGTTCTGACCCCATGCTCTCCCATGCCCTGGCAGAGAGAAGCTCAACAACTGTCCTCATGCCCTTGAGTGGAGTCCACAAAAGGCAGCTGCTACCCACGTGGAGGCTGTCAAGTGAGTGTTCAGGATAAGTTGAAACCCTGGCCTGTGACAAACCTCTCAAAACCCCATCGGCCTTCCTCTGCCACTGCTGGCATTGCAGCACTCCAGGACCTCCATGACCCTGCTGTGCAGTCAGTCACCCTGCACCCTGTCCCCGAAGCTTCTGTGGTGTGAAGTTTGGATTCAATTTTATTTGCTCCCAGGTGTCAATCCAGGCTGTCCCTGTACCACTGCCTTGAGATGCCGCCTCTGTCAGAGACAAAGTTCTACATCAGAGTTTTGTGTTTAAAGCATTTGCATCTTTAAAAAAAAAAAAATATTAGCCGGGCTCGGTGGCTCAGCCTGTAATCCCGCGCCTTTCGGAGGCTGAGGTGAGTGGATTGCCTGAGCCCGCAGGTTCGAGACCCGCCTGGGCAGACGAGACCTCATCTCTACAAAAAAAATTAGCCAGGCATGGTAGCGCGTGCCTATAATTCCGGCTACTCGGAAGGCTGAGGCGGAAGGATCGCTGGAGCCCAGCAGGTCGAGGCTGCGGTGGCCGGGAGCGGCCACTGCACTCCAGTCTGGGCGACCGAGTGAGACTCCAACTCAAAAAAAAAAATATATTGATAGTTGTCCCTGAGACGAGGTTCTAGAGCTCTGAGAGGTCCAACCTGAAGTCTGTCCCCGAGGACTGAACCCTACTGGGCAGGATGCCACCAGGGAATTTCTAGTGTGGGTGCTCACTCTGGAGAGGTCCTCGGAGGTCACAGAGTCCAGCATCCTCATTCTACACTCAGGGACACTCGGGCTCAGAGAGTTTGTGTGAATTCCAACTGCTTCCTCCACAGGAGGGAAAGGCCCCTCTGAATCGGCTGGCCATCTGTCCTAGAGCCCTAAGCGAGACTCAGTGGGAGGTCGGTGGCTTCCTTTCGCTGCAGTCCTTTCTTCTACACCTGTGTCTGATGGCTTTTCTGCCTGACTCAGGAGAATGTCCAGGTTGTGTGAGGTGGCCACACCCACCCACGTCCAGACTGAAGGCTGTGGCCTCTGCACTGCATGCGACAGAGAATGGATTTGGATATGTCTGTTAAAAAGAAAAAACAAAAAACCTTGGCTTCAGAACACAGGACTTTTATTTTTCTTTTCTTTTTCTTTTTTCAAAATTGAGACAAGGTCTCAAATGATCCTCCCTCCTCAGCCCCCCAAAGTAACTTGGACTATAGGTGTGCACCACTGTGCCTGGCTACTTAAAAAAAAATTTTTTTTCTTAAAGAGATAGGGTATCGCTATATTTCCCAGGCTGGTCTCAAGCGATCTTCCAGCTTTGGCCTCCCAAAGTGCATGACATGAGCCACCACACCCAGCCTAACACAGTGCTTTTTAAGGGAAGCATTATAAACTCAGTAACCAAGAGACATGACCGAATACTGCATTTTTAACAAGCTCCTGGGAGATATTGGTGCTTTTCCCTCCTGAATTCTAGCCCTGGAGGTAGGGCCACAGCCCCATGCTAATTCCCACCCCTCCAACTCTCTTCTGGACCACCTCTCAGATACCACAGTGCTTCTTGTATTAAAATCATGGTAATATTAGCACAAGAGAGGGATCAGCAGTCTCTGGGCAATGCCAGGGAGGGTGGGAGGCACATAACAACATCAAGCGTGCCTGGTCCCAAACCAGAAGTGAGAGCCAGTTGGAGGCCCAAACTTCACCTGCATGCAGACTACTTATACCCCGTCTCTATAATAAAATAAAAATAAAATCATAGTGGCAAGTCATGGATGTCCTCGCTGGGGGATCACACACACGACTCCAAAGACCATCTCAGATACCTGAGGCCAGGAGGCCTGGATGAGGATATCAAATGCTCTGGAGGGGAGTGAGGACTTGTGGGGTGGCCAATTCCTCCCCATGCCCACAATAACTGCCCTGTTTGGAGGAACAGGATGGCCTGTCCTGGATGGCCAGGATGACTGGAAGATGGTCCTGACGTTTGAGGAAGGAACACCTAGTTATGATGGTAGGTTATGAACCTATGCAGCTATTTGGCTGGGTCTTTCTGATGAGCAGAAAAGACTTCAAAAAGTACTACAGAGTGTCTTTTCCTTCTCAGCAATCTCCAGGTGAAAAAAAATCCAACCTGTTCTGAAAGAGGGGGTCAAGCCCTTGAGGAAGGCTGAGTGTCCCTTGCTGGGCCCACGTGGCACTGCAGGCTGGATTGTCAAAGACGAATCTAGCGACTGTGTCGAGACTACCCAGGGAAAACAGGCCACAGCTGGGTCCCCCAGCAATCAGGGAGGCATGGACAGACCAGAGCCTAGGGGGAAGTTATAAAAAAAAGATGCTGCAAGACTCCAGGACTCCTATGTGAGATGAAGGTTCAGTTTGGGACTAGAAAAAGAAAGCACATGGTGGAATTATAGGGCTTCAGGCCACATAATCACTATCTATCCAGGGGAATGATGACCGGGAAGAGCATGAAGGGAGCAACGTCTGTATTTGGGAACTATCTGAGCAGTGACGCAAATTGGCCTGAGGAATAAATAGATGTAGAGGAAAGAGAAAAGTACTCCAAAACCTTCAAGTGCAATATCTACAGAGCGACAAGCCCAAACTTTGCAAGTAGAGGCAGAAAATTGTTACCCAAACATCAGGGGTTGCTCGCAGCACAGAAAGTCAATCACTGAGCCAATGAGTATTGCCAGGGAAGAAGTCTTTTTATTTGGGTGCTATCAATGAAGAAGAATCCAAATCTGTCTCTCTGTGCCACTGAAGTCAGGGGTTTATATAGCCGGGCAGGAATATAGAAACAGGAATTGGGAAGAAGTAAGTAAGGAAGAGGAGTTAGTAAACAGGAATTAAGGAGGGGTCTGGGATCTCACTGTCTGGATGGGGTGATATGATGAGTTCCTTGATACTACAGACCTGAGGGTCGATTTCCTGAGAAAGGAACTCAGATAAAACAAATGTCAGTTTCAAGCTTATTGATCAGGAAGGTCAATTTCTATGCTTATTTTAAAAAAAACCAAAACCAAAAAACTAGCCGTTAGTTTTGTGGGGAAGTTGGGTCAGTTTTAGAATCACGAGACTGGTGTGTGAGGATGGGTAACGGGTAGGTGGGAGGTTTTAAATGCCATGAGGAACTGCAAACTTTTGCCCATGGGATTCTCAAATCTGTTAGGGCTGCTTTTGTTTGCAGGGGGCCTAAGTGGTATGAGAGAAAAGGTAAATGAGTAGACGGGAGGCTGTGTGGATTCTGAGCAGGGGCGGGGGGACTGCAAGGACGGAAGTCCTTGGTTCGACTCCCAGGAGGAACCAGCAAAGATGACAGTGGCAGGTGGGAGCCATCTCGTAAATGCTCCAAGTCAGGGGGTGTGGGAATGACTGCCGAGGGTGCATTTTGGGGTACCACATTTCTCTGTCCAACGAGACACAAGTACCTCTACTAACCCAGAGCAAGGTGGCGTGGAGCCTCTGTATATGTACACTTGTGAGGACAGAGGAGGAGAGAGGACGTTTGCATTTGAGAAAAGCAGTGTGAAAGTCAAGAAATCCTTCCACCTCCCTCTCCCCAAATGAGCTCACCTGGCAGATTTCCCTCCCAACTGACATACCCCAAGCCCGGCCTGCTTCTCTCCAGGGTTCCTTGGCCCCTCACCCTCCTCTCACGCACCAGCATCCTCTGTGTTCTCTTTGATGTGGGAGACATCCTGTCTTCTTTGATTCTGTGTCTCCTCTGTCCTCTCCCCTCCCCTCCCCCCAGCCAGCTGCTCATCAGTTCTTGTCACTTCTCCAGTCATTGCAAGTCTCAATCCTTCCTTTCCACCCACAGCCCTTGCACCTGTTCAGGTCCTGAGCTGTGGAGCTTCCTGTCTCTTGGCCTCTAGGCTCTTCCTGTTCTGCCCCAGGGCCTTTCAGACACGACCTTCAGGGGGACTTTTCTCAAGCTCAAACAAACCTCCAAGAGTTCCTTACTGCCAACAGATTAAAAGTCCAAACTCTTTAACTTAGTTTTGAGGCTCTCTGAAGCCTACTCCTGGCTCCTCCTGCCTCTCCTTCCGCTGGTTTCCTGCGTAGCCCTTTACTTTTCTGCCCAGCTGATTTCCTCAACTACTCCAGAACATGCCATGTTCCCTACCCTCCTGGGAAGACCTCTCTAGTTCAAGCCAAGGTCTAGTTCAGTTTTCAAGTCAGGTTCCACTTTTAAGTGGTGATGTCGCTTGCCAGGTGCCAGGCTGTTTTGGATTTAAGATCCAGGGAGCTCAGATGCAATTCCACTTTGCGAGCTTTCTTTGGAGGCCAGAGGACTTGTGATTGTGTGGCCATCTTGGTCTCCTGGCTTGTGTTCATCTGCTCTCTCTGTTTATCGCATCATCCTGGTGTAAGATGCGGCCAAACTCGGCTCTTTGTGATAATTGTGGCGGGGGGGGGGTTGAGTTTATGGAGGAACAGGGGATGTTCTGGGGAGGACTAGCCTTGTGTATAGCAAACACACACACTCTCTCTCTCTCAAGGGTGCCTTACACATTCCTGATTTAAATGCTCCTCTTGCCACTGGAATGTTCCCTTAGCCCCAGATCTGTGTCTGGCCTCATTCTCATGTTGCCTCAGTTCTTTTTGTTCACCTTCTTTTGCATGGCTTAGTTACACTTCCTGTCCCTTCCACCAACCCCCCTCGCCCCAAAAGAAAAAGGCAAATTCTTCTGCTTGTCTCCTGTAATTAGTTCTTCTCTGAGCCTTGGAATGGTCCACAACAGGTTTGTGGGACCTCATCTTTGACCATAAGCACTGATCAAACTCTCCCATGCCCACCCCAAGCAAAAGCATTGTTTCTCTAAGAAGGTGCCAGACATTCATTCCCTCAAGCACTTGTTTTCATCTCTGGAACATCAGTCCATAGGTAACTGTCTAGTTTTCTCCAGGGTGGTCCAGTTTTGGTGGGGGCCCAGACTGTCATTTCTCTTTGTGCCAAGCCTGGGTCCTGCACTTGGGCGGTGGAGGAGTGCCCACTTTTTTTTTTCTTTTTTCTTTTTCCTTTTTTTATTATAAAGATGTGGGATACAATTCAGGGTTAGGTATACAAACGTTGATTATGCAGGTACCCTTGTTGATGAGGTGTGCCCCCCCCGGTAGTTTACCATCACTGCCAATCCCTTTCTTATAGTATTATAATTATTCAAGGTCTGCTTATGAGAGAGAACATATGGTACTCTGTTCTTTGTTTCTGTGATATATCACTGAAGTACTGAGTACGACTGACTCTGAATCCATCCAAGTTGCTGCAAAGTCCATATATTTGACTTTCTTTATGGCTGCATAATATTCCATTGTGTATATGTACCACATTTTTTAAAATCCAGTCCAGCTTCGATGGGCAACATGGTTGGTTCCATGTTTTTGCTATTGTGAATAGAGCTGCAACAAACATACGTGTGCAGGTATCTTTTTTTGTAGAATGATTTGAGTTCCTCCGGGTATATTCCCAATAGAAGAATTGCTGGGTTGTATGGAAGGTCAATTTCTAGATCTTTCAGAAATCATCACACTGTCTTCCGGAAGGGTTGCACTAGTTTGCATTCCCACCAGCAGTATAGAAGCGTTCCTTTTTCTCTGCATTCTCATCAGCATCTGTTGTTGTTTGTTTTATTAATGATAGCCATTCTTACTGGGGTTAGGTGGTATCTCAGTGTGGTTTTGGTTTGCATTTCTCTGATGATGAGTGTGGCTAAGCACTTCTTCATGTGTCTGTTGGCTGCCTGTATATCTTCTTTTGAGAAGTGTCTATTCATGTCTTTTACCCACTTTTTAATGGAGCTATTTGTTTTTTTCCTTTTGGTGTGTTTGAGCTCCTTGTAGATCCTGGATGTTTGTCAGAGATACAGTTGGCAAATATTTTTTCCCCATTCTGTGGGCTGTCTCCCTGCTCTCCTGATGGTTTCTTTTGCTTTGCAGAAGCTCGTTAGTTTGATGAGGTCTCACTTATCTATCTTATTTCTTAAGGTATTGGCCTTTAGCGTTCTGAATAGGAATTGGTTGCCAGTCCAATTTCCAGCAGGATGTCTCTGTGTTTTCTAAGATTCTTATAGTTTGAGGTTTTATGTTTAGGTCTTTGATCTATTTAGAGTCAATTTTTGTGTATGGTGGTACATAGGGGTCCTATTTCAATCTTCTGCATGTGATCAGCCAGTTTTCCCAGCACCATTTACTGAATAGGTTCTCCTCTCCCCAGTGGTTGTTGGAGGCTTTGTCAAAGATGAGTTGGTTGAGGAATTGAGGCTTTGCTTCTGGAATCTCTATCCTGTTTCATTGGTCTATGTGCCTGTTCTTGTACCAATACCAGGCTGTTTTGATTACTGAAGCCTTATAGTAAAGTCTGGACATGTGATACCCTCAGCTTTGTTTCTTTTGTTAAGGATTGTTTTGGCTATTCGTGGTCTTTTATGTTTCCATATGAATTTCTGCATTGTAATTTCCAGGTCTAAGAAGAACGATGTTGATAACAATGGGTATTGCGGTGAATTTGTAGATTGCCTTTGGTAGAATGGACATTTTAACAATGTTGATTCTTCCTATCCATGAGCATGGAATATTTTTCCATTTGTTGTGTCTTCTTGGATTTCTTTGAGCAGTGTTTTGTAGTTCTCATTGTAAAGGTCTTCCACTTCTCTGGTTAGGGAAATGCCGAGGTATTTCATTTTTTGTGTGGCTATTGTGAATGGGATAGTGCTTTTAATTTGGGTCTCTGCCTGTTTTTCGTTGGTGTATAGAAATGTAACTGTCTTTTGCATGTTTATTTTGTATCCTGAGATTTGCTAAGGTCCTTTATCAGTGCAAGCAGGTTTTTTACAGATTCTCTTGGATTTTCAAGGTATAAGATCATATCTTCAGCAAAGAGGGATAACTTGACTTCCTCTTTTCCTATTTGGATACTCCTGATTTCTTTCTCTTGTCTAATTGACTAAGCTAGGACTTCCAACATGATGTTGAATGAGAGGGGCGTGAGTGGGCAGCCATGTCTTGTTCCAGTTTTCAGGGGAAATGTTTCCAGTTTTTGTCCATTTAACAATATGTTAGCTGTGGGTGTATCGTAGATGGCACTTACTATTTTGAGGTATATTCCTTCTATACCTAGGTATTTGAGGGTTTTTATCAAGAAGCGCTGCTGGATTTTATCAAAAGCTTTTTCTGCATCTAATGAGATAATCATGTGGTTCTTGTTTTTACATCTGTTGATGTATTTAATCACATTTATGGTCTTGTGAATGTTGAACCAGCCCTACATCCTGGGGATGAAGCCTACTTGGTCATGATGGATGATTTTTGAGATGTGTTTTTGGATCCGACTTGCTAGAATCTTGTTGAGGATTTTTGCATCTATGTTCATAAGGGTTATTGGCCTGTCGTTCTTTTTTTTTGTTGGCTCTTTACCTGGTTTGGGCATGTATCAGTATCAGTGTGATGTTAGCTTCGTAAAATGATTTGAGGCGCATTCCATCTTTCTCATGCCTGGAATACTTTCAATAGGGTTGGTAACAGTTCCTCCTTGTACGTTTTATAGAATTCTGCTGGAAAGCCATCTTGTCCAGGACTTTTTTTTTTTTGTAGGTAGTTTTCTTATGACAGAGTCAATTTCCTGGGTTGTTACTGGTCTATTTAGTGTCTCAGTGTCTTCTTGTTTTAGCTTGGTGAGGTTGTGTGATGTCAGAAAGTCCTCCATTTCATTAGGTTATCAAGTTTGTTTCCAATCAGGTGTACACAGTAATCTCTGATAATCTTTTGTATTTCTTTGGAGCCAGTTGTGATTTGATCTTTTGTATTTCTGATTGTGTTTATTTGGGCTTTTTCTCTCTTTGTTTTTGGCCATTGTGGCTAGCGATTCATCAATCTTGTTAATTCTTTCAAAGAATCAGCTTTTATTTTGTTGATATTTTCTATGATATTTTTGTCTTCTGTGTCCCATATTTGGTCTCTTATTTTGGTGATTTGGATTCTTCTGCTAAAGTTGGAGTTTTGGTGGTCTTCTCTTTCCAGCTCCCTTAGGTGATTTGTTAGGCTCTCCCCTTGTGATCTTTCCATTTTCTTGATGTGTGCATATAGAGATATAAATTCCCTCTTAAAACTGATTTCATGACATCCCAGAGGTTTTGGTAAGATGTTTCTTCATTTCCATTTGTTTTCAGGAATCTTTTAATTTCTGTTTTGATTTCATTGTTGACCCAGTAGTTGTTCAACATCATGCTGTTTAGTGTCCAAGTCTTTGTGGGCTTTGGGGAAATGTTGTTGGTGTTGATAGTTATTTTTATTCCACTGTGGTTTGAGAATGTACATGGCAAGTTTTCAACCTTATGGAATTTGTTTATGCTTGATTTACGGCCAAGGATGTGATCGATCTTGGAGTATGTTCCATGTGTTGATGAGTAGAATGTATATTCTGTGTTTGTTGGGTGGAATAATCTGTAGGTATCTATTAAGTCCATTTGGTCGAATGACAAGTTTAGGTTCTGGGTCTCCTTGTTGATTTTTTTGCTTTGATGATCTATCTAGAGCTGTTAGTGGGGTATTGAAGGTCCCCTACTATAATAATGTTAGAGTCAATATCTTTTTTTACTTTATTCAGTAGTTGCTTTATAAATGCTGGTGCTCCTGTGTTGGGTGCACATATGTTTAGGATGGATATTTCTTGTTGATGGATTGAAGCTTTTATCATTATGTACTGTCCTTTTGCATCTTTTTAAATTTCTGATAGCTTAAAGGTTGTTTTGTCTGATATTAAGATTGCAACTCCTGCCTTTTTTGGTGATCCATTTCCTTGGAAACTCATTTTCCATCCTTTAACTTTGAGTCTGTGTGCGTCCCTTGTGGTGAAATGAGTCTCCTGGATGCAGCAAATAATCGGGTCATGATTTCATATCCAGTTTGCCATTCTGTGTCTTTTCAGTGGTGCATTTAGTCCATTCACATTCACGCTGATTATTGAAATGTGATTGTTTCTCCCTGTCATGAGGTTCTTATGAAGTTTTTTCTTTGCTTGTTTTCTTTTGGCTTTGGGGTTGTTGCATGTGTGTGTTTTCAAGTTTCTTGTTGTGCTGTGCTCTCTGTTGATTCTGTGCTCTGCTGTTCACTTGGGAAGTGTGTGGTCATTGTTTTTTTCTTTCTTCTGTGCTTAATACCTTTTTAAATGCCTCCTGTAGAGCTGGTCTGGAAGCTGCATAGTCTCTTAGGGATTGGATGTCTAGGAAGTATTTTAATTCTCCATCACTGGTGAAGCTGAGCTTGGTTGGATATGAAATCTTGATTGAAATTGTTTTTCTTTGAGGACTTTGAATATAGGGCTTCAGTCCCTTCTTGCTTGTAGCGTTTCTGCTGATAGGTCTGCTGCTATTCTGATTGATTTTCCCCAGTAGGTGGTCTGACCTTTCTGTCTTGCTGCCTTTAGGATTTTTTCCTTTGTGCCTACTTTGTGTAGGTGAAGACCAGGAGTTGGTCTTCTCATTTGATGTCTTGTGAGAGTTCTCTCTATCTCTTGTACGTGGCTGGTCACAACTCTGTTGAGATGGGGAAAGTTTTCTTTGATTACCTCCTGGAATACTTGCTCCAAGTTGTTCTCCATTTCCTTTTCTTCTTCTGGAATACCAATGAGGCGTAGGTTTGGCCTCTTGATAATCGCACATCTCTTGTAGCTTTGTTGTTTCTTTCTGAGTCTTCTTTCTATGTTTTTTACAGATCGGGTTAATTCCATGTTCTGGTCTTCAAGTTCTGCGATTCTTTCTTCAGCTAGATTAATTCTGCTTTCCATGCTTGTCATCTTGTTATTTATTTCCTGGATGAAATTTTTTTATTGCCACAATCTCTGTTAGAAGTTCTTTCAGTGTTGCATCTTGTCTTTCTTGAGTCTTATTCACTCTTTCCATCCATTCCCTAATCCCTGTCATATCCTGGGACCAGTCGTTGGTGACTTCCATTGTTTGGTCACCAAGGTCGATTTTTCAGGAGTTTTGTCTGTTACACTTGAAATTGCCTGAGGCCTTCCTTGGTTTTTCCTCATTTGTGACAGATCTCTTGTTTTTCTCCTTAGTTCTGTTATTCAGTGTCAGTGGGAGAGGCTCTCCCTTCTGATATTTGCTCAGTCCTTTATTCTTTTCTGATCCAGGCTCTGGATTTGTTCTATTTTAATATAGGATGGTGGATGTGGAGCTTTGCTGTCTCTTGTAGTTTTTGAAATTTGAATAAAGTAGGGGATGGGTCACTAGGAATCAGAGACTACTTGAAAATTAAAATGTTCACTTATTGTGGCATGTGTTCCCTGAGACCCACTCCCCACCACCACTCTATATGATGATGCAAAGCAGAAACCAAAGCAAAAGCAACACATACACACCCCCCCCAAACAAACTGGAATAACAACAAGTGAAAAAAAAACAACAGCAACAACCAAAAAACCAAGAAAACTACACACACACACACACACACACACACACACACACACACACACGCCTAGCACAAAGTATATAGAGAAGAAAAACAGAAAGAACAGAGGATAATTTTAAAAAAGGGGGGGCATTCAGGTCGAACCCTTACACATATATTGACACACACCTTAAACTATAAAAAAATGAATATAAAAACCCCAGAAGAACAGAAGAGCAAAAACCAACAACAGCAAAATTGAAAGATTAACACTCAATCATTCATATACACACATAAACACAAAACGACAAATAAAAGAAGAAAGAAACAAAATAAGAAAAGAAAAAAATTTTGGGGGGGATGCAGATCAAACCCTCACACACACATTCATGCACAAAGAAAAAGTATTTTAAAAATAGATGAACTAACAAACTGAAAACATTTTTAAAATTAAATAATTGAAAAATTTAAAACAACAACAAAAATCCTGCCCTTTCGTTGCAGGCTCTGTAATTGTTCCTCTAATCAGGTCTCTCTTGCAGAGCCACGTCTTTCACTCTCTCCTCAGGGGCTGCAGTCCTCCCCTCCCACTCTTGTATGGCAACCAGGAATGAGTTCTACTGTGACATGTCCAGGCTCTGCCTGGGTTTCTCCCTCTCAGTCGTGACCTAGCTGTGTGGGTCTGACATTCAGAGGATTGCTGGGGAGGAGGAAGTTTGAGTCAGCTCGGACTCACCGCTAATCTCTTTGGAGTTCTTCCTCGTCCTTTTCTGTCCACATGCTTTGTTCCACGGCTGGATCAGGTTAGGGGGTAAGGTGCCTGGAAGTCAGCACTTGTCAGGTCCCTCTGAAGTTTGTGCTCTCAGGATATTCCCTCTAGGCCATGATCAATCCCTCAGTAGTTGATCTGCCAGTCACAGAGATCAGGTCTGTTGCTTCGTGGTAAGCACGTTAGAGCACTTTCCTGCCCCGCCTTCAAGATGGTGGTGGAGTGCCTCTCTTGTCCTCTTCTGTTGGAACTTAGTGCCCACTCTTGATAGTGACAATGATGATAGTCCAAGGAAGGACCTGCCACTAAGTGACTTTTGAAGCATTTTCAGAGAGGAAGATGGAGTCAACCAGCACTTGACTGTAAGAGTGCCCTGACAGAGCCAGACGACCTGGGTAGCTGAACAGTCTTGTACAAAAGGAGAAGGCAAAAGAAGAGGAACATGAAGTAAGATCAGGAAGGGGGCTCCCAGGGTTCCCCAGGGAAAGGACAGTCCAGTACTGCAGCCAATGTTAGGGAGAGCTCTGGGGCTGCCTGCCCCGAGTGTCTTAGCTTTCAGAAGCAATTCAGTGATTTCATTTAAAATAAGCCTGAGTCCCACTCTGTGTCAGGTACTGTTCTAGGAACTGGGAACACACTAATGGACAAAACAGACTTAGTTTCTGCTCTCGTAGGGTTTATACTAAGCAAAGGGCAGACATTAAGCAAATAAAAATCTTGTGGGAGCTCTAAGGGATGATGGAGGGATTGCCTCCTGCTTGTTTAGCCCACAAGCTCAGGTGGTGGTCAGCCCTGAATCTATTTTGAAAGGATGTGGGTGGGCCTAGGAAGGACTGGGAATGAGGCTGAGGAGAAATAACCATGAGGTGGGATGTGTCCTGAGTCTACCATAGGGGAAACCGGTGCCCAAGTGCTAGAAACCCTCTCTGGGATGGGGCTAACTGATTGCTAAGAAATCCTTACAGCTTCTGTCAGAAAAATGGGGGAGAAAAAGATGATGGGTTTTAATTTGGATTTTTTTCCTTATTTCACTTAGCAGAAAAAGGCCTCCAGCATGGAAGCAACTAATTTCATAGGGAACCTGCCGTGAGATCCAAGTTCATCCCAGAAAAGCAGACTGTGAGGGTTAACTGAAGTCTGGGGAGGGATCAGGTCCGTTTCTGCCCCATGGGTCAGACGACATTACAGCATCCTTGCCCCATGACTCCCACGTAAGTCTTTTTTGGGGAGTGACCTGCTGGGAGTTCTCAGTAGGGAAGGACTTATGGGGTGGCTCTTTCTTTGAGAAATAATTTGAGAGCTAGGATGATACCAACTTTTTTTCAGAGAGGACTTTTCACTGCTTCTGGCAGGTGCCTGCTGGCAGTACCAGCCTGAAATATCATCATCCAAAGTTTACAGCCTGGTGTTCCCAGGATCAACCCCATGACATGAGGCTGAACTGCAAGGTCATGGAATGTTGGTTTAGTTCTAGGTCATCTTTATTCTGAGAGTGTAACTAACCCTTCAGGGCTAGTGTAAAGGAGGTAAGGGGACCCCTTTGGTGGGCGTTGGACCATGACTTTTGTCTGTGAATCCATCAGAAGAACAGCTCGGTTTCTGAGCAGATTCGTCTGGATCCACCAGTGCCCTCGATACAAAAGCAGCTTTGAGAGCTGGGTTTACTGTTCTGGGTTCTCTTCTCTGAGAGGGACTCTGCCTTGTCATTCCGCACTATCTTGTTATCTCTTTGAATGCATTTAAGAAGGCTGTTGTTTAGTTTTTAAAGTCCACCCTTCTTTCGTTCTCAGCAGTTGCTTTCAAAGGCCTGGTGGGCCATTTCCAGAAATGGAAATCTTAAGCGAGTTCTCTTGGCCCTTCCTTGCTGTGGAGCTTCTTGCTAGCTTCAGAGATGGGCAGGCTGGAACAGTGGAGTCTAGCAGAGCTTGGGGGAGGAGGCAGGACAGAGGGGAGGCTGGCTGGGCTCTGGAGTGAGGGTAGAGGAATATGATGCATCTGGGCTACCCAAGAGAGCCTCCAGAACTGTGTGTCCAGTCACCTGCTGACGAGTCTGTATTTCCCAAGGGGCTTTTGGGGACAGGGCTCCCCAGAAGGAGAGACAAAGAGTTACAAGTGCTGGAGGGGTCTGCAGACCTCAGGATCAGAGGGGAGGGGTCAAATACCAGGGAGGCAAGTCTGTAGACCATGCTGATGTCCCCTGGGACAGAGGCCTTCCTCTCTTTTCTAATTATCATGTTGGCCTTGGACTTTTTAGCAGTTTTGGATGCCAAGGAAAATCAGGCTTATGAGCTTGCAAAGACTGGATGGCCTGGTCCTTATGTCTCCTCTGGTCCTCCTATGCCCTCTAACTAGAAGCATGACCTTTGGAAGTGAGCCAGTTGGCCTTTTAGGTTACCACCTTGGGCAGCTCTGCTAGAATGGGCCCTCTTCTCTTCATAGTTTCACAGGTCTACTTTCAGTTTGTAAGAAACGTATGTATCTATTCATGTAATTATTCATTGATTTCACCAATACTACTGGCTTGCCATGTGCCAAACCCTATTTTGAATACCTGGGATGTACAAACCTACAAAACAGACACACACACAAGCCCTGCCCATGTATATTTTGTTTTGTTTTGTTTGAGACAGAGTCTCATTCTGTCACCCAGACTAGAGTGCAGTAATGGACCTCCTCACTGCAGCCTAGACCTCCTGAGCTCAAATGATCCTCCTGCCTCAGCCTCCCAAGTTGTTGCGACTATAGGTGCATGTCATCATGCCGGACTAAGTTTTTGTAGAGATGAGGGTCTCAATGTATTGTCCAGGCTGCTCTCGAATTCATGGCTTCAAGTGATCCTCTTTCCTCAGCCTCCCAAAGTGTTGAGATTATAGGCATGAGCCACCATGCCTGGCTTAGATTTCACATTGTTAGGAATGTTTCTCTGCATGAGGATAGATTTAGGAATCTTTCATGCTTCTAAGTCATCAGGGTGGAATTTCTTTCTATCTTTGTGCTACAGATTCTATACCATGCCTCCAACCCCCTGTACCAGGACTCATATTTGTCAACAACCCAGGCTGCATGGAAATTTCTTTAGCTTCTATCACTAGTCTTCTGGGAGCAGATAGATCCCTCTGCCAAGTTTGTACCTGCAGCAAGATGGAACAGGTTGCATAGCAATCCAGATCTTGTGGCGTATTGGGCACACAAAGCTTTCACCGAGGGAAGAATGCTGGGCAGAAAGGTGGGGCAGGCCTCTCTAGACAGTCGCAAGCACCCTGTGGCTTATTGCCTGAGCAGCCCAAATGTCAGCTAAGAGAGCTATAGCAGAAGCTCATTTAGCTGGAATGTTAGGACCTGAGACCAGGTAATGACATTGCAGGGATACAGCAATTGAAAAAAGACTTGATCCAGTCACAGTATCTTCTGGATACATTCATTTGCATTTTCTTTTTGTTACATGGATTAAGAAATGGAATGTATGCCATATTTGCATGATTGCAAGTTAGGAATTCTCAAAATGTGTAAGTCATTGAGCTCCGTGAAGACATTTTTGTTGGTCATGAGGCTTCTGTGCAGCATGGTGACTGGCCATTGGATGGGCCCCTCCTGCCTGTTCTGGGAGGGGGTCTGTTCCATCACCTGCAGCTTCTGAGATTGTCTTATCACTGAGGCTTCAGGTTACAGTTCTACAGAAGGTTAAAGCAGGAACCTCGTGCTCCTCCCAATATCTGGAGAGGGGCTTCTTACTGTCCCCTGGCCTTAGCCTTCTCCTGGAATTCATGCTGTCCATGTCAAGAAATGGGAAATGTAGTTCCTTTACTATTTTCCCCAGAAAAATACAATCCCACCAAATATTGCTTGGGCTCTTCTATTGACTCCTCTTCTTGTCACCGAGCAAAAGGGCTCACTGTCCGGTGCACACAGAAGCTGAGTCGGTGAATTCTCACCTCCTGAGCAGGTAATGGAGATTAAAATTGGGACTTTGGGGGATGGGGAGGAAGAAGGCTGCCAGGATGTTACTTCTCACTCCTCAGGTGTAGAATACCTTTCCAAAGATGCGATACACCTGTGCCTAGTCACTCACTAGGTTTGAATGTGGGTCTTCCAATACTATGATACTGGGTTTTTGAAAAAAGAAAAGCTTTATTGTGAGTGGACCGACAAGAAGACAGGAGTCCAACTCAAATCAGTTTTCCTTAAGGCAGTACTTTTATTAGAAAAGATTTATCAGGTGGATTCTGAGATTAGTAAGGGATTAGTGAAAGGAAAGGGGAGGCCTGGAATGTCTCCAGGAATGCAGTTATCGCTTTGTGGATCACATGTGCAAATTCTGGGGGAGTTAGTATGAAACCTGTGCTGGAGATTGACTGTGACAGTGTCTGCAAGCTCATTCTGTGCAGACTCCTGTCAGCCATATTGGATCCAACCGATTTCAGCGAGTTTTGTTCTCTTATAAGCAGAGAGAGTTTTAGTGAGCTGTTTCTTTTCTTATCTGCCATCCTGTAAGCATATCAATTTTTGCTAGTCACTCTTTTCTTTAACTCTTTGGGGTATGGTTTTACGTTTCTTTTTCTGCCTCAAAGAGGGGCTCATGCTGGCGCCACATGAAGTTTTCAGAAATGTTACTAATGCTCCTCCCTTCCCTCCAAGCCATCATGACCTCCTCTGCCCCCTAATGCCCCCTCCAAAATCTTCTGTCTGAGCTTGCATATCTGAACCCCTGATGGTTTTCAGCAAAGTCAAGGGCTTTGCATCCACCGAGTCAGAGTATTCTCAACTCTTGAGCAAGTAATGGAGATTATGATTGGGACTTTGGGGGATGCGGAGGGAGAAGGCTGCCAGGATGTTACTTTTCATTGCTCAGGTCTAGACTACCTTTCCAAAGATGCAATCCACCTGTGCCTAGTCACACTCTAAGTTTGGATGTGGGCCCACTGGCAGTTGTTTTCTTAAGTGATATGAAGGTAGCCCTGGTGAGAGCAAGGCACCATCCTTTCCCCATGAGAAAACAGTTTCCTGACAGCAGGGAGGGGCTGCCCCAGGTCGGGTGAAGCTCCAGTGACTCAGAGTTAGGGGAAGACGGGTGAGGCAAGGGCAGTTTCATGCTTTCCTTGAGGCAAGGTGTCCTCTCCTAGGCAAGAGGGTAGCTTGTGGGTCTCGGGGGATTTGCTTCTCCACCTACTACCATAAATAAAGCAGTTAGTAAAGGTTTCCCAGGTATGGGCATCCTTGGAGATATTTTAACAGGCATTGGGGAGAGGCTGTATATCAGGTTTTACAATGTGTTGCATGTCAATAAACACTTTACTTGTGTTTTAAAATGTAAGTTCTGGAAACATCCTAGACAGTTTACAAAGACACTTTAGCAGCTGACTGAGGGGTAGTGTCTTTCTCCAGCCCAGCCAACTCCCAGCATTTCTGCTGGTCATGGATGGTGCTCTGCTGACAATAGTAGTTTTCTTTCTAAGACCCAGTTCCCTTCTGGGAGGAGAATTCTGAGGGTAGAGGGAAAGTACCATCTCTTCTTCTAGAACCACTTGTTTTTTCTCTTTCAGACACCATCTTTGTATTGTGTCAGTATTCTCCAAGGAGCATGACAAGCAAGAACTGGTTTGTTCCCTGTATTTGGTGTTTTTTTGGAGTCTGGTAAAGAGTACCATTGTTTCTAGGAGGTCAGTTGAAACATATACCTGGATCTCGGGTAACTGTAGTGTCTAGACCAGTGTGAGGATGGGTATCCTGAAGGTCTCCTCTGATCTCAGAGGACTTCTGTTAGCAACTTCAGTCAGAATCAAGCAAGGTTTGCCCAGACCTGAGACCCAACTAAGCCAAGCAGGAAGAAAAGGCAGTGTCCTACAATAAACTGTTAATACTTATCTCTCTACTATGTGGCTAATTCATTAGGGCAAGAACTGGGTTCTTCTTCAATTTTTGTATTCAGTTCCCTTTCCAGTAGTTGGTCTACATAGGAGACTCCCAGTTGGTGAGTTGAATTGAATTGTGTCCTCAATTAAAACCTCCTTAGAATAAATTTCCAAATTGGTCTTTAAATTCAAATGGAGATACACTTAGCAGAGGCTGATACATCAAGAAGATTTTAGGGGAAGTTTACCAATGTTGTAACCTTTTACTTACAATTTCACCCAATTCTTTGGGTTATCTAAGGTTTCTGATTTAGAGCACTGAGCACCATTCTATAACAGGAAAACAGGAAGGGTCTTCTCTTTCAAATGCATTCTTTGTCACTTGATAAAAATAATGATGCAGAAGAGAGAGACAATAAATCCAGAGAAGGTAACTCCATGGGGAAACCCATTCTTCATGGCCCTGAGGTACTGGGATTGTGTATCAAGTCCCAGAATTGTAAGTAATTGAGCATCTAATCACTCAGTTGACTGATAGAGGAAAATTCAGGTCTTTTAGCTTATGTTGGGATAGACCAAATTGCTATAACAAATAGATCCAAAATATAATGACTTAAACACAATAGACATTTCTTTCTTTCTCACGTAATAGTCCAGGGCAGATGTTCCAGATTGTTGGAGATAGTGCAGTCGAGAAAGTTCTACTCTATGCATTCCCTCAGGAAATAAGTTGACAGTGGCTTGCCATATTAAACTGGCTTCCAAGGTTGCTATCATTATTGCCATTAACATTACAGTTCATGGGAGATGGGAAAGAACACAGATGAGAATATCCAGGAGGCTTTATGGCTCCTGAAAGTGGCATGCATCTTTTTTGCTCACATGGGAAAGAACATAGTCAGATGACCTCACTTAACATCATGACTGGGAAATGGGGCAGCTGGTCAACTACATACCTAGCAATGCTAAAAATGGAGTTTGAATTTGGATGGGAGTAGGGAGACTCCCAGATCTTGGATTTGGGAGAGATCTTAAGTGGCTCCTCATCCAATCCAGTATAACCACTAGTCTTCCTGCTGGATGTGCTTTCTGACCCTATTACATGTCTAAGCTGATTTTCTGATCTAGGGCATTGAGAAATACTAAGCATCAGTCTATGGTGGAAAACAGAAAGGGTCTCTTCTTTCAAACACATTCTTTGTTGCTTGACAAAAATGATGATACAAAAGAGGGAGAAAATAAATCCAGAGAAGCTACCTGCATGGGGAGACCCATTCTTTGTGGCCGTGGGAGACTAGGATTGTGCCATCCTTTGCTTTCATTATCCTAGGACTCACAGAACAGGGCTATGTCACTGATGATGTCATAGAATCCTTAAAAAAACACAGTCACTGCTTGAATCATAGCTACTGCTTCCAGCTGACTGTGGTTGCATTTCTAGAAGGATAGCTAGTATTTTTTGATTTTGGAGACAAGCCAGCATCAACCCACAGACTTTTTCTGCATTCTAACTGCCTACTGTCATAGTTTGGATGAGTGTCATCTCCGAATCTCATGTTGAAATGTCCCTTGCGTTGGAGTTGAAGGCGGGACCTAGTGAGATGTCATGGGGATGGATCTCTCATGAATGGTTTGGTGCATAAATTAGTGAGTTCTCACTTTATTAGTTCACATGAGAGCTGGTTGTTTAAAAGAGCCTTAGCACCTCCATGACCTTGCTTCCACTCTCAACCCTGCTCCCCCTTCACCATCCACCTTGATTGTAAGTTTCCTGAGGCCTCATCAGCAGCAGATGCTGGTGCCATGCAGAACCTTGAGCCAAATAAACCTCTTTTCTTTTATAAATTACCCAGCCTCAGGTATTCCCTTATAGCAATGCCAAACGGACTAATATACCTACCTCATAAATAGTCTTTCTCTTTAGCTTAGTTAACCTAACTTCCTCCTGTACATCCCATTTCCATACCCCCCCCAATAACTTTCTTACACAAACTCTCCAGTTCTGGCTTAGTGGTATCTTCAGTTGCTCTTGGACTTGCATATTTCTAGCACTGCCCTTGAGTTCCCATTCTACCTCCTGGTGCAAATCACCCCAGTCTTCTCACTCTCTAGACTTCTATCTTGGCCACTTGTGGGCACTTATCCATTGCTTGGATCATTGCATGTATTGTCCAAAAACAATCATGTCTTCCAAGTGATATTGAATGCTCCCTGAGCATTTGGAATTTGTCTTACTTTTTGTTGCTTCCTCAGTCTTGAGCATGGTACAATGAGAATTCTGTAAATGTGTGTGGACCACAGCAGTCACTGATAACTTGAGAGACTTCAGTGACTTGAGCCAGAGATCTAAATGGATGTAACCCTTGGATGACAGGGATTGATAAAACCCCTCTACTGGGGGCTAGCAGAAGAGGAGGACACTCGGCAAGAGGAGGGGACAACAAAAGGAAGGGCTCTCAACTTCACTCAGCAACTGTGAACCCTGCCACAGCTGGATCAAATCCAAACGGGCCACCCCCTGGGGCTTGGGCTATCTGGATGATGCCAGGATGCTGGTAATTAGAGAGATGCTGCTGGAAGCTGGTGGTGTTCTTCCTGGAAACACTCAGCTCAGCAGACAAGACAACAGCTTCCCAAAGATATGAGGAGGCAAGGCCAAGCAAGGAAAACAGGGCTTGCAGAGGCCTTTGGGCCACCTCACCTACTTTTCCTGTGTCTTCCCTCCCCCACTTCCTAGACAACACTTCTAGCCCAGAGAGAGGAAAAGAGGGGATTGGGAGGGGTCAGCATCTATTTCTTGTGTCTGGAGTGACTGGGTGTCAGATGGACTCAGTCTTACCCTTTTCAAGCTGGAATTTAAAGGACTCCCAACTGCCCCTAAACTCCAGTCCTCCAGTGGAGTAGGTGATAAGCTCATCTCTATTTGAAACTCAGGGTCTATCTGGGGGTCCAGGTTTCTTCAGCAATTTTCTTGGGGGGAAAAAGTGTTTTTTCAGCAGAGAGAAGAAAGTGGTGCAGGGGGAAGGCCGAGGAAATACTGTTCTGCTGTGCACATTGACTTTGGACCTGGACATGGAATGAAATAACTATCCACATATCTCATAGCAGGTTTCATGGAAAATTCCCTCCTTTCATTCTATTGTCTCTCCCACAGGCACTACCCCTGACCCCACACCCAGAGGCTGTAAGATCTCGCCCCCTCAACTTCAAAACTGCCAGGAAGTAAGAAGGGGTGAGCACTGGAGAAATACAAATGAGATTCTAGAATGACACCCATAGGATCTGCTGAGACCTTTCAGTGTATCCTGGTCTAGGTTCCAGCAGCAAATTTTCCAGTGTTGGATCCCTCTTCCCTGGCAGCTCTGGTGCTTGCTGTGATGTACCACAAAGACACTGGAAAGGAAGGCAAGTCCCTCATGTATTAATCCTCACTATTTCTCTCTAACACCTAAGAAGAGGCTTACAGGTGCCCAAGGGCTCAAGGGACGCCCACCCACCTCCCAAGGTGATGCTTTTTAGACTGCCAGTCGCCACCCAACAGTGAGGTGTGAACTAATGGGTCTTGGAAAATGTTAAAATAATAGAATAGGAATTATCAGCGTGCAGTATACAGAGTAGGGTATTATTTTGTGAAACTTATATGTCATCTTTAGGTATGCCAGTGGGTATAATATGTGCTCACACACAATGTATTTCTTACTGTAGTCCTGGTTGAAAACATATCTAAACGATTCTATTGGGGCATCTTGGCTGATTCCAACTAGCCTGGGAATTATGCAGAGTGAAGGTGAGGTCTAGAATAGGAGTGTGAGAAAAATCCCAAAGAAAGGGTCAAACTGTTTTACCTGCCTCCTGGGCTAGATGTAGATAGCCTCCTCAGCCTTGAGAGTCTCAGGTCCTTTGATCCAGCCTCTGAGGCCTAGGAGACTGCCATGAACCTTGCACCCTGACCACTTCTTACAGCAGGCCCTTCCAAGAGTATCTGCGTGGGAAGGGCTACCCTTTGGGAATTTGATTAAAAGGAATTCATCAGTCAGTTGTAAAAGCATGAATGACATGTCAAGGGCTCTCCTTCATCCCTAGAACCCTGTGAATTTCTGGGATGCAGACTGGAAGAAGATAGACCTGCTCCATACAACTTGGAAGAAAGGAGAGAGGAGAGGTTGGCTTGCCCCCTACTCTTTCCTCTCCCTTCCCAGGCTGCCTTCTCCTCCTACCTGCCACCTGCATGGGGGAGGGAGATTGGACCAGGCAGCCTTCAAGGGTGATGGGCCCCAAATATCGGGACCTTCTTCCTAGTAGGTCAGATCCAGTGGCACAGGAAGACCCTATGGGGGCAGATAGTGTCTCTGCAGGGTGGAGAGAGGTCCTCCCGATGGCGGCTGTGGTCACATGACTTCACATGGTTTATGTCTAAGAGTGACAGATGAGGCTGGATGCAAGACACAGAAGTCAAAAGCTAAGAGCAGACAAAGGCAGGCCCTTGGGGAGGCGGGCTCTGTGGGATCCCTAAGAGCTCAAAAGAAGCAGTGGGGAAAGCCCAATGGCAGACTTCTTGGCATAGGAATGTGTTCCGGGGACTTATTATTATTTTTCCAAATGGAAACATTTTTAGAAGCTTAGTGGTCATAATTTGCCCGAGCTACATGCTAGCATATGGCGAAGAAACATTGCTCTGAGGTAATTTCCAAAAGTATGTTCTATGTTCTTCTAACTCTTCAAGTTCAGCAGGGTTGGGGATTTTTTTTTCTGTTCTCATTTTGTTGTTGTTTGCTTGTTGTTGAGGTAGAAGAGGTCTCTCTAGGCCCAGTGTTTATGAGAAGATGGGGAGAGTGAAAATATCATTGGCTACTTTCCGCCCAGGTTTCCTCCCAGGTTGCAGCAAGGAAAACTGATTGGGAGTGATGGATCTGTGGGAAAGAGGGGGGGATGTGCTTGTACCAGAAAAATTCCCTGAAAAGTTAGCACCCCAGGCCTACATTTATGCTGACTCTGTTTATTGTGATACCCCCACACCTTCAAAACATTTCTAAGGGTCACTATACATCCCAGAATGTAACTACACAGGGACACCCCTAGATGTGTGGAGTATTGAGTCATGTTCTTGGAATGTGTGACCGCCACATAATTTAAACAAATGAACTCTCCCCCAAACATTTCCTTTTAAGACTGAAAAGCAGATTAAGAAAAAGAAGAGAAAAACAAATCCAGATAAATAGCTTCTTCAAGGGAAACCTGACCTCCCTAAACTAGAAGGTGGGATGGACTGCTGCCAAGTTTCTGTTGGGCCTGGCCCAGGGCTCCCTTAGCTCTCTTCCAGACAGATGCTGTTGGTTGGGTTAGGTTCAAGTGTGCATGCCCATTAAGACCCAAGGTACTTCTGGCTGGTTGGGGGTGTGACTCTTTCCTCTGGGTGAACATTTCAATTTGGGAATTCAGAGGAAAGCTAGGAAGAAAGCAGTATTAGTCAACTGGCAGTGCCAAAAAACCTCACCATTGTCTAGTTGTCACTGAAGATGCTTTGTTGTGTAACTTGAACCTTTCCCATAGGACTTCGCTATTTTCTTTCTTTTTAACAAAAACACTTGGTTTTTATTTTGCTTCTGACACTGAGCACCGATTTGAACTTTAGTAAGACACTTCTCTGGGTTTCAGTATCTGGGCATGAAAAAAGGAGAGAGCTAGACTAGACTGGTAGGCAAATACAAGACAAGTGTATGCATTTCTGCTCACTCATGCACAAGCCAGACGTTGTTAATTGGTCATGCAACTTGTCTCCCATGGTATTTGGATACAATCTTAGAATCATTCTGAATCCAGAATTGTAGGCAGCCATTACAAATTAGCTGGAATTAGTGTTAAAGATGAAACTGATTAGCCATCCTGGCACTAGGTGATATCCAAGTTCCCTTCCAGCTGTACTATTCTATGGTTCTCTGGTTTTAAAAGCCGGACTCTCCATCCAACGCTATTTTCTTAAAAGCCCTCATTCCCACTGACAGTACAGATCATGCCCTGTGCATGTCCATTTCCTCCCGGTAGGCACGGCTCCTCCTGTCATCTCCACAGCCCCTTTCCACCCATTACAGGTAGGAATGTTTTTTCCTCTTCCAGTTCATTAGTCATTTCTGTCTATTCTGGTCTCTTTCCAAACCTGATATTTGACCACACAAACATTATATTGAGCGAAAGAGTATCATCATTCAATTATTTATCATTTCCAGAAAGGTTTTGCTCATTTACACTTTCACTAGTGGCATACAAGCGCACCTGTATGACATCATCGCGGTGAGATGGAATTAGCTGGAAATGCCAGTGAAAGATCAAGGGAGAAGGAGCAGGACTGGCAGGAAAGCCTTCGGACCGATGTCTCTGAGGGCAAGAGAGGAAGAGATCAGGTTGAAGAGTTTCTTACTGCTGTGTGATTCAGGAGATAGGGAGTCCCGAAGCCAAAGCCTGCTGCCCATTCTGTGACAGGCAGGAATGAGATAGTATGAGAACACTAGTCATGCTGAAGCTTTGACTGGGGGTCACCAAGGGACAGCTGGAGCTGTCAGTCAACTCTGCTCCCCTCTAGGAGACCAGAGTCACACACCCTTTCTCCCCCGTGTCCACTCACTTCACCTGATCAGTAGTGAATATAATGAAATCGTATCATTATTGACTGCAAAAATGGTCTCATTTTGCTGGTATGCATTTTTCCCATTAACCTTGAGATCAGACATTTCTCATTAATTTAGTTACATACTTGTATTTCTTCTAAGAATTGGATGCTTGGATTCTCTGTTTGCCCGTGGTTGTTTTCTTATTGTATCTAAGAGGACTTGCTGTATTAAACCTGCTAACTGTTTCCTTCAAATACTTTTAACCAATTTATTGTTTCCTTTTATATTTTATGTAGGATGTTTTTGATATGTTTTAAGACCACTCACTCCTCTGTTAAGATCACTTTCATTTACTTCATGTTTAAAAAGCTCTTGCTCGTCCAGACTCCAGTTAAATACTATATGCCAATATTTTTTTGATATTTTGGATTTATTTTTACATCTAATACACTGAAATTTTATTTTGGTATATGGTTTTAGGGAGGGATTAAAATTGATTATTTTTCTCTGATATAGCCACATTTTCCAATTTTACTTTCATATATCCAACCATTAACTGTTGCTTTCCGGTGATTCCTTTCTTAGATTTAAGCTTCAAAAACATATGTAATAGATTTCAGGACTGTGTCGTTCTACTCCATTGATTGACCTGCAGAATCTTGTACCAGCACCACATTATTTTAATTACAACAATTATCAATAATAATACAATCAGATATCTTATTTCATAGGGAGACTGACTCCTTGATATTCTTTTTAAAATTCAGAACTCTTCTTATCTTTTTTCCCCTTATAGATGAGCTTTCATCAAGTTCAAAGAATAAAAAAAGATTCCACTGGGATTTAATTTAGATTGCATTTCACTTAAAAATTACAGGGATTAATGGCAAGGATTAGCCACATTACTGTATTCAATATTGCAGCCCAAGGTTATGCATCTCTATTAATTGTTCTTTTTTTAAATCAATCTCTGTGAAAAGTTTCTGTTTTTAATATAGGTTTGGATATCTCTCGTTAGTGTTCTTCCTAATTTTTTTAGATACTCTTATGAATGTAACTTTCTCTCCATATTTTCTGCTTGTTGTCAGAATAGAAAAGGTATTGATTTTGGAGATTTTGATGTATTTACCTTGTATCTGAACACTTCCCTGATTTCTCATTAATACTAAGACTGTTACAGTTGATACTTTTATCTTGGTGCATAATCATACATTTTGTTTCCTTCTCTCTATTGTAGTTTAAAAACAAGTCAATGTGTAGTCCTGTTGCCTCAATTGTTTCTGAGCTATGGGTTGACTTTATTTTGAAATTTCAAAAAACTTTAAAGAACAGCATGTTATTTTTGTGTTTACCAAAAGTGAAGAATGGGTTTAAGAAGCTTAACAATGACATTCTGGAGTGTCAAATGAATAGGATGGCCCCCATTTCAGGAGCATTCCCACACTTTTCTGGATTGAGTACAGTTATTTCCAGGAGAACAACTACTTCATGATGTTATTTCACAGTGTTGTAATAGGCAGTACAGCTGGAGCAGGATTGAGATCTTCTAGGAAATGAAGCCATGTGTTGGGAGAACATGGTGTTGAGAAAGCACACACTAGCAGGCAGGGCCTATGTTTTCCCCTAAACAAGCCAACCAACAAAAAGCCATTCCAAACAAGCCCTTTTGAAACTTTTCAAAGTCCTTGTCGTACTACTTTTCAACAGGTGCTCTAGGAGACATTTCCCAGCTGTCGATTTATGAACCCTGAGAGGCATGTGGAAGATGTAGTGAGGGTAAATATCTAATTTAAAGAACCATAAGTAGGTATTTTAGACAATTCTTTTTTAGAGACATGAGAGAATGCTCTGTGTGTGTACTGACTGCATCTCTGGGGTAGTTCAGGATACTCTGTGAGCATCTTCAGGAACCAGGTCATTTAGGGGCTTGATTCTCAGTGCATCACTGATAACTGCCCAGATGTTTTCTGACCATTAAACACTTTTAGCTCTTTTCCTTAGTCCTGCTATTTTCTTTAGACCCAAAACAATTTGTTAGTAAGAAAATAGGAAGCAAATCCTGATGTTGGATTACAAGTTAATGTGGGACACAGACTTGAAAATCATTCAACGGATTTGCTGCAGGATAATCCTTGCCAGACCTCTAGGTTACATTCATATGATCAAAATCCTTCTAGCTGGGCATGGTAGCACGCACCTGTAGTTCCAGCTACTTGGAAGGCTGAGGCGGAAGGATCACCGGACCCAGCAGGTCGAGGCTGCGGTGACCGGGAGCGGCCACGGCACTCCAGTCTGGGCAACAGAGTGAGACTCCAACTCAAAAAAAAAAAAAAAAAAAATCCTTCATTTAAAGAACATTTTGGAGTACTCTTACATCAAGTGGTCTCTAGTATCTGAAAAACCAGTGTTTGAAAGGGAAATTTCAGGGAGGTAGGCACAGATAAAAGTCTTCCTCTATGCAATGTCTTATATGTGGAAAAATGTGAAATATGCATGATAATTCTCTCTTATCATTTAGAAAAACCCACAAAAGTTATGAAAATATGCCAGTTTTTTTGGTGCACAAATTCACACAGTTTAAAAAATTATACTATGAAAGTGACTTTGATCTGTTCTTGACTGTGACATGTGATTAGATTTTAATCTACATTTAAAATTTTCATTTTGTTCTTCCAAACCAAACACAATATTCATTTAAAAACATATTTGTGACTCTGGTTTTCTTGTAGCTGAAATCATTGTGAAAACAGGTGTAACCAGATGTCCCCTTAGCCTACAAACACATTTCAGAGAATCATTATTAAATGAAGTGAGACTCTAACTCAAAAAAAAAAAAAATAGCTCAATTAACTTTGAGCAATTATAGTATCATAATTGTTCAAGGTTTGCTTATGAGTGAAAACATATGGTGCTCTGTTTTTTGTTCCAGTGATAGAGCACTGAGTATGACCGACTCCAAATCCATCCAAGTTGCTGTGAAGTCCATATGTTTGTCTTTCTTTATGGCTGCATAATATTCCATTGTGTATATGTACCACATTTTTTTTATCCAGTCCAGCTTCGATGGGCAGCATGGTTGGTTGGTTCCATGTTTTTGCTATTGTGAATAGACCTGCAACAAACATATGTGTGCAAGTATCTTTTTTGTAGAATGATTTGAGTTCCTCTGGGTATATTCCCAATAGGGGAATTGCTGGGTTGTATGGAAGGTCAATTTCTAGTTCTTTCAGAAATCGCCACACTGTCTTCCAGAGAGGTTGCACTAGTTTGCACTCCCACCAGCAGTGTAGAAGTGTTCCTTTTTCTCTGCATCCTCGCCAGCATCTGTTATTGTTTGTTTTATTAATGATGGCCATTCTTACTGGGGTTGTGTGGCATCTCAGTGTGGTTTTGATTTGCATTTCTCTGAATGTTGAGTGAGGCTGAGCACTTTTTCATGTGTCTGTTGGCTGTCCGTATATCTTCTTTGGAGAAGTGTCTATTCATGTCTTTTACCCACTTTTTAATGGGGCTATTTGTTTTTTTCTTTCTGCACGTTTGAGTTCCTTGTAGATCCTAGATGTTAGGCCTTTGTTAGATATACAGTTGGGAAATATTTCTTTCCATTCTGTGGGCTGTCTCTCTGCTCTCTTGATGGTTTTTTTTGCTTTGCAGAAGCTCCTTAGTTTGATGAGGTCCCACTTATCTATCTTATTTCTTAAGGTATTGGCCTTTAGGGTTCTGAATAGGAATTGGTTGCCAGTTCCAATTTCCATAAGGGTGTCTCCTGTGTTTTCCATATGAATTTCTGTATTGTCATTTCCAGGTCTGAAAAAATGATGTTGGTAGCTTAATGGATATTGTGTTGAATCTGTCGATTGCCTTTGGTAGGATGGACATTTTAACAATGTTGATTCTTTCTATCCATGAGCATGGAATTTTTTTGTTTGTTTGTCTTCTTGGATTTCTTTGAGCAGTGTTTTGTAGTTTTCGTTGTAAAGGTCTTCCACTTCTCTGGTTAGGAAGATGCTGTGGTATTTCTTTTCTTTTCTTTTCTTTTTTTGGTGACTATTGTGAATGGGATTGTGCTTTTATTAGAGTCTCTGCCTGCTTGTTGTTGGTGTATAGGAATACAACTATCTTTTGCACATTTACTTTGTACCCTGAGACTTTGCCAAAGTCCTTTATCAGTGCAAGCAGGTTTTTGACAGATTGTCTTGGATTTTCAAGGTATAGGATCATGTCTTCAGCAAAGAGGGAAAACTTTACCTCCTCTTTTCCTATGGAATACCCCTGATTTCCTTCTCTTGTCTAATTACCTGAGCAAGGACTTCAACACGATGTTGAACAATAGGGGTGAGAGTTGGCAGCCTTGTCTTGTCCAGTTTTCATGGGAAGTGTTTCCAGTTTCTGTCCATTTAGCAATGTCAGCTGTGGGTTTATCGTAGATGACACTTAATATTTTGAGGTATGTTCCTTCTATACCTAGGTGTTTGAGGGTTTTTATCAAGAAGGGCTGCTGGATTTTATCAAAAGCTTTTTCTGCATCTAATGAGATAATCATGTGGTTCTTGTTTTTACATCTGTTGCTGCATTTACTTACATTTATGGTCTTGTGAATGTTGAACCAGCCCTGCATCCTGGGGATGAAGCCTACTTGGTCAAGGTGGATGATTTTTTAGATGTGTTTTTGGATCTGATTTGCTAGACTCTTGTTGAGGATTTTTGCATCTATGTTCATAAGGGATATTGGCCTGTAGTTCTCTTTTTGTGTTGGTTTTACCTGGCCTGGGTAACAGTGTGATGTTAGCTTCATAAAATGATTTGGGGAGAATTCCATCTTTCTCAATTGCCTGGAATACTTTCAGTAGGATTGTTATCAGCTCCTCCTTATACGTTTTATAGAATTCTGCTGGAAAGCCATCCAGTCCAATGCTTTATTTTGTAGGTAGTTTTCTTATGACAGAGTCAATTTCCTGGGTTGTTATCGGTCTATTTAGTGTCTCAATGTCTCCTTGTTTCAACCTGGGGAGGTTGTGTGATGTCAGAAAGTCCTCCATTTCATTAGGTTATCAAGTTTGTTTCCATACAGGTGTACATAGTAATCTCTGATAATCGTTTGTATTTCTTCGGGGTCAGTTGTGATTTGATCTTTTGTATTTCTGATTGTGTTTTTTGGGGCTTGTTCTTACTTTTTCTTGGTCATTCTGGCTAGGTGTCCATCAATCTTGTTAATTCTTTTGTTGATGTTTTCTATAATATTTCTGTCTTCTGTGTCCTGTATTTGGGCTCTTATTTTGGTGATTTGGATTCTTCTGGTAAAGTTGGGGTTTTGGTGGTCTGCTCTTTCCAGCTCCCTTAGGTGATTTGTTAGGTTCTCCACTTGTGATCTTTCCGTTTTCTTGATATATACTCATAGAGATAAAAATTCCCCTGTTAGAACTGTTTGCACGGCATCCCAGAGGTTTTGGTAAGATGTTTCTTCATTTTCATTTGTTTCCAGGAATCTTTTAATTTCTGCTTTGATTTCAGTGTTGACCCAGTAGTTGTTCAGCATCATGCTGTTTAGTGTCCATGTCCTTGTGGGCTTTTTGGAAATGTTTTTGTTCTTGATATTTGTTTTTATTCCACTGTGGTCTGAGAATGTGCATGGCAAGATTTCAACCTTATGGAATTTGTTTAGGCTTGATTTAGGGCCAAAGATGTGATCAATCTTGGAGTATGTTCCATGTGATGATGACTAGAATGTATATTCTGTGGTTGTTGCGTGGAATAATCTGTAGGTATCTATTAAGTGCATTTGGTTGAGTGCCAATTTTAGGTTCTAGATCTCCTTGTTGATTTTTTGCCTCAATGATCTATCTAGGACTGTCAGTGGGGTATTCAAGTCCCCTGCTATAATAGTGTTAGAGTCAATATCTTTTTTTAGTTTATTTAGTAGTTGCTTTATAAATGCTGGTTCTCCTGTGTTGGGTGCATAAATGTTTAGGATGGATATTTCTTGTTGATGGAATGAACCTTTTATCATTATGTACTGTCCTTTTGCATCTTTTAAAATTTTTGATAGCTTCAAGGTTGTTTTGTCTGGTATTAAGATTGCAACTCCTACCTTCTTTTGTGATCCATTTGACTGGAAACTCATTTTCCATCCTTTAACTTTGAGTCTGTATGCATCCCTTGTGGTGAGATGAGTCTCCTGGATGCTGCAAATAATCGGGTCATGGTTTCATATCCAGTTTGCCACTCTGTGTCTTTTCAGTGGTGCATTTAGTCCATTCACGTTCAGGCTGATTATTGAAATGTGATTGTTTCTCCCTGTCATAATGTTCTTATAAAGTTTTTTCTTTGCTTGTTTCCTTTTGGCTTTGGGGTTGTTGCATGTGTGTGTTTTCAAGTTTCTTGTTGTGCTGTGCTCTCTGTTGATTCTGTGCTCTGCTGTTCACTTGGGAAGTGTGTGGTCATTGTTTTTTTCTTTCTTCTGTGCTTAATACCTTTTTACGTGTCTCTTGTAGAGATGGTCTGGAAGCTGCATAGTCTCTCAGGGATTGGATATCTGGGAAGTATTTTAATTCTCCATCACTGATGAAGCTGAGCTTGGCTGGATATGAAATCTTGGTTGAAATTGTTTTCCTTTGAGGACTTTGAATATAGGACTCCAGTCCCTTCTTGCTTGTAGTGTTTCTGCCTATAGGTCTGCTGCTATTCTGATTTGTTTTCCCCGGTAGGTAGTCTGAGCTTTCTGTGTTGCTGTCTTTAGGATTTTTTCTCTTGTGCCTACATTGTGTAGGCGATTTACTATGTGTCTAGCGGTTGGTCTTCTCATTTGATATCTTGTTGGGGTTCTCTGTGTCTCTTGTGCTTGGCTGGTCACATCTTTGGTAAGATGAGGAAAGTTTTCTTGGATTACCTCCTGACTACCTGCTCCAAGTTGTTCTCCATTTCCCTTTATTCTTCTGGGATACCAGTCAGGCATAGGTTTGGTCTCTCAATATAATTGCACATCTCTTGTAGACTTTGTTCTTTCTTTCTGAGTCTTCTTTCTATGTTTTTTACAGATCAGGTTAATTCCATGTTCTGATCTTTAAGTTCTGAGATTCTTTCTTCAGCTAGCTTAATTCTCCTTTCCATGCTTGTCATCTTGTTATTTATTTCCTGGATGAAATTTTTTATTGCCAAAATCTCTGTTAGAAGTTTTTTCAGTGTTGCATCTTGTCTTTCTTGAGTCTTATTCACTCTTTCCATCCATTCCCCAATCCCTGTTGTATTCTGGGGCCAGTCTTTGGTGACTTCCATTGTTTTGGCACAGAGGTCTTATTTTTCAGGGGTTTTGTCTTTGGTACACTTGAAATTGCCTGACGCCTTCCTTTGTTTTTTCCTCATTTGTGACAGTACTCTTGTTTTTCTCTTTAGTTCTGTTATTCAGTGTCAGTGGGATAGGCTTTCCCTTCTGATGTTTGCTCAGTCCTCTATTCTTCCCTGATCTGGACTCTGGTTTGTTTTATTTTGAAATAGGACATTGGATGTGGACCTTTGCTGTCTCTTGTAGTTTTTGAAATTCAAATAAAGTAGGGGATGGGATGCAGGAATCAGAAACTACTTTCAAATTAAAATATTCACTTACTGTGGTATGTGTTCCCTGCGCCCCTCTCCCCACCACCACTCTATATGATGATGCAAAGCAGAAACCAATGCAAAAGCAATTGAACACACACACACACACACACACCCCAAAACACAATGGAATAACAACAAATCAAAACAAACAACAACAAGAAAACCCAAGAAAACTAAACATACACACACATGCCTAGCTCAAAGTGAATAGAGAAGAAAAACATACCAGAGCAAAATGATTCAGGTCAAACCCTCACACATATATTGACACACACTTGAAGTATAAAAAAAAGAATATAAAAAACCCCAGAAGAACAGAAGAGCAAAAACCAACAACAGCAAAATCGAAAGATGAAATAATCATTTACATATACACAGAAAAAGGAAACAGAAAAAGGAAAGAAAAGAAAAAATTTTAGGGCAGAATGCAGATCAAACCCACACATACACATTCATGCACAAAAGAAAAATATTTTAAAAATAGATGAAGTAGCATACAGTCAAAAAATCTTTAAAAATTAAAAAATAATTGAAAATTTAAAAACAAAACAAAACAAAAAAACCCCTGCCCTCTTGTTGCAGACTCTGTGATCGTTCCTCTAATCAGGCTCTCCTCAGGGAACAAAGCAGGGAAGGAGGACAGACCGTGGAGGTGGGTGGGGCTGCAGTCCTCCCCTCCCATTCTCATATGGTCAGGGAGATCTCCTGTTGGGAGGTATGAAATAGTCTCTTCCCAAGGTATGTACTCTCACTGGGATATCTTCCCCAGGTATGTACTCTTGCCTATCCTGGAATGGAGTTCTCCTCTTGCGACTGACATCCAGGCTCTGCCTGGGTTTGTCCCTCTCAGTCGTGGCCCAGCTGTGTGGGTCTGACATTCAGAGGATTGCTGGGGAGGAGGAGGTTTGGGTCAACCCCGGACTTACCACTGATCTCTTTGGAGTTCTTCCTCATCTTTTTCTATCCACACCCTTTGTTCCAGGGCTGGATCAGGGTAGAGATTGGGGTGCCTGGAACTCAGCACTCGTCAGGTCCCTCTGAAGTTTGTGCTCTCAGGATATTCCCTTTGGGCCGTGATTAATCCCTGAGTAGCTGATCCACCAGTCACAGAGACTGGGTCTGTTGTTCTGTGGTGAGCAAGTCAGAGCACTTTCCTGCCCCACCATCAACATGATGGTGGAGTGCCTCTCTTACCCTCTTCCGTGGAAACTTGCCTCTGTACTCCCTCCCCATCCCCTGCCAGGGCGCTGGCAGGTGCTGAAGTGGTGAGGCAAAGCACGAGTTGGCAGTCTCTCTCCTGCTTCAATGGTGAGGGAGAGCCTGGGGCAATAGTTTTTCCCTGCCACTTTTTCAAAGGAAAACTTCTGTCCATTAAAAAAAAAGACAATGGCGCTAGGCTTCTGTGACCTGGGAAGAGCCAGGGACGAAGTAGAGAAGCTGCAGCACCAGCCTGGGCACTCTCTCATGAGTCCCACTTAGACAGTCTCTCCCAGCATTTTCTTCCCAGGGAGGGTTTGTTGATTAAAAAAAAAAAAAAGAAAAAGAAAATGGTGCTCAGCCTCTGTGTCCCAGGAATCATTAGTATCCAAGCCCAGCTGCTGTGGCAATAGCCGCTGCACTAGGAGAGCCCTGGCTGCTAGCTTCCTAGCCCTTACTCAGTTATACACTTACACGCCCACTCACCAGCATGTACACAAAATTTTGCATACATTCACTCGCTCACACGAGGAGTCGCATAGTTTGACTCAGCCACCATCTTCCTGACTCCTGAGATATATGCTTTCAAAATATCACCCTAATAAAGTGTTGATGCGCTGTGTAGGGCTATTCATCAAGTTATGAGGGCAGAATTCAAAATAGCTGACTGGAAATAGGGCCAGCTGTCTATCAAGATATTTCTCATTTATGGCAATGAAATCATGTTATCTTTTTTTTTTTTTTGAGTTGAAGTCTCATTTTGTCACTCAGGCTGGGGTGCAGTGGCACACTCATGGCCACCGCAGCCTCAAATTGCTGGGCTCAGGTGATCCTTCCGCCTCAGCCTTCCAAGTAGCTGGAACTACAGGCACGCACCACCATGCCCAGCTAATTTTTCTTGATTTATTTTAGAAATGAGGTCTCATCAAGTTGCCCTGGCTGGTCTCGAACCCCTGGGCTCAGGCAATTCTCTCACCTCAGCTTCCCAATGTGCTGGGATTAAAGGCATGAACTACTGCACCTGGCCAGCCGAAATTGTGTTATCTATTTGTATAGAACAGAATAGATGGAGGATACACTGTATCTGGCTCATCTAAAAGTGATTCTAAATCACTAACAAATGTGAATAGATGTCAGGCTGTACTCCTGTTTACCCACACTAGAAATTCTTATCTGATAAAAGGTACTTTTGATGTCATTTGTTTCAAGTTAAAAGGACAGACTTCCTGCATGCATCAGTACAGGGATCTCAACTGATCTTATTTAGCATATTTCAAAACATTTCTTATCAATGGAAGTCAAAACAATACACGCTAGAGCCTTATGTTATTCCTAAAGACTTCTCCTTGGGTTGATAAACAGTAAGCCAATTGTCTCTGGACCACTATACTTAAATCTTTGGTTCTTGTATACAGCATTGGTCTAAGATAGCTATATGTGAATTTAATCGAGAAAGAACTGGCATTCATTAAAGCTCTCAGAAAATTTTAAAATTATAAAAGTAAAACATGAAAATAACTGCATGCTATTATGGTTATTACAATACTTATTGCAATAATTATTGTAAAAATGTCCAATGTAGTAAATTCCCTCTTGCCAATACAACTCTTCTCCCTGGGTCTGATGGACAAACTCTGATCCTCCATTAAGCAGGTATTTATTTATTTATGTGGCAGGTCACACTCTGTTGTTCAGGCTGGAGTGCAGTGGCATGATCATAGCTCACTGCAGCCTCAGACTCCCAAGTTCAAGGTATCCTCCCACCTCAGCCTCCTGAGTAGCTGAGACTACTGGCACATACCACCCCAACTGGCAATTTTCTTTTTTTTGTAGTGACAGGGTCTTGCTATGTTGCCCAGGCTGGTCTCAAACTTCTGGCCTCAAGATACATTCCCAGAGTGGTGGGTTTATAGACATGAACCACTGTACCTGACCAAAAACTTATTTTATCTGAGATTTGTGTGTGTGTGTGTGTGTGTGTGTGTAACATAAAAAATATATTTAAAAAAATGTGTGATGCAATTCAGGATTAGGTATACAAGTGGACATCATACAGGTAAAGTTTGGGCCTCCCTTTGGTCCCCACTTTGCCTGGTTTGAGATCAGGTACTTTTATTGATGTTGTGTTCCTCCCACCCCCAAACCCCGCAGTATTCCACTACTACCAATTCCTTTCTTAGAGTATTTTTTAAACGTTTTAAATAATTAATTAATTAATTCAATTCATTAATTCATTCACTCATTTTAAAGATGTGGGGTACAATCCAGGTTTAAGTATACAAACGTTGATTATGCAGGTACTCTTGTTGATGAGGGGTGCCCCTCCCTCCCCTGGCAGTTTCCCTCAACTGCCAATCCCTTTCTTATAGTATTATGATAATTGTACAAGATTTGCTTATGAGTGAGAACATGTGGTACTCTGTTCTTTGTTTCTGTGATAGATCACTGAGTATGAGAGACTCTAAATCCATCCAAGTTACTGCAAAGTCCATATGTTTGTCCTTCTTTATGGCTGCATAATATTCCATTGTGTATATTTACCACATTTTAAAAATCGAATCCAGCTTTGATGGGCAGCATGGTTGGTTCCATGTTTTTGCTATTCCTTTCTTAGAGTATTAAGACAAATGTTCAGGGTCTGCTTACGAGTGAGAACATGTGGTACTCTGTTCTTTGTTTCTGTGATAGATCACTGAGTATTGTAGATTCTAAATCCATCTAAGTTGCTGTGAAGTCTATGTTTGTCCTTCTTTATGGTTGTATAATATTCCGTCATGTATAGGTACCACATTTTTTTTTTTATCCAGTCCAGTTTCAATGGGCAGTATGGTTGGTTCCATGTTTTTGCTATTGTGAATAGTGCTGCAATAAACATGCTGGTGTGGGTATCTTTTTTGTAGAGTGATTTGAGTTCCTCCAGGTATATTCCCAGTAGGGAGATTATTGGGTCATATGGAAGGTCAATTTCTAGTTCTTTTAGTAATCACCACATTATTTTCCATAGAACAAGTTTGCATTTCCATCAGCAGTGTAAAAGTGTTCCCTTTTTTCTGCATCCTTATCAGCATCTGTTGTTTTTTGTTTTATTAATGATGGCCATTCTTAGGGGTTAGGTGGTATCTCAATGTGGTTTTGATTTGCATTTTTCTGATGCTTTATGAGGCTGAGCATTTTTTCATGTGCCTGTTGGCTGCCCATATATCTTCTTTTGAGAAGTGTCTTTTCATGTCTTTTCCCCACTTTTTAGTGGGGCTGTTTTTTTGTTTTGTTTTGCTTTCCCATTTGGCATGTTTGAGTTCCTTATAGATCCTGGATGTTAGGCCTTTGTCAGATATATAGTTGGTAAATATTTTTTCCCATTCTGTGGGCTGTCTCCCTGCTTTCTTGATGTTTTATTTGCTTTATAGAAGCTTTTCAGTTTAATGAGGTCCCACTTGTCTATCTTATCTGTTATGACATGGACGTGTGGGGTTTTGGTCAGGAATTGGTTGCCTACTCCGATTTCTGTAACCGTGTCTCCTGTGTTTTCTAAGATTCTTTATCTGATGTTTTTTTAAAGTGGCAAATACATTTTTATTCTTAATAATCTGATAAGACATGGTGCCCTTTGACCAGGAAGATTTTATTTTATTTTTTTGTTGGGGGCTGGGACTCAACAGTTCTTATGAAGCCAGTCACAAGAAGTTTAATTAGAAAGAGCAAACACTGGACCGGTAGTAAGGGGAGAAAACTTGTTCTTAAGTGTTGCTGGGAGATTGCTGTTGAGGGTCTGCTACAAGGCAACATGTAGCCACTATAGGTTGGCATATTTAAGTTTCTGATCATCCTTATCAGGTATCACAACCGTTTAAAAAAGAATGGCAAATGGAGCCAAATGTGATGTAATCTATGATGTTAGTCCCAGAGTAGAAACGAGTTTACCTTTTTTAGACTTACACTATCTACCACATTGAACATTGTCAATGTGGTTTATGAATATGAGGGCTGAGGGCTTTTCTATTTCAAATTAATAGTGTACTTCTAGAAGAACAGTCCATGGGAAACTTTTTTCCTTTTCAACTCCAAAGAGGGAGGGTCTTGTTGCCTATGCTCAAACATCTTGGAATTTCCGTTTAGAACATGAACTCTTTAGTAGAATATACAGAGTAAATCAAAGATCACTAAAGGGTGACCACAGTCCCTAAGCAGAGAGAATGGATCAAATGTACACAAGGAATGTAATATGCTGACTTCAGTTTCTTTTTTTTTAATTGAGAACAGCCAATTTTTTCTCTGAAAAAACCCCACTTGAGCATCCCTCTTAGTTATGCAGAAACAGAGTAAGTACTCATTCTTTTTTATGGAATTAATGTGTTCCCGAGCCTTCTGAGACTTGCCCTGAGTTTCCTGAATGCAGAGCTAATTACATGAGGAGGTGGGCCTGTTTGCATAGGAGCCAGGGTCTTCTGAGAAAGACTCCAATCCCTAGTTCCTGGTATTCAATTTCTGAAGTCTTTTGGGATGGAGAAGGAGAGACCAAATTAGGGCACATAATAACACCTTGAGAAATAACCCAGACTCACCACAAAAGGTGCAAGGAGGGTGTAAATTGGAACAAAGGATGGGATTCTAGTACAAAATGTGGTGGTGGAGGTGGAGGTAACTCTTTACTGGCTACACAGGCATACTGGATGTGTTTTGGAAATAGTGACTGAGTTTCTCTCTCCTCTCTCTCTCTCTCTCTGTGTGTGTGCATCCTGCACAGGCACCAGCAAGGAAATTGGCACTGCTGCATGAACAAGTCTGGGGAACTGCACAGGGTCTGTTTTTAACAGTGATGTCACAGGGCAGTGAGACCCAACGAGAGACAGCCTGTCAAAACCCAGTTCTATTTCCCCATGACATGTAAAAGCTCCAAGGTGACCTTCATATAGGAATCCAATGAACCGGAGAGGGGCAAACCAAAGTGGGACTTTTTTTTTTTTTTTTTTTGAGTTGGAGTCTCACTCTGCCGCCCAGACTGGAGTGCAGTGGCCGCTCCCGGCCACCGCAGCCTCGACCTGCTGGGCTCCGGCGATCCTTCCGCCTCAGCCTTCCAAGTAGCTGGAATTACAGGCATGCGCCACCACGCCCGGCTGATATTTTGATTTATTGTAGAGATGAGGTCTCGCTGCCCAGGCGGGTCTCGAACTCGCGGGCTCAGGCAATCCACTCACCTCAGCCTCCCAAAGGCGCGGGATTACAGGCTGAGCCACCGAGCCCGGCTTCAAAGTGGGACTTGTATCGAATTCCTAGAGGTCAAACTTCTTGGAGGAAATGACGTACTTATCAGGGACTGTCACTGGGCAAGGGGTATTCAGCAAGAAGGAAAGGACAGCATTCAAATGTATCAGCTTAGTGCATTCCGAGGAGTGAGCTGACTGGGGTCCAGGTAGGCTGCACAACAGATTCAGCTGGGGGCGCCTTGAAGCAAATGCCCATTAAGGTTCACCCTAGGGAGCATCACCTTCCTGTTGTAAATTAACCTCCGATTAGGTTAGACTAATTACAGCCACAAGTGAGGGATATACAGCCTGTGGATGGGACACCAAAATGGAACTTAACTCTCTGGAGGGATTTCTGATGACCTTTCCTACTTAGAGAGGAAGAACTGGGAAGAAGACAAAGTCAGCGATGTAAAGGACCAGGGACAGGTAAAATGTGAGTAAGGTTCCTTTTCTAGAATTAGGGTCAAAATCATCTAGGGCTTTTCCAAAACAAGCCGTAGAATTGCAGAGCAGAGAAGGGCCACAGAGGAAATACAAATCGAGAGACCCAACCTTCCTGTGTCTGCGAAGTTGTTGGTCATTCCTGTCATGTGGTGGCCACATTTCCCATTAGCCTAGGGCCCATGGGCATGGGTTCCTGAGGTGGTCTTTGGTCAGTGGAAGCTCCAGTGACCTTTCTTTTTTTTTTTAATTTCAAGGTAAGTTTATTAATGCAAATTATTTTTCAATATTTAATTAAAATATCTTAAACACATGTGTTTAGTGGAAATTTAATCTTGAGAAATGGAATAGAACATGTAATTGCTAAGCCAATAGTACAAAAAAGGAAACAGAGAAAACTTCTTTAATAAGTAAATGAAAAGACAAAGACAAAATGAAACACACAAAGATAACACATTAAAAACAAACAGGAATGGGAACAGTTATCAGTTATAAAATATTGGTTATCAAAATAAAGGTGGTTATATTAAAACAACCTATCGAAAGGTAGAGACACAGAGAAAAAATTTCAGTTATTTGATGTTTCCAAGAGGCACACAAAATGAAATGACATGAAAGATTGAAAATAAAAGGATGGATAAGTACCAGGCAACTTATAACCACACAAGGTAGATAGGACAATATTAATTTCTTTCTTTTTCTTTTTTTTTGTTATAAAGATATGGGGTACAATTCAGGGTTAGGTATACCAACGTTGATTATGCAGGTACCCTTGGTGATGAGGTATGCCCCTCTCTCACCTAGCAGTTTCCCTTAACTGCCAATATCACCCGCCTCCCCTGACAGCTTCCCACTACTGCCAATCCCTTTCTTATAGTATTATAATTGTTCAAGGTCCGCTTATGAGTGAGAACATATGGTACTCTGTTCTTTGTTTCTGTGATAAATCACTGAGTATGATCGACTCCAAATCCATCCAAGTTGCTGAAAGGTCCTTATGTTTGTCTTTCTTTATGACTGCATAATATTCCACTGTGAATATGTACCACATTTTTTTTTAATCCAGTGCAGCTTTGATGGGAACATGGTTGGTTCCATGTTTTTGCTATTGCTAATAGAATTGCAACAAACATATTTGTGCAGGTATCTTTTTTGTAGAATGATTTGAGTTCCTCTGGGTATATTCCCAATAGGGGAATTGCTGGGTCGTATGGAAGATCAATTTCTAGTTCTTTCAAAATCGCCACACGGTCTTCCAGAGAGATTGCACTAGTTTGCATTCCCACGAGCAGTGTAGAAGCATTCCTTTTTCTCCACATCCTTGCCAGTATCTGTTGTTTGTTTTGTTAATGATGGCCATTCTTACTGGGGTTAGGTGGTATTTCAATGTGGTTTGGATTTGCATTTCTCTGATAATGAGTGAGACTGAGCATTTTTTCATGTGTCTGTTGGCTGCCCATATATCTTCTTTGGAGAAGGGTCTTTTCATGTCTTTGGCACACTTTTTGAGAGGCTGTTTGTTTTTTTTCCTATTGGCACGTTTGAGTTCCTTGTAGATTCTAGATGTTAGGCCTTTGTCAGATATTCAATGGGCAAATATTTTTTCCCATTCTGTGGGTGGTCTTCCTGCCTTCTTGATGGTTTCTTTGCTTTGCAAAAGCTCCTTAGTTTGATGAGGTCCCACTTATCTATCTTATTTCTTAAGGTATTGGCCTTTAGGGTCCTGAATAGGAATTGGTTACCAGTTCCAATTTCCATAAGGGTGTCTCGTGTGTTTTCTAAGATTCTTATAGTTTGAGGTTTTACATTTAGGTCTTTGATCCATTTAGAGTTAACTTTTGTGTATGGTGATAGGTAGAGATCCTGTTTCAGTCTTCTGTATGTGGTCAGTCAGTTTTCCCAGCAGCATTTACTGAATAGGTTCTCCTTTCCCCAGTGGTAGTTGTTGGAGGCTTTGTCAAAATGAGTTGGTTGAGGAATTGAGGCTTTGCTTCTGGAATCTCTATCCTGCTCCATTGGTCTATGTGCCTGTTCTTGTACCAATACCAGGCTGTTTTGATTACTGTAGCCTTATAGTGAAGTTTGAAGTCTGGAAATGTGATACCTCCTGCTTTGTTTCTTTTGCTAAGGATTGTTTTGGCTATTCGTGGTTGTTTATGCTTCCATATGAATTTCTGTATTGTCATTTCCAGGTCCGAGAAGAATGATGTTGGTAACTTAATGGGTATTGCGTTGAATCTGTAGATTGCCTTTGGTAGGATGGGCATTTTAGCAATGTTGATTCTTCCTATCCATGAGCATGGAATATTTTCCCATGTGTCTTCTTGGATTTCTTTCAGCAGTGTTTTGTTGTTCTCATTGTAAAGATCTTTCACTTCTCTGGTTTGGAAGATGCCGAGGTATTTCATTTTTTGTGTGGCTATTGTGAATAGGATTGTGCTTTTTATTTGGGTCTGTGCCTGCTTGTTGTTGGTGTACAGAATACAACTGTCTTTTGCATGTTTATTTTGCACCCTGAGACTTTGCCAAAGTCCTTTATCAGTGCAAGCAGGTTTTTTGACAGATTCTCTTGAATTTTCAAGGTATAGGATCATATCATCAGCAAAGATGGATAACTGGACTTCTTTTCCTATTTGGATACTCTGGATTTCCTTCTCTTGTCTAATTGCCCGAGCTAGGACTTCTAACACAATGTTGCACAAGAGAGGTTAGAGTGGGCCGCCTTGTTTTGTTCCAGTTTTCAGGGGAAATGTTTCCAGTTTCTGTCCATTTAACAGTATGTTAGCTGTGGGTTTATCATAGATGGCACTTACTATTTTGATGTACTTTCTTTCTATACCTAGGTGTTTGAGGGTTTTTATTAAGAAGCGTTGCTAGATTTTATCAAAAGTTTTTTCTGCATCTAATGAGATAATCATGTGGTTCTTGTTTTTACATCTGTTGATGTATTTGATGACATTTATGGTCTTGTGAATGTTGAACCAGCACTGCATCCTGGGGATGAAGCCTACTTGGTCATGGTGGATGATTTTTGAGATGTGTTTTTGGATCCGATTTGCTAGGATCTTGTTGAGGTTTTTTGCATCATGTTCATAAGGGATATTGTCCTGTAGTTCTGTTATTTTGTGTGATCTTTACCCATTTTGTGTATTAGTATGATGCCAACATCATGAAATGATTTGAGGGAGTTTCATTTTTCTCAGTTGTCTGGAATACTTTCAATAGGATTGGTATCAGTTCCTCTTTGTACGTTTTGTAGAATTCTGCTGGAAAGTCATCCGGTCCGGGGCTTTTTTTTGTTGGTAGTTTTCTTATGACAGAGTCAATTTCCTGGGTTGTCATTGGTCTATTTTAGTGTCTCAGTGTCTTCTGGTTTCAACCTGAGGAGGTTGTGTGTTGTCAAAAAGTCTTCCATTTCATTTAGGTGATCAAGTTTGTTTCCATACAGGTGTACATAGTAATCTCTGATAATCTTTTGTATTTCTTTGGGGCCAGCTGTGATTTGATCTTTTGTATTTCTGCTTGTGTTTATTTGGGCTTTTATCTCTTTTTCTTGGTCATTCTGGCTAGGGGCCCATCAATCTTGTTAATTCTCTCAAAGAACCAGATTTTTGTTTTGTTGATGTTTTCTATAATATTTTTGTCTTCTATGTCCCATGTTTGGGCTCTTATTTTGGTGATTTGGATTCTTCTGGTAAAATTGGGATTTTGGTGTCTTCTGTTTCCAGTTCCCTTAGGTGATTTGTTAGGCTCTCCACTTGTGATCTTTCTGTTTTCTTGATGTGTGTTCGTAGAGATATAAATTCTCCTCTTAGAACTGATTTCATGGCATCTCAGATGTTTTGGTAAGATGTTTCTTCATTTCCATTTGTTTCCAGAAATTTTTAAATTTCTGCTTTGACTTCAGTTTTGACCCAGTAGTTGTTCAGCATCATGCTGTTAATGTTCATGTCCTTGTGGACTTTGGGGAAATGTTGTTGGTCTTGATTTATTTTTAATCCGCTGTGGTCTGAGAATATGCATGGCAAGATTTCAACCTTATGGAATTTGTTTATGTTTGATTTATGGCCAAGGATGTGATCGATCTTGGAGTATGTTCCATGTGATGGTGACTACAATATATATATTCTGTGTTTGTTGGGTGGAGTAATCTGTAGGTGTCTAGTAAGTTCATTTGATCAAGTGTCAAGTTTAGGTTCTGGATCTCCTTGTTGATTTTTTTGCCTCAATGATATCTAGGGCTGTTAGTGGGGTATTCAAGTCCCCTGCTATAATAGTGTTATAGTCAATATCTTTTTTTAGTTCACTTAGTAGTTGTTTTATAAATGCTGGTACTCCTGTGTTGGGTGCATATATATGTTTAGGATGGACATTTCTTGTTGATCATTATGTAGTGAACTTTTGCATCTTTTTAATTTTTTGATAACTTCAAGTTTGTTTTGTCTGAAATTAAGATTGCAACTCCTGCTTTCTTTTGTCATCCATTTGCCTGGAAACTCATTTTCCATCCTTTGAGTATCTATGCGTCCCTTGTGGTGTGATGAGTCTCCTGGATGCAGCAAATAATTGGGTCATGGTTTCTTATCCAGTTTGCCACTCTGTGTCTTTTCAGAGGTGCATTTAGTCTGTTCACATTCAGGCTGATTATTGAAATGCGATTGTTTCTCCCTGTCATGAAGTTCTTATAAAGTTTTTTTCTTTGTTTACTTGTTTTTTTTTGGCTTTGGGGTTAATGTGTGTGTGTGTTTTCAAGTTTCTTGTTGCACTGTATTCTCTGTTGATTCTGTGCTCTGCTGTTCTCCTGGGAAGTGTGTGGTCATTCTTTTTTTTCTTTCTTCTGTGCTTAATACCTTTTTAAGAGTCTCCTGTAGAGCTGATGTGGAAGCTGCATAATCGCTTAGGGCTTGGATGTCTGGAGGGATTTTAATTCTCCATCACTGATGAAGCTGAGCTTGACTGGATAGGAAATTCTTGGTTGAAATTGTTTATCTTTGAGTACTTTAAATATTGGACTCCAGTCCGTTCTTGCTTGTAGTGTTTCTGCCTATAGGTCTGCTGCTGTTCTGATTGGTTTTTCTCTGTAGATATTCTGATCTTTCTGTCTTGCTTCCTTTAGAATTTTTTATTTTGTGCCTACTTTCTGTAGGCGAATTACTGTGTGTCTAGTGGTGGTCTTCTCATTTGATGTCTTGTGGCGGTTCTCTGTATCTCTTGTGCTTGGCTGGTCACATCTCTGGTGAGATGGGAAAGTTTTCTTGGATTACCTCCTGGAATACTTGCTCCACTTAGTTCTCCATTTTCCTTTCTTCTTCTGGAATACCAATTAGGCATAGGTTTGGCCTCTTGATATAATTTGCACATCTTTTGTAGGCTTTGTTGTTTTTTTCTGAGCCTTCTTTCTATGTTTTTTACAGATCAGGTTAATTCTATGTTCTGGTCTTCAAGTTCTGAGATTCTTTCTTCAGCTAGATTAATTTTTCTTTCCATGCTTGTCATCTTGTTATTTATTTCCTGAATGAAATTTTTTATTGCCAAAATCTCTGTTAGAAGTTCTTTCAGTGTTGCATCTTGTCTTTCTTGAGTCTTATTCACTTTTTCCATCCATTCCCCAATCCCTGTTGTATTCTGGGGCCAGTCTTTGGTGACTTCCATTGTTTTGGCACAAAGGTCTTATCTTTCAGGGGTTTTGTCTTTGATACACTTGAAATTGCCTGACGCCTTCCTTTGGTTTTTCCTCATTTGTGACAGTACTCTTGTTTTTCTCTTTAGTTCTATTATTCAGTGTCAGTGAGAGAGGCTTTCCCTTCTGATGTTTGCTCAGTCCTCTATTCTTTTCTGATCAGGATTCTGGATTTCTTCTATTGAAATAGGATGGTGGATGGGAAGTTTTACTGTCTCTTGTAGTTTTTGAAATTCGAATAAAGTAGGGATGGGTCACTAGGAATCAGAGATTACTTGCAAATTAAAATGTCCACTTATTGTGGTATGTGTTCCCTGAGACCTTCTCCCCCACCACCACTCTATATGACGACGCAAAGCAGAAACCAATGTAAAAGCAATTGAACACATCACACAACCCCCAATACAAACCGGAATAACAACAAAGTGAAACAAAACAAACAATAACAACAAAAAACCAAGAAATCTAAACACACACACAGATGCCTAGCACAAAGTGAATAGAGAAGAAAAACAGAAAGACTGGAGGACAATTAAAAAAAAAAAGGGATTCAGGTCGAATCCTGAGACATATATTGACACACAACTTAAACTATAAAAAAATGAATATAGAAAACACCAGAAGGACAGAAGTGAAAAACCAACAGCAATAAAATCAAAAGACGAACACTCAATCATTTGCATACATACATAAACAGAAAATGACAAATAAAAGAAGAAACAGAAAAAGAAAATAAAAATTTTGCAGGGGGATGCAGATCAAACTATCACATACATATTCATGCACAAAGGAAAAATATTTTAAAAATAGATGAACTAGCCAGGCTCGGTGGCTCAGCCTGTAATCCTGTGCCTTTGAGAGGCTGAGGTGAGTGGATTGCCTGAGCCCATGGGTTCGAGACCCGCCTGGGCAGCGAGACCTCATCTCTACAATAAATCAAAAAAAAATCAGCCAGGCGTGGTAGAGCATGCCTGTAATTCTGGCTACTTGGAAGGCTGAGGCGGAAGGATCGCTGGAGCCCAGCAGGTCGAGGCTGCGGTGGCCGGGAGTGGCCACCATACTCCAGTCTGGGTGACAGAGTGAGACTCCAACTCAAAAAAAAAATATATATATAAATAGATGAACTAACAAAAAAAGTCAAAAAAATTTTTTTTAAATTAAAAAATAATTGAAAATTAAAAAAAAAACAAACCTGCCCTTTTGTTGCAGGCTCTGTGATTGTTCCTCTAATCAAGTCTCTCCTGCAGAGCCACGTCTTTCCCTCTCTCCTCAGGGAACGAAGCAGGGAAGGAGAAGGGGCAGTGGAGGTGGGTGGGGCTACAGTCCTCCCCTCCCACTCCCGTATGGCCAGGGGAGAGATCTCCTCCCATGGGAGGTACGGGATTGTCTCTTCCCCAGGCATGTACTCCCAGTGAGGGTGCCCCAGCCAGGCCTATTCTGGAATGAAGTTCTCCTATTGCAACTGATGTCCTGGCTCCCCATGGGTTTTTCCCTCTCAGTCGTGGCCTAGCTGTGTGGGTCTGACATTCAGAGAATTGCTGGGGAGGAGAGGGTTTGGGTCCGCCCTGGACTCACCACTGATCTCTTTGGAGTTCTTCCCCATCATTTTCTGTCCACACCCTTTGTGCCATGGCTGGATCAGTGTAGGGGGTGGGACACCTGGAAGTCAGCACTCAACAGGCCCCTCTGGTTTGTGCTCTCAGGATGTTCCTTCTGGGCCATGAGGAATCCCTGAGTAGTTGATCTGCCAGTCACAGAGATGGGGTCTGTTGTTCTATGGTGAGCAAATCAGAGCACTTTCTTGCCCCGCCTTCAAGATGGTGGTGGGGTGCCTCTCTTGTCCTCTTCCATGGGAACTTGCTTCTGTACTCCCTCCCCAGCCCCTGCCAGGGCCTTGCCAGGTGCTGAAGTGGTGAGGCAAGGCCAGGAGCTGACAGTTTCTCTCCTGCTTCAATGGTGAGGGAGAACCCGGGGCAATAACTTCTCCCCATTGCTTTTTCAAAGGAAAACTTCTGTCCTTTTTTTAAAAAAACAACAGCGCTCAGTTTCCGTGACCTGGGAAGAGCCAGCTACGAAGTAGAGAAGCTGCAGCACCAGCTGTCGCACCAGGGGCCTGGCCACCCTCTCACAAACCCCACTTAGACAATGTCTCCCAGCATTTTCTTCCCAGGGAGGGTTTGCTGATTTTACAACAACAACAACAAAAAATTAGAAAAAGAAAAAAGAAAAGAAAAAGAAAATGTCGCTTGACTTCTGCATCCCGGGAGTCACTAGGGTCCAAGTCCAGCAGCTGTAGCACCAGCTGCTCTACCAGGAGAGCCCTGGCCACTAGCTCCCTAGCCCTCACTCAGTCAGCCACTCACATGCCCACGTGCTCACCAGCACGTGCACAAAATGTTCCATACACTCACTCACACGGGGACTTGCACAGTCCAACTGGCTTGGCTGCCATCTTCCCGACCTACTGGACCTTTCAAACTTAAAGGCTGCTTTTGATTGAGGTAAACCTGAAGGTTACCTACAGGAGAGCTCTTTTTTTCCCCTCACATTTTGAAAGTGAGCTGGGAAGAAACCATCATCATCCAACTAGTACAGTTGTTGAAAAGTCAAATTCAGCTGGAAAATATTTTCTAGAGCCCCTTTCTCTAGTTGAAACTTCCCTGTTCTCAGATCAACCTGGGCATTTTCCTTCTAGCACTTATCATAATTAAACTATTTGGGTGATGATTTGATGAGTGCCTGTCTCGTCCTTCTAGACTATTAGTTCCCTGTTTGCTCATTATTTTATCCTCATAAGTTTGAAGTGTGCATAAGATTCCAGGGACAGACCCACCTGTCAGCCTTCAGTTGAAAGGTGGGGAGGGAGATAGCATCAAATGTTGGGAGCCAGGCAGAAAGAGGGACTGGTTTATCTCAAAGGGGAGGGACAGAGGTCCTGACAGCAGCAGCTGGTTCAGAGGTATCTAAGGGCTATGAGAGGACATTATATTTCAGGTGGTTGGGCTGCTCAGAGTGGCATGTGCTCAAAGTTCAAATTCCATCTGTGAGAAGGACCCCAGTTGGCACACATTTATACTCATTTTAGACTCTAATATTTCTATGCCTTCCTTGTTTACATTGGCTGGGGAAGGCAGATAGGAAGGAAGGAAGGTGTGTGTATGGGGAGGGGGTCTCCCAGGCCCTAGGAGAATTAGGGTGGGATGAATAGTTGCCATGACTTAAAATGTCACCCAAACAGGTAGATTTGGTATTTGGTTGGGAGGAAAGCTGACTGAAGAAAAGGAGAGCAAAGAAAAAAGGAGAAACAGACACCTTCTTGGAGGTCCAGGGACTGACATTTGGGTTGATATTTCTGCCACTGTCTCTCATGTATCACCCCAGTTTTCACAGTGCAGAGAGCCCCATCATTGGTACTCTCAGGGAAAGGTTGCTCAAGCAAGGCTACCCCTGCCATCTGGATCCAGGACCCCAGGTGCTAGAGCCTATCAGGAAATGGATGAGCAAAAGATGGCTAATCCCCTGCACTCCTTTCTAGGGAGGAAGATAAATAAGTGTGCATCAGCCAAATTTATAAAAGTTTCTTAACATCAAAAGATTCCAATCACCTCCAATCCAAAACACAAACAAACAAGAGCCCCAAGAACAACAACACAGGGACGTCTCCAAAGCATAAAGTAAAAGCAAAAAAAGGTGTGGATGCTGTCAAGTTGAATTGTGAGGAAACTCATTACCTTCCGCTCTCCACGACTGTCTTCAAAAACCTTCCATCCCATGCTAATGTGGGAGAGGGCAGGGCCTTAGGTCTGGCCCCAGTCCCCCAGTAAAGACTTCTTAAATTAGATTGTTGTGTATTTGCCCCTCTCTCCTACTGAGCTGGGGACATTGGGAGGTGGAGTCTGCGGTGTTTACCTTGAATCTCCTGGGCTGTTCCCAGCAGAAGCATTTATCAATGCTTAGGGAATGAAAAGTGCTCTCAGAATGGGAATCCTTCCAGGGCCACCACCTAGTTTCTGTTCTGACAAACGTTAGCATGATTACGATGGAATCATCAGGACCTGGAGCTGGGCCCTGTCATGTGGGCTCCTACCTGCATCCTAGACATGTAGGAGGCAGGACAAATTGAGTTTGGGTGGAGAAGGAAAAGCAGACAGGGCCTCAGAAAATGAATTGCTAGTGCTGAAGGGTCACTTATAACCCATCGAGTTCGAAGACTTCATTTTACATCTGAGGTGACTGTGGCCTGGGTGGGGGGTGGGAACAGGTGAATTTCATTTCTCTTGCCCTATCTTTCTGAGGTTGGGTTCAGTGTGCATCCACATCCTATGCAGCTTGGGTGGTGATCCCTGTTACCAGTTGGGCTCAGACTACAGTGGCTTCTGTGGAACAAAGAGGGATTTTTGTCTCTGAAGTTCCAGGCATAAGGGGCTGGAGACCCATGTCATTGGAAGGCAGCTCATCTTTGGCAGTCTGAGGGCTGCCATCAAGACCAAAGTACAGAGGAAAAGACACAGGAGGGCTTACTCCAGAACACTTTATCCTCCGACAAATATGCCTTGGTTTGCGGGGAAGCCTCCCGAGGTTGGGCTGGACTCAGATTATCTTCTGGAACAGCTCCTACCTGCTCCCACCCCCTGTGGCTGACTGCCACAGAACCTGCTCTCCCATGTAGGTGGTACTGAAGTAGGGTCCAAGCGATTAAATAACAGCCCACTGACTTAATTTTAACAAAAGAGAAGTTTATTAGTCAAGGCTCTGCCAGTTGGCTACCGCTTGCAGGAAGAGAATTCCAAGCAGGTCGGCCCCGAGCCGCTGCTCAGAGCTTCTTTAAGTAGTCCTAGCTTACATTTTGGTTAGCTAAAGTTAGAGTTGGACATTTTCCAGAGCTCTTACCGCAATATTCTGCTGACATCAGCAAGCTAGTGAGTTTACAGAAGCAGATGTGCTAATTAGGCAGGCATAGTGGGTAAGGATACAATTTATCTTGCAATGTTTACAGAGGGAAAACCTTCAAAGAAAAACCTCCAGAAATGGAGTAACGTTTGCTTCAAGGTTGAAGTGATTTCTTTGATCCCCCTTGTAATTCCAGGGGCAGAGGCTGCTTCTTTTCCCTTTCACATTCCCCCCTCTCAGTTGTGCCAAGAGTCAAATCACTGACTCTTCAGACAAAGGGGTGTAGTGGGATCTGAGAACCATTATTATTTATTTGCAAGCAACAAGTTAGAGCTATTAAATTTACCACATACTCCTCCCTCTTCCGCCAGCAGGTAGTCCAAAGTTAGGTGGTTTTGATAAATAACTGCATGCATTTGGGCTTGCTGCTGAGCAACAAGCTCAAAAGCCATGGCTGTTTGATTAGTTATAATTTCTAAGACAGTTTGTAACCTGATAATGCGATTTAGCATATATATAGAGGCGTGCGGCATTTCCGACTCCCATCTTGTGCCCATGTGACTGGGCCATAAGTATTTATAATTCTCTGGGGTGGCCATTTGTCATCTTTCCAAACCTGGGTCCCTCCTATATTAGGAACTTGACCGAGGGATCGAGCACCTCGGGTTTTGAGGCTTTCATAAAGGGGGCTGCCTAGTTCATCCCCCTTGGGTTAGGCAGAAGGAAAAATCCTGGCTGGATTATTCCTATGGTACATATGCCTTTTCATAACGCTGGGAGCTGGGCATATGCAACCTTTTCATATGTCCAAAATAGCCCTTTAGTACATTGAGAAGATTTAGTTGCATAAGCAGATGCCCAATACCAAACAGGCCTTGTTGGCCACCAGAACAAACTTCTGGCTGGGATGAATAATGATGGAAAACTTTTATGTCTGACCAGATTGTTTTTATACACGTACATGCTGGGTGTGTGAGGGAAGCGATAAACACCAAAATTAGGCAGAAATACATAAAAGCACAGGAACATTTCCTATTATAAGAAAGAATGGGAATGATAGTGAAACCCTTTTCTAACATGCTCAATGGGAACAACTCTGTTAATCCTACAGCAAGTAAAATTAGTTCTACAGCAATTAAAATGACAAACAGTTTACCAAATATAAAGGTTGACAAAGCAAAACAATGGCTTATCAGTAATGTCTGCTGAGTTCTTAAGCTGAATCCTTAATCTTCTGCCATGCTTCGATCAGTCGGCCTCCAGTGTTTGACTGAAGCAGGGCTTGAAGTATCCTCAGGCTTCTAGAGCAGGGCTTGAGAAATTTTGACTTTCCAGATGGTCAGCTTAAGGAGTGTTGCCGAATCTGCGGTGCAGAAACTCCCAGTCCTGGAAGGCCAGCTTAGTTCTGCTAAATAAAAGAACAGTAAATGGCCCCCTTCAGAGGGGCTTTAGAGGTTATACATTTTCTTTTTTTTTTTTAACCCATACTATATTACCTGGCTTAAAAGAATGGGCATCGGTAGTTAAACTAATTGGCAATTGTTTTCTGACTTGACAATGGATGGCATTTAGGACTGAACCTAAGGCTTGCATTTGATGTTTTAGGGCAAGACTTCCTAATTCCTTTCTTCACTTTTAGCAGCACTTACTCCCCTGGGATGTTTGAGTTTCTTCTGGTCCAAGAAGCGTCTAGGGAAATAAGCTCATAAACTGTGATTAAAATTTGTCCCCAAGAGACAACACATTCTCTTATGAGCATTTATGTTTGTGGCCCCCTTTCCTTCAGTGGTATAGGGAAAAAGCCTACCGTTAAACAATTTCAAAGGTTTAACAAATTCCATTTCAGGGACTTGGATCCTGAGTGATGCAATACTAAATACCTATGTTTAGTTTACACATGTTTCCAAAAGATTTCTAGTGATTATTATGTTAACTCGCAAATTGAAAGATTGTACTGTCCTAGTTTTACATCTGATGGAGTTTTCCCTAGATTTGCCCAGGGGTGGGACAGGTTGCCACTTGGCCTGCAGTAGAAACGTTTGAACGCCTTTTAAAACCTACCTATAGGAAATTTATTTATGTCTAGCCTGTGCTAGCTACCCTGACTCAATTATTTATTCTTTAGAGCTGTTTTGATCCTATAATTATTTGGGGTCCCGTCTTCTGTAATTTCTTCAGAGCTGATAACAGGCGCAGTCCTGCCTAGCCAGAGATCGAAAAGTTTTCCCTGTCTGATTTGAGGCATCCAGATTTGTTTCAGCAGTGGCATTGTTTGCAGGCACTGGCTGGGATTTTTTGCATGACCATTATGTGGGCATGAAATTACTGGATTCTAGCTCAATAAAAGGAATAAATCAGGCCTACATTTTGACAGTTGTAGGTAGTGGCTGATTACCTTTTTGTACAAAAGCTACAAGGCCCAAAGTTATTAACATAACTTAAATGATAAACTTTAATTTCTGTGGCTTTATTACAACTACCAGCTTTTGTATTTCTGGACTATAATGGTAGCCTGACAGATTGTTTTAGACTATAATTTGAACTAGGCACTTAAGTAAATTTTATATAAAATTTGAAGAGAAATCCGAGGATGTTTGGGGACTTGCATCCAGAAAAGACTTTATTATGCCTAGATTGTTTATAGAATTTCTTTTGTATGTATTTTTTCATAAACTTTCCTTATACCATTTTTGGTGTGCTTATACTTTTTGTTTTCTTACTAAAACCTTATTTGTATACCAACAACCTTTTTATATTTTTCCTTTGCTTTTTTGCTTTCCTTTTTATTTACTTATAGATAACCTTTTACAGTCATAATTTGAATTCACCTTTTAGTAACGGTTAGGTGAAACATTTAGTTTTTGGAACACCTTTAACTCCCACTAGAGAGCAGGTTTTAGGAGAAAGAAGTTCAGTATGAGCACAAGGGCTAGAAACTTAGCCTCAGTACTAATTAAGAAATTAATTTGGACCCCAGCCACATTCATATTGACCCAAGGATTCTCTGGGTTGATGGCATACAGAGTGCTGTGCTGGGTCATGCCCCCCCCTTCAGTCCATAGCCACCATCACAGAGCTAGGTGTTCCCCCACCCCTTTGGGAGAGGCTGCACCATTTCTTTCAGTGGCTTTTTAGTCCGGATATTGGACAAGGTCCCGGGGGCTTAGGCCATTAAGAACAATTATGCTTTAGGTGCCCAATTGACCACATTCATAGCAGCTGATACCATCCCCCTTAGCGGGTTTATCCTTATCAGGCCTCTTTTGGGTGACTGGAGCTTTGTTTTTAGTGGCAGCTGCCAATTTGTTTGCCTTTCCTCTGGCTGGTGCTCATTTTGGAGTTCTTCTCCTTTTTTTCTTAATGTTTCAGTTTCTAAGAACTTCAGAGGCTTTCTATAATTGGGAGTTTGGTATTCCTAGTCCTGAGTTAAGCTTCTGGAGTTTGGCATTTAATATTCTATAGGATATAATCTTGTTTGCAAAGTAGTGAAATAAATTTTTAAAATGCCTCTGCATACAGAACTTTTGACCATTTTATTTTTCCTTAGGTCTACAAAGTGAATTTAATTGCCAGATAGTTTTGTTCTTTTCCAAATTTTATTATCTGCTAACTTGTAGTGAGTTTAAATTTGATTTTTTAAAATAATGCACTTATTATTATTAAACCACTTAATTTTAATTTGCTCCAATCATTCAAAATCTGTTCCACTGGGGTGTCCGAGGGCACAGACCACTACACACTCTCTTGGTCACATTTCTTGAAAACCCAGAATTTGCTCCGAACACTTAGAATTTATTTCTCAATGGAGAATTCTAAAACAAACAAACAACTAAATAAAGCCGTAAACAGCAATGCCAGGAATTTCTGGAACCCTGATGGCTTCTCCCAGACTGAGTGTTCTCAGCCTTTCTTGAACCCCCCCTTTTTTTCCCACAACTTCCCAATGATATCTACAAAAACGGCCTGGTACAAAACCTTTTTACAGACCTACGTGGAACAGACCACGTAGATGTAAAATGATCTGTTCCTACTTATTCCTAATTATGAACAGGCAAAATTGTCAAAAATCTTCATGAACAGCAGCCTTAGTCGTAAGACGTGGACAATTAAATGAGAGTGATTAAGTCTCACTCCATGCGCCACAGAGTGTGTTTAGTACTTGACCTGTCCCTTAGGTGAAGTACTGAGCTTACAAGGTGACTTAATCAGGTGGGAATGGCCAGTTCCCATGCCTTATTAAGTCCTGCAAAGTATTTAGCATTTAAAACTTTACCAGTCTTGTAAGAGGTGTGCTAGTCAGGCATAGCCCAAAACGCAAGCATTAGTGTTATTTAGCATTACAATATCAAGTATGGACTCAGCATACATTACATGACTCTAAGAGACTTCCCAACAGTTTTACAGGGACAAGCAGTTGATTATGATCTTAGACAAGGCCTAAACCTTTAGAAACCATCTTACTTTCAACTAACTTGGCTTAGCATTTGAATACAAGAACAGTTTATTTAGTTCCTTATTTGCCAGAGACAGATTACAAAATTATTTTTTTCAAGGCTAGCATTAACTTGCACTGAGCTAGCAAAAGGCTAAGTAGCATACAAGAGATATTTCTATGTTTCTTTACAGGTGGATTAGAATGAACTCCTTCAGAATTAGTGAAGGAGAACACAGGCTAAGGAAGGTAGGGAAACATACAATGACATAAAGAAACATACGTGCCAATTAAGTTTTTAAAAGACAACATGTCCCATTAAATGAAGTATAACAACTTAACCATCTTTTTAAAAATATGTATATTAGGGACCGACTGGGAGACTTAGGCTATGACTAACGCCCTCCGGTTTTCTGGTGCCTTTGGGCCTATTGGGGTATATGTCCAATAGGCCTCATGAGATGCTCCAGAAAAGCGGTGGGAGATTTCGGTGGCTCTTGAGTGACTTCACTCACCTTAGATAAATTTGTGGGGTGCCTTGCGGCAGTCCAGAAACTCCCAACAGAGTCCGGGGATAAGTGGTGAGACACTCCCTATTGTGATTAGTGTTAGGGTCCCAGTTTGGTCTGTCAGGGGGAAAGACGTACTTCAATCGTGCATGTTCTGCTGGCCAGCTACCAGGTCCCAGGATTAACTTCCTTGCTTCCTGGCAGATTCTCTCCCGCTCTTCTGCAGTGGAGAGAGCTTGGAGAAGCTGTTGGCAATTATCCCATATGGGCATAAAGGTGGGGCTCCCGTCCCACTCATGATATTAATTACAGTAACAGACATGACAGTAACAAACACTGAACACACAAACAAGAGCAAAAACTGAACAGAGAGATCTAGCTGCCTGAGGGCAAAACAGGAGATCCCGGTGACGTCTCACTAGGACCTCGGACCCCAGAATTAGCACTGCGTCCAGCTTTCCTGAGGGTCCCTATTATTAGGAGTGCACTCAAAACAGAAATCAGGAGCCTGACTTACCTCTCTGAGGCTTCCAGGGGCATTGTGAGTCTGCCAGAGATACAGGCCCATTCGAACCCAGAGAGTTCGTAGGGACGCAGCCCCACAAGGCCCGTCGGTTAAAATGGGTGCAATTTAAGCTCTCGGTTCTCCCGTGCGAGCCCCCATATGAAGTAGGGTCCAAGTGATTAAATAGCAGCTCACCTACTTAATTTTAACAAAGGAGAAGTTTATTAGTCAAGGCTCTGCCAGCTGGCTACCGCTTGCAGGAAGAGAATTCCAAGCAAGTCGGCCCCGAGCCGCCACTCAGAGCTTCCTTAAGTAGTCCTAGCTTACATTTTGGTTAGCTAAAGTTAGAGTTGGACATTTTCCAGAACTCTTACTGCAATATTCTGCTGACATCAGCAAGCTAGTGAGTTTACAGAAGCAGATGTGCTAATTAGGCAGGTGTAGTGGGTAAGGATACAATTTATCTTGCAATGTTTACAGAGGGGAAACCTTCAAAGAAAAACCTCCAGGAAGGGAGTAACGTTTGTTTCAAGGCTGAAGTCATTTCTGTGATTCCCCCTTGTAATTCCAGGGACAGAGGCTGCTTCTTTTCCCTTTCACAGTACCAGGGACCAGAATGCTGGAGGAGGAGTCCTAAGTGCCAACCACATAAGCTATTTCAGAAGCAGGGGCAGAGGGTCTTGCAATGCTCTGGCACCACCAAAGTGGAGAGGAGAGGAAGGACCTCTCTACCCATTCAGAATGAATAGAAATGGCAGTTTGGAGAAATAGCTAAGCATGGGCACCAAGATAAGTGTTTGATCTCTAAGCAAAAAGTAAACATGGTTTTGTGCATTGTGAGAAACAGTAGATAATCAGACCAGGGGAAATAGGATTGGCTCGTTTTTGGGCATAACACACTTTTCTGCAGAGATCCCTCTTGTTCTCGGCAACAGGGTTTTCACTCTCAGACCTTCCTCCTGTTCAAGAAGGAAGTCCTGAACCACAAGGAGGTGGACTCCTGCGACTGCTGTCCACTCCATTGAGCCAAGAGAAAGAGAAATGGCGCTACTGTTTCCCATGGACAAGTCAGTTCAGGGCCCAGCAGGCACCCCAGCTATCCTCTGTGAGCTGCACCAAGGTGTGACCCCACCTCTGCCTGGGCCACCTGGTGGGTAGGGCAGTTGCTTGGAAATCTGTCAACTAAGAGAAATACCCATACTGCTCATGGCAGAATGACCCCTGAGTTCAAGGAGCAGGTTCTGTGATGCCTGAAGAGAAGAGGAGGCAAAGTTGAGAAGGGAGAAACAAGAAAATAAGTTGATTCGTCCCTTGAGTGGGATTTCTGTGCTATTACATCAAGGATGAAGCATTTTCATAGAATCTCACTGCTGGGGTTCCTGCAAATGAACCATTTTGACTGTGCTCTCAAATAATGGCAGATCCCTCATTGTGTCATGGTGCCCAGGCCTCCCAAACCAGAGACCTGGATGTCACCTTTGACCTCAGCACACCCCGTCAACACTTTACACCAAGGCCCTCACCCAGCCCCTTCATAGCCAGCCGTCACCCACACTTGCGTACCTATAGCCTTCAGATTAGTCCAGGTCCTGGCAGTCAGCACCGGAGCACTTCCACAGTCTCCAGGCTCCGCCCTTCCTGTCCTTCTCATGTACACTGACAATCGATTGTCCCCTCACTGCTGACTCAACAAAGCCTTTAATGGCTTCCCATTGTCCGCAGATTAAAGTCCAGTCTCTCTAAATTGGTGCAGAAGGCCAGACTCTCGGCTACAAAGGAAGTGACATGGACCTGGCAGGCACGGGCCCCCAGAGCAGCCGGCGGCCTTGGCGACTCCACATAGATGCCCCCGCCCCCTGTAACTAGGCCTGAGTGGAGACTGAGACTGCCACCCCGTCCCTGGCCCACACATTGCCTTTATCAGAGAGTTTCAGCCAGAGCACTTTGAAGAAAGATGACACCATCTATAATAGGATAAGCTCTGAGCAGAAACTCAACTACCTGCTGCCTCCATCCTACTTCCCTGCTGCCCTCAGCCCTTTCCCAGCTGCCACAATCCCGGAATCACCAGTTCTGCCTTCAGGTTAGTTCTGAGCAGAGACACTGCTACGGATTCCTTCTCTGTGGTACTTTCCTGCTGCCCCCAGTCGCTTTCCCAGCTTTGGTGATCCTGGGACCACCAGTTCCAGCTACAGGTTAATTGTGACTTTAATTCAACCAAGAGGGTACCATGCAGAGGTCAAAGATAAACTCTTTATATCTCTAGTTCATGTGCCGTCATAGAGGAAGCAAAGTTACTGATAAAGAATCCTCTACAGAGTGCTCTGCCAGTACACCAGCACTAATTCCAATCAATTGGCATCCGTCATCTGTCATGGAGCCAACAATGAAAGTGTTACTCATGAAATATCTTCTACAGAGTGCTCTGCCAGTGATGACAAAGAGATAAGAATGCTCTAACAGCCTTTTCAGCATCCTTTAACCAGAATGTCAATGACAGCTCTCAACCACCAGCAGTGACTGGAGAAAACTCTGATGAAGCCACTAGTAAAATCACTGTCCCACATACAACGATGAAAGTATGCTAGGGTGAAGACATGAAAATAATCCCCGTCTCATCTGGCCCTAAAGGGTACCCAGGAGCAAAGTCAAAGAAATAACCCCTGTTTCACGTCACTGTAAAGAGGTACACGGGGGGGGGGGATTCACAGAAATAACCCTGCAGCCGTCTGCCTTGATTGAAAAAAGTGCAAGATGGAGCCAGAAAGTGAAACCAGTGAGATTAAGAAATTGTACATTCAATTGTATCGTCTTTTGCATTCCAAGTATTTGAACCACTGTCCCACATGCCCCTACAAAAATATGCTAGGCTGAAGACACAAAAATAATCCCTGTCCCACCTGACCCTAAAGGGTACCCAGGAGCGAAGTCAAAGAAATAACCCCTGTACTTTTGCTGGTTTTCGTGACTGTGGCGCTTAAGGCTGCAGACGTAGTTTTCGCTAGCAGGAACATTCTAGCGAAATAATCCCTGTCTCATGTTGCTGTACAAGAGTACGCAGGGGGAAAGTCACAGAAAAACTCTGTCCCATGTCACTCTAAAGAAGTATGCTTGGATGAAGTCAGAAATAATCCATCACACCTCACCCTAAAGAACTTGGAAAAAGTTACAGAAATAATCTCAGTCTCACATTGTCCTAAAGAAGTACTCTTGGACAAAGTCACAGAAATAACCCCTGTTTCATGTCACCATAAAGGAGTAGGCGGGGGGAATTCACAGAAATAGCCCCATAGCCATCTGCCCCGACTGGAGACAACTCAAATGGAGCCAGCAATAAAATCAGCAAGATTAAGAAAATTAAATGTTCATTTGTATAATTTGTTGCACTCTGAGCATTTGAACGTTTGCTGATTTCTGTGAATGTGATGCTTAAGGCTGAAGACCTAATTTTCACTTGTAAGAACATTCTAGTAAAATAACCTCTGTCTTAAGTCACAGTAAAGGAGTATGCAGGGGGAAAATCACAGAAAACTTCTGTCTCACATTTCTGTACAGAAGTACGCTTAGATGAAGTCACAGAAATAACCCTTTTCCCATGTTGCTGTAATGGACTACATGGGGGTGAAGTCACAGAAATAGCCCCAAATAGGGTTTCCTGATTTCCAGAAATAAAATTGTGCTTTCATTTGTGTCATTTCTGGCATTCCAAGTATTTGAACTTTTGCAGGTTTTTTTGAATGTAGTGCTTATGGCTGCAGACCTCATCTTTTTGCTAGTAGGAACATTCTAGCAAAATAGCTCTGTCGCATGTAAAGGAGTACGCGGAGGGGACGTCACAGAAATAACTCCTGTCTCACGTCGTCCTAAAGAAGTACGCTTGGGCGAAGTCATAGAAATAGGCTTTGTCCCATGTCGCCATAAAGGAGCAGGCAGGGTGAATTCACAGAAATAACCTCGCAGCCATCTGCCCTGGCTAGAGAAAACTCAGGTGGAGCCAGCTGTGAAACCAGCAAGATTAAGAAAATTGCACATTCAATTGTATCATTTTTTGCATTCCAATTATTTGAACTTTTGCTGGTTTTTGTAAATGTGACGCTTATGGCTGCATACCTAATTTTTGCTACTAGGAATAGTCTAGTGAAATAACTCCTGTCTCACATTGCCGTAAAGAATTTTGCTTGGACAAAGTCACAGAAATAACCTGTCTCATGTCGCCCTAAACAAGTACCCAGGACGAAGTCACAGCAATAACCTGTCTCACATTGCTATAAAGGAGTACACGGGGGATGTCACAGAAATAATCCCTGTCTCACATTGCCCTAAAGAAGTACGCTTGGATGAAGTCATAGAAATAACCCTTGCCCCACATTGCTGTAATGAGTACAAGGGGCAAAGTTACAGAAGCCACCCCCGTTTCACGACGCCGTGAAGGAGTACACAGGCAGGAGTCACAAAATAACCCCTGTCTCACGTCACCGTAAAGGAGTAGGCGGGGGGAATTCACAGAAATAACTTCTGTCTCACGTCACACTAAAGAAGTACTCTTGGACGAATCACAGAAATAACCCCTTTCCCATGTTGCGGTAAAGGAGTAGGCAGGGTGAATTCCCAGAAATAACCTCGTAGCCATCTGCCCTGGCTAGAGAAAACTCAGATGGAGCCAGCTGTGAAACCAGCAAGCCTAAGAAAATTGCACATTTAATCGTATCATTTCTTGCATTCCAATTATTTGAACTTCTGCTGGTTTTTGTGAATATGGTGCTTATGGCTGCATACCTAATTTTTGCTACTAGGAATATTCTAGTGAAATAACCCCTGTCTCACTTCGCCGTAAAGGAGTACGCAGGGGGGATATCACAGAAATAACTCCTGTTTCACGTCGCCCTAAAGAAGTACGCTTGGACGAGTCACAAAAATAACCCATCTCATGTTGCCGTAAAGGAGTACGCAGGGGGAATTCTCAGAAATAACCCTGTAGCTATCTACCCTGGTTGGAGAAAACTCAGATGGAGCCAGCAGTGAAACCAGCAAGATTAAGAAAATTCCACGTTCATTTGTATCACTTCTGGCATTCCAAGTATTTGAACTTTTGCAGGTTTTCATGAATGTGGTGCTTGTGGCTGCAGACCTAATTTTGCCAGTAGGAACATTCATATGCCTCTGGAATATCATGCCATTTCATTGGCTTACTATTTTCTCTGCAATCGATATTCTTCTTTATGTATTTGTAGAAGGGGAAAGCTGTATTTTTAGTGTTTCTTAATGCTGTAGGTGTTGTTATTATTGTATTATCTCTTCTAGCTTATATCATTTTCATATGTTATGACTTAAAGTTTTGTGAGAATGCCTAGAGCTTTGGCAGTTTTTGTTGACTTCTGCACGTCATTATTGTGATAAGTGTTCATCTGACTCATCAACTAAGGTATACGGAAATACTAATCAAAAGGCTGTTTTCGGAAAACAAAGAAAGATATACTAAATAAGAATTTGACCTGAATCTCACTCACATCACTGATTAGATTATCACGATGTCATCTCCATGATCTGAGATGGGATCTTTCTACCAGTTTTATCTACCTTCACGATCTTCATATGCAGATTTCCTTTGAACATAAGTAACATAAATACAGAATTCTCTAGTACCTGACAAATTTATATATGGTTTGAATTTGGAGACTACACTCTATGAGAGTGTTCTATGTTATTTTCTCAGCAGTGTTCCCAGACAATAAAGAAATACTTTCTTAAAAAAAAAAAAAATCTCTGACCCCCAGGAATCACTGTACTTGGCACAGTGTCAAGTTTGGATGGGAAGAAACCTGGACTGAGATGAAGCGACCGGGGAGATTCTAAGAGAGGAAAGAACAGCATCAAGAGATGGCTCTTCATATTCTTGAGGAGGAAGGGAAACTGAACCCATCATCAGGGAATGCCAACACTGCCCCAGCCCCAGAGTGACCTGAGTGGGAGTTGCCAGCACCGTGCACAGAGCGTTCGTGGCACCAAGCCCGACTTCAAGGACAAGACAAGGGACCAGATGCCCGGCTGCAGGCAGGGCTGAAAATTGTGTCCTGAGCACAACAAATACTATCAATGTAAGTTGTGTGAATGTCTCAAACCAACAGATCGACCGTCTCTCCAGATAGGAGTGAAGACAAGAATGTGGGGGCAAATGTGTGCCAGCGCTGAGGTCCTCTTTTCCTCTCCCATTCTGCCCACCCAGGAGATGGTGAAGATAGGGCAGGGCCAGAAGACAATGAAGTTCTTCTGTCAAGACCAAAAATCTCTGTCAAGTGAATTCCAGGGTCTCAAGTGATTCCAGGGTCTCCTCCTCAAACTGGAACTTAATGCCGTCTCTGATGCCTTCAGATCCCAGCCATTTGTGGATGTGGGTGACAACCCACCCTTCACTGTATTCTCAGGGTCAGGGGTGGTCCCTGCGATGGAAAGGGTTTTCTGGGTGGAAAAGATATGTGGAATCTGAAAGGCAGGGTCCTCTGCCTGGCAGTGGGCAAAACTGGTGTCCAGGTCGGCACAAGCTGTGGTACTAACGGGCCCTTGTCCTTGGGGCGGGGACAGAGCCAGCCCCCACCCTAGAGCAGGAACTGACCTTCTCTTCCTTTCTCATGGGCTGTCTTCTCCCTGCCCGTTCCCTTCCCACCAGAGCCAAAGGCACCCTGGGCTCAGCTTCCATTCACCCCTCAAAAATTGCAGAGGGACAGAGAAGAGGTAGGTGGGGAGGACCAGGAATGACATTCAGAGAAGACATCAATGGAGAGGGATCCTGATCCCTGCTCACACCCAGCCTGCCTGCCTTCTCCAAGCCTTTGTTGGGAGCAGAATCTCCCTGCCTCCCCAATCAGTTCAAATGAGAAGCTTTTCCTCAGTATCCCTTGAGAGTAAAACATTGCCTGAGTGCAAGGCTGAATAGAACACATCACCTCTCTCATACGGCAAGCTTTTCTGCTGTGCTGAGCGTGTTCTTCACACTATGAGTCTCAAATCATTAGTGGGTTGTGAAATCAATTAAGTGGTTTACTGCCAGCATTGTAAAACAATAGATTAAAAATAAAAACCTCAGGGTATCACAAATAGAAAGGATAAGTGGGTTTTTCCTCAGTTATTTGTATGTGTATCCATACCTCTATACCTGTATCTATACCTATATCTAAATATCTATGCTGCTTGGTGATGAAAAGTTTATTAAATGTATTTTTTAATACATTTTTTTTGTTATCAAACACATATAACAAACATTAGCCTGGACAAAAAGCATCACTGCTGGGCCCTGGAAGAGCTAAAAAAGGCAAGTCTGTGTGGAGATAGGTAAGAAAAATGAGACTCAGGGCCTGTTTTGGCCTCTTGGACCCGACAGCTCTTTTGGGCCCCTTCTGGAATTGGGTGACCACCTTGTTGGGCCCTGGGGTAAGGATTGTTATGGGAAAGCTTCTTTAGGGGACCCTGGGTGTAGCTCTCACTGTCTAAATGCTGCAGCTCTTCATAGCTTTTTGGCCTCAAGTTAAGCTCTGAGATGTGCAGACTGGGAAAAGAGAGCTCTGCAGAACTTGGGGGAACTGGATAATGGTGAGACAGAATGGGGAAATGGGAATTGGCCAGCAAATGTCAGTGGTCTTCTGGAACATTCTGCTATTTGAGCTCAGGGGTGGGCAGGCCAGGCACTTTACTTTTCCCCAAACGTGAAACTTGAGAGCCCATGGAAGAATCAGGGTTGGGGAGCCTCTTGCCGGCAGACCATTAGAGAAAACATGGGGGTCTGGTGGGGGCAGGTCTGCTGGATTTCCTCTGTCCGAGCAGTCACCTTCGATAGCTGCAGGCTGCATTGGAGAAAGAGAAAAGAGTGCAAGACTTTCGCTAGGTTGCCTGTCCCACCTCTGTGTCCTTTCCACATCTGTGGACTGTGCTGCCCAGGGCCTTGCTGTTCTACCGTTGCCTCCAACTGCCATCGGAATTTTCTCTCCTTAAAATTCTTAGGGTTAGGTGCCCTGGTTCTGCAGTCAAGTGGACTATTGGGCCCCGAAAACAAGGCTCATACTTTTCTGTGGGGAACCAGCAGCTCATACGTTGAAAATACCTAATCCACAGTTTGCGCCAGTGGTTTTCAAATTCTGCGCCCAAGCGTCCCAGGAAATTGCAGTGAACTCACAGATGTGCCACCGAATATTTAAAAATTTTCAAAGTGAACACAGTGGTATCTGTCAGACATCACGCAATTTAGTCTTTTGGACCTAACTACTTATTAACAGAACTACTAGTTCTTTCATTTAGCTTAGGGGCACTGCAGTGCATTTCTGAGACACCAAGGACATCCCAGAAAGGGGTTGTTGGCAAGCTCTTCTGGGTTAGCAAGCCATCACAGTGTCTACAATTGGAGGGATGCACGGCAGTATGCCTGTGTACAGTTAATCGCCTCTACACCCCTCCTCCTCGGTCTTATCATTGGCCAACACCTTGAACTTGACTTTCTGACATGTTTCTATAAAAAAGGTGGTTTGGTGTGAACTTGATCCTGAGTCACAGTATCCACAGTTCAGCACCAGAAGCAGCCACAACTCCTGTCTTTGGGGTAAGAAAGAACTGGTTAGCTCAGAGGCTGATAGTTTTTAACGGTGGGCAGGCCTCCAAACAGACATGTAAGTTGGCAGAATTTGCCTCTAGAGCCATTGGGTACCGACTGGCCTCACATCTTCCTTCCTGACTTTGTCCCCTTCTTCCTGACAGGTCCCAGGCCCAGATCCCCTCCCTCTTATCAGCTCTGTGTCCCTCCCAGGACTGTGTAATCTGCTGTCCAGGGGCCTATCTGCTCCGTCTCCAACTGCCTCCAACTGCCTCCAACTGTCAACGGAAGTTTCCCTCCTTAAAATTCTAATGGGTTGGTGCCCCGGTTCTGCAGCCAAGTGGACTATCAGATCCCCAAAACAAGGTTCAGACTTTTCTGTGGGACCCAGCAGCTCATACGCTGGAAATGCCCAGCTCATACACTGGAAATGCCCAATGAATCAAATTAATCACTTAATTCCCAATGTGGTTTTAGGGCAGTCACTGCTGTCTCATTTTCCAAAGGCTCTTCCTGCCTTAGTGGAAGAAAAGCTTGATCTGGAAGCCTAGGCAGGCCCAACACAGTGGAGGTCTGTGACTGGGGACTTCAGCCCCCCTGTGGCCCTTCTTCTGCCCCCTGGTCTCACTCATTCCTTTCCATGGCTCTTCTGTTCTTCCAGACAGGGGGCTGAGTGCACGCAGCCTATAGAGATGGGCAGGGCTACATGAGAATTTAGGTTCTGGGTTTAATCAATCTTTTCCCCTTCTCATGCCAACAGGAAGAGGAGAGTAATGTCTTCAAGGCTGAGAAGCCCATGTCATGCCCCCCCAACTCTGGGGGCTCTGCCTCCCAGGGCTGCTGGACTCTGCTGTCCTGGTGATTTGCGGGTGATGGTGGGGGGCAGAGAGGGGAACTAGAAAAGAGACCGCCTCCACCCTGATCACCACCAGACTCCTCAGTGTTGCCACCTGTTCTGTATCAGCACTTGAGAGGACATTTTAGAGATAGAGAGAGGCCCTGCTTTTTAGCACATGTAAAAACATGATGGCAGCCAGGCTCGGTGACTTAGCCTGTAATCCCAGCACTTTGAGAGACCAAGGCAAGTGGATTGCCTGAGCCTGAGGGTTTGAGACCAGCCCTGGCAACTTGGCAAGACCTCATCTCTACAATAAAAAATAAAAAATTAGCTGGGCATGGTAGCCCATAGTTCCGGCTATTCAGAAGGCTGAGGCAGAAGGCTCGCCAGAACCCAGCAGGTTGACGCTGGGGTGGCCATGAGTGTGCCACTGCACTCCAGTCTGGGTGATGGAGTGAGACTTCAAAAAAAAAAAAAAAAGATGGCTAGGTAGACTTCATTGCAGAGAAGGTTGGAGATAAGCCTGTGTAGGTTTAAGACCCTTTGTGAATGATCTGCTGCCAGAAGACCCATGGCCCCACTCTCCCGGTGGACCAAGGCTTGTGGGAAGTGGAGTGGAGCCTGGTCTGGGCTCCGTGCTGGGCTGCGGACAAGGGGACCACACATGGAGCAGCCTTGGGCACTGGGGTATCTAGGCAATAAGTTACAACACGGTCAAAGGAACCTTCATGTACGGCTTCTGCTGGAGCCTGCCATGTAAGAAGTAGCATCTGGGCCAACATTATGCTGGTCTCTCTCTGATGGTACGTCGCATTTTGTGCATGTTGCAAAGTGCTGACTTTGGCCAGGTGTTGTGCTTGGAGCTGAAACTATAGGGATTTGTTACTTAGAACAGCTGTCCTAGAGGGGCTGATTGTTGGTGTGGAAGAAAAACACAAGAGCATTAGTTACTCCAATATAACTAAGTGATGAGATCACAGAGGAGGGGCCGCCCATCCAGGGCCCATGTTCTGGAGAAGGTTCTGGAGCTGGGGGAGCCTGAGCTAAATCCTAATGGAGAAAGGACTTCGCCAGGCTAGGGGGGGTTTGTGGGATAATCCAGGGGTGAGGAGGGTATGGGGAGTGAGATGCCAACTTAGTGAAGGCACAGAGGTGTGGTGTAGCAGGGGTAGAGACACTGGGGGGACTTACATGGTGGAGACAAGTGGAGGGGGTGCTTGCAGGTGGAGTGAAGGCAGGGCAAGGGACGAGGGCCTCGCTCTGCCCTGGATTTTATCCTGTAGACTCTGGTGAGCAGCAGGGCAGACAGAGGGCCAGACAGGCATTTTGGTTGGAGCTTACTGGCCACAGTCGGCAGGGGACAGATCTAAATGAGGTCAAGAGTTGGGGCAACAGAGGACGCCACTGCAAAGGATGAGGCCAGAGATAAAAAACTTCAGTGAGGGTGGAGGGAAGGGGAGAGGGCTGGGGGAGGTAGGGGACTGCATGTTTGGGGGCTGCTGGAGAGGTGCCACTAACCAAGGAAGGAACAGAGTTGGGAGGCGGGTTCTTGGTGGCCTTGGATGGAAGTGGAGTTGTCTGTCACTCCTAGCCAGGCCTGGGCGTTGGACATTAGCATTCTCAGGCTTCTGAAACCAGCATTCATGGGGCAGCCTGGGGTAGGTGGGGAGCGGGAAGGGCAGTAGTGGGAGAGGACAGATTCCTGAGGACAGATATATAAGGGGCAGGCAGAAGAACAAGACAGAGGCAGAGGAGGCCAGAGAGGAAAGACTGGGAAGTGAGGTGAGGAATGAGGGGGTGACGCTGTGTAAGAAAAGGGCTGTTCCCCATGTGCCTTGGGGAGCAGTCACCCACACTCTCCTCTCCCATCAACCTGTGATTGGGCTCCTTGAAGGCAGTGAATGGGCTCCTTAAGGACTGATGTCTCTATAGGTGCCTAACGCTGTGTTTGACATGTAACAGGAGCTAAATTAAGCTTCAATCAGTCCACTGAACACAGAGCACAGAGGCCGGGGAGAGGAGAACTGTAAACAGCAGGGGATTTGGCAGTGATGGTGGGAGGGGGATGGAGGATCACTTGTCCAGTTTTGGGAGGTGGTGGGGGTGGGGGAAGTAGGAGCAGAGGCCAGACTTTAGCAGATGAAGGAGGCAGTCTTGGGTGAAGCTGGGTGGGGTAGGGGGTGAGGGGGTAAAGAACAGCGAGTCTCTCTATTCCTTGTAGAAATTTGTTCAAGACAAGAAGGAGAGAAGGTACAGGAACACAAGACTTGTGATTAGAGCATTTTTAAGAAATTTAGAAGAGCATTTATTGCTTCTCCTTTTCCTCAAAATACTGTATTTTCCCTGTAGAAAAGTTAGAAAAATACATATAAGTAAGAAGAAAAAAAAAAAAAATCACCTGTAATCCTTGGAGTAATTTCCTTCCAGACTTACTTTGGTTTTGTTTTTTTAGAAGAAATTGTATCACTGAGTACATTATTCTGGAACTTAAAAAAAATACTTATTATTTCTTGGAAACCTTTCTCTGTTAAGGTTTCTCTTCCAAAACATTCTTTAAACTTTTGTCTACCTATCTATCTAATATCTGAGATTCCAGTGGCGCAAAATGCCACAGACACCAAAGAACATTCAGTGAAAAGTTGTTAATTATTTATTTTATAATCAATATTTTTTATTATGATATTGTGGGGTACAGTTAAGGGTTAGGTATACAAATATGCTTCATTCAGGCACCCTTGTTGATAAGAGGTATCTCCCCGTCCCCAGGCAGATATTTACTACCGTTAATCCCATCTCCCTCCCCCCTCCCATAGTTTCCCAACACTGTCAGTCATTTTCTTATAGTATTATGTTGAATGTTCAAGATCCACTATAAGACTGAGAACATGTGATACTCAGATCTTTGTTTCTGTGAGAGGTCACTCAGTATTATAGACTCTAGTTCCATCCAGGTTGCTGTGAAATTCATGATTTTGTTCTTTTTTAATGGCTGTGTAGTATTCCATCATGTGTATATACCACATTTTTTAATCCAGTCCTCTTTTGATGGACAGCATAGTTGGTTCCAGATTCTTGCTATTGTGAACAATGCTGCGATAAACATACGTGTGCAGGTATCTTTTTTATAGAGTGACTTGAATTCTTCAGGGTATATTCCCAGTAGGGGGATTGCGGGGTCATATGGGAGGTCAATATTTAGAGCTTTGAGGAATCACCATACTGTTTTCCACAGAGGTTGCACTAGTTTGCACTCCCACCAACAGTGTAGAAGTGTTCCCTTTTCGCCACACCCTCTCCAGCAGCTGTTATTTTTTGAGTTATTGATAATTGCCATTCTGACTGGAGTTAGGTGGCATCTCAGTGTGGTTTTGATTTGCATCTCCCTGATGAAAAGTTGTCATTTAATTCCCTGCCTCTGAGCCCCTCATTTCTTCTCCCTGGAGGCAACTGATTTTACTTTACAAACATCAAATTTGGTGGTGAGGTAGTATTCCACTGCATGAATGTTCCAAAATTTATTTAAATAGCCTTCCATCTTGGGTATTTAGAGGCGACTTAGTTTTATTTTGCTGTTATGCATAAGGCTATGGTGAATAGCCTTCCAGCTAAATCTTTGCATACATATTTGTAAGAACAAATTTTTAGAAGCAGAATTTCTGAGTCAGAAGGTTGGACAAGTTAAACAATTTTTTTTCCACATTAGATTTTTACCTCCAAGGAAATCTGTATCAGTTGACACCACCCCAGCAATGCACGGGAATGTTCCTATCCCCGTCCGAGGGCTGGCCACCTGTGCTATTAAAACTCAATTCCTGAAGTGGTGTCAACTTAGCAGGTGAAACGTATGTGCTAGTGTCTCTAACTCTCACTGTGAACTGCGTTTTAGGAGAGTGAGTGGCATCTTGGGGGAAAATAGGACACGACAGAGATAGCTCTCCAGAGAGGGCAGCTCTGAGGGAAGAGCAGAGGAGACAGTCGAGCGTGGCTCGAGGTGGCTGCACTGCCAGTGAACACTAAGCTGGGTGGGGACAAGACCCTTCATTTTCAGACTGACCCAGGTGGAAGGGGGAGGATCCCAGGCCAGGAGCAGCTCCAGGGCCTTGAAAGGACCAGAACCCACAGGCAAGGTGCAGGGACAATTTTGTTTGTTTTTCCCCCTTGAAGAGATAACTCCGTGGGATCTTTTTCTGGCTGTTTGCTGGATCACTGGGAGGGGTCCCAGGAACACGGTTAGGGGGTGATGGTGAATGCTCTTGGGTGATCAAAAGCCTCTTCTCTTGAGACTTTGCCCCATGCACAGGCATGGGTAGGAGCTCATGTCCTCATGTCCCTGATGATTGTTGACTATGGAAGGGAGGCCAAGGGTGGCCTCCACATACCCAGCTGAGAGGTGAGGCAGGGGAACACCAAGGAGATCTGCTGTTCTCTTATTCATAAATTCCAGATCTTGAAAAACTGGAACAAAGTATTCCTATACCTGCCCAGCCCTCCACCCGTGTTATTAGAACTCACTTCCTCAAGTGGTGCCAACTTAGTGTACGAAAGGTGCATGCGAGTACCTCTAGCCCTCATTGTGAGCTGCATTTTAGGAGTAAGTGGCATCTTGGGGGAAAATAGGAGACTAAGGTGATGGCAATGAAGGACATCAGGAAGGGCAGGATTTTTCCTCCACATTCACCTTCCCTGTGGATTTCTCTAAAAAGTCCCTGTTTCTACCATGCTGGCCTCAAGGGGAATGAACTCTTTCTTTCTGGCTACTTTGCATGACTTTAGACACCAAGTCAGTCTCTAGACTACTTAGTTTCTTCCCTAAAGAATGTGGGACAAAAAAGATAATTTGGTTTACAATATGAATGGGTTTCAGTTGACCAAGAAGTGTTTCTGGCAAGTTCAGACCTCCAAGGCTTTTGACAGTATTAGAAGGTTGACAACGGAGGCCATGGGTGGCACAGGCTGGACACCCGTAACATGCCCCGTAACATGTGAACTTTCTTCACGCATGGTTGTGTTTAGACCCGGAATGAGTATTATGCCCTTCTTTCCTATTGTCCACTCAGACACAATAGGCGAGTTGAGGCAGCCAGTTGTAACCACCCATGCTCACTGCCAAAGTCCCCAGTAAGCCAGGGCAGAGGGGTTCGGATACAATATGCCATTATTTGTCATTGGGTTAGGGTTGCTAGAGGTCACCCTGCATTGTTTCCTGTCTGACTCCAAGTTTGGGAATATAAATGTAGTCCCTAGCCCCGAGCATCTCCAAGGATCATAAGCTTCCTTGAAATTTACACCTTAGAGAGCTGGCCCCAGGGAGAAATGGGCGCTCCCTACTCCACTCTCTGTGAATTTGAAGTTGTTTCTTCCTCCTGAAGCATGCCTGTTCCCCAGTTATTAATTCTCATTGATTATCCTTTCCAAATATTGTTTTTTTAAGGCCTAATTTTTGGCTTAGGTGTCATTTCCACAGCCTGCACTCCAGCTGGATTCTTTATTGGTCTTTGTATTCCTTTCCTAGGACTGCTGTAAAAACTTTCCGCAAACTGGGTGGGTGGCCTGAAACAACAGACATTTATTCTCTCACAGTTCTTGAGACCAGAAGTTTGAAATCAAGATGCTGGCAGGGCTGATTCCCTCTGGGGGCTATGAGAGAGATTTTATGCCCTCTCCTACCCCTGGTGCCTGCTAGCAATCGTTGGCGCTCCTTGGCTTGTAGACGAATGGCTCCAATCTCTGACTTTGTCATCACACGGTCTTCTTCACTCTCTCTATATGTGTCTTTGTGTGTCTTCTCTCCTCTTCTTATAAGGACAAGGACACCTGCCATAGGATTTAGAACCTACTTTAATCCAGTATGACTTAACTTTAACTAGGAACGTCTACAAAGACCCTGTTTCCAAATAAGGTTACCTTCTGAAGTTCTGGGTGGACATGAGTTATTTTGGGGTTTCACTCAACCCACTACACTCCCTCTGCTTCAGACCCCCATCTATCCATCCATCCATCCATCCATCCACCCATCTCATGAACCCTGTTAGTGTCATTTTTCTTAAATCATGCCCAGCAGGAGCACCTCACTCTTGCTCCCAAACTCTTCAATGACTCCTCACTGCAGAATAAAGTCCTATCTAGAAGATTCACCATAGCCTGGTCCCAGGGATCTTTTCTACATTCCGTTTCTCTACTCTTCTACATACACCTGCAGTTCCATGGGAGAAGTCTTCTATGTTGTTGAGCATGCTGTAAGCACTCTTGCCTTCTGCCTCCCAACCTCTGTTGTTTAGATGCTCTTCTCAAACACCCATGTTATATCTTTCCTCACTCATGAGACTGTTTCCCTCCAGCCCAGGTGGAGGGCTCTTCTCTGCCCACAGGCCAACTCTACCCCATATGGGTGTACCTATTCTTCAGTCTGGAATGATGCTATCTTCTACTGGAATTTGAATTTTATCCAAGGATGAGCCTGTGTGCTATACTTCTTTGGGTCCTTGGATTTTACATCGGTGTTATGAACATGTGGCTTCATGGTAGATGATTTTGTATGCTGCTGCTGGTATAAGCATGCTAAGGGGTTGATTTAGACTGGCGTGATGAGCACTATCACATTTGAGTGCATGACCTGAATTACTCCATGGCTATAGCCCCACGATGTCTGAAGCAGATGAAGTGCCCTGTGCTGAGATGAAATGCAGGAAAATGACAGAATCATTGCTGCTTTGAGAGTCAAGGACAGAGGTCTTTCAAAGGAAGAGTGAACTGGTACAATCACTGCAGAAGAAGCAAATCTTCCAGCTGAATGTGAAGAGGCACTGGGCTCAGTGGGAAATGTTGTGATGTTATGTCTGGAGGAAAATTACTGCCGCTATTCTCCCTGAGGGACAACTGGTGAATAACATGGTTGGCAAGGGATAGGGACTGCAAGGGAGGTCAAAGAGGAGGCATAGTGCAATGAACAGGATAGATATCAATGTCCTTCATTATCAGCTTTAACAGATGCTCTGAAAACTTTGAAATAACCAGGAAATTTTTATCCCCATGGTTGTTACTAGTGTCATTTGTTAGTTCCTTCTAAGTGGCAATGATTGATGATTAGTGACTGGCTTTTCAAACTCTCTTCTGAAACTATGCTTCTCTTCAAGGACATGTGAGGAACTTGGTTCACCTGGAAGCAGGTTTCCTCTAAATTTTCTTGCTTTGTGTACTCTGCCCTCTTTTTTGACTATCCCCAGATGCATCAAAGCCCCATAGGCATTGCCTTTTGGGATCAAAAAGTAGTGCATTTAAAAAACAAGAGTGGAGTTTATAAAGAATCAGGGATGAGAATTTTGGGCAGATGCCCAAGGTGTGGGCTCCAGGCAAAGCCCACTAACATGTGACATTCTGTGTTTCAGGTACTAGTACAAGTTTTGAGTCTCAATATCTTTGAAGACATCAGGACCTTTCCTTTTTTCATCTTGGCAATTCTCCTCCTTCATGTAGTAGGTTTAGAAACTCAGGCTAAAGAAAATACCCAGAAAAGATTGCCTGCCTCTATGACTGCTTATAGACAGCATGTAATTGTAGCTCTGATCTTGTTAATTTGGTTTATAATTCTACATGTGTGGTGTTACCTGGAGAGATTTTAAAAATGCCTGTCTTACTACAGAAACAGGTGACTCTCAACCCCAATAAAAATTATAGTTTCTTAGACATTCCGTCCAAAAATTAAGCCAGTTTGCCTCCTAATATAGAGTCAGTTGGGCCATTTCAGCAGTCAATATTCAACACGAGAGGAGGAATTCAGTTAAATTTCTTTTGTTAGTCTTTTTCATGCACAATATTTGTTTCTAGGTCTTAATGGCAATTCTACTCAGGTTAAAAAAAAGAACAACTCAAGTTTGAGTTTGTCTTATTCATCTACATAAAGAATATAAATGAATTTGAAATGTCTTTTTGAGAATCAGGAAGGGGAGAGGAGACGTGAGGCAAAGGATGTATTCTTAATGATTCTATGCTTACGTGGTGATTTTCTCTAGTGCTCCCTATCACTAGAATTTTCCATCCATGTCTAACAAAAAATATGAAAAGCATTTAACACCAAGTAAAACATGAAAAGATCTTTGAATGGTTCCGTGTATTGTCTGTGACTCAGAATTATTCATTAGATTAAAAGACACACACACACACACACACACACACACACACACATGTCCAGGAAGACTTCCAGAGCAGTCTGATGCCATTGCCTCGATGTCATGAAATTGAAGCAGACACGGCTGATTAATACCATTCCTCTCGCTATTTGCTGTTTCCACAGGCAGAGGCTGGGTTAATCCAACTCCAATCTTACTTCTGAAACATCAAGGATCCTAGGTAGTCACCTCTGTGTTTCTTTTTCCAACTAGACAGTGAATTCCTCGAGGGAAAGGATGATGTCCCTTTGTCTTTGCATTCCCAGGGACTAGCTCAGTAACAGGCACGTAAGAACACTCTGAAAGAATGTTTCATTTTTGAATGACAGTGATTTAAATAGCAAGGGCCTATGCTAACTATAGGACATTATACTCCTGTTTTTCTTCAGAGCATACAGATATTTGAAATGAGGCTGCACCAGCACTGTGTTTCTGACCCATAGTGGTGCTAGTTACCTGAGGCTCTACAGCTCTGAGACAGAGAAGAGTAAAGCCCATAGAAAACTGCAGTGTGGATGTTAGGGCTGAAAGATGAATTGGTTTTCTATGGCTGTGGTAATAAATTATCACAAGATAAGTGCGTTAGAATAATACAAATTTATTATCTCATGATTCTGGAGGTCAGAGGTTCAAACTGCATCTCACTGGGCTACCAGTGTTGGCCAGGATGTGTTCCTTCAGGAGGCTCTAGGGGAGAACCCCCCCCTTTTTTGCCTTTTCCCACCCCTAGGGGCTACCTGCATCCTTTGGCTCATGACCTCTTCCTCCATCTTCAAAGTCAGTGTCTTCCAATTTGTCTCTGACTCTGACACTAGTTCCTGCCTTCCTCTCTCACGTATAAAGGTCCTTGAGATTACAGTGGGCTCACCTGATTAACCCAGGATCATCTCCCCATCTTAGGGCTAACCTATTAGTAAACTAAATTCCATTGGCAACTTTAATTCTCCTCTGCCTATATTCATAGGTTCCGGGGAATAAGACATGGACACCTTTGGTGGGGGCGTTATTCTGTCGACCACACAGAGGAACTCAGAGATCATGGAATCCAGTGTCCTTGCTCTATACTCAAAGAAACTCAGGCTCAGAGAGTTTATGTGAATTCCATCTGTTTCCTCCAAGGAGGAAAGAAAGTCCCCTCTGACCCTCTAATCCTTGATTGTCTGTCACCAGAGTCCTAAGCAAAACTCAGCAGGAGGCTGGGCATCTTCTCCTTCTAGTTCCTCTCTATACCTTTGCTTTATGGTGTTCCCACAGGCTCAGAGGAGGATGTTGATGGGTGTGTTAGGTAGGCACACTCACCCACAATCAGACTAAAAGGAAAAATTGCATCAGGTGGGAAAATGGGCTTGACTCATCCATAAGAAGCAGATTGTTTTGGCAGAAGCATGAACTCTTAGAAGTGCAGCTGCCAGGTGCCCCACTGGGGACACTGAGCTCTGTGACGAAGGGCTGAAGAGTCTGAAATCCTGGAATTTCTCCCTTAGGAAGTCCATGAAGGGGAACTAGAGAGTGAGTCCTGACTGTTGGGCTTACAACTGACAGTGACATTTGCTGTCTAGGCAGCTGTTGTGGGTTTCTCAACCTGGATACTCTGTTGGACCAGGGTTGGCACCAGCAAAAAAGAGGGTTTCAGTTGCCGGCAGTCCTCTGAGGAAATGCTGGTGATTCTGGTATCCAGCCCAAGTGCAAGGCAGGAAGAGATCAAGTAGGCACAAGAGGTCTCCTGACAAGGTGAGGGCCAGAGAGAAAGACACAGAAAAACTTACTGCATGAGACTTTCATTTGGAAAGAGCAAACCATGATCAGGGTGTTAGGTCAGTGAGTTAAGTTAGTGCTGCAGGTAAGCAAAGATTTGCAGAGAGAGTAAGCAAGTAAAGATTTATTCAGTTTCCAAGGGAAGAAAGGGGTCAGATGCTTAAAGGAAGCATTGAATGCTTGAGGCTTGCGGTTTATAAAGTTTTTTTGGTAAGGAGGGCAGCAAATGTTCTTGGGAGAGATAACAAGAGAGTCAGCACCATGGTGATGGTCTGTTTCTCACATCTCTGGTAGCCAGATTTATAGTAGCAAGATTTATGGGTGGGCAGTCACATAAACAAAGACTGAGCTCGTAGCTGGAAGACAAATTCTTGGAGCAAAGATGTTGATGAAACTTCCCCAGAGGCCCAGAGAACTGGTTGTATTTCTAGTTAATGATTACTCAGCACTGACCTAAGTATATGAGCCAATGCTAGGCCTGTTCAAGATGACCAAAGTAACTCCATTTTGGTTTCGTCTTTTCATACCTTCCTCTGGTTGTTTTAAAATATTTTAATTTAATCTGGGAAATTAGGATGGTGGTCTGTCTTCTGTAGCTACTTCCTGCAGAGTCGAGGTGTAGAGATGTCCCTACCCTAACCCTAATGTAGGAGAAGGGGACAGGAGCCAATGAAGTGGCAGGCATTAGAGTGTGCTTAACATCTGCACACAAAGCATTGTGCAAAAGTACTTTACTTATTTGTGGAAAAAAAACCCCTGTAAATTGCTCCAAGAAAAAGGTTCTTCTTTTGACTCTGAAAAGTATAGCAAAAAATAATTAGTAGTACTTTAAACAAAGAGGTTATAAAATTATTTGGTTTTTATTAAATTATTTTGTGTAATTAACTCTTTGTTACCAATCCTATGTTGGATTAGTAATCTTTATGAGCACACACTTTAAAAAAAATTTTAAACAAGAGTCTTGGAAGAAGATTTTAAATTTATTAGAAATTTGTACTGAATGACACTTGCCAGAGTCCTATAGCTGATTACAATAGCAGCCTGGGTAGGCAAAGTCGACAAATATTTCAGATATTATTTTTAGGATTTATAATAGATGTTATTTATAAAACAATTTTCTTGCCTGATAACTTTTACCTACTGGTTTTGAGCCACTGTGGAGAAATGTGTAAGGGGAGGTGCAGTCTCCAGAAAACCAAAGCTGCTTTTGGTCTTTTAAATGACTTTTCTCCTCAAGTAGTCATATGTTGATTGGGACAACTTCCCCTTCTCTGCTGGTGACTGACAGGGAGCTAATTGGAAATGAATTTAGAAGCAACATATTCATTAATTTCTAATCATAGCTGTAGTTTTTTACTCTATGACTTGATATTAATTTTTTTTTTTTTTGAGTCTGAGTCTCTCTGTTGCCCAGACTGGAGTGTAGTGGCATGCTCATGGCCACTGCGGCCTTGACCTGCTGGGTTCAGGCAATCCTTCCATCTCAGCCTTCCAAGTAACCAAAACTACAGGCACATGCTACAATGCCTGGCTTATTTTTTGATTTATTGTAGAGACGAGGTCTCACCAAGTTGCCCAGGCTGGTCTTGAACCCCTGAGCTCAGGCAATCCTCTTGCCTCGGTCTCCTAAAATGCTGGGATTACAGTTGGTATCACATAGTTGTACAAATGAGCATTATACGATTTTGGAACACATGCCAGTGACACATGAATCTCGTGTGATTTTTGAAACCCAATACTAAAAAGAATTTAAAAAGGTTAGAAAGACTGAACTGAGAACTGAAATTTACATGTTGAAAAGTTTGTTAAACATTAAATATTTTAAAACCATGATATTATTGAAAGGACAGACTGAGAGTGGGAAGCCATTTTTCATCTTGTTCTTAAACCCTGACACAATGATGAGAAAGTAAAAGCTATGCTCTTGGAGAAATGTACACTTTAGGTAAAATTAACTTTGCCGACTTTGTCTTTTCAGAAACAGACTTCCTGGTGCTAGGTATCAGAGGTATCTCATAGCGGCAATCAAGCTTGCCTAGAGTAAAGGGAATTTACAAGGCCTAAGATATCATGCATTAGTCAAGGATTGTAAAAGTCATGAAACTTGTAATTAAAAAAGTTATGACCGCTCAGAGGGAGAGCAGGTGGGGATTTGATCTTCCAGTAAATTGGGCACTATCTATAGGGAAGCCAAGGATCCCCCAAAGCTACCCACTGGGAATGCCTAGGAGATAAGGGGACGTGCACCCTCCATTAGCTCTAAGGAATGTCGTTCGGGAAGGTGCAAGAGCATTAGAATCCTTGTCACAGCCCTTCTCTAGGGGCTATGATAATGTGGGTCTCTATGTCACAGGATTTCCAAGATATCCACAGGTGGTCAATTAGGAAGTCACGGCAGTCACGTCTACCTGTTTGCAACATCTCCAAGGAAAAGGATTTAAGCCAGGGCTTTGAGGGGCTACAGTGCCACACTCACCTAGAGTGTAGGCCCCTCCCTGTCTGGGGGGGTGAAGCTTTCTTAAATAAATATTTTCTTCTCTCACCTCTGTGTGTTGCAATTCTTTGCATTTACTCGGATCTCTGGGTTGCCAGCGCAGCACCTCTGGCTTGCCCGCTTGGCGGTGCTGTGCCTCCCTGCGCCTCTCCTGCTCCATTCACCCACCCTCACCCTATCTGTACCCTCACAATTATCACACATAATCATATGTTACTGCAAAGTAGTCATTCATTTAGCCAAAATGATAACTTTAGAGATCTGAAAAGCAAAAACCCTGCTTTTGATAGAAGAGATTCATTATTTTAGGCAGTAACAAGAAAGACAACAGGAATTAGTTGAATTTACCTTTTCTCCCGCCCCCTCTTTTTGCAGTTTATAAAAACCTCTTATTATTTCTTGAAAGTGTACAAAAATCTTGCTTAAAAGAGAATAGCAAATTTCATCCTTGCTTGAAGGTATTAGTAACAGCTAACTTGACCATATATGTAATTAATCTGGCACGAACCTTTATTGGCTTGAATTTAAAGATGTAAGTTTATTGACAATTTAAGTACAAAAGTATTACAGAAGCATATTTTTATATTTTAAAGCAACTAGCAGATAGTATTTGATCAATGGATCAGTAGACTTAAACAAAATATTTAAATTCTGAAAGTATTATATTTTACCAATTTTAAAAGTGCGGTTATTTACTAAAGATTGACCGATTAGTGCTTTAAGGAACAAAAAAGACTGTATTACAGAAAAAAAGAGAGATTTAGGACAGATGTCCTTTTCTAATGAGAGGGTTCTGAGATTTCTCAGAAGACATTCCAATAGGGAATCCTTGGCAACAATGGAGTGAACATTTCCCATGAGGAGTCCTGGAGAAGGAAGGGAGAGATTCTGAAGACAGTCCTGGAAGAGAAAGAGAGAAAGCCCATTCACGTCCTAATTGGCATCTCAAGTTAGGTGAGGACTCTTACCATTCAGGCACAGTACACTGAGAGTCCCGTGAGAGTAAGGGAAGAGGTCCCCGTTGGGAGAGCTCCCTGCATGGACCACCAAAATGTTTGGTCAGTGAGTTAGGTTGGTGCCACGGGTAAGCAAAGATTTGCAGAGAGGAAAGAAAAGAGTTTATTCACTGTCCAAGGGAGGGAAGGGGCCAGATGCTTAAAGGAAGCATTGAATTTAGGAGTCTGGGGATTTATACTTTTTTTTTTTTCCAGAAGGGCAGCAAACATGCTTGGGCAAGATAACAAGATAACTTGTACCATGGTGATGGTCTTTCTTGTATCTCTGGCAACTGGATTTATTGGTGGTCAGTCATGGGTGGTCAGTCACATAGACAAAGACTGAGTTGGTAGCTGGAGGACAAAACCTTGGAACAAAGATGTTAATAAAACTTACCAGGGTCCTGGAGAACTGGTTGCTCTTCTAGTAAATGATTACTCCACGCTGACCTAAATATATGAACCAATGCTAGGCCTGTTAAAGATGACCAAAGTAACTCCATTTTGGCTTCATCCTTTCACAAGGGAAGCAGATACCTAAGGGAGGGGATTGAGTCCCATTCATAAAGTAATATCCTTCCAAGTCACTTTGCTTTGTATAGTTGTTCAACCCTTCACCCTCACCACTGTACCCATAGCTGGAAGCTGACAAGAACTTGCTAAGCTTGGCCTCTGGTCAAGGACACAAGAGTCCAAGACTTTCTTGTTGGAAAGTGAATTCTCAGAACTCTGAGATGATGCGTCTTGAGAGGATGGTGAAGCATTAAGGGAAGGCAGTTGGATCACTGTCTCTGAGGATAGCAGCCCTGAGCTCTGGAGGGAATTATGAGGGACCCCAGCACATGGTTGTGTCTTGGAAGAGTCACTTTTGTATAGTACTACAGAGTTCCCCTTTGTCCCCAGTAACTCACAGACAAAAAGGGAGCCCTGACCTCCAGGGGCGAACAGTGAGAAGTGACACAGGGTGTCTGCCATTCAGGTGGTAGCCAAATCCTATGGCCAAAGGCCTATGGGAATCAGGAATCAAGGCTAGACACACTTTCTATTAAGTGTAGGTCTTTTGTGCAATATTCCTGACCAATAATAGCTAATGCTCTCTGAGAGAGGCAGCGCCTAAGAGCCTGAAAGGGCAAAGGAACCTTTGTAGGAAGATGTTTTGGATAAATTTGGAGAAAACACGCAGATATAGCACAAGGGTTTAGTTGAAGCTGAGTATTGGTTTTGTGGCAGGGGTGGCAGTGGGGTGGGAGATGGAGGTGCATAAAGAAGTTGGATGAGAAAGAGGAGGAAACTCAGTCTGTTGTGTTTCTGAAGAGACGCAATATCAGGGAAGAATGGTGGGATTTGTCAACCTGAGGGGTTTTTTTGGTATGTGTGTGGAAATGATCCCTAGTGTGTAGTGCTGAAACCCTGCTGACCCTGGATAGGAGAAAGATTTAAAGTACTTTGCCTAAACCCCAGCTGCACACAAGGAGGCAGGGCACCTGTCTTCCCCAAGGAAGAATCTGTTCAGAAGCACAGAAGCAGCAGCTGCTACCCCAGGGAGACTGCCGGCTCATTTCTGCCAGGGCCTGAAACAGGCTGCATTGGCAAGGCTGCAAGAGATGAGCCTTCTAGGATGCAGCAGAAAGGGGGCCATGAAGGAAGGGAAGCCTGCCAGCTGTTTGCAACTGGCCAGGATGTGGCCCTGCAGTTCCTTAGGGCTCCAATGCCCCCTGATTCATATTCTCCCTCCCTCCCCCCCTTCCTCTCTCCCTCCTTCTCTCCCTTCCTCCCTCCCTCTCTCCTTTCCTCTTTATCTCTCAGAGACTGGGTAGCAGCATTGTCTTGTTGGACCCCGTGCTCTCCTGCCAGGAGTTCCCACAGTAGGAAGGCTAAAAGTCAAGGCTTTCTTTTAGGAATTCAGTGTTCAGTCAGAAAATGTAAAATGACCCACGAAATAAATTGGCCTCATGTAGATGAGCTTCTTTCTTGAGGCTCCTGACAGCTTCTGACATATACCAACTGGAATAAGAAAACATAGAAGAAATAGAGAAGCAAGAGGTGTAAGGCCTTTGGGCCTAAAACAAGGCTGGGGGTGCAGATTTAAAGACCATTTTCCAGGTGAATGAGACTGGAAGTGCTGCCTTCAGCAGCCTATTGGAGAATGCTCACTGCTCCTGGGAGATCTAGGGGAAGAAGTGGGCCCCTTAGGGGCGGAAGAGCACATCTACATGAGGCCAAGTTTGTGTTTCTCAGAGAGACCCTCAGTAGCCTCTGTGTTACTGCAAGAGGAGTGAAGATAGGGCCTCAAACATAAAGTCCTGGAGGCTCTGGAGCAAGGAGATCTCCTAAGACACATGGTCAAAATCAGGCATTTTTGGGAGTTTGAGAGGGCCTGGCTGAAAAATCCCAGTGGTTAGCATTGCATTACCAAATTATTTCTGGTTTACTGAAAAACAAGAACTTACGAAATATTTGAGGCAATTTTGAGGTTGCCTTCCCCAATAGGTCTGTGGACAAAAGCCTGAACCTTCTGCTTCCCTGAACCCTTCGGAGCAACTCCAGCCTCAGGGCTGCTCTGCCAAGTCTGGCTCTCTTGCTTTTCTCCCAGCTTGGGTGCTTGCCCTGCCCTGCCTGTGGCCCAGCTTTGGCAATACCTCCCTCTCCAGGGTGCCCATGTGGTAGGGGTGGGAGCGGGGAACTTTCAGCATTTCTTCATCCAAACCTGGCTTTTGTGCCAGGCTCAGTCCTTCCAATCCTCTCCAAAGACGCTGCTTTCTTTATCTCTTTGCATTTTGTGTCTAACTGCTCGGCCCCCAGGGCAGTGAGTAGACACTGCCTGAGCAAAGAGGAGTAGCAGTTAAAACTCATGGATGCTACTACACAGATGCTACTAGTCTTAAAAAATGACTCACATGAGTTCCGGTAAGATGGTGATGGCATAGGTGGATTTGTGAGACTGTCCGAACATGAGCTCCCAAAAAGACTCTTACTTTTCTTCCTGCAGCCCCACTGGTACGAGGCCTGGGGACCTTCGGTCCCATGAAGGGCCAGATATTGCAGTCCCTGGCTGCTGCTGCTCCACTATATGTGACTCCTGCCTGCGTGGGAGTCCTGGGTATAGGTTCCCTCTCTGGCTACATCATCTCGCCCAGCACCCAGCGCCAAGCTGCCAGTCACCCAGGGAGGCTCTGGGCACCCACCCCTCAGAGATACCGGTCCTATTTCTGGCTGAAGTACCCTGTGAGGGACCCAGGGACACTGCCTGCTCTTTGGAGCTTTGGAGCTCTGGAGCCCTGGGCCCACCCTGGCTGAGGCACTCAGCGCGTGACCCCAAGCTTATGTAAGGGAACAGAACCCCAAGCTTGTGTAAGGTGCTGATCGGAGGCTCCCAGCTCCAGAGGAGGGAACGCCCAACCCTCTCCTCCACCCCAGCCTGCTGGTGACATCCCAGGTCCAGCACCCAGCTGTGCAGCTGATCCCCAGTGCCTGTCGCCCAGAGACCCAGATGAGCAGCGAGAAAAGATCCCTGATAGTGGAGCTGCCACCTGGGCCATTCTCCAGGCAGATTTGCATTGCCCTGCCCACCTATCAGAGCCTCCACCTCGGTTCCTAAGGTAACGTCGTTAAACAGGAGACAAAGCCCCTCCCCTACGCTGAACAGACAGAGACAACTAAGCAGACCTCCCAGGCAGCAGGCTAGCTGCCTGCAACAAAAACAAAGGGGAGAGGCTGGAGATCAGAGCTGAAGTGACTTTAGACTCTCAGGAAAGATTCCAGAGCTAGTCTGATCTCTTATTTTGACTTTTGATTTTATCATTCTGACTGTATGTTTTACTCACTTTTGTTTGCTTTCTGACCTACACTATCTGTTTCATGATTTTATTAGTTTGTCTCTGTGTAGCTACCAGTATTCTCTAGGGAATTTTCCTTCTGTGTTTTTTTCACTTCTCTCCGGCCTTGTGTCTCTTTTTCACCTGTTAGTTGGTATGTATATCTGTTTTCCCTCTCACTCTTCTCTCTTTCTAACTTCCTATTGACCCCCTTCCTCCATTATTTTCCTCTTTTGTACCTTCTTTTGTTCCAGGGACCACACCTACATACTGCTGCACAGACAGATTGTAAGGCAGTGGGAAATAGGTTCCAGTGGGCTCATACACCGGTTGGTGGATGCTGGAATCAGCATATAGATTCTGAATCACAGCTTCATCCTCAATTAAACCTCAAAACTGCAAAAAGTACAGCCCACAGCCCACACTCCAACCTCAAAAGTGAACAAAGCCAGAGGACCCGCATAAGGAAGAACAGGAGATTGCACAAGCGAAGCAAAAGCAACCCCACCTTCCCTGAAAAACAGAATTAAAGAAGGGGAGGGAAAGGGGGAGAGAGAGAAAAATCTACACAAATGAAGAAAAACCAAAAGAATATGGGTCTCTCCCAGACCCCTGGGAGGGCAGACACAGAGAAAACTGACTTCCGAATGCAAACAATGACTGACTTCTGAATGAAAACTGACTTCCGAATGACTGGTCTCAAACTACAAACCTAGATATCAAGATACTAATGGAGAGATTAAAAAGAATTGAGGAGAGACAAGAAGAAACTAGGAAGGAGCTGATATCTGAGATAACGAGTAATAAAGAATACTGTGAATGAAATAAATAGCAAACTGATAAGCATGGAAAGCAGAATTACCCAAGCAGAAGAAAGAATCTCAGAGCTTGAGGACTAAAATATAGAACTAACTGAAACTCTTAAAAACACAGAAAACAGCCGGGCTCAGTGGCTCAGCCTGTAATCCCGTGCCTTTGGGAGGCTGAGGTGAGTGGATTGCCTGAGCCCGCGGGTTCGAGACCTGCCTGGGCAGCGAGACCTCATCTCTACAATAAATCAAAAAATCAGCCAGGCGTGGTTGCGCATGCCTGTAATTCCAGCTACTTGGAAGGCTGAAGCGGAAGGATCGCCGGAGCTCAGCAGGTCGAGGCTGCGGTGACCGGGAGCAGCCACTGCACTCCAGTCTGGGTGACAGAGTGAGACTCCAACTCAAAAAAAAAACAACAAACAAACAAAAACACAGAAAACAAGCTCAAAAAGACAGAACAAAACCTTCAAGTGATGAGTGATTACTTCAAGAGACCAAACCTAGGAGTAATTGGCCTTCCTGAGGCAGAAAGAGAAACAGAGACCACACTGGAACAAACTTTCCATGAGATCACTTAAGAAAACGTCCCTTATATAATCAGTGATGCAAAAATTCAAACAAAAGAGAATCAGAGAACCCCTGCAAGACAACAAATGAGAAGACCAACTCCTAGACACATAATAATTTGCCTAAACAAAGTAGGCATAAAATAAAAAATCCTAAAGGCAGCAAGAGAAAAAGGCCAGATCACCTACCATGGATAACCAATTAGAATAGCAGCAGATTTATCTATAGAAATCCTGCAGGCTAGGAGAGCTTGGAGCCCTGTCCTCAAAGTCCTAAAAGATAAACAATTTCAACCAAGAATAACCTACCCAGCCATGTTAAGCTTCATCAGTGAGGGAGAATTAAAATCTTTCCCAGATATCCAATCCATAAGAACTTACGCTACCACCAAACTCCTCTACATGAAACACTTAAGAAAGTAATAAACACAGAAGAAAAGGAAAAAAGGACAATGTTCTTCACAAGAGTACAGGAAAAAGAATAAAATACACATGAAGCAACCCCAAAACCAAAAGAAAGACAAAAAACCTAGTGGAAGAACAACAACTCTATAAGAACTCTATGATAGGGACGAACTCTCACATTTCAATAATTAGCTTAAATTTGAATGGACTAAATGCACCACTGAAAAGACATAGAATGGCAAAATGGATAAAATATCACCAGACAACAATATATTGCCTTCAAGAGACCCATCTCACTAGAAAGGACATACACAGACTCAAAGTAAGAGGATGGGAAACAAATTTTCAGGCAAATGAAACAAATGGGAAACAAATTTTCAGGCAAATGCGATCCAAATTTCAGACAAAATACCCTTTAAGCTATCAAAAATTAAAAAAGATACAGAGGGCCACTACATAATGATAAAAGGTTCACTCCATCAACAAGAAATATCTATCCTAAACATATATGCACCTAACATACTTGCACCAACTTTCATAAAGCAACTTCTAGGAAAACTAAAGAAAGACATTGCCTCTAACACCATCATAACTGGGGACTTTAATACCCCACTCACAACCCTAGACAGATCATCAGGACAAAAAATCAGCAATGAGATATGGAACCTCAATGTGACTCTTGGCCAAATGGACTTAATTGATACCTACAGAATACTCCAAAGACCACAGAATACACATTTTACTCATCACCACATGGAACGTATTCTAAGATCGACCACATAATTGACCATAAATCAAGCATAAGCAAATTTAAAAGGACTGAAATTTTACCATGTACCTTCTCAGACCACAGTGGAATAAAAATAAACATTAACACCAACAAGGTCCCCCCCAAAACCCACAAAGACATGGACACTAAATAGTATGATGCTAAACAACTCCTGGGTCAATGATGAAATCAAAACAGAGATCAAAAGATACATGGAAACAAATGAAAATGAAGAAACATCTTACCAAAATCTCTGGGACTCCATGAAAGCTGTAGTAAGAGGGGAATCCATATCCCTACAAACGCACATGAAGAAAATGGAAGGATCACAAATTAACAGCCTAACAAGCCACCTAAGGAAGCTGGAAAAGCAAGACCACAAAAACCCTAATTTCAGCAGAGGAATTCAGATCACCAAAATAAAGCCCAAATCCAGGACACAGAAGACAAAAAGACAATACAAAAAATCAATGAAACAAAAAGCTGGTTCTTCGAAAGGATAAACAAGATCGATGGTCCCCTGGCTAGACTGACCAAGAAAAAGAGAGAAAAAGTCCAAATAAGCACAATCAGAAACACAAAGGATGAAGTCACATCTGACCCTGAAGAAATACAAAAGATCATTAGAGACTATTATGTACACTTGTATGGAAACAAATTTGAGAACCTCAAGGAAATGGAGGACTTTCTGTCATCACACAAACTGCCTAGGTTGAAACAAGAAGAAACTGAGACCCTAAATAGACCAATAACAATCAAGGAAATTGACTACATAATAAGAAAACTACCTACAAAAAAAAAAAAAAAAAAGCCCTATACCAGATGGCTTTCCAGCAGAATTCTACAAGACATTTAAGGAGGAGCTGATTCCAATCCTACTGAAGGTATTTCAGGCAATTGAGAAAGATGGAACCTTCACCAAATCATTTTATGAAGCTAACATCACATTAATACCCAAGCCAGGTAAAGATTCAACAAAGAAAGAGAACTACAGGCCTATTTCTTTGATGAACATAGATGCTAAAATTCTCATCAAGATCCTAGCAAACCGGATTCAATAACACATCTCAAAAATCATCCATCATGACCAAGTAGGCTTCATCCCTGGGATGCAAGGCTGGTTCAACATTCGTAAAACCATAAATGTAAGTAAATACATCAACAGATGTATTTTCTGCATCTGTTTCTGCAGAAACAGATTTGTTTCTGTCAAAACAAATACCACATGATTATATCATTAGATGCAGAAAAAACTTTTGATAAAATCCAGCACCCCTTCTTGATAAAATCCCTCGAACATCTAGGCATATGGTGAACATACCTCAAAATAGTAAAAGCCACCTATGAGAAACCCACAGCCAGCATACTCCTAAACAGACAAAAATTGGAACCATTTCCCCCGAAAACTAGAACAAGACAAGGATGCCCACTCTCACCTCTACTGTTCAACATGTATTGGAAGTCCTGGCTAGAGCAATCAGAGAAGAGAAGGCAATCAGGAGTATCCAAATAGGAAAAGAGGATGTCAAGTTATCTCTCTTTGCAGATGACATGATTGTGTACCTTGAAAACCCAAGATAATCTGCCAAAAACCTCCTTACCCTGATAAAGGCCTTTGGCAAAGTCTCAGGATATAAAATAAATGTGCAAAAGACAATCGCATTTTTTTACACCAATAATAAACAAACAGAAACCCAGATAAAAAGCACAATTCCATTCACAATAGCCACAAAAAAATGAAATACCTTGGCATCTTCCTAACCAGAGATGTGAAAGACCTTTACAATGAAAACTACAAAACTCTGCTCAAAGAAATGAAAGATGACACAAACAAGTGGAAAAATATCCCATGCTCATGGATTGGAAGAATCAACATTGTGACGATGTCCATCTTACCTAAGGCAATCTACAGATTCAATGCAATACCTATCAAATTACCAGCAACATTCTTCTCAGACCTAGAAAAAACAACACAGGAATTCCAATGGAAACACCTATGACCAGGAATAGCCAGAACAATCCTCAGCAAAAAAACAAAGCAGATGGTATCACATTACTAGACTTCAAACTTTACTATAAAGCTACAATCATCAAAACAGCTTGGTATTGGTATAGGAACAGGCATATAGATCAATGGAATAGAATTGAGATTCCAGAAGCAAAACTTCAATTTCTCAACCAACTCATCTTTGACAAAGCCTCCACCACCTACCACTGGGGAGAGGAGAACCTATTCAGTAAATGGTGCTGGGAAAACTGGCAGACCACATGCAGAAGATTGAAACAGGACCCCTATCTATCCCCATACACAAAAATCAACTCCAAATGGATCAGAGACCTAAATGTAAAACCTCAAATCATAAGAACCTTAGAAAATGAAGGACATACCCTCATGGAGATTGGAACTGGCATCCAATTCCTGAACAAAACCCGAAACCCACAGGCCATAAGAGATAAGATAGACAAGTGGGACCTCATTAAATTGACAAGCTTCTACAAAGCCAAAGAAACCATCAAGAGAGCAGGGAGACAGCCTACAGACTGGGAAAAGGTATTTGCCAACTCCAGGTCTGACAAAGGCTTAACATCTTGGATCTACAAGGAACTCAAACGTGATGAAAAGAAAAAAACTAACAACCCCATTATAAAGTGGGCAAAAGATATGAACAGACACTTCACAGAGGAAGACATCCGAGCAGCCAACATACACATGAAGAAATGCTCAACCTCACTAATCATCAGGGAGATGCAAATCAAAACCACACTGAGATACCACCTAACTCCAGTCAGAATGGCAATTATCAATAACTCAAAAAATAACAGTTGCTCGAGAGGGTGTGGCAAAAAGGAAACACTTCTACACTGTTGATGGGAGTGTAAACTAGTGCAACCTCTGTGGAAAGCAGTGTGGCGATTCCTAAAAGCTCTAAATATCAACCTCCTATATGACCCTGCAATCCCCCTACTGGGAATATACCCTGAAGAACTCAAATTACTCTATCAAAAAGATACCTGCACACGAATGTGTATTGCAGCATTGTTCACAATAGCAAGAACCTGGAACCAACCATGCTGCCCATCAAAAGAGGACTGGGTTAAAAAAATGTGGTACATATACACGATGGAATACTATGCAGCCATAAAAAAGAACAAAATCATGAATTTCGCAGCAACCTGGATGGCACTAGAGTCTGTAATACTGAGTGACCTCTCACAAAAACAAAGATCTGAGTATCACATGTTCTCACTCATATAGTGAACCTTGATCATCCAACGTACTACCATAAGAAAATGACTCACAGTGGTGGGAAACTATGGGGGGAAAGGGGAAGGGAGATGGGACTAATGGTAGTAAACATCTGTCTGGGGACAGGGAGACACCTCTTATCAACAAGGGTGCCTGAACGAAGCATATTTGTATACCTAACCCTTAACTGTACCCCACAATATCATAATAAAAAATATTGATTAAAAAAATAATAACAAAATCATGAACTTCCCAACAACCTGGATGGAATTAGAGTCTATAATACTGAGTGATCTTTCACAGAAACAAAGAACTGAGTATCACATGTCCTCACTCATAAGTGGACCTTGAATAGATACTGTAATCCTATAGGAAAAGGATTGACAGTAGCAGGAAACCTGGGGAGGGGGCATGGGGAGGTGGGATTGACAGCAGTAGAAATCTACCTGGGGAGGTGGGGGAGCACACCTCATCAACAAGGTACCTGCACAATGAATATTTGTATACCTAAACCTGAATTGTACCCCACAATTTAAAAATAAACTAAAATTTTAAAAAAGAAAAAAAAATGATTCATGAATAAGTGTTTTTATGTCATGTTTGTTGCTTACAAATTTTACAAATTCTCACTGCTTCAACTGCTCTGAAGTGTTTGCTGGATCCCTGTTCTGTGGATATTTGAAATTTTTCCCTCTGGCATTCAATCTGAGAAAATGTCTTATTTTGTTATTTTGGCCTAAGAGTTTGATGCCTGTAATAGTAGATCCTACTGAAAAGTACAGGCATAAACTTTATATAACAGGATGGATTATAAAGGAAGACTAAGAGGAATGGACATCCAGCTATGGGTTTCTTTAATTTATGATATTCTTTTCTTTTTTCTTTTTTGAGTGGGAATCTGACTCCGTCACCCAGGCTGGAGTGCAGTGGCACACTCACGGCCACCCCAGCGTCGACCTGCTGGGCTCTGGCGATCCTTCCACCTCAACCTTGCAAGTAGCTGGAACTACAAGCGCATGCTAACCATGCTAGACTCATTTTTTATTTATTGTAGAGACAAGGTCTCGCCAAGTTGCCTGGGCTGGGCTAGAACCCCTGTGCTCAGGCAATCTACTCACCTCGGCCTCCCAAAGTGCTGGGATTACGGGCTAAGCCATCGAGCCTGGCCAATTTATGATATTCATATTTATTTCCTTTCCCCACGATTTATCTTTATTAGTGGTTATTGGAATAGAACTTATGAAAAAATTGAGGCAACTTTGAGGTTGCCTTCCCCAATAGGCCTGTGGGCAAAAGCCTGAAGGATGCTTTTGACCCTCTTTATGCATCCTTCTATTCCCTCTAGGGGCTTTAATGTGCTTGGGAGTTGACATTCCCCTCCCAGCCCAGGGTCTGACTTGACCCCATTTCTTTTTAAAAAAATTATTTTAAAACAAAAACCAGGGGTTTATAGAAATATAATGAGCATTAAGGAACCTTAAAAGTCTGCATAAACTCAAACCAGAATGCTAAGTGATTGAGGCATAGGGCAGAATATCTGACCCCTCCACCCAGTCAGCCACCAAATAAAAACCAACAAACACGATGGAGCAAGAAAACGAGATTCATGGGAAGCTTAATAGGAGAGTTGGAGAGGGTGTGTGTATTAGCCCCTTATCTGGTATACGACGTGCCTCTATTTTCTCCTAATCTGTGGGTTGTCTCTTTATTCCATTGTTTTCTTTGCTGTGCAGAAGCTTTTATTTGATGTAACCCCATTGATCTATTTTTTTTGCTTTTGTTACCTGTGATTTTGGAGTCATATCCAAAAATTTTCTGCCCACACCGATGTCATGGAGCTTCTCTCCTGTGTTTTTAGTCATTTTACAGTTTCAGGTTTTACAGTTTCAGGCTTTACATTTAAGTCTTCAATCAATTTTGCATTGATTCTTGTATAAAGATACATTTTAATTCTTTTGTATGTGGATATATAGTTTTTCCAAGATCATTACTGAAGAAACTTTCTTTTTGCAACCAGCCCAGCTTCCCCACTAAACTAATAGTTACAGGGTTTTGTTGTTGTTGATGAATAAACGTAGAAATGGAAATCCCAGTCTTAAAGCTTGAAATTTTTGTTTATCTCATCTGAGTTCCCTTCTTGGGAAATCGACCCTCAGGCTTTTAGTATCAAGGAACTGAAACTCATCTTTGCATCCCATACAGACAATGAAGCGCCAGACCCCTCCCTAATTCCTGTTCACCAACTCCTCTTCCTTATGCCTCCCTAATTCCTGTTTTCTATCCCATTCCTGCTCCACTATATAAATCTTTGACTTCAGTGGGATGGGGAGACAAATTTGAAATTTAATTTCTCATTCTCCTTGGCTGATATCCCCAAGTAAAAAGTCTTTTTCCCTGGCAATACTCATTGTCTTAGTGTAGCAAGCAATGGAACCCCAACTGAACCCTTTGTGTTTTGGTAATGGATTTTGTTTCCCTGACCAGGAAAGCATTTCTCTTGGCCCTTTTTGGCTGGAGGTGGATTTCGGTCTGCCTCTCTGGCTCCCATGTTGTCAGCCCCCAGTCATGTTCCTAACTGCCTAGGTAGAACAGTGTTTCAAATTGGACATCTGAGACTGGCCTAGTGAGTCCCTTTTGTGGGTATCAGACAACAGCATCTGCTTCTCTCAATTTGGGGAATTCCAAAGCAGTTTCCATTTAAAGGTTAAACAAGCCCAGGTTTGATTGAGTGAGGGAAGTATCCTGACTGTTTCAGTTTGGACACTCTTGAGGCTGTTTAGTTGATACTGTAGTGTGTATTTTGATCATTGTTTGTATATGTGTGAGTGTATTGGTATAGTCATGGGAAATGAGAATTTGATCCCAGAATGCAGCCTGCTTTGGTACATTCTTCAACATTGGTCTGTTATGAGCCGATGGAAAAAAGGAAAATGATATCCTTTTGTAATGACGTTTGGCCCCAGCATCCTTTGAAGTCTGGGGAAATTGGAGTCTGGACTCTCCATGGGTCTTTGAATTGTGGCGCTGTTTTACAAGTGGATTCATTTTGCTGTTGAATGGAAAAGCGGAATGGAGTTCCATGCCAGGCTTTTATTCGGCTGTTCTAAGCAGGGTCAGACCTGATTAGTACATAATGTTTTTCTGTGGTGCTGTTTGACCCGGGGTTCTTTGGAATCTGGAAAGGTTTGGCCTTTAAAAATCAAACTACCATGCAAACTGCTTTACCCAGAACTTTGGTTCATAGTCTTCATTGGATTACTACCTATTGGAGCAAACCGCATTTAGCCAGCACACATATTTGTATACTTGTGAGTCTGTATTGCTATTACATGGCTAGAGTTCTGAGGTAAAAGCTATTGGATCTTTGTTTCCGTGTGTGTCTACATGTTTACGTGTGTTTTTTGTGTATGTACATTTACATGTTATGTCTATAGGGTACTAAATTGGCTTATAAATAAAAGAATGCTCATAAATTAAGTCCAAGCATTTTCCCTCAAGTTTACAAGTTAAGTAAATCTTTCATAAACAAACTGGCTTTAAGATTATTGGTAAAATACAGAAATATATTCAGAATTGTCAGCATACATTTTTGCTTTTTTTTTTTTTTTTTTCTTCTTCTGACTTGAGGTCTCTGTCACCCAGGCTGGAGTGCAGCAGTGCAATCACAGCTTCTGTATCCTTAACCTCCTGGATTCAGATGATTCTTCCACCTTAGCCTCCCGAGTAGCTGGGATAACAGGTGCATAGAACCATGCCTGGGTAATTATTTTAGTTTTTGTAGAGAAGAGGTCTCACTATGTTTCTTTGGCTGGTTTTAAACTCCTTGCCTTATGCAGTCCTCCCATCTCGGCCTCTGCAAGTGCTGGTATTACAGGCGTGAGCCACTGTGTCTGGCCAGTCTGTGTTTTATATTTGTTTCTGCTAGATACTTTAGGGTGTCAAGGTTTGACGCAGACTGTTTTAAGATTGTAAACCCAGCCAAGAACAAAATGACCTTTATGTGTGTGTGTGTGTGTGTGTGTGTGTGTGTGTGTGTGTGTGTGTGTTGATAAATGAGACTAGTTTAATAGTGTTAGTTTATTAAAAACAACTAAAACTTCTGAGTTATTGGTGGAAATACTCCTGCGTTTGAGTTTCTTACTTAGGTGAACTCCTAACACGCACAGTTTATAAAAATGGCTAACAGTGAAATAATGGCTAGCTTTGTCTAATATCTCAGTTCTAAAAAATAATCTAGATTGACTTCTAAAAATGAATGAACTATAAATGAAGTAAAAGCCATAGGTGAATCTTTTGTGTAATTTAAAATTTTGAAATTATTTTGGATGCTGGTTAGATGACTGGGTCATTTCAAATTAGGAAATGGTTATGATATGAGGAAACATGTTTTTGAAAATTGTGGAATGGTCTCATGTAATGCTAACCTCTGGTAGCTAGTTCAGGATTTCTTGCTTTCTAGGTTTTTCACCAAAATTTAAAGTAACTAAAAATCAGAATTCTCATTACTGTACTGGGGGGGGAACCCAAAACACTGGAATTATTTTTTTAAGGGTGGGCCTTTTGTAGTACAGACTTCCCTGACTAGGTAGGCGTTATAGGGTCCCCTCAGCATCAGTGTACCAGCTAGTGCTGTTGTGAGAGACTGTGTTTGACTTCAGTGAAATTTTTTTGGAGAGTCTGTCAACACATTTGCCCATTTCATCATGGATGATTTATGAGCTCCTTTGCTCACACCACACTGAGTGTTGAGCAGTTTTTGGCCCAAACCAGCATGACCACGATGCCCCACTCCCCATTCACCCACTCTCACACAAAACAACTTTTTTTGTTGTTGTTTCCCTGGGTGAAAAAAGTCCTCAAAGGGAAACACTTTGCTGATGTGGGAGAGGTAAAACAAAAAAATGGCAGAAGCTCTAAAAGGCATCAAAATTGACGGGTTCAAAAACTGTTTTCAACGGTGGAGAAAGTGTCTCGATAGGTGTATGCCATCAAAAAGAGAGTACTTTGAAGGCAACTGAAGTTTGAACATGTAAAAATACACAATTTAAAAATAAATTTCAGTTTTTTGGATCTCCTTTCATTTAGTTATGTATATAAAATGTACCAAAGAAGAGTGTTCTTATTGAGAAAAATAATAATTTTGTCTAATTCAGAAGTTATCTAAAAATTGATTTAACTTACCAACCTTTGGAAAGGTCATTTATGAAACAAGGAATAAAGGAAGCAGAATGTAAGAGAGATGTGAAAAACAGTTATGGATATGAAGATGTGTTTTTGGTAAGGAAGGATGTAAGGAAAAGAGAATTATTTTGTTTTTCTTCATTTGTGGAGATTTTCCTCCCCCCCTTTAAAAAAATCTCTTCTTTAATTCTGTTGTTCAGGGATGAGGGAGTAGATTTTAATTCTGCTTACTCAATCTCCTATTCTTCCTCATGTGGATCCTCTGGCTTTGTTCAATTCTGAAGCTGGACTGTGAGTGGGGGCTGTACTTTTTGCAGTTTTGAGATTTTATTGAGAGAGAACTGTGATTCAGAAACTATCTTCATATCCCAGTATCCACTGACAGGTGTGTGGGCCCCCTGGAACCCACTTCCCACTGCCTTACAATCTGTCCATGCAGTGGAGGTATAGGTTTGCTTCCTGAAAGCAAAATGAGGTTTAAAAAAATGAAAAGAATGGAAAAAGGAAAGAGGAGAATGAAAGGAAGGTGGAGAGAAAGGAGAATAAGAGGGAAAACAGGTGTACCAGCTAACAAATGAAAAGAGACACAAACAAAGGCAGAAAAGATGAAAAAACCTAAAACATACAATCATACAAACTCAAACTGACAAACCTCCTCCCCATTGATGTACTCTTCCTAAAAAATGCCCATACATACATATATAAACAGGAAGTCTAAAAAAAGCAATAAAATAATAGAAACAAAGTAAGTATGAAAATGTAATCAAAAACAGAGAGAAAAAACAAACAAACAACAAACAAACAAAAAATGAGCAGAACAAACAGACAAACCAAAACCAAAACTCACTCTGAGGTCTTTCCTGTAAGTTCAACTTCCTTTCAGCTCTGATCTCCAGCTCCACCCCTCTGCTGATAGGGTTGCTATCAGCATGTCAGATCCCCACTGGACTACTGTGGGAAGAAGGTGGATTAGATCTGGACTCACCGGGCTTGCTGCCTGTCAAGTCTCCCACTCAGATCTGACATGTCTGTGTCTGATCCAGTGGGGGGACGGGGTGTCTGTCTCTCTGAGTTTGACGAGATTACCTCTAGGTCCCAAGCTGGAGGCTGGGTGGAGTTGGGTGGGGCAATGCAGGTCTCTGCCTGGTCCCAGGACAGAGATAATGGCTCCAGTTGGCATTTCCTTACTGGTGGTGGGGCTCCTCTCCAGTTCTCCCCGATCTCTCTCCACCGTTTGGGTCTGGGGCTCCATCCACTTTGCTGTAACAGGTGATGGTGTGGGCCAGGTGCCAGATGATGAGAATCAGCTGTATTCAGTAGTCTTTTCTCAGGAGAGTCTTGAGAACAGCAGATGATCCTGTGCACTGGCAGCTCCAATCTCTGGGAGGTTGCAGTCACCTCTGGAGGAGAGCCTCAGGTGCACGAACCCGAGTCTCCCCTCAGACGGACTTTCACTCACCCAATGGCATACACCCACTCACACAGAGTATTTATGGACACTCACTTTTGCAGAGGCTCTCACAGTGTGACCTGTCCCATCACCTGAGAATGATTTTGTATGAGAAAGTATCTTGTACAAGAAGTTTGATTGTTTCCACAATCGGATTCTTTTAAAATGTCTCAGATTCATGTCTCAGAAATGCACCTTTGCTGTGTCTTGCTACTTTTAGCTTTTTCTTCCCTGAAAAAGCCTGAGATGATAGGCTTCAACTTTTTCATCAATTTCTGTAACTTTTTCCTCTGGTTCTAACTATGGTTGTGGCCTGATGCTGAAATGTTTATATTGAAAATCTAGAAAAGTAATGCTTTCTTCCAGCATAGTTTGATTCTGTACTCTTGGCTTTTCTTAATATGTCTAAATTATTCCATGTAACTGAAAACATTCCCAAGCTGTTAATAAGAGATATTCATGCCCCTGTCAAGATACTAGACTTTTAGTTTCTTGTTTCACTCATGAGCCTAGACACACTTTTCCTGTCTGATTAATTCAAGTACGCTTTTCATCAGGTTTGGTTTTCAGGTGATCTAAATGGGCTTTGCATAAGGAGAAACAATCTCACTGCGGAAGGCCTTTCTTTGCTTTTTGGCAAGTAACCTAAGAAACAGATTACATTTTATTAAGATAATTCCTATGTCATCTTCATTATGTTTTTGACACTTAGGAAAACTGGGATTCAAAAGAATTTAGGTTTTTATGTCCATGTTACATTATGTTCTGTATTATTTTTAAAGTCTTTTGATTATCACTTTGGTTAAACAAATAACTACATTATTTTACAATGACCTGTGATTCCGTTTTGATCAAATTTTTTGAGTCCTTTAATGTCTTTGATAAAAATCCTATTAAATATCTTTGTGCTATTAAGTTACAGGGTTTGATTCATGGGTCTGAAGAAGGCACTGACTTCTGCCATTGGTCAAGGTCTAATTTTCAAACCCAGGGGAAGGCAACAATGAAAATGAATTATTTATATGAGACACAGGATCAGAAATTAAAACTTTGTAATCCCTCTAGACTCAGGGACTATTGCAGCAAAGCTGTGTGTGAGATTGTAAGAACTGCTTTTGAGGGATAAAATTAGTTCAGAGGTTTTCTATAAATTAATCATTAATATCAAAAGCACACTAATGCAAGGCCAGTGTCTTGACCTCTGTATCAGAATAATAGAGATTTCTTTTTGGAGCATTGATCTGCTCTTTAATAGAAACATTGTAAAAATTATAAAAGGCTTATGAAACTCTTACCTATGTTCAAACTGATTAAAATTAGATAGAATTGTTTATAAGGTTTTATTACCTTTAGCTTTAACATTTTTATTTTATTTTTTTATTTTAAAGATATGGGGTACAATTCAGGGTTAGGTCTGCAAGTGGTTATTGTTATTGTACAGGTAAAGTTTGGGCCTCCCTTTGATCCCCACATATCTGGTTTGAGATCAGGAACCCTTATTGATGAGTGTTCCCCCATAACCACCTCCCCTGGCAGTATCCCACTACTTCCAATCTCTTTCTTATAGTATTATGATAAATGTTCAGGATCCACTTATGGGTAAGAACATGTGGTACTCAGTTCTTTGGTTCTGGGATAGATCACTGAGTATTATAGACTCTAAATCCATCCAAGTTGCTGCAAAGTCCATGTTTGTCCTACTTTATGGCTGCATAATTTTCCTTCATGTATATGTACCACACTTTTTTTTTTGAGTTGGAATCTCACTCTGCCACTCAGGTTAGAGTGCAGTGGCACACTCACGGCCAACCCAGCATTGACCTGCTGGGCTCCTGCTATCCTTCTGTCTCAACTTTCCAAGTAGCCGGAACTACAGGTATGCACTACCATGCCTGGCTAATTTTTTTCAATTTTATTGTAGAGATGAGGTCTCACCAAGTTGCCCAGGCTGGTCTTGAACCATGGGCTCAGGCAATCCACTCGCCTTGGCCTCTCAAAGTGCTGGGATTACAGGCTGAGCCACCAAGCCTGGCCTACCACACTTTTTTTTATTCAGTCCAGTTTTGATGAGCTGCATGATTACTTCCATATTTTTTTTCTACTGTGAATAGTGCTGCAATAAACATGTGTGGGCAGGTATCTTTTTTGTAGAATGATTGGGTATACTCCCAGTAGGGGGATTGCTGGGTTATATCAAAGGTCAATTTCTAGCTCTCTTAGAAATCACCACACTGTTTTCCATAGAGATTAAACTAGTTTGCATTTCCACCAGCAGTGTAGAAGCATTCCCTTTTCTTTGCATCTTCACCAGCATCTGTTTTTTTTTTTATGTTTTATTAATGATGGCCATTCTTACTGGAGTTAGGTGGTATCTCAATCTGGCTTTGATTTGCATTTCTCTGATGATTAGAGAGACTGAGCACTTTTTCATGAGTCTGTTCCTGCCTGCATATCTTCTTTTGAGAAATGTCTCTTCATGTCTTTTGCCCATTTAAAAAATTTTTAAAAATTTTATTTTAAAGATGTGGGGTACAAAACTGCTGGGAGGGTATTGGGGAAGTGGGATTGGCAGTAGTGGGAGTCTGCCTGGGGAAGGAAGGGAACACCTCATCAACAAGGGTAACGGCATAATGGATATTTGTATACCTAACCCTGAATTGTACCCCACATCTTTAAAATAAAAAAAGTTAAAAGAAAAGTAAAGATGTGGGGTACAATCCAGGATTAGTTACACAAGTGGTTATCGTACAGGTAAAATATGGGCTTCCTTTTGGTCCCCACTTTGTCTGGTTTGAGATCAGGTATCCTTACTGATGTTGTGTCCCCTCCCAAATCCCACCCTGGCAGAATCCTGCTACTGCCAATCTCTTTCTTATAGTATTATGCTAATTGTTCAGGGTCTGCTTATGGGTGAGAACATGTGGTACTCTGCTCTTTGTTTCTGTGATAGATCACTGAGTATGATAGACTCTAAATCCATTCAAGTTGCTGCAAAGTCCATATGTTTGTCCTTCTTTATGATGGCATAATATTCCATTGTGTATATTTACCACATTTTAAAAATCCAGTCCAGTTTTTATGGGCAGCATGGTTGGTACCATGTTTTTCCTACCATGAATAGTGCTGCAATAAACATGCATGTGCAGATATCTTTTTTGTAGAATGATTTGAGTTCTTCCGGGTATATTCCCAGTAGGGGGATTGTTGGGTCATATGGAAGGCCAATTTCCTAGTTCTTTTAGAAATTGCCACACTGCTTTCCAGAGAGGTTGCATTTGTTTCCTTTCCCATCAGCAATGTAGAAGCGTTCCTTTTTCTTTGCACCCTCACCAGCATCTGTGGTTGTTTGTTTTATTAATGATAACCATTCTTACTGAGGTTAGGTGGTATCTCAATGTGGTTTTGATTTGCATTTCTTTGATGATTGGTGAGGCTCAGCACTTTTTCATGTGTCTGTTTGCTACCTGTATATCTTCTTTTGAGAAGTGTTTATTCAAGTCTTTTGCCCACTTTTTAATGGGCTGTTTGTTTTTTTTCCTTTCAGCACATTTGAGTTCCTTGTAGATCCTGGATGTGAGATCTTTGTCAGATATATAGTTGGCAAATATTTTTTCCCATTCTTTGGGCTGTCTCCCTACTCTCTTGATGATTTCTTTTGTTTTTCAGAAGGTTTTCAGTTTGATGAAGTCCCACTTGTCTATCTTATCTCTAATGACATGGACATTTGGGGTTTTGATCAGAAATTGGTTGCCAGTCCCAATTTCCATAAGGGTGTCTCCTGAATTTTCTAAGATTCTTATAGTTTGAGGTTTCAAGTTTAGGTCTCTGATCCATTTCGAGTTGATTTTAGTGTATGGTGATATGCAGGGGACCTGTTTCAATCTTCTTCATGTGGTCAGCCAGTTTTCCCAGCACTATTTACTGAGTAGATTCTCCTCTCCTCAGTGGCTGTTGGGTGGAGGAGGCTTTGTCAAAGGTGAGTTGGCTGAGAAATTGATGTTTTGCCTCAGGAACCTCTATTCTGTTCCATTGGTCTATGTGCCTATTCTTGTACCAATACCAGGCTGTTTTGATTATTGTAGCCTTATAGTAAAGTTTAATGTCTGGAACTGTGATGCCTCCTACTTTATTTCTTTTGCTAAGAATTATTTTGGCTATTCACAGTCATTTATGTTTCCATATGAATTTCTGAATTGTTTTTCAGGTCTGAGAAGAATGATGTTGGTAATTTAATGGGTATTGTGTTGAATCTGTAGATTCCCTTGGATAGGATGGACACCTTAACAATGTTGATTCTTCCAATCCATGAGCATAGAATATTTTTCCATTTGTTTGTATCATCTTTGACTTCCTTGAGCAGTGTTTTGCAGTGTATTTCCTTTTGTGGCTATTGTGAATGAGACTGTGCTTTTTATTTGTTTCTTTGCCTGTTTGTTGTTGGTGTATAAGAATGTGACTATCTTTTGCACATTTATTTTGTACCCTGAGACTTTGCCAAAGTCCTGTCTTCTTTAGCGATACCAATCAGGTATAGGCTTGGCCTCTTTATATAATTGCACATCTCTTGGAGGCTTTGTTCTTTTTTTCTGAGTTTTATTTCTATGTTTTTTACAGATCAGGTAAATTCCATGTTTTGGTCTTCAAGTTCTGAGATTCTTCTGCTTGATTAATTTTGCTTTCCACACTTGTCATCTTGTTATTTATTTCCTGAATGAAGTTTTGTATGCCCAAAATCTGTTATAAGTTCTTTCAGTGCTGTATCTTGTCTTTCTTGAGTCTTATCCACTCTTTCCATCCATTCCCTAATTCCTGTTGCATTCTGTTGTCAGTCATTGGTGACTTCCATTGTTTGGGCTCTGAGGTCTGATTTTTCAGGTATTTTCTCTTTGGTATACTGAGAATTACCTGTGTTCTTCCACTGATTTTTCCTTATTTGTGACAGATTTCTTTCTTTTCTCTTTAGTTCCATTATTCAGTGGCAGTGGGAGGAGTTTTCACTTCTGATGTTTTCTCAGTCCCCTATTCTTCCCTGATCAGGGCTCTGAATTTATTCTATTTTGAAATAGGACTGAGGGTGGGAAGTTTTGCAGTCTCTTGTAGTTTTGAGTGTCAAATAAGGTGGAGGATGGGGAGCTAGGATCCAGAAACTACACTTGCAAGTCACAGTGTTCACTGACTGCAGTATGGGTTCCCTGAGACCCACTACCCACCACCACTCTATATGATGATGCAATGGGTATATGTGTGTACTCCCTGAGTCCAAGACACAGTAATAGCAATAAGGAGAACAGAGAAAAGTATGATGAAATAGGATGGACAAAAATAAAAAAGTTAAAAAAATAGAAAAAACTAAAGCAGAAACCAAAGCAAAACACAATTAAACACACACACACAAACCAAAAAAAAACACAAAAACCTGAAACAAAACAACAAAAAGCAGGAAAACTGAATGAAAACACACACACACACACACACACACACACACACACACACACACACACCCAGCACAAAACAAAAAGAGAAGAGAAAAAGAAAGGAGAGAAAAAAAATGGAATGCAGATTGAACCATACATTCACACACACATTACATTAAAGAAAGAGAAGAACAAAAAAACAAAAAAGCTGAAAGATGAACACTCAATAATTCATGCACACAAATAGAAAACAAAAATTGAAAAAAGGAAGAAAGGAAAGAAAAAAAGGATGGCGGGGGAATGCAAATTCAACCCTCACATACACATTCACACACAGAAAAAAGAAAAAAAAGGCAACCCCCTCAGGTCCCCTCCCACTCTGGGAGCTTTTCTGTCCTCTCAATAAATCATTCTAAACAAAACAAAACAAAACAAAAACCTGCCCTCTTATGCCAGGTTCTGTAATTGTTCCTCTCAGCTGCTCACAGGTAAGCCTCTCTGTTGTCTCCTGCCAAGCTGCAGCCACAATCATAATCTCCTGAGTGCTGCCCAAGGGAGGAGGGGCAGTGGGGGAAGGTGGGGCTTCAGCCCTCCCCTCCCACTCTCGTATGGTGAGGGGAATCCCCTCTGGTGGGGAGGCGAGACGTTGTTTCCTTTCCCAGTTCTGGCAGGGAGGCACCCCAGCCAGGCTTATCCTGAGTAGAGTCCTCCTATCGCAGGTGATGTCCAGGCCCCCCTTGGGGTTGTCTCTCAGTCATTCCCCAGCCATGTGGGTCTGATGTTCAGAGGATTGCTGGGGAGGAGGGGGTTGTGTCAGCCCCGGACTCACCGCTGATCTCTTCGGGGTCTTCGTCGTCCTTTTCTGGTTACATCCTTTGTTCCACAGCTGAATCCGGGTAGGGGGTGGGATGCCTGAGACTCAGCACTCATCCTGTCCCTCTGAAATTTATGCTTTCGGGGTGTTCCCTCTGGATCATGATCAACCCCTGAGTAGTTAACCAATTCTGTCAGAGATTGAGTCCATTGCTCCATGGTGAGCAAGCTGGAGCATTTCCCTATCCAGTTTTCAAGATGATGATAGGGTGCCTGTTTCTTCTCCAGTGGGGCTCTGTCTGCTTCTGGCTCCCTCTACATGCTCCCTCCTCAGTCCTTGCTGCCAGTGTCTGGCCAGGCACTGTGGTGGTGCTGGCAGTCACTCCCAGCAGCTTCCTCCTGGGAAGGGATTTGATGATTAAAAAAAAAAAAAAAGCTGGGCTCGGTGGCTCAGCCTGTAATCCCGCACCTTTGGGAGGCTGAGGTGAGTGGATTGCCTGAGCCCGAGGGTTTGAGACCTGCCTGGGCAGCCCAGTAGGTCGAGGCTGCGGTGGCCGGGAGCGGCCACTGCACTCCAGTTTGGGCGACAGAGTGAGACTCCAACTCAAAAAAAAAAAAAAGGCAGTGGGCTTGGTGGCTCAAGCCTATAATCCCACAATTTGCGAGGCAGAGGGGAGGGGATTGCCTGAGTCCACAGGTTCGAGAACAGCCTGGGCAACTTGGTGAGACCTCATCTGTACAATAAATCAAAAAATTAACTGAGAAGTGCTAGGGTTCAAGCAGAGCTGCTGTGGCACCAGCCGAGCTTTAATATTAGTAATATACTATACAAAGGAAAATTTTTGATTTCCCTTCTGAACAAAATTTTCATGGAATATTAATAAGGGATGACAAAATATTTTTGTCTAACGTTTTGAGTAAACTGCAGGGAAAAAAGGAGGGATACATAAGAATGGATTTAGCTGGCTTCATGTTGTCTTTTTAGGTCTTATTGTTTGGGAAACTGTCTCCTCTCTATCAGACAGTAAATGCTTTGCTTTTAATTATCATTTTTGCTAACTGAATTATCATTTTATAGTAACTGTGATCCTAGATTGTGATATCAAGTGTTTTATTTTTATTTTTTTGAGCTGGAGTTTCACTCGGTCACCCAGGCTGGAGTGCAGTGGCATACTCATGGCCACTGCAGCCTCGACCTACTGGGCTCAGGTGATCCTTTCATCTCAGCCTTCCAAGTAGCTGGAACTACAGACACGTGCCACCATGCCTGCAGTTTTAAAAAATTTATTGTAGAGATGAGGTCTCACCAAGTTTGCCCAGGCTGTTCTTGAGTCCCTGGACTCAGGCAATCCTCTAGCCTCATCCTCCCAAAGTGCTAGGATTACAGGCGTGAGCCATGACATCTGGCAATATCAAGTGTTTTAAATCTTTGATATTTGACAGACTGTCCAAAAACATTTCAAGTTCTAAATTCAGTCTTTTTTTTTTAATCTCAAACTTACTTTTAGAAAGATATTAGTATTGGATACAATGTGCACAGGTGGGAATGGGCCATTTGAAGCCCAAACTTTGTTGCCACTATATAATGCATCATATAACCAAAAACTATTTGTAATCCTTAAAGCTATTGAAATAAATAAATAAATGTTAGGTCCCCTGAAGTCTAAAAGAGACATTAGGTTTATTTGATATGTTAAACTTGTACGGAAAGCATTGTCAAATATGAAAAGATGTTTAATTATCTTTGGGTTATATTTATATAAATATGTTATTGATATATATTTCAAAATTGTATGAGATTCCTAAAATTCTATGTCTTAATATATGTTATTAATAAAAATTATTATGATAACTTTTTGTGTGCCCCCCAAAAAAGCAAGTTTCCTTGCATCTTTAACATGGCAGTCCTTGGCATCCACAATTATTGTTTTACTTTGATTCATAATCAGCTACAGTCCAAAGCCTGCTTCTTTAAGGATGCTTTTTATTTCTTTCTCTTGCCTAATTGCTTGACTAGGACTTCCAGTACTATGTTGAACAGAAGTGGTGAGAGCAGGCATCCTTGCCTTGCTCTGATCTTAGGAAAAAAGTTTCAAGTTTTCACCAACAAATATGTTAGTTGTGGGTTTGTCATATGTGGCCTTTATTGTATTGAGAAACATTCCTTATAAACCAATTTGTTGAGAGTTTTAATCATGAAAGAATGTTGAATTTTTTCAAATGCTTTTCCTGTGTCAATTGAGATGATCATTTTTTTGTCCTTTGTTTTGTGAATATGCTAAATCACATTATTGATTTGCATATCTTGAACCAGACTTGCAATGAAGGGATAAATCCTCCTCGATCATCGAGAATAATCCTTTTCATGTACTGTTGAATATGGGTTGCTAGTATTTTGTTGAAGATTTTGGCATCTATGTTTATCAATGATATTGACCTGCAGTTTTCTTTTCTTGTAGTCATCTTTGTTTGGCTTTGGTATAAGGGTAATGCTGGCTTTGTGAAATGAATATGGAAGTATTCCCTCCCATTACATTCTTTGGAAGAATCTCAGAAGGACTGTTTTAAGTTATTCTTTAAATGTTTGGTGGAATTCATCCATGAAGTAATCTGCTCTTGGGCTTTTCTTTGATAGAAGCATTTTAATTACTGACTCAATCTCCTTACGCATTATTGATCTATTCTGATTTCAGATTTCTTTGTGATTCAATCTTGGTAGATTACATGTTGTTAGAAATTTATTCATTTCTTCTAAGCTGTCTGATTTGTTGGTATATAATTGTTCATAGTAGTCTCTTATCCTTTGTATTTTTGTGTTATCATTTGTAATGTCTCCTCTTTCATTTCTGATTTTATTTGAGTCTTCTCTTTTTTTCTTAGTTTAGCTAAGGGACTATGAATTTTGTTTAGCTTTTCAAAAAACCAACTCTTGGATGCAGTGGCTCATGCCTGTAACCCTAGCACTTTAGGAGGCCGAGGTGAGAGGATTGCTTGAGTCCAGGAGTTTGAGACCAGCCTGGGCAAGAAAGTGAGACCCCTGTCTCACAAAAAATAGAAAAATTAACCAGATATGGTGGTGACTGAGGCAGGAGGATCACTTGGACCCAGGAGTGCAAGGCTTTGGGGAGCTGTGATTTTGCCCTGCACTCCAACCTGGGCAATAGAGGGAGATCTTGTCTCAAAACAAACACGTGAACAAACAAATAAACCTGAAATCTGTCAAAAAGAATCTTGGCTGGGTCCAGTGACTCATGCCTGTAATCCTAGCGCTTTGGAGGCCAGGGTGAGAGCATTGCTTGAGCACAGGAATTCAAGACCAGTCTGGGCAACAAAGCAAGATTTAGTCTCTACCAAAAAAAAAATTAGCTAAGAGGTGGAATGCTCCTGTAGTCCTAGCTACTGAGAAGGCTGAGGTGGGAGGATTGCCTGAGTCCAAGAGGTTGAGACATGACTGTGCCACTGTATTCTAGTCTGGGCAACAGTGTGAGACCCTGACTCAGAAAACAAACAAACCAATAGGTCAGCTTAGTTTTGTTATTCTTTTCTGTGGTTTTTCAGTTATTTCTGCTCTAATCTGCTATTTCCTTCTTTTTTGTTAACTTTGGGTTTAATATATTCTTATTTTTCTGTAATGTTGTTACTTATTTGCGATAGTTCCTCTTTTTTTTGATGTAGGCATTTATTGTTATAAAATTCCTTCTTAGAAGTGATTTTACTGAGTCCTGTAAGTTTTGGTATGTTGTGTTTCCATTTTCTCAAGATATTCGAAAATTTTCCCTTTAGTTTTTTCTTTGTCCCAATAGTTGTTCAGAAGCATATAGTTTAATTTCCACATATTTATTAATCTTCCATAATTTCTTCTGTTATTTTCTAGTTGCATACCATTGTGTTCAGAATACTTTATCTTGGGGAATATTCCATGTGTATTTGAGAAGAACATGTATTCTGTTGTTGGGTTGACTATCCTGTATATGCCTGTTAGGTCCATTTGGTCTAAAATGTAGTTCAAGTTCAGTGTTTTCTCACTAATTTTGTGTGTGATCTGTCCAGTGTTCAAAGTGTGGTATTGAAATTCCCTACTTTTATTGTATTGCAGTCTATGTCTCCCCTTCAGATCGCTTAATGTTTGCTTTACATATTTAAGTGTTCTGTTGTTGGGTGTTATATTTACCATTGATATATTTTCTTGATTAATTGATGCCTTTATCACTGCTTAATGACCTCCTTTTTTTTAGACAGATTTTTTTTTAAACCTAAAGTCTATATTTTGTTGGAAATAAGTATAGCTACTTGTGTAGCTACTCTTGCTTTTTTTTTTGTTCCATGGAATGTCCCTTCTTATACTGTCACTTTAATTCTATGAGTATCTTTTTTTTTTTTTTTTTTTTTAGTCAGGGTTTCACTTTGTCACCCAGGCTGGAGTGCAGTGGCACGATCATGGCTCACCACTGCAGCCTTGATCTTCTGAGCTTAGATGATCCTTTTGCCTCAGCATCCCAAGTAACTGAGACTATAGGTGTGGGCACCATGACTGGTTAATTTTTTGAACTTTTTGTAGAGACAGGATCTTGCTATGTTGCCAAGGCTGGTCTTGAACTCCCGGGCTCAAGCTATTATCCCACCTCTCAAAGTGCTGGATTATAGATGTGAGTCACTGCATCTGGACTTCTCTGAGTGTCCTTTAATAAGAAGTGAGTATCTTGTAGTCAGCATACAGTTGGGTTTTGTTTTTGTTTTTATACATTCAGCCACTCTTTTTTTTTTTTTTGAGTTGTAATCTTACTCCATTGCTCAGTCTGGAGTGAAGTGACACATTCAAGGCCACCCCAGTGTTGAACTGCTGGACTCTGGCCATCCTTCTACCTCAGCCTTTCAAGTAGCTGGAACTACAGGTGCCTGCTACCAAGCCCGGCTACTTTTTTTTTTTTAATTGTAGAGATGAGGGCTCACCAAGTTGCCTGGGCTGGTCCTGAACCCACGGGCTCAGGCAATTCACTCACCTTGGCCTCCCAGAGTGCTGGGATTCCAGGCTGAGCCACTGAGCCTGACCCACTCTTTTTTTTTTTTTTTTTTGAGTTGGAGTCTCACTCCATCACCCAGACTGGAGTGCAGTGGCCGCTCCTGGCCACCGCAGCCTCGACCTGCTGGGCTCTGGCGATCCTTCTGCCTCAGCCTTCCAAGTAGCCGGAATTACAGGCATGTACTATCACGCCCGGCTGATTTTTTGATTTATTGTAGAGATGAGGTCTCGCTGCCCAGGCGGGTCTCGAACCCGCGGGCTCAGGCAATCCACTCACCTCAGCCTCCCAAAGGCGCGGGATTACAGGCTGAGCCACTGAGCCCGGCTCACTCTTTTTTTTTTAAATTGGATTTTCAATCCAATTAAATCTTTTTCAATCTACTTACATTCAAAGTGATTATTGATAAGTAAAGATGAGTGCCATTTTATTACTTTTTTCTGGTTATTTTGTAGGTTCTTTTTCCCCCCTTCTCTCTATTGCTTTCTTCCTTTGTGGTTTAATGGCTTTCTTTAGTGGTATGTTTTGAATTTTTTGTTTTAATCTTTTGTGTATCTATTATAGGCATTTGTTTTGTTGTTAGCTTGAGCTTACATAAAACATCTTATAGCTCATACCAAACTTTTTATTAGCATTGTACTAAGTTTTAAAATTGAGAAATGTATGTGTTCCAATTTTGTTCTTCCTTTTCAAGGCTGTTTTGGCCATTAGGGGATCCCTTGTAATTTCATAAGAAATTTTAGATTTCTGCAAAAAAGTCATTGAGATTTTGATAGGAATTACATTAAATCTGTAGATTATTTCAGGTAACATTACCATGTTGTGTTAGTTCATTTTCTGTAGCTTATGACAGAATACCTGAAAATGGGTACTCTGTAAGGAAAAATAGTATATTTCTTATAGTTCTGGATGCTGAGAAGTTCAAGGTTGAAGAACCACATGGTGAGAACCTTCTCTCTTTAAAAAATTTTTTTTGTCAGTTTATAAGTACATTTTTAATATTTATTTATTAAAAATTTTTATTTTACAGATGTGGGGTACAATTCAGGGTTAGGTATACAAATGTTCATTATGCAGGTACCCTTGTTGAGGAGGTGTGCTCCCCCCTGCCCCTGGCAGTTTCCCATTACTGCCAATCTGCTCCCCTGTCAGTTTCCAACTACTGCGAATCCCTTTTTTAATGGTAATATGATAATTGTTCAAGGTTCACTTGTGAATGAGAACATATAGTACTCAGTTCTTTGTTTCTGTGATAGATCACTCAGTATTATAGCCTCTGAGTCCGTCCAGGTTGCTGTGAAGTTCATAATTTTGTCCTTATTTATGGCTGTTTTATATTCCATCATATATATGTACCACATTTTAAAAATCCAATCCTCTTTTGATGGGAGGCATGGTTGGTTCCATGCTTTTGCTATTGTAAATAATGCTGCAATACATATGTGTGTGCAGGTATCTTTTTCATAGAGTGAATTGAGTTTCTCCAGGTATATTCCCAGTAGGGGGATTGTGGGGTTATACAGAAGGTCAATTTTTAGATCTTTTAGGAATTGCCAAACTGTTTTCCACAGAGGGTGCATTAGTTTACACTCTCCAGCATCTGTTGTTTTTTGAGTTATTGATAATGGCCATCCTGACTGGAGTCAGGTGGTATCTCAGTGTGGTTTTAATTTGCAGTTGATGACAAGTGAGTTTGGGCATTTTTTCATGTATCTGTTGGCTGCTCATATGTCTTCTTTTGAGAAGTGTCTACTCATATTTTTTGCCCAATTTGTAATGGGGCTGTTTGTTTTTTCTTTTCAGCATGTTTGAGTCCCTTGTAGATCTTAGATGTTAGACCTTTGTCAGATATACAGTTCTCAAATATTTTTTCCCAGACTGTGGCCTGTCTCCCCTCTCTCTTGATGGTTTCTTTGGCTTTGCAGAAGCTTGTCAGTTTGATGAGGTCTCACTTGTCTATCTTATCTTTTATGGCATGGGCACTTGGAGTTGTGATCAGGAATTGGTTGCAAGTTCCAATTTCCATAGGGGTGTCTCCTGCATTTTCTAAGGTTCTTATAGTTTGAGGTTTTACTTATAGTTTTTCGTACAGTTTGAGTTTTAGGTTTTTGATTCATTTAGAGGTTGATTTTTGTGTATGGTGATAGGTAGGGGTCTTGTTTTAATCATCTGTATGTGGTCAGCCAGTTTTCCCATCACCATTTACCGAATAGGTTCTCCTCTGTCCAGTGGTTGATGGTGGAGGCTTTGTTGAAGATGAATTGAGATTTGGCATCTGGAATCTCTATCCTGTTCCATTGGTCTATATGCCTGTTTTTGTACCAATACCAGGCTGTTTTGACTATTGTAGCTTTATAATAAAGTTTAAAGTCTGGGAGTGTGGTATCTCCCTCTTTTTTTTTTTTGTTGTTGTTGCTTAGGATGAATTCCAGTATTGTCGTTTCCAGGTCTGAGAAGAATGCTGCTGGTAATTTAATGGGTGTTGCATTAAATCTGTAGATTACCTTGGGTAGGATGGACATCTTAACAGTGCTGATTCTTCCAGTTCATGAGCATGGAATATTTTTCCATTTGTTTGTGTCATCTTTGACTTCTTTGAGCAGTGTTTTGTAGTTTTCATTGTAAATTTATTTTACTTCACTGGTTAGGAAGATGCCATGGTATTTCATTTTTTGTGTGGCTATTGTGAATGGGATTGTGCTTTTTATTTGGGTTTTTGTTTGTTGTTGATGTATAGGAATGCAACTGTCTTTTGCACATATATTTGATACCCTGAGACTTTGCCAAAGTCCTTTATCAGTGCAAGGAGGTTTTTTAACAGATTCTCTTAGGTTTTCAAGGTATAGAATTACGTTGTCTGCAAAGAGGAATAACTTAGCTTCCTCTTTTCCTATTTGGATACCCCTGATTTACTCCTCTTGTCTGATTGCTCCAGCTAGGACTTCCAATACTATGCTGAACATGAGGGGTAAAAAATGGGCATCCTTGCCTTGTTCCGGTTTTCAGGGGAAAAGGTTTCAATTTCTGTCTGTGTAGCATTATGTTGGCTGTTAGTTTCTCATAAATGGTTCTTACTATTTTGACGTATGTTCCATCTATGCCTAGATGTTTGAGGGTTTTTATCAAGAAAGGGTGCTGCTGGATTATATTGAAAGCTTTTTCCTTGTCTAAAGATATAATCATGTGGTTTTTGTTTTTTACATCTGTTGATGTGTTTAATTATGTTTATGGTCTTGCGGATGTTGAAACAGTCCTGAATATCCGGGATGAAGCCTACTTGGTCATGGTGGATAATTTTTGAGATGTGTTGTTGGATCTGGTTTGCTAGATTCTTGTTGAGAATTTTAGCACCTGCGTTCATCAAGGATGTTGGCCTGTAGTTCTCTTTCTTTGTTGGATCTTTACCCGGTTTGGGTATCAATGTGATGTTAACTTCATAAAGTGATTTGAGGAGAGTTCCGTCTTTCTCAATTGGAATACTTTCTTTTTTTTTTTTTTTTGAGTTGGAGTCTCACTCTGTTGCCCAGACTGGAGTGCAGTGGCCACTCCTGGCCACCGCAGCCTCGACTTGCCAGGCTCCAGTGATCCTTCTGTCTCAGCCTTCCATGTAGTTGGAACTACAGGTACGCACTACCACGTCCGGCTAATTTTTTAATTTATTGTAGAGATGAGGTCTTGCTTGCCCAGGTGGGTCTTGAACCCGCGGGCTCAGGCAATCCACTCACCTCAGCCTCCCAAAGGTGCGGGATTACAGCCTGAGCCACCGAGCCCGGCTTGGAATACTTTCAATAGGATTGGTATCAACTCCTTGTATATTTTATAGAATTCTGCTGGAAAGCCATTCAGTCCAGGAATTTTTTTTTTTGTAGGTAGTTTTCTTATGACAGAGTCAGTTTCCTGGGTTGTTATTGATCTATTTAGGGTCTCAATTTATTCTTGTTTCAACTTGGGGAGGTTGTATGATATCAGAAAGTTCTCCATTTCATTTAGGTTTTCAAATTTGTTTCCATACAAGTGTTCATAGTAATCTCTGATAATCTTTTGTGTTTCTTCAGAGTCAATTTTGCATTTCTGATTTTGTTTACTTGGGATTTTACTCTCTTTTTCTTGGTCAGTCTTGCTAGGGGTCCATCAATCTTGTTTATCCTTTCAAAGAACCAACTTTTCCTTTTGTTGATTTTTTTTTTTTTAGTTGGAATCTCACTCAGTCACCCAGGCTGGAGTGCAGTGGCACACTCAGGGCCACCCCAGTGTCAACCTGCTGGGCTCAGGCGACTCTTCTGCTTCAGCCTTCCAAGTAGCCAGAACCACAGATGTGCTTTACCATGCCTAGCTAATTTTTAATTTATTGTAGAGATGAGGTCTTGCCAAGTTGCCCAGACTGGTCTGAAACCTGCAGGTTCATGGAATCCACTTGCCTTGGCCTCCCAAATTGCTGGGATTAAAGGCTAAGCCACTGAGCCCGGCCTCGTTGATCTTTTGTATTATAATTTTGTCTTCTATGTCCCGAATTTGGGCTTTTATTTTGGTGATCTGGGGTCTTCTGCTGAAGTTAGGGTTTTGGTGGTCTTGCTTTTCTAGCTTCCTTAGGTGATTTGTTAGGCTGCTAACGTGTGATCTTTCCATGTTCTTCATGTGTGTTTGTAGAGATATGAATTCCCCTTTCAGTATTGTTTTCATGACATCCCAGAGATTTTGTAAGATGTTTCTTCATTTTCATTTGTTTCCAGGAATCTTTTAATTTCTGTTTTGATTTCCATGTTGACCCAGGAGTTGTTCAGCATCATGCTATTCAGTGTCTATGTCTTTGTGGGTTTTGGGGAAACTTTGTTGGCATTGATGTTTATTTTTATTCCACTGTGTTCTGAGAAGGTGAATGGCAGTATTTCAATCTTATAAAATTTGCTTATGCTTGATTTATGGTTGAGGGTGTGGTTAAACTTAGAGTATGTTCCACGTGGTGATGAGTAAAATGTATATTCCATGGTTGTTGGGTGGAGTGTTCTGTAGGTATCAGTTAAGTCCATTTGGTCAAGCATCATGTTGAGGTTTGGATCTTCTTGTTGATTTTTTGTCTTGATGATATGTCTAGGGCTGTGAGCGGGGTTTTTAAGTCCCCAGCTATGATAGTGTTAGAGTATATCTTTAGTTTACCTAGAAGTTGCTTTATGAAAGTTGGTACTCCTATGCTGAGTGTGTATATGTTTAGGATGAATATTTCTTGTTGATGAATTGAACCTTTTATCATTATGTAGTGACCTTCCATATCTTTTTATATTTTTGGTAGCTTAAATGGTATTTTTTCTGATGTTAGTATTGCAACTCCTGCTTTCTTTTGTGTTCCATTCACCTGAATATTTGTTTTCCATCCTCTTACTTGACTCTGTGAGTGTCCTTTCTTGTTAGATGTGTCTCTTGGAGACAACATACTGTTGCATCATGATTTTTTATCCAGTATGCCATTCTGTGTCTTTTCAGTGGTGCATTTAGTCCATTTACATTCAGGCTAATTATTGAGATGTGAGAGTTAATCCCTGTCATGAGGTTCTTATAGAGTTTTTTGTTGCTGCTACTGTTTGTTTGTTTATTTGTTTTTTGTCCTTCTTTTGATTTTTGAGTTGATTTATGTGTGTTTTCAATCTTTTTCCTGTATTCTTGGGATGGGTGTTGATGTTCTTTTTTTTCTTTCTTTTGTGTTTAATACTTCAAGTGTTTCTTATAGAGCTCATCTGGAGGTGGCATAAATTCTTAGGGATTGGATGTCTGGGAAGGATTTTAATTCTCTATCACCAATGAAACTTAGCTAGATAGGTAATTCTTGGCTGAAATCGTTTATCTTTGATAACTTTGATGATTGGACTCCAATCTCTCCTAGCCTGAAGTGTTTTTTGTGGATTAGTCTGCTACTAGTCTAATTGGTCTTCCCTTATACCTACTTTGTGTAAGCAAATTACTATGTGTCCAAGAGTTGGTCTTCTCATTTGTTGTCTTATAGGGGGTTCTCTGAATCTATTGTATTTGAATGGTCACATCTCTGATGAGATGAGGGAAGTTTTCTTGGCTAATTTCATGGAATGTTTGTTTCAGGGTGGTCTTTGTCTCTTTATCTACCTCAGGGATTCCAATTAATTGTAGGTTTGATGTCTTGATATAATTGCTCATCACTTGGAGACTTTGTTTTGTCTTTTGAAGCTTCTTTTCTATGTTTTTAACAGTTTGGGTTAGTTCCATATTTTGGTCCTCAAGCTCTGAGATTCTTTCTTTTGCTTGGTTAATTCTGCTTTTCATGCTTATTGGTTTGTTATTTATTTCATTCACTGTATTTCTTATTGCTGTTATCTCAGTTATCAACTCCTTCATTCTTTCCTCTTGTTTCTCCTCATTTCTATTTATTCTCTCTATTAATATCTGGATATCTGGGTTTGTGGTTTGAGACCAGTCATTCTGGGGGGGGTCTTCATTGTTTGAGTTCTGAAGTTTCTATTTTCAGTTGTTCTCCCAGGGTTCTGTATGAGACCCTTATTCTTACTTTTGGTTTTTTTTTCTGTGTAGGTTTTTCTCCCCCTCCTTTTTTTTTTAAACCTCTTGTTTAATTCTGTTGTTCAGTGATGGGTGATAGCTTTTACTTCTGTTTGTTTAGTCTCCTATTCTTCCTTATGTAGATCCTCTGGCTTTGTTCAATTTTGAAGATGGACTGGGCATGTGGGGCTGTGCTTTTTGCAGTTTTGAGATTTAATTAAGGGGGAGCTGTGATTCAGAAGGTAACTGCAGATCCCAGTATTTGCTGACAGGTCTGTGGGCCCCCCGGAACCCACTTCCCACTGTCTTACAATCTGTCCTTGCAGTGGGGGTATATGTTTGCCCCCTGAAAGCAGCATGAGATAAGAAAAAGGAAAAGGATGGAAAAAGGAAGGAGGAAGAAGAAAGGCAGGTAGAAAGTAAGAGAAGAGGGAAAACAGCAGACATACCAACTAACGAATAAACAGAGAAACAAAGACAGAAAATATAACCAAAAAACCCCCAAACATACAATCATACAAACAAACAAAGCCCGTTGATGTACTTGCCCTCAAAAATGCCCCTACACAAACAGAAAAGCTAAAAAATAAACAAACAAAAAGTATTAAAATAACAGAAAGCAAGCAAGTATGAAAAAAGAAAAACAGAAGGAAAGAGAGAAAAACAAAAACAAAAACAAAAAACAATCAAATGAACAACAAAAGAAAAATAACTTGCCCTGTAACTCCAGGTCCCTTGACTACCACCACTGCGTTAAGAAGTGGCTCTGGGGCCGGACTCGTTGGCTCAGCCTGTAATCCCGTGCCTTGGGAGGCTGAGGTGAGTGAATTGCCTGAGCCCGCGGGTTTGAGACCCGCCTAGGCAACTTGGCGAGACCTCATCTCTGCAATAAATCAAAAATCAGCCTGGCATGGTAGCATGCACCTGTAGTTCCAGCTACTCGGAAGGATCACCAGAGCCCAGCAGGTCGAGGCTGAGGTGGCCGGGAGTGGCCATTGCACTCCAGTCTGGGTGACGGAGTGCGACTCCAACTCAAAAAAAAAAAAAAAAAAGAAGTGGCTTGGGTCTCCAGTCCGTCCCCTCCAATCTCAGTGCAGGCTGATAGGGATGCTCACATTATGGGTCAGATGCCCCAGGACTACTGTGGGAGAAGATGGATCAGATCTGGACTCACCCGACTCACCTGCTGCTGTCACTGACGTCAAGTTTCCCATTCAGATCTGATGTGTTTATGCCTATTCTAGTGTTGGGAAGGTGTCTGTCTCTCTACCCAGAGCTGGGTGGGGCAATGCAGGTCTCTTCCCAGTCCTGGGACAGAGAAGATGGCACTGGTCAGTGTCTCCTCACCAGAGGTGGGACTGGGTTCCAGATTTCAATGTCCTGCCTTCTCCATGGTTCCTGGGGTTCATGCCAGTCTGCTTCTATAGGTGATGGCATGGGCCAAGTGGTGGGGAACAGCTGTTCTCTGCTGCTTCCTCTTAAGAGAGTCTCGAGAATGGCAGATAATCCTGTGCACTGGGGGATCCAATCTCAGGTTGTTGGTGGGTTGCAGCAACCTTTGGAGGAGAGCCCTGGGTGCATGAACCTGAGCCTCCCCTCAGACGAACTTTCACTCATCCACTGACACACACTAATTCATGTAATTAGTCTTCATGGACACTCACTTTTGTGGAGATTCTTGAGGGTCTTCTCTTTATGTGAGCGTCTTGAGGTGGCACAAGGCATTCTATGGTAAGGAAGGTAAATGGGCTGAGCATACTCACTCAGGTCTCTGTTGCCCAGACTGGAATGCAGTAACTTGACCATGGCTCCACAGGCTCAATCTCCCAGGTTCAGGAAATCCTTCCACCTCAGCCTCCTGAATAGCTGGGACTACGGGCACACCAGCATGCTCAGCTAATTTTTAAAAACATTTTGTACAGACGAGGTCTCACTATGCTGCCTGGGCTGGTCTTGAGCTTCTGGGCTCATGTATCTTCCTGCCTCAGTCTCCAAATTGTTGGGATTACAGGAGTGAGCCACCATGCCCACCTCTCTTTCTCTTCTTATGAGACCACCAGTCCCACTCTCATGATAACCCTTCAGCCCATTACCTCATAAATCTATTAATTAATGAATTAGTTCATTCATAAGAGCATAACCCTCATTACCCAATCACTTCTTTAAAGTCACACCTCTCAATACTGCCACATTAGGGATTCAATTTCAACATGATTTTTGGAAGGGACAAATATTCAAAACAAAGTACATATTAGCAATATTAAGTCTCCTAATTTATGAATACAGGATGTCTATTCAGATTTTGAGTTTTTTTAATCAAAGTTTTGTTGGTTTCAATATACAATTCTTACATCTCCTTAGTTAAATTTATTTCTAAGTATTATTTTTGATGCTATTGTAAATAAACTTACTTTTTAATTCCCTTTTAAGACTGTTCATTGCTAGTGTATAGAAATACAACAGATTTTTGGGTAATTGATCTTGTATTCTGAAACTTTACTGAAGTTGTTTGTTAGCTCCAATAATTTTTGTGTGTGCATATGTGTTAATTCTTTAGGGTTTTTCTACATAGGATCATATCATCAACAAATATAATTTTATTTCTTCCTCTCTAATTTGGATGCCTTTTATTTCTCTTTATTGCCTAAAAGACTTGCCTAGAACTTATAGTACAATGTTGTACAGAATTAGCAAATGCAAATCTTTGCTTTGTTCCTGATATGGGGGAAAGCTTTCAATCTTTTACCATTAAGTTTGTTGGCTGTGTTTTTCATAAATCCTGTTATGTTGAGGAAGTTTCTTTTATTTCTAGTTGTTGAGTATTTATAAAAGGGTGTTGAAGTTTTTTTGCAACCTATTTATGTAGTAAATCACCATATGTATGCCACAAGACATTTTTTTGTCAAATTTTTTATGCATCAATTGAGATAACTATATATTTTTTTATTCTATTAGCATGGTGTTTTATACAGTTTTTTTTTTTTTTGTTGTTAGAGTCTCACTCTGTCACCCAGACTGGAGTGGAGTGGCCGCTTCCAGTCACTGCAGCCTCGACCTGCTGGGCTCCCGGGATCCTTCCGCCTTAGCCTTCCAAGTAGCCGGAATTACAGGCTTGTGCTACCACGCCCTGGCTGATTTTTTGATTTATTGTAGAGATGAGGTCTTGCTGCCCAGGCAGATCTCGAACCCGCAGGCTCAGGCAATCCACTCACTTCAGCCTCCCAAAGGCGCGGGATTACAGGCTGAGCCACTGAGCCCAGCTTATACAGATTTTTAAGAAATATTAAACTACAATTGCATTCCTTGAATAAATTCCACTTGATCATGATGGATAATCATCTTAATGTGCTATTGGATTTGATTTGCTATTATTTTGTTTAGAATTTTGCATCTATATTCATAAGGGCTATTGGTTTGCAGCTTTCTTTTCATATTTTTGTCTGACTTTGGTAACAGGATGCTGGCCTCATAAGATAAGTTAAGAAATTTTCCTCTTAAATTTTTGGAAATATTTTGAGAAAGATTGCAGTGAAAACTTCTTGTCCTGAGCTTTTACTGTTGTTGTTGTTGGGAGGTTTCTTATTACTAGTTTAATTTCTTTACTTGTTATAGGTCTATACAGATTTTTTTAATATCTTCTTGAGTCAGTTTTGGTAGTTTGTTTCTAGGAATTTGACCATTTCATTTAAGTTATCTAATTTGTTTGGCATATAATCTTTGTCTTGTAATCTTTTATATTTCTGTAAAGTCTGTATTATGTCCCACTTTAGTCTCTGATTTTAGTAATTTAAAGCTTCTCTCTCTCTCTTTTTCCTGGTCAGTCTAGCAATATGTTTGTCAAATTTATTAATCTTTTCAAAGAACCAACTTTTGGTTTTGTTAATTCTCTGTTTTCTTATTCTCTATTATATTTACCTTTACTCTAATTCTATTATTTCTTCCTCCCACTAGTTTGGGATAAATTACTCTTCTTTTTCTCATTTCTAAAGATGTAAAGTCAGGTTATTGATTTAAGATCTTATTTCTTTAATGTAGGCTCTTAAAGTTATAAATTTCCCTCTGAAAACTGCTTTCACTGCATCCCATACATTTTGGTGTCTTGTGTTTTATTTTCATTTGTCTCAAAGTATTTTCTAATTTTTCTTGTTATTTTTCATTGATCCATTGTTTATTTAAGAGTGTACTGTTTCATTTATGCATTTTTTGTGAAATTTCCAACTTTTCTTCTGTTACTGTTAGTTTCATTTCACTGCATTGGAAAAGATATTTTGTATAATCTTAATCTTTTAAAATGTATTGAGACTTGTTTTGTGGCTTAACTTATAATATATTCTTAAGACTGTTCCAGACATACCTGAAAAAAGTATATATTATGTTGCTGCTGGGTGGAGTGTTCTGATATGTCAATTAGGTCTAATTGGTTTATGTTGTTTTTCAAATTCTTTTTTTTTTCCATTGACCCTCTGCGTCTAGTTGCTCTAGTATTATTATTGAAAGTGGGGACATTGAAGTATCCAACTATTATTGCAGAACTACACATTTCACTCTTCAATTCTGTCAGTTTTTCCTTTATGTATTTTAGAGCACTGTTGTAGATGCATATATGTTTATAATTATTACAATCTTTTGGATTGATTGACAATTTTATCATTATAAAATGTTCTTTCTTGGCTCTAGTAACATTTTTTCCTGTCTTAAAATCTATTTGTCTTATATTAGTGTAATCACTTTGTTCTCTTTTGGTCACTATTTGCATGGGTTGTTTCCTTTTTATTCTTTTATTTTCAATCTCTTTGTTTCTTTGGATCTAAAGAGAGTCTCTTTTAGACAGCATATAGTTGGATCATTTAAAAGCTAAATTCTGCCAGTCTCTGGCTTTTAACTTCAGAGTGTGTTAGTCAGGGTTCTCCAGAGAAACAGAATTAACAAGGTGTGTGTGTGTGTGTGTGTGTGTGTGTGTGTGTGTGTGTGTGTACATATAAATATAATTCTTTTACAGAATTTGCTTAAGTAATTGTGGAGGCTTAGCAAGTCCAATGTTTGGTGGAGTAAGCCCACAGACTGGAAGCTTTGGGAAGAGTTACAGCTTGAGTCCAGAGGCAGTCTGCCAACAGAATTCCTTGCTCAGGAGAGATTAACTTTTGTTCTACTAAGGCCTTCAACTAATTAGATGAGACACACATATATTATAGGAATAATATGCTTTACTCAAAGTCCACTGATTTAAATGCTAATCTCATCCAAAAACATCTTCACTTAAACATCCAGAATAACATTTGACCACATATCTGGGCATTATGGCCCAGCCAATTTGACATATAAAATTAATCATCATAATTCACATCCATCCTTTGCTGATTTGGCATCCGTATTCATTTATTTAAATCATACTTAAAATTCAAATAAAACCAATGACAAGATATTTTTTTTTTGACTTTTAATCTACTTGTATCTTTTTTTTTTATTGTGAAGTTGTGGGGTACAGTTAAGGGTTAGGTATACAGTTGCGTTTCATTCAGGCACCCTGTTGATATAGGATGCTTCCCCATACCCAGACAGATATTTGCTACTGTTAATCCCATCTCCCTCCCCCCACCATAGTTTCCCAGTACGGTCAGTCATTTTCGTATAGTATTCATTGGATGTTTAAGGTCCATTATATGAGTGAGAACATGTGATAGTCGGATCTTTGTTTCTGTGAGAGGTCACTCAGTATTATAGACTCTAGTTCCATCCAGGTTGCTGCAAAATTCATGATTTTGTTCTTTTTTATGACTGCGTAGTATTCTATCATGTATATGTACCACATTTTTTAAATCCAGTCCTCTTTTGATGGGCAGCATGGCTGTTTCCAGGTTCTTGCTATTGTGAACAATGCTGCAATAAACATATGTGTGCAGGTATCTTTTTTATAGAGTGATTTGTGTTCTTCAGGATATATTCCCAGTAGGGGGATTGCAGGGTCATATGGGAGGTTGGTATTTAGAGCTTTTAAGAATCGCCACACTGCTTTCCACAGAGGTTGCACTAGTTTACACTCCCACCAACAGTGTAGAAGTGTTCCCTTTTCACCACACCCTCTCCAGCAGCTGTTATTTTTTGTGTTGTTGATAATTGCCATTCTGACTGGAGTTAGGTGGTATCTCAGTGTGGTTTTGATTTGCATCTCCCTGATGATTAGTGAGGTTGAACATTTCTTCATGCGTCTGTTGGCTGCTCGGATGTTTTCCTTTGTGAAGTGTCTGTTCATATCTTTTGCCCATTTTATAATGGGGTTGTTTGTTTTTTTCTTTTCAGCACGCTTGAGTTCCTTGTAGATCCAGGATGTTAAGCCTTTGTCGGACCTGGAGTTGGCAAATACTTTTTCCAGTCTGTAGGCTGTCTCCCTGCTCTCTTGATGGTTTCTTTGGCTTTGCAGAAGCTTGCAATGACAAGATTATACTTCTGCCTACCATGACATTTTATTCTGTGTACAACTAAAAACATACTAGTAGCCACAATGTGTTTCTTTCACAGAGTAAACCAAAATAGAGTTTCTTAGTTCTCAAAGAGGAAGGAAATCAGCCATGAAGTGTGAGACTCCAGTCTTCATGGGAAACTGCCTTACCTACAACTGTGCTCTGCTGAAACTCAAATGAAGTGGTTCAGGAAAAAAAACTCTAAGTGATTCCTGCAACCAATTTCGGGGAACTCAATTTTCTAGGCACTAAACCCTTGCTCCCAGTTGCTTTCTAGTCACCTTGAGAGGGAATGGGCCCCAAGAGCAAATTCCACTGTGGCAACAGCTCTGCACTGAGGAGGGCTCCTGCAAGAAGACCTGGGGTCAGCTGCATGTTTACATACTGAACACAGACTGCCTGAAGCTAAGGTGGGAAGCTGGGTGGCACTTGTTGCCCTTGTAACCTTTCACTCTCCATGTTATGCCTTGTGTGTAGCCTTTGCACAACATGATAGTGTTATCCTAGTGACTTGGGACGCCTTTCCAATCTCCACTGGGATCGCCAACAGTGCACACAGGTGGAAAGCTTGAGCGCTTCCCCCGACATCCTTCTCAAAGGCTCAAGAGCAACATAAAACTTGGGTAGTCCCCACTGCCCTGTTCATCACCTAGGTTGTCTGGATACTTCCCTTCAGGGCAACAAAGGCTAAGCAGAACGTCTGCAGCCACCCACCATTGCAACTAGCTCTTTCCTACAAGCACCACCTCATGGCTGAGGTCAACAGGCACAGTCCATTACATCTGATATATTACCTCAGCTTTGGGGAAGGTCTGATCCCAGACCCCAGCTAACACCACATCCAAACAACACTGGCCACTCAGGATGCTTGAGCCTGTGTAGGTACTCAGCACAGCAGTGGCACAGCTGGCAATTGAGAAACTCACCATGCCAAGGTTATATATAACCAAGGGAACCCTACAGTACCCATGCCATCCCCTTGCCAATCTCAAATAAGAACTAGTCTACCCAAATTAGAAGGAACCAGAAAAATAATTCTGACATGTTGGGAGCCGGACATGGAGGCCCACTGAGCATTAGGGATCGGGAAGGGCCATTGACCCCAAAACCACTAGGATGTGTTTGGGAGCTGTTTACCCCATTTCCTCCATCCTTTTCCACTTGGCATTGCAACCAGGAAAGGCTTCTGCTGGCTCCAACAGAAAACTCTGAGACTGGAACGTACACAGCTAAACTTAGGAGTCTATTGTTCCCATTTTCCATGGTTTATGGTTTTTGCTTTTAAACAATTTAAGTTTAACTTTAGTCACATTGGGGGCCTTGGGCAGGTCACAGGTTCTCTTGATGTGATTTTAGAAATCTATAGATATAGGTTTTAGGAAATAGTTTATATAGATTGAAGAAAATTTGGGCAACCATTTTATTGTAGAAGTGTGGTTAGTTTAGTTTGATTCAGGGGGGCCAGTGAAGTTTAAATTAGGCCAGCTGGTGTTAGGAGAGTGTAACCATAGCAGCAATTGTTTTAATAGAAACTAGTTTGAATTAGCACAGAATAGTAGAAGTTAATAATTCATTATGGTGGCTTCGGGTTTAGACATTGAGTGATGTTATTTCAAGATGATGTAATTGTAATACAATTAAGGGCACATAAAAAACTGGTTTGGGAAACATTAATCAAGCATAAAAAACAAAAAGACAATTTGTGGTTGTTCTTCCTCATGTTCTTCCTTATGTGTGAAAAAACATTTGCTTGAGAGTGGGGGGTGTCCTTTGTGCACCTGAACCTGTTCATGTGAAAGGCACATGCTACCTTTTGTGTTTTGTGATGGTGACTTTGCAAAATTTAGGGATAAAAGCCCACTGTAATTTGCAATAAATGGATTCTGCTCACTCTGAACAGTAGTCCGTCCCTTTCTTTCTAGTCGCCTACTCCGTCTCACCTCCAGGAACCTCTGAACCTTGCAGGAGCTGGACTCCCATGGGTGGCGCCCAACATGGGGCCTGGAAGGTAAGCTTTCTTCTCTTTTTCAAGATGGATAGGATCTTGCCCAGGGTACTGCAGACCCCTCGGTAGAGACAAGCAGAGTAAGGATGGGTAAGCATAGTTTTTGTAAAGCCAGAGCCGTGATATAATCATGGGCCAGAGCAAATCCAAGGAATGAAAAATGTTTATCAGTATACTAATAAATACTTTGTCTAAACATGTAATTAAGGTCTCTTCTAATGATTTAGCTCATTTTTTGCATTTTGTTCTGGAACAATGTCTGTGGTTTCCTGAAGAAGGTATGGTAAATTTGGATACCTGGGCCAAAGTTGGGGAAAAACTAAAATTGTATTACACACAGCATGGTCCTGAGAAAGTGCTGTCTGATGCTTTTGCTTTGTGGAATTTAATTAAAGATGCTTTAGATCCACAGCATGACTATGTGAAATTTCCTTCCAAAAAACCACTGACGATGATGATGATGAGAAAACTTTCCTTTTTGCCAGTGTTTCAGCACCTCCTTTATATGATGACAAATTATCTTCACAGGGTAAAGCTGAGTTAGAGGATAAAACAGCGAAATACCATAAACAAAAATATCCTGATGATAACACTAATACACTTTTTTTCAAAGCTCCCCTTCCTAAGGTAGAGGTAAAAAAATCAGATTCTGTGCCCGGTTGTGTTCCCCCCTTTCTAATTGGTATGCAGAACACTTGAGCAGAGGCAGAGAAGGAAGGAGATTTCAGTCTATCAGCATTTTTTCCAGTGCTTTATTCCACCAAGACTGACGGAGTAGACACAGCTCAGTGGGAACCCCTGCCGAACAAATTGGTAAAAAAACTAAAAGAGGCATATTCACAGTATGGTCCTTTGGCTCCTTATACATTTACTATTTTGGATCAGTTTGCTACTCAGTGGATGACTGCCCCTGATTGGTAGCAATTGGCTAAGAGTTGTCTATCCAGAGGAGCCTATTTACTGTAGAGAACAGAATATGAGGGCCAAGTTCAAATTCATATGACTCAAAATCAAAATCGTCAGTCAGGTACATTTGGTATTGTTAAAGATATGCTTACAGAAACTGGGCTATATGCTACAAATACTAGCCAAGTGATATTACCTAGAGAAGTCCTGATTCAGATAAATCACTGTGCTGTCATTGCCTGGAAAAAATTGCCTGCTGATTCTACTCAAACCCCCTCCTTGTCTAAAATAAAACAAAAAGCAGATGATAACTATGAGGATTTTATGTCCAGACTGACCACCGCTGACAACTGGATAATTTTTAGTGAAAAAGCAGCAGAAATTTTAATTAAACAGTTGACTTAAAAATGCTAATAACACTGGTAGGCCTTGATTAGACCAGTAAAAAAAAATGGACAAATAACTGATTATGTTAGACTGTGTATGGATGTAAGTCTGGCTTTTGTATAAGGCATGGCTATAGCCACCGCCTTAAAAGGAAAAACCTTTTCTCAAATTGTTCAAGGTATGTGGGGTGGTATCAAGCAAAAGAATATCTCATTACAGTCTTACATTAACTGTGGTCAAGTCAGACACATTAGCAAACATTGTCCTGCTAAGCAAGGTATGACTAGTTTACAAGACACACCGTCGCCACCTACTGGGGCTACTCGACTAAAAACACTGTGTTCTAAATGTCAAAAAGGCTATCAATGGACAAAAGAGTGTCAGTCTAAATTTCAAAAAAATGCCACTCCCTTGATTCAACAAGTCATCCTGGTTCAGGAAAATGACCAGAGGGGCCAGTACCGGCCCTAGATAACAACAGGGGCAGCCTCCACCATAAACCCATTCATTCCTTTTGTTCCATTGCAGAGCTCATCCGAGCCACCCCAGGGCGCACAGGACTGAACCTCTGTTCCTCCACCACAACAATATTAACTCCAGATGTTCTGGTAACCCCAATTCCCATGGGAGTTGAGGGCTTTCTCCCGGAGGGAATAGTGGGTGTGATATTAGGCAGAAGTTCCTTGTCCCTGCAAGGAATTTCCGTTATTTCTGGAATGGTGGATTCAGATTACACAGGGAAAATCCAGGTGCTTGTCATTCCCCCTAATAAAACTGTACAGTATAACAAAGGTCGGGAAATAGCCCAGTTGCTGCTCCTGCCTTACCATGAAGCAGGTAAAACTTTAACACTTGCCTGGGGTGACTCTGGATTTGGTTCTAACACTGTTGCTTTTTGGATTCAGGAGGTTACAAATTTCAGACCTCTAAAAGATTTATATATACAAGGAGTTAAAATTAAAGGCTTGTTAGACACAGGAGCCGATGTTTCCTGTATTGCTGAGAAGGATTGGCCTGTTTCATGGTTGACTCAAATGGCTCCTTCAGGACTTATAGACATTAGTTGAGCACCCTCAGTGGCTAAAAGTTCTCAAATTTTAAATTGGACAGACAATGAGACTTCAGGAACTTTCTGCCCATATGTTAGTCCATCTATCCACTTTACATTTTGGGGAAGAGACATTCTCACTCAAATTGACACACTTTTATAAAGCCCTAACGACAAATTTTCAACACAAATGCTATAAATGGGCTATGATCCCTTTAAGAGACTTGGTAAAGACAGACAGGAAATGCAGAAACCTGTCCAAGTTAATGAAAAGACAAACCGAGCTGGCACTGGCTATTCAAATTTATCCTAGGGGCCATTGTTCCTAAAATTGCCGACCTTATTACCTGAAAAGATGACAAACCGGTTTGGGCAGAGCAATGGCCCATGCCCTCAGAAAAACTTAAGACAGCTAAAAAACTAGTTCAACAACAATTAGAGGCTGGTCATACAGAGCCTTCTACCGGCCCTTGGAACACTCCTATTTTGGTCATTAAGAAAAAATCTGGTAAATGGAGACTTTTACAGGATTTAAGAGCTATTAATGCTACTATAAAAGCCATGGGAGTGTTACAGCCTGGATTGCTATCCCCAGCCACTATACCTGTTAACTTTAATATTAAAGTCATTAATTTTCAGGATTGTTTCTTTACTATACCTTTAAGCCCAGAGGATTGTAAACGATTTGCATTCAGTTTACCTTCCAAAAATTTAAAACAATATTTTCAAAGATTTCAATGAAAAATTCTGCCACAAGGAATAAAAAACAGTCCTACCTCGTGTCAGAAGTATGTGGATGCTGCCTTGCGAGGTATTAAAAGCCAATATCCTAAACTCTATTTAATCCATTATATGGATGATATTTTGCTGGCTCACGAAAATCGTGCCCTTTTACATAATATTCTTAATAAAATTGTGACTACTTTAATTGATTGTGTGTTCTTCCTTATGTATAAAAAACATTTACTTGAGAGTGGGGGGTGTCCTTTGTGCACCTAAACCTGTTCATGTAAAAGACACATGCTACCTTTTGTGTTTTGTGATGGTGACTTTGCAAAATTTAGGGATAAAAGCCCACTGTAATTTACAATAAATGGCTTCTGCTCACTCTAAACAATAGTCCAGTCCCTTTCTTTCTAGTCGCCTAGTCTGTCTCACCTCCAGAAACCTCTAAACCTTGCAGGAGGTGGACTCCTGCACAGACAATATTAAGAAACAGAGTTCTTCAACACCCCCAAAGACCACACTAATTCCTTAGCAATGGACCCTAACCAAAATGAAATCTTGGAGATAGTTGAAAATCAGCATTAAAACAAAACAAAATAAAAAAACCCAACTATTCAGGACATGAATGAAAAATTCTCCAAGGAGATGGATACCTAAAAAAAAGCAACATTAACAAAAAACAAACAAGCTGAACTTCTGGAAATGAAAGTCTAATTAGAGAAGTGCAAAATTCAGTGGAAAATTTCAACAGTAGACTAGAACAAGTAAAAGGAAGGATCTCAGAACTTGAAAACAAGGCTTACAAATTAACCCAATCAGACAATAAAAAAAAAAAATCAAGAGAATGGAACAAAGTCTCCAAGAAATATGGGAAATGGGATTATGTAAAACATCCAAATCTAAGAATCATAGTTGTTCCTGATGAAGAAAACAGCAGGTTTGGAAAGCTATTCGAGGGAATAATTGAGGAATACTTTACTTGCCTTGCCAGAGATGTAAACATCCAGATGTAAGAAGATCAAAGACATGGATAAAGGACTTTGGCAAAGTCTCAGGGTACAAAATAAATGTGCAAAAGACAGTTGCATTCTTATACACCAACAACAAACAGGCAGTCAACCAAATAAAAAGCACAATCCAGTCACAATAGACACACACACACACACACACACACACACACACACACACACACGAAATATCTTGACATATTCCTAACCAGGGAAGTGAAAGACCTTTACAATGAAAACTACAAAACACTGCTCAAAGAAGTCAAAGATGACACAAACAAATGGAAAAATATTCTATGCTCATGGATAGGAAAAATCAACATTGTTAAGATGTCCATCCAACCAAAGGCAATCTGCAGATTCAATGTGATACCCATTAAATTACCAATATCATTCTTCTCAGACCTAGATACAATAGAGAAATTCATATGGAGACATAAACAACCATGAGTAGCCAAAGCAATCCTTAGCAAAAGAAACAAAGTGGGAGGTATCACATATCCAAACTTTAAACTTTATTTTAAGGCTACAATAATCAAAATAACCTGGTATCTGTACCAGAACAGGCACATAGACCAATGGAACAGGATAGAGATTCTGGAAGCAAAGCCTCAATTCTCAACCAACTCATCTTTGACAAAGCCTCCAAAAACAACTCTGGGGAGAGGAGAACCTATTCAGTAAATGGTGCTGGGAAACCTGGCAGACCACATGCAGAAGAATGAAACAGCACTTCTACTTATCACCATACACAAAAATCAACTCCAAATGGATCAAAGACCGAAACGTAAAACCTCAAATGTTAAAAATCTTAGAAAATGCAGGAAATACCCTTATGGAAATTGGACTAGGCAACCAATTCCTGATCAAAACCCCAGATGTCCATGCCATAAAAGATGAGATAGACAAATGGGACCTCATGAAACTGAAAATCTTCTGCAAAGCAAAAGAAACCATCAAGAGAGAGGGGAGATAGACCACAGAATGGGAACAAATATTTGCCAACTGTATATCTGACAAATGCTTAACATCCAGGATCTACAAGGAACAGAAATGTGCCAAAAGGAAAAACGACAATCAGCCCATTAAAAAAGTAGACAAAAGACATGAATAGATACTTCTCAAAAGCAGACATACAAGCAGCCAATAGGCATATGAAAAAACGCTCAGTCTCACTAATCATCAGAGAAACGCAAATCAAAACCACATTGAGATACCACCTAACTCCAGTAAGAATGGCCATCATTAATAACTCAAAAAACAACAGATGCTGGTGAGGATGTGGAGAAAAGGGAACACTTCTGCATTGCTGGTGGGAATGCAAACTAGTTCAACCTCTATGGAAAACAGTGTGGCAATTCCTAAAAGAACTAGAAATTGACCTTCCATATGACCTAGAAATTCCCCTTCTGGGAATATACCTGGAGGAAATTAAGTCATTCTACAAAAAAGACACCTGCACACGCATGTTTATTGCAGCACTATTCACAATAGCAAAAACATGGAACCAACCATGCTGCCCATTGACACTAGATTGGATTAAAAAATAAAGTTATATATATACATGATGAAATATTGCACAGCCATAAAGAAGAACAACATTATGGACTTTGCAGCAACTTGGATGGATTTAGAGTCTATCATACTCAGTGATTTATTACAGAAGCAAAGAACTGAGTACCACATGTTCTCACTCATAAGTGAACCCTGAACATTTGCCATAATACAATAAGAAAGGGATTGGCAGTAGTGGGACACTGCTGGGGGAGAAAGGGGGGACATATAACATCAATAAGGGTACCTGATTTCAAACCAGGCGAAGTGGGGACCAAAGAGAGGCCTACACTTTACCTGCATGATGACCACTTATATCTCTAATTCTGAATTGTACCCCAGATCTTTTTTTTTTTTAAAGAATGCCAAAGAACTTCTGGAAGATTCATTGCAAAAAAGGTCATTCCCAAGGCATATAGTCATCAGATTATGCAAAGTTAATGTGAAGGAAATAATTCTAAGAGCAGTGAGACAATATTATCAAATAACTTACAAAGGCAAACCTTTCAGATTAACAGCCAACTTCTCAGCAGAAATCCTATAAACCAGAGTGGATTGGGATCCTATCTTTAATCTCCTCAAGCAGAGTAACAGTCAGACAAGGATTTTGTATTCTGCAAAACTAAGTCTCATAAATGAAGGAGAAATAAAGTTGTTCTCAGACAAATGAAGACTGAGGGAATCTTTCACTACTAGACCAGCTCTACAAGAAATACTCAGGGGAGCTCTACATATTGAAACAAAGGGTCAAAATACACCAGCAGAAAAACACTGGAAATCATAAAACTCAAAGGGCTCATAGAATATCAACATGAGATAGAGAGAGAGAGAGAGAGAGAGAGAGAGAGAGCAACAGATAACAACTAACATGATGAATGAAATAGTACTTTACATATCATTATTAACCCTGAATTTAATTGGTCTCAATGCCCCTCTTAAAAGATATAGACTGGAAGAGTGAATAAAAAGGACAATCTAAATATCTGCCGGATTCAAGAGACACACTTAACACACAAAGGCTACTATAGACTCAAGGTAAAGGCGTGGGAAAAAATTCCACACAAACAGAAACCAAAAAAGAGCAGTAGTCATTCTCATATAAGATAAAACAGACTTTAAGTTAACAACAGTAGAAAAAGACAAAGAAAAATGTTATATAATGATAAAAAGATCATCAGTTCAACAAGAAGATATAGCAATTTTTAAAATATATATGCATAATATATATATATAACCAGAGCTCCAAGCTTTATAAAAAAAGTCTACTAGACTAAGAAAAGAGATAGAAAGCAATACAATAACAGTGGGAGACTTCAACATTCCACTGACAGCAATAGATCATCAGAGCAGAAAGTCAGCAAAGAAACACTGGCTTTAAACTGGACTCTAGAGCAAATGGTCCTAAAAGACATCTACATCTACAGAATATTCCACCTGCAAACTACAGAAACTATGTTTCTGTACATAGAACATTCTCTAAGCACATAGAACATTCTCTAAGATAGACCATATGACAGGCCACAAATCAAGTCTCAATAAATTTTAAAAAATTGAAATCACATCAAGCACCTTCTCAGGCTACAGTGGAATAACAATAGAAATGAACTCCATGAAGACCTGGCAAAACCAAACAAACACATGAGAATTAAACATTTTTTTCCTAAGTTATCTTTGGGTCAACAATGAAATCAAGATGAAAATTAAAAAATTTATTGAAATTAATGACAACAACACAAGTTATCAAAACCTTTGGCCACAATCAAAGCTGTGTTCAGAGAAAAATTTGTAGTGCTTAAGGCCTACATTAATAAAACTGAAAGATCACATAGTGGCAACCTAATGTCACACCTTAAGTGACTGGAAGAACATGAACAAACAAAACACAAAGCTAGCAGAAGAAAAAAAAATAATGAAGATCAGAGAAGAAATGAAATTGAAGTCAAAAAATAAAATAAAATAAAATAAGCATCAGTGAATCAAAAAGTTGATTCTCTGAAGAGATAAACAAAATTGATAGACCACTAGCTAGGTTAATTAAGAAATGAAGAGAAAAGATTCAAATTAGCTCAATCAGAAATGAAAATGGAGACATTAAAATGGAAGTACAAAAGATTATCTGAGATTATTATGATCACTTCTATATAAAAAACTAGGTAATCTAGAGGAAATGGTTAAACTTTTGGAAACATGTAACACCACAACCTTGAATCAGAAAGAAATAGATATCCTAAAAAACTAATAATGAGTAGTGAGATTGAAATTGTAATTAAAAGTCTCCCAACAACAACAAAAAAAGTCCAGGACCTAATGGACCTACTGCCAAATTCTACCAGACTTTCAAAGAAGAACTGGTACCAATCCTACTGAAGCTATTCTAGAAAACTGAAAAGGTGGGAATTCTCCCCAACTCATTCTACAAAGCCAGGAAAAGACACAATACAAGAAAACTACAGACCAATATCCCTGATGAACATAGACACAAAAATCCTCAACAAAATACTGCAAGTTGAATTCAACAACACATAAAAAAATATATACCATGATCAAGTTAGTTTTATTCTATGCAAGGGTGGTTCAACATATGTAATATTATCCACAACATAAACAGAATTAAAACCAAAATCCATATGACCATTTCAATAGATCAGAACAAGCATTTGACAAAATCTAGCATCCCTTCATGATAAAAAGCCCTCAGCAAAATAGGCATAGAGGACGCATTCCTCAAAATAACAAAAGTTATATACAATACACCCACAACGAATGTCATCCCGAACAGAGAAAAGTTGAGCACATTCTCCCTCATAATTGCTACAAAGCAAAGATGCCCACTTTTGCCACTCCTATTCAACATAATACTGGAAGTCCTAGCAAGAGCACTAGGGAAAGCAAAAGAAATAAGGTATCCAAATTGGAAAAGAAAAAATCAAGCTATCTCTGTATGCCAATGTTATAATTCTATACCTAGAGAATCCTAAGGACTCCACCAAAAGACTTCTGGACTCGATAAATGAATCTGGTAAAGTTTCAGGATACAAAATCAACACACACACACACACACACACACACACACACACACACACACACACACACACACATCAACAGCACTGCTATAAACCGATAGCAACCAGTATCAACCTAATACCAAAGGCAGGAATAATCAAGGATCAAGGATCAAAAATCTGAGGATCAAGTCAAGAACTCAATTTCATTTACAGTAGCATTCAAAAAGCTAAAATACGTAGGAATATATTTAACCAAGGAGGTGAATGAACTCTACAAGGAGAACTACAAAGCCCTGATGAAAGAAGTTGTAAAGGACACAAACAAATGGAGAAACACACCATGCTCATGGATTGGAAGAATCAACATTGTCAAAAATGATCATATTACCCAAAGTAATCTACAGATTCAACACAATCCCTATCAAACAACCAATGTCATTTTTCTTTTTTTTTGAGTTGGAGTCTCACTCTGTCGCCCAGACTGGAGTGCAGTGGCCGCTCCCACCGCAGCCTCAACCTGCTGGGCTCCGGCGATCCTTCCGCCTCAGCCTTCCAAGTAGCTGGAATTACAGGCATGCGCTACCATGCCCGGCTGATTTTTTGATTTATTGTAGAGATGAGGTCTCGCTGCCTAGGCGGGTCTTGAACCTGATCGCGGGGCGATCCACTCACCTCAGCCTCCCAAAGGCGCGGGTTACAGGCTGAGCCACCGAGCCCGGCTGTCATTTTTCACAGAATTAGAAAAATACCCCCCGAATTCATATGATACCAAAATAGAGCCCAAATAACCAAAGCAATCCTAAGCAAAAAGAACAAAACTGGAGGCACTACATTGCCTGACTTCAAGCTATACTTCAGGGCTATAGTAATCAAAACAGTATGGTACTGGTACAAGAGCAGATACATGGACCAATGAAACAGAATAGAAAATGCAGAATTAAACCCAAATATCTACAACTGACTGACCTTCGACAAAGCTGACAAAAACATACACTGGATACACTGGGAAAAGGACATCCTGTTCAAGAGTGGTGCTTGGAAAATTGGATAGCTACATGCAGAAAAATGAAACTTGATCCCTATCTCTTCCCACATGCAAAGATTAACTCGAGATGGATTAAAGACTTAAATGTCAGACCTGAAACCATAAAATTTCTAGAAGAAAACTTAGGAAAAACTCTTCTGGACATCAGTTTATGCAAAGAATTTATGGCTAAAACTTCAAAAGCAGATGCAACCAGAACAAAAATAAGCAAGTGGGGATTTAATTAAACTAAAAAGCCTCTGCACTGCAAGAGAAATCATCAACAGAACAAATAGGAAACCTACGGAATGGAAAAAATATTCATAAACTATACGTCTGTCAAAGGACTAATATCCAGAGTCTACAAAGAACTCAAACAAATCTACAAGAAAAAAGCAAAACCCCATTAAAAAGTGGGCAAACAACATGAACAGACATCTCTCAAAAGAAGATATACAAATGGTCAGCAAACATATGAACAGAGAAGAGACTCTGGTGTCTCCTGGTGGAAGCAATTCTCTTTTGGGAACTAAGACCTCCAGGCCAGCAGAGCATAATGTCACAGAAACAGGAAGAACAAATTTGCTAGTAGGCTACTAGGAGTAATAGTGAGTGGTACCACTCCATTTCTATTCCTTGATTCCTGGACCTGTGAATCCTGGCTATGAAAGAAACAGCACCATATATTAGGTGTTGATTCAGAGTACATACAGCCTCCTGAAGAACCCTGACTCAACCAAACTGATGCATAACATTAACTGCCACTGAGAATATAATCAATTTACATTTAAAGTTATTACTGATAAGAAAGAAGCTACTTTTTTCATCTTGCTACTTGTACTCTATATGGCTTACTTTTTTGTTCCTCATTTTCCCCATTATTATCTTATTTTGTGTTTAATTTTTCTAGTGCCTTGTTTTTATTCTCTTTTAGTTTCCTCATCTGTATATTTTAAAATTATTTTCTTACTGGTTACTCTGAGTATTACAATTAATATCTCACTTTTATAAGTTGGAATTATAGTTGGAATTATAGGTTCTATAGTATATAAAATTCTGCTCCTATATTGCTCTCTCCTCCCCTGTTATAGCTGTTATTAACATAAATTTCATCTTCTTACATTGTATACCTGTTAATTTATTTGTAAATATTATTTTGAAAATTTGTCTTTAAAATAATACTTTAAAAAGAGTAGTTATAATTTCAAAATAGAATAATACTATCTTTTATATTTACTTGTATAGAAATAATTATCCCTCCTGGCATTTTTTATTTTTTAATTTTTTTCGTTTGGCTTTGAGTTTCTTTCTTTCTTTTTTGAATTGGAGTCTCACTCTCTCACCCAGGCTGGAGTGCAGTGGCACACTCATGGCCACCCCAGCATTGACCTGCTGGACTCTGATGATCCTTCCGCCTCAGCCTTCTAAGTAACCAGAACTACAGGCATGTGCTACCATGTTTGGCTAATTTGTTTATTTATTTATTGTAGAGACAAGGTCTTGCCAAGTTGCTCAGGCTGGTCTTGAACCCATGGACTCAGGCAATCCACTCACCTCGGCCTGGTATTATAGACTGAGCCACTGAGTCCAGCCTGCTTTGAGTTTCTTCACAGTGTCCTTTCAGCCTGAAAAATTAGCATTTCTTGTACATCTGTTAGTAATGAACTCTCTCGGATTTTATCTGTGAATGTCTTGATTTCTCCTTAATTATCAGGAGTAGTTTTTCTAGATATACAATTTTTTGTTAACAGTTTTTTTTTGTTTTAGTACTTTGTGTCATCTTACTGCTTTCTGGCCTACCTGGTTTCTGATGAGTAATAGGCTGTTAATTTAATTGAGGATCTCTTGTACATGGTGAGTCTCTCCTTTCTTCGATATTCCTTCTTGATCTTTTGAGCAGTTTGATTACATAATTCCATGTGGATTCCTGAGTTTATTTTACTTGAAGTTTGTTGAACTTCTTGGATGTGTAGATCTATGTATCTCACTGAATTAGGATACTTCAGTCATTATTTCTTCAAATAGTTTTTCTCCCCCTTTTGCTTTTCTCCTGTCTCTGGGACTTCCATTATGCATATGTTGGTATGCTTTATGGTGTCCCAAAGGTCTTATAGGCTCTATTCATTTTTTAAAATGTTTCCACATGAGGCCAGATCTACTTATTTTTCTTCATTGTTTTTCTTTTCCACCCCTCAGATGGGATAACCTGAATTGACTTATCTTTCTGTTCATTAATTTTTGTCACCCGCCTATTGAAATCTGCTGTTGAACTCATCTAATAAACTTTTTAAAGTATTTTAATTTTCAACATCAAAACTTCTATTTTATTTATTTTTATAATTTTTACCTCTTTATTAATAGTCTCTATTTGTTTAAACATTGTCCTCTTGGTTCCCTTTATTTCTTTGTACATGATTTCCTTTAGCTCCTTGAGCATATTTAAGAGTTTAATTCTATTGTCTAGTAAATCTAATGTTTGGCCTTCCTCAAGGATGGTTTCATTAATTTTTAAAATTGTGAATGAGCCATATTCTCTTGTTTCTTTGCATGACTATTTTTTGGTCAAAAACTAGTCATTAAGAATGCCACTGCACTCCAGTCTGGGTGAGAGTGAGACTCCAACTCAAAAAAAAAAAAAAAAAGAATATCATAATGTGGTAACTCTGGAAGTCAGCTTTAGAATTTGTTGCTGCTACTTATTGTGGGATGTGATTGTTTGTTTAGTGATTTCGCTAAGTTATTTTTGTAAAGATAGTATTCTTTTTTGTATGTGGTCACTTAAGTCTGTGTGTGTCTGTTGTAATCTCTTCTTATAAGAACACCAGTCATGTTAGACTAGAGCCCAACCTAATGGCCCATTTAACCTTAATTACCTCTTTACAGATGCCATCTCCAAATACAACCATATTTTGAGATACTTGGACTTAGGACTTCAACATACGAATTTTTAGAGAGGTATAATTTAGCCTATAATAACCACCTCAGAGGGGAAGAGGAAGTTCATTTTCCCCCTGTGTTCTCCAATGACACTGCAGGAGGACTAGGATTTTTTTCTCTTCCTTCTTCCAAAAAGTCCTTGATTCCCATTCAGTCTTCTCTGACATTACCTGGTGGGGAGGAGGATTGTGGTTGGGGTAACTTATTGTAATCTTTTAAGGGGAATTGTGTGGCCATGGGTGTGCCACTGCACTCTAGCCTGGGCAACAGAGTGAGACTCCAACTCAAAAAAAAGGGGAGGGGGCGTGGATTGTGGTTGGGGTAACTCATTATAAACTTTTTATAATTTCATGACAACGTTTTGGTTATCTAGGTTTCTCGTGTGGACTTGTGCATGGGTGTAGTGGTACCACATTTTTTTTTCCTGTGGTGCTTGGCTGGTGTGGATGGGTTATTGTCTAAAAGTTTTCTGTCTTGTTAAGCAGCTCCTTTCCTGATCTTTTGACTAGAGACAGCAGGCTTTTGTTGTCTGTGCCTGTTGGCATAAATATATGCCAGAGACAGGAGGAAATCAGTCACAGAATGGCTTTCCTGTACCAAATGTCACAGCTCAGTTGAGGTATCCTTCTCCTTTAGCTACAATGCCAACTCTTTCTGGATTCTGATAATCATCCTTCCCATATCTCTCTAGGTCTATAGTTGTAATGGTTCCTCATCATTTCTAGCCCTGGTATGCACTACTATTCTTTATTTTCCTTAAATGTACCCACTTTGTTAAATGTGGTCCCTTTACTAAACACTCTTTAGTTGTCCCATTGAAGTGCTTCATCAGTATCTTACCAGAAAACTGACCAATCAACCACATGGCCATATTCTAGCCAAAGGAGATGTTGGCAAAGTGTCACAGGGAATCTTCTGTGAACTTTCCTTACATGTTACTTCTTTGTTACTTCTTCCTTCCTCCTGCCTGGTACATGATGCTGCCATCCATCTTGAATAAGGAGGACAAAGGTCTCCCCCTAGGGTGGCAATGTTATGAGCTGGAGGGAGCCCATGTCTTTGAGGATTTTGTGGAGAATAGGTGCTGTGCCAGCCTAGAGCTGATGTCAACACATAGTGACTGTGTGATATTGGGCAAATTACTTAATCTTTTTGGATCTTAGTTTCCTTACCTGTGAAGAGGCTTTAATAGTAGTTACTGCACAGGCTTACTAAGAAGATAAAATGAGATGATTTATAAATAAGTGCTTAGCAAATGCATGCAAACAAAAGAGGTTCAATAAATATTGGTGATTTTGCCTTTAATGAAAACTCCAAACTTGTATACACCTGCAGAGATGTACAGCCCATATTTACTTTCACCAAGAGAATAATAACACCTTAGATTTGCAGTTTGCAAAGCATTTTGACATTCATTATCATATTTAATCCATACAACACCTCTGTGAGGAAAGAAGCAGCTCAGCATGACCATTCTTTTTTCCCCACTATGGGGAAAGGAAGAACCACAGAGAAGGAAATAACTTGCAGAAGGATACTTACCTGACTAGTTAGCCGATAAGTAACAGAACCAGGCCTAGAATTTCCGACCTCTGCAGGAGAGATATAGGCAATTGAATACACTTACTGGGGAATCTTGTTATGTTGTCTGTTTACATGATCAAAAAAAAGTTCTATGGTAAAATATCATCTCAGACAGCAGATTATATTAGGGGCATGTTTGCAAATTGTTCCCTGAGGGAACTTCTTGTGGCACAATCAGTATGAGGGCATTTGGAGGATCTGGGACATGAAAAGGATGGGTGAAGTCCATGAACAAATAGAATTAAATTAGGAGAAACCCTCAGAATCTGTGGCGCTTGGTGTAAAGATGTCCATATGGCTATAATCAGTTTTCTTACTAGTGGAGAACTTAGGAGAAAAGAGTAGAGAAACTAGAACATTGTGATTAGAAGCTACAGAGGGATGTTCACACACTTACAGTATGAGCCAGGCAATACCTGTTTTTCAGACCACAGGGATAAGCTGGCACATGAACTGGGCAGCATAGGAGCTCTCTGTGTGCCAGTCTGATAAGTAGTTCAAACGCCAATACCCTAGAACTGTGCACTCTTGGAGAGATGCTTACCAATTAATTTTGGATGGAAATTTGCAACTGACTGTGATCAATTAGCAGTTAGGAATTAGGGGGAGAGGGTTTTAGGTGGTACTTCACTAATTGTCCCTAGAGTAGCCTTTCCTTACTAAAATATCCAGAAGCTGTGGAAAGAGATGAAAATTCTTTGCCACAGAGGAAGCTGGGACTGTGAACAGCCCAATGGCTGAGTCAGGGAAAGCTTGTTGCTAATGATAGGGCTGGTAGAACTGGCTGGAGAACCAACCACTGACCTTCTGCAGCTGAGTCTGCCAGAGGCTACTACACTACTGGGCAGATGGAACCACTAATTCAGGAGCATCCATCTGGTGGGGGCCTCAGCAAGGTCTGGCTTCTGGTTATCTTCATCTGCTCCCCGCCACCCCAACTCAGTGACTGGTGCACACCATCTGCACAGATTTTGGGCTCAACTTCTCTTCCTGCCCCCCTCCTTGCCCACAACACATTTACCCCTGTGCCAATGTCAAGCACGAACTCACTTTCTATGTCACAGATGAAAAAGAAGCCATGAGATGGAGATCCCTCAACTTTATGTATCAAACCCACAAACCCACACTTCCTCCATTCTTACCTATTATGGAGGGGTATGCTCTATTGACTGTCTAGGTTAAAGGCTCTTAATATTAGTATAAACAAATTAATCAATCTTTTGTGTTTTCCACCTTTAAAAAAAATCCTTCCCTATCAACATTCTCCTAAATCATCTTCTCATAGTCCTAAAATTTACTTTTTGATATTTAAGCCCTTGATCCATCTTGAGTTGATTTTTATATATGCTGTGAGGTATATTCATATTTTTCTATGTCCATTTTTTTTATTGAGTTCTTTTTACTGAATGATTTCTGTCATCACTGGTCTGCTGTACCACCTGTTTCATTGACCAAAGTTGCCCATAAGGATGACAGGATTCTGTTCTCTGTGTATTCCACTAATAATTTTATCTACCTCTAAACTACTTCCATGTAATAGTCATTGCCATAATTTTTTAATAAGTCTCTGGTCTCTGTTTTTCTTAAGAAATGCTTTGGCAATTTCTTCTCCATTTGCCCTTCAGAATTAAGTGATAAATAAAAAATGTTTTCATGAAAATAAAAATCTGTTGAGATTTTGATTGGAATTAAAATGAACTTATAGATCAATTTGGGAGTGTTGGCACCTTTATAAAATTATAATATAATAATATTTGAACATAATACACTTCTTCATTAATTTGAGTCTTTAAAAATATATTAATAAATTTATCTAATTTTCCTCATAGAGGAAGCTACCCAGAATTGTGAATTTTTTCCATAGTGAAGGCAAATAAATATTGGTTGTCTTTATCAATAGAAAGCTGAGCATAAGTCTATTACAGTTAAGAATTTGGCTTCAGGTAGGCATGAAGCCACTTGGGTTAGGCCCTACTGGGAAGCAAACCTATTGTACTTGTTCATAGATCTTAGACAAATCTATATCCTCAATTGTTAGGCTTTTAAACAGGTGAAACAGGTATTGCAGGAATTATTACAAAATCCTTTTTCTATTAAGCTTTTTGTAATTGGCTTAAGAGCTTCCTTGGCTTCAGTTTTAGTGGAGTATTGAGGAAATTTAGGTAAAAGTTTAGAAGAATCCATTTGAAATCTTATGGCTCTGCTCCAGTTAGTTTTTTTCATGCACATAGAGTTTTGGACCTTAGGAATTCTGAGAGACATGACTAATTCTTCAGTTGTTTCTTTGAATTATACCCAGTGTAAGTATTTTAGTATGATTACCAGCTACAACTTCTGGGACTTCTGAAAATAATACTTCTGCAGTGCATTTAGTTGGCAGCTTCACTTGCAAACTTGATCCTTTCCTGTTAAATGTGCAGGAGTTGTGTCACAGAGAAGAAAGGAATATTTTTCTGAGAATGGTCTCAAGGTAGCAGTTACCAGTTGAGACATGGGAAAAGACTTAGGTTTGTTAGAAATTCCCACTATTTGAGTGATTTTGTTATTCCAAAGAAATATGATGTTCTATGGTAGTGGGATTAATGGAAGGTAGACTGACACTCATGTCAACAAGAAAGCTAAATTGTTGTCGATATAGTATATTTATACATCATTCCCCTCAGCGTTTAGATGAAAGACAGGGAATTGTTGGGTTCAAATGTCTCTCTCAATTGCAACACAATTGCACAGACTTTGATCAGTTGTTTTCTGTTTCTTAACCAATGTGTGACACTGTTTTTCCCAATGACTCTCCTGCCTGAAATGTCTACAGGTGTCCTTATTTATGGGCTCTTGATTCTCAGGGAAGCAGAGAGCTTTTTGTCTTTGTTTTTGTTTTGGGGACTATTTGTTTAATTGGGACAGCCAGAAGTTGTTTTCATTTCTAGACTGTTTACTTTCTAGGGCTTTCTGAAAATGTTAAGCCACATGTTGGAGATCTTCTAAATTGGCAATTTCCCATTCCAATTTATTTTTCAGACCAAGTTTCCTATTTCAGATGTGAGTCTACTATTTGTAAAAAGAGAAGACAAAGATTCTTTTACTTCAGTTGCTGGGTCTCTCACACGTATTGTCTAAAATTTCCTAAAGTCTAATTTTAAGGTCTTTTATTGAGACATCTTTATTTTATTTACAGTTTTGATTTTTTGTCTAATCTTCTCTTAAGAGAAATACTTCAATAACGGCCATACGTAGGCCATTTTTTATTTTTCTTGTCCTCTCAAGGCCAATGTTTTGAGTTGTGTACTGCTGAATTATTTAAATCCTCTCTGACCTTTCTCATCATGTTGCTTTCGGCCATCTTCCCCCTCTGAGGGGCTTACAATTAAGGACACTAGTGTGTATGGATCTGGTGGCCTACGGTAGTTAAGTAGCTAACAAAATCCTTAATTCACAGAACATTTTTGTCTGTCTTCCAAGGTTTTTGTAATCCTTCATCATAGCCCTAAACTCAAGTTAAGTTTGACTTCTGGATTAGCCTTTTTGGCTAGCAATTTTGAGGAGATATTGTGAAATGTTATTTTTCCTAAGAAAAACACTGTGAAAGGGTAGGTCATTAGGAGGTCAAGAGAAGCAGCTAAAAGAATAGCAGAGGTATAACTGGGTGTCTATGTGAAGGTAATTTGGGACAGATAGAAAAAGAGGTGCAAGGAGGATAGGTTTCAGAAGGTTTAAGTGAAAGTGAATGCTTTTTGTTGGTTTTGCCAAAGTCCTTTAGAAAAGTGACCTTAAAATCAATGTTTTATTTTGAGGACTTAACTAACCACTAAACATCTGTCTTTTTTTCTAGAGCTCTTCTTAAATATATTGTTATTTTAAACTTTTTGTAGACTTCATTTTTTTCAGAGCAGTTTTAGACATACAGTACAATTGAGAGCAACGTATAGAGATTTTTCATATAGCTCCTGCCCTCACAAGTGAATAACCCACTCCATTATCACTATTCCCCCCCAGAGTGGTAGGATTTGTTACAACCAGTGAACATACATAGACACATAACTGTCACCCAAAGACCACTGTTTACATTAGGGTTTGCTCTTGGTGCTATACATGGTATGGGTTTGGAAAATGCATAGTAAGGTGTGTTCATCATTATAGTGCCATACAAGTAGTTTCACCTCTCCCTCCTTCCAACCCCAGGCAATCTCTCATCATTTTGATGTATTATAGTTAACGTGTTAGAAATTCTTATAGTTGAGTTGGGTAGGGCATGTGTCTTGATGATGCCCCTCCCCCTGCTCCTTCTGGTGGTAGGAAAGGGAAGTGAGCCTGACTTTCAGATGGGGATGGTGGCAGGTGGGTGTGGGTAGCGGGAGGGAAGGAGCAGGGAAGAGGCTTCTGGCCACCGAGACAAGAGTGTCACCGAGGTGCTGGACCAGTGGGTCAAGCAGTTGAAAGGAATATAATAGCTTGATGAGTTGAGAACAGAAAGGCTAAGGAAATTGTAACAAATGACTCATATGGGAGAATTCCATTGCCCTGTTACCATCTGTAGAGGTATCCATGATCAATTCTATGTTCTTATGGGACTTATATGGAAAATTATAAAGTACAAACTATCTATTTTGGAATTGCTTTGGGCCAAAGAGGAAAGCTCAGAAAAGTACCACTGACCCGTCTCTCTCTCTCTCTCTCTCCACCCCCCTCCCCGCCCCCACCTCCCTCTTCCATCTTTCTCTCTCTCACTTGTTCTCTTCTGTTAGGTTCATTTGCAACAGATTTGCCAGAAAGTAGAAAATGAAGGGATGAGTCAGGGGTCTGAATTTTGTTAAAATAGGAGTTTACTAAATAAATTAATAAATTCAAGCTCACTAAAATTGAGACTATAGCAAAGCTGAAGTTTGCCCATCAACCCTGGTCATGCAGTAAATGTGAACATCCCCTTTCTCTCGAGGACCTAGCCCACGGTTAGAAGGCATTATCTGTAAGAACAAAGAGTGGTGTTACTTTTCCTAGAATAAAAACCTCTTCTACTTTCAGATGCCCTTTAAAACTTCCACAAAGAAAACTGGGTGCTCTTCACCAATCTGAATGTCTCTCTGTGTTACTTAAGAGACATAGGCAGGGAAGGAGTTTCCCAGAGGACAACACTCGCCTGCGATCCTCCAGCTTGGCTGCACAGTAGAATCACTTGGCGAGAACTAAAAAATCACTGTGCTGTGCCCAGGCCCCAGCACAGAATCTCTGAGATGGGATCTACAAATCAATTTTTATTTAAAATTTTTTTTTCTTTTTGTACAGTAGAATCACCTGGCGAGAACTAAAAAATCCCTGTGCTGTGCCCAGGCCCCAACACAGAATCTCTGGGATGGGGGTCTATATATCAGTTTTCATTTAAAACAAAATTTTTTTTATAATTAATCAGTATTTTTTATTATGGTTTTGTGGGGTACAGTTAAGGGTTAGGTGTACAGTTACGTTTCATTCAGGCACCCTGTTGATAAGAGGTGTTTTCCCAGCCCCAGACAGATATTTGCTACTGTTAATCCCATCCCCCTCCCCCCCCATAGTTTCCCAGTACCGTCAGTCATTTTCTTATAGTATTACATTGTATGTTCAAAGTCCATTATATGAGTGAGAACATGTGATATTCTGATCTTTGTTTCTGTGAGAGGTCACTCAGCATTATAGACTCTAGTTCCATCCAGGTTGCTGCGAAATTCATGATTTTGTTCTTTTTTATGGCTGCGTAGTATTCCATCATGTATATGTACCACATTTTTTAAATCCAGTCCTCTTTTGATGGGCAGCATGGTTGTTTCCAGGTTCTTGCTATTGTGAACAACGCTGCGATAAACATATGTGTGCAGGTATCTTTTTTATAGAGTGATTTGTGTTCTTCAGGGTATATGCCCAGTAGGGGGATTGCAGGGTCATATGGAAGGTCAATTTTTAGAGCTTTTAGGAATCGCCACACTGCTTTCCATAGAGGTTGCACTAGTTTACACTCCCACCAACAGTGTAGAAGTGTTCCCTTTTCACCACACCCTCTCCAGCAGCTGTTATTTTTTGTGTTGTTGATAATTGCCATTCTGACTGGAGTTAGGTGGTATCTCAGTGTGGTTTTGATTTGCATCTCCCTGATGATTAGTGAGGTTGAGCATTTCTTCATGCGTTTGTTGGCTGCTCGGATGTCTTCTTTTGTGAAGTGTCTGTTCATATCTTTTGCCCATTTTATAATGGGGTTGTTTGTTTTCTTCTTTTCAGTACATTTCAGTTCCTTGTAGATCCAGGATGTTAAGCCTTTGTCGGACCTGGAGTTGGCAAATACTTTTTCCCAGTCTGTAGGCTGTCTCCCTGCTCTCTTGATGGTTTCTTTGGCTTTGCAGAAGCTTGTCAGTTTAATAAGGTCCCATTTGTCTATCTTCTCTCTTAAGTCCTGTGGGTTTCGGGTTTTGTTCAGGAATTGGATGCCAGTTCCGATTTCCATGAGAGTATTTCCTTCCTTTTCTAAGGTTCTTATGGTTTGAGGTTTTATATTTAGGTCTCTGATCCATTTGGAGTTAACCTTTGTGCATGGGGATAGATAGGGGTCCTGTTTCAATCTTCTGCATGTGGTCAGCCAGTTTTCCCAGCACCATTTACTAAATAGGTTCTCCTCTCCCCATTGGTAGGTGGTGGGGGCTTTGTCGAAGATGAATTGGTTGAGGAATTGAGGTTTTGCTTCTGGAATCTCAATTCTGTTCCATTGATCTATATGGCTGTTCCTGTACCAATACCAAGTTGTTTTGATGATTGTAGCTTTATAGTAAAGTTTGAAGTCTGGTAATGTGATACCACCTGCTTTGGTTTTTTTTTTGCTGAGGATTGTTCTGGCTATTCTTGGATGTTTAACAAATTTTTTTTTTGAGACAGGATCTCACTCTGTCAACCAGGCGGAGTGCAGGAGCATGATCATAGCTCACCTCATCCTCAACTTCCTGGACTCAAGCAATCCTCCTGTCTCAGCCTCCCGAGTAGAAGAGACAACAGGCATGAGCCACTGCTTCCAGCCTTTCAGTTTTAATTAGAAAACAGTGCCCAGATTCTTGATACTCAAAATACGGCCCTCAAACCAGCAGCCCAGTGTCATTTGGGCATTTGTTAGAAGTGCAAATTCTCAGACCCGTCTAGACTCACTGAGTTAGAAATCAAAAGCTCAGAAGGTGGTGTTCAGCAACCTATGACTTAAAGTTTTATTTTTTCACTGTGGTGAAATATACATAATATTTATCATTTTAACTATTCATAAGTGTAACATTAAGTGGCATTAAAGACCATTGCCACTATCTACACCCAAAACTTTTTTGTCACCCTCAACAAAAAACTCTGTACCCATAAATAATAATCTCCCTACCCCCTCGCCCCTCCTCTTAACCTCTGGTCTACATTCTGACTCTACACATTTGCCCATTCTTGGTCCCTCTTATAAATGAAATGATACAATATTTATCTTTCTGTGTCTGGCTTATTTCACTGAACATAATGTTCCCAAGATTCACTCGTATTGTAGCATACATAAAAATTTCATTCCTTTTTTACGGCTGAATAAAAAGCAACCTGTGTTTTAACAAGCACTCCAAGTAATTCTGATGTATGTTCTGAGAACCACTGATCTAAGAGTAATGCTTCTCAAATTTCACTGTACAAACCAAGCATGTTGGCATGCACTTGTGGTCCCAGTTACACGGAAGGCCGAGGCAGGAGGATCGCTTGAGCCCAAGAGTTTGAAGTTACGGTGAGCCAAGAACACACCACTGCATTCCAGTCTGAGTGACAGGATGAGACCCCCTTCTTTAAAAATTAAAAAAAATTACTGCACATGAGAATATCTTGAGAATCTTGTTAAAATGCAGCTCTAATTTATTTGCTGACTTATTAGCTGATTTATTCTTGAAGCCCAAGATTCTGCATTTTTGACAAGCTATGTGTGGATAGGGTTGAAAAGCACCATCTTGAGGCATCACAGCAGTGCCCAGCTCACCCTGGACTAACATGCGTGAGAGGCAATCTCATTATAGCATGGAGTGAAGTGGAGCCTAGGGTCTATTTCTGCCTTGTGGATCAGAAGACAAAGACTTTGGATTCCCTGACTCGGCCTCCCTGGCCTGGGGAAGGCTGGAATCTGGGAACTTGTTAGGGAGCTTGTTAAATACTGCACTGTAAAGGACAGTCTGATGGATCTGTAGTCACTGCCTTGAGACTTCCCGCCAGTTTCTGAGATGTATGGCTGGGAAAGTGCCCATTCGTGCTAAGAGAAGTGAGGAGAGGTGAGGCTGGCTGAGTCGTGGGGAGTGAGGTGTCAGAGTTGGGGTGGATACCGCCTGACCCTGGAGACAGGCTGAGGCTGGCCTGTGGCATCACGGCAGGGGCCCCTGAGTTTGGTGGGAGGGCAGGCTCCTCTGCCTTCCTTCTCGACTGATTGACTCTGATGTGGCACAGGGAAGCAGGGAGTGAGAGAAGAAAGATGGGATCCAGGGCCACTGGATTGAAATAATGCCAGATTTGTATTTTCAAAGCAATGGGAATCGCCTCTGGGTGAATCCAATCACAGAATATCCTCAGCCCATCACTGTTTAACCTAAGGATATTCCCACAAGAAGAAATCACCACTTACCACCACCAGCTGCTCTAGTTTGACCTGCCCCCTCCGATGACGCAAGCTGTCACTTGCGTGTGGTCTTGGGGTTATAAACAGAAACAAAATGGTTGGGAGTAATTGTTTGGAGCTGTATCTGTTTGCAAGTAGGGCTGCTACCCTACTCCATGCTACCCATGGGAGCAAAGGAGTGAAGTGCACAATAAGGAAATGATGGTGCATTCATGTGATGAAATGCTTAGGAGCCACTGAAAATAAATGTGGTTTAAAAGAATTTTAAATGACATTGCAAATACAGGGAGTGCCAACAAATGTATGCACATTTTAAGAGATGTTACCTATGTATTACTTTAGAAGTTGAATTAAATTATAGTTGTAATGTGTAGTATGATATTTTCTCAACTGTGCTTCCCTCATTTTCTTTGACTGTCCCACCTGTTGCATGGTGATGCTAGCATTCATTTGATTCACGCCATCTTTTAAAATCTGTATACATTTTTTGGCACCCCCGTATGTTCATGTCTGTGAAGGAAACAAAGTCTCAAATAACACCATCTCTCCATATCCTTAAGAAATGGCTCCAGGACCCCCAAAGTTACCAAAATCCAAGACGCTCAAGTCCTTGATATAAAATGGTGTAGTATTTGCATATAATCTACGCACATCCTCCCATGTACTTTAAATCATCTCTTGATTACTTATAATACCTAATACAATGTAAATGCTATGTAAATAGTTGTTATACTGTATTATTTTAAAATTTTGCATTTTTAAAATTGTTGCATTATTTTTATTTTTCCTAAATACTTTCCATCTGAGGTTGGTTGAATCCACGGAAGTGGAATATGGATGGGAGGGCTGGATGGATATGCACATATACATATAAAGGTGAGTATACATACATATTCTTTGTATGGATTTTAAACAATGCACATAGATATGATAGGAAATATACTAAAATTAATGATTATCACTGGGTAGTAAGAGAGTCATTGATTTAAATTTCTCTGTCATGTTTGTATTTTCTATCTCTTTTATAATGATCATATTACATTTACTGACCTCCAAAAAAACTATATTGTAGGAGAATGACCAATAGTTTTTACCCATTTTTAGTCCTACAGAATATCAGACTGTGCTTTTGCATGTGGTATTATTTTAAATACTCTATTTTCGTCTAAACTCTCCAAAGGTTCCCCCTCTCACAGAGGAAAATCACAATAGTTGACAGAACCTTGATGACAATTCTGACCTGTTCTCCACTATTCCTCTTTCCCCCAGTCCAACCAGGTCTTGATCCACATCAAGCACACTATGGTATTCTCCTGTCTCAGGGCCTTAGCACTGGCTGTGCCTGGGCCAATGGTGCTTAAACGCTCAATGTCTGTTGAGTTGGCACCTTCAGGACTTCTAAATGATTTTCTCAGCATAGCTTTAAGTGGAGATGTTGCTTAAAATCTCCAACTTCCATGACATTTTACATTATCTTCCTATTTTTGCTTTTCTTGTTAACGTGTCCCTATTTAACACTGGGTATATTTTATTCCTCTATGTCTTTATTGCCTCTCTCATCCATTACATTGTGGACCCCAATGGATCAGAGATGTTTATATCTGTTTTCACTCGTATATCTCCAGAGCATTCTTTTTTTTTTCTTCCAGATTTCTATATTCTTTATTATAATCTTATGGTACCGCCATCGTATATGCAATCTATTGTTGTCCAAAATGTCATTATACAGCAATTGACTGTACATGAATATTCACAGAAGCTTTATTTATAATAGCCAAGAAATTGGGAACAGCTCATCTATAGGAGAATGGCTCAACAAACTGTGGTATAGTCATATGATAGAGAACTATTTACTCCCTCAAAAAGGAACAAGCTAATGTTCATGTAGCTAATGTTCACGCAGCAACATGGATGATCCCCAAACCATTATGTTAGGTAAAAGAAGTCTTGCACAAATGAATTAAACTGCTTGATCACACATATATAATACTGTAGAATATTAAAAACTAATTTACAGTGTAAACGGTAAAACCGAAAGACAGTGGTTGCTTCTCAGGTTCTTGAGGGCAGTGGAAGAATAGCCTTCTCATTGGCTGTGGTCTTCCATTCTTGGATTCCATAACCTGTTGTTCACACAACTGCTACACTGATTTTTTAAAGTTAATAAATAATCATGTCATTTATCTGCTTAAAAAACTTCAATGGCTTCTTATCAGCTAAATAATTCAACATTATTGGTGCTCCAGAGCATTCTAAGAACAATGCCTGGCACCGAATTTTGAAAATTAGTTGCTGAATGAATGAATGACAAAACATAATATGTTATTTTTAGCCTACAAATACCATAAAAGGTTAGAAAGCTTGTAAATATCTCCCAATTCTACTAACAAATCAAATCGAAACCACTCACAGCCAAGGCACTTACTGCCACTTAAGGATAGTATCCCATAGTCGCTTCTGCTGTTTCAGTGGTTTATAGATTTAATTTTCAGGAACTATGAATATACAGCAGTGCCAGGAATATCATATTATTTGGTGGGTATGTTCAAAGAAAAGGCAGTTAAGTTTTGGAATTGCATTATGGCATGTAAGTCAGCAGTGGATAATGACTTGCTAGAAACCAGTCTAGAGAAAGCTATAAATATCAGTAAATCATTGATTTATTTAACATGTATTCACTAAGCATCTATTATGTGATGGGACCTGGGTATACGTAGAGACCAAGACATCACTCCTTCCCTGATGCAGTGCTCAGTCTAGCAGGGGGTACAGGTTAGTAATAATAAGGCAGTGAGATTATGGAAGCACAGGCAACCTCCTTGGGTTCCCTCTCATATGGGAGCTTTTCTATCCTCTCAATAAATCCTGCTTTCTCCAAAAAAAAAAGAGAGAGAGAGAGATTATGGAAGCACAAAGGAAGGACAGCTAACCCAGACTTGGGACAGGAGGGTTGGGGAAGATTTCCTGGTGGAGGTAATATTTGAGAAAGAGGAAAAGGAAAATGTCAGGTAAACAAGGGTGAGGAGGTAGGGATAAAGAAAGGGCTGAACAAGACTGTTCCAGGAAGGACCTGGAAGGTCAAGTTCCTTCTGAAGAGCTGAAAAGCCAATGTGATTTGAGTAAGGACTGTAACAACCCATGTCCTGAATCCAGTCAATTCTCATGACCTCCATTCACCCTAAAGCAAGCCATCATTTCTTTCTCTTTTTTTTGAGTTGGAGTCTCACTCTGTCGCCCAGACTGGAGGGCAGTGGCTGCTCCCCGCCACCGCAGCCTCGCCTGCTGGGCTCCGGCGATCCTTCTGCCTCAGCCTTTCGAGTAGCCGGAGTTACAGGCATGCACTACCATGCCCGGCTACCAAAAAGTAAACTTTTTGGTTTACTGTTGAGATGAGGTCTCACTGCCCAGGGGGGTCTCGAACCCGCAGGCTCAGGCAATCCACTCACCTCAGCCTCCCAAAGTGCGGGATTACAGGCTGAGCCACCGAGCCCGGCTAAGCCATCATTTCTAACAGGACAAATGCAGCATCTTCCTAACTGGACTCTGCTTCTCCTCTTTATCTTATCAATATTACAAAAGAAAAAAGCAGCCCCTGACAGCAGAGAGCTGGTCTGGCATTGCCAGTGGGTCGTGGTGTCTCTATGATCTGGCCTGGCTGTCACAGCTGGGCCTTTGGTGCTCTGTTCAACATAAACATGTCATAAAACTCCAACACAAGCAAGGCCACTCTGTGACCATGATAAATCAAGACAAAAACAAGGCCACTCTGTATCATGTCTGGACAGAGACAAAAACATAAACATTGTCCAAACCACAAAAATGACCAAACAGCCTTCAACGGGTTACTGTATGGCCAGTCCCAGCTTTGACCTCATTCTGTTCCTCTCATCATTAAGATGAGATTTATTAAGAGATCCAGTCACAGAATTACCTGTTTTCTGACAGCATCTAAGAGCAAACTCCACTTTCTTGAACCTTCTCCAGAATCACCTAACATGAGACCAAATCCTATAATTTCCAGTACCCTCTTGCTGAGATATCCCAGAGTTCACAAGATATATGTTCTCTCTTAATACGAGTCAATAAACCCAACTATTTAACCATAGGTGTGTTCCTGATGACCTTAGCTGGAGGACATCGACAATATGCAAATCAGGTTAAGACACTTTTCTACTCAAAACTCTTCAATGGCTTTTTATGACTCTCAGGGTAAAAATCAAACTCCTTTCCAAAGCTGACCTCATGTGGCTCTTCCAACCTCTCAGACCTCACTCATTCACTCCACGAGTATTATTGAGAAAACTTTTCCCAACACAGGTATATTGCAGACTTCTGTGTGAAAAGTGGGTTGGAGAAAGAAGTCAGGGCAAGACATAGGGAGACTAGGTACAAGGTTCATTTAGCATCATGAAGCAATTGGATTGGAACTGGGGACGAATAAGAGTAAAAAATAATGCCCCGATTTCTGATTTGGGTTACACGGCGACGCAGTGTCATTTGCTGGGAAAGGGAATGTATGTTAACAAGAATTCCAGAAAAGGCAGTCTAGGCACTGCCTAGAGCATCTTATTTGCTAAAGAGGGTTCTTTCTAAAATATCTTGAGAAGGGGGCTCACCAAACCTTGGGATTATTGCAGGATTTCTTCACTGTCTTTGGCCTGTGGCTGGTGCCTGTCGCTGCAAGAAATTGTTTGAATAATGTACCTATTGCAGGTTCTAGTTTATGTAAGGGAGACACATTTCAGTGGAGTCAGTAACATATTTCTTATGGCCTTCTGGGCTTAAATAAAATGATGATTAGAGTAATTCAGGGTCCATGAAGTAGTGCAGAAACAGCTGCCTTCTGCCATTGCTCTCATTGGTAACTCATTTTCTTTTTATAATGGGTTCCACATATATGAACTAAGTGAGAATGTGCTGCTCATGTTCAGAGAAACCCGTAAATGACTTGCTTTTGTGTTGCAACTCTCAGATGTAAATTATTCAGTATTCATTGCTTGTAGGGTTTAAAGAGAAACTAAATTTATTTTGATTCCGCCACCCTTCATTCTGGGGCATGCTTTAAGGATTCCATCACAGAAACTTTGCAGAGTTGACTAATTGCGTGTTTTGCATATTTATAAACACTTTCTTATTTATTAATGGGCCATTTCTGAGATAAAATTAGCACTTTATGCACATCACTGCCATTTCTCAAAGGCACTGTGACTCGTGCCTGCAGATCTGAGATTGGAGCACACACAGTGACAGCAGGGTGATTGTCTTCCAGGTACATCCCCCAGCAAGGGGCAAGAGCTGCCCAGATGCAATTTATCAGACTGGCTCTCTAGAGCTGCGCTGCCAATACAGTTTATTAAAATTTAAATTAATTAAGTTAAATCCAATGAAAAATCTAGTTCCTCAATCATACTAGCCACATCCCAAGTGCTCAATAGCCAGATGTGACCAGTGGCAGTTCCGTCATTGCAGGAGCTTCTTTCGGATGATGGTGCTACTCTGGACTGTGTTGATGCTGGGGTCCGTTTGTAGCTCCCTGTACTGACAGAATCTGGTCCTTGTCAGCTGATTAACCAGAAAGGCTGTGGGGGCAAGGTGTGCCTGGTCATATTTCAAACCCTGAATATGTACATATTTCGATTACTTCCTACCACCTCTACTTGGTCCTATTATATCAACTCTGACCTGGATTTACTACACTGCTTTCTAACTGGTCTCCCAGCTTCCATCCTTGGCTCCCACAATCTTTTCTCCACAAAATAGCCAGAGTGATCCTGCTCACAACCTTCCACGGGTATTGTGTTTCAGAGTGAAAGCTAGAGTCCTTACAATGACCTTCAAGGCTCTACGCGTCTGACTCCCCAGATGAGTCTCTGACTCATCTCTTGCTATATCCTCTGGTTTTCTCCTCTCCAGTCAAGCTGGCTTTAGGCATGCTCCCTCTGCCCTTGCTAACTCCTCTGCCCAAACTACTCTTCTCTTAGGTGTCTGTATGTCTTGTTCCCTCACTTCCTTCAGGTCTTTGCTCAAAGCCTTTCCCTGGCTACTCCATCTAAAATTCCAACCCTCCTTTGGAATTTCTTATCCCCTTCTCTGCTTCCTTCACGTGTCTGTGTACCACATATTTTACTTCTTAGTTGTTTATCTTCTGATTCCTCCACTAATGTAAGCTCCACTGGGTAGGTTTTTCTGTTTTGCTCACTGATGTGCCTAGTGCTCAGAATAGTGCCCAGCACATAGTAAGCATTCAATAAATACTTGTTGAATGCATGAATGGATCTTGCAATTTAAGTGCCCACAGGAAGAGGAGGATGCAGGGAGTGAAGGGACATAGTGTGTTTTTGGAGAGCGTAAGAGGTTCTGCTTCATTCTGGAGGTGAGACTTTAGGCAGGTCACCTAATTTCTCTGAGTTTGCTTCCTTATCTGTTAAATGAAATTAGAATACCTGCCTTGAAGGATTATCATTAGATTTAATTGGGGGTGGCCCTGCCATAGAGCCTGAACACAATAATATTAATCCAGGAGCTGTGAAATTCAGCCCAAGGGTCGTCTCCACTTATGAGTGCCTGTGTGAAAACCACGCCCATGTTTGTCTCACTGTGCATTTTAAAATGTCATGTTGTTATTTTAATAGCAGAAAAATACTATATATACAAAATGTGGAATATCTAGATGATGACCTTATAGCTAAGTCTGGCAACGAGGTTTCAGATCTCATCTTTACAAGGGTTTTTAAATGTGGAAGGCACCAATATTGATATTCTATGAATGAAAGTTTTACAGAAATTCAAATAGAGAAAAGCAGTGGGAGAATCAAGTCATGTTGTAGAACATCGAAGGCATAAGTCTGCAAAACTCAGAAAGAGCTTGAGCCATAGTAGACAGGCTTACATGCACATTTCAAGAGGAATTTAGTTTCAGCAAAGTAATGTAATCTTTAGAGTCTATCATGTTGAGTTAATTTATTTTGAATTTTATTGCACTTATATGAGTCCTATTGCTTACAGAGCTTATACCTGGTTTTATGTTTGTACATATTGAGGAGTGCATCATATTTAGGAGAGTCCCAGCAGAAAAACAGAAACCCTAAATATTTGAAACAAAGCAACCCAACACAGGTAAGTGGTTACACAGGTGCTGGAATCACTGATGGTGAGACACTCAGGAGACTGGCAACAGTAGGAAGTCACCATGCCCCTGAGTTGGAGGGACAAAGGCAGCAGGTAGTGTCTCTAGAGCCCAGCAGCTGGGGCCACCAGGCTGACGCAGAGACAGTGAAGAGCCTGTTTGGGAGAGCTGGAGCCTTGCAGGAGACATGGCTGTCTCCAGACGAGCTGCCCGAGGCTGGCAGAGGGGAGAAGAAAAACTCTAGCTTCGCCTTTCTCCCTGACCTCTATTTCTTCGGTAATGCCTGCATTGGTGGAATCCCCTGAAAGCGAACTGACTGGAGACGAAAATGTAGCCTCCAGGAACCAGATCCTTTTCACTGCACTGTACACACACACATGTACCCAGGTGACAGAGCAGAGCAGGGACAGGCTGAAGAATGCATATAGGGGCAAAGTCACCAAAGGCTAGCACTTTGTGATTACATGGATACATAGCTGGTCCTCTGACATCCATATTCTTCCAGACCAACTTTGTATAGCAGCCCCTTGATTGGGTGGGCTCGGCACACCTCCAGCGGCAGGATGGGCTCTGAATGGCGTAGATACCTAAACTAAGCACGGTTTTGCCACTCCTTCTTGACGCGGTGATTGGCTACATAAGTGATGGTGGCCTAAGATAACCAGATGTTCCTCAGGCCTCAGTGACTGGTTTGGTTTAGGGATAGGCAGCCAGGTTCTGCCATCTGAACCCTCAAATGCTCCGAGCAGCCATGTTGAAGCAGGGTCAGAACAAACCGGAAGGGAGAAGGGCTGTGCTGAATCACAGAAAAGGGAGTCAGAGACTTTTCTGCACAGTTCTGAAAGCCATTGTACCCCAAGGGTCTTCATTTGTTTTAACCCCATAAGTCCCCCTTCTTGTTCAAGCCGGTTTGAACTGGATTTTCAGTTGCAAAGATCACAGTAATAAAAAAAAGAACAAGGTTGGGGGGTCCAAAAGAAAATGGTATGTTAAGGGAGCTGCACATTTTATTCAAGCTTGGGAAACACTGGTAACTCCCCCACAGCTCCACATCTTCAGTTTCACCACCAGGGATGACCACTAATACTGCATAAAGTGTGGGACTTGGAGGTCTTTGGAGAAGCTGCGGAGCTTGCAAGGCTTCTGCAGCAACTCCAAGATGCATGCTGGTTTCAAATCAGGAGTAGAAATACTTGGTGAAGTGAGGATCTTCCAGAGAGCTAGCTGAAGGTGGACAAAACAAAATGCATGGAGAGTTGAGGCTAAACCTTAGCAATGTGGTCCCAAAGGTGGGCTAATGCAAGAGAAAAATGGGGCACTGCCACCACGTGACCATTCTCTGTTTAGGTGGAAACATCAATTGCTCAAAACTTTAACAGGTTAAAGAAATGATCTCACTTAATAGCGGGTCACACTGTTGTTCAATTTATTGGTTAAAACATCTGCCCTGAAATTCCCGAAAAGAAAGTCCTGTTGAAACAACTCCCTGCTGCCACAGGAGGCAATAGGTCCTGTGTAATACCTGATGGAAACCATTAGGTTCACCACAAGGAAAGGGAAGGCGAGTGGGTCTAAGCATTTCTGAGGCTTCTTCCCTCTGCCAGTTTTTGGTAGCAAAAGATTCTAAAATCCTCTGAAAATCCTGAATAGGGTACTTTGGATTTCTGCAGACTGTTATTCAAATAGGAGAAGTGATTAGCCTGGGTCCTTTTTCTCCTCCCGAGTTAACTTGTGGGCAGAAGTCAACATGGGGCAAGGGAATTTAGCATGCACCTTCCCCAGTCCCTCTGGTCCCCTATGGCTCATCTACTAGTGATAATAGAGGATGTGTACTAGAATGCACTGCTTCAGGTTGGCCAGGCTGGACTACTTACTGAAAAGAGTGGTTCTTTCTGAATCCTTCTACAGTGGTTTGCCATGAGCCATTTGGGTTTCGCTTTGATCTCTTCACAAGAGTAGGCAGAAGTGTTTCCACTCCTCCCTGATCTGGGTGCTGGAGCAGATGGAAATTTGGTGGGGACAGAGGAGCAGAGAGGCAGTGCTGATGTTTCCTTGGTGCAGGCATTTCAGGGAGGGTTTTCATGGAATACTGTCTTGAGGATTTGGAGTCTCCTGGGCGTCAGGGCAGCAGTGTTGCCTCTGACCTGCCCAGAGCACTCTCCACCAGGAAGTTTTACATTTGGAGCTATCTCTGAAACCGCCATCACTTCCAGCATTTGATTTTAATAGTTCAGGAAGCAATTTTAGGGCGACCTGCGTCTAACCGCTGATGTATTCATCAAGTGTGGTATCAGCCAAAGTTATTTTTTTTTCTTTCTTTCTCATGGTAGCTAGGGACAGCAGGTTAATAGGTGATGTGACTTGGGCAAAGTTTACAGGACTTTCAGCTACATGTTTTTCAGTCTCTGGCTCTGGAATTCCCAACACATTGTTATGGATTCTCAAACTCTTCCTTAGTCTCTCTTTGAGCATGGAATCATCTCATTTCTGAGGCGCAGGAAAAAAAATTATTGACTATATGAAAGGTTCTTCAGAAAATCTCAGATCACAGAAGTCTGCTGAGTTCACTCATACTGATCAAGACTCTTGACATCATTCAGAATGATTTTTTGAACTTATCATGAGATCCAGCAACTCAGCCATGACATAGGGATGGTCAGCACATGATTATCACTCTTGGCACTGGAAACAGCAGTCTTCAAGCTGCTCTACTATTACATTAGGAAAGACAGTCTATTCTTTCTTCTGTGTGGTTATTTTAGTGAAACTGAGCAATGCAATATTTTTGAACTCCCAACCTTTTCATGTTTTAACTCTCCTTATATCTCTCTTTCCTCTCTCTCCTATTGAGATGACCAGGCCTTTCTGCATCCATTGTCCCAGGGACAAGGACATGGACAGGTTTTAAAGCCAAACACAGAGGAGTTTCCTGGCCGTTCTTCTCCCAAAGCTGAAAATCCTAGGAAAATGGAGAGACCTGCCTGGTAGACAAAACGTTTGGGAGAAATACAAGAAGGAGTAGAGCTTCTCCTTCTCAGTCTAGAAAATACATGGTTAGGCTTGGAGAAAGAAAGAGAGGTGAAGGGAAACACAGAATGTCTGGGAGGTCCTAACTCTGTGCCCTTCCTTCCCCTAGGGAGACAGCAAGTCTGAAAGGGTAATGCAGAGTCCATGAAGATAGGCAGCACTATGAAGATGTCTATATTCCACTGAGACAAGAAAGACCAGAGGGATCTCAGGGCACCACACATGGTGTGGAAAAGCGTAGTAGGTTGTAGGACCTGAGGAAGTAGACTAGCAGGAGGGGCGTCTCCACGAGCACTTGCAGGGACAGATGCTATGAAGACAAAATGTGGCAAGAATGGGGACTGTCTGCAGGGACAAATGAATTAGGCCCATACAGGGGACTTTTCTTCCTGTCCCACCACCAGATGCCTACCAGATGCCTTGCCAAGGAGCCCCATAGACTGACTCTATGCTGGCCAAAGCTGGGGGTGCCCTCAAATGGTATTACATCTGAACTGTCTCGGCTGCTAGCACATTCTGTGTGGCTGTGTGAACTACATAAAAATATGTCTTCTGAATGGTCAGATGCCAAAATGATGCAACTTTCCAGGTTGATTCAACCCTATGCTGGGTGAGTGGTTTAGCATGTAGGATGCAGGCTGAATTTCAGCTCCCACAGAAGCCCTCAGTGAGCAGGACTTAAACTGTACCGCCAAACGTGAGGCCCTCTGTGAATCTAAGGCTCATGCCCTCCAACTGTGACTTTAGATTACCTATAACTATGCGTAAATGAACATTTCTTGCCCAATAAGAGTGGGTGATTCAGTGATGTCTCAGAAATACAATGGGCTAGAAATCGGAAGATTTGCTCCTGGAAATGCCATTTGTTCTCAGCGTGGTTCAGCACTGAACTCTGAAGCCTTGTTTTCCTCATCTGTTAAGTGGAGAGAAGAGCTCTTGCTTTTCCTTGCATGGCTATAATATAATAAAATATAATGAGCAGAGATACTCATGAGCCTGCCCTGGGAGTAAAGACTGGGGCTGAGCCACTAAAGTTCAAGAAGCCATTGAAGAAGGTGAGATGATAGTGTGAGCCCTTTTGAGCAAGATGTGAAGGTCAAGGGCCAAAAACTATGCATTTGTGGCAGACTATGAGACTGGAGCTGGGAAAGAAGAGAGGCCCAGGGCTGCATGGTGACCTCGGGGCGGGCCCAGGGGAGGCCTACAGGGTGTCCTCCAGAGTACTGTGAGCAGAAGTTAAGTTTCTTCTAGGTTAGATGAAATCTGGGACCACCATCATTTAGGTATTGGTATAGATTGGCCCAGTTTGGGCCAGGTGGCTTGTCATGAGTGACTGCAGGGTTAGAGTGTTGAGTCAGGAGCCCAACTGTAACAGTCTAGGACCCGTCAGGAGACCGAAACCACACAGCAGATTAAACACAGGAAGTCTAATATAAAGAGTGATTATGACACAAGAGTAACTACAAGGTATGAGAAAACCTGACATGGCTGCCTGGGGCTGAGGATGCCTACCTAAGGAAGGACAAGCTTGGTAGAGGTTAGGGTCTCATTGCAGAAGGGGTAGTTGGCTATTGGGAAGCAATGGAGTGTGCAGGTTTGGTCAGGCTGGACTTGGTCTGGCATTGCTGGGCAAGCAATAGGCCACCCTCTGGAGTGCAGAGTGGGGGACATCCACCAATGGCTGGGTGTGCAGGGGAGATCAGGTGCTGGTGGGACGAAGCCTTCGGAACATGTGACTGGTTTCCATGTTGAGGGGCTGCAGAAGATCAGCAGGCAAGGCTGCAGATGCAGGGGATTGCAGAAGGATGGGAGGGTACGAGGAGGTGGGGAATGCAGGCTCATTAGATGCACTCACACCACCTCCAGCTGGCACAGGAGACAACAGGAGACCTACATTCTCCTGCAGTGTCCCTCCAGCGTCCCCTGCTGAGGAAGCTAACCTCGTAGTATAATGCAGACCATACACCTGGCATCCCTCAATCCTCTAATTTTCACTAGCTGCCGGCCTGACTGTTTTATAAAACCCTAAATGAAACCATCTTCAAAGAATGACAAGCTATCTCTTTAGGTTATAATTTATGTCATAAAATTCTGTAATTTTAGGAAAAAAGATCCCAAGATCCTGAATGCACACACATGTAAGTAAATTGCCCAGGAAAAAAGGAGAAGACCAGGCCACAGATGATTACAATGCCAATTTTGTTAAACACAAGTCGATGTCAGTACAAGTATATATGCATAGCAAAATAACTGGAAAGAGACACAAAGAAATATTAGCAGGGGTTTTCTCTAGTAGTGGATACTTTGCTTTTCTCTCAGCTTGTGGGTGTTTTTCACTTTCCTGCAACAAACTTGAATCATTTGTGTGGTAAAGAAAGAAACAAAAAGGAAGGAAAGAAAGAAGGAAGAAGGGAAGGAAGGAATAAAAGGGAGAGAAAAAGGAGAGAGGGAGCAAGAGAGGGAGGGAAGAAGAAGGAAGGAAAGAAGAAAGGAAGAAGGAAAGGGAGGAAAAAGAGAAGGAGGAAGGGAGGGAAAAAGGAGGAAGGAAGGAAGGAAGGGAGAGAAGAAGAGGAGAGGAAAAGGGCCCTGAGCGAGAAACATGAAGATGTATGGACGTGCCCAGCACAGGTGAGTATCTGACACATAATAGTTGCTCTGCCCTGGGGGCCGAATGGAAGTTGCCACATTCTCCTTGTTCAGCCCTATCACCTGCCCCCAGAGGCATGTTCTGGCCCTCCAGTCACTTTTCCAGGATAGCTGTAGTTTCTTGGATTTTCCTAGGGCTGCAAGTCCGAAGGGCCATTCTTCCAAAATCCCAGTTCAGCAGCTGGGTGGAGACAGGGTCAGAGTTTAGTTTGTTTGGCCTGGATAAGCAGGTTATACTTTTATTAGACATAAACCTAGAAAAAAGCCTCAACCTGGGGAAAGATTTCTATTTAGAGCCAGGAAACTAGGCCACTTCTAAGATCAGTGACCTACATTTTCTGCTATAGAAATTTAAGATGAAATACAGTTGTTGCTGTGCATGTGGGCGCTGAAACTCCATCAAAGGGCGGGGAGACGGAGAAAGGAAGGAAGAAAGGGAGGGAGACAGGGAATTTTAAAGAGCTGCTGTATTTGAAATCTTTTTAAACCAAGCCAACAATATTTAATAATGGGAGAAAAATGAGTGTCCCAACTGTGTATTTGTTTTCCCGGAAAAGCAATGTTTGCTAACCAGTGGCTTCTTCAGCAGGTAAAAAACCGACTCCCATCCCAAGCCCTGTTGAAAAAAATGACATCTCCCTGAGGCCCCTGCCAGCCGCCCACAAAGACGAATCTTGGTGTCTCACGCTGGCTGCCTGCCGTCTGCCTTTTGTTATAGACTTCTGAGAAACAGTTTGCTTGATCTCATTGATCTGGGCTCTTTAGACTGGACCCTGTGGAGCATCTAAGGTTAATAGGCTCTTGGGGCCTGAATTCTCATGAATCCTGGTGATGGGGGGGAGTGGTTGTCTAGCAGAAGAAAACTAAAATGACAGTAATGTACAGTGCTTTCTTGTAATCCGTAGCTGCCCCATCGTGGAGTCGGACGGGTCAGGGCCAACATTCAGGTTGTAAAAACGAGAGAGAAAACTCCCAGGCCTGTGATCGTTTAATTCATCTTCAATTCATGCTGGAGTTCTCTGTAACTGTTAAAATGTGAAAGCAAAGAGGTCATTGCATCCATATCTGTGGTAGATATTTCTAATATCCCCACAAATCTAGCACTCTCCTAATTCACCGAGCATTACATTTTCCCTTATCAGTAGCTCCAAGTCATAGTAATGTGGCAGAAGTAACTTGCTAGGTATAGCATTTGAGCACCAGTGCTGGATCCCTCAGCCCTCACTTCCCTGCAAACCCAGTAGCCTCATGTAAGAAGCCAACATCATAAGAAGGTATAGCCCCTGCCCCCCTGGTGTCAGAGTGAGGACAACAGGGAGCAGACCTCCCCCAGTCCAACCCCACTTGGCCAGGTTGCTTTAGCGAGCAATAAATAGTCTTTGGTTGCTTTAAGTCACTGAAATTTGATGGTGACTTATAAGCCTATCCTGACTCATGCAGTACCCTATTAACTTGTTCTTGGAACCAGTTGTTGTCTTTGCCAGTCAACTAAAAAATCAAAAACAAGAAAAACAAAACAAAATGAAGGAATGAATGCCTAACATGGAATATGCTTGTTGCTGGAGATATAGCACTCTCTGCATCTGTGGTCACAGAGCTGCCTCTTTTATTCTGTGTAGGTGTCTCAAATCGCCCTTTGTCTTTTAAAAGACCACTTACCGTTGAATTTAGGGCCCACCGGATCATCTCCAGATCCTTGACTTATTTACATCTGTGAAGACCCTTTTCTCAAATTCAGTCATGTTCACAGGTTCTGGATGGAAATATCTTTTGGAGGTCAACATTGAACACTGCATAAATACTTTCCCAGTGCCGGCCAGTAGGCCACTGTGTCCATGTTTTGCTTGACCTATTCTATTAAGTCTCTAAAGTAGGTGTTATTGTGCCCATTTTATTTTATTTATTTATTTTTTTGAGTTGGAGTCTCACTCTGTTGCTCAGACTGGAGTGTAGTGGCACACTCCCGGCCACCGCAGCCTCAACCTGTGGGCTCTGGCAATCCTTCCACTTCAGCCTTCCAAGTAGCGGGAACTACAGGCATGCTCTACTACGCCCGGCTAATTTTTGATTTATTGTAGAGACGAGGTCTGGTCAAGTTGCCCTGGTGGGTCTCGAACACTCAGGCTCAGGCAATCCACTCGCCTTGGCCTCTCAGAGTGCTGAGATTACAGGTGGAGCCAATGAGCCCAGCCTGTGACCATTTAAAAGAGAGTGAAACTGAGTTCCAGGGGAGTGAAATAACTTAACTCGTACAATGTTGGGAGGCAGGAGTTGCACCCAAGTCTTATTCCTAAAGCTGGGATTTCGTATATTTGTATTTCCAAATAAGTGTCATTGTCTTCAAACCACTGTTGCTTAAAAGATTTCGGGAATTCCTCTGCTTTTGAATAACTTTACAAATCATGCAAGAAAAGTCTGCTTGCTTGCATTATTATCATCATGATTTGAATGTGTGGTTTTAGGCAGCTTTATTTTCATATGATGTAGCTCCCAGATTAAATTCTGCTTAAAATGAACAGTCTGTAGCATCTAATGAATTGTAGCCCATAGCTTCCTCAAAGCACTAATTACTCAGGAACAAATTAATCTGTTTAAGTCCAGTCAAAGGCTTTAATATCTGATGGAAAGGCTAGATAGAGATAAGATAATGTGAAATGGACCAGCATAAGATGGGTGGGCTCCTGGTATGACCCCTCTGCTATGTCCTATGATGTCTGGAATGCATTTAGGCATGGCTCATTAACCAAACACACGAATGGAGTCTGTGTGTGTGTGTGTGTGTGTGTGTGTGTGTGTGTGTGTGTGTGTGTGTGTATAAATTAGGTCTTTATTTTCTCCAGGAATTCAGTCTGAGTCATCATACACTCTCATACCCAAAGGTCATCTCTCCTATCTCCTCTGCTAGAAATGCCTCCGCCCCCCTCCCCCCTTTTTATTCGCTAGAGGCCATGTGACATCTAGAGATGCAGAATCAACTCATATGGTGGGGAAAAAATTGCTGACCTGGAGATTCAGAACAGATTGATAAAAAGCAGCTGTGATTTAATCAGCTGTGCCCGTAACTTCTTATCTCTAGACCTACTGCCAGATAATCAGTGTCTTCATCTGGATCTTGTGTTATCCACTCCAATAGTAACCCGTTTGATAATAGGAATTATGACAACAATAAAGTAATGTTCGTTGAGTACATAGTATGTGCTGGAAACTCATAGATTATCTCACTTACTTTTCACAACAATGCTGTGACACTGGTATCCTTATTATTTCCATCTCACATATGAGAAAACCACAGTGGAGAAAGGTTAAGTAATATACTCAAGGGCACTCAGCAAGTATAAGGGAGGCAGGACTGAACTCAGAGTCATGTGCATGACCCTAGCACGAGGCTGACTCTTGTTTGAATGGACATCTTGAGGCCATCCTCACAGGGTTAACAAAAATTCTGGATAGAAATATAGTTATAATTAGACATTAATCAGCCTGCACTTTGACCCATTTCCTTGTAATCAAAATTAACCTGTTTAAGTACAGCCAGAGGCTTTGATATCTGATGGAGAGGCCTAGATAGAGACAAGACAATGTGAAATGGCCCAGTACAAGATGGGTGGGCTCCTGGTATGACCCCTCTGCTATGTCCTATGATGTCTGGAATGCATTTAGGTGTGGCTCACTAACCAAACACACAAATGGAGTCTGTGTGTGTGTGCGTGTGTGTGTGTGTGTGTGTGTGTGTGTGTGTGTGTGTGTAAATTAGGTCTTTATTTTCTAGGTACTAGATACTGACCATTTGGATTCCCATCACTCCTGTAGATAGGATTTCTTGCATTAGAATCGTAAGGCTTTTGTTTAAGATAGACAGGATCTCTGACATTAGAATCTTATGACTTTTGTTTAAGAATTGCTTGAGGTGTTTTTCAGACCCTGAAGTCTGGTGAAGTAGCTGATGCCAGCCAGTTTGAAGACCCCCACAGAGGAACAGAATCCGTATGAGAATATAGTTTCTTCATTTCCCTGTCCCATAACTTCATGGGACCACCAATGATCTCCACTCTTAGGCCCACTCCAAAACCCTTAAAAACATAGCCCCAAACTCCTTGGGGAGACAGCTTTACGATTTCCCCCCATCTCTTCATTTTGTGACTGTATGATTAAACCACTTTCTCTGATATAACCCAGTGTCTTAGTGTATTAACTTGCCATTTGCATAGGGCAACAGACCTATTATAGTTGCAATCTGGGACTCCCCACCCATCCACTAGTCATTTTCTATCACTCTGCTCCCCACTTATTCCCTTCTTAAATCCCTGCTCTATCCTGGGGACATGCCTAGTGGCTACGAGATCTTCATTCCTTTTTAGAGTGCTCAATTTGTCAAAACAAATCACTTTCCTACTAGGATTGACCACCTTCTGTGGTAAAAGGATGAGAAACAGCTCCATTCTACCACCTGCTTGGCCAGTTTTTCCTGAAACAAAGAGTATAGTTCCACTGGATAGGTAACCTCAGACTTTAGACCTTTGGGCACAGAACAAATGTTTTCTCATTGAAAGGAACACTTAGAATCCCTTCTTTTTTGGAGCACTGGATTGAGAAAGATCCTTAAGCTCTGAGGCTAGTCATGCCTGTAGTCATGTTGGGCAGGATGGGGGTTGGTGTGTGTGTATGTGTTTCTGCCATGGTGAATAATGAGACATTAAATCCAATAGAAAACCCCCTCTTTCAATAAAGAGAACCCTTTATTGCTAGGTTGGGTGGCAGTGGAGGGTTCTACCTTTAAGTTACCTTTGCCCTAGATGTCATCTCATAGAGTAAAGAGGAGAATGTGTGATATAAATGGAGAAGAGGAAGTGCCTGTGTGAGGTGGTTTTCCATGTCTCTTGACATCCTAATTACAAGGTTAATTGGTTAAGAAGCCCTGTTGCCATAGATTAAGGGTAATCTCTAACATAGCCCAAATTAAATAGCTGCAGATTCATGATTAATTGGTTTTGATTTAAGAGGATTTTACTATCTATTGTCTATATCTATGAATGTTATTTCTCAATGAAGGCAGTCTGTGAGTAGAGGCTGAGAAGAAAAATTGATCAATAGCTTAGCCTGGTTGTTGGATTTCAATAGAAATCCTCTCTAATTTCTGCCTGTATTGGCAGTCCTGGTGCTCAGCACCTTCCCTGAAAACATCTTTGTTTTACTTGTCATGGTCATTGGGAGTTACAGGCTCCTTTGTTCACCAGGGATCTGAGACTCTGGCTGTGGTCATCCCTGTGGGAACAGCTTCATCAGCAGCTGGTCTGGAGAAACTCCAAGAATGTGGTATACTTTAGTGTCCTGGACGTGTGTTTCTTGATGGGGGTGAGTGGACTGGGGTTGCTGTTGCCCACTGAGGGATTGGTGGTTCTCCCAGGCCTCACAATAGTTTGTTCTTAATGAATTAAAGCTGTGGCCTGTTTTGCTGCCATCAGGCTTCAGGGTACTTGTCAAAGAAGCACACAGCGCCTCCCCAAGTCTTGTCCAGACTCTTTTTTTTTTTTTTTAAATGACGCTCCAACCTATCTGTCTAAATTTCTTTTCTTCTTTGGCTCCTTTTGCTCTAGGGATCTTGGCAAGATTATAAAATACCTGATACTTTTCTTCCTAGTCTTTCTTTGCTGTATTCTATTTGCTGTCTATAAAGACTCTCCAAAAATCTTCCATGGGGAATTTTCCATTTCTGAGTACCTCCTGTGAGTCAGGCCTGCTGCAATAATTCATGTTCACATTAACATTCATTTTAATTCTCTCAGTAAACCTCTATGCTGTTTTAAAGATGAGGGAAACTGAGGCTCAGGAAGGGTAAGTAACTTTGCTTGTTTCCTCCTGGATTATACTCAGGTCTGAAGTCTGCTCTGTGGTGTGTCCTCCCCAAGCTGCTTCCCACTTGCCCTATGACCCCAGTTTTCTCCTCCTGCCCCTACAACATCTGCTCTCAGCAGGCTATGTCTTCCTAGCCATTATCTTTTGTTCTCGCTGATTTTCTATTCCATTGTTTCCCCTGATAGGCAGAACACCACCTCCTTAAAATACAAATCTAATCACGTCCCCCACTGGCACAAAAGTATGTATGGTTCCTTCTTGCTTTCCTGGCAGAACCCAAGCATAGCCATCCAGGCCTGACCTGGCCTTCCCCTTTCTCCCCACTCGATCCCACTGCCACCTCTACCCTAGTTACACTAACCTTTGTGTTCTGCTCATAATTACTGGCAGCACCTAGAATTTTCTCGATTCTCCTTTACCACCCCTACCATTCTCATAATGTTCTCTCCTGCCTAAAATGAGCAAGTTTCTGCTTATCCTTGAATGTTCATCTGAAGAGTCACTGCTTGGAGAGGCCATTCTCATTGCAGTGGCCCAGGTGCCCTGGACCATACTGTGCAGGACTCCTTAAAAGGACAGCCAGGCCTCTCCCCTGTAGAGGCCTCTCCTCCAGCTGGACCCCTGCCCACCTAGCACCTGTGCCCCCTCATCAAGATCATAACCTGGGTGTCAGGATTTAGGAAGTATCTTCCCGGATGACCCTAGCTCTTTCCAGGGCCTGAGGGGTGTGTTGTGCATTCCAAGGTCAGAGGGGGTCATTGGGAGGTCATTTTAGAGAGAGATGTTTTGTGTGAATGGAGTTTGGACTTACACACTGAGTTGGACACAAACATGCATGTGAGGACTTTTGTGATGCCCCATAAAGCCAGGGTGGAATCAGAAAGGGGTCAAGCTGGGACTGGGAGTACCCCTTTTCTGGGTACTACAAACATTACACATGGCCTGCCACTATCACTGTGTTTCCTCTTCCCTTTCTTAAGAAGGGAATGCTAACACTTGAGGTGGAGCCCTTCTTCTTTTTTAAAAAAATAAAACAAGTCAAATTTATTAGAGTTGTCCACAGTTGGCAAGGGCGATCTTCTTGCTAGTCTTGCCCTTCTTGGAACCAGGCGCTCCATGGCTTCCACGATATTCACACCCTCTTTTACCTTGTGCAAAACCACGTGTGTGCCATCCAGGACTCAGTTTTAGCACTGCAGATGAAAAACTGGGAACCACTTGTGTTGAGCCCAGCATCTGCCATGAACAAGATGCTAGGACCTGTATGCTTCAGGATAAAGTTCTCAACATCAAATTTCTCCCCATAGGTAGACTTGCTGCCAGTGCCATTATGGTGTGTAAAGTCACCATCTTGACACATAATCCTGGGCCTGAGAGCTTGGGCTGTGCACTTCCTGGAATAATTCTGTGAATGCAGGAACCCTTATAACTGAATCCTTTCTCTCCAGGGCATGGAAGTTTTCTGTTGTCTTTGAAACTTTGTTTGCAAACACCTTGAGAAGGACACACTGTCCAAAGGCTCGCCATCAATGGTGATGAAGAACCCAGTAGGGTTGACCGTAGCTAATGGCAAGGTACTCTGGGCTGTGACAGTGGAGCCCCTTATTACAAGCTATATTAGAAGAATAATGCCGGGAGTCGGACCAGAGATGAATAACTAAACCCAGGACATTTGATTTGGTTGAGAAAGAGTTAATTCTGGATTAGACGGCCAGTCTTGTGTTGAGTTAGTCAGAACACATGATCGAAAGACAGTGCCTTTGAATTATTATCAGCACTTTGAAAAGAGACTTCTGAGTGGAGGCTCAGAATGTTGCAGCAAGGGCCAAATCCTTATCAGGGCTCTTTGCTGAGGGCTGTGTATGGAAAGTCTCCTTCTCAACTGTCTGCACTCACTCCCCATACCTGAACCAAGTGTATCCCCAACCAACACACTTGTAGAAAGACAGGGACAAGCCAGAGTTTTCAAGAGCATGGCAAACAAGTGTCTCAGCTTGAGCCATAGAAGGAGTTAAGATGTTTGCTTAGAGGAGAAGACTCAGAGGGCAAGGTACTTATCTTCAAATCAATGTTATATATAATTCATATAGTGAAATCTATGTAAATAACTGGTCAAAGAGCCCATAATGCACTGTGAATTGAAAGAAGCAAGTTACAGAAAAGTATGCTTAGTGTGTTCTCATATTTTGTTTAAAAATGTTCACAAATATATGTGTGTGTATGTACTCGTCTATCATCTACATCTATATCTATCTATCTATCTATGTATCTAACTATGTATCTATCATCTATCCATCTATCATCTGTCTTCTATTGATCATCTATCCAGGCATTGGATATCATGTCTTGGAAATAGAATAGTCATAAAACTTAGTTTTTCAGTTTATGAAAATGAATTTTCTTTAATTTCTACATCCAAACTCGACTATGAACTAGAGTCCCATTTTCTATGAAAAAAACCTCTAATCTTACCACCACACGGCACTTATTTTATTTCTGGCCTAAAATTTGATTTTTTGGTGTAAGCATCAGTTAATTGCTTTTCACCTTGATACTCTTTCCATGAGGTGGTATCCAGGTTCGGGGGACTCTGTGTAGGAGGTCTGCATATCTGATTAAGGGGTATCTCTGCTGGTTCAGTACTGATTCTCTTGGTTCTGGTCTGGGAAAGAGAGGCACCCACCTTCTTGGCCCAGATGGTGTCGGTGCCTGCACCAGTGGTCTCTGCTAGGCAGGGCATGCAGATTTTCTTGAGCCATTGATTTCATTGATTACATTGATTTCCTATTGCAGATGTCTCTCAGAGGTGCCAGCTCAGCTCCTTTTGGCTTCTGACAGTGCTAATGAGGTGACTTATGGTGCATTCCTACATAGCTTCAGGATAGGACTGGTCATCATAATGGCTAAGCATTAGAGGATTGGGACTGTCAGCTGCCTGACCTCTTGGGAGAGGTGGGGGATGGAAATTGAGTTTATTCTTAGATACTCTGTATTGATATCTGTTGTTGAAAATTATGTACTGTCCTAAATGGCACCATTCTGCTAATGATGGATGCTCAATGAGCCTCTTTGCCTCGTAAATAGAACTACAATAAACATCTCTGTGTATATGCCCTTACAGACCTGTATAAGAATTTATATGGGATCTATCCCTGGGAGCGAAATTGCAGGTTCATGGAAAGTGCCTATTCTTTATTTTAAGTAGTTCCCATGGTAATTTAGAACAGTTCTCACCAGTAGCACATGGAGTTTCTGTGTCTCTACTTCTCCAACATTTGACCTTAGCCCCCTTCCTAATTTTTGCCAATTGAATGGGTATAAAGGGGTATCTCATTATTATTTTAATTTGCTTTCCTTTGGCTCCTAACAAGTTTGAGTGTCTCTTCATATGCTTGTTAATTTTTGGCTTTTCTCTTTTGTAAAATGATTTCCTATATATTTTGCTCATTTTTCTATTTCTTTTCTATTTTTTTCTTTTTGACTTGCAGAAATCCCTAGTATATTTTAGATATTATTCCCTTGTTGATTCCAGTCATTGCAAATATCCTCCTCGAGTCTTCTTTCTATTAAATTTGCCCATGATATCCTACATTGAACAGAAATCCTTCATTTTGATGTAATCAGTTTTATCCTTTTTTGGCTTTATACTTCATGGTTTTGAAATTTTAAAAATTCTTATTTTCTTTATTAAGATCACAAAAAAAATGTTCTCCTGAATTTTGAGGGATTGATTTTATATTTATATTACCTTTCATATTTAGGCCTTTAATCCATCAAGAGTCTACTTTTGCATGCAGCAATATGTTCAAATTCGGTTTTAACGGCCCATTCTTTTCCAGTTGATTCATGGTGTCACCTTTGTCACACATTCATATGTCACACATTCATATGTCACACATTTATATACACATATGTGTGTGCACATGCACATTTGCATAGGTTTGGCTCAAGCCTGTAGGTTTAACTCTGAGTTCTCTATTGTCCTACTTATCTAGACTTTCCCCACTACAAAAATGTTTTGATAACTTTTTGTGTGGACCTGTTTATTTCATTTGAATAAATACATAGAAGGATTTCTGGATCATATGGCAAATATATGTGGAATGTTTTAAAATACTGCCAGAAAGATTTCCAAAATTGCCTATCATTTTGCATTTCCACTAGCAATCTATGAGAGCTCCAGTTGCTCCATATTCCTGTCAACACTTGCTATTGTCAGTCTTTTTAGTCTTTTTGGGTTTAGCCATAGTAGTGAATGTATAGTGTTTCCAGCATGTATTTTAAATTTCAATTATTATATTTTTTCATTTCTAGTAGTTCTAGTCATGGTTTTTCAAATCTGCATAGTCATTTTTAGACACACATGCTTCTTATTCATCTCTCCTTTACTTTTTATTCCTAAGAGTTTACCTATTTATTTTTAATAGATTTTTTAAATGAGTAATTTTAGGTTTGCACCCAAACTCTACAAGGGTTCCCATAGTCCCCTTCCCCCACAACACGCGCAGCCTCCCCACCTTCAACATCCCACACTAGAGTGGTACATTTGTTACAATTGGTATACCTACTTTGACACATTATTATCACCCAAAGCCCATAGTAGCCATTTGGCTTCACTCTTGGTATTACACATTCTATGGGTGTTGATAGTGCATATGTATAATGACATGTGTCCACCATTATAGTATCATACAGAATAGTTTCACTGCCCTAAAAATCCTCTGTGCTTTGCCCATTTTTTCCTCTCTTCCCCTAACCTCTGGCATGACTAATCCTTTCATTGCATCAGTAGTTCTGCCTTTTCCAGAATGTCATAGCGTTGGGATCATACAGTATATAGTTTCTTTTTAGTTTGGCTTTTTTCACTTAGTAATATGCATTTAAGACTCCTTTACTTTGACAAAGCATAGTAAACTTACTTTTTATTCTGTGTCTGATAAGCCAGTAGCTACCATGTTTCATCCTGTTGTCTGTTTTTTCAGCTAGCTCTGGTTCATGATTTCCTGTTGTTGATTGTGAGCTCATATTACTTGGAACTTTAGCTGAGGGTTTTCCTTTGAGAGCTGTGTTGAAGATGACTTCCTTCAGATAAGGAATGCATTGTTTGCTATCAGGTGTCTGGGGACCTACCAACCCTGGAGTATTTGAACTAAATTCTCACTTGGAGGTTTTTCAAATCAACAAGGTGGTTTGAATTCAGCCTGTGAACCTGTGTGAGTATGACTTGAGATTATAAACTCTCAAGGGAGATGTTTTTGTCTTCTCTACTCACCACAAAGGTTTGATATAGACAATTTTCCTTGAAGTTATTGGAGGATTTCTAGATCACTGTTATTTCTAGGGTTATTTCTAGATCACTGTGACACAGAGGGTGTAGGTAACATTTAGTGTCCCAGGTTTTTGTTGTTGTTGTTTTTGTTTTTTGAGTTGGAGTCTCACTCTGTCGCCCAGACTGGAGTGCAGTGGCCGCTCCCGGCCACCGCAGCCTCGACCTGCTGGGCTCCGGCGATCCTTCCGCCTCAGACTTCCAAGTAGCCGGAATTACAGGCAAGCGCCACCACGCCCGGCTGATTTTTTGACTTATTGTAGAGATGAGGTCTTGCCTGCCCAGGCGGGTCTTGAACCCGCGGGCGCAGGCAATCCACTCACCTCACCCTCCCAAAGGCGCGGGATTACAGGCTGAGCCACCGAGCCCAGCTGTGTCCCAGTTTTTTATTGGGGTCTCCTATTAGGCTCCCCACCTTGAGAGTGTTCTTAGCTCTGCTCTGCTAGCAGGAAAGATAGGAAGGAAATGGAATTGGGCCGGCAACTGACACTATCAACTACAAATGCTATCTTAAATAATAATGAATGGAAACACACTCCAAAGCGAGGAAAAGCAAGGGTGAAGGAACAGGAACAAAATTGTTACAGGCTTACCTGAAGACATGGGGTGAGTTGACTTTAAGGCCTTGCACATCTCTTCCTGCTTTATGATCCTCACATGGTTTTCTGGATCTGGAAATGTGTTTTTTTGCAGCATGCCTATGGAGGTCAACTAGCAAAGCATTTAATGTACCTCCTTAAAAATGTGTGTGTGTGTGTGTGTGTGTGTGTGTGTGTGTGTGTGTGTGTGTGTGTGTGTGTGTGTCATGTGTATGGTAGAAGTAAGCCAGAAGTTAACATAATCCAACTCAGATGTGAACAGACATCTGGGAGTGTCAGTTACTGCTGATACTGACAAGAGTTTGGGGACCCTTTCCCTGTAACAGTACCCTGTAAGTATTCTTGTATGTCTTTCTTCTTGCTGTCTGATGAACTCATTAGGATAAATTACTAGAAGCAGAATCATAAGGGCAAATGTATGCTGATTTTAAATTTGGAGAGGTATTGCCTAATTTTTATTCAGTTACTCTCTCAGCAAAGTATGAAAGTTCCTTTTCATTTATACTCTAACCAAGACTGGATATAATAAAACTTTTTGCACCGTCTCTAGTAATCTTGTAAGAGTTCTTATAAGTTCTAACTCTCATCTATAAATATCCAATCGAATGAAAAGTTTAAACCTCTACCACGACAGTTTCTCTTCTTTCAAATGTTTTCTCCACTCTCCCCAAATTTGAAAGATGGTGTTTTGGTCTACAGGAGAACATATGTGATTTCATGGCTATGAGGATGGCACCCGGTTCATGGAGGTGTCCTTTTACGTCTGGATCCTTGCTGACTCCCTGCAGAGAATCTTTGTCCTGCCTGCTCATTGGGTATCTTATTGGCATCTGCTACCTAATTTCTGTCAGAGATGGGGTTTAGTTCTCCTCCACTCCCATTGGTAGGCCCCATCTAGGTTCTTATTGCAGATCTTGAGCCTTAGCTACACTTTCTACTTGGCTCCTGGCATAGGCCATCCTCTCTGTGACATGGGCTCATCTTGCCCCTTATGATTGTAATCTCATCTAGGGTCTGCTGACTCTTTTTTTTTTTTTTTGAGTTGGAGTCTCACTCTGTCGCCCAGACTGGAGTGCAGTGGCCGCTTCCGGCCACCGCAGCCTCGACCTGCTGGGCTCCGGCGATCCTTCCACCTCAGCCTTCCGAGTAGCCAGAATTATAGGCGCGCGCTACCACGCCCGGCTAATTTTTTTTTTTTGATTTATTGTAGAGATGAGGTCTTGCCAAGTTGCCCAGGCGGGTCTCGAACCCGCGGGCTCAGGCAATCCACTCACCTCAGCCTCCCAAAGGCGTGGGATTACAGGCTGAGCCACCGAGCCCGGCAGGTCTGCTGACTCTTAACATTCTATTACTTCCTGTATTCCCCAGTGGTAAATGGGGCTTTCTGGTGGCTTTCTCATAGGGAAAATATCTCAAAGTGTCCCAACCTAGATACACTCAAGCAAAGTAGACAAACTGCTCAGCATAGATATCCACTCCGAAATTGATTCTGTGAATATATATCTATCCTGCGGTTGTAGTAAGGGGAACCTTCTTTCCTCTTTCTTTATGTTTCCAAAGAGTGAACTCTCCATTAAAGTAATACTCTAACTTTTCTCTAACACCTCACTTAATCTTCTGAAGAGAAGGGGTTTGGAGAGGAAGGTGGGGCTATGAAGTTTAGCAGCTCCTCTTTCCTAGAATACGCAGAGAGTCGGTCTTTGGGCTCCTTGCTGTGAGTTTTACAGGAACAAGATCTGTTACTGTTGAAGGAGCCTATGTTTGTTTGATGTCACCTGTGATTGGGTAGGCAAGGCAGTCAGTTGTGGGGTTCTGTATTAGGGAGCTCATAGTAATCCTCCCTCTCTCTTTCTCTTCCATAGATTGTTTAATCCCCTATGAATGGCCATTGAGTTGTTTCCATGTATTACTATTAAAACTCACTGCTTTGTAAACATTCTTGTACATACTTTTTTCCCCTTCTTGTCTGGCAAACTTGTTAGGAAGAATTACTAGAAGCAGAAATGCAGGGTCAAATATATGCTAATTTTAAATGTGGCGAGGTATTATGTAATTTTTCTGCAGTTACTCTCTGATCAGCACAGTGTGGGACTTCCTTTTCCTCCATACCCAGCCAACACTGGTTATAATTAATTTTTTAAAAAAACTTTGCTCATCTGCTAGCTGAAATATTGTTTTAATTTCCATTCATTTTATTACTAGAGAGGTTGAACATCTTTTAAAATTTGTTTTTCTTCTTTAATTTCCTCATGCATGTTCTGTGCAAATTTTTCCATTAGGGTGGTTTTTCCTTCTCCTTTGATTTGTACAAGCTATTTTTATACTAGGGATCGCAATCCTTTGTTGATGGCACATTAGTGTAATTGTGGAGAACTTGGGTTTTCCACATGTGATTTTGGACTAAGTTACTTAAACACTGTAGTCATTTTTTCATCTCTATGTTAGTTTGTATTTCACAGGTATGAAATGTTGCTGCTTTTCTCTCTCACTCCACTTCAAATACATCCCTCCAGGGAGAGGTGGGAAAGGCAGCATATTGGTAGCAACTTAGAGGATGAGATGCCTTTACTTATTAGCGATGCATCCAAGAAAGCAGGAATCATAAGAGACGAACCAGACAACGTTTTGGAGGTTAGATGTAGAGAGAGAAGACTGGCGAACAGCTGCTCCACTCCGTGGGGGTGCGGAGAGGATAGATGGGCTAAACAGTGTTTGTTTGTGTTTTTTGGTAAATAATTTTTTGTGAATGTTGTAGCCTTCTCTTTACAGACTCTGACCCATCTCCTTTCTCCCTCAGAGCTATTTATTAAATAAACTTCTGTTTCTGAGCTTTGATTCAGAACTGCATTTCTTTAGTGTCTACCTCCGTGCGGCACTAGATTTAAAGAAGCAAGAAGGCTCATTGGACCAGGCGAATCACTGAAACGGAGTGCACGAGGTGCACGTTGCAAATATTTTCCCTGCTTTGCTATTAGTCTTTAAGTAAGTGTATGGAGTTTTTCCATATAGGAAAAAATTTTTTTAACTTGAAATAATGAATAAATGATCATGTTTATGTCAGTTAGGATGCCTTTGTCTGCAGGTAGCAGAAGACACAGCACAGAGGGACTTAAACTGCAACCAAATGCATTGGCTCATTCAAAAGGAAGTCCAGTAGTTGGTGGGCCTTAAACCAGGGACTCAGATTTTTCCACCTTTCTGCTGCAGCTTTTGGAGTATCAGTGACATCTTAAGGCTGATTCCTCTTGTGGTTATAGGATGCCTGCCAGTAACGGTCAGGGCTCCATTCCCCCTTATTCATGTTTAGAGGAAAGAGAGGGAGAGAATGGCTGGCCCTGTGACTCTCTTAAGTGAAGAAAGTTTTCTTCCAAAAAACTCCCATCAATGACATCTCACCATGTCTCCAAAGGTACAGGCATCCTATCTCTGAAGCTATTGTTGGCAAAAATGAATTTTCCGCATTTGGCTTAAACCAGGGGTTCTCAAAGTATGGTCCCTAGACCAGCAGCATCAACCAGCCCTTCTTTGAAATTAAAATTCTCGGGGCCCCCCTAGACCTACTGAATCAGGAATACTCTAGTTAACAGGTGGTTCTGAAGTCTGATACTCGCTGGCACAGGGCCCACCACTGGAACTGGGTCAGTTTATGTCCCTCAAATCACATGGGCTGCTCAAGGGAGGAATGGACTCCTGAACAAATCTGAGGTCTTGCTAGGGAGGAGGGGAGAAATGGGAACTGGGAGGTACCAACGATGTCCACTATGTGGGACAAATGATTCATAATTTAAAGCCCAATGGCCTTTCAACCCTAGTTTTTGAAACTGAAAAATTAATACATGCATATAATAGGAATGTCTAATTGTAGAAAGGTATAGGGGGCACACAATGCTCATGGTCTATACTTACTTTTTTCACTTACCATATCAGGGAGATTGCTTTATGTCAACGCCTGTAAATCTCTTTCATCTTTGTAACACTTGTCTATTATTCCGTTTCATGAATGTTCCATAATTTATTCAATTGGTCTCTTACTGATGGACCTTTAAATTGTTTCTAATCTTTTGCTAATATAAACAATGCTGCAAATAACATCTATGTTCATACACCTTTGTGTGTGAACAGGTATGTAGTAGTGGAATTTCCAGCTCAAAGGGAGGACTATTTTAAATTTTGATAGGTATTTGCAAATTGTCCCCCAACAGAGTGGCACCAATTTACATGCCTATCAAGAGTGTATGAGAATTCCTCTTTTCTCATACCCTAGGACTCACTAACTCTGGATATTACTATACTTCTAGATCTTTGCCTATCTGATAAGCATAAATATTGTGATTTTAATGTGCATCGACTCATTTATTATTTAAGTTGACATTTACTTATTTATGAGGAAGTTTGGGTACTTTTTCACATTTTATTATGCTTAAAATTCATTTCTGTGTCTCCTTCTAGGGACTGGACACATAGATAGTTTATATTTATGAAGTTTTCTTGAAGATTTCTGGCTTCTACATCATGCAAAGAAAGACCTTCTCAACTTCAAAGTTTTAAAGTGTTGTTCTAATAGAAAAGAGATTAGATACAGCATCTCTGGAGTGATAAAGACGGTCAAGGTGCTTCCATTTGCAAACATTTGACTTACTCAGAATTTTTCAGAAATGCGTGTCTTGTGTGCAGAGTGGCACACACATGTTCCTTTCCCACCTGAATGCCTGATAAAAATGGTTGTTAACCATTCCATTGAACAATGACAAACTGCTCCAAGTCTGAGACTTTCGGTGAAGGCTGGAGCTCCCTGTCTGAAGGGCAAGGTTGGGGCTCTGGTGGAATCCACCACTGGATGCCCCCTCTCTCCCCTGATGTTGTTTGCCTCCCATTCCTAGTGCCTAGTTGATCCTCTGTAGGTAGCTTTTCAAATACCAGCTCCTCCGGGCCTTGTTAAAATCCTTTATCAATGCCCATCTTTCTCAGCAGGGGTGACCTTTAACTCAGCTTTGCTGTCACTACCTGACTTGGATAACCTCCAAAGGAAGGTTGCCATGGCGATCCCTCATTCAGCTCAACCAAATCTGGCTTCTGTATCTTATTAAATGTTCCCTAAAAAGGAAATCACACCGAGACATGGAAGATGAGGGTCATTCACATGGAGCAGTAATGTTCTGCCGCCTTCTCCCCCTCCCCAATTACCAGCTCATCTTCTGCCATGAGTTGAGTCATTGCCCCTCTTCTTCTTTTCCTAATCTCAGTTGTCATGGTAAGTGTTTAATTTTAGGGGGTGGAGGGAGCATGGTTATGGCAAATGTCAATCTGCCTTTCAAAAGACGTTTATTACAGCTCCAATCTAACACCACTGGCAAATGTCAGAAGTGGGTGCACAATGAGGCTGTGTTAGAGACACCAGCTGGATAGATCTTCTTCTTTTTATTATGGTGTTTTCCCCTTTTCCTGGAGATACTGTTGTCACCATGACTGGCATCAAATCCAAGGAGATAATCTCCTTTCAACTACAAACTTAGTGCTCTTTGCTCTGTGAGAGGAGCTGGAATGCACAATTGCTGCTGGTGACTTTCAAGAGGCTGTTTTGTATTCAACCCGTGGTTAAAGAAGAGAAGAGAAGGCAAGAAATATGTGGTGCTCACAGAGTCTGCAGTAGGGTGGATCCAGCTCTCAGTCCTTTGGTACCAATCAGTCTGGCAAAAGGGAAGACTGAGTATCAAGGAAGATGAAGGGCAGGTGCTGCCACCAGTCCCTGGGCACAATGGAGACTTTGGCCTCTAGAGGCAGAGGCCCCACATCTACTCTGAGTGGAGGGAAGGCCCGACCCTCTGGCCAGTGACCAGAGAAGGAGAGGATGTAGGGTAGGTAGAGGAGAGAGCTCTGCTGGGTAGAGTAAGAGGAGGGTCTCCTCTTCTGGAAGGTCTTCCCTACTGTATTCTGCTGAGATGGCCATAATAAAGTACCACAGACTGGGAGTTGTAACAACAGAAATGTATTGTCTCACAATTCTGCAGGCTAGAAGTCTGAGATCCAGGCGTCAGCAGGGCTCTTCTGAGGCCTCTCTCCTTGGCTTGCAGATGGTCGTCTTTCCTTGTGTCTCCACATGGTCATCCCTTTGTGCATATCTACTTCCCATTCTCCTCTTCTAATGAGGACATCAATCAGATTGACTTAGGCCCACCATAATGGCGTCATTCTACCTTAATCACGTCTTTAAAGGCACAGTCTCCAAGTACAATTCTCTTCTGAGATATTGGGCATTAGACTTTGATATATGAGTTTAGGGCAAAACATTTCAGCCTACAATACCTACCTGCTCCTGCCCAGTCCTCTTTTCTGGGCCATGGTTGGCCCCCTGCTGTGTTTGTGAAATGGAACAGCCAGAATTTTGATCTAGAGCATGTCTCAGATGTACACAAACCAGAATAGTGTCCAGAACTTCATTATCATTAGATGTCGGCTGCTGTCATGACCAATGCCAATCAAATTTGATGCTCAGTTGTTCACAATAGCAAGAACCTGGAAACAACCATGCTGCCCATCAAAAGAGGACTGGATTAAAAAAATGTGGTACATATACACGATGGAATACTATGCAGCCATAAAAAAGAACAAAATCATGAATTTCGCTGCAACCTGGATGGAACTAGAGTCTGTAATAATGAGTGATCTCTCACAGAAACAAAGATCCGAATATCACATGCTCTCACTCATATAATGGACCTTGAACATCCAATGCAATACTATAAGAAAATGACTGACGGTACTGGGAAACTATGGGGGGGAGGGGGATGGGATTAACAGTAGCAAATATCTGTCGGGGGATGGGAAAACACCTCTTATCAACAGGGTGCCTGAATGAAACGTAATTGTACACCTAACACTTAACTGTACCCCACAAAACCATAATAAAAAATACTGATTAATGAAAAAAAAATTTGATGCTCAAATAATACAATAATCTGCTGTTAAAATATAACAAAATAGAATGTCCTATAAAATAATAAAAGCTGTTGGTTAGATCGTTTGTTATAGAATCTCCTAGACCTCTGTTCTCTTTTGTTGCACTCAGCAGAGCCACAATTAATCCACTGCTTGTAGAATGATTAATTTACTGTTTACCCATTCCACTTGATTAGATTCCATCCAGTCAAGATCCAGGTTTGCTTTCCTCACCCTGTATCCCAACGCTCTTGCATAGGGTCTGATACACAGTAAGTACTCAAAAATACACAGTGAAGAAGTGATATACATTCTTATGTCTTCCTCATTAAGAGAATGAATGGCCAATGCATCGGATGCTTTTCTGGCAAGTTAGTGTACAGCTTCGACAAATAACTGAAAAATCTAATAACTGAAAAATCTATCCACAAGCACTGAGGGGCCTTCTGTGGAAAGGAGGGGGGACTCCTCTTTCATCCAGCAGTCTGCCTTGATCCTAGAGTTAAACTCTGGTCCTTCCCTTTATTTTCTAAGGGGCCAACACAAACATTGATCTGCTTAAAGAACATCACCAAAGCTTGAAGAAATTATGCAATGAAAAGAAGATCTTAAAACTGGCCCTGGGAGTTTACTTTCTTCAAAGCTCATCTCCTCTGTGGTCCCAACAGGGCTCCATACCTCCCCCCATAATATTCTTTTTCCTGAACTCTAGGCCCCAGTCCAAATTATGAGGCCTTGGCTCCCACAGCCGAGTCCGTTTCATGCTCTCATGCTGTCACCCTCACTCCCACCCATGTTCCAGAGCTCCCAAACTCCTGTGTCTGGGCCAGGTTGAAGCAAGTAAAAATTAGCTGACCTTAAAATTGTTTTTGGCCAGGCTCGGTGGCTCAGCCTGTAATCTCGCGCCTTTGGGAGGCTGAGGTGAGTGGATTGCCTGAGCCCGCGGGTTCGAGACCCACCAGGGCAGCGAGACCTCATCTCTACAATAAATCAAAAAATCAGCCAGGCATGGTAGCGCATGCCTGCAGTTCCAGCTCCTTGGAAGGCTGAGGCAGAAGGATCGCTGGAACCTAGCAGGTCGAGGCTGCAGTGGCCGGGAGCAGCCATCGCACTCCAGTCTGGGTGACAGAGTAAGACTCCAACTCAAAAAAAAAAAAAAAAAATTGTTTTTGGAGAGATGTTTCCTAACTCCTGAGAAAGTGATCTCCTTTGACATGATTAAACCTGTTGATCCATATCCCAGTGGGAGCATTTGTATGTGGATCATTCCTCAGATTCAGCACTCCCTGCTTAAGACACTTGCATGGGGACTTATGTCTGTGCCCTGTAAAAAAGCCACCAGAGTAACCTCTTCCTGCAAAAGGGAGTGAAGCTGTCCCAAGGAAAGCCATAACTTCTCTCCCAGAGCCATTGGAAGTAAATGCTCTGGACTTTGGCTGTAGACCATCTGAGCCTCAGAAATATTGGGTTCAGTGTCAGAAGTCCCTGTGTTGTAGCTCTCTTTATCCACACTCTATGACCAAGGTGACAATCTGAGATACTAAGGGACCGAGGGTTATCCCTGAAAGGTTCAGCTTATAGCAGAAGGGGATAAGTATGTCCAGTGAGGAGTGGACAGCACAGAGACAGCAGATAGTATTAGTCTCTGATGCTTATATGGGTGACCATGGTTACACAGGTGACTATGGTGTCCCTTGTGCTGGGGAAACCCATTGACAGGCTGAGTGGAATGGAGAGGAAGAGAGAGTCCCAGAGTCGGCCCCAGGTAGTTGTTGCTCTTCTGATTCCCTTCCCTTTACTTCATAAACCCAAGACATAATTGGTGCCTGCTGAGTCAGGTCAGAAAGACAGGGTGCAGTCACCAGGAGGCACAGTCAATTCTGCACCAACTGAGGTAGACTTTCCTCCAGGACAGTGAAGCAGTGACCCCAGTTAGAAATAACCTTTAGTTATAGGGAGATGAAGCAAGTCTTGTTACTTGCATACTGAATTAGAGACTAGGAATTGCATTGACCACACACATTACAAGATCCAAAGGCCCTTTCTTTGGGGGTAGAACGCTGGGCTTGTTTGCAGATTGGATGTTGGAAAAGGGGGAGGCATGGTCCTGAATCAGGGAGTTGGGAGATATAGGCTTGTGTGGAGCAGGGGCAGCCGGGGACAGGGAGGGGGCATGTGGAGGGAGGATGTTTTTTTGGCCTCTTGTCCCAGGGGAAAGGGTGAAGAGACAGGGTCAATGTCTCAGCATAAAGCAAGTTTTCCAGGACATGGGCTCTGTTGCAAATTTTCTTTTAGAAAAAGAGATGGCTCCCAGCTTGGGCAATCAGACTTAGCTCAGCACTGCACTGTATTTCCTGCTTCACATCGCTTTTTCCCCATTTATAGCCTTGCCCCCCAAACACGCCTACATTGGCACTTGCTGGGCCAGCCACTGAAAAATAGCTCCTCAATGAAGAATTTTGATGCGTGTGTTCAGAGATTGGGGGATCTGGAAGAAATTGCTAAGCCTCACACTTGGTGTCAAAATGAAGATACAGAAGGAAAAACAACAGCAACAAATAACCTCTATGATTTTTTAGTTACAAAAAAAAAAGAATTCCCTGATCCTCCTTTTGTACTGTTTTACAGAGAATAGACATTAGAAGATTAAATATCATCTTCTTTTAATTTCCTTATACTTTCACCCTCATCTTGCAAGCAGCAGAAGGCACATAACAAACAGATGCAATGGCTCCTATGACCTCCTTCCAATCGCACAATAAACAAGGCACCATCTTCGTGCACATGCCTCATGGCCTGCTGTAAAAGAAATGCCACTTCTGACTGAAGGGTTCCAGTGATACTTTCTCTTGGAAATGATTCAGGCGTGGGCTTCCTTGAACTGCACCTTATGTGATCATCTAGGATGGCATAGTTTGCTTAATGTGTGCAATTATAAAAATGGCTCTTGTTACCAATAAGCCTGGTAGCTTTCCACAGCAATTCTGCCTCTAGCAAGAAGCCAAGGAATATGAATCCATGACTCCGAGTTGCTCTTGCAGATGGAAGGTGAAAAATGAGTTTAAAACAGTGAATATCCAACAATGAGGTTTGGATCCCTTAAATTCCTTAGACTCTCAGGGTTTGTCCTTAATGGGAGAAGGAAGCCATGAGCACCTTCCCCCCACATCCTCCTACAAATGGAAGGATCCTGTTTACCATTTTATTTGGTGGAAAAAATAGTGCGATAGGAAGTTTGAAAACCATTTGACCGAGACAACCAAGAATGAACTGTAACAAGCACAAGGCCTCTACTCCATAGGGAAAAATGAGTGGTGTGGGATTTTTTGGTATATTTTGGCCTTAGTCACTGCTGTCTTGAACTGAATTATATAATAAGATGTTAAGAAAGTCAGTGTGAAGATCATCATTTTAGGCTTAGACCCTGTCCAGGAGGGAATGATGCCATCAAGGTTCTGTGCAAGGCTCCTGCCCTCAGCTTTGAATAAGGGTCACAACTGGGAGTAGTTGTTTTTCCTGTCAGTCCTAGCTTGGGCTCACAAGTACTTCAAACAATAGCAGAGCTGTCTTATCCAGAGACGCAGCAGCTCAGGTGGGTGTTCATAGGGGCAGCCACCCTATGAACAATAGCCGAGCTGCTTTAATCTCAACATGTGCTTTGGGGCAGGAACACTGGTGTTTGCATCTGGTCTGCTACTTGCTAGCTCTGTCACTTGGTAGCTTATTCCTTGGACTTCAGTTTCTTCATCTGTAAAGTAGGGAGGACAGTGCCTGCCTCATAGAGGGATTGTGAGAATGAAATCTGACAATTCAGGCATCATGTGTAGCACAATGCGTGGCACACAGCAGGGTCTCACCACATTGCATAACCATCATCACCATCATCATCATTAACTAGGTGGTGCATAGTTCAGTGACTGAGAAGTAGCTGCGGCTACATGTGAGCCCTTCATGACATTCCAGGGCAATGTGTGGCATGGAGTTGTACAGTGCAGTCATTCAGGGATGAGCCTCAAACTTCCTCTCTCTGCATTCAGGAAGGGTGAGGTCTCCTGCCCACTGGGTCTGCTGATGACGTGGTCTTTGGAGATTTACTGGTAGGGCATGAACTGGACTCTAACTTACAATGTATCTACATTAGGCAGTTTTTAAAGAGCATCTCCTTGAATTCTTCCTCCCATTCTGGACTTGAAGCGTGGAAGCCGGATCGGCTGTACAGGGTGTTGTGAAACTCTTGAAGTCTGGCCCACTATAGGAGGCAAAATGCTTAGTGTATTTCCTGGGGGGAATGGCTCAAAATAACTTAACAGAGAGTGACTTGAAAGAAGGAAAAAAAGGCATTTTGTTCCTTCAAGGAGACTGTCAAATACTCAGTCCAAACACCCCCGTAACTAATTCATTACTTTGCACCGAGCAGACATGTTTTAAATTAGGCAGAATACAAATGAGTCTTGTTTTGTGCTATTAATTTCAATGGTTTTACACAATATTTGAATCACTGGCTTTTCTTCTCCTTTGGAGGCAGACCAAATCAGTGGAATCTACTTGCATTAAAAGTCATTCATGGGACCCAGCCAGCCCCATCTTGCAGATGGAACACCATATGTTTTGGCTCGCCCCCCCATATGGAGAGTAATATGCAATCCAGGAATAGAATGCACTATTTCTTTATGTCTGTGTTCCTGGTCACCTCCAACCCACAAGCACTTTCCATTCTGGACAGAGGTAGGCAAGTTTGTCAGAAAAAGATTCAGAAAGATACTGAGAATCTGAAGGGAAGGTTTTTGTTTTCTCTGATTCCTTCTAGACTCAACATATTAAATGCAATCAGTTCCAAGAGTTTAGTGCATCTACAATATGATACTTGGAAGTATTCCATTTTCACTTTTTCAGGAAAAAGTGAACCCTAACCCTTATGTTAGGCCTTTTAACTTGGAAGTATAACATTTGACTTTCTGCTAAGGTCAGGAGGTGCTAGAAATACTGAGTTAAAAGTCGTTTATGCAAAAGCGTTTGAACTTAATTTGATGTTAACTTGGGACAATCTCAGGATGGAAGAGCAGAGGTGTTGTGGCTCAGGAGAGATTCTGGTAAATATAGCATGGGGGTCACATTTACAAGTAGAATTATTCTTCAGTTTTTGGAGAGACAATGGGAGGAATGAACTATGGGTAAGGGCTCCTTTTCCTTTGAATCCAGAGTTGGGTGGCTGAAAACATTAAACTGGGATTTTGATCTTTCCTTTGTTGTTGACTAGCTGTGTGACACTGAGCAACTGATAGGATGATATTCCTTGTAAAATAAGAGAATTAGGTTGAACTGGTGATGACAAACAGATTTCATCTTTCATACTGTCTTGCACTGATGGATATTGCTGAGACCAGGCTCAGTGGCAGGGTAGTGAGATGAAGTAGATGCTTTCCATGAAGATGGGGTCTGAGAACCAGTGTACTTCTCACTTGTTTGATTCAGAGTACAATGTCTCCAAAGTTTCTTCTAGCAACAACATTTTGTTACTATGCTTCTGTTTGTTCAAAAATTGACCTTAAGAAGCCAGGGCACTTAATGACTGAAGAAGGGCACTTCAGCTTTCAAACCATTCCTTTTTTTTTTTTTTTTTTTTTTTTGAGTTGGAGTCTCACTGTTGCCCAGACTGGAGTGCAGTAGCCGCTCCCGGCCACTGCAGCCTCGACCCGCTGGGCTCCGGCGATCCTTCCGCCTCAGCCTTCTGAGTAGCCGGAATTACAGGCATGTGCTACCACGCCCGGCTGATTTTTTGATTTATTGTAGAGATGAAGTCTCGCTGCCCAGGTGGGTCTCGAACCCACGGGCTCAGGCAATCCACTCACCTCAGCCTCCCAAAGGCACGGGATTACAGGCCCAAACCATTCTTTAACGCTAGGGGAACCCCTGTACAAACTGCACATTGCTGTGAAGCTTTACTTCCTGACTAGGGAATAGTTTCCGCAATAGACCATTTTGTGTCATGGAAACCCAGATGTTACTAATCTGGAATTCTGATTTTAATGCTATTGTAAACCAGAGGTTAGCGGCAGATAAAGGAATTTCATTTTGTTTCGGATTGCCAAGATGTGGCCCACATTTCTTGCAGTCCTCTAAATTTCAGTCAGTCATAATCCTGGCCCTTGAGTTACCAAATGTCTATTTTCTGAGACCTTAGAGATTGAGCCCTAAGAAACCTAGGCCTGTGAGTTTGCTGGATTCTTGTAAGATGGGATTACAAACAAACAGCCTGAGCTTTTACCTGGAGCAGAATATTAATTTTTTTGTGTTAATTTTTGTTTTTTTCTTATTTTTTGCTTTTAATTTTATTTTATTATAGGAATGTGGGATACAAGTGAGGATTGACTACATAAGTAGGCTGCATACTGGTGAGGTTTAGGCGTCTAACCAGCCCTCACTCCTCCTGATGATAACCCAAGTACCCTTTGTGTTGTCACATGAGTCCCACCCTCCTCTCTCCCTCCCCTAGCAGTGCCCAGTGATTGCAGCAGCTTGTTAAAAGGAAACTCTGCCTCTCTCTTAGCTGAGATGCCAAAGACCAAAAACAAAACAAGAGCAGCTAAGCATCCTTACATTTCAAAGCCAGGTGCTAAATGTCAATGCAGGACTTGCAAAAGGGGTATCTTAACTCTTAGACCATCACCTGTCTGAAGGATATGAAATCACTGAAATTGGCAATTGGAAATATTGGATATTTGTGGGGAGAGTTGTTGGTATATGATGTGATCCACATACCCATAATCCACACGCTGTAGAGAAGGGGAGGCAAAAGAAAGAAGAGAAGCCATCTGAAGGACCCCGGAAAGCTAGAGAGTTGTCCCTGAAATTGGGGGACACAGTGGACTGAGGTCTGACAGAGTTAGCTACAGGTTTTCAGGCTGAGGCACCAGGACTCCAATGGACCAGAGGAGGAGATTTGGCCTGGAGGTGGCTTAAAAGGGACTTTGCCCAAGAAGTACAACCAGAAAGCTGATGAGACCCTAAAAGAGAGAGACTCTGAAGGGTGATTTCTAGATTTCAAGGGAGTAATAGTTGGATTTTTAAATAGTCAGCCTGAGAAGGCATCTACCATAGCTAGGAATCTAGGGAAGAAGAAGGTGGAGCTAAAAGAGAAAAATTGAGTCTCCTCTTCTTTCTCTACTTCCTCACATTCAGGCTTGAAAGCAGGAAGACTTGAAGGAAGGGAAATATCTAAATTCATTCATCTAATAATAGTTTATTCCTTTTCATTGCTGAATAATACTTTATTGTTTTACTATTTCACAATTTGATGATCCATTCTCCTGTTGATCAACATGTGGATTGTTTCCAGTTTTGGGCTATTAAGAATAAAGCTGCTATGAACCTTCATGTACATGTCATTGTGGGAACATATGTGTTCATTTCTCTTGCTTAAATACCTAGGAGGAGAACGGATGGCTCACAGAGTAACTGCATGTTGAACTTATTAGTACAAGGAACATGCTGTTTATTTCTGTGTTGTTTCATTTCAGTACATATGCTGACAAAGTGAGCGCTGCTTGGTTATTTTTGACTGTATGCTGCTCATTTTCTGGAGAACTTATTTGTGGAAAATCTTCTTTTGGACTAGGATGAAAATTCCTTTGGAGAATATTTACTTTGACTTTTGCCAGGGGCCTTGGGGCACCTGGGCACCATCAGCCCAGGATCACTTTCAATTGCATTCATGGCTTGAAGTTTCTTTTGGACTATTCATGTGATGCACAGCTGGACTGAAAATTTTACATAAATGCCAGCTTTTGGTTATGACTACCATAAGAGAACTTTTAGATTTTTATCCCTCCTGCTTTTCTGACTGCCAAAGCACCTCTCTTGCACATCCCTGGGTATTAAGTTAAGGTAAAACAGGTTTTCTTCTGGTTCCCCCTTATCCTGCTAGTATGACCACTGTTATCCTATAAAAATCAACACTTAATTTCACTCAGTTTGGCAATGCCTTTAGTGAAATGTGACCTCAATGACCTCTCTAGGTTTCTGCCTTCACTTAGGTTTTGAGTGGGACATTGTTTGCTCTCCCATTAGTGTTTTATCTAGCATTTTTAGATGTTTTCAGGAAGAGTATTGATTCAAATAACTTTTCCTGCCATATTTACATATAAAAAGTATGCCAGCCCATTTTTATCCATTTTGGACACTTGGCGAGCCCTTTTTATAAAATGTAAAATGTATTTACTTCTGGTCTGCAAATTTTTCTTGAGCTGTTCATTTGATAATTTTTTTCTCACTTCAGTTTTCTTCATTCTCTTTTGGAACTGTAATTATTTGGATGATGGACATCCAATATTGAGGCTCCAATTTTTTTATTTTGTGTTCTTTTCCACCATCTTGGTCTGTTTGTCCTGTTTTCTGGGAGAATTCCTCAATTTTTTTCAAATGCCTTTATTGAATTTTTATTTTTTGCTATCATATTTTTAATTATAAGAGCTCTTTTTTGGTTCTCAGAATACAAGTTTCTTCTTTATTGCATTTCTGGTCATGTTTCTTCAGTGAAATATCTTCTCTTACTTCATTGAGATTTTTAGGAATGTTTTTTCTTCTCTTGCTTAATCTTTGTTCCTCCATGGTGCCATGTTATATTTGTTTTAGTTTCTATTTTGCATATTAGAGGCTTTTGTCAGAAGTCTGTTGATCCTTGAGTACTCATATTTAACACTGTGAAGCAAAATGATGATTGAAAACTTTGTGTATGTGTGGGGGCGGGTGGCTCTGTATTAGTAAGGAGCAACTAGATAATAAACAAACCATGACTGGTTCTCAGTGGCTTAACAAAATAAAGGTTAATTTATCATACAACATTTCCAGTGAGTGTTGCTATAGAACTCTGCTCTACACTCAGGGGCCTAGGTTTATGGAGGTTCCATTATCTTGTAGTTGTTTCACCTGGATCATGCAGTCTCTTTGGGCACTTCAGTAGGGGAATAGACAGCCAGACAATTGTGTGCTGGTTCTACGCCATTTCTGCCTGTCATCAGTTGGCCAGATCAAGTTTCATTTATGCTGTGCCTAACCGTAAGTAGGTCAGAAAATGTTGGATTCCAGATGGAATGCTTGTTGACCACTGCAGCTTTTGACACAAGCTTTTATGTCATCGCCCCCCCACCCCCTGATGAACTTCAGTATACAATGATCTAACTGGCTCCTTGTGTCAGTATCTTAATTTCTTTTCCTAAAAAAACAAAAAACCAACCCCCTCCCCCCAAAATTCTAATTGCTTACGAAGGTGAGTCCTGGCAGCCAATATTTTAGAAGCTGAGCTGGAAAAGAAGGTGGGGAGGGGTCTGTCTCAGCCTTCAGTATATGCATAGTTACTCAGTCCCTCTGTTTTCCGTTGGTACCCTTGTCCTATACCTGTCTCCGGTATCCACAATTCTCTGGCTTTAACCTTTCTAGGGTTGGGTGTATGAGAAGCCATCTTCCAGTTTTCCAGAAGGGAGTGTAACCTGAAGGTCTAATTGCTCTTTTAAAATCTTTTATTCAGTTTTCCTGTGTTTAGCCTCATTTTCATCACCACATTTATGGGTACCTTTTCTGAAGCTAGCTCACAACATAGCCAAGTCAGTTCCTCATCATCCATCTGCTTTTTATCTTCCAAATGTCTCTTGTCGTTTTCTCTTCCATTCTTGATGTGTCAGTGGACTTGGATCCCTTTTTATCATTTTAATGGGGGTTCGAGAGGAAGTAGAGATAAATGAGTACTTTTCATCCTCATCTTTATATGGAAGACTTGTTCCCACAGTTCTTAGGAAATTAACTTTTTCTGTTGGATGATTGTGCCTGGAATCTTACATATATCCTTTCATTCCAAGTTGTTTCACTGGAACTTTGAACAGTTCTGTACCATGGCCACTTATGAAGCAAACAAGAGTATTTTTTACTCACCCTATATTCCTCCTTTTTAGCAAGGGTAATACATAGATTTCTTAGCTTTGGGGCATTTTTGTAGATGACAGACTGTGGTAAATTCGAGGAAGCATCAAGGGGAAGGAATGGAAATGTGGAAATATATGCTCTCAAGATCTAAAACAGTTGTGCTATGACTCTGGTACTGTAAACTTTCAGAGTGTGAAAGAATAATCTATTGTGGCTTCACCATGGACTTTTTAAACTCAGAAGAGGCATGATGTCTCTTAATGTTTAAGAGTTTATTTAATTTTTATTTTTTTAGACATGCAGTATTTGCATTTTACTCCATCATATATAGTTACTATAATTTAGCCAATTCCTGAACAGTGGTAGAACCAGCTTTGTTCTCTCTCTCTATGTGTGTGTATTTTTTTATTAAGACATAATTGTGAATATTTTTGGGATACATGTGATATTTTGTTACATATATACAATGTGTGGATAATCAAATAAGGGTAATTAGGACATTCATCACCTCAAACATTTATTATTTCTTTGTGTTGGGAAGATTCCAAATCTTCTCTGCTAGCTATTTTGAAATATATAATACATTATTATTAACTATAGTCACTGTGCTATTGAACACTAGAACTGATTCCTTCTATCTAGCCAATCTCTTTAACCAACCTCTCTTTGTTCCTCCCTCCTTCCGACCCTTCTCAGCCTTTGGTGACCATCGTTCTACTCTCTACCTTCATGGGATCAACTTTTTAGCTCCCATATATGATTTGTCTTTCTGTGCCTAGCTTATTTCACTTAATATATAACCTTCAGTTACATCCATGTTGCTGCAAATGACAGGATTTAATTCGTTTTTATAGTTGATATATATATGTATAAATATATATAACATTCTTTATTTATTCATTAGTTGATGAACACTTAAGTTGATTCCACATCTTGGTTATTTTGAATAGTGCTGCCAAAAAAAAAAACACGGGCATGCAGATCGCTTTGATAAACTAATTTCCTTTCTTTTGGATAAATACCAAGTAGTGGGGCTGCTGGATCATATGGTAGATATATTTTTAGCTTTTCTGAGGAACCTACATACTGTTTTCCATAATGGTTGTACTAATTTACATTCCCGCCAACAGTGTGCTAGCGTTCCTCTCTCTCTGCACCCTTGTCAGCATCTGTTATTTTTCTTATTTTTTTATAATAACCATTTTAACCGGGGTGAGATAATATCTCATAGCAGTTTTGATTTGCATTTCCCTTATGATTAGTGATATTGGGCACTTTTTCATATGCCTGTTGGCCATTTGTATGTCTTCTTTTGAGAAATCTCTATTGTGATCATTTGCCAATCTTTAAATAGGATTATTTGTTTTTTTGTTTGTTTTTGCTATTGAGTTCTTTAAGTTCCTTACATATTCTTCATCTCCTGTTGGATAGATAGTTTGCAAATATTTCCTTTCATCCTGTGGATTGCCTCTTCTCTCTGCTGATTGTTTCCTTTGGTGTGCAAAAGCTTTTTAGCTTGATCTAATACCATTTGTCTATTTTTGTCTCAGTTGACTGTGCTTTCAAGGTCTTATACAAAAAAAACTTGTCCAGACCAATGTCCTAAATGTTTCCCAATGTTTTCTTCTATTAGTTCCATAGTTTCAGGACTTACATTTAAGTCTTTTAATTTGATTTTTTTATATCACTAGAGATGGGGTCTAGTTTCATTCTTCTGCATATGGATTTCTAGTTTTCCCAACACCATTTATTGAAGAGACCATCCTTTTGCCAATTGATATTCTTGGTGCCATTATAAAATCAGTTGGCTGTAAATGTGCAGATTCTGTTTTCTGTTCCATTGGTCTATGTGTCTTTTTTAATGCCAGTACCATGCTGTTTTGGTTACTGTAGCTTTGTAGTAAATTTTGAAGTCAGGTAGTGTGATGCCTCCAACTTTGTTCAAAAAGAACAGACCAGAACAGCACAGGATTGCTTTGGCTATTTGAGTTTTTTGTGGTGCCATATGGATTTTAGAATTATTTTTTCTATTTTTGTGCAAAGTGTCATTTGCATTTTGATAAGGACTATATTAGCATTTTGATAAGGATGTTGGGAAGTATAGACTTTAAAAAAATTAATTATTCTAATCCATGAGCATGGGATATCTTCCCATTCTTTTGTGTTCTCTTCCACTTTTTAAAAGTCATGTTTTATAGTTTTTATTGTAGATATCTTTCATTTCTTTGGTTAAATTTATTCCTACATGTTTTATCATTTTTTTGTTGCTAGTGTAAATGGTATTTTTTATTTCTTTTTCAGATTGTTCAGTGCTGATGTGCAGAAATGTTACTGGCCTTTGTGTCTCGATTTTGTATTTTGCAACTTTACTGAATTTTTTTTGTTAGCTCTAAGGGTTTTGGTGAAGTCTTTCAGTTTTTCTAAACATAAGATCATATCATCTATGAACAAGGAAAATTTGACTTTTTTCTTTTCAATTTGGGTGCCCTGGTTTATTTAAAACTTGATAAAAGCCCATTTTGTCCTCCTTATAGGGAGGCATAAAAGACCTGATTTCCAGAAATACATTGCAATGTAGCTAATATTTCGCTTGGAGAATATGCCAGAACAAATGGAGACTTCAGAGGTGTGTATGTGGGACACAGGGACAGTATGTTGAGGTTTTAGCCTGGAATAGGCTTTCATAGGCTTCATTTTGTCTCCAGAAGAAGTGAGGCATTGTTTATGTTTTCAAAGAGAGGACAAAGCTTTTTGCTTGGGGGTTTGGTTTCCAAACCCTGGATTAGTATTTAGAAGATGATGGGACCCAGTGAACCAACACTGCTTGTAGGTCTACTCTGAGTATGTTTTGGGCCTATTACCCACATACAAATTTATGTGTGAACATTTGACATTATTCAGTTCTCTGGTGTAGAGCTAAGGTCCTTTTGAGTAAAGCCCTGGGGGGCAGGGCTTAATGTCATGCATAGGAACCAAGGGCTAGATTTACAGATCCAGAAATGTCTCCTCCATGTCATCTAGATCAGTTTCCTGCCTCTAGGATAGCCAAGAGGAAAAGTTTGGTTTGAGTCTAGCCTATGACTTAGTGTTTCCTTGGGAAACCTCATGGCATATTCCAAAATAGAAGTCATGTTGTTCTCAAAATTCTGTCTCAGGATTGGTAAGGACAATGTCTGAATCAAATATAGGCAGGACTCTTCTTTGTACCCCAGCTTCTGAAGTCTAGACACTCACATTTTGCATGCTATTTAAAAATAGGCTGAGTTCAAAGTTATCATCTGGCATAGCCAGAAGTGTGGCTAGTGTCTCCCATGGAGGAGTGAACCCAGGCATGAGATCTGTTGTTACCCATGCTGTTGGGTGTGAGGTCACAAGCACTGTTAAAATACTACCACTTGTCTATGTGTTGTTATGTCTTGATTTCACCTTGCTTCCTCTAATATCTTTTCATCAGCCTTAATGATTATCATGTCAACTTATTACCTAACGTATTTTTGAAAAGGCATTACTTTATCCTCTACTCCAGGGGTCCCCAACCTGTTAGGAACTGGACCACATAGCAGGAGATGAGGGCAGGTGAGCAAGTGAAGTTTCACCTGTATTTGCAGCTGCTACCCATCACTTGCCTTACTGCCTGAGCTCTGTCTTCTGTCAAATCAGTGGTGGCATTAGATTCTCATAGAAGCACAAACTCTGTTGTGAACTGCACATGAGAGAGATCTAGAAAAAAGGTGCACAATAAATATAATGTGCTTGAATCATCCCCAAACCATCCCCCCAACACCCTGGGCCATGGAAAAATTATCTTCCGTGAAACTGGATCCTGATACCAAAAAGATTGGGGACCACTGCTCTACACCCATTCAAATATGATTCTGGGTTAGATCCTCCTGTTAGTTTGTTTTCCCTTTCTTTTATTTTAATTTTAAAGACATGCCTCACAATTTGCCTTTTCAGTTAAAAAGAAAGGGAAAAGCATGTGGCACTCAGAAACAAAGACTGAGTGCCACGTTTTCCTTTCTTTTAAACTGACAAAGCCAATTGTGAGGCACCTCTCTATTTACAGTGTTACCTTTTTCCAGTCATTCCTTGCTTCCTCTTGGAAGTGTGGGGCTGTCACTTAGGACCTCATCATACAACCTTCCTGCCTATGGACAGGGTGAGTAAGAATAATGCCCTTGTTCAGGATGGGAAACCAAGTCTCCTGGAGATTATAGTAACTTTGGTAGGATCCTGACTGATGATATAATGAGGTGCTGAGACACTGCTCTTCATGTCAAAGAAAAGTCCTTTTCTGTCCAGGTTGGAAGAAAAAAATGCAAGGTCCTGCTCACCCAGCTTGGTGATTTATGGAGCTGCCACTGCTTTCCTTCTCAGCTCCTCTTCTCTGTCCAGTTTGGCTCCCAAGAGATAGTGGCAAGAGAATTCCTTTGTCCCTGAGAAAGACAAACAAAGCTGATCTGCACCTTAATGGCCTATGCAGTTGACAATAATCTTGGGAAACCCTGTAGTCTTTTCTGAAAGCCTTGGCTGTTGACTAGTAGACCTTCAAAGGTCATCCACAGGCCTTCTGAAGAGGCACCAGGACTTCTTGCCAGGACTTCTCTGTGCTCATGATTGAAGATTAACGATGTCAAATTGAGTGTGAAGAAAAAAATCATGCTCTCAGAGAGGGCCAGACAACTAAGGATCAATTGAAGCTGATGGAGGAGACATGGACTCCCAGTATCAGAACCACCTAGGGAAGAATACCCTAAAGACAGGGGGAGACAGCTGCATAGAAATGCTAAGAAATAAGGACACCCCAACCGCTGTCCCTGGATTAGGAGAAAATTTTCTGTCCCTGGAAAATTTTGGAGATGCACTGCAGGAAGGACGTGATAGATTGTAAAAGTTTATGCACTCAACTATCATATGAAGCTGGACAATGTTGTAGAAATAGCATGAGCTCAGAAGTCAGACCAATGATCCCTGGTTGGTTGTATGTTCTTAGATAAATTACCTAATAAGTCTGAACTCTATTTCCTCATGTGAAAAATGTAGATAATATACACAAAACTGTGCTAACATAGTGCTTGGAGAATTGTAGACCCCTGATGTACTGGATTTAGGAAGTGAGCATTCATCTCCACTTCCTTCAAAGCTCTTTGCTATATTTGTGGGTTTGGAATTATGGGAACTGCATATCTTTGCATCCCTTAACAGCAAGATTCTGGTTTAGATTCCACCAATGGGAGATATTCATGCATGATTTGGAAAGTAGAAGAAAAATAGAAGTCATTATTGTTCCTGCAGCATGGTAGAGAATCACATGGGCTTCAGGAAACAGTTGACACGAGGTTCTCCCAATGACTTATGGACCCTTCTGCTTAGTTTACCCTCTCTGGGACAGGGAGAGACACATATCACCAGTGTCCATTTGCGGTCCCTGTACTTTCTAATTTCCTGAAAGTTAGTGGTGGTTTTCCCTGACTTTTATTCTCTTAGTTCATCCAACAATGTGAAAAGCCTCTGATTCCTTGCATTAAATCCTTTTTTTATTTGAAATGCCTAGAGAAGTTTCTGTTTTCCTGGCAGAATTTTACTAACATATCTGAGTTAAAAAAAAAAAAAAAAGAGAGATGAGAATGAATAGTCTTATGTTTTCTTAGTAAGAAAGGGAAATATTTGAAAAATCTGAAAGACAGACTCTGGGGACCTCAATTGGAGCACCTGGGGTTGACTTGAGAGTTGGGAAGACTTGGCTCAGGTTTAGCTAGGAGAGCTCGAGGAAGAAAGGATAGGGAATCATAGGTATATGATTAAGCTGTAAGATTTCAAAATTATTTATCTTTTCTTGTCACTGGACAAGGGATTCTTGACAGCAGAATGATCAAAAGCAGAATAAATTGAACAAATAAAATGTATCCCTAATGGAAAACTAATCTTCCTAATACAGATGCACATGAGTCTGTAGGTGGAGAAGAGATGTTTGAAATAAAGAGATTTACTCCATAATAGACAGAAGTACACCCATATAACATATGGGGGAAGAAGAAACCTATAATCTCAATGAAATTAGAGCTTTTAAATATTTTGCTGGACAAACATCCGATCCCTTTTAAATAAATGTTATCTACATTCCAATCAACTAGCCTTTTGGAGTTTGCTAAATTATACAATTTGTCTCCCCTTATCTGCAGAGAAACATAAAGTCCCCCCTCCTATTGGCAGTAGTGGGAAACTGCTGGGGGGTGGGATGGGATTGGCAGTAGTGGGAATCTTCCGGGGGTGGGGGCATACTTCATCAACAAGGGTAACTGCATAATGAACATTTGTATATCTAACCCTGAATTGTACCCCACATCTTTAAAATAAAAAAATTTTTTAAAAAGGACCCTCCTCCTGTGCAGACCACAAGACATTTCTCAGAGAGGGCCTTAGGTTGTACACTGGTATAATAGAAAGGATATAATTTTAATACATTCAGCAATCTGATTGTCACTCTGTTTCCACTTGTCAGTGTTTGCTTCATCTCCTTCATTCTTACAGGTGTTAGGTAAAAGACAAAGCCTTATTTTAAACTCTGAGTCTTTATATTATTTTCTACAACAAAATCAGTCCAAATAAGGAAGCAAATATGAAGAGACACTTCATCAAATAACAGGGATGTGTCTCTTCCATTATCTGTTGATGGCTACTTAGATTAGGGTGGAGAGAAGCAATTTCAGTGTTATGTACAATCCTCTTATCTTAGCTTTTATTCCTTTGAGGCTTGAATGCAGTTTCCTTCTGCACCAACACTAGCTAGGGGTGGAGTGCTTGGGGGATGGGGCCCAGGAAATTCCTGTCTTTACCCACTGGACTGGACAAGGAGAAATTTCTTTGGAGACACTCAGGGATCAGTCACTCTGGGGTCCACTCAATGTGCTGGGTCTGATGGAAGAGAAGAGTCACGAGCAGACATGAGAAGGTCATGGCAGCGTGTGCCCAAGAGGAGTAAGCAAATGGACACCCTACATCTGAAAAGTGGGCATAAGGAAGCATGTGGTTGAGGAATAAGAGGGAGCAAACTCAGAGACCAGACAGAGAGGAGGATCAGGAGTTTGTCCTTGCTAGGTTGGACCCTGACTTTTGTGTGCCTTTAATTTGGGACCTCGAGTTCCCAAGTCAGACTGCACATGACGACTTAGGCATCCACCTCCTTCTAACACCAACTTTTCCCACTGCTGGGTGATTTGGTGAGATAATCTATTATTTTGGAGGAACATGAATATTAGAATAAATAATGAACACGTATTTGTTTAGAAACTAAGGAGTTTGTAAAGGAATACTGTCATATTTCTGTATCTGTGGACATAATTCTGTTATGCTGGTAGAATTAAAAGTGTTAAGTAAACTGAGAGTGGGTCTTGTTCAATAAGGACTGGAAGAAAGTGGCAAAATTAGGTGGAGAAAGCCACAGAGCCTGAGACCTGAGGACACAGGTGGACATTGAAAGTAGAGCAGAGGGTGCAGCCAAGAACACACCTAGCAACCTCCACCCCACCCCAGGTGCTATGGTTAGAGGCAATGCAGGTCCTGCTCACTCAGCTCAGTTTCCTGTGGAGCAGCCACTATTTCATCCTTAATGTTTACTTTCTTTCCAGTTTGACTCCCATAGGAGGGTGGCTAGAAACTTCCATCCTCCCCAGGAAAGACCAGGGGAAAACTGATCTGCACCTCAAGGGCTTATACAGTTGACAGCAAGCCTGGAAAACTGCAACATTTCCTCCAAAACTGGTCTGGTGACTGGTATTACAATGAAAAGAGACATAAACAAATGAAGGAAACTGTGATTAAAAGTGGAGCATTGGGGTCACATTTGGGGGAAGGTACAGAGGAAAGAGGATAAGGGTGTGAGGGGCAGACTTGAATTGGAAGAAAACAAGCTGAGACTGCGGTTCTCAACACAGACTGGGAGGGAACCTGCCTATTCTTCCTCTCCTAGCATGACTGAGACCATTATCTAGAAATCAAGGGTCTCCTATATCCAGGTGGTCTCACCTGGGGCAGCATCATGACCTACAGAGGAGACTGGACAGATGGTGTCAGGTCTTATTCCCTCCCTTGATGACTTTTATAAATTGGCTGGGGTTGGCAGCAATGTGGTGTAGTCAGCTGCTTGAGTGCTTCCCCTGTTCCCTGCTGCCACCAAGGAAACTAGAGCCTTCTCAGAAGGGCAACCTAGAGAGTCAACATCCAGCTATCAAAATCCCACTCAGTTTTCAAGGCCAAGTTCATCTTTCATCTCCTCTGCAGATCCCTCTGAATCTCCCCAGTTGTTTGTATTGGCATTGCCCCTTTATTTCATTTGGCCATTGGTTGTGCATAAATATTCTTCCCTTAGACTTGAGCTTCCAGAGACTGGGACTGTGTGTCCCACAATGCCCAGATCCGGGCCCAGTTCATTGGCACTCAGTGCTGTCTGTGAAGTTGGATGAATACATGGAAACAGACATTCTTTGGCACACATATGGAGTTCTCTTTTGTCCTGTTCTTATGGGTGAGATCTATTGGGTGGCTTACTGTGTAGGCTGTGTACTGTGTATATACTACACCCTCCAGTCCCAGAGCTGGAAGTGTGCCAAGCTTTGGGGTGAGGTATGAGGGTCGGGATGTCCCAGCCTTCATCCTTCCTTTGTGGTTCATGTCTGTGGAGAAGAGGAGAGCTGTCGTCACAGGCACATGAATTTAGTTCCTAAGTCTTGCTTCAGAGTTCTGCTTCCTGTCAGTGGTCAAGGTGTTCATGAGAAGTTGGGGAGGGTGGGTGAACTGGAAAACTAGCAGCAAGAATTCACACGCTTCCTCCTCTTCTGTGAAGCTTCCGTGAAGTGCCCTCTTTTGTTCACCCTTCTGCGGGCAGAGTTCCTGGCTCCTTTGTTTCTGCGCTCTCTCTTTACAGCAGGGTGCAATTCCTCTGCAACTCCCCTTGTGGTGCAGTACTATATGTCTGCCCTCTCCACTCCCACCACTGGTCTGTGAACTCTGCAGGAGCAAGGATGTGGTGCTCATATGCCAGGATATCTAGTGGATACTCCTGATATTTCTTAAGTGAATGGGTGAAGAGATGTTTATAGACAATGTTCCAGTCCTCCCAAAATTCATAGGTAGAAACTCTAACTCCCAATGTGGTAGTATTAGGAGATGGGGCCTTTGCAAGGTAATTAGGCCATGAGGATGGAGCCCTCATGAATGGGATCAGTGCCCTAATAAGGAGAGACACAGGAGCTTGCCTCTCTCTCTGTGCTTTCCTCTGTGAGAATATGACAAGAAGGCTGTCATCTGTAAGCCTGGAAAAGGGCCCTCACCAAGAACAGAATCTACTGGCACCTTGAACTTGCACTTCCCAACCTCTAAAACTGTGAAAAATAAGTGTTTGTTGTTTAAACTACCAAGTGTATAGTATATTTGTTAGAGAAGTCTAAATGACTAAGACAAAGATAAATGAATGAATGAACAAATGAACAAATGAACGAACGAATGAACAGATTTCAACTGCTGTATAGATTAGGGAGGCAGAGATTCACAGAAACAATTTCTGACCTGGATTTGATCCCAGCTTGGCCATTTACTAGCTATGTGACAAGCCATGGGCCTTGTCTCTTATTCATAAACTGGGGTGAATAATACCAACCTCAGAGGGTGAGGGGTTGAGACAGTCTAGTCAGAGTGGTCGGTGTGGTGGCTGGCACATGGCAGACACTCAACAACTGGAAGGTATGATGGCTACTTGATTCAGTCAGGGTGTTGCAGGTACACAAAGCCATTTGGAAATAAGTACCTCTTTTGGTCTTCAATAGGGAGAGAAGTTAGGGGTGCCGACATTAAATGAGGTGCTGTCATTCAATTAGGGGTACTGTCTGTGACATCACTGTGATCCTAACTGCAGCTTTCAGGTAGAGGCAGACAGAGAAATGTGCCCGTTTCTTTCTAGCCTAGAAACTGAGGCCTGGGGAGCCCACCTGTTGAGTAGTCTGAGAGGAAAGATTTCAGGAAACTGGAAAGCGTTCACTCCCTCATTCATTCATTCTGTCGGCATCTAGTTATTATTGGACACTACTGTATGCCAGGGCCTGCCCACTTGCTTTAACAACAGTGAAGAAGGCGGGCTGGGCAGAGCTCACCACCAAACAGTCTTTGCCCCCTTGGCCTGAGGCAGCTGTGCAGAGGAGAAGGAAGTGAGTTGCCAAGCAGCTGATGCTCTCAGGGGGTGAAGGACTTGAGGCGCCTTATCTGGTTTAACTACAAGAGTGGCAGAGCCAAGCAGGTTTTCTTATTCCCTGTTTCCTGATGAGGAAACAGAGATGGGAGGCAAGTGGCTGGGCCCACACTGCTCAGGCAGAGAGCTTATGGGGAAGGGGTAAGCCCTGGGTTGTCTGAGGTCCCCCAGTTTTCCTGAGGCTGCAAAAGAGGGCTGGAGTTTCCTTCTTTGCCATAACCCAGCCTGGTGCAAGCACCTAATTTCAAGGCAGGCTGTTGGTCCTGACTGGGTCAGCTGGTAGCATCTGGCAGTGTTCAAGGACAGTCCCCTGCCCTTTCACAGTCTGTTGCATCCCTGCTCTTCATTCATTTGCTTTGTCCTCTGCTTTGTCGGTGTCACTTCTCACTTCCAAGCTGTCCTCTGCCAGAGAGTGATTCCACATTTTCCCAGCAACCTGTAGTCTCGTCGCCTCCCATCTAGTCCCCGGACACTGGGCCAAGTGGCCCTGTAAGTGCAGAGAAGGATGTTCAGCTTCCCTGCTACATTCAAAAGGCGGCAGCAGCAGCCACATACTTGGGCTGTGCAGTCAGGGCCGGTCACAGACACTGCACTTATAAGTATTTTCACTGTGGGACCAAGAAGTGACACAAGGGGTGGGGAGAAGCTGGTGACTGAGACTGGTGTGGGAACAGCATCTGTGGGAACGGGCTGGATCACTCACTGGTGGAGTCTAATGTAACCCCCAGGGCCTTGGTGGTTTGCTTATCTGGGTGGAGCTCAGAGGCTTTCTGCACACTCTGGAACCCAAGGGCTTGGGTTTCTATCCCAGCTCCACCACCTCCTAGCTTTTTGTTCTTGGGCAAGTTTATTAACTTCTTTGCCTCAGTTTCCTCATCTATGGAATGGGAATAATAATAATAGCATCTACCACAAAAGGGTGGCTGTGAGAATTAAATGAGCTAGACCATGCAAAGCATTTAGTTAGTGGTAAACAAACAGTCCCTGCTCCTCTGTTTCCATTACCCTCCAGCCCTTTACTGTGTCCTTCCCAGAAATTAGTCAAGATAATTGTTTGCCCATGGCCAGTCCTGTCTCCGACTGTCTTAAGATGCCTCTTGATACTTACCCAGTTGAATCTGTAATCTGCACTCCCATAAGCTACACAGAATATCTTCTTTGGGTCAAGGATGTGTCCGTGGACAACAAGAAAGAGGAAAGCCAGTCATTTCTCCAGGAGTGGTTATCACAAAAACACCAATGAAGTGAGGCTCAGGTGTCCTGCCTGACGGTCCCGATGCCCAAGCAGGCCTCCTGCCCTTTAGTTTCTTGCCAGAAGGGTCTGAGAACAGGGGTGCTATGTGATGTATTTAACAACCTAGAGGGACCCTGACTGATCAGAATGGACCTTGGCCACAGTGCTGGAGCATGGGTCACGTGGAGGGCTCAGAGCTGTGGCTCTTGACCACATGGCAAGGAAGCATTTGAACAGCTGACTTTGCTGCACAGGTGTGTTCTGGATCTATGTCATCTCTGCCAATGGGAAGACCCAGAGCAGAACAGTATCCTCTGAGGAGTTTGGACAGAAGGGGAGTGAGTCCCTTCCTCCTTTCCTTCCCATATGCAGGCTCATGCTACGACAAGATGGTCGAGGGTTGATAGAATTAAGTGACTGTCAGGTGAGGCTGCATTAACAGTGCTGGCTTTGGCATCAAACCATCCACTAATGAGTTTTGGCAGCTTAAATTAGTCTTTAACCTCTGAGAACCTTGATTGTCTTATCTGTGAAACCGGGACAACACCACAAACAGGCTGTCGTAAGGATAAACATTATAGAAAGCATCTGATACAGGTCCGCAATGCATGGCCTAGCCAAGAAAGCGGAGCAAATCCTACTTCTCTGGGGGAGGTATTGGTGTTCTTTCCATTGGGTGGGACTCTGGAGGTCAGTGAGGTGCAAGTCTTCTTTGAAGCACCCACACCCATTCCTTCATGCATTCAACAGAAGTTTATTAGGTGCCTACTTTGTGGCAGGCATAGTTCTAGCAGTTGGGATACTTTGGTGAATGCTCCGGTCAAGGCCCCTATTCTCATGGAACTTTGAAAGGGAGACAGGCAATATGGTGGACAGGCTTTTTCTCTTGCTGCAAGCACACAGAGATCCAGAACCTTGGATGTGACCAATACAATAATTTCCTCAATAAAACCCACAGGATAAAACAGAGCTAAGCTTGAAATCAAGGAAGGAAACCCTCAGAATCCAGGACCAAAAGAAAGAACCTCAAACGAGGGGCCCGAGAGGGGCTTCCGTGCAAGAGGTTGCAGGGGTTTAGGAATTGAGTTTGGGTCAGTAATTCCCGACTGGGACAGCACCTCTGTGCTAACTGGGGAACTTCTAGAGATGCCAAGGACACACCCCAGACCATGGAGTCAGAATCCCTGGGGGCAAGACCCAGATTTCAGGGGCTTTGAAGCTCCTCCATGATTCCAATGTGCAGCAGGGGTCTTTGGGGTGGGGGTGGGGTCCTCTATTAGGAGGACCCATGTAAGGCAGGAGTCATGAAGTTCTCTGAGTTCTTTGAGTCAAATGGGGATTGGAAAAACTCTACCCACCAAATTGGCTAATGGGGTAAAAACTCTGAACATCTGCCTGGGGTTGCAGGGGAAAAGTGTCACCCTTGGGAAATTCAAAGCTGGTCTGTGCCTCTTGAGAGAGCCAAGGATGTGGTCACATTGCCCACCTGTTGCCAGCACCCCAGGAAGAGTCATTAACAAGCACCTTGGAGGATGGCCACTTCCACCTTCTAGGGTATGGGTGACCCCGTGGAAAACAAGTCTCCCTGGAACATCCTAAAAGGGTAGGAAGATGCAAGCAACTATGTCAGAATTTCTCATTCCTGGCTGTGTGCTAGAAGGATGTCCACGATCAGCTTCAGAGATGTTGATTAAACTTGTCTGGAGTGTGGCCTGAACATTGGGATCTTTTATAAAGCTGCCTGGGGTTGAGAGCTATAAAATAAATGAGTTAATTTTGATAGTTTATGAAGACCACCTAGCAGGATAATGTGATATGTAATAGAAAGTAATTAACTAAGGAAGACTAGAAATGAACTCCCCAGGAGGTAACATTCAATTTGAAGCATGAAAGATGAGGAGGAGGTGGAATTCAAGGGTCTGGGAAGCAGCTTTCCAAGCAGAGGGTGCAGCAGGTGCAAAGGCCCTGAGACTAGAGGAGAGTGAGCCAGAGGGAGGAGGGTTCAAGACCTTATAAGCCATGATCAGATGCTTGGAGCTTTCTTGTAAGGGTGGAGGAAAACCACTGAGGATTTGAGCAGAGCAGCAACGTCAGCTGATGTTGGACAAGCAGAGTCCTGAGAACTCACAGTTGCACACACTTCGTTTGTTCTGCAACACTGAGCCTCCCACCACTGCCGCCACCCAATTTCTCTATTTACTCCATCTTGTATTTGCAGTTTCACAATGACTCCATAAAGGAGGTGGGTAAGTGTCTTCTCCATTTTACAGATGGGAAATTTGTATACCCAGGTTCTTGAGGGGCAGGCTTCCAGATCATCTGGTACTTGTTCCATAGCTCCTGCCCAGAGCTAGAGATGGGGCAGTCATGAGCATAAGATGAGGCCAAGTAACCTGCCCCACAGTTGTTATTACAGTGAGTTATGTTCTCACCTGCCTTGGCTACTGGAATGAGAAAGCTCAGTTCTGGCTTTCCTTGAGCAGGACAGCTCTACCCAGACTGGGTTTCCATGAAACATCCAACCTCTCTTAAGCACTCATGCTTCTGATGGGTCAGTCATGCCTTCAATTGACTTGGACTGGCAGCTCCATCATCACAACCTTGTTATAGAAAAAGAAGACACTTGGAACCAAATTGAAGGACGTTTTCCTGTGCCAGCCCCACCTGACTTACCTCAGTAAGATGTGTGAAAGTCTGCAATCTTCCTGTAGTCAACTGGACCCGTCATGCCAGGGTTCATGGAGGCCACACAGGAGTTTCCCTCTTGACTGTTGGGTTCTTTTTCTACTAATTCCTTAAGGATTGGTTGTTCATAGCTGGTGCTGGGTCAGTTTTGGAGAAGTCTCTTTCATATTTGAATATGTCATCATGGCTGGAGAATTTGAGGTCTTTCTTAAAGTAATGGAAGTCCTTGGGAGCCTCATTTCCAACACCAGGTTCTAGGAGAAAGTGGGATGGCTAAGGAGCTGGTGAGAAAGACTGAAAATGGCTACAAGGGACCTTTAGTGTTCTTGCTGGGTGGCTCTTTTGAGCTTTCGAGTGAGTGATTCTAGATAGACCATGATTGGGAGCTTGATGACTCAATGCACTATATGTGGAAATTGCCCTACCACCTGGACTACTAAGAATGGAAATTAAACTATCGCCATCATAAAAGCCCAAGCAACTAAAGTATCGCTTCTGGATGGTAACCATTGAACCCTCCTATTGTTGTTGTCACCAGAACAGAAGCCCATTTGATTTTTGCTTCCACAAGGGGTGGCAAAGAGTGCTCCCCACCCACTCCTTCCAGGCCACCTCACAGCATTGCTCCAGGTCAGGGCTTGGGTACCCAAGAAGGAAGCCGCCACTTGGCTTTTTGGGCTCACTTTGCTCCTGGTGGATGCCAAGGGGTCAGCCCTGGAGAAAGGGAGTGAAGAATGGGGAAGAAGATGGGAAGAGATGACATCAGGCAGCATTAGTGAGAGACAGTGGGCTGGGGCAGACTGTCAGTGTCATTGGGGATGCTATTAAGGGCATACAAGAGACAGTAGCACATTTGAAGTCCCATCTGACTGGCATCAATAAACGTCCCTGTTCCAATCATTCTGGAAGGGGAACCTTAATTAGGCATGAAGAGATTCATCAAACAGCAGCCCCTTGGAGTTGTTGGTCTCCCTGCCATCTGGAAGGATGGTTTCCTATCCTGCAACAACAGCAGTGGGAATGACTGATGAGGTCCTACACCTTCACCCTCCAAGCCTGATGAAACCCAAGTGGCTTTTGTCCTCCCCAGAAAGGAGTGAGATTTTGCCTGTGTTGATGGGCACATATGATTGGGTTCACATTGAGGTTTGCCTGGTCTCTGTGCCCAGGGCCAGTTTTCAGTCTGCAGTGACCAACCTCAAAGATGAACAGAAAAAGCCCTGGTGTGACAATGACAAGACCTGGTCAGAAATTCTACTCATTAGTGATAAGGCTTCATGCAGGTTTTTGCCTCAGTTTTATGACCTATACAATAAGGACAATGATTTCTGCTTTGGTCCAACCTATATTTTTTTTGGAGGTTCTTGTGACATTATGAATGCAAAGTGACTTTGGTAACTAGAAAGGCCACTACAGACACTAAAGATTTAATTCAACAAACATTTATTGAGCAACTGCTGTGTGCTATGCACCACGCCTAGTGCTGTGATGGATACAAATGAATAAAACACAGTCCCTGCCCTTGGCGAGCTTACAGTCTAAGAACCGTTAGAGGACAAGTACACAAATCACTATAATACAAGGCAGAATATGGTAAGTGCCATGAGAAAGGTACAAATAAAGTGCTATGGTGGTTCAGCAGAGGGAGAGATCCCAGTGGTTGGTAGATCAGGAAGGGCTTCATGAAAGATGTGGTGTCTGTGTGGCCTTCAAGGGAACAGAAGGGAGCATTCCAGGGGATGAGAACAGTAAGACCAAAGGCACAGAGACAGGAGAATGTGGGCACCCCTCCGGGAATGACTATTCTAGACTGACCAGTGTAGGGTGTAAAGGAAGAACGAGGCCTTACTGGGTGGTCTGAAACATCAGAACAAAGAATTGTACATTCGTGGATGGGCCATGGAAACTTTGAGAGGTTTGTGAATAGCTGGAGATTAAAATTGCTAGTCACGTTCAGGATGGGCTGGACAATGTGTGAGAGTGCACAGAGGAAACCTGGGTGGGGAGATGGCTGCTGAGATGGTCCAAATGAGAAGTGAAGAGGTGAGGTTAGTGTTAGAGGGACGGAGTCTTGAGGGAGTACATGGGAGAAAAGTCGAAGATGACATTAAGGTCTCAGACTGGGTGGTTCAGGGGATCATGGGTCTTCTAATAGAAGGAGGGAGTGTGGGGGAAGCGGAAACAGAGGATCCATTTGGTTTCAGGGTTGTTGAGTTTATGGTGCTGCTGGGAGCAGGTAGGGTTAGTGTCCACCAAGCAGTTAGCAGTGGGAGACTGAAGCGCAGAAGGCCTGGGCTGCAGAGAGGAGTGAAGGGTGGAGGACGCCTAGGGTGCTGGGGACTGGATTGGAAGGCAGGTAAGAGGCTGCTGATGGAGAGTGGAGGAGGACCCAGGAGAAGACTCCGGGGTAAGCCATGTCCATGTGGCGGGGCAAGGAAAAGAGAGGGGAATGCTGGTCAGATCTACTGCGACTCCTTTTTACATCAAGACAGGGATGTCAATAAATAAATCATAAATACATAAATAAATAAATAAATATATAAATAAATGGCCAAGGGGGGTGGGAAGGAAAATCACATCCTGGGTGCCGAGGGGCCAGGGAGAATCCAGGAGGGGTTGCTGTAGAGCTTGGTGGTGAGAAGAGGCCTGGGGACAGGGCAAGGTGGAGAGGGCGCCAAGATGCCGGTGCAGGGAACAAGCAGAACACACAGGCTGATGCTTGGTCTGAAGGAAAGGCGACCGTGGGTGCTAGAGGCCCTTCCCAGGTCTGGTGGGGAAGGAGGTGAGGAAAGAGACTGAAGAGCCAGGATGGGTGGGGTGAGCGCATGCTGGTGGGCAGAGGGGACAGAGGTGAGAGTGTCCGAGGAAACATAACTTGCAAGTGGGGGAAGATGCTTCCTCAGAATCAGGAGGCAGAAAGTGAGGAGGGAGAGGAGAGATCAAGAGATTTCGAGACAAAATCAGACAACTCTTCCCTGAAGGAGGAGAACGACGGTGGGATCATTTGGGGGCTTGAGGTGGATGGAGGTTGGAAACGCTCAGGAAGGGTGATGGTAGTTGGATCAGGGATCTCACAGAAGGCAAGAGGTGACAGAAGGGGTTCCTGTCAGCAGTGAAGGTTGGCTGAGGCTGAGGGTCTCTTTCTCCCGGGAAGTCTGTGACCCTGCAGTTACAAGGCAGTGGATCAGGGCGCCTGCTACAGGCCGTAACTGCCTGGGGCCACCCAAGGCCAGCTGGCCTATGCCAGAGACTGCAGTGAAACCTCACTCAAATTGAGCTCTGAAGGGGCAGGGAGGGCAGCTGGTCCTGGGACTGTGTGCACCCAGATGGATGGAGAGGGACCAGGAGCGAGAGAAAGCCAAGGCCCCTGGATTTCCTACCATCCCTGGCCAAGGTGTTTTGGCTGTGCCGGACTCAAGCCAAGTTGGGGAATGGTATACATGTTGATGGTCCTGGGATCTCCAGTCTTTAACCAGAGAGAACTTGAAGGCAAGTTGGAAGGGATCCTTCTACTCCAGCTCCCGTCACTTTCAGTTTAAGGAACCGTGACAAAGATAGGCAGAAAGAAAACCATGTTCTAGACTCCCAAAGAGTTCTGGCCCTTGGACTCCCCTGAAAGGGGAGGTTAGGGTGCTGGCCTGGTGGACAGGACTCAGGGCCACCTCTAGAACCTGACATCTGGCTCTCCACAGGACTCACCATGGAACATTCTGGAATCCAAGGTCTTGGCTAATCCACTGAGGCCCTGCCAGAAGTTCTACCTGCTCCCCAGAGTACTTCAAGCTTTAGAAATTAAATGGTTTTTTTAGGGCCTTTGAGATCCTCAAGATGAAAGGCTCTGGAGACATGTAAAATATGATACTAATTATTTCCACTGTTCATGAGGAGTCCAAAATCACTCAGTTCCCACAGAGGCTGTTAGGGCTGTTGCTTTTTAAAATATTCACTTTATGAGGCAAATCTCAACTCACAGACTTCAAGCAACAACAAGGGAGAAATGCAAAGATGTATCATCATCACTGCGGTTTTGGGCTAGAGTGTTCATGTGTGAGGTTAATGGTTCTGCCATCCCCACTCTCTTCCCATCAGCTATTAATTTAGAGCCAGTGCCCTGTTCTGAATTGTCATTGATTAATTATGTCTGGTCTCATATGCTTAGGAATAGATCTTGATTACTTTTCTTAACTCCCTTCACCTTTAAGATAGTGGTTTTTTACTTATCTTTCAAATATGTTTTAAAACACTGTTATTTATCAGGCGAGGGAATACATCTAGCACATCCAGCCGACTAATGCTTCTCTATGAGTGACCTGTAATTCTAGCCCCTAAGTTATTGGCATTGAGCCCAGATTTCCCAGGGAGATGATGTCCAGTATTTGGAACTGCATTTGGTTTGGGGTTTTTAAAATATTAAATTAATCTTAAATATTAATTTCAACAAGGTAAAAAACAAAAGAATTTTTCAAAATTCTAAAATTATTATTGTCTCTGTGGGAAGATGGGGGTGGGTGGGTGTGGGGTGGGCATTGGGACCTCTCCCTGCAGAGTAGAAAACCTTAATGTTGGACTCTGTGTGGGCTAGCGTGATCATCAGGATAGGAAAGTGACAAGAAAGTGACATTGACACGGCAGTCTAGCTGCAGAGGCCCCACAGAGCACAGAATGTAGAAAGCAAACAAAGAGAGTGGTAGCGGAGACATGGAGCTAAATGTGCAACATTCTTTCAGGTCTCACACTCTGGGCTCTGTGAAACACCCAGAAAGGCAATCATATATATTTTAAGAAGGATGACATTTATCTTGACATTGCCCTTTCAAGTTGTGGCTTCCCTGGTGGCAGAAGGGGACCGTAGAGTCCCTAATGTGACATTCCAACAGGGTGAGATGCAGACTAACCCAGAGGGTGAAATCCCAGGGTCTCTTCCTCCTCACCAGACTCAAGTTGCTTTAAAGAGCACTCAACACAACCACGATATTTTGGATGCTCTTCTGCCTGTGGTGGGGTGGATCCTGAGCAGGTCTCACTTTTTCAAAAACACGGTTTGGAACACCTCACGTCTGCAGTGCCATCTGCCTGCTCCACCCAGAGTTCTCAGTGTTTCTTATTAAGCAAGAATATGAACTGTCCTTTGTGTCTCCCCTATCCTTCTCTCCATAGCTGTGGAGGCCTTTCTGGGACGTGTGAGTCAACCGTAGTCTGTCCCTTGGGCAGTCAAACTCTGAGTTCGTGGAACAAGGTCCTCAGCTTTGAGGGACCCTTGCTGCTTGGTTTCCTTGTGCTCCTTTGCCTGACTGATCTCTCTCTAACCTCCCTCTCCTCCATGAACAGCACCCGCTTTAGACTGCGTCAAGTATCCTCTCTGGGTCTTGACTCTCCCAGAATCCACAATCCCAGAGGCTTGGGGCAGCTGACAAGAGGTGGCTCTCCATTCGTCCATGAGCCCAAAGATCCCTCCAAACCAGGAGGCAGTTTATCATCCAAAGTCATGGGACTTGCTTCTTTTCATGTCAAGTCCTTCCGCTCCCAAAGATGGACTGAGTCTCAATCTAGTTCAGGTGGGTTCTCCACACCTTCTTCCTGTGGCTTATCTGCCTAATGCTAGGTGAACACCACACAGTTATAAATACTCAGGTCAATATATATATGCAGGTATAGATATATATATTCTGGTCACTGTTTTACACTTTAACAAAGAAAACCACTAGCCTGCTTGTTCTATTTTTTTTTTTTGTGCCACCCCGACTCCCATCTGCCTGTGGTGTAGCTGGCAGGAAATGTGAGCCACTGAGTCCCATGTGGGGCCCATCTTACGTGGCCCCATCACACTGGCCAACAGTCAGTTTCAAAGCACCCTGCTCATGGAGGCTCTTGAGGGCCTTAAACTCCAAGGGCATGGTATGAGGGCTTGCCTGGGAGGTGTAGCCGTACTTGAGGCTGTCATAATAGTGGTACTTGACTGGGTTCTGGTTCTGATCCAGTGGAAAGGGCCAGAAGCCGTAGAGGTAGATTTGGTTGCAGAAACGTGTGGCCAGGGTATACATCAAGAGGCCAGTGGTGGGTCTTTTGATGTGAACTTTGTTGGTCAGCCAGTATCTAAAAAAAAAAAAAAATGTGAAGAAGAAACATGAGTGTGTGAATCATCTTTACCAAGAAGAGGAAAATTTTATCTTGCCCACAGCCTGCCTCTTGCTACTCCAGAAACCATAGGGTCCAGTCAAATTACTGATCCCTGGTTGCTTCCTCAGTGGACTGACAAGCACCATTGATTAAGCAACGGAATTGCTTCTGAGCCTGAGTGCTATGGCAAGCGTGAGTTCTTGGAATTCTCAAAACAAGCCTGCCTGGGGGTACAAATGCAGAGACGGGGCTCAGAGATGACAAGTATCTTGCCTGAGGTCACCAGATAGAAGAGCAGTGTCTTGACTTGAACTCAGGCCTGTGGACAGGTCAAGCAGGGGTCGGCAGATGTTTTCTGTAAAGGGCTAGATGGTAAATATTTTTGGATTTGCGACCACACGGCTGCAACTGCAGCAACTCCACAACTGTGTGCTGTAGAATAAAAGACAACACGCATGGGTGTGGCCAGGCCTGGCCCTCAGCAGCAGTTTGCTGACCTCTGATGAATCCCAGGCTCTGGTATGGTGCCCACTGCCCTTCCTGGGTCCCACTGGACTTCCCTTTGGGGATCACTATTCCTGACTCCATCTTCGCCTCTTTCCCTTCCTGCCACAGGCCCCCTGCCTTGTGCTGCGGTTGCCTATTTCTAATCAGAGGTGACACTCCTGGAGAGCTGAGGGGGCACTATACAGTGGTTTACCTTGCGAGGCCGGGTTCTGTCCACTCTTTCTTCTAAAGTCCCGTCACTACATTTTGGCATATCCACCTCTGTAACAGAGTCCCAGCCTCCTGCCTCAAGGCGTCTGTTAAAGGGTAATGGGAGGGAGCCCAAGGAAGCAGAGGGAGCAGGCTGTGCCTTAGCCAAGAATGCAGTGAGGAAGAGACTGTCTCTACTTCACAGTCCAGGAAGCAGAGGCTCGGAAGAGGTAAGGGACTCAGAAGACCCGAGTTTTAGTGACAATTCTGTTACCAACTATCTGTGTGCCTTTGAGCAAGACACTTCTTCCTACAGAACATAATTTTTCCACATTTATACAATGAGGTAGTTCAGTCTATCACCAAGGTATCCTCCAGGTTCCAACATTCCAAGATAATCTAGAAGCTTCTCCAGAAGTGGGAAAACATCTGTTCTATTTGTCATCATCTTGCTTTCCATCACAGTTCTTCTCTTTCTGGAACTTAGAACTCATTATGATGTGGGGTCTAGCCTCTTTATTTCGAGTAAAAGCTTCCACTTACCCTAGGCTGAATCCCTTCAAAAGCAATGCTCATGCCTTGGTGGAAAGACGTAATTCCTTACCACAAATCCCTACAGCTGACACAGTCTACGTCTTTCTGTCCTCAGCCTCTGTGTTTCCCCATCTTACATGCTCCAATCTGCTACTGTAAAAACATCCACTCTGTAGCCAAAGTGAAGGCCAGTGCAGTTTCTGTTGACACCTCAGCATGGAGATGTATGTGACTATAGTCAAACACACCAATTAAATTCACACCAGAAGTAAAAGTATGCCAGACAAAACATTTACATATTGCTGAAAGATGAAACGGTCCTGTATTATTCACAGTGCTTTTAGCTAAAAGGTTGGGGTAGGGAGGAGCAGGTTTTCTAAAAACCCAGAGACTCCTTTTCTTTTGTAAAATGATTCCTTTTGCAGCCCAGAAAAGGGAACCCAAAATTCATTCCAGAGAGTCAACTTTAAATCTTTCTTTTGGGGGAAGTGTTAGCCTTTGAATCAGACAAGGTTATAGATTCCTAAAAACCCATATAATTTCAATAAATCATAAAATATTTGATAAAATAAAACACATTTCAAGAATCCCTATTCTTACTCCTCCTCAACCCGACTGTCAGTCCGAGATGACTTCAATCTCCCCTTTGACATTGCCGATGGAGGCCGTGGTCCCAGATGGCCAGAGTTCAAGTGAACAAGATTCTCCTGGGCACAGCAGGAACCTCCTGGGTGGGCCCCAGACAACCGCGGTTGCTTCATATGCCTGTCACTTGAAGACCCCTTTTCCTTCGACTCCCTCCGATTTTATCCTTTCTGGGTCAAGAAAATTCCCATCAGTGAAATTTTCCAGCCAGAAATCAGAGGAGGGACAAGGGCAGAGAACAGAACAATGGCTCTGGTGACTGCAAACACACTGCAATTGAAAAATAACAGAAGCAAGCCTTTGTGGGCACACTAGAGATCTTCATTCCTTCTTCCCTACACCATCAAAAAGGCTCTATGGTGACAGCCCATCACCCATCTGCCCTCCACCTAGGAGCCCTATAGGCGTTCCTGTGAAACCTCACCCTGCTCCTGATATAATCCAAGTTCCAAAGTGCAGAACATGAACTCTGCAAGGCCTGGCCTGATCACCCCCTAGCTTCAGCTTCTACCTACACTGTGCCCTTCCCAGAACACATGACCCGCAGTTCCCAGGGCACCACACTGTTTCCTATCACCTCCTCCTATCAAATCAACCCTCCTTTGCGCTTTTGCCCTATCTCTAGGCTCTACCAAGCGTGACCCTCTAGGCACCCATGGTCACCTGTGTATCAGTCTCTTCCTCAACCCGACTGTCAGTCCGAGATGACTTCAATCTCCCCTTTGGCATTGCCGATGGAGGCCGTGGTCCCAGATGGCCACCATGGACTATGGTGTCAGAGGACATGTGTGCTTTTCCCACTGAGTTGCAGGCATAGGGGGTCATTTTAAAGTGGGAAGGGGTACTGGTCTCCAAGAAAATGTTCTAGGAATTTGAGGGGCAGCCCATAGGTACATCCCAACTGAAGCCCCAGCTGGGTCTAGGCCAGACTTCCTGTTGCTCTGTCAATGCCTCTAAATGGCCTTGAGGTCCTTTCTCCTTGGCCACAGGGAGGCCCAGAGCTAGAAGGAACTCAGAAGCAGGGTATCTGCCTTCTGTATCTGCTCCTGTCCCTGGGATGCGGGAGGGCTTATAGTGACATTCTTTTTCTGCCACCACTGCCCTGTCCCTCTAAGGGAGAATACTCTTGGGCCTTCCAGTCCCAGAGAAGGGATGAGTCAGGCTGAGTTCACACAGGATCACAAACCCTGGGGTGGGCTGATTGGTTCCAGCTTGATACCAGGGAACTCTTCTGGGACCCTGACCCTGGGGAGCCACCCTACAAATGGAGAACTGGTGCCACTCTGAAGAATTCCCAGGATGCTAAAAGTACTAACCATTGCTACCTGGGTGTTTTATTTTCTTTTCCTTTCTTACTCTTTTTTTTTTTTTTTTTTAAGTTGGAGTCTCACTCAGTCGCCCAGACTGGAGTGCAGCGGCTGCTCCCGGCCACCGCAGCCTCTAACCGCTGGGCTCCGGCGATCCTTCCGCCTCAGCCTTTCAGTAGCTGGAACTACAGGCACGCTATACCATGCCCGGCTAATTTTTTGATTTATTGTAGAGATGAAGTCTCACCTGCCCAGGCGGGTCTTGAACCCGCGGGCTCAGGCAATCCACTCGCCTCAGCCTCCCAAAGTGCTGGGATTACAGGCTGAGCCACTGAGCCCGGCTCTTTTTTTTTTTTAAGAGGCAGGATCTTGCTCTGTTACCCAGACTGGAATGCAGTGGTATGATCATAGCTCACTGTAGCCTTGAACTTCTGGGCTGGAGCAATCCTCCTGCTTCAGTCTCCTAAATAGCTGGGACTACAGATGGGTACCACCATACAAAATACAACATTTTTGTATTTTTTGTGGCTATAGAATCTCACTGTAGTGTCCAAGCTTGTGTCAAACTCCTGGGTTCAAGTGATCCTCTTGCCTTGGCCTCTCAAAGTTCTGGGATTATAGGCATAAGCTACCATATCTAGCCTTGGGTGTTTTCAAGTGGCTGTATTGTCATCAGGGTTATTAGATAACTGGCCCATGTCTCAGCTCTGCTCTGGGCATTAGGTGAGGTCTACATGTCTAGTTTGAAAGGCCCATCTCATGCCCCTTTCTCTCTCTCCAAACCTTCCCAACCATGCTACTCAGGCCAGGCCTGAGGATTTAGCAAGGCTGCCAGATGGTGAGGGGTCGCACTGTGGCTTCCCTTCAGTCTTCTGGTTCCAAGTCCATGTTCTTTCCCCTTCATAATGCAGCCCTGGGGCAGCCGGGAATGCAGCTGGTCTAACGTGATTGTCCTGGGACTGTTCTACGTGGCCATTGGCTTAGATATCAGCTAGTACATAGAAGACACAGTGCTTGCTGGGGGATGCTTGATACTGAGGTTGGGTTTGGTGGGGGATGGGGGAAGGCAGCGGACTGTAAAGAGGAGAAAAATTCCAGAAGAGCTGCAGCTGATGCTGAGATCCTTTTCAACATCACTGCAAAGTGCTCACCCACCTGGGCTTAACCATGTTCTGTAAAGGGGAGCTCACCCCCTCCTAAACAAGTACATTGCATTTCCAGCCCTAACACAGAGGTTCTTGACCCAGGCTGCATGCTGGAACCACCTGGAGCTTGAATGCCTAGATGTCACTCCTGCGTGCAGCCTGGCCACTGGGATTTTCACAGCCTCCCCCAGTCACTCATGTGCAGCCATGACGGAGAACTCTTGTTCTGACTGCTGCGTGGTTCTGTCAAAAGAACCCAGGAATAAGATATACAAGGGGGGACCCAACAAAACTGGAATTTACTTATCAAAAAATTGTGTAATTATTCTTACATGTTTAAACTTCTGTCAACTTCAAAGTTCTCTCCATTTGATGCAATATACTTATTGAGACGCTTTTTTTTCACTGCTCAAAACAGTTTTTGAACTCGTCCATTTTGATGCCTTTTTTGTTTCACCTCTTCCACATCAGCAAAATATTTCCCTTTGAGGACTTTTTTCATCCGGGGAAACAAAAAAAAGTTGCTTAGGGTGAAATTGGGTGAATAGGGAGGGTGGGCACAGGGTTCATCAGTTTGGTCAAAAACAGTTGAACACTTAGTGCGGTGTGGGCAGGTGCACTGTCATGGAGGAAGAACCAGTCACCTGTTTGCCATGACTCAGGATGTTTCTTCCACAAATCGTGATGCAACCTTCTCAAAACTTCCAGATAAAAACACTGGTTGACTGTTTGATCTGGAGGAACAAATTGCAAGTGTGTTACAAGGGGCCCACCCTCCAAAAGACAATTCCATTTTTGGGGAGGTCCCTCTCGTATACAGAGAATAAGAGGAAAAAAAGAGTGTCAGGAATAATTGTAGAGTTTTTTAAAGACAATTGGGCCTGGAGTATTCCTCTAGCTCTGCCGCCTGGCAGGGGGAATAATAGCGTGAGCTGGAATTTGGGACATGTGTAAGGAAAACTGACACCTGGCCTTGGTGTTGCCAAGGCAATAGGGAGTGGTGGGGACTAGAGCATCTCAATGGGCAACTAGTTTTATTGTTGTCCAGTACGGTGGTCCCAGATCTTCTAATTTTGTTACGTATTAGAAATCTGGATTTTTATACAAATTCTCCAAATTTTAAAATGTTGGCAACTAATTAAAAACATTTTAAAAACACCATGTGAAGCCTTATTGGGTGAATCAAACAGGCCATGTCTGTGTGGCTAATCCATGGGCCTCCTAGATTGAGCTTGTCTTCTTTCATTTTACAGAGGAAGATGTAGGAGTTCGAAGTGACTTGCTTGGGAGGAGACAAGCTTCTCATGCAGCTGGTTAGACAGAGCTTGGATAAAGTGCAGCCTCCTGAGACTCCTGGTTCTTGGGCATTTAGTGATTCTAGGAGGGTTAGGGCTGGAAGTGAGCTGGCTACAGCTGTGGGCTTGACAGTACCCAAGGACACTCGAGCCACCAGGGGTATCCCTGCATGTGACCATCTAACTGATACTCCCTGAGCGAATACAAGCCCTAACACTAGCCAAGTAAACAATGGTTTGTTTATTTTCTAATAGTAAGGCCTTAGTAGGGGAAGGCTTTCAGAAATGAATTTTTTTCCAGGCTGTCATTACTATGCCCAGAAAGAGGAAGATAAGAATTTAATCAGTGGTGAGATGTCCAAGTAGCTCATAGGTGGTTCTGAGGTTACGCAGACATGCTGGGCCCTTCCTCTGGGTGCCATGTGTCTCTTTGATGAACCCTCCCCACCCCTTAAAAAAAAAAACTAAGCACACGCACCGTATCCTCCTGGAAATATTCCCTTTGTTCTATCCTCTCCTCCTCAGCACAGACTGAGCTACCACCTCCACCTGATTATCATGAACTTTGTTTCTATTTCTCTTACTGTGCATAGCAACCCAGGCTGATGATTCATCACTATACTACTTCCTAGTGCCTCTTCTTATCAAGGTTCAGATCAAGACCCTTCACACTTTTGTCCTGTCTCCAGGCTGTACTGTGTCCCTCTGGGCACCCATAGTCACCCACGCACTGGTCTCTTCCCTGGGCTACAGTCTCACAGAATTGTGGTGTGCACATGTGCCTTTCCTGCTGAGCTGTGGACTCCTGGAGGATTGTCCATCATGCTGTCTTTGTACTGAGGTACTTAAGAGCTAATGATTGCTGAAGAAGTAAATGGTCATTTTGGAATGGGAAGGGATGCTTTCCAGAAGAGGAACACAAAACTGTACTGTGGTTTCCCAAGAGCAAGGAACACACTTCACATTCCTTTATGGGAGGATTAAAAGGATCTGACTTGGTGTGTGCTATACCCAAAGCACTCTGGCCGAGACAGTAGTACTCAACAAATACCCCATGCACTCTCCTATATCTCCCAGCATCCTTTGTCATCGAGATGGGGTCATGCAACCAGTTCTGGCCAATAGGCTGTGACAACAACAAAAAAAGTGTCCTTTCTTGGCTGATACTCTTCAAAGGCAGGTTCTCCCACTTTCTTTTCCCCTATTTTGGAGAACTTCACAGCCTCCTGTTAAGATACTGTCAACCTAAGATGGAAGAATCATAGATCCCTGAGTCACTGATTGGAAGAGAGTCCCTGCCAACTCACATCCCACTTTGCCAGAATGAGAAATAAACTTCTGTTGTGCTAAAGCTCTGGTATCTCTGGGTGTGTTACTGTAGCATAGCCTAGAATTGATTATCCTGACTTTTATTGTGCTCAGCAAATGTTTGACTCAAATAGAATTGAAAAATGGAAAGACGAAGGAAAGAAGAAAGGGGGAAGCTAACAGTGCATGCAGTTTTGTAACTGTGGCAGTTGGGACAGGAATAGAAACGCCCAGCCTTTCAGGTCTGGGGTTGGGCTTTTCACCTAGAATCGCTAGCTGGGAAAAGTGTTAACAACAAATGAAACTCCAGAATGAACTGAGAGCTCAGTAGCATGGAGGGACCCACTGATTTCCCATTCTGTCTCCATGGGTAAACAAGAACTCCTGAGCGATGTCTGACAGGGACACGGGAGCGCCATTTAATGAGCAGCTTGTAATAGAAACTGAGTTATATGGGAACAAATCACTCTTGATTTCCTTTCTATCTCCTCAGTTGCTGTGGCCAATTTAGAGACTGTGTGCATGGCCGACTTGTAGACTATTTCTTTCCTTAGGATAACAGCTGGGTGTTAAAACACAAACTAATTAATTTTGCCTTCCCAAATGAGGTTAGCTGGGTGCATCCGGGACGTTGTATTGACAATGCACCTTTAATATCCCAGTCTTGAGATTTTAATTAGAAGGCAGTGTAATCTCAAAGAAGGCAGTAATTATTTTTCAAATTGGCTCCCCCAATTGCCATGACGATTAAGCACTGTATTTTATGAGCACGGACAGCAGTCAATGAGGATCACCAAAATCATCTCCAAAGTACATTTGTCCTTCTCCGGATTCCCGGGCAGGGTTCATGGCAAGAATAGTGGATGTCACTGTTGGAAAAAAGGACCGAGACGGCTTTCTCCAAGGAGCTAAAAACACTGTGAGACAGAGCTCATAATGTCTGCAAGGAGCAGGAATGCCTTACTGGTGGTTGCCAAGAAACACTACTGCGTATCAGCAGCAAAGCTGGGGATAGAACTCTTAGGCTCCTGGTCTCTGTCCTCTGCAGTGGCAGCCACTACCCTGATCCAGGGCCCCAAAGCCCATCACTGTTCTTTCCTAGGAAGCACAATTTAGGGCTTTCGTGTGCTGCAGGATATCTCCGGATGAGGCTGCCCAACTCTGAAATTGGAAAGCCAGGGTGATTATCTCAGAATCTGGGGCTGTTGTGAAGAGTGGGCCATGCCATGGGGATACCAGAGGCCAATTCTTGATTCCCAGACCTCCATGGCTCCCAAGCCATGTACTCTAGCTCATGGAAGCCAGGCCAGCCGCAGATATGACCCAGCCAGCAAAAACTCTTCAATGACTCCTGGAGTTCAGAGGATTAAATCCAATGGCCTTGGCGGGGTTTGTGACTCCCTTGAGATCTGAGTCTGCAAATCTCTCCCAGTACTCAGTGTATACAGTCACACTGCAAACCAAGGAGTGTCTTGGTTTCTTCCAGGACACTTCCCCTGTGCTCCCAGTCTGCAGTCCTTTCTCATGGTCTTAGCTCCAGTGCCGCTTCCTGCATGAAGCCTCCCGGACCTCCCTGAATGGTTTTGCATTCTGTTTGTTGTTCTTCCCCAACACTGCACCTGTCGAGCTACACTTGTTTTCTTTTCCTTCCCCACAATTCAAAGTTCTGTGAGCAAGTGGGCTGATTTTTTGTTTCTGGATAACTTCAGATCCTAGCATAGAACATGCATAATGTGGATACTTCACACATCTTTCATAAAGCAGTGAATGAAAGCCAGAAAACAGGGCATAGTGGCCTTTTGGGACATTGTCAGGAAAGGTGAATGAGCCCAGCTTCATTCTAAGCTCTTCTAGGCAGTCACCAGGTCTGCACATGAGAAAGGAAGGCTGGCACCACCCTGGACAGAAAGTTGCCAGAAGAAAGAAGGAAAAGTATGCTGCTGGTCATTTGAGGGGTTCCCCCTGTTACAAGTGGGCCCCTCAGGAGTGGAGAGACTGCTCTTTGTGCCCAGGCTTCACCTCTGTCCCCAAAGGCCCATCAGGGACCCAGCCAGACCTTTTCTTGGGGGCTTAGGCCTGCTGGCGGGATTCTGGAGTTTAAACTGATGTCATGCCAAGCAAACAAACAGACAACATTATATCCAATCTCATTCATAACCAAAGAATTCCATTTCAAGCAACAATCAGATACCATTTTTCACTGGATTGGCAAATATAACAAATGTTGATAATACATCTGTTGGTGAGGTTATGAGAAAAGAGGCACTTTAGATAATTGTAGGTGAGGGTATAAATTGGTACCCACCTCTAGGGAAGGCAATTGGCAGAATCTATGAAAATTAACAATGCAAATTAGCAAAGATACTTCTAAAAAGCAAGCCTATAGATGTGCCTATGTTTGCAGATATCGCTCATAGGTGATCGATGTAGCATTGATTATACTGGTAAAAGATTGGAAACACTCTCAATGCCCACCAATGGCTTCTGTATACATAAATTATGGTCTAGACACACAGTGAACTGCCAGGCAACTACGAGGGAGAATGAGGTGGTGTGTGTTGATATGGAATAATTTCCAGATTTTAGCAAGGTGCAGTGCTCAACATGTTCAATTATGTGAAAGAAGGGATATTTCCGGAAAAAAAAAAAAATCCACACACAGAAAACCAGGTTAACAGGTTGCCTCTGTGGAAGAGAACCAGGGTGTGGGGTGGAGCTTGTTTTTCATTTTTAAATCCTTTTATCCAATTTGGATTTTTCTTTTTACTATGTGCATTGCTATTTTAAAACAAAGAGAGAATCCAGTAAAGATAAACAAGTGCCAGTGGCCATCTGTGCCTTAATACCACAGTCCTCCCTCTTCTCCTTCTCCATGGAACACACTTCCAGTCAGGCGAATCTAGTTTATCTCTCTTCCCGTCCACTGGAGGAGAGTGGGACCAGTGAGGGGAAGGGACAGCTCCCTGAAGATGTGCTCTCTGGTTTGAGATGGGCCTGGCAGGGAGGGGCCCCCTCCAACCTGTGCTGGCTGCTCCCTTTATTTTTGCGCCTTGCCTACTCTTCCCCCTTGTCCCTCATGTCTCTGCTTCCTGTCCATCCATCAGGGCTTGCTTTGCTGATCTGTCCCCTCTGGCCCCGGGAAGAGCAACTACATCAGTGCCATCTTAAGGCCCAAGCTCAGCCCTCCTGGTGCCTAATTAAGCACCAATTCACAGGACTTGTGTGCACTGGGCCAGTGAGCTGGGTAGCTGAAGAGGCCAGCAGGCTGCTTTCTTGCCCGAGGGGCCACCCTCTCTGTGGGTCACAGCCTCCCCCACTGTTGTAATTAAATTACAGACATTCACCACCAGCTGCCCGCGGTCATTCTCAATTGCTTTGGTGTCCTTCCTCTCTGCGGCTCACCTTCCTAGCCAACAGCCAACCAGGCACTGTGCCACTCCTGGGACAGAGCTCAGGCTGGGGCAGCTGATGCCGCCTTGTTGGCACCAGAGGCCGGGCCCTGCCAGCGGCTGGTGACACTGGAAGGGCAGGCCTCCTGCTTGGGTTTCTGCAACATGTTCTCCTCTCCCTGTTAGCTGCCTCAGATGGGCAGGAATCCTGTGAGTTCACTGTAGGTCAGAGACTTGTCTGGCACAGATGTGTTGAATCAAAGAATCTCAGACTGGCAGGGGAGACCATCTAACCCATGGGCTGTTATGAGTTGAATTATGCTGCCTGCCCCCCCCACCACAAATTCATATGTTGAAGTGCTAACCCCCAGTACTTTGGAATGTGAACTTATTTGGAGACAGGGTTTTCACAGAGGTAATCAAATTAAAACCAGATCATTAGGGCGGAGCTTAATCTAATGACTGATATCCTTATAAGTGGGAAATTTGGAGACAGACATATAGGCAGAATGCCATGTGAACAAGAAGTCAGCCACCTATGAGCCAAGGAGAGAGGCCTGGTATAGAGCCTGCCCTTACAGCTGTAAGAAGGAACCAACCATGCTGACCATTAATTTTGGATTTTCAACTTCCAAAACTGAGATTCAGTCTCCAAAACTGAGACAATACATTTTTGTTGTTTAAGACACTCAATCTGTGGGATGTTGTTATGGCAACCCTAATTAGCAAACTAATACTCCAGCTCTGTGTGACACGGACTTCCCTCTCCATGGCCCCAGTAAGGGGGCTTCGCTGCTACGTAAACATCTCCTAAGAGGTAGCCAAGCTCATTTCAGATGATCTTATTTGTTGAAACGTTCTTCCCAGTGTCCAGATGGACTCTGGCTTCCTCCCTCAACCCAAGTTCTATACTTGAAGACACACACCAGATCTATGAGCCCCACAAGGGCAAGAACTTTGTTTTATTGATTTTTTTATTCCCCTAGCACAGGCCTGGAACCTTTAGATGCCTAATGACTATTGCTGAATGAAGGAAGATGGCTGTCACACTCCATGGAGTCTTCTCTTTCAAAACCTTTCAACTTTTGGATTTCCCTGTGGTCTCTCTCCAGCCTGGTACCCCAAACTAAATGTGATTCTCCAAGAGGGATTTGACAATGCAGACTAAGCAAAGTCGTCACTGACCTCCCTGATTCTCAAAGATGCAGTACATCCATTGCTGTGACCTAAGATCATGCTACCCTTTTGAGCAACCGCACAACCACCGATGGTTGGTACTCCTCATCCCTCTGTACTTGTATAAATGTTTTGAACCCAAATACAGAATCTTACATTTGCCCATATTAATTTTCTTCATCTTCAATTGATTTAATTCTGAAACCCCAAATATTGAGAATCCCCCAAAAGTCATGTCATCAGTGAATGTACTAAGCAGACCATCAATGCTCTAATTTAAGTCACTGGTAAAAACGAGGCGGGAGGACAGGGATAGAGCCTGGTGACATGAGGTCTCCATGAGGTCAACATTAATCCAGTTAATTAGCATCCCTTGGGTCAGTGGTCAACAGATAGTGGTCAATCTACCTGCCAAGGATATAAGAAGGGGATGGCAGTGGAAAGAATAGAGACTTTTGAAGCTTATACATGAGGATTCTAATGTTTCCCAGTCTGTTTCCTTAGGAGTAAAAGAGGATGAAACTAGTACCTATCTTATAAGGTTATTCTGAGAAGTTAACACTCACTTCCTTCCAAAATTGCCCATGAAATGCTTTGTCCATCTGACTTACATGCAAAATGACTGTGCTGGCCCCAGGTCTACCTATCTGCTGCCCTGCTCGCAAAGTAGCGCCAGGACAGGGTGTCTGAGTATTTTCCAGTGAGTCATCTTGTTCTCCATGATTTACTTCTCCATCTTAAAGTGTTCATGGGCCATTGGATTGACAATTTTTTTTGAAATTCTGGCTCGGTGCTGACATCAAGCTCACTGGTATCCATCATTTCCCCATGTTTTAAAAATTGGGGCAAAGATTGTCTGTCCCAGCTCATCCTTCCCCAGTTCTGCACAATTTGGAGAAGATCATGGCCAGCTGTTCAGTGGTCTGACTGCAAGTTTTCCCCTGGCATGTTTGTTGGTCTTGATTTTGTTGATAGCATGTCATGCATCTGAATCACCTGGAGTGCTGTTACAGTACAGCCTGTTGGGCTCCACTTCTGGAGTTTCTGATTCAGTAGGTCTGGAGAGGGCCTGAGAATTTGCATTTCTAACAAGTTCCCAGGGAGCTGGTCTGAGGACCATGTTGAGCACCACAAATTTAGAGCAGGAAAGTGGGACTGTCAGTAAAGACACCAAAGGCCCCGTTCTCCTATCTAGGTAAAAGACCCATCTTTGCTAAGAAAGCACATGAGAGTTGGGTTGGGGGGCGTGTTACCTCTGTCTTTTGTAGCCTCTATGCTACCTGCCTCTATCCTTTTGGCTCTTCTTACTTGAAACATAGAAAGCCCTTTTTGTTTTTCTTAATATTTTCATAAGCTCAAACCCATTCTGCTTTGGTCTTCCTGGTGTGACTCTTCTAGGGTCCTGTGGCTACATGCTAGTTATATGCAACAGGAGCAGATGGGTGGTGATCAGGAGCAGGGAGGAGTCCTGTCTCTGTCCCTTACCAGCTATAGGATCTGGTGCAAATTATGCTTGAGCTCAATTTCTTATTTTGAAAATGAGGATAATGGTAGTGGTTCTTTTATTACATGAGATAATGCTTAGCATGGTGTTGGCATATGAGCGTTCACTATGGTAATGTGTGCTCCTTATCTATTTTCCTAGTATGTGTCATGTTATAAGCCTCCCAGAGCAGCATTCAGAATGTGTGATTGGGGCCAGGTGCAGGGGCTCACACCTATAATCCCAGCACTATGAGAGGTTGAGTCGAGAGGATCACTTGAGTCTAGGAGCCTGAGACTGGCCTGGACAACATAGAGAGACCTTGTCCTTGTCGCTACAAAAAAAACCCAAAAATTAGCTGGGCAGTGTAGTGCATGCTGCATACCTGTAGTCCTAGCTATTCAAGAGGCTGAGGAGGGAGGATCCCTTGAGCCCAGGAGTTCGATGTTACAGTGAGCTATGATCACACCACCGTATCCCAACCTAAGCGACAGAGCAAGAGTAAGTGACTGAGCAGTTACCACCTGAGAATGTTGCTTTTCTTCTTTTTTTTTTTTTTTTTTGAGTTGGAGTCTCACTCTGTCGCCCAGACTGGAGTGCAGTGGCCGCTCCCGGCCGCCGCAGCCTCAACTTGCTGGGCTCCGGCGATCCTTCCGCCTCAGCCTTCCAAGTAGCTGGAATTACAGGCATGCGCTACCACGCCCGGCTGATTTTTTGATTTATTGTAGAGATGAGGTCTCGCTGCCCAGGCGGGTCTCGAACCCGCGGGCTCAGGCAATCCACTCACCTCAGCCTCCCAAAGGCGCGGGATTACAGGCTGAGCCACCGAGCCCGTCTCTGCTTTTCTTCTGAAAGATGTCTTGCATGTGGAGGGCGAAGCCAAAGGCACAGTCAAGGGCAAGTGGCATTGAGAACCTCAACTGGAATTTCAATATGACTGTGTCACACTCTAGGTGCTGGCAGGTACTTGTTGGGTCCCTGACAAGGTGTTCTAACCTTTCTGCTTGTTCTGCCTGGTAAGACACTGCCCTGTGCTCAGAACAACTGCCATGCACACATGGAGTCTGGATACGCCGCACCCCATGGGGTCTACTCCATTTCTCGAGGGTGGCAGCTCCCATCCCACCGAGCTCATTGACCATCCCCCACCCTCAATCTGGAATTAGTAGATCTGCTGCTAAAAATCTGGTGCACTGCATGAGAGTGAGATAATGTGGTTCAGTTCCTGGTTGTGCCACTTAGTTGCCTGGGTGACCTGGTACAAATCACCAAACTTATCCAAGCATTAAGCTGCTCATTTGCAAAAGGAAGATATGAGGGTGCCTCAAAAGTTCTTATATGAAATTCCCACCAGCAAAGCACAAAGGCTCCAATTTCTCTTCATCCTCACCAACACATTTTGTATGTTTTGGATAACAGCCATGCCAGTGGGTATGAAGTGATAGGTCATGGTGGTGTTGATTTGTATTTCCACAATGATTAGTGAACCATCTTGTCTTGTACTTATTGGTCATTTGTATGGAGAAATGTCTATTCAAGTACTTCGTCCATTTTGATGGGTTTATTTATTTTTTTCTGTTGGGTTCTTTACATATTGTGGATGCCACTCCCTCATCAGAAATGTTATTTATAAATTCTCCCATTCTATGAGCTGTCTTTTCACTCTCTTGATAGATTGTTGTTTGATACACAAATATTCTAATTTCTATATAGTACAACTTGTCTTTTTTGTGTTGCCTGAGGTACTGGTGTCATAGTTAAGAGACCACTGCCCAACCCAAGGTGATGAAGATTTCTAAGAGTGAGTCTAAGAGTAGATTTCTGCTAAGTGAAATTTATGCTTGAAAATGGCTAAAATGATAAGTGCTATGTTATGTACAGTTTCTCATGATGAATACGGTTTTTTCCACCCTCATACACCCTATAAACAAGGGGTTTGCTGGGCAACATATTTTTAAGTTAGGAAACAAGATTATTTATCAAGCTATAGTCCATTACTGGAACTTCAAGGTAAAGAGCTTATGAGTGACTACTTTGACTTAGTTCATTGCTCGAATTACTACAGAGTCCTGTATTAAACTGAGCCTAAATGGAGTTTCCTCCTTGTGGTTTCTCTCTCTGGAACTCTTGAGTCCACAGGGCAAGTCTAATCCCCTTCCCACGTGGTAGCTCTCCAAGTAGCAGGTGGCAGCTGCCATGATTGCAGTAACCACGTTCGACTGATTGCATGCCTCCCCTGCAGGCACCAGGGAAAGACAGGCGACACGACTAAACAAGTTCCTACATCCAAAGCCTGCGTTTTTGGCACTGGGCCACAATGCCTCTTGACCAGCTTCCTCCTCAGCCTTCTTGTCTATGATCCCTTGGTCTTTTCTCTTGCAGCTTGGTTCTGCATCACCCACCAGCCCATTCCTCCATTTGCAGCAAACACCAGCTAAGGTCTCACCAAGGCAGAGGCTTATGACACACAATGTCTACCTCTTCACTGATGCCCTGTTGGACCCTGCAGGGGTCCCCACAGAAGGACAGGGCCATTGGCAGAAATCCACTCCAAGGCTCCAAAGTCCCCCTTTCCCCACCTTTTCCTCTTGCTAAAGGCAGAGGCTAGTCTCTCCTGTAGTATTTCCTCCCGGGAGTTCCCACAACTGAAGATGTTGCAGTCTCAGGATTAGCAGCCTGTTTGTTTAAAGGGTTTATTACTGGTGCTTAATGCTATTTTGACAGATGAAAGCGAGTCAGTTATAGCTGGAAATAGCTCTAGCTGCATAGGTTTCTTCCAGATGGTTACCCATTCCCCATCTAAGGGACTTTCTGTCTTTACCAAAGGGCAGTCTTTCTCTTTCTTTTATCCCTTCAGACTTCCAAGCCATCCCAAGAGTGTCCTCCTTCCAGGAAGGAGCAACATTTAAGGCATGGAGCTGAAAGTCATGAGATAGAGGTTGCTGCAGCAGACCCACTCTGTGACAGGGGTGAAGTGAAAAGATGCTGGAAGGTCCTCTGATAGGTCCCCTGATAGGTCAAACTCCAGGATGAGGGATGTGGCCCCAGTGAGCCCAGTGGCCATCACTCTGGCTCCATCAGCCACAAATGTGGCCACCTCTTACTGAATGTCTCTCCAAGTTTTTCTTGGGGTCAATGGGTTTCCCATGTTGGTATCCACCATAATGAGGCCAGAGTTCATTGACCTTGGGAGTCACCTTTATGAGGACATGAGTCATTTATGGATGTCTTAGAGAACTTTCCAGGTCACATTGAGTTATGCTGAGGGCTCAAGGAAGAACATCCCAATGCCCCTTGGCTAGCGGGGAACCTCTACACTGGGCTTTTTTGTATGTTTGTTTGTTTTTTTGTTTTTGAGTTGGAGTCTCACTCTGTTGCCCAGACTGGAGTGCAGTGGCCGCTCCCGGCCACCGCAGCCTTGACCTGCTGGGCTCCGGCGATCCCTCTGCCTCAACCTTCCAAGTAGCTGGAACTACAGGTGTGCGCTACCACACCCGGCTAATTTTTTTTATTTATTGTAGAGATGAGGTCTCGTCAAGTTGCCCAGGCGGGTCTCGAACCCGCGGGCTCAGGCAATCCACTCACCTCAGCCTCCCAAGGCGCGGGGTTACAGGCTGAGCCACCAAACCCGGCTTACACTGGGCTTTCTTATGCCCTGGAGCAGGACTGTTATCTGACATTTGGTTGGGTGGGTGACTGGATACAGGACCTAACCCCAAACTGAGAGGCAGGGAATGTGGTAGCCTAAATATCTGTAACAGGCATCTCAAACTTATTGAGTCAGGGTCTCACATTGTTGTCTAGGATGGAATGCAGTGGCATGGCCACAACTCACTGCAGCCTCGACCTCCTGGGCTCAGTTGATCCTTCTGCCTCAGCCTCTTTATAGGCTGGGACTATAGGTACACACCACTACACCTGGCTACTTATTTATTTATTTTTTGTAGAGATGAGGTCTCATGTTGCCTGGGCTGGTCTCAAATGCCTGGATTCAAGAAACCCTCCTGCCTTGGCTTTCCAAAGTGCTGGGATTATAGGTGTTAGACACCATGCCTGGCCACACACACATCTCAAACTTAATATGCCCCAGAAAGAACTCAACACCTCCAAACACATACGGCTGCTCCAGGCTCTCCTAGTACAGAATATGGCACCACTGTCCATCTGTTTGCTCAAGTACTAATCCTAAGAGTCAACCTGAATTTTTCTCTTTCTCTCAAACCTTATGGATCTTAAATAGAATTCACCAGCAAATCCTGCTGCCTTAACCTCCAAATTTTATAGCAATTCTGACCAAACTGTTACGTATCCTGTGCCACCATCCAGCTTTAAGCCATCGATATTTCCTATCTTAGCTATTGCAACAGTTTCCCAACAAATATTTCAGCTTTAATTCTTACCAGAGGGGTCTCTTAAAGACAATTCAGATCTTCTCCCTCACATCCATGACTGCCTCTAAATCTTAGAATCAAATCCAAAATACTTACCATGGCCCACAAGACCATTCTAGCAACCGCCTCTCTCACCAGCGTCATCTCCTAACCCTTTTCTCCCTGCTTACTCTGCTTCAACCACACTTGTCTCTTTACTGATTCTTGAACACATGCTCTCACCTTGGAGCCTTTGTATTTGAGGTTCCCTCATGTGGAAGGTTCCTCCCTCAGATCTGCACATGCCTGGAACCTTCTTACCCCTTGGGACTTAGCTTAAACCAACTTCTTTCCAGAGAAGACTTTCTTGACAACACAATTTGAAAGTATCTTATTGATTGATTTACCTGTAATTTATCTTCCCCTAACAAGAAAATGGAAGTACTAATGAGATCTTGGCTTTATTCACTACTGTATCACAATGTCTAGGAAAGAGCCTTGCACATAGTAAGCACTCAATAATTATTTGTTTGAGGAATGTGTGCAGATTTTTAAACATGTCCACGAAGTAGCACTCCCCCATTGAGAGGCAGAACCTATGTCCACTCCCCTTGATTCTGGGCCACCTTAGTGACTAGTTAGTTAGCAAATAATGACAGAAGTGTCATGTGGTCTTAAAAAGGTGATGCTGCTTCTGCCTTGGTGTCTGGACCACTTGTGCTGGAGCTTGAGCCACCATGTGTGCAGTCTGACTACTCCAAGGCTACTTTGCTGTGAGGAAGACAAATCTAGCCCATGCAGAGAGATCATGTGGAGAAGCCCTAAGACAATTGAGAGAGAGAGAGAGAGAGAGAGAGAGAGAGAGAGAGAGAGAGAGAGAGAGAGAGAGAGAGAGAGAGAGAGAGAGAGAGAGAGAGAGAGAGAGAGAGAGAATGGACAGCCCTAGCTATTCCACTTCCATTGTTCAACCTCCAGCCAGTGTGACTACTGCATGAGAGACTCTGACTTACAACCATCCAGCTGAGCCCTTCCCGAATTCCTGACCAACAGAAATAGTAAAAAAAAAAATAATAATAATAAATAAATAAATAAATAAAAGTATTGTTTTCAAAGTCACTAAATGTTGAGGTGATTTAGTGTACTACAATAAATAACTGGAACAGAGGGAATGAATGTTTAATATTCATCTAGTCCCTGGTGGCTGCTACAATGAACAACAGTATTATTCCTTGACAATTTACTGGTCCAAGTGCTGAGAGGTCTACACGGGGTCACATGGTTGGGAGGAAACCAAGAGAGATTGGGAATTACTGCTTGTTTGGCTAAGGCTGTTGAAGAACCTCATCTGGATTGACATGGACTTCTTAGTAGGAACAGTTCAGAACCACCTCAACATTCCCTACTCGTTTTCCTTAAATCTTGGAATCCCTTTTGTAGAATTAGAGATCAAGATCTAACCAGGAGAACTCCTTGCCTCATCGATCATATCAAAATTCTTTTAAAAGAGAGTGGATTCTATTGCTTTGTTCCTATCTCTCTCACATTCCCTGGGTAAAGTTTCTCTACCATCTCAAGGACAGAACCTTGTGGACAAAAGCACATCCTCTCAGACATTTCTTTGGATATCTCTTAGCCCAATCCACACGATGTGCCCTGTAGGGTTAGAGAATATTACACCTAGAAGAGATGGTGATGGCAATGATGATGATGTTGATGGCAACACTGCCTATTGATATTTCACTCATTCTTCTATTTCACATATAATAGCTCATGTAATCTTCATATCATGAGTTAATATTCCAATATTACCATCCCCACACCTATTTTACTGATGACGCAACTACACTTTAGAGAGATAAAGTTGACATATTCGAAGTCAAGTGCACCTGATCCAGATTTTCTTGAAAGTTACCTATGTGGGATGGCTGATATGTGACATGTCAGTCACTGTGTCTTCTCTCACAGTCATAGTATCTATTCCCACTGAGCCTTGGTACAGCTCCAGGATTATTCTCCACACAGCTGTCCAGGCAGGCGCTACCCATCGGTCAAAATTGGCATGCCAGATGAAACCATGTGCAACTCCCCTCATTTCCCAAGGAATGGAGGCCCAGAAAGGCCAGGTGACTTGCTGAGGTCATCCAGTGAGTGGGTGAAAGTCTGGGCTGAAGGTACTGAAGCGCTCCCGGGAAAGGGACATGTTCTACCAAGGACCTCCCATACTCAGCAATGACCCCCTGCCCCGTGGGAGGCTGCTCACCCGCGGACAGCATGCAGCAGACGCAGCGAGGGATATGCAGTCCGCACGTTGACACGGTGCTTCAGGATGAGCTCATTGACCCACTCCACGCGCTCCTTGCCACCCCTCGCCATGAAGGCAGGGATCCACAGGATGCTGCCGTTGAGACTGTGTAGACGCTGCAGCAGCTTTTCCCGCCACGTGGCATTGACCAAGTCTTCAAAGGCACGCTGGATGACAGAGGGGTTCATGGTCACCAGGTCTGTCTTGAGCCCCACATCCCGGGCGTACTCCTGCACCGGGGCTAGGTTGCACCTGCCAGGAGAAAGGCAACATGTCTTATGTGAAAACCAAGGACCTCATCCTTTTTTATTTTTGAGTTGGAGTCTCCCTCTGTCGCCCAGGCTGGAGTGCCGCAGCACAATCACGGCTCACTGCAGCCTCAAACTCCTGAAATCAGGCAATCCTCCTGCCTCATTCTCCCATATACTTGGGACTATAGGCGCATGCTACCATGCCAAACTAATTTTTCAATTTTTCTTTTGTGTGGTGGTAGGGTCTTGCTGTGTTGCCCAGACTGGTCTCAAACTACTGGGCTCAAGCAATCCTCCCAACCTGGCCTCCTGAAATGCTGGGATTACAGGTGTGAGTCACTGCACCCAGCCCTGAGACCCATTCTTTTTTTTTTGCGTTGGAGTCTCACTCTGTCACCCAGGCTGGAGGGCAGTGGCACGCTCCCGGCCACCACAGCCTTGACCTACTGGGCTCCGGCAATCTGTCCACCTCAGCCTTCCGAGTAGCTGGAACTATAGGCGCGCACTACCATGCCCGGCTAATTTTTTGACTTATTGTAGAGATGAGGTCTTACCAAGTTGCCCAGGAAGGTCTCGAACCCGTGGGCTCAGGCAATGCACTCACCTCAGCCTCCCAAAGGCACGGGATTACAGGCTGAGCCACCAAGCCTGGCTGAGACCCATTCTCATATTTAACTTGATTCCACCTTTGTCTCTCCTTGCTTCCTCCTCATCCCCAAAGATCCAGGGCATTTCTCCACACACAGCGGCCCCTCCTGTCATTTTTCCTCCTCTTTCTCCCTCTGCAAATGTTTACTGAGCTCCTAACACCTGCCTGGACCTTTGCTAGGCCCCTAGGGATGTGAATGCCTGCCTCCTGGAGTTCAGGATCTAGAAGAGGAGGAAAATATTCCGATCCTCAGCTGCTAAGATGACAATGCTCTTGACGACAGTGACCTGGTCCCTTATGTGACAGAGTGAGGGCTCTGAAGCAGACTCCCAGGTTCAAAGTTCAGCTCTGACACTTTCTACCTGTGTGATTCTGGACAACTAGCTCAAACGCTCTGTGCTTCCTGAGAGCCTCCATGGCTTTAGCTATGATAGAGATCACAACAGCACCCCTCCCAAGGACAAAAGGAGCCACCACACACCCAGGACTGAGAACACTGTGGGTCCATGATAAGAACTTGATGAATGTTAGCTATTGTCATCATTCTTGTGGGAAGGATTAGCAGGTGGTCTTCCCCGAGGTGGTGACCACGTAGGGAAGCCTAGAAGGATGGATAAGCAGAAGTCCATTAGTGGACAAGGTACAGGAAGAGAGTGCGTCCCAGTTTGCCAAATCAGAAGAATCACCTCAGACACTTGTTAAAAATGCAGATCCCATAGGCCCCTTACCTGGAGGTTCAGATTCAGCAGGTGAGCCTAAGAACTGCTATTTATTTTGCAAGCTCTTCTTCTTCAGGCAGTATTGTAACCAAGTAGTTTAGGAATCATCATGCTATGACATTTTAGGCACCAGAAATGTATCCAAGGGCAGAGAGGTGTGACACAGAATGGGTGTTTAGGAGAAGGCAAGTGATTTGATCTGACTGGGGCATATTGCAAGGAGAAGATGGGACTGGGGAAGCAAGCAGAGAGTGATATCAAAAGGCCTGTCTGTCAGGGACTTGGTTCTGAGAACAACGGGGAGCCACGGAAGGTTCTTGAGCAGGAGAGTGATGTGAACAGATATGCATTTTAGGCAACAGCCAGACAACAATAAGATGAAGTCATAGTGTAAATTGGAGGGGATGAAGTTGGAAATCGAAGGAAAACTAACAGGCTATTGCAATCTCTTGCTGAGCCAGTCAGGTTGCTTAGGTGAGCGGCCTCTGCTATTAAACCTGAGGACTTCCTTGTGAGCAGTCTGGTCTGGGAGTGCATACCTGCCTGTGTCTAGGACTGGTATGGCAGCAGAGGGGGCCCCTGGGGAGGCCTGGTTGTTGTCTGGCATGGAGGATTTGATGGTGGAAAAGCCCTTGGACCACTGGAAATAAGTCAGAGAAATCAGAATAAGCATGCATAAAACAGGAGCTGGAGATATGAAGCCCAGGACACATGCCACCACCAAACCATTAAATCCAGACAGACCCTGCTTACCCTCCCTTTAAAGAAGGACTTTCCTTCTTCAACGACTGGGGAGAAAAAGTAGGCTAATGAGAAAGAAAAATGGACATTCATTGAGCCCCTGGTGTGTGCCAGCCATTTGACTGGTCCTTTAACACAGGCCAGCTCATTTTATTGTGACCCAGTTTTAATCACCCTCATCTTATGAATGAGGAAAACTGAGGCTCAGAGTGTGAGAATGAACTTTCCCAAAGTCCCGGAACTGGTAAGGGACCCACCAGGACCCAAGCTCATGTGTATCTGACTCAAAAAGCCTGTTGGCTATTTCAGACCGAACCCCCCAAAATATCCACTCTCCCCATTCCCACTCCCAGGCCCTGTGATCTCTGACTGTGGCTAAACATTGCAAAGGAACAGATTGGCCTCAGGACAATTCCCTTGTGGGGGTCCTGCTACAGTCCTCAGAGATTGGGGTGTCTCTACCAGCACAGCAGATAGTCTGGGGCTACCCAGGTCTCAGTGACCCCTGCTGCCCAGAAACCTGGCCTAGCCAGGCTTCCAAGGCCTTTCTGCAGGCCTGGGGCCTCTTCAGGACAACCTCCTAGTCCTGAGAGTAGGGCCAGGTGGACCCTGCAGTTCAGACATGCTGGGGCCCACCGTGGGCGGGAGGGACTGTGGGAGAGGCAAAGAGCAAAGCAGGTGCAGAGCCAGGCCTCGGTAGGCCTGCAGGGTGGCTGGGGAAGGTGAGCACACACCCGACTCCCATGTCTGCCAGTCTGGGATGCCACCTATTGGAAGATGCTGTGCACTGTGCACTCCCTGGGGGCAGACCCCGGCCCTCATTCGGCACAGAACCCCACTCCCAGCGGGGCCTCATGCCTTAAGCTCGGAGGCACAAGAGGGAGGCAGGGAGGGTTGTGAAGTCCAGGCTTTTCCGGTGACCCTGTCTCAGTGAGGGTGCCGGGGACAGGGAAGTGCAGCTCTGCCCTGAGCGAAATCTAGACATCCTCCTTCCCCACTGGTTGTGAATTGCTTCATTTAGGGATGAAGGGGGCTCAGGAAGGGGTTCAGCCTGAGCTAGGCTCTCCTTTGCCTGGAGGCCAGGCCTCCCAGAGCGAATTCGGGGTGGCCTGTGGTTGGGCTGCATTACCTGGATGGGATGGACTCTGGGCAGGAAAGGACTCACTCCCTTCCAGAAAACACTATCTCCACAGGTACCCAAAGCGGGGTACCTTGCAGGGCGGGAGGCAGCATGTGTGGGCTCTAAGCAGACTGCCCAGTCAACCGCCTGGCTCTGGCCCCTGCCAGATGTGTGACTTCTGGCTCTCTGTACTTCAATTTCCTCACTGTAAAGCTGGAATAAAAATAGGACATTTCTTACAGGGGAGTTGTGAGAATTAAGTGAGTTAATAAATGAGAAGTGCATTGAATCACACCTGGCCCATGCTGAGTGCCCAATAAATATTAGGGGACGAGGACAATGATGTTGATGATGATTTATCCATTTAAAGACGTTTGTTCATCAGATTCTCCCTATACAAGGGGTGTGTGTGTGTGTGTGTGTGTGTGTGTGTGTGTGTGTGTGTATGTGTGTGTACACAATGAGGTTTTGATCCCCAAACATCTGGGAGCTTACTCTGCACACGTGGTCACAGATAGGAGCAGTCTCTGCAGCCTGGCACTGCAGGCTCACGGGGCTCTCTTGGGACAAGCCCTCAGCCCCCCACAGCCCCTGCCCATCCTCCATTCCCCAGCCCCATCCCCAGCCTCCATCCCCAGGAGCCCCCCCGTGCAGCCTTGCTTGCTACAGCAGTGGCCTCCCTGATCCGTGACTTTGCCTTCTGGCTCCTGTGCCTTTCTTCATGCTGTTTCCTCCTCCTCACCATGTTCATTGGTCAAAATCAAGACACACTCCAGCGCTTCTTCAAGAAGCCTTCCCTGAACCTTGGCAAGCTCGGGTGTGTTCTCACTGTGTGCAGTGGGCCCCACCAGGACTCACAGACTCATGTTCCCCATACAGGGTTTTCTGAGAAGGGATGAGATCTTGCGTGTCTCTGTCTTGCACAAGAGGAGGCAGGGTGAACTGACTGAAGACTTGAACTGACAGGGACAGAGACATCTCTCCATCAGGAGCTTCACAGCTTCTGTCCTCCCAGTTGAGCCACACGGAGCCCCTCCTCTGTGCTGGGCACAGCCTTGGACTGCAGATCCAGAGATGGACACAGACACCATGCTTTGGAGCTACTCATCTTCTAGGGGTGAGGTGGGTGGAGCGGAGATGCAGAGACCACAAAGAGCACATAGTGTGCCCTGCTGTATGGGAGACCCTGTTCTGAGCACAGTCACAGGCGCCGTCTCACCTGAGACTCAGAATATCATCTCTCTCTACTCTGTGTGTGGGGTTTTGGCCTATAGGATGGATATCTCCAAGTGGAGGGCACAGAACGACCCCTTTGATGGGAAGAACCCAGGGGAGTGGCCCTGGTGGGTGAAGGAGCCAGAGCCGCCATGGGTCGCTGTGTCTCTGGCATCAAATGTGAGGCCTGTCCACAGAGGGATTGCATAAGCTTGTCCTAAAACACCCCTCACGTCAATCCCAGAGAGAAGTAGAACTTTGAGAGTCACGTGCACAGGCCCAAGGGATGAAATACCCCTGTATTTTTTTGGAGTAGTTCTCCTTGGCATGTCAGGTTCCTATTTTACAAGTATGTGTGGAACGGCGTGGACATGACTCCCAGGAGTGAGGACAGCACGCTACAGCCATGCTTCTCTAAGGGAAGTCCACATACCAGCAACAGAGGCATCCTCTGGGTGCTTCTTAGAAATGCAGAGTCCCTGGCTCCACCCCAGACCTGATGATGCTGTTCTTTAATAAGCCCAGGTGACCTGTGTACACGTTAAGCTTTGTCTGAGCTAGTGCACAGACAATATTCATGATGAAAGGACCTCAAAGCCAGCCAGTTCACCCTGCTCATTTTACAGATGATGAAACTGAGGCCTAAAAAGGGGGAATGACATGCTCCAAGCCACGTGACAAATGGGTAGCAGAGCCAAGGTTGGGCCCTGGACACCACACTGCTGTCTTTGCTGTGAAAGTGTCCAAAAAACTGTCATACTCAGTGATCTGTCACAGAAACACAGAACTGAATACCACATATTCTCACTCATAAGTGGGTCCTGAACATTAATCACAATACTACAAGAGAGGGATTGGCAGTTGTTTTAGTGGGACACTGCCAGGGGAAGGGCGGTGTACATAACATCACTAAGGGTACCCGATCCTAAACCGGGGAAGTGAGGACCAGTGGGAGGCCTAAACTTCACCTACACATAGACCACTTATGTACCTAATTCTCACTTGTACCCCACATCTTTAAAATAAAAAGGAAAAAAGGAAATAAAGTGGCCAGAAAGGAAACTGTTGGCCAAAATCTATGACTGCCTCTGGAAATTCCTGGGGCAGGGCCCCTTGGGGGTATGGGAAGCTCTCTTTAGAAATTCATGACTTGTGAGAAAGAAGTGAGAGGCATGGCTTGCATGTGTGACCCTAGGTCAGAAAGGTCTTCCTGGACACTGCCCAGCACCCCTGGATGTGATCTGAGCCCCCTGGGAGGAGACCTTGGCCTCCATACCCTCACCTCTAATACACACCCTGCCCAACCCTCACTCCTTCTCTGGTTTCCAATCAGACAAACCTACCATACTTCTTTTCTCCCTCTCCTGTCCCCTCAAACTCTGTCTGCTAATCTTTAGACTGAAGGGCTTCGAAAACAGACTGAGCCACGGGATATGCCAGGCTCAAACAGAACTGGCAGAGGATAACAAAGCTAAATGACCTTGGCTGCTGGGCCACCGGGGCTCTTCAATCCCGGGAGAGGCAGGAGGAAGGACACCATTTCTTCCCATGTCTTGAGGTTCAGGGAACTCTGTGAAAAGGTTGCTCCCCAAAGTCCCAGGACAAGGCTCTCTTTGCATTGGGACAGTCCCCATAGAAACATGAGACTTGATATGCAGGTCCGCCAGGGCTGGGGTGGCACTCAGAATGAAACTTGAGGCTCTGCGTGCCCTACTTTTGACCAGGGGACAGCAATGCCTTGTTTCCGAGTCTTTATGGGTTGAGGGTCAGGTGTCAGGGCCATGGGTAACCATGTCCAAATGTACCAGGCGCCTGAAAAGTGAGAGCCGATGTTTTAGAGAAAATGGTGGGCTGGGTACAACATCCAAATTTCTCTGTTACCCCCTTGCTCCCCAGGTTTTGCCAACAGAATAACACAGTTACTCACAGAGCATTGCCTTCCATGACATTTGGATCAATTGCTGGCCAGCCCAGGAGATTTTGTGACCAACCTTTTGTACCAGGTTCTACCTCTAGAGGGTTGGCAAACTTTTTCAGTAAAGGGCCAGATAATAAAAAAATTTGGCTCTGCAGACCTAACTGCTCAATGATCTGCACTGCCTTATATTGAACCAGCAGCCATTGACGGTATAAGAATGGCATGGCTGTGTTCTCACCAAACTTTATTTACAGAAGCAGGCCATGGGCCATCATTTGCTCACCTCCGTCATGGGTCAGTGATTCTCAACCTTGGCTGTACATCAGGATCCCCTGGGCTCCTGGGGTGGCTCACATCCCTGCTACGCTCCCCTTTTCTCCTCTTCTTCATTGTTTTGATTGATTTAAGGTACATTCTAGACACTGGGGACAAGGATCCCCAAGTGATTCTGATGAGCAGTCAGGGCTGGGGACAGTGGCTAACTCGACCAATGCATCTTGTTTTGGTCTCCTGGGAACACTGGCAATGCTCAGCTTATACATGGTCTGCTGGCTGCTTTGGGCCCAGAGCACCTGCTTCGGTTGGTTACCTGATGACAAAGCTGTGTGCATCGATCTCCTGCCCACAGCCGCTGTTCAGCAGGACACCCGAGTTGCCCACGATGGCACAAGTCCGGAAATGCTTGTTCTTCAGCGGTGAGGTTCTGGGGAGGAGCTCATAGAGGTTCTGGGACACATTCATCGTGCTGTCTCTATCAAAGATGTAATGAATAATGTCTCCGGGCTTCAGGGTCCCCTTGAGGACGGAAATATCCTTTTCGGCATCCAAGAACTTTAGAATTTGCTTCCTGTGAAAACCAGACATGCATGAGGAAGGTCTCTGTGTTGTTGGCAACTCTTTGCCGACCCAGCTTTTCCCAATCTGTATCATCCTGCAGAATGGCTGAAGCCTCCAAACTCATGTGGAACACACTGAGTATGGATGCCCTTGAGAGAGGGATCCAGACAGGGGTGGCCAGAAGTGGTGCAAAGGCAACTCTGGTGGTGACCAATGTGGGAGTTGCCATGGTTATGCCCTCTTCCAACGAGAGGTGAAAACTGCTCTGGGATACCACTCCATTAGGGTTGGAGGTGAGCTCCTCACAGAAGGCTTTAGAAGGAAGGATGCCCCCACTGTCCTGGTTTGCTCAGAATGGCCTGATTTAAGCACTAAGAATTCCACATCCCTGAAGAACCCTCAGTCTTGGTCAAATTCAGATATCTGGTCACCCTACATCACATCCCCGTCTCTTAGAGAGATTCAGGCCATTCTCTGACTGGGAGTCCTGCACTAGGAACAGAAGCCAGGATGATACATCTCTCTCATTCCTCATGGACCCATCAGCTCCCATGGAAGGTTTTTCTGGGCAAAGGGTGGCTCAGGGGTGAATGGAATCCTGTGAGGTATATCTCTACACTTCTACCTCTGAGACACTGAGAGGATGCCCGCCATCCTGGGAGCTTGTCCACTTTGTGGAGTGTGTCCCCCTGCTGTTCCCTTAGTTGCTGTCTAGTGTGTGTGGGGGGGGAGGGGCTTGTAAATATTGACACCTCCCTGGTCAATATTTGGATACTCTCTAGGCCCCAGGGTAGCTTGGATTTAGAGGGAAAGTTCTCGAATCATCTAGCAAAGCATACAGAAAAGATGAGGTGGGGTCAGGAAGGGAATGGGTGTCCTCTTGGACTTGCCAAAATAGTTTTCCTTAAAACACACAGCCTCCTCCAGGAGCCTGAGGATCCTAGCTGGGAGTTTTACTTAAAGAATGACCCAAGTGATTTTTAGAAATGATTCAAGTCATAAAGAGAAAGAAACTGGGTACCTAGATTATCCAATGTTTATTTCATTTTTGGCAGCAAACGAAATTAACATTGTGTTTAGAACAGCTACAAAGATGGTGGTCTTTGTCTCCAGAGTCTGGGAGATGCAGAATTTTCACTTCCTTTGCAAATGTGAAACTCTGCAGGATGGCTGTGCCATTGCACTGAGGCCTGAGAGCCTGACGGATTTGAGACGTTCACAACCCTTGGTATATATCCCAGTGGGCTGCACATTCAATCACTAGGCGAACTTTTGAAGAATTTGGAAGCTCTGGGCTGATGCCTGAGAAATCCTGATTCAGAGAGTGGCCCAGGTCTCAGCACACCTTCCAAAGCACCGCCCGCCCCCCCCCCGGGGGGGACTCTTAATGTGTGTCCAGGTTCCAGGGCCTCTGCTACAGCTGGGGGCAGCTAGAACACTCAGTAAGTAAGATGCTTTCCTTCCATTTGTCTTTCCTTATTAATGACCAGCGTCTCTTACTATATCACACAGGGGGACCACCCTTGCTGAATAACTCGTATCTCTTGATGGAAAACAGATGCATTGTTTTTATTTACTGTGCTTTAACAAGGATCATATGACTTGACAAACTGATATGGTTTGGAAATTGCGAAAACCCTTGCAATTACTTACCCAAAAGTATTTAAAAGCAAAGGGAGCCTCTAGAAAGCCCATAAATAAACACCTCTGTGAGTGAATTCATTTCTAACTAATTATGAGGAATTACCATCAATTATTAAGCATCATTTCAAATCACTCGCAGAATCTTTTATTATGAATAATTCTGGTGATTAATTGACTGAAGTTGAGGAAATTCTTTTTCCCTCTGGGTGAAGGTATGTTGTTCCTGCCGAGATGATTGTTTACAGGCTCCTTGCAAAGGCCACAGCCTGGTCTTCAAATGGGAGAAAAAACGCTAGTGGGGACTGTGTGTGGGCCTGTGCTGGCAGGAAGATTTCTTCCACAGGTGGTGTAGTGGGGTGAACAGTGGCCCCCTGAAATATATGTCTAGCTCCTAACCCTGGAACCTGCGAATATGACCTTATTTGGAAAAAGCACCTTTGCAGATGTAATTAAATTAAGAATCTGGAGAGGATTCATCCTCAACTACTCAGGTGAGCATTAAATTCAATGACAAATCCCTATAAGAGACAGAATAGGATAATATGAGGAGGGCCCCCCAAAACCATTAATTTATTTATATTAATTGGTGTATTTATTCTTACATGTTTAAACTTCAGTTTAACTTCACTTATCAAGACACTTTATCCACCACTCAAAACAGTTTTCAGATTCATCCTTTTGATGCCTTTTAGTACTTCTGCTGTTTTTTTGTTTCACCTCTTCCACATCGGCAAAATGTCTCCCTTTGAGGACTTTTTATATCCGGGGAAACAAACAAAAAAGCCACTCAAGGTGAGATTGGGTGAATAGGGAGGGTGGGATACAGGATCAGGCCGTTTTTTGGTCAAAAAACTGCTGAACACTTAGGTGCACTTGTAAATCACCCATCAAGAAATGGGCAAATGCATTCAAAGAATCTAAAAAAAAAATCCACTGAAGCCGAATGCAGCCTCTCACAACAATGCTAGCTGGTATGCTGATGCCGATGGGTACCTAGAACACTTACCTAGTGGGAGCAACCTGTACTACAAGGGGCCCGCCATCCTAAAAAAAATTGTGGTGTTTTTTTGGTCCTCCTTCGTACATAGGCACAGAGGAGCAGGCCACGCGAAGACAGAGCAGAGATTGGAGTGCTGTGGCCTCAAGGAATGCCTCTAGCCACCTGAAGCTGGAAGAGGCAAGAGGACGGGTTCTCCCCAGGAGCCTTCAAGGGAGTGCTCAGAATTCTGGCCTCTGGAACTGCACAAGAATAAATTTGTTGATTTAGGCCATCAAGTGGGTGTTAATTTGGTACAGCAGCCTTAGGGAACTAATGCAGGGGGGGTCTCACCATCTCCACGGTGCCCCTGATCAGAGAGGGCAGCTGTTAGGGCCGCATGATGGCACAGAGAGCCCACCAGGAGGCCTCCAATGAGGCCTTGAGTAAGGAGTGGAGGGTGGCAGCATGGTGGAGTCCAGAGGCAGCTCCTTTGGGCAGTTCTCAGCTGCCAGGTCTCCAGATCTCATGCCTTTCTATTCCTCACACCTGTGCATGTCCCACATGAAGCCTCAGGAGCTAGGGGAGGGCGCATGTGCATTGTGTTAGCCTACTAGAGGGGGCAGCTCCCTGCTCTGTGCAGTGACACTTCTGGTAGCCATTCTCCTCTCCCACTCCATGATATGGTCTCCCCATCTGGCCCTGGCTATCAGTCCAACCTCATCCCCCCCATTCCCCACCTTCTGCTTCTTGCTTCTGCAGCACTGTGCACAAACACCAGATCTGACTCTGTGCATGCACGATGCAACTTGGTGTGCCTGGCAAACGCCTAACCCAGTGCTGAAGTTCATCCAAAACCCAGTGCTCTTGGTCAGCCTTCCCTGACCAGTCCTCTTACAAAATGAGTGACTCTCTCCTTAGTGTGGCCTCTTTATTTCCATGTACTTGTAAGATGCAATGCCACTTAATGTAGATACCACGGTGCGCTGTTCTGTCTTTGCTTATGTTTGGGCTTCCCTGCCTAGCATGTCTGAGTCATGTGAACTGTCTGCAGCTCAGTGCCTGGAACTGAGTAACTGGATTACGCTGACCAATATTTGCTAGGCGGATCATGGTTACATCGAAGTAAGTGTCCAAAATGCTGAAGTTGTCATTCCTTCTCCACAGTTCCCCACTGCCGCCACCTAACGATGACTGAAGTGTTCTGAAAATATCACTGCTCTCAGGCTAAGCAGACCTCTCCCTTCAGGGTCAGGTGTCATGTCAGTTTCTGGGTCTCCCAATGCCCATAGAGTTATAGTTTTTCATTTTTATGTTGTGGGAGAGGGGACGCCTACACAGGCCATAAGGACTGTGGGGAGAGCAGTTCTCTGAGGACAAATTGGAGGGCTGTCACCAAAACCAGATGTGGACGCCAGGCAGACTCAGACAAGAAAGGGCTCCTTACGCCAGGGAAGAAAAGGTCTCCATCGCCCAGGTCTCCTCCACTGCTGACCTGAACCTCCCTCCCTCCAAGCCCAGGACCCCAGCAGAATGGTCCAGCTACCTCCTGGCCTGACTTCCTGCACACGTGCTGGGCGGCTGCACTTGACTGGGGTTTCTATTTTCAATTGATCGCTTACAGATGAAATCTGCCTCAACAGGAGGTAAACATTTGATTTCTATTCTGACTTCTTTAGATGATGAAGTGTGGTAATTTGCTGGCATGTGCTGAAAAAGGCCAAGTCTACCTCTTGTCCTATAGGTAATTACTAGTACCTGATCCTAAGAGAGAGCGTCTGGTTGTGTCTCCATGTGGACGAGGCTGGCTGGATGTTGTGTTTGACGCTTTCATTACTTCTGTCAACAATAGCTGGCGATGAGGAGCCGTTTATTACAACTTCAGCTCTGGAAGAAAAAAAAATGGAGAGGGTAGACATGATGTGTTAGCATGCTGATGACAAGCCTGATAGTTTTGTTTTTGCACGGGCTTGAATGTAAACTTCTTTAGAAGGGTGAAATTGCAGTTATTACCTGAGAAGAGAAGGAAGTCTATTTATCTTCTAGAATGCACAAACTCTCTCCCTCAGGTATAAGCTACATACATTCTCGGAGATAGAAAGGGGGGTGATAAAACAACTTTTCTCTCCCCACTGTTTCCTGACAGTCACTGTCAGAATAGTAATATTTCTTAGTCAAGCTATTGATAAGAAACTCCACAAGGAGCAGATGTATCAGAGCAAAGTATCAAATGATGGGCTTACAGACTTAAAGAGAAAACAAAAACTCGTACCACAACTATGTGATTGTAGCCTGTAGCTTCTTCCTCCTTCCCAGTGGTTCCATCACTGTCTTGTGGGTAACTCTGCTCTGAGATGTCCCTTGAAATGTGGGCCTTGTTACAGAATTATCTGTGTCGTGTCTTTCTCTCCTCCTAGACTATAAGCAGGGGATCTCCCTCACTCATTTTTATATTCTCTAGTGGTCTAATATAGCAGGTGCTCAATAAATAAGTATTTGTTGAATTTGAGTTTGAAACTGATACTGGGGAAGCTTGGGGTGGATGAAGGAGGTGGCTGGCTTTGTACTCCTGGCAGATCCCGATGCTGGGATCCACTTGACTCAGGAACCCAGGCATTACAGGACCAGCTTGAATTCAGAGGCTTGAAATGTATGCTAGTAGGTTTCTAAGAAACTAGGTTACAATGATATCTTTAAAGGCAGTGTGAGAGCCAGGCTGCTTTCTGCTGGATGCACGCAGATGCATGTGGGTCACATCTAAGTTCTTTGTGTCTGTGGTGACAGCAGATTCTCCCAGTTAGAATGATAAGTGGATTTGTGATGCCAAATTCCGAAGCTTTAAAGAGTTCAAACCCAACATCTATGTCCTCTGCACTGATCTTGAAACAGTCAAGTTTTTTTTTTTTTTTTAAAAAGATGGAATCCTGTTAGCTAGGTTCAAATCCAAAGCTCTATTTTGACTTTTGCAGGTAGAGAAGGGATTCACTTAGAGGCACAGTTGTCTCACACATTTCCCCCCACCCACCCACCTCTGTTTCTTGATATTTCTGACTCCTTTTGGCTGATATCACTTGTCTTGGATTCAAACATATGTAACTTTGCAGAGGATAGAAAATCAAAGAGTTTTGAGTAAGGTAGCCAGGCTCCTCCTGGTATGCAGGCAAAGCAGGGAGAGTGTGAGAGGAAACAGAAGCCCTGACCCTTTAGAATTTTTACTGTTTTCTTGCAAGGAGCAGAGGGTAGTGGAAAGAGTTCATAAGCTGTGTAACTGTGAGTCAATAACTTTACCTTTCTTTATAGAAAGTGGGTATAGGCCTGGTGTGGTGGCTTACACTTATAATCCTTTGGGAGGCCAAAGCAGGAGGAATGCTAGAGCCCAGGAGTTCAATACCAGCCTGAGCAACCTATCTAAGACCTTGTCACTGAAAAAAAAAATTAAAAACAAAAAACAAGAAAGTGTGTGTGTGGAAGAGGTAAACATCCATCTCTGAAGTTCTAGGATTCTAGAAGGACCACCCAGCATGTACTGTTGGCTGCAGTCTTGTGGGGCTCCAGTAGGAGCTAGTATGACTGCACCCCTCTGCTACTGCCTACTTCTGTGTAGGTCATAGGCAGGAGCAGAAACCTCAGGACCACCTTGGCTTCCACACCCAAGATTCACTGCAGCCCTCCTCAGTAGTCACTCATGATAGAAAGCTTTAGTGTTTGTAATGAGGAGTTGTCATCCAAAGAGGCCAGCTGATGTTCTCATCAGGAATCAGTGGCTGGGTCCTGGCACCTCATGGGTTAACACAGATTCAGATTCAGTCTAGGGTGATACTCCTCAAAAACTAGGACACCCTGGATGACACAGGCTCTCTCAGGAAGGAAGGGTCTGCAGAAGTATTCTATCATGGATGCTGACAGAGGAGACCTGCTCAGAAATCTCCAGAAAACATGTCCAGGCTTCTCTTGGATACAAAGTGACAGAGGTAGAGAAGGGACAGAGATAAATGCTGGCACAGATAGTGGTAAAATTCCACTTCTGTCCCCACTTCCTAACATTACCTTGGATAGGATCCTATATGGTCAGCTGTGGTCTTACTGGGCTTTATCTCTGGCTCTGTCACTATCTAGCTGGGGGACTCGGGAAAGTCACTTGAGGACTCTAGCCTTTGCCTTCTTAACTGTAAAATAAAGAGGATGGATCACATAATCTCAGGTACCAGCTTGGTTAGCGGGTTTTACATGCTCTGTGTTGCGCGCACATGTTAGATTGGTGAGTTGAGATGTTCCTTTACAGTGATTATGTCCTCCTGTCCCCAGTCTCCCAAATAGGGATGCATTTTAGCCTTAAATGGCTTCGCCTCCCAACTCTTGAACTTCACCCTCAGTGACCATCTTCTAATGCCATGACACATCTACAGTGATGGTAACATGTATAAGCTGAGGGCCTCTAACATATCAGGTCCTGGATAGACCTTTCTATTTGGTAGTTCCAGTCCTGAAACACCCTTTAAAGAAGACACATGAATTAATCCAATTGAATAAGTAAGCCAAGGCTCAGAGGGGTGAAACTGCTTGCCCAAGCCTGGCTAGCAAGCATTGTGGCTGCCTGGTTCTCAGAATGGTTCTTTCCACTTCCTTTCTTGATTCCTGTGAGAGTGTACCACCCCAAGTTACCAGAGGATCGTCTTTCTCCAAAAAGGGGCATATTTTCACAATAGAACAGAGAGGGACTTAGGGATACACGGCCTTCTGCTTTGTTTGTGCTATATTCAGGCATAACATAAGCTTCATTTGCAGCTCCAAGGTGGCTAAAGGTCATTAGAGATCTAGAAGCAATGATGTTGGGGCAGAGGGGACAGTCTCTCAACTCAGTCATGCAGGGTCAGGAAAAGACATACTTGATAATTCTCCTATGGTCAAGAGATCTAAAAAATGTGGAAGGGCAAATAACAAACTTCAAATAATAAAGACTGCTCACTTTCAGACTGATCAACACAGGATATTTAGAGAGCAAAACAAGGCCTTCATCTTGAGTAGTGGCCTTTGCTTATGTCAGATAATATGGTCCTTACTTTCAATGCTTCTTAAGCTCAGGCTTCTAGAACTACAGGCCACAGGTATGGGGACACTTGTCACTGATGGAGAATGGGGACTTGGAAGCACGGTGCAGCCACAAATGATGGCAAGCCTAGATATGCTGGCTTGCAAAGCATTTGCATGCTCCCCTGCATCAAGCTGTCCCCAAGCCAAGGACTGTCCCAAACTCTCCCAGTCAGGTACCATCATATGAAGTCCTAACAGTCTTTCAGAAATTGGAGTGTACATTCAATACTAAAGCGTAACATTACTGTCTTGATTCCCTAAATATTTTAAGAAGTCTCAGCAAAGCTCCTGAATGCTTTATTTTCCTTCTTAGCCTCCTGGATAAGCCATCTAGCACAATGAAATTGGGTGAAAGCCCTGGTTCCCTTCAGGCTCTCCACTGCTCAACAAATACGTAAGTAAGGAAATACATAAGTAAGTTCATGGGTGGCCCAAGTTTTATAATGTGGGTGGGCTCTTTTCCAGAAAGTGACTCTCATCCATCTGCATCTTCCATCTCTGCAGCCTCTAGACCTTGGGCCATTTCATGTGATCTTCCATTGACAGGTCCCCCCAAAAGTTATTAGGGAAATGCAAAACCAAAGTGAAACGAAACAGATCTATTTGCTAAGTAAGAAGGACACATCCAGCAAAGAGGAGAAGCAGATTAATAGCTGCCTTACAGCAAAAACAAATGAACACAAAATCTAATTTACAAACCTATTAGATTTGCTATGTAAGCTGTTCACAGCTGATCTGATTGTACCTCTGCCTCCAGAATTCCTGCAAGACAAAGGAAATGCATTATTTATAAACCCAGCTCATCTTTGCAAAGCCCTCTTCAATTGCCAGGAGATCCCACAGCCCACCTGGAGAACTGCAGAGGGAGGAAGAGCTCTCACTCTGGACTCTGCAGAATGGGCAATGTCCCGGTCCCAGCTGCAGCCCAAGCGTCTTACTGGGAAGTGGACCTCCAGGATCCTCCCCTGCTCCCCACTTGAACATTGTTTCAATTGGCACCCAAGTGCTTACTTGAGACACCCATTTAAGACTGGAAACAACCCCCCTTAAGAGTCATCACACAGGATAGCATAATTCAGCACGACTCAGCCTCTGCTTTAGCATGACTCAGCCTCTGCTTTAGCATGACTCAGCACCTGCTGGCTGTTTTCTCTTGCTTTCATTCACATGCAGTGAGATGTTGTTCTTCACATTCTCTCCAACCTTGAGACACCAGAAGTTCAACAGAGAAAGCAAGATTAACTCAACAGTACCTCCAACTAAATGTGGTAACGACTGACTTTCTGGTAGCAGAAGAAACATTAAGTGGTGTCACCTTGCCAGGAAATGGGGAAGGAGCAGGTGAGTCACGGGGGGCCTTTGCTCCTTTCTTTGGAGAATAGGCTTTTGAAGTAAAAGCATTCTAAGTCCCACTCCAGCCCCACTGTCTACTCAGCTATCATAATCCATTCTGTCTGGCCACATAATTTCATCCTGCTTCGCTGTCACACTAGACTAGAAGATGGTACCCTACTTTTTGTCATGGGTGTTTTAGAAAAGTTGTATATGAGACTCATTTTTTTTTGAATAAAAAATTAATTTAAAATGTATAGGTTATGTGTACCCTAAATGTGATTTGGGGAGGTACTGACTACATCCTCAATGTTTAAAGTTCTATTAAGCCTCTCAGTCAAAGTGTTGGTGCACTCCAAAGAAACAAAGTCCTTGGGGAAGCTGTGAAATGGAATGAAACTTCTCATTAAATGATAACTCTTCAGGGGAAGTTAATGCCTGTCCCCACACTGGTTTTAAGTCCGGATTTTTCCATCTGATTTCCTTAGGATTATCATACTTTATATACCATTGTATGTGTATTTGTGAGTATATGTCTATGTGTACATGTCTCTTCCCGATGGATTAAAATGTCTTTTCAACATTATTTATCAAATGCCAATATTCTCCTGCCACACGGCCAGATGACCAGACAGCAGGAAAGCTGTTGTCACTTACCTAGTGTCTCATCCCAGGTCTCCCTGTGGGACCCAAGTTTCATCACTACAAGTCTAGTTCTTAATTACACAGCGTATCATTGGTTCTTCTCATTTTAAGTTAATGCCTAATATTTATTTTTTTGTTCCTTCCCATTTGCCTCTGGGATAGCAGAGCTCTCGTACTTCCAAGCTGGGGTCTAGGAATGTCCAGCCAGCTTCGCCCCATAACTGATGTCCACCAAGCTTCAAGGGCATTGCTGGGCATGCTGTGTCCCATGTGCCACTGTCTTCTCACATGCCCCCATCCAGACCCCATTCCTCAAAATCAGCCTTCCTTGTGTGGTGGTGGGGGGGGGAGGGGAGAGGGGCGGGAAGATCCACTGGGCCAGGAATTAAGTCAAGCACAGTAATTTAAAGCAGATTAATAGCTCAAGACTAATGAAGGGTTAATAGAACAAAAGAGATTGTCCAGAAATGTTGTATATAAGAACTGATGTATGATTTTTAAAAATCACTATCAAAGAGAAATTTCATAAATGATTTGGAGCCATAGGTTAACAATCTGGGGGTGAGTTGGAGGAAAAACAGTTGAGTGTTACCCTACTCCAAACAACAAAACAAATTTCACATGGATTTAACCAGTGTTTCCCAAACTGTAGTAATTCTCAGCTCTGTATTACCAGTTTGTCATATTTATCACTCCCACACACTATTATCCACTTAAATTTTAAAATTGACTCAGCTTTAAAAACTTTCCCTTACCCTAAGCAATACCATCTGTGAAATATGGATTTGATATCCTGATTACATATTTATTTTTTAAAAAACCACAAAGCCATTAACACAATAATATTTATCAGTGGAATGCCTAAAACCGTCTTATATTATCACAAAGAACACTAGGAGCACTTGCACCACCCTCTGGGAAAGACAGAATTAAACAGTTAAATATTTAAAGAAGGCAAACCATAAGAAACTGGTGAGAAAATGGAAGAGAATATTTATCAGATCTTTGGTGAAGGCTGAGAAGCTCATGTGAGGGGCTTTTTAAATTCAGAAGGATAAGAAGAAGTCATATGAGAAAATGTAGACAGATTTGATTTTATAAAAGCCCCAAACTCTGCTTACACAAAAAGCAAACCTCAACCAACCCAGTTTCTTCCCTTCATGAAATCTAAAAAGGCTCTGGATGATGACAGCACTATAGCTAATTAATTTTTTTCTTATTAATTCAACAGAAATTTATTGAGTAATATTATACCTTGGGCTTTGCCAAGCTAGGCATATACAGTCCTTACCCTCATGGAGCATAGCTCAAGAGACAACAGAAGCAATTAATGCTTCCTTTTTTACCCTGCCAAGTCCAAAACCTCTCATCAGCATTATTAACATATAAGTGACAAATAGGAATTGTATACATTTACAATGTACAACATGATGTGTTTATATATTGGTATATATACATTGTGAAATGATTAAATCATAACCTATCCATCGCCCTACATACTTAGCATTTTTTGTGTGTGGTGAAAACATACAAAATCTACTATTTTAGCAATTTTCAAGAATGTGATACATTGTTACTCACTATAGTAATCATGCAGTGCAATAACTCTCCAGAACTTATTCATCCTGACTGAAACTTTGTCCCCTTTGCCCAATATCTCCTCTCTCCACTTCCCCTGTCCCTAATCCCTGACTGCCAGGTTCAGAGAAGACCTACTGCCTTGCAACAAGTGGTTCCCAGTTTTTCTCTTCCTCATCTAGGCTGGGTCCTGGACAACATCGAGTCCTGCTGACTTGAGGTACTACAAATCCATGTACTTTTTCATAACCATACTTTCTCGAACTCGGAGCATCCCAACCTGGGCTCTGCTGACATTTTGGTCGGGGTATCTCTGTGTTGGTGGGTTGGGAGGGGGGCGGCCAGCCATCTGTGCACTGCAGGATGTTTGGCAGCGTCCCTTTCTACTCACTGGATGCCAGCAGCAGTCCTCCTCCCACCCCCCAAGCTGTGACAACCAAAAATGTCTGGAGATATCGCCAAGTGTTCCCCGGAGTAGGGGGACAAAATTGCCTCCAGTTGAGAATCTGTTCGAATTCTTGTTTTTTGCCTGGTGCCTCTCAGAAGATGAATCCTCCCACTTCCCACCCCTACCTTTACCAGCCAGCCCATCTGCATCACTTTTCCATAGGAACCCCTAAGCCAACATCTGTGTCTCCCTTCAGGACCATCCCAATTTTCAATTCTCAGCCACCTTCTCCTTCTTTTCCCAGAGCACTCAATTCTGTTACAGCATTTGTCACCTCCTTCTCATATTTAATTACTTCACAGAATCACAGCTGGGAGGCTTTAAGGAAATCTTGTCATGTGTACAATCTGAACTTATCCTCTTACAGTTGAAGAGACCGGGACATGGGGGTTTGTGTCCCAGGTTTGGCTTCCTCGGTTGCTGGCTTCACTAAAGTAAGGCCAGCAGAGTGTGTATTAACCACGTCTTTTATTTCCTATATTCTGATGCTTTGATGTCTGGGGCTCTGATAACCCTGGAGGGACTGCCCCTCCCAGGGTTAGCCAGATCCCAGAGATAGCAAACAACTTGCCTGGGAATGCGCCTGTCGAATACAAACCTACCAAGCCAGAGTCGACACCCCGCTCCCCCCTCCCCTGTTTATTGGGCTGTCACACTCAGGGCCAATATTCTCCTGCCCCAATTACCCTGGGACAGGCACCAGGCAACTAGGGTTAGCTCCTATGCCCCAGAGCCTGCCAAAATGATTCAAATGAACGAATCCTAAACCCGCTGACTCTGCCTTACCCATTCCCTCCAGTGAAGGAAGAATATAACTCAAGAGACCAAGCCCAGGGCTTTCTCATGTGGAGCCCCATGATGTGACTATAACGTACTGTCTTTTTAATGGCAGTCGTCTCCTGATCTGATGGCCTGAACATACCTAAATAATAGACAAACCTGTATTAAAACAGGGTAGAGCCCTGTCTCATTCATCCTGACTCACACGGTGTCTTGCCCAACTGGGACTCTCAGTGAATCAAATCAAACTCCAACCATTAAATGGGTCTTTTCTTTGAGTCTTCGCTGTAGTTTATGGGCCATGTTCCCGCATAATATTTATATCTGTACAAGACACCTCACCACCTCTCAGTTGTTCACAGGATGGGGCAGACCATCATTCAAAGAAACTTGGGCTGCAGGTGTCTGGCTCTAGAATAAATCACATGAATTGACAAGTGATTCATTTTTGTTCTAATTAGATATGCTCCAAATGTTTTTAAAACAAGCTTACATTCTTTATGATAGGGGACTGCTGATACCTGCTTGGTTGAGTGATAGGAGAAGATAGGGGAGGAAAATTTGCTAAAGATAATTCACATAGGGCCAAAATCATAGAATCATAAATACTTGGACCAAATGAGAAAATACATGGGAATACACTTTGCACACTACCAAGAATGCTATAAAACAAGACAATACAGGGTTGTCAAAAAAATGTATACACAGTTTAGGCATAACATTCACTCAAGAGATGGCATGAATCAAATGGATGTTAGCGTCACCATGTGACAGGCAGAACAGTCAAAGAAAATGGCAGAAGCATGGTTGAAAAAAATGTCATACTACATGTTGCTATCGTAATTTAATTCAAGTTCGAAAAGTAATACACCAATAACATCACTTAAAGTGTGTGCACACTTTTTTTGGCACCCCCGTATAGTTATACCAACTGTCCATTTGACCTTGCTACAATACTCTCAGTCATCATGAGGATAGAGGTTGACTTTAAAGGCCTACATTTCAGATTTTCAATTTTTTTTCCCACTGCAAACATTAGAGTATCTCCTAGCAGAGTATATACAATGAACTAAGACAATAAATAAAAAAGTATGTTAAAAAACAAAACTATGCATAGTTGATTCTATCTTAGTGAAAAGTAATCAGCAAATCTGAAGACCACATTTCTGTTTAGCCTCTTGATCCAAGCCCAATTGTTTAATTAATTTATTTTTGGTTATTATTTTTAATTGGCAATCCATAGTTGTATATATTTACAGAGTACACTGATATTTTGATATATACACCAAGCCCATTGGTTTATAGGTAAGGTACTGTCCAGTGTTGGGATCTCCTAGCTATGTTAGTATTTCCCATGTCTACAGTTTCTACGGGAGAGTCAGGCTCAGAATGAACTTTAAGGAACTGACAACTTTAATTAAGAGTCTGGACCCAACTTAAACAGTTGGCTAGTCTTGAGAATAGAAGATTAAACTAAAGCACAATTCATGGATTTGCAGATGGTTCTTCCTGCACATTTTTAGGAGGATACTGAATGCTTTTTTTCGATTTGCACATTAAAACCACTGGGGTTTCTGCCTGCTGACACCTCAGGAACACACTGTAAGTATATGGCCCCACAGACACATGGTCAGGAGAAAAGCAAGGAAAAGGATGATTTGGGATTGGTCACATGATTAAAGCTAGGGTTTCCAACAGCGGTAAAGGGTTTTTGCTTTGTTTTAAGAGGTTCCCCTCCCTAATATTTTATTGTGGCAAAATACACATAAGATGAAATTTAGCATCTGGTATGCTTGGATGCTTTCTTCCCCTTCAATTGTTTATGTACGTATTGGAAACTTGGTGCCCAATGCAACAGTGTTGAGCAGTGGGGCCTAATGGAAGGTGTGTAGGTTTAAGGACTCTGCCATCATGAATGGATTAATGCCACTATAAAAAGGACTTTTGGCTACTCTGAAGACTGAGGCAGGAGATGTCTTGAGCCCAGGAATTCAAGACTGCAATGAGCTACGATTGTGCCACTGCACTCCAGTCTGGATTACAGAGAGTGACACTGTCTCTAAAAAAAGGAGAGAGAGGGTGCTTCAGGAGTGGGTTTACTGTCTTCTGCTATGTGAGGACACAGTATTTCTCCCTTCTGGAGGACACAGTGTTCAAGGCACCATCCTGGAAGCAAAGAGACCTAGCCCTACCCCAGCCTGTGTCTTGATCTGGGACTTCTCAGCTTCCAGAACTGTGAGAAACAAATTTTGTTTTGTTTTGTTTTGTTTTTTGAGTTGGAGTCTCACTCTGTCGCCCAGACTGGAGTGCAGTGGCCACTCCCGGCCACTGCAGCCTCCACCTGCTGGGCTCCGGCAATCCTTCTGCCTCAGCCTTCCGAGTAGCCGGAATTACAGGCATGTGCTACCACGCCTGGCTGATTTTTTGATTTATTGTAGAGATGAGGTCTCGCTGCCCAGGCGGGTCTCGAACCCGCGGGCTCAGGCAATCCACTCACCTCAGCCTCCCCAAGGCACGGGATTACAGGCCGAGCCACCGAGCCTGGCAACAAATTTGTTCTTTATAAATTATCCAGTCTGTGGTATTCGGTTCCAGCAGCACCCAAAATGAGCTAAGACACCATCTTAACCATTTTTAAGTGTACAGTCCAGTGGTTAAACACATTCATAATGTTGTACAGCCATCACCACCACCCATCTGCAGAACTTTTTTATCACCCAAACAGAAACTCTGTACCCATCAAGCAAACATTTCCCCTTTCATAAGCTTTCTCTGTAAGTGCTATTCTACTTTCTATGAATTTGCCTATTCTAGAAATTTTATGAAAGTAGAATTGTACAATATTTGTCCTTTTGTGCTGGCTTCATTTACTTAGTATAATGTTTTCAAGGTTTATTCAGGTAGTAGCATGCATTGAAAGGCTGGCATTTAATGCGACAGTACTAAGAAGGCAGAGGATCACAGAGACACGACAAGGAAAGGCCCCTCCAAGGTGGCAGCGGCTGAAGCCGTGAGCACCTGTAATTAGAACAGAAGCAGAGGTCCCACCAGCTGACCAGTGCTTGAGCAGCAGAGCTTGCTGACTGGAAGCTTCCTGAATTTGTTGTCGGCGAGTTGAGCTTTGTTGCCCATCATCTCCTCCATCTGAAGAGCTGGCTACACTTGGTCAAGTGCTCAGATGGTCAAGGCCCCGCTGCCTTGGTTGACCCAGTGCACATCCTCACCACAAAGTTGACAATGAAAGAATCTTCAGTTGCCCCAGCACAGTGGAAAACATGGCACCCCATCCTTTGGACTAGGCCACTTTGCACTCCTGAAAAGACTCCCTCATGGGATCTCTTTATATATTCTTAAAATATTAACTTTAAGAGGAAGTTGCATGAGTCCTTGTCTATAACCTTGGTAATTCATTTTGGGTTTGGTGCAGTGAGCTGATCCCTTATGACCTGTATAAGACTTGCTTCTTCCAAGCTTCTCAGTCATCCTGATCTAAGGTGTCTTCAGTAGACACCATTGGGTAGTCCTTGATGAAGGACTTGTACTCTCCCACCAGCTGGTCAGAAGTGATGTAACTGCAGAGGTCATCAGGATATCTGAAGTTCAAGGTCATAGCTCCTAAGCTCTAAGAACTAGAGGCTACTGCCCATGCCATTCACTGCCTTATAAGTGTCGCCAGCCTTTCTCATGACATTCCATAGCAACTCCCAACATTCTCCATTCTGTAGGAGTCAGCAAATTTTTCCTTTAAAAGATCAGACAGTAAATATTTAAGCTTTATGGGGCAAGAGGAGAAATAAAATATTGTATGCAGATACTTAAGTAATAAGAGAGGAAATAAATTTCCACATTTTTTAACTGACAAAATTAAAAAATATAATAACTGAGAACTGTTTTTGTACTAAAAGAATTTCATCAAGTCAACTAATGAGAAAAATAAAATTGTTTTGGGGAGCATAAGACTTTGCTTAATTGAGGTTAAAGGGTAGTGTTCAAATGAGGTTACCTTGCCAACATGGAAAGGTAACCACTTTCTACTACAAAGTCTTCCCTTGCATCTTTGAGACATTGTTATCTTCCCTCTTGTGAATGCACCAAAACATGTTACCGGAATCTTTCTTTTGGAATTTATGCTCTACACTTATAGAGCATAAGTGTTGGGGAACTTTTCATATGAAGAAGCAGGTTAGGAGAGCAAGCTCTGAGCTAAGATTCCCTGTGTCTGAAATCTAGCTGGGATAATCATTAGCTGCGTGACCTTTGATTATTACTTAACCTATCTAGAAGTTTCCATTTGTTTTCTCATCTATAGAATGAGTGATAGTATCTATCTCAGGGGTTTGTTGTAAAAATTACATGAGCTAATACATTCAAAGATTTAGAACAGCGCACAGCATATTGTCAATCACTCAATATGAATGCCATTCTTTGACTTTTTTCCATTCTCAACTTGAGGGCTATGTGACAGAAGGGAACTGGTTGGATTTGACTTGTGTACCAAAGTTTGCTGATCCGGGCTCTAAGAACGAGGAACAAAATATCCCCTTTCTTACACTGGAGGCGTCTTTGCCATATTTCCCCCAATGACATCCTTCGGTGAGGAAAGGCTTTTCTGAGGTCACAGCTCCAACAGGGAAAACCACGAACTCCAGCACTACTAGCTCATGACTAGTGTGAAAACTACCACGGATTGTGCTGAAAGTCAGAACTGGCCAGCTACTTTTGGGTTGCCAGCCAAGACCCAGAGTGACAGTCCGGGGTTCCCTGAAGCAGCCTCAGATCTGCAGGCGGTACTTCTAATGTGGTCTTTCCACCAAATTTAGATTTAAACTCAAATTTAAATTCATGTCTACTGCCAGTCTGTTACCTCCCTCCAGGTACACACACACAGCTTCTTGTTCATCAGGCCGTTTTATGGCTGTATTAACGGCCTTCGAGATACTCTTCCTAGATAGTGAATGTGAGCCTTATACCAAAGTGCTTGAACCTCCCAGATTCTTAGACACCACAGGGCAGCTCTCGAGGTCATGTAGGTTTCAACCTTGATGGTGGCGTTTCCATGACAGTGGAGATCTCTGGGCTCCCATAGGGCTTCCAAGGGTGCTGCAGGAGCCAACGGGAAAATCATGGGTATCTCTCTGAGCATCTCTCTTTTTATGCCCCTGATCTCTCCTCATCGACTGCTCAGCTCTTTTTTTTGCCATCCCTTTTGCCCCCACCTTAAATATTAGCTTGATTGGAATTATCCATTTGCTTTGATTTCAGCAAACTTTTGCTTGTTAATCAGCTTTCATAGGTATACAACAAGGTACCAGCTCACTCTTAGCTCTCTTTTACCAAACTTCAGAAAACATCCCTGAGAACTTAGGGGCTTTGATTATGTTCCAGCCAAATTCCCTGGTCTTTCTATAAAAGACTTAGAGGCATCTACACATCAAAATGCAAGTAAACAAGTCACACAGATGCCAAACATTTCCCACCTCATGCTTATTCCTGATTCTTCCTCTTTCTCGTAATGAAACTGTGGGTCACCTATAGCCACGGGGGACAACATAACTTATCACTCGAACCAGAGCGCTCTCAGAATGAATGGAGGCACCAGCCAGAGAGGATTCATAAACAGGGACTACCAACTCAGGCAGGGCTTGTTCTTCAATCTACACCCATCTTACAAAAGAGACAGACTTTAAAATAGAGACTTCTAAGATAATGCTGCATTCTGAAATCCCTGCACTTAAAAACCCAGAAACTGGGGCAGTAAAACCCGGGGTGATACATGATGCTGTTTGTTGGGCAGGACCTGGTGAAAAGTCATGGACAGAGCGGACTTCTATACAGTGTTCATGGGTGGCTATAGAGCCTTTTCTGAGTTGCCCACCTCCATCCTGAATCCTCTTGCTGCATAGTGGGCCTTTTGTCCTGCATCCTGGACATATCTGTGGTGGAGTGCACGCTGAACCCAGCTACCACTGTCTCCATGTATTCAGCGCCAACCCCCAGACCATAGCCAGGCATGTGTCCGGGGTCCAGCTCATCTCTGTATTGCCAAAGGAAGTGTGTTTCCTGCACATACAGTGTGCTCTGGAAAGGACTCCTGAATGAAAAGATGAGTCAAAAAAGCTGAAGGTGTCCCTCCTCTGTAGAGAAGATGACACAGCCTCCTGAAAGCATGGCTTGGGGAGAAAGGAGGAAACGCTTCATACTTCCAGTGGCTTCCTACCCACACCCACCAGGCATACACCAGGTCCAGGGCCTGTGTGCTGGCTATTCCTCTCCCTGGGATAAATATTCCCTGTGGCTTAAAATCTTTGTGCAATGTCACCCTTGTAGAAAAGGACTTCCCTGAACAACCACTTAAAATAGCATCTTCTCTCCCCTGCCCCAGCCTCCTATGATGTCCCTCCATCCCCCCACCTCTGGACCCTCATCTCCTCTTGCCATTTTATATATTAAATGTACTATCTGACTCTGCCATGAGAATATCAGCTCCGTGGAGGAAGTGGGTGTCTGCCCTCTTGGCTGCTGCATCCAGTGTTGGGCACAGTGCCTGGACAGCCAGGGAGTCAATTGGATACAGAAGGACACTTGGAAACAGCCTCCTCCCTTCCTCTTGTGATGATGAGGAGCCAGCTGTCCTCTTATCCAAACCAGTGCCTTCACCCGTCTTCTGCATTGCATTCCTTCCTGCCCTTAGAGACTCTTCAATCAACTCAGTCTTCTCTCTTCCGTGTATGCAACTGTTTCATTTAGTCATGTGATAAATCTGATATTTATCTTGGACCTCTTGTATGTTGGGCTCTGTTCCACAAATTTTCATATTAGTTTAGTTAAGCCTCCACAATAGCCCTAGGGAATAACACTGAGTATTCATTTCTGCATGAGGAGAAACTGTGGTACAGAGAAAGCAAAACACTTGCCTGGGTCACACAGCTATTGAGGAGGGACATCAGGATTTCAACCCAGTAGGCTTGCTAAAGGGCCCAAGTCTTAAAGAGCCCAGCCAGCTCACCCCAGTAGCATTTAAATATACATTTGCTGTTCTCATCTTAAGTAAAAAAAAAAAACTACTTTAATTCCATATTCCCTTTAGCTGTTTATCTCAGTAGCACATTACAAACTTTGCAAACTTCTCCAGACTTGTCTATACTAGCTGTCTCTGCTTCTGTACTCTACTCTCTGCTTCTTCCCCTCCAATATGGCTTGTGTCTCCACCACTCTATCAATAGAGCTCTTGTATGACCGCCTTGCTATGGGATTTCCCAGGCTCCACGTGACTCAAACCCAATCAGCATTTGACAAGGGTGGCTACTTCCTCCTTCCTGGATAGGCGAATCTGGGGCCTCCTGGCTCTGGTCCCCAGCTTCAGCCTGGCTCACTCGGTGGCCCTGGACACCTCCCACCTCTCTTCTCTGGGATCCGGGAGGAAACTGTCCCCTGTGGGCGCCCTCTAGAGGAAACATGTTGGGAAGTGACATGATAAATGATCCCAAGTGAAGGGATGGGTTAGAGTCCTCAGGGCATGTTTAAAGATCTTTCTGGCACAGAAAATTCATTATTTTAAATCACTGCCTCACAACACATTTTAAGGTTCCATTTACAATGACATAAAATCCTTTCTTGATCCTACTGTTCCCCTGGCAGAGCTGTCCCAGTTAAAAAATCGTGATTTCTCTCGATGTTCACACCCAGCATTACTTTTTAGTTTTCTTTTGTTTTTTTTTTTTCCAAAATGACAGTTTTATAAAATGTTCAAATGCATCATTAGATACACACACACACACACACACACACACACACACACACACACATTTTTCCAAACTCAACAGCCTCTCTCTCCCCACCAAAGTTTACTCCCTGAGAGTGATGCCTCCACCATCCTGGTGACAATTCTTGTCCCTGACAAGTATGTTAACAAAATGCTTCCTTAGATGAGGATGCAGATTCTAAGAGATCAATTAAAAATACTATGAACTGTATTCACTGGAGCCCCTCAATGTCCCAGGCACTGTCGGAGAGGCATATTAACTCTCTTATTTCTTACTTGGTTTTAGAAATAAGACATGCAGGCTCAAAAAGGTGAAGTGATTTGCCCAGGGCTATCCAGCAAGTAAACCAACAGAGCAGGGATTAGATCGTGGTCTGCACGTAGCCAAACCTCATGTGTCTTCAGGAAGTGGTACCATGCATCTTACCCTCCACCTCCTGCACACCCAGTTTTAATACACAGTCCAGGAGGTACCAGAGAATTAAGAGAAAGCAAAGGTGACTCAACAAATAGTCTAACTGTGAAAATATTCAAGAGAGACTCTCCACTCATACCACTAAGGATAAAAGGTGACCCAGTCATTAAAAGGTAGGTGTAGAAAGGCTTTTATACAAAAATTCATTCACTCCTCCATTGTCCAGGTATTTAGCGTCCATTTTTGACAGTCACCAGGCCATGTGCTGCAGAAACATTGTTAACCTTGCTGTCATTTTTTCCTTTTTATTGTAGAGAAAATATACTACTGTAAAACCTTAACCAAGGGGTTGGCAGCCCTGAAAACTTCTCATTTCATTCATGTCGCATGGTATGGATAAATCTGTGCTCTTTAAAGAGAAGCAGAACACCCATCCAACCTGCCACACTTTGCTCTTGAGCCCGCCTCAAGGAGGCTTGAAAGACCTCTGCCTTCAACCTGGCTTTCTTCCCTCTTTTGTTCCCTCCTTGATGGGACTGCATTCAGACACAACACAGCATCCTACAAATGTCAGCTGCAGCCTTTTCATGAGAAAATTCCTGGAGGGCACTCAGGTTGGAGAGGACTTTGAAGTCACTTTTCTTCTAGGCATTTGATGTGTCCCCTTCCCCACCCTGCCCAGTTCTAGAGAGATGGCCACTCCCTCTGCTCCAGCGACTGTGGTGACCACCGCCCAGAAAACCTCAGTGTCAGATGGAAGGAGGACACACGAAACCGCCAGGGAGGAGACTAGAGTTCTGGTTCTGGTGGGTTCTAGTTTTGCAGCTCTGGACCTCTCTAGGCCTTGATGCCCTCCTCTGTCAATTGGGGTTCTGCTGTAGGATTAAAACAAGAAGCGCTGAACAGATGTGGATGTTCACTGCAGTATTGTTGAAGGGGATGGCTGCTGCCCTTCGGAACAGAACCAACCAGGTGCTGCCTGTGGAGTCTGACAAGTCCCCTTGGAATAACCGTCCTCAGGGAAGTTGCTTTTCAACAGTGTAGTAGATTAGGGCAAAGCAAGAAGAACTGAAGGAAAGTGGAGTGATCTGGAACTCCACTGGCTTGGTAGAACCATGCTTCCTGCAGTGGCTGCTGTGATTTTCACGGATGGTGTGCTGGGGCCCATCTAGAGGGGAGGTCTGCTGGAGATGAAACTTGTGCATTTTCTTTTCTTCAGTCTGAAGACACAGATGAAGGTCACAAGGCTGAGAACCAGCAGAGGTATGCCCACAGTCCACGGGGCCGTGCAGGACTGGACCCTTGTGTGGAGAGCTTTGCCGTGCAGCATGGTTCTTCCCTGAGCAGGCCCAAGCACACGTGGGCTGATGTCTGATCTCTGCTTCGCTGGTGAACTGAGCATGACCCTAAGTATCCCTTAGGCCACCGACTCCCTCCTCCTTGATCCGTGGCAACACTTTCTCCAGGTTTTCTTTGAACTTTTCTTTCCCAGCCTCCCTCCCAGCCCTTCCCCAGGATGTCAGGGTTGCTGAGAACACACCCTCATCACAGGCCACCTGTCCAAACCCCGACTTCTGTTGTCTATGTCCATGACTCCCTGATCTGCCTGTGGTGGGCCTCACTCCTGGCTCCTGAATCCCACACGTCCTGGCTGTCTGGGCACATCTCACACCCGCCCTACTGCTCTCCCACCCCTTCTCTCCCAGTGTTCATGCAGGGAACTGCAGTCCCAGCCAGTTCATTCAGAATCAGGGCAGGGTCTACACTCCCCATTCCTCCTCAGGATGTCCTCCCTTCGAGGGTCCCCTGGACTTCAGATTTGAACTCATCTCCCCGAGGAGAGCAGGTACCAGTGTCATCATCCCTATGCCCTGGATCACTGCTGTGGCCTCCGTTTTATCTCCCTGTCTGCAGAGATTGCTCATCTGCCAACCTCCCATGTAAGACCCAGCTTTCTAAGGTGCAGAGTGCAACATGTCTCTCCCTCCTTCAGACTCTTCAGGGTCCCTCACAGAGCCCCATAGCTTTCAAAATCAAGTTCAGATTCCTTAGAAGAGCATGGATATCTTTGCTGAGTGGCCCCTCTGTCCCTATCTCCTACTTTCCCACACATCCACCACCTGACTCCGCAGAGCAAGGGGCAGTTTCTGGAATGTGTGAGTCAGTTCACAAGGTTGTGCCTTTAAATATTATGCTCTCTCTCAGGAATCCCTTATTCTATTTTTTGTTTGCTGAAGTCAGAGTCTATAAACTACCAGCCCTAGGTCCTATCTGGCCTAAATATGTATTTGGGGGCTTGCATAATCAGAGGCTGTTATTTAAAACTCAAGAGACCAGTCATTATAAAATATCCTAATTTCTGGCTTCTTTTGAACAATCAGAAAATCTGACAACACTGAACCATAGTAATTACTGGAGTTGAGAAGCAGCAATGTCCTCTGGTTAGTGGGTATATGTTATATTTTCCCACAGTCCACACCACTCCCTATTGCCTTACACTGAGCTGCTTCACTATTGTATGTGACCTGCCTGGACCTTGAAGGCATTTGAGTTTGAGATCCCTAGACTCATCTTCCTATCAAGTAACAAATCTTAGCTCAGGTCACCTTTTTCACAAACTCCCCTGAGTCAGAAGCCTCTCTTACGCCAGGTATTGCAGGCCTGTAAGACTTAGGGAGGTAGCAGGTGTGCTGGTTTCTTGTTTCTTCCCAGGGAAAATTGACAAGAAGCTTACTGATCAAATAAAGCATAAACAGAAGAAGAAACACCCAGGGACACAATCCTGCTCCTCCCACCCCCGTAATGTTCAGAAAAAAATATGCTAGAAAAGGCAATTTGGGAGCTCTGTCCTTCTTAAGACATGAAGCAAGGCTGTTTTCTGGAGCATGCTGATTGACTAACTGATTGAATAGAATAATTTGAAGTAAGAGGAAGCCAGCCTGGCCTCTGAAAGGCTACTCGGCCTCAGATGTTCTCAGGTGTCAGCCATGAACTCCATCCCCATTCCTCCCACCCCCATGTTCCATAGGAGCCCAAAGCTTGGGGGAGCATGGGGGTGGGGAAGGGGCTCTGCTCCTTTGGTTCTCCCTGGGAGCCGCTTCACAATGACCTTGGGGGAAGCCCAGAGGTGGCACTCAGGGTCAATGAAACGACCAACGAACTCTAGGCATGTTGATTTGGGGCATGGAAAATGACTGCGCCTGTTCAATGTCACTGTCGCTGGTGGGGGTGGGGAGTGGGGAGGTAATGGGCACAGAGAGGATGGTGGCCTCCAAGGCTGTGGCCATGCTGATGCTGAAATCAGGTGTCTGAAGGGGACTTGAGCAAAACTCTGCTTGGGTGGACAGTGTCAAAAAGAGTAATTCTCACCAGCGTGAACACTGCTTGGGTTCTCGCTGTGGATTTACTCCTTGCATCCCCATCCCAACCCTGTGAACTGGGCATTTTTATGCCTCCCGTTTTACTTGGATATGAAATGTTGTCGCCAAAGATTGACAGTGAAGAGGGAGACAGAGGCAGGACTTGAACCCAGCTTGGTCTGACAGCTCATCTCCAAATTGGGAATCGGGCGCATAGGTGAAGGTGGCATGGAGGAAGGTGGTCCGAGCCAGAGCTGAGTCAAAAGAGGGACTGCGTAACAGGAAGAAGCTGACAGGAGAGGGTGGGCCGGGCAGTCAGTGTACCTGGGTCCCTACACCTGACTCCAGATGGATGCCAGTACTTTACCCAATAGAGCTAAGAGGAGGAGTCTGAAGTCAAGTCAGGGTGACAGGAGTATGTGCAGGGACCTAGGGTCAACCCCCAAGACTTTATTCCTACGCCCTCCTCCTTGGCGGCTCTGGCCCTGTGCTTGGAGTGTTTCCAGCAGATTCTGACAGGAAGTTCAGGCTGTGCAAGGGGCTGGGAGGCTGGTTTCTGTTCTGCACAGCCATGGGGGAGAGGTGTAAAGATGGAATTAACAGGTACCCCCTCCTTGGCTTTTCCCATTGCCCTGAGTATCCACACAGACTCCCAGGGTGGGCTGCATCCGGACGGGGAGTCAACATCACAAACCTGTTAGCCCCCAGAGTCCGGGCTGGTGGTTGTAGACAGTGCCCTGGGGACAATGGCTCAAGATGTCATGGGGAAGGGGGTATGCCTCAGAGCTTCATCCTCTCCCTGCATCTTTTGTCAACAATTTCCTATAGATAATTTCAAAAAAGAAGGCTGGGGTGAAGGAGGGCGAGTCTGCTAGTCTTTGGGATTTAGAATAATTTGAAGTCAAAGAGAATTCTTTACCTGCTGATTTCTCCACATGGCCGCAGTGGACTGACAAGTGACGGGAGAGTCTGTGCTTTCTTCCTGGATGGAAGTGTGCTCTTGTCAGACACCTTGGCATATGAAGGGTGTCACATGTGCACATCTGGAACGGGGCACGCTTCTCACAAGCATGGAGTGAGGATGCAAAGAAACCGTTCATCCCTGGCACAGGAAAGGAGGAAACGAGATCCAGCCTCTCTGTTTTCTTGAAAAAAAAAATACCTCTTTACACAATAATGTTTTTTAAAAAAAAGAGGCAGCAAAAAAGAACACGGGCTTTGGTGTGAATCTTCGCTCTGCCTTAACTAGCAGAGTATTCAAAACTGAGTTTCCTCACCCTTCAAATGAGTCAACTGTGAAGAGTGAAATAGGTAACAAAAGCATATAAACAGCCTGGTGGATGCTGTTTTTATCTTAATTTTGTTTTTATTGTTGCTCTTATTACACTGTCTCTGAGAAGGAAGCAGGTTGTGTCTGAGTTCCTTGGCCTCCCGTTCTTTTTGTCCCATTAACATGCATTGATTGAGCACCTACTATGTGACGGGCACTGAGCGGGGCTCTGGAGTCACGGTGGGGATGGGGACAGAGTCTCCAGTTTGGAGGAGCTTAACATCTAAATTTGGAGCTATAAAATGCAACGCACACCAGCACAGAAACAGCTATAAACACCTACCAGGGCTCTGGGTGATACAGAGAGGAAAACATGAAAACCAATGGCAGGACATCAGAGACTGTGTGTACACTCGGGAGTGGGTGGGGAAGGGCTATTCTGGGAGATGGCTCTTGTCAGAACCCTAAAAAATGAGGGGAGCCAGTCTTGCAAAAGGTTGTCAGAAGAATATCAAGTAGAGGGCTCTTGAAAGAGCCTGATGGGTTAGCAAACCCCAGTCTTCCTTCCTTTGAAGTTCATGATGTTTCTGGGCCCTTCTCACGGCACCAGATGGTCTGCACCTTCATGCCTGCTCTTCCTGTCCCATCCCAGTTGACTGGTCCCATTTTCACCTCAAGAGCGTGGCCTTATCCTAGAACCTCTCCCCCTTTTGTTCTCTCTCTTCATTGTTTCTTTAGCTTATTTTTACAAATATACTCTTTTATCTATAGACTCCTCTTGCCAGTCTCCACCCCTGACCTGTTCTCCTTCCTTTTCAGACCTCCAAGCCAGGCCAGTCTGTTCTCCCTCTTCTATCAGGGACCCCTCTTTTTGGAATCGTTTTACCCACCATTCCAAGGAAAGAGGTGTCTCGAATGTCCCCAGGGGCCTGGCTTTGACCAGCCCAGAGACCTTAAGCATTCTCTACCCTGAGAGCCCACCTGCCGGAAGCACTCCCCTCTCTTGACCCTGCTTTGTTTGGTCTCTTGGTTTTCCCTTACCTCTCTGACCTCCCTTCTCCACAGCCTTTGCTGTTTCCAACTCTAAATCAGGGCAAAGGCCCAAACTTAATTCTGGGATATTTGTACTTTAGGGATTTCACCTGCACTAATAGCGTCAACTCCATCCCCCAACAAAATGACTTTGCATCTCCATCTCCAGCCCTGACATCTCTCCTAAATGTTCTCCTCTTATTAACTGGTTCCCAGTTACCCACCACCTAGGTGATGTGGACAAGTCACTTTCCATCCCAGGGACTCAGTTGCTGTGCCTGTAAAACAGAAGGTGGTGGGCAGGCTGGTCTCTTGTGTCCCTAGTTCCTGTAATAATTGGTGAGTCAGTGATGTTTCAATGTCTTCATTTCCACACAGATGGACTCATCCTCTTAAAATCACTATGTTTAAAATCACACTCACCGTAGGACCATAGGACACAGCTTCCCCTCTGGGTTCCCACACCTACAGAAAGCTCAGTCGTTCTCCTAGGGGAATGTTGGAGTGCTGTCACTTCTCCTCTGTAACTACCACACCTAACTTTCTCTCCCTTTCCATTTAAAGCACCCCAGTCCAACCCTTAACACTGCTCCCACGGGTGGCCTTGGTGGGCTTCTCAGCACCTGCCCTCTCCAAGCAACCTACACATCATCTTCACATATCTTGCTCTAAGCACTTCAAAGTTCCCAGTTGTCCACAGCACCTCCTCTTAGGCTTTGATGGGTTCCTTTGAAAATCCTTTGAAATTGGATCTCAATTTTCAAGGGGTTCATGGATCTCCTGAACCCCATCACAAACTCTTTAGAGGTCTCTGGACCCCAGGTTAAACCAAAGAAACCCCAAAGGAATCAGGTCTGAGTTCCTCAGCCCTTGACAGTCCGGCTCTGACCCTGTCATCCCTTACTTTCCTCTGTCATGAGGCCCTGTCACAGCCTCTGCTCCAGCCACGTCCTGAGCATGAGAACAGCTCCTCAGTGTACACCAGTGACTCCCTTGGTTCTGGCCGTTCTCCCCACCTAGGTCACTAACATCGCTCTTTCTCAAGCTTGGTCCTTGGACCCTTCCTTCAAGTCCCTTCGGTCTTGCCTTCTCTGGAGTGTCTCTGCAGCCCGTAGTCTTTGGTGGGAACCTCCCCTTTGGATCCCCTATACTAAGAATCATCAGCACCACAAGTGCAATATTGTCTTTTTGTTTTTATTACATGGCAGGGCTCACCCTGGAGGACAGGGATGGCAACTAGGCTGATATACGACACACACAGATGTTTGTTGGTGATAATGAATTTTCCTGACAGCCAGATGAAGAAGGCTTCCAAAATTACCAAATTTAACTGTGCTTGAAAATAGCTTTTCCGCATCCTGTTATATACACTCATGTACGTCTCTAAAACATGGCATATAGAGCACCATTTAACTAATCCTGTCGTGATGTAATGATTCTCCAAGTGGAACTGAGAGGTGGGGGAAGGACGATGCCACTGACCCCCATCCCACAAGTGTATCAAACAGTTTCACCGAGATGTGAAAGTGTCACATGCAGTGTGGGGCATGGAGCAGATGCCCAGTGTGTGAGTGTCTTTCTCTTTCTTTACAGAGGCCTTTTTTTTTTGAGTTGGGGTCTCACTCTGTCACCCAGGCTGGAGTGCAGTGGCACACTCACGGCCATTACAGCCTTTACCTACTGGCCTCAGGTGATCCTTCCACCTCAGCCTTCCAATACCAAGTAGCTGGAACTATAGGCACACACCAACATGTCTGGCTAATTTTTGATTTATTGTAGAGATGAGGTCTCACCAAGTTGCCCAGGCTGGTCTACAGAGGCTTTTTGTAAAAAATGAAGAGAGGATGGTAGGTGAAAATACACTAGCCTCTATTTATTGCCCTACTCTAAAATTCCAGGGCAAGTAATTTAGAGGCACAGCAAAAGGGGTTGCTATTTCCAGTGGGGCTAAACTCTACCTCACAGGAAAACTCACTGAGACGGCTGTCCAGTTCTATTGCTCTGGAACTAGTGAAGACCTGTGGGTTCATCTAAACCACATTTTACAGATAGGGAAACTGAAGCCCCAAAAGGTCAGGGCAATGGCCCACTGGTGGCAAATCCACAGCCGAAGCCTAGACCCAAACTCTCACCTCCAGACATGTTCTTCATCACCACATAGGACCTCTCTTTCCACCCTTCCAGACCACAGACTCATGAGTGCCTTCTCTGTGCTCTGTTCATCTTGCATGTCACAAGATCCAGCCCAGGGCTTGTAAGCACCTGTGTAGAATGAGTCGGATGCATTTTGATCACATGCAACTTTGTGATGACTACACAGAGCTCCCAGCAACCGTGACAGAAACCAGGTACCAAGAAGCTATCCTGACACTTGTCTCCAGGGGCACCGTGAGTGCCTTGTAAGGCTGCTGTTTCTGTACCTAACCATGAGCAGACTGGCTTTTCCAGCAGATGAGCTCATGGAACAGAGTCTGGTGACCCTGCATTGCTGCCTATGAGGAATAGTTATTGAGCATTTACCAAGTGTCACAAACTGGGTAGACGGAGATGAACAGGACAGAACAGGACAGAAATGAGTCCATCCCACATGAAGAATCATCTAGTGGAAAAAAATTAAATAAAAGTAAATACATCATCACCTAGTCCAAACAGAACAACACTCTCCAGTGGCTAATCTCTGCTATTTCCAAGGCAGAAAATAAAAACAACATGACATACACAATGGGACTCTGATGAAGACTAAAAATCCCAAAGTCAACACATTTCACTTTATTTTATCTCAATTGATCTTAACTCCCAAATGTTTGAACTTCAAAAGGTAAGATTAGGTACCATTAAGCCAGCCGGACCAGCATTGATTTGAAAACCCTCCTCCCCGCTGCAGGATTGAGAAGGTTGCAGACCCTTATTAATCTCCTTGTTATCAGCTTGATCTCAGCCTGCCAGGAGCCAACTCGCCTGATTCCCAATTCTAGCCACATTCCTCCAGTCCTCTGTATAGGAGGCCACGGAGCCTAGATAGAACTGAATTTGCCTGTCGGGAATACTTACTTAAACTGTGTTCTGGTCTTTCTTCGTGGGATGGGGGGCAAAAAGGACAGTGGGTTTCATCAATATGTAAGACGGAGCTCAGTGGATTTCAAATCAGTTACTCAGGGAGCTAACATAGCCTCTCCCACATTTTCTCTCCTTTGGCCATGGGGAGAAATACATAAATTATACCAGATGATCAATGAGGAGCCTCCCTCAAGCAACGAACTCACTTCTCTTCCTGCCCTCTTTCCTTCCTTTCCTTCATTCTCTAAACAAGCCCCTACTCCCTGCCAGGTCCTGTGCAAGCAGGTGGAGGCACACCAGAGTCCAAGCCGAAAATGCCCCTAGTCTTCACGGAGCTACAAGCCAGCAGGCAGGAAAGACACCACGCAGCAAATACAAAGTGTGTGGAGAGATGCCAAAGAGAAGCAGCAGGCTCCTGGGGGCTGTGGGTTGAGGGTCTAAGCTAGAGCTGTTGCAGGGGTCAAGGGTCCTTGGGTCTGAAGCATCCTCTCCTCTTGGCGGGACCACTCTCTCTCAGAGGACTGTTGGTGCACACTGTTTTAAATCATTCATAAGATTGTTTCATTCAAGGATTCTTTTGTGGTGTGGTGGGTGATTTCCAAATACAGTGATAAATGGTTTCTGTAAGTAGGTACTTTCTAGAGGATTAACTCGCTGGGCTCTGTAGAGATGTTTTGCAAGGAGTTGTCATGACTTTGCTACCTTCAGGCCGATAATAGCCATGGCAAAGAAGAAAGGCTGACCCGTCACTGCATAAACTTCAAATACTTCCCCGTCTACCTTCATGTGTTTTGTTAACTAGACTTTATTGACTTAATACTTTTCTTTGACTCACTTAAAAACTTAAATGAATTTATCACCAAAGGAATCTTTATATCACTACCCAAAATAGAACACCAATATCCCTTGCCCTAAATAGAAGGTAATGGCAAAAATAAATACAATTAAATTCTTGACTTCCAGCCTGCCTGGAGGCTCTCTTTATCTGGAAGAGCAGATTGGTTTTAAAAAGCGCCCCTCTGCTTGCCTTGTCACCCCTAGAGGCCTCCCCTCTCCACTCCTCTGCCTTTTACAACTGTGACTGAAGCCTGGAATTAGATTGCAGGCCGGGCAGACCACCAAATCCAGTCAGGAACCCCAGAACTCCAGGGACCTGTTACTGCATGTGCCAACTGTGAAGTGGGGCTGTTTGCCTTGTGGTCACATCCTGGCCAAGCTCATTAGAGGGCTTAATGACATAGCCGACGAGTGCTTGGCTGTCCAGCTTCTCTAGAAATTTCCTTCAAGTGCTCCAGCCCTAGGTCAAGACTGTCTCTGGACATACTGAGCCTCCTTTGCCTCATTTAATAAATCAGTTCAAACTTTGGTTAAGATTTCTTCTCATCACCTCACCTCAGGCCTTGAGCCTCATTTGGGAGAACAAAGGAATAGAAGTGGGCTAGTCCACATGGATGAACCCTTGGCACCCAGGAAAACTTCATCAAGCTAAACCTTGATAAAGTTCAAGTTTTTTTTTCTACTTACTGAGCAGTTACTTTACCTGAGTCTCAGTTTACCTATCCATAAAATGGGTTTTGCAGGGGTTTTATTAGAAATGTGTGACACAATGTATTAAAAGCTCCTGGCCTACACATAGGCATTCAACAAGTGGTTGTAATAAGAATAATTATTCATTTTTCTGACATCTATTTGACGGTCACTCTAAGCCAACTCTCTGATAGGCAGTGGAGACACTCTGACAAGTTTCTTCTGGTATAATGGGCCAAGGTCATTGCCTAGGGCAAAGGCTCTGCAGAGGGCAGAGAAACCAATCATTCCCAAAAGCAGAGTGTGAATACACATTTCCTGTGGTCTTGTTAGGGTGCAGATTTAGATTCAGCAGGTCTGGGTCTGGGGTAAGACCTGAGATGCTGCATTTCTACCAAACCTCCAGATGACACCTGTGTTGCTGGTCTGAGAGCCCCACTTTGAGTAACAAGGCCCAGTGGTTCTCAAAGTGTCATACTGAGAAGGGCCAGCAGTACCAGCATCAGCCAGAACTTGTTAGAGATGCAAATTCCCAGGCCCCACCCCAGACCTACTAAGTCAGAAACCTCAGGGTAGACCTAGCAGTCTGATGCTCTCTCAAGTTAGAAAACCAGTTTCAGCACTTCAAGCCTCCTGGTCATTCCTGCTGTCTTATAGGAATTGTGTGGCTTGAGCCTAAAAGGGAGCCCAATCTCAGGATTGCATTTTGTGGCTCTTTCAGGTTCACCCTTTGAAAGGTGGTACCTATAGAAACTTAGCTTATTCTTGGTTTAGTCTTTTTGCCTCAGCATAACCATTAGAAAGCACTCAGACATTCTACTGTAGGCCAAGTGGCAGCCTATCCCACCCCCCTCGGCAAATTTCCCTCAGATGCAAGACCAGGATAGCCCAATCTTTTTTTTTTTTTTGAGTTGGAGTCTTACTCTGTCGCCCAGACTGGAGTGCAGTGGCCGCTCCCGGCCACCGCAGTCTCGACCTGGGGGCTCCAGCGATCCTTCCGCCTCAGCCTTCCAAGTAGCTGGAACTACAGGTGTGCGCTACCACACCCGGCTAGTTTTTCTTTTTAAATTTATTGTAGAGATGAGGTCTAGCCAAGTTGCCCAGGTGGGTCTCGAACCCGTGAGATCAGGCAATCCACTCACCTCAGCTCCAAGGCGAGGGATTACAGGCTGAGCCACCGAGCCCAACCTTTCAATTCATGGTTTAGCATAGTAATCTCTAATAAACTTTTAGGTTTCTTATCCAGACAGACAGTCAAAGATCACCCTTTGGCTGGCCAAAGCCATAAAAGTGATAATACGGCCACCTTTGGAGTTTGTGGATTGCAAATGTCTGACAAGTCTCTTGCAGGAAAAATCCCTCCGGGCCCAACACCCCCCCCACTAAGTTAACCTACTCAGCCCTTTGTGACCTATGTGACTCAGACAGACCCAATCATGGCAGCAATCACGTGACTAATCCTCCCATCTACCTGCTGTCCATCACCTGACATTAGTACCTGCGCTTACCTGCCCCTTCATAATGATATGGAACAGACCACCACCCAATCACCTTAATGATCTTCCCCCATCAAGGGGAATGGTTAAAAGGACTCAACCACAAGCAGCCACTGGTCATGCCTTGCTAGACTCTGGTGTGGCCATGTGCTCTTCAAGCTATGGCTGTCACCATGCTTCCTGGCTTTGGCTCCCTTCCCCACCTTGGGGAGGTGAATCTTCTCTCTCTCTTTCTCTAATTTTCTTTTAAATAAACTGTATTTTAAAATCTAACTTCGGTGCAATTCTTTGCATCTTCCATGAGGCAGCGGATCGCACCCTAGACGGCCACATGTGGGAAATGATCTCTTCTAAATAAATCTTTTCTTTCTTCGCCTCTTTGTGTTGCAAATCTTTGTGTTACTACAATCTCTGGTTACTGGTGCTGTGCCCCCTCCAGACCCTCTGTACCTAACACCCTTGAGCCAAAAACACTGTTCAGGTAGACGATAAAGAGAGGGACTGCTAGGAAGCTGGATGTAGGAGGAAGGGGGTGTCTAGACTGTCTTGACCTCCCTATCCCATGGCTCTGTGCCCTCCATGCAACCCAGGCTCTTATAAAACCTTACAGGCCCCTCTGCTGAACTTAGATGTACTGGCCAACAAGTACTCAGAGTGGACACAAAAAGAGGATGTTTGCATTTTCCACAATCCCAAATCCCTGGTATTGGGTATTTGGGCCACTTTCAGCAGCATATCCAAACATAAACAAAGTCATGGTTTGTCTTCTTCTGTGTCTCTTTCCCACCCTCTTTCTCTACCTCCATTTCCTCCCTACCTGCTTTTTGACACTATATTATTTTTGAAATTAAATAATCAGCATTAAAACAAATCAGCATGTCTTGAGCATTGCCAGGCAATCTTCTGGCTGCTTTCATTCATTTGTATCTCTGTGTGTGTTTTTAGATTGTGGTAAAATATACATAACATAAAGTTTACCATCTTAACTATTTTTAAGTGTATAGTTCAGTGGCGTTAAGTTCATTCATATTGTTCTGCAACTCTTATCACCATGTGTCTCCAGAACTCTTTTATTTGTGTACAACTGAAACTTTATACACATTAAACAATAACTCCCCATTCCCCCTCCCCCAGCCCCTGGCAACCACCATTCTACTTTCCATGAATCTGATCACTTTAAGCACTCATGTAAGTGGAATTGTACAGTATTTGTCCTTTTGTGACTGGCTTATTTCATCTAGCTTAATATCCTCAAGGTTCATCCATGTTGTAGTCTGTGCCAACATTTCCTTCCCTTTTAGGGCTAAATAAAATTCTATTGTATGGATAGATCACATTGTGTTTATCCACTTACCAGCTGATAGACACTTGGTGCTTCCACCTTTAGGCTATTGTGAATAATTCTACCATGAGCAAGGGTGTACCAAATACCTGTTTGAGTCCCTGCTTTCAATTCTTCTGGATATGTACCCAACAGACACATCCAATTCTTTGGGATAGGCACCTATTTTCTTTTGGAAGTAGAACTTCTGGGTCATATGGTGACTCTGTGTTAATTGTATTGAGACACCATCATACTGTTTTCCACAGTGGTGGCACCATTTTACATTCCTATCATCTGCACTTTATTTAATCCACAGAACACTGAGTTGGATATCAGTAACTCCATTATACAGATTAGGAAACCAAGGCTCACAGAGGTGAGGTCACTTGCCTGAGGCCACACAGGTAGTAAATATTCCACTGGGGACTGGAGATTAAATCTTTCAAGAGTAGCTCTCAGCTGCTCCAAATATGGGGCCTGATGTCCCAAATCGTAAACCATGAGTCCAGCCGGGAGAGAACTTGCCAGTCCTTATAAATAGGATAAAAGTAAGGCCCCAGGTAGGCAGCTGGGAGAGATGCCTGGTAAAGACCTAGAAGAGTCATTCTGACACTCTGCTGGGGGCTTGAGTGATGGCAGGCAGCTCAGGCAGGCTGTGGAGGGAATGCAGAGCCTTTACTGGCTCCACCACCAGGGCTGGGCCATCATGGGCTCTCTTCAGGAGACCGTCTGTAACCCAAGCTGTGGCCCTCGTGTCCAGCAGCCAAGGAGGCTTCCTGCCTGGACTGGGATGAAACACCACTGAAGTTTCTCTCTTGCCCTTCTCTTTGCTTCTTTTGGGAACTAAACATTTTCGTTAGGGTACCTTTTGGGCATCATCCAGAGTCCACTTAAAGGCAAGCCCCAAATTCTGGGAACCTTGCAAGGCACAGTAGGAGGGCCTTCGCTGCCTACAGGAAAATGGTAAAAAATAAGTCACCTGCCCTATCAACTTACCAGCTCATTTTCTCTGGACATCGTACGCCTCCCACCTTCATTATTTAAGCTATGCTGGCATTTACCAAGAAAGAAGGTGAGAAATAGTCCGGGTATCACTCCTCTGAGTGCAGCCAATATTCTTGTTCCTGAAATTAGAGCTGGGGAAACCTAATACCAAGCACATACACCTTGCTGGGCAGAGTCTGGAGGTGTCTGTCCTTTCCTCAGCATTTGCTGAAATGTTGTCTCCAGGGGTGATGGCTGCCAATGCATTTGGGAGGCCATGTGACATCAATGTGCCTCTGCTATAGTCTCAAAATTACCCAGCATCCCTTTATAAGCTCTCAGTATGAGAGAATGGGATAGAGTGTAGGAGGCCCAGGGTGGGAGATGGAGTGAGAGGAGTGGGGGCAGCCAGCCAGGTAACTCCTGTGCAGAGAAGCAGCTAAGAGCAGGTGGGCCATGCAGCCGGCAAACCCGGTTGGAATCCCAGTTTCTCGTTTACTAGCTGTGTGACCTTAGCAAATCCTGGAACCACTCTGATCTTCCATTTCCTTACCTGCAAATGGGCAAACAGTGTGGTTGGGAGGATTGAGGGAGATGACCTCTGTGAGCTCCAGTGTTTCCTGGATGAAATGGGGCTCCCTAGGATGCAACATCTCCCTGTATTAAGCCTTGCTGCTCCCTGCAGGTTATCCTCCTTCCCTCTCTCCCTCCCTCCTTCCTTCCCTCCCTCCCCTGCCCGGCCCCACCAGCCTGGGGGAGCTGACAGCACCAACCCTTCTGTCTTTCCCCAGAAGAAAACTCCTCTAGGCACTAATCATCGGTGGTGTTTTTCTCTTTCCTCAGTCTGTCTCTCTCTCTCTCGTAATGAGATGGTCAAACAAATGCCACGCTCCAGAGTCACGCTGATGAGACTGGGTAGGAGCGAGGGAATGAGGGGAGGCGGTGTGTCCCCCCCCTCACTCCATACTGAAGTATTTCAGAGCTGGCAACCCTAAATTGTATTGATCTTTCTGGCTGCCATATCCCATTACGGCCTGGGCTCCAACGTGCTGTCCCCTAAGTTTCCTTCAGCTCTGCTGCATCCCAGGTTTCTCTCTCCCACACACCTTTGTGTTTCCAAGGCTTATCCCTTGAAAACACGAGCACACATATTTTCCCCACTAGATGTCATGCAGTGCATCGGTGTTGGACGGTTCTCCCTGGAGCCTGGGTTCAAATCCCAGCTATGTACCTGACTAGCTGTGTGTCTTTAGCCGAGTTATTTAACTGCTGAGTCCTCAGTTTCCTAATCTGTAAAATGAGGATGATAGTAACAAAGATCTCATTGGATGACTGGGTAGATAATAGGTGTGAATATAACTAAAGTGCTGAGAATATACTTTGGCACACAGAAGACACACACACACACACACACACACACACACAATGACTTCTTGTTTTTCTTTGCTGGCATCACATCCAAGGAGGGAGGAAAACACGTGAGAAGTGAGGCTATTTCCTGAAGTGAGCCCCTCCATGTACCTTGAGGACGCAGACCTCAGACTATTAGATTTTAAGGGCCAGTAACAATTCCAAGAAATTGGGGTTGGGGAGTCAGTCATGGGGTGACCAACCTCTTCAGCAAAGGAAGAACATTACAGCTCCCACCACCTTCTTTTGTAAACAAAAGGACATATTAGTACCCCAGAGAAAAAAGGAACATCATTTCAGAAAATGGAAGAGTTCTTCTCAGGCAACAACAGCTGGCAACTTGAAATTATTAATAATCATGGATACATTGTGCTTGTTTTTTTTTTCTTTTCTTTCCCCTTTGGATCACCACCCATCTGTGGTTCAGCATTTGGGAACCACTGACCTAGGAGCCCTTTCATCCTCCTGCCATCAACTAAGAGGCTAGAGGAGGAAGAGGAGGAGGAGGAGGAGGAGGAATTATTGCCCTGAGCCTTAAAAAGGGCCCAGGAAACAGAGTTGGGTGCCTCTATGTGCCTCCAGTAACAACAAAAAAGTACTGGGGAACCATTTGACAGAGCCCCATGCTTGCAGAGCAGTTTGGAAACTCAAAGGCACACCCACATGGCTAGGCAGGCACTGGATTCCCAAGGGAGCAAATACCCATCCCTAGTGTTAGAAAGTGTCAGAGGAGCTGCAGGGCTGCCAGCATGTGACACATGTCAAGTCGGGGCCACTGCTCTCTCCCCAGTTGGAACCATTCCCTCTGTGCCACCGTGAAGTCAGTGACAGCAGAAGCTGAGAAAACACGGGGACAAACAGGTCCCGTCAGGACATCGGGCGGCTTCCTAGCCGGGTGACGAATTGCAGGAGACTGGGGAGAATTTAAAACCAGCCCAGCTGCCACCCAGGAGAGTGACTAATCTCAACACTTAAGGACAAGACTCAGCACCAGAGAGACAGCAAGTGAGCCCCAGATGGCAATCAGCCAGCCACAGGGGCAGTGCCTCACCCCAGGGTGCCTCTCCAGGAGATGAGTCTGCCCCATGGCCTTGGCAGGAGACAGTCACCTGACTCTCCTGGCTGGTGGTGTTCCTGCTGGTGTCCCTCCCCACGGTTTTTGCCGTATCCTTCCATCTGTCTTTCCAACTCATCCTGGCTGGAGACAGCTGAGAGAGGAGACTCCCGAGCTAGTTGAGAGTCCATGCAGCTGCCCCAAGTCTTGACCCATCCCCACGATTCCCTGGTTTAACCAGTGCTTTAAAATAAAATCACTACTTCAAAGCACTTGACAAGAAAATCTTGGCAATGACACACACCAACCTGCCCTCACATTTCTCACCCTCTCAGTGTTTCACACACTCACTTTCCAACACCCATCCTGGGGAAGCTTCCTTCCCCAAGTTTCTGGTCTGTCTCAGTGCCTGTATGGAAACCCTGAAGGAGATACAGGTAGAAAGAGCTGGCTCGCCCTTGTCAGGCAGGGTGGAGGCAGCCACAGCAACACCGTGGTAGTGGAGGGCTAAAAGGCGCTCTCTGGAGACTCGAGCAGGCAGAAGCTCGCAGTCTGGGCTCTGGATCTTTGCTTTTCATCTGAACTGGCAGTGGGCGAACACATCACTGGATCCATCACTTTTACAAACTAGACAGGGGCCTTCGTTTCCATTGGTCCCAACATTCTGTGACAATGAGTAATGTCACAGCCAGACTGTGCCCTTCACTGGGCTGTGCCCTCCATTCTAGACACATGGGAAAAGCAGTGGGCACTCAGACCAAGAGGAGGGTGCTTAATTGTTATTAGAATAGCATGTTCCTTTGGAGGCAGAGAGGCTGGTCACTTATTTTTGACATATCCCAAGCCTGGGTTGGTTCATTAAAAAAAAAATCATTTCCTGGGCTTCATTTACTAAACCGTATATGTATCACTAGGGGGTATGGATGAAGGATAAGTCAAACATAATTATGGAATCTGTCCTCCTAGGATGCTGGCAAGAAGCTTGGGGTGCTAGGGATGCACGCAGGCGGGGTGACTAACCCAGACTGTCTGAGGAAGGGATGGGGTCTGGGAATGCTTTGCAAAGGAGGCAATACCAGACCTTATCCTTGAAGGAGGAGATAGCAGTTAGAGCAAGGGAGGACATGGGAAGAGTGGGGGCAACAGCAGAAAGGACAGTGTATGCAAAGAGGGTTTTCTGGAAAAGAGGAATGGCATGTGCAAAGGCACAGGGGTATGAAATCATGACACATTCTGGGGGAATGACAAGCACTACAGAATGACTAGGCCCAGGAAGTCTGGAGAGAGGGGCAAGGGCCAGGTGGTGCATAGCTTTGTATGCCCTGCTAAAAGCGACGGGAGCCTTTCTAGAATCCCCTCTCTCTAAGAAGTATTTATAATTTGCAATCTACAACATTTTCAGTTTGTAAAACCTGAAACAATTTTAAAACCTAGCAACCCTGCTTAACAAGGGGAAAGAGGCCCTGAGTGGTGAATTGGTTTCTAAGAGGGATATCTATTTACAATTTAAATTTGATGCTGGGAACAGTTGGCAACTAGGACTTGGAGCAAGTGAGTTAAAACCAGACCTTCTTTCACTCCTGTTTTATCCTCCAATCATGTTTATACTTGAGTGAAGTACACCAGGACTGGGAGAAGAATGGGCATTGAAAAAAAATTGCATCGCCTTGAGCAAACGTGTCAGGTCCTCACAGAGCACCTGGACTGCAGCTGCTCAAGGTCATTTTCTTTCCCATTCACCTGCATTCATCCACTAAACAGCACACCTCACCTCACTCTCATCTGATGCCTGTAGTTGCTGCCTGCTCATGGATCTGGTCATGGCTAATGAGCAGGGCAAGTCCCTTCTTGTTTAGTACTTTCCCAGAAAGGGCCTGATATTTGGCTGGGGTCCACTAGGACCCCTAGCCATGGTACACTGGATGGCATCAATTCTGATCAGTCCGATGTTCATTCTAACAGGTTGTTAAATATCTCTTTGCTCTCATCCCTGTTTCAGATGCCTGGATTCCAGTTATGGGGCATGTAGAGTCAAGGAAGGCCCATTCGATTGACATCAGATTCAAGTTTTCAATGGAATGGAAGCTTTCCCTCCTCCAGAAGCGTTAGTCCAAGGCTCTGCCTAAGAGTCTGGGATTCTCATACCCATGGCTGGTGACCTTGTGTGGCCGGTAGAGATTAATATCATTTTGTTCTCTGGCATGACACTGAACTTGGCGGATCAGTAGGACATTTTGGGGAGATGAATTCCAAGTCCCCTTCATTTACCCTCCCTCTTTGTAAACTACTTAGGGGGAGCTAAAGCCAGGCCAGGATCTTAGGAACACTTGGGGTCTTTGAAAGAACCCCAAAATGAGTTAGAAAAAACCCATTCCCTAATATTAGCGCTGGGGAGGAAATAATTCAGAGAACAGGACAGTCTAGCATAATGGTCAGGAGCATGGGTTTTGGCTTCACACACAGCTGGGGTCAAGCACTTGCTTTGTCACTAGCAAGTTATACAACCTCACCAAGTCTCAGTTTCCTCATCGGCAGACTGAGGACAGCAACAGTACCTACCTTGGAGGACTTTGGTGCTTCAAACTGGTTCGCATAGCGTCTGGCACAGACCTCAACAAATAGAAGTTCTCAGTGCTACCAGAAGGCAACTACAGGGCTGCCATGAGGATGAAAGGTGCCCACACACAAAGCACTTGGAACAGCTCTTGGCTTACAGCAAGTGCTCAGTAAATGCTAACCATCACCATCATCTTCATCAGTGTCATGATTGCTATTGTTATTATGACTAGTTGCCTCTTCTTTTACCAGAGTTCTGTAATTCCTTTATGGTTATTGGGAACTAAAGCACTTACGCTATAAAAGAGGAGACTTGTGCAAGCCTGGCCTGCCTTTAACTAGCCAGGGTGTGATCTTGGATAAGTGATGTTACTCTTCAGTGTCAGATTTACTCCATAAAAAAGGGGAGGTTTCTATATGGGGAGTCCTATGCTCCCTTCCTGTCCTAAGGCTCTGTGAGTTTCAGCCTCGCCCAAGGATGCTGTGTGTGAACACCGCTTGACAGACTTGGGAAGGATATCTATCCAGCAGATTTTTATTGAATGCCTTCAGTGTGCCCAGTTCTGGGGACACTGTGGTGAGCAAGACAGTGATGCCTCACACCCCCTCATGGAGGTTACATTCAAGATGAAAGCCCAAGAAACAATCAGAGGAAGATTTTAGCTTTACAACTTAGTTCGATTGACTGTAAAACTTGGGAGGTTGCAGGGGTTAATTAGGGGTTGTTTTACCAAAGCCCCTGCCAATTCCCGACTTAGAATTTGAATTTACTTTTTGGCTACCAGGCAGGACTCTCTGGGTGTTTCGCAGAGAACTTATCTTTCTCCATTTCCTTTTCTCATTCAGCCCCAGCTGAATGAAAGCAAGAGAGTCAGAAATAGAACTTTTGAAAATAATCACTTAGGAAAAGAGACATGTGTCTCAGACAAATCCCCTCAAAGCAAGCCCTGCCCTCGCTTCATGGTATATAAGTCCTTAGGCAGGATGGGACCTCCGAGACCACCACATTAAAAGTCTCATTTTCTAAGAAAGGGAATCAAGAGCTTTAGAAAAGTGAATCTTGGTTTTATTCTTCCAGACAATACACATGGAATTCATTTTCTTCTTTCGCTCTCCATTCCTTAATCCTTGGAAAATTCACCCCGGAAGAGGCACCTTCCATCTCCTCTCCCTTCCTAACAGATCACAGGGTCCCACTGTTCATTGCCTTTCCAAAACAGCCATCCTTTCACTGAAACATTGTTTTCTCCCAGGGGCTGACACTGGCAGGTAATTTGTAATCCTCCCCAGCGTGCAGGTCAAGAACAAGTTGGGGAAGGCGGGGGCAGAGCTGGTGCAGCTGAGTGGGATTCAAGGTCTCCAGGAAGGCATATGGAGAGGAAGACAGAGCCCTCTTGACACCCCTCGCTGGCCACTGTGCCAGGGCACTTATCGGTGCTGAGCCCAGCTGCTCAAAGTTGAGATGGTTCCAAGTACGAAAGTGACTGTGTGTGAAAGCCTCACTTATAAGCAGACAGAAGGTGCTGTGGGGATTCCGGTCCTCTGCCCCCATCTTCCCTGCCCCCGGGCATGGTGAATCCCAGATATGCCTCCATTCCTCTGGATTAAACATAGGTGGCAAACTGTGAGTGGGACTCAAGTGTTAGTCCCAATCTAATGGCATGGGGAGCGATGGGTTTAACACAGTCACATCAGTCTGGGAATGGGGGCTGGCTTCAACTTAGGTTGGGACTTGTCAAGTCAGGAGTCAGCCTGGGGACCAGAGGCAACAGGGAAGGAAGATGCCACAGGTGATGATGCATCTGACCTGCTGGACAATTTTTTTCCCCAGAATCAGCCCAGGCAGGGGCAGGACAAAAAGTAGGGACCCCTAAGTGAAACGGGTCACACCCATTGCAGTAGGGTGTGTGTGTGTGTGTGTGTGTGTGTGTGTGTGTGTACACGTACGCATGTATCTATATATTTATAAATGCCCTTCTAGCCCAGGTCTTGGAGCTTAGTCCTCACACCACTATGTCAGAACAACCTGATGTGGGGAGTGCAGGCTTTACAATGTGCTTGGCAGGAAAGTGTAACATCATGTGCAAAGTGATCTCCTGATTACACTCTAAAAACTAAAAGTCCCTGCCATGGAGGAGCTATCTGGTAAAAGTTCAGTGAACAGAGGAGCTGGGGATCTCTGTCTGAGTGGGACTCTTGTGTCTTTCTGTCAGAACAATGGGCAGCTGCTGGCCCTTCCCTGTCACGTCTCCAAGGGCAGTACATGATGTCGACCAGGCATAGCCCACATGCGGGAGGCAAAAGTGGGGGGCCCAGAGAAAGGCCCTCCTCGTTGCCTCTTCTGTTGCCCCAAGACTTGACTTTCCGATTTCCTTTCTGATCCACGTCTCTGAGGCGAACGGCTATGGAAAGCAGTGTGTTTATCTCCGCGTGGGAGCTGGTGGCACGTTGTGTATTAAAACAGCGTTTGTGAAAGTTTTCAGAGCTCTTGGGGAAACGGAGAATGACAGGAGGAGGAGGCAGAACGTGGGGTTGTTGCATTCACATTAGGAATTCTGGGGAAATGGGCAGGGGCAGGGAGGAAAGGAGGGCGCAGGAAGTGGCACTTGCCCCTAGGTTTGGTCCCTAGGGCTGGCATCCTGGGCTCAGGACTGGCATTTCCCCTTTGAGGGACCTGGCAGCGTATCTAGCGCGCATAATAAATGACATAGCAGACGGGACAAAGGAGGGGCGCAGGCAGCGCGGGACTCGAGAAGGGCACCCGGCTGGGCACAAACCCCACAGAGGAAGGGACCTTCTGCCCTCCTGATACCCCGCTTTCTCCCTGTCCAGAGCCAGGCAACTCTGCTCTGGCCTCCCAGACCCGGCTGGCTCCCCACCTGTCCCCCACCCTTTGGAGGCTCTGGAGAGGGGCTGGTCCGGCCGAGCCGGAGGCGGCGGGGCGGGGCGCGAGTCTCAGCCTCCAGGACACGCGGCGGGTGAGTCCTGCTCCTCAAGTGCGCGCTCCGGGAAGTCCCAAGCAGGGAGGAGCGGGGGCTCGCCGTCCCGCCCCCCTCTGGAGAGACAGGGAGAAAAGCAAGCTCGAGATCGCGCGCCTGGGGGTCCAGAAGCCCACCCGGCGGCGTCATAGACTTTCCCGAAACGTCTCTGCGCCGCGAGTGCACAGGGACCCGGGGTCGCCAGGGTCGCCGCGGGTTGGCTGAGCGTCCAAAGCCAGACGAAGGCGGGGTTCTCAGCCCAGCTCTCCGCGCCCTTCTCCAGCGGTGCCAGCACCTCCGCAGGGCTCCCGGGCCGGCGGGAGACGTGTGTGCACATCTCTGTGTGCAGGGGACATTCTCCTTCCTGGGAGCCCAAGCAGAGCCCCCGCCCTCGGCTCCGGCCCGGGGAACCCCTCCCCCAGCTCAGAGATCCCCGCGCGCCCCCTGCCCACTTTGCCAAGGCGAGAAAGCGGCCGAGCCGGAGACAAAGAAACTCCTGCCTCCCTCCACTCTCTGCCCCTCCGCCCGCCCGAGACACTCCCCGGCGCCCTCCCTCGACCCCGGCGACACTGCGCTTGGACACGCCGGGAAAGGGGGGGCGGGGTGGGCGAGTCCGCTTCCCGACGCGGGCCAGCTGGGGGCTGCCAGTGAACCCCCACCCAAGGACACCGCACGGCAGCCCCCACCTTCCGCTCCCCAACCGTCCCGGGCTCCTGGCACCGCTACCCCCAGCCAACCGGTCCCCACCTTTCCAGCGGAGCGACAGGGGGGCGCGGCGCACACAAAGAGGGTGGTGGGGGGGCACGGAAGGAGGGAGAGATCCCGCCAGGGCTCGTGGCACGGGCCCGGGCGCAGCTATTTACCCGATTTCTTCTTCGATCTCCGAGATGTCTGCGAAGATGAGGAAGACCACAAGCAGCGTGAGCGCGGCCAGCATCCAGCTCCGGAACTGCAGCTGCATGGTGGGTTCGCGCCCGCCGGGACCCACGCGGGCCGGCGCGAGGAGCGGGGCTGGAGGGCGCAGCGGCGGGCGCAGCGGCGGGCGCGGGAGCCTCCGCGCGCCTGGCGCAGCGGGGCAGACACCCTGCGCTCCGGGTGAGTCCGGGCTGGCGGCGGCGGCGGCGGCGGCGGCGACAGGCAGGGGTTGCTCAGGCGCGGCGAGCCCGCTCGCTCCCTCTCGGCTCCCGCCCGCCCCTCCCTTCCCCTCCCTTCCCCCGCCCCGCGCCCAGCTCCGCGCGCAGTTTGACAGCTTTGCTCCGCGCCTCTGCTCGCCTCCTCCCACCAACTCCAGCGTCCAGACGCGAGCCTTTGCTTCTCCCGCCTGGCTTCTTTCGGCTCCCGAGGGAAGGGCGCGGGGAGGCGGCCGGAGCCTGCCACTCCCGGCCTAGGGAGGCTGAGCTCAGGACACCGCGTGCGCCCGGGCACCGAGCCGAGCCCAGGGAAGAGCGCGCACCGCGCGGCGCACCCCTCCGGCTGGCAGACGCCCTCCCTCGCCCGCTCTTTGTCCAGCGCCCTGGCTTCCTCGCAAAGTTTTCTCGACACAAAGACCAACACCTGGGGAAGGCTCCCAGCACGCGGCGAAGAGGCGGTTTCAGCCAGGCAGATGTTTCAGCAGTTGCCGAATTAGGAGGCGAGGTGGGGGAAGAAGAGGGGAGAGAAATAGCTCAGACAGGCTAACTTGGATGCTGATTGCAATTTGTGGGCGAGGCGCTCAGCCTGCGAGAAACCACTCCCGCCAGGTGATCCACTGGGTCCCCTTGTGCAGACCCGAGACGGGGTCCGAGGAGCTCTCCGAGTTGCTCGAGGTCACGTAGTCTTGGCCAGAACCTCCGGCTCCTGTTCTTTGACTTCTGTTCCTGCAATGGCAGACTCAGCGCCCGCCCTGCTTGGGCCTTCACGGTTCTGACTCCGGGTGCCTTCAGTTCCTGCCCTCTTGTAGCAAAATCAATAACCCCCCCGGAGTCCTATCGTGATCAAAATGCCTTCCAGAAAAATATGGCTCCCACAAGGGGTAATGCCCCCCATGTTGAATATTTTACGCTTCCCAGCCTTAGACAGTTTTAACTCAAATTGCATTTCACACCAACCGTTAGCCTGGGGTGGGAAGGGCCCCATTAAGTTTTACTGGAATTAGATAGTTACCTATTTTTCCCCCTTGCACTAATTGTAACAGTTCCTGAAATTAGGAAATGTAAGTTTCCAGAAATGATCATCTGGCTCATGAAAGGGTCCTTGCAGTTTAGGGGTGAGGGAGGAGACGCTATATGAATGTCCTAAGTGCTGGAAGCACCCCCAATTAATGGGAGGGGGAGGAGTTGGCTGTTTCCCCAGGACCACCCAGAGGGACTTGGGGAGGTGCTAGCAGCAGCCAAGTCCCTTCAGGGCGACCCTGGGGAAGTAGAGGGACTTCTGATTTCCCCCACGAAAGCACCGCCTGTGCGGGAGTCCTTCTGGCCTTTATGAGTAAGGAGAGGCAGGAGGGAGGGTTCGGAGCTGGGGGTCTGGAAGCCAGGAGGAGCTGTCCCCTGCAGGAGGAGTTCCCAAGCCCCTGCTTGGGGAGCACGATGGGAAAGCAGCACAGAGGCCACTAGAGGTGGGGGGGAGCTCTGCATCACCTTTTCCCAGAGCAAGGGTGTGCCAGTTCCCACCTCAGCACTTCCCTTTTTCCCAGCCCTTTGCAGAGTCAGTACACCTCTGCTCCTCTTCCAGTGGGCTCCTCCAGAACACCGTTTCTGGGGTGAGACTTTCTGGTGTTGAAAACAGTGTTTGCTGTCACTCTCCCTGTGTGTTAGAGGTGGGGGCGAGACATCAAAAGAGGGTTTCCCATCAGTGTCCTGGCCAGTGGTCTAGCCATCCTGACTCCAAGTTTTCTAAGTGCCTAGATCTTTCCCTCTGTGTTGCTTGAGGGGTGATTTAGGAGGTATGGAGTTATCTTTTTGTCTTGTTTTTCTGAGATGAGCAGGTGGGGTATCTGAATAGGGAGGGGTAAGAATAGGGTGCACCTGGTATGCTAGTTCATATTTCAATCACTCTATTCAATCCTCCATTCACTCCAACGCTCAACGGTATTTATTGAGAACCTACTTTGTGCCAGGTTCTGTGCTTGGGGCTAGAGATTACAGAAGGAAGATACCTCTGGTTTCCTGCCCTCTGGTGGCTCACTGTTCAGGAGGAGGACAGACATGCTGGTGCCTAATTATGATATGGGATGTGAGCTGCAGTAGAGTTAAGGTCTTTGAACTAGCTTATAATTGATTAATAAGATCACCCCAAAGAGCAAAAAAAAACTGGCTGGCCTCTCTCTCCTCTGCTCACTGCTTCTGTACTAATTACTCTCCTACTATGCAGAACATCATGGAGGTATTGCTGTGATGCTAAATTCATCAGGTCAGGTAAGCCTCATTGCTATAAGCACTGTTACAACAGAGTCTGTTTCCATTTCCTATTAGGTGACCCATGTTCTTAGCCCAGGATCAGAGACTTCCTCCTTTGCACCAACCAGAGAAGTCATTGTGGGTGGTCACAAAACAGTAGAAGCTCTTTTTTTTTGAGTCAAGATCTCTGTTGCCCAACCTGAGGTGCAGTGGCATGCTTATGGCTCACTGCAACCTTGACCTCCTGAACTCGGGTCGTCCTCCCACTTTAGCCTCCTTGAGTAGCTGGGACTAGAGGCACATGCTACCACACCTTATCGGGACGAGGTCTTGTTATGTTGCCCAGGCTAGTCTTGAACTCCTGGGCTCAAGCAATCCCTTTGCCTTGGCCTCTCAAAGTGTTGGGTTACAGGGTGAGCCACCCAGTATTCCAAACAGTAGAAACTTGTATTGAATAGTTCCAACCCTTGCAGAGACATCTTTGTAATCAGATCCACAGAGAATTGTCCCTCCAGTACATCTGCTGGGAAATAGAGCTAGCCCCATAATGTAGAGGCTTCCTTGCAGTGAGAGTCATTGAGATGAGATTTTACTTGGAGGGTAGAGAGGACTTGCTATCACTGACTACAGAATCTGGTCTATGGTCAGATAGCAACCCTTTGCTATCTCTGAAAACATGAATTTGTTCCTGGGCTCTGGAAAGAGGAAGAATGATCAGATTGGCAGCATGTGTCAGGCTGCTGATGGAAACTGCCACCTGGACATATGCTTGGCGTGGCGCCTTCCTCCTTCCCGTCCTCCTGTTTAAACACATCCCTTTTCTTGCCTCAGAATTTCCAAGAAAATGGGTTTGGGGGAAGGGGTCCCATGTAATCACTTCTTTAGAGCTAAGTCACTGAATGTTTGGGTTAAAATGCAGGAGTGACAGCAAATTAAAAGTCATTACCACCCATTAACATTTTAACTCAAATTAATAGGGTATATTAGCTATTCAGGCAACTAGTAAGGCCCTGGGAAGTTTGTATTAATGAGAGAGAGAGGAGCAAGAAGTTCTGCAGAATCCGGAAGGGACCATATGGGGTCCCACACTGCATTGGGCAGCCCTTCCTTGTCTGTGACACTGGCTGAGATTGTGTGTGTCCTTCCAGTGGCAACCTCGAGTGGAAACCCCAAAACTTTACCTATCATTTACACTTCTAAGTAAACTACCCCTTCTACCTCAAATTTTTCACCTTATCTGCTTCTTGGGGGCAATAAGGTCTATATTGATAATAATTTGTCCAAGTTACTGGCTGGGGAGAAAAAGTAAGTCCTATGTGGGAGAGAGCTTGGGGGAGGAGAACTAACATTTATGGGCACACACAAATGCAAGGCCCGGATCTGGCTGTTTCTCTTTTTAATCTTCCTGGCAATCTTGCCATAGACATTTCATCACCTCCATTTTACATTTGAGGAAACTGAGGCTCCAAGAGGCTCAGTTGTCCCAGAAGGAATTTTAATTCAATCGCTCTCCCCTCTCTCAAGCCTCATCAATTTCTGGGAGGTGGATCGCCAATGTCTCCTCAGCACTTGGGGCAGCTCTAAATGGATCTGTAAACAGTTCCCTCCTTCCATTCTCACTCTATCCCTTGACTTCAGGTGTGTCAAGATTCAGGGAGCAAATCTATCTTCACTCACTGTGCACTCTCCATCAATTGTGAGGCTGTGATCATAAATCTCTATCTTCATCTTTCCATGTGATAGACTAGTCCTTTCTATCAATTCAGACGTTTTTTAAAATGAGTGAAATAACTGCGTAAATAACTACGAAATAATACAATAACTTTGTAGTTAAATAACTATGAAGTAATAATGGTTTTTCTTGTTCATCATCTCTGAAGGAGAAGCTGTGTGTGTGTTTGGGGGTAGGGTGGGAGGGTGATGTAACTAGGTAGAATATCAGTTGGGATAGATCCATAGGCTATTGTGTTTCCGCACCTCTAATTACTGAGAGAACCTGCCTCATCTTTTGAAATTTACACTACATTTGAATATTCTCACACGTGTAACATTTTCCCCTTCAAAACCAGAATCAAAGTGGTAACAATATGAAAAAGTGATCGGGCACATTTGCATTCCATTTGTAACTTTTGTAAATAGCAAAATTATAGTTTAGCCAAAGAAAGAAAAGAAATATACTCTGGCAATTGCTGTAAATGTTTCTGGGATGATCAGCAAGAGATCTTGGGAGGGATAGGAGAATGAGCTTCACAGGGGACTTGGAAGTGATAGGTGGAGGAGGGGCTGGTTCAATTTTTTTTTTCTGGAATTTTTACAAACTCTTCCATCGAGATTAAACACAGCTTTGTTGGTTGGTTTGTTTTTGAGTCGAAGTCTCACTCTGTTACCCAGGCTGGAGTGCAGTGGCACGCTCACAGCCACTACAGCCTTGACCTGCTGGGTTCAGGTGATCCTTCCACCTCAGCCTTCCGAGTAGCTGGAACTACAGGTGTGTGCCACCACGCCGCACTAATTTTTTTTATTTATTTTGGAGACAGGTCTTGCCACGTTGCCCAGGCTGGTCTCGAGCCCCTGGGTTCAGGCAATTCTCTTGCCTCTGCTTCCCAAAGTGCTGGGATTACAAGCATGAGCCACCAAGCCAGGCTTACATGCGGTTTTGAACCAAAGCATGAAGTTAGGTACCAGATAGCAGAGAAGAATGAAAAATGAATGTCCTCTCTCGATTCTTACCAGGACTTCGATGAATTATCACTGTGACCTCTGAATCAGATATCTTGGCTTCCCAGCTTTGCCCAGAGTCCAACGTGGTCCCTTCTCAGTCAGGCATCTGAAGAAGATGGCCCATGTTGACTGTTTCTGGCTCTCAGTCTTGTGTCACACTTCTCTTAGCCCGAATTTGAGTCACGGACCTGTGCGGTCTCAGAGCTGGAAGGGTTGGTGAATGGAAATGGTGCTTTCTGGTTCATTCTTTCACATGACGGGTGTTGCTTCACGGCCTACTGTGTATCTGGAATTGTGTCGGAGGGCTGGGATGTAGTGGCAAATGGGGTAGATGCAGCTCCTCTCCTAGTGGAGCTTGGAGTCCCATGGGATTTTCTGGATGAACAACCTTGCACCTGAGAGACCGAGAGACTTGCCCACAGTCCCCCTGCTGGTTTCAGAGCTGAAAACAGATTGTAGCACTCCTGCCTCCTATTTGAGTTCGGGGCTAGTTCTCCACCATACATACTGTTTTATTTCATCTTCATGACACTTTAGTGAGGTTGGAAACTCCAGAGGGGTAGGGACCTTTATTCCTCTTATGACCCCAAATTATCAAGCATGGTAGCACCCCAATCCATACCTGTTCCCACCCTGGCCAATTTCAGGCCATCACCATCATGTCATTGAAGGCAGAGTTGGAAGGAGATGTGAATGGCACACTGTGATATAGTACTCTCACCATACCGTATAAAAAAACAAAACAACCTCAAGATCATAGATCATAGTCAAGGGTAGAAGATAAAAGTAGAAAGTGGTGAGTTCTGAGTGCGTACTGTTTTTGTTTGGGGTACAATGTATTGAATTGTGAGCTTACATACTTTAATTTTTAATTATGGCTTTGTTGAACAACTAGTATGTGTCACCTCTAGCACAGCACCAGGGGCCAGTGGCAACAGGAAGTTGCCATAGTCACAATACCTTGGTGAGCATATCTGATGAAATGCTATTTCTCAAGTAAACTCCTGGTGGACCACGTCTGGGATGTCAGCACCAAACACTGGACAAAGGAAGGAGCCCCTTGATGCCAAGTCAGTATCTTGTAGATTGTCCACGTGGGAATCCTCTTCCACTTCTCCCCTGCCTCAGATGAATTCTTAGTGATTGTACATCCTTCCTTTCCCCATCTCTGGCTCAGGTTTGACAAAGCAGACTGGGGAAAGCCCCAAGGGGGATCAAGAGACCAGTGTGTTTGACTGCATGAGTACGTTAGTTTAGATTGGACTTGGCTACCAGGGACAGTAAACCCCAAATGCCAGTGACTTATTCAAAACAGAAGTTTATTTCTTTTTCATGTCCAAGACCCCAGGCGGCAGCCAGTGCTAGTTTCGCTGAGGTTTTTCCCCAAAGTCCCAAGGAATTCAGGCCTTCCAGCTTTCCTTCCCACTATCCCTAAGGTGAGGCGCTTTTCTATGTCACATCCAGGTTCTGAGCAATAGAATGGAGGAAGAGATGATAAAGAAAGAGGAACATTCCTGAAACCTGCCACACGGTGCCCCCATTTGCATTTCTTTGTCCAGACACTGTCACATGGCACATTTAGCTGCAGAGAAGCATGGAACAAATCCTTATTCTAGGCTTCTACAAGTTCAGCTGAGAGTCTGTTATGGAATGAGAGAAGGACAGCTGTGGGGGGCAAGTGCTGGGGTCTGCCCCAGTGGGAATGGAAAAGACCACAGGTTTTCCTCTCCCATCTCAAGCTCTGCACACCAGTCCTCATTGGTCCTGCCTGGACTGGGTGGAGCAAGGACTTGCCAGAAGTCACTGACCAGAAATGACAAGTTTGTGGGCAACAAAGTTGTTTCTGGAGCTTCAGACTATTGAATCTTCCTATATCTTCGCATCCTACTTGGCTACATTTATTGTTTTCATCCTAGGAAGGCAATATAACCATTTAGAGCAATGCTTCTCAAGCTCTTTGTGGCAAAGGATCACGTTTGTTTGTTTGTATGTTTGCTTAACATTCTCAATAGATTGTTGCAGAATGAGTGTCCTACTGCCTGACTGGTATTCAGTTCACACCATGTGCCCCTCACCACACAAGTTAGACACTCCAGACCCTCTTTATCAACAGAAGTCAGTGATTATGTGTGTAACAATGTGAAATTGCCACAAAAGTTTTTAAATGCTTGCCCTCAATTTCCATACTTATCTCAGCATGCATCAGAAGTATACAGTTCACAAATCAGCACTGGTCCAGGGACCACACTGAAAGTAGTTCTGGTTTAGAATTGATTTTGAGATCACACACATCAGGACTCAGAACATATCTTTATCTCTTGCTGTTTATGTGATCTGGATCTCTCTAAGTTTTAGTTTCCTTGATATTAAATGGAGATACTAATAATAATACTTAACACGCAGATTGTAGAAAGAATAAAGTAAAATAATGTAGCCAAAGTGCTCAGTAGAATGCTAGCGTAAAGTAAGTGCTCATTACATACAGACATTTATTTATTATTTAGGATAATGCAAAAATAAAAAGGATAGGTGTACATATGTGTGTGTATATATGCAGTAGTTATCTCTGGGTGGTGAAATTTGGGTTGATCTTGATTTTTTTCATATCTTCCTCTGTTTCATAAATTTTCTACAATGATCATAAATTACTCTGTAATCAGGAAAAAAGTCATTAAAATTTGTTATGCCTATTTTCTCTGCACTGAGCTTTGGTTTTTTTTTTTTTTGGCCAGAATTTAATATTCTTTCTCAATAACCCAATCTAAACACACCTATTTAGTAAAATTGGTTTTGCAAACAATTTTCAACATTTCTTTGATGTTTTGTAAGCATCTACCTAATATTCATATTGCAATTTCCAGTGGATGAAAACATAGGCTATAATACAATCCCCCACAGGTGCTGGAAGCCTTGGAGTTGCTTCAGGGCTCCTCTCTTCCATCCTCTTCACCTGACGTGGCCTTCCCATCCCCCAGCCTGGGCCTCTCTGATTGCGCTGAACCACAGTGAAGCCCCACGGACTGAGGGGGCTGTGTCCCTCAGTTGCCTCAATATTGCTCAGCTCCACTGCCGGTGATATTGTGCAGGCAACAATACCAAGGATGGGAGTGGGAGGGCTGGGGATTATCATCAAGAGATCTTTCCTTTTCAATTCTTCATAAATAAAGTCCTTGGCGAGGCCTTCCAGTCATCCCACACTGCACAGCGCTCTTTGAGAAGAATTATCCTCACCTTGAATGCAGCTCAGAGACTACTACATATTTTGGAATGATTTTTCTTTTTTCTGCTAGGAGAAAACTTATTGAGATTAAAAAAAAAAAGAAGACACTAATTAAATTTTCCCTGGATAGCTTCTTAAAGATTTGTAACATCCAAATGGTCTCAAACTCTTCCAGACTCTAAGAGAGCATTATTACTACTTAACGTTTATTATCGTTAACATTTGTTTGGAAAGACTGTCTTTATGACCTAGTAGTGTTGCAATCTTTTGTGTTACAAAGATTCGTTAGGGTACATTGGAATTCCGTATATAACTGAAACTTAGAGTAAATGTTTACCAACAGGGAGGTAATTTTGACAATTCTAAATGATTACAGAGAGTTGTAGCTGTGTATCTGTCTCTATGTGGACATGTTAGTGGTAATAACTATGATTTATTCACTTGCAAGTCCTTGGGCAGGCACAGAACCTCCGGGTATAGCCTTGATCCAATGGAGAAAATACAGTCCATTTTGGAGGTTTCTGGAAATTCACTGAGATAACAAGAGAGGACTGGGTCGCTTTTGTAGTCTGAAAGCAGTTTGGTAAATTTCCCTAAGTGACTTTGGGAAAAGCCATGGCCTCAAGCCATCTGCATCACTGGGAGGTAGATTGGGCACATCACAGCAACCCCTGTGAGCATCTAAGTTACTCACATACTGAGTCAGAGAAATGCTTGTGATTTTTCCCAATATAGCAAAGCATGGGTCTGAGAGAGATCAGGAAACTCAGCTTGAGCCTTTAGAAAAAAATCTTGGAGTGGGCGGGGGGGGGGTGCGAGGGGGTGTTCTCAGAGGTAGAAAGGCTCTAGATGACGATTCCACCCTTCTAAGACCCCATAAGATCTTCAGGCAAACTTTCTAAACTTTACCAGAGGGACTCACTGGCTCAGGTCCACAGATTCAGCTCTTGGTTGCAAGAAGTTAGAAGGAATGGAGAATTAGTGACAGAGACTTTGGAGAACTTTCTTAACTAATGTCCTTCTCTTTCCCTCTTTCTCTGTGTGAGTAATCCCCATTTGGACCAGTGAGGACAAGTTTGGTAATACTGCATTTATTTTGTAGTTTTTAAGGTCTAAGAGATTTCATCTGGCATAAAGGATCTCCCATGTTTCCAGTGTTAGCATTCTAGCTTTCCAACGGGATCACTGACTTCACTCTGGTGTATTTTATAAAGCTTTTGTTTTCTGTAGTGCAGCTCATTTCAGTAGATAATATTCACCTGTGGTTCAAGGTCTAGCAGAGGGAACGCATCCCCTCCTCCCTTTTTCACCTCCCGTTTGCCAGCCTCTGGGAGGGGCAGACTCCTCCCTGCAAGACGGGAGCCCATGGCTCAGACCGCAGCTGGCCCTTGGCAGAGGTGTGCCAACGAAGGAGGAAACAAAAGTAAAGCTACATTCATTTCAAGTTCCATTTGGGGCATGAATTGGGTGAGGAAATCAATGGGAAAGAGGAAGCTGACAGGAAAAGGACTTCTTTTTCTCAGTTTCTAGAATGGAATTGACCACAAATAATGATAGAGCTGAAATCACTAAGCAGCACCCATTATAAAAATAGAGAAATTAAAAAAAAATCACATCCAACAAACATTTTTGGGGGTCATTTCCAAAGCATAGCTAAAAAAGATAACTGCCGCTTTGTTCTTTTCTTCTCTACATGGTGAAATACCAGCCAGGACCCAGGACTACGGTATGAAGCTAGCCATTGTGAGAATGAGATGTTCTGTAGAGAGCAGGAATTGTTGTTCGGAGGTCCCTGCAGCCCTTTGAAAGGCTAAACTCTTAAGTATCAATAATATTGATGATTCCTTATAATTTGCTAGATGATGGAAAACCATTTTTCAGTGTTGCTTTCAGAAGCCAGTAAAGAGAGAGCTTCCTCAGGGAGTGGTTAATCAATCAAAATTCATCCTCGTCCTCTGACAAAATACACTATAAAAGGTACTTTGAGAGAAGACATGGATAGGAATATAATTTTGCTGTTTGTAAATAGTCTTGGCAGAATCAACTCTTACTCTGTTTTCATACAACTTTTGAATCTATGGACAGTTCCACAGAAGGAAGATCTCTCTCTGTCTTTCTATCTCATTTGATTTTTTAAAAAATATGGCTCATCTCGGCTGTCTTCATTTTCACTAATTGAATAGGCTTGTCCCTGCTTTTGTTGTCCTGTTGTAATAGCCTAGGGGAGCCACCAGGTGGCACTATGCTAGACATGGGGCCGTGGAATGAAGCGGAGTTTTGAGACTAAACCAATGCCAGGTAAATCCTGGACCAGGGAAGGATCAAAGGAAAAGCAAGAGAATGAGAGAAGGACTTGGGAGAGGTCACAACCGCCTGGAGGGCAGAATCTTGCATTTTGCTTGTCAACTAACCTGGCTCATGGAAGCCAGTTCAATCACCACTTAACTGGAATTGCGATGAAAAGTGGGCGTATTGTCTGTGGAAATCAGTATTCAAAGCAAAAAAGTCGAGGAAAGATGCACACGAATCACCAAAAACTGGTTGGAAAAATCCAGGTAATCTCTGCAGAGGGGTCCCTTCACTGATGCTCCCAGGCTTGGTGAAGGAATTAAATTAAATTGGTTACTGTTCTTCCAGTAACCAATCTTGAAAATCAGTAACTGATGGACACCTTGCACGATCAATGAAAATTAATAGTACATTGACACCTTGCACTGTCCTTGACTTGGGTTCAACCAGAGTAGATGTGCATTTCTAGCTGTTTAAATTTAAAAGTTAAAAATATAAATTGTCTCTACTTTGTCCAGTTCCCTTATACAGTATATAGACCATGAGTCTTTCTCTTAATCCCCATCCTGCTCCCCAAAGGAAGGTACATAAAGCAGCAAATCCACTTGCTTGGGGGGGAGATGGAGGGTAACATTAATACAGCATCTGTATCCTCAAAGCTCATGCACCAACCCTCAGGGCACTATTAAATATCTTCCCCTTATGTGCCCAGCACAGTGCCTGGCCCTCTAGTACTTAAGAAATAAAAGCCCTAGTTTGCCTCCAGAGTCTTTGCAAAAGATCTGTGATTCAATTATGGGGTGACGCTTGTCACATGTTGCACAGATATAGCTGTACCCAACCCCTCATTAACTTAATGGATTCCTATAGTCAGTCCTCCAGGGATGTCGAGTTGAAGCTACTGAGATTCACGGAAAGTGTGGGTGTATTTATAAATGCATCTCCCATTACTCCCAGGTTCTGAAAGGGAGAGAGCTCTGCTCCCGGACAGGTAAGGAGAAAGTGAACACTGTACCAAGAAGCTGTCATCATATGTTCATTCATTTACACTTTTTATGACACCTCATTTTGCTTCCCAAGAATGGAAAGCTTATTAATTTTTGTGTTCTCTCTCCATCTTGGAGGTCCTGTTGGCCCATTTTGTATTACTTTTTGTTTAGTAAATACTGACTACTTTCAGGTCACCTGTATGAGGTAGTTGGCTTTGCTTAGGGAATGTTTTTATCCATAATCAGAGGCAACATCTCTGTTTTTCACCAACTTTTTCTCAAATTATGAATCATGGATCTTAAATTCATAGCCCAAGTATAATCTGAGCCACAAAAATATTTTCTTGGGCCAGCAAATTGTTTAAAAATGTTTTTGAGCCGGGCGCGGTGGCTCAGCCTGTAATCCTGCGCCTTTGGGAGGCTGAGGTGAGTGGATTGCCTGAGCCTGCGGGTTCGAGACCCGCCTGGGCAGCGAGACCTCATCTCTACAATAAATCAAAAAATCAGCTGAGCGTGGTAGCACACGCCTGTAATTCCGGCTACTCGGAAGGCTGAGGCGGAAGGATCGCCGGAGCCCAGCAGGTCGAGGCTGCGGTGGCCGGGAGCGGCCACTGCACTTCAGTCTGGGCGACAGAGTGAGACTCCAACTCAAAAAAAAAAAAAGAAAATGTTTTTGAATCTGAAAGCCTTAGTGGACCACAGACATTCCATATTAGTTCTCAACAGGGTCTCCCACTCCTTATTGTCTTACATCTAGTCTGATTCACATACAAGAGGTCTTCAAAAGATTCATAGAAAATGTGTATTATTTAAAAAACTATGCATGGATTTCAAAAAATTTTTGCCCCAGAATAAACTCATACTAGCCTATTATGACATGTCTAATGTGAGGCACTAAGGAGGATAAGACATCAGGTTAAAAAGATCCTCACCAGAAGAACATAAATTCTGCTAAAGCTGAAGCAAGAACAAACATCCAATTTATAGTCAAGCTTGGGTAGAAGAACGGTGAACTCATTGATGCTTTACGAAGAGTTTATGGAAACAATGTTCCCAAAGAAATCAGCAGTTTATAAATGGATAACCCATTTTAAGAAGGGCTGAGACAGTATCGAAGATGAAGCTTGCAGCAGCAGACTATCCTAACCAATTTTCAAAGAAAAATTAATCTTTTTTGTGCCTTAATTGAAGAGGATTGATGATTAACAGCAGAAATGGTAGCCGACACTGTAGACATCTCAACTAGTTCAACTTACACAATTCTGACTGAAAAACTAAAGTTGAGCAAACTTTTCTCTCTATGAGTGTCAAAACCATTGTGCCCAGATCAGCTGTAGATAAGAGAAGAGCTTTGAAAGGAAATTTGACACAAGTAGGATCAAGATCCTGAAGTATTTCTTTGAAGAATTGTGATGAAACATGGCTCTACCAGTAGGATCTTGGAGACAAAGCACTATGAAAGCAATGGCTACCAGGAGGTGGAAGTGGTCTCGTCAAAGCAAAAATGGACCAGTCGAGAGCCAAGGTTATGACAACAGTTTTTTGAGATGCTCAAGACATTTTGCTTGTTGGCTTTCTGGAGGGCCAAAGAACCATAATATCTCCTCATTATGAGAGTGTTTTGAGAAAGTTAGTCAAAGCTTTAGCAGAAATACTCCCAGGAAAGCTTCACCAGAAAGTTTTTCTCCACCACAGCAATGCTTCTGCTCATCCCTCTCATCAAACAAGGGCAATTTTGCAAGCATTTCTATGAATCATTAGGCATTCATCTTACAGTCCTGATTTGGCTCCTGACATCTTTTTGTTCCTAATGTTAAAAAACCTGTAAGGAGCACATAGTTTTCTTCAGTTAATAATATAAAAAAAAGACTGCATCGACATGGTTACATTCCCAGGACCCTCAGTTCTTTAGGGATGGACTAAATGGCTGGTATTATCGCTTAGAAAAATGTCGACCTTGATGGAGTTTATGTTGAGAAATAAAATTTATATTTTTTAGTTTTATCTTTTTGTTTGTTTGTTTTAAGAGAGAGGATCTTGCTACGTTGCCCAGGCTGGTCTCAAACTCCTGAGTTCAAGGAATCTCCCTGACTTGACCTCCTGAGTAGCTGGGATTATAGGTATGAGTCACTGTGCCTGGCTCCTATTTCTCTTTTTCAAATTCCATTTTCCATGAACATTTTGAAGTCTCCTCATACTTCTGATCTCTGCCTGGCTCCAGAGGCATCTCGGAAATGGGTTGACATGAAGCTCACATGTGTGTATTTCATTGAGGATGGGCAGGCCATTCTCATACAACAGATCTAAAACAAACAGGGACAAATCCCACACACTGTTCACAGAAGGGTAAACTGAAACAACTTCTTCGGAGGGCAATTTGGCAATATAATGGAAGCCTTATGCCTTATTGTATGGGGATCTATTATGTAGGGTGAGTCGATAGAACGAATTCTGCAGACACACCAGAGGGAGGTCTGCTTCTTGTGCACATCAGGCATGCCCTGGGAGCAGAAGAATGCTTGACTACCGAGAGGAATGGAGAACTCTTACTAATCTAACAGCATTTATTTAGAGATCCATTTAAAACATTTCATAAAGTAACAAATCTCTTGAAACAGCATTCCCTTCAAACCAACAATTCCACTGATCTCTAGGAATTTTTTCTAAGAAAATATATAAACGAGTGTGGAAATGTTTAAATACAAGGGTGTTCCTAACAGTATCATGCATAGAAATGAAAATTGGAAAAATATCTAATGTCCGGCAATGGGGCTTCATGAATAAATCATATGACAGTTATTCCATGGAATATGATGCAGTCTTTAACGATGATGCAGGGATGACTTTTATGGATTTCGAAAACTATTTACATTTTACTAGGTGGAGAACATTAAAAAACAGCATGATCCCATTTTTTTTAAACATAAATATATGCATGTTTGGCATGATGGGCAGCCCTAAAAAGGTGCCTAATTATGTCTGTCTTCTGATATTCGAAGCTTTGTGTAATTCTCTTCCTTCAAGTGATTCGTTCCTTTAAGTGATTTGTTTCTGTGTTGACATCTCCTCAATGTTACTGTATTAGAATACTTCATGATTTGGTTACATATTTTGTGATTTCTGTCTTGCTATCAAACTCTCTCTATTGCCTTTTCAGCTTGCTCACTTTGATGAAGCAGCTTCCATGTTGAAAACAGAAGGTTTCAACATGGGCTGGAACAGAGGGTAGCCTTCAGGAAATAGCCATTGGGAAACTGAGCCTCCAGTTCAGCGGTCCACAGGGGATTGAATACTGCCAACAACCACTAAATGAGTTTGAAGATGGATCCTTCCCCATTTGAACATTCAAATGAAACCCCTACCTGGGACAACAACTTGACTGCAGCCTTGTGAGCGATCTTAAAGAAAATAGTCTAATTTAGCCACACCCAAATTCCTGAGTCACAGAAACTATGAGATGATAAATGTATAAGTGTGTGTTGTTTGAAGCTGCTAAGCTTGGGGTAATTTGTATAGTAAGAAATAAACAATAACCAGGACAAGATGTCTGGGAGCATATACTACAAAATATTGGATGTCATTATGTCCGCATGGCATAAATATAGCATTTTTATAATGTTTGGGGGCTAGAGATTACTTAAATGTTGTACTGGCAGGCTCTGATATTTTATTCTGATGAAAAAGTTGAAGTTTTGACACTGACACTGAATAAACAGAAGGGTGACTTAACAGTTTACAATTTATTTGGCTGATTTCATATACTTATGACAGAGCTATCTTGTCTTCAAGACACACTCTATATTTATGGTAGGAGAGGGTTTTGTGATTTGAGGTGACTTTTAATTCACATTTTTTTTCTGTTTTATTTTGTTGCAAGCTGGGTTCTCTGGAGGCAGACACCAAGACAAAGTTTGGGTTACACGATGTTTATTAGGGATTAAAATATGTGGAAGGAAGGGGGCAGGAGCAGGGTTGAGTAGAAGGATAAGCTGAATTGCAGTGTAGGCCCAATAAAGCCCTCACCCAATCCAGTGTCTTAAATGGGGTCCAAAATGGCCTCTGTAGCCCAGCCTCATTCAGTCACTGGAAGTGGGGTGCCCCTAGGAAGGGAATGCCCTCTGGGTAGGAAGCTCACTGCCCCTGAGACAGACCAGAAAGGAGCTGACAGCTTGAGATTGTCTGCTGCCTGCACCTCCCACACTGGGCAGCATGTGTTTCCTTGAATGAAGCTGTGATGCAGCTCATGTCTGCATCAGCCACAGTGGAAGGGAAGGGGATAAAGCATGGCTGAGCTGAGGAAGGAGTCAGCTGCTATGCAGCCCTAACAAAACCTTAGTCAACCACACAGAGAACTCTTGAGCATTTTTGGCCCATCGGAGTTTTCCCTCATTGGGTGGAGAAGACTAGGTTTTTATAGCTGCCATGATAGGTCACTGGTTATCGGTTACCCCAGGAAGGGCAAGCCCTTGGGTGAGGTCACTCGCCATTACCAAGGCAAACTCTGAAGGAGCTGATAGCTGGAAGTTGTCTACTGACAGTACCCCTGGCAGCTGCAGCAACAGGTTTTTCCTTCCCTGGGGAGCTGGGTGGACATCCCTGTGTCCACAGTTCACTGTTTGTATCATGTGGGCCCACTTCTTCATGTATGCTCTGGGAGCAGCTTCTCCAGGATTCCACTGAGCCTCTTCCCTTTCTGTGGGAACTTAGAAAATGAAGTTTAATAAGAGGAATTCAAGCTCGTGTCCTATTAACTGTCCCCATAATTCTGTGAATTTTCTGTGGGTCAAGACTCCCTGGATGACATTCCTACCCTGGTATTCATTATGATAATTGTGTCACCTGGCTTGTGGTGGTAAATCACTGCCTAGTCTTTAATCTTTCTAGGTCTTATCATCCCTCTTTCTCTCAGTGAGCCTAGTTCTGGAATAGCCCTTCTTACCTTCGGTCTTAGCTCTCAAAGGCGAGCCACCATTGAACATCTCATTGATGCTGGTGCCCCTAACCCCTGGCCTTAGAAAACTGTATCTCCCTTGAGTCTTAGAACATCTGTTGAACATTAGAACGTCTGTTGTATCTTCTGTGTATGCGATATATCTGCTTCAGCATGCCTACTTCTCAGAGCCTTTTAATCCCTTTCTCCGGTATCGGCCATGGCAGTTCAGGCATTTCAACTGCACTTAGTGTGAACAACCACTTTGTTGCGTGCTTCCAGGTGCTATCCTGGTAGCAAGCTTGCACCATTTCCTTCATTCCTTAACAGGGTGTAAGAGAGCTTCCAAATCAATAAATTCTGCCTGATCCAATCTTGTGTTCTGCCTGTGTTGATCAAGCACCCATGACCACTGATCAAGTATGCCAGCTTCTAGAGGTGCTTGGGCTTAAAGACCCTTTGGAAGGTTGCTCCCTTCCTCCTTTATCAGGCCCAGCATGATATCAGCTCCAGGTGGGTTATGTCGTGACTTAACCCTACTTATAGGCCTGATGGCTAGGAGAGGAGACAGGGACAGATCATGAAGGGGGTATATGTTGTCTTGTGGAGAAGCACCTTCTTCATTGAACCTTAGACTTGAATGGAGAGGGTTAGGATTTTTCTATAGGCTCGGAGGGTTCAGAGGATTCTGGGAATTCAACATTCCAGAAGCATCTTCCTAGGTATTCCCATCCCAAATATGTGGGCCCCATTTTTCCCTTTCCAGGAAACTAGACCTTGTCGAAACAGAGTTGCCTTGGTTGGGGACTGAATTTCTCTGACTCCAGAGACTTCTCTTACTATGAAGTCCTGATCCTGGACCTCTGCTCTCTCTGTCCTCCCACTGCAGGAGATGAAAGACTCTTTGTTAGATACAGGGAAGTCATCTGGCTTTCACACTTGCCTTTCCGTTGTCAGCTTTTCAAAAACTTTTCCTAGAGTATCAGTGGTGCTTAACAATAGCCATTTGATCCATTGTCCTTATATTTATTATCCCCCGTCCCACCCCTACACACTTCTGGTAAATTGCACCAGTTAATGTATTCCTTTCCACCCAGATGCCATTCCAGCTCCTTAAAGGTGAGAGTTCTGACAACTGAATTTTGTGCCAGAGGTTGTCTGTGCTCCACCCACCACCAGTGATGGGTCCTCATTGCCAGTCAACAGCCAGGACTCCTCCACCAAAACTCCATCCCATTGCCTGCTTTCTTAGACCATTCCTGTTACCAGTTATCCTCAGATAAGGTCTCTAGAAGCAGACACCGAGGAGGTAATTTTTAAGGGGCCCAGCACCGAGAGACAGAGGGAGAGGCAGAAAGACTGAGACAAGGGGAGTAAAACTATAATACAAGCTTGAAAATGCCTTTGCCCAGCCCCTGGGGAGCTCTGGAGCATGCGTGATCCCTCCAACTTGTCCCCTATTGGGCAGAAATGGCCAAGCATTCATGATGAGTCACTGGACGTGGACTCCTGGGGAAGGGCATGCTCTTGATTGAGCAGCTCCCAGGAACTGGAGGAACTGACAACTGGTGCTATCAGCTGACTGCACACCCAGAATGGGGATCTGGGTGGTCCCTTGGCAAGTCCACCATACTGCTGAAATGTAATGCCTCATTTTTCCCCTACAATGTCTATGTGTTGTTTTCCTAACTATATTAATAAAGAAAGAAAATATACCCTTTCTTATTTTGATTATCTGCTTCATGAGAATACTGATCTGGTTATAATTTCTAGCATGTAAGGGAGCACGTTTCCTGAGGATTCTAACCATCAGGTTACAAAGGGGTAAATGCAGTCAAACCAGTTGAGGAGCAGATCATTTTAACACTTTTGCAGAACCCACTACTGCTTTTCTTTTCTTTTTTTTTTTTGAGTTGGAGTCTCACTGTCGCCCAGACTGGAGTGCAGTGGCCACTCCCGGCCACCGCAGCCACCGCAGCCTTGACCTGCTGGGCTCCAGCGATCCTTCCGCCTCAGCCTTCCGAGTAGCCGGAATTACAGGCATGCGCTACCACGCCCGGCTGATTTTTTGATTTACTGTAGAGAGGAGGTCTCGCTGCCCAGGCAGGTCTCGAACTCGCAGGCTCAGGCAATCCACTCACCTCAGCCTCCCAAAGGCGCGGGATTACAGGCTGAGCCACCAAGCCCGGCCCACTACTGCTTTTCAACCTCGCTTGGGCTGACTAAACCAAGTGCATCTCACATTCTCACAGGATGGATTTAGATCTAATGGCCAACTATGGTCTCGGCCCTAGTAGGTAGTGCCATTATATGTCCTTAGGGATGACAGTGAGTGACAGGCATCTCATGACCCCATCCCAGTGTGGTGTTGATGTGTACATGTTGTGATTATTTTTGGAGATATCTTTTTTGGCTGGATCAAATTTATCTGTGTAGCCATCAGAGTCGATCCCTTTATACAAATAGTAGTTTATTAACCTGGGACAATCAAAGGGAAGGGGTGTCAATCTTTCTTCTCCCTAGTATCTCTTTGAAAGTTTTCTTTCTGTGAAAGTGCTTATGGAAGGGAATTAGTAGAAGTCTTTTGCTTTTGAAGATACAAAGACCAGTCTGGGGCCTCACCCCTGCTTCTGTCTAATAGCATTTCTTTTCCAATAAGAAAAGTCACCTTCTGAAAGAGCTTTGAGGAGTAACTAGGGAATTTAGTTTATTCTGATAACTATGAGAAAACAAACCTGGAGAATAGAACACTTGAAAAATTGTGGAGGGTCTGTCTGGGAGAGGAAGAGAGCACAGGATTTGGTGACAGCCTCCAGGGTAAATGGGTTTAGATGCCATCTGCTAGTCTGAGACCTTGGTCAAGTTATATAAACTCTCTAAAATTATTCCTCCCATTAACCAAGACCCTGGCAGTGGCCCATCCCTCTGTCCCCTTTCATAGCAAATGTCCTTGAATGGGCTGTCAATTTTCTGTCTCCATGTCTTTTTCCTGAGTCTCTTAATATCTCCTTTTGATGATATTATCTTGGGACTTTCAATATAATCTCTATGCTGAAGATTTTCACATTGAAATCTGACCTCAACCCTGAATTTCCGTCTCAGATGTCCAATTTCCTACCTCACATCTCCATGCAAATGTGTCATCTGCACCTCAAACCTTTCTCTTGTGTTTTTTCCTGACTGTGCTAGAGGGTCTCCTGGCAACTCAACACCACTCTTTCCTTTTACGCTCCACTCCTGTCACAGGTGCTGGGGAATCTGCTAGTCACATTCGTTTAGATCCCACCAATAAGAAGCTTTCATATGAGATTTGGAGGAAAGAAAAGTAGAAACCAAATAATTGCTCCTCCTGGACTTCAACACATCAGACATTTTTCAGTGGCCTCCAGCATTTTTCTATGAATCATCTACCTGAAGCTGAAATTTTTGCAGGAGTTTTTGTGAACTTCCTGCAAGTTCTTCCCTTTCTAAAAGCTGGAGGTGGACCAAACTAGCAGAGGCACTCTCCCCTGACCTGGGTTCATTCCCCCTTTCTAGGGTTTTATAAGCATCTACTACCTTAGAACCCTTCTTGTCTAAAATATCTACAATTATCTCACTTCTGATACATCTTCAAAATCAATGGTCCTCAAATATTACCATGCAGAAGGAAAGGGAGGCTTATTAAAGCAGGTTGCTGGGTCCACAAGTTTCTGACTCAGTAGCTCTGGGGTGGAGCTGGATGATACTCATGGTACAGGCCCAGGTGCCATACTTTGAGAGCTACTGATATAACTAAACCTTCGCTATCTCAGTTAGTGGTACCACCGTTTACACAGTTTCTTAAGTCAAAAGAACCTAGGAGTCACTTTTTGTTCTTCTCTTTCCTTTGTGATCATGGCCAGGTCCTTGGTTATTTAGATGAAGAAGCTGAATTTTGGAATGCATATGTGACTTGACCAAGGTCTCACACTATTAGGTGGCAGGCATTTAAACCCATTTCCTCCTGAGGCTGACTGTCCCCAAGTCCTGTGCTCTCTTCCCTCCCCCCGACAGACCCTTTACATTTTTTCAGTTGGGAAAATGAATTTTCCAATCAATCAATGTACCTGCATTGATTTCCTAATGAAGGCTGAGTAGGGGTCTTCAGTTGAGAGAAGTTGGGGGTTTAAGAAGTGAGGGCTGTATGATAAGATCATCCAACAGAGAGCAGAAAGTTTATTTGCCTAGGGAAGAGTGATAGATTGCTGAGCAGGTTGGGGTGCCTGTTTGAGGTTTGAGGTTGTAGTTTAAATTGAGTCTAGTCTTCACAGGTGTGGATTTTTCTCCAGCAAAGATGACATGGGCCATGGTAGCTCTGGGATAAAGTCCCAGGAGTGGAATTGCTGAATCAGAGATCGTGTACATTTTACCTTTTAGTGGCCAGTGCCAAAGAGCTATAGCAATATACTTTCCTGTCAAAATATTTGTCCACACTTGCTAATACAGTGTAGCATTGAATTTGTTGATCTTTGCCATCTGCTACGTGGAGAAAAATGATTTTTTTTTTTTGCTTCAAATGCAAATTATTTCATTATGTGTGAGAGTGAACATCTTTTTCTATGATTCTTCTGTGAACTGCCTATTCGTGATGGGAACTACTTATGAGTTTTAGTATAGTCAGATTAAAGGAAAATACATTTTATTCAAACTACTGAGTAAAAATACATAATATTAAAAAGGAGGTCTTAATACCCTGGAATTAGTATTCGGTCTCTGGCATTAGAAGTGTGACTTTCTGGAAAGTAAGTCTAGGCTAGAAACATTTCAACTGGGGCCGTTGCGCTTCTCAGAAAAATCCCCACTAGTCATCCAGTTGGAGACCTGTACACTGGTTCCCAATTCTCACCACTGTAATCCTATATCTAATCTTAAGTGAATTTTTGCCTGTGACACAGTCCTAGGGAAGGCAAAGCAATGAATAAAAATGAAATGATAAAATAAATCCTTTAGCTTATAGGTTTAGTGGGAACTGTGTATCAGAATTATGCATGTGGCAGCATAGAAATGATACTAATGAATGCAAAACTTGTGAATCATATACATTTTTACCCACTGTTCAACTCAAGAGAAAAATAAGACTTCTAAATCAAGTAAAATTTATCTAAACTGAGATCCATGGTGTGCACATGTACACACACATTCAGACACACACAGAGTACTATTCCAAAATTTTTAACCTCAAGTGTGAAAGAAATAAATCTTTTGGATTTTTTGAGAGGGTGAGTTTGTACACAGGTTCTGTTGAAACAGGGAATTACATCAAGCTCATACTTGGGGAGGTGGGCACAGTCCTGACAATTGAAGAGAGAACACAAGGCATTGGGATAAGTTGCCGGTGCAGGCGCAGAGGGGATTGTTCTGAGGCTGTGGATGTGGCCTGAGGAGTCCCAGGTTGCCTGAGATATGACGGTGTCTTCACATGTGACTGGATGTGTCTTAGGACTCCTGAAAGTAGGGGTGGGAGCACCACCCAGTGCAGAGGAGTTGTACCAGATGAATGGCTTTCAAGTGGTGCTCTCTGAAGTCTGGGCTCCTGGTGTGTGATTCCAGAGATAAATGAAAGCCAAATGTTCTTATTCCCTATTTAGACTGTGCTTCTGGAAAAATTTTGTGCTGCCAAAAGCATATATGGGACAGTTCTAAGTCACCTCCTATGTGTACTATATTGTGGTTTTCAAATATTTTTGCCATTCAACTTTGAATACTATCGAATAAGTCTCTCCGTTTTTGGTGACAAAAGACTCAGAAAGGTTATGCAACTTTCCCAAGGACTCAGCTAGTGAGTGGCCAGGCTGGGTGTTGTGGACCGAATGTTTGCATCCTCATCGCATTCCTGCACTGAAGACACAAACTTCAATGTATTGGAAGGTGGGGCCTTTGAGAGGTGATTAGGTCAGAAGGGTGGAGCCCTCCTGCTGGGATTAGTGTCTTTATAAAATAGAGACACTAGAGAACTTGCTGCTTCTTTTCTTTCCATTATGTGAGGATACATGGAAAAGGCAGCTGTCTGCAAGACAGAAAGAGAGCCCTCACTGGAACCTGATTTTGCTGGCATTCTGATCTCTAACTTTCTAGCCTCCAGAGCTGTGATAAAACAAATTCCTGTTGTTTAAGCCACCTGGTCTATGAATAATGTATGGCACTGCATGGCAGCCCGAGCTTAGTAAGCCACTGGGTTTCCACCTATGTCAATCTGAATGCAGTGCCTATGTTCATTCCAGAATACCATGACACCTTTCCAGGACGACCTATGATTCCATGATGCTGTTCTGTTAAAATATTGCATAATATTGATGAAGTAGCTCACAACAAAGCACGTGCAAATTTCCCTGAGAAATCTGCAATGACTTTTGGTGCTTAAACTTGCCATAAGGATACTGTACTGAAGGAGATAATGTCTTCCATTCCTTTGAAAGGATGAAGCCCATTCTCAATAAATCCATCATCCCCAGAAGTCCACTACCATACCATGGTTCTGGATTCTATAAAACTCTTTCAGAGAAATGATTTCAAAATAATAAACAGTAGGGATTTCCTCTCACAGAGAAGTTGTTCTTTCACTATTCACCAATTTTTACTTCTGAAAAATAGACTTGGTTTTAAAGTGCACACATGGCTTGTTCTGGGTTGATCATACACTTGTTAAAACAGCTAAAGGCTAAGCCATATTAAGAGCTTCTCAGGGAACATATCAGACCCAAAACACCTATAAAAAAAAGAAAATTGCTTCTTGTTATTTTCCTTGTAAGTGAAAAGAGACTGAACACCAAGTTCATTCATACTTTCCTTCTGCAATAATCTTGGTTCAAGATCCTTGCCTGCTGGTGACCCCATCCTTGGGCACTAACTCAGGGTGGTCTGACCACAGGATCTTTGTCCATTGACAGCGAACCCCTACTGCAGTTTTGATGCTAGCCAAACTCTATCCAGTTCCATCAGCTTTTTTTTGCTCCCTGACTTCTTGCTAGAAAGATTAATTTCCCACCTTATTTGTAATAAGGCAAAACAAGTGTTGGTAACTTCCCCTTTGAGCAAACACATAGATTTTTGAAGTCCAAAACTACTAAGCATTTGGAAATTATTTTTAAGTTAAAAATGTATCACTCGGCCGGCCTCGGTAGCTCAGCCTTTAATTCCGCACTCTGGGAGGCTGAGGTGAGTGGATTGCCTGAGCCCACGGGTTCGAGACCCGCCTAGGCAACTTGGCGAGACCGCACCTCTACAATAAATCAAAAATTAGCCGGGCGTGGTAGCGCACGCCTGTAGTTCCAGCTACTTGGAAGGCTGAGACGGAAGGATCGCCGGACTCCAGCAGGTTGAGGTTGCAGTGGCCGGGAACGTGCCACTGCACTCCAGTCTGGGCAACAGAGTGAGACTCCAACTCAACAAAAAAATAAAAAATAAAAATGTATCACTCAATGCAACCACTATGCCATTTTGGATTAGATGAATGCTTTTTTCTTATATAAAATCTTAAAAATATAAATATTAATAAAGTACACATACATGTTTATATCCTAATTTTTATGAAACATTACAACATAATGTTTTACAAATTGTTATGAAAATGTCATACTATATTTTAAATTACTGCACAGCAAGTGAAATGAGGAGGCAATTTAGTATTGAGGGAAGACTAAAAGCTTCAGAGTCAGATTTGTCTTCAAATATCTGCTGTCATTAGCAGATAATGTGATTCACTTGCTTACTCTGTGCCTCAGTGCCCTCATTTCTGAAGCAAAGTGATATCAGCTACCTTGTATAGATGTTGTGACAATTGAAAGAGAAATTAACATGACACTCTGTCCTTGGGTGCTGTTTTCATTATGATTGAACAGTGGATGTGTGATACTGAGCTATTCTCTAGTCCTTGAGCATATTCTACTTTTTCTTTTTAAATTTGCATTTAGTAGGTCTCATGTTTCTCCAGGAAACTTTGCTGCAGGGTTAAAGAGTGAATGGAACTCTATTTGCCGCTTTGACCACTGCATCTCTGGGTAGCTTGTGTTGTTGTTAAACAGGTAATGATGAAATCAGAGGTCCAAGCTCTTAGGATTTGAGGGCCAGTTCGTCTCCTAAAATGTTCCAGGGCAGTAGGATGTTAAAACCAATGCCTCTGGACTCCAATCTGTGCCTGGAAGGCAAAGACATTATTTCAGTTTGCCTAATATCAGTCCAACAGAAAGTACTTGTAGAATGCCTTTTATAGGCCAGGCTTTGTTCCAGACGGGTAAAAAGACTAGGTCTCCTTTGACGTTCATATAGAGAGAGGAGACAGACAATAAATACATTTCCACAAGTTCAGCATCCAGTAAGTGACAAAAAGTGAAAAGAAATCGGTATGGATGTTTTATAAAGGTGGTTAGGGTAGTTGTTCTAAGGCTGTACCATGAAGCAGAGACTGAAGGACATGAGAGCCAGCCATGTGAGCATGTAGTACTGGGGTGTGACTGACCCTCCTGTTTGCCCAGACCGAGGGGTTTCCTGGGAAGTGGGGCTTTCAGTGCTAAAATCTGGACAATTTTAGGCAAACTGAAATGCTTGGTCACCCCAGGAAACAGTAAGTGTGAAGACTAGTAAGAAGGAAAGGACTTGGTGTGTTTTGAGACATCCAAGAGGTCAATGTGATGGGTAAAGAGGAAGGAGAGAGGGAAAGATGAGTACAGAGAGGGAGGCAGAGCCTGGTCACGTGGGGCTGCTGGTCAGGGTAAGAGCAGGTGGATAAATGATGTCCAAGTTCTTTCCCCCAGGTATTCAGGGGCAGGGAGATGATAAAGACAGGAGCAATGAGAGGTTCCTACAGAAGCAGGGCTCCACTGACATGGAGAGTGAGGCCACGAGTTCTCCTGATACTAGCTGATGGGCTGCTGCATTCTAGAAGGTCCTGGAGGCCCAGCTGTGTTAATGTTCTTCCTTACCCACTTTATGACTGGGAGAAGGTGGATGGTTCTATTAGGAACAAGAAAATAAATTTTCTGGAGCAGCATAGGCCTGAGCATTTCATCAGATTGCTGTTGGCAAACACCCCCCGGTAAGTGTCTGGGCTTCTCTTGGGCCCCCTGCCTGTAACAGTGCTTCTCCGAGGGTCCCTCTCATGCCCACATAGTCCCATGCTCACCAAAGTCTGGGCTGGACAGGTGTAGCTGTCTATAGACTCCTCTTTTTCCAGATGAAGAAACCAGGACCAAGAGAGGTGGAAGTGACTTTGTCCAGGGAAGCACTGGGAATCAGAGGCACAGCAGGGAGGGCAATGGGCTGAGAGGTTGTTCTAGACATGGGGCCAAGGTGGCTGTCCAACCTGGATGGGCAGGTGCTGCCCTCTCCCTGGCGGTTTCACTTGGGCTGCGAGAACAGGAATTTGGTCTTGAGGACGAGGGGAAAGGCTATCTGATTTTGTTCTTCTCAAGTCAAGGCCATAGCAGGAGCACTGGGAGATACCCTTAAGGGACCTCAGATTTCAGAGATGCACATCTAAACATGTAGAGTGTATTCAGAGAAGAGTGAGACCAGACAGTGAGGAGAATTGAAAGCCTGCTGCCTGGACAATGACTGGAAGAGCCAAAAGTATAAAGGGCAGAAAAGGAGCTGGGGTCAGTGGTGCAGAAGATGAGGACTGAGTTCAAATATTTGAAGGACTGACATACACAGACAATGTGCTTGGCTTGATTTTTATTATTTTCCATATCATTTAATTAACTCTACTTTTGCCTCAGTGCTTACTTCTTGTGTTTTATTCCAAATTTATACGCTGTAACTCCATCACATAGGATTTACTGCATATTTACAGGTCTGAGACCTCAATCACCCTTTAAAAGAATGAGTCCCAACCCTAGTTACACACTTTGGGGGAGCTTTTCATTTATAATTGATCTGGAGTGGAGCCTGTGATAGTTTGGACCACTGAGCAGAGTCTTTTTTCCCCATCCTGTTAGTATGGGTCTTGGCCACACAACTTGCTTTGGCCAGCAGGATATTACTGACATGACATGAGCAGAAGCCTTGAATGTGTTCAACTTATCTTGCCTTTTGCAGTGCAGTGATTCACCATGAGAAGAACATATTCTTGGTAGCTACTGGTCCAAGGAGAGTGAAACATATGTGAAGTTGATTTGAATCCAACCTAAAGTCTGGAGCAAAGCCAACCAATTGAACCAGCTTAGAACACTAAGCTTTAGTCACCCACAGACTTGTGAGTGAGAAATAAACACTTATTGTTTCAAACCACTAAGTTTTGAGATGTCTAACTAACACAAGGTCTCCTCAGCCCTAAAGATTCTGATTCAGTTGGCTTGAGTTAAGGTCCAGTGCTGTGGTCTGAACTGTCTCCCCTGAGTCCATATGCTGACACCTAATCCTCAATGTGATTATACTAGGTGGTGGGATCATTGAGAAGTGATTAGGTCATGAGTGTGGAGCCCTCATGAATGGGATAAGTGTCCTTATAAAAGACACCTCAGAGGTTGCCTTGTCCCTTCCACTATGTGAGGACATAGTGAAAAAGTACCATCTATGAATCAGAGAATAGGCCTTCACCAGACACCAAGTCAGCAAGCACTTTGATCTTGGACTTCCCATCTCCCAGAACTATGAAAAATACATTTTTGTTGTTTGTAAGATACCCAGTCAATGGCACTTTGTTATAGCATTTCAAATGGACCAAATGAACCCAGGCATCAGTATTTCTTTAAAATGCTCTCCAGATGATTCTAACATGCAGAGTTGATAACTGCCAAATTGAAACACTGCTTTTCTGCCCAGGAGTCAAGTCAAGTTTATAAACAGGCAATGATACTATCACTGCTTGAACCAGTCTTTCTTAAAACCTGGCTCTGGAACCACCTACATCAGAATACTTGGGCTTATAGGGAATCTTACTTGTTAAAAATACAGATTCCCCAGGCCTCACCCAATCTACTGAATCAGACTCTCTGGAGTGGGCCAAGCAATTTTCATTTTAACACACTTCCCCTTGGGCACTTTCCAAGCTCACTAAAGCTTGGAAAAGGCTGATTTAGGGATTATCTCATGCTTTCCACCACCTTGCAATGAGAAGGTTGATGATAATGGAAACTTTCTTATTAAAATTTCAAGCCACTTCTGCTTGTCTCTATGAACATCTGACTTGAGTCTTTTCGTCTTCATAGTGAAGATCTGGGGGAGGAGAAACACATCCTGATCTGATTTTGATGAAATGAAGGAGGTTGGACTACAGTATTTCTTTCCAGTTCTAACACTGTATGATTTCCCATCATATTTGTCATTATGGTCTGTGTAGTACTGGTATGAAGTGATTCAGCCCTTAGTTACTGCAGGCAGAAGGGTACATAACAGCCTTAAGCAAGAAGTCAGACACCCCTGTTGTTCCTGCCTTAGGCATTAAACCAAGCTGGCCAACAGGTTCCAGACACCTCTGGCCTTCAAGACTAAGTTGTGGGCTTCACCAGGCACAGGTCTTGCAGCGGCCACTCTGGATTTTGGTGGCTCTTATCTGATTTGCTTTTAATTTACGCTGTGCTCCTTTTCTGCCCCACTTTGAACTCTCAGCTTTGAGTCTGGTCTTTAATCTTGTTGCTGATCTTTTGGACTTGAGGTCAACACTTGCTCTCCCCTGAATGTGAATCCCAGCTTTTTCTGATGGACTCTGATTTAAGCAACACCTCTCAGTCTCACCTGAGGAACTTGAAACAACCCTAATGCAAGCTGCCTCCCAGACAATTCAATCTACATCTCTGGGGTGGGACAGAGGTGTCAGAATTTTCAAAATCCTCCCAGGGGATTCCAATGGGCAGCCAAGGTTAAGAACCATTCACTGACAGAAGCCGCACCTCCCTGCAGCCCTCATCACCCTCATCCCCAAAGCCAGGGTTAGACCTCTATCACCAAGGTGCTGCTTCCATCAAGACAATTTCAACACAGTAACTACATTTCCATGTGATAGAAGAGCTCTTTTAATGTCAATCCCAAACTGGTAGTTACTTCCCCATCCTCAAGGAGTAGAGTTTGAAATATGCCACTGATCATCAGGATGCAGGCTGAGAACAGAGGCAGCTGGCCAAAGAAAGCAGAGTGCTCACATAAGAGAGGCACAGACAGAAAGCTGCAGGGCCATGCAAAATAGGGGGAGAAGCCATTCCCCATAATGAGTAACCAGAGGCGGGCGCTTTGCAGAGCAATACAGTTGATAAATACTCTGTACTTAAAGTGAACTTTGAACAAATGCATAAGCAGAGATTGAGTGTTTTCTGCAAATAGAAGCAAGCGAGGGCTTGATTCAAAGAAGCCGTGTCCCAGCATAAACTGAAGTGGAACAAAAATGGGGTTGGAGACAATGGAAGTCAACCAGCAGAACCTAGGCAGGAGAATAAATTTCCCAAAATCCACGTGAATCGGATAGCAGGCAAGCTTCTAGTGATGCTAACTAGGGAGGGGCCACACTCATTTTGTAGTGGGAAGAAATTAGAAATTCATATCAGAATCTCCCTGTGTGTTATTTATAGTTTGCTGAATGCACCACAGCCTAAACTGACTGTATAATAAGTAGTTTATCATTCTCATTCCAGAGGGTGATCTCATCATTTTCAATTAATTCTTTTGTTGTCTCCATGAAGGCCAGAGCAAAGGAATCCCAGCAGGTTCTTTTACAGAAACATATTGGACTGAGAGGTTGTGTGTCCAGTTTGGGAACCAAGCAGGTAAGTGGCTTAGGGAATGGGACTTCAGCATTCTAATTTCTCTCTGGGAAAGCAACAAACTGTTAGCACCATCAGCCCCTAGAGCTGAGAATGAACATTGACTGTGAGCAAGGAAGAAGAGAACAGCTCCAATAACAATGTGGCTGGGATAGTCTTCAATGAGACAGGAAGCCAGAAAGATTTGAAAACAGCACTAGTTGTCAAACTGGAAGGTTGTGGGAGTCAAGTGGTGGAGCATTTCAAAGCAGCCGTGCCTATTTGTCGTTAAGATGATAAACCAGATTTGTCCATTTCTCCTGCGATGCCAACTGATCTCAACGAGGCAGGCCAAATTTACCGACCCTTCTGTTCCAACAGTGACATGTGCATAAGAATGGGATCAGAGTTCCTTCATCTCCCAGGACTGGATATTGATTTGAGTTTCTGATGGGATTAAATAGAATTTGCTTTTCTCAATGATTTAAACAGACGTAATTTAGAAAGAAACATCAGGGCTGAAAGTCCAGTGTTGTGAATGAACTTACTCTTTTGGCCTTTACTTCTTTCCTTTTCTTTCCTGGTCTGCCAGAGAGGCACCTCTCAGCTCCTCCATTCCCAGTGATTCTCTTTGGCAGTGCTTTTGGGGGACGCTCAACAGAGGAGGGGGTTAAAATCCACTGCCATTGAAAGCAGATTAAAAGCGAATGATTACTTGGGAGCTGAGCTGAAACTGAGCTCTGCCCTGGCAATAGGCTCCTGATAACAGTGTGCAGTTCCATGGAAGGTCTCCTTGGATTTTCACAGAAAAGGGCAGATTAAAAGCAAACAAAGGGATAAAAAGCCCAAACCTTAAATAGCTAGAGAGAAGCTGGGTGGTAGAAACAGCCTTTGCCAGGTTCTGTCTCTCGGGGCCTCTGGGCCAAATCCCATTTCACACCAGATTTAATGGAGGATTCTTCTGAAAGACGAAATCTACCCACTGCCTTTGAACATCTTCCTTTAAAATGGTGCTAATGAGCTTGACTTCCTCTTCAGGATCACCAGGCCCCATGGATGCCCCTGCAGGGTTGGTGTTTACTGAGGGTCTGCTACCTGAATTCTCTCATGTGGAGATACAGTCTCATCACTGAGTTTTTTTAATTCCTTTATCTGAGAAGAAAGGAATGTGTAGACATTTAATTGGCATATAACAAGATAACTATAACAAGTTAATTAGTTCTCAATTAAGTTGCATTTACCATACTTCCTGAATGTGTTCTCAGCAATTAGGGGCATCTAATGAACTTGCAGTCACTGCTTGGCTTCCCACAGTAAGCAGGAAGATGAGAAGATCTCTCCTCGAGTCTGTGGCAGCACAATATTGCTTTCTTGAAAGCCAGTATCATCCAACATGTCTTATGAGCAATTGAAAGCAACAGCTGGTCAATTCAGTGAAATGATAAGCTGAACCAGGTCGGTGACACGGGAACAAAGAGTCACAGGATTAGTGCAATGGAGAGAACATTGGCTTTGGAATCCTGTGGATGTGAGTTCAAGTCCTGATGACTGCTTTCTAGTTAGGTGACCATCCTAGTGCATTTGTGTTACTCTAAAGGAATACCCGGACTGGGCAATTTGTAAAGAAAAGAGGTTTATTTAGCTAAAAGCTCTGCAAGCTATCCAAGAAACATGACACAAGCTCCTGCTTCTGGTGAGGGCCTCAGATTGCTTCCACTCACTGCAGAAGGTAAAGGGGAGCAGGCATGTGCAGAGATCACATGGCAAGAGAGAGGAGGGAGGTGCCAGGCTCCTTTAACAACCAGCTTTCTGGGGAAATAATAGAGTAAGAACTCACTCACTCCCAGCCCCCAATATACTTATGAGGGATGCCTCACCGCGATCTAAACACTGCCTGCTAGGCCCCATCTCCAACACTGCGGATCAAATTTCAACTGAGATTTGGAGGGATCAAACAAACTATAGCAGTGACCTTGGGCAAGTATCCCAAAACCTTGAAGCCTCAGTTTCCCAATTTTATGCTAGGCATAACAATAGAGTTAACACAACTCTAAAGTTGTTGTGTAGATTGATGAGAGAATAGAGGGTCAAACCTACAGTTTCCCTGTAGAGTAAACATTGTAATTAGTTTGGCCATGTTTCTCTGTGGCCTCTGTCATTTTTAAGGATTTGGCAAAAAGGTTACCTGGCTAAGCCCTTGGGGGGATTAACCATCATATTTAGGCATTGCTGAAGACTCCTAGTCAAATATCCCTGCCCCGTTAGCAGAGAAATCTTCATGAAAGCATTATCAGAATATTACAGGATGGCCAGGGAATGTGGGTGAATAGAGGTTAATTATTCATTTAATCCCGGTGTTTCCCTTAAGATCACATTGTTCAGTGAAACTGAGATCAGAAAAATGATTGAGTTTATCTGTCAAGCGCCAAGGAAGAATGAGACTGAAACTGGTCCCCTCTGGGGGAACTGGAGAGATGGAAGGATAAGGAGGGAGTTAAGGCTCTAGGAGAAGCATGTGCCCTGCAGCCATGAAAGGGTCTCCAGACTTGTAGCTCTCCCTCTGTATTCCCTTCTATCCACAGGTTCACCTCTCCTCCAGCGCCAGCTATGATTAAAAAGCCACGTTGAGGAATCATCAGAAGGAGGGAAAAAAATTTACAAACTAATTTGCATTTTAATGAATTTTTAATTGAACCAAAATCTGTTGTTTCTGTTTAAAGATGCAGTGCTGACTTTGTGGTCTCTGCTGCTGAGGGCCAAGTGGGAACTTAATGTGATAAAAACAATGATAATGCTAAGCTTAATTAGGTTTGAAAACTTGTCTGGAAAGGCTGCAAGGAGGCTGGGAATGGTGAGCATTTGCTAGCAGCGGGTAAGAAGCTGGAGGGGATTGGTAGAGGTTTTCTCCCTAAAACCAAGAACACAGTCCAAATCAGGTGGGCACACACGATGAGCCGGTTCATCCGCAACCTGGCGATAGTGCTTTTGGGATTCTAGGCGTGAGTGCCAGGCAAGCCCAGCCAGTGGTAGGTGGGCAATGGATTTCTACACTGGTTTTGTTTTTTGTTATCACCAATAGTTCCTTCTTTTCTTTATGTCACCTAGCAGGGTCTTAGGGGAGGTCACCCCTAGCTAAGACACACATGGTGGTTAAGGTGATTTATGTGCCCTTTTGAAGAAGACATTGAGAGACCGCCATTAAAAAGAACTGCTAATGGTCTGAGCTTTCACCCTACTGCCCTGCCCAGGTTGAGGCAATGAACTTTATTACTCACAGCAAAATCTGTAGCCAGTGCTTCATGTTTGCACCCATTCTTCATGACCTGAAGTCCCATGGGTGTGAGAGAAGGTGACATAAGCATGCCTTGATGGTTGCCTGCATAGGCTGGACTGGGTGATGGGGAGGAATACTGATTTGAAGGATTTATTGCTTTTATAGGAAAGAAAAGAAAGCCTTCTCTTTGAGGAGAGAGAGGCCACTGAAAAGCGGCCTAGGTGATGCGCAGTCAGGCCTTTACATCCTGGTACAGCCAGCAAGATCGTGCAGGGATGCTGAGGGACCATGGCAGGCCCCTCTCCTGACAGTCATGACCACATGCCTCTTTCGAAGTCAAAGGCAATGTATCAGCTGAGCTGAATGCAGTATTTGCAGCAGTTACATTGGAAAGAGGTTTGTTTCTGTCCTGGGAAGGAGTAAGCAAGCTACTTGTTGAAATTATTGCCCTATTAGTCCCCTGGTTTGTATTATTTGTGTGGTGGTGGAAAATTCTGGAATACTAGCTGATGAGTACCTCCTTCCTCCCTAAATTTCTCCATTTGCTCCCCAAGGCCTGTTTGCCATCCTTTTACCTCTCACATTCACTCTTCAGCCCTCTGCCCGGCAGCCAGATGTGAGCCTACTTCCTTCCAAGGTGATGACCATGTCAGGGCCAGACGAAGAGAGACATCATATGTTTGGTTTTAAAAATTCAAAAGCCACTACCCAGGACTGTGACTGAACATTTGTGGAAGACTGTTTACCGAGCACATACTTCTCTTCTGCCAAACAGGGCTGATAGGAGGAAAGAAAAGTCAGTGAGGAGCGAAGAAGGGTCGGCCCTGTTGTCTCCTCAGGCTGTATTGGGGGATGCCTCCTTGATCGAATGCCTAGATAAATTTGGGGATAAGTCACACCGGAAGAAAAATGGTAGCCTGAAAATGTGATAGAGAGAACCCGAGAAACCCACAAAATTTCTGATGATGTATAAGAGCAGCTGACTTCACCTCATGGTTCAAGGTCAGCTGCTGCAGGACATCTGGACTGACACAGGTTCTAATCCATCCTGTGGGGTCCAGCTTGTCCTTGCTCTCCCTCTTGTTACATCCATCTTCTCTTCCTGACAGCACTCCCTCAAGACTTCATGTCCAACATCAGATATGAAGACAACGGGATTACAGTTACTGCTTACAGTTGTGTAAGGTCAAATCCCTATAGCAAAGCTATCTGTTCAACTGCCTGCCTCCCTCTATCCGCCATCCTCTCTCTCCTTACCTATCCAGCCATCTCATCTATTCATCTATCCTAGTGGTTTTGTTACTCTGCGGCTTAAAAAGGTCACTCTGGTGAAGGAAACATTTAGAAACTGATGGGCCTGTGAGCAGGCAGAGGAGAGAAAGAATTCAAGAGAAATTTCTCTGTGCTGTCTTCAATCACTGAACTCTTTCCTCCTCAAGATCCTTTGGACTCCTAAGTTCTCTCACCCCATAGAAGTTCTAAGAGAGAAGAGAGAAACAGGCCATTTTCAGTGTTGTCCTGTCTAGTGGGCAGGGCCATCTCAGGGGTTCCTGCCTGTTAGGAGCAGACACTTGTCTCAGGCAGGGGAGGCTGAGAAACCCTTGTGATCTGACGGCTCTTCAAATACATCTCTTATGATTATGAATCTAAACAAAGAGTATGAATTTTACCAAACAAACCTCATTATTTTTTAGCTACTGTCTCTTTATAAGGTGACAGAACAAATTTTTTGTAATGGCCTTTTCCAGTGGCCTACTGGGGATTTTCAAAGACAGCTGTAGAAAAGATCCTGAACATCTTATATATATGTTTTCATAATTAGGATCCAGTCTAGGAAAGGCAAAATCTAAATATTTGTTAGAGGTAATTTGAACATTTGATTGAGATAGGTTCATAAGTATCTGAAAAATAATAGCTGGTTATCTATTTGTCAAGGTGACTGCAGAACATCTTAAAATAACATAGGTCTTTCACAAGGGGTGAAACTTTGTTCTTTTTGGTTTTTTCATAATCAAGGACATAATGAAATCAACATAAACACAGAAAATTATTCTGATAGTCATTTCTAACAAGAAACTTATTTTCTGATAAGAAAATTATTTGTAATCTTTTCTATCTAGGAAGATTACTCAGAAGGTAAAGAATATTCTTTCATGTTGTAAGTCAAGACATTGGTCAGTAAACCAAGGAAATGAGCTCTTCAAAACAGGGAAAACTTTGACACAATGTTAACATGTCTCATGTTTTCTTCTCAGATTCAGGTATCATAAACACCTCCAAAAATAAAATAAAATTCATTTCTCATGTTTTGTCTCTCATTTACCTTCTTTCGTATTCTCGAACAGACCTGCTTGAACAAACAAAAGCACATAGGCTCTTGTATTTCTCTGGGCTCCTAGTATAGTTTCAACCATTCATATTTATTATGACTTTTAACTAAAGTAACTAACTTTTATTTCACAGAGAAAATCATAGAAAATAATTGAGACGTGTCTGTCATATACAAGCATTTTAGCAGATTAACAAAGCTTGAGATACACACAATACAATTTTCTTCAGCTACAGACATCACTTTTAGATTTCAAAATGAACAGATTCATTAACATGACCCAAAGATATAGCTGACTAGCATATAAAGATAAGCAGCAAAAAGTCTATACATTTTAAATTATGCTTAGTAATCAATGTTTCAGTAGTCTACCTTACTTAAAAAATATCTAGGTACTGAAAGTCTATTAATTAACTCACTTTATTTATCTAAGCTTTAATTCAACTAAAGATGTCAAAAATTATGTCTGATTCAATATAAAATGTAATCACTATTGATATAAAAAGTTTGTCAGAATGACTCAGTTTAGCTGAACACAAATTTACAATTTTCATAATCTCAAAATCATGTGGAAGCAATGTTAGTTCATTTTATTAGTATATCTGTACATGCTTAGAAGATTCAGGTTGATTATTTTTTCCTTGATAAAGCAAACCCAAGTAATACGTACTGTTGTATTATACTTTATACTCATAAATCTGAGAAAAGACATAGCTAGTTTTTCTCAAACGAATATAATTTGCCAAAGTTTACCTTAATTATGTAAACTTAGATTTTTAAAATGTTTCTGGGCACACAGTTGCTGCAAAAGGATTTTTTTCAAGTTTAGCACATTAAAGTATCATACATTCAATGTTTTTATTTTACGGAAATTTTAGAAATATTCCATTTATATGAATGTTTATTTATCTTCACAGACTAGTTAAAAGAAAGATCCTATAATTTTTTTTCTGTCACTGTTGCACTTGGTATAAAATGTGCTTTTAAGCTCCTATAATTTGAGAAACATTATAATCTAATTCATCAATATCCTCCAATGGTAGGAATACATTTCATACTTCTATGAGAAGTCAAGGCCTTTTTCAATTATAGAAAAACAGTCATATAAAGAGTTTGCAGCTTCAGTTCTACAGCTTTAGCCAGAAGTCAAAAGTAAACACAAAAATCCACTGAGGTAGATTTCAAAGAGTTAATCTCCTTGCTTGTGGGCATGAAATTCTTAATGGACTTGAGCTCAAAATAGAGTAACGAATAGGAAAAACTAACAAACCAGATAATCTGTCATCTTTCACCCAATGGACACTAGGTGTCTATCATCTGCACAGAGATTACCACATAGACCATAAAACCAAATTCCTAATTATTACTGCTATCTGGAGATTACTTTATTGGCTCCCCGTGAACCAGAGACAAAAAAGAAGATACCAAATCAGTCAAGAGGAAACAGCTTTCGGTTTTGCCTTTCCTCTTGAATGACCCTCTTGTTCAGAGGAAGCTCCCTGCTGCTGCACCCTGAGTGCCACAGGCAGCTCTGGGCTGAGCAGATGGTTCCAGCATGGCCCTTTGCTGATGGAAGGCATCACCACTGGTCTGATGCTCACAGTGGGATGCTCTTAGCATGACATAGCAAACACCACACTGGGAGCTAATTAGCACATGTCTGAGACTTGAGGCAATAGAAAGAGAACATCATGGGTTTCCATGGATTTAGAGTTGGAAGGGAGTTTAGCCACCTTCCCATCCAATCTCCTCACTTGCTAAAGGGGAAATTGAGTCCCTGTGAGCCCAGGGTTCTACACTAGGTTATAGGTAGAGCCAAGACCAGAAAATTCATGCTTTATGTTTTCCGTTTTCACAATTAGTGGTGTTTATATTACGTCTGTCTAGTAGCTGAGTTGTATTTTTAGTGCTAAAAACTTCGAAAAGCCTTCATATGTATTTGGTATCCTGGTCAGTCATCTCACTGCTTTTGTCATGATCAGGGGACTTGGAGTCTGTCACTGTAGAAGTTTAAGAGGAAAGTCAGGTACTGTGTGCTCAGAAAGTGCCTCCTTTTAAAATCCAGGCAAGGTAAATGAGATACTTGGCAAATGGATATGTTCACAAATGTTTATTTAAAAGATACTATTGATTTATCAAGCCCACTTGACCAACCAGCTCAATACACATACACACACACATACATTTTAAAAAATAAATTTGAGGTACAAGTATAGTTTTGTTGCATAGATTTATTGTGTAGTGATGAAGTCTGCACTTTTAGTGTAACCCAAATAATGCACATTGCATCTATTAAGTATGTTCTCATCCCTCACCCACCTTCTACCCTCTCTCCCTTTTAATGTCTGTCATACCATGCTGTGTGTTCATGTGTACACATTATTTAGCTCCCACTTATAAGTGAGGACCTGTGGTATTTCACTTTTTTCTGAGTTGTTTCACTGAAGATAATGGCCTCCAGCTCCATCCATGTTGCTGCAAAAGACATAATTTCATCCTCTTTATGACTGAGTGATATTCCGTTTCGTATCCCCATTTACCACATTTTCTCTTTCCAATTATCTGTCGATGGACACTTAGGCTGATTCTATATCTTTGCTATTATGAGTAGTGCTCCTCTAAACATAGGAATACAGGTATCTTTCTGAAATGATTTCTTTTCCTTTTCTTTTTTGACAGAATCCAAGTCCCCGATCATGACGAAAACTGTGAGATAACTGACCAGGATGCTGAATACATATGAAGGCTTTTAGAAGTTTTTAGCACCAAAAATATATTTCTTTTTCTTTTCACTACCTAGTAGTGGCATTTCTGGATTGAATGGTAGTTCTATTTTTGTTCTTGAGAAATCTCCATACTGGTTTTTTTAGAGTTTGTACTAAATCACATTCCTAACAAGAGTGTATAAGCGTTCTCTTTTCTCTAAATCCTTGCCATCTGCTATTTTTTGACTTTTTAATAAAAGCCATTCTGACGGTGTAGGATGATAAATTGTGGTTTAAATTTGCATTTCTCTGATAATTATTGTGGTTCATTTTTTCATTTTTATTTTTGGCCATTTGTATGTCTTCTTTAAAAAGTGTCTATCCATGTTCTTTGCCCACCTTTTAATGGGGTTAATAGAATTTTTGTTTCCTGTTTGAGTTACTTATAAATTCTGATTATTCATTTCCTGTCAATTTCATGGTTTGCAAATATTTTCTCCCATTCTGTTGATTATTTATTTTGCTGTGCAGAGCTTTTTAGCTTAATTAAGTCCCATTTATCTGTTTTTGTTTTTGTTGGTTGTGCTTTTGAGATCTTAGTCATGAATTATTTGTCGGTACAAATGTCCAGAAGAGTTTTCTCTAGAATTTCTTCTAGCATTTTTATAGTTTCAAGTCTTACAGTTAAGTCTTTAAGTTGACTATTGTATGAAAAAGAGATAGAGAACCAGTTGTTTTGTTTTTGTCTTTGTTTTTAAAGATGTGGCGTACAATTCAGGATTAGGCATACAAATGTTTATTATGCAGGTACCTTTGTTGATGAGGCGGGCCCCTCCTTCCCCTGGCTGTTTCCCTCAACTGTCAATCCCACCCTCTCTCCCCTGGCAGTTTCCCACTACTGCCAATCCCTTTCTTATAGTATTATGATAATTGTTCAAGGTCCACTTATGAGTGAGAACATGTAGGGAGAACCAGTTTTATTTTGCTGCATATGGCAATCCAATTTTCCCAGCACCATTTATTGAAAAGGATGTCATTACCCCAGTGCATGTTTTTGTTGATTTTGTCAAAGATCAGTTGGCTGTAGATATGTAGCTTTATTTCTGGGTGCTCTATTCTGTCCCATTGATCTATATCTCTATTTTTATCTCAATACCATGCTGTTTTGGTTTCTATAGCCTTGTTGTATAATTTGAAGTCATGTAATGTGATGCCTTTGCTTTGTTCTTTTTGTCTAGGATTGCTTTGCCTATTTGGACTTTTTTCTGATTTCATATAGATTTTAGGATTGTTTTTCCTAATTCTGTGAAAAATGCCACTGGTCTTTTGATAGGAATTACACTGAATATGTAGATTGCTTTGGGTAATATGTTCATTTTAATGATATTAATTTTTCTGATCCATGAGTATGGGATGTTTTTCCATTTGTTTATGTCATCTACAGTTTCTTTCATTAGCAATTTTTTAGGTTTTTTTGGCAGAACTATTTCACCTCCTTAGTCAAATGTCTTTCTACGTTTTGAGTTTTTTAAAAATAGTTACTGTAAATGGAATTAGCTTCTTGATTTGGTTCTCTGCTTTATCATTATTGGTATATAGAAATGCTACTAATTTTTGTAAGTTACTATTTTTACTGAAATTTTACTGAATTCATTTGTCAAGTCTAAGCGTTCTTTAGTGGTTTTCTAGATACAAGATCATGTCATCAGTGAACAGAGATAAGCTGACTTCCTCTTTTCTAATTTGGATGACTTTTTTTTTTTATTATTTTGCCTAATTGTGCTGGCTGGAACTTCTAGCACTGTATTGAACAGGAGTGGTGAAAGTAGGCAAACTTGTTTTGTTCCAGTTCTTAGAGGGAATACTTTCAACTTTCCCCTGTTCAGTATGATGTTGGCTGTAGGTTTGTCATACATGGCCATTATCATTTTAAGGCATTTTCCTTCCATGCCCAGCATGTTGAGGGTTTTTATCATTCAGGGATGCTGAATTTTATCAAATGCTTTTCTGCATCTATTGAGGTGATAATATGGTTTTTGTCTTTCATTCTGTTATCTGATGAATCACACTGACTGATCTGCATATGTTCAAACCATCCTTGTATCTCTGGAATAAAACCCACTTACTTGGTCATGGTATATTATCTTTTTAATGTGCTGTTGGATTCAGTTGGTTAGTATTTTGTTAAAAATTTTTGCATTCACCAGAGATTGGTCTCTAGTTTCCCTTTTTTGGTTATGTCCTTGTCTGGTTTTAGTGTCAGGTTGATACTGGCTTTGTAGAATGAACTGAGGAGATGTCCCTCCTCCTTGATATTTTGGAACAGTTTCAGGAAGATTAGTGCCAGTTTTTCTTTGAACATTTTACAGAATTGGGCTAGGAATGAAACTGGTTCTGTTTTTCTTTTGTTGTTGTTGTTGGGGATTTTTTGTGGTTGCTGTTGTTACTGATTTAATCTCACTATTCATTATGTGTCTGTTCAGGATTTCTAATTCGTCCTGGTTCAGACTTGGGAAGTTGCTTGTTTCCAGGAATTTATGGCATTTCCTGTGCTATCTCATTTGTGAGCACATAGCTGTACATAAGAGTATACAGTGATCTTTTGTATTTCTGTGGTATCAGTTGTAATCTCCTTTTAAATTTCTGGTTGTGTTTATTTGAATCTTCTCTCTTCCTTTCTCGGTTAACCTATCAGCTCGATATTCCTTCAGCCCCTAATATTGTGTGATGGAAGTAAGGAGGTTATAGAGGAAGGGGGGAATAGTCAATGACGAACAATTCATATTCTGGCTCCTAAATCCTCATAGTAATCTATCATAACCCTTATTCCAATTTGTAAATGAGGAAGCACGTGTTTATCCAGCATCATAGAGTTGACGTGGGTAAGTGTTCAAATCTGTCTGGATACAGATCTGGAGCCCATCACACCATACCATGAAGCTTCCCCAAACCCATACAACAGGAGACAAAGATGTGGATGCAAGAGATACTCTAGGAGGAGGATTAAGACAGAACTAGGTGTGGAAGAAATGAAAAGGGCAGAAACTAATTCCCACAGCTATGGGAGGACAAGGGAAGCTGACTATGGTGGCTGCCATTTGCCTATGCTTTGAATAATAGAAGGAGTTTGGAGGCATGGAGCTGGGGAAGAGACAGCATGAAAGTTTAGAAATATGGATCTATATGGCAATTTTGGGGAAAAGAAAGCAGATTTGTTAGAATCATAGCAGGTTTAGAAAGGAGCTTTAAAGGGTAATCATAATTGCAGAAATTCCTTTAATTGAGTCCTTTTCTGTAGACTAGACATTCTACTATGGGCTAAATCACATTATCTCATGTGGTCTTTGAACAATCCTTCAAGGTAGGCACATGTAGATGTGTCACTTATAGATGAGAGATCCATGCTACAAAACATGGGAGTAACTAGGCTGAAGTGACATGCTGTTTAATGCCAGCCCTGGGAGTTAAACCTGGATCTGTCTGACTCTTGAGTCTGTGCTTTTAGCTACTATTGGACAAGAATATTAGGTCAAGATTCTGGAAGGTTTTGAAGGTCAAGTTAAAGGGTTTGAACATTACCTTTTAGGCAAAACTTTGCAAATCTTGTTCTATAATATCTAGCGTTTACATTGTAGCAAATATGCCATAGGGCAAAGGGGGTATATTTGTATAGTCTAATTCCTGGAGAAGATTCAAGAAATACGGAAAAACGGATCTGCCTACTATCTTTACTAGGCTAACATGAATTGTGAGCTACAAAGAGGGCTCGGGCTTACTGCATTTCCCAAACTTATTTGTCCACATTTTCATGCTCAGAAAACATCCATGGACTAACTACAGCAGACAGTTTCTGACAGTGGGCTGCAAACATGGTCAGGTCTGTGTTTAGGAAGGCATCTTAGACAGTGGATTTGAGGACAGACACAATAGTGCTAAACCCAAAGACAGAAAGTAGTGAATACTATTAAGGAAAGGGAGAGACAGAGACAGGGAGAGAGAGAGAGAGAGAGAGAGAGAGAGAGAGTAAGAAGGGGGGGCAGGAAAGAGAAAGAGAAAGGGAGGGGGGAGAGAGAGAGAATGAGAAGGAGGAAGATGGAAAAGAAGAAGGAGGAAGAAGAGTAGAAAGAACAGTAATCTCACTCACCTGTCTGAAAGTATAAATTCTATGTGCTAGTGACTCATTGCCAGAGTGTCTAGGATCCTCATCCAATTAAAAAATTACCGAGCTATCTCTTAGCACAGTGCTTGGCGTTATGCAGTGGTCTTATAAGAGGAATTGGAAATCTAGAACCCCACAAGTAGTATGGTACATGGTAAGAAAGATTCATCAATACTAGGAGATTCCAAACCCATACATGAAATTCTGAGGTAAGAGAAGGGGGACAGATTAAGGTTTGGGTGTGTTTGAGTTGGGAGAAGAAGACAGAGGAGAGAGAAAAAGAGAGTGGCAAAAACAGCAGAAAATGTAAATGATGTATGGAATACTCTGGTCTGATGAGGGGCGGGGAAGCCAGTCATGTAAACAAGGAGACTGAGTATAGAGTGGTGTTTAACAGTTATGCCATTGTGATCAAACAAATCTGAGTTAAATCCCAGTTCTGTTTAAGAGCTCTGGGGCTGGATCACCCCTTCAGGTCCCCTCCTACTGTGGGAGATTTTCTGTTTTCTTAATAAACCCTACTTTCTCACTTTTAAAAAAAAAGCTCTGGGACCTTGCCAAGTTACTTTCCTTCTCTATGCCTCAATTTTCTCTTCTATAAAATGGGAACAATAATGCCTAACTCATAGGACTTTTGATAAGATTAAATGACATAATGTAAGTAAATATAGCAGAACATAGCCATCTCTTCCCAGCTCATGAGAACTAATGGGGTACCTTTTCCTTACTCTCGATTCAGTTGCCTCATGATAGTAGCTTGAAATCAGCCATGATGGGAATATTTACACTGTGTTATTAGCAAATGCTACAAATCAGATTTTGTTTTCCAGAAAGCCTGTAGTTCAGTTCAATGTTTTGCCAGCACGCTGCTATGTAGAAACCTCAATTATGGAAAGATGTTTTATATGAGTTTGAGAACAAGAGATCCAGGGTCTCCCTGGGGTGAGACAAGGTCTCTAGGTATGAGAAACAGGCACAGAAATATCTTTCAAATTCTCTCAACTTCCTTCAAGCCTGACTCTTTACCCTTTCAAAGACATGAATCAAGGAAGGTAAAATGCGGAAGAAGGTGTTGTCCTTGAAATTAGGAACACAGCTGCCCAGTGGGAACCCTGGAACAGACTTTGGGTCATATTCATTGACAGAGGGTTTCACATTTTCAAGAAGATTTTGTAAAAACTATCTGAGATGACTTCATATTGATGTTACACATTCCTAGAGGATTTCTTAATCAAAGGTATGGGTGTTTCCTTGCTTAATTAAAAAGTTTTAGAACTGGGGGAGCTGTCTAACCTGGCAGGGTCATCTATCCATTCCTGACCACTCCTGGGCATTTCTACTACTATGGCATAGCCTTGGCTTAGGTTTCCATGACCACAAAGGCAATGTGGAGGAAACTGGACTGAGAACACCAGAAACAACTTCCTTCTTCACCTCCATATGACAAATCTCTGAACCTAATCCAGCACAGTGGAAAGAGTGCTGGTCTAGAAGAGGAAAAACAATAACATCTAAGGACAACCAGGCATTTTCTACATATTAACTTGATACACACAGCAGAACTATGAATTTGACACTGTTGTCTCTATTTTACAGATTAAGAAATAGGGACTCACAAAGGTTAAGTAACTTGTCAAAGGTCCCCCAGCTAGTGAGAGGTCAGGTATGAACCTAGACCCACACTCAAAGACTTTCACTCTCTCTCTTATTCTATACTGTTCCCTGGGGTCAAAAGACCCAGGTATCCATCTCAGGGCTGTAATTTTCCCATCTCTTTGAGGCAGTTTCTTCACTGATTAAAAAAGCAGGAAAAAAAGATGTGGGCTGGGAAGGGTGGGGGTGTGGTATGTCTCCATCACAGATTGGTTTAAGGCTCAAACAAGGCTCCATCACAGATTGGTTTAAGGCTCAAACAAGACAGCATTTGGAAAACCATGAAGTGCTATACATGGGAGAAGATTAGCAAAGGCTAGATGTTAGAGGCATGGTGTGAGGATATAGACGGACTCTGGCGGCACTTCCCTCCTGTGTCTGTACACCTAACCCATCGCCTCTGTGTTGATGTCAGCAGTAAGCACGCACAGTTCAGCTGTTGGCTCTCTCTCCACGGATCCAGCCTCTGGGCACACTGCCGACATTCATCTGCCTCATGGCTCACAACTCCCACCCATGACAAGGCCAAGTCGGCTCATCCAGGGAAGCCAACGACTCGCAAAGTATATCCTCTGCACCACCCAATGCTTCACTGTGAGGGAAGCACTTGAGGCAGTGAGTGCCTTTGGTTGCCATTCATCTTGTTGGCTGATACCTTCATTCCTTGTTTCCCTTGGCAGCTGTAGCTGTGTGTGTGTTTTGTTTTGAATCTCATTACTCTTTCTTTCCATCACCACAGGCCTCTCTAGATGGTGGGTGGGTTCTATTTAAAACATGTCAACTTTGGAATATATGAGTATGTAGACCATGGCTTTTGTGATTAACTTGTAACGGATCTGTTAAAACAAACCAATGCAGTGTACAAAGGGTACATCTGGGTAAACTGTCCCCTAATCTCACCTGAGTGCAGAAGCATGGGGTGGAGGAGGCAGCTTAACTACCTTAGAACTGGACAGGACGCATGGGATTCCCAACCACATGTCTTGCTGCCTGTGTGACTTTGGATAGGTTCCCAATCCTCCCCAAACTCCAGTTTCCAAACATCAAAAATGGGCATGCTGTCACTCTTTCCATATTGGATATGAGGAATCAAATAGAATAAAGTGCTCAGTAAACATTAGTGCCCCACATTGGTCCATGGGGAGAATGTGGTGAGTGCAATTGACTTCTGTTGTTGGCCCAAATCTCTTTCCCTTTTCACTCTGCTTTTGCCTATCATTTAGCACTCACTCAGTTCCAGCATTCTGATGGTCAGGCAATTGCCTTTGCTAACTTATCCAGATGCTCCAGTTCTAGCCATATCTGATTCATATCTCTACTTTGGGGATTTAAATGAAAATTGCTCTACTGTTGCCTCCAAAAGAATATTTGTCATTTCCATCAACTCTGGGCATTGCTGGGTTCCAAACTCTCCCTCAAGGAAGACTTTTAGCAACGTGGCTTTGATGATACTACAGCGAATGTTTAGTGAACACCTGCTATGTGCTAGCCATTATGCTCTGCTGTCTCACTAATGCTATAGAAAATGATTTTTTTTTAATGATACCATCAATAGCTCAAGGGAACACTTACATGTATATGTCCAGTCCAGTAGGGTAAAACTTCTCTTTCCCTCTTATAGGGTGATATTCAAAATATTCGTCAGTGAGTAGGGCTTGGATACCAACCAGTCAGAATGAGGCATTGAGGGACAGCACTTGGGAGGAAGGGGGTTTGGGGACAGCAGCTGTTTATCAACTGGAATGGAAATATTTTAATAGTTCAGTTTTCAAAATATTAACAATTTAGATGCTGAGCTGGGCAACTTCCTCAATGGTTCAGACATTGGAATTATGGTGAAATATTCCTTTACATACTTCAGTCACTGCTGAGTAAAATGCTGTCCACAGGGTGCTGGAGATAGAGAATGAAAACCAGATTCATGGTCTGTGGGATTTGGGACAGGCAGTACCAGGAGGACTAGTTGAGGCAGTGTGATCTAGGAATTAGAGGCTCAGGTATGGAATCAGATGATCTGGGTTTGAGGTCTCCCTCCTTCTCTTACTACCTGTGTAGTTATTAGTTTTAATGCAGTTTTATGAAACTGTATGTTAGTCACTTAACACTGTTATAGGTTATTAATAAAATTGGAACAAGAGTTTTAAAATTTTCTTTCTTCTCAGTCATTCTGTTCTTTTCCTTTGACTTTCCTATCCTCATTCTCCAAGGGAAGGGAAGGACAAATGTACCAAGAAAGAAAGAGAAAATGTCAGAGGGACAGCTCCTATCACATAGGAATAGAGAGTGGAAAGTCTTTCTCTTTTTGGGAAGCAAGAGGAAGGGAGAGGGAGGGGAAAGGGCAAGAGGTCAGACACAAGTGTACTTGCCTTCTTCCTGTTCTGACTCCTCTGGGAGGTGAAGGAGGATTTTTAGAAACAGCCAAGTCAGTGGGGTGAATCCCAGATAAGACAGCTTGCACCTTGTTTTCCAGAGTGAAGCCCAAGAAAATCCAGCTTGGCACTAGGACAGAGGGTGCAGTCCAGGAGGTAGGGGAGGAGGAGCTAAGGCTGTCTAGTACTGAGACAGTGCCCAGTTCCACGTCTACCCATTGCACTTGGGCCCCCACAAGTTCCTGCACAACCCAGTGGGGAAAATAATGTACTGTGAGATCTTGGTGTCCAGAATACCATTGGGAAATACCTGCAAATGGGGACCTCCTACATGGAAGGTCATGGTGGGGACCCAGACTTTACCTTGGACCTCAGCAAGATACCTAGGAAGCAGATAGTAACAGTTACCCCCCAGCAAACACTGGCACAAGAAACCCAGCAAGGAGGTGGGAGGAAGACTATGTACAGAGGGCCTAGGAACCAGGACAGTGGGTGGACCAGTGGCTCTGTTTCCCTCTGACCTTGAACACCAGCTTAGGAAGAAGAAGGGAGAAAAGAGACACTTTAATGGGAGGAAAAAAAGACTGGGGTAGGAGGATCGCTTGAGGCCAGGAGTTCTAGATCATTCTGGGCAACCTAGCAAGACCCCCTCTCTAGAAAAATAAAATAAGATTTAGCCAGGTATGGTGGGTGCCTGTAGTCCCAGCAACTCAAGAGGCTGAGGTAGAAGGATTACCTGTGCCCAGGAGGTAGAGGCTGCAGTTAGCTATGATCATGCCACCATGCCCAGCTACTTGCCAGCATCCTTATCTCAAGACTTTCATCTCACACTCCTGGCAAAGGCTCCAGCTCTGGACTACACCACCTCTCTGACCTCTCTAGTGAGTGGTATAGGAAGAAGCAAACTCACAGCTGCACAAACCGGCCAATATATACTCCCAACATTCCACCCCAATTGGAGCTGGGGCACCACCAAGGGACACTTTTGTTTTCACCAGTCAGCTCTCTGTTCCATTTTTCACAATGATTTTAATCCAATCACTCCTGCACCCACCCAGTGCAGGTAATAGGACTCGACCACCAGAGAATAGTAACACCACCAGAAGCAAACTCCTTCAAGACTTCCTCAAGCTTCTGCAAACCTGCACATGGGCTTGCACCTGAGCCAGGCTGTTCCTGCATCCAAGGCCAGTCCACCTCCTGTGCTTTGGTCTCTATTCCCTTTGAGTTTCCAACGGGTCACCGAGTTCAGTGAGTGCATTTCTGACCTTCTCTTATTTGACCTTTTGGCAAGATTACTCCCCTATAAAAATACGACCTCCTCTTGATGTCAATTCATTACATTTTCCAGGATCTCTGCATACCTTGCTGGCTATTTCTACTTAATCTCTTGTTTAGGAAAGGGCTTGTCTCTGAAACCCATTATTGAACTCAGTGGGAGTCAAATGCGTCTGAATCACCTGGAGGGCTTGTTTAAAAAGACTCCTGGGTTTCACCAGGAAAAGCCACTGCTATAGGTATTGGTGGTCTGAGTTGTTTGTGTTAGACTCTCTCCTCCTCTCTTACCCATGGTTCTTGACCCTGGTTGCACATTAGTATCACTTGGGAAGCTTGTAGAAAGACATGAAGGTCTGGACTCTGCAAAGATCAAGTTAATTAGACCCTCTGGGAAGGCAGCTTAGGCACTGGCATTTAGAAAACTGCCTCAGGGATTCTCAGATGCTGCCGGGGCTGAAAACCACTTTCGACACCCTTTTCCTGGGTGATTTCATCTGCTAAGATGCTTCGATTACTCTCTACGCACCGATGACTCACCAGCTGCAGACTTTAGCCTGGACATTGGCCCTGAGCTCCAACCACCTGCTAGAATCTGCCTTCTGGAGAACTTGAGTTCTATATGACCACTCCGGAACCCCTTGTTTCCTACCTGATCCTTCAGGGTTTGCCATCTCCATGAAGGGTGCCACACTCTACCCAGTTACCCAAGCGAGAAAATTAGCAGTTAGATTTTACTGTTCAGCTCTGTATTCGTTTCCTATGATTGCTGTAACAAATTACCACAATTTGGAAGCTTAAAACAATAGAAATTTGTTCTCTCACACTTTCAGAGGCCAGAAATCCAAAACTGGGCTGAGAACAACATGTCAGCAGGGTCACACTCCCTCTGGAGGCTCTAGGGGCAAGTGTGTTGCTTGGCTTTTTAAGCCCTCTGGCCACCATTTCTTGGCTTATACCCACATGGACTCCAACCTCTGCCTCGCTGTTCCGTTGTCTTCTCCACCTGTGTATGTGGCCAAATCTTCCTCCACCTTGCTCTTATAAGGACACAGGTGATTGTATTTCAGGCCCACCCAGACAATCCAGGATGATCTTCCCCATCTCAGGATCCTTAACTCAATCACACCTCAAAGCCTTCGTCTGTCGTCTAGGGTGACACTTCCCAGGATTAGGACTAGTATCTTTGAGGGCATTATTCAGTCCACTACAAGCTCCCTCACCCCATATCCCCATCTTCAACTAGTATCCAAAGCCTCTTCCTCCTACTTTCTCAGTATCTCTTGAGTTTCTGCACTTCCTTCCATTTTCATTGCTGCGTTCAAATCCGTGTTCTTCACCTTTCGCCTGATGTCCTCGTCTCCTCTCTGCCTACCCTTTGCCCCTTCCACACAAGGCAGAGCGATTCACCCAAAACAGTGACACTGTTCCCCTGCTTTCCACCTCTGGTGACTGCCCATGACTTGCATGGAAAGCCTGCTCTCCTGCTCTTAGTCTTGGGGTCCCCGTGCACACCCATGCCTACCTCCTAGTGCATGTTCCTCTTCCACCACGGTATGTCTCTCTCACTGTTCAGATGTGCCAGTCTCCGTGACCCCACTACCCTGTCACACACACCCTTCTCTGCCTGGAGCAGTCTTCACATCCTCACAGCCCCTTACTGGGTCCCTGAAATAGGTTTCCATGGCTACCTATGCCTCTTCAATCACAGACCTGGGCATGGGTCAATTGTAACTGGTTTAATGTTCTGTTTCCCAACCAGACTGTAAGTTATTTTAAGGTGGGGGGGATATGTTGGTATTTGGCAAAAAAATGTTCTTCTCTCTATTCTCATACTCACAATACAAAACGCTTCACCTCTGGCCACGAACATATGTGTAGTGTATTTCTTCCCACAAGTAAACAATCAGCTCTCTAGTGGACACCAACTGGGTGTCCTAAAATTTAACCCAATTCTGACACTATCTACTTGGCATTAGAGACAAATCCTGCAGGATAAGGACTCAGTCCCACAAGGCTGCTCCCCACTTCAGACACACTAATCACAAGTAGTAGATTGTCACCTATACTTCCAAACAGCTGGCTGTATATAAATCAGGGTTCTCATTACCCACTCTTTGGGTTTGATTAATTTGTTAGAACAGTTCACAGGACTTAGGGAAATATTTATGTTTACACACTTATTATAAAGGATATTACAAAAGATACAGATGAACAGCCAGATGGAAAGGTTTGTAGGGCAAGGTATGGGGGAAAGGATGTGGAGTTTCTATGCCCTCTTAGGGTACACTGTCCTCCAGGATTCTCCAGGAGTTCAGCTGTCCAGAAGCTCTCTAAACCCAAAGCTTTTGGGTCTTCATAGAGGCTTCATTACATAGGCATGAATGATGACATCATTGGATATTGGTGATCAACTCAACCTTTAGCCCTCTAATCATATGGCTGTTTTCCTTGACAATCAGCCCCTATCTTGATTTGACCACGAATCCACTAAGAGTCACCTCATTAGAACAAAAGATGCTCTGATTATCCTGGAAATTTCAAGGGATTTAGGAGTCCTGTGCCATTGTGTCAGATACTTCTATCACTCAGGAAATTACAAAGGTCTTATGAGCTCTGTGTCAGAAACTAGCAGCCAAAGACCAAATATTAGAACAAAAGATTATCCGGGCTCCTCTATCTACAAAGGTTTTTGGAGCTCTATATCAGGAGCTGGACAGAGATGTTTGAGTATATGTATATTTCTTATATCACAGTCATGTTTTTTCAACGCCAAGCACAATGCCTGCCTCAGAGTAGGCACCAAGCAACACCCATTGGGTTTAATTGCCATGGTCCTTCATTCAGCCTATTGTCCTTCAGGACCCAAAGACACCGTTTAGATGATTTAGACATCACTAGTACACGATTAAAAGTCAGTTCTTACTTGCAGAGGCCCCAGGTGCACACTTCTTCACGTCACTGATGGGGCTCACCTATATATTCTCTCCCTCAATCGGTGGCTTTGTGGGAAGCCAGACTGGCATGAAAGCTGTTTTTCTGCTTGGCTGGAGAATGATCTTGCATCCCCTCTAAGCACTGGCTCTGGTCCCCACACTCGCCCTTCCAAACCTTGAGCAGGGTCAGATGCTACAGAACCTGAAACCATCAACTCACACAAAATTGTGCCCGCAAGATTCAGTCCTATACCCCTGGGGGCTCCTAACCTGCTGTCTTTGCCAGCGTTAACTCCTGCATACAGGCAGGGATCAAAGCACAGGTCAGACAGTATTTGAAAACAAGTGAATCCCAGTCATGGCCCAGTGGAAGGGGATCAGGCCATCTCACTGACAGCACAAGACAAGAATGCAGATAAAGGGCCCGGGCGTGTTGGAAGTTCCAGATCCTCCCACCCCTCTCCCAATGGAGCTTCCTTCCTTCCACTCCATTTCCTCTGTCCAGATCTTCTGACTTCATCTCCTGCTCCCAGTACCTGCTTTCAGCACTGATCTTAGAGTTTAGAACTTGTTCTCTGCCTCATGCTAGTTGGATATCATACCAAGCACCCAATTCCTAGGACTTCATCATCTTGCCAGCCTGCCCACCCACCCCACACGGTGGGTATGGGCAAAGCATGTGCATGTGTGGGGAGTGCCTGTGTGTATATCAGAGAAGTTTAGTGATTTTCCTTTTTGCTGGTAGGTCTACAAGGCTTCTCCTTCCTCCTGACCATGACTGCCAACTTATAAGACCCTTCCCAGTCTCACCCCTCTGCTTCACTGGTCTCATTTCCCTACATGTTCCTCCATCCACACCACGTTTCTGAACTCTGCCCTTGCCATGTGCTGTTTTTCTGTTTGGAATGCCACTCTTTTCATCATCTTCTCCTTATAAACCTCTACCCATTCTTCAAGAACCAGCCCAAATGCCCCTTCCATTCTGAAGCTTCCTTATTATTTCAGCAGAGTTAGTCACCCCCTCTTTTGTGCGCTCATGAGACTCCATACTATTCTCCATTAGAGCATTTGCCAGACTGCATGGCCACGGTCTGTTTGCAGGTCTGTCTCCCCACTCAAAATGTGACCTTGCTCCCTAGGTCTCATTCATCACCGATTGCCTATGGCCAGCTCAAAGCCCAGCAGATAATTAGTGCTCAACATTTATTTGTCACAATAAAGCATGGACCCCAAAGAGAAGAGATCCCATCCAGCAAGGCTGCAACAGCTTCAGGCAAGAGGGGTGAGTGGCCCTTGGAGAATCAGCCTCAGTGTCTTCTCTCCCTCCCTCCCCCACTTGTCCTTCTGCTGCTCCCACTTCTTTTATGATTTAATTGGGATTTGGCACTTCAGCCTCTTGGCTGGCCCCTTAGAAGGAGAGTCTTCAGCAAGGAAAGCTCTCAACAACACCTAACACCTACAGGGCTTGCTGAAATCATGCCTCTGCCTCTCCTCCCCCTTCCAGCGCCTGAGCAGGCTGGCCAGAGACCCTGCGAGGGGTTGGATTGGCCGGCAAAGTGGTTTAGAGTAGTCCTTACACCTGGCAGTGCATTATCTCGGCAGCGTTGGAGCTTAGGAAATTAATGAAAAGGGAAGGAAGTCACAGGGATTTTAGACTCGCAATAAGGGCTCCACGACCCCCGAAGCTGGCAGTATTTAGGGAGCTAATCTGCTGACCGCGGGAGCTCAGCTGGTCTCCCTTTGCTGCGCTCCACTCCCTTTGCTGGGTGCTTTTCCCTTATGCCAGACAATGAGATGCTGGCGTAGAGGCAGCAGGCACGCTGCGGCAAATGCCAGGCAGGGGCAGCCGTGCCAAGATTTGGAGGAGCAGATGATTCCCTGGCAGCCCACAAGGCTTAACCCATCCGGCTACCCACACTGGTTCAAAAGGAAATCTGGAAACTGACATTCCTTGAGTACCAACCAGTGCCAGGCACTTTATAGGGTTCGCTTCATTGAGTTGCCCCGGCAACTCTGGGGGTTCTGCCTGTCTTTCCATCTGACAGGAAAAACCCAGGGCTTTTGAGGTTAAGTCCCTGCTCACAGCAGAGTCACCTCTTACTGTCCTGCGGGCTGTGTCTTCATGAGGGCTCTTGGCCAAGCAGGCACATGGGAGTTGATATCCAGCCCATACTCTTGGGGTTGCCAAACTCTGTCCAGAGGGGGCGTCTTTTCTAATTTTCAAAGTTCTTCCAGAGACTGACCACCAACCTGCCTCACAACTGGGACCAGGATTAAACTCAGGTGGTCTAAATCCTCAATCAGGCTTCCCTTTGTTAATTGCAAACCCAAAGGAGGTCTAAATTCAGGTTAGACCAAATTAACTAGGAAGTAGGGGAGACTCAGTGGTGAAGGAGGGGATCCATGGCCTGGCTTTTTCGTAGCATCTTGTTTCTTCTGACTGTGGCCCGATTCTTTATTTCTGGGTTCCACCCAGCTGCTTCTTATTTTTCAATAAAAATTTGGGGCTGTGACTGGATTGGGTAGGAAGATAGGGACACATTATTTCTGTTTTTGTTTTTGTTTTTTTTTCCTGTTTGGAATAATATAAATTTATTGGGTTGATTTTTGTATCAGTCGAAACTAAATAGTACTAGTCATGCCAGAAAGATCCCCATTCATTTTGGCATTCATCCATACTTTTTTTTTTAATTTAAAGGTGTGGGGTACAATTCAGGATTAGGTAGTCAAGTGTTCATTGTGTAGGTATCCTTGTTGATGAAGTGTGCCCCTCCCTCTCCTGACAGTTTCTCTCAACTGCCAATTCCATTCCCCTCCCCTGGCAGTTTCCCACTACTGCCAATCCCTCTCTTATAGTATTATGATAATTTTTCAAGGTCCACTTATGAGTGAGAACACATGATACTCTGTTCTTTGTTTCTGTGATAGATCACTGAGTATGATAGACTCTAAATCCATTCAAGTTGCTGCAAAGTCCATATGTTTATCCTTCTTTATGGTTGCATAATATTCCATTGTGTATATATACAACATTTAAAAAATCCAGTCCAGCTTCCATAAGCAGCATGGTTAGTTCCATGTTTTTGCTATTGTGAATAGAGATGCAACAAACATGTGTGTGCAGGTATCTTTTTTGTAGAATGATTTGAATTCCTCTGGGTATAGTCCCAATAGGGGGATTGCTGGGTCATATGGAAGGTCAATTTCTAGTTCTTTCAGAAATCACCACACTGTCTGCCAAAGAGGCTGCACTAGTTTGCATTCCCACCAGCAGTGTAGAAGCGTTCCTTTTTCTCCGCATCCTTGCCGGCATCTGTTGCTGTTTGTTTTATTAATGATGGTCATCTTACTGGGGCTACGTGGTATCTCAATGTGGTTTTGACTTGCATTTCTCAGATGATGAATGAGGCTGAGCACTTTTTCATGTGTCTGTTGGCTGTCCATATATCTTCTTTTGAGAAGTGTCTATTCATGTCTTTTACCCACTTTTTAATGGGGCTGTTTCTTTTTTTCCTTTCGGCGCGTTTGAGTTCCTTGTAGATCCTAGATGTTAGGCCTTTGTCAGATATATAGTTGGCAAATATATTTTCCCATTCTGTGGGCTGTCTCCTTGCTCTCTTGATGGCTTCTTTTGCTTTACAGAAGTTCGTCAGTTTGATGAGGTCCCACTTGTCTATCTTATTTCTTATGGTATGGGTACTTAGGGTTTTGATCAGGAATTGGTTGCCAGTTCCAATTTCCATAAGGGTGTCTCCTGCATTTTCTAAGATTCTTACAGTTTGAGGTTTTATGTTTAGGTCTTTGATCCATTTAGAGTTAATTTTTGTGTATGGTGATAGGTAGGGGTCCTGTTTCAATCTTCTGCATGGTCCATATGCCTGTTCTTGTACCAATACCAGGCTGTTTTAATTATTGTAGCCTTATAGTAAATTTTGAAGTCTGGAAATGTGATATCTCCCTATGTTTCTTTTGCTAAGGATCGTTTTAGCTATTTGTGGCCATTAATGTTTCCATATGAATTTCTGTATTGTCATTTCCAGGTCTGAGAAGAGTGATGTTGGTAATTTAATGGGTATTGCATTGAATCGGTAGATTGCCTTTGGTAGGATGGACATTTAACAATGTTGATTCTTCCTATCCATGAGCATGGAATATTTTTCCATTTGTTTGTGTCTTCTTGGATTTCTTTGAGCAGTGTTTTGTAGTTCTCATTGTAAAGGTCTTTCACTTCTCTGGTTAGGAAGATGCCGAAGTATTTCTTTTTTCTTTTTCTTTTTTTTGTGGCTATTGTAATTGGGATTTTTTGTGGCTTTTAATTTGGGTCTCTGCCTGCTTGTTGTTGGTGTATAAGAATGCAACTGTCTTTTGCATATTTCTTTTGTACCCTGAGACTTTGCCAAAGTCCTTTTTCAGTGCAAGCAGGTTTTTGACAGATTCTCTTGGATTTTCATGGTGTTGGATCATATTGTCAGCAAAGAGGGATAACTTGACTTCCTCTTTTCCTATTTGGATACCCCTGATTTCCTTCTCTTGTCTAATTGCCTGGGCTAGGACTTCCAACGCAATGTTGAACAAGAGGGGTGAGAGTGGGCAGCTTTGTCTTGTTCCAGTTTTCAGGGGAAATGTTTCTAGTTTCTGTCCATTTAGAAATATGTTCACTGTGGGTTTATTGTAGATGGCACTTACAATTTTGATGTTTGTTCCTTCTATACCTAGGTGATTGAGAGTTTTTATCAAGAAGGGATGCTGGATTTTATAAAAAACTTTTTCTACATCTAATGGTATAATCATGTCATTCTTGTGTTTACAACTGTTGATGTATTTAATTGCATTTATGGTCTTGTGGATGTTGAACCAGCTCTGCTTCCTTGGGATGAAGCCTACTTGGTCATGATGGATGATTTTTGAGATGTGTTTTTGGATCTGATTTTCTAGAATCTTGTTGAGGATTTTTGCATCTATGTTCATAAGAGGTATTGGCCTGTTGTTCTCTTTTTTTTGTTGGATGTTTACCTGGTTTGATGTTAGCTTTGTAAAATGATTTGGGGGAGAATTCCATCTTTCTCAATTGCCTGGAATACTTTCAATAGCATTGGTATCAGCTCCTCCTTGAATATTTTGTAGAATTCTGCTGGAAAGCCATCCAGTCCAGGGCTTTTTTTGGTAGGTAGTTTTCATATGACAGAGTCATTTTCCTGGGTTTTTATTGGTCTATTTAGTGTCTCAATGTCTTTTTTGTTTCAACCTGGGGAGGTTGTGTTATGTCTGAAAGTCCTCCTTTTCAGTTATGTTATCAAGTTTGTTTCCATACAGCTTTGCATAGTAATCTCTGATAATCTTTTATATTTCTTCGGGGCCAGTTGTGATTTGATCTTTTGTATTTCTGGCTTTTATATCTTTCTTATTTGGGGTTTTCCCTTTTTTTCTTGGTCATTCTGGCTAGGGGTCCATCAATCTTGTTAATTCTTTCCAAGAACCAGCTTTTTTTGTTGTTGATGTTTTCTATGAAAAATGATAGTTAGATGCTATGGAGTAGGTGGCAATACCTTAACCACTGTATGCATGTTGTCAGGTCTGAGAGCTTCTTCCATCCTTGTCAACCTTCTCTCCTTTCATACAACACTGCTTTTTTCTTTCTTTCTTTCTTTCTTTCTTTCTTTTTTTCTTTCTTTCTTTTCAAATCAATCATCAATACTAATGCCCTCTCAAAACTAGAGTTTTTCTGAGCATAAGACAGATAACTTGATTGGTCTGCACACAGCTGATAAGGTTGGAGCATGGAGGTCAGAACCTTTGTGAAATTTCCATAAATAATACACTTAAACCTAGTTGAACACAACCCAGATACTGACTTTCTGGCTAGCTTCTCATTGCCTTGGCCTTTGCCTCCGCCTTCACCCTCTCCAGCCCTTCTGACAGACCTCTGGCAGATAAGCCTTCATAGATCAGTTCATCATTTGTTTTCCCAACTCAAATGCCTTTAGCGGGCTAATTTGTGGGTAAAGTCTTAGTTTTGTGGGTCCCAAACCAGCAGCAGTATCACATGGGAACCTGGTAGAAATGCAAAATTTTAGGGCTTCACCCCAGACCGGCTGAATCAGAAAACCAGGGGGTGGGGTCCAGGGATCTGTGTTGGGTCAAGACTTCTAAGTTCTTCTGGTTCTTGCTACAGTTTGGCTTATCCTAAGTTCTGGCCTGTGCTAAATCCTGGGTTACCACCTCTTTGTCGTCTTCCATTCCAACGTCTCCTGGCTCTCTGGAGAAATGGGCTGTTCATTTGTCCTCTGTACCTCTGTTCCTGTGCTGCCCCCCGAGTGACAGAAGCAGCTGGTTTTCCCCATCTTCCATCTTCCTTTTTGGTATTACTAGTAGATCTGTATTACAGAGACACCATTGTGCCTAGTTGGCCACTACATTTCTTTTGCAACTAGGTATTGTCACAGAGCTAAACTTTAGCTAATGACTTCAAGTGGAAGTTATTGGGAGGGACCTCTGAGAAGGAAGGGCAGACAACTGGGACAAGCCCCTTTTTGTCTTTTTACTTTTTTTTCTTCCTCCCAACTGCTCCTGCAATATGGATGTGATGGCTGGACCTCTAACACCTTCTAGAACCTTGGAGACGCCTCATCAGGGAAGCTACACACAGCCACGCAGAAAGATAGGAAAAGCTCAGGTCCCTGATGCTTGTGGAACCACCATAGCAGCCCTGGACATCTGACCTCTGAGTTTTACAGGAAAGAGAAATATCCTTGTGTGTATAAGCCACAGAAGTCTGGTATCTGTTAATAGCAACCAAAACCAGTTTTTAACTATAAATGCCTTCCAAATTTCTCTTCATTTGTACATACCCAACCTGTTGTGCAAAGCCAAGTTTGATTCATGTTTTATTTACTTTATAAATCATTTAATACAGCATCACCCCATGCTGGCCCAGTTGTGGTCTTGTCTCTCCCCTGCCCATCAATGAGGCTGTGTCTGCCCTTCAAGGGCAGGGACCTGACTTGTTCATCTTTGTATCTTCAGTCCTTAGGATGAAAATTGACGCCTGAGAGGGACCTAGTAAAGGTTTGTGATATAACAAAAAGGACTTAACGTCCTTTAGCCCACACTGGTCAAAAGGGAGGTAACATTTACTAAGCACCTCTATAGGTACTGAGGTAGGTATTTTTTCCCACTCATGATTTCATTCTTCCTCCTAGCCACCCAGCAGCATTTGGGTTATCAACTCACTGTACATTTGAGAAAACTGAGCTTTGGTAAGATAAAAATGACTTGCTGGCTCATAACAGCATAGCTGATAGCTGGTAGAGGTGGGATTGGTACCCAATTGGGATGTTTTGGGTTGGAATAAACAGAAAATCCAAATTTAAACAGGCTTAAATGATAAAGGGAATTGATGGACTTATTACAAAACCTAAACCCCCAGAGGCAGGGCTGGCTTCAGGCAAGAGTAGTCCTAGAAGGCTCCTTTCTTCATAATCAATACAATTCCTGGAGCTCATTCTTATTGAACCACCTTAGGCTCCTTGGCCTCTCCTGAACCATTTGCAGGGCTGATGAAGATGGGACACATGTTTGTGTGTTTCAGGCAAGTGTACCAATCTCATCCACCTGCACTTTATCCCACACATGGGAAAACCCCTGCCCAATGTTTAAACTCTATACCTCACCTAGGGGTGTGCCTACTCACAGCACTATCTATTTGGGAGGACAGAACTGGGGAAGAGATCAGTGAATGCCCTAGAAGCAGAGCCTGGATATCTAGTCTGTGGCCTACAAGGGGAGGCACAGGCTACTGGTGGGCCTGTCCCCTCAGTCCTTCAGACTCTCACCTTGTAGGAAAATGCACGGTTGAAGGGAGTCAGCCCTAAAGAGGGACCCAGGGCTGGAGTCATGTTGCCTAGTTGTGGTTCTGGATAGAATGACTGGCCTCAGCAGATGGGGCTCACTTCCAGATCCAGCTGTAGCACCGTACCCACTCAACCCCCATACCTGGGTAAAGTGGAGTATGGTAAGAAGGGATGAGATGGGAATAGATGCTGAAGAGACAACCACCAACTGTCCCTACAGTGGCCCAGAAGAGCTGGCAGGCGATGTCTTAGCTTTGTTTGCCATCAAATTCCCATCAGTACCACAGAGCCCAACCTAACATGATTCATATTTATGAATCAAAAAGGCTTCCTCTTATGTCCACCGCTCCTAGTTTTTATCATATGTATCTCGTACATTGTCTAAATCTTTTTGCTTTTGTCCATATCTGGTAACCTCTCGAGTTTCTCCAAAGGAGCCCTGAGATTCCATTCTTAGGTCAAGGCTGCAGGTGGACCAGGCTTGGGTTCCTCCCTCGGATGGAGTAACATCGATCAAAGCTGGACACACAATTCAGAGAGGCTTGGTGACCGTGACTACTGAGCATCACGTCTCCTCTACATACACCCCATGTCCTCACACATTGTGTGTCACCAGGTGTAGGGCATGCATTGCAGCTAGTTTTCTAGACTTTTTGATCTCAACATTAGAATTTGATCACATTGGAGGTATCATTAGGCAAGTCATCACGAAGCATTTTGCTTTTGTCTAAGTTACCATTAACAACGGCTGTCCGTGGAAATAACTACACTTTACTGCTCAAAATAGCCAGGTCTGTCTTTACTTCTTTCTCCACAATCAACAAGGGCCAGCCCTGAGTGTCTCACATGCCAGCTCCTGGCAGTGCCTTCTCTGAAAGAGAATTTTCCTGTCTCTGTGATGAAAACGAAATGTATGTCACCTCCTGCCTCTGAGAGATAGCATGGCATTTTCTGAAACATGAGTTTTGACCTGTGATAATGGCTGTCCTCAGATGATGGCGTGTCCCTGGACAGCTGGGCCCAGGGCTCTGTTGAAACAATTGCACAAAACATGCCGAAAATGAGGCCACTCTGCAAATGGACCCAATCTGGTATTTTAATCCTTTTAAAGTGATTTGAATCAGCACATGCCGAACCCAGGAGTGTGTGATGTAATCCATATGTCCTGAAGTCCCCAAACAGGTTCCGGGGCTGGCAGAACCCACAGTGCAGGGACCTATGTTTCATTTAACTTATTCTTAAATCTTCTCCCTACTCACTCCACCCACTAGTTCCTCCTGAATCAGAAGATTGGTATAAATTCTCTGGGGTATTGGCTGAAGGACTATAAGTACAAGAGCTGCATTTCAAATAATTTCTCTGTTGACTGGCTTACAGCAAGTTTTAAATAAAGAGTAGCAAGTCTCATGAGACCATAAAGCCATGTCTACTTTGTTTCTTCTTATATCTAGAGCACCCGCATAGTGATGGGCACTCTGAGACTTGTGATTAATAATAAATGAATGAATTCACTGTCCTTGAATCCAGTAGGCGTAACCTAACTCTTCCCTTAGAGTCTGTTTCTTCTGTATGTACCCCACCCAAAAAGTAAAGGAAAAACTCCTGTCCCCATGGCTTGAGAGTGTCTCATCCTCAGAGAGTAGCCAGTCCCAACATGTTTGATCTTGTTAGTTCCATGGGATTTTGCTGTGGTAGGCCCTGATGCAGAAATGAGCACTGTGTGCTGAGCTGGTGTGCTTGAGTGTGCAACTGCATGCAGCACTGGTCTTCATTCTCATTCTCGTCATTGCTAGGGGTTCAGAGCTGATTAGGAAAGAGAGGATCAAAATGTGAGTGTCCAGAAAGTCAAAGCCTAACTTAAGTTTTGTGCTTAGAACAAATGTTCTCTAATTTACAGTGAGACTGTTAACAAAATGACACAGTTTTCAGTTTCAAAAATGAAAGGGGAAAAAAATTCTCCCAATCTTGAATGCTATTCCTTGCCAGAGAAAGCTGTAACCCACACAAGTTAAAATGGCCATTTAATGAACTTCTGATGGGTGACTGAGATGTGACATGGTGTTTTGGAAGTGACAGGAGCTGATGGAGGATACAATAAAAGTACTGGAGAAATATTGTTCTTGAGTTTAGCTGTCTCTGAACAGATGTTGCTAAAGGCTGAATAATGGTTCTTCAAATGTGTCCACACCCTAATCCCTGGACCCTCTGAATGGTACCTTACGGTTACATAGAAAAAGGGGCTTTGGGACTGTGATTAAGTTAAGGCTCCTGAGATGAGGAGATTATCCCCAATGATCCAGTGGCTCTGGTGTAGTTACAATGGTCCTTGTAAGAGAGAGGCAGGAGGAGTCAGGAGAAGGAGATGTGTTGATGGGAGCATAGATAGAGGTGATGTGCTGACACACGCTGGATTGTTGTCCCCTCCAAATCTCATGTTGAAAAGTAATCCCTAATGTCAGAGGCCAGGCCTAGTGGGAGGTGATTTGGTTATGCTGGGCAGATTCCTCCTGAATGGCTTGGTACTCGCTCTATTAGTTCACAGGGGAACTGATTGACATCCCCTCTCTCCTGCTCCAGCTCTCACCATGTGACACATCTGCTCCCCTTTCACCTTCTGCCTTGATGGTAAGCTCCCCGAGGCCTCACCGGAAGCCTAGCAGATGCTGGTGCAATGCAAAACCACAAGCCAAATAAATCTTTCTTTCTTTACAAACTAACCAGCCTTAGGTATTTCTTTATAGCAACACAAAATGGACTAATGCACTTTGAAGATGGAGGAAGGAGCCATAAGTCAAAAAACACAGGAACAGGAAGAGGGGAAGGAGCAGAGTCTCCTCAGAGCCGCCAGAAGCCACCAGCCCTGTTGATACCTTGAATTAGCTCAGTAAAACTGATTTCAGACTGTTGGTCTTTAGAACTACGAGAGAAGATACTTGTGTTACTTTAACTCACTCAGTCAGTGGTAATTGGTTACAGGAGCAACAGGAAATGAATATAGAAATCAGCCCTGCTTTTACCACTGATCTCATAATGAGTAATTTATTGTGTGTCTGATCTGATGCCAATTAATGATGCTCCAGAGAGGAAGGTTCATTTGGCATTAAAGTGACTTGGTGTAGAACATGTGAATGATTTATGTGAAGTATAATGGAATTGGGAGGGGGCAATTCCACGTCACCAATTTGCAGAGCCATTCTGCATTTTGGTTACTTGAAAAAGCAAATCTGAGTTTTGGTGGCTTCAGTAGCTAAGGGTGGTTTCCACTTCTGAAGAAAGTGTTAGAAAACAGGAATATGATCTACATAAAATGATCTCAGGTTGGATCTTTCTACACAGTTCATCATAAAACCTTTGAGGATGTCATTTTAAGTCTCTGTATCTTGGTTTTGGTAAAATGGCTAAAAGCATGGACTTTGGGAATAGAGACACTGGGGTCAAACCTTAGCTACAACTCTCCAGCTTTTGACTTGGGGCTAGTTAAATAATATTTTTAGACAATATTTCATTAGTAAAATGGATAATAAAACTAACTTTGTAAGGCATTTTGCAGATGAAGTAAAATACTATATGTAAATTGGCTAGCTTGTGGCCTGGTACATACTGATCATTTAGTAAAAGGGTGTTGCTATCATCGATATGCCCATGGAAGGGTCTTGATGATCATCTACATGAATGCCACGAGGACCAATACAAGTTCATCTTGGGAAACACTTGTCATCTTTGATCAGCCAACAGATAAAATCAAGAGGAGAATTTTGGTGTCCTTGCACAGCCTTGGCTTGGATTAGATGATAGGAGTGAGTAGTGTATCATGCTCTTCTCCTTGACTCCTCCAATCACGGGAGCACAAGTCAAGCAAAGCCTTTCTTAGCCTGGACCCCTGAGTGGCTGTGATGAGCTGAATTCCCTGCCCACTTGCAATGGGCATATAGACATGGAGCACAGGGAGGTTTCAAAGCTCTCCTGAGTACCAGCACGATATTTAGCAGCATAAATAACCCCTCAATCGGACACCTCTACAGGACAGCTCAAACTTAACATGCCCACACATTCCAAACCATGTTCTTACTTCCCTCCCTCCTCAGAACTCTTCCATAGTCTTGCCACTTTAGCACATGGCACCATCATCCTCCCAGTTGTTTAAACTAACACCCAGGGACCTCACTTGACTCTTTCCTATGTTCTCCATATCCATCTTATCAGCAAGTCAGTTCTATTTCCAATAGAATGTTCACATCTCTCTATCTCCAGTACTACTACCCTAATCCAGGCCAAGGGCAATGCAATTGTCTCCTAGCTCACTCTTTGTTTTGTTTTGTTATTGGTTTTTTTTTATTTGAATTGGAGTCTTACTGTCACCCAGGCTGGAGTACAGTGGCACACTCATGGTCACCGCAGCCCCGACCTGCTGGGCTCCGGCGATTCTTCCACCTCAGCCTTCCAAGAAGCTGGAACTACAGGCATGTGCTACTACGCCTGGCTTATTTTTTATTTATTATAGAATGAGGTCTCACCACTCTTCGTTTTTATGTTAATTTTCTACACTCATTCTCTATATAGCAGTCAGAGTAATCTGAAAGTATACCTTGTCACTCTCTTGCTGAAAACCCATTCCTTAGTTTACTAGCACATTTTTCTGAGAACTTGTTACGTGCAAGGCACTCCTTCTATACACTGGGACAGAGCAATAAATGAAGGAGTGTCCTTCCTATGGGTACAAATAGGCTCATGAGAACTTCTCTACAGAAGGGAAAACAGAAGTGTACAGACCCCGGTGGTGGTGGTAGATTTAATGGTAGGAAGATGAGGACCTTCTGCAGAAAAACAAAAAGAAAGTCTCAGATGAAAAGGAGGTAGAGGGAAAAGGTATGATTGGCTTAAGATGAGAGGAGAAGGAATGGCAGGATTGTTTCAGAGAGGGGAACAAGTTCACTAGGGAACTGGGGCTGAGTTGCCAGCAGTGCTAAAGGCTCCCTTGAGGTTGTGTGCATAAATTTAATATTTAAATTAAATATTATACTAGTTGGCCTGTGTGTTTTTCTCCACCTACATCCTGCTCTTTCAAGTCAAACACTGAGTATTTAAGCAGGAGTGCAATTTTATTAGACAAGCGTAATGGCAGAAGGAGAGAAAGAAAGTTGAGGTTATATAAAAGAAAAGGTTTATACTGATGGATCTTTGATTTAAGCTGAGAAAGAAGAAGAGCAGGAACTTGAGGGAGCAATAGACAATGAAAGAGTGTTAAGCTCTGTGGACCGGAGGCCTTCCAGTCCATAAAGAATGGCTGGAACTGGGTACTAAAAATAATAATGGTAGGCGTGGGGAATGGGTAATTGCACTTAAAATACAGTCCAGCCATGACACACCTTCTAGCTTTTCTCTACCTCATCCCATCTTAGTTTGACTGGACTCCTTTCTCTTCCTAGTACATGCTCACAAACATCCCCCACTCCTCACTCTCTTTTGCTCTCCTTGTTTTGTCTGCCTGGAAAGCTCTTTCTTTGACTTGTTCTCATCATTCAAGCCCTCCCTGAGTTCCCTATCTAAAATAGTAACAGGCCGGGTACAGTGGATCACTCCTGTAATCTCAGCATTTTGGAAGGCAAAGGCAGCAGTATTGCTTGAAACTGGGAGTTCGAGATCAGCCTGGGCAACAAAATAAGACTCCATCTTCAAAAAAAAAATTTTTTTTTTTTTTGAGTTGGTGTCTCACTCTGTCACCCAGACTGGAGTGCAGTGGCATGCTCCCAGCCACCACAGCCTCAACCTGCTGGGCTCTGGTGATCCTTCCGCCTCATCCTTCCAGGTAGCTGGAATTGCAGGCACACGCTACCACGCCCGGTTAATTTTTGATCTACTGTAGAGATGAGGTCTTGCCAAGTTGCCCAGCCGGGTCTCGAACCCGCGGGCTCAGGCAATCCACTCACCTCAGCCTCCCAAAGCACTGGGATTACAGGCTGAGCCACCAAGCCCAGCTAAAAAAAATTCAAAATTTAACCAGGCATGGTGGTGTTGTGCGTCTGTAGTCCCAGCTACTCAGGAGGCTAAGGTGGGAGAATTACTTGAGCCCAGAAGTTCAAGAGTGCAGTGAACTATGATCATGCCACTGTACTACACCATGGGTGACAGAGTGAGACCCTGTCTCTAAAAATATATAAAAATAAATAAATAAGTGACACACCCCATCCCTCATTCGGGTTACTCTTGATCATACCAACCATGCAGTACTTACCTGAACATTAAATCATCTCATTTGTTTGTTGATTGGTTTATTGTTAATCTGTCCTTCCCAAGTAGAAGGCAAATTTTATAAGGGCAGGAGTCTTATGTGCCTTATTCTTCTGCTAAATTCTTCTATCCTATAACAGTACCTGGTGTATGGGAGGACCCCAACTGAGAGTTGATTAACTGACAAAAGCATAAATCAATGAACACATTTTCTCTTTATCATTTTAAAACTTGCTGATCTACATCCCACCCCTCCAAGGCAGGCCCAGTATTTTTGTTGAAGTCACCGGGGAACACTTTCTAGTAGGGGCAGTGTTTCTCAACTGGGAGCAATTGTGTCCTCCAGGGATATTTGGCAATGTCTGCAGACATATTTGGTTGTTACAACCAGGAGTGAGAAGTACACTATTGGCATCTAGTGGGTAGAGGCTATGGATGCTGCTAAACATACTACGATGTGTAGGCCAGCCCCCTGCAACAAAGAATGGACAGGCCCCGAATGTCAATAGTGTTGATGCTGCCAAGGGCTAAGGATAACTCACCCTGTGAGAACTGCTGACCAGACCAAACCCTAGGTGAAGCATGTGTGTTACACTACAACATCCTGGAGACCAGGCGCTTGTGTCCAAGGCTGGGAAATGCCCCTGGAGACCCTGCCCGTGCACTGCATCTTGCAAACTTCCAGTGAGAGAGGGTATACTGAGAGAGCCACTAGACCCACACCAGGCAAGATAAACAATCCAGGAGCTATTTTCATTTCTTCAAGGAAAGGACACAACCCAGAGGGCAGACCCACATTTGTAACTGGTTGTTATCTGCCAACTGCGGTCCTGGCAGCCTTGAAGTGGACAAACATACAATTATGTGGAAGCGAAAGCACATATTGCAGGCCTTGAAGGTCTGGCATTGAGGGTTTCTCAACTCCCAAAGCCGTTCGTAGTTATTCATCAGGAAAGCCCCCATTTGCAAAACATTTATTCAAGGCTTAATTGTGAATAAATCCCTGCATGGAGCCACTCCATTGAGAGACTGCACAATGGCCTGGCCTGGTAATCAGTGCCCCATTCATGCACTAATCAGTGGGGACAAGTGGGTGAAAAAGAGCAGGCCCAGGAACCAGAGGAGTCTTCCTCTCCTCTTTCCTCCAGGTTCCTCTGTAATTAGGGCACAGTTCACATGCTAATCAGCCTGGGATCCCTGGAAGTTATTGGAGCCTTGTTCCTGTGTAGGCAGACACACTCATCTACCACTACAATGTGGATTTCCTCCAGCCGGAACCATCAGCACTGCTTCTGGCCAGTTGGCGTCCTGAGCCCCGTGTTTAGAGAGACTGGGGATTATCCTTGAGCTGACCTCCACACACATATGCCAACTATCATGTGGTTCTCTAAGTACGTTGTTCTGTTTAACCGTTGTCACAAATATAGGACATGGTTTTATAAGAGAAAACTGGGGCTACTCGACTTTTCCCAAATCATATGGCTAGAAAACAGAACTCACCTACTTACCAATGAATTTAATGTTCATTTTTGGCACACACATGCCAGGTACTGAAAATAGAATCCAATGAGGAGAACAGATACAAAAACAGATAATTACCACACCATACAAAATGTGGGCATGCTCCATTCCCAGACCCAATGTTCTTCTGTATCCTGGCACTGGGTCACCTTTCCTTAGTAGTCCAGATGAGGGATAGGCGTGACTTGAACCAGGATATAACTAGGAAAGAGCCATCAAATTCTTGTAAGAAACAATTAATTCCTATATTAAGTTACTCCAAGTAAGGGCAATAGGAGAAAAAAAAAGTATAGCTGTATTTTATTTATTAATGTAGGTATAAAAAAATTGCATACATTATGGGTAACTAAAACCAACAAGGTATTTAAGAATACACAGAAAACCCCTTGTGGATAAATAAGAAAAATAGCAACTCCAGTAGAAAAGTAGTCAAAGGATGTGGATATATAATTTATGGAAGAGAAATCAAAAGCATTTGAGGAGATACAATTATTAATAATCTAAGAAAGGCACATTACAAAATAAGGTATCACTTTATATCTAATAGGCTAGTTAAATTAGACAACTAGAAAATGCCAAGTGTTGGTGGGGACTTAGGGAGGGGACCCTTTGGGCACTACTACCATGAGGGCAGATGTGTGTGGGCATTCTGTAGAGCACAGCTGGTTCTCTTGGGTCCAATTAAATAGATTCACATTGCATGACTAAGCATTTCTATCCCTTGCTGTGTAGTCCAAAGAAATTCTTACACAGTTCCCCAAGGGGCATATACAAGACTCTTTATTATAGCATTGGTTGTAGTGCCAAGAAGCTGGAGACTACCTGGTTGTCTGTCATCTAGAGATTGAACAGGTAAAGATGGTGGGTGCACACGGTGGTGTATGGAGCAGCAGTTTAGAAACCACAGATTAGCTGTAACCATAGCAACGTGGATGAACCTGTTAAGAAATGGTAATTAGCAAGAAAGGTAAGAAGCCGAGTGAAATGTATAATTCAGGAATATTTATGAAAAAGTTTAAATAGATACATACAAAAGAACACCATTTTGCAAGAACACATACAAACAGAAACATATAGGGATGGTTTTCTTCATTGGAAGGGGACCAGGAGTGGGGTGTATCAGTCAAGGTTCCAGTAGGAAACAGATGGCCCACCCAAATGAAGATAATTCAAGGTAGGAGTATGCACAAAGGTGTGGGAGGGTGTAGCTTCCCTATAAGAAATAGTACAGAAGCCTGGATTTAGTAGAAGTAGAGCTGTTACTTTCAGTCTGAAGGAACTGGAAAAGGGAATAGTCACAGGGATTTGAAGAGAAGAGAGAGTTGTTGAGAGAGCAGCAGTGGCCTTTGTGGCTGGGGGACCCAGATAGAGACTCTGACCTCACTCTCCGCCCTCCCTTGTCCAGCTGGAGTTCTCCACTGGCCCACCCAACAGAAAGCTGAAGGGCAAAGGAGGCCATTGATGCATCCACTCAAACCTCCTTCTTGGTCAGAAAGAAGAGTGAAGAAGTATGTAAGAAGAGTGGGTCTGGAGGGACAGATAGCAGCTGTGAGACTCACGGGCTATGAAGAGAAAGGGATCTAGTTAAGAAAACAAACAAATAAATATAACCATGTGGGAAGGGCAAATAAACAAAATTCCCTACCTAAGAGGAATACAGGGCCAACTGTAAAGGAAATTTAAAATTTTTTAAAAACCATATATCAATATCCTACACTAAATATATTTAGCACAGGTAAACTTGTCTTGTATGCTCACATTTGTGATATTTACTATAAATTCAGTCAGTTAGGAAGAAAATTGAAGCACCAGTGATCTCCAATAATAGTAAAATTTTGGATATGTAACCTGTGAATATGTAAGTTTTTATTAGATTTTTCAAACAGTATATAAATATATATAAATTTCTGGACCAAACTTTTTTTTTTTTTTTTTTTTTTGAGTTGGAGTCTCACTCTGTCGCCCAGACTGGAGTGCAGTGGCTGCTTCCGGCCACCGCAGCCTCGACCTGCTGGGCTCCGGTGATCCTTCCATCTCAGCCTTCCGAGTGGCCGGAATTACAGGCATGCGCTATGACGCCCGGCTGATTTTTTGATTTATTGTAGAGATGAGGTCTCACTGCCCAGGCGGGTCTCGAACCCGCGGGCTCAGGCAATCCACTCACCTCAGCCTCCCAAAGGTGCGGGATTACAGGCTGAGCCACCGAGCCCGGCTGGACCAAACTTTTATAGAATCCTTGTAGACTTGCAGCATTCCCCTGGGACTCTAGAGTTTTAGGGCCAGAGTTTAAAAATTACTTTCTCGAGTGAATGCATACCTCTCTGTGATTATCTAACCCAAGCCATCAATCTCCATAATGTATCCTCTCTTCCAGCTCTGGCCTTTTGATTAATCCAAATTTCTTCTAGTTTCTTTTATTACAGAGTATTAATGTTTAAAATACCATAGTCTATAAGAATGCAATTATGTGGCCTCTGGAAAATTCCACTCCTACCTCCAGTTGAATGATGAATCTTCCAAGAGTAACTTGACCATAGTGTGATCAGAAAGTAGACCTTATTTTCTTCCTACTTTGTATCAAAGTTGTATGTTAAAAGTGGTATTTGTGCACAACACAGAAACTTGCCAGGTGAAGTGCAATGAAGTCCAGGCTTAGAGATCAGGAGTGAATCTCCCCAAAGCCTGATGGCTTCCATTATGAATAGTCCCTCAGATCTGGAAGGAGAGCCCAGGGTCGGTAAGGTCCATGGGTTAAAAAGGCTGGCTTTGTTTAAGGCTAGAGTTTGGCAATAGACCAGTAAATAGTTCAGACAAACCAAACACATTGGCGGTTTCAAGAAGAGAAAAAAATTGAGGCCTGGAAGCCATGTCACACGGATCTCAGGCGGCATAAAGGAGGCTTTGCAAAGGTAAGCCTAAAGCCCTGGACAGGGCTCTTTGAAGGCAAATTTGAGTGAGCTTTAGGCACAGAGACACTGTGAACAGGAGAGCAGCTGCACAGAAGTGCTTGGACTTCTAAGACCAGAAGAACAAGCCAGGGCCCAAATTAGGATGGAAGGCGGGCTTGGGAGAGACTTGACCTTCTGTCCCCCCACCTCCCCAGTTAGAGTGAGTACTGTACTACCTCTTCTGCTGAAACTCAAGGTACTTAAGACATCTGAGTTTAGGAAGGATTTCCCCACTGGGGAGTCTGTCCAGCTCACTTGATTGCTTCATGGCTTCTTTGAGTTTGTTTTCTATGTTCTTTATTTCCTACTTTCATAGGAGAATTACCATTGTGTCTCAGTATGTTTGGGCTGGCATAACAAAATATTATAAGCTGGATTGGCTTAGAAACAACAGAAAAAAAATCTTTTTCCTCACAGTTCTGGAGACTGGGAAGTCTAAGATCAAAGCACTGACAGATTTGGTGTTTGGTGAAGACTCATTTCCTGGTTCAGTGATGGCATCTTCTCACTATGTCTTCACAGGGGGAAAGGGGTAGGTAGCTCTCTGGAGCTGCAAATAAGGACACTAATATAAGGGTAGCACTAATCCCATTCATGGGGCCCCTACCCTCATGGCCTAATCACCTCCCCAAATTCTCATCTCCTAATACGATCACATTGGGGGATAGGATTTCAACATATGAATTTGGGAGGGACACACTTAGATCATAACCCTTTGAAACTTTTGAAATCTGTGGGTCCTTTCACAACAAGATGTGTATAGATGGGGAGACAGAAACTCTCAGAGGTCCTGCTGGTATGATGATGGAAGGCCCAACAGCACAGAAGAGTAAGACCTGGGAATTGAGAGGCCCAGCAGCAAATGGGTAAGGCTGGGCCTGACTGTGGAGGCTGGCAGGAGCCTCACTGTATGCCACTGCTGGTACCCAAAGATAAAGTAGGTTGTGAGAAGGAATTCCAAGGCCAGCCTAGCTGGTCCTGCTTTCTCTGGCCGGGCTCATCACCAACCACAAGCCACTTAAACTGATAGTCTTCAATGAGCCCTGGCTGTGAAATTTTAATGCGTCAGAGGTTCTTAACCTTGTGGAGGAGGTGGAGTTTCTAGAAGTCAAAAGTACTTGTAGAAATCATAGAATATTCAAATATTCACAGTTAATTTCATGTGGGAATAGGCCTGTCTTTATTGTGCCATTAATCTTAGTGTCTGTCACCTAGTATATGCTAAATATTTGTGGAAAGAAGGAAGGCAGGAAGGAAGGAAGGAGAGAGGGAGAGTTGGAGAAAAGGGAGGAAGGAGGTGAGAAAAGGAAATCAATTGAACCAGAAGAAACATTCTCAAGAAGTTATTTTTTAATCATGCCTTAGAGATTTCCTTTATTGGTTTGCTTTTGTGCTTAATCACATGGAATAATCAATGCATACTAGCAAAAAGTCAGTAGCAGGGAGGCAAAATTTTGGAAGGAAACCTTGAAACAGAAAATTCTGAGCTCTCCTGCAAATTAGAAGATCCACTTTTAGCACTTCATTTTTGCCAGTGTTCCATTTTAGTCTAGGTCAAAACTGAGTGTCTTGTGAGAAAAGCTGGAAAACTACTGCTCTTGGTAGATAGCCTGGCAACTTAGTGAGGCCACTGTTCAACAAGTCTACAAATATTTGCTCAGCACCGCTAGAGGTGTGGAGCCGATATCTCCCCTCCAGGAGTAAGTCTAGAGGTGGAAGGTGGCCTACAGTTGTCCCTGAGTAACACACCATCCATTCATTCTTCACCCCTCCTTCTTTTCGTGTTTTCATCCATTCATTTATTCATTCATTCAACAAATACTTAGGTAGTTACAGTCACAGTGCTAAACTCCAGGGATGCAAATAATAATTAACCAGAATGAAGGAGGTGATTCCAAACAGGTGTTCTCAACCTTGGCAGCACATTGGAATCACTTGTGAACATTTACAAGCACTAATGCCTGGATCCCATGCCCAGGCACTCCCATTTAGTCGCTGTGGGCTGAAACCTGGGCATCAGTTTTCAAATGCACCGCAGTTGATTGGCTGTGCATTCTAACATGCAGGTGAGGTTGAGAAGCACTGCTGTAGGAGGATGCTTGAGTTGGTTGGACAGATAAGGGGAGAAAATATAAACCAGGAATAGGCATACACAGGGGCACAAAACCACAGTGCATTCGACCTTCAACCTTGTGTTGAAGGAATAGCAAAGAGTAGACATAGGTGGAAATAAAGTGTTTGGTGGGCACAGGAGAGACAAGCGGGCCTGCTGTAACAGACAAGCACCAGGTGCAATGGGAGAGCCCAGGGAGGGGGGCCCTTGAAGCCAGAAGGATTTGGAAAAAGTGCTTTGAGAAGGTCGAATGTAAGTCCCTCCTTTGAAGGACAGCTAGGTCTTGACAGGTGGAGATTGGATAACGTCTCTCCAGGTGAAAGGGACAGAGTATGAGGGCTAAAGTTGTGACAGGTCTGGAACAGCTAAAGCCCGAAGCTCTGAGGTCAGGAGTGAGTGAGGGAGTGATAGGGAAGGCCTATGTTAGATCACAGGCTCGGGAATTTGAATTTTACCCTTAAGGTGATGGAAAGATTTTAAAAGTTAGTCTCTGGAGGAGGAAACATCAAGATGATATCTGAGATTTAGAACTTGCTGCAGTGTAGAGGAAGGCTGGCAGGTGGGAGAGCCCGAAATGAGGCTAATGGATAATTTCAAGGCAGTAGACTGCGTGTCTCTAACATGGTTAATGGGTGCATTATTTTAGTCTAAATGAGTAAGAGACATTTTCTTACCCTTTAAAACTCAAGCTGATTTAAGTGAGGAGTCATTTCAAAGATCAATTTTGAAATTGTTGGTAGAAAGCAGCTTGTGGGGGTGGAGATGAGGGTGACAGGGTAGAAACAGGATTGGGTATTTGTGAAAAACAAAATCCCTCTGCCTAAAAAAATAGATTGACTAGTAGAGGATGCTTGGTGTAACTTCTGGGCTACCTGTTGCAGGAAGGCAGGGGCTCTGGAACTCACCTGTGCCTCAGGACTGGGCACCAAGGAGACACCCCCTAACAGCTGCCTAATCCCCACAAATATCTCAAAGAAGAAAAGAGAAAGCAGATAACTCCTATTCTCCCCTTACTAGACTGAAAAATTGCAAGAAAGGACAAGGGGAAATGGGTTTGTCCTGCCTCTTGGTCTGCGGGCATTGAGAGCCTGTACCTGCAGTTAGTGAAGCCTTCCTATGTCCTGAGTCATCCTGAGCAAGACAGAGCCCTGTGGTTGGGGAGGGTGTCTGGAATTTAGCTGGTAAGTGCAGGGCCGACATCTAACCAGAGATGCTAGTTGTTAAAATACGGAAATGCTCCCTTAGGAGTTGAAGAATTGCTGCTAAGCCTAAAGGCCCTTGCATAGCCTGGCTGTCTCGGCCCCACCCCCGGGACCTCCTGGGACACCCAACCTCTCCATGGTCCAGCAGTTAGTAGATCAGTGTTCCTGGCACAGCAGGGGTCTCCAGGCTCCTAGTCCAGCACAGTTACCTGCTTGGGTGCCCCCACCTGTCCTGATGATTGTGTGATGTTTTGACACCCTGTGAGTGTGAGCCCAAGTGTCCCTCCTGAGAGCTTCCTTTTTGTCCTCCAGCTCCCAACTGGATAGAGCCAGGGTTCTGATCCCTGTGAAGTCTTCCCCTGGCTCCTTTGCCTGCCCCCACCCCACACCTCCCAGCCCCCATTCCCCATTGCTGACTGGAATCTTGCTTTGAATTTAATGCCCCTTCTCCCCACCCCCAGTACTCAGCTATTACAGTGTTGTCCCAGATCTAAAGCATGGCTTGGCGTGGCTAGCACTGCCTCAGAACATACCATCCTTCACCAAGCCTCTGGCACTCTTGACTTTGGTCTCCTGATCGACCTCCCAACCATGACTCTCCCCATCCAGGCTCCTCCCTTCTGGTTCCTTCTCTGACACCATCAGGTGGTGACTGCTAGAATTCCAGTATGTCCCAGCAGCCAGATACCTCTGAGTGAGGACAAATGCAGTGCCATGTAGGACAATCTTGGGTATCTGTAAGTCCTCTCAGTGGTGAGGAGAGGTCCTACACTCAAGGCAGTAGATGAAAACCCGAGAGGCAGAAGGATTAGGGCCAAGACCTTGGTACTCATGCTACCACTTATGACTTTAGGCAGTTTACTGAACTTATCTGAACCTGTTTCTTTATTTGTAAATTATGCTGTCCCACCAATGCTGAGATGATCACTAAGTAAGAAAATATGTAAAGAACTTGGCAAGTAAAGCTGTTCAATAAGTGGGAGCTTTTATTATTTACTGTATTATATTCCTTTTATCTTCCTGTAGCTGGTAGACCTCTGTTTCCTAGGCTCCATTCAGACCAATTCTTTGGACTGACACGTTGGTCTTTATTTCTCAACTATACCCCACCTCAGGCTGAGGATTTAAAATTCAGATAGCCCTCTCACCCTTTCTTCTTTTGGTCACTTCACATGTCAGACACAATTTCTGGCCCATGCCCATCCTGCTGGTTGTGGCAGACATTGCTAAAGTCTACCCAGTATCATTCTACCTTTCCTACTTATTAACAGAACTCTACTTTTGTTCAGGATAGTAATATACCCAGCTAAAGAACCCACCTTCCCAGACTCACTTGCAAGAGGTTCGGTCAAGTGTTTATCTAGCAAACATTTATGTTACACTTGATATGGACAAGGCATGATTCTAAGCACTTTGCAACTTAGTATACATACTGTTTCTATTAGGTGAGTACTGTTATTCTTATTAGTGAATTAAGTAAGATCCAGAGAGATTAAGTAACTAGCCTGAGAATACACAAGTATTAAATTCTGGTCAGTGTTTTTAATTATGAGACTTGGATGTTTCCAGCCAATACAGATTGGATTTCTGAGAAATTCTGTGCTTTTCTGATATGGTTGTTAACCCCTTATTGCTTCCTTTAGCCTCTTTTTCTAGCCAGGAATGTTGGTGGGAGGCATGAATAGAGCTACTGTGATCATATTTCCTGTCATGGAGCCTGGGACAGCAATGACACCACAAGCTGCTATACCTCCTCCGGTTGGCCTCCCATGGGTTCCTTGTGATAGGGTTAATAACCCCCAGTTTGGTTAAGCTGCCATAGTTGGGTTTCTGCAGCTGAATGGTGAACCCTAATTGATACCCTGGCCCATCTCCCAGAAGAAGGATTGTCACATGGGCTCATTCGGAAGATTTTTCAGGACATAGCCTGCTTCAGGCTCACATCCAATGGCCAGGAGTGGCCTCTCAAGTGACCTGGCTGCAGTGTTGCTCATCCATGCAGTGGGCTCAGAGGTCTCAAGTGTCATAGCCTTTCCCAAGCTCAGTTCAAATCTGCCATCAGTGCCCACAATGCAGGGGCTGATTGAGACCTCTCCGATCTGGCCAGAGAGATTTTGGCTGCATTCTCTTTGTCTCTCTGACTCTGAATATAAGAGAAGGGTTATATGGTATGGGGAGGACCCATTTAAGCAAGATATAGATAACCAGAGAAAAATCAGGAGGATCAGCCATAGACCCCTAGCTAGGAAAATAGAAATGCTTCAAAATTTGTCTCCTAATTACTTGGCAAGATGCCTAGCACATGATATCTGCGCCATACATTTCATTCATTCATTTGTTTAAATTCAGAGGTGGAGAGGGGAGAAAGAGATTCACACACAGACATGGTAGACAAAACACGTAAGACCAAAAAACGAAAGTACAAAATCGCCAGGCTCAGTGGCTCAGCCTGTAATCCCACACTTTGGGAGGCTGGAGTGAGTGGATTGCCTAAGCCCGCGGGTTCGAGACCCGCCTGGTCAACTTGGTGAGACCTCATCTCTACAATAAATCAAAAACTAGCTGGGCGTGGTAACGCGTGCCTGTGGTTCCAGCTACTTGGAAGGCTGAGGCGGAAGGATCGCCGGAGCCCAGCAGGTCGAGGCTGCGGTGGCCGGGAGCAGCCACTGCACTCCAGTCTAGGTGACAGAGTGAGACTCCAACTCAAAAAAAAAAAAAAAATACAAAATCCCTCTCACTCCTGATTCTAGTTCTCTTTCTTTGGCCAGTTTTTAAAATTATCTTTTCAGAAATGACCTATGACTACATGAGTTTAATCAGAGAGACTAGAATAGGCTGTACTGACCAATAACCCAAATAATAGTGACTCAGACGTGACTTGTCATTCATGCCACATGATCATTATCGATTGGCGGGCACTCTGGACCCTAAAATTGCTGGTCACTATGCGAGGGGCAGGAGAGACCTAGAGGATTCCACAACCTGCAAATGACAGGTATCATTTCATCACTTCTGCTCAAAACTCATTGGCCAGAATGAGTCACATGACCCCCTTCAACCACAGTGGGACGGGAAGTCCAGTCCAACCATGTGCTCAGAATGGAGAGACCCAGTGTTGTCTGGGAAATAAACTTGATGACACACACACTGTTTTGCACTTAGTTTTTAAATTTGTTTTGTATTTTGGAAATATGTAAAGTGCTTAAAACAGTGACTGGTTCATAAATGTTTGCTATTATTTTCATTTTACCTATGTTATTGAAAGGGTAAACTGAGGCGAGGGGGGGTCAGTGCTGATGCTGGTGCCATGAGAATAATGCAAGATTGCAAAAAGGAAGAAAGTAGAAAGAAGTAAAGTTTGTTATTCACCTTTCACAGAATGGAAAGGGGGCCGACACTCAGAAGCAACTGTGGCATTGAAGTGTCAAGAACTGGGTATATTTAAGGGGCTTTGGGGCAAGGGGGGTTCGAACCTGGAGGGGTCTGGGCCAGAAGAAATGTCCAGGGCTGTGGGTCTTTGATGTTGATTGTAGCTACATGGTTCTTAGATCTTGATGCCGCCAGACATTAGCATCTCATGCCCTTGGGTGGTGGGCTAGATGGGAGGAGACAAGGGAAGGAGCTTTTCTAGCAAGAGACCTGTCAGACATTTACAATCCACAAACTCCAAAAAGGTGGTCTTAGCAAAAAGGAAGTCTATTATCATTTCTATGGCTCTGTCCTTGTCTTGTATCTGACGGAGATTTGCTGAAGGGTGGGGTAGGCTGCCAGCTTGGCCCGCAGTATAATGTCTGAACACTTCCTAAAATCTGCCTATTGGAAATTTATCTGTGTCTAACCTGTACTAGATTCAAAGGTGTCAGTCAAAGCACAAATGGTTATGCTGAGGCAAAATGTGAACTAAGTTTATTCAAAGTTTCTTGGGGTCCCTCCTTTCAATTATTTCAGATATAACAATATATATTGAATATGATATTATGTTTTACTTATAGAGACTTCTCGTTAAACTGATGTCTCTTGAATGAGAGAATGGAGTTGAAGCCCTATTGATTGTTTTCCTGGTACTGTGGGGTATGTAGAGAACAAAGAAGCTGTAGTTTAGGACCTCAGTAAGTACAGAGACAACAGCACTGCAGACAAAGTCTAGGCTAGCTCAGGGGAGAAAGATGCGGATGTTGGACATCCTGGCAAAATGCCTGTAGTGTACTGGGCCTCAAGACCCCATCGCCAACTCTGCATTTGATGGCCTTCTGGGTCCACGTAATGATAAGCACTACTGGACTGACTTGTATTTTTTGCCTGGGAAAGGACAGAAGCTGGCGAGCTCCCAAAGCCCTGCCTGCCTTTTGGATCAAACTCCTCCAACCATGCAGGACAACCACACAGAGCCCTTTAAAAGGCACTTGTGATGATTTAATTAAATCGGACAGATTTTTTTTTTTTTAAACACTAACTGGAGACCTCAACTTTATTTCCCATCTATTTTTTTTTCCTGCTTCTAAAGGTTAATAGCAGGATTAACTCCTTCCTTCACCCCAGAACTGAATTTGCAATGCGCATCCCAAGAGAATGTCTCTCTCTCTCTCTCTCTCTCTCTCTCTCTCTCTCTCTCTCTCCCTTTGAATGAATCTATTTCATTTACTTTGCCAAAAAGGGAGAAAATATATGCAGGCGGCAATCTGTCATTGTCTGGGTAGAGAGCTTAGAATATCTCTCAGCATCCGTGTGAATCTCCAAAGCTAGACTGCATTCAGGCTGGTATTCGATGGCAAAGTTGCTGCCACTTCAGCCTGGAATGTCCCTTGTCATCAGAATCTGACTGACTTTAGAGATTATACAAGGATTCAGGAACAGAGACGCCTGAACCTGCCAGCATTTGATGGTGGGAAAGGCTTTGGGACAAGCATGGCTCAGAGCTAGTGGGCATATCTGGAGAAGAGGTTAGTGATGATATGACCCAAATGCCAGATGATTTCTAAGTGGGATTCAGCCTGCTACCATTTCCTGACAGCTAGTGGATTGTCACTAACAGTCTCATCTGAATGATGAAGAGGGTGAGTAGGAAATTAGCACTGGTTGAACAATTTAATATAGAATGATCTCCCCTAATCCCCATGTGACTTCTTTTTTTTTTTTTTTAGTTGGAGTCTCACTCTGTCACCCAGACTGGAGTGCAGTGGCCGCTCCCGGCCACCGCAGCCTGGACCTCCTGGGCTCCGGCGATCCTTCCGCCTCAGCTTTCCAAGTAGCTGGAACTACAGGCGCGCGCTACCATGCCTGGCTAATTTTTTTGATTTATTGTAGAGATGAAGTCTCGCCAAGTTGCCCAGGCAGGTCTCGAACCCACGGGCTCAGGCAATCCACTCACCTCAGCTTCCCAAAGCGCGGGATTACAGGCTGAGCCACCGAGCCTGGCTCCCATGTGACTTCTGACCGGTCAGCCTTGTACTACATATGACAACAGTTTTGTTAGAGAATTTGACCACAGTCACATGACTTGTAAGCAGCAGACTCAGAGCTTGAGCCAGGGTGTTTTGACATCTTGTCCAGTGTTTTCTCCACTCTCCCTTAGCCACACTCTCCCCCTCCTGCAAGGCCTCCACCAGACCTGGCACATTTTCATACTGCCCTGTCATCTCTGCTACGGTGCTTTGCAAGATCTGCTCGTCCTGTAAGAACTTTCTGTTTGGCCTACCATCCTCCTCATTGCTGACCCCACCCCTATCCCCAATTTATCCGTCCAGGATCCATTCTCTCAAAAAGTTGTTCTCTAAATTTAGAGATAATCAGGGTTTTAAAGGCCCATATTAGTGCTTGTCACTGAGCAGAAGAGGAGCACTACGCCCCCTAGTGGAAAGGATTAGAACCCCCATGGTGTCGGGGAGTGAGGTGTAGATTGAAGAAATAGGGTAAAAATAATATTGCTTTGCCATTTTTTAGCGTGATAGCCTTTCTACTCTAAAATTCTTCCAAAGAAGGTCATGGGATTTTTATGTTCTTAAAAAAGGGCTTGCATTTGGAAAGACTGAAAAAATGCTGTTATAACCACCATTAAGGTCGGTGTGGCTCCCATTGGGTCCATATTTTTAAAAAGAAGTCTTGGAGACATGCATCAAACCCCTAATAACAACTCTCTAAAACAAGATCTTGGACCCCACTGGGGACAGTCCTTAATCAAAGTGGCTCTTCTCTCCTTTCCAGCGACACCATTCAGTGGACACTTAGGTCTTTGGAGGAGATGTGCCAGCACCCGTGTTCTCACCAACAGCCTGTAAAGGCTTTACAGGGGCAGGAGACCAGTTCTGTCAATGTGGCATGCCCTCTCACCTTTTATCCTCTCTCTTTACAGGGATTTTTAGAGCCAAATGATCCCAATGGTGGCAGGAGGCTGAAAAACTGGTGAAGATCAAGAAAGACTCAGAAAATATTTGGAACAAAACCTATGTGTGTCAGGAGGATACTGAGAAATATGTGTTTCCTTCCATGCCCATTTCCTTAGGACATTGTCCCCATTCCTGTCACTAGCAAGAGACATCTGTTACCTCGAAGAAGGGGCAGCCCAGAAGTCAGAAGACAGAGGCATCAAATTCCTGACTTTTAAATAAAACAAACAAATGAAAAATTGCCATCCATCTCTAAGAGAATAAGATGTGGTATAGTAGCTGCCAAAATATCTTTGGTTTGCAGAAGAAAGAAGAGTAGGAAGTAGAGAGAGACAGGGAGAGATGTGGCGGGGATGGGGGGAGAAAGAGAGAGAGAGAAATAGAGAGACAGATACAGAGAGAGAGGTGATGTAATCCTAAGACATACTTTAAGGAAGGAACAGTGTTACATATTGCGTTTCCCAACAAGAAATGCTGAAGTCCTGACCCTAGTACCTGTGCACATGACCTTATTTAAAAATAGAGTCGTTATAGATATAATCAAGTTAAGATGAGGTCATGATGGGCTAGGGTGAACCCTAATGCAATGATTGGTGTTCCTATAAGAAGAGTAGATTTGGACACAGAGACACAGACAAACACACAGGGGAAAGGCCATATGAAGCCCAAGGCTGAGATTGAAATGATACCTCTGTCAAGGTTAAATGTCAAGGAACCCCAAGAATCGCCACAACCACCAAAAGCTAGAAGACACAAGCCGAGATCCTCCTTGGCATGGGTTCAGAGAGAGCACGGCACTGCTGACACCTTGATTTCAGATTTCTGGGCTCCAGAACTGAATACATTTCTGTTGCTATAGTCACCCCATTTGTGGCAATTTGTAACAGGAGCCCTAGGAAACTAATACAGGGTGGTTCTCTGAAACAACTTAATTCTCAGAGAAATTTAGGAATCCAAGAATAGAGAGAAACCTGGACTGGGGAGGGGAGGGCAACATCTTAGCATCATCACAGCATGGGAGGCATGGGAGTGGTAGACTAGAGTGAGCTGTCAGGGTCAGAGAGGGCCTAAAAATTCACAGAGCGGAGTGGAAAGGGATATACATTTCCTGCATCCCTGAGAAGGGAGTTGACTAAGAGAACAGACACAGACAGGCACCTAGTCACGATGGGTTTTGCATCAGCTGACGTTGGCTGGGATTCTGGGCTGGGAAGCAGAGAGGAATACAGACATATCAGCAGATGCCTGCATGGGCAGACACCACACATAAGGGCTTGAGGGGGCTCATAAATAACACCCCTGTTCATCACCTAAGTTCAGAAATAATTGAGAGATAGATGCAGAAGTTGGGCAGTTATAAATCCAAGTACCATCTTTATAAGGGAGATAGGCGAGATGGGAGGATGCTGCTGAGTTCAGTGGAAACAGTGAGCCTACCAATATGTGCTGTATACCGTGGATCCATGGGCTAATTTATTCACAGAAGCACGGGCCAGCTGTGGCCCTTCTTGGTAGGAACAGAGGGAATTGGGTACTTTCTGCAGACAGATCTCAAAGAGAGGGAGACACTAAGAGAGGCAAGCCTAGCTCCTTCTCGTGGAGGCAAGAGGAAAAGGACCTAGAGTACACTCTACAAATATTTCTCCACCTAGAATCAAGGACTGGGGGATGTGAGCTCTTTCCTTTCACCTACCTAGGATTAATGACGCTGGGTGAGGTTCCCTGAATGATGATGTTACTCATCAGAAAGGGGAGGGGGTTAGGGAAATTCTGAACTGAAATGCTAAGATTGTCAAGAATTGACTATACATTTCTGCATTCAAGCAGAATGGGGCTTCAGATAGAATTAAAGTTGAGTTCAGTAAAACATTGCTTGCAAACTTGAGTTTTATAAACCAGATTTAGACTTGCTGCATATGCAAGCAGAGCTATACAGAGGATATTGGGAGGATAGCGAACCCCAAACCTGACCTTCCAGAGTCACTAGACACTTGGCCCTTGAGGGAATGACTGAAGACCATGGGCGACAGTCATTCTGTAGTTCCCGGAACCCTCCTAGCCCGGTGTCTTCCTTTTCCTGAGTGCTCCAGCGGAGACCCTGACATGCTCCATGGGAAGCTGAGTAGTTGTCCTCAGGTTCTTAGCAATACTGGAGGAAGTTTTCAGGTTGTGAAAGCACGCTGCTCACCGATGTTAATGGCAGCTCAGAGGAGTGGGAATTCCCAAATGCTTCACCTCGAATTTCTAGATAATGCCAAGAGGTCAGGGCAGGAGATGAGATTTACCTAGGTTAGTGGTTGCCGAGAGGCCAAGCTGAGGTTAAATTCAGGTCCCTGCATGTCCAGGAGGGCCAGGGTGCCTTTAGACTGGAAACTTCTCGAGAGCAGGGCTGCTCTGCATTTGTCCTTTCACAACCCTCACACCCCCTGCTCGCCTCAGTGCCAGCAGAGGCAGAGGCAGACTAGTAAATAGCATTGATGCACCCAGAAGGCTCTCTTTCCAGAAGCAGGTTGCAAGCAGGTTCTTACAGTAGGGGCCTCAGTGGGAAATCATAAATTTCATGTCCACCTGTATTTCTGACTCCATTGGGAGCTTTGATTCTGCCATTCTTCAGTCTCTCCCCTGGGTACAAAGCTCTTTGTCCCCACCACCCTGCTCCACATGAGCGCATAGACTATTAGGATGCATCTGCCACTTGTGCTGGCAGTCCCCCTGCACCGGGGCACACCTCGTGGTGTGTGATGTTACTGCTGACCCAGAAAGGGAAATAATCTTTTTAGCTTCTCCACGCCAGACAGAGCATATGGTGCAAGAGTTAGGCAAGGGCTATAATCTTTGCAAAGTGACAATTTTTTCCTCCCAGAAAGGCACAAAAGAGCCTAATGAAGTGTTTTGTGTTTCCTGGCCCTTGGAATAAACTCTGGCTTCCGTGTGGCATTTATTTGGCTTACACCAGGGGCCTGATTAAACACACAATTTGTTTATGCCCTGATACACTTTAACTAATTGATGGAGGGTCTGCTTGGTGCTAGATCTTTTTGGGGCCAAGGAACAGAGTGAGTCCTGGTCACGATTTCCTCTTCATGCAGGGGAAACCTTTTGCATGAATCCAAGACCACCTCTTCATCATCCCCTTCTCCACCCCTCCCTTCACAGAGCAGAATGTGGGGGTCACTCTCCTACCAGAAAGTAGAGAGAAAAAGCTGGTCAGAGCCTGTGTCATTTGGGGATTCCCAGTTGGGGGCTCTGGCAGCTGCATCTATTATCAGCCCCCAAAAAGGAAAAAAAAAAAGATTTGTGCCACTCTGACGAAAAATATACTTATTTCTGTAGATGGCCTTTCTCAAACCGAGCTGAGGGATCAAACCCTGAAAGCAAGATGTGTCAGACCAACGGATTTTGTCCAAAAACATTTCCACTGGTTTCTGGTTGATAGCATTTACCCAAGGGAATAAGAGGAACAAATATTTTAAAAACTTATTTCTAGATTTTAAAATATTGGATAGCATTTTTATGACTACATAGATAAAAATTATATGTTCAAAATGTCATGGTCTGTTTTTGTTCCTTAGTTATGCATTTGTGAGCGATTTCCATATTTACCAGTCTTGATAACTACCTTTTAAAAGTTGATTGTTGGATTATGAGGCAGTCTCCACTTTTTCATGAGAATAAATAAAATGATTAAACACAGCTTTGTGCATAAAGTTCTTCTTTTCTGGATTTGCCTTTAAAATTTGTGTCTGTGAACTGTTTGATATGTAGAAGTACTATATTTTAGTTTGTCAAATCTACCAAACTATTCTCTCATAAGTTCTCCTCTGGGTGTCTGTCAGCGCTGCTCCAAGGATTTCAAAACCACTTATGGCACAGAGGCCAATGGATGCCCTGACTTACCTTGTTTTAATTTACCTGGTGATTGGTTGCTAAAGCCATCTTTAAAACAGTATGTTTGCTGGCAGAAGTTCCCATAAGGTCTGGAATATGTTTGTTTCTTATTTTGACTTTCAGATATTTTTGTGAGTTATCCCCTGTTCTATCCGGAAATGAGTCGTTGAAGGTTTCTCATCCATCTGTCTACTCTTTTGGCTCTGGTGAGAGCCTGCTCACTTTTGGATGTCTCTCTGCTTGTGTTCCATCACTCTTTGCCATCTCTTTCCCTACTTCACACGTTCTTTTTGCCTTTAAGGGATGCTGTCCTTCTTCAACTCTTTTGATGCATTCACTCTCCAGGGTGCTTTTTCTAGCAGGAGATTTTAAGGGGCACCTAGCCAGGAGAATGTCTTTATTGCGACACGTGTTGGGGACATGGATGCAGGAATTAAATAGGTGCCAAGCCAATTGCTGGGATCTTGCTCTCTCAACCCCCAGCTCAGGTAACTGCCATGATTTGTTTCCTGTGTGAAACACTCTGCAAAGTTGCATCTCAGAGGGCTGGGCATGTCTGACGTGGTCCTTGTCCTACGTACAATCCTCCAGATCCCCACTGACTGAGGGATATAGTCCAAAGCCTTCCTGTTTTTGACCCTTCACACTGGACCCTAGCTGCACTGCTAAGGCCTGTCTTGTGCTTCTTCAACCCCAGCCCATCCTAGCCCCTGCAGTTGCGGTGCGTGGCCAGTTCTCACGTTTGCTGAATGGGACAGCTGGGCAGACACCCGCAACCACACTCCAAGGAGGATTCTGCTCCTGAGATTTCAGTGAGGGATTCAGGTCCTAGCAACCAAAACCTTAGAGCATTCCTAAAATGATACAATGGCAACATACTCCATTTTAAAAAATGAAAACCCATACATTCGTATTGTTTATGGACTGCTGAAAATCCAAAAGATTCTTTCTTAGATCAAATTGCTTGATTAAGAAAAATCCTAATTTTTTTTTAAAAAAGCCTTCATTTCCCCAGTCCTGTGAACCTGTGCTCCTGCTGGTCTCTGAACTGTCCTTCCCCTTCCCATGGAAGCCTAACTTGTGTCTGGGATGGCACATCTCATGGTATACTTAATTATTTAGAATTTTTTTCCCTCTACTAGATCATCATATTTAAAAGGGCACAGTTCCTGCCTCCTATGACCTACAGCACCAGTGCTAGCCCAAGGCTTGGTCTAGTGTAGGTAATCAGAAAACATTTGTTGAGTGAATACTAAACTCACAGAAAGGAAGAAGGAAGATTCCACAGAGGATAAACACATGATTGATATGATACAATAGGGACTAATCTTCTAGGAGGTATATGTAGGTTTATGGTGCCTTAACAGACTTTTTTTTTTAAAGCATACTTTGCATATACTTCTAAAATTCTAAAGGGAGGAGCCAGTATTTGCTCTGACACATATAGTGCCTTGAAGTGGGATTAAGGAAGACAAGATGGCAGGTGGTTAGCAGATCCTTTCAAATTTTTTTCTCATCATCAGTGCCTAATATGACACCACTGGAATTTAAGCTCTTCCCACATTTGACCTTCCAGTGTACGAATGGTTATCATACCTTGGGACACTCAGTGTGGTAACCAGAGACTCTGTAAGAATCACTCAAAATAGTCACAGATACTTGCACAGTGCCTACATATGCACGATTTTATCCTCACATCAGCTATGGAAAGTGGGAAGGGCATGTTTTGTTATTATTTTCATCTCTGTTTTATGAATGTAGAAACATGCTTGGAGATATTAAACAGCTTGCTGAAAGACATACAGCAAAGAGACACAAAGTCAAGATCTGAACTTGAATTTCTTGGATTTGCAATCTGTGGTGGTGAAGAGATAGTAAGAAGAAATAAGAATCTTTATTCAAATGACTAGCTTTGTATTCATTGTTAACTGTGCTTGATTCTTTGGCCAACAGACATTTGTAATACAATCAATTTTTCTTTCTCTTGTAGTGGTCAAGAAAATTTCATTTCATACATCATTGACAAGGCAATGTAAGTCATTAAAAAGACTGAAAAGTTATTCTGAGATGTAGGAAGAAAGTTATTAATGCTGAATTTTATATCTTTTGTTTTCTGAAAAATTTAAAGGAACAAAGAGGATTATAATGGTTGAATAGCCTTTTCCAAAAAGATATGTCCAAGTCATAACACCTAGTACCTAAGAATGTGACCTTATTCAGAAATATGGTCTTTGCAGATATAATTAAGGATCTTGAGATAAGATCATCTTGGATTTAGGCTATGTCTTAAATCCAGTGACTGGTGTCCTTATGAGAGAAAGGAGAGAGATTTGAGACATATAGAGACCCGGGGAAAGGCCACGTGAAGACAGAGGCAGAGATTGGAGTGGCGCTGCCACCTGGAGCCACCAGAAGTTGGAAGCAGAAAGAAGATTCTCCTCAGAGCCTTCAGAGGGAGTGCAGCTCTGTTATCATTCAATTTCAGTCTTTTGTCCTCCAGAACTGTGAAAGAATAAAGTTCTGTTTTTTTAAGCCACCAAATTGGTGGCAATTCATTACAGTATCCCTAAGAAATGAACACAGATTTTAGTACCAGGAAGTGGAGAGCTGCTGTCACAAATACCTAAAAATGTGGCAGTGGTTTTGGAATCCGATAGTAGGCAGAGTATGAAAGAATGTCAACAAGCATAATGGAAAAGTTCTAGATATTTTCGAATATGCTTTTTCCTGGGCTTGCTTTTGGGAGTGGCTGAGCCCCTCAAGGAGTTCTCACTGGCGCCTTCAGTGGGTAAGACAATTTCCACCTCAGCAAATTCACTCTGCTCATGGGAGGCCAGCCTGTGCCCTCGTGCCTTGTGTTTAGTGCCCTCCTGAATCACAAGACCCTCACAAGGTGCCTGTTGAGTGACAGACTCGTGGAGCCTGAGATGGTACTTACAAGAAAGCAGAGCACAGGGTGCTCTACTGTGGCAGCCACCCGTGGATGCTGACACTCAGACCAGAGGCAGAATGGAAATAAGGACAGCCGTGGTGGGTGGGGACCCGCTCTTCAGGTGAAGAATGTCGGAAAGCCTTGGCTCACCCATCACATGCAGAGTTGTGCATCCTCCCTTCAGAGATGAGGCACCATATTTGAGGGAGAGGACCAGCATGGTGGCTTGGAGTCAGGCAGAGGTGGGCATGAACTCTGGCTTCACTGCCTCCCGACTCCATGATCATGACCATGGGCAAGTCATTGAAACTTCTTGAACTTCATTGTTACCATCTGCAAATGAGGATGGTCACAGGCCCTTATGAAGTTATCATGAGGATTAAATGAGATGCCAGAGGGAATAACATGGTACCTTGCCTAACCCAGTGCCTGGCACTTAGTGGGCACTTAGTGGTTAGTTCCCTTTTTTCACTTTGAATGGAAGCTAAGTTAAGTTCCATTTGACAATTGTCAATTGACTTCCTACTCTGTGCTGCACATGTACAGTTGCTGGGAAAACAAAGGCAAATCAATGAAATTGTCCTTGTCCTCAGGAAGGTCACAATCTAGGTAGGGTAATAGACATGTAAAGGTAATTACAGCAACCACAGAAAGGCGACAGTTATTGCTTTACAGGACAAAGTTTATGGTACACGTATTACAGTCTAAAGAGATTCTCCAGACAGGTATACTTTGTTTCCTCTCTCTAGGGGTGAATTTTACCAATAGGTGTCATTTGAGAGATGAAAAGGACCCTTCCCGGTAGACCAGGGCAAAGGAATGAAGTCTGAATTCATGTATCAGGGGAAAGGCCTTATTAATGGAAAAATTTACCATTTTCTTTAAGCCACCTTCAAGGCACCTGAAAACTTCCTAGTTGGAATCACTGGGGAATTGGTATCTAATTGTCCAGGAGGGACACAGCCGCATCAACTTCTTGACTTGATTAATCCAATACTACCACCCAAGGCTACTTAACAGTACAAATGACTAATTTCTCTAAGACTTGGCTCTGTCACCTAGAAAATAGGGTAATGACATTACTCGGAGATTAAACGGGATAATGTATACTATGGGCCCAGCAGAGAGCACACGTAAGTGTTCTTGTATAGGTTATCCATGAATTCTGGAAAGGTTGCTGGGAGGAGGCAAATGCCCCCACATCCAAATGCCCTCTTTGTTCTCTAACCAGGTTTACTATGAGTGATAAGAATTGGCTCCAGCTTTGATTTCAAAGAACTTATTAATGGAAAAATCTGCCCTGGCTGCCAAATACAAGGCCTTCAGGGATTGAGGGTCCTTTCTCCTTCTTCCTAAAGGCCAAATGTAAGCCTTGGCAGCCCTTAGCTGGAGTCCGTCATGGTAAAGAAGCTCTCTGAAGTCCATTGCTAACAGGATTGGGAAGAAAGATCTCAGTGCCTCCCAGGCAGCCTGAAGCTTGTGTGGATGAGGCAGTGGGTGGCTGTGTAAGCCCTTTGAGTGGATTAGATGTGACACCAGACCTGTGTGTATGTCAGTTTAATCACTGTTTTTATTATAACAATGCTAATGGAAAATTTAAAGACTAAAATACATCGCTTCTAATCCCATGACTCTTTGAAATTGATTTCATTTTATAAACTGCTTTTCTGCCCTTGTCTATTTGCATATATGTATGCAAACACATACATAAATCTGCATATCTATGCACACAATTTTACTTTTAGTTGATCTACAAAATGCATTTTGGTTTTGAAGATTAATATTAGAATGTAGACCTCTATCTAATGTTACATAGTTTTCATAATTGTCATTTTAATAAGCACAAGTTATTCCTTCAAGGTGCTATATTATACCTGGCTTAGCTACTTTTGTCACTTTGAAAAATTTAGGGCATTTTCATTTTTTTTAAGTTATAAGCAAAACTTCAGTAAATATATATGTGCATATAACTTCTTTTAGGAGCTATTACTTTAGGGGAAATTCCCAGGGGTGAGATTTCTGGGACTCAGTAATGTATAAAAACACTGGTTTTGAAATCAGGCAGAAGTAAATTCAAATTTTCTTCTACTCTTTTTTAATTATCTTAAAGATGTGGTGTACAATTCAGGATTAGGTACATAAGTGGTCATCGTACAGGAACTAATGGGCCTCCCATTAGGCTTCACTACACCTGGTTTAGAATCAGGTATTGATGTTATATGCCTTCCCTCCCCCAGCAGTATCCCACTGCTGCCAATTCCTTTCTTGTAGTATTATGATAAATGTTCAGGGTCCAGTTATGAGTGAAAACATGGTACTCTGTTCTTGGTTGCTGTAATACATCACTGAATGTGATAGACGCTAAATCCATTCAAGTTGCTGCCAAGTCCATAATTTCGTCCTTCTCTATGGCTGTGTAATATCCCATTGTGTATATGTACCATATTTTTTTATCCAGTCCACTTTCGATGGGCAGCACAGTTGGGTCCATGTTTTTGCTATTGTGAATAGTGCAGCAATAAACATGCATGCACAGGTATCTTTTTTGCAGAATGCTTTGAGTTTCTCTGGGTATATTCTCAGAAGGGGGATTGCTGGTTGTGTGGAAGAATGAGATTTAGATCTTTTCGAAATCACCACACTGTGTTCCACAGAAGTTGTACTAATTTACACTTCCACCAACAGTGTAGAAGTGTTCTATTTTTTCCTCATCCTCTCTAGCATCTGTTATTTTTTGAGTTATTAATGCTGACCATCCTGACTGGAGTTAGGTGGCATCTCAGTGTGATTTTGACTTGCATTTCTTTGATTACTAGTGAGGCTGAGCATTTTTTTCATCTATCTGTTGGCTGCTCATATGTCTTCTTCTGAGAAGTGTCTATTCTTATCTTTTGCCCACTTTGTAATGGGGCTGTTTGTTTTTTTCCTTTCGGCACATTTGAGTTCCTTGTAGATCCTGGATGTTAGACCTTTGTCAGATAACCAGTTGGCAAATATTTTTTCCCTGTTTGTGGATTGTATCTCCACTCTCCTGATGGTTTCTTTTGCTTTGCAGAAACTTTTCAGTATGATGAGGTCCCACTTGTCTATCTTACCGCTTATGGCATGGACTTTTGGGTTTATGATAAGGAACTGGTTGCCCATTCCAATTTCTGTAAGGATGTCTCCTACATTTTCTAAAATTCTTATAGTTTAAGGTTTTACGTTTAAGTCTTTGATCCATTTAGAGTTGATTTTTTAGCAAGATGGCAGCCGCTGAGGAGGACTGTGGTGGCGGGGTTGACGCAGACCGGGAACTGGAGGAGCTCCTGGAAAGTGCTCTTGATGATTTCGATAAAGCCAAATCCTCTTCAGCACCCCCTCCTACCACCACAGCCCCTGATGCTTTGGGGCCCCAGAAGAGATTGCCAGGAGACACTGCCAAATATGCCCTCTTGGCTTCCCAAGAGAAGTTTATCCAGGAACTATTTGACAAGTGAACCGGCTTCCCAAGCTGCCGCGGAGTTCTAGAAGGCAATGAAGGAGTTGGCTGAGGAAGAACCCCACCTGGAGCAGTTCCAAAAGCTCTCAGAGGCTGCTGGGAGAGTGGGCAGTGACACAATCTCCCAACAAGAATTCACTTCTTGGGCTCGGTGGCTCAGCCTGTAATCCCGCGCTTTTGGAAGGCTGAGGTGAGTGGATTGCCTGAGCCTGCAGGTTCGAGACCCACCTGGGCAACTTGGCGAGCCCTCATCTCTACAATAAATAAAAAAATCAGCCAGGCATGGTAGCGCGCGCCTGTAATTCCGGCTACTCGGAAGGCTGGGGCGGAAGGATCGCCGGAGCCCGGCAGGTCGAGGCTGCGGTGACCGGGAGCGGCCACTGCACTCCAGTCTGGGCGACGGAGTGAAACTCCAACTCAAAAAAAAAAAAGAATTCACTTCTTGCCTAAAGGAGACACTAAGTGGACTAGCCAAAAATGTCACTGACCTTCAGAACTCAGGCATGTCAGAAGAGGAACTGACCAAGGCCATGGAGGGTCTGGGCATGGACGAAGGGGATGGGGAAGGGAACATCCTACCCATCATGCAGAGTATCATGCAGAACCTGCTGTCCAAGAATGTGCTGTATCCGTCACTGAAAGAGATCACAGAAAAGTATCCAGAATGGTTGCAGAGTCACCGGGAATCTCTGCCTCCAGAGCAGTTTGAAAAATACCAGGAACAGCACAGTGTCATGGGCAAAATATGTGAGCAATTTGAGGCAGAGACTCCTACAGACAGTGAAGCCACTCAAAAACTCGTTTTGAGATGGTGCTTGATCTTATGCAGCAGCTACAGGATTTGGGTCATCCTCCAAAAGAACTGGCTGGGGAGATGCCTCATGGCCTCAACTTTGACCTGGATGCCCTCAATCTTTCGGGCCCACCAGGTGCTAATGGTGAACAGTGTCTGATCATGTGAAACACGACTCATTTTCTTCCCTGAGTCCCATCCATGGGGAACATCTGGAGTCAGCAGAACCATTAGGAGCTGAGGCAGGAGTGTTGTCTGCGGGAGAAGTCTGCCCGCTGCCCTCTGTCATCTCATTCAAGATTGTGCCATACCAGCTGAGGCATTTTCTCTGATTCCTAGGAATAGGGTCTGTTTCCCAGGCCTTTTCTGTGAGCCCTATTCCATTGTGGTTTCTGCCACGATCAAAGGTTGAATGAAGGAAGGTCTCTCTTTTTTGGGGGCACATATCTTCTTTCCTTTCCTGCAGTATTGTTATTATATGTGGCCACATGGATGTTCACCTTTATGCTCCGGGTCTTTGTGCCTTGTCTCTACTCCCTCTCTTGTACCTGGGGAGCAGGGGCAGAGTCCTGGGACTCTGTATTTCTATAGTCCTCTCTTTAGGACCTTTGGGAATGGAGAGAAACAACCTGGACTGGGGCTACAGGTCTGTTACCATACTCACCTTCAGACAGACCATTCTCAATTACCTAAAGAGAAAGGACTTTTAGAGTTGATTTTTGTGTACAGTGATAGATAGGAGTCCTGTTTCATTCCGGACTCTACTCTTTACTAGGAGTATTCCTCTAGCTGTGCCACTTAATCTCCGTCACTTCATCTGATAGTGCATATCAGTCAGACATTGCTGTTTAACAAACAAGCACAAAATGTAAGTGGCATGAAACAATAGCCATTTTGGGGGGTTATTCATCTGTGGGTTGACTGGAGTTCAACTGATCTAGGGTGGCTTTCATTTAGTGGTACTGTTTCTCACTGCCGGTCTGTGGCTGTGATTCCTCTATGCCATTTGCCTCTCATCCTGTTTCTAGTCTTAGGCAGGTTCTTCCCTCATACTGACACATACACAAGAAAACGAGGCCAAATGAACATTTTTCACGTCTGGTCACTTCACATTCGCTAACTTTTCATCAGCCAAAGCAAGTCATGAGACCAAACAACAAGTGATGGGGCAGGGAAATCAGTTCTGATTATTTAGTGGAAAGAACTTCAAAGTCGCAAGTTAAAGAGAGGGGATACAGAGAAGAGTGAAGAATTAGGGAACATTAATGTGATCTACCAGAGTGGGTACCTGCAGAGTTGTTATGAAGACGAAATGATAGAAAGTATTCAATAGTCAATAAATGTTAACCTTTAGGTTAAGCTTCATTTCTATTTTTATTTCTCCATTTTGCTCCTAAGCTTCTAACAGGTTTCAGCACATAATAGATATTTGGCAATATTCTTGTTGCATGAAGTTTGCTATTATTATTTATCCCAAGGATAACATAAAGGACCCCAAACATACTCCCTACCCCCTATTGTAGGTGATTACACCCCACCTTTCTGTATTCCTCCACAACTTTATCCAAAACTCCACTGACATTCATCACATTCTATCATATTTAATGGTTTTAACATCTACCTTTTCTACTAAATGATAAACTGCAGGAGAGCAGGGGCTGTTACTTACTCACCTCTGCTATCCCAGTGCCTAGTACAACACCATGTTCCTAATTGTTAGAATGAAGAAATAAATCAGCACTCTCAACATTTTATGGCTTCCTTTTCTTTCCTTATCTTGGTCATGTTTTCCTCTACCTTGAGCATGTAGGTCAAACCTATAAAAGATATCTTAATGTTCCTGTCTCTTATTTCTACCACCTCTATGGTTTCTGAGTCTTTTTTATTAGCTGATTTTTCTTATGGTTATAGGTCATATTTTTGCATGTCTGGTAAGTTGTAATTGAATATTGTGATTTTTATGCCATTGGTTGCTGGATTTTGTTTTATTCCTCTTAATAGTATTGGATTTTGTTTTGGCATGCAGTTAAATCCTTTGGAATCCATTGATCCTCTTGAGACTTGTTTTTAAGTTTTGTTAGGGCTGGTCCAGAGCAGGCTTTGTTCTAGGGCTAATTTGGCCCCACTATTCAATCAATGTGCTTCTGGGGACTTTACTGATTATCACGTGTATTAAGAGCCTGTTCTTCACTGGCTGTGGGAACACAAACTATACCGAGCCCTGTGTGAACCCTAGAAATTGTTCTATGTACTCCTTTTTGGTAGTTATTTCTCCAATTTTGGGTGGTTTCCTCTCAGCACAAATAGGTCAGTATTTAGGCATACTCAGGACTCATCTGTGTAGCTTCATCCTGTTTCCCCATAAATTCCAGTAGCCCTGGCCTCACTGGATCCTCTACTCTGTCTCTTCAACTCAGGGAGACCGACCACTTGGCCCTACTTGGGATTCCCCTCCCTATGCCACGGCCTAGAAAATGCTTCCAGCAATAAGCTAGGACAACTGTAGGCCTCACCTCAATTGTTTCTTTCTCTCAGTGATGACAGTTCTTAGTTGCCTGTTGTCCGCTGTCCCATGAATGTTGCTTGATATATATGTTCCGTTTTCTGGTTGTGTGAGGAAGATACATTTACTCCTGGTTGTTACACACTGGCAGGAATTGGGTATAGCTTTTGCTGTTGCTCTGTGTATGGGTGTTTTTAGCCTCTAAGAGAGCTGTGCCTCACCTTGTCAGGTCCTTGATGCTACCAGTTTGTATCCCTCTGACACTCTAGTCCAGGGTTTCTCAAGTTTGACACTACTCCAATTTTGGACTGAAAAATTCTGTGTTGTGAGGGGTTGTCCTGTGAATTGTAGAATGTTTAGCAACATCCATGACTTCTACTCGTTAGATGCCAAGCAAAATGTTCCCAGACATGGCAATTAACATGTCCCAGACATTGCCAAATGTCTCCTGGGGGCCAAAAATCACCCCCACTTAAGAGCCATTGGTCTAGGCTATCCAGTTGCTGGCAAAGCCCTCACTTGCATCTTCCATGTAGTAGAGGCCGTTCTATTCTCTGGAATCACATAAAGAAACGTGTTTTTCCAGCCAAGGTTTTACCTCACTGGGAAGATGTCTCATTGGTCAACACAGCCAGTTATTTTACAATGACTTTCAATGACTTTTGTTCTGATGACTTCGAACATAGGAGGAAGATTGAACCTGAAGAGTGAGATCATCATTTACACATCAGTGTGAAATGAAGGGAAAATGTTGGAAAGGGTTCATTTTCTCAGTGGGAATATCATCTGCTGGGCGCTTCATAACGGAAGTATCAATAAGTATGATGGAGATGGCATTTGAGTGCTTTCTACATGTTTTGTAACAAGAACAAACAATTATTGAGTACCAGTCCCTGTAATTTGTATCTGGAAAATATACCATTAGTGCTAGGAAAAAAGATTTATCTGAGTATTATGGAGACCAGTTCTCTCTTAAAATGAATCGATAGATATAACCATTGCTATAAACATGAGTGCAAACAGGAATATTGCCACCAGTTAACAAAACTTGAGGAACATCAAAAGCTATTGATTATTGAGTAGACACTGAAATGTTTCTTTTAATGAGTGACTTCATGTATGTTCTACATCTTTAATCTGTTAGAGTGCTAATTTTTCTTTGCATTTGAAAAACTACACAATTAATCTATTTTTATCGAAAATATTTTAGAGAGTCCAAATGAACAAATAAAAGTACCATAAAACAACCACTAATGATATGCCTTGGTATACGTCCTTACAGATAGCCTCTTATCTCTCTCCTTCTCTAGACTCTTATCTGTATATATCCTCGTCTATCTTTTTTTAAACAAATTGAGATTGTGCTGTTATAAGTTCTTGTAATTGGTTTTTAAATACATAACACTATATCATAAACACCTTGTTACATCAGTGAACATAGAACTGCCATGTAATCTTTAAAATGGGTGCATAGAATTTCATTGAATGAATGGACCATACTTTAGTTAATTAATCTGCTATTGATGTTATGCATGTTCTGAATTTTCTCTCTATAGGCAAGACAGTGATGGACATCTATTTTTATACATCCCCATGTACTTTTTAAATTATTCTTTAGGAAGCTGAAGTCTGATCTCTCTGTTTATTTTCAGAGTAAGGTCCATTTAGAAGGCATACTTCTTTTAAAATAGGTTCTGAATTAGCGTCATATAAAACTATCTTACTTAGTGAGGGTCAGAAGGGAAGTTTGTGGAAGTGGCCCAAGTGCCAGAAATCAGGGGAAACTTCTTTTGTCTCAGATGGCAACTAGGATATATTTTTTCTTTAAAAATTCTGTATTCTTGCTGGGCATGGTGGCTCATGCCTATAATCCCAGCACTTTGGGAGGCTGAGGTGAGAAGATTGCCTGAGCGCATGGGTCAAGACCAACCTGGGCAACAGAGTGAGACTCCAACACACACACACACACACACACACACACACACACACACACACACACACACAAATTCTGTATTCCAAATGGTCTTCAAATTTGTCCTTCATTTCTTTGTAAGACAAGTAATACATGAGAATTTCTAAAAATAGAAAAAAGAAAAGATGGCATTCATTGTATTAATTTTCTCTTGATTCATAACAAATGACTTCAAACATAACTTAAAACAATACAAGTTTATGATCTCACAGTTTCTGAGGGTCAGGAGTATAGGCACATTTCAGTTAAATTCTCTGACCCGCCGGGCTGGTGACTCAGCCTGTAATCCTGTGCCTTTGGGAGGCTGAGGTGAGTGGAATGCCTGAGCCCACGGGTTTGAGACCCGCCTGGGCAGCGAGACCTCATCTCTACAATAAATCAAAAAATCAGCCGGGCGTGGTAGCGCATGCCTGTAATTATGGCTACTTGGAAGACTGAGGCGGAAGGATTGCCAGAGCCCAGCAGGTCGAGGCTGCGGTGGCCGGAGTGGCCACTGTACTCCAGTCTGGGCGATAGAGTGAGACTCCAACTCAAAAAAAAAAAAATCTTCTGACCCATAATGTTCCATGCTTTCTTTCAGGTTAGTAGGAATGCTCTGAAGCTTTCATCACCCATCTCTAGACCTCTTTTAAGAACTCAGAGGATTAGGTTCAATCTGCCCAAAGTAATCTTCCTTTTGGTTAACTCAGCTGATTAGGGGTCTTAATTACATTCACAAAAATTCCTTTTGCCACATAATATAACATAAGCACAGGAGCAATAACCCACCATGTTTACAAGTCCTGCCCACACTCAAGGGAAGGATATTTTATATGGCATGCAAACCAGGAGGTGGAAATCTTAGGGGTCACCTTAGAAGTCTATCTACCATATCTATAATTCTAATCTTCTAATAAAACCACTCATGATATTTTGGTTATGTTCCAGATTTTTGTCACCTCTAGGTTTTGTTGCATTTTTAAAAAATAGTTGTATTCATCATGTTCAATACCATTGAATCTTTTATTCTCATAATAATGTCAATACAAAATTTTGATAAGCATTATTTAAACATTTTGGTTGATATTGTTATTGACTAATATTTGTGCCTCCAAGATTCAAAAGTTGAAGTCCTAGCTTCCAGTGTGATGGTATTAGGAGTGGGGCCTTTGGGAGAGGTAAGAAGGTTTAGATGAGGTCATGAGGATGGCACCACCTTAATTGGATTAGTGTACTTATAAGAAGGAGAAGAGACACAAGAGTTTCCTCTGTCCACTATATGAAGATATAGCAGGAAGGTGGTTGTCTGCAAGCCAGAAAGAGTCTCTCACCAAGAACTAAATCTGTTGGTGCCTTGATGTTGGACTTCCCAGCCTCCAGAATGATAAGAAATAAATGTCTATTGTTTCAGCCACTCAGTTTATGGTATTTTATTATAGCAGCCCAAGCTGACTAAGACAATATTATGAATGGAATTTTTCCTCCATTGTCTTTTCTAATTTACTTATTACTGCTGCCTTGGTTTTAGGTTTTCCACTTGATTCTTTTGTCATTGATTCCTTATCATGGGTGTCAAGGAACGCAGGATGGTGGATTTCTATTCTTTTTCCTATTCTTCTTAATAAAGGAGAGCAGAAGTACTAGAATAGATAAAGCATGGCTTCTCTGAGATAGACTTTCTTTCACTAATGAAATATTTATGATGACATGTTGCCTAGCAATGGTCACCAGATCTGTCTGCATATGCAAAAGGGAAACTCAAGGGGGCATTTCCCTTAGAGACACAGCAAAGAGAAAAATCAGCTTAATGAACACAGCCTCTGCTTCCTTGATGAAATTCCTCCTAGTTTCAGGCAAAGAAAATGTTTACTGGTGAAATGGTCGCTTGGCTAGAATAATTTAACAGCTGGGTGAGAGTAGAGCAGGAGGAAGGCTCTAAAGAGATAAAAGCAGACAGATTGTCAAGAAGCACTTATCTATCACGTAGCAAAATGTTTTATTTTTTGTCATTGTCCACTGATGTGTATCCTGACAACACTGTCCTTGTTCCCATCCTCATGCCTGATTGTGGCTGTCAAGCTGTTGGGCTCATTAAAAGTAAACCAGGATTCCTGGGTCAAGGTTCCTGAATGCAGGACCTATTTTTTCAGGTGTGTTGGCTTCCGGGTATTAATTAGAAGACTTCACAAAGAAAGAAACCTAAAATGTATTATGTTTGAATATAATTTTTTTATGAGGAGAGTGTTCAAAGAGTATATATGTTTTCTCAGAAGTCACTTTTCTCTTCCCAGGGTTATCATAAACCACAGAATGCTGGGACTAGAGGGAACCTTTGAAATTGTTGTGAGGGGGCCCAACTTTTCTTCTTTCTTCTTCTCTCCATATTGATTTTTAATCACCAAGGACACTTTCCCCTCTCTCCACTATCCCCATTTCTGAAACTAGAACCACCTCATCAAGGAAATATAATTTCAGATGAAACTAAAGAAACGTAACATCTTCATTAACATGTATAGCCTTAATATGGATGATTTCTACTAGACATTTCACAATATTGAAAGTAGATCAGTGACCTCATAATATGCTTTGTGGATACCAAGGACAACGCATCCCACGTTGGAAATCATGGATCTAATCTATCCTCCTCATTTTCCAGATGAAAAAAGTGAACTCTTCAAACTGAAGTAAATCACCTATCAGGGCTTATAAATAATAGGAAGGCAAGCTGTGTCAACCACATTAGAGAGTGACCAGAGAAATGGTTTTCTGCCGTGATTGCACATTGGAATCATCTGAGGGGCTTTAAAAACTACTGACATCTGGATCCAGAGATTCTGATGAAGTTAGTCTGGGTTGGGGCTGGACAGTTGATTCAAATGTGTAATTGAGATTAGAGAGATCACAAAAGGTTTCAATCCTTGAGAGCCACTGAGCAGGGAGAATGAATCGAAGAACTCTTTCTTCTCCATTCCCCCCACCCCATTCAATTTGCTTTGCTAATAGAGGAAGGGCTTCAATTCCAAAACTGAGAGAGAGATCAGGCCAGGGTATTCTTATGACAGAGGAAATCCTAGGGGCTTATGAGGGCCACATTGAAGATTTCCCAAAGACCTGGTAAATAGCCACTGATTATGAGCCAATAGGTGTGGAGCAAGGAGATTCACAAGTTGTCTGATACTGGACACGTTGCAAACATCTCTCAAGGTCTATTTGCTCATTTTCAGTCTTAGGACATGCTAGATAAGAAAAGTAATAGAATAGGGAATGGGGAGATGGCTGCAACCTGGGGACTTTGTGCTCCTTCTGTAGCGGTGACTCATGACAACTCATGCAACTGTAGAAATCCGGTACTGGAAGATGTCCTAACTATTCCAGGTAAGTCAGAAATCCAGGCTTTTATGTAAAAATCTCCCAAGTTTTAAATTTTAGCAACACATCCAAATGTTTTAAATCCACTTCTGGGGGCACTTAGCTCTGTGAAGGGCAGTGGTTGGTGATTTCTGACCTATCTTCTTTTTCAAATCTCTTCTAGATCTAACTTTCCAGGAATCCTTGATTGGGTTGGGTTTATATGACAGTTGCATCAATTGTGACAAACCCTAGGAAGCACATTTGCTTAGTCACTGTTCTTTTACAGTTGAGGAGCTTCTTTTGTCTTAGTCCTTGCCAGCCCCACCTGTCATGGCCTGCTTATTACCAAGCACCCATGAACAGCAGAGACCGGGCACAGCGTGGGGTGTAGGGCACATTACTGACCTCCTCTGAGTCTCAGTCCCTTCCAGCACTGAAATGGGGCCGACAACCCAAAGATGTGTGCAAAGGCCTGAACAGCATGCTTGCCGAGAGCCCAGACAGATGCTCCCAGGACAAGAGAGCACCCAGCAATCGATGTGGGATCCTCTCCCCAGAGCTGAGGTCAGAAGATGATTTTAATAGGTTAAACTGCCTGTCACTGGACCTGAGTACAAAACTGATTCCCCTCCGCCCTCTCCCAGCTGAGTTGGCTTCTAAAAATACCTCCAGTAGCAGCACACTCCATCTGACTGGCTTGACAAGTTACAGTCTTCAAAGGCAGTTTCCTGCTGCTCAGCCCGGAGGAGTCCTTCCCCGGCCAAAGCTTCATTTTTTTTTTTTTTAAATCTGCCACCTTCTCCAGATCAGCAGAGAGCTGATGAGTGTTTTGTTTGATATAGGAGCAAATGCTCAGTTATCTGGTCTGAAACAGTGATATTTGCAATCTGGGCCATCGTAGAGGACCATCTCTAACATGTCAGGTCTGAATCCCTAATCGGATCTGCAGAGAACATCCTGTTTCCTAGCTGTTGGGGGCAGCTCCCCAAAGGCTCAGGACTTATTCATTGGTACAACTCTCCCGGGAAGCACTTGCACAGGAGGCTTAGGATCCTTAAGGGAGGGTTATATACTGTGATAGTCAATGGAAAAGTATATCAAATAGATCACACAGTATTATCCTTCTATCTAGTCTCTCTATTAAGAAATGGGAATAAACCACTGAAATATTAAAATTAACAGTCTCTGATACCAGGTGCAGTGGCTCACGCCTGCAATCCCAGTACTTTGGGAGGTGAGAGGATTGCCTGAGCCCAGGGATTTAAGACCAGCCTGAGCAACTTGGTGAGATCTTGTCTCCACGATAAAATAAATAAATAAATTAGCCAGGCATTATGGCACATGCCTGTAGTTCCAGCTACTTGGAAGCCTGAGGTGGAAGGATTGCCCGAGCCCACCAAGTCAAGGCTGTAGTAGCTCTGATCATGCTGCTACTCTCCAGCCTGGGCAACAGAGTAAGACAATGATGCAAAAAAAATAAATAAAAAGCAATCTCTGGGCACAGTGAGATTGATTATGGGTTAATTTTAGACCTTTATGCTTTGCTATATTTACCAAACAACTCATAAACAGATTGTACTACATTAATACACTTTTAAGAAGTCTTTAATGGTTCATAATATAAGTAGCATTTTTTGTTTTGTGTGAAAGTTTGAGGTGAAATGCTATTAGAGTTTTTAAATTGCTTTAAATGCTAACTTCTGACAATGATTGACATTATGTTCTTTAAATTATGTGAAATTGCTTTGAATCACATGGACAAGTTCTGCAAATAACTTGAATAAACCATTTAAAATATTTATGCTTATTTGATCTCATAGTTCCAATTCAAAGAAACTATCTTGAAGAAATGTTAAACATAGAAAACAGTTATGCATAGAGATGTTCATCGCAGCATTATTTATAAAATAACATTGGAAATAAATTAAATATTTAATAAAGATATTTTAAAGCATGTGATATAGTAAACTTAAAATATGAATAAAATTAAAGTAAAAATATGAAATTATTAAAAATGATAACCAGAAAAAGTTTAGTAAAATGGAACATGCTTATGTTTCAATGCCAAAGGAAAAAAGGAACAAACTTGTATATGAACTATAACTACACCTGAAGTAGTATTTATTGTCTACAGTTGTGGTGAGAATTAAATAAAATACTTGAACTCTTAGCAAAGTACTAGATGCATTGTAGCATTTAGTAAATGTTAGCTCTTAGTTTTCTGTACATGTGAAAATGTATATAGTAAAAAGACTAAAGGAAGTATTATTTGATAATTCTTTAATTTGGTGGGTTATGACTGATTTGCAGGAGAATTTTCTTTATACTTTTCTTGTATTTTCTGAATACTTTAAAATAAGCCGATATTCCTTTAACTATGGATGAATAAAATTATATCAGCAAATATAAAGGTCATTCTATGTTTGTATCCCCCACTAAATTGACAAAGTGAAGGGGGTGGCGTGGGGTGGGAGTCTTGTGATGTTCTTGCACCCTCCAGCTGACTCTGTTGGATTGGGATGGTGTTGCAGGCTGGCACAGGATGATGGTAGTGATGGCCACAAGCAATGTTTAGGAAATCAATTAAAGATGAAATGCATGCAGGCAGACTTAAAACTATTGAACAGGACCAAGGAAGACATTATCTGAACACAACTTAAGGGTGAATTGGAGAAGGAGACTTCTGTGTGCTTGCCTCCTCCTCTTAGAAGTAGCTAGATATACAGTGGGTTATTTGCTTAAACAGATGATATGTGACACACTTCTCCATCAATTTCAGGGGCGCCTGATGTATTTTTGTATTAGTCAGTCAGTCAGCAAGAAGCCATTGAGTGTTGACTCCGTGTCCTGCACAATTTGCTCTAATTCAACAACTAGCAAAATGGCTCCTGTGATGATCCTTTTGGGTCTGATGCAGGGAGGGCTGTGTAGTCGTGGTGGTGGGGCCCTAATATGCTGATTCAAGAGAATGGATTTTTTTAGAAGACACATCAATGTAGTATTCCAGGGGAATCTTCCTGCTGTGGCTTTTATCTCCCCAGCCTCTTCCATTTCCTGCAAAGTTTCCATCCCTAAGTGCATGTGTCTATAAACTACTTAACCGGAAGGCTGATGCTTGGTAAAAAGCATTCTCAGTTTCATCATCTTGATGAGTCTGTTCCATTAAATGATCCACTCCCACGGGTAATAGAAGGCATCAAGGGGTGGGCCTACTTTTAAAAACAGCTCCTGGCACAAGTTTTGGGCCAAGCAAAATCTTCATGCTGGAAGCTGTGTGCTATGCTCTGGTCAAAGATGGGCATCTCATTTTGCTTCTTTTTTGCATTGTATGTTAAGATAAGCACCAGAGGTCAGTTGGCAGGAGGTCTCTACTACCATCTATTTACCCTGTGCCTTCCTGGAAGGACTTGTTCTCTCTGGGTGCCAAGAAATGACTTTTTTTAACCTTGAGGCTGCTGGTGGTGTGTGCAATTCTCTGCAGAGCTTTTAGTGGGGTCATTTGAACAGGTTCAGTCAGTCTCTTGCTTGCCCATCTTTATTTCCACTTGGATTTGGGTTTAGGGAACTCATTTCCTGCCTTGTTGAATGTAGAACCCGGAGGCAGCTTAACCTTTGATGACTAAGTTAAACTCTCAAATAGGCTGAATAATCATTAGGATTTAAATTAAGGATTAAACACTCCACAAGGCTCCCAGTGTGAGTGCACTCTGAGTACATGCGGCTTCCCGTGGCTGTCAGCGTGGCAGTGAAGAATGTGATCTCAGAGTCTCTTGAGGTTCAGCTTGGACTGGCAAACATGGATTCAGTCTCTGAACTTGTAATGCAAAATCCTTGCTTCTCTTATCATAAAATCCAGACACTTCTATGGTACCCGTGTGCCAATTAGCTCAAAGCAGGCTTGGCAAATATTTGAAAACTCAGATCCCAACCTTGAATGTATCCAAGGTTGGTCTGCTGTTAACAACTGTATGTATCACTGTATGAGTCTGGTTTCAACTTGGTTATTAACTTGCTGTGTGCCCTTGGGCTGGTCACTCAGCTTTTCTGGACCTTCTAAGATGAGACAGCTGGATTGGAGGACTGGTCCTGTTCAAGCTTTGGCGATTCTACTTTAGGGAGGGACTTCAGAGTCTCTCCTTCCTTCTTGTGAAAAAACCTTAACATTAAATGTTTCTGTCTATCCAAGTATTATATAAGAAATATGTACAGAATGATTGGAGATAAAATATTTCGATTCTCTGCCACATGGTAAGGCACTTTGGAAAATCAAAAATATGCCACAATCCCTGACTTTGGCAGTTATATTTTGTGGAACTCTCGTTCTATACTATTTAATAAATCTTCAGGAAAAAAAGATGTTTAGAGTTGAATAAATTTAGTTAACACTGCACACTATATCACCCTCTTAAAAATGTACAATGCCTACTAGCTCAGTACTCTGAGAAATTCTGTTTAACTTTCTTTAACCAGCATTTTACCTTCTAAACTATTCAACCACAGTGCTCATTTTTGATCAACTTACAATTTCCTGACCACCTTACACTCTCTCCTTTTCCTCAGCAGAGGACATCTGCAGCCATTTTGGATGAAAGTACTCATCACTTAGCAACAATAGATTAGACTAAACCCAACTAGGCAGGTCAACTGTAGTTGGACCTTGGATCTACAATGTGCACTGAAGCAACAGAGAACATCAGTCTACAGAGGAAGCAAGAACAGAGTAGATGAGCAAAGAGGAACTTAGGTAAGAGAGTATCTGCCTGGCATCCCTGATCCAGTGCATTCCTCAGGTTGACTGTCAGTGAGTTCCTGGGATACTTCTGTATCCTTATCATATGGTCCCCTTTTCTGCTCAAGTCACTGTAAATGGTTTCTGTAACTCACAATATGGAAAAATCTAACTGTCCTCCTTTTTCTCTTTTTGAAGCATGCATAATAGCATCTCTTTGAACCTGCAGAACAGTGTAACAATAGTTTCTTCTAGAGTACCTTGGGAGCTGGTGACAGGCCAAACCAGGAAGTGCTCTAGCAGTAAGACCAGCATTGTGGCAGAACTATAGCATTTAGTCTGGGGGTTCATTGGGCAGTAGGTAGGGTGGGTTAGGTACAAGTTATTTCTTAGGACAAGTAGTGCTAAAAAAAAACCTAAGTAAACAGAATTGTGTCGGGGACAAGGGGGTAGCCATTTTGATGTGCAAGTTTCTCTTTTGAGGAACAACAGAGGCTCAAAAGTGTGCTAATCATGGTTTTTATTTTTGATGCTTTGACATCTTGGGGGACCGTATTGACTAGGGAGAAAGTACCTCTCCCAGGGTTAAGCTAATGCCTAGAGATAGTGAACACCTTGCCTGTGAACACACCTTTCCCATGCAGACCAGATGACCCATAACCACGCCCCAACAACTTCCTTCAACTCGCTCTTACATCCCAAGCCATGATTTCCCCTGCCCGAAATCAACCCAGGGTCAGGGACCAGATAATGAGAGACAGCCCTATGACCCAAAGCCTGCGAGAATTATTCAGGCAAGCCAATCAATCCAAAGCTGTTTACCTGTCCTTCCTTGCCTTTCCCACAGAAACCCCAAGAAAAGCTGTGGTCATGCCTTACCCTGGCTCCTCTGTCCCCTGACAGACTCTGGTGTTTCCTCATGTAGTATGTCATGCTTCCTGTTTCTAGGGGAACTATAAGTAATATTAAACTTTTCTTGCAGAGACACTCTGTGTTGTCACTCAGCCACCTTTATAAGTTAAGACCCAGGCATTTATTTTAAAAAACATCAAAGAGCAGGAACCAACCTATGAGCTATTTTCATTTATCATCTCATAAAAATCTTAAAGAGTAGGGAAATAAGCTTTTTAAATCCAAAGAAATCAAAGCTCGCAGAAGTTGGATAACTTACCACAAGGTCAGATAGTGCCAGTGGAAGCAAACTTGAAACCCTGCCACCTGATGCTGAAACGGATACTCTTAACCACAGTGAAGTTGGAAGGTCTAGGAGCCACACTGTGCTGGGGTTTGAGTATACAGGAGTGACTGTGACAGGTATCATTTCTGTCCTTACGGGGCTTTCATTCATTTTAGTAGGGAGGTAGGCATGAATAAAATGATTCTATAAATAAATATATCCTTTGAAACCAAGAAAGTGCTAAAAGCTCTAGGTAGCCAAGGAGTTAATTTAGAGATTTATTTTCCAGTGCACATAGACTGAGGTTGGAGGAAGGTGGTGAATTTTAATTACTGATTGGGTGGAAATCAGTAGGGCTGATTAAAAAGTAAAAAGAGAGGTGAGCTTAAGTTAATAATATATTTTACGTAATACAACATATTCAAAATATCAATTTAAACATGTAATCAATATAAAATATTGTTAAGATATTTCACATTCTTGTTTTCATAAAACCTTTGAAATCCAGACTGCATTTAACACAGCACATCTCCATTTGGACTAGCCACATTTCAACCACTCAGTAGCCACAGTTGACTAGTGGCTATAATATTCTATATTGAGCAATATAGGGATTTATTATCTAAGTTCAAAATTCTAGGTTGATCAATTCTCTTTGGAGATACAATTCTGGCGTTTGTTTAGCATCTGGCTAATATGAAATATGGTTTCAGTATGATTGCCATTCCTTTGTAGTTAATTTTTTTCCTTTGGTTGTTTTTAAGATTTTTTGGGGGGGTCTTTAATATTTTTTACTTTCACTATAATGTTGCTGGAATTAATTAATATTTTTCTGCTGATGATTCAATATGTTGTTCAAAGACCTGTCTTTTGAAACTTGGGAATAGTTTTAACCATTTTTGTTGAAGAATGATTCTCCCACTTTTTTCAATGTCTACTTCCAGAATTGGTATTAGATACATGTTTGATTTTCTCATTCTATTCTCCATGTCTTTTAACAGCTCTTTTATAATTTCCATTTTTTATTTCAAGTTACCATATTTAGAATATTTCTTTAGTGCTTTCTTCTGGTTTACTAATTTTCTCATCAGCTATGTCATTCTAATCTGGTTATTGAATGTATATTGGGTTTTTATTTCAATGGTTAAGTTTTTTATTTCTAAAAATTCCTCTTAATTCTCTTTAAAATATGTCTTTTAAAAATTCTTACCTGTTCTTTTATTATAGGTCTTATTGCTTCTTCCATCTCCTAAATCCTCTTACTTATTTTATATTCCTTTTCAAAGTGTCCCATAAGCTTAATTTTTCCATTTGATGCACTTGCAGACTTGCCCATGTTGTATTTCATTTTTTCATTGTATTAATAATTTGTGTTGTACATTCTTCTCCAGTAGGCCTTGTTTCATAGTAGGTAATGGAAGTGTCACTGCAGTGGGATTTTGTTTTTGCATTTGCAAGAGTTCTAAGAATTTTCCTGGTTCAGGACTAGTTATGTATTTCTCATTACACAGTGTGGTTTAGGTGTAAGTCACCTCTCTGGGCAAGTGGTGCTAAGGAAGCCTGAATAAGCAGAATTGTGTCCAGAACAAAAGGGTGACCACTTTGACATGTAAGTTGTTACTCTTTTGAAGGACAACAGGGGCTCAAAAGTATACTAAGTGTACATGAGTTTCTTTATCAAGTAGGTAGCATAATTTTGGACTATGCATCCATAGTTTCTGAGTTGTTGTTCCTTAGAGTTTACTTATTTTCTTTTCCATCCTTGACTCTAGGAAGTCAAGTTTTTTTTCTGCTCTTTTCCCCATTCCAGAAGCAAAGTTTTGTTGTTTTTGACTGGAGAATGGACTAGATCTTTATGACTCCCCACTCTATGCATGGGCTCTACTTAGCTTTCCAGCTCCTAGGTTTCATGCCTTACTTGGGTGCCAGAGTCCTAACCCTAGAATTGATGTTTGGGCTTAGTATCTGCTGGAGCCATAGCCAACAGAGTCCCATCTACTGCATTTGCTTAGCTTTGGGTTTTCTTTCTATTTCTGGAATCTCAGGTTTTCCTTTTCTTGTTTTCCTTTCAAGTTCAGTTTTATAATTTTTTGTTACCCTTTCCCCACAATTTCTGTTGGTCATAGGTAAGAAAAGTCTTTTTTCCGATTGCTTCCACATGCACCGTATTTCCTGTGGTAGTTCAAATAGTCTTTGCAATTTAAGTGTTATTGAGACAAAACATTTTTATAACCACATTATTATGTGGTTTATGACTGGTCTAAAAAGAAAAACATTTGTAGACTTCCTCTTTGAGGATAGAAGAGAAAAAGAGGTTATGTGTGTAGTTAGAATCACAAAGAGTCCAGATCTTAGCCAGACTCTCTCTCTGACCATGAGCTTGGAACATAACCTCCATGAGGGCAGGCATTTGGCTATGCTGAGCTCTACTTAACACCCTGTGCCTGGCACAAAGTAAATCAATGATAAATATTCACTGAATGGATGAAAAAGGTAATAACTTTGATACCCTGAGCCTTTATATTCTCATCTATAAAACAATGCTGACATTGTTAAATTGTTATGCAGCTTGGAGGTGGTGTATGCCAAGTGCAAGGCATATCACAAGGGCTGAAAATACGTACTGTATGTGGTTCTAGGCAAGAGAGTGACCAATATGGTTCATGAGAAATTCTATACCTTGACTTTCTTTTTTATGACTCCTATGCTTTGTGACTATCCCAATCAATTTGATTGTCTTGTTCACCTTCTGCACATCTTCTAATTTATCTACATCTCTTGGGTGAGCAGGCTGACAGAATGGAATGCAGCTCCCACGGTCCTGTGCATGGAATTCCCATCTACCTGTCCTTCATTTAATGCTCTTTTATGTACTCCTTGCCTCACAATTAGTGCTTGTTTTTCTCGTCATTCTTCCACTTTAGAAAGCAGCACCTAGCTTGCTGTCTGCTGTCATTCTTAACTTCTTCTCAGTGTCTTTTCAATGAATCATAAAGGTCAATTTGAAGTCAAATCTTGCTCTCCCTCCCTCACTTGTCCCTGTAACTACATTGTCTTTGCAACTTGTGGCCATTGCTGAAATAATTTTTACCTTCAGGACTTCCTTCTGTTATTTGCCTTGCTTTTTATAATTTCAGGTCTATGTGTAATTTGGAAGACCTTGATGAAGGCAGTTTATTTGGCTTAGCCTTCTTAATTTATGTCCTGATTTTCAACTTGGGAACAATCCAGTTACTCTTGTATTGATTGTCTACCACGTGTCCATGGCTTGCCAGCTATGTCAGAGGTACAACAAAATAAAAGTTTCTGACTTTGAGAAGAGTGCAGTTTTGCTGGGGACAGATCACAGTTGAAATTATGGGTCAGTATCAAATAATGCATAATCGAGTGGGAAATTATGTGATTTAGAGTATAAGCTATGTGAATTCAGAATTAGATTATTATGCCCTGGAGTCATCTGTGGAGCTTCATGGGGGTAGAAGGGTCTTTAACTGGGCTTTGAAGGAAAGAGAAGGTTTAAACAGATGGGGGGATTACAGATGTGGGCTGTGAGAGTCTCAGCATGGTATCCCTAGGGGGCAGAGAGGAGACTCATTACAGAGCAGGATTTATGCTGGGTGCATAAGGTGGGCTGATTATTGAAGGCACTCTTCCCAGAAGAAAGCGTACAAAGAAACAGGTTGCAGAGGAAATATTTCTGTGCCAAGTTATATCACCTTTGGTCTTCTAGGTCTTATACCATTCACTGACCCACATAAATTTCACATCCACACCAGCTGTTTAGACCTGCCAATGTCAATTGGAGAGAATTCTCTCTCCACCCAAGACTGCTCAGCATCCTCACCATAAATAGAAACCTCACCAACTGCATTTTTGAGAGGGTTTATACCATCCCTTTGAGCTTGTTCTGACTGCAGCTGCTGATTACACACAGCAATGACAACTGTCATGCGTGTGCCTCTGCCGTGATGCCCCATCTGTGTCTCTTGAACCAGTTGTGATGGTAGGAGGAATTTGAGATATGTGCCATTGGGACTAGAGAAAACCTCTGCTATTGTACAGAAACCATGTGCCCCATGGCCTTCACCAAGAACCAGTCTTGGACAAGTCCTGGTACTGCAGCAGCTTGAGGGTTTGCTGTCCACTGTCGCATAGGCTATTTGAGCTTGAGGAGTGACAAAGTGAAAGCTAGCCTTTGGTTAACAGTATAGCAGGGAGCTGGGCTCGGTGGTTCAGCCTGTAATCCCATGCCTTTGGGAGGCTGAGGTGAGTGGATTGCCTGAGCCCACGGGTTCGAGACCCGCCTGGGCAGGTGAGACCTCATCTCTACAATAAATCAAAAAATCAGCTGGGCGTGGTAGTGCATGCCTGTAATTCCGGCTACTTGGAAGGCTGAGGCGGAAGGATTGCCAGAGCCCAGCAGGTCGAGGCTGTGGTGGCCAGGAGCGGCCACTGCACTCCAGTCTGGGCGACAGAGTGAGACTCCAACTCAAAAAAAAAAAAAAAAAAAAAAGAGTACAGCAGGGAAGAAAGCCATGCTTCTTGTTAGGTAATAGCTGATTATTATAAGAAATGTAGTTCTTAGTTCCTTAGATCATTTCTTGCTTCTTTTACTGCCTTCCCTTTCTTGAAACTTCCTCCCCCTTATTCTCAGGAAGGGCAAATTTATTGTTTGCTCTTAAGGACTGCTAACAAAAAATGCATTCTACCTCTCACCATCTGAAGACATTTCAAGTGATTTTCATGGGCAAATGTGTCAGTGTAGGTAGTAACAGGCTAAGATGAATCAGGAATACTTTACCTTTGGAATAAACTTGACTTGCTGGATTTTTTTGCTAAACTGCTGTAATATCTGCAGTGAGAAGCAATGCTTCACCTAGACCAAGACTCCATGGGGTCTGAAGAATCTCAAAGAGCTTTTCGTGAAATCCTTTGGTTTTCTGTCATTACCATGTTTTAAGAAACTCATACTGACAGCAGGGGATTATATGCTGGATTGGAATCACTCTTATGATAAAGTCTGGAGGACTTGGGAAGAAGATGCCTCATTTGTTTTGTTGTTTGTTTGTTTTGAGTTGGAGTCTCACTCTGTCGCCCAGACTGGAGTGCAGTGGCCACTCCCGGCCACCGCAGCCTCGACCTGCTGGGGTCCGGCTATCCTTCCGCCTCAGCCTTCCAAGTAGCCGGAATTACAGGCGCGCGCTACCACACCCGGCTAATTTTTTGATTTACTGTGGAGATGAGGTCTCACCTGCCCAGGCGGGTCTTGAACCCGCGGGCTCAGGCAATCCACTCACCTCAGCCTCCCAAGGCACAGGATTACAGGCTGAGCCACTGAGCCCGGCTGGATGCCTCATGTTTTATTTGAGTAGTCTCCATGGTCTGATACAAATTATCAAAACGTACACATACATACAAATTTGACTTCACCTTGCCCAGGTAACAAGGAAAATGGCCTGATATTCAGCTGAAAGTGATACTGAAAAGTTGGCTCAGTGAAAATTAATGAACTGACAGCAACAGAAATAATACTTAATAATGAAGAAAGGTATTATATATGGCTTTTCCAGACCGTTTTGACCTTTGTCTGTATTATATTTGAAATCCCAGCTCCTTTGTTTTCCTCTGCCTACTGTGAGAGACCATGAATGTTGTAGATAGTGACCAACAATAGACTCTTGCCATCATCTAAACCTTGGCATTGACTGATTTCATTGCCTGCAAGTGATTGCAAGTAAAAAAGCAACTGTGTCACATGCAAAAACCAACCACCAATGAATAGGTCCCAGGGGCCATTTTTGAGAGTCCCTCACCTCTTCCAAGTTATACAGAAGCTTTGAATTGGCAAAGAAACTGCTTGAACCCCAGCAAACATACCACTGGGGTACCACCTCTGAGTTTCTGGTCATGGCTGTGGTCTGGGGCTGGATGCCTGGCAGGTGATGCCAGTGCAAGAGTAGCACCAAAATAGCTGTGTTCAAGGAGACCTGGAGTTGCCGCCTATTTTGCCACACCCAGGATCTTAGCTACATGGGACAAGGGGCAAATCTTAATGATTGCAAGTTTTCTTTTGGTTGAAAGTAAAATTCTCCTTTTTATGCAATGGATAGTAGTGATTGTTACTTTTGCTTTAAGCAAATCCACAAGAGGGAATAGTAAGCCCACAAGATCTGAAATGAAGAGAAAAAGTTGACTATTAAGAGCTAAACCTAATTCCTTAGAAGCTGAGAAGGAATTAGGAGAGATGACCTATATTTTTAAAGTTGCTGTTGGTTTTGTTTTGTTTCAGTTTTGGTTTTGTTCTAAATGGAGATGACTCCAGGGATCTTTAACAGGTATTTGAGCAGGAGCCTTTTCATTTTCCGTTTTGTTTCCTTGTGTAGAGGGCCTACCTGATGACAAGACTTAGCCTGAAGAATAGACTGCTCACACAGCTGCTTTTTCAACCAAATCTGCTTCTCCTTATTCCTGGGTCCTGATTCCACTTTTAGGCTGGCTGGAGAATGAATGAAAAAGCCCTTCTTTGGGTAGGGTAGTGTTGATCAGAAGAAGGAAACTCTGTTCTCACTGGAGGAAGGAGCTACCTAATCTGTATTAGGTTAAATAATAAAAGTATCAGCTGGTTAGAGGACTCTCTGTGTTACACTACTGTGTGTTACATTTATTTATTTAATGAACCTGAACTGACCTCTGTATTAGCACTGTTTCAGGTGCTTGCGATCCATGTGAGCAAAAGATCAAGATCCTTCTCCTTCTGGAAATTAACTTCTAGTGCAGGAGAGAAGCTGGACATTAACTGCATCTTGAGGAGATAAGTGTTGTGGAAGAAAGGATGTATCTAGAGAGCATGGTGGGAAGAATCAGGTGTCCCCAGGGAAGGGAAGATGCAAAATTTCACAAAATGGTCAGGTTGAGGATCATCAAGAATGTGAAATCTGAGCAAAGACTTTAAGGAGGAAGGGCAGGGAGATATCTGGAAAAAAGTGTTCTGGGGAGAAGGAAGGGTTAACCAAAGACCCTAAGGGTGGAGAATGCCTGGCGTGTTCCAGGGATTGGCAAGAGCTCAGTAAGGATGGAGTTAGTACACAAGGGGGCAAGTAATAGCCAGAGGCAATGAGAAGACCAGAATACATAGAGCCTTGTAGGCCATCGAACATCTTCCAGTTTTTATTTTGGGGAGAATAGGGAGCCATGCAAGGTTCCAGGCAGAAGGATGATGTCTGACTAAACATTTTAAAGGAATTAGTTCAGCTGGTCTATTAAAGTAGACTGTCATGGGGCAAAGGAAGAAACTGAAACCATATAGAAAGTTTTTGTATAACCTGAGTCCAGAGGCAGCTGGGGGGCAGCAGGAAGGGATCAGATCCCAGGAGTATTTTGAAGGTAGAATCAGCTTGATTTCCTGATAAATTGACTATTGGGTGTGAGTGAAAGAGAATGAGTCCACATTTGTTGAGAAGCTGAAGTTAAAATAGGTTTTGCAGGGAGGACCAGGAATTTGGTTTTGGACATGTTGTGTGTGAGACATCTGTTAGACTTGCAAGTGAATATCTGATGATGGGGGTTGGATATATGGGTCTGGAGTCTGAGGCGAGGCTGAGCTGGAGATATAATTTTGAGATTCATAAGCAAATGGATGGTATTAAATCCTTAGAACTGGGTGGAATGGAGAAGGGACTGGGTCCAGGAACTGACCCTTGGGATATTCCAACATTGAGATGTCAGGGAAAAAAGAGGTAAATGACAAAGAAGACTGAGAAAGTACTGCTGTGGAAACTCAGTATCCAGGAAGCTCTACTAAGAAGGAAGGAGTGAACAGCTGAATTGAGTGTTGTGGATGGTTAGAGGAAGTTGGACCACACAGTTCTGTGTGGTACATTTATTTAGCAAGCAAGATGAGAACTAAGGGCTTCCCACTGAATGTAGAATCAGAGATAGCAAACATGGCACCTTTATTTTATTTTTCTGAAGATCTTTGCATAGAGAAGACCATAGAAACAGGATGGCAGCTAGTGGAGGGGGAAGTTGCCTCAAGAGAAGGGTATTTTTAAGATGAGATACATAACTATTTTTGTGTGACAACAATAATCTAGTAGAGAGAGAGAGAAAGAGAAAAAAAGATAATTCAGGTGAGACAGGAAAGAATTGCTGGGATGCTCTGAGTGTCCTGCTGGCTGCAGAGAGGAGTAGGTGCTTAGAAGTCTAGCAGCCATCTTGGTCCACGAGGTGGCATGCTAAGGAAGGCAGTACTCCAAATGGAAGGAGCCTGGATCCTAGTCATCACAGAGCTGCCATACCCATTCTGGATTGCCTACTTCTGGAGCTTTCACATTAAAGAGAAATAAACCTCTCTGTTTTCCTCCAACGAGTTCTTAAGAAAAATTTCAAACATATAGAAAACTTGAAATAATTGCACAGCAAGCACCTGTCACCTAGTTTCTACAACTAACATCTCTTTATACTCATTCTATGACACGTCTATCCATCTACCCACCCCTCCATTTAGCCATTGATTTATTTTCAAATGGCTTTTGAATTTCAAATGCATTTCAAAGTGAGCATCAGACATCAGTACATTTCACCTCTAAATACTTCAGCATAGTATTCCACTACCTAGAATTCAATATCTGTTTATGGTTCTTTTTTTTCCTTTTGAGGTAAACTATACATAAAATGAAATAATTTTACTGTAGTAGTTGATGAGATTTGAAAGATACATGCCCCTGTATAACCCAATTACCATCAACATGTGGAACAATAATACCCTTACCCTAAAAACTTCTTTCATTCCAGTAAGCCCTTGCCTCCACCCCCTTCCCAGCGGCAACTATTCTTCTGATTTTTTTCCTCCGTAGATTAGTTTTCCCTGTTTTTTAGATAAATGGAATCATATTGTAAATATTCTTTTGTGTAAGGCTTTTTATTTTTTACTCAGAAAAACGTTTTTGCAATTAAGCGTCTTTGTATTTAACAGTAGTTCACTCCTTTCTATTGGTAAGTGGTATTCCATTGTATAAACAAACTACAATTTGTTTATCCATTCTCCTATTGATGGCCACCTGGTCTGTTTCAATTTCTGCCTATTATGAATAAACCCATATGAACAGTCTTGTATAATTAGTTTTATGGACATTTCATTTTCTTGTATAGAATTGGCAGGTCAAAGAATAGTGTATTAGTTGGGATTTTTTAGAGACACAGAGCCGTGTGTGTGTGTGTGTGTGTGTGTGTAGAGAGAGAGAGAAAGAAGGAGAGATATTTTTTATTTTAAGGAATTGCTTCATGTGATTATGTAGTTGGCAAGTTCAATATCTGCAGGGTAGGCTAGGGAACAGCTGATGTTGAATCTCAAGTCTAAAGGCATCATTCGCTCTTCCCTGGGGAACATCAATCTTTTCTCATAAGGCCTTCAACTGATTGAATAAGGCCCGCCCACATTACAGAGGGTAATCTGCTTTACTCAAAATCTACTGATTCCAGTGTTAATCTCATCTAAAAATTACCAGTTGTTTCACATCTTAGCTGTCATTTGGTGTTACTCTTTAATTTTAGCTATGCTTGTGACTATAAAATGGTATCTCTTTGTGGTTTAATTTTCATTTTTTGATAGCTAATGATATTTTTACATCTTTTTATGTGTTTCTTGGCCTTGCTTACATGTTCTTTCCATTTATTTATTTGGTTGTTTGACTTTTGTTACTGGATTTGTATTAAGTTGTCAAGTTTGTCAGATATTTCTTTAGCAAATATTGTTTTCCTATATATGACTTATTATAGATTTCCTTAATGATGTCTTTTGATGATCAAATGTTTTTTATTTTTACAGTCTAATTTATGAAATTTTTCTTATTTACGGTCACTGCTTTCTGTAACCTGTCTAAAAGAAACTCTGCCTACCCCCAGATTGTAAAGATATTCTTCTATGATTTCTCCAAGAAGCTTTATAATTTTACCTTTTACAATGAAGTCTATGATCTATCTTGAATTTGTTTTTGTGTATGGTATAAAGTAAGAAGTCAGGTTTATTGCTTTCCATATGTATATTCAGTTTTTCCATCCCCATTGGATGAAAAGATTTTCCTTTTCCCATTGGATTGCTTTAGCACCTTTGTAAAAATTCAAATGACTGTAATTGTAAGTCTATTTCTGGGCTCTCTATTCTGTTCAGTTGACCTATTTGTTGATCCTTATACCTGTACTATACTTTCTTGATTACATTATAGTAAGTCTTGATTTAGATAGTTTAAATTGTCTAACTTACACTTCTCCTCTTTTTTAAGATTTACTTAGCTATTTAGGTTCTTGGTATTGCTATAGAAATTTTAGAATCAGCTTGTCAATTTCTATACAAACTGTGGTAAGAATATACTTGAGATTATATTGAACCTATAGATCAGTTTGGGGAGAATTACCAGATTAAAAATATTGAATATTCAATCCATGAAAATTGTTTCCTTCCCTCCTTCCTTCCTTCCTTCCTTCCTTCCTTCCTTCCTTCCTTCCCTGCCTCCCTCCCTTTCTCTCTCTTTCTTCCTCCCTTTCTTCTCTCTTTCTTTTGAGCAGGATCTCACGTTGTCACCCAGGCTGTAGTGCAGTGGTATGATCATGTCTTACCACAGTCTCAAACTCCTGGGTTGAAGGGATTCTCACTCTTTAGCCTCCCAAGTAGCTGGGATCATAGGCGTGCACCAATATGACTGGTTAATTTTTCTGGAAGTTTTGTAGAGATGAAGTCTTGCTATGTTGCCCAGGCTAGTCTTGAACTGGGCTCAAGCAATCCTCCCACCTTGGCCTCCCAAATTCCTGAGATTACAGGCTTGAACCACTGTGCTTACCCAAAAATGGTATATTACTTTATTTGTTTAGATATTTTTCTATTATTCTCAGTCACCTTTTATAATTTTCAACATAGAGGTCTTGCATGTTTTTTATTTATAAAGTAAATCCCAAGCATTTTATGTTTTTCTGAAGCTTCTGTAAATTGTTTGTATTTAATTTCATTTTCAACTGTTTGCCACTAATACAAAAAATACAAATAACTTTCATATATTCATTTTACATGATCAGGTCTTGTTAAATAAATGTATTGATTTTACTCATTTTGTAGAATCCCTAAGATTTTCTATATAAACATCATGTTATCTTCAATCAAAACTTTGTATTTTCAAACCTCTGTTACAGTAATGTTTTCTGCTACTTGCAGCAGTAATTAATCCTTTCTAATCATATGAGTAGCACAAGTGAATTTCAACAACAAACCAATGCCACACACGATAAAGCTTGTTATGGTATTATTTATAGATTCCAAAAATGCTTCCAACTAAATGTTCAACAATAAGGAATTATTTAAGTTATTTAGGGTACATAAACTTATGATGAAATATCATGGAGCCATTAAAAATATCGTGCTTTTATAAAGGGATTGGCAGTAGGGGGAAATTGCCAGGGGAGGCAGGGGGGTACACCTTATCAACAAGAGTAGCTGCATAATGAATATTTGTATACCTAATCCTGAATTGTACCCTGCATCTTTAAAATAAAAAATTTAAAATAAAAAAGAATATTCTAGAAATTTAAAAAATATGATGCTTTTATAGTCTTTCAAGTTATGGGGAAATGCTGGGGTAGTATGTGAAAAAACTCAAGATAAAAAAATCAGAATACACTAAGTTATTTTGTGTTAAAAAAGCAATTTTAAAGTCTTAGAGTCTTAATATAGCAAACATTTATGGTTCGTGTGGGTCAATAGTCACTCAAGAATCCTGACTGATTGTGCTCTACCATCTTGTAACTCCAGCACCAGAGATGTGTGGTTCCTTTACTTGCTATTACTGGGGAAGAGAGAGAGTAGCCAGGAAGTAACAGTTAATTTCTACTCACATTTCATTGGCCAAAACTTCCCACATGGTCCTTTGTAACAGCAAGGGGCTAAGCATAGTCATCCTCATGACCAGAAGAGGAAAATAACCCAATATTGGTAGACATCAGTTAAAGAATCTACACTATAATTCCAAACTTTCATTCAGATGTCAAAATTAAAGAAGTTACACTGGACAAAAATCATATCTGTGGCCACATGTACTTTACAGTTCACAAGTCAGCAACCTCTGACTTAGATGCAGAAATGTATATCTAAAATCAGATTTCAAGATAAAAAATGCGAGCTTCAACAAAGATTTTTCAGAATTACAAAAATTGCATAAATACAAGAAAAAATAGCCTAGCATCACTGAAAAAGGAGAAAAGAATATTATCTATCAGCCAGGGATTTTGCACAATTTCTGGAAGAGAGTAAGCAGATTCAGATTGACCGACATACTCAGCAGAGACAGCTACCTTGCAAGTCAATGCAAGGAGAGGGATGGCTGCATGGAAGTGTGTGGATGGGTGGATATTTTCAGTGACAGCTTTGAAAACTGTCAACCTTTCTGGGATAAAAGCCTGAAGGGCAGGTAGAACTGGGGAGGCCCTGGAGGGAGAAACTGCAAAGACTTCAGGAGTCAACAGATCAGGACTCTGCACTCTGAGCTACTGGCCCTAACTCCTACTCATGACAGCACAAGCAAACACTGAGGTATATCTTCAGTAGAACCAATGGTGTGTGATGAGGCCATGGAGAGAAGATAGGCCAGTACCTCTGCTGATCCCAGGTGTCACAGCCAGTGTGAGAGGGAGTTACCAGCACAGTGATGGATGTGGATACCCAAAGCCTCCTTACTAGTGCTTTCCTGACTTTCTGTGGCAATTACCACTCTGATTTCCTTGTTCTCTCTAGAGCAAGTATTACCTAAGACCTACCGGAGGTCGAGCAATGCGGTGTGAGGGTGAGCAGTGGGCTAGACAGAGCCACCTCTAAGACTCCACTCACATTCCTGGCCTGCTTTCCCTAAAATGAAGTTTTTCTTATGAGTTACCGCTGCCAACACACAGAGTACCCACATACCTCCTATCATAGTGAGCCAACATGCTAATCAAATAATGACCTGAGCTCCCAGACAAAGGTCACATCATTTAACTGTGGATTCTCCATGTGAGGTGAGGAAGCATATCAGAATCACGTAGGTACATTATATTTTTTATTAATACTTTTATCTAGACACCTTTTTCTGGAGATTATGTTATACTTTTGTTGGGATTGGGAAGGAGGGCACTGAAGAAAAGAAAGAGAAATTGAGAATATATATTTTAAAAACATTCATCAAGTGATTATGATATGTAACTCCTCCAACCACTGATTGAAATTTTTCTTTGTAAAAATAGAAATTAGCTGCTTGAAGAAGGGAATCAAGCAGAGTATCCAGTAAACAAGAAAGAATTCAAGCACATTAAATTCATGTTTGTGATGAGATTGGAGAAAATATGTCTTTAAAACAGGCAGACAGCCATGGGAAAGGACAATGTTAAGAAAAAACAGACCTTGGAAATAAAGCGTGATTTCCAGAAGAAGAAAAAAATAGTGTAAATAGCACAGTGGGTCCTTCAGAAAGCTATTTTAGAAATCAGACCCACTCATGTTATACCCCTAGAACACAAAACCAAAAGCCAGGGATGAGACTTACCAATGAAAAGATTAAAAACATCAAGGGTAAAGCTAGAGACTCAATGTCAGTAGGATAGACATTCCAGGAGGAGAAACAAGAAGATGCAGGAGAAGCAATTAAGGAAATTATCTGCACTAAAATGACTTCAATAGCATCACCGCATGAAGCCTCCTGTGCTCCTTCAGTTGTGGCTTCAAGGAGTGAAGGATGGGAAACAATGACAGAACATAAATGACAGTGGCACATTCTTCTGTCACTGGTCAGGAACCCGAGCTGACAGTCCTAGCTCTCTATTTTTACCTTTCCATGTTCCTCTTACCTTCTGCCAGCATCTTGGATGGGTGGGATTCCTTCGTGGTAGAATGACACCAACCTTTATTTCCACAGGATTCCAGTTCTTGGTGGTCCTGCCTTTATTGGATGTTTCTAATTATTCATCAATACCATGAACCCCTGTTTCCCAAACACAGTCCCCTTTGCTTTTATTGCATGGTAGCAACCTAATTTCCCCTTGGCAATTGGGATTAATTACTCCAGTCAATAGAGTAACTCACCTGTGAGTCTGGTGGTATCAGAAGTTAAACATGGCTAGGGTTCAGTGTAAAGCTATGATTGCATTGAAATAGCACTGTGATCACTGGTGGGAGCTTTCTCACCTTGGGCACTAGGCACTCCAATCTCATCAAATCCAGGGTCATAGCAAAGAAAACAAAAGGTTTTTTTCAGTGAATCGTTTGGTAAAATAGGAAGAGGGACAGCTCCCACATCTACATTTTACTTCCCAAACTCATACGTTCTGGCCATTGCAGTGGTCCTACATATTGGCTGCTGGTTTAAGGAGTCTACTACATCCTGTAGAGCAGCTCCTCAAGCTTGCAGAATGTTGCCTCCCCACTAGTTCTATAACGAAACCTTCAACCTTCACCATTTTATTAAGTCGTCTGCCTCTAGGTGGTGGGGCACATTGTGACTTCACAGGCATGAGTCCATTGCTATACTTCTTTTGCCATAGAAAGATTGTGTTGCTGGAGATGATGTTGTTTGGGATACCATGGCATCAGATAGGGAACCAATCATGGTGCAGCAGAAGCACTATAGGCAGGAAAAGCAAGTCTATTAACAGAAAAGATATTTATCTTAGTGAGGCCAAAGTGTTGCCCTCTCCATGATGGAAGAAGCCATGGAATCAACTTGCCCCAGGTGGCTGCTTCATAGATCCAGGGATTAGGGTCATATTGAGTACTGCTTGTCAATATGGCACACGACAGAAACCAAATAAGCCTCACTGGGGAAAGTCCATGCTTCTTGACTCTAGCCATGCCTCCATAGCTAGACTTGACTCTAGCTTTGGACAAGAGCTCGTCGAGCAAGCACTGGGTGGCTGGGGAAAGAGGCTGACTGACATCCATACTTAGAAATGATTGAGAACCTGCAATGGAGTGGATGCCCTCTGATGGGCATTTTTGTAAGAAATGATTATTTTGACTGTACTCTTTCTAAGAGATCCACCAACACATCTCTAGCCCAGGCTTCTCTATCACCAGTATTTTAATATTGATCTTTCCAAGTTCCTATCCAGTCACTTGCCTGTTAACCACTGCCAATAATGTAATGTTGTGCCCTGCTTCTGGTCTTCTCTTTCATCGGAAGATGGGCAGTCATCTGATTGTACTATCCAACCTGCTCAAATGAGGATTTCCCTTCTCCTGTTGCTGTCAAGGCCACGCCCAGTGGAGCGGCACACCATGCAGACCCATCCATAAACTGTGCTCATATCTTTCCTTCTCTGCTAACTGGCCCATGGGGCCATAAACATAGATAGAAGGAGAAGCAGTGAAGCATAAAGAAGAAGTGCCCTGTGGGAGTGAGCTACATGCTCATGCTGTTTACTTGTGCCTTCTGGACCTGCTCGAACCCAGACTCATTTAGATCATTTCCACATAATGATGGGAGCTGTGTCCAACTCTATGATCTGATGAATCACACACTACACAGTGCATGATGGACAGTTTTCCTTACCATGTACAATTAGCACACTGTCACTGAGGGAAAGCCCAGACATGGTGTTCTGCAGGGTGTCAAAGTGAACAAGTTCCCTCTGGATTATATTATGACAGAGACACAGAGAAGTTAACATGGTTTTGAGGGGACACATGTGAAGGTGAGCCTCTTTTGATTATCAGTAGAAATTGGAGAAATGACATTTTCTAGGTCAATAGCTGCATATCTGTGGCCAGTGGTTGATATTCTCAGTAAATCTGGAACCAAAGCTACAATTGTCACCATCACCTGATTAAGTTTGCCATAATGCACAATTATTCTCCAGACCTATATGGGTTTGTTACAGGCCCCAAAGCTAGTTAAATGGGGCTATAAGACCCAGCACCTCTGTCTTTCTCAAGTTTCTGATGGGGGCCTTCTAAACCATAATGGGTCCCACTAGACCCACTGAGAGATGGATTCAGTCCTAAACTCCATTCATTATTTGACCTCCATTCTGACTGGTGGACCATGGTGGCAATTCAATTTCTGAGTTTTGACATCAGTTTAGAGGTGACTCTTATAACCCTTGGAAAGTCTAGGTAGTTTTTTTTTCCCCTAGTGCATAGTTACTCTGTATATAGATGCAGGTCCCTCTGGGGGAAAGCCTGGAGGTAAATTCGCACTGTATATTTGTATTCACAACATAAAGTTCTTCCTGAAAGGATCCAGCCTACTCTGGGTCTGTGAACTAGATTATGTCTGGGAAATGGATAAGAGGTCATGGAATCTCACAACAGTGACTTATATTAGAATTCTGCCCGCCAGAACCAGAAAGTTCTCTTCTATTTAATTTCTAGGGAACCCATCATTAAAGTAGCCATTGTCACAGATTCTGTGGGTCAGAATACTTCTATTGTCACAAAGTTGCCACTGTTAATTTTAGAAATTGTGTCTATGTTGTCCCCAATGATTAAGTGCTGCCACCCTGCCCCCAGAGCTACTCCTGGTACCAATTACAATATCAGAAGCTTGTCAAAGAATGAGTGGGGGACTTTAAGGAAGGAACTTTTTGCAGAGGTGCAAGTTGGGTTGAGGGAATCCAATAAGGCATGGAGAAGCCTTCCAGGACTGGAAAGGGCAGAAAGCTGCCACCTGCACAACCCTTTTCCCGTCCCCCTCCAAGATCTGAAGGGCAAGGGAAGGGATGGTTTCCAGAAACCACTTAGTGAGGGTACCTAGAAGAATCTGCGATCTTTGGTAGAAAAATGCAACTACTGACAAAGTGCTGAAGGGATGCCAGGGGACTGTATATGTTGATCTTCTTTCTACTCCCCAACAACATCCCTTTAGGCTTCCCATTGGCTGAACCCAACCAATAGCCAGAGGGCAAGGGAGCCATCCTCCCTACACAGAGCAGGTTGGAAAAGGTGGAGAGTGAATTAGAGATCAAACCAAGGACATCCAGTACAGGTGCAAATAAAGCCCTGGATATAATTCAGCACCCATTCCAGAGCAAATTATTAACTAACTATGGATAAAAGGAAATTCCCTAGTTGGGACCAAGGAATCTACGGAAAACAGCAAAAATCATATTCATTGGTGAAATATTAAAATAATTCCCACTTAAAAGTTTCGATTAGTGTAAACTCTTAAAAATGCATATGCCCATTTATATTTTTCAATAACTTATTCTAAAGAAATAATCATATCCCCCAAAATTGATAGTATATTTATTCTCATTATCAAATCTTCATGAATTTTAAAAACCCACTGGAGGTGTTTGGTAATTAGAGGTTGATTAAATAAATTATGGTATAACTATACAATGGAATACTATGCTAAAAAAAAATTCTCCTTTTGCTGTTTTTCAGGTTCAAATGTTATTAGACTTTCCTGTACAACCAACTATAGATCAGACACAATCATCACTTCCTCAAAGTCTCATGCATTCTTTATTACGCTGTTTGGTTTAATATTAGGCATTTGCTTTTCAATTTAAACACTTTTATGAAAGGTCTCATCTTTAGAAGGTATCATCATTGCTGCTGTAGGGTGTTCAAGATGATTAAGACAGAATCTCTCCCCACAAGAAACTTCCAGCTGAACAGGGCAAATAGGACAGTGGTATTATAACAAAGTAATAACTGCTGTAGGACATGATAAAGAAAAGGACTCCAGAAGCATGAAAGGAGAGCTTTCTTTTGTCTGAGGTTGTAAGGACTTTGTGGAGAAGGAGATACCTGCTCTGTGTCTCAATAATTAGGTAGGATTTGACAGGTAGACATAAGCAAAGGGCACCCAGAGGAAGCCGTGGTGAGAAGCAGAATGTGTTGGAGAACAGGTTAGTAGTACGACTTAGCAATATTGCTCTTCAGTATAATTGTGGATTCACAGGATTTTACTGAATAGCCTGGGACCTTCACTGTCATTGTTTCTATGAAAAAGAAATGTTCTAATTTCTTAGACAATGCACTTTCAAATGAAAACCTCTTCAGAAATCAGGGCCTTTTTATACCATCTTTGAGCCTTTTGTGAGCACAGTTTAGATCTGCCAATGATAATAACGCTGACTTCCTTTAATATCACTAGCTGTTAGGTTTCATTGAGTCATTTTTAAAAGCAGGTGCCTCCTTAAGTGCTCATGTTGGAGATTTGGTCACAGAATGTGTGTTTCCCCCCAGGTTCATCCCTGCAGGGCCAATGGTTTCTTATCAGCAGCATGTCATTTTATTTGAGGTTTCTTATATGTGTTTAACAAGGCATTCAGTTGGAAATGTATCTCATAATTTTAATTGTCAATCACCACCCCTGGTAGGAGAAACTTCCTCTCACCATATGGAATACAGATATGGAGAGGATTGATGGAGGCCATCGGAGAGGATTGATGGAGGCCATCAATCAGGAATGTTCCAGGCTGAGGAAGAGGGGGTTTACCTGAGTGTTATCTACATGGATGAAGATGATGGCTGTTGGCCAAGACTAACTAGGATGCAAGGGTAGTAAAAGTTGAGAAATGGAAACAAGCTGGAATGGAAAGTCCTTTGGGAATAACAATACATGGACCATGGCCTGCTTATGGGAGGCACACATTTAGATTCTTTTCTTTTCACAAAAGGCTGCTTGGGGGCATGAGGAAGATCTTGAAAGGAAGCAGGTGCTACTTTTACACAGCTGTTTCCCTGACTCTTCTGAGCAGAGGTCAGGGGGTGTGGCCATCTCTTGCAATTGATCACCCCAGGCCTGCACTGCTGTGGTCTGCTTGCAGTTCTGTATCCTGGATCTTTTTTTTTTTAATTAAGAAAGCAGCATTTTCTTTTCTCTTTTTTTTTTTTTTTTTGAGTTGGAGTCTCACTCTGTCGCCCAGACTGGAGTGCAGTGGCCGCTCCCGGCCACCGCAGCCTCGACCTGCTGGGCTCCGGCGATCCTTCCACCTCCGCCTGCCAAGTAGCCGGAATTACAGGCATGCGCTACCATGCCCGGCTGATTTTTTGATTTATTGTAGAGATGAGGTCTCGCTGCCCAGGCGGGTCTCGAACCCGCGGGCTCAGGCAATCCACTCACCTCAGCCTCCCAAAGGCGCGGGATTACAGGCTGAGCCACCGAGCCCGGCTAAGAAAGCAGCATTTTTAAAGAGTACAGAAAGCCTCCCACAGTGGAAGGGACCCGAGAGCGTTGTCCTGTGTCCTGGATCTTGATTGTGTCTTTTGACCACGTTGCCTAGGATGGATTGGCCCTGGGGTATGCAACAGCAGTTTTCTGGAATGTGATGAGGGGAAAGGGGGCCAGGCAGGCAGCTAGCAGAGCTGAGAGTAGTGCAATCACTCCTTAAATGCAGTTGGCAGGAAGCCTTGGTTGGGGCTTCACCATTGTGGAGCTCCAAAAATGCAAATATGTACAAAGCTGGTGGTCACAAGTGTTTGTTTTCAGCTGTGCTCATCACTACATCCAGTCCTGCCAGTGTCCTTCGGGTGCTCCAGCCAGGGCAGGATGAATTCCTGGAGTGGGCATGAAGTGCTGACCCTCTAGACCTGCTGCCATCTGATCCCAGTAGGACTTCCCAGTCTGACTTCCCCTGGTTCCAATGTTTGACGCATCTCACGTGCCAGTCCACCAGAACTGCTTTCTCTTCCTCGTGTTCTCTTCCTCCCTGCCTTGGCTCCTTCTATTCCCTTTGCCCTGGATGCTGTCCCAGTGACCCTGTGCCCTAGAATCCAAATCCTACCACTCCCTCAAATGGCCCCTCCTCCACAAAGTCTTTTAGAACGTTCCCAGCTGGGAGGGAGAGGGTGTTTCTTCAAGTCATTACATCTCTTGGCTTGTTACATGCATGTGTTTTAAATGATTGTGTCCTTTGTGTGGACTTCACTCACCTTAAGACCAACAGCTTCCTCAGGGCAAAGGACTCACCTGGTTCACAACCTCTTGTACACTGCCTAACAAAGTGTAGGTCTGAAATATGTTTTCAGGGTGCAACGGTCTGTTTATTTCCCCTAAAATATTTCAGGTTTGTTATTCTCTTTAGGGCTCCTTTTGTGGTTGACAACTAATTTTCACAACTGGCTTGTTAATTTGGCCAAGTTTTCATGAACTTTAGAGTTCAGACAGCCATGAAAGGGAGGAGAGGAAGAATGCATTTACCGAGCATCTACATTGTACCAGATCCTACTATCCCACTGTCATAACCACTCCCCCCAGAGGTCTAAGCAATCTTTCTTTCTTTCTTTCTTTCTTTCTCTCTCTCTCTCTCTCTCTTTCTTCCTTTCTGGAGTTGGAGTCTCACTCTGTCATCCAGGCTGGAATACAGTGGGGCACACTCACAGCCACCCCAGCATTGACCTGCTGGGCTCTAGCAATCCTTCTGCCTCAGCCTTCCAAGTAGCCAGAACTACAGGCACATGCTACCACACCCAGCTAATTTTCTATTTATTGTAGAGATGAGGTCTCACCAAGTTGTTCAGGCTGGTCTCAAACCCGTGGGCTCAGGCAATCCACTCTCCTCGGCCTCCCAAAATGCTGGGATTACAGGCTGAGCCACCAAGCCCAGCCTCTAAGCAATCTTTCAAAGTTTGTATATCCAAATGCTATAAAGCCTGTCCTTTAGAATGTTGACACCCTTTGCTGCCTTTCATATGTCCAATTTTGTGTGTGTGTGTGTGTGTTTTTTTTTTTTTTAGAGACAGGGTCTTGCTTTTTCACCTAGGCTGGAGTGCAATGGCCCAATCATAGTTCATTATAGCCTCAAACTTCTTGGTTCAAGAAATTCTCCCATCTCAACCTCCTAAGTAGCAAAGACTATAGACTTGCAGCACCACATACAGCTTGTTTTCCTATTTTTATTTTTTAGAGATGAGGTCTTGCTATATTGCTCAGGTTGGTCTTAAATTCCTGGCCTCTAGTGATCCTTCTGCCTCAGCCTCCTAAGTAGCTAAGATTGTAGGCACAAGCCACTGCACCTGGCTATGTGTTCAATTTATACGTTATCAAATGAACAAATATCTGTATCTATTATGTGAAGTTACTGCCACCAGCCAAAGGTCACTGAGTAGAGACCAGGCAGGGCTGAAGATCTGGAGGCTGCCTCTTTTTCCATGGGCTCCAGTGTAGTTGCCACTTGGCCTCCATAGGGCAGAGCCCTTCTGGAATAAAAGACAGCTCCAGATGTTCCTTAGACAGCAGATGCTCTGAGAAGAAAGAGTTTCAAGGAAGAGAGAACAGATACCAAGGAAGAGGCCAAGGAAAGGAACACAAAATAGTCAAGCAAAGAGAAGGCACCAGCAGGCTGGATCTTTTCAAGGCTCATTGCATTTACAGGAAAGGCTCCACACTCTTATCCTGGCCCAATTTTGTCCTGGGCCTTGGCCAACATCAGCTCCCCTTCTCTACAGTATTAGTAGGTATTGGGGGAAGGAAGCTTTGAAGTGTGCTACTAGGACAACACAACTTATAAAGCCTTTGTGTCACTCTCTTGACACTCCGCTCTTGAACTCTCCTCTGCTGTAGTGCTGTGCTACTTATAAATCCATGAACCTGTGTTCTCTTCCTTCTGGGCCTTTGACTCTGCTGCTCTTCCTCCTAGGAAGTTCCTTCCCATTCCACTCCCCCACTCCTTCCTTTTCATCACTTAACTTCCACCTGTGCTTCCCCTCTCAGCTGAGACATCATTTTTCCAGCAAGCCCTCCATACTTCCCTAACTCTTTATGCTGTCCTCATGGAGAGCCTTGAGACACTCCACTGAAATTACCTCTTTACTTCTGTCTCTGAATCTAGAGCTTGAGCTGCTTTAGGGCAGCTGTTTTGTCTTATGTGCCACTTTTTTTCTAGCACCTGACATATGCTGTTTGCACACAGAAGGTACTTAAGGAATATTCGATGAATGAATGAATGAGCGAGTGAGTGAGTGAATTCCTGGGTCCTCATGAGTGTTTTCAGTGAATGGTTTTCTGTGTGGTGATGTGCGCCATTAGAGAAAGTTATTTGGGACTGGCATGACCAGGTTTTCACATTTATAGGGGCTCGTAATATGAGAGAGTTCAATTTTCCTATGACTACTGACAAAATTCCTAGAAAGTCAGGGTTTGGGTGAAAGAACCTTTGGTTTTTGAGTAAGGCCCTGTGAAGAGTCACCATAAACATTGACTGGTGAAGCTTGTGACCCTACCTTGGCATGATTGTGTAAAACAGTGATGTTTTCTGCTCTCTGCATGCACAAAACCCCAAATATGTGGTTATTCAAGGTCCCACAAAGTCAATATGTTACAGAGTTGATGGGCTCAAAGCCACGTTAGCCAATGGCTATAGGAGTGAAGCCGCCAGGGGACAGGGCTCTGGTTCACAGGTGCTGTGACCACACCCGAAGCTCTGAGGGAAAAAGTTGCGCTCCTTGCCTGAGCTCACTTCCACAAGAAAAAAGCAATGTGCCCCAGTTCATGCTGTCCTCATGTGCAGCAAAGCCTCTGGCATAGGGGTGGCCCAGAGAGGCAGGGATGCAGGCTAAGACTCCTCACCAGGAGCAACAAGCCAAAGTGCAAGCTGTCATTTCCAATTTGTCTCAAATAAAGATTAATTCCCCAAATTACAGGCGTGTTTAGATAAGTCTCCCGTACATACGAGCTGCAAATCTACTCACACAGGCACTCATGTCTTTGTTATATCTTGCACTGGTTTCATTCTCAAACCACAGTGAATAAATTTGACAACTAAAGGGGCCCACTCCTTTCCAATTCCCCTAAATTCCTGTAAAAGTAATCAGTAGTAATGCATTTACTTCTATTTTTTAGTGTGTAGATGTTTTAGCATAACTGTAATTAGAATAATTATTATCTTCCCATTTCTTCTCAATGTTATCAGCATTAAAATAACATAATTTTTAAAACCATAAATTTTTTAAAAGTTCATTTTAATGATAAATTTAATGCACGCTTATTAAACAAAAATGTGGGGTAAATGAGCAAAACTTGAAAGAAAACAACACTGCAAACATGACTAATGCCTACATTTTGCTGTCCTCCAGGTGTTTTCTTCCAGGTGTTCTTGGGCATTAAGTTTTTAAAATACAGCTGTATTCAAGCTCTAAATGCAATTTTGTATCCTTTTTTTTTTTTTTTTAGATTAACCTAGAAAATCTTTTTTTTTTTTTTTTTGAGTTGGAGCCTCACTCCGTCACCCAGACTGGAGTGGCACGCTCCCGGCCACTGCAGCCTCGACCTGCTGGGCTCCGGCAATCCTTCCGCCTCAGCCTTCCAATAGAAAAATCTATTTAAAAAAGAATACCATCATTATCACTTGGTCTTTACAAACAACTTTTAATAGCTATATAATATTTTATTGCCTTAATACTGGGCATTAAATTGTTGACAGTCTGTCAGTTTTCTAAGTATAATTACAATAGATATCTCCTTTATCATCTTAGGATGAATTCCGATATACTGTATACTTTTTTTATGTATTGATGTTGATTATAATCATTTGCTTTTGTCTGAGTCCCCAATTCTGAGGCACCAACTCTTTTGCAGGGGATAGGATAGCTGTCCTTTAAGTACAACACACCTCTTTTGTCATCTACTGGGTTGAAGTTACTAGGTGTTAGGGCCTTTTTAAATCTGAGGGGAAGTTTGTATTGATGGCCTCTGGGACTCGACCTGAGCCAGGCTTTGTACAATCCATGCCCAGGGAGATAGTTGTCTATTGGCCAAGGACAGCACCTGGCTTACAGCTCCACTGCTGACAAAGGGCACTGACGATGACTCTTAATACAGCACATCCTGTACCATGGAGACTTGTTATTGTAAAGTTCACCAGGTTGGAGGTTGATAAAGCTGGGATGCTTTTTAAAAATATTTTAAAAATGCTTTAGAAACACAGTAGGACATAAAGAACAAATAATTTTTTTGTCATTGACTCTCCTGTGCTTCTTAATCTTTTTTTCCAATATGAATCAACCTATCAATCTATCTCTAACAGCCAAATAGCCTCTTTAAAAGGTCAGAGCTCAGGAGAGCTGCTACTTCTAGAACTGAGGCTTAGAAAGGAAGAAGTGGTTTGATAGGGACGACCTTTTACTTTCTTTCTTTCTTTCTTTCTTTCTTTCTTTCTTTCTTTCTTTCTTTCTTTCTTTCTTTCTTTCTTTCTTTCTTTTTTTGTAGAGATGAGGGCTCACCAAGATGCCCAGGCTGGTCTCAAACCTCTGTACTCAGGCAATCCTCTCACCTCAGCCTCCCAAAGTGCTGGGATTGTAGGCATGAGTCACTGGGCCCGGCCGATCTTTTACTTTCAATTAAATTTGGCAAATAGAATATCCCCCATTCACTCACAGTTCCAGTTCCATAAAACAATCTCTACCTTCTAGATTTTTGGACATGGAGAATATAACTAAAAATCCTACTGTGCCAAATAATTTTTTTGCTTTTCTTTATCCTTTCATATTCGATACTCTTTTATTGTTTTCCACTCCAGTCCATATACCAATGATTCTCAAAATGTGCTCTCTGGTCCAGTTGCATCAGTATCACCTGGGAGCTTGTTAGAAATGCAAATTGTGGGGCCCCTTCAGATCTGTTGAACCAGAAGCTCTAGAGATGGAACCTAGCCATCTGTGTTTAACAAGCCCTCCAGATGATGTGAGAAATAAAGTTTGAGAATCACAGCTGTAGGCTATTGTATCAAGCACCTCCAGTGTGCCAGACATTCTTTTAGCCCTTGCTGTCCAAAATGTGGTTCTTGGAACAGTGGTATCAGCATCCCCTGGGAACCTGTTAGGACTACAGAAACTCAGGCCCTCCCCAGACCTACAGAATCAGAATCTGCATTTAAAGAGCAATATGAATCACCTATATCTTGTTAAAGTGAAGATCCTGAATAAGTAGGTTTGGAGTGTGGTCTGAGATCCTTCTCATTTCTAATGAGTTCTTAGGCAATGAGGATGGTGCAGATGCTGTGAACAACAAGGCTCTACTGGGCGTTTTTAATGCTGTCCAAAAACACATGATGAGTTTTTGAAAACATATCAGGTGCTATACAAAAGCATCTTATAAGTTATGCACAAAGCATCAAGTGCTGAACATAAATATCCTACGTTATGCACAGTTTCCTTCTGTAGATGAGAAAAATGAGGCAGAGAGAGGTGAAGTGACTTGCCCAAGGTTGCACAGCTAGTTCCTGCTGGTGCCAAGCATACAGGTACATGCCTCTTTCCCCCTCTATCCTGCTTTCTGCTGTATGGTTTTGAATGTTGAATAAATCTAGAACGCACTCAAAAGTAATAACTTTTAATAACTAAAAAGCAAATCAAAATCCAATCTCCCGATGCCATGATCTTCTCTACTCTTAACACGCTTAGCATTTTTCTCTCTAGTTTTGGGGTTTGTTAATATTTTATCATACAATTACCAGTTTCTCTTTAAATATGTGAATCTAAAGCTATTAGCTGCCTTATGAGGTGTGACTTTATCTTGAATGTAAAATTTTTCCAGACGATTACATTTCCAGCTCTGCCCAGTGCTGCCAATTCCTCATATTACACCCCTCAAGGGGTAATAAACACACCTGAAACCGTTAATAGCTTAGGCGTCTTTTGATCAGAATCAGCTGCTACATTTCGGTGCCGTGGAAGTAAAGCATATCATTTTCTAAAGGTGGGGGGAGGAGGAAAAGGAAGAGGAATGTGGTTCAAGCTGCTTCTTGGTGTCTCATTTTGGAGTTGGCTTAATATACGTGTGTTTGAGGGCTGCTTTCCACTGTGAGCATGGTTTTGTGCAGCCTGGAGTAACAGATGCTGACCTGTTGGGAAGTGAGCTGGAGGCACAGCCAAAGTCCTCAAAGGCCCGCGTCATCACTGCTTTCTGTCCCGCTCTCTCAGCGGACACTCATTTTCCAAAAGGAATAGGTTTCATTCTGTACCTGTTACTGATGTGTCAGTCAGCTGCATGTGGTGTCTGAAGCTATTACCAAGGGAGGGGAAAGGGAAAAAAAAGCCCCATTGCACTTTTAAATTACATTTCATGTTAAACGATCTCATTACTTCCAAAGTAAGATGAAATACAATATAATTTTAGCATATGTCTTGGCAGCCTCTTCCTTTTCAGTATGGTGTGCTGGCGGTTGGGGGATGATGGATAAGAGGAGAGGAGAGAGGCCCAGCTTGCTCTGTGTTATCAAGATCTCAGTCAATATTCAGTGATAAACATAAATAGATCACCTCGCCACCTCCAAGGCAGGTCGGAGCATTTATCCAGACTGATAAATGAGGGGGTTCACAATACAGGCAATTTGGAGATTGAGCTGAAGGGATGCAGAAAAGGATTCTGTCAGGCACATTCAGCATCAATAACTCGTTGCTTGTCTGGGAAAGAGGCGGGCATGTTCCTTCCTTGGAGCTCACTGCCTGGTGAAGGCAACTCCATCCTCTAGTGGGCATCACACTCTGATCCACACACCATGTGTCTGAGAAAGTCCCTGTAGTCTGTACTTCAAAAATAAGGTCTTTGGGTCTCACGGACACAGATCCGGTTGTTACTGTAAAAGGGGTTGTGCATTTGCAGAGAATGAGCACTCTCCCAGTGATTACACCACCTGACTACCATCCAATTCAGTTTTTAGTTAGCTGAGCAGGGTGCAAAAGTAATATTTGCCTCTGTGCTATAATTTGGTTGTGGTTATTCACACTGTTTCCAACCAAATAAGGAAACCACAATTGAAAGACCTGCTGCAGGGAAGTTGGGAAACTGTCCTAATGCTTTACTCTGCCCTCTGATTCTATTCCCTAATTGCAAGTGGATTATAATCCACTAGGGCAGACATCATGTCTTAAAAACTCGAGTATTTGAATCTTTATGGAGAGTTCTAGTCATGTCAATATTTATTCAGCAACTGAATGGCTGCTCATGTTCTAAAGAATAAAGATCTAACTCCTTAACTAACTTCAAGATGTGACCTCAATCCCATTTTTGTCACTTGCTCCTTTCTCCTATGAATACATCAAACCAAAAGACTCAGGGTTCCAAAAGCCCTGTAATTTTCTCTTGTGATGACATTTCTCTCTGCAGGGAATTTTCTTTCTCCTATGTATCAAAACTCTATCCACTTCTCAAAACCTAGTTCTGATGTTGTCTTCTGCCGAAAGCCCTTTCTGAGCCCCCAGCCAGAATTCCAATCCCCTTTCCTTGTTTCCTCCGGAGGACTCTGTTCATTTCACAAATTACTAACATAGATGCTCACAGCCGTTCCTGTTCCCTCTGCCTGACACAGTGTTCAATCTGTGCTGTTTCAGCTGTTTGGAAGCTCTTAGAGAGCCATTTCACCCCTCTGAGGAGAGACAGGGCAAATTTGTGAAAGAAAAGCAGGCCGACTGAAGAGGGTCTACTTTCTGCAGTGACCACAGTGGGGACATTTGATGCGTTTTGAGCCCATTATGAAAAGAAGGGGCAGTAGAGAGAAGTAATCGGGGCAGGGGTGAAGACAGGTCTCATTTGACACAAGAGGGTTTCTTCAGGGCCAACTTGTGGAGGGTCCTAGGAGTTGCAGAGTACTCAAGAATATGATGATAGAACGTATCTTTCTTTGTTTCTTCCACTTTTATGAAGAGCGTATTATGCAAAAAAATGTATTATGTGGGAAGTTATGAGGCATAATCATAAAATAGTCACTTATAACCCCACTGCCCACCTTAAGAAAAAAGAGCATTACAAAAACTATCTACACTATCTAGACGTTCTTTTCCAATTCTATCTCCCTGTCAGATACCCCTACAACCTCTATCAGCCCTCCTGCCCCACCAACTAGAGTAACCACTATTCTAAAATTTTTGTATTGTTCCATTGTTTTCACTACAGTTTTATTGCATAAGTATGTATGTTGAAATAGTGTGTTTATTTCATTTTCCTTGTTTTACCCTTTGTATAAAATGGCATCATGCGGTTTGTATCTTTCTATGTCTTTTTACTCAGATTGTATTTCAGAGATTCATGTGTGTAGTTATAATTCATTTATTTGTAACTCTGCATAGTGTTCTATGAGTCTACCACAATTATCTGTGCATTCTCTTATTGATGGGCACTTGGGTTCTTTCCATCTTGCTATTAAGAACAATGCTACTACTTAATATTCTTTGACATAACGATGTGGGCATAAGTGCAAGAATCGATACTTGGATTTGACTTTTGTGTGTGGTGTGAGGCAGGGACATATTTAATCTTTTTCTCATATTGAAAATAAATCCTAACACTGTTAAATGGTTCATTCTTTCCCCAGAGATATGTCAAATTTTCATTTATGGATTAGCCTGTTTCTTGTGTTTTTTTTTAATCTATTCATCAAAACCAAGCTCTTTTAATTACTATTTATTTATAAAAAATCTTTAGTAGGAAATTCTACTCACGTGGCTCTTCTTCAAGACTATCTTGGTTACTCCTGGTCTTTTGCTGCTTCATGTCCATTTAAAATTTGACATGTCAGAGGAATGAGGAAACAAAAGGGACTAAATTTGCTCTCCTACCTTAATCGTTGAAAATGGATTATAGTAAGAATGGAATGATAGTTTGTAGGTATTTGGAGAACAGAGAACACAGGACAGTGAGGGATCCCGGGAGGTGGGTACAACTAGGTGAGTCCTTTAAGTGCCATAATTCACAGCTTAGATTTTTCAGACCGTAGCATGAGGAGGGATAACCTAAACAGAGTTCAGCAGTCTGACTTAGTTCATAGTTCAGAAAGGTCAAGGTAACTAAAATGCATGGAGTAAAATACCGGAAAGGAGGCAGCTGGAAAGAGAGTGAGCTCCAAGGATCTGTTGGGGCTCCTTGAGTTTGTGGCTCAGCACTGAACTGCAACATGTGAAGAAACTGCTGAGATTGGGGAAAGAAACACCAGAAAGCAGTAGGAAGAAAAATTTCCATAGCTCACACAGGACCAAGAACAGTTTTCATTCCCATTCGCCAGAGTGGAAAGACTTCCTAACAGACATGGCATAGAATAGCATCGTAAACACATACAGTGCCTCAGCAATGAAGTCAAAACAGCCCTAACTGAAAGTGGTTCTGGATCTGCAGTAACAAAGCTTAAGAACAAAGCTTAAAACGTGAATGGATAAAATTGATTACAAATAAGTTTAAAGCATTCCAAATAAGGTCCAACAATATTTTTTAAAAAGGCTTAAAATCGAGTCCCCCCAAAAGTAAGCAAGTCACAATGTCTACCATCTGAAAAAACATACCAGGCTTGAAAAGAAATAGTAAAATATGACTTGTAACCAGGAGAACACTCAGTGCCAACAGAAATAGACCCAGAAGTAACAAAAGTGATGGAATTAGTAGACAAATATATTGAAGCAATTTTTAGAAATTTATCTCATATACTCAAAAAGATAAAGAACCCACATATTCTAAGGAGATAGCTAAAACACAAAAAAGACTCAAATTTAACTTCTAAGGATAAAACATGCAATAACTGAAATAAAAAATATCCTGGATGGGATTGACATTTGATTAGATACTCTGCTGGGCTCGGTGGCTCAGTCTGTCATCCCAGCACTTTGGGAGGCCAAGGCAAGTGGATTGGCTGAGCCCACAGGTTGGAGACCAGGCCTGGCAATTTGGTAAGACCTTGTCTCTACAATAAATACAAAATTGGCTGGGAGTGGTAGCACACGTCTGTAGTTCCAGCTACTCGGAAGGCTGAGGCAGAAGGATCGCCTGAGTCCAGCAGGTTGACGCTGGGGTGGCTGTGAACATGTCACTGCACTCTAGTCTCGGCAACCAAGTGAGACTCTGACTCAAAAAACAAACAAACAAAAAACCAAAAACAGATTAGATACTGAAGAAGAAAAGATTAGTGTATTTATGGCAGCAAAAACTATCCAAAATGAAAGAAAAAAACCTAAAAAATAATGAATGAAGCATTGGTGAGCTGTGGAACAATGTCATATGCATGCAATTTGAAACCCAAAAAAGGGGTAGGGAGAGAAAAAATTTGAAACAATAATTTCAAAAAAGTTTTCAAATTAATGAATACTAGATACAACCTAAGGAAGATAAACAGAAGCCAAGAAGAATACATATGCATAAAACAACACCAGAGTATGTCATTATCAAATGAGCAAAAAAAATCATCAAAAGAAAATCTTAAAGGCAGTCAAGAAAAAAAGATAAAGTATTCATAGGTGAATACAAAAAAGAATAATAGCAGACTTATCATCAGAAACAATGAAGGCCAGAATGCAGTGGTGTGACATTTAAAGTATTGAAAAAAATTTAAAACCTCAACTTAGAATTCTACAGCCATAGGAAGGAAAAAAAACAAAACACTCTTCAATAATGAAAGCACAGTAGAGAACTTTCAGATAGAAAAAAGCTGAAAGAACTCGTTGCTGGTAGAATAGCACTACAAAAATGTTAAAAAAAATTCTTCAGTCAGAAGAAAATGGTATTAGATGGGTATTTGGATCTACACAAATAAATGAAGAAGATTATACATGGTAAATATACGGGAAAAGTAATATTTTTTCCAATTCTTCACTTTTAAAGATGATAATTGACTCTCAGAAGCTAGAAAAATAAGAATATAGTATAGTCTCTATAACATTTGTAAAATTAAAGGGAAATGGAAAGATATTTTTGTAATATTTATACTATATATGAAATGATATTATTTGTAAGAAAACTCTTATATATTAAAGAATGTGTATTATAAATAACATGTGATGACTGGGAAAAAAATACAGTGAATAAGTCTGTTATGGAAATAAGAGGGAACATAAAAATTCTCACTTCCTACAAAAAGTGTCAGAGAAATGGAGGAGGGGAAAAGAAAGAGCAGAGGTGGTAAATAGAAAACAACTGTGAAGATGGTAGATTCAAACCAAGCAATATTGATAACCACAATTAATGGAAAGGGTCTAAGCACCCCCTTGAAGACAGAAAGGGAAGTGGGGAGTTGTTTAATGAATGTGTAGTTTTGGGTTTTATTACTATTTTTAATTGTGATGAAATATGTCTATCACAAAATTTACCATCTTAGTCATTTTAAGTGTATGGTTCAGTAGCGTAAGTACATATTTCTGTACCGCCAGTCTTCAGAGCTCTTTATTTTACAAAACTAGAACCTTATACTCATTAACAACCACAGTCATTCCTTATTCCCCCACCCCAGCCCAGGAAACCACCATCTACTTTCTGTCTCTGTAAATTAGACTAACTACTCTAGGTACCTAATGTAAGTGGATTCATACGTTATTTGCCTTTTTGTTACTGCATATTTCATTTAATCAGGATTCAACAGAATACCCTTCCTTTGTTGTTGTTGTTACTGTGTTGTTGTTTTTTTAAAAAGATGTGGAGTACAATTCAGGGTTAGGTATACAAACGTTGATAATGCAGGTACCCTTGTTGATGAGGGGTGCCCCTCTCTCCCCTAGCAGTTTCAACTGCTAATCCCGACAGTTTCCCACTACGGCCAATCCCTTTCTTATAGTAATAAGAAAAATAAGAATATAGTATAGTCTCTATAACATTTGTAAAATTAAAATGCATGACCGTAATAGTACAAAGGTCCCACAGTTTCCCACTACTGCCAATCCCTTTCTTATAGTAATATAATTGTTCAAGGTCTGCTTATGAGTGAGAACATATGGTACTCTGTTCTTTGTCTCTGTGACAGGTCACTGAGACTGAGTATGATCGACTCTAAACGCATCCAAGTTGCTGCGAAGTCCATATGTTTGTCCTTCTTTATGGCTGTATAAAATTCCATTGTGTATGTATACCACATTTTAAAAATCCAGTACAGCATCAATGGGCAGCATGATTGGTTCCATGTTTTTGCTATTGTGAATTAAACTGCAACAAACATATGTGTGCAGGTATCTTTATTGTAGGATTATTTGAGTTCCTCCAGGTATATTCCCAATAGGGGAATTGCTGGGTCATATGGAAGGTCAATTTCTAGTTCTTTCAGAAATCACCACACTGCCTTCCAAAGAGGTTGCACTAGTTTGCATTCCCACCAGCAGTGTAGAAGCATTCCTTTTTCTCCACATCCTTGCCGGCATCTGTTGCTGTTTGTTTTATTAATGATGGCCATTCTTACAGGGGTTAGGTGGTATCTCAATGTGGTTTTGATTTGCATTTCTCTGATGATGAGTGAGGCTGAGCACTTTTCCATGTGTCTGTTGGCTGCCCGTATATCTTATTTTGAGGAGTGTCTATTCATATCTTTTGCCCACTTTTTAATGGGGCTGTTTCTTTTTTTCCTTTCAGCACATTTGAGTTCCTTGTAGATCCTAGATGTTAGCCCTTTGCCAGATATACAGTTGGTAAATATTTTTTCCCAAATATTTTCCAAACAGAGTGGGCTGTCTCCCTGCTCTCTTGATGGTTTCTTTTGTTTTGCAGAAGGTCATTAGTTTGATGAGGTCCCACTTGTCTATCTTATTTCTTAAGATATGGGCATTTAGGGTTCTGATCAGGAATTGGTTGCCAGTTCCAATAACCATAAGGGTGTCTCCTGTGTTTTCTAAGATTGTTATAGTTTGAGGTTTTACGTTTAAGTCTTTGATCCACTTAGAGTTAATTTTTGGGTATGGTGATTGGTAGGGGTCTTGTTTCAATCTTCTGCATGTGATCAGTCAGTTTGCCCAGCACCATTTACTGAATGAGTTCTCCTCTCCCTAGTGGTTGTTGTTGGAGGTTTTGTCAAAGATGAGTTGGTTGAGAAATTGAGGCTTTGCTTCTGGAATCTCTATCCTGTTCCATTGGTCTGTATGCCTGTTCTTGTACCAATACCAGGCTGTTTTGATTACTATAGACTTAAAGAAGTTTGAAGAAGTGTGATACCTCCTGTTTTGTTTCTTTTGTTAAGGATTGTTTTGGCTATTTGTAGTCATTTCCATTTCCATATGAATTTCTGTACTGTCATTTCCAGGTCTGAGAAGAATGATGTTGGTAACTTAATGGGTATTGCATTGAATCTGTAGATTGCCTTTGGTAGGATGGATATTTTAACAATGTTGATTCTTCCTATGCATGAGCATGGAATATTTTTCCATTTGTTTGTGTCTTCCTGGATTTCTTTGAGCAGTGTTTTGTAGTTCTCATTGTAAATGAGAACTTCCACTTCTCTGGTTAGGAAGATGCTGAGGTATTTCATTTTGTGTGTGTGTGTGTGGCTATTGTGAATGGGATTGTGCTTTTTAATTTGGGTTTCTGTCTACTTCTTGTTGGTATTTAGGAATACAATGTCTTTTGCACATTTGTTTTGTACCCTGAGACTTTTGCAAAGTCCTTTATCAGTGCAAACGAGTTTTTGACAGATTTTTTTGGATTTTCAAAGCATAGGATCATATCATCAGCAAAAGGAATAACTTGACTTCCTCTTTTCCTATTTGAATACCCCTGATTTCCTTCTCTTGTCTAATTGTCCTAGCTAGGACTTCCAACACAATGTTGAACAAGAGGGGTGAGAGGGGAAGTCTTGTCTTGTTCCAGTTTTCAGGGGAAATGTTTTCAGTTTCTGTTCATTTAGCAATATGTTAGCTATGGGTTTATCATAAATGGCACTTATTATTTTGAAGTATGTTCCTTTTATACTTAGGTGTTTGAGGGTTTTTATCAAGAAGGGATGCTGGATTTTATCAAAAGTTTTTCTGCATTTAATGATATAATCATGTGCTTCTTGTGTTTATATCTCTTAATGCATTTAATTTCATTTACAGTCTTGCAGATACTGAACCAGCCCTGAATCCTGGAGTTGAAGCCTACTTGGTCATGGAGGATGACTTTTGAGATGTGTTTTTGGATCTGATTTGCTAGAATCTTGTTGAGGATTTTTGCTTCTATTCATAAGGAATATTCATAAGGAATATTGGCCTTTAGTTCTTTTTTTGTTGGATCTTTACCTGGTTTGGGTATCAATGTGATGTTAGCTTTGTAAAATGATTTGGGGAGAATTCCATCTTTCTCAATTGCCTGGAATACTTTCAATAGGATTAGTATCAGCTCCTCCTTGTATGTTTTGTAGAATTCTGCTAGAAAGCCATAGTCCAGGGCTTTTTTTTTTTCTCCCCTTTTTGTTGGTAGTTTTTGTATGACAGAGTCATTTTCTGAGTTGTTATTGGTCTATTTAGTGTCTCAATGTCTTCTTGTTTCAACCTGGGGAGGTTAATGATGTCAGAAAGTCCTCTATTTCATTTAGGTTATCAAGTTTGTTTCCATATAGGTGTACATAGTAATCTCTGATCTTTTATTTCTTTGTGATTTGATCTTTTGTAATTCTGATTGTGTTTATTTGGGCTTTTTCTCTCTTTTTCTTGGTCATTCTGACTAGGTTTTGGTCAATCTTTTTAATCCTTACAAAGAATCAGTTTTTTGTTTTGTTGATGCTTTCTATGATGTTTTTGTCTTCTATGTCCCCATATTCAGGTTCTTATTTTGGTGATTTGGGTTCTTCTGCTGAATTTGGGGTTTTGGTGGTCTTCTCTTTCCAGCTCCCTTAGGTGATTTGTTCGGCTCTTAACTTGTGACCTTTCTATTTTCTTGATGTGTGCTCATAGATATATAAATTCCTTTCTCAGAACTGTTTTCATGGCATCCCAGAGGTTTTGGTAAAATGTTTCTTCATTTTCATTTGTTTCCAGGAATCTTTTAATTTCTGCTTTGATTTCAGTGTTGACCCAGTAGTTGTTCAGCATCATGCTGTTTAGTGTCCATGTCTTTGTGGACTTTGGGGAAATGTTGGTGTTGATATTTATTTTTATTCCACTGTGGTCTGAGAATGTGCATGGCAATATTTCAGCCTTATGGAACTTGTTTATGCTTGATTTATGGCCAAGGATCGATCTTGGAGTATGTTCCATGTGGTGATAAGTAGAATGTATGTTCTGTGGTTATTGGGTGGAATAATCTGTAGGTATCTATTAAATCCATTTTTTGCCTCAATAATCTATCTAGGGCTGTTAGTGGGGTATTCAAGTCTCCTGCCATAATAGTGTTAGAGTCAATATCTTTTTTTAGTTCACTTAGTAGTTGCTTTATAAATGCTGGTGCTCCTGTGTTGGGTGCATATATGTTTAGGATGAATATTTCTTATTGATGGATTGAGCCTTTTATCATTATGTAGTGTCCTTTTGCATCTTTTAAATTTATGATAGCTTAAAGTTTGTTTTGTCTGATATTAAGATCACAACTCCTGCCTTCTTTTGTGATCCATTTGCCTGGAAACTCATTTTCCATCCTCAACTTTGAGTCTGTGTGTGTCCCTTGTGTTGAGATGAGTTTCCTGGATGCAGCAAATAATTGGGTCATGGTCTCTTATCAAGTTTGCCATTCTGTGTCTTTTCAGAAGTGCATTTAGTCCATTCACATTCAGGTTGATTATTGAAATGTGATTGTTTATCCCTGTCATGAGGTTCTTATAAAGTTTTTTCTTTGTTTGCCTGTTTTCTTTTGGCTTTGGAGTTGATGTATGTGTGTATTTTCAATTTTCTTCTCTTAGGGATTGGATATCTGGGAGGGATTTTAATTCTCCATCACTGATGAAGCTGAGCTTGGCTGGATAGGGAATTCTTGGTTGATATTATTTATCTTTGAGGACTTTGAATATTGGACTCCAGTCCCTTCTTGCTTGTAGTGTTTCTGCCTATAGGTCTGCTGCTATTTTGATTGGTTATCCCCCAGTAGGTTGCCTGACTTTTCCTCTTGCTGCCTTTAGGATTTTTTTCTTTTGTGCCTACTTTGTGTAGGCAGGTTTCTATGTGTCTAGGAGTTGGTCTTCTCATTTGATGTCTTGTGGGAGTTCTCTGTATCTCTTGTGCTTGACTCGTCACATCTCTGGTGAGATGGGGAAAGTTTTCTTGGATTAACACCTGGAATATTTGCTCCAAGCTGTTCTTCATTTCTGTTTCTTCTTCTGGGATACCAATCAAGCATAGGTTCAGCCTCTTTATATAATCACACACCTCTTGTAGGCTTTGTTCCTTCTTTCTGAGTCTACTTTCTATATTTTTTACAGATCAGGTTAATTTCATGTTCTGGACTTCAAGTTCTGAGATTCTTTCTTCAGCTAGATTTATTTGCTTTCCAGACTTGTCATCTTGTTATTTATTTCCTGGATGAAATTCTTTTTTTTTTTTTTGAGTTGGAGTCTCACTCCGTCGCCCAGACTGGAGTGCAGTGGCCGCTCCCGGCCACCGCAGCCTCGACCTGCTGGGCTCCGGTGATCCTTCCACCTCAGCCTTCCAAGTTGCCGGAATTACAGGCGCATGCTACCACGCCCGGCTAATTTTTTGATTTATTGTAGAGATGAGGTCTTGCCTGCCCAGGTGGGTCTCGAACCCGCGGGCTCAGGCAATCCACTCACCTCAGCCTCCCAAAGGCGTGGGATTACAGGCTGAGCCACCGAGCCCGGCTGGATGAAATTTTTTATTTCCAAATTCTCTGTTACAAGTTCTTTCAGTGTTGGATCTTGTCTTTCTTGAGTCTTATTCACTCTTCCCAACAATTCCCTAATCCCTGTCATATTCTGGGGCCAGTTGTTGGTGACTTTCCTTGTTGGGCTCCAGGGTCTGATTTTTCAGGAATTTTTTCTTTGTTACCCTTGAAATTGCCTGTGGTCTTCCTTTGGCTTTTCCTCATTTGTGACAGATCTCTTGTTTTTCTCTTAAGTTCTGTTATTCAGTGTCAGTGGGAGAGGGTGTCCCCTCTAATGTTTGCTCAGCCCTCTATTCTTCCCCTATCTGCGTTCTGGATTTGTTCTATTTTGAAATAGGACTGTGGATGTGAAACATTGCTGTTTCTTGTTTTTGAAAGTCAAATAAAGTAGGAAATGAAGCACTAGGATTCAGAAACTGCTTGCAAATTACAGTGTTCACTTATTGTGGTTTGTGTTTCCTGAGACCCACTCCCCCCACCAGTCTTTATGACGATGTAAAGCTGAAACCAATGCAAAAACAATTGAACACACATATACACAGACACACACCACTCCCCAAAACAAACTAGAATAACAACAAAGTGAAACAAAACAAACAACCACAAGAAACCAAGAAAACTGAATACACACATGCATGCCTAGCTCAAAGTGAATGGAGAAGAAAAATAAGAAATACTGGGAATAAAAATGAAGGAATTCAGATCGAATCCTCACACATGTATTGACAACACCTTAAACTATAAAATATGAAAATAAAAAAAGAAGAACAAAAGAGCATAAACAAACCTACAACAACAACAAAATTGAAAGATGAGCACTCAGTCATTCACATATATACATAAATAGAAAACAACAAATAAAAGGAGAAAGAAATAGAAAAAGAAAAGAAAAAAATAAAAAAAATTGGGGGGGATGCAGATCAAACCCTCCCATATGCATTCATGCTCAAAGGAAAAAAAATTTTTTTAATCAATATTTTTTTATTATGATATTGTGGGGGTACAGTTAAGGGTTAGGTATACAAATATGCTTCGTTCAGGCACCCTTGTTGATAAGAGGTGTCTCCCCATCCCCAGACAGATATTTACTACCATTAATCCCATCTCCCTCCCTCCCCCCATAGTTTCACACCACTGTCAGTCATTTTCTTATAGTATTACATTGGATGTTCAAGGTTCACCATATGAGTGAGAACATGTGATACTCAGATCTTTGTTTCTGTGAGAGGTCACTCAGTATTATAGACTCCAGTTCCATCCAGGTTGCTGCAAAATTGTGATTTTGTTCTTTTTTCTGGCTGTGTAGTATTCCATCGTGTATATGTACCATATTTTTTAATCCAGTCCTCTTTGGATGGACAGCATGGTTGCTTCCAGGTTCTTGCTATTGTGAACAATGCTGTGATAAACATAAGTGTATAGGTATCTTTTTTATAAAGTGATTTGAGTTCTTCAGGGTATATTCCCAGTTGGGGGATTGTGGTGTCATATGGGAGGTCAATATTTAGAGCTTGTAGGAATCGCCATGCTGTTTTCCACAGAGGTTGTACTAGTTAGCACTCCCACCAACAGTGTAGAAGTATTCCCTTTTCGCCACACTAGCTCCAGCAACTGTTATTTTTTGAATTATTGATAACTGCCATTCTAACTGGAGTTAGGTTGTATCTCAGTGTGGTTTTGATTTGCATCTCCCTGATGATTAGTGAGGTTGAACACTTTTTCATGTGTCTGTTGGCTGCTCGCATGTCTTTCTTTGAGAAGTACCTGTTCATATCTTTTGCCCACTTTATAATGGGGTTGTTTGTTTTTTTCTTTTCAGCATGTTTGAGTTCCTTGTAGATCCAAGATGTTAAGCCTTTGTCAGACCTGGAGTTGGCAAATACTTTTTCCCAGTCTGTAGGCTGTCTCCCTGCTCTCTTGATACTTTCTTTGGCTTTGCAGAAGTTTTTCAGTTTAATGAGGTCCTACTTGTCTATTTTCTCTCTTATGGCCTGTGGGTTTCGGGTTTTGTTCAGGAATTGGATGCCAGTTCCGATTTACATAAGGGTGTGTCCCACATTTTCTATGGTTCTTATGGTTTGAGGTTTTACATTTAGGTCTCTAATCCATTTAGAGTTAATTTTTGTGTATGGGGATAGATAGGGGTTCTGTTTCAATCTTCTGCATGTGGTCAGCCAGTTTTCCCAGCACCATTTACTGAATAGGTTCTCCTCTCCCCAGTGGTAGGTGGTGGAGGCTTTGTTGAAGATGAGTTGGTTGAGAAATTGAGGTTTTGCTTCTGGAATCTCAATTCTATTCCATTGGTCTATATGCCTGTTCCTGTACCAACACCAAGCTGTTTTGATTATTGTGGCTTTATAATAAAGTTTGAAGTCTGATAATGTGATACTACCTGCTTTGTTTTTTCTGCTGAGGATTGTTCTGGCTATTCTTGGTCATTTGTGTTTCCATATGAATTCCTGTGTTGTTTTTTCTAGGTCTGAGAAGGTTGCTGGTAATTTGATGGGTATTGTATTAAATCTGTAGATTGCCTTAGGTAAGATAGACATCTTCACAATGTTGATTCTTCCAATCCATGAGCATGGGATATTTTTCCACTTGTTTGTGTCATCTTTGATTTCTTTGAGCAGTGTTTTGTAGTTTTCATTGTAAAGGTCTTGCACATTTCTGGTTAGGAAGATGCCAAGGTATTTCATTTTTTTGGTGGTTATTGTGAATGGAATTGTGCTTTTTATTTGGGTTTCTGTTTGTTTATTATTGGTGTATAGAAATGCGATTGTCTTTTGCACATTTATTTTATATCCTGAGACTTTGCCAAAATCCTTTATCAGTGTAAGCAGGTTTTTGACGGATTCTCTTGGGTTTTCAAGGTACACGATCATGTCATCTGCAAAGAGAGATAGCTTGACTTCCTCTTTTCCTATTTGAATACCACCGATTACCTTCTCTTCTCTGATTGCTCTAGCCAGGACTTCCAATACTATATTGAACAGGAGGGGTGAGAGTGGGCATCCTTGTCTTGTTCCAGTTTTCAGGGGAAATGGTTCCAGTTTTTGTCCGTTTAGGAGTATGCTGACTGTGGGTTTCTCGTAGATGGCTTTTACTATTTTGAGGTATGTTCCCCATGTGCCTAGCTGTTCGAGGGTTTTTATCAAGAAGGGGTGCTGGATTTTATCAAAAGTTTTTTCTGTATCTAATGATATAATCAAGTGGTTTTTGTTTTGACATCTGTTGATGTATTTAATTACATTTATGGTTTTACGAATGTTGAACCAGCCTTGCACCCCAGGGGTGAAGCCTACTTGGTCATGATGGATGATTTTTGAGATGTATTGTTGAATCGGGTTCGCTAGGATCTTGTTGAGAATTTTAGCATCTATGTTCATCAAAGATATTGGCCTGTAGTTCTCTTTCTTTGTTGGGTCTTTACCTGGCTTGGGTATCAATGTGATGTTAGCTTCATAAAATGATTTGGGGAGAGTTCCATCTTTCTTAATCGCCTGGAATACCTTTAGTAGGATTGGTATAAGCTCTTCCTTAAATGTCTTGTAGAATTCTGCTGGAAAGCCATCTGGTCCAGGGCTTTTTTTGGTAGGTAGTTTTCTTATTATGTAGTCAGTTTTCTTGATTGTTATTGGTCTATTTAGGGTCTCAATTTCTTCTTGTTTCAACCTAGGCAGGTTGTGTGATGACAGAAAGTCCTCCATTTCCGAAAGGTTCTCAAGTTTGTTTCCATACAAGTGTACATAGTAGTCTCCAATTAACTTTTGTATTTCTTCAGGATCAGATGTGATGTCATCTTTTGTGTTTCTGATTGTGTTTATTTGAGCTTTTTCTGTCTTTTTCTTGGTCAGTCTAGCTAGGGGACCATCGATCTTGTTTATCCTTTCGAAGAACCAGCTTTTTGTTTCATTGATTTTTTGTATTATCTTTTTGTCTTCCATGTACTGAATTTGGGCTTTTATTTTGGTGATCTGGATTCTTCTGCTGAAATTAGGGTTTTTGTGGTCTTGCTTTTCCAGCTTTTTTAGGTGGCTTCTTAGGCTGTTAATTTGTGATCCTTCTATTTTCTTCATGTGCGGTTGTAGATAAATTTCCCTCTTACTACAGTTTTCATGGCGTCTCAGATATTTTGGTAAGATGTTTCTTCATTTTCATTTGTTTCCAGGTATCTTTTAATCTCTGTTTTGATTTCATCATTGACCCAGGAGTTGTTTAGCATCATGCTGTTTAGTGTCCATGTCTTTGTGGGTTTTGGGGGGACCTTGTTGGCGTTAATGATTATTTTTATTCCACTGTGGTCCAAGTAGGTGCATGGTAAAATTTCAGTCCTTTTAAATTTGCTTAAGCTTGATTTATGGCCAAGTATGTGGTCGATCTTAGAGTACGTTCTATGTGGTGATGAGTAGAAAGTGTATTCTGTGGTATTTGGATGGAGGGTTCTTTAGGTATCAATTAAGTCCATTTGATCAAGAGTCACATTGTGGTTTTGGATCTCATTGCTGATATTTTGTCCTGATGATCTGTCTAGGGTTGTGAGTGGGGTATTGAAGTACCCAGCTATGATGGTATTGGAGTCAATATCGTTTTTTAGTTTACCTAGGAGCTGCTTTATGAAAGTTGGTGTTCCTATGTTCAGTCCATATACATTTAGGATGGATATTTGTTGTTGATGGATTGAACCTTTTATCATTATGTAGTGGCCTTCTGTATCTTTTTAAATTTTGGATAGCTTAGAGGGTATTTTGTCTGAGATTAAGATCACGACTCCTGCTTTCTTTTGTGTTCCATTCACCTGAAAATTTGTTTCCCATCCTCTTACTTTGAGTCTGTGAATGTCCTTTCTAGTGAAGTGAGTCTCTTGAAGGCAATAGATTGTTGCCTGGTGATATTTTATCCATTTTGCCATTCTGTGTCTTTTCAGTGGTGCATTTAGTCCATTAACATTCAAAGTAATTATTGAAATGTGAGAGATGATCCCTATCATAATGGTCTTACAGAGTTGTTGTTCTTCCTCTTTGTGTGTTGTCTTTCTTTTGGTTTTAGAGTTGGATCATGTGTGTTTTTAAACTTTTGCCTGTACTCTTGTGAAGGACGTTGTTGTTCTTTTTTCCTTTTCTTCTATGTTCAATACTTTCTTAAGTGTTTCTTGTAGAGATGGTCTTGTGGCAGCGTAGGTTCTTAGGTATTGGATATCTGGGAAAGATTTCAATTCTCCCTCACTGATGATGCTTAGCTTGGCTGGATAGGTTCTTCTCAGTTGAAATTATATATCTTTTAGAACTTTGAAGATAGGGTTCCAAGCTCTCCTAGCCTGGAGGGTTTCTGTAGATAAATCTGCTGCTATTCTAATTGGTCTTCCCTAGTACCTAGTCTGACCTTTTTCTCTTGCAGCCTTTAGGATTTTTTCTTTTATACCTGCATTGTTTAGGCGAATTATTATATATCTGGGAGTTGGTCTTCTCATTTGTTGCCTTGCAGAGGTTCTCTGAATCTCTTGTGCTTGAATTTTTTCATCCTTGATGAGATGAGGGAAGTTTTCTTGAATGATTTCATGAAATGTTTGTTCCAGTGTGGCCTCTGTTTCTCTCTCTGCCTCAGGAAGGCCAATAACTTTTAGGTTCGGTGTCTTGAAGTGATCATTCATCTCTTGAAGGTTTTGTTCTGTCTTTTTGAGCTTCTTTTCTTTGCTTTTGACAGTTGGGTTAGTTCTGTGTTTTGGTCTTCGAGCTCTGAGATTTTTTCTTCTGCTTGGGTAATTCTGCTTTCCATGCTTATTAGCCTGTTATTTATTTCCATCACAGTATTTTTTACTGCTGTCATTTCTGACATCAGCTCCTTCCTATTTTCCTCTTGTCTCTCCTCAATTTTTAAAATTCTGTCTATTAATGTCTTGATGTCTGGGTTTGTTGCATGTGACCAGTCATTCTGGGGGCTCTTCATTGTTTGTGTTCCGGAATCTGTTTTCTCAGTGTCTGATCTCCCAGGGGTGTGTATGAGACCTATATTCATCTTTTGTTTTTCTTCATTTGTGTGGTTTTTTCCCCCTCCCTACTTTTTCCTTCCCTCCACGTCACTGTATTCTTTAATTCTGTTATTCAGGGGTAGAGGGATTGCTTTTACTTCTGTTTGTTCAATCTCCTCTTCTTTATGTATGCACTCTTATTTTGTTCAATTCTGGAGTTGCACTGTAGGTTGGGGGTGGTCCTTTTTGCAGTTTTGAGATTTACTTAAGGGGGGAGCTGTGATTCAAAATATATCTGCAGGTCCTGGTATTATCCATAACCTGGTATGGATAATCTGAAACCCACTTCCCACTGCTTTGGAATCTGTCTATGCAGTGGGGCTGTAGGTTTACTCCCTGAAATAAAATGTGGTTAGCAGAAGGAGGAGAATGGAGCAGACAGTGGGGGGATGAGGGGAGTGGAGAGAGAGAGAGAAGCAAGAGGGGAAACAGATGAGTGTACCAACAAATGGAGAGACAAACCTAAACTGAAACAGACAAAGACAATAGACCACGGCTATAGACTAACCAGTTCCCATACAAAAAAACAATAAAACATACAATGATGCTAACATACAAGCTAACCAACCACCTTATTGGTGTTCTGTTCCTCTATACAATGATATGGTTTACAGAGAGGAGAAAGAGAAGAAAAGGAAGAGAAAAAAAAGGAACAAAACAATAGGAATAGAATCAAGTCATTAGACTAACAGAACCAATCAAGCACACTCTGAGACTTTTCGTTTAAGTCCAATGTCCTTTCAGCTCTGATTTCTAACTTTCTTTTCAAGCTGATAAATTAGTTCGCAGTTGGGGTCAGTTGTCCCTGGCCTGCTGTGAAGGACAGTTCAGATCACCCTCTGTTCACCACTCAAATCTGACTCGTGTCTCTTTTTCAAGCTTGTTTCTCCCGTTTCGGTGTTGTTACCTTGAATTGCCAGCAGGTGGTGCTATCTCAGCTGCTTGCCCCAGAGGGGGTGGGGCCGGACAGAAGCCAGCCCAATAGAAACCTGCCTCAGGGCACATGGGAGGAGACCCATGGCTGGCAGGACATCACCGTGGCAGCAGAGGTGGCAGCAATCCCAGCAGATCTTGCCTGCAGGGGCTTCAAGGACTGAAGTCGTGGATGGCCTCAGACACGGGTGGTGCAATGCGCTATGGCCGCCATGGAGGCTGTGGTGGTGCTGTGGATGCTGTGTCTGTGGCTGCAGTGGCTGTCCAGACCGCTGCGATGCTCCAGTGGTGGTGACAGCCGAGCTCCGTGTGAAGAGCAGGCCTCCGATGTTGGGGTCTGCAGCCCCTGGGGAGAGAGCCAGAGACCCTCTGTGTTCTCCTTTGCAGATGGTTTCATACACCAGGCTGCCCCATCGCCATCTTGCAGGAAGTCCAGAAAAATATTTTTAAAATAGATGAACTAACAAACAGGCAAAAAAATTTTTTTTAAATTAAAAATTAACAAAAACCCTGCCCTTTTGTCACAGGCTCTGTAATTGTTCCTCTAATCTGGTCTCTCCTGCAGAGCCACCTCTTTCACTCTCTCCTCAGTGTCTGGTGCAGGGAAGGAAGAGGAGTAGTGGAGGTGGGTGGGGCTGCAGTCCTCCCCTCCCACTCTTGTATGGTCAGAGAGATCTCCTCCTGTGGGTAGGTGCAGGATTGTCTCTTCCCCAGGTATGCATTCCCAGGGGTGCCCTAGCCAAGTCTATCCTGGAATGGAATTCTCCTATTGCAACTGACGTCCAGGCCCTCCCTGGGTTTGTCACTCTCAGTTGTGGTCCAATTGTGTGGGTCTGATGTTCAGAGGATTGCTGGGGAGGAATGGGTTTGGGTCATCCCAAGACTCACCACTGATCTCTTTGGAGTCCTTCCTCATCCTTTTCTGGCCACACCCTTTGTCCCGCAGCTGGATCAGGGTAGATGGTGGAGCGCCTGGGACTCAGCACTCATCAGGTCCCTCTGAAGTTTGTGCTTTCAGGATATTCCCTCTGGGTCATGATCAATCCCTGAGTAGTTGATCTGCCAGTTACAGAGATCAGGTCTGCTGCTCTGTGATGAGCGAGTCAGAGCACTTTCCTGCCCTGCCTTCAAGATGGTGGTGGGGTGCCTCTCTTGTCCACTTCCATGGGACTCTGTCTCTGGACTCCCTCTGCAGCCCCTACCAGGCACTGAAGTGATGAGGCAAAGCCTGGAGCTGGCAGTCTCTCCTGCTGCAGTGGTGAGGCAGAGCCTGAGGTGGTAGTCTCTCCCCTTCACTTCTTCACAGGAAAACTTTTGTCCATTTAAAAAAAATTACGCTCAGCTTCTGTGACCTGGGAAGAGCCAGAGACCAAGTAGAGAAGCTGCAGTACCAGCTGTTTCACTAGGGCCCTGACCACTTGCTCACAAGCCTCCACTTAGGCAGTCTCTCCCAGCATTTTCTTCCCAGGAAGGGTTTTATTGTTTTTTTGAAAAATGGCACTTGCTCTGTGCCCAGGAATTGCTAGGGTCCAAGCCCAGCAGCTGTGGCACTAGCTGCTGCATCAGGAGAGCCCTGGTCACTAACTAGTTCCCCAGCCCTCACCCCATTAGCCACTCACACACCCACTTGCTCACCAGCGCGTACACAAGATTTTCCATACACTCACTCACTCACACCAGGACTCACATAGTCTGACTGATGCGGCCACCATCTTCCCCACCCCACAAACATTTTCATATTAGAATACCCTTCCTTTTTAAGACTGAATAATATTTCATGTATATACACCATTTTGCCTAACTATTAATCTATCATTGGACACTTGGGTTACCTCTGCCTTTTGGCTATCGTAGATAATTCTGCTATGAGCACAAGCATACTCTGCTCTTATCTTTAAAAATGTGCTTTGTTCTTCTTTTGTGAGTTTAATTTGCTATTCTCTTTCTTATTTCTAAAAGTAGAATTTAGGTTACTGATTCAAGACATTTTTAACACTAACATATTTCTTTCTATTTTCTGTATTTTTTAGTGAATCCCACCAATTTTAATAATTTGTGTTTTCTATTTTATTCTGTTTAAAATATTTTATAATTTCCATGGTGATTTTCTCTTTGGCTCATGAGTATTTTAGAAGTGATGTTCAAATTCCAAATATTTGAAGATTTTTCCAAATACCTTTTATTGATTTCTAAATTAATTTTTCTATAGTCAAAAAACAAGGCCAGGCACAGTAGCTCATGTCTATGGGAGGTAGAGGGGAGAGAATTGCCTGAGTCCAGGGGTTTGAGACCAGCCTGGACAACTTGGTGAGACCTCATCTCTACAATAAATCAAAAAACTAGCTGGGCGTGGTGGCATGTGCCTATGATTCCAGCTATTTGGAAGGCTGAGGCTGAGAAAGAAGGATCACCTGAGACCAGCAGCTCGAGGCTGCGGTGGCCCTAAGCATGCTACTGCACTCCAGACTGGGTGACAGAGTGAGATTCCAACTCAAAAAAAAAAAAAATTATATATATATATATAGTGTGAACCTGAAAATATTGTGTGTTGTACTACTATTAGGTAGAGTGTGCTATAATTGTCAATTAAAGTTGTTATTCAAGTGTCCTTGAAAAAGACACACTCATATACAAAGAATGAACTTCCAAGCATATCTCACACAATATGCAAAAATCAACTCAAAATGGATCATACACCAAAGTTGTAAACCTAAAAGTATAAAAATTATAGAAGAAAAATTTGTGGCCTTCAAGTTGACAAACATTTCATAGATATAACACCAAAAGTATAATCTGTAAAAACAAAAAAATTTAGACTTCATAAAATCTTAAGACTTTTGCTTTCAAAAGATTCTATTAAGAGAATAAAAAGACATGCCAGACTGTGAGAAAATATTTGTAAATCACATATCTGTTAAAGGATTTGGATCCAGAACATATGATGAACTTTGAAAACCCAAGAATGAGAAAACAACTCAACTAAATAAACAGGCAAATGATTTGAGTAGATATTTCACCAAAGAAGGTAGATGGATTGCAATGAAAAGATGCTCATCATCATTAATTAATCTTTATTTTGTTTTCTTTTTAAAACTGTCTTAGTAGGTACTTACAAATTTAGATTCAATTCATCTTTCAGGAGAACAAAATTTTTATACTTTTCTAACTTTTACTAATGATTTTCACCTTAAAATTTATTTCATCTGCTATTTTATATTATATATAGTTATACCAGTTTTTGTTGTTTAATGTATGCTGAAATATTTTTCAATCATTTTGTTTTTTAATCACTTCTCAATTTTAGGAATCTTTTACATAAATATACAGTTCAAGTTCTTTTTACATGAAGTCAGAAAAATCAATGACTTTTAACAGATTTCACTTTATTCTCATGCATTGTGATTAAATATTTGGTTTTCAAATTTATATCACTTTATTTTTATATTCTATTTGTCACACTTTTTCATTTCCTTTTTTGTCTTCTTTGCCTTGTTTTAAATTAATTTGATTCTTTGCTCATTCAGTTTTTTTCTCTTGTACTAGTTTGGAAGATGTGTTTACAATTTTATTATTTCGGTGGATATCCTTAAAATCCTAACACCCATAATTCATTCTAAATGAATATATGTACCCTCTTACTGACCTGTGCAAGAACCTTAGAATATGTTCGCATCACCAGTCTTCCTCTCCCAGTCTAGGTACTATTGCTGTCTAGGTGTTTAACTTCATCCTGTTAGTATTTTCAACCCCACAAACTAGAAATCATTATTACACTTTTACCCAGTTAATGTTCATTTCGATAGTCATGTGTTAGCTATCTTCTTTTGACTCCATTCTATCTTGCATCTTCTTGAATATGATTCTTTAAATATTCCTTTAATGTGGAATGATAGCTCACAGACTCCTTTTTCTTTATCCAAAACATTCTTATTTCAACTTCATTTTTATATATCTAATGTTTTATTATGAAAATGTATAAAATACAGAATGGTTAAAAGAACAGTATAAAGAAAAAATAGTATATATAGATTTTTAACATTAATTTGTTTGCTGAGCCATCTGAAAGTAAGCTGCAAATATCATGACATTTCATCCCTGAATATTTCTTTTTTTTTTTCAGTTGGAGTCTCACTCTGTCGCCCAGACTGGAGCACAGTGGCTGCTCCTGGCCACCGCAGCCTCGACCTGCTGGGCTCCGGCGATCCTTCCACCTCAGCCTTCCAAGTAGCCGGAATTACAGGCATTTGCTACCACGCCTGGCTGATTTTTTGATTTATTGTAGAGATGAGGTCTCGCTGCCCAGGCGGGTCTCAAACCTGCAGGCTCAGGCAGTCCACTCACCTCAGCCTCCCAAAGGCGTGGGATTACAGGCTGAGCCACCGAGCCTGGCTCATCCCTGAATATTTCAACATGCATCTCTTAAAAATAAGGACATTCTTCTTTATAACCACAATACCACTATCATACTGAAGAAATGTTAACAATTCCATAATATAATCTAATCCACATGCAAAATTTCCCAATTGTTTCCCAAAAGCTTTCTTTTTTTTTTTTTGGTTGCGAGTCTTACTGTCACCCAGGCTGGAGTGCAGAGTGCAGTGGCATGCTCATGGCCATCACAGCCTCAACCTGCTGAGCTCAGGTGATCCTTCTGCCTCAGCCTTCTATGTAACTGAAACTGCAGGCATGCACCACCACTCCCAGCTAATTTTTTTTTTGCTTTATCATAGGGACAAAGTCTTGCCAAGTTGCCCAGTCTGGTCTCAAACCCCTGGGCCCAAGCAATCTTCTAGCCTCTGCCTCCCAAAGCACTGGGATTACAGGTGTGAGCCACCATGCCCGGTCTCCTAAAAACTTTAATAGTTTGGTTTTTTTTTTTAATTAATTGACTTATAACCAGGTTCACATTACATTTGATTACTATATCTCTTTCAATTTAAAACTGTCCTCACTCTTTTATACGTTGATATTTTTTAATGTAGTTGTCATAAAATATCACACATTTTGGATTTGTCTGATGACTTTCTCATGATATTAGAGGTGCTAAGTATAACCACTTGGTTAAGGTTCTGCTTCATTCTTAAAAATATATTTTTTTGAAGACAAATTCTGGGTAGGTATCATTTTCTATCAGTACTTTGAAAACATTATTTCAATGCTTTCTTGCTTCCTTATAGCTGTTGAGATGCCCTTTTTTTTTTTTTTTTTTTAGTTGGAGTTTCACTCTGTTGCCCAGACTGGAGTGCAGTGGCCGCTCCTGGCCACCGCAGCCTCGATCTGCTGGGCTCCGGCGATCCTTCTGCCTCAGCCTTCCGAGTAGCCAGAATTAAAGGCATGCGCTACCACGCCTGCCTGATTTTTTGATTTATTGTAGAGATGAAGTCTTGCTGCCCAGGCGGGTCTCAAACCCGCAGGCTCAGGCAATCTACTCACCTCAGCCTCCCAAAGGCACGGGATTACAGGCTGAGCCACCGAGCCCGGTGAGATGCCTTTCTTTTTAATGTCTGCTTTTAAGAACTTCCAGCTGATTTTAAGATCTCTTTTTCTTTGGTGTTCTTCTTTAAACATGTTTAACATACCTACTTATATACTATATCAGATAATTCAGTTGTCTGAAATCTTTATAGACATAGTCTGTCATTATAGTTTTTTCTGCTTTATCTTACTTTGGATAATATGTTCTTGTGTTTTGAGATTTGTTTGTTTGGGAAATTGTACTTCTGGAGACCCTGTAATTTCTCTGAACCTTGGATAAGGTTGCAAGTATCTCTCTAAGGAGTGTGTCTGTTTCTAAGGAGGATACAGGGAACTGTGATCAAGACAGATAAGGTCTGTATTAAAGAAAATTCTCCTTGAGAGGTTGTGAGCCACAGATGAATGGTATGCCTACAGTATATGGGCTAGTTTATGGCTCAAAAGGGGCTTTAATTTTATTTTTAACTGTGTATCTAGAAACTAGATTAGCAAATAATCACCCACAGAGGCCTCCATAGCATTGACTGCACTCAACTTCTCTTCTTAGACTCTACTCCCTTTCAACTCTCTTTGCAATCACTACCCCCAAGAGATTTCCCTTTCTTTCTCCACTTGTTTAAAAGTGTGTGTGTGAGATGCAAAATTGTTAACTAATTTGCAATTATAGTATTTCAGGATTTCTAATCTATCATATTGTCAGAGATAATTGTCTTCTAAGAGTTGTTTTATGTTATGTCCTTGGATTTGTATTAATTTTGTATAGGGCACGCGTGAGAATTCTGTGACCATATTTATTTGAATGAGATACTGCTGTGCATTCAGCCTTATGGATCCTAACTCAACGTATGGAGCAGAGCCTAGCACATGCTACTGTATTCTGACTATTGTTGCACTTGTCTTATCCTCCTAACTAGGAAACAAGCTTCTGAGAACTCAAAATACTTCTTACAGTGTGTGCTAGCAAACTGGTTCTCTGAAAGTAAAAAGCCCTGATTAGTAGTGTTTGCCAACTTCTGCTGTGTAAATACTCCAACCATGGCCAATTGCAAGCTACCGGTGGTCTAACAAGCGCCTCAAAAATTCCTGGAATTTTAAGACTGGACTCTTGCCAGCTGATAGGGGTGGTCCAGGACACCACTGCCATGGCTCCTCACATGTCATGTAACAGGATGCTGAACAAGTACTTGTTGAATCAAAGCACAAAATGACCTTCAGTCCCATGCACAGTGTTAAGAATGATCATAGAATCCTCCCATTTTTCATATTCTTTTGAAGTGGCAACTCAGGCAGAATTGCCTTTCTACATCTCCTGTCTTTCTATCATCTTTCCAAGTCAGGCAGTGAAATGACTAACTGCCTTGTTCTTAGCATCTTCTTTCAATTTCCTACAAGGCTGCAAAATGAAATGACTAGAATGGGCGTGATAGCTTCAACATGGTGCTGAGAGCAAAGCCTGTCATAAGTTAAGTTTCAATGTGTTTAGTGCCTCTCTAGGTAACACAACAATGAAGAGTTGCTGCACTGCAGAAAGCAGGTTTTCTGTTTTGTGAAAATGGAAGAAAAGAAAGACCCCAGAGTTCTTTCCAGGAGTAAGATCGTCAGTTTTATGGATATAATATGCCCAGTATTCTCAGTTGATTTGAATTGGCTCAGTTACATCCACTGTTGGAGAACAATATCCAGTAAACGCTTAAAAGCATGCAAGTTGAGAGAAGACAGATCTGCTTCCCATTTAGTGAAGCACTTCAGGCTTCACAAGACAGACACCTGATTTGGGCCTCAAAAGATGTGCAAGGTTTAGCACTGCCCAGCTGGGAACAGTTTCAGTAATAAAGGAAACCTCTAAAACCATTCCACCTCTCTGCACCTCCTAAATGTACATGCTTTCCTAGAGAATTGAAAATACTGTAACAATCTACAGATCTATGTACATAAAGCTGTCTTATCTATTGAAGGATAGACAGCTTCCCTTTGCCAAAAGGGATAAGAATTAAACTGCGAAGATCTCTGCTTCTCTCCTTTTTCCAGTTAGGTTTTTCTTTGAAAGGGACTAAGAATTCTGGAAAGGAATTCCACCATGAAATTTTTATAGCATACTCAATTTTTAAGGAAAACAGCTAAAAAATTTTCCCTTGAAGTTAAAGGCTTTTATACTTCAAAGGGTTTGGGGATGTGAAGTGATAAGGTTGACTCAAAAGTTTGCTTAGAATCTTATGGAGTTTATTTACATGTTTTGTTGAGAGAGGGCATGGTTGAAAGTTGAGCGAAGATTTGAAGGAGTCTAGATTTTTCAGGTTGCCTAAGTTTAAATGGCAAGTTTGTTGTAAATAGATGATGATTTATCACTTCTATTGTCTAAAACCAGAAAATTGGAACCCAAATTTTCCCTCATCACCTGCCTCTAATCAATCACCAGTCTTATGCATCATACCTCATTAAAGTTTCTCACATCTTTCTGCACATCTTCATCCAGCTACTGAGTTGAGGCCACCACCTATCTTCATGCAGAAATCCTTAGTTATATTTTTTAACCTCTAGCTTTGCTTTTTTTCTTATCAGTTATGATTAGATTCTGCTGTCAGTAATAGAAAGTACAAATCACAGCAACTTAAAAAAAGATGTATCTTTTTTCTTCAGATAAAGGATGTTCAGATCTATGGAGGTTACTAGGGCTGGCATGGCATCTCCATGGATAACAGGCTAAGAAGAGGTCCCAAACTGGGAAGATTAAGAATCCTACATCCTTTAACAAGACCAAAATGTGCTTGATTTTGTACTCTGTCTTTAGCCTACTAGAAAGATAAGGTGGAAATCTGAATTTTATTGTTGGTCTCACAAATTTAAGCTTCAGTTTTGGTTCCGTTGTGTCATGTGGATGTCCAAAAGGTTAAACAGGCTAAGTTTCTGCTTTGCCATTCTAAGCATGTGGCTTCCAAGTCAAGTCTGCCTCATGGTAGTGAGATGGGTGCCATTGCTACAGCCATCCCATCCACATTCCAGGGAGCAGCAATGGGAAGAATAACAGGGGCAAAAGAACGTGCCATCCAAACAGTCCCTTATTAAAAAAGTTTTCCAGAAGCCGTACCCCACAAACTCTGCTTGCAGCTCATAGAGCACACCTATTTGCAAGGGAGGTCAAGAAATGTAGTTTTCAAATTAGAAACACTGCTGTTCCCAATACATTGAGGTTCTGTTAATAAAGGAGAAGAGGAAAAGGAGTATCAAAGAGGCAACCAGAAGTGCTTGTCACATGTATCAGTCTTTGCATGACACTACAACAGTGCAAATTGGTCACATCAGTCATCCAAGTAAAATCCATCTGTTGCACCTTTATTCTCTAACTTTTCTCTGCCGAATCTCTTGACATTTCCCACCTCACTCTCTGTGTTCCACCCATGGGTCCAAGTTCCTTCCCCCTCCCCAAACTCCCAGGACTTGGCACAAGTAATTGCCTTATCCTCCTAAAACCTTTTGGCTGCTTAATTCCTATGTGTCTTTAGATTGAGCACAGACTCTGCTAGAAGTCTCCTGAGACCCCCTCAGGGATAGATAAGGTGTTTCTTTACCCTATTCACGCATTTAGCACATTCAACTCTATTTTTTGCCAGTTCTCTCCCCAATTAGATTGTAAACTCATGAAGGAATAGGAAATTGTTCTAGTCATCTTTGCATCTCCCACACCTAGCATAGGAATAGCAGAGCACTTAATAAATTTTAGCTGAATGAAGAAACTAATTGTTGAAAGTATGGGTTGTGATGGGATCATTTGTCTTGATGATCCAGCAATGGCTGCCAGCCCAGGAGTAGGAGCCGCTGAGAATGTCATGGTGGGCAGGTAGACACAAGAATAAGAATAAAAAGGGCAGTGAAATGACCCATCAGAATTGACTGCTTTTAGCCCAGAAGCCATATTTACATATGAGTTTTATAGAAACTATGAAACAAAGATAAAAAGTCTTTGGGGTTTTTTTTTTGTCACGGTCATCAGAAGATGAAGCCATATCAACAATTTTCAAAAAGTAGTTTGAAATTAGTTGTGATTCACAAGGACTGTCTAGGAGTCCTGTGGGCAGATATCTTGACCTGAACATACATGTGATATTTAGATAATAATTTTACTAATAATGTTAAATTATTGAAATTTCTTCAGGAGCATTTCATAAAAGCAGCAACATTTTCCCTATTAATTCTGCTATATTATGTTATAGAATCTAGCCTTTGCTCAGGAGTAAGGATTTGGTGGAACATCGTTTCCTGTCACCCTCTGAGATCACGGGGCCTCTATCTGGACCAAGGCTAGGGAACAATGAATGTGTGGCGCCCCCATGTGGGCTATGAAGGCGCCACACTCTGAGGGAGTCTTGTTAATAGAAGTATTTATGGAATCCTTCCCCAGAGACACTTAATATTTAAATTTTAGGTATTGTTCCTGAAGCAAACAAAGCTATAAGAGGGAAAGAAACAGCTCTGATAACTAAAACATGCGGAGTTTTTAAAAAAAAAACCACTAATATGACAGACAGGCTGTCGAGCAACTGGGCACCCCTTGTTTCAGAGCCAAGCCCTGTGTCTGAGAAAAAATAAATGATCCAAATATGTTGATTGAATGAAGAATTGAATGATTTTGTGTGTAAATTAGATCTTTAGTGAATGGTTCACATAATCTTTCTCTACTGAAGAGGTCCCAAACTGGGAAGATTAAGAATCCTACATCCTTTAACAAGACCAAAATGTGCTTGATTTTGTACTCTGTCTTTAGCCTACTAGAAAGATACGGTGGAAATCTGAATTTTATTGTTGGTCTCACAAGTTTAAGCTTCAGTTTTGGTTCCGTTGTGTCATGTGGATGTCCAAAAGGTTAAATTTCATTGTGAATGGTAGGTTCATAGCTAAAGAGGAACAGGAACTATAAGATAAACTGGAATCAAATGATCACTTTAATTGTGATATTAGTAGTGCATATATTTGTCTTCCAATGACCTCCCCTAATAAGGGGAGGGGCTGTCTATATAATAATGACTTGACTTAATACAAAGAAAAAATATTTGAAGTAAAAACCCGAGGTCAGATTTCAACAGTCTGGAATTTCCGATCATTCAAACAGAGTAGATCTAAAATGTTATAGTCTATATGAAAATCTTATATATGTTATTTCAAATAGTCTAAGTTTGTTGAAGCTGTTCTGGTTGAATATCCCTTGGCAACCCCTTGGATTTGTTGGTAGAAGTTGTTGTTATACTCCAGAAAGTATAAAGCTACATTTCTTGAAATATGATCTATAACTTTGACAAAACATCTTTATAATTACTCTGAATGTAATAAAGGTTTCTTTTGTTTTAGAAAGCATGGTAGAATTTTCAAAGGTAGCAGATTTATCATCCTGAATTTTCCTTGGCATAGGCTAAATATTAAAATTATTTGACCTTCCTGGAGTAGACGAGGTGACTTGGACAAGGGACCCTGATGGCCTCTTCGTTGATAATGATGTTATTCATGGTTTTAAATTGTTCTAGGGTTTGTATGAGTACTAAAATCAATGCCAAGTCATGATATTTCTCACAGGAAAATCTGTCATTTTAACTGGCCAGACTGCCTAATTAAGAAAAGAGAACTGGATCTTTTCTTATGAGAGATTGAAATCATATTAAGAGACCTTCAAGAGTTCAGAGGAATCCTGTTTGATGTAGCTGAAGTAGTGTGAGTTCAAAGCAGCTTTGTTCTCCTTAGCACCCCAGAGCATCAACCTAAATAGTTTCCAGTTCCCTAAACCCAACTGCCACATCGGTCACTGCAGAAAAGGGCTTCAGAGACAGATGAGGTATTATTGGCCAAGGTTAAAAAGTTGTTTGTGGTGGTGTCAGAATAAGAACGCAGGATTTCAGAATTCTAGAATGATTCTTTCTATAAATTTGTTACTAATCCTTTACCTCAGGGCTCCCTAACAAGTATTGGTCGGTGGTCCACAAACAAGTATTGGTCGGTGGTCTGTTAGGAACCAGGCCGCACAGAAGGAGGTAAGTGGTGGGCAAGTGAGCGAGTGAAATCTCATCTATATTTACAGCCACTCCTCATCGCTCACATTACTGCCTGAGCTCCACCTCCTGTCAGATACTTGCTGAAAAGCCTGCTTCCATTTCTAACAGCCTATCTCTGTGAAGCAGGATTTTCTGCAGTGACAACAACCAAAACAAGATTACAGAGTAGACTAGACACTTCGGGTGTCACTGTATCCCATCACCCCCAGAGGGACGGTCTAGTGGTAGGAAAACAAGCTCAGGGCTCCTATTGCTTCTGCATTATGGTGAGTTGTATAATTACTTTATATATTACAGTGTAATAATAATAGAAATAAAGTGCATAATAAATGTAATGCACTTGAATCATCCCAAAACCATCTCCCTCTCCCAGGTTCTTGGAAAAACTGTCTTTCATGAAACTGTTCCCTGATGCCAAAAGGTTGGGGACTGCTGCTTATCTCATATAAATATTTACAATAAGACAGGTCTAGCTTTGAACTGGGTAAATTGTTGGATCACTGTAAGGCACTAGTTTACAACTGGGGTCAGTTTTGCTCCCCAAAGGACATTTGGCAGTATCTGGGGACACTACTGGCATCTAGTGCCTGGGATGCTGTGAAACATCCTACCATGCAGAGGACAGCCCCCATCATAAAAAATCACCAGTCTCAAATGTTCTCAGTGCTAAGGTTTAAAAGTCTGCTCAAAGCCTTGGTTTCTTCTTCAGCAATATGGAAGTGACAATGCTTCCTTAATAGAGTCAGTGAGAGGATTAAACATGATAATAAAAGCAATAATCTGCTGGGCTCGGTGGCTCAACCTGTAATCCTGCGCCTTTGGGAGGCTGAGGTGAGTGGATTGCCTGAGCCTGCGGGTTCGAGACCCGCCTAGGCAGTGAGACCTCATCTCTACAATAAATCAAAAACTCAGCCAGGCGTGGTAGCGCCTGTAATTCCGGCTACTCGGAAGGCTGAGGTGGAAGGATAGCCGGAGCCCAGCAGGACGAGACTGCAGTGGCCGGGAGCGGCCACTGCACCCCAGTCGGGGCGACGGAGTGAGACTCCAACTCAAAAAAAGAAAAAAAAGCAATAATCTTAGTTAGGTACTGGCATACGCTGGGTGTTCAACAATAGACAGGAAACTTAGTGGAGTACAAACAGATTGCCCACTGTCATTAAAACTACTACTTGGCTTCGTGTCACCTTGTCTTTCTTTCTTTTCAGGTTTATGTCTATCTACAGTGCTCTATTCCTTTTCTTATTCAGATGCTCCTTGACTTATGACGGGTATATGTTCCAATAAACCCATCCCGAGTTGGAAATGTCATAGGTAGAAAGGCCATTTGGTACACTTAACATACTAAATAGCTTAGCTTAGGCTAGCCTATCTTAGACATGATCAAACATATATATTAACTTACAGTTGGGCAAAATCATCTAAAACAAAGCCTACTTCACCACAAGTGCTGAAGATTTCATGTAATTGAATACTGTGCTAAAAGTGAAAATCAGAATGGTGTTTGGGTGCTTGAAGTACGGTTTCTACTGAATTTGTAGCACTTTCACGCCATTATAAAGTCAAAAATCCTAACTGGAACCATCATAAATCAGGAACCATCTGTATATGGCAGATCACGCTTTAGGATTTTTTTTTAAGTCTTTTATTTGGTAGGTAGGAGACTTTATCAAATTATTGTTTCAGGTACAAGTGGATGGATGTGTTAAGTCTCTGCTTGTGTAGGGATATTTTTCTGCTTTCCTTAATGTCTATAGTAGCCTGAAACCCTGGAACAAGGCTTTTATGGTATTTTCTTCTGACATTTATAATTAAGAAAGAGAACCCTAAGGCCAATCTAATTCTTTTTATTTCTAGGTAGTCTGGATGTTCTACCTAGACTTGTAGGATATTTATTTTATGCTTGAAATAATAGTGATTCACCAGAGTATGCTTTCTGCTTTTCTTTTTTATTAATGGTTTGGGAAATTGATGGGACTTTAAAGCTTAAGATATTATTTGCCCAAGGTAACTTTTTATATTTTATTTTCTTAATTGATACCTAATAACTGTACATATTTATAGGGTCTATAATGATGTTTCAATACATATACCATAGTAGTCAGATCAGGTTAATTAGCATATCTAGCATCGCAAACATTTATCATTTATTTGTTGGGAAAATATTCCTTCTAGCTATTTGAATCTCTATAACATGTTACTGTTAACTATAGTCATCCTACAGTGCTAGGGGAATGGATGGAGAAAATATTGTATATTTACATATGGAATACTATTCAGCCATAAAAAAGAATGAAACCCTAGCATTCAAGATAACTTGTTTAATATGACAACTTTGTTGAGATATAAATCACATACCAATAATAACCTATTAAAGTGTGCAATTCAGTGGCTTTAATATATTCACAGAGTACTGCAACCATCATCACGATCAATTCTAATATCATTTCATCCCCCCATGGAACCCCATACCCATAAGCAGTCGCTCCCCATTCCTCACCCACCTCCCTCCAGCCATGGACAATCAACCACTAACATCCTCTGGAAGTTCCCCTTATCAGCAAAGATATGGTCTAAGACCCCCAGCAGATGCCTGAAACAATGCAACGCTTTATATACTGTGCCTTTTTCCATATTTATACATCTTTGATGAAGTGTAATTTGTAAGTTAGGCACAGTAAAAGAGCAACAGCAATAAATGATAATAAAATAGAACAATTCTAACAATATTCCAGCATCACTACTCTCGCGCTTTGGGGCCATTATTAAGTAAAATAAGGGTGTTTTGGACTCAGGCACAACAGTTGATGTGAAAACCAAGGCAGCCACTTAATGACTGACAGCCAGATGGAGTAGACAGTGTGGGTACGCTGGTCGTAGGGATGAGTCACGTCCCAGGCAGGACACGGCGAGACTGCAAGAGACTTTATCACACTACTCAGAATGGCACGCAGTTTAAAATATATTTATAAGTTTTATAAACTTACACTTGTTTCTGGAATTTTCCACTTAATGCTTTTGGGCCATGGTTAATTATGGACAACTAAACCACAGAAAGCAAAAATTTGCATAAAGGGGGATTGTTATATTTTTTTCTCTATAGATTTGCCTATTTTAGACTAAATGTCATCACAAAAGACTCCTGGACCTTTGTGATTGACTTTTCTCACTCAGCAAAACTTTTTTTTCTTTTTCTCATGCTTTCCTTTTATTTTTATTTTAAAATTGTGGGGTACAATTCAGAGTTAGGTATACAGATATTCATTGTGCAGGTACCCTTGTTGATGAAGTGTGTGTCCCCTTCCCCTGGCAGATATCGACTATTGTCAATCCCACCTCCCCACCCCCCCAACCCCCGCAGTTTCCGCTACTGTCAATCCTTTTCTTATAGTACTACAGTAGTTCAAGATCCACTTATAACCGATAACTTGTGATACTCAGATCTTTGTTTCTGTGAAAGATCACTCAGTATTCTCTAATTTCATTCAGGTTTCTGTGAAGTTCATGATTTTATTCTTCTTTATGGCTGCATAATATTCCATTTGTATAAGTACCACATTTTTTTTAATCCACTCCTCTTTTGATGGGCAGCATGGTTGGTTCCACGTTCTTGCTATTGTGAACAATGCTGCGATAAACATACGTGTGCAGGTATCTTTTTTATAGAATGATTTGAGTACTTCCAGGTATATTCCCAGTAGGGGGATTGCAGGGTCAGATGGGAGGTTGATTTTTAGAACTTTTAGGAATCGTCACACTGATTTCCACAGAGGCTCTATTAGTTTACACTCCCACCAACCGTGTAGAAGTGTTCCCTTTTTGCCACATCCTCTCTAGCATCTGTTATTTTTTGAGTTATTGATGATGACCATTCTGACTGGAGTTAGGTGGTATCTCAGTGTAGATTTATTTATTTATTTATTTATTTATTTATTTTTCGAGTTGGAGTCTCACTCTGTCGCCCAGACTGGAGTGCAGTGGCCGCTCCCAGCCACGCAGCCTCGACCTGCTGTGCTCCGGCGATCCTTCCGCTTCAGCCTTCCAAGTAGCCGGAATTGCAGGCATGCGCTACCACGCCCGGATGATTTTTTGGTTTTATTGTAGAGATGAGGTCTCACCTGCCCAGGCGGGTCTCGAACCCGTGGGCTCAGGCAACTCAGCCTCCCAAGGCGCGGGATTACAGGCTGAGCTACCGAGCCTGGCTCAGTGTAGTTTTAATTTGCATCTCCTTGATGACTAGTGAGACTGAACATTTTTTCATATATCTGTTGGCTGCTCTTATATCTTCTTTTAAGAAGTGTCTATTCATATCTTTAGCCCACTTTGTAATAGGGCTGTTTATTTTTTCTTTTCAGCATGTTTGAGTTCCTTGTAGATCCTTGATGTTAGGCCTTTGTCAGACATAGAGTTGGCAAATATTTTTTCCCAGTCTGTGGACTGTCTCCCTGCTCTCTTGATGGTTTCTTTGGCTTTGCAGAAGCTTGTCAGTTTAATGACAAGTTGTCTATTTATCTCTTATGGCATGGGCACTTCAAGTTTTGATCAGGAATTGGTTGCCAGTTCCACTTCTATAAGGGTATCTCCTGCGTTTTCTAAGGTTCTTGTAGTTTGAGGTTTTACGTTTAGGTCTCTGATCCATTTAGAGTTAATTTTTGTGTATGGGGATAGGTAGGGGTCCTGTTTCAATCTTCTCCCTGTGTCAGCTAGTTTTCCCAGCACCATTTACTGAATAGGTTCTCCTCTCCCCAGTGGTAGGTGGTGGAGGCTTTGTTGAAGATGAGTTGGTTGATAAATTGAGGTTTTGCTTTTCAAGTTTCATTCATTGGAAACAACAGACACTGGGAAACAGACACTCTTTCCCTAAAGGGGAAGGAGGGGTTAAGGGTTGAAAAACTACCCATTGGGTACCACGCTCACCACTTAAGGGTGGAAAAAGCACCCATTGGGTACCACGCTCACTGCTTCAGTGACAAACTCAATAGCCCAAACTTCACTATCATGCACTATACCCATGTAACAAGCCTGCACATGTGCCCCCTTAAATCTAATTTTTTTTTTTTTTTTGAGCTGGAGTCTCACTCTGTCACCCAGACTGGATTGCAGTGGCAGGCTCCCGGCCACCACAGTCTCCACCTGCTGGGCTATGGCGATTCTTCTGCCTCAGCCTTCCGAGTAGCTGGAACTACAGGCACGCGCTACCATGCCCAGCTAATTTTTTAAAAATTTATTGTAGATATGAGGTCTTGCCAAATTGCCCAGGTGGGTCTCGAACCCCCGGGCTCAGGCAATCCACTCACCTCAGTCTCCCAAAGTGCTGGGATTACAGGCTGAGCCACCAAGTCAAGCCAAATCTAAAATTTTTAAAAGATTCGTCTGTATTGTAGCACATATCAGTACTTCATTCCTCTTTATGGCTAAATAATAACACACTGTGTGGATATACAGCATCATTTTGTTAGTTTATTCATCAGTTGATGGCTATTTGGATCATTTTCAATTTGGGGCTATTTTTAATAATGTTGCCATGAACATTTATGAACAGTTTTTTTTGTGTTTTGATTTCTCTTGGATATATACCTCAGAATGGAATTACTAAGCTGTAACTCCATGTTTATTTAATCTATTGAGGAACTGTCAGACTGTTTTCCAAACTGGTTGCACCATTTTACATTTCCACCAGAAGTGTATGTGGGCCCCAGATTCCCTACACCTACACCAACTCTTGTTATTATGTATCTTTTTTTTTTTTTTAAATAATAGCTGTCCTAGTAGGTATGAAGTTGCAAAGGAATTTTTTTAAAAGGTCTTTTATTGTCATTTCTCTTCCATTTGCTCAATTCTTTCTTTTGTGATTGGAAACTCTTACCTGTTTATTACTCATCTTAATCTCTTTATCTTTTACTTCTAAATTCTGCCATAACTTCTCAAACTGAACCACTAAGTTATTTTGTTCTTATGCATAGCTGTCTACTTAATTCTTATTATATCAATTATGTCTATTTCTATCCGTATGCCAAGCTTATTGACTTTTCAGTTTTTCATTGGTAAGCAATCTGTTTGGTTGATCTATACAAAACTGCTAGTGTTGTAGGTCAGAATAACACATGCCATGAAAACAATCAGGATTTTGTATAATTCAGCGTAATGTTTTGATTTCAGAGTTCTCTCTTCTCATAGATGTAATGTTCTCTTAAACGACTTTGAGAGAGTGATCTAGAGGTTTGTAAAAATTGTCCCCTGATTCCTGGAGGAGACTTGTCATAGCGTGATTCCTCAGGAGACCATTCTGTATTATTGAGTCTGTTGGGATCTGGTGGTAATTTTTTTTTTGCTCACTCTTTAAGAGGTAGATTTATTTTATTTTATTATTATAATGTGTGGTGGTTTTTCCCCAAGATTATAGACACTCCTGTTCAAACTATTTAATCCCCGACAAAGAGAAACAAGGAAAACTCTAGTTTTTGTTTTGCTTTGTTTTTGCTTTCCCAGTGGTTGTGAGGGGAGAAGTGAAACCACGAGGTATGTTTTCAGCTTTGCTGAGCACGTTTTTAAACCACGAGGTATATTTTCAGCTTTGCTGAGCACGTTTTTTTTCCTCTCGTCAACTTGTGCCCTGGTGGGTGTTAGCCCCCAAAGTCCCCAGAGTTCTTTACAAGATAGAGTTTTGCCTCAGCTGCCTGATCCCTGACTTTCCATCTCCTTCTACCACAGCCTTAAGAATGTAGGGGTGCCTGTGTGTGACCAGAGCTATGCCTTCAAAGGGAACTGTGAAGTAATCCTGAAGAAATTAGTATTAAGCCTAGGGCACATGGCTGCCCCTGCTCCCTCCCACCCTCCCCCCACACACACTTATGTTCTTCTGACATTTCCTGAGAGGGTTTGTAGACCTCCAAGATCCTCTGAAGAGAAACTTGGGTCTTTCAGAGTCATTGTAACAGAAACAAGCAGAATTTCTTCTAGTTTTTCTGGGCCACCCATTGCATATCTTTGGATACATTATCATGCTCAAAGATTTTTCCAGCTAGGGATAAAAGGGAATAAAAGACAGGAGGAGAAGGGGATCAACGTGCTCATCTTGCCTCTTGAAGTCAGCTTGGGCGCTGAGTCATAGTTTCATCTACCATCTTCAGCCCTCCTTTGTTTAGATCCCTGCGTAGAGGCAGTGGGATAGGAAGTGTGAGAGCAGATGTGAGTAGTGCTTTATGTGCAGGGCTCCGGTGAGGTTCCCAACATTCTCCTAACAGCATCTTAGCATGCCCTCCTCATCCAGCCTGGTAGAGTTTAGGCATACATCAATACCTGGATAGAGCTTTAGCAGGAAGTAAGATAAATGAGGGACATGGTGGAAGAGCGCCCATTTAGTTGGTACTCCCATATTTTCTTTTTAAACTGTCTACACCAAGCAAATCTTGGGGGCAGGCATGTGATCAGAACTACTATTCTCTGTCATAGCCCATGAAGCCCTTAATCTGGGTCCTGCCAACTGCCTGTGCCCTAGTCTGCTATCATACTCAGCATCAAAGCTTTGTTTTCTTTGTTCTTTTTTTCCAGGGGCTCTGGTGGAGGTGCTTCCTTATGGGCAGACCCCTACCCTCCAACCCAAATTCGGCTATGGAATTATGTGCTGGGCACCACAGATCAGCAATTAAAAAAACCTCATCTGCTTTGTGATAGTTAATTCTACGTGTCAACTTCGCTGGGTTATGGGGTGCCTAGATATTTGGTCATACATTATTCTGAGAGTGTCTGTGAAGGTATATATATATATATATATATATATATATATATATATATATATTATATATATTATATATATATATAGGATGAGATAGCACTAAATCAGTAGACTGTGTAAAGCAAATTGTTTACAATTTGAGTGGACCGCATTCAATCAGTTTAAGGCCTAAATAGTGCAAAAACGCTTTTCTTGAGTAAGAGAGAATTCTTCCTTTCCAACTGCCTTTAACTTGGACATTGACTTTTTCCTGTTTTTGGACTTGAACAGAAACTGAAACATCAGCTCTTCCTGGGTCTTATGCCTGCTAGCCTTTGGACTAGAGCTACACCACTGGCTCTCTTGGGTCTCCAGAATACTAACTTACTCTGCAGATTTTGGGACTTGTCAGTCTCCATAATTGCATAAGCCAATTCCTTATAATCATTATTATATATGATATATATATACATCCAACTGGTTCTGTTTCTCTTTAGAATCCTGATTAATACATGCTTCATATTGTCCAGAAGTCCCTAAGGTTTCTTATGTTCTCCGTTTTCCCCTTATGTTTCAATGCTGCTGTAGACTTTCTTTTTTATTTTGTATCTCCTTGTTCCTTATAATGAGTTTCTAGGACAGAGGTGGGATAAACACATGAGCTCATATCTCCATCTTGAAACCCGAAGGCTATGAAAGTTTTCAAAGCTGGGAAGAAATCAACCTTCCTCTTTCTTCCCATAAGTACCTTTTCCTTTTTCATGCCACCACACCTCTCACTGCCCCCTTGTCCTTTCTTCCCAAGTCACAGTGCATTTTTCTCTCCCTTGCTCTCGTTGCAGTCTGTACTCTGGGCCTCCTAAAAAAAAAACCAAAAAAAAAAAACCCCTCCATTTTTGTGTTTTTTGGTAGTTAAATGCCAGCCATGTCTCTCCTCAAAGCCTGTCATTTTCCTTTTTATTCCACTCACTGACCTTGTAAATGGCATTTGATGCACAAGAGCTGGAACAGTCATTAGCTTCAAATGACTTTTTTTGGGAAAAAAATTTCTCACAGCTTCGAATCATTTCTTAAAAAAAAAAAAAGGCACTCTACAGTAAAATTCTCTCAATGTACATGCTTGACCCTGCTGGGTTTTGATTGCAAAGGAAAGCAGAGGAACATCAAGTAATGTTGCTATGTGCATAGGTAGGTGAATGACTAAAAGTACCTGCAACCCTAAGAGAAGATTTCTAGAATTAAGATTTTTTTTCTTGTTCCTATAAAGAAAATCTTAATCTTCTTTCTGAAGTTTTAAAAACCAGTCTTCTATATCTTTCCTGTTTATTAAGTTTAAGCAGAATTCTTAGAGGAATGGAACAAAGAGGGGAATATCTGATTGAGGCCATATGCCTACTGAAGTGAGTTTGGTTGCATCTTGGACTTATCTGTCATAGCCCATGAAGTCCTTTATCTGGGTCCTGCCAACTGCCCATGGCCTAGCTTGTTATCACCCTCAGCATAAAAGTTTAGGCTTCTTTCTTTTTTTTTCCCAGTGTCCTGTCAACTGAATACATTAAGAAAGTTTCCTCCTAGCTTGGAGTTAAATATCCTAGGTAAATGTCCATACAGCATGATACAAAGGAGTAATAATATGACCAGGTCTTAATCTATCTGTGCTGCTATAGCAAAATATCTTACCTGGATAATTTATAAAGAATATAAATTTATTTCTCACAGTTCTAAAGGCTGAGAAGTCCAAAATGGTGTCTGATGAGGGCACTCTCTTTTTCCATAATGGTACCTTGTTGCTGTATTCTTTTTTTTTTTTTTTTTTTTTTTTGAGTTGGAGTCTCACTCTGTCGCCCAGACTGGAGTGCAGTGGCCGCTGCCGGCCACCGCAGCCTCCACCTGCCGGGCTCCGGCGATCCTTCCGCCTCAGCCTTCCGAGTAGCCGGAATTACAGGCATGCGCTACCACGCCCGGCTAATTTTTTGATTTATTGTAGAGGTGAGGTCTTGCTGCCCAGGCGGGTCTCGAACCCGCGGGCTCAGGCAATCCACTCACCTCAGCCTCCCAAAGGCGCGGGATTACAGGCTGAGCCACCGAGCCCGGCGCTGTATTCTTTAGAGGGAAGGAACTCTGTGTCTTCACATGGCAAAAGGGACTGAAAGAGTAAAAAGCTTCCTCATCAAGCCCTTTTATAAGGGCACCTAATCCCATCAATTAGTGGAGCCCTCACAACGCAATCATATCCTAAAGGCCACAACTCTTAATACTGTTGCACTGAGGATTAAGTTTTAACATGAATGTTGGAAGAGACACCATCACCAAACCATAGCACTGGGTAACCTTATTCTATGTTGAGGCCTCTATGTTACCTCCACTTGCATGTTGTGTAGGACATAGCATCTGTAAGTTAAAGTATCCTGAATGAACCCCCACACGGACTAGGACATCCAATCCCCTCTGTCCATATTCAGGGAATGCTAACAGACCCTAGTCCATTTCCAAATTAGGATCCTTGAACCTGTCTTTTACCCCATATGGAGACCCAGGGGGCCCTTAGAGCTTATGTGGTGCTACTTTGTAGAGTGCTTACATGGCAACCAAACTGGTGTCCAGTTGTATGGTGACACACACATTAGTGACCTATGGTGTATGTAATGGTAAGTGTATTGAGAACAACTTAGAGCAGGAAAAGAGAGAGCACAAGGCATTCCCCAAGTCCCAGCATTATTACTTAGAGAGGCATGCTTGAGCAGCAGAGCTGGATGTGTAGGTCAATTAAAAAAAACACCTCCCTGTGGCCAATTTACATATTTATAGGTTAGATTAAGATAGAGTAGGGAGTGGCTAGTTTTCTATGAAGCAATCAGAATTCCTGGCCGAAAAAGTAACCTTATTACTCAGGTGGTCAGTGAGAGAATTTGAATATCAATGTTGGTGATAGAATTTGCAGTCCTTTCATCAGCGGGTTCAGATCTGCTGAACCAACTCACTCCCTATCCATTAGAAAGGGCTATCCCACCCTGTGGCCGTCAGAGACCAGAGGTTTGGCCTAAGTCTGCCTTTTGACCTTCAAGACTCATTAACTATAAGCTTCCTCATTGGGAAAATAAGATTTTAAGTAGACTCTTAAAAACTTGCTGACAGCATCAGAGGAGTCACTGTATAATGAAAGGGATCGCAAAACATAAAGAACAGCTGCAACCCATCTTGGAGCCTAGGTTAAGCTAAGAGGAGAAAAACTCCAAGTATAGACTGAGAAAGAACCAGGAGCCTGCTCCTGAGATGGTGCCAAAGTTGAGAGCAGCAGACGGTTTTCCACAACAAATACTCCATCCAGGGCTATGTGTTTATCCACATGACCTGGTAGGAGAGTCAAGGTTCCTCTGTTCAGGATTGTAGTTTTGGGTGGTTCTGGGCAATGTACTTTTTTTTTTTTTGAGTTGGAGTCTCACTCTGTCACCCAGACTAGAGTGCAGTGGCCACTCCCGGTCACCGCAGCCTCGACCTGCTGGGCTCCAGCGATCCTTCTGCCTCAGCCTTCCAAGTAGCCGGAATTACAGGCGCGTGCTACCACGCCCGGCTGATTTTTTGATTTACTGTAGAGATGAGGTCTGGCTGCCCAGGCGGGTCTCGAATCCGCGGGCTCAGGCAATCCATTCACCTCAGCCTCCCAAAGGCGCGGGATTACAGGCTGAGCCACCGAACTGGCTTGGGCAATGTACTTTTAAGGATAGTTAGTAAGGCCACTGATCATGTCTTGGTCTCATAAGTGCCAATTCAAGTCCAGAATGGTTACACATAATGGTGAAAGATCACTTCTTTGATACTACAAAGAAAGCCCCAGTGTTGGTCTCAAAGACCTTCAAGACACATATTCTGGAGGAATCACTATGAAGACTATAGAACTAGTTTCAGAGTGATAGAGGTGTGTTATTTCTAAAGAAAGCAGTGCACAGTTGGCTATGCGCATTAAAAAAACAAAGAAACAGCCGCGCTCGTGGCTCAGCCTGTAGTTCCGCGCCTTTGGGAGGCTGAGGTGAGTGGATTGTTCGAGACCCGCCTGGGTGGCGAGACCTCATCTCTACAATAAATCAAAAAATCAGCCGGGCATGGTAGCGCATGCCTGTAGTTCCGGCTACTCGGAAGGCTGAGGCGAAGCATTGCCGGAGCCCAGCAGGTCGAGGCTGCGGTGGCCAGGAGCGGCCACGGGCGACAGAGTGAGACTCCAACTCAAAAACAAAACAACAACAACAACAAAAAAACCCACAAAAAAAAACAAAAACAAAAACAAAAAAACAAGTCCCGAGATGAACTACACAAAGGGTACCACACAGATTCAAGGTCCTATTCCACGTGGCAATGACAATTCTCCATTGGGAAGGTAAATTGTGTGCTTTTAGGACATAGTGATGTGTGGAGCAAGTGTGGTTGTGCTAGGATGGAAAAGAAGACCATCAGATTCCTTAGGGATAGTTTTCAATCCTGCTGGGAAGTTAGATGGCAAAATAGGAGCATGATTCCACACCTGAGAGAATGAAGGAATTTAACATGATGAGTGTAGTTAATTAGGAAAACACCAAAGAGGGCAGAGGAAACAGGGACTCTGGATTTTTCCAGGCGTTAGTGACTTCCCCAGAGTCCCCGGGAACAGGATGCCAGAAAGGTCATCAAAGCTCAGTTGGGTTGGGGATGAAAACTTCAGTACCCAAATAAGTCTTCACTGTGAACTACTGCTTGGGAGAGTTATATAAGACCATTCAGGGATCTCTGTCTACATAGTCAATACACGATTTGTCTTTTTAAAATGAGCTAAATCAGTTAATAAAATTAAATTCCTAGCAAAATAATAATATCAACCAGCTTACTCCATTTTGTTTGAAACTTTCATCTTAGTTACCTGCCTGACCTTAGAATCAATGCCTACGTGTAATTACAGTAATGTTCCCATGACCACAGACCCCCAGCTTTGTCTCCTTTGGGCAGGTCGTGCTGACCGTTTTCTGCTGACTGTTACACAAATCCCTAGCCATAAGTTCCTTGTAATTGTATGCTTTGTTAACTGAAATCAAATGTTACGCTTTGCAAAACCCCATTGTTACATTTTCATATTTTGTTCTTATATTGTTAGCAACCTAACCAAGGTAACTCCGTTGTGTAATGACATGATTCTTCTTCCTTGTCTCTATGTGACTACCTTAAACTGTATCTTAATGGCAGAAGTGGAGTCTCCAGCCTAGTTAAGCCTTCAGATGATTGCATTCCTGCCCAAGATCTGACAGCAACCTTACAAGAGACCCTGAGCCAGAACCCTCTAGCCACACTGTTACTGAATCCTAGCCCCTCACAAATAGTGAGAGATAATAATAATTGTTGTTTTAAGCCTCTAAGTTTTGGGATGATTTGTTATGCAGAAATAGTTAACTAATAGAAAAGATGACAACAACAGAGGTAAGGGACAAAGTCAAGGTCCCTCACTCTGAGGAATTCACAGGACTGAGACTTAAGTGAGGAACTGGGAACGTGTGCTTGGCTAGATTTCAGAATTGCTATGGACTAATGCCTTTGGTGCCTCTCCTTTACCCCCGTTAGTGGAAAATTGATTATCTTATGCCTTATTAACAATGGTTGGGTGAAAATGTACTTTTTTAGTTCACAGGTATTCCGCTTGAGATAAGCTGTGCCTAAGTAGCTTTACTCAAGGAAACACACCTGAGGCTCCACAGTCACACCTACACCTGGTTAAGAAGGATGACGAGCCTGAGTCTGATGCTGGAATGAATAACACTTGTGGGGGATCTTGGGCGGGTTTCAGTGTAATTTGTATATGGAAGGAATGTAGGTAATTTGTAGCCAATGGACATGTGGTAGTGGCTTTAAAACAGATCCAGAAATTATTTGATTTCCACAAAAAGTGGAGTCTAATTCATCCACCCTTTGAATATATGTCAGCTTTAGGTACTCACTTCTAATTACTAGAAGGCAATGGAAGCGATGCTGAATGGCTTACAAAGTTAGGATAGAGAAGATGAGAGTCTGACTCTCACTTGGCACTTTTGCCCTTGGAACCCAGTCACTATCAGAGACCACACAGAGAAGCCACATGTTGGTAATCTGACTGACTAATAACCCTAGTTGAGGTTCTAGACAGCTAGAAAACAGCTTCCAGACATATGAGTGAGGGAACTTTCAGATGATTCTAGCTTCTAGTCTTTGGCTCACATATTGATGGTGGCTGGAACAGAGACTGAACTATCCCAACCAAGCCTGGCTCAAATTGTAGATTTATGAGAAAAATAAATGTTGTCATTGTTGTAGAACACCAAGTTTAGGGGTCACTTGTCATACAGCCAGAGAAACTGGAACAGGTCCTCTGTCCTTCCTTGCTTGGTTCAATGTTTTCCTGCCTACATAGAAACCTGAGACATTCTGGGGCTTCTTTGAATTATTGTCTCCTTTGAGTTAGGGTAATAGCTTCCTTCAGTGAGAAGAGTCTTCAGTGAGATTTTATAAATACTGTGTATTTAGGCTACACTAAATTGATTTAAAATGTTTTCTTTTTCATAATAAATTAATTTTATTGTAACTAATTTATTTTATAGTTTTAAATTTTTGTAAAAAACGTTTTGACTCTTTTTTTCCTCTTTAAGTAGACTTTATTGTTTAGAGCACTTGTAAGTTCACAACAAAATTGAGCAGAAAATCCTGAGTTCCCATATATCCCATACCCTCCTTACACAGCTTCCCCCACCATCAATATCCCACACCAGAACTGTACATTTGTTACAATTAATGAACCTACATTGACATATCATTATCACCCTAAGTCAATAGTGTATGTTAGGGTTCATTCTTGGTGTTGTACATAGGTCTTGACAGATGTATAATGACATATATCCACTATTATATCATACAATATAGTTTCATTGTCCTAAAAATCTTTTATGTTTCATTTGTTTAACCCTCCCTTCCCCCAAGCCATGGCAACCACTGATCTTTTCACTGTCTCCATAGTTTTATCTTTCCCACAATGTCATATAGTTGGAATCATATAAATTGAGGGCTTTTCGAACTGGCTTATTTCACTTAGTAATAGGAATTTAAGTTTTCTCCATTTCTTTTTATGGCTTGATAGTTTATTTATTTTTAGCACTAAATAAAATATCACTGTTTCTGAATGTACCACAGTTTATCCATTCACCTACTGAAAGGTATCTTGGTTATTTCTAAGTTTTGACAATTATAAATAAAGCTGCTGTAAACATTCATGTGCAGGTTTTTGAGTGGACATGACTTTTTATCTCATTTGGGTAAATTCCAAAGAATGCAATCGCTGGACCTTAGGATAAGAGTGCATTTGGTTTTGTAGAAATTGTCAAACGGTCTTCTAAAGAAACTGGGCCATTTTGCATTTTCACCAGCAATGAATGATTGCTCCTGTCATTCTATATCTTTGCCACTATTTGGTGTTGTCAGCATTCCAGATTTTTGGCTATTCTATTAGGTGTGAGGTGGTATCTCATTTTAATTTTCATTTCCTTATGACATATGATGTGGAACATCTTTTCATATGCTGATTTCCATCCGTAGATCTTCTTTAGTGAGGTGTCTGTTAAGACCTTTGGTCCATTTTTTAATTGGGTTGCTTGTTTTCTTATTGCTAAGTTTTAAGAGCTATGTTAACGTTTTAGATAATAGTTCTTTTTAAACAAATTTTTTACTTTAAAGATGTGAGGTACAATTCAGAGTTAGGTATATAAATGTTCTTTATACAAGTACCCTTGTTGATGAGGTGTGTCCTCATCACCGACCCCCAGCAGTTTCCCACTACTGCCAATCCTTTTCTTATAGACTCTTTTGTAATAATACTTAGCTTAATACACACACATTTTACAGTTGTACAAAAACATTTTCTTTCCTTATATTTTTATTGTATATGCTTTTTTTTTTACATTTTTAAATTTTTACACTTTCTAACTTTTTAAATATTTTGGTAAATAACAAGACACAGGTAAACACATTTGCCTAGGCCTACACAGGATTAGGATTATCAATATCAGTGTCTTCCACCTCCACATCCTGTCCCATTGGAAAGTCTTCAGGGGAAACAGCACAAATGGAACTGTCATCTCCTGGGATATCAATGCCTTCTTCTGGAATACTTCCTGAAGGACTTGCCTAAAGCTGTTTTGCAGTTAACTTTATTTTTATAAGTAATAAAAGTATACTCTAAAATAACAAAAAGTATAGCATCATAAATACATAAACCAGTAACATTTATTATCATTGCATGTACTATACTTTCATATGACTGGCAGTGCAGTAAGTTTATTTATACCACCATCACCACCAAACAGGTAACATGTTGTACTGGGGTGTTATGGTGACTATGAGGACACTAAGTGATAGGAACTTTCCAGCTCTATTATAATAGTCTTATGAGACCACCGTCATATACACAGTTCACTATAGACTAAAACATCACTGTGAGGTGCATGACTATATTCACAAATCCACCAAATTCTTGGTCAAGAATTGGACAGAAATAGCTTTCCCCAGCATTATTAATCAACCCAGACAATTGTCTCTCTATTCTGTGGACAAGTATCATGTATTATTTTCTCTTGGGTTTGTTTTGTAGTTTAATTCAATAAAACTAAAGTCGTTCCTCTTTCAGACAAAATAAAATCCCAAGTCTTTAAAGACCCCTCTACATGCAGATGACAACAATCCTGGAGGAACCTAGTGCCTATAGCATGGAATCTGGTGCCTCTTTCCAGTGGTGGTCCCCCTAGTTCCCTATACAGGCTGCCATATGAACACTGGTTTCAAACTGCCGCCATGGCTGCAATAACAGCTGTTCTTTTTTCCCATATGGAGGAACTCCCGCTTTCTGAGGTGGCTGAGTGATTGTCCTCTTGGCAACACTGAAGGTGGTGAATGGGGAGCTATGCCTATCCCAAATACAAGGCAATGATTAACTTTAGTCACTGCCCTGAATGCAATGAGAGTCCCTCCTGTTTCCCCTTCCTCCTCCTCCTGAGGGCTCAAAACTACATCCAAATGTAGAGGAACACGGGGAAAGTTCATTAGCAATGTTATCTTCCTTCACAGCCCTCTCACAGCACCCTTCTTCCATGACTCTTAGGCACCAACCAGTCACCTCAGCCAATTGAGCTACCCCTGCTCCTGGTGGACTATCTCCCACCACTGCCCAGTTAAACTCTTTCCCTGATTGCAAAAACCCATGATACCAGATCAAGTGGCACTGGCAAGGTACCCACGGTGGGGGCCAGGCATTATGTCTGGAACCTGGTAGTCTACACCACGATGCATCGTGTGAACAATGATGGCATTTATTGAGAACAACTTTATGAGCACAGAAGAAGTAGAGTGCACAAGAGTAAGGTGTGCTTGACTCAGTGGTAGTGGAAGTGCTGAGAAGAGCACCCCAGGAGAGAAAACTTACTCCACACTGTTTTATCTATCTATTGCCTAGGCCAAGAGGGATAAGGGAGACTCGGTTTTGTATATAACAAAGGGGTTTACTTTTGGAGCCTAGAGCTCAGCTATGCGGAGTGTTTATGCCAATTCTACTGAGATCCACTGGAGGCCTTGCTGCAGGAGAGAAGAAAGGGTAGGGCTTTGCAGGAACCAAAAGTTAGACTCGCCTCACAGGCAAATGATGAGACTCTTGAAGTGTTGGCATTGCTCAGGTGGAGATTAAGCAGGGGCAAAGGACCACTCAAAGAGTAGACCTGGTGAGCATATTATTTACAGGGGATAGGTTTCCCTGCTAAGCCAACCCCAGACATCTCCCAGGCTCTCTCGAATTCCTTTAAGAGCCTCTCCACTCCACAGGATGGGGCCTCAGATTTCTATTGACCTGTCTTCAAGTTTATTGATTCTTGTCTCAGCTATGTTGAGTCTATTGATGAGTAGGAAAGAGCATTTTAAATCTCTTATTGTGTTTGTCATTTGTAGTATTTCCATTTAATTCTTTGTTAAAGTTTCCATCTCTATACTGAAATCAATCATCTGATTACACGTTATCCACCTTTTCCACTAGATCATTTGACTTAATCATGGTTATTTTAAATTTCTTAGTAGTTCCAACATATATATCATATCTGAATCTACCACTGAGTGATTTTTGTCTCTTGATGATGTGATGTTTTTTCTCTGTTTCTTTTTTGGTATGACACAATATTTTGTTGAAAGCCAGATTTCTTGTGTAAGAAAGTAGAGACCGATGTAAATAGTTATGCCTGGAAATGAACATAACTTTGCTTCTGCTGGACATTCGCCAGTTGTGGGTTGAGCCAGTCTAGTGAGGAGTTAAGCTAACCTGCCCCCACCTGTAGATCTGCCCACTTCCAAACACATTTTCTCATCATCAACAAGACCAAGAGGTCTTGTTCTGTTTTCATTCTTTGGCTGCAGTGGGTGTCTACCAGTTCACTAAAGGAACAAGAGTTTGCAGCTTTTCCTAGGTGGCTTAAGCTTTATTTCTTTATTTTTTTGATAAGGAAAATAGAGAAGATCCAAGGCGGCGCGTCATGTCCTTTCGCCCAGGGCTACTGTTCCCACAAGGGATGCTTTATTAAAACTCTTGCTCTGTCTTCATATCTTTTTGTGAGAGTACCCAGTGAAATGTGTGGCCATAGCTTACAAGTGGTTGTGAATTGCCGTTATGTCTTTGTCTCACAGGGGCTCTCTTCCTAGCCCACATTTAATCTTTAGTAAATGGTTAAAAATATTAACTGAGTTTGTCTTACTGGTATCTCAAGGTCTACACCAGTTAAGAAGTGAGCTCATGCCCAACTCTCCCTAAAGGCAATTGCATTTTCTTAGATTTTGTTGCCCTAAATGTTAGCTTTCTTATAGGTTCAAGGTGAGATGTAAATTTGACAATGATCTAGTATTTTGTTGTCCTTATTGCTGTCAGGATTGGAATAGTGCACTCTCCATCTTTCTACATCCTAAGAAGAAATCAGAAGTTCCTCCCACTTATTTTAAATGACTCAACACAAGCTACAGATATCTTCCCCAGTAAAAACCAAATCTCATGTCACTTCATTAATTAAATCTTTAATGATATAGCATGCTTCGTATTATTAATTTTTTTTTTTTTTTTTTTTTTGAGTTGGAGTCTCTGTCGCCCAGACTGGAGTGCAGTGGCCGCTCCCAGCCACCGCAGCCTCGACCTGCTGGGCTCCGGCGATCCTTCCGCCTCAGCCTTCCAAGTAGCCGGAATTACAGGCATGCGCTACCACACCCGGCTGATTTTTTGATTTATTGTAGAGGTGAGGTCTCGCTGCCTGGGCGGGTCTCGAACCCGCGGGCTCAGGCAATCCACTCACCTCAGCCTCCCAAAGGCGCGGGATTACAGGCTGAGCCACCGAGCCCAGCCCCGTATTATTAATTTTATAAATACATAATATTTTTGCTTCAGGTAAAAAATATTTTTATTTTTTAAAATTTATTTTTATATTTATTTATTTATTTATTTATTTATTTTTGAGTTGGAGTATCACTCTGTCGCCCAGACTGGAGTGCAGTGGCTGCTCCCGGCCACCGCAGCCTCGAGCTGCTGGGCTCCAGCGATCCTTCCGCCTCAGCCTTCCGAGTAGCCGGAACTACAGGCGCGCGCTACCACGCCCGGCTGATTTTTTGATTTATTGTAGAGATGAGGGATTACAGGCTGAGCCACCGAGCCTCCTGGGTTCGGTGGCTCAGCCTGTAATACCACGCCTTTGGGAGGCTGAGGTGAGTGGATTGCCTGAGCCCTTGGGTTCGAGACCCGCCTGGGCAACTTGGCGAGACCTCATCTCTACAATAAATCAAAAAATCAGCCGGGCGTGGTAGCGCGCGCCTGTAATTCCGGCTACTCGGAAGGCCGAGGTAGAAGGATCACCGGAGCGCAGCAGGTGGAGGCTGTGGTGGCCCGGAGCGGCCACTGTACTCCAGTCTGGGTGACAGAGTGAGACTCCAACTCGAAAAAAAAAAAATTTATTTCCTGACCCTTTGTGAGTAGTTGAATCAATATCTGCCCTGATTTCTCCAAGGTGATTTTCTTGATAGTACCCAAAGTTAGTGTTATTTTTAGTTTGTATTCTTCTTGTTTAGTTGATTGTTTATTTCACTTATTTTTCTTATTGTCCTAGTTAATTCCTTTAAACATCTCTTCTAAATCTTGCATTTTCCTACTACAACATTTCATGCCATTTCTATATAGGAATCTGGTAAAATTTAGGCAACTTGGCATGAACAAAAACATAATATCAGAGGTACCAAGAAAATATAATATGATGAGCAACTTTGACTGAATTACCTTATTGTACCAATAAAATAACATTCCATTTCTTTTTATTTTGCTGTGTTCATCATGAGTTGTGAGTTATATGGCGATGGAAATAGTTAGAAGATATTGATAAGATATTTTAATATTGTAACCTATAATGATTCACAAAATTTTCTCTCTGAGTCATGTTTGGACAAAGCCTATTTTTTATGCTACTGATGGATATTATATGGACAGTAAAACTCTAAGATTCTGTGAACTGAAATAATATTTGCCTCTAAGAGATCATGACTACCTAGGGAGTGGTGGGGGTTCTTGTATCATATAATCCTAAGGAAAACTACATCAAAGGCATTTTCCCTCTACACAACACTATGTCATGAAACAGTGTAAGTCTCCAGATAAAGCAGATATAAAAATCAGGTCTTATAATACACTATAAAGAAAAACATTGCTTTGAAATATTATGATTACTTTTTTTATTATAAAAGAAGTATAATTTATTTTTTAATGTAAAACACTTATAAGAGTTGAGAAATAAAAAATTTTAAGCATTTTAAAAATAGAATAACAAAACCTAGTCTGGCAGTCTTGATGGTTATATTTCATTGTAGTCACACACACACGTATCCATATATAAATAACTCTGACCTTCTTAAAATCAGACATATATGCATATATATATAGTCAATGTCATAATATATACAGTTTTCTATCCTGCTTTTTCAAACTTATTGCATCAGAAGTATTTTTCTAGGTCTCAAAAATCCTTCATAAATATTTTTAATGGCTGAATAATATTCTGTTTTATAGTTGTGCCATAATTGAATATAAGCCTTTTGTGTATTAAGGTTGTTTCCAGTGTTCCAGTGTTGGAAATAATGTCATGATGAACTTCTTTATATATAAATCTTTGTCTTCATTTTTGATTACTTCCTTAGGATCCATTCACAGAAGTGAAATTACTGACTCAAAGAGGATGAAATTTTTTATAGCTCATGACAGATATTTACAAATCATGTTGCAGAGAGCTTTAACAAATAATGTTGCCACCAGTAGTTTATGAGAATATATGTCTTACCGAACTCTCACAAATGTTGAGTACTGTTATTTTTAAGATCCTTGTCAGTGGTGAATCATGAAGAATAGTATTTCTCTGATATTTTGCTTTCTATTTCTTGCTTAGCACTGGGTCTGCACTTTTTCCTACTTGTTTATTGCCATTAGCATTTCATTTTTTATGAAGTGCTTACTGATGTCATTTGTCCAATTTTCATTTACATCATTAGTGATGTTCTCACTGATTTCTAAGGCTTCATAATGAATAAACAATTCTCCAACCATATATTTTCTTCTTATTTCTACTTTTTCATAATTTGGGGTTTCCCGATGTGACTGTACCATTTTGCATGCCCAACAAAATATATGAAAGCTCCAATTGTTTTATATCCTTGCTGGTGATTGATATGCTCACTTGGGTTTATTTTTTGTTATTTTAGATATTCCAAAAGGTGTATAGTGGTATCTCATTGTGGTTTTAATTCGTGTTTCCCTAATTGCTAATTCTGAGTAATTTTTTAGGTGTTTATTTTCCACCTATATTTTATTTGTTGAAATGTCCATTGAAATCTTTTGTCCATTTCTATTAGGTTGGTTATTGGCTGATTATTGAGTTTTGATATATATTTGGTATACACATTTTTTTCTTAGATATATGGGTTGCAAATATTTTCTTAAAGTTTATGGCTTTAATTTTTATTCTCTAAACAATATGTTTTCCAGAACATAGGTTTTTAATGTTGGAGAATTATGATTCATTGTGTTTTTATTTAATGAACCATGCCTTTTGAGTTGTATCTAATAACTTTTTGATACAATATCATAGTGATTATCTCATTTGTTTTCATTGAGATGTTTTATAGTCTTAGGTTGTATATTTAAGTAATTTGAATACATTTTTATGTGACAGGCAATATATATGAGTCCTTTTTTTAACAAATGGATATCCACTTGTTATAGAAACATTTGAAAACATTATTATTTCTCCATTAAATTGCCTCTATGTCTGTCATATATGAATTGAACATATCTGCGTGGGTCTATTTCTGGACACAAGTTTTCTTGATCTATGTATCTAAATTTTCACCAATATCATACTGTCTGTATTATTTTAGGTTATTTATTTATTTTTTATTTTAAAGATGTGGGGTATAGTTCAGGGTTAGGTACACAAGTGGTCAACGTGGTAAAGTTTGGGTACCCTTATTGATATTATGTGCCCCCCACCCTGGCATTGTCCTACTACTACCAATTCCTTTCTTATAGGACTATGGCAAATGTTCGGGGTTTGCTTTTGAGTTAGTACATGTAGTACTCAGATCCTTATTTCTGTGATAAATTACTGAGTACTACAGACTCTAATTCCATGCTAGTTGCTGTGAAGTTCATAACTTTGTTTTACTTTATGACTGTGTAATATTCCATTGTGTACATGTACCACATTTTCTTTGTCCACTTTCAATGGGCAGCATGACTGGTTCCATGTTTTTGCTATTGTGAATAATGCTGCAAGAAACATTCATGTGCAGATATCTTTTTCATAGAGTGATTTGCATTCCTCCAGGTATATCCCCTGAATGGGGATCGCGGGGTTGTATGGAAGATCGATTTTTAGATCTTTTAGAAATTGCCACACTGGTTTCCCCAGAGGTTGTACTAGCTCACAATCCCACCAACAGTGTAGAAGTGTTTCCTTTTCCCTACATCCTCTCCAGCATCTGTTGTTTTTTGAGTTACTGTTGATGGCCATCCAGACTGGAGTTAGGTGGTTTCTTCTCATTGTGGTTGTAATTAGCATTTCTTTGATGATTAGTGAGGCTGAGCATTTTTTCATGTATCTGATGGCTGCTGGTAGGTCTTCTTTTGAGAAATGTCTATTCATATCTTTTGCCCACTTTGTAATGGGATGGTTTTTTTTTTTTTTCTTTTCAGCACATTTGAGTTCTTTGTAGATCCTAGACGTTAGGCCTTTGTCAGATATACAGTTGGAAAATATTTTTGCCCATTCTGTGGGCTGTTTCCCTGATCTCTTGATGGTTTCTTTTGCTTTGCAGAAGTTTATCAGTTTGATGAAGTTCCATTTGTCTATCTTATCTTTTATGGCATCTGTTCATGGTGAGTTGATCAGGAATTGGTTGCCTATTCCCATTTCCATAAGGGTGTTATCTTCATTTTCTTCTAGGATTCTTATAGTTTGAGGTTTTACATTTAGGTCTTTGATCCATTTGGACTTGATTTTTGTGTGTGGTGATAGGTAGGGGTCTTTTTTCAGTCTCCTGCATGTGGTCAGCCAGTTTTCCCAGCACCATTTACTGAATAGGTTCTCCTCTTCCCACTGGTAGTTGGTATCAAGTAACATGAGTCTTTTGACTTCATTTTCAAAGTTGTTTTGGCTATTCTACTTCCTTTGAATTTTCAAAAAAGGAATAGAATCAAGTTGAAATATCTACAGAAGATTCTGCTGGGATTTTTGTAGGGATTCCATCGAATCTATAATCAACCAATTTGGGGAAAACTGACATCTTAAACACTACTGTGTCTTTAATCCATAAACACAATCTACCTCTATATTTCTTTGGCTCTTTAATTTCTTTCATCAGTGTCATAGCTTTCCAAATACAGATCCTACATGTATTTTGTTAGACTTACACTTAAGTATTTCATAAATTTTGGTGCTATTGTAATTATTTTGTTTACAATTTTGATTTCCCGTTATTCATTCTTGGTATATAGAAATAGTATTGATTTTTGTGTGTTGCTCTTGTATCTTAGGACCTTGCTAAACTCACTTGTTAGTTCTAGGAGCAGATCCTTTAAAGTTTTCTACATAGACTATTATGTTATCTGTGAATAGAAACAGTTATATTTTTCCCTTTCCAATATATATTCCTTCCATTTATTTTTCTGCTTTGTTGAACTGCCTGGGAATTCCAGTACAATGTTGAATAGGAGTGCTGAGAGTAAGCATCTTTTCTTTGTTCCTGATCTTAGAAAGAAAGCATTAAATCTTCTACTATTAATTGTACATATAATGTTGACTGCAAGTATTTTGTATATGAATTTTATCAGGCTAAATAAGTTCCCTTCTTCTATTCTCAGTTTGCTAAGAGTTTTTTAAAATCAAAAACACATTTTGAGTTTTGTCAAATTCTTTTATTGCATATATTGGTAGGGCTATATAGTACTTATTTTTAAATCTATACATATGGTGAGTTACATTGATTTTGAATATTTAACTGATCTTTCATTTCCAGAATAAGCTATACTTGGTTGTGATGTATTATACTTTTTATATTTTGTTAGAATTGATTTACTAATATTTTATTGAACATTCTTTTTTTCTTCTTATGAGATATTGGTTAGAAGTTTATTTTCTCATAGCTCTGTCTGATTTTTACATCAGGCTAATGCTGATTTTATAATATGCATTGGGAAATAATGTCTGCTCTTCTATTTTCCATACCTGCTTGGTAAAACTTGCACCTGAAGTTACTTTGTTGAAAAGTTTTAAACTACAAACTCACATTCCCTAATAGGTATAATACTATTTAAGTTACCTGTTTTTTTCTGGAATGTTTTGGTAATTTATGTCTTTCAAGAAACTGGTCATTTTTTCTGAAAGTAAAAGGATGAAAAAACCATGCAAATGGAAACCAAAAAAGATCAAGAATAGTTGTACTTATATAAAACAAAATAGACTTAAGTTTAAAAATATAAAAAGAGACAAAAATAATTATAGTGATAAAGGGTTCAATTCATCAAAAGGATATAATAATTGTAAGCATATATGCACCCCAAATCAGAGCACTGAAATATATAAGGCAATTATTAAGTGATCTGAAAGGAGAGTAAGACTGTAATACAAAAATAGTACAGGACTCCAATACCCCACTTTCAACAATGAACAGATTGTGTAGACAGAAAACCAATAAGAAAACATTGCACTTGAATTACACTTTAGACCAAATGGACCTAAGACGTATATGGAACATTTTATCCACAAGCAACAGAATATACATTCTTCTGAACTTCATATGGAACATTCTCCAGGATAGATAATGTTAGGCCATAGAACAAATCTTAACAAATTTAAAAGAATAGAAACCATATCAAGTATATTTTCTAATCCCAATGGCATGAAACTAAAAATCAATAACATAATAAAACTTGGAAAGTTTACCAATATGTGAAAACTAAAAAACATACTATGCTCCTGAACAATATGTCAAATAAGAAATCAAAAATGAAATAAAAAATAGCTTGAGACAAATGAAAATAAAGACACAATATACCAAAATTTATAGAATTCAGCAAAAGCAGTTCTAAAAGGTAAAATTAAAGCAATAAATGCCTACATCAATAAGGAAGGAAACAGCACATAAACAATGTAATATTACACCTCAAGGAACTAGTAAAAAAAAAAAAAAAAAAGAACAAAATAAGCCCAATGTAAGCCAAAGGAAGGAAGTAACAATTATCAGAGCAGAAATAAATGAAATAGACACTAGAATAACAATAGACAAAAATCAATAAAACTCCAAGTTGGATTTTAAAAAGAAAGACAAAATTTGACAAACACTTAGCTAAAGAAAAAAAGAAAGAAGATTCAATAAAATCAGAAATGAAAGACGAGACATTATAACTGATACCACAGAAATAGTCACAAGAAACTACTATGAAAAATTGCATACCAACAAACTGGATAACCTAGAAGAAAAGGACAAATCCCTAGCCTGAATCATAAAGAAATAGAAAATCTGAATAAACCAATAATGACTAAGGAGATTGAATCAGTAACAGAAAGCTTTCCATCAAAGAAAAGCCCAGGACAGGATGGCTTCAGAACTGAGTTCTAACAAACATTTAAACAAAAACTAATATCAATCCTCAAACTTTTACAGAAACTTGAAGTGAAGGGAGTACTTTCAAACTCATTTTACTAAACCAGCATTACCCTGCTACCAAAGTCAGATAAAGTCACTACAAGAAAAGAAAATTACAGGCCAATACTCCTGATGAATACAGATATAAAAATCCTCAACAAAATACCAGCAAACTGAACTCAACAGCACATAATAATTCACTATGATTAAATGAGATTTATCTCTGGGATGCAAAGATGGTTAAAGAGTAATCAATATATTAATAGAATGAAGAATAAAAAAACCCATATGATTATCTTATACCATAGTAACAGAATAAAAGATTGAAACCATATAATCATCTCAGTAGGTGCAGAAAAAGCATTTGATAAAATTGAACGGCCTTTTACAATTAATTAAAACCTCTCAACAGATTAGGTTTAGGTACATTACCTCAAAAGGATAACACCATATATGACAAGCCCATAACTAACATCATACTCAACGGTGAAAGCTTTTTCTCCAAAATCAAGGAAAGGACAAGCATAAGTCTCACTACTTATTTTCAACTTGGTACTAGAAATTCTAACCAGAACAATTAAGTAAGGAAAAGAAATAAAAGGCCTCATAATAGTAAAATAAGAAGTAAAATTGTTTCTGTTTGTTGATGGCATCTTATATATAGAAAACTAAATACCAAACAACTGTTAGAATTGATAAATAAATTCAGCAAAATTGCAGGATACAACATCAACATACAGAAATTAGTAGCAGTTCTATAATTAATAACAAATTATCAGAAAAGGAAATTAAGAATACAATCCCATTTACAATAGTAACAACAAGATTAAAACTGAAAACGTAAAATATTGATCAAATAAATTGAAGAAAACACAAATTAATAGCCCAAATAATATTGAACAAGAGCAAAGCTGAAGGCATCATATTTCCTGATTTCAAAATGTATTATAAGTTATTGTAATCAAAACAGCTTGGTAGTGACATAGAAACAGACACATTGACTAATGGATAGAGAGCTTAGAAATAAACCCATTTATTGACCGCTTCTACACTGTTGGTGGGAATACAAACTAGTTCACCCTCTCCAGAAAACAGTGTGGCAATTCCTAAAAGAATTAGAAATTGACCTTCTATATGACCTAGCAATCTCCTCTGGGAATATACCTGGAGGAACTTAAGTCATTCTACAAAAAAGATACCTACACATGTGTGTTTATTGCAGCACTATTCACAATAGCAAAAAACATGGAACCAACCATGCTGCCTATCAAAACTGGACTGGATAAAAACAAGTGTGGTACATATGTGCAATAGAATATTATATAGTCATAAAGAAGGACAAAATTATGGACTTCACAGCAACTTGGGTGGAGTTAGAGTTTATAATACTCAGTGATCACAGAAACAAAGAACTGAGTACCACATGTTCTCACTCATAAGCAGACCCTGAACATATAACATAATACTATAAGAAAGGGATTAGGCCGGCTTGGTGGCTCAGCCTGTAATCCCAGCACTTTGGGAGACCAAGGCGAATAGATTGCCTGAGCCCGCGGGCTCGAGATCAGCCCGTGCAACTTGGCTAGACCTCATCTCTACAATAAAATAAAAAATAGCCAGTCATGGTAGCACGTGTCTGTACTTCCAGCTATTCACAAGGCTGAGGCAGAAGGATCACCCGAGCCCAGTAGGTCGACGCTGGGGTGTCTGTGAGCATGCATGCCACTGCACTCCAGCTGGGCGAAGTAGTGAGACTCCAACTCAAAAAAAAAAAAAAAAAGAAAGGGATTAGCAGTAGCCTGAAACTGCCAGGGGAGGGGGAGCACATAACATTAATAAAGGTACCTGATTTCAAACCAGGTGAAGTGGGGGCCAAAAGGAGGCCCCAACTTTACCTATATAATGATCACTTGTATACTTGAATTGTATCCCACATCTGTAAAATAAAAAAAGAAAGACACAGGTTAACATAACCTATGTGTTGGAAGATTTAACTCAAGTTTGTCTGTGGAGGTACTGACTTGAAAAGAACATCAGTGGACCTTCTGGACTTCTGGAAAGAGTCTATGTCTTGATGTTTTACTATTTACCCAGGTGATTATACGTGACTAATTCACTGAGCTGTGCACATAAGATGAGCATGTTATACTTAATTCAGTGAATGAATAAAGGAAGTGAGAATGAAGAAAGCAAAAAAAAAAGGAAAAGAAACCCATGTATTTATGGTTAATTGATTTTTGTTTTTTTCTTTCTAAGTCTTATTTTTGTATTTATAATTTTTTAAATAAAGATGTGGGGTACAAGTGAGGGTTACCTAAGTTAGTAGGCTGCACACAGGTGAAACTTGGGCTTCCAGTGGTCCTCATGTCTCCTGGTAGTGGACCAGGTATCGTTTGTGTTGACACGTGTCCCCCTTCCTCCTTTCTCCCTCCCTCCCCTAGCAGTGCCCAGCAACTGCTGATTCCTTCCTTGTGCTAGTGTGACTATTGTTCAGGGCCCACTTATGAGTGAGAACATGCAGTATTCAGCTCTTTGTTGCTGTGATAGATCACTCAGTATGATGATCTCCAACTGTCAACACACAGTAGAGAAAGAATCCTATTTAATAAATAGTGTTGGGAAACCTGAATATTCACATGCAGAAGAACAAAACTGAATCCTTATCTTGTACAATATACAACAATCAATCAAAATAGATAAAGATTTAAATATAAGACCTAAATCTGTAAAACGACTACAGATGCTCCTCAACTTACTAGGGGGTTATGTCCCCATAAATGCATTTTAAGTAAAAAATATCATGAGTTTAAAATGCATTTAATCTACCTAATATACTGAAAATTGTACCTTAGCGTAGTCTCCATAAAACATGTTCAGAATGCTTATTCTGAACATAGCCTACAGTTGGACAAAGTCATCTATTGCAAAGCCTATCTTGTAATAAAGTATTGAATATGTCTTGTAATTTATTGAATACTATACTAGAAGTAAAAAGCAGAATGGTTGTATGAGTACTTGAGGTTTAGTTTCCTACTGAATGCTTGTCATTTTAGAACTATCTTAACATCAAAAAATCATATGAGCAGCCAACAGACACATGAAAAAGTGCTCAGCCTCACTCATCACCAGAGAAATGCAAATCGAAACCACATTGAGATACCACCTAAACCCAGTAAGAATGGCCATCATTAATAAAACAAACAACAACAGATGCTGGCAAGGATGCAGAGAGAAAGAAATGCTTCTATACTGCTGGTGGGAATGCAAACTAGTTCAACTTCTTTGGGAGACAGTGTGGCAATTTCTGAAAGAACTAGAACTTGACCTTCCATGTGACCCAGCAATTCCCCTATTGGGAATATACCCGGAGGAACTCAAATCATTCTACAAAAAAGATACCTGCACATGTATGTTTGTTGCAGCTCTATTCACAATAGCAAAAACATGGAAGCAACCATGCTGCCCATCGAAGCCGGACGGATAAAAAAATGTGTCACATATACACAATGGAATATTACACAGCCGTTAAGAAGTACCAAACATATGGACTTCGCAGCAACTTGGATGGATTTAGAGTCAATCATACTCAGTAATCTATCAAAAAAACAAAGAACAGAGTACCATATGTTCTCACTCATAAGTCGACCTTGAAAAATTATTACAATACTATAAGAAAGGAATTGACAGTAGTGGGACACTGTCAGGGGAGGGGGGTGGGATTGGAAGTTGAGTGAAACTGCTAGGGGAGGGAGAGGCACACCTCATCAACAAGGGTACCTGCATAATCAACGTTTGTATACCTAACCCTGAATTGTACCCCACATCTTTATAATAATTAAAAATTTTTTAAAAATCATAAGTGGAAACATCACATGTCAAAGGCTGCCTGTAAAAGAAAAAATAGGAAAAAAGCTTCACAAATTTGGTCTGAGAAGTATTTCTTTTTCTTCTTCTTTTTTTCTTTTTTGGATATGACCCTAAAATTACAAAAACAAAAATAGACAAATAGGATTGCATCAACCTGAAAAGCTTCTGCACAACAAAGGAAACAATTAACAAAGTAAAAAAAACAACATACAGAGTGGCAAAAATATTTGGGAACCATACATCTGATAAGTGTTTAATATCCAAAATATACAGGAAACTCAAAAGACTTACTAGCAAGAAAACAACTCAATTTTTTAAATAGGCAAAGGACCTGAACAGACATTTCTCAAAGGAAGACATATAAGTGGTCAACAGGTTCATGAACAAACACTCCATATTGCAAATCATTTTATGGAAGTGCAAATTAAAAGCACAATGAGGTATCTGTTAGAATGGCTATTATCAAAATACAAATAGTTATTATAAAAAGAGGAAAGATAAGTATTGGTGAGGATGTGGAGAAAAGGAGACCCTTGTACACTGTTGGGAGGATGTAAATTAGTATAGCTGTTATACAAAACAGTATGAATGTTCCTCAGAAAACTTAAAAAATGATGTCATAATCCCATTTTTGGGTATATACCCAAAATAATTGAAATCAATATGTTAAAGAGATATCTGCACATCCATGTTCATTGAAGCATTATTCACAATAGCCAAGATAGAATCAACTTATGTGTTCATCAGCAGATGAATGGCTAAGAAAATGTGGCATATGCACACCACAGAATACCATTTAGTCATTTAAAAAGAAGGAAATTCTGTCACTTGGAACAACATGGATGAACCTGGAGGACATTATGTTAAGTGACATAAGCCAGGCATGTAAAGACAAATACTGCATGATCTCACTAATATGTGGAATCAAAAATGTTGAACTCATAGGAGCAGCATATAGAACGGTGGTTACCAGAGGTTGAGGTAGGGTTTGGAAAGATGTTGATCAAAGGACACAAAATTTCAGTTAGAGGTGACTATAGCTTACAACAACATATTGTATTCTTGAAAATCACTAAGAGTAGATTTTAAGTGTCCTCACCACAATAAATGATAAGCATATGAGGTATTGCATATGTTAATTGGTTTCATTTAATTATTACACAGTTTATGCACCATATACCACAGCATTACATTGTACTCCATACACTTTATAATCATTTGTCAATTAAAAATAGCATTATTTTTTGCCTTTATATTGTTTAATTACTTCTATAATTTTAAAAGCAAACATTTATTTAAACCAATCATAGTAAGTTTTCTTTGTAATTTATTTCCTTATGTAAAAGCAATATGGATACATACTTATTATAGCAAACTTGGAAAATTAATAAATATTGCACCTATGGACTTATTTTTCAAAAAATGAAAAGAAAATCATTAATTTTTTAAAAAGACATGGCATTAAAACTGATTTTTAAAAAGGGTCATGTTAATCTTCGTTGTCAAATTATGAGCATAGAGTTGTCTTTGGTAGTGTGTTCTCTCTCATTTCTGTTAATAAAAATCTCTTTCCTTTTTTCAGTTTGGCTAAGGTTGATTAATTTCATTGATCTGTTTAAAGAATTGGCTTTTGATTGTATTGATTTTAGCTATTTTCTATTAATAATTTTATTTAGTTATGCTCTTTATTATTCTCATCCTTGTTCTTTGTATTTAATATGTTCCTTTTTTCTCTAACTGTTTTTCATTTTCAGAATTACTTTTTATATTATACAGATTTTTGCTATAAAACGTCTTCTAAGAATTGATTTAGCTGCATCACACAAAGTTTGATATGTTTTATTTTTATTTTCATTCAGTTTAAACTATTTTTCAATTTTTCTTAAGACTTCTTTCATCCATGGACTGTGTTGTTTTATTTCCAAGTATTTGGGGGATTTTTCAGATAACCTTCTACTATTGAATTCTTTTTTTTTTTTTAGTTGGAGTCTCACTCTGTTGACTGGAGGGCAGTGGCACACTCCCGGCCACCGCAGCCTCGACCTGCTGGGCTCTGGCGATCCTTCCGCCTCAGCCTTCCAAGTAGCTGGAACTACAGGTGCGCGCTACCACGCCTGGCTAAGTTTTGATTTATTGTAGAGATGAGGTCTCACCAAGTTGCCCAGGCGGGTCTCGAACCCACGGGCTCAGGCAATCCACTCACCTCAGCCTCCCAAGGCGCAGGATTACAGGCTGAGCCACGAGCCTGGCTTGCTATTGAATTCTAATGTATTTTGTATTGGTCAGAAAAGGTACTTTGTATTATTTTGGTATTTATACATTTTTGAAGATTTGTTTTATAACATAGGATAAGATCTATCTTGATAAAAGTTCCTCATGAACATAAAGATGTGTATATTTTGCTGTAGTTGGTTGATTGTTCTATTAATGTCTATTAAGTCAATATGGTTGATAGTATTGTTTAGGTCTTCTATGTCATTGCTAATTTTCTATCTACTTGTCCCATTGATTACTAAGAGGGATGTGTTGAATTTGTTGATTTCTCTTTTCACTTTATTCCGTTTTTGCTTTATAAATTTTGAAGCTCCTTTGTTAGGTGGATACACATGTAGGGTAGTTAATTCTTCTTGACTGTTTGCTAAGACTGTGCTATGGTCCAAATGTTTCCCCCAAAGATTTTGTGTTGGAAATTTAATCTCTAATGCAACAGTGTTTAGAGGTGAAACTTTTAAGATGTGATTAGGTCATGAGGGCTCTGCCTTCATGGATTAATGTTGTTATTGCATGAGTGAGTTAGTTATCACTAGAATGAGTTTGTGATAAAAGGATGAATTTGACTCCGCCTCTCTCATTCATGCACACTCTGTTGCCCTTCTGTCTTCTGCCATGGGATAATATAGTAAGAAGGTCCTAGCCAAATGCAGGTCTTTCAACCTTAAACTTCATAGCCCCCAGAACTGTACAAAATAAATCTCTGTGCTTTATAAATTACCCAGTTTCAAGTATTCTGTTATAGTAGCTTAAAGAGACTAAGATAGGCTGCTATAACAAAATACCACGGACGGGGTGGCTTAAACAATAGGTATTCATGTCCCCACGGTTCTTGTACTAGAAACCCAATATCAAGGTGCTGTCAGGGTTGATTTTTGTGAGGCATTTCTTCCTGGCTTGTAGATAGCAGCCTTGTTGCTGTGTTCTTACTTCACCTTTCCCTTGTGCCCAGGATGGTGGGAGGAGGGGGAGGAAAAGAGAGAGATCTGGTGTCTCTTTCTTTTCTCATAAGGAAATGAATCCTATTGGGTTGGGGCTGTACACTTAAGACTTCACTTAACCTTAATGGCCCTTTTAAAGGACCTAATTCTGAATACAGTCATATTGTAGATTAAGATTTCAACATATAAATGTTGGGGGACACAATTCAGGCCATAACAATCCATTTATCATTATTATCGGTGGTAATTTTTCTTATTCTGTGTTCTACTTAGGCTAATATCAATATATCTACTCCACATTTCTTGACTAGTGTTTATATGCTATATCATTTTCACCTTTTTGCTTTTAATCAATTGATTTCCAGATTTTTTTTTTTTTTTTTTTTTTTTTTGAGTTGGAGTCTCACTCTGTTGCCCAGACTGGAGTGCAGTGGCCGCTCCCGGCCACCACAGCCTCAACCTGCTGGGCTCTGGCGATCCTTCCCCCTCGGCCTTCCAAGTAGCTGGAATTACAGGCATGCACTACCACGCCCGGCTGATTTTTTGATTTATTGTAGAGATGAGGTCTCGCTGCCCAGGCGGGTCTCGAACCCGCGGGCTCAGGCAATCCACCCACCTCAGCCTCCCAAAGGCACGGGATTACAGGCTGAGCCACCGAGCCCGGCTGATTTCCAGATTTTTAAAGTGAATTTTTGTGTTTGTATAGATAGTGTACAGTTGAGTGTAGTTGTGGACTCAGTATGAAAGTCTGTCTTCAATTGATGTGTGTTGGCCATTTGCATTTAATGTAATTATCGTTATGATTGGATTTAGTTTACTATTTTATCATTTATTTTCTGTTAGTACCTTCTGGTCTTTGTTCCTCTGTTTTCCCTTCCCTACCTTGTTTTGAACTATTGAAAAATTTAAAAAATATTTTGCTGTTTATCTATTGGGTTCTGGGCTATATCTCTGTATTTTTTGTAATATTGCTATTTTTTTGTTGCTCTGCCTTTCAAAGTCTGCATTACTATTGCAAGTAAAATACTGAAGTCTTCCAAACTATATATCTTATTACTCTCTCTCTCTCTCTCTTACATTTTGTTTTCATATATATGCATATATGAAGTAATGTAAGATGGCATTTTATATTGACCTGTATTTATGCCTTAACCAAACATGGGGAGTTTTTGGTCATTATGTCTTCAAGTAGTTTTCTGCATGAATTTCTTTTCCTTCCGGGATTCCAGTTACCTGAATGTAGACTTTGCCATTTTCTCACAGGTCCTCTAGGCCCTGTTCATTTTTTTTTCTGATTGATTAAGTCCTATTAATCTACCTTCAAGTCCATTGGATCTTTACTCTTTCATTTCAATTCTGCTAGTGAACCATCTGGTAAAATTTTAATTATAGATATGTTATTTTTCAGTTAACTTTTTCCATTTGGCAATTTTTCTATCGTTTCTGTTTCTCTGCTGGGAATGTATATATTTTCATTTCTTCAAACTGTGTTTATCTTGGAAAACAGATGTAATAGCAACTTCAAATCTTTACCTACTAATTTCAACCATTGATTCATCTGAAAGTTGGCATCTGTTATCTTTTCCTTGATAATTGGTCACATTTTCCTTACTTTTTTTAAGTTGAGTAATTTTTGCTTCTATTCTGGACACTTGAAAACTTATTTTGTGAGACTCTAGGACTGCAAATTTTCTGCAGAATGTTAATATTTGTTTTATTTTATTTATTTATTTTTTTGAGTTGGAGTCTTACTCTGTTGCCCAGACTGGAGTGCCCAGACTGGAAAAAAATATATTTTTTCCCATTCTGTGGGCTGTCTCCCTGCTCTCTTGATGGTTTCTCTTGCTTTGCAGAACTTTTTCAGTTTAATGAGGTCCCAATTTTCTATCTTGTCTCTTATGGCAGGGGCATCTGGGGTTTTGATCGGGAATTGGTTGCCTATTCTGATTTCCATAAGGGTATCTCCTGCATTTTCTAATATTCTTAACATTTGAGGTTTTATATTTAGGTTTTTGATCCATTTGGAGTTGATTTTTGTGTATGGTGATAGGTGGGGATCCTATTTCAATTTTCTGCATGAGCCAGTTTTCCCAGCACCATTTGCTGAATAGATTCTCCTCTCCCCAGTGGTTATTGGGTGGAGGCTTTGCTGAAGATGAGTTGGTTGAGAAATTGAAGTTTTGCTTCTGGAAACTGTATCCTGTTCCATTGGTCTATATGCCTGTTTTTGTACCAATACCAGGCTGTTTTTATTATTGTAGCCTTATGGCAAAGTTTAAAGTCTGGAAGTGTGATACCTCCCACTTTGTTTCTTTTGTTGAGGATTGTTTTGGCTATTCCTGGTCATTTATGTTCCTATATGAATTTCGGTATTGTTTCCAGTTCTGAGAAGAATGATGTTGGTAACGTAATGGGTATTGCATTGAATCTGTAGATTGCCTTTGGTAGGATGGACATCTTAACAAGGTTGATTTTTCCTATCCATGAGCATGGAATATTTTTCCATTTGTTTGTGTCTTCTTTGATTTCTTTGAGCAGTGTTTTGTAGTTTTAGTTGTAAAGTTCTTTCACTCCTCTGGTTAGGAAGATGCCATGGTATTTCTTTTTTGTGTGTGTGTGGCTATTGTCAATGGAATTATGCTTTTTATTTCGTTCTCTGCCTGTTTATTGTTGGTGTATAAGAATGCAACTGTCTTTTGCATATTTATTTTGTACCCTGAGACTTTGCCAAAATCCTTATAAGTGTAAAGAGGTTTTTGACAAATTCTTTTGGATTTTTGAGGTATAGGATCATAGTGTCAGCAAAGAGGGGTAACTTAAATTCTTCTTTTCCTATTTGGATACCCCTGATTTCCTTCTCTTGTCTAGTTGCTGTAGCTAGGACCTCTAACACAATTTTGAAGAGGGAGGTGAGAGCCTTGTCTTGTTCTGGTTTTCAGGGGAAATGCTTCCAGTGTCTGTCTATTTGGCAATATGCTGGCTATGGGTTTATTGTAGATGATGCTTATTACTTTGAGGTATGTTCCTTCTATGCCTAGGTGTTCAAGAGTTTTTATCAAGAAAGGATGCTGGATTTTATCAAAAACTTTTTCTGCATCTAATTATATAATCATGTGGTTCTTGTTCTTACATCTGTTGATGCATTTACTTACATTTATGGTCTTATGGATGTTGAATCAGCTTTGCATCCCAGGGATGAAGCCTACTTGGTCATGGTGGATGACTTTTAAGATGTGTTGTTGGATCTGGTTTGCTAGAATCTTGATGAGAATTTTTGCATCTATGTTCATAAGGGATATTGGCCTATAGTTCTCTTTTTTTGTTGTTGAATCTTTACTTGGTTTGGGGATCAGAGTGATGACAGCTTCTTAAAATGATTTGGAGGAGAATTCTGTCTTTCTCAATTGCCTAGAATACTTTCAACAGGACTGGTATCAACTCCTCCTTGTATGTTTTGTAGAATTCCACTGGAGAGTCATTTGGTCCAGGTTTTTTTTTTTTTTTTTTGTAGGTAATTTTCTTATGATGGAGTCAATTTCCCGGGCTGTTATTGGTCTATTTAGTGTCTCCATGTCTTCTTTTTCAACCTTGGAATGTTGTGTGATGTCAGAAAGTCCTCCATTTCATTTAGGCTTTCAAGTTTGTTTCCATATAGGTATGCAATTTCTGATAATCTTTTGTATTTCTTTGGGGTCAGTTGTGATTAGATCTTTTGCATCTGATTGTGTTTATTTGGGATTTTTCTTTCTTTTTCTTGGTCATTCTGGCTAGGGGGTCCATCAATCTTGTCTATCCTTTCAAAGTACCAGTTTTTTGTTTTGTTGATTTTTTTCTAGGATATTTTTGTCTTCTACGTCCCATATTTGGGCTTTTACTTTGGTGATCTGGATTCTTCTGCTAAAGTTAGGGTTTTGGTGATCTTTTCTTTCCAGCTCCTTTAAGTGATTTGTTAGACATTTAACTTGTGATCTTTCCATTTTCTTGATGTGTGTCTGTAGAGATATAAATTCTCCTCTTAGAATTATTTATATGGCGACCAGAGTTTTTGGTAAAATGTTTCTTCATTTTCATTTATTTCCAGGAATCTTTTAATTTCTGTTTTGATTTCTGTGTTGACCCAGGAATCAATCAGGCATCATGCTGTTTAGTGTCCATGTCTTTGCGGGTTCTGGGGGAATTTTGTTGGTGTTGATATTTATTTTTAGTCCACGTGGTCTGAGATGGTGCATGGCAGTATTTTGATCTTATGAAATTTGTTTATGCTTGATTTATGGCAAAGGATGTGATCAATCTTGGCGTATGTTCTATGTGGTGATGAGTAGAATGTATATTCTGTGTTTGTTTGGTGGAGTGTTCTGTAGTTATTTATTAAGTCTATTTGGTAAAGAGTCAAGTTGAGGTTCTGGATCTCTTTGTTGATTTTTTTTGCCTTAATAATCTATCTAGGATTGTTAGTGTGCTATTTAAGTCCCCACCTATAATAGTATAAGATTACTTATTAGTTGCTTTATAGACACCAGTGCTCCCATGCTGGTGCATATATGTTTAGGATGGATATTTCTTGTTGATAGATTGAACCTTTTATCATTATGTAATGTCCTTTCCTATCTTTTTCAATTTTTGATAGCTTAAAGGTTGTTTTATCTGATATTAAGATTGCAACTCCTACCTTCTTTTGTGATCCATTTGCCTGGAAATTCACTTTCCATCCTCTAACTTTGAGTTTGTGTGTGTCTCCTATGGTAAGATGAGTTTCCTGGATGCAGCAAATTATTGGGTAATTTTTTAAAATTCAGTTTGGCATTCTGTGTCTTTTCAGTGGTGCATCTAGTTCATTCATGTTCTGGCTTATTATTGAAATGTGAGTGTTTATTTCCATCATGAGGTTCTGATAGTTTTTTATTTGTTTGTTTGTTTTCTTTTAACTTTTGGATTGATGTATGTGTGGTTTTCAAGTTCGTAGTCACAATATATTCTCTATTGATTCTGAGTCTCCTATTCTCTTTGGGAAGTGTTTGGTCATTCTTTTTTAAAATTTTTTCGGTGCTTAATACCTTTTTAAGCATCCCCTGTAGAGCTTGTCTGGTAGCTGCATAATCTCTTAGGAAATGGATGTCTGGGAAGGATTTTAATTCTCCATTACTGATGAAGCTGAGCTTGGCTGGGTAGAAAATTATTGGTTAAAGTTGTTTGTCTCTGAGGACTTTGAAAATTGGACTCTAACTCCTTCTAGCCTGTAGTGTTTCTCCTGATAGGTCTGGTGCTATTCTGATCAGTCTTCCCTGGTAAGTAGTCTGATCTTCCTCTCTTGCTGCCTTCAGGATTTTTTTCTTTTGTGCCTACTTTGTGTAGGTGAATTACTATGTGTCTAGGGGTTGGTCTTCTCATTTGATGTCTTGTGGAGGTTCTCTGTATCTCTTTAGTTAGGATGGTCACATCTCTGGTGAAATGGGGAAAGTTTTCTTGAATAACCTCCTGGAATACTTACTCTGAGGTGTTCTCCATTTTTTTTTCTTCTTCTGAGATACCAATCAAGCATAGGTTCAGCCTCTTGATATAACTGCACATCTCTTGGAGGCTTTGTTCTTTCTTTCTGAGTTTTCTTTCTATGTCTTACAGATCAGCTTAATTTCATGTGTTGGTCTTCAAGTTCTGAGATTCTTTCTTCTGCTTGATTAATTCTGCTTTCCATGCTTGTCATCTTGTTATTTATTTCCTGGCCAAAATCTCTGTTACAAGTTCTTTCAGTGTTATATCTTGTCTTTTTTGAATCTCAGTCACTCTTTCCATCCATTCCCTAACCCCTGTTGTATTCTGGGGTTAGTCAATGGCTACTTCCATTGTTTCGACTCTGAGGACTGGTTTTTCAGGCATTTTCTTTTTGGTACACTGGGAATTACCTGTGTTCTTCCATTGATTTTTCCTCATGACAGATCTCTTTCTTTTCCTTTAGTTCCATTATTTGGTGGCAGTGGGATGGGCTTTCACTTCCACTTGCTCAGTCATCTATTTTTCCCTGATTGGGTCTCTGAATTTGTTCTATTTTGAAACAGACCTGAGGGTGGGAAGCTTTGCTGTCTCTTGTAGTTCTGAGTGTTGAATGAGGTGGAGAATGGGGAGCTAGGATTCAGAAACTACTTGCAAATCACAATGTTCACTGACTGGGATGTGGTTTTCTGAAGCCCACTCCCCCCCACTCTGTATGACAGTGCAATGGGTACATGTGTGTTCCCCCTGATTTCAAGATAAAGTAAATGCCATAAGGAGAACAGAGAAAAGTAGAATGAAGTAGGACAAAAATTGAAAACAAGCAAGTAAAAAGCCACAGGAAAAAAAAGTAGAAACCGAAGCAAAAACAAATTAAACTCCACACACAGTCACAAACAAACAAAACACACAGTCACAAAACCAAAACAGACTAAAAACAAAACAAAACAAAAAACAGGAAAACCAAACACACACACACACACACACACACACACACACACACACACACACTCACACCCCCAACACAAAATGAAAAGAGAAAGGAAAGAAAAGGGGGAATGCAAATCAAATTTTCACATGTATATTCACATACACATTAAACTAAAAAAAGAGAAAAACAAAAAACCTGAAAGATGAACACTCAATCATTCACATACACATATAAGCAGAAAACAAAAAATGAAAGGAAGGAAGAAAAAAAGGAAAAAACATAGGGGGAATGTAAGTTGAATGCTCACATACACATTCATGTGCAAAGAAAAAAGAGAAAAAAATTAAAAAACAAAAAATCTGCCCCCTTGTGGCAGGTTATGTAATTGTTCCCTCAGCTGTTCACAGGTAAGCCCCTCTGCTGTCTCCTGTGGATCTGCAGCCACATTCACAATCTCCCAAGTATGCAACCCAGGGAAGAAGGACGGAGTGGTGGGGGTGGGTGGGGCTTTAGTCCTCCATTTCCAGTCTAGTATGGTCTGTGTGATCCCCTCCAGTGGGGAGGTGTAGGATTGTCTCCTCCATGGATGCTGGTGGGAGGGGTGCCCCAGCCCAGCTCATCCTGGAGTAGAGTCCTCCTATTACGGCTAACACCCAGGCTCTGCCTGGATTCATCCCTCTCAGGCATGCCCCAGGCACGTGGGTCTGATGTTCAGAGAACTGCTGGGAAGGAGGGAATTGAGTCAGTCCCAGACTCACCATTGATCTCTTCAGGGGTCTTCCTCATCCTTTTCTGGTCACACCTTTTGTCCCATGGCTGAATCTGAGAAGCAGATGGAGTGTCTGAGACTCCACACTCAACCTATCACTCCAAAGTTTGTGCTTTGGGGATATTCCCTCTGGGTCACAATCAACTCTGAGTAGTTAACTCACTGGTCACAGAGATCTATTGCTCCATGGTGAGCAATCAGAGCACTTCCCTACCCTGTTTTCAAGATGATGGCAGGGTGCCTGTTTCATCATCTCCAGTGAGGCTCTGCTTCTAACTCCCTCACTGTGCTCATCTGCAGCCCTTGCTGCCAGTGTCCAGTCAGGTACTGTGGTGGCAAGGCAGAGCCTGGAGCCAGGAGTCACTCCTGGCAGCTTCTTCCCAGGAAAGACTTCGCTGAGTTTTAAAGAATTGCATTTGACTTCTGTGCCCCAGGAAGCACTAGGGTCCGAGCAGAGCAGCTGCAGCACCAGCACTTCACCAGTAGAGCCCTGGGCACTTGCTCCCGAGTCCCCATTCAGTCAGCCACTCACGCGTCCACTTACAGACACATATGCAAAATTGCCCATAAACTCACTCACTCACACAGGCATTTGCATAGTACCACGGGCTCTGCTGCCATCTTCTTCTACCGCCCACCTAAATGTTAAACAGAGATATACATTTGAAAGCACTTGAGATAAATCAAAGCAAAGTTCTAGAAAGTATGTCAGTAATCCACAAGAAAGAACAAAGAAAACAGAGAAAAGACGAAAAAAAAAAAAAACCCAAAATGAAATGTCATATTTAAGTCCTAACATATTAGTATATTAAATTTAAATGGTCTACAAACACCAAGTAAAAGACAGATTGGTAGACTGGATCAAAAAACATGACCCAATTATATACTATCTACAAAAAACCTACTTTAAATATGAAAATATAGACTGGTTGGAAATAAAAGGATTGAAAAAGATATATACATATTAATCAAAAGAAAACAAGAGTGGTTATATCAATATCAGATAAAGGATACTTCAGAGAAAAAAAAATGTCAGAGATAAAGAGGACATTATATAATAAAACATTAATACACCAAAAAACCCCATAGCACTCCTAAATGTGTGTGCACAGAACAACAGAGCTGCAAAATATGTGAAACAAAATCTGATAGAACTGAAAGGAAAAAATAGACACATCCATACTTATAGTTAGTGACTTTAGTGCCATACTCTCAACCATGAATAGACAACTAGATAGAAAATCAGCAAGGATATAGAACTCAACAACATTATCAATTAACAAGATCTAATTTACAATTTTAGAGCATTCTACCAAACAACAGCAGAATACACATTCTTTTTGAGTGACTCCTGATCACATACCAAGATAGACTATATCCTGGGTTATTAAACTAATCTCAATAAATTCTAAAATAATTAAAATTATACAAAGCATGTTCTCTAAATACAATGAAAAAAATAAGTGACAAAAAAGATGACAAAAATTGTAAACACTTGGAAAATTAAAAAAAAATACTTCTAAATAGTCTATGGGTTAAAGAAAAAAAAACTCAAGGGGAAAAAAAGATGAATGGAATGAAAGGAATTTGTGTGACATAGGTACAACCATCCTGAAAGAGATATGTGTAGCATTTAATGCATACATTAGAAAAGTGAAAAAATTTCAAATCAGTAATCTAAGTTCCGACTTTAAGAACCCAGAAAAAAAAGAGCAAAATAAGTCAAAAGCAAGAAGAACTGTGGGAAGACTAAAGGTAAGAGGTGACCTTGAACAATTATAATGCTATAAGAAAGCGATTGGCAGTAGTGGAAAACTGTCAGGGGAAAGGGGGTGGGACTGGCAGTTGAGAGAAACTGCTAGGAGAGGGAGGGGCATACCTCATCAACAAGGGTACCTGCATGATCAATGTTTGTATACCTAACCCTGAATTGTACCCCACATCTTTATAATAAATTAAATTAAATTAAATTATTTAAAAAAGAAAACATGGGAGAAAATAAATGAAACAAAGAACTGACACTTTGAGAAAACTAATAAAATTGGCAAGCCTTTTACAAGATTGACCACAAAAAAGAGAGAGGAAACATACATTTCCACCACCAGGGATGAAACAGAGATATCTCTACAGACCCTATGGATATCAAAAGGTCATTCTACCAAATGCTTAAAGAATGAGCATCAATTTTACAAAATCTCTTCCAGAAAATAGAAGAGGAGAAAAACTTCCCAATTCATTCTGTAAAGCCAATATTACCTTCATACCAAAACCAGACAGAAGATATTTAAAAAGGAAGAAAAAAATACCACAGACCAATATCCCTAACTAATACATATAATACACACACATGTCATATGTACATTATATTTATACATATACATAAGCATCCACTCTTAGCAACATATTAGCAAATATAATTAAGCAATACATAAAAATATATACTGTGACCAAGCAGGGCTTATCCCAGGGATGAAAACTGAGTTGTATTGAAAAAATTAATCAACGAAATTCATCATATTAACAGGCTAAAGAAGAAAACTACTTCATAATATCAATCATAATAAAAATTCTCATAAAATTAGGATTAAGGGGGAATTTACTCTATTTGATAAGTCTCTACAAAAAATCCTATAGCTAATGTTATACTTAATAGGGAAACACTAACCGCATTATTTAAGTCAGAAAAAAAGTAAGGATGATTTCTCCTGTTCCTAAGTCTCTCCTCTTTTATTCAGCATAGTAATAAAAATTCTACCCAGGGCAATAAGGCAAGAAAAGGCATGCAGATCAGAATGGAAGAAAGAAAAAACCTGCTATTGTAGAAAAAAAATTGACTACATAGAAAATCCCAAGGGATCTATTTTTTAAAACCTCCAGAACTAATAATTACATCAGGAAGTTCCAGGATAGGGAACATTGGATAAATACACAAATATCAATTGTATTTCTGCATACTAGCAAAGAACATGTGAACAACACTTAAAACATAATACCATTTACAATCACTCAAAAAAGGGAGTGCTTAATTGTAAACTTATCAAAATATTTCCCTAACTTGTTTGCAGAAAACTACAAAACTCTGATGAAAGAAATTTTTAAAAATCTGAATAAATGGAGAAATATATTGTATGCGTGGATTGGAAGAGTTGATATACAGTAAAGTTGTCAATTTTTCTTAAATTGATATACAGGTTTAACATCACTCCATTCATATCAAATCTGATCAAGAATTTTTATAGTGATATACTATATTAATCTAAAATATATGGAAATATAAAGGAACTAGAATAGCCAAAAATAATTTTGAAAAAAGAATAAAGTAGGAGGAATTAGGCTGCTTGATTTCAAGTCTTATTATGTAGCAACAGTTATCAAGACTGTGTGGTATTGATAGATGGGTAGACAAATAAGTTAATGTAACAGAATAGAGAATTTAATAATAAACCTACCCACAAAGGCCCAACTGAGTTTTGACAAAATTGCAAAGCAACTCAATGAAGAAAGGATAGGCTTTTCTACAAATGGTGCTGAAGCAAATGGACATTCAAATCTAAAAAAATGAATCCTGATATAATTTTCACAGTTTATACAAAAATTAACTAAAAAATGGATCATAAACTTAAATGTAAAACTATAAAACTTTTAGGGAAAAAAAGAAAATCTTTGAGATCAGGGCTAGACAAAGAGTTCTTAGACTTGACATCAAAAGCACAATCCTTAAAAGGAAAAGCTGATAAATTGGACTTCATCAAAATTTACAACTTTACTCTGTGAAAGTTCTTGTCAAGAGGATAAAAAGACAAAGTACAGACAGAGAAATTGTTTGCAAACCACATATCTTTAAAGAATTGGTATCTAGCATATATAAAGAACTCTCAAAAGTCAATGGTTAAAAAAAAAAGTAATCTACTAGGAAAAGGAAAAAAGACAGGAATGGAAGTTTCATCAAAGAGGATATACAGATGTCAATATGCCCCTTAAAAAGTTGTTCAACATTCTTAGCCACTAGGGAAATGCATATGTAAAACCACAATGGGATATCACCTACATATCTCAGAATGATTTAAATGAAAAATAGTGAAAACATCAAATGGTGGGGATAATGCAGATAAACTAGATCACTTATACATTGCTCATGGGAATATGAAATGTTACAGCCACTCTGGAAAATAAAACAGGCAATTTCTTAAAACCCAACTATGCAGCTACCATATGAAATGGCATGTCAACTCCTGGGCATTTATCCCAGAGAAGTAAAACTTACGTTCTTGCAAAAACCTGTATGTGAATGTTTTTATGATGTAATACATATAACATAAAATGTACCATCTTAGTCATTTTTAAGTGTACATCTCAACAGTGTTAAGTACATTTATATTCTTGAGTATCTATCACCACTACTCGGCTTCAGAACTTTTCTCATCTTCCTAAACTGAAACTCTGTACCTATTACACAAGTCACCATTCTCCCTTCCTTTCAGCCCCTGTCAACTGCCATTCTACTTTGTCTTGATGAATTTTGTTACTCTAGGTACCTAATATAAATTAAATCATAGATATTTCCTTTTGTGACTGTCTTGTTTCACTAAGCATAGTGTCCTCAAAGTTCACCCTTGTAATATATTTCAGAATTTCCTTCCCTTTAAGGCTGAATGACATTTACTGTATATAAACAGCACATTTTGTTTATTCATCCACTGATGGACACTTGGGTTGTTTCCACATTTTGGCTATAGTGAATAATGCTGCTACCAACATGGGTATACAAATATTTTTTCAAGTTCCTGTTTTTAATTCTGTTGGGCATATATTCTGAAGTGAAATTGCCAGATAATATGGTAATTCTATTTTTAACTGTTTTAGAATCTACCATACTATTTTTTATAGTGGCTGTGCTATTTTACATTTCTATCAGGTAGGGCACAAAGGTTCCAATTCCTACATGTCCTTGTCAATGTTTGTTATTATTTTTTTTTAATAATAGCCATCTTAATAGGTGTGGAGTTGTATTTCATGCTTTTGATTTGCATTTACCTAATGATTAGTGATGCTGAGCATCTTGTCATGTGTTTATCGGTCATTCTTTGAAGAAATGTCTATGCAAACTTTTTGCCCATTTTTAGTAGTGCTGTTTCTTGTTGTTGAGTTGTAGAAGTTCCTTATATATTATTGATATTAACCCTTTATCAGATAAGTGTTAAATATTTTCTTCCATGTTGTAGGTTGCCTTTTTACTCTGGTGATACTGTCCTTTGATGCACAGAAGTTTTAAATTTTGAAGCAGCCAAATTTATTTATATTTTTTTTGTTACTTTTGTGAAAAGTAACTTCATAAAGCCATTCCCTATTTCCATCTAAGAGTTTTTATAATTTTAGCTCTTATATTTAGGTCTTTGATCCATTTGGAATCAATTTTTTAAATATGGTGTAGGATAATAGTTCAATTTCATTCTTTTGCATATGGAGATTCAATTTTCTCAGTACTAGTTTCTGGAAAATGGCTCTTTTCCCATTGAATATCTTGGTACCTTTTTGTCCAAAATCATTTGGCCCTATACACAAGATTTATTTCTGGGATATATTCTATTTCATTGAACTATATATCTGTATTCTTGCCAGTACCACACTATTTTGATTACTGAGCTTTGCAGTGGATTTTAAAATCAGGAAATGTGAGGCTTCTAACTTTGTTTTACTTTTTTGTTTGTTTGAGCTAGAGTCTCACTCCATTGCCCAGGCTGGAGTGTGGTGACATGCTCACGGTCACCCAGCATCAACGTGCTGGCTCCAGTGATCCATCAGCCTCAGTCTTTCATGTAGCCAGAACTACAGGCACATGCTACCTTGCCTGGCTAATTTTTATTTATTGTAGAGACAAGGTCTCACCAAGTTGCCTCAAACCCACAGCCTCAGGCAATTCACTCGCCTCGGCTTCCCAAAGTGCTGGGATTACAGGCTGAGTCACCAAGTCTGGCTGTGTTTTACTATTTTAAAAGATTATCTTGGCTATTCAGTCCCTTGAGATTCCATATGAATTTTTCTTTTTTAGCAAAAACATTGCTAAGTTTTTTTAATGGGGATTGTACTAAATCTGTAGATCATTTTGAATAGTATTGGCATCTTGAAAATGTTAAGTCAACTTCTGTCAAGATGGCGACGGGGCAGCCTGGTTTATGAAATCCTCTGCAAAGGAGAACACAGAGGGTCTCTGGCTGTCTCCCTGGGGGCTGCAGACCCCAACGTCAGCAGGCTGCTCTTCACACAGAGTTCGGCTGTCGCCACCGCTGGGGCATCACAGCGTTGGACAGCCACTGCAGCAGCAGACACAGCAGCCACTGGCACCGCTGTGGCATCCGTGGTGGCCATAGCGCATCGCACCACTTGTGCCTGAGGTGATCCACAACTTCAATCCTTGAAGCCCCTGCAGGCAAGATCTGCTGGGATCGCTGCCACCTCTGTTGCCACCGTGATGTCCTGCCAGCCGTGGGTCTCCTCCCGTGTACCCTGAGGCAAGCTCCCATCTTGGCCTCTGCCGGACTCCTGTCCAGCTCCACCCCCTCTGGGGTGAGCAGCTGAGATAGTACCACCTGCTGGCAATTCAAGGTAACAACACCAAATCGGGAAAAAGCTTGAAAAACGGACACAGGCCAGATTTGAGTGAACTGACGGTGATCTGAACTATCCTTCACAGCAGACCAGGGGCAACTGATCCTAACTGTGAACTAATTTACCAGCTAGAGAAGACAGCTAGAAATCAGACCTGAAAGGACATTGGACTTAAACGAAAAGTCTCAGAGTGTGCTCGATTGGTTCTGTTAGTTTAATGACTTAATTCTATTCCTACTGTTTTGTTCCTTTTTTTTAATTTTTCTTTTCCTCTTCCTTTTCTTCTCTTTTTTCCTTTCTGTAAACCATATCTTTGTATAGAGGAACAGCACAACAATAAGGTGGTTGGTTAGCTTGTATGTTAGCATCATTGTATGTTTTATTTTTTTTTTTTGTATGGGAGTTGGTTAGTCTGTAGCTGTGGTCTATTGTTTTTATCTGTTTCCGTTTAGGTCCCTCTTTCCATTTCTTGGTACACTTGTCTGTTTCCCACCTTACTTCTCTCTCTCTCCACCCCCTTCATTCCCCCACTGTCTGCTCCATTCTCTTCCCTCTGCTAACCACATTTTATTTCAGGGAGTAAACCTACAGCCCCACTGCATGGACAGATTCCAAGGCAGTAGAAAGTGGGTTTCAGATTATCCATACACCTGTCAGCAAATACCAGGATGTGCAGATAGATTTTAAATCATAGCTCCCCCCTTAAGTAAATCTCAAAACTGCAAAAAGGACTACCCCTAATATACAGTGCAACTCCAGAACTGAACAAAGTAACAGGGCATCCATAAAGAATAGGAGATTGAACAAACAGAAGTAAAAGCAATCCCTCTACCCTCAATATCAGAATAAAGAAGACGGTGATGTGGAGGGAAGGAAAAAGTAGAGAGGGGGAAAAAAACACACAAATGAGAAAAACCTAAAGAAGAATATAGGTCTCACACAGACGTTTGGGAGATCAGACATTGAGAAAACAGATTCTGGAACACAAACAATGAATAGCCCCCAGAATGACTGGTCACATACAACAAACTTAGACATCAAGACATTAACAGAGAGAATTAAAGATATTGAGGAGAGAGAGAGGAAATTAGGAAGGAGCTGATGTCAGAAATAACAGCAGTAAAGAATACTGTGATGGAAATAAATAACAAATTAATAAGCATGGAAGGCAGAATTACCCAAGCAGAAGAAAGAATCTCAGAGCTCAAAGACCAAAACACAGAACTAACCCAAACTATCAAAAGCATGGAAAAGAAGCTCAAAAAGACACAACAAAACCTTCAAGAGATGAATGATCACTTCAAGACACCGAACCTAAGAGTAATTGGCCTTCCTGAGGCAGAGAGAGAAACAGAGGCCACACTGGAACAAACATTTCTAGAAATCATTCAAGAAAACTTCCCTCATCTCATCAAGGATGAAAAATTCAAACACAAGAGATTCAGAGAACCCCTGCAAGACAACAAATGAGAAGAACAACTCCCAGACATATAATAAGTTGCCTAAACAAAGTAAGTATAAAAGAAAAAAATCCTAAAGTCTGCAAGAGAAAAAGGTCAGACTACATACCAGGGAAGACCAATTAGAGTAGCAGCAGATTTATCTACAGAAACCCTCCACGCTAGGAGAGCTTGGAGCCCTATCTTCAAAGTTCTAAAAGATAAACAATTTCAACTGAGAATAACCTACCCAGCCAAGCTAAGCTTCACTAGTGAGGAGAATTGAAATCTTTCCCAGATATCCAATCCCTCAGAACCTATGCTGCCACAAGATCACCTCTACAAGAAACACTTAAGAAAGTATTGAACACAGAAGAAAAGGAAAAAAGAACAACAGCATTCTTCACAAGAGTACAGGCAAAAGATTAAAAACACACATGATCCAACTCTAAAACCAAAAGAAAGACAACACACAAACAGGAAGTGCATCAACTCTGTAAGAACATTATGATAGGGATCAACTCTCACATTTCAAAAATTAGTTTGAATGCGAACGGACTAAATGCACCACTGAAAAGACATAGAATGGCAAAATGCATAAAATATCACCAGGAAACAATCTACTGCCTTCAAGAGACTCACCTCACTACAGGGGACACTCACAGACACAAAGTAAGAGGATGGGAAACAAATTTTCAGGCAAATGGAACACAAAAGAAAGAAGGAGTCATCATCTTAATCTCAGACAAAATATCCTTTAAGCTATCAAAAATTTAAAAAGATATAGAAGGCCACTACATACTGATAAAAGGTTCAATCCATCAACAAGAAATATCCATCCTAAACATATATGCACTGAACATAGGCGCGCCAACTTTCATAAAGCAGCTCCTATGTAAACTAAAAAAAGATATCGACTCCAATACCATCATAGCTGGGGACAGCAATACCCCACTCACAACCCTAGACAGATCATCAGGACAAAAAAATCAGCAATGGGATCTGAAACCTCAATGTGACTCTTGATCAAATGGACTTAATTGATACCTACAGGGCCCTCCATCCAAAGACCACAGAATACACATTCTACTCATCACCGCATGGAACATACTCTAAGATCGACCACATACATCAAGCATTAGCAAATTAAAAAGGACTGAATTTTACCATGAACCTTCTCAGACCACAGTGGAATAAAAATAAACATTAACACCAACAAGGTCCCCCCCAAACCCACAAAGACATGGACACTAAACAACATGATGCTGAACAACTCCTGGGTCAATGATGAAATCAAAACAGAGATTAAAAGATACCTGGAAACAAATGAAAATGAAGAAACATCTTACCAAAATCTCTGGGACGCATGAAAGCTGTAGTAAGAGGGGAATTTATATCCCTACAAACGCACATGAAGAAAATGGAAGGATCACAAATTAACAGCCTAAGAAGTCACCTAAAAAGTCACTTGCTGGAAAAGCAAGACCACAAAAACCCTAATTTCAGCAGAAGAATCCAGATCACCAAAATAAAAGCCCAAATGCAGGACATAGAAGACAAAAAGATAATACAAAAAAATCAATGAAACAAAAAGCTGGTTCTTCGAAAGGATAAACAAGATCGATGGTCCCCTAGCTAGACTGACCAAGAAAAAGACAGAAAAAGCCCAAATAAACACAATCAGAAACACAAAAGATGAAGTCACATCTGATCCTGAAGAAATACAAAAGATCATTAGAGACTACTGTGTACACTTGTATGGAAACAAACTTGAAAACCTTTTGGAAATGGAGGACTTTCTGTCATCACACAACCTGCCTAGGTTGAAACAAGAAGAAATTGAGACCCTAAATAGACCAATAACAATCAAGGCAATTGACTACATAATAAGAAAACTACCTACAAAAAAAGCCCTGGACCAGATGGCTTTCCAGCAGAATTCTACAAGACATTTAAGGAGTAGCTGATACCAATCCTACTGAAGGTATTCCAGGTGATTGAGAAAGATGGAACTCTTCCCAAATCATTTTATGAAGCTAACATCACATTGATACCCAAGCCAGGTAAAGACCCAACAAAGAAAGAGAACTACAGGCCAATATCTTTGATGAACACGGATGCTAAAATTCTCAACAAGATCCTAGCAAACCGGATTCAATAATACATCTCAAAAATCATCCATCATGACCAAGTAGGCTTTATTCCTGGGATGCAAGGCTAGTTCAACATTCGTAAAACCATAAATGTAATTAAATACATCAACAGATGTCAAAACAAAAACCACATGATTATATCATTAGATGCAGAAAAAGCTTTTAATAAAATCCAGCATCCCTTCTTGATAGAAACCCTTGAACAGCTAGGCATATGGGGAGCATACCTCAAAATAGTAAAAGCCATCTATGAGAAACCCACAGCCAGCATATTCCTAAACAGACAAAAACTGGAATGATTTCCCCTGAAAACTGGAACAAGACAAGGATGCCCACTCTCACCCCTCCTGTTCAATATAGTATTGGAAGTCCTGGCTAGAGCAATCAGAGAAGAGAAGGCAATCAGGGGTATTCAAAGAGGAAAAGAGTAAGTCAATCTATCTTTCTTTGCAGATGACATGATCGTGTACCTTGAAAACCCAAGAGAATCTGTCAAAAACCTCCTTACACTGATAAAACCCTTTGGCAAGGTCTCAGGATATAAAATAAGTGTGCAAAACACAGTCGCATTTCTTTACACCAATAATAAATAAACAGAAACCTAAATAAAAAACACAATTCTATTCCCAATAGCCACACACAAAAAATGAATACCTTGGCATCTTCCCAACCAGAAATGTGAAAGACCTTTACAATGAAAACTACAAAACACTACTCAAAGAAATCAAAGATGACACAAACAAGTGGAAAAATATTCCATACTCATGGATTGAAAGAATCAACGTGAAGATGTCCATCTTACCTAAGGCAATCTACAGATTTAATGCAATACCCATCAAATTACCAGCAACATTCTTCTCAGACCTAGAAAAAACAACACAGGAATTCATATGGAAACACAAACGACCAAGAATAGCCAGAACAATCCTCAGCAAAAAAAAAAAAAACAAAACAGATGGTATCACATTACCAGACTTGAAACTATAAAGCTACAATCATCAAAACAGCTTGGTATTAGTACAGGGACAGGCATATAGACCAATGGAATAGAATTGAGATTCCAGAAGCAAAACCTCAATTTCTCAACCAACTCATCATCGACAAAACCTCCACTACCTACCAGTGGGGAGAGGAGAACCTATTCAGTAAATGGTGCTGGGAAAACTGGCTGACCACATGCAGAAGGTTGAAACAGGACCCCTATCTATCCCCATACACAAAAATTAACACCAAATGGATCAGAGACCTAAATGTAAAACCTCAAACCATAAGAACCTTGGAAAATGAAGGACATACCCTCATGGAAATTGGAACTGGCATCCAATTCCTGAACAAAACTTGAAACCCACAGATAGACAAGTGGGACCTCATTAAACTGACAAGCTTCTGCAAAGCCAAAGAAAGCATCAAGAGAGCAGGGAGACAGCCTACAGACTGGGAAAAAGTATTTGCCAACTCCAGGTCTGACAAAGGCTTAACATCTTGGATCTACAAGGAACTCAAATGTGCTGAAAAGAAAAAAACAAACAGCCCCATTATAAAGTGGGCAAAAGATATGAACAGACACTTCCCAAAGGAAGACATTCGAGCAGCCAACAGACACATGAAAAAATGTTCAACCTCACTAATCATCAGGGAGATGCAAATCAAAACCACACTGAGATACCACCTAGCTCCAGTCAGAATGGCAATTATCAATAACTCAAAAAATAACAGTTGCTGGAGAGGGTGTGATGAAAGGGGAACACTTCTACACTGTTGGTGGGAGTGCAAACTAGTGCAACCTCTGTGGAAAACAGTATGGCGATTCCTAAGAGCTCTAAATATTGGCCTCTCACATGACCCCGCAATCCCCCTACTGGGAATATACCCTGAGGAACTCAAATCACTCTATTAAAAAGACACCTGTACATGTATGTTTATCGCAGCATTGTTCACAATAGCAAGAATCTGGAAGCAACCATGAGATCCATCAAAAGAGGACTGGATTTAAAAAATGTGGTACATATACACAATGGAATACTACACAGCAATAAAAAAGAACAAAATCATGAATTTTGCAGCAACCTGGATGGAACTAGAGTCTATAATACTGAGTGATCTCTCACGGAAACAACGATCTGAGTATCAAATGTTCTCACTCATATAGTGAACCTTGAACATCCAACGTAATACTATAAGAAAATGACTGACAGTGGTGGGAATCTATGGGGTGCGGGAAAGGGAGATGGGATTAATGGTAGTAAATATCTGTCTGGGGATGGGGAGACAACTCTTATCAACAAGGGTGCCTGAACGAAGCATATTTGTATACCTAACACTTAACTGTACCCCACAATATCATAATAAAAAATATTGATAAAAAGAGAAAAGGTTGTCTTCAAATTCATAAACATGAATGTCTTTTTATTTATTTGAGTCTTTGATTTCTTTCAGCAATGTACATGAGTTTTTATAGCAGCTTTATTTATGATAGTAAAAACTGGAAACAGTCTAGTTGCCCTTCAATGGATTAATGGTTAAACAAATTGTAGTACATCCATACCATGGGATATTACTCAGCAATAAAAAGGAATGGACTATTGATATACTCAAATGCTGAGATGAATATCCAGAGAATTTTGCTGAGAAAATTCAGTTCCCAGATGTTACATGCTATATGATTCCATTTATAAAACTTTCTCAAAATGATAAAATTATAGACATGAAAAACAAATTGTTTAAAAAAAAAGAAAAACCAATTATTGATTGCTAGGAATTAAGAAGGGGATGAAAGTAGGAGGAAAGTGGGTGTGGCTACAAAAGATAAATGGAAAGGATTCTCTTGATGAAAATATTTTGTCTCAACTGTATCAATGTTAATATCCTGACTGTGATTTTGAACTACAATTTTGCAAGATGGTACCATTGGGGGAAGCTGGGTAAAAGGTACATGGGATCTGTCTGTATTATTTCTTTTAACTGCTTGAGAACCTTTTTTATTCAAAATAAAAAGTATAATTTAAAGAAAAAAAGTCATGGAAATGTGCAATATCTTTTAGTAAGATTTCCATAAAATATTTTAAACAATAAAATGGTAATTTAATGCTATTTGGGAAAGGCTGACTATAATGATTCACTTTTCAAGGTCTCTTGAGAACCAAGGATTTTTGTTTTGATTTGTTTTAATGCTCAGAATAAAAGCATTTTGCAGCAGTCATAGCTCTGGTTGGGTTAGGAGCATTGTTGCTATTAGAAACCAATTGTCACCAAAGATAATATAGAGACTCTTTTAGAGGATGTAATCTCATCTGAGTTAGAGAACTACGAGTTCTAGCCTGGCAGCATGACCTAAATGACCTTGAGCTGGCTGACATTTTGCTGGCACTTACTGGAGAGGCCACATTTGCACAGCCCAAAGAGTTCTTCCTCTGATGCTAAACCCTAGGTAACTCACTTGCCCCAACCCAGTCCTGGTCCTGCTGTGAGTCTTAAAAAGCTAGATAACTTGAACAAAGCAGTTTCTCAATTGTAAATTGAATAAGTGGCTCAAGGTTCTCTCTAGAGTTCTAAAATTAATAAAAATAGCTAGTGTGCATGGGTTTTGTTTTAGCATTAGACATTTTATTCATTAACTTGTTTAATCTTCACCACAACCTTTGGAAAAGCATCGTATTACTTCCATCACTTTACAAGTTAGAAAACTGAGTGTCAGAAAGGCAAAGCAAATTTCTCAAGAACACACATCATTGGGTAAGAAAGCTGGGAAGAGGGAGACCAATCATCCCAGGTTGCCCAAAACTGAAGGGTTTCCCAGGATGTGGGATTTTCAGTGCTAAAACTGGGAAAGTCCCAGGCAAAATGGGATGAGCTGGTCACACTGGATGGGAGGCTAATCCTAAATTTATATGATTTCAGAGTCTGTATTCTCTCAGCTCTACCATACCACCTCTCAGTTTCTTAGAGATCCCCTGAGAATTATAATGATTAAAGAAAGTGAGACAAATTGTGTTTTTTCAAGGGGAAGTGGTAATAAAGATGCTTCCTGGAAGAACAGGAGAAAGTGGTAAGTGTATTTATATTCTATCTTGTTCAGTTTCAAAAATAATTAGTGAACAGAATGGTAGACAAGCAATTAAACTTGAAATATATTAAAATGAGAAAATAAAGGAGATGAGGATGCAATTTATGTATATTTTAAATGTCTTATAGAAGTTTTAATAAATAATGCATGCTCCTAAAAAACAAATGCTAATAAATAAATCTAGGAGGATGGTTTGCAGTAGGATTTGAGATCAACAGATGCACAGCATTAATCCAAAGACTGGCAGACTTAATCGCCTTGCACGCAGGAGAGGCTGCTTTCTTGGGGTTGCAGTTTGCACAGATTTAACCTCTCCTCTCTATTACCCCGCCTTTTAAATAGGTGTTCCGTTGCTGGAAAAGTGTGAGGCATTCCTCGGGGGAGCAGAGGAGCACATCAGGCAAAGTGTAGGATCGGCAATAGCTTGGGGGATGCCAAATCCAGTGACCGCTGGAGCAGAATTGGGTAGCAGATGTTGTGTTACCATGGCAACCGGTAGGCGGCTCCAAATGAAGAAGGTACTCAATTTCCAAAGACTGAGACCTGAGGGAGATATTGTCCATTCCTTTCTCTAGAGCTTTCTGGCTTTGGAAATGTTTGGGGGCAAAGGAAGAAATGAGGGGGTGTCACAGTTTCCTTTTCCCACTGCTATTGTGCTGTCGGTAAAAGAAAATGACTTTTTTTTTTTTAAATCAACCTTCAACAAGAAACATCCTGCCAGCTGTGAATTAATGAGTTGCCTTGCCTCCAGGAGACTTGATAAGCCTCCTTCCAGTTGAACTGGTGGCTCCTCCCACACCCTCCACACTGTTTTTTGCTTTCCAATTGCTGTTTTTGGTGAGGGATATGCAATCCTGCAGAATGACTGCTTGCAGGCAAAAAGGGGGCTTGCGCAGGCCACTTCCTCTACCCCCTTCTCTAACTCTCCTGTTCCTGCCCTGAATTGCAGGTTCCATAGTCCCAGCCAGCAGGAGCCCGGGATTGATTTAGTGTGGCTCACACACGTACCAGGACTTCAAATGCCATCTCCAAATGAGCTTGTGCACAGATTCCCCAGGAGACTGACTGGGGAGAACGAAGATATTAACACACAACCTTCCAATTGTTCTCCATTACCACACCCCACTGCCTGGGTGTGCTTGGAATTAATTTTTTTCTAGGAAAGCTCTACTTATCTTGTGACTAGCATGATTGCATTGCACTCTATTCTTTCCGTCAAAAGCCTTAATTTTTAAAATGTAAACAAAAAAATATTTATTGATATTTTAATCCCGTACTGGCATATCTTTTTTGATACATTGTGAGCATCAAAAAATAGCAGTGCTGTCTAGCATCCCTTCATCTCCGAGAGGCCCTGGAATCCGCATGCTGTGTTAGAAAGAGCAAAGGCTCCGAAGCAGACAGGTTCTGCAAACTTTCTAAGCCTCTACTGCTTACTCTGGAGCAGAGGTCTCCAAAAGCAGTCCACTGGGTTGCAGGCAGAAAATATGAAAACATCTTGTGTTTTTCATCTCATCCTACAAAAACCTAATTTTTATGTTTGTGGTAAAATGCCCATAATATGAGAGAAACCCCTTAAAAAACAGAATTATTTCTTGGAGGGTGGTCCCTTATAGTATAGGCTTCCTCTACTAGGTAAGTGTTCTAGGGACCTATTAGCTACCAGCTAGCGTTGTGACAGGCTGTGTTTGGGCTTCAGTAAATTTTTTTTTTTAGAGTCAACACAATTGCCCATTCATGATGAGTGATTAACAAGCACACCTGCCCACACGGCACTGGGTATATAGCAGTTTTTGACCAAAAACAGCATGACCTTTGTGCCCCAGCCTCCCTCTTCACTCAATCTCACCCTAAGCAACTTATTTTGTTTTCCCAGATGAAAAAAGTATCAGATGCAAACGTTTTGCCAGTGTGGAAGAGGTGAAACAAAAAATGGCAGAAACACTAAAAGGCATCACAATGGACGCGTTCAAAAACTGGTTTGAGCGGTGGAAAAAGCATCTCAATAGGTGTGTTGCAAGAAGTGAAGAGTACTTTGAAGATGACTGAAGTTTAAACATGTAAGAATACACATTTTTAAATAAATAAATTCTGGGTTTTTTGTTCCCCTTTGCATGTTAATGCAATGGTATGCATGTGCATGTGTATGTATGATTTTTAAACTCAGTAAATATTTATGGAGTTTCTATCCTGTAATCTTTTACAGCTTTAATTCATGTACCATACAATTCATCCATTTAGAGTATACAATTCAGTGACTTTTCATATTTTCACAGGGTTGTGCATTCACCACCAAAATCGACTTTAGAACATTTTCATTATCCCTTAAAGAAATTCCACACCCTTTAACTGTGACCTCCTCCAACCCTCAGCCCCTGGCAAGCACCCATGTACTTTTTGTCTCTATAGATTTATCTATCCTGGATATTCCACATAAATGGATTAACACAAATATGATCTTTTATAGCTGACTTCTTTTACTTAATACATGATTTTGAGGTTCATCTATGTTGTAGCATATATCAGTACTTCATTCCTTTATGTGGCCAAATAATATTCCAAGGGATTCAATTCCACCACATTTTATTTATCCATTCATCATTAATCCTATGGGTAAGCAACCAAACTTTGTCATAGAGTCCTGATCTATATAATTATCTAGTAAATGCACTATGCTTCAAAGGTGATATTCAGAATATTCAACAATAGCACAGCACTAATTAACAACAACAGATGTTGTGAGCACTGGAGTTGGCTTCTGGAAGCCCCACTTCATGTCCAGCTACACCCTCTATTTGCTGGGGCCAAGTAAGTGATGGCCAGGGCACTCAGAGGGCTCAGAACAGAGGCTATTTGCCAGCTGTCATGGAGGGATTTTGATATTTTAACAACTGGTGCAGTCATACGTGTACCTACGAGCTGAATGCCCTGCTTGTGACATCTCCCTTGCAGGTTTGCTGTGGGGGTTAAATGAGGCCAAGTACACAGAAGGGCCTGGTGGATGTTGTCCAGGAACATGCAGTACCTTGCCATGTGTAGCAAGCACAACCGTCATCCTAAAGTCACTGCTTCTCTTTCCTTTCTATCTAGGACTGCTCCCCACAGCTGAGAGAGTCTCTCCCCTAGAAGCCTATTTTATTATGCATCTAAGGGGAGTCGTTAGGTCTACAGCATGTGCCAGCACACCACTGAGATAGTGAAGGGAAAACCTCATGTATGGTCTCCATGGTCCCTTCCCTGGAAAAGGAGGAGGACAAACCTGGCTGGAGTTTGATGGAACAGCCTGGATGTGGGGCCACTGGGACACAGGAAGAAAGAATGTTCAAACAAAACTGTACCCTTTCCATTTGTGGCTTGCCTCGCTTTGGCCTGTAACCCTAGAATACTTCTTGATTCAGTCTCCAGCCTGTTGATCACTTCTCATTTTTGCCATTAAATCATAGAATTTGGGAAGAAAGAGGCCTGGGTCAAGAATGTTACTTGCTTGAGACCACACATAGATAGCTGGCTAGTGAGCTCAGAGCTGGGGTTTCCTAATTAGAGACCACGGCTGCTTCTAGTACTCTAGACCTACAAGAGCAGCCAGTTGAGCAAGAGTGGCTGAAATGACTGTTCATTTCAATGGAACAAATGGTGAGCATACTCGAGCTCCTTTTCTGTTCAGTGTGTGTCCTACACTTATGCTGCACTCAATTTACACAAATAAAGTGTAATTTTCCAAACCCAGTGTCTTTTAGGCCTCATTATAACTGTATGCAACAGGAATTTTAACCATAGACAATCTTGGCCACTGGAGGATATGGATTGAAGCCAAATAATAGTTTAAAAGTTAGAAAATGATACTTATGAGGATGGATTAAAAGGATTTAGTCTGAAGAAGAAAAAGATGAGGGGGCAGACTGATGACATTTTTGGAGGTTTTAGAAGATTTACTGCAAAGGGAAGAGAGAACAGCTGCTCACTGTCCTAAGATGGGAGAACAAGAGAACACAGCAGGGACCAGGAGGGGTGAGAGTGAAAGAGTGACCATTGCAGATGATGTTCCATGAAGGTCTGAGGGTGCTATTGGTGGATTAGGACCTGTAATCACAGGAAGGCTTGCCAGTATCCCTTTGGATTATTTGAACGGACTAACCTGTTTGCAGTGTTGTCTTGAAAAGAAAGTCAGAAATCAGAAGCCCAAAAAAAACAATTCCTGCTGAATGCTGCGAAGGAAGAAACAAATCACCTAAGCCAGGGTCACAGAGTAATCTTCTGTACTTCTCCAACCTCTATGTTGTTAACTGAAATCAGGTAGGGCATCCAGGGTGAGTAGGGTCTTTGAGCTGTGAGTAACTGTTGTACGACAGTCTATTTGGGCTGCTATAACAAAAATATCTTAACCCGGGTGGCTTATAAACAATAGAAATTTATTTCTCATAGTTTTGGAGGCTGAGAAGTCCAGGATCAAGAAGGTACCTGCAGATTCAGCATGTTATGAGAGCTTGCTTTCTAGTTCGTAGATGGTGCCTTCTTGCTGGGTCTTTATGCTATGGAAGGGGCAAGGCAGCCCTCTGAGGTCTCTTTTTAAAATTTTATTTTAGGGTTGTGGGGTACACATGAAGATTTACTACATAAGTAAATTTCATGCAGGTGAGGTGTGGGCTTCTAGCAGGTCCTCTCTCCCCCGGTAGTGGACCTGGTACCCAGTGTGGTGTTGTGAGCCCCTTATTCCACTTCCCTCCCACCTTTAGCAGTGTCCATTGTCTGTTGTTCCCACCTTTGTGCTCATGTGACTAGTGATCAGGGCCCACGTATGAGTGAGAACATGCAGTTATTCAGTTACTTGTTTCTGTGATAGTTCACTTAGTATGATAGTCTCAAGCTGCATCCATGTTGCTGCAAAGGACATGATTTTGTTCTTCTTTATGGCTGCATAATATTCCATCATATATCTGTACCACACTTTATAAAGTCCACTTTTGATGGTCAACTGGGTTGGCTCCATGTTTTTGCTATCTTGAATAGTGCTGCAGTGAACATACATGTGCAGGTGTCTTTTTGGTAGAATGATTTATGTTCCTCTGGGTATATTCTCAGAAGTGGGATTGCTGGATCATATGGAACCTCAATTTTTAGTCCTTTGAGAAAATGCTGCACTGTTTTCCATAAAGTCTGAATAAGTTTACATTCCCACCAACAGTGCAGAAGCGTTTCCTTTTCTCTGCAGCCATGCCAATACCTGTTGTTTTTTGCTTTTTAATGCTAGTCATCCTTACCTGTGTTAGGTGGTATCTCATTATTGGTTTGACTTGCATTTCTCTAATGATGAGTGAGCATTTTTTTCACATTTGTTGGCTACTTGAATGTTTTATTTTGAGAATTATTGTTTATGTCCTTTGTGGGGTCTCTTATAAAGGCCATTAATCCCATTCATGACAACTCCTCATGACCTAATCACCGCCAAGGGCCCCACCTCCTAATACCATCATAATGGTTATTAGGCTTTAACCTATATATTTTGGGAGGGTACAAACATTCAGATCACAGTAGTAACAGAAAACCCAACCCAAGTTGGCTTAACCAATAAAAAGGTATCATCTCTTATAACTTGAAGTGGAGAAGTAGGTTGGGACTTAGGCATGGACTTTTTTCCTGATGGTTATAAGGCGGCAGTCAGGATCAACTGGAGTAACAGGCTTTCTTATTCACAGCACAGAAAGAAAGCCTACTTTCCCAGTCATGGCATACAAGCCCCCTTTTCCCCACCCAATTGTGCTAAATTAGGTCACACATGCCTACTCCTAAGCCAAAACCAGTTGCCAGGAAAAAGTCATGAGCCAACTGACTCTTTGCTCTTAGGCCAAGATGGTGTGGGATGAAAGTTTGGGAGTTGACTGTGATGCCTACTATACTTCCGTTCCATCAGGCCACACTCAACTACACACAGTGCCTGTGCACACAGAGTTTCATAGGGAACAAGCCTGGGGCCACTGGTTCTTGCAGTTACCGCCCAACTATGAGAGCGTTTTTGAATCCCAATTCCACCTTCTTCCTACTACCGCGTATGCCACACTATCAAATGTCTGTCACTCAAGTAACACCTGTGCATTCTTTTCTGTAATATCAGCATACCATCTGTTGTATTCTTTACTATTTTTCTTTAAATAAGCTCACTTCTTTTTCATAACTTTGTTTTAAAGTGACATCTTATTGCCATTGAAATTAGAAAATCTGTATCCCTTGTCAAAATGAAAAGATTGTCATAAAATTAATAGGATAAGCAATATTAGCCAGGTGTGGTGGCTCATGCCTGCAATCCCAACAATTTGGGAGGTGGAAATGAGAAGATTGTCTGAGCCCAGGGTTCGAGACCAGCCTGAGCAACTTGGCAAGGCCTTGTCTCTACAATAAATCAAAAAAATTAGTCAGGCATGGTGGCATATGCCTGTGGTTCCAGCTACTTGGAAGGCTGAGGCAGAAGGATCACCTGAGCCCTGAAGGCCGAGGCTGTGATGGCCATGAATGTGCCACTGCACTCCAGCCTGGGCATCAGAGTAGACTCTGACTCAAAAAAACAAAAAACAAACAAACAAAAATATTAATTTTATCTAGATAGTGTTTCTTGCAAAAGTCCTAATTCTAAGACAGCTTTTTTTTATAATTTAAAAAAGGTGACTATCAAATATTTTAAGGTGTTAATGACACACTAGTACCAAGCAGAGACTTTCTCTTTCAGCAGATGAATTGAAAGAAATTAGAATAGCTTGCTCACTGTATGACTCAATAATATTTATTTTTATTTTTTGAGTCAAAGTCTTACTCCGTCACCCAGGCTGGAGTATAGTGGCATAATCACGACTCACCACAGCCTCAGTCTCCTGGGCTCTGGCAATCCTTTCGCCTCAGCCTCCTGAGCAGCTGTGACAACAGGGGTATGTGCCACCATGCCCAGTTAATTTTTTTTTTTTGTAGAGACAAAGTCTTGCTATGTTGCCCAGGCTGGTCTCAAACTCCTGGCCTCAAGCAGTCCTTCCACCTTGGCCTCCAAAAGTGCTGGGATTACAGTTATTAGCTACTGTGCCCAGCTGATTCAATGCTGTTCGATGACATATCTGTATCACATAGTCAATAACAAAGGGGATTAGACAATAACCAAGTTAAATAATCTTATTTCATCATTCTATATGGATGATGCTAGCTAGGCCTAATCACAGCTTGTGTGCCATTAGTGATCTGTGGCCCTACTCTTTGGGAAAGTGTTTACTACACTATACTGCCATTCTTCAGTTTTCATGCCTCCTTTTTAACACTAAGGTACCGAGAAAAATTGAGAGTATTGACATTGTTTGCTAAGTATGGGTCCATTTATCGGAAATCAAGCCACAGGTGACACTTGAACAATATGAGGGTTAGGTGTACTAACCCTCTATGCAGTTGAAAATTGGCATATAACTTTTGACTCCCCCCAAACTTAACTATTAATAGCCGACTGTTGACTGGAAGCCTTACCAGTAACATAAACAGTTGATTAACACATATTTTATATGTTTTACATATTATATTCTGTATTCTTACAATAATGTAAACTAGAGAAAAGATGTTATTAAGAAAATCAAAAGGAAGAGAAAACGTATGTATTATGAAGTAGAAGTAGATCATTGAAAGATCTTCATCATCTTCATGTTGAGTAGGCTAAGGAGAAGGAGGAGGGGTTGGTCTTGCTATCTCCAGAGTGTAAGAAAATCCAAGTATGAGGGGACCCAGGAGGTTCAAACCTGGGTTGTTCAATGGTCGACCGTTAACATGATCTTTACTGAGTACTTGCTGTGATTCTTGAGGGTATAAGTCAGTGTCCCTAACCTCAATCTAGTCAGAGAAAGAAGACATACAGAGGAATGGTTACATGGTAATAGATGATGCAATAAGCTTCAGTGCTAAATTAAAAATGACCCAGCTACTAATTGTATATTTATTGTATACTTAAGACATGTGCACTTTTCCGTAAGTAGGCTATTCTTCCATGGGGGAGTGTGTGTGTTTTTAACCGTGAGAATTCAGAAGAGCAACAGGTTACTGGCTAGGGAAGGGTTATTGGGAAAGGTGGGAATAAATGTGGCCTGTTTGCTTACAAGATCCAGTTGATTGGTTAAAGGTGGAGAAAGGGCAGGCCAGAAGCTGCCTGGGCAAAGGTGAAGAGGCAAGAAGGAAAGAGAGAGGTAGAACCTGGCAGCAGAGGTCAGCTTGCAGAAGAATGAACCTGGAATGACCGACTGACGAATATGACTCTGGTTTTTTAACTTGGAGCCACAAAGTGCAAGCAGAATTTAGGAGTCAATCAGGCAGAGGTGGCCAAGAACTGGGGGAGGATGTGAGATACTCAGCAGGTAGAGGTATAGTCTTTATTCCTTCTTCTCTTTGGAGGCTCAGTACATGGCACCCTAGGGTGTTGCCTGCTGGAACTTCCTTCAAACAAAAGTTGGGCACCGAGGGCTGTGTGCCTAGCAAAAGTGGGCTCAAACCCAGGCAAGTCTTCACCCATTAATTTTATCCTCCTTGGCTTAGTAGTAGCCACGTGACTCAGGTGTGAGGTATCAGAGAAGGTGTGATAAATGGTGGAGGAGAGATTTTCTCCCTGATGAAATAAAAAGGACATGTAGGAAGCTTTGCCTTTTGTCTTTTTTTTGTTCCTCCCCATGAGGGTGTTTCTGTTGAGGATTTTGTGCTCAGAGCTGCTGCAACCATATTTGGACCATGAGGAGAGATGCTGCCCTGCTGAGCATGGCAGAGAATGGCTGAAGAGAGGTCAAGGTGAAAGTCTCGGATGTAAGGGCTGAGGCCCCAGCCCAGGGTTTGCAGATTTCATATATGTGCCTGCTTGATGAGGGAGGGAACGCTAATCCCTTCTTGCTTAAACCGTGATCAGGTAGTTTGTAGTTATCCCATCTTAAGTTCTTCCATCCACTCATCTGCTCTCGATACTAACATGTAGTCAAGAAGCAGACAGACTTGTAGGCATTTTCCCAGATTCTCAAGGTCTTCTGACTGTAAAAGAGCTTCTCAGTTACCCTGGGGTGAGCTATTTCCACTTCTGGAATTTCCCCTTCCAGCTTCTATTTTTGCCCCTAGTATAATATTAAGAGAATGAGAAGCTCCTTCTAACATTAAAGCACTTTTGTAACAATAGGTATTTTAAAGTTCTTATTAATTGAGTGCTTACTCTGCTGGGTACTGTGTTCAACTATTTGCTTTCAATATAATAGTAAATCCTCAAAGATGCACTGTGATGAGGACTACTAATATATCCATCTTAAAGATGAGAATAGTGAAGCTCAGCGAGTGTAAGCCACCTGCCCTAGGCTTTGTAGCCTTCTCAATCCCCAAAGCTGCCTGAAATTAGAAAATAAGTGTGCGCACGGGTGAGACGTCATGTTTTCCCTCCTTAAAGACAATGCTGGGCATTGATTCTCATTAATCCTGGGGTTCTCCAGGGAGCCAAAGTCCCTGGGCTGGGAATAAGCAGTTTCAAAGAGATTGGGAAGCTGTGCTCTAATCGTGTTCATCTGCAGAATCTGGAAGCACAGAGAGGCTACTTGACCTGCCTGTGGTCACACAGAGGCAGCTGTGTGTGTGGACCTGGGTGCTCTAACTCCAGACAGTATCCCAACAACTGGATGCTGCCTAAATCCTCTGCATTTTAAGTGATTATGGTCACTCCAACCATCAGGCTAATATTTCCTTTTTTAAAAAATCCTTTCCTATGTGAAGAGAATAGACTAATTAACTTCTATGAAGTATTCATTATGTGCCGAGCTCTGAGCTGAGTAGTGGCAATGCATGACCTTATTGACCCTCACAAACACCTGTAAACTTGCCAATTGAAAAAAGCTGGACTTTGGAGTGAAACCTGAGATCAAGACACAACCCCACCAATTATTAACTTTGTGACTTTGGATTAATTTATTAACCTCCCGGAACCTCAGTGTTGACATCTGTAAAATGGATGTACAGTAGTCTCCCTTTATCCAAGGTTTCATTTTTTGAGACTTTAGTTACCAGTGGTAAACCAGTTAAGTATTAACTGGAAAATCCCAGAAATACACAATTCATCAGTTTTAATGTGTGCACAGCTCTGAGTAGTGTGATGAAATCTCATACCCTCTCACTCTGTCCCACCTAGGAGATGTAACATCACTTTGTTCAGCATATCCATACTGTATGCACTACCCACCTGTGCCTGCGAATCACTTAGCAGCTGGTTTGGTTTTCAGATTGAGAAAATTGGTACTATCCATGGTTTCTGGAATCCACTGGGGGTCTTGGAAGGTGTACCCTGAGAGTAAAGGGTGACTACTGTACTAATAGCTACTTCACAGAGCTGTTGTGAGGATAATTAATTAAGTCTGATGGTCCCAGAGTACAATGTGTCTGCCATTTTGTCTCATTTCTATTGTTTCAAGTTCTGCTAAACTTGAAAAAGAAAAACTGAATTGAGCATCTTTTCTGAAAGATATTGTGATGGGACATGTTTGAGAAGAATGAGAAGTGCTGTGTCCCCTACACCAAAGCACACACCTTGTCAGAAGTGATGGTGCCAGGTCCCTTTCTCTCCATCTTTGCTCAGGACAGATGCAGAAACAGTCCCTGTGGGCAAAATGGTGGCCTTTCAGTTAGAATAAAGAAGAGAAAAATGTGAGTGGAGTTGAAAGAAAAGCTTTTACCTTCCCACCTCCCTCATCCCCCACCTCCCACTGCTCAGAGGCTGCTGGGCTGGTGACCAAGCAGCAGGGGCCTGGGTCCCTGCTTGGCTCCCCTGGTTTAAAGTAGATTTTACAACCCAGTGAAGGCAGAGCAGAGAGCCTCTCACTGTCAGCATCCTCCTCACCTGGATGCCAGCTGGCCTGAGGAAAGAAATGCTGTCTTGGCTTCTAAAAATAGCTAAAAATAGTTTTAATGGCCAGCGTAGCTTGAGGACTTTAGTTAGAATAACCACATGCTGAAGTCTCCCTCCAAAGTTCAGGGAGGCCAGGCCTTTGGGGACTGAGCCAGGCCCTGGATGCAGGAGGAAAAGGACAGGATATGGCTCCCATAGGGGGTGAGGGTGTGTCAATGTCCTACTGAGCCATGGCCTGCGGTGCCCTCGCTGTGCCATGAAGAAAGCACTTGCTAAGAAGAGGCTTCCTCAGAAGGGCACTGCCATTTGCTTACTTTCAGAAGACCCCACAAGTTGGTGCCTGAGCTCTGTTTGACTCCTTTGCCAAGTACCGGTTGGAGTGTTGCTGTTCCCATTACAGTGGGAGAGATGCCAGATGCCCTACCCTCAATGACTGACTTATGGGTTCAGGCTCTCCTGGTGACGTCCATCAGTGAGGACACTGCCATCCTCTCATCCCAGTGCTGTTTACCCACCCTCTTCCAAGGCTTGTCGAGAGCTGCCCCCAACCATGCTCAGGCCTCGGCAGATCGCCTGTGACCCACAGGTTGGGTCCCACAGAATTGCCCTTCCTCCCACACGAGTCATCAACTGCATTAGTAATCTCTCTCTCCCTCCTACCCCCCATCAAGTTCCACTCCTGAATCATTTAGCAAAATCTGACTAGCTCAAAGGAAGGCTTATCATCCCTCTGTTTAACGTTTATTTATTCCCTCATGGGGTAAGGAGTTTAGAGCTGCTTTTTCACTTGGGTTGGGATTCGGGAAGAGGTTTTACTTCTTTGTGTCTGCACCTGACTTCTCTCCTATTCCAAAAATTAGCCCCGGGTGGTATTTTACCCACCCCCAATGCTGCTCTCCCAATGCCTGGTTCTTCCTCACTGTAGTTAAAACAGCACAAATCAGGGCACTAGAAAGACACTGTGAGATCTTGGGGTGAGGCAAACCCTCCAACTATCCTTTTTCCTATCTGTCAAATAGATGTAGTAGGTGCAAATTTCACTTCACAAGCTCAGGTGTGCAAGATATGTAACACTGTTTTTCTATAGAATTTAATTTCTGTTTTGAGTGCTGTTCTGCATGATGGCAGAATTGTACTCCCAAATAATTGGGATTTCTTGCCTTTTCCCAATATTTGCATTTATGTTCTAGGGGTCTTATCTAAAAACAACATCAGGTAGTTCCTCTGGAAGATGGCTGACATGAGGTAGCTAGCAGGTGTTTCTCCTATGGAGTACAACAAGATAGAGTTTCCTCAGCACCCAGAGAGGAACTAGGCCAGCAGGACATCCCATAACTTACCCCAAAAGTGAAACTCACACATAGTACAAAGAAGAGAAAAATCCATTGACCTGGGCTGGAACTAGCTAGGTAGTCGCCTGAACCACTGCAGACTACAGTCATCCTCTCGCTGCAACAGGGAAGGTGAGTGAGGGGAATCCAGGAGTTCTGTGCTCCAGCTGGACATGGTGGACTCCCTGAGCCTATGAGACTCTAGACCCTCATGGGAAACTGCCTTACCCACGGTCATGCCCTTACTAAACCCACATGGAGGGGTGCAGCCTCAGCCACCATAGCCCAGGAACTCAGCTCTTACATGGCTGCTTTCTAGCAGGCCAGGGAGGAGATGGAGGTCAAGGACAAACTCCACAGAAGGGCTGTGCTCTGGCCGTGAACTTGCTGGGCCTCCTGAGCCTTGCAGGACTCCAGTGCCTCATGGGAAACCACCTTGCCCACAGCCACAATTCACGTGCCATGGTGCAGCCTCAGCCACCAAAGCCCAGGAACTCAGCCCTTTCATGGCTGATTCCTAGCTGGTCTGGGAGGGGACAGGTCCCAAGGGCAAACTCCACAGTCCGTTTTTGACTGTTGCAGACCAAGAGAACACCTTGAACCCCTGAGGCTGGCTGCACTTCGACATTCAGATTGTAAACTGCCCTGAGGACTTGTTGCCATGGTAACCTCTCACTCCCTGTGTAAACTCCTCTGTGCCTGACCTGTGCAGCAGGATTGCCCCAGTGGCCTGGGACTCCCTTCTAATCCCCATTGGGGTGGCCAGGAGTGTGCACTGGTGGGCTACTGGGGCCCCTTTCTACTCACACTCTTCAAAAGCTCAAACAGAGAACTTGGGTAATCCCCAGAAACCTGCCTTCCACCTAGGTTAGCTGGACACTTCCTTGAAGTAACACTTACAAGAAGAAACCCCACAGCCACCAACACAGCTGGCTTTCTCCCACAGCACCACCTCCTAGCCAGAGGTCAACGGCACAGACCACCACATCAGATATAATACCTTGGCTCTGGAGAAGACCTGAGCCCAGACTCCAGCGAACACTACTTTCCAAGCCATTCCGGTCACTCAGGATGCCATGAACCAGTGCAGTTAAGTTACCCAGTTACCACAGCTGGCAATTGAGAAACTCACCATACCATGGCCATATATAACCAAAGAAACCCTACAGTGCCTATGTCAGCCCCCTGCCAACCTCAAATAAGAAGATACCCAAGTGAGAAAGAACAAGAAAAATAATTCTGACAATATGAAAAAACAGAGTTCTCCAACATTCCCCAAAGACCACACTAACTCTTCAGCAATGAACTGTAACCAAAATGAAATCTTTGAAATTTCAGACGCAGAATTCAAAAGGATGGTTATAAAATTGAACAATGAGCTTCAGGAGAAAATTGAAAACCAACATAATGAAGTTTTTTAAAAAAACTATTCAGGACATGGATGAAAAATTCTCCAAAGAGATAGACACCATACAAAGAAAAAACAAGCTGAAATTCTAGAAATGAAAGAATCATTCAGGACGTCTGGCAAGATGGCAATGGGGCAACTTGGTCTATGAAACCCCCTGCAAAGGAGAATGCAGAGGGTTTCTGCTTCTCTCCCCGGGGGTTGTAGACCCCAACGTCGGCAGCCTGCTCTTCACACGGAGCTCAGCTGTCGCCACCACTGGGGCATCGCAGCGGTCTGGACAGCCACTGCAGCCGCAGAGACACAGCAGCCATTGGAGCCGCCACGGCCTCCATGGCGGCCATAGTGCATTGCGCCACCTGTGCCTGAGGTGATACACAACTTCAGTCCTTGAAGCCCCTGCAGGCAAGATCTGCTGGGATCCCTGCTACCGCTGCTGCCACCCTGACGTACTGCCGGCCGTGGGTCTCCTCCGGTGTGCCCTGAGGCAGGCCCCTATCTCTGGCCTCTGCCCGACCCCTGTCTGGCTCCACCCCTCTGGGGCGAGCACTGAGATAGCACCCCCAGCTGGCAATTCAAGGTAACAACACCGAAACAGGAGAAACAAGCTTGAAACACAGACAGGCCAGATTTGAGTGGTAAACGGAGGGTGACCTGAACTGTCCTTCACAGCAGGCCAGGGGCAACTGACCCTAACTGCGAACTGATTTATCAGTTTGAAAAGACAGCTAGAAATCAGTTGAAGGACATTGGACTTAAACGAAAAGTCTCAGAGTGTGCTCGATTGGTTCTGTTAGTTTAATGACTTAACTCTATTCCTACTATTTTGTTACTTTTTTTCTTTTCCTCTCCCTTTTCTTCTCTTTTCTCCTCTCTGTAAACCATATCTTTGTATAGAGGAACAGCACACCGATAAGGTGGTTGGTTAGCTTGTATGTTAGCATCATTGTATGTTTTATTTTTTTTATATGGGAGTTGGTTAGTCTGTAGCCGTGGTCTATTATTTTTATCTGTTTCACTTTAGGTCTCTCTCTACATTTCTTGATACACTCGTCTGTTTCCCCCCTTACTCCTCTCTCCTCCCCCTCTTCCCCCCACTGTCTGCTCCATTCTCTTCCTTCTGCTAACCACATTTTATTTCAGGAAGTAAACCTACAGCCCCACTGTACAGACAGATTCCAAGGCAGTGGGAAGTGGGTTTCAGATTACCCATACACCTGTCAGCGAACACCAGGACCTTCAGATAGATTTTGAATCAAAGTTCCCCCTTAAGTAAATCTCAAAACTGCAAAAAGGACCACCCCCAACCTACAGTGCAACTCCAGAATTGAACAAAGTAAGAGGACATACATAAAAAATAGGAGATTGAACAAACAGAAGTAAAACCAATACCTCTACCCCTGAATAACAGAATTAAAGAAGACGGTGATGTGGAGGGAAGGAAAAAGTAGGGAGGGGGGAGAAAACCACACAAATGAAGAAAAACCGAAAGAAGAATATAGGTCTCACACAGACCCCTGGGAGATCAGACAATAAGAAAAACAGATTCTGGAACACAAACAATGAAGAACCCCCAGAATGACTGGTCGCATACAACAAACCCAGACATCAAGACATTAATAGAGAGAATTAAAAAAAATGAGGAGAGACAAGAGGAAAATAGGAAGGAGCTGATGTCAGAAATAACAGCAGTAAAGAATACTGTGATGGAAATAAATAACAAACTAATAAGCATGTAAAGCAGAATTACCCAAGCAGAAGAAAGAATCTCAGAGCTCAAAGACCAAAACACAGAACTAACCCAAACTGTCAAAAGCATGGAAAAAAAGCTAAAAAAGACAGAACAAAACCTTCAAGAGATGAATGATCACTTCAAGAGACCGAACCTAAGAGTCACTGGCCTTCCTGAGGCAGAGAGAGAAACAGAAGACACACTGGAACAAACATTTCATGAAATTATTCAAGAAAACTTCCCTCATCTCATCAAGGATGAAAAAACTCAAACACAAGAGATTCAGAGAACCCCTGCAAGACAACAAATGAGAAGTACAACTCCCAGACATATAATAATTTGCCTAAACAAAGTAGGTATAAAAGAAAAAATCCTAAAGGCTGCAAGAGAAAAAGGTCAGACTACGTACCAGGGAAGACCAATTAGGATAGAAGCAGATTTATCTACAGGAACCCTCCAGGCCAGGAGAGCTTGGAGCCCTATCTTCAAAGTTCTAAAAGATAAACAATTTCAAGCGAGAATAACCTACCCAGCCAAGCTAAGCATCATCAGTGAGGGAGAATTGAAATCTTTCCCAGATATCCAATCCCTCAGAACCTACGCTGCCACGAGATCACTTCTACAAGAAACACTTAAGAAAGTATTGAACACAGAAGAAAAGGAAAAAAGAACCACAACGTTCTTCACAAGAGTACAGGCAAAAGATTAAAAACACACATGATCCAACTCTAAAACCAAAAGAAAGACAACACACAAATAGGAAGAACAAAAACTCTGTAAGAACATTATGATAGGGAACAACTCTCACATTTCAATAATTAGTTTGAATGTGAACGGACTAAATGCACCACTGAAAAGACATAGACTGGCAAAATGCATAAAATATCACCAGGAAACAATCTATTGCCTTCAAGAGACTCACCTCACTAGAAGGGACACTCACAGACACAAAGTAAGAGGATGGGAAACAAATTTTCAGGCAAATGGAAGACAAAAGAAAGGAGGAGTCATGATCTTAATCTCAGACAAAATATCCTTTAAGCTATCAAAAATTTAAAAAGATACAGAAGGCCACTACATAATGATAAAAGGTTCAATCCATCAACAAGAAATATCCATCCTAAATATATATGCACCGAACATAGGAACACCAACTTTCATAAAGCAGCTCCTAGGTAAACTAAAAAAAGATATCGACTCCAATACCATCATAGCTGGGGTCTTTAATACCCCACTCACAATCCTAGACAGATCATCAGGACAAAAAATCAGCAATGAGATCTGAAGCCTCAATGTGACTCTTGATCAAATGGACTTAATTGATACCTACAGGACTCTCCATCCAAAGACCACAGAATACACATTCTACTCATCACTGCATGGTACGTACTCTAAGATCAACCACATACTTGGCCATAAATCAAGCATAAGCAAATTTAAAGGACTGAAATTTTGCCATGCACCTTCTCAGACCACAGTGGAATAAAAATAATCATTAACACCAACAATGTCCCCCCAAAACCCACAAAGTCATGGACACTAAGCAGCATGATGCTGAACAACTCCTGGGTCAATGATGAAATCAAAACAGAGATTAAAAGATACCTGGAAACAAATGAAAATGAAGAAACATCTTACCAAAATCTCTGGGACGCATGAAAGCTGTAGTAAGAGGGGAATTTATATCCCTACAAACGCACATGAAGAAAATGGAAGGATCACAAATTAACGGCCTAAGAAGTCACCTAAAAAAGCTGGAAAGGCAAGACCACAAAAACCCTAATTTCAGCAGAAGAATCCAGATCACCAAAATAAAAGCCCAAATGCAGGACATAGAAGACAAAAAGATAATACAAAAAAAATCAATGAAACAAAAAGCTGGTTCTTCGAAAGGATAAACAAGATCGATGGTCCCCTAGCTAGACTGACCAAGAAAAAGATAGGAAAAGCCCAAATAAACACAATCAGAAACACAAAAGATGAAGTCACATCTGATCCTGAAGAAATACAAAAGATCATTAGAGACTACTGTGTACACTTGTATGGAAACAAACTTGAAAATCTTTCGGAAATGGAGGACTTTCTGTCCTCACAAAACCTGCCTAGGTTGAAACAAGAAGAAATTGAGACCCTAAATAGACCAATAACAATCAAGGCAATTGACTACATAATAAGAAAACTACCTACCAAAAAAAACCCTGGGCCAGATGGCTTTCCAGCAGAATTCTACAAGACATTTAAGGAGGAGTTTATACCAATCCTACTGAAGGTATTCCAGGTGATTGAGAAAGACGGAACTCTCCCCAAATCATTTTATAAAGCTAACATCACATTGATACCAAAACCAGGTAAAGACTCAACAAAGAAAGAGAACTACAGGGCAATATTTGGTGAACATAGATGCTAAAATTCTCAACAAGATCCTAGTGAACTGGACTCAACAACACATCTCAAAAATCATCCATCATGACCAAGTAGGCTTTATCCCTGGGATGCAAGGCTGGTTCAACATTCATAAAACCATAAATGTAGTTAAATACATCAACAGATGTCAAAAGATCACATGATTATATCATTAAATGCAGAAAAAGCTTTTGATAAAATCCAGAACCCCTTCTTGATAAAAACCCTCGAACAGCTAGGCATATGGGGAACTTACCTCAAAATAGTAAAAGCCACCTATGAGAAACCCACAGCCAGCATACTCCCAAATGCACAAAAACTGGAACCATTTCCCCTGAAAACTGGAACAAGACAAGGATATCCACTCTCACCCCTGCTGTTCAATATAGTATTGGAAGTCCTGGCTAGAGCAATCAGAGAAGAGAAGGTAATCAGGGGTATTCAAATAGGAAAAGAGTAAGTCAATCTATCTCTCTTTGCAGATAACATGATCGTGTACCTTGAAAACCCAAGAGAATCTGTCAAAAACCTCCTTACACTGATAAAGGCCTTTGGCAAAGTCTCAGAATATAAAATAAATGTGTAAAAGACAATCGTATTTCTTTACACCAATAATAAACCAACAGAAACCCAAATGAAAAGCACAATTCCATTCACAATAGTCACACAAAAAATGAAATACCTTGACATCTTCCTATCTAGAAATGTAACAGATCTTTACAATGAAAACTACAAAACACTGCTCAAAGAAATCAAAGATGACACAAACAAGTATAAAAATATCCCATGCTCATGAACTGAAAGAATCAACATTGTGAAGATGTCCATCTTACCTAAGGCAATCTACAGATTTAACGTAATACCCATCAAATTACCAGCAACATTCTTCTCAGACCTAGAAAAAACAACACAGGAATTTATATGGAAACACAAACGACCAAGAATAGCCAGAACAATCCTCAGCAAAAAAAAAAAACAAAGCATATGGTATCACATTACCAGACTTGAAACTTTACTATAAAGCTACAATAATTAAAACAGCTTGGTATTGGTACAGGAACAGACATATAGACCAATGGAATAGAACTGAGATTCCAGAAGCAAAACCTCAATTTCTCAACCAACTCATCGTCGACAAAGCCTCCACCACCTACCAGTGGGGAGAGGAGAACCTATTCAGTAAATGGTGCTGGGAAAACTGGCTGACCACATGCAGAAGATTGAAACAGGACCCCTATCTATCCCCATACACAAAAATAAACTCCAAATGGATCAGAGACCTAAATGTAAAACCTCAAGCCATAAGAACCTTAGAAATGAAGGACATACCCTCATGGAAATTGGAACTAGCATCCAATTACTGAACAAAACCCAAAACCCACAGGCCATAAGGGAGAAGATAGACAAGTGGGACCTCATTAAACTGACAAACTTCTGCAAAGCCAAAGAAAGCATCGAGAGAGCAGGGAGACAGCCTACAGACTGGGAAAAAGTATTTGCCAACTCCAGGTCTGACAAAGGCTTAACATCTTGGATCTACAAGGAACTCAAATGTGCTGAAAAGAAAAAAACAAACAGCCCCATTATAAAGTGGGCAAAAGATATGAACAGACACTTCCCAAAGGAAGACATTCGAGCAGCCAACAGACACATGAAAAAATGTTCAACCTCACTAATCATCAGGGAGATGCAAATCAAAACCACACTGAGATACCACTTAGCTCCAGTCAAAATGGCAGTTATCAATAACTCAAAAAATAACAGTTACTGGAGAGGGTGTGATGAAAGGGGAACACTTCTACACTGTTGGTGGAAGTGCAAACTAGTGCAACCTCTGTGGAAAACAGTATGGCGATTCCTAAGAGCTCTAAATATTGGCCTCCCACATGACCCCGCAATCCCCCTACTGGGAATATACCCTGAGGAACTCAAATCACTCTATAAAAAAGACACCTGTACATGTATGTTTATCGCAGCATTGTTCACAATAGCAAGAATCTGGAAGCAACCATGAGATCCATCAAAAGAGGACTGGATTTTAAAAATGTGGTACATATACACAATGGAATACTACGCAGCAATAAAAAAGAACAAAATCATGAATTTTGCAGCAACCTGGATGGAACTAGAGTCTATAATACTGAGTGATCTCTCACGGAAACAACGATCTGAGTATCAAATGTTCTCACTCATACAGTGGACCTTGAACATCCAATGTAATACTATAAGAAAATGACTGACAGTGGTGGGAAACTATGGGGGTGAGGGGAAGGGAGATGGGATTGATGGTAGTAAATATCTGTCTGGGGATGGGGAGACAACTCTTATCAACAAGGGTGCCTGAACGAAGCATATTGATATACCTAACCCTTAACTGTACCCCTCCAATATCATAGTAAAAAATATTGATAAAAAAAAAGAAATAATCATTCAAGGAATTACAAAATGGAATTTTCGCAGTAGATTAGACCAAGCTGAAGAAAGGATCTCAGAACTTGAAGACAAGGCTTTTGATTTAACCTAAACAGACAAGGATTAAAAAAGAATCAATAAAATGGAAAAACATCTCCAAGAAATGTGAGATTTTGTAAAATATCCAAACCTAAGAATTAAAAATGTTCCTGAGCAGGAGGAGAAAGCACCGGTTTGGAAAACCTATTTCAGAGAATAACGGAGGAAAACTTCCCTGGCCTTGACAGGTATTTAAGCACCCAAATATAAGAAGCTCAAGGAACCCCCAGAAGATTCATTGCAAAAAGGCTATCCTCAAGGCATATAATCATTCAGCTATGCAAAGCTAATGTGAAGGGAAGAATTTTAAAAGGTGAGACAAAAGTTATCAAGTAACTTACAAAAGTAAACCTATCAGACTAACAGAAGACTTCTCAGAAGAAACCTTGCCAACCAGAAGGGATTGGAGCACCATCTTCAATCTTCTAAAATAGAATAACAGTCAGGAAGGATTTTGTATCCCACAAAACTGAATTTCATAAATGGAGGAGAAATTAAGTCTTTCTCAGCCAAGCAAACACTGAGGGAATTTGTCACTAGTAAGCCAGCTCTGTAAGAAATACTCAAAGTACTGGAAATCATGAAGCTCACAGGCCTATGGAACATCAACACAGTAGAGAAAATAAAACAACAAGTTAACCAGTATAATGAATGAAACAGTATCTTACGTGTCACTATTAATTCTGAATGTAAATTGTCTCAATGCTCCACTAAAAAGATACAGTCTGGCAGAATGGATAAATATCTACTGCCTCCAAGAGACCCACTTGGCACACAAAGGCTTCTATACACTCAAGGTAAAGGGGTGGGGGAAAATATTTCATGCAAATGGAAATGAGCAGGAGTAGCCATTCTTGTATCAGATAAAGCAGAATTTAAATTAACAGTATAAAAAAAAGACAAAGATGGTTGCTATATAATGACAAAGGGATCAATCCAATGAGAAGACATAACAATTTTGAATATATATGTGCCTGACACTAGAGCCCCTGGCTTTATAAAACAAATTCTAGTAGACCTAAAAATATATATATAGATAGATAGATCTATCTCTATATATAGACAGCAATACAATAATAGTGGGAGACATCAACACCTCAGTGAAAGAAATAGGCAGATCATCAAGGCAGAAAGTCAACAGAGAAACATTGGAATTAAACTGTACCCTAGAGCACATGGAATTAACAGACCTCTACAGAACCTTCTACCCCCAAACTACAGAATATACATTTTTCTCATTAGCACATGGAACTTTCTCCAAGATAGACCATATCATAGGCTACAAATCAAGTCTTAATAAATTCAATAAACCAAAATCATATCAAGCACCTTCTCAGACCAAGGTAGAAAAAACCACTAACTCACTCCAAGAAGAACTGGTGAACCCAAACAAAAACTTGGTAGTTAAACAATCTGCTCTTGAATGATTGTTGGGTCAACAATGAAATCAAGACAGAAATTTAAAAATTCCTCGAAATGAATGAAAACAATGGAACGAGCTATCAAAACCTCTAAGACACAGCCAGAGCTGTGCTCTGAGGAAATTTTATAGAGCTTAAAGACTACATTAATAAGATGGAAAAATCACATATTGACAACCTAACATCACACCTTAAGGAACTAGAAAAACATGAACAAACCAAGCCCAAAGTTAACAGAAGAAAATAAATGATGAAGATCAGAGCAGAACTAAATAAAATTGAAATTAAAAATACAAAAGAAAAATGAAACAAAGAGTTGATTTTTTGAAAAGATAAAAATAATGGGTAAACCACTAGCCAGATTAATTAAGGAATGAAGGGACAAGATTAAAATTAGCTAAATCAGAAATGAAGTTGGAGACATTACAACTAATACAATGGAAATTCAAAAGATTGTCAGAGACTATTACGAACATCTCTATGCAAGCAAACTGGGCAATCTAAAGGAAATGGATAAATTATTAGAAACATGCACCTCCTTCCCAACTTTAAATCAAGAAGAAATAGAAACCCTGAACAGACCAATAACAAGTGGTGATATTGAAACAGTAATTAGAAGTGTCCCAACAAAAAAGTCTAGAATCTGATGGACTCATAGCTGAATTCTATCATACCTTCACAAAAGAATGGGTACTTCAATTTTACTGAAGACATTCCACAAGATTGAAGAGGAGGGAATCTTTCCTAACTCATTCTATGAGGCCAGTATCACTCCAGTACCAAAGCCAGGAAAAGACACAACAACAAAAAGAAAACTACAGACCAATATTCCTTGTGAACATAGATGCAAAAACCCTCAACAAAATATTGACAAACCAAATTCAATAGCACATTAAAAAAATGCATCATGATCAAGTGGGTCTTGACCCAGGGATGTAAGGGTGATTTGACATACACAAGTCAATGAACATGATCCACTACATAAACAGAATGAAAACCAAAAACCATATTATCATTTTAATAGATACAGAAAACACATTTGACAAAATCCAGCATCACCTCATGATAAACAAAGAAACAAAAACCTCTCAGCAAAATAGATATAGAGAGAACATTCCTCAAAACAGTAAAAGCCATATATAACAAATCCACAGCCAATATTATCCTCAATGGAGAAAAGTTACACACATTTCTTCTCAGTACAGAAACAAGGCAAGGATGCCTACTTTCACTCTTCCTATTCAATATAGTCCTGGAAGTCCTAGTCAGAGAAATCAAGCAAGAAAAAGAAAAAGCATATCCAAATTGGAAAAGAAATCAAACTATCTCTGTATTCTGATGAAAAGATCTTATATCTAGAGAATTCTAAAGACTCGTCCAAAAGACTCTTGGACTTGATAAATGAATTCGGTAAAGGTCTGGGATACAAAATCAAATCAAGAACTCAATTCCATTTATAACAGCAGTCAAAAAGCAAAAATACCTAGTAATATATTTAACCAATGAGGTAAAAGATCTCTACAAAGAGAACTGCAAAACTTTGATGAAATAAATTGTAGAGGACACAGGCAAGTGGAGAATCATTCCACGCTCATGAATTGGAAGAATCAACATTGTTAAAACGAAAGTAATATATAATCGAAAGTAATCTACAGATTCAACACAATCCCTATCAAAGGGATATGTCTTTACCATATGTCAAATGTGTTTTCTTTACTTTACCAAAGGTCTTTACTCAGCCATTTCCATATGTCAAATGTGTTTTCTGTATCTACAGATTCAACACAATCCCTATCAAACTACCAATGCCATTTTTCACAGAATTTGAAAAAACAATCCTAAAATTCATATGGAACCCAAAAAAGGAGCCAGAATAGCCAAAGCAATCCTAAGCAAAAAGAAGAAAGCTAGAGGCATTATATTGCCTGACTTCAAATTATACTACAAGGTTGTAGTAACCAAAACAGTATGGTAATGGTACAGGAGCAGATACACAGACCAATGGAACAGAATAGAGCATCCAGAAGTAAACCCAAATAATACAACCAACTGATCTTCAGTAAAGCAGGCAAAAACATACACAGGGGAAAGGACACTCTATTTAACAAATGGTAGTGGGAGAATTGGATCGCTGCATGCAGAAAAATGAAACTTGATCCCTATCTCTCCCTCTATACAAAAACTAACTCAAGATGGATTAAAGACTTAAACTGTGAAAATCCTAGGGGAAAGGCTAGGAGAAACTCTGCTGGACATCAGCCTATGCAAAGAATTTGTGGCTAAGCACCAGAAAAAAATGCAACAAAAACAAAAATAAATAAGTAGGACTTAATTAAACTAAAATGTTTTGTACAACAAAAGAAATAATCAACAGAGCAAATAGGCAACTTACAGAATGGGAGGAAATGCTCACAAACTATACATCTGACAAAGGACTGGTATCCAGAATCTACAAAGAACTCAAACAAATCAGCAAGAAAAAGGCAAATAACCCCATTAAAAAAGTGGACACACAACATGAACAGACATATCTTAAAAGGAGATATACAAATGGTCAACAAACATATGAAAAAGTATTCAACATCACTAAGCATCAGGGAAATGGAAATGAGAACCACAATAAGATATCACCTTACACCAGTCAGATTGACGATCATTAAAAAAATAAAAAAGCAATAGATGCTGCGTGGATGCAGAGAAAATGGAAAGCTTATACGCTCTTGGTGGGAGTGTAAGTTAGCACAACCTATGGAAATCTATATGGAGATTTCAAAGAACTAAAAGTAGATCTACTATTTGATTCAGCAATCCCACTACTAGGTATCTGCCCAAAGGAACAAAGGTTGTTGCATAAAAAAAGATAACTGCATCTGCATATTCATCACAGCACAATTCACAATTGCAAAGATGTGGAATCAACCTGAATGCCCATCAACCAGTCAGTAAATAATGAAAATGGGCTATATATACACTATGGAATACTCCACAGCCATCCAAAAGAATGAAATAATTTCTTTAGCAGCAACTTGTAAAGACTAGGAGGATATCATCCTAAGTGAACTAACTCAGGAATAGAAAACCAAACACCAGAGGCTCTCACTTATAAGTGGGAGCTAAATTAAGGATTTACAAAGACATAAAGAATGGAGTCTCAGGGGGGTATAATGGACATTGGAGACTCAGAAGGGGGAGGGGGAAGGGATGGAGGGACCAAAAAATCATTAATGTGCACAAATGGGGGTGGAGGCTACACATAAAACCCAGACCACAAACTATTTGTACCCTCTAAAGCTATTGAAATTTTAAAAAAAGAAAAAAACAAATCAAAAACATTATATTATTCCCATCAATTGGTCCTTGATGTCATTTGAGCATCTGCACTGAGCTGTCCTCCCCTTGTGTGGGTCTCTGTTATCTGTTAATGCAGTTGCCAGAGATCGTCTCCTGTAAGGAATGGTCTCTCTGTCTGGGACTTTCTATTCAACTCAGCCATTTTTTGAAAGCATGGGTATCATTCTCTGATTCATCGAAGGCTTCTTCCACCTCCAGTGATATATTGATAAGTGTTTAACAACAAGCTCTGAGGGATTGGAGCCAGGAGGGTAAAGAAAGGGAAGTCCTGATTTGTAGCATTTGCCGATTTCAGGATGTAAACACTTCCACGATGGCCCATTTCAAGCTACCAATGATTTGAAATTCAGCTCACAAAATTCTAGAAATTTATTATCAGCTCTTTCTGTCTCCAGCATGCCTTAGGGGGGTATATAAGATGCAAAATACATCTTATAACCAGTTCTCTGGAGATGAACTGTCTTCCTGCCGCTCTATCTAGCAAATAAGACAAACATCTTCTGAAATGAAACTGAGATTTTTCCACCTGCTTAGGCTTAGCCCAGGGAACAGGGCATAGGTTTACTTTTGTAGGGTCCCCACCCTCAACATTTATGCTGTTTCTAATTGTTTCTCTTATGATCTCTCCTTCTCCCAGACTGGAAGACTTTTTTCTAGTTGGCAGGTGGTTTTGAGTTGGAGGTGATAGCCTCTGTTACTGAGCCCAACTCACAACCTTGGATGATTCCAGTTGCCAGAAAGCCTCGACTTTTGTGATGGCTGATTGCATGCTCCATCTCCCCAAAGCAATCTATACAAAGTAGCCTGCCTGACTAAAAGGAGAAAAGGGCCAAAAGAGAAAAAAAGAAACACACAAAGAAAAATTCATTAATGTTTTCAGAATATTACTCTACCACATAGATACAGTAATATTCCACAAAAGGATAGGAGAAATAAGTGAGAAAACATAGGAGAAGCGCTTGAGGCAGAGCATGATAAGGGGAAAGTGCTCTATTATGTGAGCTATCTTTCTCTTCTCCCTTGCCCCAGTTGAAGGCGTCAGCAATTTCCGTTGGTCTGTACTGTATTGAGTCACGCATGACTCCTGTGGGCACTGACCGCTCCCCCACCTTCCCCTCCCTCACCTTGAGACTGTGGCACCATCTCCAAATTGGAATGGACGTTATACTTTTCCATTGAGAAGTCAAGACCCTATGAAGAGTTTTCAGATCTTGTACACAGCAAAGTTCAGCCACAGAAGTTGAAGGGTAAATGACAATGCCATAGAGAAGCTAAACATGTTTAAATCGTGTGCCCTATTTTAGCTTTCATGGAATCCTTATAGTGAAAAGTGTATTAACAATGTTTCCACCCTATTCGCCTATTTTAAAGGATTTGCCACCATTTTTCGTTGTCTTCTAGTTAAGTGTGTTTTTAACCTAAGTTCCCTACAAGATGTGCACCCCTTGAGAAACCCTGCTAGTAGCCAGAAAATGGCTGCTGAGTTATTTTCGTGATTTTCTGGTTTCATTATAGTTTTCCCTCTATAAGAAGCTACACATCCAAGAAAGTGATGAAAAATGTTTATTTCCTCAATGTTGCACTGCTTGACTCTTGGCTTCCAAGTCTATCTGGATCTATCATTTCTAATGGAGTTAGTCTAAGTGACCTTCTGTACAGGGAATACTCAATATGCCTTCTCTAGGAGAGGGAATAGAATGTGACACTCCATCCTAGGTTTGTTCAGTCTTCAGCCAGGCAGGTGCCTCTTAACTTCTATAAGATGTGTCTGCTTTTAGAAACAGAAATGGTCCTTGGAAGCCAAAGGGGGTTTATTTCTCCCTGGCATGGAAAAGGAGGAGGGTCTCACTGTTTTTCTAATCCCCTGAAGCCCACGCTTCAGGGCATGGTTCCTTTTGATCCTTGGGGAGATGGCAGTAAAAAGGAAAAGTGGGCAGAGGGAATTAGAGATCATTGGTTGGACTTGAACTTTACTGCTTCAACACTGACTTTGGGTCACAGTGAGGACCAGCTGACCGCAAGCCTGGGTGGGTCGGGTCCTTGAGGAAAATAACACGGCCAGGCTCTAGCCTACAAATCACATCAAATGCAAAGCCAAACTCTTGGCATGGGAAAATAACAAAAGGGACTCCCAATACTATCTCCTTTTTTTTCAAGAAAAGTTGAGTGGATATCTTTTCACCTGTGAAATATCTGGAGGTTGGAATTGGAGAAGGAGACTCTCTAGATCTTGCTGTAGATTCTGTCTGAGCTTTGGGTTTTAATCTCTATGACTTTGATGGCATGAAAATATTCTGCAGTATTATTAACCAGTGCATTTCATTTCTAGTTGTCCCCCTCCCCGCCTTTTTTTAAAAAAAAACTTAGTCCCTTCCCACTTAAACTAGCCTGTGAGGCATCTATTGCCTCAGTAAAGTGTTGGTAAACCAGAAAATCAGAGAGAGGAGTTTAAAAGCTTAGATATTCGAGTTTCAAAATGCAAGTCTATGAAGGATGGTGATGGTTAGAAGCTAGTCAGAGCAGGCCTCCTCCCCAACCACCACTAGATAAAATCCCCTGAGATGAGAGAGGGAAAAAAGAGGATCAGAGGGCAGGATGCAGAGGTAAACTTTAGCATGGGTCCTGAGGAGGTGTCCTAAACGGTGCCCATCCTTCCAGGGTAGAGAAAATTTAATGATGGACCTGCCCCCCAGATAGGTCAGGGAATAAACCAAGAGTAGCTGCTACCTGTACCTTAGTGCTTGGTTGGAGCCTGGGGAGTTGGTCAACTTTGTAGACCCCACATAGCATGGGAGAAATCAATTAGAAATGGCTGCTTGGCTTTTTTTTTTTTTTTTTAATTGGCAGAGAGATCCTGAAACAATCTCACAAATTCCTATAGCCCCCAGCTATGGTAGATAGTGGTTGAAATTCCTCTGAGCCCCAGAAGAGAGTGTGAAAGTGGTTGAAATAGAGGCAGCTCTGGAGAGCCCCAGTGAGGGCACACACGGGATGCAGAGGTGGCCTTACTCTGGTCTCTAAATCTTGCAGCAGATGTTTCTTTTTCCTAGTAGAAGAAAAAAAGGAGTCATGGTTGTAATTTACTGAGGAATCCAAACTAATACTTGCCCATGGACCTTTCAAGGCCTTTGACATGTAAACTCGGCAGGAAAAGGTCACACCTCCCAGTCTCTTCATTTGTAAGTGGGGTGTGGAGTGATGCTCCAGGCCTGTACTTTCCAGTACAATAGCCACCAGACACAAGTAACTATCAATATTTAAATTTTAGTTACATAAAGTTAACTTTAAAATTCCTTTCCTCAGTTTCACTAGTCACATTTTGAATGCTCACAACCCACATGTGTCTAGTGGCTGCCACATTGTACAAAACAGTAAAGCACATTTTCACCATCACTAGAAGTTCTATTGGTCAGTGCTTTGGCCTTTGCTGCAACTCCCACTGAGACCATAAATGGTGATCACATACCACCTTCCTGATACATACACGTGTACGTACCCAGGCAGGCTGAGTCCAGAGAAATGTGTCACCAGTCTCTGAGCCGGCATTTTCCTGGCTGTGGCCACATTGAGTAGTGGTATGCTGCTCTTATCACCACCATAATTTCTGACTCTTTGATACTAATGTAAGCAAGTCAGCGTCAAGAAGCCTCGGGGTGAGCAGCCAACCAGGGGCTATGCCAGCTCCTTCATCAGTTGCCTGGTTATCATAGTCTCTGTTAATTCTGAATCACTTCATGACACAGGCATGTGCCAAGAAGAACCCTCAGAGAGTGAGCAACGTGACGGCTTGTGTGGACGACGTGAACAGACCCTCCCAGAGGCTGGCTGTCCCAGCCATACTGCAATAGGTTTCCCATGAAGAACCAAAAGAGATGTAAAAATACCCAGAACCCACCATTACCATCAGCATCATCAACTGTCATTCTTCCAAGATTAGAAAAGGAAGGTCTGTGTCCTCCAGTGAAGACAGAAGTCACAGAGGTTGGGTCTTAGACCTTGGCCCCCCCCCATTCTTTGGAGGCACTTTGAGCACCTCTTGCTTTTTCTGAAAACTGAGATAATTGTACCTATCATATAAAATTGTTTGTGGGGATAGATGTAAAACAGGACAGTAGCCGACATGTAATTGGGCCTCAACAAATAACAGCTGCTACTCTTACTTCTCAGCAGCCCTCTGCATTTTTAGGTTAGAGCTGTAAGAGGGAGGAAAAACCGCAGCCGCTCCCTGCACCACAGGTCGCTCAGTCTTACCATCTGGCATAATGAGAAATTGTCCTCCCTAATTTGTGAAAACTGCTTCATCCTTCAGTCTGCACCTGGCTTACTCTGGTGGCTGTTCAGGCTTTTTTCAGGTGGCACCACGGTTTCCTGTAGCTTGGTAAAGGTTGCATTCAGAAGTAATCTTTGAGGTCTGCCTTTGAGGACCTTTTGCAGAAGGAAGACCAAACCTCTTCCTAGACTTGAAAACACAGAAGGGTTAGGATACAGTAGCCTAGGTCTGTCAAACGAAATGTGCTGGTCGACATCCACAGAGATCTTTGGACGAAAGGGAAGCATGATTTCCCAGGATCTGAATGTTCAAGATCAGAATCTTAGTCCTTATAAATGAGCCTCAGCAGAGTTACAGGACAAAAGACTGTTGACCAGGCTCTTCTAGAAGGAGAGGCCCATTTTACAGTGTTTGCACTAGGAAGATTCAGAGGAAATACATAAATAATTCAGGCTATCCGCAGAGTGTCCTGGGAAAACAAAGACCTTGGGAAGCCAGAAACTGAACCAAGAGGCAGAAGGACTCACTCTGCAGTCAGAAACAGGTCCCCATTGTGTAGTCCCAGTTACTCTAGAGACTGAGGGGGGAGAATCTCTTGAGCCCAGAATCTAACCTGGGAATCACAGGGAGACCCCTTTCTCTAAAAAAAAAAAAGACAAAATTAAAACAGTAACTTATTTTGTTTAAAAAGAAAAGAAATGGGTCCCAATGTGAAGTTCAGAATGTCCCTGAACTACAGGGAGTTTGGAGGAGGGCCTTAGATTGTTGACAGACAAGATGAGGTTGGTCTCTTTTTTTTTTTTTTTTTTGAGTTGGAGTCTCACTCTGTCGCCCAGATTGGAATGCAGTGACCGCTCCCGGCCACCGCAGCCTCGCCTGCTGGGCTCCAGCAATCCTTCGGCCTCAGCCTTCCGAGTAGCCGGAATTACAGGCATGCGCTACCACACCCGGATGATTTTTTGATTTATTGCAGAGATGAGGTCTCACTGCCCAGGCGGGTCTCGAACCCTCGGGCTCAGGCAATCCACTCACCTCAGCCTCCCAAAAGGCGCGGATTACAGGCTGAGCCACCGAGCCTGGTTGAGGTTGGTCTCTTAATCAGAAGATGCCTGTGTTGAATGTTCTGGTCTGCTGAGGAACACGCATTCCCCATTCCAGAGCTCAGAGAAGATAATTCCAGAGGTCCCTCATACCCAGCCTTCTACAGTCTCCCCTGATACAAGGGCTGTCCTCTAGCCCAATGGACAAATCACCGTTGCCCCTTGGAAAGGTGGGTTGAGAAAATGATACAATGTTTACTAGAGGCATCAAAATCTTATGTGGCATCCTAGATCCATGCAATCCTACCTGCTTGAGAATGAAATCTTGGTAGTCCCAAACAGACATTGGATTATGGTCCTGTTCCATATCCACCTGCATCTCATATGAGGAATTGACTCCTGATTTCATTGCAAAGACAGAAAGAGTGTGGTAGAGGAAAACAACACTCAAATCTCAGAGGAGGGCACACTAACTTTTTAATTCCAGCTCTGCCACTTACTAACCAAGTGGCCTTGGGTAAGCCACTTAGTCCCTGGAGCTCTAGTTAGTTCTCTGGCTTGTTGGGGGAATCAAGAAAGAACACAACTGATCATAGAAAAATCTTGGGAAATCTAAAGTCCTATCTAGGCATAAAGGGTTATCAATCCAGAGTTACTCGCTTGAATTGGTCTAAAGGGAGATGGAGATGAACAAGACACTTTCAGTTCTGGTTTTCCTCGCGTAATTTTAGCAGAGATTTGGTCAATCATAGGAGATGTGTACTCAAACCACTCCCTAGTTATCTATTTTTTTAGGCTATTGGACAGAAATGCAATTAAGAATATTTAATGTACTCTCACATGTGTAAGGTGTTATTTTAAGCACTGTCAGGATTAGAACATTAAACAAGACACAGATATTGTCTGTAAGAAATATATCTCAATAGAGGAAATAGAACATTTATTAATAAACCATATTCATATAGAGTATAAGGGCTGGGAGAGTCAACAATTGTGGTATCTAATGGAAAACTATTACTCCTGGTAAATGGGCAACAGGGGTGGGGGTGGGAAAATATGGGGACTGTCCATTATCTCACCGCCGAGTGTGTCTGTGTACTAAGACTTTCCCAGTCTAGCTTCTGCCTGCGGATCCCCAGTGGAGGAGGATTTAAAAAGTCCTTCAACATGAGTATCTTCGGGATATCTGGGGTGGATAGGACATCACATGGGAACTATTATGTGAACAAAGTATTGAGTCACTGGCAAAAAGTCAAACTTAATGAGCGAATCCCAGAGAGCACTCTAATTTCCACAATATTTGCTCTGGATATTGAAGGATGAATGGGATTTAAACAACAGGAAAGACAGGTTGGACATGAAGCTGTGTGCCCAGCCATGCTTTATGTAGGTCTTGATGATGGAAAGATAAGAAAGTGGCCAGAAACTCAACCCTGATCACCAAGCATCCCCGAGGACCCAAATTCTGACATGCCAAATCCTGGTACCAAATCTTGGTACCCTTCTTCCTGGTCCTCACCCATCCCTTTATTTAAGATGGATGCTGAGAAATTTAATTTCTGGATCACAGTGCATAAGCACTTAGAATTTTAATAGACATTGCCAAACTGTTTTCTGGAATGACTGCACAGGTTTCTACACTAGCATTTCCCTTGGATACTGACAGGAGATATGACCGATCTAACATTTTTGCCAGCCAGTCTAAAGTTTTAAGTAAAAAATGGATAGGTTAAAAAAAAAGTTCTTTTAAAAAATTTATATTCTTGTTAATGAATTTGGATACTTAGAGGACATTTGTGGCTCCTCTTCTATGACATGCCCATTCATATCATTTGCTCAGCTTTCTGTGAGATTTCCAGAGATGACAGTGGGATGGCAGATGGAATTATGTGACATAGCAGCTTTAGTTGTTTCTCTTTTTCTTGTTGATACATACAGATTCTTTATATATTCCGATGGTAATTCCTTGTCATGTATGGATATTTCAAATGCTCTCTTCTTTTTTGATTTTGTATGTGCTAGTTTAGATTATACAGACATTTTAACTTTGAAATAAACCTATCCTTTATGGATTTTTGCATTTGTGCCTTTTTAGAAAACCCTAAAACCATGAGTGTATTATCCTGTTTTCCCTGAGTCTTTACAGTTTCTAAACACTTCTAATTTTATAAGTCATGTAAGATTTGTATTTCTTTTTTGCCTGTTGCATCATTTTTTTTTTTTTTTTTTTAGTTTTTTTTTTTGGGGGGGGGATGCAAACTAGTGCAACCTCTTTGGAAAACAGTGTGGCAATTTCTGAAAGAACTAGACATTGACCTTTCATATGACCCAGCAATCCCCCTACTGGAAATATACCCAGAGGAACTCTAATCATTCTACAAAAAAGATACCTGCACATGCATGTTTATTGCAGCACTATTCACAATAGCAAAAGCATGGAACCAACCATGCTACCCATCGAAACTAGACTGGATAAAAAAAATGTGGTACCCCCACACAATGGAATATTATGCAGCCATAAAGAAAGACAAACATATGGACTTCACAGCAACTTGGATGGATTTAGAATCTATCATACTCGGTGATCTATCACAGAAACAAAGAACAGAGTACCACTTGTTCTCACTCATAAGCAGACTCTGAACTGAACATTGACCATAATACTATAAGAAAGGGATTGGCAGTAGCGGGATACTGCTGAGGTCGGGACAGGGGCAGGGAGAACACTACATCAATAAGGGTACCTGATCTCAAACCAGGCAAAGTGGGGACCAAAAGGAGGCCCAAACTTTGCCTGTACAATGACCACTTGTATACCTAATCCTGAATTGTACCCTACATTTAAAAAAATTTTTTATTGTTTTTTTTAATGGTGAGCAGGAATGAATCTAACGTATCTACAAATTTTCCCCCAAACCACTAGTTCAGTAGTCCAATGTTTTACCAAGAATCTGAAATGCTCACCTTTAATTAATATATTCTAATATCCACATATAAAAATGTCTACTTATGCTATTCTGGGCCTTGGATTTATTGTCTGGCCTTGTGTGAATGCTACGCTTTTTAAGTACAGTTGTCCCTCGGTGTGTATGGGGGATTGGTTCCAGGACCCCCACATATACCAAAATTTGTGCAAACTCAGGTCCCACAGTCCACCCTATGGAACCCACATATAGGAAAATTGGCCCTCCCTCCATATATGCAGGATTCACATCATGAGAATACTGTATTTTTGAGCTGGCATTAAAAAAAAATAATAATCCATATAAGTGGACCCATTTAGTTCAAGCCCATGTTGTTCAATAACTTTATTGACATGTTGAGTTTTGAGAAGGCCACACCTCATTTGTTTTTTGTTTTTTATTTTTTTTAATTTTATTTCACAGAGTTACCATGGCTGTGCTTGGGCACTTGCATTTGAATTTTGCAAACAGTTTGTGAATTTCCATACAAACTCCTGCTGAGGTTTTCCTGGGAATTGCATTGAGTTTATAGACTCATTTGGGGGGGAAGAAAATCACATTTTCCAGTTTTTTAACCAGCCAATCTAGGAATATGTTAATAATCTCTTTTTCAAGTCAGTACTTTGTCAACTGAGTTTTACAATTTAAACAATAAATAGTACACACTTCCACTGGTTTATTTCTAGACATTTTTATGTGCACTATCATGAATGAGACAGCATAATCATTATTGTTGTTGTGATTGGAACTAAGTATAAAATAATAAAACCTTTGTAAGTGAATTGGGCCGAGTACAATCTTTTCTATAGTCATGACTTTTCATTTTGATTTTTAGAAATTTGAAAGCTAAGCAAGTAGGAAATTCATATTCGTCAGTGCTCAAGCAACAGAACCTTATCTACACCCAGTATGCCCAGGATAGAAGGATGTGCAGATTTGTGCAAATAAGGGAATGTCCATAAATCTGAGTCTAAACAGGCAGAGAAGTGGTAAAAACTGCTTCCCCATATTACTCATTTATGCACACAACTACTGATGGTCTATTGACTGAGATCATCTACACTAATCTCTGGGAAAAAAAAGACCTTATATTTTTAAAAAAGAAAGAAGATAATATGAGAATCTTTCTAGTACTAAAAATGTTTGTTTCGGGTAAATATTTAGAAAGATCATTAAATGGTCTTCTAAAGAGTTAAAGATGGTAGCAATTTGGTTCTACTTCAGCTTTAGTCTAACTGGTTTAGTTAATTAACGAGTGTAGTTTGCTCTAAGCACACATTTCAATGCAGCTTGAAATTTTCAAAGCTAACCACAGTCTAGACTCTGCGTGCATTTAAAAAATGCAGTGGATATTAAATGCACCCATTTTTACTTCTGCAGTAGCTTTGTATGAAAATTTCTCCTTCGTGTGTGAAAACATAGAAGTGCTTGAAATGCCCTTCTAGGCCAGTAATGTCTCGTGCTCCCCTTGGCAGCCATCTTGAGACACGTGGTTTTATTTCCCTTTGTGATAGGAGTGAAGTAAGAGCTATAGGGAAAGACACCTTTCCTTTTGGGATTTTTCCAGTGGTAAAGTGAAGTTTTATGGCTTTCTTATCTCTACCTCACAGAAGGCTTTCAAGCACCTAAGAAGTGTGCCAATGTAGACCGCCACCAAAACTCATAAATGAAGCACTGCATAAAAATTTGTGTAACTAACATATACCAGTTATCTTGAGACTTTCAGAGAGACAAACAGTAGATGGATATTTAGAAATAAAACTGAAGCCTGTGATCATAACTATAAGAAAAATTATAGCACTGACTGTCCCCAAAAAGGAAATAAAAAAATTCGTTATCATTCGGGGTCCATAAATTTGGACCCCACTAATTATTACTGCTTTGTTGTGGAATTTATAAGAAATCAATAAAGAGTTTATAAACTCATTTTAAAAGGCTTTTTTGAGTCAAATCTGCACAGAAGTATTATACACTTGAAGAGTTCAATGGCAAAAAATTGTTGAAATTTGTGAAGGAACCACATATATTATGGTCTTTGACCACTGTTTAAAACAAAATTTGCAATCAAGGAAACATACTATCCAGTTAAAATATTTGCTAAATAGCCTTCACTGCAAAGCATTATCTTTTATGTGTCTATTTTTAAACAAAGATCAAGCAGATTTGTGACTGTGTGTGTGGTTTATAAAACCATTGTAGTTGGAGCTTCTCAGAAGTACATGGTGTTTATAAGGGTTAGAGGCATGCTGATTTTTAGAAAAGAATTAATACATAATTTGAATTCAGAGTACAAGCTTTTAAAAAATATGATTCAGCTTGGATAAGTGTTTCTGAAATGCTTCTGGGGAATAAATTTCTTTTATTAATCCAATCAGCCATTGGATGTCATTCTTCCAATTTAATTACATTTATCTGCCAATGAGTGACTATGCTTCTTGTGCATGTAATTTCAGTGGGTGCAAATGGTGATGGTAAATAATTGTCCTCAGGGAGATAATTGCTGTTATAATTATTTACCCATGCAAGTTAGCTCTGTTAAAAATTTAACTCTCTGTCAGATGACCTGGAAATAGGAGAGAATGTGCTTTCTATGTGCTCAAGTTGAAGAAGAGCCCTTATATTTCTTTGACAGTTTCTAGGTTCTTAGCCTAGGCCGAGTTCTAAGTGATTCAGACATCTTATCTCACAGAATCCTCATAGTCTTCCTGCTGAGTGGCCATGATTACCTTCACGTTACTGATGAGGAAGCCATGGTAATACAGATGGCAAGTAGAGGAACTGAGATGCAAACCCCAGCCAACAGGCTGGTAGGAAATGGTTCCTGTTTCACAGGGGGCGTGCAAGGATTAAACAAGCACTTTGTAAGGAATGTAGTCTAGTACTTAGTTCACTGTTAGGAATGTAGTCTAGAACTTGGTGCACTGTTATCATTATCCTAGTGTCTGTTCATAGACATTTTACTTCAGTGACTGCGTCCCTGCCTCCTTCCAGAAACCCATTACTATGGTCTGGGCAAAACATTATGCCTGGAGTCTAAAGGAGAGATTTGTCCTTTGAGTCCTTTATCAACCCACATCCTTGAGAATGCTTCATCCGGCTTCCCTAGGTCTCACAGATCCTCTCCTCTCTGAGAGGATCTTGTGTCCCTGCCACTCAGGGGAAGCACTTGAATATACAGGGCTCTGATGAGGAGGATCTTTGTATTATTCATAGGTTGGTTTTTCCTCAATCTAGATTGTAAGTTTATTGAGTATAGGGTCCACTTGGACCTAAAGTATGAGCAGGAGCTTTGATCTCAGAGAGTGCAACACTCCATACCAGACCCTGAATCAATATTCTGATTAAGCATGAAACCTATGAAGACTTACCTACCTGCAGGTTAGAAGGTAGTTGAGGACTCAGGTGCAAGATGACTCCTTATGAGGAAAAATTGGGAGACTTCCCTTGAGGTGATGTCATCTCTCATCTTTGCCACCTGTCAGCTGGCCTTCCTCTTTTTATGATATCAGTATAGTGTGGTGGCGGTGTGGCATGCTGTGGGAGAGGGGGCAGTTTTGTGGTTTTTCCCCTTTTAGAACTGGCACTACCAACGCCCTCCTCTTAACCCATATCCCATCCACCCCAAACTCACACAAAGGTCTGGAGAAGGGTGTGGGTGGTCACGTTTTGGGGAGAGAAGAGTAATGTTCGTGAAGAAAGGCACGGCTTCCTTCTTCAAAATTGAGGGAAGGGGGTCCCCAAAGCAATTGCTTGCAAAATATGGGAGTATGCACACTGGTTGCATGTCCTCCCAGCATGCGGGCTTGTGGACTTGTCCCATCACTATCAGAGCAGGCTGAGAAGAGGTATGGGAGTGTCCTGGAGAGACAGGTTGTGGAGGAGGGAGGCAAAGGCAGCCCTTGGAAGTGGCCTGTGACTCAAAGCCCCTGCTCATACTTCAGGCCCAAAGTTCACAATAGAAGGGAAGACAGGGTGGGGCTGTGTGTTTCCCAAGGACTAACCAGTGCAGGGGAAATAGGTGCTTACTGCAGGGCAATGGAGCTCATGGTGGGCAATGGAGGGTCTGCAGGTAGTTGGAACTGCCCCTCCAAAGGGAGCCCAGAGCTGACAGGAGCTCCTTGGGATGGAACCCTTCTTCAGTCGGGCTTCCCGGGACCTGCCTGCCTCCATGCCAGTACTTGACAGAAGGGACAGGATCAGTAGTGATGGCTGATGTCAGCAGCAAACTTAGCCACAGGCAGTCTGATAAACAAACCTCACTCCCCTCCTCAGCTTCCACACCTCCATCTAGAGCCCAGTCGGGGCAGGGAAGAGTAAGGTGATAGGAGAGGGCAGACCATGCTTCCCCTTCCACTCCAGACCCCCAGAGTCACGGGCCAGGCTTACCCTGTGGGGGCTGAACGGAATATGAGGCTGAAGTTCTCACGTGGTCAGGACTGCATCTTAATAAGTGAGACAGAGCTGTTTTAATAAGTAAAAATGACTCAAAAATTAAGGAACTGACTGAGAAGTCATTAAGGGAGTAGCTATCCAGCAGGAGAGAGGGTTTCCAAAGAGCGCAGTGGCAGCAAATATTGGCAACAGAAGCTGTTTTGTGTTTCTATGGCCCCAAATGAGACTTCTCAAGGAAACTCATTACTTCCTGAGCCCTGCTGGAGACTGATGCTGGGCTGTCCTGCCTTGAATTCTCATGGTGTCTCTGCCAAGCAGGCTATAACCTTCTTGCCCCATAGTTATGTAAAGACTGAGGTTTAGAGTGATACTTGATTTGCTTACCAGCCAGGCTAGGAAGCAGCCAAGCTGAGATGCAAACCTGTTACCAGTTCTTTCCACTACGCCATCCTGCTCTCCTACTGCCCCCAGTTATGGAGTGGTTACTACATGCAGAGGACTTTGCAGAGTCCCGTCCATACTAACTCACTACAAATCGCAGCCTTGCTCAAATCTGACATACATCTTTTTGAAATATGTAATAGGGACATCAAGATCCCTATTCACAGGGAGCATGGTATGCCATGAAGTAGAAGGTGGGGCCAAGTCAGAATGAAAATCCTAAATATTCATGGAGCCCCCTCCTTGTCCCAGCATGTGTTTCTGTTGTGTAACCCCCTGCCCCCCAGTATCTGCTTTGGTGACTTTGTCAGGATTGTTCTGCTGATATCACCTTAGAAAATGACTTGAGAATGATATGATCCTTCAAGAATCACATTCACAGGAACAGTTAGTTGCAATGGCAATAAAATCTTATCTCCAACATCCTGCCTAAGAGCATGTCTCCTTTTGTAGTAGTGCATTGCCATATCTAATCACTTGCATTAAACTTGAAAAGCTAGAAAATGATGATTTTAGAAATATGGAGGAAACTGCCATTTTCTTTCTTTTTTTAAAAAAAAACTAATATTGAACACTGGTTTTACCATGCAAATCAAATTGCCACAATACAGAATAATTCCCCAAAGAAGCCAAATAGCATAGGATAAGAGGGCAAGTTAAGCATCTGAGGTAAGAAAGGAGCCAGTTGCTCGCTGAGGGGTCTAAAGTTTGGGAACAGGGCCTTCCCACTTCCCTTTCAATGGAAAGATGTTTCAGTTGCACCTGTGTATGGTGGTGAATTTCTCATGACATGTAACATAGAGAACCCTTATGAGAAAAGGTTTCCTCTCCTTGATGGTGCTTGTCATATCAAGTTTGAAGCCAATGGGCTGTTTTCTACACTGCTGGTCAAACAAAGTCATGCACCGGTTATCCTGCCTTTGTGTTCCAGGTTCACTATCTTCTTGATTACATCCTTTAATTTTCTTAATAAGGAACAGAGAAACAGGGTTCTGGAAGATCTGAAATGCCCTCCTTTGAGGATCCCATAAATACATGTTCACATATCTCATAGCTGGAAATACTGTAACTCAGGAAGGTTAAGACACTTTTTAAAGGCTTTCTGGAAAGCAAGTCAGTCCCTGCCTTGTGCATTAACTATAGACATTTCTCTCAAGAGTTATGGAAGCAGTTCTATAGTAAATGTTCTTTAAGTAACAAAGCCTAGAAAGAAGGGAAAAAGCTCTTTGTAAAGTGGACGCACGAGTGGTTCTGACTCCACATTTGTGGCCTTACAGAGTCTGCTTTTATTTTGGTAGAGCCAAATGCTTGGGTGTATGTCTAACCCTTTCCCAAAAGACTGGGAGAGGAGTACAGTTGAAGTTTCAGATCTGGGTCAAGATGAGTCACTTGTGTTCAAGGCTCTGTGGCTGAGAGTAGCTGATAAGACAATGGGAAGAGATGGCATTTGAGGATTTGGAGTCTAATCAAAACCATCTATTCTCCCTGAGTTAGTTGAACAACCTGTGTGAACAGATTTCTCATGGACTCTCTTAACTGTCGAAGATGAATTGCTTGACTCCAAATAAGAAATATGTCTTTGTGAGGCTAAGATAAAATGGAAGGAGATTGTGTTTTCTTTAAGTTGACCACCTTTAGGAGGGAAAAGGCAGCAAGGGAAAAGAAATTGGACCACAGATAAAAACAAATGTAAATTTGAGACTGCACGCACTGATGCCTTAAGCAATAGCCTTTCCCTCCTTTCTTCCTTCTGCCTCCATCTGAATTTCCTGTGCAGACGAAGCCCAGCTCCTGGGAGGAACCACTAACCACTTTTTCAGCTGCTTCAGCATCTTTTTAAATCAGGACAGAGAATGTTGAAATTGCATTTTTTGGGGATTTTTATGCCAGAGAGAATAAATCATGTTGCTTTGCAAAGAATAAACAATCACATAAATAAAAGGACCAGCCCCCCACCAAAAAAAAATCTCCAAAGGCACGAACAGCCTGGCAATCAGGCCTTGAAAAGGATCAAGCACACTCTTTCTGACCATCTCTAGCCCCAGAGCAAAGAGACAACTTATGGTTGAAATGGGCGCAGTCTTCAAGTAATAATTGAATTGACAAGCCTAGGTTTTGGATGACCTCAACTGCAATGGAGGAGGGCAAGATGCAGCCTGAAAGGGGGTGTGAAAACAGTGGGTCGGTTACAGGGCTAACCCCATAAGAGTGGTGCCATCCTAGCTCCTTTGCCCAAAAGACAAAGCATAGATATAATTCTGGCAAGCATCTGTTCTTGGAGCTCGTCTGGCCAGTGGAGTAATGCAGTGAGGACCCTGAGCTGCACGTCAGTGATAGGCATCCACCTGTCCAACCTGTCCTGTGAGGTAGGAGACTAGCTGGTGAGCAAAGGCATGGAGGTGAAGCCGACCAATCAGGAAGAGGCCTGGCAAGATATGAGAAGACCACTGGGACTCCAACCACAGGGTGTGGCTTGTACGTGGGTCTGTGGACCCAGAGAAAGGGAGACAAGCGCTGAGAGGGAGGCAGATGCTGCTGAGGAACGGAACTAAAGTCAAAGCCCTTTGGGCTGATGGCTCTGAGGCTGCTTGTTCATCATTCATTCATTTGCTTATTGAACATTCACTGTTGCTCATGTGCTATACTAGGCAGTGGAAATATGCTGAGATGAACCCACCGCCTGCTCTCTCAGCGTTTACAGACAGTGGGAGAATCAGAAAGGAAAACCAGGCCGTGACAGTACAGGACCAGGAAATGTATCAGAAGGAGCTGTGTCAGTGTTCTGGAGCATCTAATTCCAGTCACAGTTTAGGCTAGTAATGAACAACGACCATTTCTGTGCTACATGTTGCACTTGGTGCCTTCACACATGATCTGATTTAAGTCTTATCACAATTGTATAAAGCAACATGAATATTCCCATTTTACAGGTGGTGAAACAGGGGCTCACAGAAGTCAGATCACTTGATTCACCTCACAGCATTAGCAAATGCTGGGGTGGGGATTTGAATGCAGGTCTGCATTGGCACTAAAACCCATGCTCTTCCAAACATCTTTAAGCACATAAATACAGTACACACACAGCCAGAAACACTCTCCAGAAGAGTCTTTTAGGATCGCTCTACCCGAAGGCACAAGAGAAAGATAGCAGAGATTACAGCACGACACAGGGGAAGAATTAAAATAGTGCTTTTAATATAATTTTCAGCAAACGTACAGTATGTACTTTACATCACGTATTTCTAAACTGCTCATCTGGAAAATATAAGCTGCAAAAAATACAGAATACCACACTCAAAAAATACTATTGAGTATGTGCTTTTTTTCCTCCATTATGTGAAACAGGGTGGTGGTTACCCCCTCGGCTGACTCCGTTAGAGCTGTTGGAGCTCTCAGTCAGAGAAGCATTTCCAAGAGGGGAGTTTCTAAGCGTGTCAGCAAGCCATCCCCACAGGAGAGGAGGGATGGGCAGAAGGGAATTTGCGCCCCAGGTCACCAGGACTCTTCAGCAACCCGGGAAAAACACTACTACTCTGAGGGCTGTTTGGAGGACTCCTGACCATACATCACCTCCTTAGTCCTCATCACAGGCCTGCGCTTAGGGCCTCAGAGGACCACACACTGGCTGGCAATCCACACGGGGACCCTTGGGTTCTTGGGCAGGGCAGAGCACGCTAAGTCAGGCCCGCGAGGTCTGTGGGTGGTGGTGGGCTGTTCTCTGCAGGAGGAAGAGGGCCAGGCCCTCAGCTTCTCACAAAGGAGTCTTCTGAAGGTGAATGTGACTCAGGGCAGGTTTTCTCAGTCTCAATGTCTTGGTACTCTGTGCCTAAAGGGGTGGGGGGGGGGAGGGAAGAAGAGCCAAGAGGAAAAAGAGATCGGTCTTTTCTGCTTTTCCTGCTTTTCGTTAGGTTTATATACTAGCATCACAGCTTTCCAGGGGGAATGGAAAGAGCAGGCTGTCGAAGCAATAAAATGCTAGGTTTTGCTCCATGTAACCCCAAGGGACCAGTTTCCAAGCCCAGAGATCTTTCTGAAGGCCAAATATCTCTGAAAGAAATGTCCATCCCAACACCAAAGTCGGTGTTGGGGATGAATAAGATGTATCCCAGCCATTAATTTATCTTTGCCTTATATAAATCACCAGCGACAGACCTTGTGTTTTAGGACTCTAAGTGTCACCGTACGTATTGAAGAGTGTCAAAGAAAACCACCTGGCATCACCATGTCATACTTTTTCCTCCAGCATCTGGGATAGTTTCCTTTTCGTTCAGCCATGGATTTTCACCACATGCTTGTGAAATGTTCTCCTCACGGGAGCAAGGTTTTTAAGCTCATGCCCAACTTCCAAAATAGATGCTGTGGCTTCACTTACAAGGCATGAAATACCCAACTAGTCCCTGTGACGATTCATAAGTCATGCAGGTCTCATTGACTGTGGCATGCGGCTTTCCTGGTCAATGACAGGCACACTGGGGCCAAAGAAGTCCCTGTTCATTTATCTGTCCTCTTTAGGTTTTGGGTGATACAAAAGGTGACAGTTTGAAAATGTCACTCCTTTCCTCAGAATTTTGAAGCTGAGACCTGGGTTCCGGGCAATTTGGAGGACCCTTCCTCAATTTTTGCAAGGCTCACATTCTTACAGTCTTGGGGGTTCCGCTGGAAGTCGTAGGGATGGAGAGTTGGGGAAGGTGGGACAGAAATGAGGGAGCTGGGGTTGGTTCCTGCTCAGCAGAATGAATAAGGTAGAGGCTGATGAATGGCTGGGGAACTTCTGCTGATGTGGAGGAAGAAGGAGTGTTCCGAAAAGTCTCCAATGTTTAATTATTAAAGTGAAACAGTTTTCTTCATTTTAGATTCCTGTGCCCGTAGGCAAAATTTTGCTGAGGTTCTCACCTCAGCTCTTGGCTCACTTCTCTATGAAACTAGAGATTCCTGCTAGGGGTTTCCCAACGGCAGATGCTCTGTTGGCTTCGTAGAAGCTTCCTAAGAAGGCTGATCCATGTTCTCACTTTGGGGACTGTGGGTATAGTGGAAAGAGCACTGATTCAGGAGCCAGATTGTCACTGACTCCTAGTGACTTTTCTAACTAGCTGCATGACCTTGGGTAGGTTGAATCTTTAGCTAGCTTTAGGTTTCAGACCTGTGAAGTGGAAAAAATATATATACTTACCTCAAAAGGCTGGTGTGAGAAGGCTGCTGGGAGCAATATCTGGGCATGTGCATTCCCAGCCCGTCATGTGGGTAGTATGCTCTTAAATATGAGCTCCCAGCCCTTTCCTTCCTTAAGGTGCGAGATGAGAGCACAATGTGTGTTCAGCTGGGTTCCTTTTGTAATAAAACCTCCTACACTGCATACTTTTAATTCATTCTAAGGTCTTAAACTATAAAATCAAATAGCCTCGCTCAGCACATCTCTATGAGAGCCATGATCTGTTAGGTTGGCATGAACTTAAGAAAACATTAATGGAATGGCAACAATCTCAACCCACAGAATGTTAAACCTCCGGAAATCTTACTATGTCTTTCCATTTGCTCATAGCAAAATAATATAATCACCTCTACATTATGGGAACATAGTCAAAATTTATGATAATCAACTCCTGATTGTTGACCTGAGTCACTGTTACAAAAACAGAAAAGTCCAGATATACTGTTCCTAAATGCCTGGAATCTGAGTAGAGTGTAACATGTCTAACTGGTATGTTTGAAGCCCCAGGGCCAGAGCTGGGGTTGTTTCTGTGGATGGCAGTGGTGCCAGGCACAAGAGGTGTCTGAGGCCTCCCCAGGGGAGCTGATTGGCACTCAGGTGTGCCTTCCTGGCATCTTGGTGTTTTGAAAGTGTACTTCAGGACACATTATAGTAGATGACTCTCATGCTTTCTCTTACCTGTCCATTTCTGGTAGAACACCTCACCTCAATGGATCACTGGGATCAGAGGTTAAGACCAGGAATGACACAGGAAGAACAGATGTCTGCAGGATACTGGTGCCATGGTGTCATGGTTATTTCAGGGAGCATGTGACAGTATGTGGAGACTCACAGTTCATTTGGGCTGGGGTCTTCCTGATGAAACAGTCCCTAAAGGTGGGGAGAGATCTCTTATATATTACCCATCAGGGAGGTAGTACCTATAATGATTAGGGACACAGACTTTGGGTTCATAGACCTGGGTTTGTGTCCCAGTTCTGCTTTGTGACCTTAAGCCAATTCTGGAAGCTTTACAAGTCTCATTTTTCTCCCTATGAAGTGAAGCTAATAACAGCCCTTACCTCACAGGGTTATTGTTGAGATTAAATGAGCAAATACATTTAGTAAGCTCAGTCCAGCAGCGGGTTCACAGTAAGTGCTTGATAAATGTTAGCTATTATTATTATTAGCTATTATTAGTGTTTACCAATTATTCCACCTGGCAAATCTGTTAGCTTTAGAGTGTCAATGTTTTGTATTGGTAGGGGTAAGGAGAGGGACGGGAATGCTATTTGGTATTTGGATTCACTCTTCTTTTTCTAGTTCCTACATTTCTCCTTCTTGTGCCCATTTCCATCACTTAAGAAAAAAAGAATGGTTATTCTAGTTGACCTATGGAGTATCAGAATATCAGAACTGAAAGAGAATGTAGACTGTGTACTTCAAATTCCCCACATTACACTAGAGAAAAATGATGTCGCTTTCCATTTTAATCCCTGACAACAAAGGAGTTCTTTCTTATCCCATTCTTGGAAATAAATGAGATCCTGTGGTCAAGAATGTTGGAGTTGGTGGACACCTAGCTCAAGGTCCCTCTGACACATGCCCCACTAGGACCCCTGCCCCATCCCAAAGACAAAAAAATAAAAACCTTGCGGTGCTGCTTGAGGCCTTGCCTTGTGCTCCATAGCAGCCACTATGGCCCTTGCTTGGCTAAATTCAGCCACTGACTGTCTTTGTAAGTAAAGCTTTATTAGAACACAGACCATTCATTTGCATACCCATTGTCTACAGCTGATCTCATGCTACAACAGAGCTGAGTAGTTGTGAAACACTATATGGCCTACAAAGCCTAAAATGTTTGCTACTTGGTCTTCTACAGAAAAAGTTTGTGAATCTGTCTTGATGGTACTCTCTCAGGGGCCTCTTCTCCCATTCTGTGTCCCTAACCCCGTCTCTCTGACAGATACTCACTGCTCTTTAGTTCTTAGTTTCTAGAGCACCCTCTTTCTAGAGCCTTATTCTCACTGCCATGAAGGAGAACTTACCTCCACCCCATCATGAATCAGCTTACCCTATTCCCAGACAGACCCTAGTTCTTAATATTATTATTCCGCTTATTTTGTATGCCAGTATGTCCAGCTCACTGAACTGTGAACTCTTGGAGGGCAGGGACCGAGTCTTTTTCACCTTTGTATCTAGTCCAGGGCCTGGTACATTGCCAACATTTTAAGTAAAGAAACAAATGAGGTACATTGCCAACATTTTAAGTAAAGAAACAAATGAATAAATATATGTTTAGGATACATCGGGCTCCTACAATGTACCCCCAAATGAAACAACCCAGCATAGAAAAATCATGTTACCATGTGCATAGCCTTTGAGAAGTAGGAGTTTTTGTCTCCATGGAAGTCAGAGATTCTGAGGGACAGGCCATCTTTGCTTTTCTAAATTTCCCATTTTAGGTTTTATGACCCATGTTGTCCCTGTCATGATGACCAAGCACTCTGGGTTGCTGAAGCCACTTACAAATGTGAGGAAGGGGAGGCAGGTGTGGGTGGCTATGTGTAGACTGTGTGGATTCCACGTGTTACTATGGGCAACAGGCCCCCAAAGAGGCATCTGAACAAAAATATCTTCCTTGTATATTTCACTAGTGAGACATTCTTCCAATTTACCCTAGAAGGGGGTGGGGTTCAAAAATTGTCATTTAGGGCCAGTTGCTCTAAGGAATTAGGTCCTTGCAGCTGTTCAGAAACTAGGAGTTTGGAGTTGGGAGAGGCAGTGTAATCAAAGAGAAAGGAAGGTATAATAAGGATAAATTCTATATCTGGGTCTTGAACTGATTTTCTAGGTCAAATTTAATTTTACTGGCATTTCTCTTTTGGAATAGCCAGTGTCTCTTAGGTATTTGACCTGGATTCTAACCTAAGGGGAAACAAGTCCCTAAAAGGAAACATAGATCATGGCTGAGTAGAAGCCAGTGAGAGGGTAGTGGCATGGGCACAGTGGAAAAATCAAGCCTCTACTATGTGTCTAGTACTTTCCTCTGGCTTATGGCCTGATGTCTGGTTATCCCAAGCCTTCAAAATTGTCAGGTAAGAACAGCATAAGACAGCAAGTATTTTCCATCTGTGGAACTGAAAAGCTGCTTGCTTGGGTTTCTTCCCTCATCAAAACCAAACTAAATAAAATTAAGTATACAAGCAACAATAAAATACAATGTAGCTCTATCCAACTGCAACAGAAGCTCATCCTGTCCTTGTGGTCTTGACTGTATAATTAGATACATTGATTTCTACACATTGACCTTTATTGTTTAACAATGCTGAGCAGGGCTGTCCAGATTCCTAAGCAGAGCTCAGAACTGACCACACAGGTCTGGCAGGCATGGCTGGGTGGATAGAAAACAATACTTCCCAGAACCTGAAGCAGCAGGAAGCAAGAAAACCAGCCTAGTAGGCACACAGGAAGCCAACAACTACTTTTCTTCAGATGGTTTCTCTGTTAGTACACATATATATTTTTCACTTTGTGTGTTCCTCAATGAATGGCCTTCTCTGTAAGGTGTGGAGGAATATCCATTAGCAACCACAGTAGAATCTTTTTTCTCAGAAAATTCCTCAGGAATAGTGTGGATGTCATCCCAGGGACTGGCTGGTTATCCTTGTGTGGAACATTTCTGTGAGTTACCTCAGGACTGTGGGCTTTCCAACAAGAAAGGCTGGGAAACCTTGCCATATATGTTAGGGAAAAGTTGAAGTTCCTGCTGGACACACGGAGGTAGAATCAAGGGACTGAAATATACAGATGCCACTTAGCCAAACTTTAAAAATCATCACTAGAGTAAGCTACTCCATTATAAGGTGGTAAAAAAGAAGTGATTTTTTTATGAAGAGGCACACTCCTTCCTGCTTGGAAGATGTTAGCAACTCAGCCAAATGATTCCTTAAAAGCTCTTGGTTTCTCCTTATTTTGCCTGCTAAGCACGACCATAAAGCCCCTCAGGGGAACTATGAGAGGTGGTGTCTCTTGCTCCTTTGTCAGCTGTGAGGAAAGCCAGCATGGAATGCTGTGGCCTTCTGGAGTGGCAGTATCCCCCGGGGTGCCTCAGAGCCTCAAAGCTGGCCGGCCCTAAGACCACACAGTATCAGCTGAAGGAAGACGGCAAACCCCATCCCCCAGAGAGACACATCTGCAAAATGTGCCTACTTCATATGGGAGAATAATATTGGTTTAAAACACACACAAAAAGCCCCCAAAACGTCTTAATCTATATGTAGGAATTACAAGGATCTGTCAAAAGTTTCAGCAGAGAGAGATTTTTCATCCATCCCTGGGTTTGTTCAACTGAGATGGTAGATGAGTTCACAGCAGAAGAGAAAGAACTCTAGCATTCACTTTCTAGGTTTATTCCATCCCTTACATTTTTGTTTTCTGTAAATCCAATGGAGATCTTACCAGGAAACCTTTTCATTTGAGATACCACTCAAAAAACAAACAGATAACCAAGGGGCTGGATCTAGTGTTGTATGTACAACAGTTCTTTACAACACAAAAGGAAAATTAATATGAGACTGCATTTTGTGTTCTGTAGCATATAAGAAATAAAAAATTTAAAAGATGACACAACACAATTCAAAACCATCTTGTAATAGGGGCCTTTAAATACCCAGTTGCTGATAAAACTCAACCCTGGAGATCTTTTCCTGTTATTCGAACATCTTTCCTCATTTATCCTAAAATCGTAGGGAAAAAAAAAAATCCAAAACGCAAAGGGCTTAAAAACCTTTCTTTTTCCCTCAAAGCAAATAGTCCCATGAAACATTAGGTCATAGGGCCTCAGTGTATGGGTATCGAGTTCAGAGGGCCAGGCAACAATTTATAAGAGGGCAGCAACCTGTTAGCAATACATTTGCAAAACAAAACTCAACCAAAACCTGTACAGAACATTAACAAAGACTTAGAACAACAGAGCATATATATTTTATGCATTGGTTGGAGAACCATTTCCTCCTTTACTAGCTAACATACTGATGAGTGTCCCCATTTTCATAGCAAGGACAGACTAACATAAACAGGTGAAAGGACTTGTTTTGGAAGCATCCTGTCCCTGGTAGCTGATCACGGTGGCTCCGTGCTGCAATACAGCTTCTCTTTTGGTCGTCCTTGCTCAGTGCATTCTTTAGATTAGGGCTGTCCCTCAAACCTCCCCATTTACATTGTGTGTTAAAGATTTGGCACAGCAACCCACCCTACCCCCGCTTTTATTTCCTGATTCTTTTATTGCCTTGTGGATAAACTACAAATATGTGTCTGGTATCAAAAAGTAAACCATCCAATCAAACGTTGAGGTATTTTCCAGGGCCATGAATGTGGCATGAACAAAGGTCACTGAAGAAGCATGAGGGTACATTAACTGGGCTCTTTGTTGTATGTGTATAAAGGTGTGCTTTACCTGGGCTCTGTCCCCTTATGGAAACGGCCACAGAAGGCTTAGTCTACTGGTTACAAGAGGATTTCCCATGTGAATCTTACCCCAAATAAGGACAAGTTCATTCTCTAACGGTTGGAGGCTTAGTCACTTTCTAAACACACACAGATAAAGGACTCTAAGTTCAAGACTGGCCCTGAAAACAGCACTGACATGCAATAGCTTCCAGGAGCTTGTGGATCTCTTTGTTATCACAGACATCACAGACTGCTCAACAGCTTGTGCTAGGGAACCATTCTTTTCTCGTTCCTATCCCCAGAAGTGTTGCACCCATGCACACGAGCCCACATCTAAGCGTGTCTCCTCCACAGGCTGCAAAGAATGCCTCTTGGAATGTCAAGCATAAATATAAAAGGGCTTCCCATGACAGTGATCACTGAATCATAGGGAATAAAGCTAGGAGGCAAATTTGCAATTCATCACATTATCCCCTGTTGTCTCAAATGTGATTCTTTTAAAGGCAGGTTACAGATATACTCTCTTCTTGAAGCATTTTTTTTTTCTTGTAACACTGTATATTCTTATTTTTGCAAAATATCCAAATGAGGATAAAATGATAAAAATTACAACAGATTAATTGCATCCCTTGTATCCCATTATATTTTTGGTGCATTAAAAAAGGAGAAAAGTAAATGCAACCAGCATAATAAATCCGGCCTATAGAACTGTGTTAGTGACTGAAGGGTTAACACAGATTTTAGAAGTAGTTAAAAATAGTATTAGAGGATTATACATACAACAGTTTGAAATTCATATGCATTATATTTTTCCTTTTAAAAATGGCATAATGTTTGGCAAATGTAAGCAAATGACTTGGACTGTGTTGGGTCTCACCGGCTCTGAGTCTGGTCAGTCATAGCCAGGTGAGGCCCGCTGCTTCCTGAGGTCACTCTGTGGGACTGGGGGAAGGTGGATGCCCGCCACTTGGGGGTGCTGCCAAGGAAGGGGATGTGCTGGCCCCCCACTGGCTCCCCTTCCGGCCCTCAGTCTTGAACGTGAAAATGGAGCTGGTGAGAGGCGCCAATTACAGACTCCAGCACGGATCACCCATTAGCATCGCTGAGAGAACTCTGGGGCCTTGAACCACATGCAGACTGGGTGAGTCGTCTACACAGTGACCCATATTGCAAAAGTTAGAGAGTAGAGCGGGGCTTCTGTCCCTCCGCCTTGTGCGCTTCCCCATACCCATATGGAGGGAGAGGGCGGCAGCACGGGGTGTGTCACTAGTGCTTAATCTGGCAATGTTCTCAACTTGTGTGTGTTTAAGTAGACTTTTTTTTTTAATGTTTTTTGTTTTGTATATGTATGTTTATCCAGAAATGTCCATCCTCCAAGCTGGCCACCACTGTTCCCTGAATTTGGCAGTGCCTGTTGCTTGCAGCTGTTGGCATCCTGAAAATCATGAGGTGCCTTCAAAGTAGACTCTGCAGCCCAGCAGTGCCAGCATCCTCCAGGACCCCTGAGTCCTCCAGGACCCCGTAGCACATCAAACACATGATCCCATTCTCTCCTTATTCTGAATCCTGTCTGGCTCTGATTTTGAGGAAAAAAAAAAAAAAAGGTCGTGTATGTGTACGTGTGTGTGTATGTGCGTGTGTGCATCTGTGCCTCTGTGTGTTGAATTTTGGTTTTTGAAACCCTTTTTTAATTTTTTTTTTTTTTAAGAAAAATGACCCTTTGATTACTAATACAGAGTTCAGCCCCTCCTTTAGTCACTATAAAACGGACTCCATGTTTTCACACCACTCATGATCTTCCAGGTTATAGATAAACTTTGTCCTATGTGTCTGGTTTGCGGGCACAGGGTCCCTCCCCAGATTGTCTAGGGTCAGAGTAGAGGCAAAGAACTCACTGGTGCTCAGCCCGCCCTCGTGGTTTTTGATGTAGCGTTTATAGTTTTTCCTCAGGCACTGCCACGTGGTGGTGTAGAGGATGAAGGCGAAGGACTTGAGCGCGATGGCGATACTGACATACAGATATCTGTAGACCACGTTGTCATAGAGGACGCAGGCGCCTTGCTCTCCACAGAACGTGCTCCAGAACAGGCAGGTGGAGTCGATGCCGGCCCCAAAGATGAGGGGTGGGGGGATGAAGCCTGTTAGAGGGAAAAGAACATTAAGGTTCTGGCTCTGGTGGCTGGTTTTATGTTCCTGTCTCTGTGGTGCTCTTCTTAATAGGACTGTGGGGCAAGTACATCATACTCCTTGGCTGTATAGCACAGTGGCTCAGAGACACACTCAGGAGGCAAACTACATGAGTTCGAAGCCCAGTTCTGCTTACAGCACAAGTTACTTAAGCCCTCCTGCCTTAGTTTCCTCATCTGCAAAATGGGGATGGTTATAACACCCTTACCAGACTGCTGTGAAGATTGACTACATTAACACAAGGAAAACATCTAGAATGGTGCATACTGTGCTTGGTATATACAAACACAAAATAAGTGATAGATGCTATTATTATTATTATATCATCATCATCCTCTCCTGAGAACCTGAGAAGGGCAAGACAGTCTTCGCTGAAGGGAAACATTCTTAGTGTTGTTCAAAGATGTGCAACCTCATGGAGGGACCTGCAATGAGGAATCCATCGTACTGTATATGTTGTTCTCTTGCCTGGGGCTTCCAGGGAAGTGTGTGCTCTTGGGTGAAGGGGCAGGAGGCACTAGAAGTTGAACATGAGCACACTATACCATTTGTGTGTATGAAGGGGGACCAAAAAAACCCCCAGAATTATCTTTTGGAGAGCGGGCCCCTTGGAGTACAGGCTTCCCGGCTAGGTCAGTGTTCTATTAATAGGAATCCATTGGCATTAATATGCCAGCTAGTGTGGTTGTGAGAAGCTGCATTCAGGTTTGGTGAAAAAATTTTTTTTTCCCCCGGAGATTCTTTTAACACATTTGTCCATTTCATGATGGGTGATTTATGAGCATACCTGCCCACATCGTGCTGAGTGTTCAGCAGTTTTTGACAGAAAATGGCATGACCCCTGTGCCCCACCCTTCCTAGTCCACTCATCTTGCCCCCGAGAGACTTTCGTTTGTTTCCCCAGATGAAAAATGTCCTCAAAGGAAAACATTTTGCCGATGTGAAAGAGATAAAAAATAAAAGTGGTAGAAGCACTAAAAGGCATCAAAATTTACAAACACAGAACCTGTTTTGAGCAGTGGAAAAAGCATCTCGATAGGTATATTGCATCCGATGGAGAGTATTTTGAAGGTAACTGAAGTTTAAACATGTAAGAATACACAATTTTTTAATAAATAAATTCCAGGTTTTTTTAGGTCCCCTCTCTTATATACACATGCACACACATGTGCAAGGAGAGCTTAAAATATCTGCATACATTCTGACAACTTCTCTTCCCCTAGATATTACTACTGAGTGAGAATATCTTTCATTGTGAGCTGGGAATCAGTTTTAAAACCTCCACAATAGGGCATTTCCAGCACCTATAATTAGTTATCAAAAAAGGCAGACTAGATGAAAACTGTTTCCTCTCCTAACTTCAATTACCTGCTCTTCTTTCTGTTTACATGCCTGCTGTTATCACTGAGCTCAAGGGTTATCAGTCCTGGCTGCACTTAGCAATCATACAGGGTGACCCATCCCAGATCAAAGAAATCAGAGTGTTTGGTGTGCAGCCTGGTTATTGACACTTTAAAAATACAACATTCCTAGGTGATTATGGGACTGAATGAATCATTCATACCAAGTAATTGTTCCAGAAAAAAGTGTCCCCCCACGAGGACAGACCATGAGGCCAACCACTTTCAGTGAGAGACTTTAGAAGCTGGATGCAGTCTCTGGAACCAGGTGTGGACAACTCTGAGGATTCAGGTCAGTACACTGCTATCCAGATTGTTTCTTGCCAGGCTAGCCCTAGAGTATCTGAATTTCATTCTTTATTAAGGAAGAGTCTTCTGAGAATTTGATGAGATGGAGACCCTCAGCCTGGGAAAATACACCTACTCACAAAATCAAACCCACATTTCAGAGGGTCTATAGACCCCTGAAGTCTTTCCATGATCACCAGAATAAGAATACCTGCACTGTAGACATGGCAGTGCCTCCCATCTGAGAGGCCTGAGGGCAGCTGGGGAGAGGGAAGGGTGAATGAAGGAAGCAGCACTTCCCTTGGGTTTTTTGTTTTTTTTTTTTGAGTTGGAGTCTCACTCTGTCGCCCAGACTGGAGTGCAGCGGCCGCTCCCGGCCACTGCAGCCTGACCTGCTGGGCTCCAGCGAACCTTCCGCCTCGGCCTTCCGAGTAGCCGGAATTACAGGCGCGCGCTATGACGCCCAGCTAATTTTTTTATTTTATTGTAGAGATGAGGTCTCGCCTGCCCAGGCGGGTCTCGAACCTGCGGGCTCAGGCAATCCACTCACCTCAGCCTCTCAAAGGCGCGGGATTACAGGCTGAGCCACCCAGCCCGGCTACTTCCCTTGGTTTTAATGACAGGCCTGGAACGGGGGATGAGAGGGGGATTGCATTATTCTATTGGTGCTAATGAGGTTGGCAGAGTTCCCAACTCTCTGGGCCCAGGTGCCTACGTGCTTCTCCTTGAAACTCTCAAGTTCGGTCACTGGTAACCCCGAAGAGAAGACCCCAAGAAGGATTGAAACCTCATTAAACTTCCGAGCAGCTTGATTTAATAAATATGCTCCAAGCTCAAAATCCCACACAACCTGTGCCATTCCCTGGGGCTGCCAGGTCAGACTGTGGTCCTGCTGAATGGAAGCTCATATCCTTGGCATTGCCTATGACCCCAAGAGCTGCCCAGGGTTTGAGCCCTTCCCTGTCGACCCTGTGTGTGCTCTGCTTGTCCCCCCCAACAAATGCCGTTCTTTATTTCACTGAAAAAGAGCCAACTGGAGGAACTGCCATGGCAACTGCATAATAGAAACAAAGCCACACGCCACATTATTTAGGTGTTAGAAAAAAAAAAAGGAGATCTGGAGCAAATTTAAATTATGGATAGACCTGGAGATAAATGGGACTAATCTCACCTGCTCCTGTGGCACAGTGGGACTAGGCAAGCCCATTAACCTTTCTATTTGTAGGGGTTTGTTATATCGTGGTTAGCTCCCAAATGCTGCTCCTCTTCTTTTTTCTGCCTCATGCCCTTTTTTAAAAAAATTTTGTTTTTAAGATGTGGGGTACAATCCAGGGTTAGGTATACAAATATTCATCAAGCAGGTACCCTTTGCTGATGAGGTGTGCTCCTCCCTCCCCTGGCAGTTTCCCTCAACTGCCAATGCCATCCCCCCTCCCCTAGCTGTTTCCCACTACTGCCAATCCCTTTCTCACAGTTTTATGATAATTGTGCAAGGTCTGCTAATGAGTGAGAACATATGGTACTCTGTTCTTTGTTTCTGTGATAGATCACTGAGTATGATAGACTCCAAATCCATCCAAGTTGCTGCAAAGTCCATATGTTTGTCTTTCTTTATGGCTGCATAATATTCCATTGTGTATATGTACCACATTTAAAAAAATCCAGTCCAGCCAACTGTATATCTGACAAGGGTCTAACATCCAGGATCTATAAGGAACTCAAACATGCCGAAAAGAAAAAACCAAACAGCCCCATTAAAACGTGGGCAATAGACATATAGACGCTTCTCAAAAGAAGATATATGGGCAGCCAGCAGACACATGAAAAAGTGTTCATGTGTCAGAGAAACGCAAATCAAAACCACCTTGAGATACCATCTAACCCCAGTAAGAATGGCCATCATGACCTTTCTTGAAGTCATTTCACTTTGCCCTAGGCCCTATCACCGGACAATGGGGAGCTGAGGCTACAGAGGACACCTCTGGTAAACGCTCTGCCATGGGAAGGAGCTGACAGCACCAGTGCCCCTTACTCCACCATGCAGGGGCTCCCAGGTGCAAATTCAAGTTCAATGCAAATCAGGTCATATTTTAAGCACATAGAAGGAAATCTGCAATATAAAGGAACCATTCATTAACACTTTTAAAACAAAATATTCCTCTAAAGTGTCAATATATAACAACTTCATGTATCTGAGTGAAAATTTTTATAACATTTGGTTGTCTTTATTTTTATTAATTTTTTTAGAGACAGGGTCGCACTCTGTTACCCAGACTGGAGTGCAGTGGTATAATCACAGCTCACTGTAACCTTGGACTACTGGACTCAAGCAATCATCCCGACTCTGCCTCCAGAGTGGCTAGGATTACAGGCACATGCCACCATGCTTGGCTAAATAAAAAAAAAATTGTAGAGATGGGGCTTTGCTACCTTGCCCAAGTTGGCCTCAAACTTCTGCCTTGGCCTCCCAAAGTGTTGGGAATACTGGCATGAGCCACCGTGTTTGGCCTTTGGTTGACTTTAAATTTAGTTGGGCATACCTCTATGCACTAAAAATGTTTTATCCTGCCTATTGTCAAGTTCCACTACCAGATGACAATGATCTGGAATGAGTTAGGAAAGGCCTTTAAACAGAAATTAGAAAGCCAAGTGCTTACCAAAGTTTCTCATGTTAGACTCAGTATTTTGGCGAACATCTGTGGTAAAGATGAAAGAAACTTTTAACTTAAGGAGCCCAAAGCCTTGGAGCAAATCACTTGATTTTTTTCAGTGCCTCAGTTTCTTCATCTTTAAAGTGGAGCAAATACCACCTGCATGGTCAGGGTTAAAGTAAACTACACAAATGAGGTGTGTCGTGTCCTGCAAGGGCCTGCTCCTTTTATGTGGCCAGAACTTTTGCTCCCTTATTCATGTTAGATAGGAGACTTGGGGTGGTGTTTTAGCATAAGCTCTAGGTTGAGTACCTTAAGTACATCCTTAATAAGATTCCTTTTGTTTTAATGAATAGAGAAGACTTTGGTTTTCTTTTCCATTAAATTCATCTTTTCCCTTTTTCTGATTTACAATTCTTTCCCCAAAGCAAGCTCAGGCTATCAGGCCCTAAATGTCAGGTGTACAAGAGAACACCAGAGATGAAGCACTGACTGAAGCTTTTTCATTAGAGGCCTCTGCCATTCTGGAACTCACCTGATTAGTCACAGAAGGGAGTCCCACCCTAATGACTCATTTTCACACCTAGCCACTCATCCTTAATTCTTACCACTCAGTTGGACCAAATAAAAACCCAGGCAGTCCCTGTGAGAAACTGCTTCACCAGAGATGAATGGGAGACTTCTACAGATGACAACTGTAATGATCACTACTGTCATTAACTACCCCTGCCCCAGGACTATACAAGGTGCTCTGTGTCCATTATGTATCCTCTCCATAACCCATAACCCCTCTTATTTCACATGTAAAGAAACTGAGAATTAGAGATATTATTTGTCCTAGGTTTTGATATTTCAAAACCCTAAACCCAATAATCCCCTTCCCTCTAATTCAAAGTTTGTTGATTTGCAAAGAAGATTTTAGAGTTCTTATTGGGGATTTCTAAGGCTACAGAGAATATTTTATTTACCCCTTTGCTAAGCTCCTGGGAATAACTGGCTTGCAGAAGTCTGGTTATGAAGTGCGCAGAGGGCAAAACACACAGGGATTCTGATCTTTGCAAAGTGGGGAGCCCTCCCTCCCCAGTTGCTAATACATAGAGAAACCTGGGAGACTTATTTTGTAAACAAACTCTCTCAGTTTTTGGCACAACATTTGAGGCAGATACTGTACTTGACAGCAGGAAGAAACACAGAATTGTCAGTTGTCACTGTTGGCTTTTATCAGACAGGGAACTCACATCTGGAGGGTGCCTGGTGGCAGGGAAGAAGCATACACTTTGGATTCTGCCTCTGCCATTTGGGAAGTGTGTGACTATAGGAAAGTTACACATTAATGAATCTCAGTTTCACCATTGATAAAATGGGCACAAACACACCTCCTTGTGGAGCTCTTGTAAGGATTACATGAGATAACATCTGAGAAAGCCCTCAGGGTAGGCTCTTCACAAATCTGGTTCCCTTCCCATTGTTTGGCTTTTGTCCTAAACTCCTTTGGGTAAATAAAAAAAACAATGTCCTCTCTGAAGTCAGTACCTCTAGAGAAAGAGTTGCAGAAAACCCTTCACGCAGGAGTTCAGTGAAGGATCCAAGTGGCATCAATTTGTCACATCATGAGGAAAATTGGGAAGCCACATGGGCAAGGTGTGTTTTAATGTTCACTCCTGTTTTGAGCATCTTCACTCGGTTAAGTCCTTCGGTACAAGGGAGGGTGAGGATAGCATGTATTTCCTTAGAAACCATTTTTGAAGAATGCTGTCTTCCCCGAGCCTGCAGGGAAAGTACCCTCCTTTTCATTTTCTCTTCTCCATACGTCTCCCGGTCAGGTACTCACGGACAAAGCAGGTGTTAATAGGCTCCTATCACTGGCACACTGGAAACCCACTGTAATGTTGAAGAGGATACATGCAGGCTTGATGCTATTCCATGCTATTACAGGGAATATTAAAAGGATTAAATCTTACTTGCTATTACACTACGGCCCAAATTGCAGCTAGCTATATTTCAGTGCAAAAATTGCAGCACTGTTTAAGGAAACTGTCTCTGTTTTCCTGGAATCTATTAACAGAGATTAAACCTTGGGGCCTTGTATTTTGGCTATTTAATTCACTCCCCTAGTTGAAAAGGCTGGGACTATTTATATTCTCTGGTCTAAACTTAAATGGTGAACTGAAAGGCTTTTATAAAAAAAATAAATTTCACATTCCTTTATGGGATAAAGTGGAAGCTGAAAATTACTTTGCCATTTACATTTAAAAAGATATCTGTTCCTCTTCAGCTTACCTGCCAAGACTTGAATTCACCATGGAATCTCTATTCAACCTGGTGGAATTACTGTTATGTCCAGCACCAGCCAGAGAGGGGGATGTCAAAACATACATTCTCCTGAAAGGATTAATGAGTTTCTCTGCTTCAGCAATGTCAAGAAAAGGAACTGGACTGCTGACGTTGGCAAGCATCTTCCAAAGACACCTGACATTCACTTGTCTTAAATCCAAGAGTCTGGAGGAGCTACTATGCTCTCATCTTATTCCTGAACCTCTTGTTAAAGTCACCAAGGCTCCAAGAGCTTGAATAACCTGCCAAAGGTCACATGGTCAGTAAAGGCAGAGCTGGACTCCAGACCAGGTGTGACTGACTGCAGAGTGGGCCATGGTAAATATTTGATGTCACCTTAGCACAGGTAAGGGAGGTAGATCCCAGCTGAGGCAGGACATCAGGTCAGGCACATCGTTGAGAGAGCCTGGTGCACAGTTGGTGCCTAACAAATGTTTACTGAAGAAACAAATAAATGCACAGGTGAGGGGAAGGGATCTTCCATGCATCCCACCACTGTATCTCGCTCCCTCCCACCTGTCACCTGGGATCTCTGGACCTGCTGTGTTTACTTTTCCCAAAGCATCACTTAACACGTTCATTTCTCCACTTTCCTAAAAACTTCTTTATATTCAAGACAGTGCTCACAGCAGGAACTCAACAAATGTTTGATCAGCCACATCAGGAGTTTCTAGAACATATCTTCCTAGAGTAATTCACGAGTCACCCAAGACCAGTCTGCTCAGGAATGATACCCACCTACAGAGATGCACCCTGAGGATGACATTCCCAATGCTGTTTGTCTAGCACTCTGGAAAACTAAGAGTAGGCATTGGCAGGTGGAGAGTTTGTGGTAGTTTTGTGGAGGCAAGCCCACTCTGCACAATATCCTTGAGACACTGGATTCATTGTGTCTGTTATTTTTTCTTGTTGTTGAATTGGGGTCTCACTCTGTTGTCCAGGCTGGAATGTAGTGGCAGGATCATGACTCACTGAGACAACCTGGGCTTAGGTCATCCTTCTGCCTTAGCCTCCTGAGTAGCTGGCCTACAGGTGTGTGCCACCATGCCCAGCTAATTTTCTGAGTTTTTGAAGAGTGAGGTCTCACTCTGTTACCTAGGCTGGTCTCAAACTCCTGGGCTCAAGCAAACCTCCCACCTTGGACTCGCAAAGTACTGGGATTACAGGCATGACCCACCACGCCCAACCTGTGTTTATCTTATTCTATTAAAGGCTTCTCCATAAACCCCAGTCACAGGGGCTTGAGCTTTTGTTGCTTCTCTTTTGCTTTCACCTCACTGGGTGGGGATGGGGGACTCCAATAGACACTGGCTCCACCATAGGGCTCCCATCTGTCTTTGACATTCAGCTGCAATGACTCACCTGCCCTGCAGCTTCTTCTCACCTCAACTGCTTTTGATGATTACCCTGCATTCTGCCAAATCACCTCACACTCTGCTCCAGGCTGATCTCCCTCCAGCAGAGTTCTGAATGCATATCCATTCTCCCATCTGAAACCCTCATTCACTCCACACTGGCAACTACTCAGCCATGTGAAATTTCTTCCCTTGACATTCAAGGTCCTCTATTCCTCTTCCAACCCTATGCCTTCCCTACATGTGCTTCATTCTCTTGCTGGAGGCCCTGAAGGCAGGATATCAACTCTTGCTGACTTGTGTACCCTTTGCAGTGTCTTGGACTTGGAGGAGTCTCAGTGTATTTCTGTTCCATTAATTTAATTTGGTGCAACATGTCCAGCATGCAGTAGATCTCAGGAGCAAGACTCTAGGCCAGACCCATGAGCAGATGGTTTGCGCACAGCCCAGAGAGAAAAGCAGCAACCAGAACCCTAGCCAAAGGATGAAGAGAAAGCAGATCATTCAGTTCATTCTGAAAGTAGTGACCCTTTTCCAGCTCAGTGTCCTCCTCCCCGGCTCAACTTCAGCTGCTGTCCTGGATGACACGAACTTGTCCACAGACATGTGACTCCACACACTGGCTTTTCAACAACTTGTTCTCAGTGTCAACGCTGCTCACCTCTGTTCTCTATGGCCAGCCACACCTGTGCTTTGTCATTTCTGACAAACTAATCCACCTCTGTAACCTGAAAGCTGGACGATGAGGCTTTGGACACAAGCTCCAGTTCTCTTTTTCCATTATTTACTACAACTAGTTCTTACAGTTCCTTTAGCTCTTTGTTTTTTCTACTTTCTCCCATCCTACCTGTTCCTTATCCAGGCCCCATGGGTCATCATTTCAGCCCCCTTTGGTCATCATCCTCAACTTCTTTGCTCCACTCTCCTCCCACCATGTGTGCCGTGGACACCACCAGGCACACTCCTGCTTCCACTCCAAGCTGCTGAGGACTGCAGGGAAGCTCCTGGCGCCACAATGACCAAAGCCTCTGCTGGCACTATCCCAGCCCTTTCTACCAACTCCTTTCTGTTGGTGGTTAACACCTCATCAACAAGGGTACCTGCATAATGAACATGTGTATACCTAACCCTGAATCGTACCCCACATCTTCAGAATAAAAAAAAATTCTCACCACAAAAAAGTGATAAACATGAAAATAAATAAATAAATAAAGCAGCAAGGGAAACCGATCTCCCATTCGCTTCTAGGTCCTGCCCTTTTTCTCACACTGCCCACTGCCAAGTGTCTAGAAAGAGTGGACTTCCTGTGCTGCCCTCACCCTGCTTCCTCATTCTCTGATGCATGAGAGTGGTCCATCAAAGGCACCCCCCTCAGTTTATGCCCTGTCCAGTACAATAGCCACTGGCGATGTGTGGCTACTTACCTGAAAACCAACCGTGATGAAATAGAAGTTGTTTACAGAAGCCATACTCTGAGTGTGCAATAGCCACGTGTGGTGTAGATAGAGAACATTCCCATCATCACAGAAAGTTCCATTGGACAGTGCTGGTCTAGTCCACTGTGAATCCGCTCATCTTGCCTCAATAAAGAAGTCCCTGTGCACCATGTGACCTGAGTCTGTTTTTAAGAGACTCTTAGAGATTCCGGTCCTTATAATTCCATTCAGAGAACAAGCCTTGAAGGCTCCTCCCCGTTAATATTTCTCAACCCCATCCTCCTCTCCTCATCCCAGTGACACCATCCCAGCACAAGCCTCCATCAGCTACCCTGTTTTACCAGTAGCTTATCATTCACATGGCAGAAGGGGCCCTTTCTTAAATATACAGTGGTTGTTGTCACTGTCTTGTTAAAGCCCACCAACAATTTCTGTTTCCCTTATAAATAAATGTCAGACTCACCAACAGGGTGGAAGCCCCTCCTGACCAAGTTCCTGATCCACCCTCATCTATAGCCTCCAGCCCCAGCTGCTGCTGCCTCCAATCCCTCGTGCACCCCAGTCACACAGGGTTTCTGAAGCCCCCAAACATTCAGTGCCCTTGCTCACACCTAGGCTTTTACCACAAAACCCCTCTGTTTAAAGCACTCTCTCCCCTCTTCCTGCCCATCTGCATAACTTTCACTCCTTCAGGTCTCAGTGTAGACATCGCGTCCTTTCCAAACCCACTGCCCCCATCCCAAGGCAAAGTTAGAGGACCCTTCAACATGATTCTGTTGCACCGGTGCTAACTTCATCCTGGATATTTTCACCCTAAACTGTGATGTCCTCATTGAATCCTCATTAACCAGCACAAAGGTTGACAATGTCATGGACTCTGACATCTTCACTGGCCTTTCATTAACAATAATGGTGGTTAATCTCATTGGGTGCTACAAGAAATGAAATTAGGCCAAGTGCCAAGACTTCTCTAATGTGTTGCTTTTAATTAAAAGATGAGACTGTGTCATATCCTTCCAGAGCAGGATTTTCCAAACACTGATTAGTGATTTGTAATGGGCAATAAAATCAACATATTAGGTCATGACCAACTTTTTAAAAAGCACGGAATAGACTAGAATAAAAAATATCAGAACATATCCTATATATTAAGGGTGAATATTTTTCATGAAATCTTTGTTCTAGCTATATTTATGCATAAGCATATGTGTACTGGTCCGCAATACAAAATTTATCACTCGCTTTTGATTATAGTTGCAGAAGTTGAAAAATGCCATTCTAGATGCCTGGTTGATTGTTCCTGGAGCAGATATGCAAATAGTAAAACTGCTTTAGAGGAGCATGTGATGGCCTTAACGGTATAACATTATATAAAGGGGGGAGGATCCAAAAAAAACCTGGAATTATTTTTTGGAGGGTGGGCCCCTTGTAATACAGGTTTCCTCTGCTAGGTAAGTGTTCTAGGAACCCACTGGCATCATTGTACCAGCCAATGGTGTTGTGAGAAGCTGCATTTGGCTTCAGGTAATTTTTTTTTTCTTTGGACATTGTTTTAATGTGTTTGCCCATTTTATGATGGGTGATGACATTTTTTTTTTTGTTTCCCCAGATGAAAAAAGTCCTCAAAGGGAAATGTTTTGCTGATGTGGGAAAGGTGAAACAAAAAACAGCAAAAGCACTAGAAGGCATAAAAACTGAGTTCAAAACTGTTTCGAGCAGTGGAAAAAGCATCTCACTAGGTGAACTGCATCACATGGGAAGTACTTTGAAGGTGACTGAAGTATAAACATGTAAGAATAAATACACATTTTTTAAATAAACAAATTCCAAATTTTGGGGGTTCCCTCATACATGCCTCATCATTTTCAGTTTTGTCTTCAATTGTTCTATTATTTTTAGTAACTCTTCAGAAATATCTTCCAAATGTTTTTCATTTTGTGCTATCAAAATTATTCTGAAGGGTTAAAAAAAAAGTCAGCTGTATCGAGTCCTTAGCATCTGTTTAGAGGTGCAGCAAACATCACAGTAACTACACAGATTAGGAGGGTAGGTTCTCACCTTCCCTGGTCAGCCCCAGAGGACTCTTCAGGGTAGGGCTAAGGTCACTTATCTGGGGATGGTCTATGGAGCTTATAACACAATAGGCTTTCAATAAGTGTTGGTTTGCAGAATAAATACATGTATGTGGAATGGTTTCACCATTTTCAGAAATAGCTATCTCCAACATGCTCACTGATATTACACATTCATCGATCTATCCAGTCACCCAATCACTAAGGGGAGAGGGGGGGCCATGATGATGCATGCATATTCTACCATTCCAACGACAGGGAAAAAGTCAGTGTAACTATAACTCTACTACAGCTTCCCAGGAAGGCCCAAGTGTTTTACATTAGTGCTGAAATTGTTTTAACTGGGGCATCTTCACACCTAGAGCATTTTTATTTTCCACGAAACTGAAATAAGACAATGCCAAGTGAGTTGCCACATATGTATCAAGAAACACTGATTGAAAATGGTTGAAAGGATATTGAGGTCTTCTCCCAGGCAGAGGGGACAATCACAGTGACTGATAGAAACTATTTGCTAACATCAGAAAAGGGAGGTGAGGAGAGACATATGCTATGTATTTGCCCCAGAAAAGATTGTATTAATGGATCTAATGGTTAATATTTCTATTTCTTTCTTTTTTTTTTTTTTTTTTTTTGAGTTGGAGTCTCACTCTCACTCTGTCGCCCAGACTGGAGTGCAGTGGCCACTCCCGGCCACCGCAGCCTTGCCTGCTGGGCTCCGGCGATCCTTCCGCCTCAGCCTTCCAAGTAGCTGGAACTACAGGCATGTGCTACCATGCCCGGCTGATTTTTTGGTTTATTGTAGAGATGAGGTCTCACTGCGCAGGGGTGTCTTGAACCCGCGGACTCAGGCAATCCACTCACCTCAGCCTCCAAAGGTGCGGGATTACAGGCTGAGCCACCGAGCCTGGATAATATTTCTATTTCATATATCAATTATATAGACATTAATCTCATTAGAAAAGAAATAGACAGTCAAAAATTTAAAACAAATTTAGAAAACATCATTTATAATCTCATTACTCAAAGAGATAGCTGATGCCATTTTGATGTCTGTCTTTGCAATACATTTCCATGTTTACATATATTTTTAAAACATTTGAGTGTATAATTATGTTACAGGTCTCTGTTCTGTCCCCTCCATATATCACATACCCTAAGTCAACAAATATTTTTCTTTTCTGAATTTTAAAGGGGAAGATAAATCCTACTGAGATTATAGGCCATAATTGATATAACTAATTCTCTGTTGTTGGACACTTGGGCTGTTGCCAATTTCCCATTTTTACAAACATTTTAATAAACATTTCTATAGCTAAGTCTTCGTGCTCATCCACGATTAGATACTTGGAATGAGGACTTTTATTTTTACTCTGAAAATTCAGGTCATGGTTGTTTTTCTTACTATATTGAGATGCCATTTAAAGTCCATTAAGAAATACTACTTCCTTATTATTCAAGAATCTTGACCTTGTCCTTGACAAAGAATGTTCATAAAACAACAGAGTTGTCTAGCAAGAGAAGGGCGAGCACAGTGGGGAACTGGGCTCAGCTTCAGGCTAGCCAGTGCACAGGAAGCCATGGACTTCCATGGGTGAGCCATGGACTATTCTCACCCCCACGACTGTCCATCTTAAAAACAAGAGGGTTTTTATTTCTCCTTTATTCCTTCTATCCATACCAAGCCCTGGAATGTAGGCCCTAAAGCATGAAGGTGACATTTGCCCAATCCCAGAAAGCAAAGGTAAATAAATCAGTTTGGAAACACTTAAAGGATGCAAAGTTTTCATTTGCGAGGCATTGTGAGACTGCCTCTCTCTCCCAGCTGGCGGCCCCACAAATGAAGCATTACACAAGCTGCTCATGGCTTACTTAATGAGGGCACCAAATTACACCACCAGACTTTTTTCCCCTTTGGTGCCATTGCTTTCCTTCCTTATGCCGATGAGAATTCAGGGTGGCACAAAGATAGGAGTTGATATAAATGAGAACTTTGTGATATCCAGAGTACCTGAATTTAATGTCTAAACTCCGAGTGAAAATTTCAGACTTAAAGTTTCTCTTGTTTACTAATAATTAAATTTCAAAGAAAAAAAATCAGACAAACCCAGGAAATGGGAGAATTTCTCTGATATTGACTCACCTGGTGGTAAGCATCCAATTCATTATTGAGGGAGATAAAGAGATAATACATACCCAACAAACGAAGGAGAAGAAAAAGAACTCCCAGGGCGTAAGACTTGAGTTCAGGGCTGACTGTCCTATGTGCAAAGAGATGAAGAGGAAAAACACAGATTCTTATCACTCCACTTTAATTAACAGACCCCAGAGTCATTCGCTACTGTCCATCAGAGCTCTTCTTTGGAAAATTACTAATAGTGTCTTTTTTGGGGGTTCCCTGCCTAAAGTCTGAAAAATAACTGCAACTGCAGTGCCAAGATAAGTTTAGAAATTTAACAGTGCTTTTTAAATAACTGAAGCTAACCTTGTCATTCCAAGGATGGAATGCAAATTTGGTCATAGTCTACATTTAAAGACACTTTTCTTTCCGGGGACAAGGAAGAATCTTAAGTTGGTGGGGCATATGTATCAAGGCATCACTCTCCTGATGCTTCACAAACAGGCAGAAACCATAAATGCTTCTGCCATTTTGGGGTCATTTTGTGAAATTCACCAGACAAGCATAGTTTGACATCTGGACAGACCATTTGGGAAATAATCTGTTTATCTATATCACATTAAAAGTAAAGGTACCTTCAAATAATCATAGTTCTTTGTTTTGAACGGATTCAATCTCCCTGGCCCAGGTTTACCCAGAACAGCCCGTTATAGTGATCTTCACATGCATTTTCTAGACCATTTCCAGAGTGTAACATTTTCTAGACTGAGAGTGACACTAGAGAGCTGTTTGGAAACGATGACGGATTCCAGATAGAAAGATCCACATAGCTGATAACACAATTTCCTTTGTAATGCCCATTATTCTTGTAGCTAGTATTTGTTCAACGCTTGCCTTCTCTCCTTGAGGACTATTTGTGTTTTGTTCATCATCGGGACCTCCACCAGGGCAGCCCTTCCTCTGGGTTGGTGGTGAAGGCATGTGAAGGGAGGAATATCTGACTGTCCACATGCACATGTGCTTCAGATCATCCTGAGCACCAATGGCAGAGGAACTTCCTCTTATCTCCATCATGTCTCCATCATGAGTCTCTAGGGGAGAGGGGAAAGTAAGCAAACTACGATGCCCCACTGGAAGGACCTGGCTAGGCTTAGAGCCAGTCCAGTGTGGCTGAGCCTTCAGAATCATCCAGGAGCATTTCACTGTGGCTGAATGACCAGGAAGACCCATGAGATGCAGGGAGGGCCAAGCAATCAATTCTGTGAAAAGTAAACATAAAGTTTAAAGTAAAGTAAAAATAAAGTTATAAACAGGATATCTAAATCAAACAGGATATCCAGTACAAGGATATATAACCTGTCTATGGACTTGGTAACTGGAATACGACTCTTAAATGACCCCAGAGGTCATTCATCCCAAATCCAATGGTATCTATTCAATGAGCTACCACTTGGCTTGTGCCTCAGGTGAGCATGTCTTTGGCTTCTTGGTATGACAGGTCAAAAGCGATTGTCAATTCCAAAGGATGTGGATGTAAGCTATAGACTAAATGTGTCCTCTCAAAACTGACATACTGAAACCTAACTCCCAACATGATGGTGAGGTGTCTGGGAGATGATTAGGTCATGTGGGCTCTGTCTTTGTGAATGGGATCAGTGCCTTTATAAAAGAAGCCCAGACAGCTGCTCTGCCCCTTCTGCCATGTGAGGGCACGGCTAGAAGTCACCGACTATGAACCAGGCAGTGAGCCCTCACCCACACAAATCTGTGAGTACCTTGAACTTGGACTTCCCAGCCTCCAGAGCTATAGGAAATAAATATTTGTTGTTTATAAACCACTTAGTCTAGGTATTTTGTTGTAGCAGCTTGAATTGTCTAAGACAGTGCAGTTTTTACAATCTTTGCCTCCATTTCTAAGATTTTCAGGAAAAATTAAAATGTGTTATTCTTGGAGAAATATACATCTCTTCTCAATTATAAAGAGCATAGTACAAGTAAGTAATTCCAGGGCAGCAGGTCATGACTTTCATTGAGTGATAGGAACACAACCTTGGCCGTTTAAACCAGAAAAGGTTCACAATGAGGTCAGCATCTCTGGATACAAACAGTTGGTACTCTTTAGAATGTGTGTGGAACAAAATCCAAGTTCTTCAAAGTTATGATTGACTCCACAGCTCCAGTTCCTGCACATTTACTTGAAGGCACTGACTTGGAAGACATGTAAATAAAGGCAAATTCTCCTTATCAAGAAAACATGCTGGTATAATGAGCTAGCATACATATAACTTGAAGTTTGATTTCCTTTTAGCTACCATGTCACTAGGAACAAAGTGAACAAGGTACTAAGATCTCTCTTCATATCCTGTTGGGAAATTGGTTCCCACAAGAATAATCCTCCATGAAGAAATGGAGGGTGTGTTTGAACATGATTGAAAGTTCTGGCCAATACCAGGGATGGAGTCTTAGTTCTACAGTGTACTACCTGAGTGACCTTGAGAACACTGCTTAATCACTTTCCGAGCCCAGGGTGGGACCTAAGAGGGGCTGCCAGCTTTTATCCTTGCTTCCCAATGTTCTGAGCATTGTTAGCAGATATATTCCTGTCTTGTGTGAGAAGAGGCCCATTGTTCTCGGATGGCGAAACCTCCTGTGTAAAGATATTGGGCCACAGGATATAAGCTGTAGAAGAGACCTGAGCCCTAAAAAGCTGTAGCTCTAGTTAGAATTTAGCAAATCTGTTGTTTCTAAGTTTGCTTTCACTTCAATAGAGGGCAAGTGATTATCTTCATGTTCTGACTCCTGCAGAGGGGAGAAACTGCCCTGCAAGGCTGATCAACATATTTTTCCTTAAACAATGGGCCTAAGACTGCCCAGATCTCCTTGAGGACAAAAATGGAGACTGAAGGACAAAAGCAGCTCCAATCTCCAGGGACCTCACCACTCTCACACCATCCTTCAAAACTACCTCTATAAGGGTTTGCTGCTCTGGGGGTAGAAGCTGATGGTCACAGGACTTGCTCTATGGATAGCACCCACTACAAAACTTAAGAATGGTATTTTATATATTTTTCAGACTCTGATGGACCTGAAGTCTCAACTAGGCCCAGAAGTTGGCTCCACTGGTCCTATGATGCCCCCTCCCAGAAATTGGCTCTGCAACATGAAGACAGTTTCGATACCTCCTCCATGACATCATCAATAAATCAGTGGTCTCTAGCCTCCTGCCTGCCAAACTCCCTTTAAAAACCCTAACCTCTGAGTTCTTGGGGAGGTGGATTTGAGAAATGTCTTCCAGTCTCCTCACTCTGCTTTGTGATATTTAACTCTCTACTGTAACAGCTGTGTCAGTCGTGGTTTGTCTGAGCAGCAGGCATAAGAACCTGGTCAGGCTATCACAATGGGGCAAGGGCTGATGCACATCTAGGCTGCAGCCCAGACTGTCTGCACCCCTGTGCCTGCCTGGGACATCTGCCATGGAAAATAGGACCAAGAAAGTGATGGGATAAAGCCCTGTCTTGGCCCTCTCAGTATGCACAACACAAGAGCATGTGCTTCCAGCACACAATGAGTTCTGAGCCTAGGTCATCTAGGCCATCTGTTGCAATCCATTGAAAGAGAATCAAATATTTTATGAAAAGCTCCAAGAGCTGTTTATCAAGCTGAGATCTGGAAGTGATTAAGGTTTCAAGAGACTTTCCATGTTTGACTGTCAGTCACTACTAGTGACTAGAGGCTGGGTTTTGCAGGGGCATCATGGAACAGGCGAGGAAAAAAGGGGGACTAGTCACTGCTAATGGTCCTGCGGGTCATTTTTCATGCTTCTTGGTGCCTTTGTAAGTGAATATCACAATATAACTTCATGAAAATTTCTAATAATAAAAAATAAACTACTCATAAGGCAGTCACCCAAAACCCATATGTGAGATCTGATGGGTTTTGTCCAAATGCATATTATATATAATCATCTTCTCTAAATAGTTTTAAATTCAATAGTTCATTTCATAAACACTTTGCACATTCTTAAGAATTTTCATTATTCCATCAAGCTTCAGTGTCATAATTTAACTCACATTCCAATTCAGGCTTTTCTGCTATTATAGTTAACGCTGTAATAAAAATCTGTCTGCATTGAGCTTTTCTTCTTGTAGAGAAGTATTTTCTTAAGATAAATGGGAAGGGGTAAGGTTACTGCATAAAAAGGTCTGAATATTTTCATGGCTGTTGACTCATATTGCCATATTGATTTTTGAAAGGAGTGATGGGCTTTTCAATGCCAACAGCAATAGGCGATTTTACCAGTTTTGCCACAGCCCAGTAAGCACTGGGTATGAAGTTTTAAAATTTATTTTTAAAACTTGGTAAGTATAAAATGGTAATTTGATATTGTACCTTTACTTCTGCATGTTCACAAGGCCTTGCTAATTTTCTAGGTAACATAGGCACTCTGTACAAATCCTCTTCTTCAGGAATTCATAACAAAGACCAGGAAATGTGGTAGGTGGGGAGATAGGAAAGAGAAGTTGGATGGAGTAGCTGGTGGTATATATCAACACAGGGTATTCCCAAGCATTTCATTCTGCCTTTTATGTCTAGCCCTTGGTATTGACTTGGTTTGATGAGATAGCTGCATCCCAATAAAATAAATCTTTGTGTGGCATAACTTTCTTGGTTCAGACGGATGCTGGGGCATGGGCCAGCTCACTTCCAGATTCCTCACACAAATCTAGGTAACTTTGCAAGTGATAAAAAGTTACTTAGAATATTACCAATGGCTCACCTTGGAGGCATCTCACCTGCCCCCAGGACAGGTCCCCACAGGCAGGTAGCAATAGAATTAAGGGTGGCTCTCCAAGGACCTGTTTGTACAAGAGCAGTTATTGCTCACCTGTCATGAGCCGTTGGCACAATAAACTCACTTCTCTACTGTGTTTGCACATACGAGATCTCAGGGGGCCCCACTCTGCTGAAGAAGGCAGGCAGGACCAGTCAAATCACCCCCAGTTACAAGTCTGGGGGGAAATGTCATGCCTAAGCGGCAGCAGCACACTGGGACTCGGTGAGTCTGATGCCATTTTCATTTTACTCCAAGAACACTGCTTCTCGGAAAGATGAGTGCAGGATCCTTTTCCAAATCAACTGCAGGATCTCTTCCTGGGAGGACATGAAAGCGCTGTCTTCTCCCCCATGCCTTGCTGTCTTTTCCTGGTGTGAAGTCCCTATCAGCTGGCACCGATTACTATCAGTCCAGAGGAGCTGTGTTCCTTGTTGCAGCCTACTTCACCTGGCTTGTGAGCCTCCTATGGTGTCTGAAGGTCTGATCCCCAGGTGACCTGCAGATGCAGTGAGGTGGAGAGCAGGAGAGGCTGGGGTGGCTCTCAGGTCCCAGGGGGCCCGTGCTGACGGCTTACCTGATGAGGATGATGACCGAGGGCGTCTGCGCCATGGCACCAATCATGCTGCAGATGCACATCACACAGAGGAAGGTGAGGAAGGCCTCTTGGCACCCGGGACTGGGGCATTTTCCAGGAACCACGGTTGCATTCTCAGGAGGGACGGTGGTGAGGCATGCACAGCCCGTGAGATTCTGAAAGGGAAGTGTTCAGCCTTTTTATCTGGGGGGTACCTCCAGTTTCCAAATGCAAAGCAATCCATCAGCTGAAGTTGTCACAGCCTAATTATGCATTATGTGGTGTTCCATTAATTAGGCCTGAATAAACAAGTTAGCTTTTTAAGGAGGCTGCAAAACACATGCAAATAAAAGAATATTTATGGGGAGGAGAGCTGTTTTCTCTGTCTCCTGTGTGTTTCATTTCTATTCTCAAGAATCCCTCAGTAAGCTGTACCATAGACAAATGTGTCCCCCCCCAATACAATTAGAGAGGAAATTGCGCTTCCACAATATGATAAAACATTGCCAAATTAACATTGTAATTATGTGCCAATTTGTCCTCTCTTTTATGCAGTTATAATTACACTGAAGTGTATTAAAAGAAGTAAATCAGGTAACCTGCATATTGCTGCTGGTTCAATGTCCGATGTGGCACTTGGAACAAAGGATGTGAACTGTCATGCGTGAAGTCTCTGCGTCTGTGAGGCTGGGAGAGGCGGAACTGATGGAAAGTTCTCTAGAGGCTGAGGAAGCCAAGAGGGCTAAAGAGGTGCTGGGGAGCTCAGAGCAGCTTGTGGGGAGCAGAGCTAGAGCCCGACGAGATACATTTATTAATATATGATCAGAGAGAAGAAAGAAAAGCGACTGCATTCTATTTGATCTTCTGGTGGATGCTGGCCCAGCCGCCCCTGTTCCCAGGCACAGGTCCTCACTCAAGCTCGCTCCAGGAATTTCTGATGGCAAAGGGAGGAGCAGGGGCTGGGAGAGGCAGTGCCCAGCGCCAAGCCAATTAAGGCTCCATAATAATAGTGCAGAAGCCTTTAATGAATACAAAGTGAAAACAATCATAAATGATTCATTGCTTTTCTTTCCAGGACCACTTGGCTTTCAGTGCACATGCCCAGGTAAATCCTCTTGAGGGTCAAACAAATTCCCTTCTGGCTTTACAGTTCTCCTTCTTTGTCCCCCTCCTCCAACTTGTTCCTTTCCTCGTCCTCCCCTCTTTTCTTTTCCCACAGAATTTGTCTTATGCCATAAAGCTACATGGGGTCATTTCAGGGGTATCTGAAAGCCTTTATGTGTCCCTTCTCCCAACAGAGCACCTCCGTATAGCTGTGCCCCCCACAAGGACTTTCATCAGTGCAGAAGAAATGGGGTAGACACTGCGCCCTGGGGCTGCACCCTTTCTCCTAAGTGTCTGCCCAGAGGAGGTGCCTTTGTGTAAAGTGGCGCAATTAGGGTCCTGAGGGAAGAGCACTTATTGTAATTTCCAGAACATGCTGAGGCCACAACCCTCTGCTTCTCCCCACATTCCTCTACCTGGAGACTTTTAAACTCTTCTTCGAAACCCAGCACCAATACTGCCGCCCTTCTCGAGGCCTCCTCTGGCTGCACAGCTCCCAGTTCCCTTCTGTATGTCTCTCTGAGACCTGCACAGCCCATCTTGAAGGTCACTCCACCTCCCACTGCAGGGACCTTTCCCTGTCTACTGGAGGAGGCAAGAACCTTCTGGAACAAGACTGTGTTTTGCACATTTTTTCCTGAGCAACCTTTCCTAGCACAGAGTTGAGATGCAGAAGATGAAACTAAGCAGTTTTAGAATGAACACGGGAACAATCTTCCTCACTGTTATTAGGAAACAGGACTTCTTCTCCCCAACTTAAAATGCCACTCCTCCCTCCCCAGGAGAGAAAACTGCCCACACGACCCCACGCCACAGACATACTTCCCTAGCTGTTTACACTCACCACTTGCACATCCTTCCCTCTCACACTCGCAAAGCACTCCAACTGGCTTCTCTGCCTACACGCATGGAGTGGAGGGCACTAGGCTCTCCAGCAGGCTCCATATCCCAGACCCATCCCCCACTTCTCCCTCCTTGGAGCTCCCAGAAGCAGGGGCCCCTTGCCGACCACTCACCACTCTCTTCCTGGATTCCAGTCTCCGGTCTCCCTTTTCTTTCCCTAGTCACTCAGTGTCCATCTTTGCTTCTGGCACCTTCTCCCCTTTCCCTCCTGGTCTGAACTACCTTTCTTTCTCTCCCGTCCTTTCCTTAGCTCCCCTTCCTTCATTTTACCACCTTGGTACCTGCTCATGACTCTCCTAAACTGAATCTTCAGCCCAGATCCCTCCCTGTGTAACTGAGCATCTCAGCCTTAAAATGTATTTTAAAGTTTTTTATGTGGTACATATACACAATGGAATATTATGCAGCCATAAAGAAGAATAAACATATGGACTTCGCAGCAACTTGGATGGATTTAGAGTCTATCATACTCAGTGATCTATCACAGAAACAAAGAACAGAGTACCATATGTTCTCACTCATAAGCAGACCTTGAACAATTATCATAATACTATAAGAAAGGAACTGGTAGTAGTGGGAAACTGCCAGGGGAGGGAGGTGGGATTGGCAGTTGAGGGAAACTGCTAGGGGAGGGAGGGGTATACCTCATCAACAAGGGTACCTGCATAATCAATGTTTGTATACCTAACTCTGAATGTATCCCACATCTTTAAAGTTAAAAAAAATTTTAAAAAAAAGGTTTTTTCCCCCTCTTAATCTTAAGTCTTGGAACTTGTTTTAGATACTTCTTTTCACCATGTACATGGCCTTATGCTTGCCTAGAAATCTCAGGGGCTAATCTTAAAACTGCCTGACTGCAGGACCCTCCTACTTGGGGGGAGTTACAAGATGGTTGATCCATAAGCTGACTATAGCTAATAACATCAGCCAGGACTCCAGAAGGACCACCAGCCAACAAAAGCCATCAAGACAAACCCTGTGCCATGCCTGCATACCCAGTCTCCTTTTATAAACTCTTGCACTCAGTCTACAAATCTGACATGGTTTCTTTGAGGGATGAGCCTGGACGTTTCCCCATGTGCCAGCTTTTGGAATAAAATCGTTTTTCTTCCACCATCTCCTCTCTCTCGAGTTTGGTTTTTGGGTGATGAGTGGCCAAGCTTGTGTGGGGGCATACTTGATATGTCCCTTCCTAAGACTCATAAACATGTTGAGGCACCAAAACCTGAATCCGGCAACAAATGGCTTCCTGTGCCAGATTCTGTGCTGACAGCTTGGCACTGACTCTCCTGCCTAAGGCTAGGAACTATGTCCCCATAGTTCCCTTTCCTGAAAGGAGAAGAGCTGGACAGGAGGGGACCATGGGCAAGACTTAGAAGGTGGGAGTTGTAGGATATGTGTGTGTGGCATATGCCACCCAAAAATATGACCACAGGAGACCAGAATACACCATCTCAAAATATGCCTCTTTAGCATAAAGAATATTTTGAACTGATTATTTTGAGAACCTGCAGACACAGGAGAACCTCTGACAACACAGAAGTTACTGTTTTGAAAGGAAAATTAAATCTACACGTATAAAGAAAATCTCCAATTGTAAAGCTGCCTGCTCCTTGTGCCAGGAAGCAAGGGATGACTAAATCCTTATAGACTTATATCAATCTAGAAGGCACTGACTGAAGTCTGCACAAAACACATGACTCTTGTTTAAGGAGCTTCTCCTGGGCCTCTCCCATAACCAGCCTTCCCCACATCCCTCTTTGTTTCATTGAACCATGGTATTCAAGCCTGAATTCAAAGCCAGTTCCTTGAGATTCACCTTTTTCTCTTATCTCCCATGTCTACATGAGGTACACGTGTTCATAAACCTCTCTTTTTCTCTTGTTAATCTGCCTTATGTCACAGGGGTTTGTCCCAACTGAGAACTATGGAAGGTAGAGAGAAAATGATGTATTCCTTTTCCAGAAAGTGAAGCAGAAGCCATCACTCCCAGGTCACTTGGTCAGGCCTGGGGACAGACACGCACAGAAGAGCCAGAAAGATGCCAGTCTGACCCAGCTCCCTCACTTTGCACCCACCTTCTCTGCCTGATCTGCTGACTGACAAAGGCCCAGCGCCCACCTCTGGTGACCTGGCTGCTGCCCGTTGATATGGCCCCCAGATTCCAGAGCACCCTGTCAGGACTCCTGAGAAGCCACAGCAGCACAGCTTCTTGGGATGTTCTCCCAAGCTCTGACTTGCTCACCCATGCCAGGACTTCAGGGGGTAAGAGTGTGGAACTGCTTCTCTACTTCCTTCTCTCACATCTTCAAAACATGAGTTGGGGCTATGTTCCTGACCAAACCTCAACAGATACACACCCCAGCCAAAACTCCTTTCCTTCCACATCTCTGGCCTTAGTAACAGCACTCTATGACTCACTAGAAACCAGGAGGTAATTCTGAGCCCCCAGCCTCATTCCTACTCAAATCCATCTTCCTCTTGCCTCTAAGACTAAGGAAGACACAGATGACTACGGTTTTGTTCCCTGATTTACTCCAGCCATACAGGATAGGGCTTGCTTGGCTCAGAACAGGGATTCAATACATATTTGCTAAATGAATGATACCTAAGTCCTGTTCATTTTACCATGTCCTAGATATCTCTTGAACCCTGCCCTAGTTCAAAATCCTCCTCTCCCTGATTACTGCAGTAGCCTGTGAAGTAAAAGAGATGTAGGACTTAGAACCATATGGACTCAAAGCGGAGGGAGGTATAAATGGGGACCAGGCCTTTCCAGGTGGCTATGATCCTGTTTGGCCAAGTACCCCAGGAACAAAGTTCTGACTCACATAGCCTCTCAGGAATGTGATGTGGGCACTGGAATTGAGTGGTCAGGGGCAGAATCTTCTGAATGAGCCAAGCAATCAGCGAGCTTTCTTTGGTTTAGCAAGTCATCTGCAATTGGTGCCTGTATCTGGTCTTACTTTTGTCCCATACCTAAGCTAGGGCTCCATTTCATTATATTTACCATCAAAGAGGAAACTGGCCAGCCCCTCCCTGCCCTATGAAGTGGAAAATATCTCCTGAAGTGGATCCTGCAACATGGCACTAACAGAATGGGATAAAATGAGACGTCTTTATCTAAAATGAGACTACAGCTGGCACGGTGCTTGTGAAGTCCTGTCTGGGTGAGCTGAATGTGTCCATAAAGCCTGCACTCACGTGAAAGGCCTGAGCAGACAGTGGAGTTAAGCCTCCGTGGGGTTTGCAGCCACGACAAAGGGTTGTTTGAAACCTAATCCCCAATGTGATGCGATTAGGAGGTGGGGGTCTTCGGGAGGTGATTAGGTCATGGGGGCAGAGACCTCATGTATGGGATTAGTGCCCTAATAAAAGAGGCCGTTGCAAGTTCTGTCACCCCTTCCGATAAACGAGGACACGGCTAAAAGGCACCATCATCTATGAACCAGAGGAAGTGTGCCCTCACGAGACACCAGATCTGCCAGTGTCTTCATCTTCGACTCCCCAGCCTCTAGAACTGTGAGAAATTTCTGTTGTTTATAAGCTACCCAGTTTATGATGCTTTGATACAGAAGCCCGAAGACAGCAGCCCCAGGCAGCCAGGACAGAAATGAAGCGTTGGTAGGGTTATCAGTGCCAGAAGAAGAGAAGCCAGAGACTGGCACGCATTGGATGAAGACGTCTACTTGTGGGTGTCTGAGAAGAGCTGGAAACGGATGGGTTTCTCCTAAAGGTTCTAGGCAAATCTATATTTATTTATTCAGATTTAATTTATTCAAAAAGAGCTGTGAAAGAGGCTGGGGAGGATGTATGCCAGAGTGATATGAGCAAGGACATGGATGGGTTTCCTTTTCTACCACAGAGTCAAGCTGACAGGGCTGGCTGGAAGGTCCCATGCATGGAGGCCAGGTTGGGGCATCCCTGCAACCTCTCCAGCAGGGGCTCCAAGTGGAAATGCCAAGGTTGTGGCCAGATGGCAAGGGATGGAAATTCCTTTATTGGGCTTAGGTGTTATAAGAGCATAGATCTGCTCACTGTTGTGTTAAGGGAGCTATGGGGACTCTGGGTGCATAAGGTGGTGATGCTGGATAAGGAAGAATATTCCACCGAGATGTCTGAGTGTGGCGGGTGCAGATGAGGACTGTGCACCAGTGAAGCACCTTTACCAGGGTGTGTAACTGGAAGAGATGATTTCCATCAATTAGATATTATACTATGGTCTCAAAGGAAAAAGGAAGTAGGGGGCATCACTTCAGCTGATATTAACTGGGCACCTAAGTGGAAAATCCTAGACCTGCAAATGTTCTAAGCAGTACCCAGTTTGAAAAAGCAAAGGAAAGCTAAATGTGTGAGGACAGAAGTTGGGATCCTAATTCTCACTACCTCCGCTCTATACCACAGTCTTGTTTGGGCAATCCAAAAAGCAAATGGATCTCATAAGTTGCCTGTAGACTTCCAGGGCTTGAATGAAGTGATTCGCTCCCTAATGCTTTCTCTGGCAGTCCCCAAAGTGGTTAAGTAGTAAGGAAGAGCAACAGACTCCAGATTAGCTTATGATCCCTGATGTGACAAATGTCCTATTTTCTATCTCCATTTCAAAGCAATGTCTTCCCAGTTTGCCATTCTCTGGGAAGGAATGCAGTCCCTGTTGCCACCCAGAGAGGTGAATTCTCTGTCTGTTTTCACAGCTTAGGGTGACAGGATCTAGCTGTGCTGTCAATAATATGTACTACATTAATAATTAGATGGCCACTGTGCTCCCAGAACAGTCCCAACAAGCTTGCTGACGTTCAGGACAGATGGAGGATGGGTTTGTCAATTCTACCAGAACTTATTCAACAGCTAGACTTGCCCAAGCTCAAAATGACGTGTCTACAATATGAATCCCAATGAGGTTTGTATGGGCTAACGTTTTTCAGCAATCTGAATGCTCATCAACAGGGATTGATTAAGGAGATTCTAATAGGTTCACCAGATGGAAGATTATGTAGCTATAATAAAGGTAGAAGAGCATTCTTTATGTACTAATATGAAAAAAATTCCAAGATAAACCATTAACTAAAAAACAAAACAACAAGGTACAGAATAGGGCCTTATATGTGCTGTAAAAAATCCACAAGGATATGCACAAAACCAATGACAGTAATTGTCTACCTGGTCGGTTGAAAAGTGGGTGTGCCAGGGTCCGAGGGGGAAGGGAAAGTTATTGCTTCCTCCTTTTTATGCTTCTTAATTTTTGAATCACATAAATGTATTATCTATTAAAGAATAAAAAATTTCAGAATATTAACAAAAATAAAGAAAAAAATCAATGAAAGGAAACTAGCATATCACTGAAAATTATATTCCTGTTCTATGTTCAGTCATTAATTTAAGCTGAGAGATGTTTCCATTCACATACAATGACAGGAATAAATAACTACATACAATAAAGCTGGAGATGATAAAAATAGAAAAATTACTCTCTGGAATCTTGGATTCATTTTCTATTGACGAAACGGTCAGTATGGTAGCTATTTTGACAGCTCATATTACAAGAACAAGATACTTGTCAGCAGTGTTTTAAAAATACTGGCAAATAAAGTTATTTTTGCTTGTTTCTCTTCCCTCTACAATGGTATGGGGATGATGATGATATCTGTATTTAGAGCCTGCTGTGACAACCTGAAAGGTAGAGGGTCATCTCAACATTCTAAAACACTGTTTCTGCTCTTCTTCCTTGAAGGCAGTTAGTTACCAAACAGTGATGACAATTTCTGTAGTGCAGTGGTACAATCATAGCTCACTGCAGCCTCAAACTCCTGAGTTCAAGCAAGTCTTTCATCTCAGCCTCCGGAGGAACTGGGACTACAGGCGTGCACCACCACACTTGGCTAATGTTTTCTATTTTCATATTTTTAGAGATGGGGGTCTCACTATGTTGCCTGGGCTGGTCTTGATCTCCTGGACTCCAGTGATCCTCCTGCCTCAGGCTCCCAAGTATCTGGGATTACAGGTACAAGTCACAGCACCTGGCTCTGACAATTTCTTTTAAATGTTCAGAAAGGGAATTTGACAGAGAATGCTAACACAGGCCATGCTTGTCCTGCTTTTTCCTGTGAGAGTTTTTTTATCTTTTGTACCTGCCATCCTAATGGCTGAGATGGCAAAGGACTGGGGCATCACCACAACCAAGCAGGGCATTTTCCTTCAAATGACAACACACTCCTCCGCATCCCAGACGTTTGTGGATTCTTTCAGATTTACTGAAGTTCCTGAGGCATTCTCCTGTCATTTTTGATTGTCTTTTTGTAGCTTAGAATCTCTTCACCTCATTGGCTCAACCCAAGCTGGTCTTTCCACACAAAGCCCTCAGACCTCATCACAAAGGGCCCCAATGGCAACCTACAAACTCAAGGGAAAGGGGATATTGAAAAACCCACAAGAAATACACTCTTTTCCTCCCTTGCAGAGTCACTGGCTGAAGAATAATGTCCAGGGAGAGAAATCCTGACATGAAAGCAAGACCTCCTTCCACCTCACACCTCAGTAACCTATCACACCCAAGCCCATCCCATCAGATCTTAATTATTTCCTGCCGAGGGAGAACAGGGGCTGTTCTTTGGGAGCAGAAAGGCTCCCTCTTTGCTCCAGCTATCTTAGGTAGGAAACAGTGGGCAGAACGCAGAAAGGTGAAGGCAGAGGTTGCAGTTCAGAGGGAACACCGGGTCCCTCCAGCTCTCTCCCAACTCCAAACCTGACCAATCACAAGGGCAGGCACAAACCGCCACACCCAGCTTATGCACATTCTTGCTGGCAGGTCCCTCTCTCCTTGGCCACCAGATGAACACCTACCAATCTTCATGACAAAGTCCAGGCCCTGCCATGCTTCTCTCTCCCTCCTTCCAGTTGCCCCCCAACCTGGAACCAATTTCTACCCAGCAAGTGTGATACCATAAGTTCACTATTTCGTCTACATATAGTTGCGTCTTTCTTTTAGAATGTCACCACCTAACCTCTAGTGTTGGATTTTTTTTTAAAATAAAAAGGCTCTTTCTTATTAGAAAAGTGATGCATGAACATTTTAGACAATTTTGCAATACACATAAAATTGGACATAAACAAAAATTAAATTGTTAGTTCTTAACAATATATCCTCCCAATCTCTTTTTGATGCAAAGGCATATTGTATATATATCTTTAGATTTTTCTTTTTTAAATCATAGCCTATATATTGTTTTATAATGTGTTCTTTTCACATGGCTATATTCTAAGGTCAGGTTAGGTATTGCTTTTGGGTGCGCCCTTGTGCATAACTCTATTAATATGTTATATCTTATGTTATAGTAGACATGAGTTCCTTACCTTATTAATGTCTATGTATATAACACCTAGCACAGGATCTGAGATACAGCAGGTATCCTAGGTGGTGACACCCCTGTAGGGTTTGATTTCATAATGTTCACAAGTACTTTCTTACAAGCCATTATCAGGATAAGTACAGACTTTTATATCAACTCTGGCAGACAGAGCCAGGCTATATGAGAGGGTCTGCAAACTCTAAGCCTTCAGGGGCCAGGCAGGAAGCATAAATAAGAAAAGTGGTTCAGGTGTAAAGGGTGGCTCCAGCCAACCACTGTTCTGCTGGGGTGCAGGTCCCATGTTGACTATCTCTCAACTTTTTTGGAAGCCAGAAACCCAGATTCATACATGAATGCTCAGAACAAACACCCAGTTCAACTTTGGTTCAGGCCACAGGAAATGGATCTTCAGGGCAGTAGATATGGCATATAAGCTGTCCCTTCTCTTCCATGCGCTGCATGCAACATGTTGATATAGAATCTCTAACTCTCTGGTTGGTTTCTAAAGGGGGCAAATACAAACATGGTGAGATGGAAAATGAGACTGAAGGATGAACACTCAGTGTTAGCTCAGATGCTGATCTTTTTTTAGAAACATAAAATGTATAGAACATGTCTTATCCCTTCTATGTGAGCAGTGGTTCTTAACTGGGGGTGATTATACCCCCTCCTTTAGGGATGCTTAGCAATATCTAAAGACATTTGTGGTTATCAGAACTTGGAGGTGAGGGGCACGCATGGCATCTGGAGAAGACAGCCAGGGGATGCTGCTGAATCTCCCACAGTGAATAGGACAGCCCCTCAGATAAAAAATAATCTGGCTCAAGATGTCAACAGTGCCACAACTGAGAAGCCCTGTATTACAACAGTGGTTCTCAACCTTGGTTACATATCAAAAACACCTGGAAGGCTTTGAAGAATACTGACACCTGAATATTACTCCAAAACAAGGAAATCAGAATCACTAAGAGTAGGGCTCAGGTACATTTTAAAAGCACCCAAGTGACTCTAACGTGCAGCCTGGTTGAAGCCCTGTAACAATGAATGTTGGAGCTCGCTGCATGCGTCCATAATGGAGTCATCCTCCTCTCTGCCACAGAACCTACCGGGCATTTTTCTCAAACAGGTGCTCAATAACTATTTGTTGCCTGGATGGGGGGGATGAATTAGTCATCTATCATTAGTACCCAACAAACTGCTGTGTTGGACCTGTATTGACTTTCAACATTCTATTAGTGGCTGATGGAAGTTTTTTTTTTTTTTAGTCAATTATTCACTATATCAAAAGGATACAACTTCCAGCAGTCAGTCAGCAGCATACTAACACTCTTTCTGCTGGAATAATTACTTCTGAAAGTAAAAGGAACAGAAACAATCTGGACAATATATTCAAGCCAAAAGAAGCTTACAAAATTAACTCACAATCTTTTGGTCACCTCTCCTAGTCATAAGCAATGAGACGAATTAGAAATTGTATATTAAATGCAAGCCTGGAAACTTCTATTGCTATCACTCAAGGAGATATGAAATAAGAAAATAAAAAAAACAAAACAAGACCCAAACCACAGCAGGAAGGAAAGTCTAATGTTAGGAAACTGTTAATGTTGACCAGATTTCCATATAATCAGAATTCTTTGATTGGTGACGTATCCACAATCTAATCCAATCATGGGAAATTTTCACATCTTGATGGAAGCTATAAAGTGGTAAAAGAGGAACAAGGATGAAGTCTTTAGTATTGAAATTGGTACCATCCAACCTACCTGCCTGCCAATTGCTAAACAAGAGAGTGGCATTAGCACCCAGGCTCCCTACGGCTCTCAGGTCAGCATGGGGCCTCCAGCTGGGCATTTCGGAAACCTGGGGCCTTCATCCAGTGCCACGGGCGACACGAGGAATGCGAGGGTCCACAATAGAACTGACTGGAGGTTAGTGAGGGACACACCAGAATAAATGAGTCATTGGAATTGGCAGTAAGAGTCTCCCTACATGATAGCAGGTGAAATATGAGTTCACAGGGGGAAGGGCACTAATGCAGCCTTAAAGGAATGAGACGGGAGGAGGCTTCCCAGGAGCGGTGAAGGAGAGGCCCTGACAGATAAAACAGGGCTTAGATGGCCAAGACTATGTACTTCAGATAAAAGAAACAGCACATGCAAAGGCCCAGAGGCAAGGAAGAGCATAATGTGTTGGGGAAACTCCAAGAAGTTCCGCTTAGCCAGTAGCTCTTTAAGAAGCAGAAGGCATAGAGAGGTTGAGGCTGGAGAGGGAGCCAAGGCCTGATGGTGAAGGCTGAAGAAATGTCCCGACTGAGAAGAGCGTGTTTGAAGAGGTTCTTTCAGGTAGAGGAAAGGTTGATATCTTTTTTGTTTGTTTGTTTGTTTGTTTTTTGAGTTGGAGTCTCACTCTGTCGCCCAGACTGGAGTGCAGTGGCTGCTCCCGGCCACCGCAGCCTCGACCTGCTGGGCTCCGGCGATCCTTCCGCCTCAGCCTTCCGAGTAGCCGGAATTACAGGCGCGCGCTACCACGCCCGGCTGATTTTTTGATTTACTGAGAGAGGAGGTCTCGCTGCCCAGGCGGGTCTCGAACCCGCGGGCTCAGGCAATCCACTCACCTCAGCCTCCCAAAGGCGCGGGATTACAGGCTGAGCCACCGAGCCTGGCCAAAGGTGGATATCTTAAAGAGAGGAGTCACAGAGTGCAGAGGAAGACTCTGGGTTTGGTGTCAGACAGACCCTACGTTCAAATGCTAGTGCCCCCACTTTCTACTATGTGACCTTGGCCAAATGGCTAACTTCATCTGTATTCAGGGGATGAAAAGAACACCTACTTCCAGAGGTTGCTGGGAATATCAATGGGCTCAGGTACACGGGGGGTTGAGAATATGGATGGAAGAATGAATGAAACCAGGGAGAATGGCTGCATTAACATGGAGCAGCTGGTGAATTCCAGGGATCAGGAAAGAATCAATGGGGAAAAGAGAAAGAGACAAGAGAGATAAGGAAGGTTTTAGCTTGTTCAAAGAGGTGATTTTGTTTTTGTTTTGAGCACGTAGAGACAAGAAGGAAAGAGTAAAGAAAAAAAGGGAGAGAGGGAGGGAGTCCATGTACCAGAAATATATCCACCATTTGGCATTTTCTCAAAATACTGTAGCAGAGATTTAAAAGACTTAAATTGCTTTTTGCTCATTTTTGGATGCTGGCCTGAAATTCCTCTGACTATGGGCCAAGCTGTCATGGGCTGTGAGTGACACACAAAACGCCCTGTTACCTGGACCGTAACAGGCCCTTGACAAAGCTTCCTGCTGTTGCAAGTTTTATGCCTGTGGTTGTTTTTAAGACTAGGTTGTCACAGGGCTTTCCAGGGTGAGAGCATGACTCTGTGTCCCCAAATCCCTCATTCACTTGGAAGCCAGGGCATCCTGAGACCTGCTCTAGGGAGAAGACATGGTACTCTCACACCAGCTCTGTTTTTTTCAACCTCTGCCTTGTAATTGCATGGGAATAACCTCCCAGCCTTGCCCATCCCCAGCAGATAGTGTGAGGCCTCAGGTAATGTTTATAAAAGGCAGGTGTCTGGAGAATAAACGATATGTCCAGAGGTAAGCAGAGGAGCTCGCCATTCGATAATTGCATTTCTCAACTTTGCTGTTTCAGCAGCTGGAAGCAACCACGGGCCTGGTTAGGATTTTATTCAATAAGACTCTTGTACATGCAAGATCAGGGGAAATGCAATTTTTAAGACAATTTTTTTGGTCCATGCATTCCCTGGATTAGAGACTTGTTTGGTCTCAAGACACTAGCCTATACAAGTCAATTTAATTCTTATAACAGGACAATAACCGAGACTGATTTATAATACAACTTTCTGGATATTACAATGTTAATGAAACTGTTGTCATGAAAAATAATAGCTTGTATTTTTATTTTATTCTCAAGGCCCATCCCTTTTTCAAAAATTTATTTCCACTCACACAGAGAAATGGCTTTATCATCTAATTTTAATAATCAGTTCCTCCTGCCACCCCTCCCCCCATATGATTTATTTTCTCTATAGAAAAAATTAGCAACTGGCCAGGGACCTAAATGTTGAAAGGAAAAAAGGAAATCTTTGAAAATGAAAATAAATGATACATTTTTCTTCTTTCAGAGAAACTGCTGCTCCCCAAAGATACGGGACATAGAAAGCGGGAGAGACTGATGATTCCAACTCTACGCTCCTTGCAAGCAGCCACTTGGCCTTCATGGCTTCCTTCCCATCTATGCACTGCATGGATATTTACGGAGCACTTCCAGGTGCTGCCCTTGCTCTAAAAGTCCAAAGATCAGAGCGGGGGAGACAGGTGTCTTCGGAGGGAAGAACCCTGAAGATAAAAAGAAGGAAGGGATAGTTTCAGAAGAAGGGACATTTGAGCGAGGTATTGACAGGTGAGTAGGAGTTGTCCAACTGAAGGGAGATGAATGAAAAGACAGGTTGTGTGGGGAGAGTACCACAGACTGAAGGAGGCAGAGTTGAAGACACTGGTGATGACTCATAAAAACCAGGCTCAGTGCCTAGATCTTATCTTCCATTCGATAGATGGCATGAGAAAGGCTCATTTGCGGTGTTAAAGAAGTCCTTCTGTCCACAGTTTAAAAGGCAGAACAGAAGGGGGCCATCCTGGAAGGCCAGGACTACTGCATTGATCCAAGCAAGAGACAGAGAGCTTGCACCAGGGCAGAAGTGCTGTGGTCTCAGAAGAGCAGGTGCCGGGGACACCTGGAATGTGGGAGCAGCATGCCTGAGCGGCTAGTCACTTAGCATCAGGTTTTCAGGCAGAGAACATGGAAAGCCCTGGCTAACAGCCAGTTACAAAATCCCCACGGGGGTGGGGGGGGAAGCATCCACCTGGGAAGAAAATGGCTAAGGGAACCGAGTAGGGAAGAGGCTGAATCAGTGCCAGAGAGTCTCGGTTTTGGAAGAGGTCTTCCCTGAGAAAGGTTTTCTACTCTTTCTTTACATACTTCTGGTGATGGGGAGCTTACTACCTATACAGACACCCTATTCCATTGACACTCTTTGTGAACGCCTTGAATCACAATCTTTTTCTTTGGCTCCACATGTACAGCTTCCTCTGAATTTTTACTTTCAGTTGCTCAGTGAAGCTTCTTGGAAACCCACTTGATTTAGCAAGAAGGTTGAAGGGCCAGTCAGTCCTCTAATCCTGCTGCTGGAAGAGTCTACAGTAGAGCAGGGAAGAGGCTGAGAAAAAACTCCAACACATGGACCATCAGAAATTGCCCACTCCTGCCCTTGACCTTGGGTTTTAAGCTGCTTTCACTGTCCAAGTCCCTGGCCCTATCCCATTACCGTGCTGTTGCAGCCAGCAAAGCAGGCAGACAGGTAGGTGACGCCATCTGCCCCACACACTGGAGTGAAGGAATCGGTTTGGCATTCACAGTTATTATTGCAGGGCGAGTAGGGATCCAGGGCCGAGCCAAGCACTGAGCTGGAAAGAAAGAAAATATGGAAGCCATTAGAAACAGGTCAATTCACGATCGGGTGCCACAGTGATAGCCTCTGCCTCTGCTGTAGTGAGCCACATGGCACCCTGCAGGTAGACTTCCTGCCTGGTACTCCCTTCTTTCTCCTCCTCCAACCTCTCCCGGTCCTGCAAGGAGCAGCCCAGAGCCACTGCTGAGAGCTATGAGGGTTGTGCCCTGGACAATAGTGCCAGCATAGGTGACTGCCTGGGCGGGAGCCTAGTCTAATTCAGCTCCTCTCATCAAGTGAGGAAGAAGATGCCTCTTTACCATTTGGTACCAATATGCCCTCTGGGCTGGCAGCAGCTGGGGCTCTGCACAGGGTCACCCTCTCCATGATTCCTCTCCTGATTGCTGCATCCTCAGTTCATTTCTGTTCCTAGGCCAATAACAATGCCCACACAAGTGAGCATATGTCTCTTCCTTCTGTGGGCTGCTCCTTGCCTCTCTGTTTTATTCCTCTCCAGCAGACAGGAAGCCTCACGATGCTTACTACCCTGCTACAACTAGACTAGCCTCAATAATTATGGTCTGCCTGTTTGATTCAATGTCCTGAAACTAATAACATGAAGATGTTTCAAATTTTCCTTTGCATCATTAAAGGCATAGTTACCTAGAGTAAACAGAAAAAAGAGAAAAAGAGTGGAATGGGTGTTAGTTCTATGAGAGAAGAAGTGTCTCTTTAGCCTGGTTATTTTCAGCGATGTCTCCCTAAGTCTCAGAGCACTTCATTTGAACAAAGATGATGACGGTGACACCTGACAATTTATGTGTCATGCACTGTTCAAGGCATTGCTTTATTTATTATTAGTATAGCCTCATGGGTTTTTGAAGGAAATTGAGGCACACCTAGGTTAAGTGACTTGTGTAAATGTACAGAACTCATAAAGAGTAAAGGGGACATTAGAACTGGGGCAGTCTGACTTCAGGTTCTGTGTGTGTGTGTGTGTCTGTGTGTGTGTCTGTGTGTGCTTTCTTTTTTATGGAAGAATAACATTATTTAGTAAGACCCTGTGCCCCTAACCACTACAGCTTACTACTTGAGATTTGTGCAAGCCACAGTAAGGGCTATTATGTACAGGATATGCAAACCAGAAGGCACCATTTCTGGACACAGAGGAACTGGGGTTGGGGTGCGGGGGATGGGAAGAGGCAACCCTATGGTGGTGCCTGTATTGTGCATAGATATACAGACAATTGCCTCTGATCTGTCTTCCCACGTTGCTTTCTAGCCTTTGCAGGAGGTAGGTAAGTCCTGCTTCTATGGAATCTTCTGGCATAACTGCAAGACAGGCCTGGTGACCTGCCTGGAGGAGGAATTTGTTGTGGAGAGAAAGGACCTGGTAACCTGCAGGCCAGATATGCTGCAGTCTAGATGCACCAGGCTGGATTCCCAAGGCAGCCTCAGAATCCCATATAGAAAAAGGACAACAGTTGACACTGGAAAGAGAAGGACTCTATAATTCTCTCTAAGAGCAATTCTCATTGGACTCTGGTTCACAGTCTTGGGATAATAACTGGGAAATAAAAGTAGTCCCATAAGAGTTAATTTCCTTCCCTTCCTCCTTCCTCCTCCTTTTTTCCCCTTCCCCCTCCCAGACTTAAAAATATCTACCACGGGCCAGACTCCGTAATCACCATGTGAACCTAATGACAGCTTCTGATAATTTAAAAGAGTTGTTGAAATCAATTCTGTCTTTTATTTTAAACTGAATTTTGAAAAACAATTTTTATTCTCTGTCTTGACATTTTTCCTGAAGTCAAATGCCAAAAATAGTGATGTGAGTACTCTGGGGAGGGAAAGACTATTCTTCTTCCCAATGCTCTCCTGGTCGTTGAGTGAGACAATCTGTCCTCTCAGCCTAGAGGGTCATATTGATTCTTCAGCATACAGGGTAAGATGCAGAGGCATCCTCAGGGTCACTAGGGACAAAGTCAGCTCCATCAACCTACCGCAGAGAGAGCCTGCTGGTGTCCCTGGGCAGGCGGGGGGGGGGCAGATGCTTCCAGTACTCACTTGTTTCCATAGGGAACAGTAACCCCAGCCACAGGGCCCGTGTCACAGCCCAGGAAAAGGAAGGAGACGTAGCAAGCTGTGGACACCAGGTTGACAAGCATGGCCATCCGAATAGCTCCCAGGGCAGACAGGCTGAGCTTCTTCACCAGGAGACCGCCCAGGAAGATTCCCAGACAGGCACAAGGGATTGCAGTCATCCCTGGAAGGAAAGTAGAGGAACAGGACCATGAACAGGAGAGGAGGGGCCAATCAACACTGCTGGGCAAGGGGCAGGCTTGAGGCTGAGCCCTGCGAATTCCCTGTGACCCCCCCCTGTGGTGTTACTGCCTCCACAGGACCCCAGTGCCTTTAGGAGGGGTCTGATTTCTGTCCTCACGGAGGTCATAAAATATTAGAAGAGAAAGACTGGAAAAAACTCAGATCTCATGAGCCTAAGTGCACAAACTTATCATGCTAAGTAGGGCACTCTCATGAGAAACAACAGGGACGATCCAGAGACAAAGTCAGACAAACTGGGGACAAGCTGTGCATTTTGGGAAAGTATATACCACAAAGCAGTGAAGTGCTTCTCTGTGCATTTCTGAAGCAATGCAGGAAGGAGACTCAAGATCATTTAAGGATTTTCTCCTCCTCTTCTAATGAGACAAGAAGGAAGGGTTTTGTGGAGGGTATGTACGCAGGCTGTTTAACCCAAAGGTCACGGAACTCACCAGGCCATGGAGACAGTGTTTGAATCAGCTCTGCCACCCCTCAGGAGGTGGCATCAATCAAATCAATATGTTATGTAGCTCTTGGTGGGTCACTGGCATGTATATTTTTCCCTCTCTCCCTCTTCTATACAGAGCTATCTGCAAGGCAGCAGAACCATAAACCCGTTATTTCTGATTCTCAGAGACCCATGGAATTTTAGGGGGACCAAAGAATCCTAGGGTTCCAATCTCCTGGTTGGTTTTGCTCTGTTCTGATTTATTTCATCTAAAACTCAGCTTCAAATTACTGCATGTCATTTATCTACCGTGTAGATTATGCATGGCCAATTTTCCAGTCTAGGCTGCTTCCTCCTTGCCAATCAACAGACCTCTAGGTCAATCGACTACATCAACCAGCTGGTATGTGCTAAGGGAATGTGAATTAATTTTAATATTAGGATGAGAAAATATAATCAGGGAGGTCTAACTCTGCAATAAAATAGCACAAGCCAAACGTAAAATGCCATATAATATCTCCGTATCATCGGCTGATCTTTGAATATCTGTGCTTGGTTTCCCTCCCTTGGGACAGACATGACCTTGAGCCAGCCCCTGAGGGGCTCTTCATCCTCATCTTATGCCATGACACCCACCCCAACCACACCACTCTCCCTCTTCCCTCTGCCTGCAACATGACAGACAGTTCAGGTCCCCAAGTACTGCTTTGTATTTGCAGTTTCCTCTCCTAGGACACTTGCTCTATGTATTTACTTGGCTGGTTCCCACCCTATTCAGAGAGGCTTTCCCAATCACCCTATCTAGTGAGATCCTGCACCTTACCTTGGGATTACCTATTGTCTCTCATTGGGTTTTACTGTTTTCATAGCTCGCCCAGCAGCCCCATTTGGTTTTCTTGTTTCTTGTATTCTATACCTCTAATAGGATATAGTTTTCCTGAGGACAAGATCCTTTCTGATTTGTTCTGTCCGACCCAGATTCCTAGAGCCTAGCATAGGAACCGACACCGAGTGGGCATTCAAGTATTATTTTCAGAATGAACGAGTCGGTGAGCAGATTGGATCTGTGTGAATGAACATTGGTGACAGCATGCCCATGCCCAGAGAGCAGGCCTGTGTTTTGTTTCATTTCCTAGCAGAGAAAGTGGGAGGTGTCACCTGGCGAGGATGGTAACCATGGCAATCACAGGTTTTCACACCTCTTCTCTAAGCCATCCCAGCACACTGCTCCCCGCCCCCCACCGTGTGTGTGTGTGTGTGTGTGTGTGTGTGTGTGTGTGTGTGTGTCCTTAACACCTCAGGTGGTGAAGTGATCAGAACTTCCCTGAAACTCTACTCTCATTACATTAACCTATGCTGATTGAGCCCTTTTTATCTTCACTCACACATCAACACCATCAGCTCTCTTTAATCACCCATGTTGCTCTTCTTCTGAGCTCTGCCCCATTTGCTGATGACTTCCAGGGGCACCAGAGTCCAGAGTTGATGCCCTGGGATGACTGCACAGGGCCCCACTCCCAGGTCTGCCTCCCCTAACTGCCCACTGCCAGCCTCTGCTGCAGCCAGCCTCCAGAGTCCACACTGATTGGAGTGGCACCCAGGGCAGGACACAGGGAGAGGGCATCCTGCTGCACACCTGCTCACCTGGACTGCCCAGTGCAGAAGAAGCTGCCCCCTGCCAAGCCCTCTAAGAGATGGAAATCACTGGGAGACAAACAGGTGCAAGAAGGCAAAATTGTTTTTTTGACCTTTTGCCCTGAAGACTATTGATTTGTTTGTCGATAGAAGACTTGGGCATCTGTTCTGAAATAGAACACAGCCCCAAAGTCAAAGCAACTGTGCAAATGTAATCAAAATGGAAGGAACAGCAGCAAAGAAGTCAGGAGGTGAGAGATAAACTCTTCGTGTACTGAAAAGCTAAACCTGAGAGATACAGGATAACAAAGAAGTTAAAACTTTAATTATAAAAAGGTGTATATTACCCTATCTCTGTCAGGCAGGTGTTAAAGGGCTGACTGCATTTTGCCAATATCTCTTGGAAGTAAAACTTACTAAATAGTGGGTAGAAAAGAGTTATTAGTGTAAAAAAAAAATAATAAGATATGCTACCCTAACAGTTCCCAGGGAGGGGGAGTGATCTGGACATATCACTGTGATAGGGCTTTAATTTTCTTTTTAAGTTGAGATTTGCTTTGTTTGTGAAATAAAGGACAGTCTGATGTCTTAAGAGAACAGCCTAATCTCTTAAGGGGACAGCCTGATGAACTCTTGCATCAGGACACACCCTGGTAACCACTGCTCAGACCAAGCTTAGAATATTTCTAGCAGTCTGGTGGCTCCCTGGTGCCCACTCCCAGTTAGCTCACCACAAGGGTAACCTATTCTGGCCTCTATCACGTTAATTAACAATTCCTCTTTTCAATTCAAATAAATATGTTCCCTTTTGAGTCGGATGTCTTCAACTCTGTGAGATCCGGTTACATTGAGGCACGCAGTAAAGGTTTCTTTCTCATACTGTATAATAGTCTACAAACATCCTACAATTCATTTACTCATTCTCCTGTTGACAGACATTTGGGCTGTTTCCAGTTTGGGGCTATCATGCACACAACGGCTAAGAACACTGTTAAATATGTTACATAGATGAGTGAACCTAAACACTCATTTCTGTTGGACAGATGCCCAGGAACGAAACTGATGGGTCATGGCGTAGACATATGCGACATATGCTTAGCTTTTGTAGGTACAGCCAAAGACTGTTCCAACATGGCCATACCATTTTGCACTCCTACCCACACTGGACTGAAGTTCTGGTTGCTCTGCATCCTCCCCAACACTTGGTCCTCTCAGTCTGGTAGATGTGCAGCAGTATCTCACAGTGACTTACTTTAATGTGCATTTTCCTGATAACACATGACGGTTAGCCCCTCTGCATTTGTTTCTTGGCCATTTTTTGAAGTAAAAGATTTTAAGGGAGACAATCAATAAGCACCGTCTTCCCATTCCTCTCAGCAGGTGATCTGACTCCACTTCACAGAGAAGATAAACTCAGTGGGGCTGGAGCTCCCTCAGATGCCTGGCTGTACTGTCACATCCTCGGTAACCTCTGTCATGTGTCCTTCCCTCTGCTCTTTCAGGTGAACAGATGAGCTCTTCTGTCAAAGGCTGTCCAGCCACATTGCTTCTCTCTTGTGCACATAAGTGTCTGTGGGCTCCTTTCCCTCTGCTGAGTAACTTGCTTAAATCTTTCCTGTCCCGGTAACCATACAACCACCATTCTCTTCCCTCAACCTCCGCAGATGTCATGGGCCACACCCTCTCTCCTCTCTTACCCTCCTAAGTCACCTGTGCACTGCCTAGTCCTTTACTCTCATGGGCTGCAATCCATGCCACAGAATGGGCTCCAGCACTGCCACTTCAGGGACACAGCTCTGACACACGCTGCAAGTCATCCTCATCGTGAAAGCCAGGGGAGACTGGTGAGCCCTCACCCTGCTTGATGGCTCACATGCTGATGACTTTTTTCTTCTTGAAGTCATCTCCCCACTGACTCCCACTCTCTTCATTTCTTTTGGATGCTGCTTCTTAAGCTTCTCTGCAGACTCCTCTGCAGACAGATTGGGGGTTTCACCTGTCCTTTACTAAATCCACACATTTTCCCTATGTAAATTCCCCTCTCAAATCCTCAACTAACATCCATACTCTGATGCAAGCAAACCCATATTACTATGTATGATATATATTATTATCCCAGATTCTCTTCTTGAGTCCTTAACTGAACACAGGGCATCACAGATATACCACAGGCACCTCACACCCAGCAACTTAGAGTATAAACTCAGAATCTTTGCTACAGATCTGATTCTCCTTCACTATTTCCAGTTTTCACAAATGGTACTATCAGCTGTCCACGCTAGACACCTGAGAGCCATTCTTGACTCTTTCCTCTCCCTTAACTGCCATGCTTCTGTTCTGTCCACTATGAATCAACATCTAAGCCAAATAACTAGGCAGCTTTTTGGTCATTTCAGGGGAGAATATATTATCACAAGATGAAAAACAAACACGTGGAGAGACTGGGTTCCCCATCTTGCTTTAAGCAACGCTGCTTTCTCATGAGGGCAAACTGGCTTTTTAAATTTATTTACTTATTTTAAAATTTTTATTTTAAAGATGTGGGGTACAATTCAGGGATAAGTATACAAATGGTGTACCAGTTATTTTTAATATGCCAACTCCAAATAATTGGGAGTAGATGCTTGTAGTCTACATTTGAGAAGAATTGTAAAGCCATGCCTAAGCTTGGAGAGGAGTGCCATGATCCACTAGTTATGTCTGCTGTGGGCACAGGGAAGGGTGAGGGGAATATGGCTTCCAAGCTCCATATATGTTAACTGTAGGTTTCATGTTGCCAAGAATATTCTTGATTTTTTATGTGCCTAACAAAATCCTGCTCACCTTTCAAGATTCATCTTGATTACCCTCTTTTTTCATCATATCTTCCCCAAATTTCCCAGTTCACATCAATCTATCGTCTTCTTGGCCTTCCAAAATGCTTCCTGTGTACATTTTATATCTTTGTGCCTTATCATCATATACTTTTAGTAATTGCCTCTGAGAATATACCTTGAAATTCTTTGTACACAGAGACCACAAGTAACCTCTTGCTGTAGGTCCAGCACAGTGCCAGTCTCTTCAGTGGGGTTCAGTACATTCTTAGAATGTTACATGCAGAATATCATCCCTCTGCCCTCTCAGGGGAACTGAGGGGCAGACTCACCGAGCAGCTGGTTGGCAGAAGAGGTGGTGAGGTTAAACTGCTGCTCCAGGTACTTCCCCAAGAAGGCAGCGAAGCCAGCCACTACTGCAATCTCCATGCAGGCGGCCAGGATGATGCAGGTGAACACAGGGTTGGAGAGCAGGTGCTTGGTGACCTTCGGGATCACTGCAGGGAGACAGAAGGTAGAGGGTCAAGGCTATACCCTGTGCTGCCATCTTAGGGCCTCCTGCTCCTTAGGCCCCTTCGTGATCCCCTCTTGCCCATCTCTGTAAACAGCATCAGGAGACACCCCATTGCTCAGGCCAAAACCTATACCCCATAAGCCATCCACAGTTGTGACAACTCTGGCTTTAAAACACACACTGATATTTTGCCAATTAAACTATCTTCTACTGAAACAGGAGAGACTATACTACATGTTTTCTTATAGTTTACTGAAAACACTAAAATAGTTTTTAAGCAATCAGAGTATCTTTCTATCACTCCTCAGAGAGGAGTTTGGGGTTTGTTTCTCAAAAGAAAAAAATGATACAACACATATATGATAAGCATCAATATATCTAAGTATATGTCAATATACCTATTGATAAATACATATAACTATACATGTGTGTTAAGAAAATATATTTAATCTTAATATTTTCAAGAAAGAAATGAAATTTGAGTGCTCCCCAAAATATGTATACGTCTAAATCAAACCCCTCCTCACCACCTCCATGGTTACCTGCCCCAGCAAAAGCTTCTGTCGACTCTTACTTGGGGACTCCACAGCTACCCAACTGGGGTCTTGGTTTCCACTCTTGATCCAATAAAATCACTCCCGACATGGTAGCCAACAAGATCAGATCAAATTGTTTTCCAGTTCATACTACCACAATGGCCAAAATCCACATTCTGTGCCTTGGCCCGTGGTCTGTCCCTCAGAGACCTGATCACACTCCCTACCCCTTCCCCCTCCCTCCCTCCAGTCTAACACAGCAGCATTTCCTGTTTCTCACTTGCAACCCAGTTCTTCCCCCCCAGATCTTTGTACCTGGGCTCTTTCCTCTACAGGAATGCTCTGTCCCCAGATCTTTGCTCACGTGAGTCCTCCTTCTTAGGTGGTCTTCTCTCATCACCCAATCCAACCTAGAAGAAGCCCTTCTCCACCCAGGTTGGCATGCTCAGGGCCCTGTGAGTGCTGGTGGTGGGTAAAAGTGCCCTGGGACTCATGCACCTCTTTAAATACCAACACAGTGGGAAAGCAAGTGTTGTTGATGTAATTCAGTCTTACTTTATTGTACTCTATTTTTCTTGAAGCATGTGATTTCATAAACTACTAAGACTTCCCCTTACACTGATGCTTTTAAAAATAGGAGGTTCATTTTGTAAAATCCTTTAAAAACAAGCACATAATTTGGATGTTTTCAGCAATGAGAGTCCTTGGCACATAGTCCTCTGCCAGATCTCCTCAATTATAGTACGACGATGTATCCTGTCAGTATGCAAGAGAGCTCTGGGGATAGCAGGACAACCTTGTCATTTCAATATTTATGCCACTGTTTTAATGTGTATTTATAAAAAAGTTAGTTGAAATATAGCTGTTACATCTAATCTGTGGTTTCATGGCAATTATGGTTTAAGACGATGCTAGTAAGTACAAGTATATTTAAAGTTATTAAAAGAGGGGTCTTATGTGTACAATAGTTCAGGTGGAATGCAAATAAGGCAAAAGTTGTAAAAGTGTTGTCCCAGAGACTAAAGTTTGGGGAACTCTGTGCTGCTGCAATCATTATAATGTGGAATATTTGACATGTGGTATACTTGTTTCCACCTGTTTAAACGAAAAAGATAAAACAGAGTCCCAGATGGAGCCAGTACTATACCTAGCCTAGAAAAAACTGATCAGTGCTGTGGCCATGCAAAATAAACAGGTGGGCAGGGAGTCTACTACCACATTCCAAGGTGATGAATTAGCCAGCTGTCCTAAAGAAGAGAGCTAATTACGCTAGCTCAATCTCATCTCCTAGGAGATGAAACCTCTAAACGGCCCTACTAATTAGAATAAAATAATAATAGAGAATATACAAGTTTTTAAATAATGCTAACAGACAAGTTCAATAAATCAAAATGACAGAACAATGGGCCTGGAACTGGCAGATATACAAACTTAAAACTTATCATCTCCAGGAATAATACCAAGTTTCAAAACTGAACATCTATATTAAAGTTAGGGATTTAAGGGTTCTTTGACATAATGAAAGGAGTTTATGGAAACAGACCAGGCCAGATGACTGAAGGCTCAGAATCACCATCGCCTGAGAAACAGGATCCTATGCCGAAACCAGACGATGATAGAGCTGGTGGCCTCAGCTGTTCTGTGGTGGTTCCATGTAAAGTTACTGAAACCTCAGGGTTGCAACTCTCTGACTAAATAAACATACAAAGAAGGAGAAAAACTCTAAAAGGGTATGAGTAAGAATAAAGATGAGAAGGGAACAACTTTAAATCCATGGTATTCATACATTTATATCCTGCTTTATTTTAAGTGCACTGGCCTTTATGTGTGTGTTTTGTCTATTTTTACAGGGTTTCAAACATTTACAATCATCTGAATTTTTAGAAATATCATTTCAAATAAGTGTCTAGAAGTGTTTACATTTAAAATCTATATGTAAATGTTGGGAAATTTTATTTTGTTAAATTCACATTATTTTTTAAGGATTACCCAAATATTTAGAGAAAGGCTGATGGTGAAATGTTTAAAAATGTGGATTGACATATATAGAAGATGCATACATTGGGCAGACACAGAAGACAAGGAGGTAAGCATTTGTCTTCATGTACAGAAGCCCCTTGGATGTTAAGACTCCATCATCACAAATTCCTACTAATGAGTGAAGGCTGATTTGCACGTTGCGATGGTGTAATGTACCTGCGGCAAGGGACTGGTGGTTATACCATGAAAGAGCAAGCTCCACAATGTGGAGACAACAGTATGGATCACATCAGGCGATCACAGTGCCTCCTCATAATGAGTGAATTTGAAAGTCCTGGTGGTTTAAATTTTTGGCAGGTAATTGTGCTGTTAATCACAGTGCTCTTTTGGAATGAAGATATCTAAGCTCTGGAAACACTGCCCACATTGAATAGGTAGGTTGGGGACATTCCAGGAACAGGATCCTCTGCCATGCTTTCTTTGTAGGCTTCATTTCCTTTGTTAGAGTGCAGAATCTTCAGATTCTGGACTCCAGAAAAATAAAGTGCCTCAGCCACACTTGGTTACAAATAAAACTTTTGCTGCACGGACTCCTCCAGCATCCGATTAGGAACCTTGTTTTCTGGCTCAGAAATGACCTTGATGATGATTTGAGTGTGATCATATTATCTTCTTAGGGCCCAGAATCTCCTTGTTCTTGTTCAGAGTCACCACAATTTGTTTGGGGATGAGGAAGGCACTGTTCAACAAAGTCAGCTCTGGTTAACGGAATGCTTTTATACTTCAGCAAGCAATTTAATTACTCCAGAGATAATTCCACTTCAGGGGGAAGGATTCCTTGTCAAGACAAAAGTCTGCCTCCTTTTGTCTTAATATCTAATAACTAATTTCTCCTTGAATTAAATGTGAAAATCACTCAGTTTGAGAATCATCTGACTGAAGATCCAGGGAAGCCTCAGTGGGCTGTATTTGCATGAAGAACATATTTTTTCTCCTCTACCAAGGCAATCTACCTCCAGAAATGACTCGTTTTCCTCTTGTGTTCAGCTATTTTCCTCCCAGATACTTCTTCCCATCCCCAGTTTTATTGCAAGGACTTGCAGCACCCTCAAAAGATGATTCCTTTTCAAAGATTCGGCCTACTTTCCAAAACTCCCAGTTTGAGAAGGGCTATTAATTAGCTTGATCCTAGGGCTATCTCAGTGTTTCTAGATTTTTATTCTAATGGATTGTTAAGCCCATACAATTCTAACATTCCAAGGAGGCAGTGGCTGCTAATGAGGTAGCCCAGACACAAAGCGGCTGGGGAATCAAGGCCACACCAGGCCACTGAACACCTACAGATTCCCTTAGCCATTTACCTCCCACCTATTGATCTGATTTAGCCTTGGAAGTCAGGAGCTGGGGGTGGGAGGTAGGTTGGCTTGAATTATGCAGTCTCACCAGCCGGAGAAACCTTTTCAACTCTCATTAGGAGCCTGGCGCTGTCACCGGCAAGATGATACAAAATTGGAAACAGCAGCAGGGGAGTGGTCTCTAGGGAAAAGAGGTTTTCTACTGCTAGTCTTCAAAAGACATGCCTGTAGGATTGAGAATTCGTGGAAACTTGTGGGTCCTTCAGGAGGGAGAAAGGCACATTTGGAGAAGTCACGAGGACTCATGTTGACAGGACATTTCCCATGTGCCAATTACTGTTCTAACTGCTTACATATCAACTCACATAATGTTCACAACAAACCAGTGATATTGGAACTATTAAGACCACGGTCCACATTTACAGATGAGAAAACAAGCTGAGAGAGGTCCTACAGTTACAGCAACACAACAGCAACTCAAACCCTGGCATCATAGCCATAACATGCGCTTGTAATCAGTGTGCTATTGCGGTCTGTGTTCTGAGAGGTGCTGCTCTTAGTCTGAATAGTTAGCATGCAGGCTACTCCTGGTAGTCAAAAGAATCCATTATTTAGAAATAACAATAATAATAATGATAATATATTCTTATTAAGGTTGGGGAAAATGACCAGATCTGGCATGAATCTGGGGTTTAGTCCATGTTTTTTTTATTTTTTAAAGAGAGGTAGGAAAGAGAGGAAGGGAGGGATAAATAAAAGAAGAAAGAATTGAAAGAGCCAAAGAGGAGGCCTATACTGTAGGAAAGATTTTGTTGAATGAGGTTGTATAAAATAATGACTAAGAACTTGGTCTAAGGAACCAGGGAACACAGATCTGAATTCTGGCTTCAAGACTCAGCAGATCTTGAAGCAACTAGAGCACATGACTCCATCCCATGGACCACCGTAAAGATGAAATGAGACCCATGTATGGAAAGCATGTGGCCTGGAGTCTCTGGCACACAGGTGTGTGCTCAGTTAGAATCATAATTAATATAAATAGGAATAATTCACAGGCACATCAGCGAGGAAGCCCTCAGGCCCCGTGCCATTTGCAGTGTTCCCTGGAGTGGCGAGACATCAGCTTGCTGTAGGGATGAGTCTGTGTGAGTGGACTGTGGAGCAAGCAGAGTAGGAAGGAGCTGAGGCAGGGTGACTACAGCCGTGGAGGTGGTATGCAAGTTCCTGGAGCCACCACTGGGGTCAAGGACTTCCCAAGGAGGTCTCCCTCCTTCAGAGGGCCATGCAACGGGCCAGGTCCAGAGGCAAATGCACTCGCCCATGGCCCTTCCTAGGAACTGGAGGTACCCCAGGCAGTGGTCACTGTGGGACTCTGTATATATTCTCAGTATATTTCTGCCTTTAATCTCTCTATTGAAATTGGCCTTAACTTTCTTTTCCTTTAATAACATGGTGTGAACACACCACTGTCAAGGTTCTCAAGAAGGCCAGATGAAACCAGTGCACACAACAGCCTGCCCATGCTTGTTGAGCTAGCAGTGTGTGATGGGAAGGCACTGAGGGTTCTCCATTTAACTCTCACAACCATTACAAGAGCAAGTCATCTACCATCGCCATTTCAGACATGAGGAAGCCAAGGCTTCTCACCGAGAGGTGGTAAACTCCACTTTGCCCAAGAATGCAAGCTGGGAGGTAAAAAAGATAGGTAGAGTTGACTCAGGTCAGTCTAAATCCATACTTTTTTCATCGTCAAGTTCTTTTGTGGGGACTTGAATCAACAAAAAGTTGTTTTTCTGAAAGCTAAGTTGCTATGAAATGCTTCCCAACACATGAGACCCATAAACAGAAGAGAACAGAGAGGCAGAGAGAGCTCCTGATGAGCCCAGTGTGGGCTGCAGGCCCCCACCAGATGCCCTTGCTTGGGTCATCCTCCCTCATGCCAGGAGCCACCTGAGAGCAGGGAGAGAGCAGCTTCATTGTTAGAGATGGGCACCCTGCCCAGTAAGAGCAGATACTTCATAAACCCAAGGTGGATTACAGAATCCAATAAATAAACGAATGAATGAATCACAAATTCCTGAAGGGTAACTGTTACAGCCTCTTAACAAACATTAGCTGAGGAAACAGAGACACTTATGATCAAACCATGAGTGACATTCCACAGGCTCATGGTCCGTGGTGGAAGTGAGAACAATTAGCTCATACAGCTGGAATAAAAGATTCCCCTCCGGTGAGGCCAGAAACCTAGAATGTGAGTCTTTTCTCCATTCTCACTGTCGGTTCTGGAGGTGTCCAAACCATTTCCTTGGGTAGGGGGAAGTCCAAGTGGGAGGGAAGGGAAGCCTGCAGTGGTTGGAAGTCTTTGGAATCAAGTGCCTACCACACACTGGCGCCAAACCGGGCAGCCTCTGACTTCAACATCATATCCAATTGCTGCAGATGAGTCTGTCTGCTAACCACCACCCCAGGCTGCTGAGAAATCCAGGGGAGCTGCCCGCCACCATCTCATTGCAGTTAAGAGAGAAGTAGCTACTGGGTTTCCTTTTGCTGTCTTCTATCGGTAACATGCAGAGTGTGATGCTTCCTTTGCACAGGAGAAGGTTGCAACTTGAGTGAACAAGAGACCATCAGCATTAGAAACAAGCATTTAGAATGAAACCCCAATGCTGGCTGGGTGTGGATTGGGTGGGACGACCCAGAGTCATCAATTCCACTGATTCTTTTAAGATCACCGACTCTTTATAACCCCACTAAGAAGGCCTGAGAGAAGAAGAGTCACGAGGCTGCCCATTAGACACTTAAAGCAAGAACCAAATGCCCACAGAGGCACAGTTAGCTTCCTGCAAGCCACAGCTCCAAACTGGTGTCACTCCAGTCATTTCCCTCCTTCCTGAGTGTGAAGTCGGAAAAGCACAGACTTGTCATGGGATTGCAGAGATGAAAAAAGGAGCCTGGGAGGTAGCAGCCTCTTATTCAGACCCAATATTGTGTCCTTCCATGTAACAGGCAGCAGAAAGAAAAAGACCAAAGGAATAAAGAGTCTTTTGTAAGCTAACAGCCACTTTCGCTACTTCAGGCCAACCCCAAAGAACCCTCTATGGGAGAATGAGGGTCTTCCCTTCCTCAGTGGCAGCAGAGCTGACTACGCTTAGCAGTCATGAAAATTCTAAGAATAGGAGAATTCATTTCTGGAAAGTCTGGAAAAAGAAATAGTAATGTTCAGAAAAGAAATGGTGGGGTAAAACACCTGAGTTGATGTAATGCTCATCTTTAAGCCTAGAGTTCCTAACGTTATTTCCTGAAGCATTGGGTTCCCAGCTGGCCTCCTTGGGGCCTTCATGGGCTAATATCACTTGTGTTTCTCCAAGAGGGTCCAGAGTGTCCCAAGCTTATTTGGTGAGTTCCTCACCATGTCAACTATGTACAATGCTTCTGACCTGTAAACCACAGGTGGAGACCATCGCCCCTACCTCTGGCATAAATTTGCAATTGGGAGTTCACTTAGAATCACTTGGGGGGGCTTTGAAGACTTCCAGATGCTTGGACTCTCTCCCACCTGCCACAGAACCAGAATTTCTCGGGTATGGTCCACACACAAGGGTATTTCAAAAAAATTCCACAAGTGATATTGACGCAAACCCCTGGCTGAGAAACAATGACTCCTAAGATAAAGTCCAGACACTTTGGAAGGGAAATGCCAACACTTCAAAAATTAATTCATAATTTTGCCAAAGCCTCAGTCAGCAGCTTCAGACACTAGGAACTCTGCTGGTGTGGGAGCTTTCCCCCAGTCTGCCTCTTATTATGACCTTTCCCAAAACCACGTGTCAATCTCAACCCATGTCTTGGGCACTCTGTCCACATGCCTCTGCTCACATCCAGCCTCATCTCGAAGCCCTTCCCCTCTCCCTATCCATGAGGATCTTACTCATCCTTCAACTCAGATTGAGCTGAAATGCTACAACTTTCAAATGGTGTCTTCAAGTCCTCCCTCTACTATCCTCTATACATCCCTTGAATCTCTGGTAAGCCTCTCTACCTTCTATTCCACATTCTGGCATCTGCTGAGTGGCAGATGTGAATAAAAGAGTTCTGGAATTCATGTAAATCTGAGAAATATGGAGTGAAACAAAGTCAGCCAGCTTTCCTTGGAGTGGACCTTCTCAGAGTCTTTCATACATGAATATAACGTACAAATCTCCAAGAGGGTCAAATAGCAAATAGAGGGTCCCAGACTTATCTGGCCAAGTAACTACTTCCCCACCTTTTTGTTACTGTTGATTATTTTTTTCCTGAACACTTTCCCCCACTGGACAATGCTGTCTTCTAATTATTTCTTTCATTCAACACACACTTGAGAAATATCGACAAAGTGGCAGGCATGACACTAGGTGCCCTCACATATGTTTATCTCAGTTGCTTTGCTGAAATGACTATATAGCTGTAGCTTATCCATGATCGTATCCCTCCAGTGCCTGTTGTCAGAAAGTCTCCCATTAACATCGATAAGAACATATGCCACTGACCAGTCTGGTCCCTGGGGACCTTTGAAAACAACTCCTTGACATGGCAAAATGTAAGCCACGGCCTGGCACTGGAACCCATGTGTTTGGGAGGGCAGATGGTTTTCTTCACCATGGAATCAAGGAATAAGATTTTAACGAGAGATCCACACTAGGGAAGTGCATGGTTCTGAAGACACATCGCATGATAAAAAACACTCAGCCATTTAGCTTGCAGAACAAGAACTCTGATTACCAGGCTCCTCACAGTAGCATTATACTGAAAGGCACAAAGCTTTAATTAAGAAAAATACAGCAGAAACTGACTGCTAAAGGGTAATGGACAGAGGAGGCTGAAAGAAGCAGAAGCCAGGGGTGTGGGCTGGGTCCTGTGGCCAGGCAAACCTGTGGCTCCCATGGGATGGTGATAGCACAAGGGTGGGGGATGAATGGGCCCCCTGCTCAAAATGTAAAACACCTGCCAGAAGATGGACAAGTAACAACGTAAAGTCCACTAGGGTGTGTCAGCCTCAACAACAGGGCCAGCAGAGCCTCCATGACTGAGCAGCCTGGGTGCCAGGAACAGATCCCTCTCCAACACGGGTGGGTCATTTGTGGGCTAATGGTGGCACCCAGACCACGTGAATCTCTTGCCAAGCCTGTGTCCATGGCTGGGTCAAACACAAGTCAAAACGCTGGTTGGAAAGTATGGGCAGAGGAACTTTAAGGAAAGCAGCAAACTGCACAGGGCTTGGCAATGCATGTCTATGGATCCACCTATTCTCCATGTATCAAATAGCAGGTACTGACCCCCAGTGATGTACCAGGACGAGAGCAAACACAGATGCAATCCCTGAGCTCATGGAGCTCACGGAGTGAATGAATGACCACACACATGAAGTGAAATTATGATGTGGAAGGAAGCAGTGCTGTGAGGAAGTTGGGGAAAATGAAGTGACATGTGAGCTGATGCATGAAGATGGGATCAGAATTCCAGTAGAGGGAACAGCAAGTGCCAAGTTCTAGGAGGAAGAGAGCCTGGGGAATACAGAGGACTAAAAGAAGATCAATGAGATAGGCATGAGGAAACAAAGGTGGGAGTGACGTGAGAAGGGGCTGGAAGGACTTGGAGACCACGGGAGGACTTGCTTCTATCTCTTAAAGCAGGAGGTGGCAACAGGATCAGATACATGCTGAAAAGCTCACCAGTTGGACAACAGACGAGGACCTGGGGCATGCTGGTGTGAGAGATCAATAGCAGGCTGGAAAGATTTGGATGGTAAAGGCCAAACTCAGGGATGGACTGCACTGGGTGGGGGTGGGGAGGAAGGGAATATCTCGAGGACCCGGGTGGATCTCAGCTCCTCTAAAGGTGAAGCACTGCTAAGCCAGGCTCCATGTGGCCTCTTCTGGAGAGGGAACAAGCCGAGTAGAAAAAGCAAAAGTTTCTCTGACACAGGAAAGGCTTTGTTGGTTACATGGGCCCCAGGCTGATCTCCTTTCTCCTCCTTAGTTGTTTCATTAACAATTTGTGAATCCTGTGGGAAACAACAGAAAGAACACGGGATTTGGAGTCTGAAGACCTTGGTCCAGTCCCAGCTGTGAGAACCTGGGTACCGGGTATAACACCCACCCCCTCACCATTCCTGGCCTCCCCTTACCTCCTGCCAGCTACTGATCCCTGACAAAGGTCAGCAACATCACCCACCCCCTCAGTCAATGGTGGGAGCAAGCCTGGGAGGTGCATGCGAGAGCTCTGGAAATCACAATTCGTCTCCTAGATTTTGGTGGTGGTTTTGAACATGCTGAGCCTGAGGCCCCAGCCCTGCCTGCTCAGTCCACCTGCTGTCACCTGCTATCTTTTCTGGGACAGGAAGAGGCCACTTGCCAGTCAGCATGAAGTGCTCAGAGACAAGAGTGCTCAGCTTTTGATTGCCCTGCTCTTTCAGTGATCAAAGGCAGGGCTCTCCCTTCGGATTTTAAACCTCCGGTGCGGTTTCACTCATCCAAACTAAAAAATCCAGCAGAGGGTCAGGGCGGGCCAATGCTAGCAGGGGGTTGGTTCTTCCTTTCCTTTTAGGCTGTGGCCTTGCCTGGAAGACCCATCGCTTTAGGGTACATTGGACTGTTGCAGCTGGCAGCCGGAGTTTGAGTGCACTCTGCCGAAAAGTCAGTTAGCACCTGCTGATGCCACTTATTCTTTAAGGGACTGTCCGTTTGTTGTAGAAGAGACAGAATAATGTCATGGCTAAAAAGATAGACATTGGGATCTTCACCAGCATTCAAATGCTTTTCTTTTCCATCTCTAAGCCTCAATTTCTTTATCTGTAAAATGAGAACAATGCCTCACAAGGCTGGGGAAATTAAATAAGATTGTGCACAGCAAATATACAGTAACCACTATTTTGTGTGTATGGGGGGGAGTGGAGATAGCACACGCGCACACACGCACATGGATGCTGGCAAGAAAGTGTTCGTTACTTCATTCATTCAGCAAGTAATCACCTACACATGAGGCACTGTGCTCTCCACTGAAATGAACCTGAACAACAACTTTGTCTTTGGAGAACCCACAATCTTTGGGTGAATACAAACAAGCAGGCAGACCACTGTGGTAATGCGGTGACAGGTACTTTACAGGGGCTATGTGGACGAGAAGAATGCAGCTTATCTAGCACTGGGCACATGGGCATGTGCACAGAGGGGGTAAGGCGGGGCTTCCCGGGAACATGAGGGCAGAGTTCAGCCCAGAAGCAAACAGAGGGAGGAAAGGGCATTACAGGGAGAAACAGCAGCAAAGAAGGCAGTGTGTGATGCATTCCACAGTACAGAGCTTAAGGGAGAAAGAAGATAGACATGTGGCTGCAGAGGGGACCCAGGTGTTCTCCACCGAGGTCTTTCAGGGAAAGTGACACTGGAGACAATTTACAATGAAACACAAAACTGTGGATGTGAGATTTAACACACTTGCTGCTAATGACACTGTACATTTGTCTATTATAGCCCCCCCAGACTCCTTCCTCTCTCCAGGTGGAGCCTTTCACAAGCCATTCTGCAAACTCTGAGCATCTACTAGATTCAGGAGGCCATGCCAGGTGCAGTCCTCCCATCACCCCTACCGCCCCCCACAGCTTACCATGTAGGAAAGAAGAGGACAACACTAGACCCAAGAGGACAAATGGAAGGTGTGTCCTGAGAAGTGGGTCATCCCAAGGGCAAGAACATGAAGGAGGGGCATCAGACCCAGGGATTAAAGGAAAGTTATTGGTGGCACAGCTGAGATGCAAAAAGTGTGTCGTGGATTGGCAGGCTCCCAGCTAGGCAAATACTGGAATTTCACAAGCTCAACCAAGCCATTTGTAAGTCTGCTGCCTGCTTTGCAAAAATGTGACAGTCACTATGAAAGGGGGACTTCCAGGTTGTCCTGGAACAAGATTCTGGGCTTTCCATCTCTCACCTTCTAATAAGGGTTGCAAATTCAATTGATGACCAACTTGGAAATAGATCTTCAAAGCCCACTTTTATAGGGGAGTGCCCTGAAAAGCTGACCACAAACCTAAATCCCTTATCATCAGAACTCAGTTTCTTCATCTATAAATGAGAATAAACAATGACACTGATCTTACACAGTTGCTGTTAGGATTGAACCAGACACCAATGGTTAAATCCAAGAGGAGTTAAGTGACATGGTCAAGGCTGCGTGAATGAGAAATGGCCAAGTTGGATTTTAACCCAGGTTGGTCTGCTTTAAAACATGCAGCCCCATGGTTCTCCCAGGAGCATGGGGAAACTGCCTAAGTCCCAGTAGGGAGACAAGTGGAGGGGTTGCTTTCAGTGCAATGTCAGTTCTTATTAGAGGCCTTTGCTGTCTGCAGAGTGCAGAAGAGGACACAGTTTGATGGCTAAAGAAGAAACCCATTTGCAAGCTCAAATGAAACAGATGAGAAATTGCAACATATAGGTTCTGGAAGCAATGTTCATTCCACTTATAAGTGCAGTGCTGTTCAGCTTATTTGTACCCACAAGCGTGTAACATACTGCATTTCAGATGAAGAGTTTGGGAATGCCAGGTAGCACCATGTGGTGCTTTTGGTGGAAACGTACACATAGCAAAACCATTTGTCTCACAAGAAGCAATAAAATGTAAAAATCGCCGTGGCCCCATTTGATGCACTGTCACACATAAAATTTGTTTATTAGCACAACAGCTCATGTCACTGTATTCTGGTTCTTGGGGAGTCCTCTAGAAAACACTTTCTTCCTTTCCTGCTGGGACATTCTTTAAGTCCATCAGAGCCCTAGAAAGACAGGGCCACCTTCCTGAGATGGGGAGAGACCTGGAAAGGCTGTGGTCACGCAGGGCCAGGGGATTCTTGTGGGTCTGATTACTGGGATACTTTCTCTAGTTGGCTGTGCTATCAGGGGAGTAGCAGGAAGCCAACTGCTTCTGGGAATTGCTAATTTAAACCAAAAATCATTAACTATCAAAAGTGAAGCCATGTATATACAAATCACAACTTGTGATCAATATGGCTTAGCAAGTCCGAGACTCATCTACGCAACTGAGTACCTGTCAGCCCTGCCGCAGCTCACTTGCTTACCAAGGTCATTGATTTGACCTTGCCCATTGTATGCTCTCCTAGAACACAAGCAAGCTCTAGCCTATAAGCTATCTTAGGGCTATGCCCAGCCCCTAGTAGGGTCTCAGTGACTACTGACTCAATGGAACAACTGAGTTAATGAGAGACTGAGTCATAACCCATGAATGATGACACCATGCCAGCCCTTGAGACTCAGCTCAGCTCTGTCTCTGACCCTTCCCTCACCCACGACTCGTGGCCCAGGAATAGTGGGCCTTCCCTGCCTGGCGCTGCATTTCTGTAACTACCTGCTCTGCTGACTTCAGTGACTTGCTGGTCTGGTCCTACACTGGATGGTGAGTTCTTGATGGCACAATTCTATCTTTTTTGTCTTTGTGTCCCCAGAGACGAAGGTGAGAGATTATTGGTGCCACTCCTGCATTCAGAGCCCTAGAAAGATAGGGCCACCTTCCTGAGATAGGGAGAGACCTGGGAAGGCTGTGGTCATGCAGGGCCAGGGGATTCCTGTGGGTCTGATTACTGGGATACTTTCTCTAGTTGGCTGTGCTATCAGGGGAGTAGCAGGAACCACCTTCCTCCCCACTAGGGGCTCTTGGACGTGAGCCTGTTTGGGGGGCCTCTTTTATTAAGCATATACATACAGGTGGTATCCAAGTCGAAGCAACCTTGGAGGGCACAAAAGGTGGCCTTCTCATCTACCAACACGTTCTGGAACTTAGAGAGATGAATTTAAAGATCTTCTACGAACAAGTCTGAATAGTAGTGTTGGTAAAATCCATCATGGAACACGAGGTCAAGAATGGCATTAGGTTATTAAGTCAGTCTCTTTTTTGAAATAGAGTAAGTTCATCCAATTCCTCATGAACTAACAGATAGGATGAATAGAAAGTCTTTGTGGCAGTACTTTCATTCTCAGGACAGCACTGTAGTGACGAGTTGTGTTGTTACAATTTTACACTTGTGGAAACAAAGCAGGGAGAAGTTAATGATTGCAGACCTAGCGAGGAGCAGAATAGGGGTCTGAGCACAAGGCAGTCTGAGGTTCTCTCCTGAATAAACCTCATCTACATAGAAGGTGCACCCAATTACACAGAAGCTCAGTAAGGAGACATTCACCACTAGAAAATGTCTAAGTCGAGCTCAGGAAGACTGCATCTAAGCTGAAGGCTAGCCCTATTCAGTGCCTGTTCCTGCAAAGAGGTGACCAACCACCCACGATTCTCCCTCCCAGTTTCCTGCAAAGAAGTGGAAAACCTTGATCCTGTCTCCATCAGCCTGCTTGTCTCTAAAATCCATCTAGGACTTCAGGGGACCCGAGCAAAGAGTTAAATGCACACTGAGGAGAACCACACATACCTCCCCAATAGACTCTGAATAGCTTAAGGCTGCCAGGCTGCGTTCAGCTCCCTGGTCACTTCCTTTGCCATTAAGGGAATGGGCTGAACATGGAAACGACTCGGGAGCTGGAGAGGCTTTCTCATTGTCACACTGCATCATTGTTTGTGCCTTACCATTTTGCCAGAAAAACTGTATTTTTTTCCTGTTAAAAATGATTGCAGGAGCTTTGCTGCATTCCAAAGTGTAACTGTGTTATTAAGGCTGGGCTAATATTTCTTTCTGGAGGAACGCAGTTCTCATCTTTAGTGGAGGCGTGGGAAGGACAGAGTGAATCAACTTTGGACGTGGCTTTTGAAAGAAGGCCTGTATCAGGCAAAGGAAGCCAACTTCAAAGTCCTTTACTGCTTCCAGGTGCTTTTAAGCGGACTGAAAGAGTTCAAAAGAGTCCCACAGAACGTTTAGCTTCCTCCCTCCCTCTTTCATGTGCTTCTTTCTAAAAACATTTATGTTTCTTAATTTATGTCAGGTCCTATATCAGCCACTAGGGTCCTTTTACTAAATGTTAGCTATTTTATTTTTAAATAAAGTCGGGTCATTGACTTCTCAGGAATATGTTATGTTAAACACCTGGTTGGTGGAGGCAGATCATGCAAAACCAATTATTATTCTGCCTCAACTCAAGTCTCCAGCACCCAGTCCTGAATGCCACTCTTCCCTCACTGCCCCATCCCAATTCCCCCATTATTCTGACCACCAGCAGATAAGGTCACCTTACCTCTCAGCTGCTGGAAGCAGGAGGCACTGCTGTCTGGCTCCAGAGGGTGCCTCAGGACCCCGTTGCTGGGCTTGGGCCTCTCATATTCTCTTTCAGGGAGCATGGCCTGCTCGCTCTCCATGGCGGGGTCTGAGTGCGGGGGCAGGGACTGTGGAAACCCGAACATCAAGAGGGAAGAGAAGAAGAGTAAGGCACCGCAGAGCAGAAAGCCACCCCACCAGGCTCCGATCCAGCGGGGGTCGTCCGGAGTGATGTCCAGGTTACCTGTAAATGGAAAGAGCACAGCTTAGTGGGAGAAGACACAGCTGCACCACTGGGGATTCTGCTGAGGATATGAGTCAGCTGCACAGAGACTGAAGGCCCTAGAAACAGCCCGCGGTGGGGCGGACTGGTCGCCGGGCTATGAAGCCTATCATTCCACTTCAGTGCTTCTGTTTCTCTCTAAGCAGAAGACTGAACACATTCCCTCCTTCATTTTCCTGTCTTCCCTGAGTTTATACCAATCTAAACAAAAACAGTGAGAAGCCAGACATTCTCTGAATTTAGGCTGGCATTGACTGGCTTGACAGAGCTGCCAAGGTGTACTCCCAAACACAAAGAAACATTTGTTGTTTGAGGGGAGATTTTTCACCAGGTATACTGACTATTGGCCCCCCCAAAAGCAGCTGATCTGAGATCCCATTCAATACCCCATTCCCTGTCTTAAATAAGGTTCACAGCTTAAAAGGGAAGGCACAGAATGGGGGTTAAGAGCATGGCCTCTGGAGCCAGGTACCTGGATTTAAATCCTGCCCTTTTCTCTGTGTGACCCAAGGCCAGTGGCTTGAACTCTCTGTGCCTGAGTTTTCTGATCTATACGACACTGATGATGGTGGCAGTACTTACCTTACAGAGTTGTTGGGAAGATCAAATGACCCACACGAGACATAAAGTGTTCAGAAGAGTGCCTGGCATGTGCTTGAGCACTCGGTCGATGGTAGCTTGTTATTTAGGGCTAGGGTCCTCTGTTTCCAAGTTGCTAGTGGAGAGGTTAATTCAAAATCTTGTTGGTGGTTTGTGGCCTGGCACCAGCTATCTATTAGAAAGCTTTGCAGCCAGCTCACACGCTTAAAGGTGCTATGCATGTGGTTTGGCTGCCTTACATTGTTATTTCTTTGACTTTGCCAGCTGAAGGCATGTGGACATAAACTACAGCTTACCCTTTGGTAGGGTTTTTTTTTCTTTCTCTCTCTTTACAACTACCTTGCATAGCAGCACTCCCAGATGAACTGTTTAGAAATGTCTCTTTGATGAAATACCATTCCCCTGGAGCACAGAAGGAGATTCTTGGAGATCCAGACAATGGTGTATGAACTAAGATCAACAGGGCTGCAGGCCTTGACCAGATGGATAGACAGCTCTGGGAAGAGTAATGACCGCAGACACCAGATGAGCACTTCACCATATATAAAATGCTCTCCCTAAAGACTCTTCGGCTAACATTTATGATAATGCCAGCCATCATTTATCAACGCACTGGGCACTATACAGAGCACATTCTTAACTCTTCCAGTCAATCTTCTCACCACCCTACAAGGTAGAACTTTTATTATCCCTATTTTGCACAGATGGGAAAACTGAGACTTAGTAAGGTTAGTTTCCTTGCCTAGGTCTATGAAGTTGAAGAATGGAACACAGGTCATCACAGGCCAAGATCCACATTTCTCACCACTCTGTTTTCACTGCCCTTCTTGAATGTCTGGACTTTGTTTGGGACCCCCTGTAGAGCCTAGGTGAGACTAGTTCCTGTGTTTTGTCCTATGGGCCTAAGACCACCAGTTCTTCCAGTATGTAGCAAATAGCCTTTGGAACACCAGTCATCTCTGTCCTGGAAACCTTGACATACACCCACAGCAATAACCAGAAGGGACCAGATGCTTCTGCATAGCTGCACGCTGGACAGAGGAGTGTAAATTTGAGGTGCTGGGGCTGATTCCCAGTTCTGCCACTTACTAGCCTTTCTAGGAGGCAAGTTATTTACCCTCCTAGAGACTTAGCTGCAAAATAAAGATGCCATCCACCTAGAGGAGTTGCAAAAATGACAGGTAAATAACATGAATCACCCGGCACATAGTAGGCCCTTTGTATGTGGTAGCATTTCTTATTTTCACTTTTGTGTCTATATGTATACAAATGAGAATTTCAATATGAGGATTTTTTTAAAGGGTATGGCATGGGAAAACACAAGGTGATCTTGAAAGCATCTTTATGCAAACGAGGGAAGAGAAAAGGAAGTGAAATTGCCTTGGGTAGCTGAGCAGGAATGTTTTCACTAGTCACTTACTGTGTTTCTTCACCTGCTGCCAAGCAATGAATGGAAACAAAAGCTAGCAAGAGGGAGCTGAAGTATTTCCCTCCATTGTCTATGGACCCCATAAAGGAGGGATTGAAAAGCCGGCAGATGTGAGCAGGTAAAGACAGAGAAATCCTAGCAGTTGTTTAGGGAAACAGAATTAGAAAAGACATATTTTAGTCAGGGAGTTAGTGACTCCATTCTATGTGTGAGAAAACATCTCAGGGAGAGGGAAGGCAGTGGGAGGTGGCGTCTGTGTGAATGTGTCAACTTGTTCAGTGTGTGTGTGTGTGTGCGTGTGCGTGCACACACACACACGTAGCCAGAGTTCACTTAGCTTGAACGACAGGGAAGAGCATGTCAACCTCTGTCAAAACCAAAACTCGCCTGCCACCTGGGCAAAGGGCAGAGAAGGTGGCAGAGGGCAGGATTTTGTAGATCCAGGGAAATCATCACTGACTATTTTGGGAGGTAATGATTTTTTTCTCTCCATTTCAATTATCCAGAGCACTGTGACCAGGGAGAGAAATAACAAGCTGAGAAGAAACGACTCAGCTGTGGAGTGCGCTGCCCCCAGGACCAGGGAGACTTGATGAGCAGAGTAGAATTTCAGTCTGATTTTAGGAAGATAACTAATGCTTGAATCTCTCTGAGATTCTCAGGTACTTCTTTTCTCTACCCACCTCTATAGCAAATATTTTTATGAGGCATTTTGGCTATCCAATGTCTCCCTCCACTCATCTGGCAAGTGTCAATGCTCTATAAATATTGTTTCAGGACTACTGATGATGAGAGAAAGTTCTCTAGGTAGGCTGGCAGAGAATGATGTGCAATGTCTGCATCGAACCTCCTCTTCTGAAGACAAGGAGGATTATACCTCCCTCACTCTGTGAAGTAAGGTGTGACCACGTGCCACAGAGTTTTGTCCATGAAATGTCAGCAGAGAGGACATGTGTCCCTTCTGTGTGGAAGTATGTTTGAGCTAGTAAACAACCACCTATGCTCTTTCCCCCTAGATGGTACATGACAGGCTACAACAAACAAAATGTCCCCATTGGCCTGCACTGGATCTACAGCATGAACAAGAAACAACCCTTTAGTATTCTAAGCCACGGAGATCTGAGGGCTGTTTGTCAATCCAGCATAACCTAGCCTACCCTGACTGTTACAAAAGGCTTAGGAAATAAAATTCCATTCTCTTTAAGAAAAGTAGTCCCAGGCAGGCTTGGCATAGTAAAGGCACTGATTTAGAATCAGGTGGGGCAAGGCTGAGAAGCCTCTTTACTTTTCTATCTGGTTCTAGTTTTTTAAAAAATGACTGCCGTTTCCACCTATTGCTAAAGGCTGCTTTGAGCAAGATACTCAGAGCAAAACTGGAAAGCACCAATGTGTCTCATTTACTTGGATGTGTCAAATTGCCAAAGAAGCCAGGCACTTAAATGAGGAAAGATGCTGAAGAGAACAGGGTGGGGACAGTATCCCAGGCTGAGGCAACCGCCTGAGCAAAGGTGGGGCATACTCAGGGGACACTAAGTGGTCAGGCTAAGCTTCCTCCAGTCACTTGTCTGCCCTTTGGTCATTTCAGCCACTTTCATTCTCAGAGGAGTTTGGTGGGGGATGAGAGGAAGCGAGAGCAGAGGAGAGCAAGGAGAGCCACACACTGGGTGCCCATGATGAAAACGTCTGCCTATCATGGGGCTGGGAAACATCTCGGGCCTGTCTTGACATAGTGCCAGTAGGTATACAGAAGGTTTTCCTCCTTTACAAGATCCATTTTTCTAACACCTCCACTCTTGGCATCTCACTTTTGAGTTGTTCTTGATTGTTGGTTGGATTAGATAAGTTGTTGACAGCTGATTGCCCCCTCTGCTGATGGTCAAGTGAACATCTGGGCTCACTGGGATTTCTACCCATTTCCAAGGTCAAAAGAAAAATCACTGGGTATGGGTTAAACCAGTTTAAAATGAACCAATCTACCTACCAACCTGGGGAATACCTGACATTGTGACAAGAACAGAGCAAAGTAAGTTGGGGACATTAACTTCTCATTCTTGGGCCACACTGATGTGTAAGAGCGACTACGGCTCCCTGGACATTTTTAAAAAGTTTATTTACCTATTTGTTCAACCTACATTGTCAAACTTTTACTATAGGACTCAAGAATCCCAAGAGTACCGTTAAGTCACAAACCTAATTAGAGACTGGAGATAGGGAGGGGCTGATGGTGGCACTGGGATACCCAGAATCCCAGTCGTTGGGCTAATTAGTGCACAATGAAGGAATCTAGCTGTAGCAGTCAGCCCTCAGGACGGCAGAGCAGGAGCCTCTCAGCTCGTCGACCTTTTTTTGGGGAAGCAAACAGATGGCCACATCTTGTTCCAGCTGTAAACACCACGCAGCCGTCTGCGAGGCCGGCTGGTGTATGCCTTAGGACAAGCCTGCACGGATGTGCTGGTGAGGTTAGGTCATCTCAGCAAGGCCTTTGGGCATGGAAGGGGGCAGCCTTCTGGCTACATTCCTGGAGAGGTTTCAGGGAAGCAAGCTGTTGTGTTAAGGGTGGGGCTTTGAGGTCAGACAGGACAGGGGGCGAATCCTTGCCCTATCTCTTAGTAGCTGTGGAACCTGTTAACCTCTCAGATTCCTTGCTACACCTAACATTAATCGCATGCTTACTACATGCCAGGCACTGTAATGAACGCTTTGCTTGACTGATTCAGGCCATCCACACACAGACCCATGAGGTGTTACGTCCCCAGGATCACAGAACTTGTAAAAGGTACAGTCAGGATTCAAACTGAGGTCTGATTGCAGTCTTGGACTCTTAACCACTGCATGAAAATGCCTCATCCAACAGTAGGATCTACAGTCCCATGGAAATGTTCTGAGGCTCCAACGAGGCCGTCTATGTACAGCTTTAATAAGTGACCAATTCAGGGCTGCTATCATTAGTCGTCTACTTCTAATAAACCAACACTGTTAAGGTTGGTCAATTCAATGATTAGGTGCATACTCTGTTACCAAGTCATTCTTTTTTTTTTTTCAAAATACTGCTCACATATGGAGTTTCAGTTTAACAGAGATCCTCTAAAAAAAAGAGAAATCCTGGCGGCACCATCGTTGCTTCCCCCAGCTCTCAGGGGAGTAATCTATTCTTAAGAAGAGGGTCAAAGAGAGCCACATAGGGACCAAACACAGATGAAAGGCAGACGCTGCAGAATCCCCACTCTAAGTGAGGCCAACCAAGCCCCCCAGGTAAGCTGCCCGTAGGGTCCCCTCCCACAGCCGGCTCATTTCTACAATCAACCCTCCCTGGCACCCCCAGCTGCATCTATTCACAGGTTCCAACCAGGCTTCCTCACTCAACCCTCCCTTCAATGCTGCTTCCTCAGCTGCTGCCAGGCTACCTGATGTTACCTTCTTTCCATCTCCTGTGACAGGGGCCCTCTGTGGACCTGCCTCCTCACAAATTCCAGGCTGTTGCTTTTCCCAAACTCTCAATCTCTGCTGGGATTTCAGAAGCATGCAGCTTTGTGTGTGGTCCCTGTATATTCATGCCTAAGTTACCCTTACTGTATACTGGACAGCCCTACAAAAGGGCTCTGTTTTAGGTAAGTGAGGAGAAGGTAAGGGAGGCCCTAAAAAACTGACAGTCCCCCCACATACAGCCAAAATCCACTCACAGACAAGAAGTTTCAGTCACAAGATTAGAAACAATGCAAATTGCTGGAAACTATAGACTTCTGTGGCTGACTCCCTAATAGACAATATTCTTCTGCCCTCTACTGGTGAAGAGCTCTGCCAACCCTCACAGCACCTTCAGGAAAGATGCAAAGTCTGACTCGCAATGCATCCTTCTGTTCCTCCTAACAGATCTGGAAGCCCACTGTTAACTGGTTGGTGGGGAAGGCCGCCATCAGTAAGATGGGAAGACAGAAGGGAAAAGACCCATCTGCCTCACACACGGGGAGGCATCAAGCTGTCAGTGAGCCTAGAACCATGGATCATACCATCTCATACTGGGGCTTGAAAAACAAATTAAAATGTTGGACAGAATAAGATGGGAATAGTATTCCAGGCTGAAGGAACCAAACAGCCTTAGGAAACTGATGGGCCTGTGGTTGGATGGGCTAAGCCCCTCCAGTCACCTATCACCCTTGGTCATTCCAGGCACTGAGAAAAGATGCTGTTTCATTCTCAAAAGGAGTTTGGTGAGAGGAGTCTTGAAGTAGATATACCAGCAGGCTGGCTCAGGAGATCTGGGTTTTATATAGATATGTTCCTTGGATTGGGTACATCCTGTTGTCTCTCTGGGATTCAGTTTCCTCCTTTGTAAAATGAAAGAGTTGGAAAAGAATATCTTTTATTGTAGCATTATTCGCAACAGCAAAAACATGGAACCAACTGTGCTGCCCATCAAAAGTGAACTGGAAAAAAAATGTGGTACATATACATGATAGAATATTACACAGCCATAAAGAAGGGCAAAATTATGAACTTCGCAGCAACTTGGGTGGATTTAGAGTCTATTATACTCAGTAATCTGTCACAGAAACAAAGAACTGAGTATCATATGCTCTCACTCATAAGCAGATCCTGAACAATTATACTACCACAAGAAAGTGATTGGCAATAGTAGGAAACTGCCAGGAGAGGGAGGAAGAGGGCACACTTCATCAATAAGGGTACCTGATCTCCAAGCAGGTGAAGTGGGGACCAAATTGAGGCCCAAACTTTACCTGTACAATGACCATTTGTATACCTAACCCTGAATTGTACCCACATATCTAAAATAAATTTTTTTTTTTTAAAAAAAGAATGGTATCTGAAGCTCTTTCTGGTTCAGATATTTTGTTCATTCACAGGCCTTGGTTCAAGGCCATCACTGATATGCCAAGAACAAAATGTGGGGCCTGGCCACTTGGCTACCCTTCAAGGCAGCTTCCTCATAGTGTCAGGAGGGTACCCCTTTCTGATCCTCTCTGCTAGCCTTGTCTGTGAGCCTTCCATCAGCTGTGATGGAAGCTGGCCTTGTTGCCTATGAGCAAGATGGCGGCTGACTTGCTTCACGTGCCGTTTCTCTTCCAGGCCTGCCCTGAATTCACCCCACTCACCAGAAATGGGGTTCAAAGGGCCAGCCAATTGCTGGAAACAGCAGCATTCAATCACCTCCTCAGCAGATCCAGCACTTTAAAGGAATAAATAAATAAGGCTGCATCTGATTTTTTTTTCCACTTGGAAATTTGTAACATCATTAGCTGCAAGTAAATATATCAATGGGATTAATGGAGTGAATCACAAGGAGACTTGATTGGATTTAAAGCCACGTTATTTCTTTGGGGTGAATTAGTAAATTTAGCACTGTTGAGAGATGATGGATTGAGAACCTGGGGACTGAGAATTCTTATTGATCCTGAGAACAGATCAGCATGAGAAAGAGAAGCTGAAATGGCTTCTCACCCTTTGTTTTCAGAGATAAAGGACACACAGGTTCACTATTCGCTAAACTATGGAGAAGTGCAGTGTTCTCTTTCAGATACACGGTAGAGTTGTGGCCATATGGTAAGCAGCATCTCAGATGGCTCTCAAAGAGCCCATCCTCTGGCATTCACATCCTTGTGTAACAATCTCTTCTCCTTCAGAGTGGACCTGAACAAGTGACTGGCTTCTAACACACAATGCGGCAGAAGTAAGGAGAAGTCATGTTTGAGATCGGGTTATAAAAAGACCGTGACTCCTCTCTCTGGTATTCTCTCTCACCTTCTCATGGGTTGCTTGCTCCAGGGATGTCACGGTGAGACAGACCTGTCCTGTGGGCCCATAGGTGTGAGCTTGGAAGTGGCTCCTCCCCCAGCTGAGCCTTGAGATGATCAAAGACCAGGCCGACACCTCACAACATCTTGACTGCAGCCTCATAAGAGACCTTGAACCAGAACCACCCAGTTTAGCTGCTCCTGTACCCCAGACTCACAGAAAGAACGGTGAGATAGCAAATGTCTGTTATTTTAGGCCATTTAGTTCAGGGTCATCTGTCATGTCGCAACAGAAAACCAATACACCACGTGACTTGCTTTGGTCGACAAAGCATGAGAGAAAACAATGTGTGTCACTTCTGAGCAGAAGCTTCAAGGGTGAGTGTGCAATCTGCCACCGACTGATTTCCTGCCTTGGCAACTGTGTAGGCTGGGATCAGGATGAAACTTCTGTGAGCCTGGGCCCTGGGTGACCAAGACGAGGCAAGGTTCCCCACCCCCACATCACTGACCTGCATTGGACAGTGGTGTGACTAAGAAATAAACTTTGGTTGTATAAAATCACTTAGATTTGGGGATTGCTTGTTGCCACAGCATAACGGAGCCCATCCTACCTAGCACACTGTTCTATCCCAGAACCGTGGATTGGTGGGCCTAGGGCATTCTGAGAAACACACCTGCTTTTCTTGCTACAAACACAGTTTTGCTTAAAAAGGTTTTGCATGTAGATATTTCCTCACAAAGGCTACCACAACAGTGTCTTGTGAAAGGATTTTCAAATATTCTGTCTCATTAACTCTACTGGTACACTTGCACTTCCAGAACATGTGCTCCCACTTTTAGTTTAGAAAGCAGCATCCTCATATGGGCAAATGGGCCAATACTCAAAGACTATGTGTCAGGCATTTCTACATATATATTCTCATTAAATCCTTAAGCTACCCCTGCAAGGCAGATCTAATTACTGTTACCCTTAATTTACAGAAAAGGAAAATATAGTTTTGAAGAGTAAAATCAACTATTGAGGGTTACTCAGTCTCCAGGTAAATGGTGGCAGAACAGAAACTTGAGTCAGGCCCGCAGAACCATGTTCTTTCCACCTAATCTCAGGTGGGTCCTCGGCTCCAGTGGGGGGTACATCAGGGCTATCTGTTAGCAAGAAGGCTTTAGAACCCATAGGCTGAAGCCTCCTTTATGACAGAGGAAATGCTTATAGATGGAGTTAAAAATGGAGATATCGGTTGGGTGTGGTGGCTCACACCTGTAATCACAACACTTTGGAAGGTGGAGGTGAGGGGATTGCCTGAGCCCAAGAGTTCAAGACCAGCCTGGGAAACTTGGTGAGACCTCATCCCTACAAGAAATCAAAAAATTAGCAGAGTATGGTGGCACGCACCTGTAGTTCCAGTTACTTGGAAGACTGAGGCAGAAGGATCACCTGAGCCTAGGAAGTCAAGGCTACAGTAGCTGTGAGTGGGCCACTGCACTCCAGCCTGGGCAACAGAGTGAGACTCTGATGCATTTAAAAAAAAAAAAAAAAAAAAAGGAGATATATTCCTTACTTGTGTCAATGAAGACTGCATCCACGTAGATTTTGGTACAGAAGGAGCCCAGGATAAACCCACAGGCTGGTCCAAATACCAGCATTGTGAACAGGATTCCTGAAAAAAGAAGATGAAAGATTAGATTACATAACAGAGGTCACTCAATGAGCAAAAAGCATCCAAGGTCAAGGAGATTTACTTTGCAATGACTAGACAAGATGTCCGATAATACAAATGACATTATAGGAATTAGTCTAAACATCCTAGAGGAGAAAGCTAGCATTTCTACTTTTTGGAGACTATCAAAGTACTGCATAGAATTTTATGGTATTTTGGAAGATTATTTTGTAGGTTCTAGTGTATCTACTTTTAGAGGGCTTTGCCCAACATCAATCACGCATATTAAGATACATCCACATCTATCATTAAATATTGTTTCTGCCAATAACAGTTTTGAAAGGATTTTTATAATTTTTCATTTATATTTATTCGACTTTAAGCAACTCATTTAATTTGTGGTTGGCTAAGATCCTTCAGCATTCATTGTGCAAACTCAGGAATTCTTGTGAAGTGAGAAAAATCTAAGCCACAGATATAATGTAATTAAATGTAATGAAATGTTTATGAGCCCTAAATTTGGCAAATAAAGTTCTGCACAATGATATGCTTTGAGAAATTTAACTAGATATTTATTAATCTCAATTTTGCAATCTCCCCCATATTTTGAAGTCATTATCTGTTGTTGTTGCTGCTGTGGCTGTAACAGCTGTTCAGGACTTAGGCTTCTCCATAGCACTTGAGAAGATGACAGGCCCTGGGCAGTATCTGAGAGATACTGTGCCTGGAATTTTGCACAGACCTTTTAGATCAATCTGGGAAAAGTAGAGTATTGAGCTCAAACTAAAACCCACAGGTTTTTAAAACTAAATTTCAATTTGGTAGACATTTCCTGAGCATTGACAGTTTCTCAGGCCATGGGAATAAAAATGAGGTAAAGAAATGATCCTTCCCTTTAGAAGCTGGCCATCTGATGGGGATAATCAATTCTTGGCTAATTCCAACCCAAACAGACAGCTCTAAGGGTGGGGACTAACAGTTCCACATGTCACCTGAAGGACTTGGTAATAGATGAATTCCATCGCAGGGAATCTAAGCTCAGTGGAGGGGACTTCTCCAGCCTGGTTTATTTTCAGGGGTTAGACCAACTCAACCTGAATTCTCTCAGTGATGTCATCATGGAACCAATCAAATATTCCTTCTTTCAATTAACATCTACTAAGTTCTCTGTGCCAAGCACTATTCTCAGGGTTAGAGATTCAGTGTCAAACCAAACTGTCACTAAACTGCAGTTGAGAACTCAAATAGTTTTAAAGCATCAAATAGTTAAAAAACATCCATGTCTTCTCAATGTACAGATAAGAACCCAGAACCCTAAAACAATCTCTTGAAGTGGGCTTTGTAAGAAGTGTTTGATGAAGAAAATAATAATTAAAAAAAAGATATTTTGTATCATAGAAACAGGGCTGAATTCACCCTCGGTAAAAATCCTACTCTGTGATTTGAAGAAACCTGGAAATTAAACTCTTTCAAAACTGTCACTCCATGGACAACCAGAATCTTGTTTATATCTTACTCCTGTTAAGAGGGAAAAAAATATTTTTTTTTTTTTTTTTTTTTTTGAGTTCAGGGTCTTACTCTGTTACCCAGGCTGGAGTGCAGTGGCACAATCACAGCTTATCACAGTCTCAACCTCCTGGGTTCAGGTGATCCTTCCACCTCAACCTCCTGAGTAGCTGAAACTACAGGTGTATACCACAATGCTTGGCTCTTTGATTTTTTTTGTAGAGACAAGGTCTTGCTATGTTGCCCAGTCTGGGCTCAAACAATCCTCCTGCCCTGGCCTCCCAAAGTGCTGGGATTACAGGACTCAGCCACCGTGCCTGGCTGAAGAGGAAGAATTTTAAAAAATGAAAACGTACTGCTTTGGGGAGAAGTGATATCCACATTACTAACATGTTACCTCTGGTTTGTCATGACATAGATCAAAAAGCCAAACAGTGAAAGTTGAGGGGTATTATTAGAAAAGTCTAGAACATGGGGATTTTTCAGTACGGGCTAGATTAGGCAGGCTGTCTTCAGTGGGGCTGGGGTTAGGGAGCAGAACTGGTCCTGGTACCACTCTCTGGGTGGAGGAAAGAGCAGCAGGAAGAGATGCTGAGATAACAGCAGTGGGTGAGGCTGTGGAGACCAGTTGTCCGAGGCTGGAGTGATACCTACGCTAGACCCAAAAGACTTCTCCTTTAAGGGCAAAATCATGCAGCCAGCCACATCTTCCCATCCAGGCTGTAAGCCAAGGTGAGTCAGAGTTCCACGCACTCTAAAGAAAGCTCAGCAAGCAAACTAACTGTGCAGGTCTTCCCAAAAGAAAGGGACCCATGAGCACAATTCCTGGCCAAGGGGTGCTGTACCTTCTGACTCACCACCCATATTCCCGACTCCCACTCTGACCCCCAGCAACCCTCACTCCCTATAAAATATGCCTTCTTTCTTTAAAACGAAATAAATCCCCAAGCAGCCCAATAATCACCGATCTAGGCCCTAAAGACTGACTAGTGAAATTATCATTAATACTTAGCAGGTCAAAGAACCAAGCTTTTTGTATCCTTGGTAAAAAAAAGTAACAACCAATGTGCTGAAGAGGTTGTGTCAAGAATGTACTGTTGTCCCCACACTTGGGGACAGTAGGGTTGAGAGTGAGGACTGGCCAGGCATCATGGGACTGCTGAGGTCCCCCAGGTCCTGGGCCTCCTGCTCTCATGCAGAGAAGGAAGGGTATCTTTCAAGTTGCTGACTTTGGCTGTCCACAGGAGCCCGACAGGGCCCAGATGGGCCAGTGGTCTGGGTTGGTAGCTTGGACCCATGACAGCAGTGGCCTACTGTAGAGACCCCCTGCACCAGGGCAGACTCTCCCTCCAGTTCCTCCAGGAGAGGGTGTGGGTATCCATGCCGTTTGGAGGGCATCTTTCCATTTTATCTATCTACCTACCTATCTAACTTGAAAGCAGGGTTTATTGAGAAGACAGAAAAGCTCCCACAGTGAGAAGGGACCTGAGGGAGTTGCCTGCATCTTTTTATTTTAACAGAACAGAATCATCCCCATACCAGAGAAACCTGACAGGACACAATTCCAAAAACCAACAAAAGATGTCTGGGACACATTTTTGTGTGAAGGGCACCCCTCCCCCCAGTTGAAACTTCCTGGGACCATTTTCTAAGTCTCCCCTCCTCAGAGAGATGTCAAGGGAAGCCTCCAGCAGCATTGTGTTTGCAAACATTTTTCAAAGGACAGTTAGCAGTGGCACGTAGGAGGCGCCTCCATGCATCTGAAAGTGTCTTTTTTACTCAGAAATATCTGAGGGCAGCAACTCAAATAGGGTGGTTTCCGAAGGCATGGCCCTGGGTCTTCAGGGAAAGTCAGGCCCCTGTGGGCCTGTGAGGCAGGTTATGGCCTCACAGAAAGGTTATGTCCGAATTTGCTTCCACAGCTCTCCCTTAAATTCATCCTGTAGGCTGTGATTTTGCTCCTACTTGTTTAGCAAAGCCACTTCAAAAGTTCTGCCCAAACGAAAGAGAGAGAAATCGTCAGGCTCTAAAATCCAGCATCCCTGTGTCAAACAAAGGGTTAGCGCCTGGAGATGCAGGAGAGAATGTTCTTCAGCAGCCTGGTGCTGACCCCTGCTGTCTGCTGGGTTCCTGTACACCGGCAGGGAGGGGTGCTGTGGAGACAGAGAGCCTGGGATGAGTCAGAAAGCCCTGAAATCCCCTTCTGTGCTAACACCCTGAACAACAGAAAACACTTTACACATATCAGGCCCCGTAATCCTTTCCCTGTGCCCATTTCACAGCAGAAGTAAGGGAATCACAGAGGTTTAGCAGCTGGCTCCTGCACACAGCTAGAAAGCAGCACAGCGGGAAGGATCTGAAGCCTGGTTTCTCCAGTCCCCCAAGGGAAAAGTCCAGGTGATCTCATGGACAGCCTGGGTTCAAATCCCAGCTCCACCACTTTCCAGCTCCATGAACCTAGGGCAGAGTATATTTAACCTCCTCGTGCCTCAGTTTCCGCACCTGCAAAATGGAGGTAATAATAGATTGACTTAATAGGGTTACAGCGAGGACTGAATGACTTTATATCTGCAAACCTCTTAGAATAGTATCTGGCACAAAGGAAGAGCCAGGGAAGGGTTTGTTAAACAGACGATGCCTGTGTCTCTCTTTCTGCAATGAAAGCCAAAGTGCACCTGGGTTCCTAGTCCTACTCTTTCCAAAGCCCAGTCACCCTCCAAGCCTCATTTCCTAAAGCCATCATTGGGACAGAGGGATCAGAGCTGGGAGCAGGCCAAGCCCAGGAGAGGGTTCTTGCAGGAAAGCAGCTGCAAATTCGAGCCTTATCCTGATCCAGACCAGACTGGCTGTCTGGAGTCCACCCCCTGCTCTGAATGCTGCTTGCCAGCTCTGACCCACGCTGGCACATTGGGATGCTAGCCTGGCATCCTAGGGATGAGATGACCGGACAAAGGCCCTTGTGAGGGAATGCAAAGACTCCCATGGTGATCTGGCTCTGGCATCCTGGTCTGTACACAGGCCTGCAAATTATATTAGTGTAAATCTGCAGTTTCCAAACAGTGTGCCAAAGCACCATGGGGTACTGTAGTATATGTTAAGTTTTGGAGGGAAACACAGTGATACTTGGCATCTGTTGAACACTACTTGTGAAATTACTCTCCCAAGGTAGCTGGTAGTCTCAACACTGGATTGTGCTACATTCCTTTCAGTGACATCATATCTTGGTGAACCAAGTTTTATGTAGTTGCTGTGAGAATAGCAAGTGCAGAAACCAATATGGAACAGAAAATGAGGGTGGCGGTGTCCATCTGATTCCAGGGTTGGAGAAACTGTGCAGTCTCCAACAGGGACATACATCCCATTAGTCGTTATGTTTATTTAAAAATAAAATAGATTTTTTTTCTTTTTGTATGTATTGTCTTTCCAGATAGCAACTATGTTGTTAGGACAAAAACACTTATTAAGTTGTTTGAACCTAAAAGCTTGATAAACAGAAAACTGTTAGGTATTTCTTTTGCATTCAGGGCTCTGTGAACCAAGAGAGCTTGGGAACCTCTGCTGTAAATTTTCCTGAGAAGCTGATGATCTCAACTTATGCTCAGAAATTGAAGAGTTTCTGGCCATAACAGATTAGTCCAAGTATAGACACCGTGGCAAATTCATCAAGAAAATGGCACCCGGCAAGACCTCTGGTGTTGAGTCTGCCTTCTCCCATCCAGTATGATCTTCAAATTTAGCACTGGCCACCTCTGGACCCCGGAGGAGACTTTGTTGTCTCACTAGAGAGACTTTCAACCATTCTTAGCCAACAAACATGTACTAAGCACTGACTATGTTCCAGGATTGTGTCAGCAGCTGGGATATGGCAGTAAAATCCTTGCCCTTATGGAGTTTGTATTCTGGGAGAAGAAAGGCAGTAAACACAAACAAACCTATCATACGATGCTAGAAGCAATACCAGGACTAGATTATATGATGGTGAGGGGCTAGAGAAAGACCCCACATTGCAATGAGTCCTCCATGTAACATGCACATCAGAGCATCAGATGTACTACAAAGCTGGGGTGAGTGGACTCCACTGTCGTGAGAGGGAGAACAATGATCTCCTTCCCCCAAACCTCCACATCTTAATCCCGAGAGCCTGTGACTATGTTACTTTAGATGATCAAGAGGAATTAAGGCTGTGGATAGAATTATGTTTGCTAATCAACTGACCTTAAAAATGAAGAGATTATACCAGATTGTTTCCATGGGCCCAATGTCATCACAAGGGTACTTTAGATGTGGAAGGAGGAAGCAGAAAAGTCAGAAAGGAGGAGATGCAGTGACAGAACCAGAGACATGGCACCATGAGAAAGCCTTGACTGGTCACGCTGGCTCTGAAGATGGCAGGTAAAGCCATGAGCCAAAGAATACAGGCAGCCTCTAGAAGCTGGAAAAGGCAAAAAGATGGATTTTATCTTTGAGCAGGGATCACAGTCTTGCCAACACCTTATTTTCAGCCGAGTGAGACCCATTATAGACTTCTGACTTCCAGAGGCCCAAGACAACAAATCTGTGTTACATCACACAACTAACTAATCTTAGTTTTATATCACTAAGTTCATGCTAATTTGTTATAGCAGCAATAGGAAACTAACACAATCGTTAAGCAAATCTGGGTTAAATCCCAAGACTTCTCAGATCTATAACTGCTCATATGCATGAACAACATGTTGCATGAAGCTTTTGTATTAATTATTTGGCCATGGAATATTTTTTTGTGCGTCATTTCTCAGATCTGGTGTTGACTAGAGAATAGTCTGAGAGATACTGGAATAGACACTAAGGCCCCTGAGGCAGAGATAGTGGCTTATTCTTCTTTATATTTCCGCTGATGTACAGTTAGGTCACCATTTGTTGAAAGGATGTGTGAATGACAGCACTGGTCACAGCAGCCACGCAGAGGAAGGAGTGAGCACCTCCCTTTGGCAATGGCCTGCCCAAGCTCACAGGGCCAGGGCTGGGCCTCAGACTATGACCTGCTGTTTCACTGTCCAGTGTTCTTTCCCAAACTGCTCTCCATATGACTCTCTCAGTGTTGGGTACCCTCCCATGCAACATGGTCATGGGACTCACTAACAGTCCACACAAAGGGTTAAGCCACATGCATGGAACCAGAAGAAGAGTTGGAAAAGCCAACTGGACACGTGGAATCTACTGGCCCAGGAAGAGTTAGTCAACTTTATTATTATTATTGATATACCATAGTCAATTAACAAAAGTGCCAAGGAATAATTTTTTTGTGGAATGCTATCAGTTGATTCTCAATTGTTGATATAGAAATGCTGAAGGCCAAGACAGTGTAGATGCTTTTGAAGAAGCAGAAGAGATGTCAAGAGTTGCTCTACTGGATGTCAGAACTTCTTTTAGAGGTATAATGGTGAAGACAATGTGCTTTAGGCACAAGGAGCAGCAAATGTAGCAAAGGAAGCCAAAGAGAGCCCAGAAATAGATCCACATCTACACAGGCACCTGCTTTGTGACAGTGCACATTACAAAGCGGTGGGAGGAAAGATAGTCTTTTTCATAAATGGTGCTAGGACAACCTAAAATTATAGGCGGGAAAAAATGAATCTCACCTTGCAATAAATGCAGAAACCCATTCCCGGTGGATCAGAGACCTTAGGTATGAAAATAAAAAACAATAAAGCTTCTATACCACACAGTCATAAAAAAGAATGGAATTATGTCCTTTGCAGCAACATGGACAAAGCTGGTGATCAGCATCCTAAGTAAACTGTCTCAGAAACAGAAAACCAAACATCGCATGTTCTCACTCACATATGGTAGCTAAATGGTCACAAGGTAACAGACACTGGGGACACTACTAAGGTGAAGGGGATAGGGGGACTAGGAAACTACCTAGAGGGCACAATGTTCACTATTTGGGGAATGAGCCCCTACTACACGATATGTGCAGGCAACGAATACACATGTGTACCCCCGAATCTAAAAATATAGTACAAATATATATATATACACACACACACACACATATTATCTATACATAAACAAATAAAGGCTGTAGAAGATGACTGACAGAGTAAAGTGATGTCATGATGTTGTGGGTACAGAAAGATCTCTTAAACCAAACACAGAAAGCACCAGCTATTGAAAAAAAGTACGAGAAATTGGTCCATGTTACAATTAACAACTTTATTCATTCAAATAAAGCTGATTAATCAGAAGAGCTCGCTGAGAAGGTGAAAATGTGGGAAAATACCTGTGTAACATTGTCTTTTCTATAACATACGTAAGACTCAGAAGGCTCAGATCTAGATTACATAAAAACTACTATAAATTAATAAGCAGAAGACAAACCAATAGAAAAATTGACTGAAACCTAAAGCGGAATTTAATAAAAAAGGAAATCTAAATTAACAATATGAAAAGAATGCTCAATCCATTGCCTTAGAATTCAGAGAAATGTAAATTTATGCCCCAATGAAATACCATTACATTTATAGCTGGTTAAAGTGTGTGATAATAATACCAAGTGTTGACAAAGATCTGGAACTCCTGTACATTGCTGGTAGAAGTGTAACTGGACAACTACTTTGGCAGTGTTTGAAAAACTGAAGTTAAACTAATCCAGAGATGCACAATTCTTACTCCTAGGTAAATACTGGGAGACCCATCCAAGAATGCTTAAACCAGCACTGTTTTTAAGATTTCCAAACTGGAAACATCCCAGGTGCCCATCCATAGTAGAACGGACAAATTGTGGTCTCTCCATATTCGATAATTCCTATACAGCAAAGAAAACAAATAATCTACAGGACAGCCATCAACAAAAAGTTGACAATATCAGTGAGCAAACAAAAGGACACACACTGGTGCGCCATTTATATAAGATTAAAACAAAATTAAACTGCTTAGCAATACAGAACTAGAAAGTCAAACGGTAAAGAAAAGCAGGGCAAGGAACATGATACAAGACAGAATGTGGTTTCTGCTGGGAAGTGAGGGTCCTTGGGCAAGGGCCTGGGGAGAAGTAGGAGAGAGGTCCTCTGGTGCTTTTGCATTTGACTTGTCTACAGGCTACATGGACGTTTTACAACTACAGAGGGTGCCCCCAAAATGTATACACATTTTAAGAAAGGAAAAAACTGTATCAAAACTGTAATATTTAATATATACTGGTAACAAGAGATGAATACAAGTCAGGTTTGACTCTGCGATTACAAGAGGGGTGCCACATGGTTGCCATCAGCGTCAAGACACTTCTGACTATGGCAAACTAAAAGTAATATGTTAAATATGTCTCTTAAAATGTGTATACATTTTTTGGCACCCCTGGTATTTGTTTTTTGCAAAAGACCATGATTGTTTTATTATCATACGTATAACATATATGTGATATGAGTACATAGGCACAAATGGCTCCTTATACTCCACTTGATCTTAGCCAAAAGGCCGAGAAGCGAGACAAATGGCTCCTTATTGAGTGCTTACGACATGATGCCAGACACTGGACTATGCAATTTTTTTTCTTTTTTCTTTTTGAGTCACACTCTGTCGCCCAGGCTGGAGTGCAGTGGCATACTCACAGCCACCATAGCCTCAACCTGCTGGGCTCAGGCAATTCTTCCGCCTCAGCCTTCCATGTAGCCAGAAATACAGGTGTGTACTACCACATCCGGCTAATTTTTGATTTATTGTAGAGATGAGGTCTCATCAAATTGCCCAGGATGGTCTCAAACTCCTGGGCTCAGGCAATCCTCTTGCCTCAGCCTCTCAAAATGCCGGGACTATAGCCTTGAGCCATGGTGCCTGGCCTGGACCATGCGATCCACATATCTCATGATTCCTTCTAGCAAAGCAGTGAATATGGGGCCATCACCCCAGTTCTATCTAGGAAGGACCTGAGGTTCACTTAAGCAGCTTGCCCCATGGCATGTGGCTTTTAGGTGGCAGCTTAACCCTGCACTCCTCTGTAGAACCAGGTCCCAGTTAGCTCAAGCACTTTTTTTTTTTTTGAGTTGGAGTCTCACTCCGTCACCCAGACTGGAGTGCAGTGGCTGCTTCCGGCCACCGCAGGCTCAACCTGCTGGGCTCTGGCGATCCTTCTGCCTCAGCCTTCCAAGTAGCTAGAACTACAGGCACACGCTACCACTCCCAGCTGATTTTTTGATTTATTGTAGAGAGGAGGTCTCCCTGCCCAGGCGGGTCTCGAACCCGCGGGCTCAGGCAATCCACTCACCTCAGCCTCCCAAAGGCGCGGGATTACAGGCTGAGCCAGGGAGGCAGGCAGCTCAAGCACTTTTATAAAAACAAGGCTCAAGAACAAAAGCAAAATCAAACCCTGAATTTTGCTATTCAGAGGCAGCTGCTTGAATTGATTTCCCATTCACATGCATGGGCACAGCTATCAGGAAATCAAAACTCACAGCAGGGAGGCCGGCCCTGGCCCTCAGAAGGCCGGCTAGGGTAGGAATGGGTTCCAGAGCTGGGTGGATGGGGATCCAGGTGCCACCAATCAGCCGCTTGCCAGGAGGCCCGGGAGGCCCCTCAGCCTCTCCATGCTGGTTCCAGCATCTGAGAAGTGGGGATACTCAAAAGACATATTTTATAGGGCTGTAGTGAAGAACAAATGAAAGCAAGGGAAGGGGCCCAGTGGGAGCCCTGCCACCGATGAAACACTTCAAGGACATCCGTTTCCACGGATGCTCCACAGCTTTGCAAGACACCATGGGTGAGTGATTTCCCTCCTTCTGCCCTGGCCTGAGTCTTCTGTGGGATCATGTGAAGGCCTGCTCTCGGGACAGATGCCATCACTGCCTGGCTACGGGGCTCATGCAGCACTGTGTGCAGAAAATGTTGACTCTTCTCTCAAACCTTCATCTTTCTCCTTGCCAAAGTGTGGCATGGGGCCCGGCTTCTGCATGAACAGCCTGCCAGGGCTGGGACTGAGAAGCCTAGGCTGCCCGAGGAGCTGTGGGCATCTGTCATCCGGTGGCACGAGTTCTTCATGCTGCTGAAAGCAAAGCCAAACAGGTCCCCCAGAACCCAGGGCCTTCTACCAATGCCTCCACCTGCTGTGTAAGGAGACAAATCCATTTGTATTTCTGACCCTCAGTCTCCCCATGTGGAAAAGGACTCGGAGACCACTTGGACCACTCGGAGTCTCCTAGGGAGACTTTCAGGATCAAATGCGTGAGTGTACAAAAAGGTTTCAGATCAGTTCCTGGAACACAGACATTTTCAAAAATCACTGGCTGTCATTTGTTCTTCTTGCTGGATTTTCTTTTCTGCTTCACGATTTTTACTTTTTTGATAGCTTGGGTAGACTATGCTTATTTTAGAGAATGTGGAAAATACAGAATCTTATGAAGAAATAACACCCTTTTCACATTTCCCTTTAGCCATTATTGTATTTGTATTCTATCTCTTCCTATGCATTTTTGTATTCACAGGACCATATAGGTTAATTTAAAAACCGAAACGCTTTTTCTCCACTTTATTTTGTTTATTTTTTTGAATTGAGATCTCACTCTATCACCCAGACTGGAGTGCAGTAGCACGATCATGGCTCACCACAGCCTTGACTTCCTGGGCTCAGGCGATCCTCCTGCCTCAGCCTCTCTAGTAGCTGGGACTACAGGTATGTGCCGTCATGCATGAATACTTTTTTTGATTTTTTTGTAGAGATGAGGTCTCACTATGTTGCTCAGGCTAGTTTCAAACTCCTGGACTCAATAAATCTTCCCACCTCAGCCTCTCAAAGTGCTGGGGTCACAGGTGTGAGCGATCACACCCAGCCTATTTTAAAAGAAACATGTGCTCGTTGAAGATGACCTGAGAATAAACCAAGCACAGGGAGGCCGTGCAGCACTTGGTCAACAACACAGACTCTGGAGCTGGGTGATCAGAGTTTGCCTTTACTAGCTGTACAAACTTGGGAAAGTTACTTAGTTTCTCTGGGTCTCTGCAGTCTCACCTCCGAGTGGGGTTATTAGCCATACTACCTCACAAGATTGTTTTGAAGTTTAAGTGACTAATGTACGTCAAAGGTTTTCCACGGTGCCTGGAAATAACTCAAAAGAGTGTATTTCCAAAGAATAAAAATGATCCATTGCCATGGAATTTCAGGCATCAATGGAATGGAATTGCAGGGACCAGTGTCTCTCAGTTGCCCTTGGGAAGAGGAAGAGAAACATACAGGCTCAGGTGTCATGCGGCCCAGCACCCCGGACCCTGCTTGGATCCTTCTTGACTGTGGAAGGGGAGGGCATCTGAGGACACTGTCATCTCCTATGACAGCTCTGACTTCTTAGCAGTGACTGAGCCAACACTGAGCAGGCAGCAGAAGGGCAGAGCTGAGGGCTCTGAACCTGACAAATGAGAGATCCCTTCAGGGGAAGCCTGTGGTTTTCTTTGGAGAGATCCTGAGACTCGTTTGATACAACTTCGAAGAAACAAGACAATGGTCTCTCTGCAGTACCTCATGGGGCTGGTACACGTGGGTAAAGGCCTCCACCTCTCTGGAGGGAAAGTGGGCTAATTAATCTTTTGGTTTTTGTCTGGTTATAAAAGAAATGCATTTCACAAGAGCAGAAAACACTATTATCCTAATTATCCTACCATACTGAGTCAACTGTTTTCTTCAGATCTTTCTCTATCCATTCTGCTATATTCAAGGTCAAACACTAATTTTCATGAACCCTTGATAAGGTACGTATTATGACATTCTTTTTGGAGGTGAGAAAATAGAAGCTCAGAGAGGTCAGTCAGTTGCCCCAAGTCATACAGCTTGTACAAGGGAGAAGTGGATTTGAATTCAGGCCGTCAGGGCCTAGTTCTTAGACAAGGAGTAGATATAGCATAGTGATGAAGGCTTTGGAACCAGCCAGACCTGGGTCCAGTCAGGTTGTGATCCTGGTTACACTTTTCAATTTCTGGATATTTCATTTTCTAGCTCTGAGTCTGGGAATAAGAATATTTACGCTGTAGATACAACAGTGAGAATGATAGGAAATGCACACAAAGCTTCTAATGTCTGGAATGTGGCAGACACTTTCTAGAATTATCTTTGTGCCTCAGGAATGATGAGTCCAGCAATGAAGTCTTGCATGGCTGGTTTCCCAAGGTGTTGTCTTTTTCTTTTCTTTTTAATGTAAAGATGTGGGATACAATTCAGGGTTAGGTATGCAAACATTGATCATGCAGGTACACCTGTTAATGAGGTTTGCCCTGGTGTTGCCTCTTTCTTTAGCTGGACTCATTTTTAACTCTGGGCTGTCCCCTCAAGTGGGAAGAGTGAGGAGGAAATGGGTTGTCTGCGGCTCTTCCCCACTAGAGGGCAGTGCCCACCTAGAAAAAAGAGATTCCAGGCTGCTCCACATCGCTGGCCTCCACTTCCTCATGCCCGCGAAACCCTCCATCAGAGGTTTGCTTGTCTCATCTCCCACTTGCCTTCCATGCCCTCAATTTATACAAATGTATTCCCACGGCTTGAAATCTGCAGACTGCAAGTTCTCTCCTCAGAAGGAGAGTTCTGCATCATACGTGCATGAATAAAACATGATCCATAAACAGCAGGAAACCTACAAAACATGTAATACATATTTATCCGGTGCCCACTGCCAGCAGCCCGCCACCATTATGTAACTGACCTTGCCTGTGTCTGTGGAGAAGAAGGGAGGGTGGAGTGGGGGGGAGGAGAGAGTGAGGGGAGGCCGTTTACTGAACACATATTACATGCCGGTGCTGCACATCATTCGTGTAATAGAATAATCTCCACTGCAAAGTTTATAAACAAAATGTAATACTGCTGAATCCACATGGTAGGCGATGGAGCCAGAACTACGTGTCCCTTCCCACATGTCATACCTGGTGACTCTTATGTCAGAGGCATCGCTGGGTCTCAAGCCTGGCTGCACATTGGAATCACCTAGGAAACTTAAAAAAAATATTCATCTCTAGGTCCTGCCCCTAGAGATTCTGAGAAGCTGGTCTGGGGTACAGCCTGAGCAATGGGCTTTTTCTAGGTTCTCCAGTGAATTTACCTGCAGACAGGCTGAGAACCCTGGGCAAGAGAGACTCTGCTCTTGCTGACCTTGACCAAACTTTCTTTCCTGTTAAAAAGCACCAGCACTGAACAAAAACCAGTGGGTATCCAAAATGCACCTGGGAATATGGGAAGAACATGGGTGAAACCTCATGTTTACCCTGTAAGCAAAGGGGCAGCTGGTCACCAAGTGTGGTCAGTTTAAGGTAACTGGGCCTGGTGGCAGAACCCAAATCTTCTGGGTAGTCAGCCAAAGTAGCCTGCATGCTGCCACAACTGTGCACACTCAGTTACAGAACTCTGCCTGGTGCATCCAGTGTGGTCCCTAGTGCTGTCTAGTCTCTGGCTTTTGCTCCGTCCTCAACCCAGTTTCTCCCTCTCCTCCAGGTTTCAAGCAGTACGTCAAAGTCCTATACTCCATTCGAAGCCTGCCTTAAATGCCACTTCCTCCAAAGGGCCTTTCTAGATTTTCTCTCCCTTTGCCTTCCCTCTTCTGCCATAGCACCTGGCCTGAGACTTTTTTTTCTATAGTTCTGCTTACAGGCTGCTTGGATGCAAGAACAAAGTTTCGCATATTGGGAATGCCATAATAATTGCAGGCTCAGGGAAGGCAGAGAGACTCTGTTAAAAAACAAAAACAAAACAAAAAAACACCACACAAACAAACAAAAAAAACCCCATAAATCCTCTTTTCCACATGGGCAGTATGATTCTTTGTGTAGCAAAGGGACCCCATGTTTGTCTGCTGAACTGTAAACTGATTACCATCCAGGCCTGAGGAGGCAGGAAGCCCCCACATCATGGAGAACGATGTGTCCAATGGATGTCATCCTACAAGGCCTGACTACTTCAGGATGCTCACGATGAATCTGCAATCGGTCAAAGTTGCAGCTGTTGCCAGTCTCTGTTTCTTAACCCAGCAAACAGAAGCTTCTCTTTCTCTCCAGCCCTGGTCAGGCCTTACCAGGGTGAGAGCACATGCCTGTCTGGCTAGCCACAGTAAGGAAACCCACCCCAAGAAAAAATAGACTGGGCCTTCCCAACAGGCCCACATCCTGTGTGTGAGCAGAGTAGGGTCCTCCCAGAAGCTCTTTTGGAAGTAGTCCTCTTGGAATGCAGGGCTTTCTGGGCTCCCTGCTGTCTGCACCCCCGGCCTCCAGCAGGGGGCAGTGGAGAGACGAGGAGAGTAAGTCTGGGCGTTGGGCTTCTGCGCAACTGCTCTCCAACAGAGGGGTCTGTGGGTGCTGGAGGCACTCAGCCCCTCTCAGCCTCAGCAGCAACATCTGAAAAACAGGGCAGTGACCTGTCCTGCTCCCCTCCTGTTACCGGCTGAATGGTGTCCCCCAGATCTATGTTGAAGCCCTGACCCCCAGTACCTCAGAATATGACTGTGTTTGGAGATGGGAACTGTAAAGAGGTAATTACGTTAAAAGGGTGAGCTCTAATCCAATCTGACTGGCGCCCTCAGAAAAGGGGAAATTGGGACACATGGAGAGATACAAGGGTGCATGTACGGAAGAAAGGCCGTGTGAGGGCACGGCAAGGTGGCCATCTGCAAGCCAAGAAAAGGCCTCAGAGAAAACAACCCTGCTGACATCTTCATCTCAGACTTCCAGCCTCCAGAACAGTAAGAAAATAAATGTCTGTGGTTTAAGCCACTCAGTCTATGGCGCTTCGTTATGGCAGCCCCAGGAGACTAATACAGCTCCCAAGGCCGGTGTGAGTCAAGCATGAGAGCCCTTGGAAGCTATAGGAGGACACCCCAGTGGCATGGAGTATTAGACACACACAGTGAGCTAACAAACATCAATGAAGCTACCTCAGCACCCCTAGATGTCAGGATGGCATCAACACCTTTATGGGCGTTGTCTCCTTGTTAGCAGTGGCTGGCTGGAAAATCAGCAGGGAGTTCCGGCATGCGGGACTACTGTCTTATTTCATATCTCCGGACCCCACTGTGCACGGAGCAGGCTCAGAATAAGTTTCTTAAGTGTCACACACAGATGAACTGTTTCTCTTACAGTCGGAGCTCGCATGCAGTAGAAGAACCGCAAAACATTGGATCAGGGAACTATCCCATCCACAGCACAGAGCCAGAGCTGGGTTCTGGACCAGGTCGACTGCCAGTGGGGATGATGGTATGGGCACCTGACGGGCAGAGGGCTGGCTTCTAGCACTTTCCATGCACTACCTCATTTAAACCTCACCAGACCTCTGAGAGCAGGTAGCTGTATCTTAGATCAAATAACCTGCCTAATGATACGTGGACAGTAAGTAGGAAGCTAAAATAAAAACAAAGCAAAGGATTTATTTTAAAAAGGAGGCAGGGAAGAAGGCGGTCCAGAGACAAAGGGCTGGGAGAGCCCTAAGACAGGAGGCAGACAGAAGGAAGAGGCCCCTGCAAACGAGCCAAGGGTCTGCAAACAAGGACTGAGTCACAGCCAGGATATGACACGCCTACTGCAGGGAGCATGGGCTGCTCCTGGGCTCAGGCATGTCCTGCTCAAGCTACATGTCAGGAAGACAAACCTGGAGGCAGGGCGTAGGGGCAAGGGAGAGAAAGAGAGGCAGCAGGGAGACAGTGGGAACTCAAAGGGTGGCTGTGGGGTCAGGAGGTGGACCTGGAGCCACGGGACGGACTCCTGCTGAAGTCATGATTGCCTCCGGGCCTGACTGCAGCTGAGTAGACATGCTCCCTTCTTCCCCAGGGGGTGCTGCATCCTGGGCCCTGGCATCAGAAGTGGGTCAGTGCCCAGTGTCCTTGGTGGACTTTCAGGACCTTAGAGTACCAGCTTCCCCTGGTCCTGGGCTAGCTGCTTCCCCAAGAGACATTATCTGTTGAAGAAGTCAGTTTTCTCACCTTTATGGGCACAGTCTACATCTTCAAAGTATGTTTTAGAAGCCATAATGAATTTCTCAGTGGCCTCAGGGAGATCTGTGCAACGGAGTGCTGCTGTGGAGGTCAATGAGGACCAGAGAACTTTGGGGATGAGCCCAAGCCTCAGGGAAGCAGCAGGACCCAGGCCAGGCCCCGCACCAACCAGCTCTGGGGACATGCCCAGCCCCACTGGGCTCCCAAAAGTCAATTCGCGTAGTTTCGGTAAGTATTTTTCACTCTCATTCACCAGTGTGCTCAGGTGTCCGCCCAATGGGGATATGGTGACCTAATTCTGTCTTTGCTGCTCTGAAGTGGATGTCCACTGCTGCCTCGGTCCAGCCCTACCGATGCCATTGCTAATGGCAACAGCAAAATCATTCTTCATGGACCAGAGGCTGTAGACATGGCATATAATTTAATCATCACAACTCAGAGATGGAGGCGTGTTCACCTCCAGTTTAAAGTGAAGAAATGGAGACGCAGAGAAGTTAGACTACTAGCCTACAACTGCATTGGAGCCCAGGTCCTGTCGAATTCTGTACTCCCTCCCACAGGCCTCTCAGCAAGAGAAAGTGGCTCAAAGAGTTGAGAGCTATGGGAATCCTTCTAAATCTAAATTAAGTTTAAGGGAATTGAATTACTTCCAAAGCAACCAGCAGGGTGCTGAAGACCCTGCTCTGAGCCATAGCCCACCTGATGCTGGGAAGCCCCAGGTCTTGCTGGGACCCCACCCCTCACTGACAGTGTGGGGGAACCTTGGTTTACCCATCCTCAACGTAACAAGTGCGTGTTACACCACCAGCAGAAACAGCGGCAGATGCTCAGGCACGTCCTCTTGTCACCAGAGGGAGCCAGACGCTTTCTCATGCCAGGGAACGCTGGCCTCACCGGTGTGGCAGGGGCAGTGCAAGGGAGGGGCAGTGGTTCCTCCGAGTGGTTTTGCTGTGGCCATTAGCAATGGCATCCGGTAGGACTGGACCGAGGCAGCAGTGGACATCCCCTTCAGAACAGTGCTCCTATACCGAGGGTGGATCCTGGCCTGTAGGAGGACACAGCGGGGCAAATGACTTAGGCAGATTTGGGTTGACAGTGAAGGTCCTCATGCTGTGTGTGCCAAGAAGATGACCATCTCCAAAATGCCCAAGAAGGGCAGGGAGACATTCTGTCATCCCAACCCTGGGCCTTGACCTCCTTAACCTCATACAGTCTGTACTTGATACCAGTCTTCTTCCAAAAACATGTGAAATCATACTCTTCCCTGTTTTTAACCATCAAAAGCTCTCTAACTTTGCTCTGCCAGGGCCTCCACGCGAGGCTACATGGCCACATATGGTGCTGGGCAGACCGGCTTCTGGAAGCAGGAGGGTATCTGGCCCAGAGCCTCCCCTGAGTACACAATGAAGGGCAGGGTTGCCCTCCTCTGGTGCTGACTCAGTGTCCAAGGAGGCCAGCGGGTACCAGAGCTCGAGTGAGAGTGAGGATGAAGCTGTGGGGGCAGGGAGGGTGGGCTGGGGTCAGGTCCCTGGGGCACTGTCTGTCAGTAAATTCAAGCCCAGATTCCTGAACGGCAAGTCCTGGGCAGGAGCAAAGAGCAGTGTCTCAGCGATCCGGTATAAGGCATGAGCTGGGGATGGTAGCTGGGAATGTGGGATAAAGCAGAAATTCCATCATCCACACTGTCCTGTATCCAGGAAGACTGGCAACAGCGAAGTCCTGAACATGCCACAGGACATGGGCTGTGGATGCAGAAATCCTTCCTGTCTAGAGGCAGGGTAGGTGTCCCCTGGGACAAGCAGACTACAGGGGTTCCTGCCAAGTGGGGTCTGCTTACTTTCCCATCTTACTGCCACAGTGCCCCTATACCGTAGGTGCAGCTTGATGGACTGGAAAACAGGCAAGGTGTGAGTGAAATGCAAATTTCACCCTGATTTATCATGAAGGGCAACACGGCTCCTTGCTGACATGACAGCCTACTGATTTTGAAGCCTGGTGAAATTTGAAGACGGATTATTAAACCCCAGATTTATGCGTTCTGCAAGAAGGGAGCTGTCACTGTCAGAAGTCAACAGAGTTCAGCAGGAACGAGTCATGCTGGACCAACTTCATTTCCTCTGTGGTTTTCTGATAGGGTTGGGAGGCTGATGAGATTGGGGAAAGTTATAAACATATTATGTTGTGAGGCCAGCACAGGCTGGACAAAAATACTTACTGTGAGAGAGGGAACTGCTTAATGCTGGGACCCAGGCTGGCTGAACCGCCTCAAAGCAACAGAGCAGGGGCATGGAGTCCCATCAAGCAGGATGGACAGCGTGCCAGAGGTGTTCTCCTATCCTGCTTTCTACACGTGCAATGGAACCATTGGCACATTACACCCATTTGAGAGGGAAGATTAATACACCAGAGGTAGGTCAAGGATTCAAGATGCGCAGGCTGAATCCATGAACACAAACTATCAGGATGAAATGTAGCCAGCATCCACATACAAGAACTTAAGAGAGGTTGAGGAAGGCATGGGGTGCCAGCTCCTCAGGGCTGGAAGAGTTTCAGTTGACTGAAGTACCCATGAGGGAGGCAGCTGTCCAAATGCTAATGCAACTTCGGTGGCATCAACAGAATCAGGGGTACAAGGAGGCAGCCCTATATTCTCACATGGTCAGCCCCCAGTCTGGTCAGTCTGGAATATGACATTTAGAGAGAGCCACATTCTACAGGATTATCTCCTGGAGTGAGGGTGGAATCTAGAAGCCATGCCATGCAATAACTAAAGGACTGGGAAAGTTTAGCCCCAAAAGGAGAATAAGCAGGAGGCATGACTGAAGAAGGACTGTCATGGGGACTAAGAGTTCAACTGCGGTGCTTCTGTCCAAGAGCCAGAACCAGATTTAGGATGCAGTTACAATGTAGCAGGTCACAAGGAACATGAGCACTGGGGGACTGGCTGTCTTAGGAGGGAGTGAGCTCCTTGCCAGCAAGGGTATTCAAGTAGAGGCCAAGTGCCCAGCTATCAGGACTGAAGGAAAGGGCATCCCTGCTGGGTAGGAAGGCAGACAAGATGGTCCCCAAATCTCAGTTTCTAAGATTTTCATCTGGGTAAACTGCCAGGAATTTCTTAAGCCTCTCACCATCCCATACACAGGATTTGGAATCCTTCTCGCTGACTGCTCCATAACTATAGTTGTTAAGTGCCTTCTTGAAGAAGCAGAATAGGCCACACTCAACCCAGGGAGGAAGCAGGATGTGGGGGCTGACCGCCAGAGAACCATGTCAGCTCCTGGTCAACCCCACTGCCCTGCTCATCTGCTCTTTCAAGATTCTCAGGCTGAATCAACACCAGTTGCTAGATTTACCTGTGTCTCAGTCCCAGAAGATGGTTCTTCTGGAAAACTAGCTATGCAGTGATCTTTTCTAGAGAAATTTGCATGTCAGAGTTCCAACTCACAGAATGGAGGATGAAGGAGAGGAGTTGCAGAGTAATGTCTCATTTTAGAAGGGCAACAGGGGCCAGGCATGATGGCTTATACCTGTAATCCCAGCACTTTGAGGATCGCTTGAGGCTAGGAGTTCGCAAACAGCCTGGGCAACATAGAGAAACCTTATCTCTACAAAAATAAAAATAAAAATAATTAGTTGGTCATGGTAGCCCATGCCTGCTGTCCCAGCTACTCAGAGGCTAAGATGTAAGATGTAGCCCAGGAGGTCAAGGCTGCGGGAAGCCCTGATCATGCCGCTGCACTCCAGTCTGGGTGACAGAGTGAGACTCTGACTTTAAAAAAGGTGGGGAGGCCGGGACCAACAGGACAGACAGACAGATGACTGGCAGGCTTTCACACTGTACTCTGTACCACCTGCGTGAGATCCTCAAAGTCTACCTGAACCAGAATTGGTGAGATTATCCTCATAATTGGAATAAACATTGTGAACTTCCTTTTTCTAGAAAATCACTTCTGGTCCTGCTTGGAGATGAGGGACAAGAAGACAGTTGTGGACAGCAAGAAGGCAAAGTTTGGTTCCGGTTGCATTATTTGGTTTGAGGTTAACTAAAGTCAACAGATAGGACTCCACCCATGAGAAGCAATGGGCAGGCAGTAAATTGAGCCTTAAAAAAAATTGTACAAGTTCTGTCTAGTTCTGATACCTGACAAGCTGGTTCTTTTTTTTTTTTTTGAGTTGGAGTCTCACTCTGTCACCCAGACTGGAGTGTAGTGGCACACTCCCGGCCACCGCAGCGTCGACCTGCTGGGCTCTGGCGATCCTTCCGCCTCAGTCTTCCAAGTAGCTGGAACTACAGGCACGCTACCACACCCGGCTAATTTTTTGATTTATTGTAGAGATGAGGTCTCGCCAAGTTGCCCAGGCGGGTCTCGAACCCACAGGCTCAGGCAATCCACTCACCTTGGCCTCCTAAAGCGCAGGATTACAGGCTGAGCCTGGCAAGACAGGTTCTTTTAAAGCAATGGTTCTCGACTGGGGCAATTTGGGCCTCCAGGGACATTTGGCCACATCTGCAGACAGTTTTGCTTGTCACAATGGAGCTGAAGGTGCTGCTGGCATCTAGTGAGTGGAGGTCAGGAAGGCTGCTGAACATCCTCTGAGGCCCAGGATACTCCTCACAACAAAAAATTATTCAGCCTGAAATGTCACAAATGCCAAGATCGAGAAACTCTGCTCTAATGCCTCTGAGCTGCGGTTGATCTCAAAGTCTTGCCTGGCTGACATTCAACTTGTGGCACAAGCAGGCAGGGGTGTGGAGAGGTCACTAGGATCTATGCAGTATGGCCTGTCATCTAGCACTTAGAATCAAATAAGCTTGAGAAGGGCCTGCTTTTCTGCCAGAGAAAAATATAAAAACCTGAACCCGACTGTTCTAGAGTTCTTGATTTTCTTTGAAAGCCAAATAAATTTCCTTATCCTCTGGTTCCTGGACCAACTCGTCCGTAAAGTCAGAAGCACTCCCATGTTACCTCATCACCTTTTCCATGGGGTGGAATGTCATGGGATGAGGAGAGAATAAATGAATGCTACTAAGCTCTGATCTGAGAATTGATGAACTTGTTCAGACCTCATGTCAACACTTCAGTGCAGATCTAAATATCTTATTTCTCACAGATGATGGAACTGAGAGGTCAAGTTGTCCTGCACAAGCCCTGGGCCCAAGTTCCTAGCCTAGGACTTTAACTCCAAAATCTCCCATGCTCTCTCTGCTAAAGTTCTAGTTTTCAAACAGGGCTGTTTTGCACAGGGGTTACTGGGCAATAGATGTGGGTGGGAGCTGAATGTGTGGAGGTCAAGGTCCTGAATGTGCTATAACCAGGACTCCTTCCTTCTCCATTGTGTCCCGTGAATTTCTGTGTAAGCCTTTCATAGTGGGCTGAATGATGGTCCTCAAAAGATATGTCCGTGTCCTGGAACCTGCGAATGTGGCCTTATTTGGAAAAAGGGTCTAGTAGATGTAATTAAGGTAAGAAGCTTGAGATGAGATCATCCTGGATTACCTCGGCGGGCTCACAAATTGAAGTGCCCTTATATCAGACACACAGAGAACAGAGAAAGAGAGGGAGCAGAGGTGGCCTGGAAAGCCAGAGCCTGGAGTTACATAGTAATGAGCCCAGAAAAGCCTGGATCTACAAGAAGTTGGAATGGTAAGAAAACTCCTCTGGAGTTTCTGAAGGGAGCACAGTCCTGCTGACACCCTGTTTTCATATTTCTGCTCTCTAGAACCATACCATGAAAGAATAAACTTCTGTTGTTCTTAGTCACCAAGTGTGTGGTAATCTGTCTCTGGAAAGTAATACAGTTTTGTTTTTTAAAAAGGGACCCACTGCTCAAATCTGAAAACCACTGCCCCTCCTGGGTCACCTCCCTGAAATCTTCCTATTTACTTAAGTCCAGAGCAAGGACACAGAAAGCAAATGTTAAATGATAGTAGAGTAAATAAGAACTTGAGGCCAGCTTGGGCCAAATCTCCCTCCAAATACACGATTCAAATAGAAAAATAATAAACAAATAGTGGTGATGCTTACTGGGCTTGGAATTTCTCTTTTCTTTCGAAAGCCCTCCATTTTGCCCCATCTAAATATCCTTTGAAACCTATGAACTGACTGAAAAGCTATTGGAATCCAGAGGGAAAAGTGAGTGGTCTAAGTGTCGCATTTGCCATCTAGGCAGTTCACGCAAAGCACATCACAGGAAGAGCTGATTTGCACCACCGATTGTACCCTCCAAAAAAAGGCCCCTGGTCGAGAGACCTCCCTAGGTTCCAATACAAGTTAATCAGTAGAAGGAATAAAAGCTCATTGTGCTCAGGCCCCCAAATCACAACTAAGAATCATCGAATGTGACCCACCAGCTGGGAACAGCTCTTCAAACAGATATGAGTGGCCTATGCTCAGTCAGAATTCTCGGATGTGGCCCTGCTCCTCCAAGGTGGGGATGCTGAGAGCCCGAAAGATGGAGTGATGTGTCTCCATTTTTCACAACTGAAGAAGCGGGGCCAGAAGAGAGACCACAGCCCACCCCAGGAACAGCCGCTGTCAGTGGCCTGTGCTCCCATCTACACTACTGGGCCAGTGTTGTCCATCAGGAAGAACATGCTCCACCAATCATTTTGTAAAGTCTAGTGCTAGAGGACAATTATTCTGAGATGGGTGACACTTAGCTTCAAATGGTTCCATTTCTGACATCAATTTTTCCCCCAACATATATTTCTTAAAAGGCTAAAAAGGGAGTGATTATAGCTCCCACTTCATCTGTCCCATAGTCCAGATTACTCAGTCCAGCATGCAGCACCCTCTCCATGCTGTCTTCTGAGTACCTTCCATCTGCCATGGCTGTACCTTCCATCTGCCATGGCTGTAGGCAAAGGAGAGGACGCTGTAATTCCCCTGCAGACTGTGGGCCTCCCCAAGCTCAGGCCATTGGCCTTCATCCTCAGGCTCCCAGGCAGGCACAGGCCTGGCATGAGGGCAGTGCCCAGTTCCCAGGGAAGGAGCATCAGGGCTTGGCTGTTCTACTCTCTTCCCCCTCCATCTGTAAACTCCCTGCTCCCCGAGGTCCAGTTCAGGCCAGCTGCCCCAGGTCAGCATTTCCAGTGTCCCTGGAAAAAAGTTTATCTCTTACCCCCTAGCACCTCCAGCCAAGGGAGAGCCCTGCTTCTCTCTTTTTTGATTGATTTATCTATTGATTGATTGATTGAGACAGGTTCTCACTATGTTGCCCAGACTGGTCTTGAACTCCTGACCTCAAGCAATCTTCTCATTTCAGCCCCCAAAGTGCTGGGATTATAGGCATGAGCCACTGTGTCTGGCCAGCCCTGTTCCTTTCAATGGTTGTTCTTTACAACCTCCAAGGAAAAGGGGCAAAACAGCTGTACCCCTTCCATCCTGACTTTCTCTTTTTCCCTCTGATATTATTGTTTTTCTATATTCCTTGTGCCCCATACATACTATTGGTTGAATTACTGACTTTAAAATACACACACACACACACACACACACACACACACACACACACACACACGCACACACAGTAAAGTTCACATAACATAAAATTTATATCTTTTTAAGCTTACAGTTCAATATATCTATAGAATTCTAAAAGATAGATTCTCATAAATGAAAAATTTTCAAATACAAAAGAGAACAGACTCAAATAATGAAGGCCCCAACATCTATCACTAGCCACAGCCATCACCAACTCACGGACAATGTTGTGTCTACACCTCCACCCAGATATTATTTTAGAGCAAAATCTCAGCCATTATTTCATTCACAACTATTTAGTACCTGTCTTTAAAATCACAATGCTATTTTCACATACCCAACATTGAACAATAGTTGTAGAAGGCTGTTTAACGTTCAAAGTTCCTTCACACGCCTGAACCTCTTTATCCTCCAAACAATGGTGCAAGGTGCTGTCCAAACCCACGTTGCACACAGGAAACAGAGATGCTCAGATAGGTTGAGTGATTTCTTAAGGTCACTAATACTGAGACTTAGGTTTTCTGAATCAGAAGCTCATGTTTTCTTTCTGTTCTGCCTAAATCTCTTTAGGGGAGCCGGGCTCGGTGGCTCAGCCTGTAATCCCAGCACTTTGGGAGGCCGAGATGAGTGAATTGCCTGAGCCCGCGGGTTCGAGACCTGCCTGGGCAGCGAGACCTCATCTCTACAATAAATCAAAAATCAGCCGGGCGTGGTAGTGCATGCCTGTAATTCCGGCTGCTTGGAAGGCTGAGGTGGAAGGATCTCCGGAGCCCAGCAGGTTGAGGATGTGGTGGCCGGGAGCGGCCACTGCACTCCAGTCTGAGTGACAGAGTGAGACTCCAACTCAAAAAAAAAAAAAAAAAATCTCTTTAGGGGGATGTCTTGCTTGGAGCTGCCAGTTTGAAGGAGCCTATGCCAATGCAACAGAAGAGTCTTCATCATGCTCGACCTTCCCGAATTCTAATTCAGGTAGCCTCCCAGTTTGGTTTCTTCAAACATTTTTGCCTTAGTTTCTTATTATAAAAGTCATCACAGTAAGTCATCTTAACTATTTTCCATGTTATTTTTAGTCTCTTGGGAGGAGAGGCAGGAAAGGAACCAGAAGAGCAGAGTTATGTCTCCTGGGTGGGTTCTCAGCCACAGCTTGGGGAAGGCTTTCCCCAGTGATTCACTTGCTGACTCATTGATAATTTCTCCCAGCAGAGCTCATGTCAGGGATAGGAGCCTTAGATGAGAAAGAACGGCAAATGCAAAGGAATATTCATTGCTGAAGGCTGTCTCGTCCCCCAGCAGGACTGGTTCATGTTATTGGGTCTTTCTGCCCCTTGGGTCCCTGGTGGCTTGTTGGATGTGGGAGGATTTTGACAGAGCTGTAACTGAGAGAACAGGACTGGATCACACGAGTCAGATTTATGTCACTTGGTATGACTTCTCTCTTATGCAATATATAAATGCAAAGACTGCCTTGTTTTTTTGAGTTGGGGTCTCACTCTGTGGCCCAGGCTGGAGTGCAGTGGCACAATCATGGCTTACCACAGCCTCGACCTTTTGGACTCAGGCAATCTTTCCACCTCAGCCTCCTGAGTAACTGGGACTACAGGCGCACACCACCATGTCTTGAACTCCTGAGCTCAAGCAGTTCTCCCACCTCAGCCTCCAAAATGCTGGGATAACAGGTATGAGTCACTGTACCCAGCCCAAAGACTGCCTTCTTTCTCTGGCTATTTGCTATCAATATGAGCCCATGCAGAAGTATAGCACTGCATAAAGGACAGCAGGGCATGGCCTTCTTCTGCGAATTACCAAGTCTCAGCCCCCATACACAGATTAGTTTATTTAATTTTCATAGCTCCTATCACAGTGCATTGACACTATTTGCTTAATATACTTGGAGTGACCCTACTGACGTGACAAGGTAATTCTTGGCATGCAAGGTTATCCTGTGCATTGTAGGATGTTTAGCAGGATCACAGGCATCTATTGGAACCTGGGAGCATCTTCTGTCCCCAGTAGTGACAAACACAAATGCCACTAGCTATTGCCAAATGTCCTCAGGGGGTAACAGTATCCCCTGACCGAGAACCATTGATTACAGCATGGACTTACTGAGAGCAAGAACTTTTGTCTTATTTCTCTTTGTTTCCCTCCTGCCTAGGACTTGGCTGGCACAGAGTAGGAATCTCAAAATATCTGTGAACTTCTAAGAATCACCCTATGAAACAGGTCTGTGAGTCTGTATGTTATAGACAGGGCAACTGAGGCTCCAGGAGGCTCTGGATGTCCTGGGTCACACAGCTGTGAGTGACAGGTAATTCCATAGCCCAAATTGTTTCCGAGCCCTGTGTGAGGGGTGGGAGCTAGCAGATAGCTTGAAAGAGGAACTTCACCACTTTGGGCCCTTCTGCTTTCTAGCTATGGCCACCAAGGGGATGAGGCTATTAACACCACTGGGACAGAACATTCCAAGTGTCTGCAGCTGTTAATGAATAAGGAGCATGTTTGGGGACTTGCCTGAGTGTGGGGCCTCTGTGTTGTTTCGATCAAAATGCCTGGAGCCTTGTGGCCCTAGCAAGCATAAGAGCAGGGTTAACTTAAAAAATTTTTTTGCTAGGGAATAAACGATGAATGATAATGACCTGAACCAGGTCTGTAGCATGAGCAGCCAGAGGAAGCTCAGTGCCTCAGTGCAGTTGGGCTATGAATGAATTTAGTTACAGAGCTGAAGTGCTGTCTTAATTAGGTCTGGATTCTGCTTTCCTTTTTTGAAGAGGAAAGTGGAACAGAGTAAACCATCTGATTCACATTTGAAAGTGGGAGTAAGGTGGGGGTGGGAGGATGGACTCACATGGTCTGCAATCCCAAACCTAATTCGCCGAGCAGAAAAGTCTAATTTCTAACTCGATCACTGCTAAGTTTTCCTTCAAAAGCACACTAATTATGAAGAATGCAAATAGCTTCATGCAGCTCAGTCATGCCCACACCATCTGATTTTTCTTGGCAGTGGTGCTAGGAGGTAGCCTGGGCCAAGTGCTGCTATGCACCCCCACCCCCAATTCATATGTTGAAATCCTAACCCCCAAGGTGATGGTATTAAAAGGTAGGGTCTTTGGGAGGTGATTAGGTCACAAGGATAGAGCCTTCATGAACAGGATTATGCCCTTATCAAAGAGGCCCTAGAGAGCTCTCTCACTCCTTCCCCCACATGAGGAGACAGCAAGATGATGTCCATCTGTGGACAAGAAAGCTGACCCTCACCAGACACCAAATCTGCAGACACATGGATCTTGGATGTCCCAGGCTCCAGAACTGTGAAAATACATTTCTGTCATTTATGTGCTGTCCAGTTCATAGTATTTTGTTATAGTAGCCCCATTAGACTTAGACGGGTATCATTCCTTCTAAGCAGTCTAGTGGCTACAAGGGAAAACATAAATAGTGGTCTGCACTGATGCTCCTAGCTCTAGAAATCCAGTCCTGAAAGACGCAGGTCTGTCTACCTGTGGTTAGGAAAGGCCTAGTGAGTCTTATTTAATGACCCAGGTGATGACACTTGACACCAGGTTAATGCGCTTACCACAATATGCTTGTATGTCTCCTGACTGCGAATGTGTGAAAAGTCTGCTGTATTTGTGTCAGGAGAGAAAAAGAGAAGCAGAAGAGAGATGGTTCCACTGTGGTCCCTTCGCTGACTTTCCTATGCTGTAAGAGGCATCTCGCTTCTCCACCATGAGTGGGAAACATGTGGCCTGGGACCTGAGGGCCCAGGTGAGAGCAAGGTAGCCCAGGATGAGGAAACCACATGAGAAGCAGAGAGGAGGGGATGGAACTTGGCTCCCCTGGGTGATCACTAGGACTCCATCTCCCTTCTGAAGGCAAAGTTGGAGCAAGGGCTTCATACCTCTGCAGGGTGCACAGGGCTGTGCAGAACGGGAGTGTGAACGTGATGGCCTGGCCACCTTGGGACACAGCGCTGGGCATAATGCATGCGAAAACATATCCTCTGGGTGCCATCAGTGGGCTGGTCCTCAACATTTTCCTATTTAAGCTCCAGCTGGCTCCCCCACCCCTCTCTTCCAATACTGACATACAAGATGTGAAGACTCAGACTCCCAGAAGACTCTCAGAGACACCCTATAACTGCATCCACATGCTCTTTAGGCTTCTCCACAGGACTGCCTTTTACAGCTTTTGATGCTGATTGAGGAATGGGGAGCCAACCCACTGAGAAGTTGCAATATTGAGTGCTGGTATCCACAGGAACTGAGCAGAAGCCCCTGTGAAAACACGGCCACAACAAGTCCTCACCAGTGCCAGTTATAGAGAGGGTAGCAGTGATGGCAATACTGATGACAATGAACAACCTTGACAGGTTTGATCCTCACCCCAACTCTACAATGTGGGCACTATTCTTAGGCCCACTTCATGGATAAGGAAACTGAGACGTGGAGAAGTCTAGCAACCTGCTCAGAGTCACAAATAATAGAAGAACACAGATTGAAACTCCTCAGTAAGGCATGTTCCCGTTTCTCCCATGGAACCTGATATGCTTCCATGGTGGGTTTAAGTTTTGCATCTCTTGGAAACTGTTTTTTTCTTTAACCATAACTGCAACTGTAGCTGCTTATCGAGCACTTATGACATCTCAATATGCACCCCTTTGGATGCATATTGTCACAAAATGCCAGCAACAGGACAATTATTTTCACCAATTTTAAAGTGAGGGTATTGACACTCAGAGATGGTAATGGGTGAGGCCAGGATTAGAACATGTCATCATCAGTTCTTTTCATCTGCTCTTCCTCAGAGATGGAGGGCATCACATTGGCTCCCCACCTCTCTACCAACTCTCCTCTGGAATTTGGACTTGGGCAGGACTTTTCTCTCCTCCCTAATTCAAGAGAGATTCATGAGGTCAGCCCTTTGGAAGCTGTTCAGAAATTCTGCCCTCCAGTGAGGACAAGTGCACACTAGGGACTCCCATAGGAAGGATGGATGATGACTGGTCCTTTCTCTTCTTCTGGTGGGCTTTCCCTCCGTGACTGACGTTCATCAGAAAGCTCACCACTTTCAACCTAAGGAAGGTTAGTATTCTAGGAGCTTCCTGGCTTCTGAGCTCCTTCCCTACTGCCTTTCCTAGCCGGCTAGGGAAACTTTTAGCCTTCTCAGGGAAAGCTTCCTTATTTTAAACCTTCCAGTCACTGGCTCAACAGGACTGGTCCATCACTTTATATTCACCTTAGGCAGAAATAACAGGGGAGTTGTAAATGTTTTAATAGTAAATCGTAGAGATGGCCATATAACTCTGTAAACTGTGCATGTAAAATGAGTGTATTTTATGGTTATAAATTATACATCAATAACACTGTTTTTAAAAAATAACAAGTTTTTTTAGGGCAATAGAGGGGTTTGAGCACAGAGGTCCTCCTTAATTACTGCAGGAAACAGGGACTACATGGGAAAGGATAGCCATATACTTATGGCAACTCAACTGAATGATTTAGCTCGTCTCTTTTTCTCCTTGCAGAAAAACTGAAATTGAGATTTCATTTGTTTCAATTCATCCCAAATAACTTTTTTTAAAAACTTAACTTTAATTTGTATGTATATACATAATAGCTGTACATAGTTTTGGGAGCATGTGATTTTTGATATAAGAATACAATGCATAATGATCAAATCTGGATGACTGAAACATCCATCACCTCAACCATTTATTGTTTCTTTGTGCTGGGAATGTTTCAGATCTTCTCTTCTAGCTATTTTAAAATATACAATAAGTTATTGTTAATTATAGTCACCCTTCTGAGCTACTGAACACTAGAGCCTACTCCTTCTATCTAACTGTGTTTTTATACCCATCAACCAACCTCCTTCATTCCTGCCTCCTTTCTTCCTGTCTGGTAACCACCATTCTACTCTCTACCTCTATAAGATACATTTTTTTTAGCTCCAACATATGAGTGAGAGCACAGAGTATTTGTTTTTCTGTGCTTGACTTGTTTAACTTAACGTGACAGCCTCCAGCTTCATCCATGTTGCTGCAAATGACAGGATTTCATTTCTTTTATGCCAAACAGTATTTCATTATGTTCACATACCATGTTTTCTTTATCCATTCATTGGTTAATGGGCACTTAGGCTGATTCCATATCTTGGCTATTGTAAATACTGCTTACATGTAAGACCTGAAACTATGACACCATTAGATGAAAACACTGGGAAAATACTTCAGGACACTGGCCTGGGCAAAGATTTCTCAGTAAGACCTCAAAAGCCAGGTAACCAAAGCAAATATAGACAATTGGGATTATATCAAACTAAAAAGCCTGCACAGCAAAGGAAATAATCAACAAAGTGCAGAGACAACCTACTGGGAGATAATATTTGAAAATTAGTCATCCGACAAAGAATTAATAGTCAGAATATATAAGAAGCTCAAACAACTCAATGGCAAAACAAACAAAAAATCTGATTTGAAAATGTACAAAAGATCTGGATAGACATTTCCTAGCTAACTCCTAAGTGCTAGTGAAGGTTCTGCAGGTGAAGGGGGACAGGGAGGATGTCAGTGATCCCAAAGTAGAGTTTAGCATCAGGTGCCTCCATCGTGGGACCCACTCAAGTGGTCATTTAATGAAGTCTCAGCAGGGCCCTAAAGGAGACTGTCTCTGATGCTAGGTTCATGGCTTGCGCAGCTGCAAGGCCAGCCTGCTGGAGAGGCCAACTTGTCCCCAGTCACTAGTAAGCTCAGAGTAAACATATCCCTAAATCTCATTCATCTCATCTATAAGATGGTAATAATTTAGTGTTGTCTTGCAGGTGAAACCCCTTCATCTTGTTCCTGGCAGTGAGTATAACCAATTCCATCCAATCTGCACAATAATCCTTTGTGAAGGTTCTTACTGTTCCCATTTTAAAGACAGGGAAAGAGAGGCTCCCAGAGGCTAAGACAGTCCTTCAGGTCACCCAGCTAATAGGTGACAGAGCTGGAATTTGCAGCCAGAGCTGTCTGACTTTGAGAAAGCTGGCACTCTATCATGCCATTACACCAAGGACTCCACCCATGTTTCCAGAGTTTGGACTGAAATGGGCTTAACTGGATATCTATGCACAAGGGGTACCAATCGGCATCCATCACACTAACAAAACACCCATCCTTGCTGAGGTCCACACTCTCAGTTTCCATGGCCATATCCTCAAAACGAGCCCCAACAAAACATCACAGCACATCTGGTTCCAAAATGGTTAAATTCCCTCCAGCCTGGAGCTTTGCACTTATAAGCAGAACCTGTGCTAGCCTTTAGGGGTTATTTTTAGCTTCCCATTTTGGTTGTTCTTTAGGGTGATCTGATAGCACAGGCTGAACTGTTTTCTGTCTTTAGGTTTTTCTTCTTGCCAACTCCCACCTTGAGAAATGAAGAAGTTCCAAAGGACTGGCCCAGTACGGAGCTGCAACTTCTGACTTGCTGAGAGGGACCTGAAGAAAGCAGGCAGGCTGGGATCCAGGAGCCTGTGGTGGGAGAGAGGCTGGACGGCAGCCAGTGGCTTCCAGGCACACTGATTTCCAGGGACACCTTAATGAGCATCCGGCAAAGGGACCACAATGATAGCCCCAGCAGCCATGCTCCAAGCAGTGGGCAGGCCATACGAGCAGGAGCCTGAGAGAGTGGCCTGGCATGTCAGAGACTGCCTCTGGGCTATGGCCCTGGATCGCACCACCCCCAAGTAACTCCCCTAACAGCTTGCCGGTATCTAAAAGTCAGCAATTAGAAATTCACTCCTCGGGCCAACTGGTCTTTCGCTGCCAAGCCCTTCACTTTCCAAGTCTTCTACAGTGCTGCCAAAAAAGTTACCTTCCCCAGGACACAAGCCTGACCACACCAACCCTCTCATCAGGACTCATCAGTAAGTGACTCTTGGATGTTTGCTGTGTTTCTACTGTAACTGCAATCAAGGTGCTCACGGCCTGATGGACGGGAATGGCATGGGAACTGATCCTTCTGGAACAGACTGTACTCTGGTACACAGAGGTGTTTCTAACGTACTGCAACTATCTAACACAGTCAAGGTAGTATCCTTATGTCTCACAGATGAAGAACCTGAGACCCTGAGGCTTTGTTATTTGCTCAAGAACCTACAACTTGTAAGTGGGGAAATGCAGCCTGGACCTGCTCTCCTGATGCCGGCTCCACCACACTGCCCACTCACCATGCCACAAGTTTGACCACAAGACATACAGGCCCATGTGGCTGACCATTTGGGCATATTTTCCATAGTGCACTGGCATGTGCCAAGGGGCAGAGAAACTGAGCTCTCACCCCTTTCTCAGGAGGACTGGATGTCTGAGAAATTCAACCTCAGCCCCAGAACCAACACAAGTGACAGTTGGGATAACTTTCCAAAAAAAAAAAAAAAATTGGTTAATGTGTACAAACATACAGTTAGATGGAAAGAATAAGTTCTATTATTTGATAGGACAGTAGTACCTGCAGTTAACAATAGTTTGTTAATTTACAATAATTGTAGTTAACAATAATATATTGTATGTTTCCAAATAGCTAGAAGAAAAGAATTATAATGCTCCTGAAACAAAGAAAAATGTTTGAAGTGATGGATACTGCAATTACCCTGATTTGATCACTACACATTATATACAGGTATCAAAATATTGCATATACTCCCAAAATATGTATACCTATAAAATATTAACAACATACACACAAAAAAGAAATATTCCCAAGCAGAAAGAAGAGGAATGACTCGGGAATCCCTGACTTCCAGGTCTCGGGCTGGATATAGCCATGGGCAGATATAAGCTAGTGCCATTTCCTCTGTGCTATGTTCAAGGAAGCTGCTACTTCCTGACATGTGGACAGCACGTGCACAGCCCTCTGGCCACACAGCTAACAGGACAGCTCCTAGGAGCATCAGAAGGGTTCATGTCCACCAGTTCCCTCCTAGCAAGCCACTAAGAGCTAACTAACTTTTAACCAAGTGCTTACTCAGTGCTAAGGCTTTTTATCTTATTTAAAACAATTAACAGAAACCAACATAAGATAGGTTATTTCCGTGCATATTTTACAGGCAAAAAAAGTTGAACATGAGAGAGGTTAAGTCACCAAGGGCCACACAGAAATTAGTGGTGGGGACAGGATTTGAACCCAGGAAAGGCTCGCTCCTAAACAACTTCACTTAACCACTATGTCACACAAGAAACAAAGGATCAGGCTTTGCATTTCCTTCACATTCACCATGAGCCTGGATCCCCATCAGTGCTTAGAGAATATTTATGAACGTGTGATCCGATGAGCCCATGTGTATGAACTCACAGTACATGTTACCTTTGGGGAATATGAAAGGGTTAGACCGACTCTTACCCAGCATTCCCAAGGCATTGGTAGCCCAGGGGTCCCCTAAATGCATTCAGTCACCCCTTCCTCCCTCCTCTGAGTGAATGATTCTCCAAAGTCCTGACAGAACTAGAAGGGCCTGCCGACACCCTGGGAGCCCTGTCTCCCTGCTGACAGCCCTCTGGGTTTTCTCTGCTCCTCACCTCTAGCTGCTCATTTTGGAGGCAGAAGGGCTACTCTTTTCCCAGAAGACCAGGAGCAGGAAAGGCGAGCTTGCTTCCTGAGGTAAGCAAATCACAGAAAAAGATCAGGCAGACAGGGCCCCCTTCCTTCTTTCTGCAGTGTGTGGTGGAATGCAAATGCAAAGCCTTGCTTTACCAGGATGGCCAGCAGGGTGGGCACATACCCTTCACCTCTCAGCTTTCTTAGGATCCTCCTAACAGCCAACAGCTCCATCAGCCCTTTGGGTTTCAGATTTCATAGCTAATGCCTGTAAGAAGACACCTCAGGAGGAAGTCAATGAACAAACCCTTGGGCAGGACACGCAGAGGGGCAGCTACTAATGAATGAGCCAGAGTTTGATTCAAATACCAGTGGAAAGTGGAGAGAAGATCTCTTCTGCTGTCTTTTACTCCACCGAGCCCTCCCTTTCATCCACATCCACGTTAATTTCTGTCTACTCTCAGCCTGAGATTTGCGGTCCTGTAATACTGGTGAGGTTGAGAGGTGGGCATGAGCCAGTCAACCTGCAAGTACTCCCAGACCCAGGTAAGGAGGGTGAAACCCAGAAGAACAAGGATCGTTTATTAGGCACCTATATACCAGACCCAGTGCAAGGGTAGAGAAAAGGAGAAATGTTTACTAATTCACAAATATTAATTCTAAAACATGAATTCACTCAACATGTGTAAGGCATGTCATGAGGTACTGTGGACACGAAAACATATGAGACCAATGCCTGCAGGAGCTTACATCCAAATACAGTCATGCTCCACATGAAGACCTTTCAGTCAAAGTGATGCACCACATACACAATGGTGGTCCTATAAGATCATAATGACACTGAAAAATCTCTAACGTCTATTGATGTCTTGATGATCCTGACTCTGTGTAGGCTTAGGTTAGTGTGTGTGTGTGTGTGTGTGTGTGTGTGTGTGTGTTTATATCTTAGTTCTTAACAAAAATGCTTAAAAAGTAAAAACTTAAAAATATTTAAGAGCCTAGAGAACAAGGATATAAAGAAAACATTTTAGCTGTAAATGCACTTGTGTTTTAGGCTAACTCTTATTACAAAAGAGTCAAACAGTTAAAATTTTTTTAAGTTTAAAAAGTAAAAAAGTCACAGTAAGCTAAAGTTTTATTTTTTACTGAATAAAATATTTTTTATAAATGTAATACAGCCTAAGTATACAGTGTATATGAAGTCTACAATAGTGCAGATTAATGTCCCAGGCCTCCACATTCACTCACTGCTCACTGACTCACCCAGAGCAACTTCCAGTCCTGCAAGTATCATTCACATAAAGTGCTCTATTCAGGTGCATCATTTTAAAAATCCTTTACATTGAATTTTTATTGTGCTGCTTCTATGTTTTGATCCATGAATATTTACCATTATGTTATGAAGGCCTACAGTATTCAGTGCAGTGACATCCTACACAGGTTTGTAACCTAGGAGTGACAAGCTGTACCACACAGCCCAGGTGTGTAGTAGACTGTACCATCTAGGTGTGTGTAGATACACTCTATGATGTTTGCCCAATGACAAAACTGCCCAACAACACATTTCTCAGAATGTATTCCTGCTGTTAAGTGATGTGTGACTGTACAGCAACGCGAAGACATCAGGCTTTGTGCCATCCTGGGCTACGGGGCAGACAACGCTGGCTCGATGTGGTCACAAGGTTTCGGTGCAGAGGCCCCCTGCAGCTGTATATACCCTCCTCTCCACCAATCTCCATTTAGGCTCCTAGATCCAGAGAAGCCAGTCACTGGGCTTACTGTGGAACGAGGAGCCCTGGGCTCCTTGTATACCATCTGGTCATGGGCATGGAACTCACGGTGGGCACATTGCCAGCTGCTGCTCACAGGCTGGATAACGAGTGAAGTGACAAGCTTCCCCTGAGGGGCAGGCATGTGTCCTGTCGAGCCCTGGGGAGAAGTGCTGGACAGAGGTGGGGGACACCTCTAAGGATGCACTCATGCTGCCAGAGAAAGGGACATGTGCCAAGGTGGAAAGGGCTTTGGGAAGTCACTGAATCCAGCCCCTGGCCTCAGGGAAGAAGCTAAACCAGCCCCAGTCCCACCATGGGGCACCCATCTGCTTCCTGGGAACGGACAAATAGTGCAGTCCTTTTCAGAAACCTGTTTCAGGGACTCAACTTCCACCTTTCTCTTTTGACAGGACACCTTCCCCACCCACCCACCCAGAAAGGAGTGGTCTACGTCGTAAGCAAGGCTGGAGCAAGAAAGGGTGAATCTTACTAACCCCAAGACTTTCAACTGCTTCCTAAACTGCTGGTAAACCATGACAAAACACAACAGAGCAGGTTGAATGGTGTCCCCAAATAGATATTGCTCAACTCCTAACCCCAGTTACCTGTGAGTGTGACCTTATTTGGCTACAAGGTCATTGAAGATGAAATTAAACTAAGGATCTCAAAATGAGATTATCCTAGATTTAGGAAAGGTCCTAAATCCAATGACTGGTGTCCTCATAAGAGAAAGGAGAGGGAGACGCATGGACAGAGAAGGCCATGTGAAGATGAAGGCTGAGACTGAAGTGACATGTCTATAAGCCAATAACACTAAGGACGCCAGCAACCACAGAGGCTAAGAGGGGGCCAGGCCCGAATTCTCCCTCCCAGCCTCCAGAAGGAATCAACCCTGCTGACACCTTGACTTCGGACTGCTGTCCTCCAGAACAGTGGGGGAATAAATTTTGGTTGCTTTAAGTCACACACGTTGTTTTCGCAGCCCCAAGGAACTAATATAACTGAGGACCTCAGCAGCCAAGTGCCTCCTGAGGGGGGATTTGGGGATGTGGGCTTGGAATAGATGTCTCCCAGGGAGCAAGTGTTCCCACGAGGATGGGGCAATGAGCCACATTTGTCTGTTCTCTTCCATCGGCTGCCAGATGGGGTCACCCAGTAGGATGTAGCCATGGCTTGAGGGGCACTCAGCATCCTGTTTTCAAGGTCATCCGAAGGTCACCCTCCAAAAAAGGAATGAGCTTAGAGAGTTGGGTGAGGGGCTGATCTCAGTCTTTTGATTGATTTTAACTTACAGAATACATGGGAGGAAACTCAATAAATGAATCTCATTTATTCTTTAACTCTATGTACAGGGCTAGAGCTTACAGACCTCTTATCCCTAAATAGTTGAAATGACACTGAACTCAGATTTTCAGAACTTAGCCACAGTTTCCCATTCTGTGGAATAATACCCCCCACCTCCAGGGATACTATACGGATCAGGTATGTGTGTGTGTGTGTGTGTGTGTGTGTGTGTGTGTGTGTGTGTGTGTGTGTGTACACTTACACGGAACTCAGGTGTGTGTGTGTGTGTGTGTGTGTGTGTGTGTGTGTGTGTGTGTGTACACTTACACGGAACTCAGGTGTGTGTGTGTGTGTGTGTGTGTGTGTGTATACACTTACACGGAACCCAGCACAGCTCTCAAAAGATGGCTCCATATAATCAATGGTGATAATGAGGTTCAAGTCTAAATTCAGCTGACCCCTTACCAGATATGTGACATGGGCAAGTTGCATTCCTTCTCTACTTCTTAATTTCCTCTCCCATGAATCTGGGGATAATACTAACAGGAGAGATAACAAATGGCATGAGCCTTGAGCACTGCCTGGCATAGAGCCAGGTTTTATTTAACTTTAGGAATTATTATTAATCATTATCAGAGCTGGGTCCACAATCAAGTTCTGTTAGTCTCCTGCTGTCACCTAGGCTCCTGCCCCTTCTGCAATAGAGTGTTCTCATTTGTCTATTGAAGGACGGGACAACTCTGATGACCCATGTAGCTTCAGATGATCAATGACTATGTGGATGGCCCAGAACTTGCACCAAGAAGCAACAGACATTCCTGTCAATGTCTGGATATTGTTCTCCTCCTTCCTTTACCAGAGCCAGGAAAGCTCAAAAGTTGGGTCTGGACAGCACTGGGCTCTCCATTCCCTGAGGCAGGGTGGACCGGTCTGATAGTCTGCTTCCACACTTCCAAGAAGACAGGCATGTCAGTACCCAGTACCCTTTCAATTCTCGGATTGAAAATCTATGACATTTTGTTTTCTCCAAGGACTGCATGTGATGCTTAGTGCCTGCCAATGTTCTTAGTTCTAACCATTATCTTCAGGAAAAAGCAAGTAGTTTAAAAGTAATAAGGAAACAAATACAATGATCTCCTAGATTCCAGAGCAATGACAAGAGGGGTGCCTTTTCTCACCAAGAGGGGAGAGTGCGGAAGGTCTGGATAGACCCACCCTGGATATCAGAAGAGCAATTGCAAACAGTTTGAAAGGGAAATTTTAGGAAATATGGCTTTAAAGAGAAGGAAGCCCAGAGAAAGAAACACTCTTACTGGCACCACAGAGGAGGAAAAAAAAGTAAGTTGAGTCTATCGTTAAATGGGAACTCTTTTTTTTTTTTTTTGAGTTGGAGTCTCAGTCGGTCGCCCAGACTGGAGTGCAGTGGCCGCTCCCGGCCACTGCAGCCTCTCGACCTGCTGGGCTCCGGCGATCCTTCCGCCTCAGCCTTCCGAGTAGCCGGAATTACAGGCGTGCGCTACCACGCCCGGCTGATTTTTTGATTTATTGTAGAGATGAGGTCTCGCTGCCCAGACGGGTCTCGAACCCGCGGGCTCAGGCAATTCACTCACCTCAGCCTCCCAAAGGCGCGGGATTACAGGCTGAGCCACCGGGTCCGGCTCCAAATGGGAACTCTTACATCAACTTAGAAATGATGGGAAGAGTGGCTTGTTTTTAAGGATGGATACAGAAAAGTAGCAGGGACTTCTAAGCAAAGGGTTGGCCCTGTGCTGGTCCCAAGGGGTCTGAGGTTATAAAAAGTAAAGATCTCAGAGAGGCATTTTTGGAGCAGGAAGCAACAGCAGCAAAAGATGAGTTGTCAATTTAGAGCAGATGGTTCAGCAAGAAATAGTACTCACTTAACCACACATTTGTATGATTTTTTTTCCCTTCAAGAAAAATATTCTTCAACCCCAAAAGGCTGAACAAACGTAGTTATGAAGGAACTGGACCCAGGAATTAAGAAAATAAAAAGCAAAAGACATCTTCAAACTACTTCAAGCCTCCTTGCATGCCTTGGGTTTGAATGCAGACAAAATAGCAAAAGCACACAGAAACTGCATGGGAAAAATATGGAAAAGCAGAGTAAATACCCAGTTTTTCTACCCAGTTAAATACCCAGGTTTTCTGCCCAGTTTTTCAAGACCAATAGGCAGATTCTGGAAATGACATCAGCAAAATTACAAGGTAAAGTTAACAAATGGTTTGTGGATTCTAAAGAAAAAATAAGGACAATACATTCGAGTGCAAATGGATGTCCTGAAAACAAATTGAATCTGACCGACCTCACTTTCTATTTTCATAAGGTCAATAGATTGAATAAATTAGGAGAAAGCTGACAGACAATGAATCGCATCTGACAGTGCATTTCCTGATGATAACCTTGATTCAAGATGGTGGGATGCTGGCCAAAGAAGGGATCACATGCAGACACTTGTTGACTGACAGTTCAGCAAGCTGGAGAGGCTGCACACGGCCCAGCCCTTGCCTTGTCTGCCACCTCAGGAAGATCTGTTTTTCAAATGAGAGTATGAAGTGGAATGCACGAAATGAGACTGCAGGAGGTCGTCAAAAGGCTACAACAAAACGTGGCAATTACATTAGAATGAACAGGAAAGAGAGTTCTACGCTTGGAGAAAAAAATAAATAAATAAGCTACCCAAGCACAGAACAGGGAGCATCAACTTCAGAGCTTCAGTAAAAAAGACTTGGGATCTTTGTTGCTTGAATAAAACTTCATTGTGGAGCTACAGCTATTAAAACAAACAAAATATTATTTATAGATGTATAAGAAGAAAAGAAAAAAAAATCAGCAACTCGTTTTATCTGCAGAACAGCTCCACAAGACAGGCACAAAAATATTTCCATTTTAATACATGGTGAGTCTGCAGCATCCCATAATGCTGCAAAGTAAGAAATTGCTCTGAAAAGAAAATTGATGGGGTCTGTCCAACCAACACAGAAGCCAACTGAAAGAGTCCCTAACTACAGCCAAAGCTGGAATACTTTGAGCAACCAAATAAAGCAGTATTGTATTATAAACCAAAATATAAAATAAATACTCATGAGTCCATAATAGCAGAAATCAATAATTGAATACATAAATAGGGGAGAAAAGACAAAGGTCCCATGCAGACTAATTCAGAATAATTTACATAGATGTTCCACTCTCAAGGAGGTAGTAGAGAAGGAATTTCCACTCCTTAAGTGTGGGCTGCACATAATGACTTCCTTCCAAACAGTATAGTATGGAAAAGAGGAAAAGAGAAGAACTTCACAGTGGAGAAACCTGACAAGCATTCCCTCAGTCAGGTGATCAAGGCCAACAACACCCACAGTGTTAAGTCACATTGACTGTACGTGCCCTTGATACAATGAGGTAAGAAGGCACTTTACCTCTGTGCCTTCCTTTGCCAAACACACAGCCAGTCTAATCACGAGAAAAAATATCAGAAAATCACAACTGTGGGACCTTCTATAAAACATCTGACTCCAGTACTCCTCAAAACTGTCAAGGCCATCAAAAACAAGAAAAGTCTGAGAAACTGTTACAGCCAGGAGGAGCCTAAGAAGACGTGATGACTGATGTCCTAGATGAAATCCTAGGTCAGAAAAATGATATTAGCTAAAGACTAAGGGCATTTGAATGAAGTGTGGATGTTAGATGATAATAATAATGTATCACTACTGGTTCATCAATTGTGGCAAATGTACCCTATTTATATAAGAAGTTAATAACAGTGAAACTGGATGGGGGGGGGAGGTCCATGAGAACTCCCTGTGCTATCTTCACAACTTTTCTGTAAATCTGAATCTATTGTCAAATAAAAAATATGTTCTAAAAGAGGAACATTTGGGGACATTTGGAGTCATAGTCTTTCTTGTGAGACTTTGATTGATGTCTATCTTCCCCATCAAAATGTAATCCCAGGAGTAAGAGGACCACACTGGTCTTGTTCACCATACCATCCCACCTCAGTACCTACACAATGCCTGGCACACAGTGGGTACTTAATGAATACTTGTAAATAATTGATAAGAAAAATCTGGGGGCATAAAAACACATCTCAAAACATCTGAAAGGCTGTTGGATATAAAGGTTGAATCCACTTTATTCTGGATACTTCCAGAGCAGTGCCGTCCAACAGAAGCATAATGTGATTCACAAACCTTATTTAACTTTTTCTAGTAGCCACATAATAAAAGTAGGAAAAAAAACAGGTAAAATTGATTCTAATAACATATTTTATTCAACTCAATGAATCCCAAATATTTCTACATGTAAAATGAAAATTAAATATAAAGATGTATTAATATAAATATAAAATCCATTTATGTATATGTATACATTTATCAAAGAGATATTCTGTAGTCTTTTTTCATGTTAAGTCTTCAAAATCCCATGTGTATTTCATGTTGACAGCACATCTCAACGTGGATGGCCACATTTCAAGTGTTCCACAGCCACATGCACCATGGCTATGTGCAGCACAGCACAGCTCTAGAGGGCAAGACCAGAACTTGGAAATTACAAGGATCCAGGCTGCACATAAGGAAATACATTTTGGCCCTGAACCCTGGGTGTGTGTGTATGGCTGTAATAAAGGACCTTGGAAAGAGCAATCTCCTTGTGGGAGGTATCCAAGCTGAGGATGGGTGACTGACTACCTGCTGGAAATCCCTGAGAAAGAATGCTTTTATTGGCTTGCATTTGGACTTTGACCCTGAGGTTCCATCCAATTCTTACACTGCTCTGAATCTCTGGAAGCCTGATGCCATGATCACAAACATTTGTAAGATGCCTTAAAGAATGCAAAAGGTCACAGTGCATGTAGTCTCCCTTCCAGCACCTTCGGATAGGTAGATAAGGAAACAGAGATATCAAGCAGAGAGAGAACCTTACACAGTGATGACCCTGACCCAAGAGAAAGGATAGGAACATAGCACCCAGGGAGGTGTAGGTGCTCTGTCTAAGGAAAATACTCTTAAAGACCCAAGACCAACCACATAAGTTGCATGCAGACGCAGCAGCCTGGAGTGAGGAGAGGTTGAGGACATGGCAGCAACCCAGGGCAGAGACAGTGTGGTAGCACTGCTTTTGTTCTGAATTCAAGGCACAGGGGCTAGGAGGTCAGAGCTTGCTTTATTCATAGTAGCTATGTCTTTTGGGCTTTAAAGTCATAGCCTTGTGAGGTCATCACCAACTGCTCTCCAGAACAGCCATCCAAAATAGCACTTACATCTGGATGTTAAAAAAAAAAAAGCCTAATCACTGTGGAATTACAAAGAACATCTGACCCTCATCATGCAGCACTTTTGTTTCTGTCCAGTTTGAACTAACACGAGAGGGAGGAAATCATCAGTGGAAAATGGATGTGTCTCCTTGGAACAGTTAATTGGCTGGTCTCATGGCCATTTCTGATCTCTCGGTGACAAGCAGGAATCTAGCACAAAAGGAACACCAATGGCTGGCTGGCTCAAGACACAGTCGAAAATAAGATCTCAACACCCCAATGCCCTTCTTGATTCTCACTCCAAGCTGAAGCTCCTGGTTTTAGCACACTCTCCTTGCCTGATTTGGTTCCCAGCTGTTTTTTTTTTTTTTTTTTTTTAACAATATAAAAAAAAACCTCAATTCTAGTTCCAAACCCATTAGGCTTCATGAGCAAATCCAGGAGGTCTAGTGTATCTCTCCCTGCCCAAATGTCCCCAGCAAATCCCATTCTGCCTTCCTGTATAGTCTGGGCTACAGGCATGCTGCCCTAAAGCCATTTCCTGAGGGTAACAGACTCACTAGCCTCTGTGCCTTCACACATGCAGTTCCCTATTGAAATCCCTTCCATCCACCTCTGGACTTGGCAAATAACACCTGTTTCAGGTTCCAGCTCAAATGTCACCCCCACCCCCAAGCCTTCACCTCATTGAGGAGGTCCCTGGGCTTAATGTATTCCTTACCTAGTTCTGAATATTTTCACCTCTATCATAGCAAAATACATGTGCAGAGAACTCCAGGTAGTAATAAATACTACAAAAAAAACACAACAGGGGTTTACACCTGTGTGTTGTCACACTCTGTGTGACAGAGCAACATGGGGTGGGATGCAATCTTGGATGGGTAATCAGAGAAGTCTGCTAGGAGGAGGTGGACTTGAGCTCAGACCTGAGAGACAAAAAGAAGTCAGAGTCTGGGGGCTGAGCATACCCCGTGGAAAGAAGAGCACATGTGCAAGTCGTAAGTGGGAGTGAGCTTTACAGATTTTAGCAACCGCAAAAGGGGCCGGAAGGCTGCAGCGCCATGAGCAGGACAAAGCAGAAGGATACATGTCAAAGAGGAAGATAAGGCAGGCTCTCTCCAAGGCAGTCTGGTTTGTATCCTAAGTGGAACGGGAAGTCCCATCAAAAAGTTTTAAGCAGGGCCATGACCTAAAGGATGATTCTGGTTCTCTGAGTAACGAACAACTGCGTAGATGCAGGAGATGGTGGTAGTGATGGTGGCCAGGACTAGCACAGTGAACAGGAGATGAAGGGTTGGGCTGTCATCTGGAGATGGAACTGAGAGCATCTACTGTTAGAGAAGATGCAGGGAATGAGGGCAAGGGCTTCTGGCCACTCCTCAATCACACTAGTGTAAATTCCTGTATCTCTGGATGGCAGGACCACACCTCCGGGTACAGCCTCTGTGTGACAACCCACATCTGCACAGAAGAGCCCTACGGTGGGTTTCCCACATGTACGTGTTTCCACTCTTCTTAGAGCTTACACTGTACCACATTGCTATCTGTCTTTTCTCAAATCAGCTGTCTCTCTGTGGCCCATGGCTCCCCAAAGGCAGGGTGCCCAGCCCACAAGTGTGCATTATCCACACCTGCTGAAGGCATATCCCTACAAAAGGCACTGAAAGGTGACTTCAAAGAGAGAAGGCAACATCACCAGAAAAAACCCAGGAGACCAGAAGCTCCTGGCTGTACCCATTTGCATGTGATAAGTAACCTAGCGTGTGAGTTACAGATCAGTTGCAGACTTTTGGTTATCCAGTCACAGGGCAACGATCCCTGGAAACACTCTGGACAACATTAGGGGCCTGTTTGGTTCATTTTAAGCTGGAAGAAATTCCACCAATATTCACTGCTCCTTCAGTTCTGAACTCTTCTGGGTTTAAAAGGCTCCGTGTAGCAACTTATGCTCTTGCCCATAGATGCCACTGTCACTATCCATTATTCAGCTGTCACTTCTTCTTTTCCCTCCTCTCTCCCTTGCTGTGCCTGAAACAACTCCTAATATCTCCTCCCGGATGTCTTCCTGAATGGCCCAGAATGTCAGTAATCTCTTGGAAATTGGCCACTACTGCTGTTAATGTCTGAGTTGTCAGACCCCTAACAGTCTTTGGATTTGTCATGGGCTATTAACTAGCTAACTCTTCATTAAGTGTTGGTAAAGATCAATTTCTGGGGGAAGGGGGGCTGATCTGCCTCCACTTGTTTGCTAAATGGAAGAAACAGATGTGCCTGCTTACATCTCCAGCGGTTGCATTCTGTAGGATGCTGTGGTCTAGGCACTGGTCGGTAGAATCTTTGTCTCAAGGTGTTAGAAAAAAATTGGCCTCTGTTGCCATAGTGACAGCAGAGCAAGGGTAGCTAGGGGCAGTGGCAAGAGCTCAGGGGTACTGGGGAAGCCAAATGCTTCCTCCACTCACCTAACCCCCCTCCCTCTCCCCCTAACTACGAACACACACCACTGATCGGCCCAGGAACAAATGTCTCACCAGAGCTGAGCCAATCACATTGTTTCTCCAGGGAATCTGGAGAAATTCAGGGATTTCAGATACAGTGACCAAGGAACTTTAATAAGCTTGGGGGTCAGGGTTTGCACTAAAGCTACAGGACTGGGGGGAACAGAGACCAGGAGGGGAAGTCACTGTGCAGAAAGATGCAGGCACAAGCACAGCCATGGTTTGCTGAGAGATAAGAGCATAAACTTGGCTCTCAACCTTCAGATTCTATTTCTCTGTGGCCCAGTCAAACCTCTCTTTCTGCTCTGAGCAGCATGTAAGCTATCCCATTGTACCCTTCAAATAAACCCTGCCACTGGGTTTCTTTTCGTTGCCACTATGTGCCCCTAAGATCATGTGCTTTGATGTCAGACCAACATGGATTCAAATCTTGGTCCTGGCACTTACCGTTATTCTTTCACATTTAATCCCTCCAGGCTTCAGTTTCCTCATCCATAAAATAGAATTAATGCCAACTATTACATGGGGTTCTTGTGAGCATTAAATGAATCAATGCAAATGAAAAAACCTGTCCCACAGTAATAAGTAATCTGCTGAACAGACACAGTGCTCTAAAGCAGTGGTCTTAATGCAGGGAGAGGAGGGATTATCTCACAGGGGACATTTGACACATCTGGAGACATTTTTGGTTGTCACTTGAGGGAATGCTATAAGCCAGGGACACATTGCTAAACATCCTACAATGCAAAGGACAGCTCCCAACCATGAGGATTATCTGGTCTAAAATGTCAACTCTATTATGAAGTCTAGATGACGTAGTCAACTAAGCCAGGAACTCCTTCCCACTGACAGCACAGCTACATTTTATATATGCAGGATGAGGGAGTTTCTGGGACTTCCCCAGGAGAGGAGAAAGAGGGGTGGTAGACAGATTTCAGAGATGGGGTGCAAAAAATTCACCTCTATCAGAACCAGCTGCCAGGTTCCCAGCCTGACAGCTGGGGTGGGGATGGCAGCAGACACCCAGGCAGCAGTCAAACGTGGGTGTTGAAGTTTGGATACTGGAATTCTGGGGAGGTCTGTGGCAGTTTCAACAGTCTCCAGATACCACCTAGGACACAGCAGCAAAGCGGTTCCTGTGAAAAGGCGACTCTCAAAGGCTTGCAAGGTGGCAATCCAGGGTCCTAGACAAAAGGCTATGCTCACTGAAGGGCAGAGAGAGGCACCAGTAGCACCATTGAGCACATTCTTGTCCTGGGGACCCAACCCCAGCTGTTGAGATGCAGGTTCTGGACAGCAAATGCCAAGGCAGCTTTCACCGCTGCTCAGAGGGGGCATCTGAAACATTGCCAGACTTGGGACTGAAACTACAGCTGGTAGCTGGAAGGCCTGAGGCTGAGCAGGAAGGCAAGAAGCTCAGGCCCCTAGCTAGGCTGATTACACAATGCCGAAGCAACCTGAACTTCAAATGATGTAAAGGATGAACAATGTGAATCACATGGATTTTACCATTTAAAATAGAAGGGCCAAAGATACAATCATTAATTGCACGACCTGCCATCTAATATCTTTGTAATGGCCAAAGGCAGTGACTTTCAGTGTGTGGTCCCCAAACAGCAGCATCAGTATCTCCGAGGAGCCTGACAGAAATGCAAATTCACAGGCCCCTCACCAGCCCCACTGACTCAGAAGATCTGCAGTGGGGCTCAGCTTGCTGTACTGGAACAAGACCTACAGAGATCCTACAGTCTGAGAACCACCTGCCTAAAGGAAAGAGACCCAGGTATGGAACAATGAAAAACTGAGATTTTAAGACTCTGGGATAAATCCTAGGTTGTGACCATATGCTCCTCATAGCTCTATTCTACCAGAAATAAATCAAGGCATTCACAAGTGAGCAACGCAGGACTCTGCAACTGATTCTTCAATACGGATGTGGCACAGTGGCTACAAAAATTTTGGCCTTGGACAAGACAACCTGTATTGCACTTCTATATAGCTACAGAATCTGATATATTGCATAGAAAAAGTAAGGCTATATAAGGGAGCAATAATTTTTTAGGGACCATTTTTGTGTGTTCACTATAGGCTGTCCAATATGGTATATAACTTGACACTGAAGATACCTTTTGGACCCTTTAGTTCTTCATTTATGAAGTGAGAATTCCCTTCCAGCTCGGATTAGGCCTAAGATTAACCCTAAAGTATACATTAAATATCTAAGAGGATCTCATAATCCAGTTGGGAAATAAGAATAAAATAAGTGAAACCATCTATTCCTGTCATTAACTCTTAGTGCCTGTCCACAAACATACCACTGTGCACTGTGAACACCATCACAGAGGACAGAGTAATGTGGCTGGATTGGGGATTAAAGGCTGAATCCAAATCTGAACCTCAAAACCTGCCAACTGGGAGTCTTAAGTCATGTGACTTGAGATACGGACAATATCTCCTTTGCAAGGAAGCTCTGAGGCTTCACTGAGAATGGGAAGTACTAAGGTATTGAGGCTGATATCCAGCAGTAGCTCAATAAATGCACCCTGTCTCTATATTATAAAAAATGCTAAATTATATGACAGCAAAAATAAATGACTAGAATAAGGGAACTAGACTATGACTATAATGCTGAAAAGCTGGAAGCCACAAATGACCTACAGTAAAAGACACATTAAATAAATCACCTGCATATCCAGAATAGCTATTATATGGCTATTAACAATAATGCTGTTTAAAGGCAAATTAGTGGGATGGGAAAATTTTCATAATACGGTGGCTAGAGACGATAAAATGTATAACTTGCATAATATCAATTATGCACAAATAATATATATGAATGCACATTTTAATCTCTGATGGATATAGCATAGTAATTTCTTAGTGGTGGAATTGTAAGTGATTTTTATCTCTTGCATATACTTTTCTGTTCTTTAAAATGTGTTTTACAATGAGTATGTGCCACTATAAGAAACAGCATGTTTTGTTTATTAATTTTAGAAATAAAAGGGAGCAGGAACAGAGCCAAGATTTGGCAGCTGGTTGGAGATGAGGATGGAAAAAAGCAGATAGGGTGCTCAGGCCAGAAAGAAGAGTTAGAATCACAGAGTGGGCATGAGAAGGGGATGGAACCTTAGGAGCCCTGCTTGTCCGAAGCCAGAGAACACTCTGGGAGTCGAGGAAAAGAGGAGTCACTGGACAGACTGGGTGGCCGTTTGTGAAGAAGTTGGAGCATCAGGCTGGATGTGATGCAACAGTTGGCAGTGGAGCTGCCTGAGCAGGGGATGACTGTGTGAAGAGCACTTCTGTGGGCTGCATTAGCCCCTGAGTTCAGGATGGCCTGAAGACAGGAACCTAGATGGACTGACAGCAATGGGATCTGGAGCTCTGGGTGGGGACGTCTCCCTCCAAGATGAAGCTTTAGCAGGACTTACTATCTACTCAGTTATGAGGGGGGAAGACTGGGGGCCAAAACCAAAGGTGCCCCCGGGTGCTAGCCGGAGGGACAGGGCATTTGACAGGCTCTCACCAAAACTCACAATGGGAGTGACTTAGCAGACAAAACATGGGCTTAATGGAAAAGAGATGAGTTCCCAGATAGAGAGAAACAGTGGTCCTTGAAAATTGGTCTTGGGAGGTGCTCATCCTTAAGGGACTGGAGGAGGAAGAGCAGACCCAAACAGGGATGAAGCAAAGGTCATTGAAGGGAGAAGGAATCCAGACTTCCTCTCCTTCCACAAAGCCAAGGCAGGAGAGTGTTTCCTGGGGTGTCATGGTGGGGGTGAGGCAGAGGTCAAGGGTGGGGGCTCACTCTAGACCCCAAGAATTAGCATACTGGGCCATTGCTTTGCTAAACTCTGGTTGGGCAAAATGTCTCTTTAAGCTTGGTTGTCATGTTTCCTAAGTTTTGGTTTCCTCTCCTACCTTGGGGAGGTGAATCTCCTCTCTCCAACTTGCTTTCTAAATAAACTGTATTTTCCAATTAAAAAATTAGCATACTGGGCCACAAAGCCACTAGATATAGCTACAGAAAGAGTAGGAGAGAACCAGAGAAGCTGGAGGGAGCATCTGGGTCAAAAGAAAAGTTCTTTTGAAGACAAGGGAGGGAGAAGCAATAGAAGCATTGAGAAGTATGTCTGAAGGCACAAAGGAAGCAGGCTCCCAAAGGGGATGACAAAAACTACTGGGGAGAAAGAGGAGGAGTGAGGCACAAAGAGGTGCTCAAGTTTCTACAGGCTTCCCTGGACTGATCTCTGCAAGGAGGGTTATGACTTTTACCTCTTGGGGTTCTGAGTAAGAACTACATGAGTTAAGGCATGTAAAACATCTGACACAGTAGACATTCTATGGAAGTGATTGTCATTACGTGGACATAAAGAAAATAGATGAGATGCAGTGGATTAAAAAACTGTACACCAGTAACCAGGTGGGAATTTCACCTAAGAAAAGAATACAAATGAAATCAAATTCCTCTCTGTAGGGAACCCATTTACAAGCTGGCATTTAAATGAAGGCAATCTTGAACAAAAAGGTATGAAAGCAACACTGGGTTCTCCATTTGGGGCTCAACTGGATGGCCCAGCAAGGGGTCTCACACAATGGACCTGACCTTCACTGCCCTCCCAGGTCAGTGAGGGGCTGCCAGTCCTGACACTGGGACCTGCTGTCTCTGGTTATGTAAGCAGAGCAAGAAAGAGCCCCTGCAGCTGTGTGACGCTGAATTCTCACTGGCTTCTTCTGTAGTGGAAGGTGTTCCTAAAAGTTGCCTTCTACCCATTCCTAAATGTATCAAAAGCTGCTTCCTGAGTTTGGATTCAAAACCAAGTAATGTTGACACAAAATGAGTGCAGAAAGGACACCGAGCATTTGTCAGTAGCCAGCTATGTGGCCCCTGTTTATTTTCATAGCCTGCAATGGGGAAACAAAGAGTATCTTGTAATCCCATGGGTGATGCTATCCTTGTAACTGCACTCTGCCTTAGTTTTGTGGTTGAAACAGATCCAAGCACTTCCTCCCATTCATCTACCCTTGGGGCAAGGCCTAGCCAGGTCTAAGAGGTTGGCTTTGACGAAGGAACAAGGTCAAGTCAACTAACATCCACAGAAAGCAAACACATGCCTTTCATGAACTACTATCATCACAGTTCAAACAACTAAGCCAAATGACCCTCTGTTGACCAAACAGCCATGGCTGTGATAACTGCACAAAGGTGGGACACACACACACACACACACACACACACACACACACAAATCACACAATTAACCCAGAAGAGCTCATCCTAGTCATCTTGTTTCTAGAATCGTTCCCATATTTTCTAACCACTCTGTGGCCACCTGAGTCACCCTTTTAAAATATACATTTTAAAATCTGCTGATGACTTCCTATGGCCTAAAAGATCACCTGACACCCTAAGGGTGAATACTGTTCCCATAACATGACATCTTTTTTTTCACTTCTTGGCCTGTCCTATGCCTACTGGTTTCTGCATATGCCTTGCTCTTTCTCCCTTCTATATTTCTACATTTTGGCATATATTATCCCCTCTGTGTGAAATGTCTGCTTTCTTCTCTCAGTTAACTGATGAACTCCTATTCACCCTTCCAGGCTCAGCTGAAGTCACACCATCTCTGTCCCCTACGCCCAGGCTCCATCATATCCTGCTTCTCTGAGCTTTGTAGGACATAGGCAACATTGGGTTCCTCTGTGAGTTCCTCCAAAGCAAGAGGTGACTCTAGTCTCTCCCAGTGCCCAGATGTAGGGCCCATCACAACACTCCTAAGTATTCAGCAGGTGAATGAATAAGCCAAGGGGCCTCAGAACCTCATTCCTACATCACTTGGTCCAACTGTCTGGGTTTCTACATGCTTTAACAAAATGCTTATACCTCCATTTTGTTTGAAACAGTCAACATCTATTCCACACACACCCCCCTTTTTGAGTTGGAGTCTCACTCCATCGCCCAGGTTGGAGTGCAGTGGCACACTCACGTCTACCCCAGCATCAACCTGCTGGGCTCTGGCGATCCTTCCGCCACAGTCTTCCAAGTAGCCGGAACTACAGTCGCATGCTACCACACCCGGGTAATTTCTTATTTACTGTAGAGACAAGGTCTCACCACGTTGCCCAGGCTGGTCTCGAACCCGCAGGCTCAGGCAATCCACTGGCCCAGCTTCCCAAAGTGCTGGGATTACAGGCTGAGCCACCGAGCCCAGTCATCTTTTTCCTTTTAAAATTAGTTTTAGGTTTGCTAGGCAAGATGATCTGAGTAGGTTTTGCACAGCCTCTGCCTGGCACATTTTTGACACCATGTGAATGTTAAAGTAGCAGCAAAAAGAAGAGTAAAAGTTTTGCTTTAGGAGAGATGCCAATAGCTCGGCTTAGATGGGAAACAGCATGTACTCCCGAAACTGTCTGGCTGAGAAGGACAAGGCAAGGCTTCCGAGAGAGCCCTTAACAAGACCCAGAGCCATGTGGGGCTCAGCTGAGAGCTCAGACCTCTTGACTGCTTCCACCCACTCTCTTAGAAGGTACCTTTTGCTCACCATGTAGTTTGTAGCTGAGCCTTGCAGTCATTAAATTAAATAACCCCTCCTTACTCCTTCCTGTCAACCTTCCAACTAAATGATTAGAATGTGTTCAGCATCACTTAGCTAGGAATTTACAGCATTTAAATTGTCTAAGAGGTCACAATTAAATATTTAAATGTCATTTCACTTACCCTCTGTGTTTACATACCTCAAATTCTGAGTCCCTTTCTGTACCTAAGATCTTTCAGCTCCTTGGGTCTCTGCAGTTCTGACTTCTAACATGGAATACTATGTGGGAAGGATGGGAGGAAGTGAAGGGGGCTGGGGGCACTAAAATAAGTATTAAGATCCCTCAGATTCTGTATCTATGAAACCAATCACACACATCATACACATATATTCAGTAAAGCCCAAATGTCTGCATCTGTGTTTAAAATGTACTATGTGTATAAAATGTTTTAAATATTTAAATGGTACATGTGTTTAAAATGTATAGGTCAAAAAGACCATCCTGGAAGTCATGGGTAAGCATAGCCTACTATTGCTTTCCCCTGTCTCTGAGTTCCTAGTATACAAAAAACGGAACAATTTAGTCTTCTGCTGTGTATTAGCTGATTTCTTAAGAGTTCTGTTCAGTTGGTGAACATTATTTGACTCAGGCGTGGAAGTCTCACCTCCCAAAAAAGGGCTTCTAGTCTACTGTGCTGGCAAATATTCCTCACACATCATCCATACCACCCTCCCTGCCCCTGTGATGCTTGTTCAGTCACGTGCATGCTCTGGATAAACTCCTGTCCACTGATGGAAACATGCCTGCATTATACATGCACAGAAGAGCTAATGGGAACAAATCACTACAGTTTACCCAATGCTCTTACACACACTAGATCTTATCTTAGGAAATCTTAAATAAACCCAGATCCTTGGACTTTTTGTCCAGGGAAGGGCTAGGCATTGACATTTACTGAGGTTTCCCATGGACTAAGCACCTTCTACTAAAGCATCCTATTCCATTTAATGTTCATAGCAACCCCATGAGGTGGGCATTGCTAAGAAGGAGACAGAAAGATCAAGGTCAGCTGGGCCCAGGCCCCACAGCATTTCAGGAAGAGTGAAGACATGTGCTCAGAGGTCTAGGATTGCTCAAACCAAAGATCCCGGAATCAATCCTGATTCCCATAAAAAGTGCTGGTTTCCCTGGCCAAGATCCCAGACTAAGTCAATGTAAACTTCTAAATGTGGAGTCTGGAAATGGCCATTTTAAGCAGCACCCAGGATGTGTCTGAGGTTTGAGATGCGCAGTCAATGGGTAGCAATTAATGAAGGTTTATGTTCATTCTGCTCTCCTTCAGAGCCCCCACACGTGACATTATCAGCCTTAACTACCCTTATATCCTGAGATGGCCAGTTACAGCATAGTAGGCATTGTCCAGGCACACGTCACTTGCTCCTTAGACTTCACTGCAAAGGCAGAGCACCAAGCAGGCTCTTAGGAGAGGAGGACTCCAGTGTCATGGTGGGACACTGCTCTCAGAACACAGATGGGTTTAGAGTTCATGATGCCACCTTGGTAATCCACTCTATGTCAATGGCTCAGGAAGGAGGCTCTTAAGTGGCAAGTGTAACTGAGGTGAGGGAAAGAGTGCTTTTCCTTCTGCATTGCCTGCCTTTGGTCACTACTCATTTCCAGGATCTGGAACTTGGGAATGATACACGCTTGCTCCCCTCTCACCCTAGAATATCTCTGAGCACTATACATTCAAATACCCATTAGAAATCAGGATCTCCAAAACACACTGACCTGGAATGATAAACAACACCTGTATGGAACTAGAAATATTTAAAGAACTGACCTATTTGCTTGCATGAGAAAATGGCTGCTTTGGGGCGCATTACAAATGTTTGTAATATTTGGCTTTCTTGAAAAGACTGAGAAGAACAGACATGCAATACTAGTATTAATGAAGCTGTGTGTAGAAATTCTGTGTGTCCTTTAAAACAGCCAGCTGCTTCTACATACATTTTCTCTTCCAAAGATCACTTTTTCTGCTTATAGAAGATAAATAATGATCTCACATTTGCTGCCAAAATTTGTAGTTTACCCAGTATTCTTAAACACATTAGCTCATATATTTTTCTCCTGGTCAACAGCAGCATTATTCAGACTGAAATCATTATCTCCATTTTAGAGATGAGGACACAGGATCGAGAGACCAGGTAGCATAACTATGTGCCCAGCTCTACCAGTTCCTTAGAGAAACCAGGACCTGAACACAGGACTCTCAGGTCTGTTCTTCTGGGACCCTCATGGGAGGTTCTTTCTCACCTTCCAATAACTTGGTTAGGGTGGAGCAGTGGAGGTCTTCAGATCCTATTACTGCATGTGTGAAGTCAGCCATTACTGGGGACAGCAGTGGTCCAATGGCCATGGTTAAAAACAGACCACCCAGGTGATAGTTTTAAAAGTCAAGACCCTGCTGGGATGCTCACCACTAGGCTTCTATGGTAAGTTAAGAAAAATTAAATAAATAAATAACCAACAGAAAGGAAGGAAGTCTTATGCACCAGTATATCTGGGAGCCTGCTAACGTTCTATCTAGCTCCTGAATAAACTGCTAGAGCAAGGCAGCGTAAGCTGCAGAGAACTTCAAGTCTTGGGCTATGTCTTCCAGGGGACTACACAGTTGGTTTGACACTGAGAAGAAGAAGAATGAAGTGATGGCATTTTTGGTAACTCAAAGCTGGCATTATAGTGATGCAAACTGCTATTAAAAAAAAAAAAAACCACTTTAGACATATGCTAGGAATTTGACCCATATTGGGGGCGGGGGTCGAGGAGGAGTAAAAGGACCCATGAAACAAGTTCTACATTTAGCTTTCTAGAAGCTGAGTTCTTATATGTAGACACATGACTTCATTTTGCATTAAGGTTTTTGTTGAAAGATGCCTAGATTTAGGATCAGAAATCTGAGTTGCATGACTAACTTGACCATTTCTTAGAAATGTCACCATGTATCTTCTGAACCCCAGGTTCTTATCCTGAGATCTGTGTTTGACTCCTGGTTTCTCTAAGGAACAAAGATAGGTGCATGGACATGCTACCTAATCTCTCTGATCCTGTCCTCATCTCTAAGATGGAGATAATGATTTCAGTCTGAACAAGAGTTGTTTGGAGGGTCTACTGAAGAATGTATAAATCCCCAAATCAAGTCAGGAAGAAAAGACAGTTGTGTCCAGCAGCAAAACACATCATTTTAAATAAACATGTTGAGTAAAAGTGACTGCAGATCTTAAAGATGATAGTTGTAAGCAACAGAAACAGATCGTGGAGGATCAGGGCTCTTGTGAGCTATGAAATTCAACTGAGCATCCCAGGGCATGTTGCTACAGTATAAGCTCTGTGAGTACAGGGTATTTTGTTTTATTTGCTTCTGTGTCTTCAGTACCCAGAAAAGTGCCCGTGGCCCCTAATGTGCATTCAGTCACTATTTGTTGAAATAATGAACCTCTGAAACTGGTCCCAGGAAACAGGAGAACCTGGAACCAGGACTTTCAAGTCAAAGTTAACCAAAACAACCCCAGAAGATCTCCATGGGCTGCCTCCCCTGTTCCTATTGTCTTCTAAGACATCACATCTAATGACCCATTGAAGCAACTTATGATCATCGTGAGATCTGGTGCTTCCCATCACAGTGCAAGATGAGAAGTTAAGCAACTACAGTGTCACAAAACTTCAGAGTGAAAGATGCCTCAGGAGTCAACTGACCTAGCCCTTTCCAAGTGGAAGAAGCTGAGGTCCAGGGAGGTAAGTTCCTAATAACTGAGTAGCAGCAAAGCTAGAACTCAGAACCAGGGAATGGTAAGTGAAGCAATGCTAATTATTTTTTAAATTAAAAAAAATAGACTTTGGCTTTGAAGGAGAGATGCTTAAAGAGGTTGGATTAATGATACCCTGTATCATTACAAGGGGAATGACCATCAGTTTCTAAAGCTAAGAGCAGTCTGGCATGGTGACTCATGCCTGTAATCCCAGCATTTTGGGAAGCTGAGGAGGGAGGATCACTTGAGGTTAGGAGTTTGACAGCAGAATGGGCAACACTGTGAAACCCTGACACTACAAAAAAAAAAAAAAAATTAGCCTGGCATGGTAGCGTCTACTCATATTCCTGGCTATTAGGTTGGCTGAGGTGGGAGGAACATTTGAGCTCCAGAGTTCAAGGTTACAGTGAACTATGGTCACACTATGGCTTTTCCAGCCTGGGAAATCTTGACACAGCAAGACCTGTGTCAGTGAAATAAAATTTAAAAAAACCCTAAGGGCAGCCCTCAGGAGCTGAATCCCCTTAATTCTTTGCAAAGTAGAATTTTCAGTGAGAGAAGAAAAACTTGGACACACACACACACACACACACACACACACACACACACAATGGCCGCAAAAGGTTTTTCGGATACTAAACAGCTATTCTTCAACAATAGGTTTGGCAAAGAAAAAACACTGATTCGATTTCCCAGAACAAACTCTCAGACTGGCTTTAAAAATTAGAGGAGAATATGCTCCAGGCAAGACTCATTTGGGGTTTCATGAAACCCAGCTGTCTAGAAGGACTATCAGACATGCAGGAGAAATCCAGAAACAGATGGAGGTATCTTCCTCTATTTACAACATGGCCCAGGGAGGTTCTGCAGAGTGTGTCTTGGTGATGCTGATCCAAGCCTGGGGCACTGACCATGGCCCAGTTACACTGGATGAGACAGTGTTTTGGCAGACAGGCAGGCCGTGGGTGCACCTGGCTGATGCTAGAGTTTGTGCTAAGCAGTGCATTAGGACCCCACCGTGCCAATGAGTTCAGGATGGGGACCAGCCTCCAGGGCCCAAAACTGCAGTGCCACCCAAAACTTCTGCCTTGCCCCTACCACCAGCCCCTGTACTCCACGGGATGTGTCCATAGCACTGAGTTGCCCCCTTACTCCAGGGGAGGAAAGAAACAGCCTTGGAGACTTTTCCGAGTCAGGGAAGAACACTGGATGGGGTGGAGGGCAGCGCTCACACTCTCAGGAATGTCTCCTGAACAGGTTTCTGCAAGCAGTATAGGCTCCGGGGCTCCATGGGTGTTAGAATCCACTTCACAGTTGTAGTTATATTAGCTTTGTCCTCCCTCTCTGAACTGTTTTGGAGTGGGTTGCCTGGGGACCCCAGCCCTGTGTCCTTAGCAAGGAGGAGGCAGGAAATAAAGCCAGACAGCCTGTAGCCTGGTCCTCTCTTAGATCACTCTGTCTGCCTAAGAGTCTTCTAGGAATTTAGTTCTATATGTGCATATTTATGTGAGTTAGCATATTCTATATTTAAATAGATGTGGGCTTCTATATCCCTTTGGACATACAATAGGGATTTTCAGCAAACAGAGTTTAGACAAAGGAAATAGCAAAGGAAAGTCATGACATTTCCCACATGCAATGTTTGCACTGCTATCGACACACCATAACAGCACAGACTAATTTTGATTTGGAGTCGTTACCAATCTGGTCTTATGTCTTTATACAAATTCATCTAAGGCTCTCCAGGGGACTTGTGATGTCACCAGGTGAAATGGAAAGCATGTCCTCTCTGTGGCCATCTCAGGAGATGGAACCCAGCTAATGGCTCTCCTTGGAACTCCATTGGAGTCACTGCCCACAGCTCAAAAAACCATATGCCTAGGAGCCTTGCTATCCTGCACTCTCCATCTTGCCCTGCCCCTTTAACTCTGACATCGGACACACTATTGAATCTCTTCAAACCTCGGTCTCCTCAGATGCAAAATGTGGTAACCTTCCAGGCTGTGGTAAAGATAAAATGAGCAAGAAGATGGCAATCACCTGACACAATGAACAGGAAATCAATACGTGATCAAGTCATTACTATTAAAGCAGGGATAGGTCGGGCTCGGAGGCTCAGCCTGTAATCCCAGCACTTTGGGAGGCCGAAGAGAGTGGATTGCTTGAGCCTGTGGGTTCAAGACCAGTTCAGGCAACTTGGCGAGACCTCACCTCTACAATAAATCAAAAAAATTACCCGGGCATGGTGGCGCGCACCTGTAGTTCCAGCTACTTGGAAGGCAGAGGCAGATGGATTGCCAGAGCCCAGCAGGTCAATGCCGGGATGGATCGCCAGAGCCCAGCAGGTCAACGTTGGGGTGGCCATGAGCGTGTCACTGCACTCCAGCCTGGGTGACACAGCGAGACTCTGACTCAAAAAAAAAAAAAAAAAGCAGGGACAGAATTAATAATTGGAAGCATTATTCTCACTGGCCCTTTTCTCATATGATAGCTCTGGTGACTACATGTCACCACTGGAGGGGTCATAAGAACAAGGCCTCCCGGGTGTGAAAGCAGACAAATCCAATGGCCACTGTCACTTGACCTGATTCACTTCAACTTTGGACCCAGCTGATCCCTTTCTCTCCTGGAAATACTTTCGTCCCTCCCAGGACTGCAGGGCTTCTGCTTTTTCCTGCCTCCCTAGCTGTTCCCTCTTCTCTGGGCCAGGTCCTCCTCTTCCAACCCCCCAGCAAGGGAGGGCTACAGATTCCCTCTGTGACCTGCACCCTGGACCATTTTATCCAGTTTCGTAGTTTTAAGTACCATCTCCACACTGATGACTCCCAAACTTACATTTCCCCTGACCTCCATGTCCCCATACCCAAGTGCCCACTCATTATCTCCAACTTAGCACATCCAAATACAATATCACACCCCCTGTCCCACTGCTCCAGCTTGCTCTCTCTATAGCTCTTCCCATCCAGTGGCAGCTCCAGTTACTCAGGCAATCCTGGACTTCTGGCCTCTTCCCATTCTCCACATAGAATTTGCCAGAACATTCTGTCAGTGTTCCCTTTAGGATGCATCCATGCTATCTCCTGCTACAAGTCCCCAGGATCCCCTTCCCCATCCCTGCTTTCTTCCTCATCCTGCCACCATTCACTCTCAACAGAGCACCCAGGAGTTGTCAGATCATGTCACTTCTTTGCTCAACACCCTGCAGTGGCTCCTGAGATTCTTCTGCATAAAAGCCAAGATCAGCCCAGCAGTCAATAAGACTCTCATGGTCTATCCCAGCACCCATGGACTCTGTCCCTCCCCCTCCTCATTGTGCCCAGCCACAGGGCTCCTGCCTTTGTCCCTAAAAAGGCAGGCCTATGCCGGTCCTAACAAAGCAGGCAAGCTCTGGCCCTGGCAAGCCTTGGCCCTTGCAAGCCTGCCTGGAACACTCTTCTGCCAGGTAACTTTATATATAAACTTGATCTGCACTCCTTTTGACGTCTTCATGCACAGCACATGTCACAATCTCAGCAAGACCCACTCTATCTACATTAAACTGTATTCTTCCCAGCATGCCATCCCCTGCCTTTTTTTTTTTTTTTACTACCACCACCAGCTAGCCACCACCCATGGTGCTTAGTTACCTTGTTCAGTCTCTCTTCCCTCACTAGAATATGAGGTCTGAGCGGGAAGGGATTTGTGTTTATTCCATTCATTGCTGTATCCACAGCTCTTAAAATAGCATGTGGCCTATGGTAGAAACTCGGACTGAACGAGCACACTCAGTCTACAAGGAAGTCACTCTGCTTCCCCCTTGTTCTCCTTCGGTCACTGTCTTGGCACTTATCTAACTTCAGGTTTACACTCGATGTTTCCCTCCAGCTGCCCAAGCTTAAATGCTGCTACCTCTTCACAAATGGAAGAGGGAGAGTGTGGAAGGTAGAAGTTACTCTGCGGAGACTGGGGAAGCAGGGAGACTCTACAAAGGGTGGAAGTACTGAGAGGACATCAGCGTGAATTTTAACACTTCCAGGTACTTGAACAATGTGCTTAGAAACCTCCTTCAACTTGACTCCCTATTCTAGTCAACCAGTTTATGTAAGGCATGGCTTCAGTTTTCTCTTCCACAAAATGGAATAATAATGCCCCATCCATGGATTTTTGTTTTTTACTGTGAGCTTCTTTGGCAAATTCTAAAATTATATACAGATGTACGGCAGCATCATGAAGCTTCTCATACATATCTTAAATATCTCTTTCTTTGACCTGTCTTCTATGTTCCAAACCCATACTACCAGATGAATACACTGACATAGATTTCCCTGGCATTTCAGAATCAAGATGCCCAAATATAACTTGTTTTCTCTCATCTCCCTCTCTTTATCCATCCTGAGCTCCTATCACAGCCACTAGTTGCACAGACTTGAAATTTCAGAGTAATTGTCATCTATTCCCTGTCCCTATGAGCCTGATCTGACCAGACTCCAAATCTTTTTTGTACTGTTTCGGTGATGTCCCTCAAAGCTGCCTCATTGCATCACCGGCTTGGTCCACTTTCTGAGGGTCTGCCAGAAATACAGGAATCTCCCTGGAAGGGGCCTCCACACCTACAGATGCTTCGCACTCCAACCCACCCAAACACAGTAGCCAAAGCATTCTGCCAGAACCCAGAGCAACTCTGCTACCCAAAAGCTTCCCTCTAGTTCACCCATTACATACATAGTAAAATCCATAGCCTTATCCCAAATTCCTCCCCTTCCAACTTCATCGCCAACTGTAGATACCCTCACCAGCCTGCACTTATTCTAAGGTGGTGAAAGCACAACACAACCCTAGACTGAAGATCACCCTAAACACTTGACCTTTCTTTCTTTCCTCAGTTGTTCCTTCCATCTAGAACATGGTGTTGAAGGCCTCCTCTCTCTGTAGGACCTCTGGGGTTTCCATCCCTAAGGGGGCATTCCCAGATGCTCCTGGGGCAAGCTCAGTTCTCTTCCTCACACCTGGCATCCACTGCTCCCACATTCTCCCCTTGCCACATGCCCCCTGCACATGGTATGGACCTCTGGGTTTGGGACAGTACTGGATTACATTTAACACCAACCTTTCTCTTCAAGAACTCTGCATTCTGGCCCCCAATCTTGAACAAAGATCTCTACAGTAAAGACTCAACACTACTTGAAAACTGTATGTGCAGTGGACCAAAAGTGAGGGCAGACTGACTATCACTACCACCATTGATTGACTCTGACAACCACTGATTGACTAGCCTGTCATCCATCCTGGTGCCAACCCTTTGAGTAGGCAGAGCTGACACCCATATGGGGGCGAGTAACTACTTAGCACCACAGAGACAGTAGGCAGCAGAGCCCATGCTGAACCAGCTCCATCTTACTCCAAAGACTGTGCTCTTGGCCTAGCCCTATGCCCCTTCCAGGAGTGAAGGTGGCTAAGGCAGACCTAGGCACTGACGTCGGACGTAACACACTTCTAAAGGCTGTTCAGTGAAATTCCTGAGAGAGGAAGAGAGGCACGGACAGATAATCCATTAAATGATGCTCCCCAAATCCTTTGCAGCCTTAAGGAACAGGAGGATTTAACAGCAGAACAATTGAGCAGCAAACTCAGCTAGAAGTGTTTATTGTCAGACAGTTGATTTCAACCAAACAAAACAGGCTCCCTCCGCTCCTGCTGTGTGCTGAACAAGTTCTGAAAGGTTAACATAATTAACACTCTTTCTTTCTCCTCATGCTTTTCAAATTCTTTTTATACTGCTATTATTTCTCTACTGAGTCATCTCTTTGAAAAAGCTCCTCGTGTTTAGCTCCTTTATTATTATTTTTTCCCATTCAAGGCTCCATTGATGTCCTTTTGTCTTTTCTCTTCCTTGCCCCTGGCTTTCCTTTGTGGCCCTGGCACCACTAAATAAAGCCCAAGCGGGTACCAGGAATGCGTGCAGAACATGTCTTTAAAAGCATGGCAGTCGTTTACCACACTGATGAAACATTCTACAGTCTCCTATCCCTCATTGTGTGTGTCCTAGGCTCAGAGAAGATGCCAGATGGTTGGTTGTTGCAGTTACAGGTGTGTTTACACAATTCAACAACATACTCATTCCAGTTAACAACAAAGTGGGAACTCCATAGGTTGGCATCTGTTTTTCAAGTAATTCAACTTCAAGTAAGTCAACAGTAGGCATCTTGTTTCCATGGCATCCATTTTGACATATCCCTAGTGTCCTTAAAATGGGAGCACTAAGAGGTACCGTGGAGCATGGGAGAGGCCTGGCTTGGACTCCCCTCTGCCTTGGTGAGTGGGACCTGGTGCATGTTGCTTAACCCTCACAGAGCCTCCGTTTCTGAGGTCTGAGAAAAGATGTCCTTGGAGACTCTTTCAGATCTAAATTTTCCCAAGACTCTTATCCCTTGGGTAGGCTGGATTTAAGGCTAATTTCTTCAAAGTTCATGTGCGATATTCTTGGCTTAACCAGTGGGGTTTTTAACTCTTTCTTAAATTGGACAGTAGTGACCATGTTACTGACTGGCTTTGGCACGAAACATCATCAGACAGGCTTATGCTATCCTCCCCCACTGCAGAGCTTCTGCCGGAAGCTCTCCCAAAGGCAAGAAATTGTGTGCTGTGGATTCCCAGGATGAGACTTAGTATTTTGCAAAGGTCTTTCCCCTGGTATTCACCTAAGAAAAGCATTAATTTCTAATCTCAAGGCCACAGAGGGGAAAAAAAAAACAAACCCCAACTGTGTCTAACATGCAGTTTTTGAAAACCCAACTAACCCTTTGGGGCATTTTGTGAAATAAAATACACAGAAAGAATCAACAGAAGGATGGCATCAATTATTCAAAGGAACGTCGTTAAAGCAAACTTTGCTGTGCTGGTGGGGCCTGGGCAGAGCCTGTGTTCCCACAAATGCCCAATTCCTTTGGGAGTCCTGCTACCAATTGTTACAAAAACGTAGCCGAGGACATTTTATTAGAGCAATAATGCAATTTAGGAAGCAAGCCTGGGCAGGGGAGCTGCAATTCTTAGTGGCTCCAAGGTAACTGACCTGTGGCCCTTCAGCTCGCAGCCTTTACCTGCGTCAGGAAGGTGCCTGATTGAAACATAGATCTTTTACCTTTCATAACATGGGACTGAAGGGCTCTATTAAAAATGTATGAAGGCAAGTGAGCAGGAATGAGGATCCAGATCCTCGGGTTGGAGGCCATTTACCTTTCCTTTAAACAAAATCCTATGAAATCTCTCACTTATACAGCCTCAGCTCCACTACATATATGTATTTGGGGAAAAAATACAGAGGGGGAAAAAAACAGACAAAAATGTACCTTACCCCTGGGTTATGGGACAGTGAATTATTCTTATTTCCATTCTTAGCCTTTATTGTGTTCCCCAATTTTCTACCGGGAGTATGTATTTCTTTATGAGAAAATAAAAACATTTTTCAAAAGCAAACGTTCACATGGGTCTTTGCCCAGGCACTGACTATGTTTAAGTAGGTAAAAGATGCAAAATGGAGAGATTATATAAATGGATACCTACCAAGCTTGGGAATCCTCTCTGGTCCAGTGCAAACATCTTTAATCCCCAGAGCAAAAGGACCCTGCTGCTCCTGCCTACCCCAGAGCAGAGGCCTGACCGAGAAGGCAAAACAAGTCCTGGTAGCTGTTCCCACATCGCCAGGGACAAATCCTAAACTTGGCATCCCCTGGAAGTGAACAAGTTTCCTTTCTTTCCCCCAGGGTCAGAGATCTGGCATGTAAACACAATAGGCTGTGGAGTTTTCAAATAAACATTTTCCTCCTGAAGAAAGCCATCCAGTGATTATAGCATAACTTTCCCAGAAGAGATTCCATTTACTGCCTCTTCTTTAAGAAATTACTTGGCAACAGGATGCAATTTAATTAAAGTATTTACTTAAATGTATGCCCTTTGGGGCCTGAAGGAAACAGGATATTTTTCTAATCAACTGGCAGTTTAGGGGATTTTCTGACATTGGTCAGGCTTTTTCTGATGTTTAAATACATCACACACACACACACACACACACACACACAACTGCTTTTGAAATAAGAACATCAAGATCTGATACACCAACAAAAAGTAAAATGCTCTTATTTCCAGATCCTACAAATATTCTTGGTAATGTAAAACTTCTGGCACTTTCTACTTGGCTTCAGATGGGATGGAAAAACCCCTAATTGCAATATCTTCTTCACAAAAATCAGAAGCAGGGATTTCATTGTAGAACCAAATTGACTTTGTTTTTTAAATAAGGCCTGATCATTGTAGCCTAAAAAAATTATTGTATATTGGAGTTGCCTGAATACTATACTAAGTTCAATATCCCGATGGTCTTCTCTTTCTGGGGTAGAACCTTTCCCAGTTTCAAGGCCTGGTATTTGTGTCTTTTCTTTCCTCTTCTTTTCACTCTCCATTTCTATTTTATTAGAAATGTATTCCCAGGGCCTAGAACACTCTGTCTAGTGCTGTCGGCCTTCAATAAATATTTATAAAACAAATATACTTGCTGAATGGAGCATGGCAGGCAGGGTCCTATGAACATCAAGGAGTGCCTGTCTTCTGCTCCTGGGGCCAGCAGACCAAGGCCAGGTTAGAAGGGCAGGTTTTGGCACTGTGGCTTCCCAAGGGTGCTAACAGGAGTCTGGAGGCCTGAACTCTGGTTCAGCCTGGATCATCCCCTGGCTGGGGACTTTAAGGTAATCACTGAAATTCCCAGGAGGCACCCAGCCATTCTGGCACCATCATCACTTGACACTTGACTGACCAGCTTTCTAGCCCTTGTGCGTCCCTCTCTTGTTCCACAGGGGACTCTGGTCTCATTTCCTCTGCAGGGCTAGGAGGCATCCAGTATAAATAGCAGTAAATCAGCAGAATGGATTGGTCTTCTGCCCACTGCTAATCCTTAGCAGAAATTCTTGGGAAGGTGGTTTGTGCACATCAAGAAGAATGCTGCGGTTAGAGGAGTCCACGCAGGCTCTTCACTGTCCACATCCTTGTCACAAACTCTGCATGTGTGCCTTACCTGAATACTAAAATAAACTAAAAGCCAAGCTGTAGACACGTACACTTTTCAATGGCACTCATGGTCTTCAGCCACTAGTGTGACAGGTGCCGTCCCACTTGTGCTGTCCCACTTGTGGTCTGTTCCTCCAACCTGTGTCGACTGCCTGGATTATGCGGTAAGTGTGTCCTTCTGTCTTCATGAATAAAAATGCTGAACAGCACAAAGCAAAGAGAAGAGCCTTGTGGCACTCTGTGCCAGGGGTTAATCCTTTAATGAAGACATCGGTGGTTAAACTGTACAGCAACAGACGCACTTAGGAGGCAGTGTGGTATGGCCAAGAGCATGGGTTGGGAAGACAGAGAAACTGGACAGAGACTCCTGCTCTGCTGCTGCTGGCTGTGTGGCCTTGGGCAAGCTGATTAATCTCTCTGAGCCTCAGTTTGCTCATCCACAATGTAGGAAAAGTAATGATCGCACCTTCCTCCCATGGTTGATTCGAGTTTTACGTGGGACAAGATATATAAAGGCCTTAGCATGTATCCAACACACAACTTATCTCTCAACAAACTGAAGCAATATTTTGTTTAGCAAGTTCATTAGGGTATTATAAGAAAATTTGTTCTACATCTCCAGGTAGGAAATGACATCTTCAACATTTATTGACATAATAGTAACCCTATCAACAATGTAATGCATTGATTTGGCTTTGCTTGTTTTTAGAGAGCTCAAGACGACTCCTGGTGATCTTCTATCCGAGCTCACCATCTGTTTAATAATCCACTCTAGACATCTGGTGGGGAATGTTGTCACTCTTGCTCATGAATTGTCCATTGTTTTCAGAATCTATCTTTTTCTGCTTAATCAAAACTATGACAATCTGGTCCACTTCCCTTGTACATCTCCCTTTCCTCATAACTTTTTAATTAAAAAAAACAAACAAACAGGTAGGGGGCCTATCAACTCACATCTTCAAACCCTCTTAAGAAAATGAAAAGCAAAACTCAGAGATCCTCTAGGGCCCCCTGTACTTTTTGTTGTCGTTTTAAAATTATTATGGACTCCAGTTATTTTGTAAACTTGTTTGCCCCACTCCTTTCCATTTCAAGGCATTCTACTCAGCAGTAAAAATAAAAATGAAATAAGACTGACTAGTTCTACTTTCTCTCAGTCATATGCTCTGGCCATTTCTATCTCTGTAGCGAGAAACTCCTTATAGACTCATGAGTGGAAGAGCCCATTCAACAAACAAATACACACCTGCCTTCTCCCTTCTTGCCTCCATTTTACAGATGGGAAAACCAAAGCTCTTGTCTGTTATCAAATCTATTGATCAAACTGAGAGGTCATACTGAGGGCTACAGTTCTTCTGCTTGATTTCCTAATGACAGTAACTCAAGGAGTCACTGGATGTAGAAACAGAGTCCTGTTCCCACACTCAGTGACCAGTGGTGGACACTGGCTTGGATGCCTACAGGGTAAAAAACTGCACCAAAGTCTCCTTCCTGCACACAGAGCAGAGCTTGCAGGGATGGACACACTGACCTGGGGCAGAAGAAGCAGGCGAAAGGACTAAGATATGTAAACAGTCGGTGTCAATAACAGATCACTCTGGCTCAATTAAACGCCTTTATGGGGTAATTAGCAGTTCATAAAATCTCTTAAGTAACCCAGAAACCTCTGCACCACTCCCTGAGTGTTCTCCATGGCTAAAGGACCCTTGGGAAACATTAGCTCTCGCTGCAGTGAATCACACACCATCAGCAAGGTGGATGGCAGCCACTCGCGAACAGGAGAATTTATAAGGCTTCTTTCTGCCTCCACTGACTGAGAAGGGAGTCTCCAATCATCCCAGTTTAACACTAAACTGCTGCAGAGACAGGATAGGAATGGTCAGGGAAGGAAAAGACTTGAGAGTAGCCTTATCTCAAGCCTCAGTTTCCTCACATGTGAAACAGGATAATCCTGCCTTGCAGAATTATGTCACCAATTAGAAAGCAAGAATGTAGAGTGCATGGCTCAGCTCCTGTCACTGCTCCAAAGGCACTAGTGGCTACCATCCATATGTCTGGCAGGAGTACTAGTAGTAGTATTGTTATTACTGTTTGTTTGCAATTAGCATTTGTTGAGTGCCTGCAGCATCCCCCACATATTTCTCACAAAAACCCTATGAGGTATCATCCACAGCATTAATATAAGAACTTAAGATTTAGGAGGGACTGGCTTGGCTTACCTTTGAGCCCATATCCTTAACTGCTTCCTGAATTTAAAAATCTCTTGCAAGTGAAAGAATTACTATTATGACACAAAAAAAGACAAAAGAAAAATGTCTTATAAACAAACAAAAAACCTCAAAAGAAAAATAATTTCTATCAACCTGCAAGTTAAGGGATGATAATCATTCTCTCTTGGTAATTGTAGGGCATCTAGTGCATTTAGGGTATTATGCCACACCAGGAAGATATGGCAGTAAGAGGATGGATAGACAAATGGATGAATGGATGAGTGGGTGGGTGAATGGGGTGGGTGGCGGGGTAGGTGGTTAGGTGGGTGGGGGTGGGGGTGGTGGGTGAATGAGAAGGCTTTTGTACCTGTGGGTTTCCTGATATTTTCTCAGGTCATCCATTCAATTCATTCAAGTCTCTGTCCAAATGTTACCTTCACAGAGAGGCCTTCCCTGGCTACTTTTGTAAAACAGCACTTCATTCCTCCCTGTTCTCTAGCCTCTAACCCTATTTTGCTTTAACTAGAGTAGTTATGACTGGCTGTTATTTTATTGATTTGTTCATTTTGGGGATCTCTCTTACAGCAGGATGTAAGCATCATGAGGATTTTGACTTTGTGTTTTGATGTCTGTACCCTAGGAATGAGAGAAGCACCTGGCACACAGTAGGCACAACAAACATTTGTTAGATAGTTGGGTGGGTAGAAGAAAACATACACAGAAGCATCGCTTGACACAAACACATATGGATATATGGCAACACAAATTCCACTTACATACAACTGTATCATGGGTCCAAGAAATGTTTGAACTTGTATACAAGCAAGCTGGATACCATAATACTTCCATAAACTTCCTACTGGATCTGAGGTTCGATTCCTCTGAAGATTAAGGCCTGGTGGTGGGGATTTGGGTAGCCCTCTCCCTTGTTACTTCTCAGCCAATTGCTTCTACTTACCAAACTGTAATCCAGATATGAATAGAGAGGTTTTGTGAAAAAGATCATTAACTCTGCCCATGATATGTACAGCAATGGAGCACATCAGTTTCTTGTATTTGTTTTTCACTCATTTTTTTCCCACTGATCAGGAGGGGCCTGTGCTATGTCCAGGGTCTTGCAACCTGGTGAACTCACAAGGAAGGGATGATTTAAACACTAAGTGCTAGCCAGGCAGGGTGGGGTGCTCTGGGAGCCCAAAAGGCAAAGGAACCAGGGATGAGACTGCTCAACCAATTTGCTGGACTCAGCTCTGGATACTGCAACCGGCTATAAAGAAAACACATCCACTCTGAACTTAAAAAAAGCAGGGGTCTGAGACTCTTAAGACAGAATTCAAAAGCCATCCAGGATAAGAATCAATGGGATATGAAATCAGCATTCGGCTGGGCTCAGTGACTCAGGCTGTAATCCTAGCACTTTGGAGGCCAAGGCGAGTGGACTGTCTGAGCCCGTGGATTCGAGACAAGTCCAAGCAACTTGACGAGACCTCGACTCTCCAATAAATTTTAAAAAATTAGCCGGGTGCAGTAGCATGCACCTGAAATTCCAGCTACTTAGAAGGCTGACGCAGAAAAGGACTGCTGGAGCCCAGTGGGTCAACGCTGGGGTGGCCATGACCATTCCAGCCCCTAGGCGACAGAGTGAGACTCCAACTCAAAAAAGAAAAGAAAAAAAAAGAAAAGAAATCAGTATTCCAGAATGACTTCCTGCAGGAGGGTGGTAAGATCTGTCTCAACCATTAAAGCTAAGTTTGTGGGGGAAAAATTGATTTCACCCCCTCTACCATTTTTTCCTCCTAGTCTGGGTCTCACTCTGTATCCAGGGTGGTACAGCGGCATGATCACTGCTCACTGTAGCCTCAACTTCCTAAGCTCAAGTAATCCTTCTGCCTCAGCCTCCTGAGTAGCTAGGACTACAGGAACACACCACCAAGCCTGGCTAATTTTTTTTATTTTTTGTAAAAACAAGGTCTCATTATATTGCCTAGGCTGGTCTCGAACTCCTGGTCCTGAAAGTGACCCTTCCACCTCGGCCTGCCAAAGTGCTGGGGTTGCAGGCATGAACCCCCACGCCCAGTCACCAATCTCACTCTTTTACAGCAATACTTTTTGAAAGCCCCAGCTCTCTTCTCATACAGAGCACCAAATAATGAGAAATAATTTTTTAAACAATCAATATATTTTAATCCCATAGTCTTGAAAATATGGCCAGTCCAGCTGTTTGGCACAAATGTGGGCATTTAGGATCCAAGCAGTGACTAGACTTTTTCCCGTATATTCGGTAAAGAAAGGTGGATTCAGTTTAAGCTGAGGTTTATCCTTGGAAGGTTGCAGAGAAACTCAAGGAATCCTTGAGGTGCCTTGGCATTCTCAGCGTTCAGACCCTTCTGCCACACTCAAAGAAGTCTAGACCCAAATTCTGGTTGTAACTGTCCCCTAAAGTTGTGTGATCTGGGACAAGCCCAATTTCTCTGCACTTCCTCTCCCGCAAAGTGAGCAGGTTTGCTGGAATAACCATCCACTCTGCTGATTCCATGACTTCCGGCTATGGAGTCAGCTTCTCTGCAGGCTCTGTTCTGAACCCAGAATCCACGCCTCCCTGACTGTAGGTCAGCATTGCCGCCTTCCCAGCACTCGCGTCTCTTCTTCCTTTCTTCTTTCTGGGTAGCCTCCTGTCAATTCTTGAAGCCCTGGTGCAGACATCATCGACACTTAAAGTGAGTGGCCTGAAGCCATAGATGTCCTTAATGGCTTTATAAGTGACTATTACCCTAAACTACCACTTTGTTCCCACAAGAAACTGCTCAGTAAGTCCTACTGAAAACTACCCACATGCCTAAAACATGTCTTAAAACATCTGGATTCGAACAGGGAACATGGCTCGTCTTTGTTCCCAAACACAGGGTTTTACTATTTTGTAAAAGCATTCCCTAATCTTCCATGCAGAGTTAGTCTCTCCCGTCCTGTCACATCCTATAGACGTTTTTCATGGACCTATTAGACCATTCATCAAAGCATCTTTCAATTGTGTCTGTGCAGGTCTGCTGTGCCCCATGAGGGCAAGAGACCTGGTTTGGAGAGAGGCAAGATGAGCAAATGCTTGATGGATGAATTCATAAACAAATGGACAAATTCACATAGCTTTATATCTTCTCTCACAGGCATTTTGCCCAAGGCAGAAATAATGCATTCTGAAAAATATACTACTCCTACAAGACAAGAGTTTTCTTCTCCACCCCAGAACTTCCTACACTTAAAGCAAGTGGGCTAAGGCCATAGATGTCCTTAATGGTTTTTATCAGTGACAATTATCCTAAACTACCACCTTGTCCCATAAGGTGTTGCTCAGCTGGTCCCACTGAGACTGCCCACATGCCTAAGTCTTAAAACACCAGGACTCTAACAGGAGAACTTGTTTTTGTTCTCAAACATAATCAGACTAATCCACATACTGTACCTAAGTCAGCAAGAAAAGTTATGTGACTGGAGGCTAAAAATAATTTTGAAAAAACAGCAATTCTAAATTCCAACTTCTTTTGTTAAAATCTTACCCACTTAAAGCCAGGAATTCCTTGGTATCACTTGAACAGTACCAATGTCTTTTCTCCCCGCAAAAGGCTCATCAGGATTTTATTCCAACAGATGGGAACTTTGGTTGCAGACAGGATTTCTTGCCTCATCACTACACCTTCTGGCTGAATCTAGCATAAAAGCAATAAAGTGTATTGACTTTTGCCTTCCTACCACTCCCAGCAGGTGTGAAGTTTGGATCACAAATCGGCTTTGGCTTTTGCTTTCTGAAACCAGGCTGTCACATATTAGGCTGGGTGGAGTGGCATGGAAGGGGGCTCTGACACTCCTCTGCAAGTCTCCCACAGACCCTCTCCAGGATCCCTTTCCTGGGGTTCTCAGTGCCCCTGGTGCCCGCTTCCAGGGGAGTCACCACTAGGGAATAAACACTGAGACTGTGTATGTAAATATCTCTTCACACAGGGGAAGCTTCTGAAGGGCAGAGTTGTGTCTCATTCATTTTTGCGACCTTAATGCCTGGCATACAATATGAGCTGAATAAAATCTTTCATGAATGAATGAACGTAGACTTCCTGATGCACTACTCAGAGCACACTAAGCTTAGGTCATCCAAAAATGTGAGACCACAGTCATGATGACAGGGTCAGTGGCGGCCATTCATTGAGTACTCATTATGTGTCTGGGAAAACCCATGTGCTATTTCACTTAATCCACACTACAACCTCTGAGGTAGGTACTGTCATTATATCCTCTTAAAAGGCAAGGACTGTGGTTTGGAGAGATGCAATTTACACGAGATCACTTAACAATGAAGCCAGGAGTATTTTTTATTGTCACTGAGTTCATTTCTTTATCAGTACCAGAGAACAAATGAAATGATTAAGCCTATTTCTAAGGCACTTGAAGGAATATACATTTTTGGAAAATGCTGCACCATGCACTATGCTACCTTCTGGATAGGTTGAATTCTCCACTGTTGCCCATACTAGTAAGACATGGAAACAGATCTCTTTTGAGCACTGATGTCAGAGAGGCCAGCCAGCCTCATGTCACTGGCCCGACCACAGGGGCTGGGGCCGCTTTCTCTCTGTAGGGGGGCACTGGGTGGTGTGTGCATTGGGCCAACCCTCTTTCTGGCTATCCATCCCCCTTCTTCCTCAATATGATAAATGGGAGTCAATAGTGGTCACCCATGAAAATATAGGAAAATGAAAATAAAAACTGACAACTTTTCAATGCTGGTTAGCCCAAACGCTGTGATGCATTTTTTCACTTTCCCAGGACAGGGGTCAGGAGGGCCAGCACACATAGATTCAGAAATTTAGTGCTTCTGCCAAATAAATTGGCTGAGATTGAACTGTTAATCCATTAAGCAGACAGATTTCAACACTGCTTTAAACCAGAGGCTTCAGGACATAATAAAGGTGTGTGTTATGGAGAAATACACACACACACACACACACACACACACACACACACACACACACACACACACTCTCTCTCTCTCTCTTAAGTTTAAGTCTACCTGGCTGGTGAGAAAGTTGATGTACCCAGAGAGAATTGCATATCCTGGACACAGAACAACTGGGAAAATCTTTCCCCACATTGCCAAGTGCAATACACAGCAAGTGGCAGCTCTTAGGGAGTATACTCCATAGAAGTCCTGAAACCATGTGTCTTTTCCCACATGGATCCTGGTGACCAGGGTTTTCACATAGTCCTCATTGCCTTATCATGAAAACCACTATGACCCTTTTTTCCTCTTTCACACATGGGCAAGGCACCAGCAAAACCCACAGGTCCATTCATGAGGCACCGTATAGACAATAAAACTTCAAGCAGAACAGAGCCATCCCACATGCAGCAGGGCTGGTTCCTCCCATAAGTCATAGGCAGGTTCTCCAGAGTTGCTGGTTGGCTCTGCATATCTAACACTGACAGGGTTTGGAGTTCATCCTCATGAAAAGGGACAATGGCTTCCCTTTCCGGCCTGTCCATGAAACTCAGTTATCAGGTAATATCTAGGAATCAGGCCTCAAGAGGAGGGTTGTGCCACAGGACATTCATCCACCTCACCTTCAAATCTCTGCCCAGCAAACTCTTGATCATATCCTGGACACAAAACAATTGTGAAAATCTGTCCCCACATTGCCAAGTGGAATACATTCCAGGTGGCAACCCTTAGGAAGAAGCACACTCCTTAGAAATCCTGAATCCATGTGTCTTTCCCCAGTGGTCACCTTTCAAGACTCAGCTCAAGTTTCCTGCTACAGTGGGAATGCTTCAAGTGAGTGTCACTTAAACACTACCAGCTCCCCGGGCCTGGGGCAGGGCTAGGCCATAGCATTGTTTAATGAAGCTTATAAATGCAGAGAAGCCTCAGGGGAGTGGGAAAGATATAACACTGATAGGACAGTTAACAACCAAGAGCTACATGCGTTGCCTTTACCTGATTTGAATCTCCCATGAATTTTATAAAATCAGTGCTCTCACTATCCACGTCACAGATGAACCAACTGAGGCTTTGAGAAAGAGGTCAAACACAAAGTTTGCCCAAAGTCACAGAGCTGGCAAGTGAAGATTCAAAAGCCAGGCAGGCAGTCTGACTCTGCAGCACCCTAAATCTCACAGAGATCCAACTTACGTCTGGCATGAAGGAGAGGCAGTGAGCAAAGCCACCCAGGGAGAGCCAAAGCAGCGGCCAGGCAGGCCACATATGCTACTGTCAGGAACAGCATCAGCCCCTCCCAGGATGCACATACCTTCTCTTACTGACGCACATACTCCTAGTTAAGACAGAGTTCACAGCAGTGGTTCCACTAGAGCACTCTAAAAATAGCCTCCTGGGGAAAGAAATGTCCCCACACGGTGCCTTGTCCCAGCCCTAGAACCAGGGTAGTGATGGCAGTGGCACCAGATACTTTAGTCATGTTACTGTAACCGAGAGGCACCAAGTCTGCACCTGGCAGCCGTGGTGGCCAGGCACTTAGGTTGCAAATGGGGAGGACACTAGAGGGCACCTCTGCACTCTGACCCACCCAGGATCCCCCTGTGTTCACGGATTCAGGTGCAGCCCCAGATGAGACCCGGCCTGACCCTCCTGGCAGCCTGACCATGCTGGTCCTCCCTTCCTCCCTCCTGCCTCACAGTTCCTGGCTCCTCATAGCAGCCCCGGCTTATCTGTCAGGCCTCAGGTGAAATTAGGCTGCCAGGAGGTTGGTGAGGGGACTGAATTAAACCCAGAGCTTCCAATTTCTGCAGAAAGGGAGTGGTAGTGCCACAAGGTGATGGCCACCTGCTGTCCCTGACGCCACGATTGTGCCTGGTAGGGGTGTGTGCATAAAAGGCTGGAAGAAATTGAGCACTGAATTCTGGGGAGCTACCAGGTCTGGGGTGATGACTTGAAGCTGAAGCACCCAAGGTCACTGCTCTGAATCACCACCAGGGCCGAAGACTACTGTGCATAATAATGGAAGAATAATACTAATAAACAGCAGCCCCTCATCCAGGTAACCCAAGTAATGGGGCCAAAGCCACACAGACTTAGTAGCAGAGTTACTAAAACCTAGTACCTCGCTCCCATCCAGGTCCCTCCAAGCAACAACCACCTTGCAGCCCTCCCCAAGGACCAGCCTCACATTTGTTTTCTTCAGCCCATCTCTCTCAGTCGCTGGCATTCAACTCCACATCAGCCACAGTCCAGCCCTAACCACGTCACCACCCTCTCCATTCCATTTCTGTGGTCTCTGCTTAAAGCCCTCATACCCTGTACCTCCCACCCTCCTGTCCTCCCTCCTCCACTCATTACCTGCTTGGCTGCTTTGTCAAGAAGTTCCCTTCTGACATCTCCAAACCTCCAATTATTTGGAGCTGCCCCCACTTCTACTAGTGCATGTGTGTCCCTGTCTCACTCGCCTTTGCCTAAGCCTACAGCCTGGTCTGTTGGCCCACTGCATACCCTCCCACTGCAACAGGACCCTCTACACACATTCTCCTGTCCCTCTCTTGGGTGTCCAACCACTAACTACTGTTGGGAGTGTCTCACACCCCTTTTGGCTCACCTTCCCTGTTCACTCATCCTTGTCAACTCCTGAGCCAATCCTCCCCTAGGGTCATTCCAGATTTTCTCCTCCCCAAATGCCTCCTCGTGCCTCCTCCTGCCCTCCCCACCATCCACAGCCACCACCCTCTCATTGCACATTCCTAAGAAGCACTAGCTATTTGGTGTAAGCAACCCTTCTCCTATCCTCTGCATCCCAAATATTTGCCTCGACACCCATTTTGTCTGCTGTCCCTGGGTTTGAGATGGGGAATGCCACTGCCCTTCTATGGATAAACTCCCTGCTTGGGTCCTGTCCTTCCCCGCCTCCTCTAGAACATGCTCCTTGCACTGCCTCTTTTCCTTCCAGAGTGTTCAACACTAGGCCCTTCCCTGTCAGGGAACTGGTCTCACTTGCAGTTTTTTAAATTTACGTGACGCTCCCTGCTTCCTCTCGCTACTCAGACCTCTTCGATTCCACCCACTCTTCCTCAGCCCCTGAATCCTCTTCCAACTCTATGGAAACCACGTTCTTGAAAATCCTACAGACCTCTGAGGGATCAGTTCCGATAACCAGATCTTAACTCTTGTTCTCCCTAATCTCCCTGCAGTCACTGAAGCTTCTTGTGTTTGATGTTTCCCTTCTTTGGACTCACTCTCTTTTGCAAATGAAACCTAATTGCTTTTCATGGCTCCTCTTAACCTTGGAGTTCCCCCTTTATCTGCTCATTTTCCTTCTTCTTCATCCCATCAAACATGGGTGTTGAGTGGTTGATCCTCTGTATTTGTTTTCTATCCTTTCTTTGAAGTAAGTGGTCTTCTCTGTGACTCCTAGAGTGATCCACGCTAGAGGGAATTTTCAAACAGGCAAACCGGACCTAGTCTTTTTCTTACCTTGGCCCCACATAACTCACTTGGAGATATAAACATTCCGATGCCTACTGCCCCCTCAACTCCACCTGCCCAAAATCCATCTTCCATTTCCCCCTAATCATTCCCTCCTCTTCCTTTTATGGCTGTGACCGCCTGCCACTCACCCACTCTCTCATTTTTGTGGTTCTTTTCTTCATGTTCTGTCCACTCTTGCTTTGATCAATCTCTGGAATCTATTCTCTCTCTTCCTTTTCCATGGTCACCATCTTGGTTCAGCCCCTGTTCATTCATTCTTTAAGCCATGCAACAGTCCTTCACATTAGTCTCTCTGCTCCTGGTCTCTTTGCTCCACACTGCACACTAATGCCATGTACACTTACAAGGGTCACAGAGATTCCCACTGCCTAGATCCTATGGGATCAGGACCAGATTTCTTTCTCTGGCCTTCAAAGACTTCCCCAGTGTCACCCAACAAACCTGCAACAAGAGGGCCTGGTGTGCAGCCTCCCAGCCTTACATCCTTGGGCTTTTCCACACTATCTTCCTGCCTAGAGTGCCCAACTCCCACCTTGGAGTCTGGCAAAACCCTATAAAGCCTAGCTGAACTTTCATCTCCTCCTGAGAGTACCCTCCATGTGGATATTCTTTTTCCCCATTCTTCAATCCTCTAACAAGTAGCATCTTTACAATTCATTTGGTAATCACGCACGTTACAAACTTAAGAGAACTCTTCAGTTAGCCATTTCCAGCTCATATTTTTATGTCTTATTTCTCCAACTATCAGCACCTGCCTTGACCAGGTCTTCTTGGCCACTGTTTCTGAAGCCCCTTCCTGGTAAGCTCAGTCCTTCCTGATCAAGCAGATGGAGCCAGTGGCCTGGGCCTCACCAGCGAGCAAGGACTAGACCCAATCTTACAGTCACTATTCTTGGACAGCACTCGCAACAGTTCTCCTTAGTGCAGGGCAGACTACTCACACCTCGACTTCACTGCTTAGTGAAGCACCAGCCTCTGTCCCAGCCTCCTGCTCCCTTAGTGCTCCACCTCTCCTTTGGGAGTAAGAGCTGTCCTGAACCCAAGCCCATGAACATGACTTATGGAAGGCTCCTGGTATGAAACACAGCAAGATGCTCATCCCCATGCCTGGCTCTTGCCTGCCCCAGGACCCCTATAATGTGCCACTCCAAATAGCTATCCCACTTGGAACTGGAAACTCATCTGCCTTCTAGTATTTCCCTGCTGTCCAAGACTTCTGTCTGCCATGTCTGCTTAGCCATGGAACCAAATCAATAATGCATCATCAGACCCTTTGGGGACTGCAAACCAAACAGTGGTGCGTCTTCCCTCAGGTAGGACCTACCCTCACAGCCAGCTTGGTTCCCACCACATTAGATCTGGGTCTGACCCTCCTCCTCACCAGGTCACACTGCTCCTGAATTCCCAGAATAATTGGGGCCTGATAACCCCTCCATAGAGAAGGACAATGTGCTACAAGTTCCCATTTCCCTCCTTGCCTCCATCACATAGCCTGGAAGACTAGGCACTCAATAACTTTTGTTAATCTTATTTTTCAAGGGAAGTATCTTAGTGGGCAAGTGGAGGAGGAGGAGGTGGGTCTTTTGTGACCAGGATGGAGGAGAGGGTAGGTTTGCGTTCTCTCACTGCTTTTTAACCAGTAAGCCCCTTTTTCTGAATGGTGTTTAAATACTGGCTGACTTCTTGTGTTTGCAGAGCCCAGGGCAAGTATAGTTCAGTGCTCATAAAAGCAATAAATTATAACCATAATTTAAAATACAGGCCAGGAAGAAAACTCTAATCGTAGGGCATTCTTGATCCTGCAGTCTCCAAAGAACACCAGCTGTCTTAGTTCTTTCTTTGCCTTTCTACCGCCCACGCTTCACATCCATGCACAGGTATTTGGCTCAAACTGGAGTTGCACTTAAGAGACAACAGGTGGCCAGGTGACCACATGGTCCAGTGAAGGGTAGAAGTCTAGGTGCAATGCTCACCAGGCTTCTGAATCCCCTTTTTTTTTTCTTGGAAGGTAACAAAGATATGGATTTTCCTCCATCTGTTTCTCCCCTGCCAAGCTCCCAGCCCAGACAAAGGGAAATGGGTTTATGTTTTAAGCTTCCACCTGGATTAGGGGAGATGGTGAGGCTTCAGCTCTGCTCCCTAGAGGAGGGTGTGCCTTCATGGTGCAGAAAAAATAGGGTTGGACGTGACCAAGTGAGGAAGGGTCACCTAGTTTTGGTGAATGCCTACTGTAGGCCTAATCTTTTACATGTAGGATCCTGCTCAATTCCTGCCAAGCCTCTGCCACCCATGCTACCAGCCCGGCTAATTTTTGACTTATTGTAGAGACGACGTCTCGTCAAGTTGCCCGGGCTGGTCTCAAACCCACAGGCTCAGTCAATCCACTTGCCTCAGCCTCCCAAAGTGCTGGGATTACAGGCTGAGCCACCGAGCCCGGTCAGCTTTATATAATTCTTAAGTGCTTTGCTACACTGAGGCATGAGATGAATGACACATGTGGTCCCTTGGCTTCAAAGTGACTACATTCTTAGAATAGTAAGACTCCTGGGACAAGAAAGGACATTGAAGATTTTCACTTCCAATTTGTTCATTTCACCGCATGGAAACTGAGACCCAAGAAGACTGAGCCCCTTTTCTGCTCTCTTATCCAAACAGACCCCAATGGTGAGCTGTCTGCTCAAGTGCAAGCCAGGCAGATCTCAAAGGCTTGTAACTGAGAAGATTAAAATACAATGGTATTTGTAAGAGGCAACAAGGGCAGAAGCTGGCAGATAAAGCACTTGTGTAATAAATGACATTTAGTATGACAGGAAGACAGCCTCAGTGATGGTGAGTCAATTGCATCACTGCCCGGGTTCTGCAGGGTTCTGCCTACTGCTGCTTCCTCTCTGTGCTGTCTTTGCATCACCCCCTCCTCTTCTGAAGTTTTAGTCCCCACCCACATGTTGATGAGTCCCTGGCTCTCATCTTCAGCTCTGACAAGTCTACTCAGAAGCAGCAGCCTCTGACCCTGGGAACAGTTGCTAGGCTGAGCAGTTCCAAGTAACATGGCAAAGTGGTAAGTTCCCTGAGGTTCACAACCTCTTACATATAACCCACTCTGTTCACATCGCTAGATGGATGGTGGCTGCTGTTACACATCCATTCAACAGTCAGATCCTGATCTCTGCCTGCAGGCCAAGCATGGTGCTTGGAGCTGGAAACACCATCCTGAGCAAACCCGATCATCTGCCCTGACATAGTTCACATCCATCCCTGTGGGAGGGGGAGAAAATAAAAAATAACCTAGGAATATATCACAGGCCAGGCATTCATGGCATCATGGGGAGGGAGGGGCTAAGAAATTAACTATTGGGGAAGGGGAGAGGCTTGCTATTCCACATAGGGTGGCATAGGCAGGCCTCTCTGATAAGATGGCTTTTTCTTTTTTTAAGAAGCATATTTAAAATTTTTACCTTATCCCTTGTTTAATTAACACATAATAAATGTACAGATTTATGCAGTACAGTGTGATGTTTCCATACATGTGTACTATAGGGTGACTATGGTCAACAAGGTAGTGCATACTTCAACATAGCTAGAAGAGAGGACGTTGCATGTTCCCATCACAAAGAAACAATAAATGTTTGAGGTGCTAGAAATGCTAATCACCCTGATTTGATCATCATATAAAGCTGGCGGGCATCTAACAGATGTTGGAAGTGAGGAACCCAGCCATTTGGGTAAAAAGAGGAGGAAAGGCAATGGCCATGAGGCAGACCCTGCCTGGAACATTCTAAAGAGCAAGAAGTCCAGAGATGCTGCAGATGGCCAGTGAAGGGGAGGGTGGCAGGGAGCCTGATCACGTGGGGCCTAGAAGGCCATTGTGAGGATGTGGGCATTTCCCGGGTATTAGACTGACTTGGCCTGACTTCTGTTTTAGCAGAATCACCCTGGCTACTGTGTGGGAAGTAGTCTGGTTAGGGAGTAATTGTGAGACAGAATAACAGCTTGGACTGGGGTGACCAGTTGATGATAGAAATGGTGAGGAATGGGAGACAGCACAGATAAGTTTTCAGAGCAAAGCTGAACTAATTATAGAGATATCAGTTAAAACAATCAGGGTCCCCAGGACTGCGCAGTGAGTCTTCTCCCATCATCTACAACTGGGCTTGGGGCTTAATGCAGCAGAGGGGTCATCATGCAAAGAGATCAACAGGGCATTTAAGGTAGAAAAACAAAGTCTACCCAAACATTCAATCTCGCTGACATCAACGGCAAAGTTATGGGGGAAAAAGTTAAATGAAATTTGTTTTGCAGTCAGGTCAGGAAAATGGCAATCTACAGAAAGCAAACACTTGCATAGAAGCCTAATAATTATATGAAAATGCACAAGGATTTATGATTATAGACAAATACCAATCAATATGTCATTGATTGATGGTCCCCTATATGTTTGGGCTGTTAATAAGTGTCTTAGGTCAGGCGTGGTGGCTCACTCCTGTAATTCTAACATTTTGGGAGGCTTATGCAGACAGATTGCTCAAGCCCAGGAGTTTGAGACCAACCTGGGCAACATAGGGAAACCTTGTCTCTACAAAAAATAAAAATAAAAATGAGCCCGGTGTGGTAGCGTGTGACTATAGTCCCAGCTGCTCAGGATCTGAGGTGGAAGGATTGCCTAAGTCCAAGAGGTTGAGGCTGTGTAAACTGTGATCATCTTAATCATGCCACTGCACCCCAGCCTGGGCAACAGAGTGAGACCTTGATCCCCCCCCCAAAAAAAAAAACCAGTGTCCTAGGAAGAAGTTAAAAGCCTTCCTAGACCAAGTGAAGTGGGTGTGGAGTTGTAATGAGTACCAAAGGGAAGTGACACAGAGCAATATAAAGCTTGTCCTACAAATGTGACTTCTCTGCAATCCCTTCTGTATAGTTCAGGTGGGCAAATGATGTGAGATGAGAAATGTGCTTTTAAAAGGTGTGCATTCCCTAGAGGCCTTTTCTAAATCCCTATGCTCATGAAAGGATCAGAGAAGTCTTACAGACAAGAGAGCCATGTGTGGGTAGGATGCAATTAAGCTGGCTTCTTGGTACAGGACTCTTAGGGCCTTTAAAATGTTAATGTGAGCCAGGCTCGGTGGCCCAGCCTATAATCCTGTGCCTTGGGAGGCTGAGGTGAGTGGATTGCCCGAGCCCGCGAGTTTGAGACCCACCTGGGCAACTTGGCGAGACCTCATCTATACAATAAATTTAAAAAAACAACAGCCAGGTGTGGTAGCGCGCACCTGTAATTCTGGCTACTCGGAAGGCTGAGGCAGAAGGATCGCCGGAGCCCAGCAGGTCGAGGCTGCGGTGGCCGGGAGTGGCCACTGCACTTCAGTCTGGGCAACAGAGTAAGACTCCAACTCAAACAAAATAAAAAATAAAAATAAAAAAATAAAATAAAATGTCAGTGTGCAGCTGGACTGGATAAAGAAAATGTGGTACATATACACAATGGAATATTATGCAGCCATAAAGAAGAACAAATACATGGACTTTGCAGCAACTTGGATGGATTTGGAGTTGATCATACTCAGTGATCTATCACTGAAACAAAGAACAGAGTACCATATGTTCTCACTCATAAGTGGACCTTGAACAGTTATCATAATACTATAAGAAGGGGATTGGCAGTAGTGGAAAACTGTCAGGGGAGAATGGGTAGGATTGGCAGTTGAGGGAAACTGCTACGGGAGGGAGGGGCACACCTCATCAACAAGGGTACCTACATAATCAATGTTTGTATACCTAATCCTGAATTGTACCCCACATCTTTTTTTTTTTTTTTTTTTTGAGTTGGAGTCTCACTCTGTCGCCCAGACTGGAGTGCAGTGGCCGCTCCCGGCCACCGCAGCCTCGACCTGCTGGGCTCCGGCGATCCTTCCGCCTCAGCCTTCTGAGTAGCCGGAATTACAGGCATGTGCTACCACGCCCGGCTGATTTTTTGATTTATTGTAGAGATGAGGTCTCGCTGCCCAGGCGGGTCTCGAACCCGCGGGCTCAGGCAATCCACTCACCTCAGCCTCCCAAAGGCGCGGGATTACAGGCTGGGCCACCGAGCCCGGCTCCCACATCTTTATAATAAAAAATAATAATAAAATAAAATAAAATGTTAATGTACATCACCATCTCCAAAAGGAATCTTTAGCAACGCTGTATACTTTGTTGCTGTTACAGTGGATCCTCTTCCAAGAGTAATGTTACTTGAAACACGGTGGAGAAACACTGAATAGATTTACATGGATCCCTTGAGCAACTACTCTGCTGCACAGCATCCCATAATTCAACAAAAATTTTCCAGGGTCCTATACTGAGTGCTTGGGGTACCAAGAAAAGTAAGGATGCTAGAAATAATGTGGTGGCTTGCCCTGGAAGGACTCATGGCACCTGCTCTGCTGTCTCCCATTTGCCTGACTCTAGGCTGGCAAGACTGGGGGTAAAGCTGCAGGGGGAGCTACGCAGTGAGGCGGGAGGAGCCCAGTCCACATGACCCTTCTCATCCATAAGACTTCTCTGTCACTGACCGGCTCCACAAGCATGAGGAATTTAGAAAAGGCCTCTAGGGAATGCACAACTTTTAAAAGCACATTTCTCATTTCACGTCATTTGCCCGCCTGAATTATACAGAAAGGACTGCAGAAAGTCACATTTGTGGGACAAGCTTCAAATTGCTGTGTCACTTCCCTTTGGTCCTCATTACAACTCCACACTCACAGTAGCTAACATTAAGAAAGTTTTTAGTAGAGGATAAGCCTTGTCCATGCACTACCCCATCTGAGACCCTTCGAAGGAAATGGGTGTTGTCACTCGAAATGGAAGAAAGTGAGACTTGTGGAGATTTGGCAACCTGCCCAAAATCACACAGATCACAGCACTGAAGTCAGTCAGTCTGGTGTCAAAGTCTGCTGTCTTCCTAATACAATAATCCCTGGCTTATTTATTGCATAAGCTGTACAACAAGGTTTGGGTCATGCCAGAAACCTTCTCACATTGTCTATTGCACCTTGGAGACCTAGTATGCTGGAAGTTAACTCAGGGTACTGCTCAGTCTGAGTGACCTAACCAGGCTCCAGAGAGATGGAGATGAGGGGGAGCCCAGGACATGGTATTTGTTCTTCCATGGTTGAACGGTGTGCCCTGAACTATGGCCCCAGCAAAACTCTCTCTGGCTTATTTCAATTCCAGAGTTATTCCTCTAAAAAATGTTCTGATGGTGAGGCAGAGGTTTGTAGACTTCCCAGCCGTAAATCAGCAGACCACAAAATTCGGGGCATTTGAAGCCCTTGACCTTGACTTGGATGAAGGTTGGGGTCACTGAGAAGGAAAACAGGCTGGTGCAGAGAAATCTCAGAGTGTACAAATGTCATTTCAATTTTCAAAAAATTATCAGAAGTACTGTCTTTTTCGTTCTCCCTACAAATGACTCCATCTATGATATGGTACAAAATCATTTTACACATCAGAAATCCATAAAATCTCTTCAAATAGAGCATCTATAAATAAAATATTGCTCTTCTCAGTAGACAGGGAGTTTATCTATCTTCCTGACCACAAGTGATGCTATCCCAAAGCAGACCTACTTTTTGAAAATATTTGCTTTCAGTTTCAGTTTTATATTAGCATGTATCATATAAACGAATATGGCTCCAATTATTGTTTTCAATGCATAATAATCACATTTGCCAATATCACTAGAAAATAGTATTCAGGAAACAACCTATGTGTATGTGTGCATGTGTGTATGTATTCTACCAATCTGAACACAGAATATGAAACCCAATTCATTATTCCAGTGTCAATGTTAATGTGCTGAAACCTATGAAAATGAATCTAGATTTTCTTGATACACTGACTTAGAAAGGAGGTCACGGGTTAAGAAACCTAAAATGAAAAATCCTAACTATGAATTTTTTTAGCCCACTCAATGTGTCACTCAGCCAGATACTTTAGATACATTGCTTCATCTTCACAAATCCCACGCAAAACAAGTGTTACTATTCTGATTTCACAGAAGGGCAAACTGGAGTTCTGAAAGCGTAGATGACTTATCCTTAGGGCACTGCATACCCTGGAGGAGGAAGAGGATGGGAACCCTTGTCTGTGTTACTATAAAGCCTGAGGTCTAAGGGGGTCTCACTTGCTGGGCCCATGTTTTGATCAGACTCATTTCAACTCAAGTGGAAGCCATTCCAAGGCATCTAAGACCTCTGAAGTTTGTGTATATGTATTTACAAGGAGAAAAAAAAGTCTTCTGATTTTGCTAGTAAGACATTTGGGAATTAAGTATGGGCCTGGCTCTCAGTTCATTCAAGAAATGGCTTCTGTGATGGGGTGCTCCAGCTTGCTGAGTTGACTTCTTCAGAAAAGGCAGCCTCTCTGGCCCCAGCTAAGACCGAATATGTGGCCCGCTGGTCTAAAAACAGCAAGCCCCTAAGACTGTCAAGTTGGGCTCCTTCTAAAGGCACCAATTTTCTTCTTAAAGAGATACTTCCAAGGACCTGGATACTACCCTGCAAAGTAGAAGAGCTTGGATCTCTGTTCCCTGGATAAAATACTCATGTTTCCAGATATCCTCATCTTATGCTTTGGTGATTATTTTAATAATTTAATATCTGATGCCTCAAAAATTACGAAAACAGAAAAAAAGAAATGTAGTATTTTCCCTCTTCCGTGCCCCACCCAGTTCTTCTAATTTTCAGAAGAGCCTGTTAATTCTAAGGCCTCTAAAATCTGGGACATGTTCTTAGCATCAATTAAAGTAATCCACTTCCTTGGTTCTTCCCTTCCTACCAAAGACCATTCTGTGTGCACACACCCTAGGGCCATTCTGTGACTCAGGAAGGAAGCCTCCCTCCACATTCTCACTATTCAAAAAGGCTCCCCTTCCCTGTCCTAGACCTGAACTACATCTGACACTTTATCTTCTCTTCTTCTCCCACATACTTTTTCTTGAGGTTTTCCCTGATTCGATATTAGAAAGGCCTCTGCAGCCTCAACAATCCAGCCATGTATTCATCCAACGTCCCTGTCAACTCAAGTTCAAGTCTGCCATGACAGAATGCTGTTGTCTTTTTACTATAGAACGATGCCTGCACAATTTGTGTTTTTAGGTTTTCCAACCAACTTTAGTATTTAACCAGACAGGTTCTAGGAGAACAAACAGTCTTTCCCTCATTCTTAACAGCTTTTAACATGAACGGGGCCTGTACCTAAACAAGAATGTGTATGGAAAGACATTGTCCTGAATGATTTGCCATGGTCATAGTCTAGTCCTCCCATGTGTTGACTGGGATGTTGCTTAGTTCATATATAAACTCTTGTACAGTGCACACGAGTGCTTAATCAATATGATATGGCATTAACAGTTATATAACTTGATGGAGCACAATTCTCAGATTATCAATTAATGGGCCTTTCTGCTACTTCCTTTAGAAAGCATTTCATCGAGGTAAAACTCTGGTTCTGTAAAACAGACATCAAATAAAGGGACAAATTCCTATCAGGATAAATGTAGGGGCTAACCAGGTATCTTAACTAAGCCTTTCCCTGGAGGGGAACTCCCCTTTCTGGATGTGGTAGCTTAAAGAAGTAGATTTCATCAGGAATTCTGATGATTCTCTTTTCACTAGATACATCTATCCTGTTTATTACACTCATTACATTTTATCTTTTAGAACATGCGAATCTAGTTTTTAAAAAGAGTTGAGTCTTTAGCAGCACAGGTAGCAATTTAAATAATTATGCAATTGTTTGGGGGGTTTTTCTTGCTGTCTGTTTTTACTCAACACACCTGAAAGTATCTGACACAGAAGTGCCGGGTATCAGAAAGGCAGAATTGGGCAGAATATGCCAGATTTAAGCAGATGATAGTCACCAACATGGATCCTAGCAGCACCCATTTTTTTGTAGAAAAAAGACTCAGAGACTGAGTTCTAGCAGGCTCATGACCTAATGTGTCATTAACCAAAAAGCATCTCTGCTGGTGAATTAACTCAGTATCTGCACTCATTTCTAACAAAGGTACATCTGGTACCCATAGAAGTTTTAGTTCAAGTCATGAATCTTACACTAATGTCAGCTCTTATGAATCTTGGTCAGGCAAGGCCATCTGCTCTTACATTTGTGACCACCAAATTTTTCACTTTCCTAATACTGACAGTGGGTGAAAATAAAAAAAATCTGAAGCTGGTTGCTGCAAACTTCTGTCATTAAGCACAAGTAAAATGGTCTTTTCTAAATTGTCACCTTTTCACACTGCAGCTGAAAGTTGCAGACATATCCAGTATTTGCCTCAGATACCACTCTGACTAGCATTCCGTACTTTGTATTTTTATTCAAATTATAAACCCCAAAAGACAGTCTTCCATGATGAGGTAAATTCATGTCAGTGGCAATCAGGAACAGAATTTTGAATGATGTAAATTCATGTCAGAGGTCACGAATCTATCACAGAAACAAAGAATAGAATACCACATGTTCTCACTCACAAGCGGACCCTGAACACTTACCATAATACTATAAGAAAGGGATTGGCAATAGCAGGATACTACCAGGGTGGGTGTGAAGGGGGAACATCAATAAGGGTACCTGATCTCAAACCAGGCAAAGTGGGGACCAAAGGGAGAACCAAACTTTACCTGTATGATGACTACTTGTTTACCTAATCCTGGTTTGTACCCCATATCTTTAAAATTTTTTAAATTACAAAAAAACTAAGATGATAAACTTCTAAGAAGTTAGAAAGACAAAATTCTTAGGTGACTTCAGCACAACCAGGAATATGTGACACTTAATTAACCTCTGAATTTAATACTTTCTGATTGTTGCTCTCTAGGTTTTACAAAAAACAGATTAGCAAATTACCCAACAGCATGACCAAGCATGAGACAACAGAATAACTTCACAGCTAACCACAGACTGAGCACACCTGGTGTGGCCTTACCTACTTTCACATATGAGAAATCTTCTTTCATCCTCATTGGGTATAATTAGCTACTTTATCCCTCATGTTACAGTTAGAAGGACTGAGGCATTGAAAGGCTTTTACTGAGTCCCAATATCAGTGTGTATCAGGTTTGGGAGTGGAATTCAGATTCACTTGACTCCACGTCTTGAGTTCTTCTCACAACACAGAAAGGTCACCCTTACAGAGGCAGGGGAGACCAGGTCACAAGAGGATTATCCAGTTAAAGACTGGGAAATGATCTAGCATGAATGTGCTCCACATCCCTTGGTAGACACGGCTGAACCCAAACTCAACCTCCCACGGGTCAGGAGTCCCCCATCTCTCTAAGTGCTAGGAAGCTGGCATTTCTGAGCACAAGAAGCTTCTGGCATTTAAACAAGAAGCACCAAAGCACAGACAGGTGCTTGAGCCTAACATGTGTTTGACTCTGGCAGGGCCTTGACACTTAGAACAACAGAAACCTAGAGTCACACCGTGAGTTCAAATGTACCCAGAATGAAGCACACAGGATGTAAAGATGACAGGGACTGGTGGACCTTCAACTTCTGGATGCTCATGAAGTAACCTGCCCCTTGGGCACACTGTGCCCATCACTGTATCCAGGTGCAGGCTCTGATTGCTGGGCTAGGGTCGCTCTGAGCCAGGAGCATTAACCTGCAGATTGTTTCCATAAACAAGCACCAAGTTGGCAGAACTACCTTCTTGGCTTTCCATTCAAAGGCCAATCACTTCCCCAAGTTCCTGGACCCGGCAAATCTCTCTGTAGGGTTTTAAATACCAGTTTCTAAAAACAATCAGAAATGGAACTAGTTATTTAGTTAAACTGTCTCCAAAATAAACATAATGCAAACATCATAAACATTTCATTTTGCCACTGCTCTACTCTTTGTTAAGTTCTGGCAAATCAGGTCAGTGATGTTTGTTAGGGTTTAATATAAGAGTTTTAGAAGCTTTAAAAGATTTTTCTGTTTAATTATACACATAGAGAAATGACAGGGGTGTAAGAGCTTAGAGCCATATTGCATACCTGGGGTGTTATTTTGCTCTCTGCCAGACAGCACTGCTTTAGGTAAGTGCTCATAGGCAGGCCTTAAATGCATCTAGAACTGTGGTTTTCCAGAATGGAAAATAAAATGATGTTTTAACATTAGAAAAATCATTGGATTTCAGTTAAGATGAATGCATTTAAGAGACAATGGAAAAGACGCCCCAATGATTGCTTCTGAGGCCACATCTGCTTTATTTCTCCAAGTCACTCACCAACATCCATCCCCTGCCAAATGCAAACAAAGCTTCTTTCAAAATTGCTTTGGAGAGTTCACTGATACACAGATTTTGGTGACATCTAATCCAGGGAGTTACTATCATTGGTTTTTAGTGTTTAGTTTGTCAATAAAATGGAGAGTAATTCATTCATTTACTCAGCACTGCTCAAGAGCCTACTCTTACTCTGCTGACCACTGCATGGAACAGGATTACTGACACTCCTCTCTCCCCCCACCCCCCATATTCATCATCATCACCACTACTGCCTCACCATCTATACTCTTAGTGCCGGTGGTAGGCCAATGTGCCATATGTACATTATCTCACTCAATCCTCTCACTATTGTGAGAGGGCACCATCATTATCTTCGTCCTACCAGAGGGCACAGAGGCCCACAGGGAGGGCTGCCTGCCATGAGCCATGCAGCCAGCAGATGGCAGAGTCTGGACTCTCACCCAGGGCCCAAAAGCCAGACTCCCAGACAGCCCGGGATGACTCCCTACCTTTCCTGTGAATTAGCATCAACTGGAGCATGTTAAAACTAATGCTTATTTTTACAAAGAAGGAAAGTAGACAGCCCAAGGTCATGACTGAGAGGGGTACAGCTGGGATGGAAGAGTAAAATAGAACTGCAGAAGTTCAAGTAGACTTTGGTTGTGTCAGATTAATTTATTTCTTTTTTAAAAGAAGACTGTTTAGCTGGGCATAGTGGCATGCATCCGTAGTTCCAGTTGCTTGGAAAGTTGAGGCAGAAGGATCACCTAAGCCCAGCAGGTTGAGGCTGCGGTGGCCATGAACAGCCCACTGCACTCCAGCCTGGGCAACAGAGTGAGATTCCAACTAAAAAAAAAAAAAGAAGACTGGAACTAACTATGAATAGCGGAATATGAGTGTTTGCTTTCTCGGTGATTATATTTTTTTGTTTTTAAATTTCTCAAAATAAAAGAATGTAAAAAATTAAAAATAAAATAATGTTATAATTGGAAGAGAAAAAACAAACAAGAAACTCATGCTTCCAGAGCCACCCCAGAGAACCTCTCCCAAAGATCTGAGTGGAATACAGGATTCTGCCTCTATAACCAGAGCATGACATGGTCAATGTACCACATACTACATGCACCAGCCTATTTTGTACATCCCAGTTAATCTGGATGATTATCAGAATCCAAGATAGAGGCTGACAGCTACAGCTGCAGAGCAGGTGAGAGCTCGGCCCTCCTGCAGCTGGTCCCCAGCTGGGCAATGCCGAAAGGGAGCACTACCAGGCAACATCTCCTGTAGTGCCACCTCACTTGAGCCAACTGCCAAGGGCTGTGATCCAGCCCACAGACTGGCCACACTGACCTGATATCCTCTTCTGGCCAGGAAAAGGCGTAATCCTGGTCCCGTATCCATGAATCCCATGGAACTAGCTGTTGTGTGTACTTACTGTGTCAGTCAGGAAAGCTTCCCATTTCCGCAAGACCACAGCATGTCACCAGTGATTCTTGTTTTGCCCTAATTTGCCAACTCTTGGCTTTTCCCATGAGGTCTGGGATTCCTCATCAACACAGCAGAGAAAATGATAGAGGATTTGATGAAGGAATAACAGGATGTGCACTAAAAAGATGTTCACTGATGAGAAGGGGAGACAGAATGTCAAGGTTCGCTGGTAGATGCTAAGGCTTACACATGACAGGTCAGCTGAAAAATAATAAAGTGCTAACAAGCAAAAGGAAAATATACTTCATAGTGGATCCTCTGTAAAGCCAAGGGCATTTGTCAACACTAACCACTAGGAATGAGACAGGACATGTGTAAGTTCATTTCAGTAAGTCAATATTCAACCATCAAGTAACACTAATTGAATTCCCACCACGCATGCATGTAATCAACAAACATTTACATAGCACTTATATTATGCTAGACACTGTTCCAGGCCACTGGGGGGTACAGCAGTAAATAGTAATGAGAGAATGTCCCTTCCTATCAGACAGAATATTCTAGAGCAGAGCTGGGGAGTCCGGGGCACATAAAGATAGTAAGACGAATTTGCTATGAAGATGCACACAGTCAGGGGGAGTACCTGTATGACACTCTGTGAGAATAGCAAATGCTCTCACCTCCATCGTACAGATCTGAGAATTGAGGCTTGGAAGCCGAACTGGGACGTAGTAATTCAAATTATCCTGTGCAGAGTTAACACAGTATATGCAACATTATCAGCATAGGTATCCCTTGAGTTCTACAAGAAGAGCTTTTTTTAATTAACTAAGTTTATTTAATTGAAAAAGACAGATATTTGGGAAAATGTAAGTCAAATATTAAAGAATATTCAATAAACATGGAGTCTTCTGCCCACCCCAGGCCCTTTCAGAGAGATAACTGCTATTACCAATTTCTGAGAAAAGCTTTACCATAAAACTCTTAATCTACTATGTGTGTGCCAGGCAAATAAAATTAATTGTTTGAAAAGGCTGGAATCAATCAGAAGAAAAATTCTCAGAATGACAAGTAGGAACCGACAGACTCACATTCCATGTTAATAATGTTTTTTGTCAATAAAGAAGAGAAAAAGCACTTATGTTCATGCTATGCTGTTTTCATCACCTGGGCTTTATGGAATTGTAAGAACCATTGCCAGACTGATAAAAATGTATCAGTTTGTCCAGACAGGGCCTGCACATGCTGTTCAAGGGCCTTTTCAGAGTGAGCCCCACTGGACGGTTTCTCCCTTTTGCTGTCTTGGGCCAAGGACTTTGTCTAGACGTTGCCTGCCTTGGAACAGGGCCCTGGCTGCTTATCAGAGACAAGTAACACCTGCAGTGGCAGCAGATAGGTGCCTTCTTCCCCTATGAATATACATCTGGACTGAGATTAAAAAGCACGCATGCACTCCATGGGTTAAGAATCTTTACAACCTCACTGGGCTAGGACCCTGAGCTCCATCAGCGAGGGGTTCAATATAGATTCAACATTTCCTTACCCAAGATTCCCTGTGTAATGGTCTCATAAATGTGTTAAGAGGAGGTTCTAATGACCCTTACAAGCAGGATGGAGGGGACCTGCAATGAGCAGGCACCTCTCTAGGGACAAGTGCCAACTGAGCTAATAAAAAAGAAGTCACACAACCTTCTTGGGCTTCCGTCTTCACATTTCTAAAATGTCTGGCAAAGTGTAAGAACTCAGTAAATATTGGCTACCTGCTGACTGGGTTAGAGATCCTTAACATATGCCCAACTTTAACATTCTAAGAACAGAAGCTCTTCTATGGTAATAAAAAGTACACATTTGTTTTAGGTCCTCTTATGCAGCCTCAACTTATTAAAAAATCTCCCTGGGTGTGTATCTGAGACCCAGAGCCTAACCGGCATTTAGGTGCCCTCATCACCTTAGTTTCTGTCCTTTAGGCCTCTACACGGGGCTCAAATGCTCCAAGTGTCAGCCAGGAAGACTAGCACGGCAGGCCAGTAGGCCCAAGAGGCTGGGGCAGGTGGTGCTGGCATGCTGTACCCTGCAGCCCAACCTGGATAAGGCTCCTAATGGGCCGCAATAAACGGAAGGCAGGCATCTATTCCACAGGCATCACCTAAGCATCATCCCATAATGTGTGCTGGCGCCACATATGCATATATACATGAGGAAGCATATGTGAATAAGGGAAGCTAGATATCTGCCCCACAGTGGCATTTCCAGTGGCTGGAAAAGAGGGTCTATAGCGAAAATGCAAATACAACACCTTTTCTCCTGGTCCTTAGAGCATATTAACTGCTTATTTAGAGAAAATTGTTTAAGGTTGTAAATTTTCCTTTATTTTTTTGATTAGGCATTCATAGTCACTTCTTAGGAATGAATGGCTGAAAATGAGGTACTTGAGCCAGGAAGAGTAAGCTAGATGCTCATGAAAAGGTAAATTGCATATATTTAGGAGGTAGAGACAAAGACGGACAGACTGATCAGCCTTGCTCCTGGTGTCAGTCCTCAAAGGAAAATGAACAGCCACTGTGCAAAGCCTTCCAGCTACCCCAGATTCAGCAGGAGATAGAGCATCCCAAGTTTCCAAGGCAACACCAGCTGAGCATGAGATGAATACAAGTGTGTGCATACAGTCATGGGTACCAGCACCAGTGCACAAACCTCTACCTGTACACTTTCCAACAGCTTCTTTGGGCACATCTGAAAGGTATCGATGGCTGTGGCTTCATTGAAGGCTTTTAAATACACAAATACAGAAAACAATTGGCACAGTCAATCCTCCACTTTAACAAATGTGAACATCCTGTGTATCTGATTGCAGATCAATCCTCCACTTTAACAAATGTGACTATAGGTCTCTATTATTTTTTATATTTAGTGGCATTTAATAAATTAACTGTTGTGCAACCATTACCTATACCAAGTTCCAAAATATTTGTATCGACCTAAAAGAAAATCCGTACCCATTTAGCAATCCCTTGCGAGATTTTTTTAAAAGAAATAAAACTGTATTATAGTTCTGCATTCTTTTTGCTCCAGCTCAATCTGACTTCCCCTCCTTCCCTTCCCAGAGGAAACTACTCTCCAGAACTTCTAGATGTCTTTCACAGGCATGACTTTATAATTGTGGTGTGTGTGTGCATATATTTACCGGGTTGCCAAAAAAATGTATACACATTTTAAGAGATATTACCTACGTATTACTTTTCAAAGTTGAATTAAAGTACGGTAGTGACATGTAGTATGACATTCACTCAACAGTGCCTCTGACATTTTCTTTGACTGCCCTGCCAGTTGCATGGTGATACTAGCATTCATTTGATTAACGCCATCTTTTGAGCGAACACCATACTTAGAATGTGTATACTTTTTTTTGGCACCCCATAAGTATGTATATATGTATATGCATAGGAATAAACAATTTAATGTGCCATTTTATGTTTTGGAAAAGTTACACAAATGGAATACTACTTAACTGCAACTTCTTTTGTGACTCAACATAAAGTTATCTAGATTTAGCTAATTCATTCATTTAATTGCTAGATGGTATTCTATCTTACACATATCAAATACTTTTTTATTCATTCCCTTCCTGATTTAGACTGGTCTCAGTTTGCAACTTTTACAAACAATGCCTCAGTGGACGTCCTTATATAAATGTTTCCTCATGCATATATGCAAGAGTTTTCTTTTTTATATTTGTAGATATAGATTTGCTGACTTGTCATAAGAAGACGTCATTTATTTTCCAAAGTGATTCTCCCAATATTCATTCCCAGCAGTTGTGTATGAAAATCCTCACTTCCCCATATTTCTTCTAACGCTTGATGTTGTGAGACTAAAATTCTTCCCAATCTGAGAGGTGTGGCTATCACACCGTATTGTTTTTAATTTGCATTTCCCTGACTACTAGTGAGATTGAGCATCTTTTTTACATGTATTACCCATTCAGTTCCTTCACTTCTGATTTTTCTCCCTGTTGTCATTCTGCACTCATTTTCCTACTACAACCAAGTTTTTTTCTTATTGATTTTTACTTTGGGTTTTTTTTGGTTTGTTTTTGTTTTTTTTTTTTTGAGTCTGGGTCTAGCCCTGTGGACAAGGCTGGACTGCAGTGGCACAATCATGGCTCATCACAGCCTGGACCTCCTGGGCACAGGCAATCCTCCCACCTCAGTCTCCTGGGACTACAAGTACACCCCCATACCCATTTAATTTATTCTCTTTTTTTTGGGTAAAGATGAGGCTGGTCTTAAACTCCTAGACTCAAGCAATTCTCTCGCCTCGGCCTCCCAAAGTGCTTAGATTACAGACTTGAGCTACTGTGCCTGGCCAATAATTCCTTTTATTAATCCTTAACTGGTTATACGTAGCAGAAATCTTCTGTCAGTGTGTCTTATCTTTTAATTTCGTTTATGGTGTCCTACAATGAAGGTTTTAATTTTAATGTAACCAAATTAAATAAGAGTTTTCTTTTAGGATTTGTGCTCCTCCTATGGCTATTTATATTCAGAAGTCTAATAATCTAGAATTTTTTAGTATGATATGAAGGATCTAATTTTCTTTTCATTCCTTTTGGTTTGCTAATAGTTAAATACTATTCATTGAATACATTGTTCTCATTCGTCTTATTGGTGATATTGTCATTTACCTGCCCCTGAACAGGCATGGGTTGGTTTTGGGGCATACTAAACAGTTTAACTTGTATCTCTTTCTATTTCCCTGGGTCAATACCAAATGCGTTAATTTTTATAATATCTAATCCTGATAACTATCAGGACAATTTCCCTCCCTTATACAAAATGTTAGTTATCCTTGCTCATTTACTTTGCCATATGAATTTTAGAATTATTTTATATAGTATTCCACTCCTCCAAAAAGGAATCCCTCTCTTGTTTTTATTGCAGTGAAAATGAAATTACAGATTAAAATTGAGCAGAAATATTTTATGATATTGAGTCATCCCATCCATGAATATAGTATATTTTACTACTCATTTAAAAGTCTTATTTTATGCCCTTCAATAGAGTTGTATAATATTCTCCATAAAGATCTTGATTATCTTTGCCAGATTTTTTCCCTTAGGTACATTATAGTTTTCATTGCTAGTATAAATGTTCACTTTAAATTTTTATTTGCGACTTACTTTTGCTTCCCTACAGAAATGCTATTGATTTCTGTACATTGTTCTGATAGCTATTAAACTTGAACTCGAAATTTTTTAGAGTCTCTCACTTTTTTTTATATTGACAATCTTATTATTTGCAAATGTGGACAATTTTGTTTGCTCTTTTTCCAATCTTACTCTTCACCCACCGTGAGAAAGTGAATTAAAGAGGTTAAAGAGAGCGTCCTTAAACCATTCCTATTATAAAGGTTAAGTATGATATCAACCATGAGTTTGAGTTTTTTTGGTAGACGTTCTTTATTAAAATAAGTAATTCCCTTCTATTTCTAAATTGCTATCAGTTTTTTGCTTTGTTTTTTTCTTGTTTTGTATTTTTAATCAGAAATGCATAGCTTATGGGCAGCCTTTTCTCTGTCTTGTATATATCAGGATGTACAAACTTTTTCAATAAAAACTTTCAAAGTGCTGTTAAATTAAGTTTAACCCAAAGTTGCCTCCTTGCATATTTTGGGTCTGACGTAGGGATTTCTCTGTAACCTTTCACTGTAACCTAACGGGATGTGCAAACAGACTGTGATCTACTTTTGTGCCAATCACCTAAGTATGATCAATCAAGTGTGCCAACTATTAAAACTGGGTTTCAAATGAGGCAAATGCTGGGCTATAACTAGTCCAGCTGTTTCTATGCCTCATTTCTGTTTTCTATACATCTCTCCGCTCTCCCTCCATATAACTTCCTCCACCATGTGGCTGTACTGGAGTCTCTCAGAAAGCTACCTAATTCACAAATAATTCTTGCTCAGTTAAACTCTGTTCAACGCAATTTGTCTTAAGTCTTTTCTTTAAAAAGTTCATATATGTTTTCTCCTAGGGTCAGAAATACAAACTTGAAAAGACTAAATCTCTAGTTTCATAGACAAGCATCCAAAGCTTGTGTCTGTCCTCTCTACTAGGGACCTTCACGGACCTCACAAGAATATAACTCTTCTACACTGCTGTGTCAGAATGTCCTTGCACTGTCTTGGTCCAAAGTTATTCCTGAATTTCCTTTGAAAACAAAATCTATTATTATATGAGCCTGAACTATTAGCTGCCTATGACAAGAGCTCTCCATTAGGATCATTATGACAAAAAGGAAAAGAGATACTGAAGCATTGTGCCTACCTTATCCCATGGGCTCTTCACAAGGGGACACTGAGGTCAGCATCATTTTCCTCTTTTTCTACTTGGGAATAAACCTCAGGGAGGTTAAATAGCTTGCCCACAGTCTCACACCAGAGAGTGTTGGCACTGGGATTTGAACCCAGGTCTGTGTGACTTCCATGTTCAGTGTCTTCCTCTTCTTAGAGTGCTGCCACCTAAATCCCACCTACACTCAACAGATTCACCTCTGGCTCCACAATGCAATCTTCACACAGCCTGCAGGCCTCTGAGTTTGATGTCTGTCTCTCCAACTACTTTGTAAATTAGCGGTTGGGGTTCCAAACCGCCCACTCTGCACAGTACTGTGAATAATGCAATTTAGCACAGGAAATGGTTCATTGTTGTTAGTCTGCAACTCAACAACGAAAACCAGGAGATGCTTAGGGATGTGAATTTTTCCTTTGTGGGAATCAGGGCAGGGTCCTGATAGGAGTTTTCCTTCTGAGAGCTGTGACCACCTGGGCTGGGATGCCTGCCACTGCTCCTCCTGGATCATAGAGCGAGAAGCATCCAGTCACAGCCCATGGCTGCAGGGCACTCTGCAGAGAACCTTACAAAAGACAGAGTTCTCCTTTAGTGGTGGTGAGCAGATTGTGTAGAGCACAGGAAGGGGTGTACTGACCCCCAAGCTAGAGGGCTTCCGTGCACTATCTCATTTAATCCTCAAAATCTCCCCAAGTGGGAGGTGGTATTTTCTAGTTTTATAGAGGAATGGATGGAAGCTTCAAGAAGTGATTTATCTAAGACCTTTCAATATCTCTCCCAAATTCTGAATGACAACAGAGCTAGAATCAGAAGGCAGATTACTCCCTTCTTAGATCTTAACCTGCACTTCATCAATCACCCTGTTTTTTAACTGATTTCATAAAACATGCTCCTCCTTAAGGACAAAACAATGCAGTGTGGAGAACATGGATGGACTCTGGCCAGACTGCTAAATTAAAATCCCAGCAGCTTAATCTTCTACAAATTCTGTGATTTGGGGCTAATCATTTAAACATCAAAATGTATTCACAAAAACTAAACATGTGTTCAACTATTATGTATCCATAACAAATTTTAACTGAAAAAAATAAAAATATGTACAACTTATGTATCCATAAAAATTGAAAATTTAAAAAGAATCTTAAAGGCAAAACAAAAGAAAAAAATCTCGGAACCTCTGTTTTCACAAAAGCATTAAAATAAAACCTAGCATATAGTAAGGACTATGTATTAGTTATTGATGCTGCTAAGCAAATTATCTTAAAACACAGAGGTTTAATACAATAAACATTTATCTGTCATACAAGAATTATAAGCCAGGAATTTGAGTGGTTCTGGCTTGTGGTCTCTGATCAAGTTGCAATCGAGGCATCTGCCAGGGCTGCAGTCATCTGAAGCCTTAACTGGGGCTGGAAGATATGCTTTCAAGTGAATTCCTTCACATGAAGTTGGGGCTGCCTGTTGGCAAGAAGCCTCAGTTCTCCAATTGGGTTTCTCCAGAGCTTTCTTGAGTATCCTTACAAAATGGCAAGAAGCTTCTCTCTAGAACAAGCGATCCAGGAAAACAAGGTGGAAGCCACATCTTTTATGACCTAAGTTTGGAAGTCACTAATTCTCCATCATCTTATTGGTTATACAAGTCAGCCTTATTCACCATGAGAGGGAACTGGACAAGGATATGCATAACAAGAATTGAGGATTCCTGGGGGCTACCATGGGCCAAGTATGTTAAATTAAAAAAAAAAAAGAAATAGGATCTTAACTATGCTTGCATTTAAGTGCCTGGCATATCACGAGAAAAATCAGTAAACATTTATCGGAAGTATGAATACGTGAATGAAAGAAGAAATGCCCATGTCATCCCTGCTGAGTTCCATTTAGCTATCTCTGGCTTTTACTATCTACTTTGTAAGCCATTTCCAAGGAAGGAAGCATTTGATTTCAATTTCAACTCTAAGTCATCATCTCTTTAAATTAGTTCTCAAGTTTCATCTTCATATAAAAGTGTTTAGAGTGGTAACCTCAAACCAAAAGTGCTATGTAACTTTCTCTTTCATCCAAATATATCAATGTGAAATACTTCCTCTGAATTCAGAAGGCTTAAAACAAAGAAGAATGAAATTTTATGCCTTGGTTGAAACGTTTGCACTACTGCTATTCATACAAGGACTAGTATGTGTCCCAAGACAATTGTGGGAAAGTTCTTCTCTGCACAAAGGCAGAGTTTCTGCTTCCTCTTCTTATAACCAAAGCTGTGATTAGGAGATAAGACTGGTTGAAACCCAGTGGAGGCTGCTTACTGAAGCCAATGAGAATAGGAACAAGCCAGGGTGATGTCTAATGACTTAGAAAACAGCCACCTCTCAGAGGGCCCAGGGTTCCCTTCAAGGTTCCTTCGACTTTCGTTTCTCAAAATCATCATACCTGGCAACTTTCTCACATTGGATCCATGCCAGAGAATTCAGACATGAGGACATGCCACAGCAATAGCTTTCACACTCAGTCCTAGCAGTCAGATCAAGATATTCTCAAGTGTATCACTGCTAACTCACCCGAGGTACATTCATTAACTCTTAGATAACATTGAAGGTATCTTCCACAATGCAAACATTGTCACTGAGGACAGTAGACATATGTCTGACAGTTCTGAGAAGCTAGGATACCTTCCCTGGTTCCCTCTGGTAACGAAGGAGCATAGGTGACCATACCTTGGCTTTTACTGGGCATAGGGAGGCCTAGTGAGAGCTGGTGCATCTACGTACATATCATTGCATGCCAGATTGTTGAAATCTTACTCTGGGAAGATGTCAAAGTGGTTTCCATGATCACTGACTTCTCAATTTCACTTTCAACAGATCCTTGAACATATCAAGGATGCAGTAGTAAGAAAACACAAAAATCACATAGTCGGGGTCAAGAAAGGGGTCATTGGTCGTTATAATCTTCATGAAGTCAAAGCTGACGATAATTCCAGGGCCCTTTCCCTGGTATGAATGTACAGTGAAAGAGCAGGTAAATATTGGGTAGAAATGCTCATCATTAGCAGTGACTATATTTTCTAAACCTTGATTGAATTTGGAACATTCTTCCCCATTTATACTGGCTTCTTCGAAGCTCATTTTGTTTTAAAAACTTACTGAAAAAATGCTCAACTTGCCATGTACCTTTTAGAAGGACAACTCATGGTAAATCCAAAATGTAAATCAGAAAGTGTAAATCAGAGCTAAAACTGTGAAGTCCTGTGTGATGGGGTAGAGCTCCAAAGAGAAAAGTCCTTTAAAAAATTCCTGGCTGCGAGGCCGAGGTGAGAGGATTGTCTGAGCCCGCGGGATCAAGACCCGCCTGGGCAACTTGGCGAGACCTCATCTCTACAATAAAAATCAAAAAAATTAGCTGGGCGTGGTAGCACGTGCCTGTGGTTCCAGCTACTTGGAAGGCTGAGGGGGAAGAATAGCCGGAGCCCAGCAGGTCGAGGCTGCGGTGGCCGGGAGCAGCCACTGCACTCCAGTCTGGGCGACAGAGTGAAACTCCAACTCAAAAAATAAATAAATAAATAAAATAAAAATAAAATTAAAAATTCCTGGAAGCCATGCAGGAAGGGCTTAGGAATGCCTGTGAATTATTACTCTAGTGCCATCCCTGAATTTTTTTCATATATTTTCTTTGTGTCATACTTAGTCTCCTCGTTCTCAGATTTACTATCTTGTACTTTGTATTATTCTCAATTCAAATTATCTAGTTCTACACAAGCATAATGAATAAAATCCCATCTTCCTATATGTGCACACAATTAATTCTTGTTCTTCACCATCCAGAGTTGGGCTGACTAGCACAGCTGCTACTAGTCACACAGAGGTAGTCTAAAGCACACATGAGATTTCAAAGACCTGTGTGCAAAAACAGAATGTAAAATGTCTCATTAGTAATTTTTTCTACTGATTACATATTAAAATAATATTCTGGAAATACTGAGCTAAATTTAAAAATGTTAAAAATCAATTTCATTCATTCTCTTATACTTTTTAAAAGGTGGGGACTAGAAAATTTTAGACCACACAATTAACTCGCTCATATCTAGTGGATGGCACTGGGCTAGATACTCTACACCAGAGATTGTACACTGGCAGCTGAGGTCCACACAGGACTAACATACAATGTTTGTGTGACCCATACAATGTTAGCCTAAAGGAGGATTTTAATTTAAAACAATTGCTAACACATAAAATCAGTTGATTAAAAACAAATCAATTCTTCATTCTCTTTAAAAGCAAAGAAATCTGCTAACAGTGGGTTCACATCCCACATGGCAAGGATGGCCTGGCACTGAGTAGGAGTTGTCCCCTTGACAAGGCACCAGCTTTCCAGTTCTCACTGTCTCCACTGGGCCCTGTTGCTCCTCAACACTGAGGTCAATGTCAGCTGCTTTTTGGAGCCCCATTCCTAGCAATTGTCACAAACTCCACTCCCCATGCCCCCTTCTGTATGCATTTGAGTTTAAGAGCCCTATTCTAGAGATGGGGTTGAGGGAAGTATTCCAGGCAAGCAAAGGCGGCAGGGAGGGTCTGTTCATGGTATGTGCAAATTTTAAAAAATAATCTGGAAAGAGAGGTGGGTTTCAAATAGATATGTTCAGCATGAGAACTTTGGAACTATGGGAACTTTCCTTTATTTCTTTTTCTTTTTTGGAGGCTAAAGATCTAAGAGGTGATGTCCCAGGGGCATTTGGTAATACATAACTGAATATATACAGGAAGAAGCCAGAGGTTAAGAACAGTGCCTTAGGGACACCCAGAGGCAAGAAAGATGAAATGAAACCAGCTCCAGTCTGATGAGAAGGATGATCCAAGAGTCCAGAGGCAGGTGCACTGAGAACAGCAAGCAGGAACCCAAGCTGCCCAAGGATACAGCCAACAGCAGACACTAAATCATACCAGTCATTTACAGACCCCCATGGCAGCCCCAGTTCTCCTCCTCTTGTCATAAGTGCTACCGCATTCTCTCTGGCAAAGCTGGATTAGAAAGAAAGCAAAACATTAAAGTGATCTCGCAAAACTCCAGCACTCCCTAATTTCTTCAAAACAATCGCTGCCTTTCTGTGCCCCACACTGTAAATAGTCCCACTATCCTGTGTTTGTCTCAAAAGAACAAAACTACCTAAATTCCTTCATCTAAAAGCACTGTCTTGGCCCCCGTTATTTTAAAAATCCATTGTATATGTAGTTTAGATGCAGTAAGTGCTGCAATTGAAAATGCACATAAGAACTGAGATCATGGACCACCTGAAAGTAGATTTTGAAATATTCTAGATGAATAGTATTCTGCAGCTCCTCTTTTCTAGGTAAATGGAAGAAGTTTTCATTCTCATAATCATTTTACTCTCCTGACAAATATTTTCCCAAGTGATTATGTCAGAGCTGTGGATTCAGACTAATTCTGGTCCTCTGATTCATTTGATAACCGATCACTGTGACCAAAATACAATGGAGATTAGCGATGCTTACGGAGAACCTTTTTGTGATATTCATTCATGTCCTTGGGTTGGTATTGGCAAATTGCTTTTCATTAGTAGATAAATAATACTTTGGTTCGTCCATGAAACAATTAATATAAGCAGAGTTAGGTTCGGACTTTGCTGCAGCGTGGGGCAACGATGTAATGAAAATCTCAGGACTTCTCATTATCATCTTATTTGTACCATGACTCTGCAACTCTTTCCCAAATACCAGTCATTCAAGCTCTCTGCTTTCTCTTTATTGGTTGTGATTTCATTCTATTCATTTTTTTCAGCCCGAGAAATCTGGAATATTTTTACTAAATCAGTCAGTCATGCAGGCCATAAATATTCACTGTGCATCTGCTACATGTGGATGGGGAACAAGGGCCACAAAACTAGAAGGTGAAGCTGATGCCCCCAATGGCTCACAATAGCAAGGGGACTATATACATTACACATTATAACATGGCATGGAAGGTGCTGTAGCAGGAGTCCACAGAAAGCACAGAAAGAGTAGAGGTGGGGAAGACAGAGAAGCCACAAAGAGTCACCAAGGCAGTTGAGTGAGGTCCTGAGGAAGAACAAATTTGCAGTGGGTTAACAGGCGAAATCCATGCAAGGGCATAGTGGTCTAACTGCAGAGGCTGTGTCTGGGAGACAGAGTGCAGAAAAAGGACAGTATCAGGAGATGAACCAACAGAGAAGCATCAGGTTAGGGGCAGACTAATTTTGATATTCCTACTGGGAGACACAAGAGATTGGCTACATTAGTTAAGGACACCAAGGCAAGCCTAAGAGAGAGATTAAAATCGTACACATGGTTGATATGTTTTCCCCTAGTTGTTGCAGCCATGATGAGACCATATCCTACCACTTTCTGCATTAATAGGATTTATGGTCCATCCTTGCAATAATGGTCTGAAACTAAAGCATAAAGTTGTTGTTGTGTGTATAATAGGGATAATGCCATGAAAATGAAATGGACTAGTGATTCTCAAAGTGTGGTTTCTGGACCAGCAGTAGTAGCATCACCAAGGAACTTGTCAGGATTGCACATTTTCAGGCTCCACCCCAGACCTATGTAAATTCCAAACACTGGGCATGGGAACCAGCAATGTGTAGTACAACAAACCTTCTAGGTGATTCTGATTTCCTTCAAGTTTGAAAACCATTAAACCATTAAAAATAGACCCAAAGGCTTTGTGATTATTTTTCCATTTGATTTCCAAGTTTCCTTTTTGTTCTCTGATGCCTTATGCTAAACCACCCAATATAACAAAGTTTTCCTCTAGCTCACTTAATTTTTATTTTAACTTCATTTTTAAATGTTAATGTATTAATTTATTTGTTCATTTGCCAAGGATTCCAGACTTCTTATCTATCCCATTCTTTTAAGTACATCTCCTTCCTATCAGCCTCTAGAAAACCTCAAATCTGTTAAATGACACACACACACACACACAAAATGGTCAGGTCACAGAGATCAGTACAGAAATGGATTTGTGAGTCAAAATAAATCTGAGACAAGCGTTCTTGACTGGATTCCCTTAATCCATTACCAGCAAATTCCAGATCCTGCTTGTGTGACCAGTGGGACCCCTTACTCTCTGTTAGATATTTAAATATCCACTGTGCCTGCTGGCTAATTATATCTTCTAAGATTTGAGATCACTACAGCATTTTTCTGAGTGCTCTGAGAAACCAGTCACTGTCAGACCGTCATCTGTCCACAATTGATTTAGTATTAACAAAACAGCCTTCCCATCAGGAAAACACAAAATCCAAGAGAGCCAAAAACTTAATCTTGTTCACTGGTGTGTCCCCAGAGCCTAAAGTAGCACATAAGTGCTCAATAAATACATGTTGAATGAATCAGCTAATATATTAGCACTTGCTATATACCAGGCTCTAGGAATATGGGAAAAACAGGGCAGATCTATTTCCCTCCTTCCTGAAGCACCTACTGACATGCAAAGCAAAGACCTAGATGATGCAAGGCCCCAAAGATGAATGAGATGTCCCTGCCTGGCCTCCCAGCTGACCATGACCACCTCCAACCACCTCAGTCTTTACATTAACCACTGACAGATGCTGGCATCTGTGGGCAAAAGTACAAATGAAGACACTCTTCCTATATGCCTAAAAGTTTAAAACCAACCCAACACACTTAAATAAAATATGTTCTATCTTCCTACTTTTACAAACATACTTTCATAACAGAAAAATCAAAACTACACAAAAGCAACAGATCATATCAAGTAACTATGGAGCTGTCCAAAATTAATTTCGCTTCCCAACAGCGGCCATGAGAGTAACCCCTCTGGGACTACACCATTCAGGAGAGTAACTCACACGGCTGGTCTGAAGTGAGGCATGCTGGTAGCATCAATACACACCCGATATAAAAATTGAGTACAATAAAAGGAATGCATACTTCTCATTATAATTTTTGTATTGATTGTATATCAAAATTGCAACATTTGGGCTCTATTAGGTACAAATATATAATTAAAATTAATTTCTGTGTGTGTGTGTGTGTGTGTGTGTGTGTGTGTGTATACATGCACATACATTTTACATGTGGCTATTAGAAAAATTAAAATGACACCTGTGGCTCACATTATATTTCTTTAGGACTGTATGTCCTAGGGGACCATGGCCGATGAAAAGGAAAGGATCCTGTTGCTAGTGTGGACAACTGCTTCCCTAGCTTCCTATTCTAATCGCTCTAGAAACCCACAAGTGAATGCCCACTGTCTTGTTCTCTCTACCACGGGATGCCAGGAGGTTCTTCATCCCCTGACCAAGGCTCAGTGATTGCCCAACATCACTCAGTCCCCAAATGCTCCTGAAAACAAGTGAAGGTCAGACACAGCAGCTGAGAGGCACCCTCTCACCCCACAAAACATCTCACCACACAGCATCCATCCACCGAGTGCCCCCCAGAGCCCACCTCTACTAGCTTCGTCCTTTCACACTTCTCAAAGGAACCTGAACTTGGATGGCCAGCTCCAAATGTGGAATTCACTGGCTCCTCTGCACTGGAAGCTTGTGACAAGGGAGAGAGTCAACTATAACAGGGAGAGCTGGCCCCTGGTCCTGGCACTCCTTTCCTTCCCCTCCTACCTGGGACTTCATCCTGCTCCTAGGAGCCTCCCACACGTGTGTAGACAGGTACAAGCTCTAGGCACTCACTCTTCTTCCTCGCATCTCTTCTGAGAACCATCTCCTGGCTGCTCCTCAGGCCACCCTTTGCAGGACAGGACACCCTGGAAATGGTCCTGTGGCCCCATACAAGGGAATTCTAGGGTCCTAGTAAACAGAACTCCATGAGGACCACACTCCAGACTCCTAAGAAGCACTAGAGCAGGGACACAGGGCCTGAGGAACCCCCTTTTCTGACCTAAAGACTGGGCTGACAGCACCCACCTGTGGCTAACAGCTACAGTTAAAAATAAAAATATTAATACCAAGTGTTGGCAAGGGTGGAATTGCTCCTGCTCATTTGGAAACATGCATGGCTACAACCACTTGAGAAACCTTTGGGCAGAATCTACTAAAGATGAACATACCTTATGACTCAGGGATTCCACTTCTGGGTACACATCCACAGAAATGCATACATTTGCTCACCAAAACCCAGGGACAATAATGCATATAGAGTCACTATTCATGATAGTCCCAAACCAGACATTACACAAATGCCATCAGCAGTAGCGTGGATAATGAAAGGATGCTACCGTGCTCTAATGCAACAAAATGAACAAACTACAACCTATGTGACCACACATATGACTCCAACAAACAGAATGTACTGCCAAGGAAGACAGGCACCACAGAATATAGTATCATTTCATTTACATAAAGTCCCAAAACAGATAGAAGTAATATAAGGTCATAGATGTCAGAAGCATGGTCACTTTGGGAAAAAAGAGGATAAGCGTGACTTAGAGAGCCATGACGGGGGTTTCTGGAATGTTCTATTTCCTGACCTGGGTGGTAGTCACATGGGTATGTACATTTTGTGAAAATTCATCAAGTTAGAAACTTACAACTTGAGTGCTTTTCTCTATGTGTGATATACTTCACTTGAGAAAAAAAAGTTCACTTAAAAAATAAAAAGTTTCTGGCAAAAATAAAAAGCATGAGTTGAAGATAATAATACAAATGCAGTAACAAAAAATGGCAGGGCTTCCCCTTCTCCTAGTAAAAGCTCTTTTCAGCTATATAATAATAATAATTCAACAAACAAATGTGAAATTATGGAGAAAATCTTTGAAATATGGATTCATACTCAAAATCATTAACAATAAATGTCACTCTGCATGTATACTTTTATGTCTTGTGATATAAGCCAATGACGGTATAAAGCCATCAGGGCTTGCAAGACATTTTACAATACTTTATTTCATCTTTATCTCCTCTTTTTATGTACATGTTTGCTTGCTTTATAATATGAATTCTATATTAAGAGAATACAAGTATAAAATTGATAAACAGTATTATTAGTACTTATCAAACTTTCACTGATGGAGTTTAAGCAAAAACATTTAGAAACACTTATCTAGGTGCATGTGCATAAATACATCATCTTATCTCTCAGGGAAAAAGCTTAGAGGTATCCAGACTTTGTGGAAATTCTCAACTTTTAAAATTATTTGTAAATCTCTGATAAGAAAGATGGTGGAATCATCTGGGAAATCTGCTTTAAATTTTCATTTTTCTTTACTTGTGAAAACACAGCTGAAGAGGAAGGTTAAATTTAACTTTATCTCCCTTTGAAGCTTCAGAAATAGTCTGGAAAGAGGATTTACGTCGCAGCATTGAGTTCCCACCACTACCTCTTGAAAAAGGCCAACAAAGAGGTGGAGCCTGCAGCTCACGGCTGGGCCAGACAAGTAATTATAAAGGAAGGCACAAACCCCTCTCTTCAGTGGGAACAACCTAATGCAAATCTGACCTGGTGGCCCCTCGTCTGGATAAACAGAACCTGTGTTTGGTTGGGGAGGACTAGAGGTACAATCCCTGAACTGGAGATTTTGTGACCAGAAACCACATCCACTCTCACAAGCATCCTGTCTGGATTTTCCTCCTTGATTGATTAACCTCGTTATTACAGATAGATTCCTCTGTACAATAGGCGGCAGCTTCCAGACCAAAATTAGAGCAATGCTATGGTCCAGGAATTTAACACAGTTGAATATCTTCTAAAGCCAGAGATCTGTAAACATGGCTGTGAATTCCAATCTTTTTTGACCCATTTCTGTCACCAGGGCAAATTCCATGTTGATCTCATGTGTATGTCCATCAATGTGATTTTATTGCTTTTTGTCACACATTTTAAACACACATTTTGTCACACATTTTAAACATTTAAGCCTTGTCACACATTTAAAATCCAACCTGATTTTCACAAAGGTACAGTCCCCATAGCCTCTCCATGTCACGACTAAACAAATGTGCTTTTACTGCCTCAAGAAGGAAATAATTTACTTTTAAAAGTGTGCTGGTGCACCCAGGGGAAATTCAGCCTCGTGCTTCCATCTGATGGGTTTCAGCCCACAATCTGTCCAGGAGAGTCAATTAAAGATTAAGTTGGAATTGGAAAGAAACCTTCCAGGCTGGTTCAGGTGGGGCCGCCTGCCCATCAGGCCAAACAAAGGATGAGGATGAAGGGTACAGGCCTGGCTCTCCTCTCAGGGAAAGCCACAGAGAATGTCTGTAGAAATAAACACCTCCTCTCCCCCATGACTCTGGGGCCATGCTTTAAGAAAAATGTAGAAGGCAGGCACCAAGACTTGATATTAAAATTCTTAACCATAACAGCCTTTATATAAAGTGGGATGTTATAAAAATGAAATGAAATGTGTATGTTCCCACACAGGACCAAGCCTGGCATGGGGTTCATGCTCAGTTATTGATTGCCAAAGCAAAGGTCAAGGGCATCTTGTAAAACACGGTTTGCTAAGACGTGACTGCTGCTTCTAACTATCTTCATCCCCAGATAAATGGAAATAAAACCAAGGGATACCTGGAGAGGATAATCCACTTGGTATGAGCCAGTCTCCTCCTGCTACTCCCATAATCCCAAGCAGGGGCTGCCATTCTGTGAACAGACAGACCCCTCCCCAATTCCTGGGAGTCTAGGGTGGGGGTGATGTAAGTAAGCCACCCCTGGGGTTGGTCCCATTCCCCTTGCCGGGTATGGTGCAGAGGACCTGGGCTTAGCAGACCTGTGATCTAGCTGCCTGGCCTTGGGCAAGTCAGCATCCATTAAATACTTCCTGCAGGGCTGGTATGCAACACCTACCCACCTACCACTCTAACCCTGTGCTTCACATGTCAGCAACTCAAATCCCTTTTGATTCCAGGACACTCATTTTCCTTACTAAACACAACAGCAGAGGTTTTGGCCATGATCACATGGCCCAAAGGCAGTTCTGGTTTGTGAAATGTGTTTTGAGAGGGATAAGTTCTATGCTCGCCTTATGTAATGCAAGCTGGTCCTTGAAGGACCTAGGGGATGTGTAGAGGTGGGAAGCATTCCACAGGTGGGAAGAACCAGAAGGACAGCCACAGAGCAGCAAAGCAGGGGCATTTTTTGGGAAATGTCAAGTTGGACTGTGACTTGGCGGAGCATAGAGGGCATGAGGCAGAGTCCAAGGAGAGATGAGAGAAGATCTGGGTGGACTCCAAGGAGCCTCACACGCTGAGTTCACGCTTTCTTTTGCCTGGCAATGATGTCCCTTGGAGCCTTCTGAGCAGGAAGTAGTGTGTGTAGAGACGAGAGACAGCACAAAGGAGCAGGGAGGGATGGGGGGGGCCCCAGCTGGAAGAGGAAGAAGGGGCTGGCTGGTGGGAGGGAGCTCTGGCAGTCAGGAGGTCAGGCATCCAAATCATCCCACCCCAGCCTGGCCACTGCCCTGGTCTCTACCCTCCAGGCCCGCCTGTCACTCTGAGGAATGTGGCTCACTCTCCCTAAGGGGGAGGCAACCTGCTGGCACCACTTCCTGGACCCACACTGGTCCCAAGACCAACTATTTTTGGCCCTCCCTAGCCAGAGTTTGACAAGAAAGGCACAGCTGCCCGGCACTCCCACCCCAGTGGGACTCGCTGTTCCATAAAGGGTCACGTCAGTTTCTGCACACGAATTATGGTCACCTGAACCCGAGGGCAAGGGAGGCACCTCCTTCTTTAGTGACGCCATGCACTGTTCTTTCCCAGGCCTGGAAAAGTAATAAGCCAGCCACCTTTGGTCAGAATGCGTGGAACCAGAAATGCATTATGTCCAGGGTTGTGTTTGTCCAAGGGTGCACCAGGACACCAGGGGACACACATTCCAGTGCATCTAGCCTGCTCTGTGTCCAACAATACCTGTAGGCTGTGAGGGAGAAAACTGCAAAGTCAGCCAGGGCAAAAGCCCTTGTGAGATGATCTCTGAAGTTAAAGGGATTTATAGTCAAGGAGTTATGTTTAGACAGAACCCATTCATAATGAGAATGATCTCAGAAACTTCATACTGACTAAAGTTCCATCACTGTCCTGCCTAGTACCCTCTGTCCCCTCTGTCACCCTATGAATCTGCTCACCATCTTTGCTTGGATTATTTTAAAACTCTCAGGCTTCTCAGTCTCCAATTCTTGCCTCTCCAATACATCTTCAAAACTGGGGCCCAGCCGGGCTCAGTGGCTCAGCCTGTAATCCCACGCCTTGGGAGGCTGAGGTGAGTGTACTGTCTGAGCCCGCGGGTTCGTGACCCACCTGGGCAACTTGGCAAGACCTCATCTCTACAATAAATCAAAAATTAGCCAGGCATGGTCACACGTGCCTGTAGTTCCAGCTAATTGGAAGGTTGAGGCGGAAGGATCGCTGGAGCCCAGCAGGTCGAGGCTGCGGTGGCCGGGAGCAGCAACCGCACTCCAGTCTGGGTGACAGAGTGAGACTCCAACTCAAAAAAAAAAAACTGGGGCCCAAAATGGTGAGCCCTTTGATGGCATGGGTAGGTATTAATCTGTCATAGATCTGTGCCCAGTGTAGTAAATGTTCAGTGAATTAATAAATAAGTCAATGAATAAATGTCCCTTGGACAGCTCCATCTGAACTGTGTATCCTCTCCCCACACCAGCCCCTAAGAACTGTGAATGAAGCTAGAACCACACGGGCAGAGCTAAAACTGAGAGAACTTGTTGACAATGCGGCCAGGAAATTAGAAGGAAATCAGGCAGCAAAAGACACGCACAAATCCAGTCTCTCTGTTGCTTTTCCTTTCAGAGTGTTTTCAGGGCGCCACGTGGGGAAGGTGAAACCCTGAATTTATTTTCCCCAGGAAGACACGCTTTCTTTCCTTGCTTAAGTAGAGGTTGGCAGGAGAGGTTTGGCTGACTGGGAGGGCCGATTGTTGTCAAACATGGATAGAGTTGATGGATGCCATGATCCACACCAATAGTCTGTACCCTAAGAAATTAATGATGATAACATTGATGATAGAAATAATAGATGCTGCCATTTAGTTAGGAGATACAGGGTGCAAAGCAGTATGCTAAGCACTTACACACTTTACATGCTCAGCAGTCATAATAGTACTAGGACACAAATACTGCTACTATCCCTGGTTTTAGAGGTGGTTTAATGAAATTAAGCCTCTTGCTCAAGGTCACATAGCTAGTAAGTGGCAGAAGAGTGATTTAAATCCAGAATGAGAGGTAGCAAATTTATTACTACACTGTGGTGCCATTTAACTTGGGTATTTTGTTGTTGTTGTTTGTTTGTTTGTTTATGGATAAATGGTCATTCTCTGGGGAAGAGTTATGAAAGGCCTGCTAGCTGCCAGACATTATGCTAGGTGATTTATATAGGCTGAGCATTCTTAATCTGAAAATATGAAATTCAAAATGCACAAAAATCCAAAACTTTTTGAGTGCTGACATGACAGCACAAGTAGAAAATTCCACAGCTGACCTTATGTGATGAGCTGCAAACTGCAGTCAAAACTTTGTTTAATGCAAAATTATTCCAATTTTGCATAAAATTACCTCTAAGCTATGTGTATAAGGTGTATAGGAGACAAGTGAATTTAATGTTTAGACTTGGGTCCCATTCCCAAGATATCTCATTATATACATGCAAATATTTCAAAATCTGAAAAAATATGAAATCAGAAACACTTTTAGTCTCAAGCATTTCAAATAAGAGTGAATGTAAGTTCACCTGATGAAACTTAACGCTGAAAACTGTATTATGTCCCCTTTATGAAGATGTGGCACTTGCACTTAAGAGAAGTTAAATCACAGGTCTGAAGCCATAAATGATAACTAGTACATGTGAAAAAAATTGAGAATGGCAAAGCAACTTTGGAAACCAAAGACTGAGTATAGGCCAAGACAGGGTAGACAGAAACAGTATTTTATTCTAAGTGTTGAACTAAACCAGACTTTTTCTGTAAAGGGTGATAGTCAATGGGATTTGGTCAATCGGCCATAGTTTGCTGACCCTTGAAATGGATGATACATGGAAGGTTTGAATCTTTGTGAGACTCCTTTTCCTAAGAATAGCTTTCATATGAGAATCAATTCATAATTTTCAAGAGTTTATTTTAGTCTATGAATCTAAAACCATCAGCATACACTTAACTGCAAAAGGTAAACCCAGGTAATTATTAAATAAACTCAAGTGGGAAACTTAAGCACCTACAACTTTTATAGTGAGAACAGAAGACAAACTGTCTTTCACTGAGGGCAAAAAAGTAACACATTTCCATACTCCAATCCCTGACTACAGAACAGATGCTAAGGCTTAAGCTGACATCCAACTTCTTTGCTCCTCTTTGGATTATGGTCCCAGGCTTAGACAAGATGGTGGTTTGGGTAATTAAGAACTTTAAAGATCACTGCCTTCATTCTAAAAGGCCACATGTTCACAGAAAGCTTTTTTCTTGTGTGGATGCCAGATACTTATGCCATTTTCACTGAAGAATAAAAGAGCTTAGCTCACCGAGGAAAGAAAGAATTAAAGGATTGGAAATATCTGAATCAGAAATAATCTTCTTCATAAAGAGCAGTGACAGGGCAGGATGCCACGGACTGTCCACCATTTACAGGTGAGAGAATCTTTCAGGTAACTGATCTATGTTTTGTCTTTGATCTATGACCTGAAGCAGACATGTTTCCCAGGCCTGGTATACCTCAGAAATCTGAAAAATTCCCCAGAAGTGGGTGACGGGAGAAAACAAGAAGCACAAGGTGCTGTTCATTTGTTTGAGAAATTATCTGGCTCAATATCTAATTCAATAATCAGTACTTTGATATTCAGTCTCTGAGTCAATATTCACTACTTACTGAGTGCCCAGTGCCTGGCCCCATGCAAAGTTCAGGGAGACAACACTGAGCAAGATAGCCAAGGTCTTTAAGTTTAGAGTCTAGTGGGGAAGGTCATTTAGAAGACAAAGTTTTAACCTCAATCACTAAAAAGTATTTCTAACAAGGTTTCTTTGCAAAAGAGCTTCCTCTGTTCTTTACTGAGATGCTGTAGGACTCCATTTTCCTAGGGTATATTTCTCCCCATTTTTTTTTCTCCCTAATAACCCAAAACTTACTGAGCTAACTGGCATTTTCTGGAGTTGCCAGGAAGTATCACCTTTAAGTGTGTTACTCACAACAGGGAATATATCACAACGTCCTTAGACAGCTCCTTCATCTCTCCCAATGAACCATGGGGACACGGCAAGGGTGGTCAATCAACAACCTGAGGCACAGGTATCTGGGCCATCATAATGCAGGGGATCAGTGACTTGTCTACTCCAGGTAGCCACCAGGAATTGATTGCTGCTCCCATTTCACTGTCAAAAAACTCAGGCAGTAACTCTTTACATGAATCTATTTATCCATCCATTCATTCACTCATTCATTTCTTTATAATTGTACATTACACATAACAAAAGTTAACCAGGAGTGACAATTTAGTACATTCACCCATGTTGTGCAACTATCACCACTGTCTAGTTCCAAAACATTTTCATCACTCTGGTAAGAAAACTCCACATCCATTAAGAATATAAATAGCTCTTAAAACTATAGTTTAAACTTTGAATAAAAATGTCAAAAACTATGCTTGAAGAAATATTTGTGGAAAAATATGCAATCATAACCTTAGTTAATAGAGCTATAGAGTTCATAGCTTTATATTAGATTATATTAACAATTGGAAACTGGCAAGGAGCCGGGTGAAAAAAAGTACCATGAATTAATTTTGTCAAAGGGGAGTAAGAATTTTTTACTTTTTTTACTCTTGCCTTTAATGATTACAGAAAATACAGCTTTGCAAGCTCATGAAAAGTAGTACTAGAGATAAAAACAAGCTGTCTTCTAAACCATACCACAGTTGCTAAAGAGAATAAGATATACACACAAGTAAACAAAACACAAAATTCCAAATATAAAAAAATTAAGAGCAAACAATTAAAAATTTTACTAAAATCCAAAAACCCAGAATAGGTTAAAAAAAAAAAAAGTCCAATTACATGCTACTTGGCAAAACACACTAAAAAGAACTGTAAAGTATATGAAATATAAAAATAAAGTATATTATGTATATAAATAATAGACATAAATACCAGGCAACATAAATAAAAGAAAAAGGAAGGAAAGCAATATTAAAATGAAGCAAAATCAAATTAAAATTAAAAAGCAATAACTGACACTATTCAATCCAGCAACCTCACTCCTAGGTATTTACCTGAGAGGAAACATAGAGCTGTACACAAAGGTTCCTAACAGCATTATGCAGAATAATCAAAAACTGGAAACAATCCAATGTTCATCAACTAATAAACAGGTAAACGAATTGTGTACATTCATACAATGGGTAAAGGAATGTTATACAGTAAAGGAACATACTACTGATAAACGTTCCAATGCAGCTGAATCTCAACAGCACCAAGCTGAATGACAGCATTCCACAGACATGACATTCTAGAAAAGGCAAAGCTAGAGGCACAGGGACTGCCAAGGACTGGGAGAAGAGATGGGAGACTGAGAAGAGGCACAAGGGAACTTTTACACATTACAGAACTGCTCTGTATCTTTTTTTTAACAGCTCTACTGAGGTATAGCTGACATACAAAAACCCTGCACATATTTAACATACACAATTTGATAAGATTGGACATAAGCATACACCTATGGTGTACACCATCACCACAATCAAGGTAACAGACATACTCATGACCTCCAAAGTTTCACGTATCTCTGCTTTTGTTCTGTTTCGTCGTGAAAAACACTTAACATGAAATTTACCCTCCTAACAAATTTTTAGGTGCATAATGCAGTATTATGGACCATAAACACTATGTGGTACAGCAGATCTCTGGAACTAATTCATTTTGTATAACCTTAACTTTATACCAACTGAACAATAACTCCCCATTTTGGAACTTACACAACTGCATATGTTTGTCAAAACTCGTAAAATCACATTTAAAAGAGTAAATTTTATTGCATGTAATATCTCAATAAATCAAACTTTAAAAATAAAAGAAAAAGGAGGTAATAGGCAATGCCATTTATATTTAAGATACACTGTAAAGATTGAATATTTTATAAAATAAACAGCACCTAAAAATAGAACAAAGAGAAATTAGTGAAGACAACATCATATGGGTAAATTTAACACTTCTTTAATCAGTCCTTGACTACCAGAGAAAAAAGAGCATTACTTAACAAAACTACAAACGAATAATTAAAAAAGAGTAGTACAAACTTGACCAACTGGATAGTAATGGATTCTAACTATTAGATGTATTATCTCATTTTAATCTATTTACAAAAACACTATCAGATGGTCAGTCTGCCCAGTGACAGATAAGGAAACTGAAACACATAAAGATTTGGCAATTTGGCAAAGGCCTGGTAGCCAGTGGAACAGAGATTCAAACCCAGGTCATTTGTTGTAAAGGTGACAACAGCCAACCCTAGTCATCTGTATTTGTAAGTCAGCCACTTACAGCCACTGTGACATGTAAAAAATAGCATTTCCTCATGTCTCTCCATCTCATTTATATTTTTCCACTGTACAAAAAATGGCAAAACAAATTCATGTGGAATTTGTTTTTTCCATCAGAAAGTCTGGGTCCAATATCTGCCCAATCATGCGATCAGATACACCTAAGAAAAAACACATTTAAAATCACACAGATCCAAAATTCCATTAAGTTATGAACAAAGAGAAAGATCACTGCTTGTAATGGACAGCCAATCCCCAAAAAAGGTGATCCTACAGAATTGGAATAGAAAGTAAATACATTTCTGCAAATGTTCCTTTAGATTCCTTTTCATAACTTTTAAAAGTCACACCGAGCCAGTCTGGAGAAGGATGAAATGTTTAAGGCGTTTCCTTAAACTTTTTAACCTGAGGACCACACCAATAGGACAAGAGCAATCCTACAACACAGATGCCCCAGAACCATCCAATTCCAGTATTTTCTCCCACAGCTCTATAATCTATCATATGTCAATAGGAGCTGTGGAAAGAGAGGCCCCAACCCAGACTAAGGGATCAGAAAACTCTTGTAGAAGAATTTGATGCCAGACCTTGCTCTGAAGGATAAACAGGAATTACCCAGATAAAGAAGTTGGAGAAAAGCCTACTCCAAGGAGAAGGAAAAATTAGCGTGAGCAAAAAGTCTTGAGGGCCAGTGGCATATTCTAGTATCAACTGGAATACACAGCTACAGCACTAAGCACTTGAAATGTGCTGGTCCAAACTGAAATGTGCGGTAAATTTTCTGCTACATTAAAACAAACAAAACCACAATAGGACAGGTGCGGTGGCTCACACCTGTGGTCCCAGCATTTTGGAAGGCAGAGGCAAGAGGATTATCTGAGCTCAGGGGTTCGAGACCAGCCTGGGCAACATGGCGAGAGCTCGTCTCTACAAAAAATAAAAATAAAAAAATTAGCCAGGAGTGGTGGCCCATGCCTTTAGTTCCAGCTACTTGGAAAGCTGATGAGCAAAGATCGCCTGAGCCTAGCAGGTCCTGGCTGCGGTGGCGGCAAGCATGCCACTACACTCTAGTCTGGGTGACAGAGCAAGATTCTGACTCAAAAAATAATATTAGTAGAATAAATTTAAAAGAAATTAAGTAGTCACATTTAAGAAGGGAAGAAGAAACAGGTGAAATTAACTTTAATGATATATTTAACCCAATATCCGAAGTGTCATTTCAACACATGGTCAACACAAAAGTTATTGAGATATTTTACAACATAAACAAAGCCAAAACCTGGTTCTTTGAATAGGTAAATAAAACTGATAAATGTCTACCATTGTGGTGGTAGTTACTTAGGTGTATACATTTGTCAAGATTTACCTATTATACATCTCAAAATACTTCATTTTATTGTATGTAAATTATACTTTAAGAAGTTGATTTAAAAATAAAATGACACAAAAGCATTCTTTCCATTTTATCTTTTATCTCTCTTCTTTAATGACTTAGTGATTGAAAGGTAGGAACCCCAAGAATCTTAGAATAGAAAAACTTAGTAAAAAAAAAATCCTAGCAGTAGTGCAGCCACTTTGTCTCAGCTCTACCCGCTGTCATGTATTGCTGAGCCTTTCTACTGACCAGCCTATTCTTTCACCTCTTCATCATTAGCAAGAAGTAAAACCAGCCTCCTAGGGTTAGGACCTCGTAATTATTTCAAGCCCCTTAAGTATGTCTAGCCCTAATTGTTCTTCTAGGCATCTATGTTTCCGGCAATGACTACTGCTATCAGTCTTCCACAACCAGCCTCCAGTCCACCACCTGGAGTTACGAGATACTGGTGCCTGGGGATGTCGAGAAACAAGACTTTTGTGACTTTTGTTATCTACATCAAAGAAAACAACCTCCAGACTTTTTCCCTTAGCCCAAGAGAACCTTAAATATGTCCAGCCTCTCAGCCTCACTCGCCTATCGAGTGCCAGTCCCTTTCTGTCTATGGAAAGTGGATAATAAACTTTGCTTCTTTCTCTTTTGCAATTTTTTGCATCATTTCCGTGGCACCGGCCCACCTTGCCTCAGTTTAACCTTTCACTGATTTAAGATGTTTAGAAATTGTAATTCGTTGTTTTCACTGTAATCATTTATATTCCAAAGTATTTTATCAATATTAATAGTTGCTAATTGTTAAAGATATATTTTACAACTTTCTTTGGTACAAATTCTTCAAAATCTTGTGTGTATAGAGGTTCTTGGCTTCCGTCCACCCTCCTCCCAGCACATTCTGGGACTCTCACCACAGTCTGCATCCTCATTCTTGCTTTCTGGCCCAGGCTCTGGATGCTTGGCCACACTTCAGAAAATAATGCAGCACTGCTAATTTAAATATTTTGAATACCCATCATGTGCAGAGTGCCTAACATTTAAAAAACAAAAATAAGACACCTCTATACACATTGCCTCTTTCTGGCACTCAACAGTCACACAGGATGTTGCAAGTGATACAGTACCCAGGGGTTACAGATGAGGAAGAGGGGTGTAGGGCTAAGTGACTTGCCCAAGGTCAGACTTCAGCGAGGTCTTCTGCCTCTGGGGTCAGGGGTCTTTCCTCGCTCTGCTACCAGCATGGCCCTTCAGGCTGGTGTGTGTGCCAGGGAAGCCAGGCTGCTCCTCCTGTTTGGAGCACCCACCACTTGGTGGCTGAGGAGCAAGCGGACAAAGAAATGGTACAAGTCAACCTGAGGCAAAGGAAGCAGGAGGCTGTGTTAGCACTGCAGAGGCAGATCAGAGAGGAAGGCTGGGCCTGGATGCAGCCTGCAGCCTGTAACTGAAGACGTTTGCAGGGTACCCTCCAGTCCCCAGAACCTGCTACCATAGAAACTGATCATCAAGGAGCTCCTAGTCTGAATTCAGCATTTGAATACAGAACTGCTTTATAAATAGGGCTCAGTGTATGGGGTTACAGATGGCTGGGTTTGTGGCTAATCCTGCAAACAGTTTCGCCCGCAACTTCTCCTCTCAGTTTAACACAACTTCCGGTGTTCTCTGCTCTTGTACTCAGAGATCCAAGAGCAGGGGACACTGAATATGTAAAGCAGGACAAGCTTAGGACAAAGGGGTGGGGTGGAAGATGCATCATGCCAGTTCCATGCAAAGGCATTCAAATTCAATTTTTAAAAGAATACACACCTGACAGTCAACTGCAGCATACCTGACTGTCAGTTCACAAGCCTTGGTCTTCGAACATGACATTCTTTTTTTTTTGAGTCAGAGTATCACTCTATCATCCAGGCTGGAGTGCAGTAGCACACTCACGGCCACCGCAGCCTTGACCTGCCTGGCTCAGGCGATCCTTCTGCCTCAGCCTTCCAAGTAGCTGGAACTACAGGTGTGCACTACCACGACTGGCTAGTTTTTTGATTTATTGTAGAGATGAGGTCTCGCCAAGTTGCCCAGGCTGGTCTCGAACCTCTAGGCTCAGGCAATCCACTGGCCTCAGCCTTCCAAAGTGCTGAGACCACTGCGCCAGGCTGTGGCATGTTCTTAAGGCTCTTTTCCACTGCCTTTCCTAAGTGGTAAAGAGAGAATAACCCTAGTTAACACTGGGAATTCACCATATTCCAGGCACCATTCCAGGTACTTTGTTTACACTAAATCATTTAATCTTATAAAACACCAATGGATGTAGAAATAGTTATTCTACTCATTTTACAGATAGGGAACTGTAGTACAGAGAAATTAAGTCAATTGCTCAAGATTGCACAGCAAGGAAACTGAGAAGCTGGGCTGGGAACCCAGGCAGGCAGGCTCCCAGGCCCCAGCCCCCTGTGAAGGCTGTTAGTGCCAGCAAGGTTTGCTTTTCCATTGACAGAATTCTCTTCTTTATTGTGATGCAAAATGGGGTCACTAGTTTCATCCTACCTCTTGGAGAGAGATCACCCCTATTTGTGGTCCTCACCCCTAACCTAGACTGAGATCCACCACCAGTCTCCCTGCCCTGCCCATAACACACTCCCACTCTGCCTGGTTCTGCTCCCTGGCACCTCTCACCTTCCAGCATGCTGTTTCCCAGACTCTCTTTCCTTTACCTCCTAGCCCCACAGCCACCACTCACTTGAAGACCTTCACCCTCCTCCGGCTTCTCCAGGCCAAGGTGCCTATCCCCTCCCCTCTGCACCTCTACAGCACTTGGCAAATACTCCTAGTACAGGAATTTGCACAACTCATTTTTATTCATGAGCCTGTCTCCAAAATCTGCAAGCTCCCCCAGGACACAATGCAAGTGCTAAGAGGACTCAGAGAACTAAAAAAGTCAATGGAGCCTGTTTGGGTCAGCCTGACCTCTCACGAAGGGGTCTGGTTTTCTAGGACCTGCTGTCCCTGTTTTTGTCCTTACTCTCAGGTCCCCAGTGGAGACCCCAGACTGACTTGACCTTGAGCCTTGAAGGGTATCCCACATCCAGGGAGTCTTTTCACAGTCAGCTCTGGGTCTGCAGTCTGGCCTCCTAGGTCTAGGGACAGGTGCCTGTCTTGCCACCCAGGTACATGCTATGTCTTACTTAATACAGATAATGCGCCAAAAAAAAAAAAAGTAAACTTTGAGCCAGGAATGAGGCAAGTCAGAAGAAAATGCCCTTATTGAAGCTTCTAGATATAGTCTGTAATTTTTCAGCAGTAGAAATGTAAGTGAAAACATTATCCACTGTGGCCACAATTCCCTGTGGACTATACCAGACACTCTGGGGTCTCTAGGCTCTGACCCAGTATAACCCACAAACTGTTTCTTCAAGAGCCCGCAAATGCCTATACCTACTTAAGGATACACACACACACATACACACGTCACCTGGTTGAACATAAACACTTGAGGACAGCAGTCTCCCCCATCCCCAGCACTCCAGCTCAGCATCCTGTGTCAGGCAAACAGGTGGCAGCTCTATCCACTCTTCTGGCCTGGGAATGGTACCTGCTATAAGAAGGCACTGTCTAGCCAACGCAGGGTAATGCACAGTGGCAGGATCCACCCTTGATGCCTGTTTTTGGTCAGAAGAAACCAGGAGGCTTGAATGCTTAATAGGAGAAGTGAGTCCATTTAAAAAAGAAAGAAGTATCTTCCTTCATTGGGGCCCACTGGTGGTCCCTGGAAGCCAGATACTACCTGTCTCCTACCTATCTGCTTTCATTTTCCAGGAGTGTCTCCTGGTCAAGGGCTCAGCAAATGCTCGAGATCTCAAATTCTGTGTTGACCACGGTGTGTTGGCTGCAGAGAAATAAGAGGACCCCAGCCCCCGCCTACCCCAAAGTCACCTCACATCAGTGGTTCCAGCAGCATTGCCGGTTGCTCCAGGGTGTGACGGAGGCCAAACTGCCAAGGCTTGGAGCCAGCTCACCAGCTGCAGATTTCATCACAACCCTTCTTGTTTTAGATACAGAGCCCAAAGACAGGCATGTAAATCTGCTGCTCTGTGGCCAGATTTTAAATAATATGCTAAGATGTTAGGTCAGAAAACACTCTACCTCTCTCCATTCTACCTTTCTCCCACTTGTTTATGAAGTGTTGTGAACAGCTTGGGGACGGGTGCTATATTTCAATGTTTGTTTTTGTTTTTATGGCCTGAAGACTTTTTTTTATTTCTGTTGGAGCTAAATGTTTTTCAGAGTGAGCAAGAATAGCCTTTTTGCCTTTTAACATTTAGCTGATGGGGGAAAAAAGCTACGCTTCCTTGGCCACCATGGCAAATGTCACACTAGAGAATCTCGACATGTAAAGAACTAGCTAGGAAGTTAGAGTCCAAATGGATGACTGCATCCAAGTCAAATTTTCTTCTAACCAACAATTAAAGGGTTCATCCTGTTCAGCCTCTTCCAACTCAATCTAGATCTGTGACCAGCCTCCACCACCAGAAGACCTATAGACACAGTTTAATCTCTCTTGGTAAAATGGAGACTTCTCTTGGGAAACCAAAAGACGAGTCTGCAAGATGCCAGAACTCACATGGATCACCCCCACCAGAAAAGGAATCAACCCTATTTAAGGGTTATCAAGTAACAGTAGATGTTGGTAGTACTCTTAATGGAAAAGCGATAATAATAATAAGAGACAAATACAAGCATTTTTTTTTTTTTTTTTTTTTTTTTTTTTTTGAGTTGGAGTCTTACTCTGTCGCCGAGACCTGGAGTGCAGTGGCTGCTCCCGGCCATCACAGCCTCGACCTGCTGGGCTCCGGCAATCCTTCCACCTCAGCCTTCCGAGTAGCCGGAATTACAGGTATGCGCTACCACACCCGGTTGATTTTTTGATTTATTGTAGAGATGAGGTCTCACTGCCCAGGCGGGTCTCGAACCCGCGGGCTCAGGCAATCCACTCACCTCAGCCTCCCAAAGGCGCGGGATTACAGGCTGAGCCACCAAGCCCGGCTAACACAAGAAATTTTACTCCTAGTGTCTACATACAGTGGTCGGATATTCCAATCTACTCCCACACTCCAAAATGATTCATTCACTCATTCATTCATTCAACAAATATCTACTACTGCCTATATGTGCCAAGCACATTTCTATACATACTGCTTGTTACATACAATGAAAAGATGAGGTCTATCCCTCAAAGTCTACTGGGAAGACAGGTGCATGAGCAACAGATCCAACAACACTGAGCAGTGATGAAGGGTGATGATGTCACACACAGTGTGGTCCTGGAAAGGAGCTCTCGTGTGTGGGGTTAGAGGCAGAGAGGGTTGCACAGAGGAAGACCCTTGAACTGACTCTATGTGGAACTACAGGAGTTTGCCAGACCTGCTGGGTGGGAGAGAGAGAAAGGAGATTCCATGCAGAGGAACCAGAGAATATGCTAAGCATAAAGGCATCAACGAACAAGGCTACCCTAAGGCTACCCACAAGCACAGTGCCTGCTATTAGGGGACAAAGATGCTGGGCATGTCTTGAGTGCCTACTGTAAACACTGTGTGTGTGTATGTGCGTATGTGTGCATATGCTCATACATGTGCAAAGGTTGTGCTTGTGTGTCTGCATATGTGCGATCTGTTTGCAGTGTGGGCTGCAGTATGAAGCTTCGTGCATAAATGGGGGCCACTCATCTCTACCCTGGACTTCTTACTCTTGGTGACCAAATTTCCTTTCTTAACACCAGAATTTGGTGCAATTGATCCCCATGATGGCTTGTGGGGGCCTATCCATTTCATTTAGTGAGCAGACATGGTAAATTAGAGGCACTGTTCTAGCTGTGACAACTTCGTGCAGTATCATAAACATAGGCTGGAGGACTCTAGAGGGCCAGTATGACTCACCCTCTGTGTCTAACAATCCCAGAACTCAGCAGAGTTTACTTGAGAGAAAGCTCACAGGTGGCTAGAAAGCATCGTTTTGATGCCAGCTAAACTTTTCTCTCCCCTCTCCTCCATCCGTGGATGTCCCCAGGTAGAGAAGTAAAAGACTACAAGGCAGGGAGGAGGCACTTCGACTTTTCCAGTCTCTGAGCCTGCACTGAAACCCAGGGCATACACCCTCCTCTGTGAGCACTGATGATTACTTCCTCTGCCTGAGGAAGGAGTTGTGCACTGCACTTTGATGGATGAGCCATAAGCGGCTCGCGCCTGGGTACTTTCCAGGATGATCTGGCAGAAGATTTGAAAAGGTGCTCAGGACGGAAGCATCTGAACAAATAAGGCAATCAGAAGGGAAAGAAGATATGGGCATTTCAAAGCCATCTTGCATCTCTGCAGGAAGAGAAGAGTGAAGAGGAGAGAAGAGAGCCTTCTTCTTGATTTAACTGCCTGTGAATTTGCTCCTGAGAGCTCTTGGTGCTGAATCCAGCAGACAAAGCAGACAGGAAGAGAGGTTCATGTCAGTGTGATTTGGGAGACTTCTGAAGAAGTGACCTTGACCTTTACTCCTGCCATTATGTCCCAGTGACCCCCAAATAGTAGGCCGGTTGAAACAACACAGACAAAAACTGTGCTTTTAATATTTGCTAGACAACAGGATCCAGGAAAACAGGAGAGACAAGATCTAGAAGTGAACAGAATCAGGAATAAACAATTAAATCTGTAAAATGGGTTGAATTTGTTTCCTATGGGATTATCTGTATAATATGTGACTTATCCATATTTGATCATTATTAAATGTCAAGAGCTGTCTGTCTCCATCACATGACAATGCTTCTAGGCCATGTCCCCCCATCAGCTCCTGTGTACTAGGGGGGGAGGCAGTAAGACAAACAATACCATTATCCAAAGAAAAGCATAACCAGAGGAGGGATATTCTACCCCAAATCACCACATAAAGTTTCAAGTGGGGAGCTATTTGTATGCTTATGGATTAATTGATACCACAGTTCACATCTGTGAAGAATGATTAAACTAGAAAATGGTACCCTCTGCTTCTTTAAACTTCTGCAACATGCTCTAATAATTAAAAATCTCAATTTTTATTACTTGAAATATGTATATTTAAAATAAATAGGAATGCAAAGCTTACTGGGTTTATTTAGACATAGATCCCTATCATCTATATTTCTTTGTTTTTTAGAAAGAAAACAGAAAGCAACACAAATAGATTAAGGTATTACAAAATGTCTTCAGACTCCAACTCTTCTGGATCATTTACAAAGACAGTTTTAAAGCGCTTTATAAAGTCACTTGAAAGCAGCTTTCAAAAATACAAGTTACGATCAGGCTCGGTGGCTCAGCCTGTAATCCTAGCGCTTTGGGAGGCTGAGGTGAGTGGATTGCCTGAGCCCGTGGGGTTCGAGACTCGCCTGGGGAACTTGGCGAGACCTCATCTCTATAATAAATCAAAAATTAGCTGGGCGTGGTAGCGCATCCCTATAGTTCCAGCTACTAGGAAGGCTGAGGCGGAAGGATCGCTGGAGCCCAGCAAGTCGAGGCTGCAGTGGCCGGGAGTGGCCACTGCACTCCAGTCTGGGTAACAGAGTGAGACTCCAACTCAAAAAAAAAAAATTACAAGTTACGTCTTATCTCTCTTGATGTCAAAAAAATACCGCAAAACCTGTACAAAATTTTTGTCTTCCCCTTTATGGCCAAAGCTGCCCTTTGGAAGCAAAATGTTATTCAAAATGAGATTTGTGGTGCAGCAGCCAAGCTCTTTGCAGAAGGTGGGATTAGACATTTTTTCTTTTACATTTTACAAAGTGCCACCTTATCATTATACCTTGGGTTGAAACCACCTCTTTACATGACTGGTGCCAGATGCTCCATTTGAGAAGTGTCACTGAAGTCCAGGCATGGATTCCTTCCACTGCTGAGACATCCTAATGCACTAGGTTAATTGGAATCCAAGAACGCTTACTGCTCCTATAGGCCCCATTCAATTAAATGTTCCTGTAATTTGCATTTGAAAAGCACATCACCATCACTGCCTATAATGCAAAACTCAGCCCACAAAATGTGGGTGCTAGACACAATACCTTGAGAGGGTCATTTCCTGAACTGCTCAGAACTGCACTTTTGTGCCCAGCTCTAACAGGGATTTTTCTGTCCCATACACCCTGGGGACACGGTGATGTTGCATCATGGAAAAGCATCTCCCTGGGAGATGCTGGTGCTCATGATACATTAATGGGAACTTGTATGCAGGCCATGAGAAGCATCCTCAGCTAGAACTCTGGGCTGTCTGTCCCTCTATTCCCCTTACTACAAACCTTTTCATCTACATTGGAATCAGCGCTGGCCTTGGTCAGTACAAAGCCTGAACTCCTTTTTTCTCTGCGTCCCAAATCTGTCACAAAGCAAAAATGCCCTGACCTCATCCAAGCCATGGGTGCAGTCATGGTGCAACCCAGGATGCCAGCTCAAGCCCCTGTTTCTGTCTGGGTCACTTCTCAACCTATCTGGACTCAACCTTGTTACCTCAGATCAGAGCTGCCCATAATTAGCTGGGCACAAATGCCCTGCGGCTGCCAAAATGAGAAGGCTCCAATGCCTTCTGGGTGACTCGCAGAATGAACCAGACAAGGATGAAATGTACAGATTCTCAACAGAATTGCAAGAAAATAAGACCGAATGCAGCAAGCTTCACACAATACCCCTCAGGGCTCCTATCTGAGCTTCCTTTCCCAGCTTCAATAAAAGCAAGGAGCTGGAATCAATGTCCCCAGGCTGTACTGGCTCAAATTACTGGCTCACTCCTTCCCAATACCTCCAGGAGTAAATTCTGGGAGCAGCAGCAATTTAGAGCAGAAGTGCCCACAGCCACGCCTAAGAATCATCCTGGACACACACACACAGATACACTCACACTTACACCCTGCTAAATTCCCACAGTCCGAGTGCACTTGCAGGCAAAGCCTCCCTTTCCAACTTGGTACCTCTCAACAAGGTCCTGCCTAAGGCAAGGCCTGCAAATCCCCACTCCCCAGGCAAGGCCTGGCTGATAAGAGGAGGAAGGTCCTGCAGGCAACATAGTAAAAGAAAAGTAAAGCCAAGTTGGGGAGAGAGACTGGATCTTGGGTTATAAAGTGAACAGTCGATGAAGGATATTTTTAGAGAGCCTGAAGCTGAGAGAGCCTCAGAGGTCCAAATGAGATTGCTCCCACAATGGAGGATATTTATTTTGACCTGTCAGGTCTAGTTGTAAAAGTCTTTCCTCAGTACAACATGACACGGAATCCAGGGATTTGAGCAGGATCTCGGGCTTCTAACTCATAAAGGGACATCTAGCCCAGCCATCCAGGGGGCATAAATGTTCTCTTCAGGGGTCCCTGAGGATCAAGGGTTGGCTATGGGTATCCCAAGCACAAGGTTCGGGGTGGGTGAGGGGACATGGTTCTCTTGTGCTTTCTCCCCTCTTTCTGGGGCACTGGATTTAGATGTACACCTCTCTTCCTCTTCCCCCCAAAATCTGAAAACTCTTAACATCTGCTAGTATGCCCACCAACCCTCTCTCCCCTGGTTTGTTTGCTGTCAGTGAGGAGTCAAGGTATAACTGTGATCCTCCCAAGAGTTGGCACAGCAAACATGGAAAAGTCTAGAGGTAGGACTTCTGGCCACACTCAAAACTCACAGAGGCCAGGCATGGTGGCTAAAGCCTGTAATCCCTTCACTCTGGTAGCCTAAGGCAGGAGGATTGCTTGAGGGCAGGAGGATTGCTTGAGGGCAGGAGGATTGCTTGAGGCCAGGAGTTCAAGACCAGCCTGAACAACACAGCAACATCCTGTTCCTACAAAAATTTTGTTTAGAAATTAGCTGGGCATGATGGCCCATGCTCTAGTCCCAGCTACTGGGGCAGCTGAGGCAAGAGGATCACTTGAGTTCTGGAGTTCAAGTGAAAAGTGATCACACCACTGTACTCCAGCATGAACAAAACAGTGAAATCCTATCTCTAAAAAATAAAACAAACAAACAAAAAACTATATAATTTTAAAAGATTATGGTACTTAAAAACATTGCCTCACTGTGTCAGAGGAGGGCCGGCCCTGACTATGCTTGCTTCTGCTGCTTCCCGGCATACACCTCAGCTCCCTTTCTGGACATCTAGGTAGGAAAGCCACTCTGAGCTCTGGCCAGTGAGCATGAGTGGAAGTGACGAGTGCCACTTCCCACTAGCCTCATGGGACTTTCCATGCCCCTTCCACTATGATCACACAAGCACAGTGATCTTGAAAGGAATGTATGGAAAGCGGCAACACAAGATGGCAAGGGCCACCATGCAATGGACAACCACCCACTTATGAGTAAAGCCTGTTCTGGACATCACCTGAGCATTAAATAAATATCCTTTTAAGCAATCATGCATGTGAGGGTTTGCTTGTTACAGCAGCTGTCAGTACCCCAACAAACACATTTATCATACCCTAAAAAGGGTAGAGAGTATAGATACTATAAACAATTCACCTAAAAATGATCCCAAATAAAAAATTACATTTACAATGGTGGGACCATTGTATCTACTTTTAGAGCTCAGATGTGATTACTGACACAGAAGTCATGTGATTAATGGAATATTCTAGGTAAGTTTATCATCTCCTGCAAGTTGTTGGGGACCACCACAGGTTCCCTTTTCCTGCAAACTTACTGCCACAAACTGAAAATGAGCAGGTTCCCCATCCACAATGAGCTCCCACTGCAATCAAATAACACAGTGTGTTCCACATCACCTAGTGTGACATTCTCATCACGTGTCTTTCTCACCAGCACAGCTCTCAGGAGTGAATCAGCCCAGGCTTCCATTCGTCTGAGGGTTCAACTCTCATTACAGAAGTATCTGGTGTACTGCTGGGGCTGGGGTGCCCTGGTCAGTCCAAGATGAACCAGTGGGCAGATGAGCCAGCATTCAGCACAAGGCTCCTAAAACGTCACCATGGGGTTCTCCTTTGGGCTTATGACCTCCCACAGCCATTTCCAACTCAGACACTTCTACCTCTCGTTCTCCCCACCTTCCCCTGCTTGCCTTGCCCTCAGCACCAAGTGTCTTCCACTGATGTTCTGCCACCTTTCCATTGTTTCCTGTTTTCCCTCTCAGGCCACAGGAAATCTCTGTTACGGGACTTTTAAAATTTCCACTCCAGTCACTACCTCATGTGCTACCCGCTGCTACCAAGTATGGCATTTTCTGAGAATTTCCAAATAACACCCCGAGGACGTTCTTGTGCCTGGTAAACCTGGGAGATACCCACATGGAGACCCACAGCTGACTTCAGCACAAGACTCAGCAGTAGACTACCTCCTGACCTTGAGTGTTCTCGCCGGTCATCTGAGTCTGGGCTTCTTCCCCCATATAATGGGAATCATAATACCTTTGCCGCAGAGTTTTCATAAAACTAAAAGCATTCATTCCTTCAATACATATGGACTGAGTCCCTTCTGTGTTCTAAGAACCACTTTAAGCTTTACAGATATAACAGTGAAAAACAGGGCGTGTCATGAGGCTGGCATTCTGGTGAGAAACAACAACAAATAAACAAATAACTATATAACATGCCAGGTGGAGATAAGAAAAACAAAGCCAAGTAACGGGATGGGGACCGAGAGTAAAGGTGGGAGGTAAGTAGGAGAATTTAGGGAAGGTCTCTCTGATGAAATGACCCATAGCAGAGGCCTGAGTGGAGCCAGAGCATAAGCAGGAAGGCCCTGAGGTAGGATATGGAATACAATATACAGAAAAATGCACTGAAAGGTGCTCTATAGGCATGAATGAGGACTAAACTCTGACCTTTTTTCTTTACCTTGCCAAATTCCTACCTAAGGGGCCTGGAGAGACAGCCTTTTAAAACGATTTCATGTAATCCCAGCACTTTGGGAGGCCGAGGCATGAGGACTGCCTGAGCCCGCGGGTTCGAGACCAGCCTAGGCAACATGGTGAGACCTTGTCTCTACAATAAATCAAAAAATTAGCTGGGCGTGGTAGCGCGCGCCTGTAGTTTCGGCTACTTGGAAGGCTGAGGTAGAAGGATCGCCTGAGCCCAGCAGGTTGAGACTGTGGTGGTCGGGAGCGTGCCACTGTACTCCAGCCTGGGCAACAGAGTGAGACTCCAACTCAAAAACAAAAAAAACAAAAAAAACCAAAAACTATTTAATGTGGTTTACCTTCCACCTTGGTTCCAGCATAACATTACATAACACATAAAGTCTGTCACCTATAAGGCTTCATCTACATATAAAGAAACTTAACTTTTTTATCATTCCTCAAGCTGTCCATTTCCTTTACTACTTTCCAAATTCCTTAGGTAACTCTACCTAACTAACTGCTGGTCCATAAATCTTTATAACCTGCAACTGCCCCCATCTTAAAGATAGTCCACCTTCCTGGACCAACCAATATAAATCTCACTGCATTGATTGATGGTTTCTTGTAACTTCTGTCCTCCTAAACTGTATAAAACTGAGCTACAATTCAACCACGGCAGGCACATGTTCTCAGGATCTGCCACAGGCCTAAGGTCACTCACACTGGCTCAAAATAAACCACCTTAAATATTTTACAGAGTTTGGCATCTTTCATCAACAGGAAACACGATTCATCTCTGGTATCCCATACACCTTGGACTGAGATGTTTCCCATCAGTCTCCATGTCCGATACAAGATGGCCCTATTTTCCTTTCCCCAGAGTAGATCCAGAGAGTTGACCTCCTACATCTCATTTTCTCCTTCCCTTCAAGGATATGCCACTGTTGCACATGCCCTTTGACAGGATCAGGACAACCAGGCCTTCCTTGAGGATGAGAAAAGCAAGCCTGAGAAGTTCACACACAAGTACAAGGCAAAGCAGTCCTGATGCTGCCTTTGTTATCACATCCTTGCCAACAGGCAGCCAAGACTTAATGAATCTTCTAGAAAGGCTTTGCACAATTCTACCAGGGTCATGGATAATGCAATTAGGAGACAAAGAAACGGACTGAAATGAGATGAACTAAAAACTCAGAGATCACGTTCCAGACAAGTCTGCCTGAAGTCAAGGGTGCTCAGAGCAGAATGACAAATTTCATTCAGAAAAGGGTGCTCAAGGGACACAGTAATGCAATCGGTCCCACAAATGGAGGAAAATAAAGCCATGTGGCTGAGCAGAATATATAGTGTAGAATAGACATCAAGAAGATCAGACCACAGGCTGAGCATCCCTAATCCAAAAATCTGAAATCCAAAATACTCCAAGATAGGAAACCTTTTGGTTGCCAAGGTGACACTCAATGGAAATGCTCATCGGAGCAATTCAGATTTCAGATTTTCAGATTTGGGATACTCAACTGGTAAGTATATATAAAATAAATATCCCAAATCAGAAAATGTCCAAAATCTGACACATTTCTGGCCCCAAGCATTTTGGATAAGGGATACTCAACCTGCAGAATGAGCCAAGAGGGGCTATTGCAGGTGGCAGAATCAACTAAATAACTAGTTAGTCACGTGAAAAAGTACAAAAATAATGGTAAATCAATTCTCTATCAAAGAATGTCTGCTGGGATGAGTAAAATTCCTCTCTAAAAATACATTCTTAATTTGAAAGGAATGGATTCAGGAGGAGTTTCAGGAGGACTGAGTCCCTGGCTCAATGTGTATGAACACCACTCAAAGAAGGCATCCCTGAACAGACTTCGATGTATCCAGTAAAAGCTCTCCAAATAAATAGCTCTCCAATAAAATAAACAGCTCTCCAAATAAAAATCTCTCCAATAAAAGCTCACATCAAATTTGTGTACAAACCTCCGGGATAGCATTATTCTAAATAATGAAAAGGTGGTAACAACCCAAATGACCATCAAGGAATGAATGATTAAACAAAATGTGGTATATCCATGCCATATGCCATTTCATAAAAAGGAATGAATGACATATTGATGATACCTGTTACAACATGGACAAACCTTAAAAACATCATAGTATAGCCAGGCGTGGTAGCACGCACCTGTAGTTCCAGCTACTTGGAAGGCTGAGGCAGAAGGATCTCTGGGAACATGCCACTGCACTCCAGCCTGGGTTACAGAGTGAGACTCCAACTCAAAAAAAAAAAAAAAAATCACATTAAGTGGAAGAAGGCAGTCTTAGATAGCCACATATCATATCATGTGATTCCATTTATATGAAATGTCAAGAATAGGCAAATCTAATGGAGACATCAGTTTTCACTAGGGCCTGGGGGAAGGAATAACAGAGATGACTGTGAGTGAATAGGAGTTCCTTTTTGGAGGTGATGGAAATGTTTTAAAATTGGATTCTGCTAATGGCTTAACTATATAACTGTATGAATATACTAAACTATATAACTGTATACCTCAAATGGATGAATTTTAAATTTGTGAATGATATCTCGATAAAGCTAGTTTTGCTTAAATTTTAAAAAGGTTTTCCTCTGTTTCCCTAACGCTGACTTAATGTAGCATACAGGCAAACAAATACTGAGCACACAAACCTCCTTCCTGCAACAGCCTCCAGTGCGAGGCTTGTGTTCTCCATTTTGTGGTGAAGAAATGAAGGATCAGACGGGAAGTTAACTTGCCCAGCAATACCCTACTGGGAAGTGGAAGAGCCAGAAATCAAACCCAGGGCTACTAAAATCCAAAGTTCATCTTTGCTCCAGGACATCAAATGGGGGGATGCTGAGTACGTGTGAGGTCCAGATGCACAGTGGATGAATAAGAGAGGGAGGACAGTTGATTCTTGAACAACCCAGGGGCTGGGGACACCAATAACTCAGGGTGTGTATAACTTCTGACTTCCCCAAAAGATAACTTCTAAGAGCCAGCCTACTGTTGACGGGAAGCCTTGCCAATAATATAAACAGTTGTTAGCACATAAACAGACTAATATCTACATATATTTTGTGTATTCATGATGAACTTAACTTTTCTTTAATTTTTTCAATGTTGCTAAGCTATGTGGTTCATCCGTGAGTGTTTTCAAATTGTTTCAAATCTAAAAAAAAAGTCCCAATATATTTATTGAAAAAAATCTCTATATAAGTAGAACCACGCAGGTCAAACCTATGTTGTCCATGAGTCAACTCAGTCACTCACTTTCATTTATATGGCAAAGACCTGGGAAGCAGCTGTTGTGGCCCAGGACACGCTTCTGCACTGGGAAGATAACAGTGAACTAGGACACTGTCTTTATGGTGTTTACATTCTGGTGTAGCAGGACGGGAACTAAACATGTAATTAAGCATGTACTATGTCTGGCAGGCTAAGTTAATCAGAGAAAAACAAAGCTCAGATGGAGGGCAGGGATGTGTGTGTTTGTGTTAAGGGGGTGAGAGAGAGTAGGGAGACTACTCTATACAAGGCCAACAGGGGGCCCTCTTTGATAAGGTAATATCCAAACAGAGCCCTGAACCAAGGGAGGGAGTCATGAGGATATCTGGGGCAAGAATGATCCAGGCAGAAGAAACAGCAAATGCAAAGGCCCTGAGGTGGGAAGAGTTTAACACAAGTGAAGAACAGCAGAGACCAGTGTGGCTGCAGCTGAGAAAGTAAGAAAGAAACCAGCAAGAAATGAGGTCAGAAAGACAGTGGCAGGTCCCAGAGGCCTTACTCACAGGTGAGAGGGGATTAGATTCTCCCTGCATTTCAGGAGACCACACTGGCATCTACAGTCTACAAAGGGGACAGATGGTAAGGGGGCCAGGGCAGAAGCCAAGGAAACTAGGTAGGAGGCTATGGCAATAGTCCAGTGCAGTGGTCCCCAACCTTTTTGGCATCAGGGACCGGTTTCATGGAAAACAATTTTTCCACTAACGGGGGCAGAGGGGGGATCATCAGGCATTAGAGTCTCATAGGGAGCATGCAACCTAGATCCCTCACATGTGCAGTTCACAACAGGGTTTGTGCTCCCATGAGAATCGAATGCCATTGCTGATCTGACAGGAGGCAGAGCTCCTCTCACCCACTGCTCACCTCCAGTCCCTAACAGGCCTAGGACTGGTACAGGTCCACAGCCCCAGGGTTGGGGACCCCTGGTTCAAGGGACAGAAGTCATGGGGCCTTGGACAAGGAGGGACACAAAAATGGACTGGACAGGGAAATAAACATCTACCTAGCAAACTTCCAAATAGTGCTGGGCTGGGTTTAGGTTCTTTCTCCCCAGAGCCAAGCCTCAGCAGGGAGGCAGACAGGTTCTTTCTCCAAGATGATACAGAAGCCAAATTCCCCTCTGCTTGTTCAGACACAGTTAATGCCAGAGGCTCTTTCCCATTGCCAGATGAGCCATTTATTCCAAGTTGTTTTCTCTTCATCTTTTGCAAACTGCTTCCCTTTGAAAAATTCCGCTTACTCTACTTACAAATAAATATGCCAGCAGATCCGCAAAGCTAGAGGGAAAATCCCACAAGGTGGGGCAACCAGGGCTGCCCACGAATGGTAAAAAGTATCACAACTGACCTTCGCTTTTCATCCCCAACACTCAGGGCCCATTTTGCATCAAATCCTCCTCAGTCATTTGCTCATAAACAGGAACACAGGTTCTGGGTCTCAGTGCTGAGAGACCACCCAGGACTTCTACAGAGCTCCAAAACCAGCCAGTCCCTGCAGGAAGTCAGAGATAAGAGAATGACAATAGCCAGACCTCAGCTGGTCTCTGACCCCAGTGCCCAGCCTTGAGAATGGCCTTCTGACCACCACCCTTGAGAACCACTCCCTCCTCATCTTGTCCTTGCTGGGAACTGACAGTCCCAGCCCAAGGCTTGGCAAAGAACATCTCCCAAGAGGCTTCTACTTTTAATAATAGTAAAAACAATCTCTCAGGGACTTGACAGCAAACAGTCATTTGAGGAGCATATTCACCAGGGACTAGGATGGTTTTAGAACCAGTCCAGTCATTATGAGCTCACACCTCTGCCCTGAAAAATGCTGGTAATTACAGCTTCCAAACACATTAACATGTAGCAGGCATCTGCTCATCGGTCCAATTACTCGTTTCTTTATTAAGGGCAGATACACAAGGCATGATGCCCAGGAAGGGGGAATGTGAAGATGAATTCACGTGTCATGCTTCTAATGAGCTCCTACTATGTGCTTGGCCCAGGGATACACACACATGGTGCAGAGCTGTCAAAAAAAAAAAAATCCCAACAACAAAAAAGAAAGGAAGAAAGAAAAGAAAAGATGTTTCAATAGAATGAGAAGTGGCCCAGTAGCCCAGTGCAATGGGTAAGGGTCTAGACTGGAGCCAGACAGCCTGGGTTCAAAACCCAGTCTTGCCACACCCTAGCCTTATGCAAGGTATTTCACTACTCTGGGCTTTAGATTCCTCACCTGGAAGTTAAGATAGCAAGAGGATACACACCAGAGAACTGTGGTGAGGACCGGATGAGGGAATGGTTGTAAAGCATGTGGCTCATAGTATGAATACGAGCTGCTATTATTCTCCTGAAAGAGGCACAATAGGAGGCAGAGGAGGACAAGACACCTGTAACCTGTCAGGGGAATCACAGGAGGGAGACAAGAGAACTGGGACATGAGGCAGAGAGCGTGTGACTGGAGGCCAAGGCCAGGGCGTGGCTCAGGGCACAGAGCTGGGGAAGGCCCTGATGGGGCGCAGCCTTTGGGTGGCAGCAGAGAATGGAGGACACCCTTAGAACCCATGGAGGACAGTTCAGGGTGCAGTGTCCAGGCCAGCGATAGACTTCTTCCTCTCAGATACTTGCTGGGTTAAAGAGAAAAGGCAAGAGGAGATGATGGTTTGCAAGCTGACCCCGTCCCCAACTCCAGCCCTTACTCACTGGGCCCGAACCACAGGGGATCAGGCCTGATAAAAATCGTGCACTGGCCACTTCCTGGGTCTGCAGTACTCTTTCCCCAGCCAACTTCCACTTCCTCTTTCACCTTCACCTGGATTCCCCTTTCAGAGAAGCCTGAGGTCCCTGACTAGGTAGGCCTCCTGTCACCCACTCTCACAGCCTTATGGCAATTGTGATAAACCCTAGCTTCTGAAACTGTTTATGGAATGTTGCTCCCCCCACTACCCTTCCATCCCTCACTCCCCCAATCTCCTCCCCCCAGAACTGCAGAGGGCAGGAATTCTGTCTGCCTCACTCACTCAGTGTGTCTCCACCCATCTTGCCCGCCCAGGCTCGGGACAACCCGTGGCCTGAAGACGGCTTTAGGATCTGCCAACTCCGTGGGTGGACGGTTTACCTTGAAAGACTCACAAGTTAGAATGTGGGGAAGCCTACATAGCTTTTCATCCCACAGAATTCTCAAAGTGTGGTTCAGAAACCCCCAGGGGGGCTTCTCTCCAACACCCTTGCAGGAGGGTTTGAGAGATCAAAACTACTTTCACAGCAATACAAAGAATTTATCTGCCTTATTCACTCTCATTTGCGAGGGTGCAATGGGGTTTCTACGTGATGTGTGAAGACATTATCACTAATGGCTAATAGGATACACACCTACCTGTATATTCTCAGTTTTAATTTCTAACACAGTAAATAAGCCATGTAAACACAAGATCTTTGGGGACCTCAAAAACATGTAAGACTGTAAGAGTCCTGAGAACAAAAAGTTTGAGAATCATTTGCTATTTCAATCGATCCATTTCTACTGTCCACCCTGGAAGGAAGATATAGTTCAAACACAAATCAACATCAGAGAGTGTGGATAGTGAGGGGTGTCCCAGATACAGAGGAATGGCTCCACAAAGACCCACAGCAGTGCTGGCAGATACCGCCATCCATTAAGGCCAGCCCTCAGAGCTCAGGATGCTCCCTCCCAAACCTCTGCCAACCCCACCCCAGAAGGCAGAGGTAAACACTGGGTGGGAAATTCCCATGCCAACCTCACTTTCCCCATTCCTGGGTGACGGCCAACTGTCAACTGGCATGAGCCAGACTCCCTGCAGTTCCCATCCACGCCCTGTGGTTATATGGGTGCAGGCTCCGACATGAACCTCTGCCTGCCATGCCCCAATCTATCTGAGAAACACCTACTCCTTCTTGCAGGCTCCACCTCCCCCTGGAGGCCTTCCTAAAGCTTCTGGGGAGGCCTGACCGCACCCCACACTCACCATCTCTGGTTCTTCTCTGCACCCATCCACCTCCATATCTGGGTCTCCCAGGAGGACACAAGCTCCTTGAGGGCAGAGGCTACACTTCACTCAGCTCCACAGCCCTAGCACTGCCCCTTCCTGCAACACACCATGAGCCCAAGTATGTATTTAGTGAATTAAGAACAAATGAGTGCACAAATGAATGAGCCAATGAGCAAGTCAGTCAGTGAATGATATGCTCTAAGATGACAGTTTATCTTACATTAGCCACTTTATAAATAGATGTTTCCTCTACAGGCATGACCCGGGACCTCTTTCTAGGATTAAGGAAGCCTGTCTCCTCCTCTTATTTACAGAATGAAAAATCCTTCTCGGTGCAGGTTATTTCTCAAGGCAGCCTCCACTGAGATTGACGCCTGTGCATTTCTTGGGATTCTTGGGTTGAATTTCCAGAGTGACATTGTCTTACCTTGTCCCTAAATCTGAGACTCTCCCAGTTGCCTCTTTCCTGACCCAAGGTGATGGGTGCAGCTGGAGTCCCCTAACCCCTGGTCCACAGACCATTACTGGTCCGTGACCTAGTAGGAAACAGGCTGCACAGCAGGAGGTGAGCGCCAGGTGAGTAAGCAAAATTTCATCTGTGTTTATAGCCTCTCCTCATTGCTCCCATTGCCACCTCAGCTTCACCTCCTGTCGGATCAGCAGTGCACTAGAGTCTCATAGGAACATGAACCCTACTGTGAACTGCACATGTGAGGGATCTAGGTTACGTGCTCCTTATGAGAATCTAATGCCTGATGATCAGAGGTGGAGCTGAGGCAGTGATGATAGTGCTGGGAAGCAGCCGCAAATACAGATTAACATTAGCAGTGAGGTTTGACTGCACAGAGACCATAAGTCAGTTGCTTGCAGACTCATATCAAAACCCTGTCAGCAAGTGGCAAGTGAGTTGATGTACTTCACTTGTACAGCTGCATCTGGTGGTAGGCTTTAAGTCGGAATCCGACACTTATTTTAGTCTGCATGCAGTCCGCCCATTATTTTATTTACCTCTTCCCTCTGTGCCTCTTTTTTTAGTGAGTTTTATAATTATTTCATTATATATTGCAAGGTAATAATAACAGAAATAAAGTATACATGTTATATGCTTGAATCATCCCAAAACCACCCCTCCACCCAGTCTGTGGAAAAACTGTCTTCCATGAAACTGGTCCCTAATGCCAAAAAGGTTGAGGACTGCTGCCCTAACTGAATCTCACCCCCTCTTCCCTTCTGGACCCAGAAGTGTGGAGGGGTCAATGTGAATTAGGTTTTGGAGATGAAGCAGAGTGGCATGGGGGGCAGGAGGGAATGCACAAATTCTTGCTGAGAAGACAGAATCAATACACGAAAACAGTAATTCTCAGCACAGTAATTACAACACGCTTACAGGGCTCTGCAGAGTCACCCTATTGATTTCAGAAAAGTATATTTACTGCGTCAGAAACACAGGTGCAAACCCTGATCTGCACTCCAGTCTTTCCCTTCATCGATCTTGAAAAGAATATCCAGATACAAGATGCTTCCGTGTGCAATCTTGCATCTTTGCCTCTGCAGTTTCACTCAGCAATTCATTATCCACTTCTGATTCCCTTACCCAGATCCACTTTTATTCTCAAAAGGTGGCAAAAGAGAACTATTCATTTATTTACTCAAATCACTGGTTCCTACTTTATTCCAGGTGCTCACTTAGGTGCTGGAGAGGCCAAGAGGTAAATGTTTTTCCGGGGAGTTTCTGAGCATGACCTTTAGAGGCCTTCCAAGAGCTCAATACTCTGGTGAAAGGCACTAGCTCAAACATACACCTACTGCAACCCACAGAGTGGAGAAAATACTTACAAATTATATATTTGATAAGGAACTAATATCCAGAAATTATAAAGAACTCTCTTGCAACTAAATAATTAAAAAACTATTAACTCAATTTAAATATAAGCAAAGATTTAAACAGATCTTTATCCAAAGAATATGTACAAATAGCCAATAAGCACATGAAATGATGTTCAATTTCATTAGTCAAAAGAAAAATGCAAATCAAAACCACTACCATGGCTACAATCAAAATGTCAGACAATAACAACTGCTGATGAAGTTGAACAGAAACTGGAACCCTCATACATTAAAAGAGGAAATGTAAAATAGTGTGGTCATTTTGGAAGAGAGCTTATCAGTTCCTCAAAATGCTAAACAAGAGTTTAAGCAGTTCTACTCCTGGATATATACCCAAGAGAGTTGAAAACATATGTCCACACAGAAAATTATACACACATGATCAGAGCAACATTATTCAGGATAGCCAAAAAGTAGAATCAACCCAAATGTTCAACTGATGAATAAATAAATAAAATCTGTTATATCTATATAATGAAATATTATTCAGTCATAAAAAGAAATTAAATATTGCTACATGTTATCATGTGGATGAATCATGAAAATATAATGCTAAGCATAAGAAGCCAGACACAAAAGATCACAGAGTGCATTGATTCCATATGAAATGTCCAGAAAGGGTAAATCTATAGAGACAGAAAGTAGACGAGAGATTTCCAAGGAGAAGAAGAACAGGGAGAGGGAAGGTGATTGCTGAAGAGTTTTCTTTTTGGTTTGTTTTAGGGATGAGGAATTACAGAATGGTGATAGTTGTACCTCCTTGTGAATATACTGAAGACCACAGGATGGATTCTTTTCTTTCTCTTCCCTTCCTTCCGCCTATCCATCTATCCTATCTATCCATCCATTCATCCATCCACCTAAGACAGGATCTTGCTCTGTTACCCAGGTTGCAGTGGCCTGATTTATTCTTTCTTTCTTTCCTTCTTTCTTTCTATCTATCTATCTATCTATCTATATCTATCTATCTATCTATCTATCTATCTATCTATCTATCTATCTAAGACAGGGTCTTGTTCTATTGCCAAGGTTGGAGTGCAGTGGCCCGATCATAGTTCACTGTAGCCTTGACCTCCAAGGCTCAAGTGATACTCCTGAGTAGTTGGGACTACAGGTGTGTCACCACGCCTGGCTAATTCTTTAAATATTTGTTAGAGATGGGGTCTCTCTATGTTGCCCAGGTTGGTCTCGAACTGCCAGCCTCAAGTGATCCTCTGCCTCAGTCTTCTGAGTGGCTGGGATTGCTGGTGCACCATCCCTCTTTTCTGCCTCACAACATCCCTCTGCAGATACCCTTCTTATCTCCGTTCAGAGATACAGAACCTAGTATCAGATCACGCAGCCAGGAGATGGTAGAACTAGGATTTGAACACAGGCAAGACAGTCTAGTCCTGTTGGCTACATCGCTCCTCACAGTGCTACTGCCCTCCATGCCAGTTTGTGTATATATCACAGTTCTGCCTCCCCTGGCCTTTTTGATATTCATAACACCCCCTTTCTCCAGTACCCACCCCATTCACACCCAGCCACACGCATGTGCAGTGGTAAGCACTTAATACATACATCAGGACATCAGGAGAACTGTGTAAAAATTTAAAACCAATGGTATCTGCCAGAGGGCAGGAGTTTATATATACCAGGGATGAAAGTAGAGGGAATTATTCCCACAAAGGATGATGCAAGTAGGAATTTTTTTAAAAATTATTTTAAGTACCGATTCCTGTATGGACAACTGGTTCCTTAGGTTATTAAAGGAAATGAGGATGGGAAGTGCTCCTCAGGCTCTGAAACCCTTGACAAGGAGACTGTCGCATGCCACACAGAATATCTCTGGGGTCATTAGTCGGGATATGGGACCCCATGAGTCTGACCCTGGCTTTCAATCTTATATTCCAGACTGGTTTTCCACTTTCTGCACCATGCCTCTCTTACTCCGTCAAGTGCCTTCTCTCATCAGGGCAGGAAAACCCAGCCCTCATGTCTGTAAACTCAGGGCACCTGTGAGTAGCCCACACGGGTATCCTTGATTTAATTTCCTGCACTGTTCTGAAAGCTTTCCAGTCTTCAGGGGAATTCCCCATCTCATCAGAACAAGCCAAAGCACAGGGATGCACATTTTTCCTACAAAGTCTTGTCTACATTGGGCCCTTTGCCAGCATGCCCTTCTTTGAAAGAACACTTTCAATGCGAAAGCCCCTAAGTTCCTAACCAATGACTGCTGCTTTCCATCCAGGTGGTGCCATGCACCTGCTAGCACTCAAGCAGGGCCTGTAGATTTATCTGCAGGAATATGATGCTGTGGTTGGCACCACACATGCAGCCACTTCTAAACCTGGCTCCAGTTTACACTCCCAAAGTCCTGCTCAGAGAGCTCAAATGCATCACCCAGGTGCATTTGAGCCCACTGTAGAGGGACCGGGCTGGTTATGACTCTTATCTTACGCCAAGTGGGAACAGAAGATGCTTCCTGGAGGTTGGCACTGATTAGCAGACGGCACAGAAACAAAGGGCGGGCAGGTAATCGTTGGAGGTTGGAGGCCAGGGCCTCACACCTACTTGCTGGTTCAGGCTTTGATGAAGGTGTGGAAAGTTGAGCAAGGAATGCAGAAGTCAATCTCTATTTCATCTCCACTCAGCTGCGTATCTGCCATCTGAACTCTGCTTCTGCTCCCACGGCCCTGTCAGAGCATCTAGTTGGGAGGATAAACAGCTCTCACATGGAACTGGAAAATTCCCAGCCAACTGGGCTGCATTCACATTCTGTAACCTGCATAGGGGCAGAGGGGAGTTTCCAGTGGTCACATGTCTGGTAAAGCACCAGACTCCAGGATAGCACCTTGTAGCATATGGACCCACCAAGGGTCCCCCAAGTCACCTGCCTACTTCAGTCAAGCAAAGGTACAAACAAGGAAAGCAGTCTGGGTGGGGACAGGAGTCAGTGGACAAAGCCTGTTCCGTCCAGTCGCCGCACAGTTGCTTCTTGCTTCAGCCATTATTGCTCCATGAGATGCCCAATCTAGAGTTAATGCTGGGAACTCACTCATATGTTTAACAAACACTGAAGTGGGTTAAACAAACTGCACAGTGTCTGAAAGCTGAAAGCAATGGTCAGCTAGCCTTGGATGCAAAGGAAAAGGAGGCCCTAACTACAGTCCATTTCCTGCTCATGATGACCAGGCTCCCAGTGTTATCGTCTCAAGACCCAGAAGGATCTGAAAGCTCCCCGCCGAAAAAAAACCTGTAACAGAGAAAAAAGAGAAGAGGTGTAGAGTACCCAGGCAACATGGCACCACCTGAGCAAGAAGCTGAAAAAACACTGACTCTGACAGCGGCAACCAGACAGAGGGCATGTGAGCCTGTTCGGGAAAGGCCCAAGAATTCCCACAATTTCACAGAATTGGTTTTCCCAAGTTGAATTTCTGGGTCAAAGATAAGCTGTTCTTTCTGTGTTCTTGTCACTGTATACCGCAAGTTTTCTCGGAAGACGACTCTCGGCAAAAGTAGTGCACCCAAGAGTGAGGTCCCAGAAGTAGAGGAGTGTGGCTATTCCAAAAAGCCGGGCTTCCCTGTTGTTCTGCCCTCCACAGCACTCCCAAGCCCAGGGAAGGAAATACCTCAGGGCCAAAGGGCAACGCCACATCCTGTGGTCACTAGGGGACCCAGTCATAGCAAGCTTCCTTTGTGCCATTTCAAGGGGGTACAGCCGGGGATGCAAGAGCACTCCATGAACACCCAGTATCTGATCCTCCCTCAGACTCATAGACATATCTGATTATAAACTTATTCCAGAAGCGTACACCTTTGCCATTCCACTGTGACTGGTTCCTCTGGCTGAATGTTCACAGAAAGTCACACACCTGCCCTTCTAAGAGGAGAACTTTGGTAACTCAGGTTATTTGCTCTCACTCCAACTAAACTGTCAAAGTGCATTCTGGAAGCTTTCTTTTTAATATAACAAAACTGTATTAGAGACATATTTAGGAGAGAAAAAAGTATAATTCTTCCAAATCCATTTCCTGAAGTGCACTGCAAACTCAACCCATAATACAGCTGCAGAATCTAATTTTTCTTTTTTTGAGTTGGAGTCTCACTCTGTCGCCCAGGCTGGAATACAGTGACCCACTCACTGCTACCGCAGCCTTGACCTACTGGGCTCAGGCAGTCCCTCCACCTCAGCCTTCCAAGTAGCTGGAACTACAGGCATGTATCACCACGCCAGCTACTTTTTTTTTTTTATTGCAGAGACATCTCAGCAAGTTGCCCAGGCTGGTCTTGAACCCCTGTTCTCAATCAATTCTCACACCTCTGCCTCCCAAAGTGCTGGGATTATAGGTACAAGCCACCGCGCCCAGCTGTAAAGTCTAGTTTTTCACTTGCCTTCCTCCCATAAGTCTTCCAAAGTTACAGAATAGTCTCTGATCGCTACCTAATATTTGCAAAACTTTCCAGCATTTTCACATATAATTCACAAAACCATTTCCCTGTATAGGAGTCTTCTGATTACAGCTTAGTTCTTGATATTACTGGTGAATTCATACCTTTGCTTTTTCATCTCAGGCCCAGTGGAAATGTCCCTCTAAAGCAAAGGGGCTTGAGCTCCACATCACGTGTCACCTGTCTCCGTCCACATAAATGTGGGCTAACTTGCTGTCTTGTAATTACTTTTTTAAAGTGACCTACGATTTCTCTCTTTAATAGGTTTACAAGTCAAAGGTATATTTAGTTCCTAAGTTATTATTTTGATGCTTTTGAGAAAAGCCTTCTCATCAGAAGACAACAACAAAGGAGAACATGTAGGCTCCTTGTTTTTGCCTCCTGAGATGGCAAATTGTGCCTCAGAGTTTCCATGTGTAAACATGGTTTTTTTGGGGGTTTTTTGTCTTGAGTTTGAGTCCCACTCTATTGCTCAGGCTAGAGTACACTGTCACGCTCAAAGCTACCCCAGCAATGACCTGCTGGGTTCAGGCGATCCTTCTGCCTCAGCCTTCCAAGTAGCTGGTACTACAGGCATGCACTAACAACGCCTGGCTAATTTTTTGATATACTGTAGAGATGAGGTCTTGCCAAGTTGCCCAGGCTGTGCTCAAACCCATGGGCTCAGGCAATCCACTCACCTCAGCCTCCCAAAGTGCTGGGATTATAGGCTTGAGCCACTGCGCCCAGCCTGTAAACATGTTTTAGGAGACCTTTCCCAGCCGGGCGCAATGGCTCATGCCTGTAATTCTAACACTTTGGGAGGCTGAGAAGAGGGACCACTTGAGCCCAGGAGTTCAAGACCAGCATGGGCAACATGGCAAAAACCCCATCTGTACAAAAAATAAAAAATTAGCCAGGCCATAAAGGCACATGCCCATAGTCCCAGCAACTCAGGAGGCGGAGGCAGAAGGTTTGCTTGAACCCAAAAGTTAAAGGCTGCAGTGAGCTATGATTACACGACTGTACTCCAACCTGTGTAACAGAGTGAGACCCTGTCTCTAAAAAACAAACAAACAAAAAGACTCCTTTCCCTCAGAGAAATGTGTTTGAATAAGTCAGCCAGTACTGGCCACTTTCAAATCTCTCCCATTTACCATGAACTCTGAAAGGTGTTTCTATCCATCATGGCCCCGAGTGTTCCTCAGTGGTGCTGTGGCACTGCCCAGAACCCAGGGTATCTGAAAATTGATGGGTGGTAACATGATCAGGGCCCCACAGGTTGCCCAGGGGTGATCCCATTGGCAAGTGTGTAAGTTTAAGGATGTGCAGCCTGGCTCCCTGCCACTGACCAGCCAAGTGACACATGCCAAGTCACTCAACCTCTCTGTAAAGAAGCTGAACTAATTATCTTTAAGTCTTCTCAGCTCTTGAATTACAGGAGGCCGGCTCTCAGGGCCAAGGACACAAAGTGGTCAGGAGACTCGCCCTCCCAATGTAAGAAGTCCATGCTGAACCCATGACCATGACCAACTAGTGTGTGATCATGCCTGATGCTTTATTTGCTGCTTACATGTGATATTTATATGCTCAAAGAAAATGTTAGGTAATTCTTAACCAAAATAAGAAGGAAAAGAGATGGGTGGCTGAGAAAAGTCAGAAACTCTAGGAGTTGCCCAGGATCCTTCTCTTTCTCTAAGTGCTCCTCTTTCCTTACCACAATCTGTCAGGAATTCCTCTCAATGCCACCTCAAAAATCTCTCCCAACTCCCCCTGAGTTTTGTTTTTGCCTCCTAAGATGGCAGACCGTGCCTTGGAGTTTCCATGTGTAAATGCATTTTAAGACCTCTTTCCCATCCAGGCGTGGTAGCTCATGACTACGATTCTGACACTTTAGGAGGCTGGGGAGGGAGGACCATTCGAGCCCACTGCCTCCTCTGTAGCCCAGGCCAGTATTACCTCTCACACAAACTGCTCTCAATTGTCACCAGCATCCACTGACAGAGCAGTAAAATGTCATCAGATCACACTATTCCTACTTAAACCTTGAAAATGGAGTCCCCACATACTCAGAAAAGCACTCTAATGCTTTATTGCAGTTCAGCTGGGGCCACCTTCAACTTCAACTCTCCATCTCCCTCCTGCTCACTCTGCCTCAGGGGTTTTATTGTGCTTCCTCTTACATGGTGATTTATTTTTCCCCCGCCACAGGGCTTTTTCACATGCTGTCCCCTCTGCCTTCAGTGCTTCCCCATTCACAGTACTCATTACAATTTGCAGCTATTGCATTTGTTTGTTTACTTATTCATATATTCATTCATGTTTGGCTGTTTTCCCTACTAGAATGTAAACATGAGGCCAGGATCCTGGTTTCTTTGGCTCAATGTCACATTCTTAGTACCCAGTCCGGTGCCAGTCACATAGAAAGTATGTAATAAATATTGTTGAGTGAGGCCCAGCACAATGGCTCACACCTGTAATTCCAGCACTCTGGAAGGCCAAGGCAGAAGGCCAGGAGTTTGAGACCAGGATGGGCAATACAGCAAGACTCTGCTGCAACAAAAATATTAAATAAATAAGTAAACATTTGTTCAATGAATAAAAGGAGTACATCACAGCTCACAGCTCAGAACAAAAACTGCCCCAAGATAATTCCATTAGGGCCTGAGGGATCACTCTTGAGAGAATATTGGAGAAAAATTCCCCTGGGTGTGGCAGGGGAAATCAATGTATACTAAGAAAGTTTCAGGTAAGTGTGATGTTTCTGCAGTACCCATAGAGAGTGAGAGAAAGAGGGTAACAGAGAGTGAGAGACAGTGAGAGACAGAGAGAATGTCAGTCTGCTCCTGCCTCTTCTCCTCAGGATGGCCTTCATCAGCTCTGCAGGGCAGGACAGCCTCCTCTATCCTGCCTCTACCCCCACATTCCTGCAGGAGTGACTCAGGTGTTCAGACCTCAAGGCAGGCTTCTTCCTAGAAAGGCACTTCCTAGGGAAGGCAAGAGCGAGAGTGATTACGAAGACTCCTCCATATCAGAGATGCAAACCCTCTGGGACTCACTGTGTCATAATATCCCTGTCGACTGCTTGCCCAGGGCTGAGCAGGGTAATAGAGCTCCAAAGCGAACTGGTGGGACGTGTGACAGATCATCTGCAACGTGAGCACACAAGCCGAAGCCACTTTGAGTCCTGCCTGGCAGCTGCTTGCTGCTCTGCTATGTTAGGACTGAGAGGAGGGCTCAGCCAAGAGCCAGCCGCCGGCTCACCCATCTCACCTTGGTACACCAGCCTGAGTACATCCTTACAACAAACACTGCTCTCTCTCCTTGGCCTTGTCTTTTCTGCCTCTCAGCCTAGAAATCAAGAACTGCTGAATCCCTGAAGGGCTCACGCTCTAATCGTACAGCCCAGGAGGCCTAAGCACAGGGAGACAGTGGAGACAGCAGAGTCAGCAAACATTCAAATAATAATGAAAATGAACACTTAGGTAGGACATCCTATGTGCCTGTGGCTGCTTTAAGCCTTTTATGTATATTAACATATATCAACAATCCTAAAGAGGCAATTAACAGATGAGGGAAACTGAGGTACAATGAGGTTGCACAACGTACCCAAGGTCAGCCTACTAGTGGTGAGTAATGATACCCGTCAAGATGTGCAAGTAGAAAATGGTTTCCACCTCCTGGAGGACTATTTACAGGAGTAAGGGCAGAGCAAAGGGACCCACTAAGGGGCGCTAAGGCACCCAGCACTAGCAGCAGTGGGAGGCAGTCACCAAACCCTAGTCTTGAAGAGGCACAAAGAGGGAGCCATGTCACCAGAACCCAGCTAGAGCTGGTCTGGGGAGAGGAAGGCAGCTATGCCCAATCATGGTCCAGGACAGACGGGGGGATATAATTCCAGCCCTCTCTCTCTCATCTAGGACTCTGATTTCCTCCTAGAGCTTCCTAGCTCTATTTTATCATCAATAAAACAGGGAGATGACATAATGGGCATGAAGTAACTGTGGTGGATAATATTAGGTGTCAACTTGACTGGATTGAGGGATACCTAGATGTCTGTTGAAGCACGTTTCTAGGTGTGTCTGGGAGGATGTTTCCAGAGATGGACATGTGGGACAGTGGACAGCGAGAGGAAGACCCCCCTCAATGCGGTTGGTCAGGTTATCATTTAATGGCTGCCAGGGAGGCCTCAACAAAGCAGGCAGAAGAAGGGGGATAAGCAACTTGCTGAGTTTCCAGCCGCTTTCTTTCTCTTCTTTCCCTGGTGGGTACTTTGCTTCCTCTCTTTCTGCCTTTGGATATCGGATTCTAGATTCTTTGGCCTTTGGACTCTGCAACTTGCACCAGGAACCCCCAGGGGACTATAGGACCTTCTGCCTCAGACTGAGGGCTGCACAGTCGGCTTACCCGATTTTGAGTTCTAACTTGGACTGAGTCACACACTACCGGCTTTTCTCATTGCCCTGCCTGCAGATGGCCTAAAGTTGGACTTCATCTTGTAATCGTGTAAGCCAATCCTCCCTAACAAATTCCTTTTATATATACATATATCCCGGTGGTTTTCTCCTTCTGGAGACCCTAAGACAACAACTGTGTGGTAGTTCCTCAAAAAAATTAAACACAGTATTACCATACAATCTAGCATTTCTTTTTTTTTTTTTAAAAGTTGGAGTCTCACTCTGTCGCCCAGACTGGAGTGCAGTGACTGCTCCTGGCCACCGCAGCCTCAACCTGCTGGGCTCCGGCGATCCTTCTGCCTCAGCCTTCCAAGTAGCTGGAACTACAGGTGCACGCTACCACACCTGGCTAATTTTTTGATTTATTGTAGAGATGAGGTCTTACCAAGTTGCCCAGGTGGGTCTCGAACCCGTGGGCTCAGGCAATTCACTCACCTCAGCCTCCCAAGGCACGGGATTACAGGCTGAGCCACTGAGCCCGGCTCAATCTAGCATTCCTATTTCTGGATATATGCCCAAGAGAATTGAAAGCAGGGACGCAGATATCTGCATACCCATGTTCACAGTAGCATTATCCAGAATAATCAAGAGGTAGAAGCAACCCAAGTGTCCAACCATGGATGAATGGACAAACAAAATTCAGTAAATACATACAACAGAATTTTTTTTTTTTTTTTTAGTTGGAGTCTCACTCTGTCACCCAGGCTGGAGTGCAGTGGCATGCTCCCAACCACCATAGCCTCAACCTGCTGGGCTCAGGTGATCCTTTCACCTCAACTTTCCAAGTAGATGGAACTATAAGTGCGCACTACCATGCCCAGCTGATTTTTTGATTTACTGTAGAGACAAGGTCTCACCATGTTGCCCAGGCTGGTCTTGAATCTCTGGGCACAGGCAATCCTCTCACCTCTATCTCCCAAAGTACTGGGATTACAAGTGCGAGTCACCACACCAGGCCGATATAGTGGAATATTATTCTGCCTTAAAAAGGAAGGAAGTTCTGACACATGCTACAATATAGGTGACCCTTGAAGACATTATGCTAAGTGAAATAAGCCAGTCACAAATAGTATGATTTTACTTATATGAGGTACCTAGCAGTAGTCAAATTCATAGAGACAGAAATTTGAATGATGGTTGCCAGGGCTGGGTGGGGGGTGTGGAGTTTTGCAATATAAAAAATTCTAAGGATTGCACAACATTGTTAATGTACTTAACACTACTGAACTGTACATTTACAAATGCATAAGATGCTGAATTTTATGTTATGTGTTTTACCACTACTTTTTTTAAAAAAGAGAAGACTAGACCTGAGGATTTCACAGTGTGTTCTGTGGAGTCCCTGAACTATAAGGACAGAAGGTTCATGGAAATGCTTTCAGGGGACCGAGGGAGGGGCCAAAGAGTTGGGTCCCAGGACCACTTGGGCAGAGCAGCTCTGCCTTATCTGTTGATTACTGGTGGGGGGCGGTTTCCCCGAAAATGTCTGCAAAAAATTCTGTTGCAAAAACAAAGTCTGAAAACCAGTGAGCCTGGCCATCTTAAATCTAAGAGTGAGGGCGGGTGACACTCACCTCCAGGCTACGTCATCAAATCTGTGTCTGTGTGTGATGCCTCCTGCAACTGTGCCAAGGCAGCCCTGCCAAGAGGCACGTTTTACCTGCACAGTCACAGGAAAATACATAAAACAACATCTCAATGACAGGCAGGTGTGTTTTCACATCAAAGCTGTGCAGGGATATCTAATCAAATTCTTGAGGTTCACAACGGTCTGCTACAGATCAGGCACTGTGGGGTTCAGCAGTTCCAACATTTTTGGATTTCACAGTAGAGTCAAATATAAAATATTGAGGGGTAAATGACAGAGGTGCCACTTTTCCATTTCTACAAGTGACATTTTATAAAGAAAAGCTACCGTGATCCAAAGTTAACATTTCCTAAAATTAGGTACATTTAAACAGCAAAACAGTAGGTGGGGGCATTATCTCAGAATAAAGAACAAGACTCTAAACTGAATAAATTAAGCTTATGACAAACTCTTCACCTTGTACTATTTTCTCGTTTTGTCATGGATGGGTAAGATCTGAATCAAAGGCAGGCTGTCCCCAGCCAACAATCATTTGGGGACCTTGGCACAGACTCCTTGCTTGCAGCCCAAGAGGTCTCCCTCCAAGACCAGCCCCCAGCCCTCACTCTTAGAACTGCAGATGCAGTGGCATTTATGGAGCTCCTACAGTATACATAGCACTGCATGCGACTGAGAGAAAAGAGGAAAGCTTGAACACTCTGAGATGGGGACACACCTGGAGACAAGCTCCATTAAGGTTAACGAATAGCAGATATTTTAAATTTAAAAGTTAAAAGAAAAAAATAACTTTTTTAAAGACAAAGAGTAATAAACAAATATCCCAAGTGGGAAAAGGTACAAGACCCATGGGAGAGTAGAAGCTTCAAACCCTGCAGGAAGAAGAAAAAGGAAAGGCTGTGAGTAAAGCCTCTAGCACATCTCATTGCCAAGAAAGGGAGGTTCAGAGGAGCTAAGTAACTTAGCCAAGGCCACTCAGTCTTAAGTCTCAGAGAGTGTGACCTTTCCTAAGGCCAGAAGTACCTGGCCCTCCACTGGGCAACAGAGTCACTCTCCTGACACATATCCACTGTGTGGCAAACACCGCAGCCTCTCGGATCTTTGGGGTCAGTCCTAGTTAGTCATTTATTCACTAATCCAATCCCCCCCACTGGGTCTCCCCCAACAAACCCACCTGAACAAGCTCTCAGTCCCTCCCCAGGAGAACACTCCAACCCTGGCACCAGGCCAGGGAAACAAGACTGCTTTCTCCAGGCCCTGGGGCAGTTTCTCCCACAGTCATGCAGGAAGCCTGCAGAATTAATTTCCCATTGTAGCTGCCTAACAACCTCTAATTGCATGGCCAGAGGCTTGTGCATTAATGTCAGAGAAAAGGACCATAAATTTAAAAGGGTGATTTCCTTTCCACCCTCCTCCTATCTCCTTTACAATAAATCATGCTTCTAAAGTGGCAGGATGGCAAAGCTCAAGGACAAAGGTCAAGGGCCACCCCCACACACTAGATCCCTCGTTAACATTTAGCACCCCTGTCCAGGATTTTCTGAAGGGCTTCCAGAAATGCAGAGGCTGTCAGAAGGTGGCAGACACCTTGCTCAGAGAGGCAGTCATCAGGATGTAGAATTTCGCTCAAATCTTCCCATAGAAAAGGAGATTTGCGTAGGGCACACGTCTCAGGAGCAGTGGGCCCAGAAGGCTCTCTGGATTGTTCCAGGAGCCTCTAAACCCTGATTAATACCCACAGGCACATTGGTACAAACAAGGTCAGGAGGAGAGAGTTGCTCCCATCAGCATGTACGTATGTCAGTAGTGACTTTTGGGGTGATGGGGTGCCAGGCAAGTGATGCTCTTGGATCACCCTATCATAAATTTCCTGAACCACAAAAAGTACCATCGGTTCAAGCGTTGATTTGAAATTTTCTATTCCAACTGACTCATTTCTGTCAACGTAGAGAGGCCCCCAGGCACTGTGATAAGCACCTGGGTTGAGTCAGTGGCCCAGGTAGTGCCTGGCTCCAACCTCTGCCAGCCAATCTCCTTGAGTCTCGCTCCCCACTGCTGTAAAATGGCCACTTGGGGGAAGCTCGGGGACAGTGAAGTGCTCAGCAAGGTGCCAGTACAGACTCAGGCTTGGCAAATATTATCATCTATAGCTGCTGTGCTTTTATAAAAACAGGCAGGTGCCAGGACCTGGCAGAAGGCACCAGAAACAGAGAGGAAGAAGCTGACCTGAGCCTGGGCCCAGAAAAGCATAGAGACCTGAATGGCTTAAATGCCAGGCATTGGCTGCTTTCACTGACTGTGGCCCCAGAACACACATACCCAGGAAGGAAAGAAGTTAGAAGGGGCAAGGCAGGAAATAGGGAGAGAAGGGGAAAGAAGACTGGCAAGAAAAGGAAGGGCTGAGGTGAAGGGCTGAGGTAAAGGGCATGATGGGAACGTGTGGTGAGAGCATGAATGTAAAGGGTGGGGGGAGAACAGAGAACAGAGGTACACAGGCCACAGAGCCAGACTTCAAAGCCTGACACTGCTAATCTCTAGCTGTGTGATCAGAGGCAAGTGACTTGGACTCTCTATGCTAAGTGTTTAGACCAGTTCTGGGTCCATGGAGAAAGGTTCAGTACTCGCTGGTTGTGTCACACCAGCAGCAGGCTGACATGGCTCAGAAAGTACCCTGAGTTATGGGGACTGCTGAAAGTTTTATAGCAAGGGACAGGTCCTAGGCAGAGGTGGGGAGGAGGATGGAGGAAACAGCAGGAGGTCAAGGGGGAATGAGTCCAAGCTCCAGGCCAGAATGCTGCAGGGGGAGGTAGGAGCAGCAGCTTGGTAGCTCTATGGCACAGCACCTGTGGCTGAGCATCATTCACCTTCACTAGGCTGGCTGCAGCCAGCAAAACACGGAGGAAGGTCCTCCCTTCTACAGAACTGCAACAGGCCCAGGTTAGCCCAGAGGAGGGCACAACATCATGGCCTAAGTTTAGAAAACACCAGGACCTGCTGTACTCCATCCAATTTCTCTGGAGTAGGCTAAAATCTACTGGTGACTTCACTACACTTCTTCCCTGATTAACCCTTTGGTCTACACCTCTGTGGTTCCTAGTCTTAACATGTTCTGTACCTCATAAATGCTACATGTATAACACAGCCTCAAACCCAGGCACCATCACAAATTAGCTGAGTGATCATGGGCGAGTCATCTATCTTGGCCTCAGTTTTTTCATCTATAAAATGTGAACAATCCTACCTCTTATCAGCAAGTGCATGTAAAACATTTAGAGAAGCTTGACACATGGAAAGAGTTATTGTAATGGTACAAGAAACCATCTTGTAACTATAACACAAATATCCAGATACCAAAAGAGCGATGTTCTGAGTTTTCTAACTTGCAGTAGTGCGCATGAGCTAATCCCTCCTACACACAGCTGCTGGGTTCATCCTCAAATGCCATTTCATCTCACCACTTTTTGACTGCACAGGCTGCCAAATTACTACCAGGAAATTGGGTTGGGGGAAGAAAAAGAGGGGGAAACTAACATTTATGGAGTACCTTCTCTATATCCAGTACTATACTAGAATTTTATAGACAATACCTCATGTGAATTTCACAGGAAGCCCTGTAACACAGATCATATGATCCCCATTTTAAGGATAAGCACATTGAGGCTCAGAAAGCCCCAAGTGGCTTGCACGGGGTTGTTGGCACAGCTGGCACTTGAATTCAACTCCAAAGTCTACTTCTCTTTCAATAATAACAACCATATTAGGAAGAAGAAGAAAGATGATAAAGACGACAGTTAATTTTCACTGAGGGCTTCCTCTAAGCCAGATGATATTCTGAATGCTTCACTGGTATTAACTGATTCATCCTTTCAACAGCCCTATGAGTTAAGTACCACCCCTGCCTCATTTTACAGATAGGAAAACCAAGGTTAAGTAAATGACCCAAGACTGCATGACCAGGAAGTAGTAAAGTTGTTCTAATACCCTGTTCTTACAGTCTTAAATTAAAACTTTGCACCATAGACTTACCAGCCTACCTCCCCCTTTTTAAAAAATGCAGCTCAGTGTGGCGATTCCTAAAAGCTCTAAATATCAACCTCCCATATGACCCTGCAATCCCCCTACTGGGAATATATCCTGAAGAACTCAAATCACTCTATAAAAAAGATACCTGCACACGCATGTTTATCGCAGCATTGTTCACAATAGCAAGAACCTGGAAGCCACCATGCTGCCCATCAAAAGAGGACTAGATTAAAAAAATGTGGTACATATACACGTTGGAATACTACGCAGCCATAAAAAAGAACAAAATCATGAATTTTGTAGCAACCTGGATGGAACTAGAGTCTATAATACTGAGTGACCTCTCACAGAAACAAAGATCCGAGTATCACATGTTTTCACTCATGTAATGGACCTTGAACATCCAATGTAATACTATAAGAAAATGACTGACAGTAGTGGGAAACTATGGGGGGGAGGGAGATGGGATTAACGGCAGCAAATATCTGTCTGGGGACGGGGAAACACCTCTTATCAACAAGGGTGCCTGAACAAAACGTATTTGTATACCTAGCCCTTAACTGTACCCCACAATATCATAATAAAAAAATAAAAATAAAAATAAAAAGATTTACTCCTAAAAAAAATTTAAAAAAAAAATGCAGCTCAGAAGCTCCCTTCCACAGAAGAGGGCAGGGACAGTCAGAGCTTCTACAGACCCCTCCCCACCCCGGCATCCACTCCCATGGGACCTGGCACCTAGAAGGTGCTTTGCTCGTGCTACCTGCCACTAGGTAAGGCAGAAAGCTGACAGCTGAGCACAGGAGCCCTTATTAACGCCATCTCTAATGAGTCCTCAAGAGCTCATAAGCAGGAACACATTTTAATGCAAGTGGGTGGTTTCCTTTTACATCGTCAGCTGGGAAGACAGCCGGTTATTTAGCTACAAACGCACAGCTGACACCCTTCACCCACTTCTCAGGGAGATAAAACCCAAAGAAAAGGGAGACAAAGGCGTGCTGGCTCTCTGGCCCCTTTCAGGATGAATTTGTCTTCTTTGCTGATCCAGGGAGCAGAGCCTGGACAGTATTAATGACCTATACTCAGCAACTGAATGAAAGGCTTTATGTGTCCCATAATCACAGTGACCATATTTTTGGAACCCAAATTGGGACATATGGTGCCTACGAGGGGAATAGGACAGACTATCAGAACTCAGGAATGTCCTGGGGGCTACAGCAAAGGAGGAAAGGGCCTGCACAAGAGACTGTGAGACTGAAAAGCACTTAGGGACCCGTGGCCCTCTCTTAGGACAGCCACAGCCTTCACCTTGGAGAAATGCCTACTCCCTAACGTTAACTTCAAGGGCTCCATTGTCTCTTTTAATCCTATAGCCACTTAAGTCTGTAGACTCCTCTAAGCAGCACTCCATACATTCTCTTCTATTTGTAGAAAAGGAACTGGTATCAGGAAAAAAAGTTCCAAAATAAAACACATGGTCATCAAATCCCTTAAGGTTGAAACCCTCCAGACCAAAGATATCCAAAAGAAATTTCTGTGGTGACAGAAATGTTCTAAATCTACATTCTCCAAAACACTAAATAACAGCCCTATGTGGCTCCTGAGTCTTGAAATCTAGCTAGTGCAAGTAAGACAGTGAGTTTTCATTTATTATTATTTTTTTTTGAGTTGGAGTCTCGCTCTGTCGCCCAGACTGGAGTGCAGTGGCCGCTCCCGGCCACCGCAGCCTCGTCTACTGGGCTCTGGTGATCCTTCCGCCTCAACCTTCCGAGTAGCCGGAATTACAGGCATGCGCTACCACGCCCGGCTGATTTTGTGATTTATTGTAGAGATGAGGTCTCGCTGCCCAGGCGGGTCTCGAACCCGCGGGCTCAGGCAATCCACTCACCTCAGCCTCCCAAAGGCGCGGGATTATAGGCTGAGCCACCGAGCCCGGCTGAGTTTTCATTTTAAACTGACTTTAATTAATTTAAATAGCCACATGTGGCTAGTCAGAGCCATATTGGACAGTACAGCTTCAGATCATATATATGGTATATAAATTTTAAATCTACTACAGCATAAATCTGGAAACCATGTAAATTAGTACACTGGCTTGTGCTGACGTTCTGGCCTGTATTTAATAATAATGCATTGAGCACTTACTATGTGCCAGTCATGATAATGTATTCATGACACTTCCTATAATCATCACAGCATCTCTAATAAGAGCTATAGTATCATTCCCATTGTACCTGGGCAGAAATGGAGTCACAGAGCTGTCAGTGGTGAGAAGCAAACCCAGAAAGCCCGGATCCAGTGTCCTTCACCCCTTATCAGTGATCCACTTGGGAACCTTTGCTCAGGGTTTGCGAATGTAACAAGGGCTTAAATGTTTCTCTCCACACGATGAACTGTGAAAACCCTAATAAGAAGGTCTTAGATTTTCCCCTATGTTTCCAAAGATAAATGTGGTGTCCCCTGAAAAAATTCTAAGGTTCAAAACAAAAAATGTGCCTTCCAATAAGAGCCCCAATGAGAACAGTAAAGGTTCCTTCAAGGGTGGCCATGTCTAGGCACAGATATCTTTGGCAACTTACTCTGCGCAACTCAAGGGAAACACCCTGAGAATTACCCAGGGAGAAAGTGACAAGCCTTTCACTCCCAATCCATTAGCCACTCCAGAGTCCACACTTACAGTAAAATTCACAAGAGAGAAAAAGCTGAGGCTTGTCTCCACATCTAGAATATTACAATTTTTTTTTGAGTTGGAGTCTCACTCTGTTGCCCAGGCTGGAGGCACACTCATAGCCACCAGTCTTGACCTGCTGGGCTCAGGTGATCCTTCTACCTCAGCCTTCCAAGTAGCTGGATCTACAGGTGCATGCTACCTCACCCAGCTAATTTTTGTGATTTATTGTAGAGACGAGGTCTCACCAAGTTGTCCAGGCTGGTCTCAAATCCCTAGGCTCAGGCAATCCTCTCGCCTCAGCCTCCCAAAGTGCTTGGATTACAGGCTCAGCCACTGCACCTGGCCTAGAATATTATACTTCTAATCACAAGGCTGCTTAAATAACTGAACAGTTTCCATCCTAGCAGCTAACAGGGGTGGGCTAGACTGTGAGGTAAGGGGTGCTTGGGTGACAAGAATGGCCTTTGAACACTTTGGCCTGATCCTCCTCCTCTAACTCAGGACCTAAATTTTTTTTTTTTTTTTGTCCTCTCTCCATGCCCTGATTCTCACCTTCAGTTTCCAGGAACGGAGTAGAATTATACATTTACAAAAGCCTCTGGAGTTGCCTTGTCCTCTCATAACTTAAAAAAGGCCACTCTTGCTATCAAATACAGAGAACTTGGACCCTTAATATTCTTATTTAACCTGAGAAACCAGATCAGAAAGCTCCCTGAGGATGCTTCCAAAGAGTCTTACCATTCAAAGCTCAATGTGATACCATAAAAAGGCAAAGTGACAGAACCTTAGGAAGGGTAGCCATTTACAAAATTATAAAAAATCATTGGCAAGAAACACAAGGCTTAACACTGAAGAGAGGTTCAACCAGTGAAACAGAAAAGGAAATAAAAAAGAAACCTCCTATTATGTAGTAATGAAACTAATGGATACTTGTCAACCTCATCTCTGGCTGGTTCCAAAACATTCCCCTTTACAAATAAAAGAGAAAAACCAGAGGTTTGCAATGTGGCAGTGTTTAGAATCTGTTATGGATGGCCTTCAAAAGAGAGCTGGCTCTTTTTGCTATAGCTAGAATCTGAGAAAGCCATAACCTGGAGAAAATATGTCAGGGAAAACTGACAAATGTATTACAAAGCAATCATTCCCCCCCACCAAATGTGTGGGACACCCGCTTTTTTCTTTATTCTAAAACCAATAATTACAAAGAAGTGTTGGGGGAGACAGTGCCCCCATGGGTCTCTCCATGTCTTGCTGGGTGTGCCAAGAATGCAAGACAGTGACTATTCACTGCCTAGTCATTTCTTAGTGAGCAACTTTGGGAAATGAGGTAAGATATGTCACTAGGACAAATAACAGGCTTGCTTACTGCCTGCTATAAAAGCAGTAGATTCCCCCAAATCAGTGTTTGTCTTCTATAACAATTCACTGTAGGTGCAGACATCCACTGGTTCCCGGCACCACTCCCAGGGTACTCACACAGTAAAAGGAACAGACACCATGCTGACTATTGACCCAGAGTCTCTCATGCCATTTGTCTCTCATCCAGGAGTCTCATGTCCTCTGAGCATCCATGAATCCATGAAATAACAACAGGTTAAGTTTTTAGCTTGTAGTGAATTAAAACAAAACCCCAGACTCACAAAGAAGGTGCAAGATAAGCCAGGGACCATTAGAAAAAGTAATAATAATCCTTGGGACAGGGTATATGAGTATGCAGACCTTTAAGACAATCACCCTGGGGCTATGATTTCCTAACTTATAAAATTCAGCAAATCAGGCAATTCTAAAGCAGCAATGTAAGGTGGCCTTTAATAACAGACACCTATATTCAAATCCCACCAGTTCTGCTACTTGCTAAAGCTCTGAGACCTTGAGCAAGCTGTCTAACCACTCTGTGCCTCAGTTTCCTCACCTGTGGAATGGGAATAATAATAATATATACTCCAGATCATTACTGTTGTTATAAGAATTAAATTAGTTAATTTACATAAAGCACTTAAAACAATGCATAGCAGAGTGCCACATAAGTGTTTGCTATTATTATTACCAACTCAAAAATTCAATGATTCTATGTCTCTATCTACTGCTAATTATCCTCATCCTCTATATACTACAATATTCTCTGAGTTTTAGAACATATTTTTAGGTGAAAAAGTCAAGTAGAGAAAACACGTATAATCAGTTATATTTTGTTTTTTTTTAAAGGAGGCAAGTAATATATAAATTTGGTTATATTTTAAAAACAGAAATTAAACCAAAAACTTAAAGGAAAAGGATTATCTCTAAGGCAGGGAAAAGAATAGAAATGACAGGTTTAGAAGCTGGAATTCTTAAAATATTCCTGATTTGTAGACTTGCTTTGAAGTCCTGTAAATAGTTTACATAATTATATATTTTTGAAAGGCAATCTAAAAATATCAAAAGCAAAATGAAGCAAACTTAATTGTTCATTGAATTAGAGTTATAACTGCACAGAGAGAAGTCATTTTCAGTTATTTTAAAACATAGCAATTTAACTGCATATCCCTAACAAGATATACCTTAAGGATAAAATACTGGAAGAAATCTTAAATCTTCGATTGTTTTTAGTAATCAGGTAGCATTTTGCCTGCTTTTCTCATTCCAGTTCTACCTCAGGATAGCAAAATAGTGAAATAGAGACGCTTCTCTTAATAAAAGCAATTAAAGAAGAAATGATAGAACTTAAATATCACCACTCTGAAGGCCATAACCAACAATGGCCATCAACACTACAGCAAGAGAAAGCCACATATTGGGTGCCCCATGATGGAAGTACATACATCACCTATGAAGTATCGCTTGCCAAAAAAAAAAAAAAATCAAACCTGAAGCTGATCAAGGTGGGGTGCCAAAAAAGCATGTCAAATCAAAAAGCACCATCCAACCTGTACAAAACTCTATAGGACAAATGATCCAATTTCTTTAAATCTGGAAGAGAGAGAACCCTAGAGATTAAAACAGATTTAAGAGACAAGTCAAGTAGTTGGGAAATGATTTTAAATAAACTGGTTATTTTTCTCTGAGACAACCAATTTGAACACTGACTAGATATTTGTTTGTATTATTATTACTAATTTGCAAGACATGAGAATGGTATTGTGATGATGCTTTTAAAAAGTCATTACCATATAGAAATAATAAATAATGATATGTCTAAAATCTGCTTCAAGAAAATAAAAAAAGAAGGGAGATCAGGTAGGGAAGTATCTCTTAATAGAGGCGATTAAACAAGAAGGAATGACAGAATTTAAATATCACCACTTTCAAGGCCATGTAGGGATGCAACAAGAACAGTGATAGGTTGATAATTATTTGGCAATAGACACATTAGGATTCATTCAAATATCCTTTTTATTCTTGGATATGTCTCAAATTTTCCATAATGGGAAAAAAAATCAATTATTCAATGAAATCTCAATTTGAGGCCAGACCCAATCTGTAAACATTATATTCAACTCTTGTCACTGACTTACTATGAGATGTGATTTTGCTTCAAGCTACTTAATTCTGCTGAGTCTCAGTTTCCTACTCTGTGAAATGGTCATTGTGAAGATGAAATAAAACACATCAAGGCAGCACTGACGAATACGATATGCCCTGGCCCAAGGAGGCTTTCTCCCAGCTGAAGCTTTCTAAGACAATCACCATTCCAGACAGCAAGCTACAGAACCTAATCTTCCACCTGGACTTTAAATTAAGTCTGTTAATGCTCACAGATTATGTGCTAACAGTCTCCAGCAGGAGTGAGCTGCATTCTTAAAAGAATACACCTGGCTTCTATGTGAAGAATAGCAATCTCCCTTTCCCTCTTCATCTGAACACTGAAGACACAACCCAGCAGGACAAGCAGCACTCGCCAGTTCACAAAGGAGAATGAGAGGGCACCTGACGCAGAAGATGCCTCTGGCCCCTCTCAAGCTGGCCCTGCATGATTCACAGGAAGCCAGCACCTCTTCCCAGCTGTGAACACCAGCAAGTTCTGAGATGCCTCTCCCAGATAAATCCAGATGGCCAGTTCATTTGGAGACATCACCTTCCTTTCTGAGGCTGTGTGAGAGACTTTGTCATGTTTTTTCTTAGCCTGCATAACACATCACATCAGAGAACAGCACCTGACATCCATGAAAAACAGAGTTTACACGAACTCTTGCTTTCAGAACACGCAGAATGTTGTTTCTCTTTTCTAACAGCAGCTCTGGTTTGGAAGACAGTGTCTCAAGGGAATGAGTCACTACTCACACTATAAAATATTTCTGACACATATGGTCAATGTTTTCCAACCCCATATCTGCAAATGCATATATGTGTATCAGCCTAGTGTTTCATTTTGCCCTTCTCTATGTTTCAAACTCTTTTTAGGACAGTCACTGATACAGTTTGCTGGAACGCAGGAAAAGAGTAGTCAGGAATACATCTCCTGGAGAAAGAACCCCCTGGGCTCACATCCCCATGCTGTATCTTTATTCAATCCATGTCCAGATTTTCTCTTATAAAATGCAGCCAATAAAAATGAATCCAGAGGTTGTTTTGAGAATTATACAAGTTAACATATGTAAAGAACTTAACCTAGTCTCTGGCAAACAACAAGTGCTTAATAAATGTTGGTTGATATTATTACTCCTACAGGCAGATGCTAGGTCTGATTCATCCATGCATTCCTAGCACCTTGTACAGGGTTGGCCTATGGTAAATTCTCATTGAATGTTTGTTGAATAAATTAATGTAGAAAATTAAATTTAACATCTCTGTTAAAAAGAGGTCAGGTATTTTAAGTCTCTCAAATATGCAATACTATAATCTCAACAAATGCAGCATATTAATACACACAGCCATGTTGTTATTCATAGGCATGTCATTAAATGACATTAAATCCTATGAAGATCCCTGGGTCCTTCTGTAACAAAGCTTCCAGAACAGGGCACATCTCTCCCATAAATGTCCAGAGCCTGCTTTGGAATGGTGGCCGTGTGGAGGACACAATGGAGATGGCTGGAATGGGCACAGTGAGACATGTCCGTGTAGATGCAGTAGTCCAGGTGAGAGGTGCTGAGAGCTGGCCTGTGGCAGGAAGGGGTCAGGATCCAGGCACAAGAGATGTACAGGAGCCTTGATCGTAAGAGGCTATGGCTTTTAAATGCAGGAGAGGCAGAAGGATGAGGCAAGTAAATGATCAAGCAAAATGGGAGGAAATTAAAGAGGTGAAAGTTGGACTTGGAGCTTAAAACACCTTACAGCATCTAGGTGGAGATGTACTTTAAAAAATCTAGAAATACTTTGCACACCCATGTCCATGAGAGCATTATGCCAATAGTCAAGAGGTAGAAGAAGCCCAGGTATCCATCCATGAGTGAATGGACAAAATGCAGTACATACATACAATGGAATAGCATTCAGCCATAAAAAGGAAAGAAATTCTGGCACATGCTGTATCATAGAAGAACCTTGAAGAAGAGCATTATGCTTTGTGAATAACTCGTCATAAAAAAGAGATATTGTGTGATTCCACTTATATCAGGTACTTACTATTATTTTAGTTACAGGGTCTCACTCTATCGCAAGCTGGAGTGCAATGGTGTGATCGGGCTCACTCCAGCCTCAAACTCCTGGGTTCAAGTGGTGCTGCCACCTCAGCCTCTTGAGTAGTTGGGACTACAAGTGTGTGCTACCATGCCTATTAATAGTCTTATTTGTATAGAGATGGAGTCTTGCTATGTTACTCAGGCTGGTCTCAACCTCTTGGCCTCAATCAATCCTCCTGCCTTATGAGGTAGTTGGACTAGTCAAATTCACAGAAACAGAAAGCGGAATGGTGGGACCAGAGAAAGGGAGCAAATGGCAGTTATTGTTTAATGGGTACAGAGTTTTGGTTTTGCAACATCAAAGTGTTCTGGAGATTAGTTACACAATAATGTGAATACGCTTAGCACAACTGAACTGTACACTGTAAAAATGGTTAAGATGGTGAATTTATGTTATATGTATTTTACCACAATTAAAAATCTTAAAGTTAAAAAAACAAAAGGCTGGAAATATAAATCTGATCTCATGAGCTGGGGGAGCTTGGTCTCCCTCCTACCAAACCTCGTACCAATGCTCCTACATGGAACACTTGGTTGCTCACCCAGTTTTTCCTCTCTGGACCCTCTCTCCAGTTCCCCAGGTAGACCAGTTAAGAAGCTGTTATTTTTTTTTAAAGTCACCAAAAAGCTCTCTGAATGACTTTAAGAAAGTGTAGCTTAAAGACATATAGCTGGAAGGCAGTTCTGCCATTTGGACATCATGTCCTTGGGAAAGGCATGAGGCAGCCTTTGCCACCATCAATTCATTGTGTAACCCCTGCCTTCTGTTAACACAGTTCATTTCCACAGACATGCCACTCATGAGGTCTACAGAACACCACAGGGCTCAACAGTGGCTGATGCCAACTATTTCCCCATGTTGAAAGGTCTTGGGAGTTACACTATTTTACCTTGCTGATCTCTGCTTGTTCTTTTTCTTTCACATGTGTTCATCCGTGACCCATGAAGTCCTTCTTACCTTACCTTCTCACCATTTTTGTCTCAGCTGTGGTCTTATATAGAATAAAGTCACTCCAGACTCGCACAGCAAGCCTGGGAGTAAAGAACTCAAGTCCAAGTTGCATAACTGCGATGGACGTATACCAACTAAATGCTGCTAGGCCTGAAACGTAAACAAAACCGTCTGGTGAGTGAGTTTCTCTCACTTTACTACAGAGAGATTTTGAAAACAACTCAAGTGTGTTTTTGTAGGAGCAAAGCTTTATCTGATGAGAGTTTTAAAAATTCCCACAGAGCCGGGCCCTGAACCTCCCCCCCCACAGACTTCTGGCCTAGAAACCCCTCACCACTTCACAGTTCACTGCTAAAAAGAAAAAGTGTTTGGGTGAGTAGGGTATCAAAATAAAAAAAAAGCTGTACAAATAACTAGGTACCTGGGTTAAGTTGCTCATCATACTTAATATAAAATGATGGGAATCCTATATTATCCTGGTGGGGACATAATAGTGTCTGGGGATGAAGGGGGGGGCGGTAGCAGATGGTGAGAAAGATGAGGCCCTTGGGATGATGAAGACCAGGATTTTAACTTGGGCCTTGCCACATGCTCACTGTATGACCCTGAAGAAGTTGCTTAACTCCCAATCACCTTCAGTTTCCTTATCTGTACAATAAAAACAACAACCCCTATCTCCCTGGGCTTTACAGGAGAGAGTGAGAGAGAGCAAAACACTCGTTCTCTGTATCTGCCATGTAGCTGGCACTCCATAAATGGAAGCTAGTGTATTCAGGGTTATTACGGTCATTATTCAAACCACAAGTGCTTAATGCACTTGTCTAAATAAGCAGACAGCTATCAAATTTTGTGACAGTAAAGAATCCTAAATTTAAACACTTCCTCACAACCCATAACAAGATCAATATTGAAAAATAAAATAAAGGCCAGGAGCAGTGGCTCACGCCTGTAATCCCAGCACTTTGGGAGGTTGAGGCAAGAGGATCACTTAAGACCAGGAGTTTGAGACCAGCCTGGGCAACACAGTGAGACCCTCTCTCTACAAAATAAAAATAAAAATGAGATGGAAACAGTGGTGTGCACCTATAGTGCCAGCTACTGGGGAAGTAGATGCGGAAGAATCACTTGAGCCCAGGAGTTCAAGGCTGCAGTGAGTTATGATCAAGCCACTGCACACCAGTTTGGGTGATAGAGCAAGACTCTGTCTCTAAAATAAAAAATAAAATAAAAGCACCAATGTGGGAGATATTTTGTTCTTTGTACTGCCTGATGGCCTTTGAATCTTGTCTTTAGCACCAGAATCACAAGTATTAACATGTTCTTCAATCAATACAGTGGATCTATCCAGATGAAGACAAGGCTCTTTGCCCCATGTGCCAAATGTACAAACGGAGGCCAGGGTCAGTGAAATGATTTCAATCTAACAATAGACACTACGGGGTTTCAAAAGGTTCCAAGTGTCCACACACAATTTTAGAATCTATTAGATCCTTCCTGTGTTAATGAGGCCTCTTGCTGGGATTCCAAATTTGCTTCGTAAACTTCATTAACAACCCACAAGGCAAGTGGTGAAACGTGAATGTTCTTAAGGCAATAATGCCTTGCCCAGAAAGGGAAGCAGTGAGAAATCACACCCACTTGGCACCACATGCCCAGAGCATAACCAAGACAAAGGGAGAAAAGCACCTCTCCTTGGAGAGAAATCAGGATGGGCTCAATCCTGAACCCTCCACCCTCCCACACTTGATACAGGAAGCAATGGTATAAAACAGGAGGTTTGGTAAATGCTGCGGCTATCCCCATAAGTTTGGGTTTTTAAAAATAGAGACAGGGGTCTCGCTATGTTGCCCAGACTGATCTCGAACTTCTGGTCTCAAGTGATCTTCCAACCTTGGCTTCCCAAAATGCGGAGATTACAAGTATAAGCCACTGAGCCTAGCCCCCCAAAAGTTTTATTGATAGAGTTTGCCCAATTCATTCATGTTCCCAGATGTCTAGGTCCCTCACAACTTTCTGCCTCTGTTTGTTTTTAACTGCCCCAAGAGTCTTGTTTTTCTTAGTAAGAACACATGGAAAGTTTTGACTTTGAGAGTTCAGATTCTATTAAGGATTCAAGAGCAATTTAAAAATGTTTTTGCTTTTAGAACAACAACCAAAAAAAGTTTTGATTTTCCTATCTGTGCATCAGCTCAAACCAGCACAGAAAATTTGCTGAATATTACCCAAAACACCCACGGTTAGGCTGAAGGAATGGATGGAAAATTTCAGCCCCAAAGGAATTTTTTTTGGGGGGGGCAGTGAAGGAGGAGGCCCAGGAAGAGGAGGGCTGAGGGGTGTCTCCAATGCCGCTGAGAGTGCATTCTGACGTTTCACCCACAGCTGCCTAAGTGATGCTTAAATGCTTCCTGTTGTAAGTACAGTGGCTCTCCAGGGAGCAAATCAAGTTAAGAGATGAACAGTGAACAACATTCCAGTACCCGAATGCCATCTGTCACTCTGTACAGCCTGTTTCACCTCAACTATCTTGGTTTATCTCATCCCAAGTTGCCTGTCATCAAGCTCTGTCTAATATTGGAACTTTACGTGATTTTAACCTTTTATGGGTCATGAACCTCGTTAAGAACCCAGTGAAAAATTTCCCCACAAGCGTTCACATACACATTAATCTCCACATAATTTAAGAAGGCTGTGGGCCCCACTCCCCCTAAAACACATCCAAAAACCTGGAGTTTTAAGTAGCCATCAGTGACTACTGACATTCTCAAGTCAAATTTCTGAATCTCAGCTCAAAAGAAACACATCTAAATTTTTATGAACGTCTATTAGCTGCTTTCAGATTTGGTATCTTCAGATTTTGTCTGTATGTGAACTAAAATAAGCTCACACACATACACACACATTGGGCTTGGCAGGAATGAAATGGCAATGCCAACTCGGGAATGGAACATACTCATTTAGCTTATTCATTCCTGACAATATGAAGTCATAAGAGGGAGTTAAGGTAGCTTTGGCAATTGCAGTCATGTAAAAGAGCCAGGGTTGGTTATATTCTTTTTCCATTCAATAAACAGAGCCATTGAATAAGCTGGGCATGCCCAACATTCTCCTGCCCACACAAGCTATTTGCTATTTGTTATTAAACATGTATTGTTCCTGCTATTTTTAAATACTTCAATTTGTTTGTTTTCAATAGGTAGGGAGTGAGGTGTGGAGGCATCATTCCTTTTAGCCACTGAGTTCCAGTCTTGCAACTTCAACACCTCTGAAATAATGAACAAAGCAAGAACTCTCCAGCTCACTCTTTTTATCTTATGCATAAGGTCAAGGGTTCTTCAGTATATCATGAGTGATTATCTTTGTACCGTGAAAGAGTTAGCACTTTGAGTTGAGGACAACTGCCTTCCCTGGACTCTATCCCTATTTGAAGGTGCTTGGACAAACCTCAAGAGGAAAGCAATCCAGCCCAACTCTTACATTACACAGCAGGGCATTCAAGACTGATGAGGCAGGATCCTGTCAACTACAAATGTTGGAAAGAATAATCTGTATATTCAAGTAACTATGATTCTGAAGGCTAGACACACTCTACGAGGTTAAAGCACAGATGGGTCCAGGGAGCCTTTGTGCCCTCCCTTTCTCCTGGTCTGCTTTCTTTTGTGCTATTTTCATTCCTAAGCAAGTTATCTGCATGTGGCAGCAAAGATGGGTAATGGAATCTCTGGGCATTCAGTGTTCTTTCAACTAACACTCTTAGAAGAGAAGATGGCCCATTTCTCATCAGAGTCCATTTTTCTAATCTCATTGTGGACTCTGATTGGCCTACTCCTCGGGTCAATCACTGTAGACCACAGCCCTTCTCTGTGTCATGACTGGCCATGCTTGGACCACATGGCCACTTCTGCAGCCCACAGCAATCACCTGAAATGGAGAGGCAGCTGGATAGACAAAGGCACATGTCTACAACAAAGACTCTTACCCCAGGCATTTTAACATCAGAAAATTCTACAGCCATGAAGAACTCACTTCCCACGGAAGAGAAAAACCATTAACATCAAATCTTGGTGTTAACAATAGCAAATCACAATGCTCTACAGAAAACAAACCCTTCACACCATCTGCCCTCACAGAATGCTTCTTGTAGGTGAAAAGAACAAAAAGAAAATAAAGCTGACATTGTTCTCTCTGAGAACAGTAAATAGTCTAGAAATAAACTAAAGAAGAAAAAATATGCGAGTTATTAGAAATATCTCAAAATCTTTATTTAAGAACAGTACCTATGCTGCAGCTGAAAAGCAAGTAAAATGGGTCTGCATTCACTAGTCAGGTACAGTAAGAAAGCAGTAGTAAAGAAGTAACGGAGCAGGAGTCTCTGACATTTTTCCAGAAAGAAAATTCCCGCTGGGCTCAGTGGCTCAGCCTGTAATCCCACGCCTTTGGGAGGCTGAGGTGAGTGGATTGCCTGAGCCTGTGGGTTCGAGACCCGCCTGGGCAGGCGAGACCTCATCTCTACAATAAATCAAAAAATCAGCAGGGCATGGTAGTGCATGCCTGTAATTCCGGCTACTTGGAAGGCTGAGGCAGAAGGATCGCTGGAGCCCAGCAGGTCGAGGCTGCGGTGGCCGGGAGCAGCCACTGCACTCCAGTCTGGGCAACAGAGTGAGACTCCAACTCAAAAAAAAAGAAAATTCCCTCACATGCATTTTCACCTTTCTCTAGGTCATCCTGGGCCTCTCCAGTCCTATATCTCATCTATCAAACACTTTGAAGTCACGTTCTAAAGTTTCTTTGCAAAGATGTTCTCATACATAAAGTCAATTATCTGCAGACTCCAACTTGCCCATAATGGCATCAGTTTCTGCATGCCAGTGCACCCTTTAGGGACCACGAACAGTGTCTTTTATCATCTTGCCATGCTTAGTTTGGAAAAATTGCTTTGTTTCTTTTCCATTTTGGGATTTCCATTCTCATGAAGCAGTAGACAAAGCATCAAACAAAACAGCCCATGAAGGGCCAACTCAGCTTTAGGTATTCTCTCATTTCTGTCATGGCATTCTGTGTGGGCACAAGGACCTCCATCCCCTTCACCTAAACTGAAATTAACAGTCTGGAGCAAAGTGCCCCAAATGGCATGTTATATCTACATGTCCAAGTTGACCTACCTGACATTGACCCACAAAAGGTTTGGAAAAGATTTCAATGAACTGGCAATTCAGTACACTTGAAAAATATAAATTTCCATTCTCTCTTAACAATCAGAAGATCTGAAAACACTAATTTTGCATTCCCACAGGGTAACAAATGACAAAGGACCAGGCAAGTACCAGCTCCCCAGGCTCCACACTATCTGCTTTTCTAATTTGTTAGTTGACCCCCTGTAGCACTTAAGATTGCAAACCCTGAGCAGCAGATCTGGAAGAGGCTTGCGAAACAAGGGTGCCAACATTCACGGCCAGCACAAGCCTGTTTGCATGATACTCCTAGGTCTCACTCATTTATCTTCTGGAAGAAGTCACAGGAAGGCCAAAAGTCAGGCTTTCCACTAACACTGAATCTATCTGAACTAACCTGAGCTTTTAAAGTTTTCAGCAAATATGGATGAGGCTAAAGCCACCAAGATGTTTATCTCCTAAATGCCCAATAAGTAAATTCCAGTATTTTTAGATTAACAAAATAGTATGCAATTATCTAGAATAATATAGATATCATTTATGATATAGAAAAAAGTTACATATACCAATTGATTTTTTAAAAGCAGGTTGACTTATAGTATGTTCTTAAGTAAAAATATATACAAAGGGAAAAAAAGGCTTAATAAAGTATATCTAAAATATTGATAGTAATTTTCTTCCTTTCTGTCTATCTTTCTGGTTTTTTTTGGCTTGTTTTGTTTTGAATTGGAGTCTCACTCTGTTGTCCAGGCTGGAGTGCAGTGGCACGCTCATGGCCACTGGAGCCTTGACCCTCTGGGTTCAGGCCATCCTTCTGCCTCAGCCTTCCAAGTAGCAGGAACTACAGGCACACACCACCATGCCTGGTTGATTTTTTGATTTATTGTATAGACAAGGTCTCGTCAAGTTGCCCAGACTGGTTTCGAACCCTTGGGCTCAGGCAATGCTCTCGTCTTGGCTTCCCAAAGTGCTGGGATTACAGGTGTGAGCACTGCACCCAGCCAAAAATACTGATGTTAATTTTCTTTCTTTCCTTTCTCTCTCTCTTTCCTTTCTCTCTCCCTTTTTTTCCTTTCCCTCCCTTCCTTCCTCCCTCCCTGGGACAGGATTTGCTCTGTCACCCAATCTGGAGAGCAGTGGCGTAACCCTAACTCACTGCAGCTTTGAATTCCTGGGCTCAAGTGCTCCTCCCACCTCAGTATCCCAAATAACTGAGATTACAGACCTCAGCCACTGTGCCTAGCTTGACAGTAATTTTCTATGTATATCTAGATTATAAATTATTTATGTTTTCTTATTTTTATTTTCCCCAATTTTACTAATACAATAATAAATTCTTTTTAAAAAGTGAACCAATATGCTTCCAAATTAAGAACATGCTAACCCAAAAAGCCAATCAATATATCACACTGAGGCAATGGCGATACTCTGGGGTGCCTCCAAATTAATACAAACTGGCTCCCCTGCTGCCTGGGAAAGTTCCACCACTTCATGTACTTTGAGATGAGCCACAGAAGGGGGTCTGCAGGAAAAGAAGAGCCCTGCTGGTATAATTCAAGACTGAAGAGGTTGCTATGCTTAGCTTTACAAAATGGATTACATTCCAGGCTGAAAATCAGGTTTCAGGAACCCTGGTCAAAATATCTACCCACACTCCAAGTTTAGACAAGTCAATCACTTATCCATGTCCCAACTTCTACATCTGGAAACGGAGATGCTGTGACCATAATGATGAACAGCATTTACTGATCCCCACCATATACACAATATCTGATATTTAAGGAAAGCCGTTTGGGAGGCTGAGGTGAGTGGATTGCCTGAGCCCGCGGGTTCGAGATGAGGTGAGTCTCTACAATAAATAAATTTAAAAAAATCAGCCGGGCGTGGTAGTGCATACCTGTAATTCTGGCTACTTGGAAGGCTGAGGCGGAAGGATCACCAGAGACCAGCAGGTTGAGGTTGCGGTGGCCGGGGGCGGCCACTGCACTCCAGTCTGGGCGAGAGTGAGACGCCAACTCAAAGGAAAGCCGAGTGAAGTAGACCCCACCTTCATTTTACTGATAAGGTAATAGACTCAGGACAACTGGAAACTCGTCGAAAACCCAGGAGGAAGGCCTATAGAGGGACCAGTATTTGATTTCAAGAATGCTGGAAGCCAGAGCCCACACTGAATCCTGTCCAAGGTCACCCAGGCAGCGAGCAGGCAGTGATTCTATGAAACACAGGGAGTGAGTTATGGGCAGCGGCAAATGAATGAGAAACACCTACCAGCCCAGGCAATATGGAAGCACCAGATAAGAGCCACAGGCACGTTTCCTAGCACGTTGCTAAAAACACACTGAAAATGGCATGTGACCAGCAGCTGGGGAGAGGGAATGGAATATGGCCAAAACAAATTGACCACTTTGACAGTGTCATTTATTTTAGAAAAAGAAATTAATGAAGGCAACTTCAATATCAATGAAGTTGCAAGACTATAATGAGCTATGCTTGCTCCCATGAGGGATGGCTTTTTAATTATTTTTTCAGATGAACTGCAGTCACAGTGTATTTGATCCATACCCGACCCACACTCTTTGGAGAGTTAAAACACATTTTACCCAATGTCAAGTTAAAATAAAAACTCATCAGAGGCAAAATAACTCTTTGCTCCCAAGGCTCTAAAAAGAAATTTGGTTCTCTTTGGTTGCTGGCTGGTATTCATATGACCTTTGCACTAAACAAACACTTGGCAGATGAAATCTGAGAATAATTCTCTTTGCATCATTAACTGGGTCATGAAGGGCTGCACTGGGTTTCAATATTAGCGATAAACAGAGAAAACATGACACATTTGTGTCTAATTTGTGTGCCACTGGACTCAGAGCACGAATTTTGTGTATTCAGGAACTCTGCAAGGGATTCCCCCTCCCTGGAAATGTAGAAGGACCCTCTGCAGGAAGCTCTTCTCAAAGACCTCTTTCCTCCAGTCAGCTCCCATTCTTTCTAGAACAGCCATTCTCAGGAGAATCTGACAGTCTTCCCTCTGTCTCTGTGTCTTCGTGTGTATGTATGTGTGTGTGTGTGTGTGTGTGTGTGTGTGTGTGTGTGTGTGTGTGTGTGTCTAACATATTCGTAAGACTCAAAATTATCTAGTTTTGGGTCAGGTACTGTGGCTCATGCTTGTAATCCCAGCACTTTGGGAGGCCAAGGCAAGAGTACTGCTTGAGCCCAAGAGTTCCAGACCAGCCTAGGCAATATGGCAAAACCTCGTCTCTACAAAAACATAAAATAAAATAAAAATAAATGAGCCAGGCATGGTGGTACATGCCTATAGTCAGCTACTTGGGATGCTGAAGTGGAAGGATCACCTTGAGCCCAGGAGGTCAGAGTGAAATATGACACACACATAAAAAAATTTTTGGTTTTGTCTTGATCCCAATCGCATTTTTAAACTACATCATCCCCACATGAGATATAATTATACAGAACTACACACAGAGAGACACACAAATGAGTGCACATAATACTAGTGAAATCTGAATAAACTCTATGGAATGTACCAATGTTAATTTCCTGACTTTGCTATTCTACTATAGTTATGTGTCACATGACACTGGACAAAACCAGATGAAGGGTACAGAGGACTTCCCTACTATATTTTTGTAATAACTTATGATTCTGTAATTATTTCAAATTTTAAAGGTTGTTTTTTTTTTTTAATTGCATCCTTAAATAATTCCTCAAGTACTTAGGGGCAAAAAAACGACAATGTATTTCCTTATAGAAAAGTTAGGGCAAAAGAGGCAGGAGTCTGTTTTGGTTTGAAACTGATCTGTTTGGTATCTGTTGTGGGTTGAATTTGCCCTCCCCCAAATTTATATATTGAAGCCTGAACCTCTAAGAACTTTAGTATATGACCATATTTGGAGATAGGGTCTTTAAAGAGGTAATTAAGGTTAAATGAGCTCATGGGGTGGGCCCTAATCCAACCTGGTAGGTGTCTTTTTAAGAGAAAACTTGAACACACAGAGACACAAGGATGTGCACACAGGAAAGACCATATGAGAACACAGGGAGAAGGCAGCCATCTGTAAGCCAAGGAGAGAGGCCTCCCAGGAAACCAATCCTGTCAACACCTTAATCTTAGACTTCCAGCCTCTAGGACTATGAGAAAATATTCTTTGTTTGTTTAAGCCATCAAGTCTGTGGTATTTTGTTAGGGAAGCCTTAGCAGACCATATAGTGCCCGTATCCCACATCCCCCATTAATCTGGTTTTGTCCACTGGTAATGAGCTCCCTAGTCCTCAGTATCTCTCTGTAAGAGGGAAATGACAGCAGCAGTGTGGTAGGAAACTCCATCAAGTTAGGAACGAAGATCTTAGCCCCAAAGAACTAAGCTTTAGCCCCCACCCTTCCCCCATTCCCACCACTTACCCATGATAGGTTAGTGCTCAATTGTTTGGGGATTGGAGAGTCATCAAAATATGGAAGCAGGATCAGAATTTTTCACAGTGGACCCAGAGGGCAGAACCAGAACCAGGGTGTCGGAAGTTGTAAGGAGGCTTATTTCTAACACAACATATGGCTGCTGCAGTTCAAAAATGAAATAAACAACCATGTGAAGGCATGGCATCCATATTGCTGGAGACAGGTAAGTAGAAGATGAAACAAATCAGCCGCTCCTGCCCCAGAAGTCTAAGCTCTCATCTGTCCCCATCTCTACTCAGAGCACTATGAAACAGGAGCACAGTATCTTTCCAGAATCCAGAACTGAACTGCTAGCTAGGACCATCCTCCTCTCTCTCCATCCTACCCCCAACTCTCCATTCTGGCTCTGACATTCACTCTCCAATCCAGTAGCACCCCTCTCTTCGGATTTGAGGCACTCTGCTGTCTTTCCACCTTCCTGGCTCCTGCAATTTCTATTTCCTGAAGGCTTCAGGCTGTTGCATGGAATGCCCTGACTTGCATGTGACCCCCTGAACCACCCACTACACCTGAGACCCCTTCCAGACCTTGCGAGCAGATCCCAGAGGTACCTAAAATAAGCATCACTCTCAGACCCAGACCCTCACTCCATACAACTAAATGATCTTGGGTAAGTTACTTAACCTCACCTGTCTGCTTTGTTTATAACCGCAAAAAATTTAAAAACCCACATCCAGCTATAAAAAACATTAAATATTATGTTATACATCCACAAAGGAATATTATGTATGCAGCAATGTTATACAAGAAAATATAGTAACATGGAGAAATGCTCATGAAATATTCAGAGAAATGAAATTACAAAACACTGTTTATCATAAATACATTTTTGTAGATAAGCATACAATGCAGGAAAAAAGATTAGAATTATACACACTATAAGCCTAAGAGTAACTATTCTCTAATTATTCTTTTTCTATACTTCCAAAATTATAAACAGTGAACATGTTTTAACTGGAATAAAGTTATTTTAAAAATCTTTACCACTCTCATTTCACCTATTTCCTCCTTAGAAAAAAAAGAAGGGCACCAACCAAATGATGTAGCAACCTAATAAAAGGACACAGTCAGACCATTACATCATTCTACTTATACACTCATAAAAAGTAAATACAACTTGTGTTTTGAACTTGGAGAAACAGAAGGACAGCAAAGAAAACTGGGCTAATGGAAGGTCACAACATGGAGCTGGAGGCATGACTAGACTCCCAAGTGACTGATTCTTGGACCCCAGTAGGGGCCAAACAGTTTCCACTGCCACCCTGCGTGTGCAGTCCCTCTAGGAACAAAGAGTGCCACGTGCCACCCACAGGTCACTTTCTGGCTGTACTTTGAGTCTGGGCGCCACATGGTGCCGTAGAAAAAAGCCTGCCAGCAGAGCTGAGTTCCCATTCATCCAGTTTGGTCCCCTGGTAATGAGATCCCTGGGCTCCCACCCCGTACTGGAAAGGACTGGCTGAGAATGGTGCCAGTCAGAGGAGTCCCTTGTGAATGGTCCATCCAGGAATCCAGAAGTTTGGCAGTCACTCAGTCACAAGAAGCCAAAGTAAATAAGTCATTTCAGTAGAAAATATCAGTTTGGATCAAGATACTATACTTCCCTTTTCCCCTGGCTGTAGTGGGATCTACGACATGGCCACAGATGTGCAAATAACACCCAGTGGTGACTCACTGTGGAGGCAACCCAGGGGCAGGTCTCACCATCAATGACCTGCAGCCTAAGCAGGGCGTGTTGACACTGCTTTCCCTCTTGACATCCACAGGAAAGAATTAGCTCGTGAACAAGTTCACGTTTTATGTGTGTAATACTTATAATCCACGCAGTCTCCAATCCAGTATCACATTTTTAGACATATGATCAGACAGTTGGTTATGGGCCTCCTCTAGACCAGCTTTGCAGGAGCTGGAACCAGAGGTACACATGTCATTCCATCCCAGTGGGCCCACATTTACACCCATAGTCCCGGCATCAGGCCCTTGAGACTTTCTTCTTCTCTGCAGCAAGTTAAAAAGCCATAAATTCTTACCAATCCTGTTTAGTGGGCTCTTCCAAATACTATCTGAGCAAAGTTAAGTGGCTTTAGGAACTAGAGTCCTATTAGAGGAGATAAATGCTGAAATATTCTCATGATCACAAACACTTTTTTATGGCTGTACAATAAATGAATAAACTAGTTATGTTCTGCCTATGCTATGGTCTTCTTAAATTGTTTCTAGAGAATTCAAACTGTGCACAGAATAAAAAGCTACCTTTTTTTTCTTTTTGAGTCAGGGTCTCACTCTGTCACCCAGGTTGGAGAGCACTGGCATGATCACCATTCACTGTAGCCTCAACCTCCTAGGCTCAGGCAATCCTTCTATCTCAGCCTCTCAAGTAGCTGGAACTATAGGCATGAGCCACCACATTCAGCTAACTGTTTTATTTTTGTAGAGATGAAGATTCATTATGTTGCCTAGGTGGTCTCAAATTCCTGAGCTCAAGCAGTCCTCTGGTCTTGGCCTCCCAAAGTGCTGGGATTACAGGTATGAGCCACCATGCCAGGCCAAAAGGCCACCTATTGAGGCCCATATGTGCAGAAGGCTTATTCTCTGCTGTTCCCTATAAACACAAATCCATGAAACCAGTTTTGTTTTTGTTTTCTAACATTTTTTTTTTTAATTTTTAATTTTGAAGGTGTAGGGTACAATTCAGAGTTAGGAATACAAATGTTCATTATGCAGGTACCCTTACTGATGAGGTGTGCCCCCCCCCCGCAATTTCCCACTACTGCCAATCCCACTGCCCTTCTCCCTCTCCAGCGGTTTCCAACTACTGCCGATCCCTTTCTTATAATTTTATGATAATTGTTCAAGGTCTGCTTATGAGTGATAACATGCGGGACTCAGTTCTTTGTTTTTGTGATAGATCATTCAGTATTATAGACTCTAAGACAAAATTATGAACTTCACAGTAACTTGGATAGACTTAGAAACTAGTTATGAGAGACTTAGAGAGGCCATCTCCAAGGCCATGTGCATTTTAGAATTTGGTCATATGCACCAGGGCCACCAAAATGTCCATGCACCATGCAAACAGACACTCTCCAAACTCTCTGACTACTTAACAATCATAAAGAAATTGGGTACCCAAATATAAATTTGGCTGAGCAATTCTTTCCGCCAAAGACTCAATACAAATCTCATAGACAAGACCTCAAAATTCAAGAAGGCTCCCTGTCTCAAATGGTCAGCCCTTCTGTCCATACCTGTGCTTCCCACAGTGCTACACACAAAACCAAAATACCTCCTAAAGCTTTGCACATACAAAGCAAGCTCCATCCCGTGGGGGGAAATAGTATGGCCTAACTCATCGAGGAGTACTTCTAGAAGAAGGCTCAAAGACTGCTGCTGGAAGACCCAAGCACAGGCAATTTAATACTGGTATGACTTCAGGAAGGATACTGGGGAGAAATTTTTCTACTTGATTTTATTGCCAGAGACAAGAACTCAGCTTTTCACTCCTCATTTCATTCCCTGTGCTCTGATTTATATACTTCCTGTTTTTGCTACCAGAAAACAACTCTCTCAGAGTCCTATGGAAGCATCAATCAAGTTAGAGACCAATCAGCTGGCTGAACCTCAGGAGACCTTTTTGACTACATGCTATCGCCCATGTCCTGGTCTGCAAAACATTCACATGGAGTGACTTTCACTCAAGCCTTAAAGGCAACAAAAGTCAAATGATTTCCTTAGTCCCCCACCCCCACCATACCCACTCACAGACACAATAATGGAAACCATAATCATCTTTGGCCTGAGCTGCCATCTCCTCTACTTTATGTTCTATAGGTAGGTTGTGACTAGGCTCACTGGTGTTCCATTGCCCTGGATGGGAAAGCACATAATCTACCTTTCCTGCTCAGAGCCTCCTCACAGAAAGCTGAAACACCTACCTGTTACACATTTGATCAATAAAGGCATCTACCCCACAGTTGGGAGAGAAAGAAACAGAGGAAAATCAGCATTCCAGTGTGTACCGGGTTTCAAACCTCCTATCTAGGAAAGTTCAAAGCTTGACAAGTAGGAAGCTTTATGTCAAATTCAGTTCAAATTCTATTTTAACTTAAACCTCCATAATATAATTAACTTTATATCTCAAGGCACACTGCTTTCAGGAGGCACAAATCTTCCCCAGTTAGAGGTAATTTTCTCAAAGCTTAAAACACAGTGACTGGAGACGTGTTAGAACAATCCAACAGTGGATGGGAGACACAATTATACTTCGTAAACAAAGGCTGGAGATGCTGAGTAGGCCAGCCCTCACCCTACAAATGACCACCCAACAGTGCTCACAAGCAGCGACTGAGGATGATGTATGCCACATGAGCAACTCGACACAAGTGTTTCTTAAACTCAGATTTGCTAGTTGCTTCCATCCTTCCTATATAAACCATGGCAGTTCAAAATAGTTTTTTAAAAACACAAATACCTTATTTCTTTCTAAATATCCAGTTCCTGTGCATACCCTCATTGTTGAAAAATTACTAAAAGTCACCACGTTGGAATTATACCAAATGCTGGCAATGCAATCAACCTCTCCTTTTGAGCTGCAACAGGAAATGACTGGAGATCGTTTTGACTCTTAAAAGCCGGGGTCTCCAATATGTACACCCCAAGTATACACATAAAAACCAGATAAACCGAAAACTCTTCCTGGCCATGTCTTCCCATTCAAGGCTTGTTAGTGCTCTAGCCTAGTGGAGCTCAAATTCGGCTGCACGTGAGAAACACCTAGTTGCACCCCACACTAACTGCACCAGACTTTCTGGAAGTGAAACCCAGGGATCAGTAATTTTCAACACCCCAGAGAGGTGCAGTCAACTCTGTGAACCAGAATTCTGACAACATCAGAATTCACCAGCCTCCCTTTCCATCTATGTTCAACACACTCTGTTGCTAACCAACACCAGGGAGGGAAGCTCCTACCTATGTAGAGTGAGGAGTCCTTCCTCCGCACGTGGTCGTCGATGTAGGAGACCCCCAGGGGTTGCACGGGGGTAGCACCGATGCCCAGGAGCACCTGGGCCCCAATGAGCAGCAAGTACATCATGTTGGTGGCCGTGCGGTTGCGGCAGATGAGGTCGGGGTCGGGCCCCTCGTTGCCATCGGAGCCGTTGGCAGCACACACATCGCGGCCCTCAGCGCCCCAGCGGATCTCGCCCGCCTCGTACTTGTACTGATGGGTGAGGAACTCGGGCAGTGCCGACAGCAGCGCGCCTAGTGCCATGACGATGCCGCCGCAGCCAATGAGGCGCGGCCGGTGCCCGCGCGCCCCGAAGTAGCTCACGAAGAGGATGAGCGCCAGGTTCCCGATCTCGAAGCTGCTGGCGATCACGCCCACATCCGCGCTCTGAAGGTTGAACCTGCGCTCCAGGGTGGTCAGGACGCTCACCTGGGGGGTGGAGGGGAAGAGGACATGTCAAAACCAATCAAAGGGATGCCCAGGAGACCTCCTTCCCACTCACAGCACACCCTATCCTACCGGGACTCTCCCACTGAGCCTAAGTGCTAGATGCAAAAAAGGCAGCTGTGCAAATGGATTTAAACAGGAAGAATCTGAAAAACATTTTAATTCTACAGTTAAATAATTCACTTTCCCAGTAGCAAAGACCTTTGGGGGGGGAGGCACCTGTTTCCATCCTGAAAGGTTCTACCCTTTCTTCTGGAAGTATTATTTCCCCCACCCTCTAAGCCTCCACCATAGAGGGCCCAGGCAGTCCTATAAAACTCCTGAAGTCTGCAGTTTGCACACTCTCCCCAAGGTATAGCATGTACAGTTGGGTACAATAGCTCACACCTGTAATCCAGCACTTTAGGAGGCCTAGAAGCAAGGCTTGCTTGAGCCCAGGAATCTGAGTCCAGCCCGGGCAACATAGCAAGCTCCCATCTCTACAAAAATAAAATCAAATAGCTGGGCATGGTGGTCTATGCCTACATTTCAAGCTACTTGGGGAGCTGAGGTGAGAGGATGGCTTGAGTGTGGAAGGCTGAGGCTGCAGTGAGCTATGACTGCACCACTGTGCTCCAGCCTGGGTGAAAAAGCAAGACCCTGTCTCAATAACATCAATCAATCAATACACACACGCTATATATAAAGCCCATGCTAGGAAGACATATGGGCCAGGTGTTTTTTAACAGAAGGTTAGCAAAGAATATAAATTTAAAAAAACTTATAAACCTAGTTGGCAATATGTACAAGCAAGATTAGCCCAGTAGGATAATCATTAGCTCTTTGCTTCCTTTTGGAAATTTCCAAACAATGCAGGTTTCCCTAAAGGCACTGGTAAATACACCTCTGACTGTTTTAGAAACTACAGCTCTGCCAAGGATCCTCCCACTGAATATTGTATGATTTTCCCCACTTTTTGTATTCTTGTCTGCCCTACATTTGTTTAACAAATATTTACTGTGCATCTGCTGTTTGTCCAGCAATGCCCTAGACAAAAAAGAGAAAAATGAGGAAGAGAGGACACCTGGCCTCAAGATGCTCCTTAGCAGCAAGGTATACATGAACCCAAGGTATATATGTATAACACAAAGCAACTGGAAGTTCCATTGGTAACACAAATATCACACAAGGAGGGCCAAGAGAGGGGACGTTATTATATAGCTTCTTGAGATAGCTTCTCTTTCCTGCTGTGTGCAAGTTCCATAAAGGGTGCAGAAGCAAGACAAGAGTCCCTGTCATGGGAGATCGGACATGACGAGCTGAATGAGGCTCTCACTGAGCAGGGACAAGCACTACAGGCAAAGTGAACAGCATGCACAACAGTCCAGTGACATGATTTAATACATGTAATACATGGATTTAATACATGTATTACACTCTATATAATAAATACAGAATACAAAACAGTCGGAAAGGTGGAGTGAAGATCCGCCAATGCCAATGTGTTGAATTTAGACAATCCTGGGCAGGAGGTTGAAGGAATGCAGATCGTGACTGAGGAAAACCTAGTTTGAATCCCTGCTATTATTTCAATAATCAGCTTAATCCGTCAAGGTGCTTGTTCTCCGAGCCTTCATTCTGCAAAACAGGGATAATATTTGCCTGGCAGGATGGAAGTGAAGATTAAGAATAAAGCATGAAAAGGCTGTTAGCAGGGAACAGCCTTTCCCTATTTGGCAGGAGTGTGTAGGGAGGGGTAGGAGGCAGAGGCTCTGGGGGGACACACTGCCTGGGTCCATCCTGACTCTGGTTGACCTTGGCCAAGTGACTCTGTGCTTAGCCTCCCATCTGTAAAATGGGAGTAAAAGTGCTACCCTGTAGAGCTGATGCCAGGAGGGAACAATATATATGTGTAAATGCTAGGTAATACCATTATTATCAACACGTACCTGCGGGCACCAGAGAACAGCAAATGTTTTTAAAGCGCAAGAATCATACCAGGTGTGGCAAATGGGAGGCGCAAGAGTGAAGAAATGAATGCTAGCAGAGAAGACGGCCGGGCCATGAACAGGAAAAGATGTGGGAGGTGTTTTAGGGCCAAGTCATGTTTTGGGGAGACAGAACTGGATTTTCTGACTGGGTGTGTCCACTAAGGAAAGGGCAGAAAGGAACTTCACATGGATTAGCCTGCCTCCAAATGTACAAATATGGACACTGTTGTAAACACCCACAAGCTCTCAGCAATATCCAAACACGTGTATCTATGGACCCATACAAATATACACCAGTACTTGTCTCTCATCTATATAAAGAACAGTGTAGCCAGGTGACTTCTCTTAGCCTCATTTTCAAACCCACGCATTTGAACAGACCCCATTAGCCCCGTGGGTTCACAACCTTAATTGTAGATTGGAGATACCAAGGGAGCACTACAAATTTCAGATGTCGGGCCCCACACCCAAATTTCTCACTCAGTTGGTCTGGGGAGCAACCCTAGGATGATTTTAAAGCTGCCCAGGTAATTCTAACATGGGTGAGCAGCACATCATTGATGCAATGACACATATCATTGGGGTCTCTCCTTCAGCACTGGTCACAGGCAAGCTCTGCAGAGCAGTGATGTGACATCTGTGCACAAACTCCTTCTCCAGCATTCCGATCCTAACTCCTGTTTCCACTTTGCTTTCTAATGAAGTCAAGGCCAACTCACAATTCCCTCGGTCCTCCTTATGAGATTAGATTGTTACTTTACAAACACCAAGTATTTGCAATTGTCAAGAAAAGCAGCTTAGCTAGTCCTGTCTCATTGAACTGGCTTTCAAGTACTCCCAAAGAAGTTCCCTCTGAAAGGTCTGGGCAAGTAAAAGCAAAGTCATTTACTCACAACACAAATATGATGGAATAAATGTTCTAACAGAGGTTTATAATAGGTGACACAGTGTGGGAACTAAACTGAAGGCAGTTTAAAGGCCTGGGAGGTGATGGCTTTGGGGCACTTCACTCAGACCTTTGTGTGAGTCTTGAGAGATACCCGGAAGCCCGGATACAGAAGTGCAGCTGGCCATGTCTGGGCGTGGTCCCCTGGAGAGTCACCTCCAGTAATCTAGTGGGTCTTCAGCTTTGCAACTTCCACCATGGGAATGGAGGAAGAGTTGGAACAGAAGCCAGGTCTCATTTCTGCCATGGGGCTTAGTGACACGCACTCGAAAGCAAATCTGAAACATGACAACTGCTCCATTTCAGCAGGTGTGCCCTGTCATAAAATACCATGCAGGTGTGCAGTTATGATGACAGATAAGGGTGGCGGGGGCAGAGACAGCTGTGGGCAAAACAAAAAATAATCAGCTCTTCTAGAGACAGATAATACCCGCGCCTGCAGCTCCTGTCCCAGCTCACACCTGCTCTTTGCAGAGCAACCCACAGGGATGACAAAAAGCAGTAGGGTCTTTCCCTCCTTGGCCTGTGGCCTCCCACAGGCCTCAGTGATGCCAGTCTGGGTCAACAGTCAAGTCACGCAAAGATTCAGAATTGATGCCTTGTGGCTCAATTAGATCCGAGGCTAATGTTTTCACTCACTTAAAACATAATTTTGAGAAGATGGACTCATTAAGTATACATGAGGCCGTAAAACCCACTTGTGGCTTTTATATGGCAGTGAACAACCCAGCAATGAGGAAGATGCATGTTAAAGGGAATGACTGTCTTTACTTAATGGGTAACAGGGCTAATGGAAACCGTCTTGATAATTAGAGATGAAGCAGCAGCAGCAGCTCCAGGAGGAAAAGGAAAGAGGAAGTGCCCTTATCCCGGCGCCAAGTCGGATATGAAGTTATTATGAAAAGGATGCAGTATTTATCTGGTTTCTACTACCATGATCTTTTTATTTTTTATGTTTCTGAGGTAGAGTCTCACTCTGTTGCCCAGGCTGGAGTGCAGTGGCACGCTCATGGCCACCCAGCGTTGACCCGCTGGGCTCAAGAACTCCGTCCACCTCAGCCTTCCAAGTAGCCAGAACTACAGGTGTGCACTACCATGCCTGGATAATTTTTTTTGTTGTTGATATACTGTAGAGTCGAGGTCTCACCAAATTGCCCAGGCTGGTCTCAAACCCCTGGGCTCAGACAATCCTCTCGCCTCGGCCTCCCAAAATGCTGGGATTACAGGTTTGAGCCACTGCGCCCGGCTTACCATGGTTTTATTTAAAATCTGCTTGTACTTCAGAATGTCCTGGAGCACTTTTTAAAAATATGGCTTCCCAAACTCTGAGATAATGTTTTATAAAGCCATCAGCACCTCTGATCCCAACCAGGGATGAGCACCACTGACCATCCAAGCACATATTCACTGTCAATCTGGAACACAGTTTCTCAACCTTTACCAAAAGCAAAATCACCCCCAGAGGGTATTGCACTGTGGGGCTCCAAGCCCAGAGATTTGAATCAGCAGGTCTGGGGTCTAAAAATCTGCATTTCTAACAAGTTCCCAGGTGATGCTGATGCTGCAGATCAGGGGACCTCACTTAAAGAACCTCTGCCCTACTGGATTGCTCAACATCCTGCTCTGTTCAAAAGAGTACAATTTGTCTGTTATGTATAAATTGAAAGTACTTCCTCCTCATTCCAAGTTCATGGAGACACTCACTCTTCATCTGGTGAAATGGCAGGTCGTATTTTTGGGAGGTTCACCTCTTAAGGTGCTGGAGTCCTGCTCAGGTCAACTGCATCTATGAGGTCCCAGTCCAAAAGAGAAAACTTAAGCCCCTGTAGTCAGAAATGCCATAAGACAGGGAGTACCCAGAGGCCATGGCCGAGTACACATTAGCCCCTCTTTACCTTCAAAAGATACCAACCAGGGGCAAGGTTATCAAGCACTCGCTTAATAAGAAGTCAAGTTCTTAGGAGCAGCAGCAGCAGCAGCAGCTTAGACGCTCTCCCAGAGGTGTGTCTACCTTCTCACTCTAGCCTGGCAGTGGGGCCTGGACCCGGACTGGAATTACCTGAGCTTCTGAAAGACACCAGTGCTTGCCCTACCACCACCCACCAGCAAGTCTCTGATATAATCTGTGAGAGATAGACCTAGACAGCTGTATTTTCAAAGCTCCCCAGGTTACCTAGTAGAGGTGTGTGCATGTGCATGTCCAGATACATGTGTGCACATGGACTTTTTTTTTTTTTTTTGAGTTGGAGTCTCACTCTGTCGCCCAGACTGGAGTGCAGTGGCTGCTCCCGGCCACCGCAGCCTCGACCTGCTAGGCTCCGGCGATCCTTCCGCCTCAGCCTTCCAAGTAGCCGGAATTACCATAGCCCAGCTGATTTTGTGATTTATTGTAGAGATGAGGTCTCACTGCCCAGGCGGGTCTCGAACCCGCGGGCTCAGGCAATCCACTCACCTCAGCCTCCCAAAGGCGCGGGATAACAGGCTGAGCCACCGAGCCCGGCTGCACGTGGACTTCTACACCATGTCTGCTCATAACAGTGCAGCTATGGAGCAGGGGAGCCAGCTCCAACCTTGCTTTGACAGCACTCGGTCAAGACAATCTTCCTGAGCCTGTTTCCACACCTGTGTCATGAGAATAACAATACTTGATTCTGTAAACATTAATGAGGTTATATGTCAGAGCAGCTGGCGCACAGTAGGTACACATGCCAGCCACACTGCTGGTGGGCATGCTCTGTGCGGCTTGGGCTTCAAACTCAAGTCCACACACGGAGTGCCTGTTCTGTGGGAGGTACAAAAAAAGTAACTATGACTAAGAAACATCCCTGCCCTGTAGGAGTTTATAATCTGGAGATGGGAAAAAGAAACAATCCAGTAACAACACTACCTACAACAGGGTAATGCAATAGGGTTGCAGAGGGTTCAAGTGAATGAGAACACTCACTTAACTGTGTATGGAGGAAAACACACCTGGGATGCAACAAGGGTTAGGGTTAGTCTGGGGAGAAGAGAGGTCACAACACTCCAAGAGCAAATAGGGGTGAGGGGTGGTGTGGGGAAGCACAGCAGAGGGAGAATTCAGATCACCCTGGGGGAAGGGGGGGGATACCATGTGGCTTCAGAGCACTATAAGGAGTATTCTGAGATCAAACAGCCTTGAAGGTCAGACTGAGGCCCTAATTTAGAGGTCAGTGAGGAGCCGAGAGGTTCTTGAGAAGGAGCAGCCCTTAGCAATGTTACTCTGGCAGTACAGTGTAGATAGCATGGAGTGAGGAGAGACTGCTGAGGCAATTTCAACAGTGCTGGTGATATAGGTGGCTTCTGCAGGCCAGTGCTGGTTTAGCACCAAGGACAAGTCCCATGTGAGAGGCCTCAGGGCTGGCAGCTGATTGGAGGCATGGGACAAAGAAAGGGGAGCCAAAAGAACCTTGGGGAGTCTTACCTAGCTCAACCTGGAGCCCACATGAAGAATAGGAGAGCAGGACACTCTCTCTTAGTCTGTGAGTGTGCAGAGCCTGCATCTGAAAGCCCTTCTGCTGAGGGGCATCAGGTGGGTAGGGCCCAGCAGGCTGCGACCAGGAACTTGGGAGAACACATATTCTCCAAGTGCATGCTCAGTGGCAGGGTCCACAGCAGGGAACAGAAGCTAACAACAGGCCAGAAAGTCCTGCAAAAGACCTGTGGTTTCCCGCACAGGGGTTCTGGACAGGGTTTGCTACATTTTTTCTATAAAGGGCTAGACAGTAATTACTTTAGGCTTCTGGGTGCCATGGTCACCATAGCAACCACTCAACTCTCCCATTGTAACCCTAAAGCATCATGTATTGACAATACACAAATGGTATGACTGTGTTCCAGTAAAACTTTATTTATACCTGCACACATATGTTTATCGCAGCATTGTTCACAATAGCAAGAACCTGAAAGCAACCATGCTGTCCATCAAAAGAGGACTGGATTTAAAAAATGTGGTACATATACACGATGGAATACTATGCAGTCATAAAAAAGAACAAAATCATGAATTTTGCAGCAACCTGAATAGAATTAGAGTCGATAATACTGAGTGACCTCTCACAGAAACAAAGATCTGAATATCACATGTTCTCTCATATAGTGGACCTTGATCATCTGACGTATTACCATAAGAAAATGACTGACAGTGGTGGGAAACTATGGGGGGGAGGGGAAGGGAGATGGGATTAATGGTAGTAAATATCTGTCTGGGGACGGGGAGACACCTGTTATCAACAAGGGTGCCTGAACGAAGCATATCTGTATACCTAACCCTTAACTGTACCCCACAATATCATAATAAAAAATATTGATTATTTAAAAAAAAAAAAACTTTTACAAAAACTGGCAGTGGGCCAAATTTGGCCCACAGGCCGTATGTAAATATCAAACCTCTGCTCTATCAGTTCTCCATTCATTCAGTTTGGGAAATCATGCTATTTTTGTGTCTGGCAATAAAAACACTGGCCAATGATAACAAGTTTATGAAGTACTCCTGTTGCTAACATGGAAAAATCATTCTAGGTACAACTTTGCAAGTCTTGTGTTTTTTAATCCCATAAAGTAATGTTTGAGAAAACCTTTCTTGTCTGGAGTGCCAAGGACACTTCTTGTAGAAAAGCGGAGGGAGGGGCTTAACTACCCAAGCCCAGAAGTAACTTCCCCATGATAAAGCAGCAGCAGCAGCAATGCTATGTGGTTTTAATTTTCATCTAAAAGTGGTGCCTTGGAACAAGTTATTTAGGGCACTGGGGAAATGGTACACAAAATGCATTCACTTGTGAATTCCAGGACAACACAGGAGCAGCCTCTTGTCACCGCTGTGGTGGCAAACAAGGCACCCACCCACCTCATATGTCCATCAGGCAAACATGGCTTTTAGTAAATGCTGCTTTACTTCTGGTGGCATGATTTAGCCTGTTCCATGCTCACAAAATAAGTGGGAGTAATTTGAAAATGACGTGTCATTCAAAAAGCAGAGTAAGAATTACATGGAAAGTCTCTTACCCAGACTGTGGCCTCCAGCCCACGTCAAAAGCATTATCACCTTTTGCAGGAGAAGTAGGGGGACAGATACAGTAGGAAATGTGTGAGATTTTGAAGGTCTTTTCCATTACCTGGGTAACTTTAGGCAAGGTACTTACCCCTGTGACTCCCATTCCCCATCTATGCCATGGAGATGACAATCCCACTCTCACAGCTTGTCCCCAGGTTCAAATGAGGGGGAAACACTCTGCATACAGCAGTTATACCTGGAGTTGTGAAGACACGCTGGCTTTACCCCTCCTTGCAGCAGGATCCTAAGAACTAACAGTTTTCTCTCTCTCTTTCTCTCTCCCCCCCCACACCCCCTCGCACCTGGGTCTTCAATGGGAGCACTATCATCTTCTCTGATCACCTGGTCTGACACTGAGGGTCTCAAGCCTGGCTTTCCTTAGAAAGTCTTTCCTTACAGGCTGGGCATAGTGGTTCACACCTGTAACTCCACTGCTTTGTGCGAAAGAGGTAGGGGGATTGCTTCAAGTCAGGAGTTCAAAACCAGTCTGGGCAACATAGTGAGACACTATCTCTACAAAAAACAGAAGGCTGCACTGGTCTCTTTGTCTCTAAGACTGTCTCTGCCATTTCCTGCTTTTATTTCTGTGCTTCATTATTTGCATCTTCTTCAGACTATTTTTCCCTCTACGCTCTATTTCTTTGTCTCATCTCTTTTTTCTCCCATTCTTTTCTCTAAATGGCCCTAAAAGGCAAATTTTGTATTATTCCTTAAATTCAGTGAATTTGTTTGTTCAACTAATTCTAAGAGAATATGTAACATTTTATGATTCTCTTCTTTAAAAAAAAACAAAACTCTAAATTTAACTGCTTCCTACTTATAAATCTCATTATTGATTTTTCCCTGTAGCTCTTTGGTTTCTCATAGAAAAACAAAGTCCCCCATCCCTGCTGGATACAGTCGACTAATGGAATTTTCTTTCACTCAGTATCAGAGCTTTAAGTCATTCCAGATATTTTTGCATCAGGCAATTATTAATAGCTTGTGTTCAGTACCTTTCCCCCCAACAACTAGAGACACATTTTCAACTCAAAATTTTTGTGGTGCAAGGCCCCTTTTAATAAAGAAACTTCAACAGTAATAAGAGTTAAATGATTTCCTCAGCATTCAACAAAAAAATGTGCAGAAAACCAGACCTAGTCTTAAGAAAGAGATCTTAGTCTAAGGCACTAACATTTATGCACACACACAAGCTCCCTAGGCAGAACTGTTTTCACTAAATCAAGCTTCATTAAATGTCCCAAGGCCCCAGCTTACTGTCAAATGCCTGAAAAATCCTTTACTGGATATTTGTGCCATGCCAGGGGCTAGCTAGACAGTGTATACTGTGAGCTCTCACCCAGCTCAAGGTATAATGGAGACAACTATGGAAACAGGATATTGTCATAAAAATAAATAAGGTTTGTCTCTACCAGAATAAAGAAAAGCATACAGTCAGTAACCAAAGAAACAGCATAGTTGGAATCCAGCAACTCAGGAGAAAATTATCATCAGAGCAAGCTCTGCCATGGGAGCATCATTAATTGTAATCATATTGAACATCTGTTAATTACTTACACCAAGTACAGTACTGAGTGCTTTAATAACTGACATGCTTATTCTACACGATGATTCCATGAGGTAGGTATATTACCATTCCATTTTACAGATGACGAAGACAATTATCCCATTGATGACCACTAGCCAGTGAGCAGAACCAAGACTGAAGCCCAACTCTGCTGGTCCCACGGCACTCAAGTGACCAACCACAGTGTCCTCACCTCAGTGAGGTGGCTCCTGACCCAGGGGTGAAGGTTAATGGGCCCTTAGCTAAGCAGAGGCAGCCCCAAACAATTAATGGTGAAATTTGCTGTAAAAATAATAAATTTAGTTATTGGTAAAAGGTATGTAGGGGTCAGGTGCAGTGGCTCATGCCTGCAATCTCAGCACTTTGGGAGGCTGAGATGGGAGGACTGGGAGATAAAAGCTAGGAGTTTGAGGCCAGCCTGAGCGAGACCCTGTTCATACAAAAAATAGAAAGATTAACAGAGTGTGACAGTGGGTGCTTATAGACCCAGCTATTCAGGAGGCTGAGACAGAAGGATCACTTGAGTCCAGAAGTTCAAGGCGGCAAAGAGCTATTGTGCCACTACATTCCAGCTGAAGCGACAGAACAAGACCCTGTCTCAAAAGAAAAACAAAACAAAAAGGAAAAAAGTTCTGATGTCATAAATAATTTTGAAAACTCTGGGCTAAACAAAGATAAACAGGTTTCTTTAGCACCAGACTTAGGAGTTTTCCAAATGGTAACATTCATTGTCATCATCCATTAAAATATACATTACGTAGCATTTCCTGAACCTCCCTTGACCATGGAACTTAAAAAAAAAAAAACAAAAAACTAAGTATCCTTTGAAAATATATACAGTTGGTCCTCCTGTATCCATAGTTTCATCCAGGGATACAACCAACTGTGAATCAAAAATACTCAAAAATAAATAGTAAGCAATTTTTAGAAATACAAATATACAGTACAACAGTTATTTACACAGCATTTGCATTGCACTGGATATTATAAGTAATCTACAGATTTAAAATATACAGAATATTTCATAGTACATATGCAAATATGTACTATACCATTTCATATCAGAGACTTCAGCATCCCCAGACTGGTATTCGCAAAGGGTCCTGGAACCAATTCATCACAGATACTGAGAGATAATTATGTATACTATCAGAAACACTGGTTTAAGGCTGATATGAGAAATTTTTAAAGTTAAGTGCTGGAAAAAGTTCTGCTTCTCCTAGGAACTAATTCTATTGCTTCTCTCACCTTAGCTACCCCCAACCAAAGGCTATTAAACAATGTGATTACAGTTGTCTTTCCCTTTTTGCTCTGCTTACTAGGAATCTCAGACCCAAACCTGCAGCCATGCTGGAGCAATGGTGTGGGATGTCAGGGCTTAGCATAAACATCTCATATATTTTTCTTCTTGGCCTTCAAATTCTACCTGTAAATGCATGGGCTTGTACTGCTTACAAACCTTTTCTACCAGGGCAAGGTACAAAATCATTATATACTGATTTTTCAAGAGCAAACCATAGGACAGGTAGGGCTAAATCCTAACTATCAAGTTAATCAACTTCCACCTAATTATATCCTCTTGGAAATGGACCTCCATAAAAAAGCTGATAAGAAAATAATACGGAGTTTGTGCATCCAGGTGTGGGATAAACACAGGTCAGAACAAAACAGCACCCTCCTATGTGCAGCTTCCAGAATAAGGAAGTCCCATATTAGTGTTAAAGCAGTGAAGAAAACAGCTACATATATGAAGAACTCATCTTCTTTGACCTCCCTGTGCCAGCCTACTGCTCTATTTATTTTAGAATATTGCAGGCACAAAGAGCCCTCTGCTTCACCTGAGACACACAGTGATGGATCGCAGGACCGGCAGACATTACTGCCAAAGTGGATGTTGGTATTATCTAGCCCATCCCTGCAGTCTATTGGGAGGAACCTGAGGCCCAGAGGAGTGAAGTAGCTTGCACTGGATCACACACCTGTAAAGAACACTCCTGACACCCAGTCCAGTTCTATTCTCCCCATGTTAAAAGAAAAGTGGACATATCACTACTTGGTCTCACTCATTCATGAGCAAAACAGTTTCCTACTTGTTGGATGCATGTTACCTGTTCAAGGTGCTAAAAATGCTGTACCAATAGATACCAGAGTATCAAAATGTGTACCTGTAGCTGATCACGGAAGTAGTGAGATTAACATAAGTGTGTGACATGACAACAGTACTTCTTCCTTTCGGAGTCAGAGGTGAGCCCTCTTCAGAGGAAGGGACTAGGAAGGGCACCGTGGGCACCTCCCCTCCATCCAGGGAATGAGCTGCCTTCCCTCTTGCTCAACACAGATCCCTCTGCCCAACCCAACCCTCCCTGCCTCCTGAAGACCTCCTTCCATCACTGTACCCTGCTTCTTCCTCTTCACTCTCACCCTCTTCACTGGTTCCATCCCTACCCTATCCACATACATGCCCATGCCCAATTCGCATCTACGTAAAAACAACTTAAAATAACAATCATCTTGTCACTGCCCTTCTGCTAAGCATCATAAAGAAATTCCACATGTCCTGGGCACACCTCCCTGTACTCTATGCTCAGTCAACCCCGCACAAGCGGACTTCACTCCTATCACAATGGGAAAGCTGTTCTTAATAAAGGGTCCCAATGATGTCCGATTTCTTTGATGCGATTGTTGTTTTCCTGCCCTTATGATACCAGGTTTCTCTGTGATCCATGACACAGCTGACCACTCTCTCTTGTGATGAGCACAAGGCAGCTGTCCTCAATTCTCCTCCTCCCTTCCGACGTGTGTCCTTTCCTCTTCCCTCTTCTCTTGTTCTCTGTGGCCAGAATTCTCCATTGTCATGTCTGACTATACTTCCCTGGGGAGGCCTCACATTCTCCTGTCTCCTGCATGCTGTCGGCACCCAATCTCTCCCTCCAGCCACACTGCACCTCTGTGCACCAGACCCCTGCAGCCGACGATGACTGGCCCAGAGAGCTGCAGCACCCAGATTCCCCAGGGCCCAACACAGAGATCTGCTCTCCACACCTGGCAAGCATGCCCTGCTTTTCTGATCACCTCCCTCGCCATGAATGTCAGCACTTCTCAAACATCAGCACAGTCTCAGGCCCCAGAAGCCTGACAGGATTCCAAATCCAGCGGGTCTCAGAGTTCTGCCGCTGCTCCGTCTCCTCTCGTGCTCTGCTCTCTTCCGTGCTCCTCCTCTGCTCTCTTCCTCACTTCTCCTCCAGACCCTGAATAGTCAGGCCAGGGGGCTCATCACTCCTTCCTTCCCATGATCTTCTCTGTGAGGGGACGGAATCTGCTGTGACGTGGCTGCATTTTGCCCATCTGGTCTCCCTCCTGCACCAACTCCCATTTGCGCTTTCCTACACTGGTCCGGATTTTTGCCGATCCCCATTCCCCCAATCTTCAAATGAGCCAAAATATTGCCCATGCCACTCCCACTTAGCTCAAAAATGCCAACTTACCTATCCAACAGCAGGCAGTTCAAATGCTTCCTCCTCCTCCAGGAATCCTTCCCTCCCTTCATCTTATCCCATGCAACCAGAATATCTGATACTCCCATGCTGCAGTCATTATTTTGACACATCTCCTGCCCATCATGAAGGCAGAGAGCTCCTGAGGACGAGTGTTGTCTTATCATGTCTGCAGCCCTGCTCTGGAGCACAAAGCTGGGCACATGGCCAAGCCAGGGTCACGGCATACAGCTGTGCAGGACATACACCTTCCTGCACAAAGGGATCCCACTGAGATAGTGAGTGGGACTGAACTCAATCCATACTTTGTTCATCCCAGCTGTGTCCACTGGAGAAAGAGGCATGAATTTCTCATTTGCACGATGGCTCTATATGGGTGAACAGCAGCCCAGGCTTGGTGACCACACACTGTAGGTCCCCCTGCCCACCCACAGCTCCCAGGTGGCCCCTCTCCTTTGCAAAAATACGCACAAATCAGCATCCTAGTCAAGCTGCTCTGTCCCCTTTTCCTAGAGGTGCTTGATGCAAGAAAACTTCTGAAATGGTGGCAACCGTGCTAATTAACGGCTTGGATTAGAAACACAAGTGAGCAGAGCTGGTCTCAGACTCAATAAACCATCCAGCAGCACTTTGGGCATTTTGGGCAGTTCCTAGAGCTAGGAGGAAAAACACACTGACCAACCTTTGGCCTCAACAAGGCACCAAGCCATCTGTTCCTTGGGTCTCCTGCAGTCTTTCCTCCTCGCACCTGCCGTTATTTTGAGAGTTGCCCTCATTTCCTCAGAATGTCAAGCATCACTCAGGAAAGATGACCTGGAGGTCTGGTGAGCTGACTGTGTGCAAGGCACTAGGCCAAAAATGGGGACACAAGGCTTACAGTGCTAAGTAAGATACAGTCCCTGCCGCCCTCACTCAACAAATAAAAAGAGCTAACATTATGTCACATTTACAGGGCCAAGCACTTTTCCTATCACTTTACGTAGATTAATCCATTTCATCCTTATAACAACCCTATTAAGTAAGTAATATTATTATTTCCAATTTACAGATAAAGAAACAAAGACACAAAGGTTAAGTCATTTGCTCAAGGTCTTCCCACTAGGCAAATGACAGGGCCAGGATTCAAGCCCAGGCAATCTGGTGCTAGACTCCACACTTTTAACTGCCCCATGAATTTTCCTGTCTAGAAGATGGAAAAAGCAGCTTGTCAAATCTTCTTCTCAAAGAACAATGATGATACTGGAGAAAACTGTCAAAAATAACCATTTCAAGACTCAAGACATAAACTAAAAGAGGCATTCGCTCACTAAAAACTTCTGAATTGGCCGGGTTTGGTGGCTCAGCCTATAATCCCAGCACTTTGGGAAGCTGAGGCTAGTGGACTGCCTGAGCCCATGGGTTCAAGACCAGTCCAGACAACTTGGAAAGACCTCGTCTCTGCAATAAAAAGTCAAAAAAAATTAGCCAGGCATGGTAGCGCACGCCTGTAGTTCCAGCTACTTGGAAGGCTGAGGCAGAAGGATCACCTGAGCCCAGCAGGTCAACACTGGAGTGGCCGTAAGCCTGCCACTGCACTCCAGCCTGGGTGACTGAGTGAGACTCCAACTCAAAAACAAAAAAACAAACAAAAACAAAAAACTTCTGAACTATGGGTAAATATAGTGGGAATCGGGTTCTTGCCCTCCCTCCCACCACCACACAAGTAGTGCTACCAGGAAGGGCTAGTCATACAAACCAGCAGCCCCACTGTTGGAGGGAGTTCATGTTGTTTGAAGTGGAGCATGAAAACCTCCACATTTAGTGACACTGTCAGTAAGGATAACAATTGCTATTGCAAATTAACAAGGAAATGCAACTCAGTTACCCTGAGGTATAGCCCTGGTTGGGACCAGCAACAGACTGGCAGGCTAGACAAAAATTTAACAGGAAGATCAGCAACAAAGGTCTTTAATAAGCTCTCCACATAAGCTATGGTTGATCAGAAGGTCGTGTGCACATATAGGGGAGGAGAGAGAGAGAGAGATCATCCTTTCTATTCATTCTTGGCTGACCACAAGCCTGTATATATAGGCAGAGAAGATGCAAATGGGCCCAGAGGAAAGTGAAAGCTAACAAGACTTAAAACTTGCCTGAAGTTGAATGCAATCTTAGTATTCAAGGTCTTTGAACACACAGAGGCAATCTCTATGAAGCCAGGCTTAGAAATAAAAACAAGAATTTAACACAAACAAAAACAAAAAACTGAGCCAAGACAAGAGTAGCCACATACCACAAAGGAGACAGATCCCATAGTTCAGGCAAGTAATTAAACAAACAGGAACAACAACAAACCTTCCAGGGCAGGAAAGGGGGACAGAAAACTGATTCCATAGTTACTACTGTGTGTGTGTGTGTGTGTGTGTGTGTGTGTGTGTGTGTATTTTTTTTTATTTTTTTTTTTTGAGTTGGAGTCTCACTCTGTCACCTAGACTGGAATGTGTGTGTGTGTGTGTGTGTGTGTGTGTGTGTGTGTGTGTGTGTGTGTGTGTGTGTGTGTATTTTTTTTTATTTTTTTTTTTTGAGTTGGAGTCTCACTCTGTCACCTAGACTGGAATGCAGTGGCCGCTCCCGGCCACCGCAGCCTCGATCTCCTGGGCTCCGGCGATCCTTCCTCCTCAGCCTTTCGAGTAGCCAGAATTACAGGCATGCGCTACCACGCCCGGCTGATTTTTTTGATTTATTGTAGAGATGAGGTCTCGTCGCCCAGGCGGGTCTCGAACCCACGGGCTCAGGCAATCCACTCACCTCAGCCTCCCAAAGGCGCGGGATTACAGGCTGAGCCACCAAGCCCGGCTTATATATTTTTTAATATCCAGTTTTCAAAAGAAAATTAAGAGACGTGCAAAAAACAAACAAAAAGAAAGGGAAGCATGTCTCTGTTTCTCAAGGAGGAAAAAGCAGTCAACAGATGTTGTCTCAGAGTGGGCCTTGATGTTGGACAAAGCAAAGACAAGAAGCAGCAATAATAAGTATGTTCAAAGAACTAAGAAATCTATATTTAAATAATTAAAGAACAGTATAATAAAATAACTCAACAAATAAAGAGTTTCTATAAAGACACAGACATTACCAAAAAATGGAAATTTTGGAGTTGAAACATATAACAAATAAAAGGACAAATTCACTACAGAAGCTCCGTATCAGATATAAGATGTCAGAAGAGTCAGTAAACTTGAAGATAAATCATTAAGATAAATCATTAAGTACTATATGAACTGAAGAACAGAGGAGACCTGTAAGGAGTAATCTTTTTGATGGAAATTTTAAAAACTGAACATGATGAGGTTTGCTAACTTCATAAATTTGTCAAAAAGCATTCACTTGTATTTAGAAACAATGGATCTTATGGTATATAAATGAACAGAGCCTCAGAGACCTTTGGGACACCATTTTAAAGAAGTTCAGAGATGAGAAAAATACATTTATACAACCTTAACAATACATCAAGTGCATACCAATACACAAGCAATAGGAGTCCTGTAAGGAGTTCCATAAGAAAAGAAGAAAAGGAAGAATAAAACAATATTTGAAGAAATAATGACCAAAACATCAAAAATGTAGTGAAAAATATACATCTACAGGTTCAAGAAGCTCAATGAACCTCAAAGTAGGACAAGTACAAAAAGATCCACACATAGACACACTGTAGTGTGTTAAAAGGGAGACTCACAAAAATCTTGAAATCAGCAAGGAAAAAAAAGACAAAAGACGAATCATCACATACCAGAAATCCTCAATAAGATTAACAGCTGACTTTTCATCAGGAACAATGTAGGCCAGGGCAGAAAACAGTGAAATACCTTAAAAGTAATGAAAGGGGGCGAGGGGAGGAACTGCCAATCAAGAATTATAATTCCAGGAAAATTCTCATTTGAAAATGAAAATAAAGATATTCCTAGATAAAACTCATTGCTAGTAAATTTTCCTTGCAAAGACTACAGAAATTTCTTCCATTACAAAAGAAATGACACCATACAGTTACTCAGATATGCACTAGGAAATCAAGAGCTCCAGAAAAGTTAAACATGTAGTTAAATACAAAAGGTTACATAAATGTATTTTTCTCATCTCTGAACTTCTTTAAAAGGTACAGATTATATAAAATAACAATTTATGACACATTGATGTAATATATTTGACAATAATAGCACAAAGGAAGGAGATGAAATGGAGTTATATTGGAGCAAAGTTTCCAATTCTATAAGAATAAAATTAGTACTAATCTGAAGCAGACCACAAAAACTTAGGATAAGATATACAGTATAGATGCAATCACTAAGAAAATAATTCAAAATATGGAGGAAAACAAATTAAAATGAAACACGAAAAATATTTAACACAAATAAGGGCAATAAAGAATAAAGGAACAAAAAAGCCTTGAGACACAAAACAAATAACAAAATGGCAGTTGTAAACCCAAGTACATCAATCTAATAAAAGAGCACCAAAATATAAGAAGTAAAAACTGAAAAACGAAAACAGAAAAACAATTTGGCCATAATGGTTGGAGAAGTTAATATTCTTCTCAATAACTGATAAAACAAACTAGACAGAAAGTAAGGCTAAAGATGATTTGAGCAATACTACCAATTTTACAACTCAACAATAAAATGACAAACAACTGAATTTAAAACAGGCAAGTAATTTGAATAGATATTTCACCAATGAAGACATACAAATGTCTAATAAGCATCTGAAAAGATGCTTACCATTATTAGTCTTTAGGAAAATGCAAACAAAAAATCATAGTTAGATACCACTACCCACCTAGTATAATGTGTATAATAAAAAACACAGACAATATCAAGTATTCACATGGACATGGAAAACTGGAACACTCAGATATTGCTGGTGGGAATATAAAAGACAAAATAGTTAAGCCACTTCAGAAAATAGATGAGCAGTTTTTTAAAAAGTTAAGCATAAATTTACCATGTGATCGAGCAATTCCACCCCAGGTATTTATCTTAGGGGATTTTAATTACATCTACATGAAGACTGCAAATAGCAGCATTATTCATAAAAATCTCAAACTGGAAACAACTCATATATCCATCAATAGTCAATGGAAAAGCAAAGTGTAATATATTCATAAATCTAATAACAACATAGTCCAATAAATCCAGGATCCACCAAATGCCAATGCCTATGAATAGTATTCACCAATGAAACGGAACTATTAATACATGCTACAATGTGGATTAATCTCAAAAAGATTATGAGAATTGAAAGCCAGATGTGAAAGACTATTGTAAGGTTCCATTTATATGAAATGTCCAGAAAAGGCAAATATATAGAGAAAAAATCAGGCCACCTGAGGCTTGGGGTGGGGCAGGAATTGACCACAAATGGGTATGAGCAATCTTTTTGACGGAAATTTTAAAAACTGAACGTGATGCCAGGCTCGGTGGCTCAGCCTGTAATCCCGCGCCTTTGGGAGGCTGAGGTGAGTGGAATGCCTGAGCCCGCGGGTTCGAGACCCGCCTGGGCAGCGAGACCTCATCTCTACAATAAATCAAAAAATCAGCCGGGCGTGGTAGCGCATGCCTGTAATTCCGGCTACTCGGAAGGTGGAGGCGGAAGGATTGCCGGAGCCCAGCCGGCGAGGCTGCGGTGGCCGGAAGCGGCCACTGCACTCCAGTCTGGGCGACAGAGTGAGACTCCAACTCAAAAAAAAAAACAAAACAAAACAAAAAAAAAACCTGAACGTGATGATGGTTTGCTAACTTCATAAATTTGTCAAAAAGCATTCACTTATATTTAGAAACAATGGATCTTATGGTATATAAATTATATCTCAATAAAATGGGAAAAAAGACAATGTGTGGAAATGACTAAAATGTAAGGTGGAACGTAATAATGCAAGGAAAAAAACGGGGGAGCCCTGGGAAAGGTTCATGAAAAGCTTCCTGCAAGAGGAGACTCTGGAACCAGATCTTGTAGAATAAGTAGAATGTTGACAAGTTACAGCTAAAGAAAGGGGACTCCAAGGAGAAAGCACCCAATAGGCAAACACATCAAGGTGGGAAAGGCGGGAGTGTGGCTGTTGAACTATGTACCACGCAGTTTACCAAAGCACAGGGGTGAGGTGGTTAGGGAAAAATTGGGAAAACAGTCCCATTCTCTGGCACTGAGCCAGCTTTCCTTCTAAGCCACACGTTCTCTCCTTGTTCTAGATTTGAGATTACAACTTGGTCTATTCAGGAATTACCCAAGCAATGTCCAGAATTCCAGAAGATTCTGGAGTACATTTGGGGAGCAGCCCAGGAGTTGGTATTTTGAAGCCTTTCTAGGAGATTCCAATGCTGTTTAAAACTCATGGATGACTTTCCCCAAAGAGTTTTTTGTTTTTTTGTTTGTTTGTTTTTGAGTTGGGAGTCTCACTCGGTCACCCAGACTGGAGTGCAGTGGCCACTTCCAGCTACCGCAGTCTCGCCTGCTGGGCTCCGGCGATCCTTCTGCCTCAGCCTTCCAGGTAGCTGGAATTACAGGCATGCGCTACCACGCCCAGCTGATTTTTTGATTTATTGTAGAGATGAGGTCTCGCTGCCCAGGTGGGTCTCGAACCCGCGGGCCTGGACAATCCACTCACCTCAGCCTCCCAAAGGCGCGGGATTACAGGCTGAGCCACCGAGCCAGGCTCCCCAAAGTGTTTTTAATCACTCTTTAGCTGGAAACACACCAGCCCCTCCCTGCTTTCAGAACAGCACCTGGCCACTTCTTCATCCCAAGCAAAGAACAGAGTTCCCTTTGGGGTATTATTTTTTGTGGATGGGTTATATGAAGGATCACAGGTACAATTTCAGAGCAGTATTTTTATTTTGTTTTGTTTTTTACCCTTTTTCATTATCATCCTCTAAGAGTCTTTTTAGACATTTCTTCCTAGTCACTTTCCATAAAATTTTAACACCACAGATAAAATGTATAACTGTGTATCTATTATATGTATATCTATGCTTTATGCATAAAAATGTAAGTTTTTTGCCTTCTTCCCCCACCCACAAGAAGCAATTTTTCCTCCAGTATGGGTGATACCACCTCCATTGAAAATGGATGCTCTGGGGTCTCATAGTTAAGGGAAGGCGAAGAGAACCCAACTCACTGAATATAAAGCTAGTATCTTGTGGCTCCAAGAGTTAAATTCTTTTAGTTGAATTTTTCCTGATCCATTGGAAATGAGGAAGTAACTGCATCCGTCTCAGCCTTCCAGGAGAGACTCAAATGGCTCGGAGGTAAGAGAATAATGGAGCCAGTCCCAACAAGGAAAACAATTACAGAAATAAGATGTTTGTGTCTAATAAAAGCTGGAATCCAAGAGAGATACAATGTTTGGGGAAACTGCACAGACAAGCAGATCTACGATGGCATTAGAAATATTAGCAAATGTAAAATAAAATGTGCAGTCTCTCTGGAAAGACTGTGATCTTCAGCTTCTAGAATGAAGGCATTGGCTCTTCAGTTGCATATAAAGGACAACGCATTCTTAATCTCAGTAAGAAAATAATTATTGCCTAACTTGGGACCAACAAGCTGAAAGTGTGCTGTGTGCACTGGTGACATGGGGTCATGGTTCTGTTCTTAGGCAGCAGGAGCTTGGGATGTGAGGGATGGTCACCAGATGGATACCTGGGGAATGCTGGAGCCCTATAATGTTAACTGGGTCACACTAGCTCCTTCTGACTTCATGCTTTGAAAAATAAGACGTGTTGAAAGAGACACCTTCACACAAGCCAAGAACACCAGAAACAAACCATAGCATGTGCTTTATGAAAGCATCTCATGAAGTTTCTAACTTAAAAACTCCTATATCTAGAGCAAAGATTCCCTCTCATGCCCAACTTTACCCGGCTCTGCCCTGCAGTTACAGCTCCCTCTTTTCTCCTGCACCCGCCATCTTGCTGACTCACAGGTCAGAAAACAGAGAGACCAGCCCGTTCTAACACTGCCATTAACACACATCTGCTAGAGTCAAGGCTGTAGGGTAGACTCACCCTAGCACATGGGAACAAACCAATCCACCCAGCTGGCATTCTCAAGATGACAGTCCTATCATTTGCATCAACTGGGAAAAACACCTACAGTCGTGTCCTGAGGTAGTCAAAAGATCCAGGATGAATGAAACAGACAGAAATTAAGAGAAGGCTGTTGTTTTTTAATACTAATCCAAAGAATGGCAAAAACTAGGATAAGACATTAATTGGGACATCCAACTTTTTAATGTTTTTGTTCTGTTTTAAAATACAACTTGTATAAACAATGGCAAACAGTGTGGTAGAAACTTACCTCATATTACTGTGAATTCTCACAACTTTCCAAGCTGCCAAGAAGGCATTATTATCTCCATTTTCCAGAGGAGATGAAAGACCAGAAAAGTTACATAACATTCCTAAGATCACAACAGCTAGAAAGTGGTAGAGACAGGATTTCACCCCAGGACTGTCTGGCTCCTAAAATCCTGTGATACCTTTTAGCAGAGTCATGGCTGGTATCATAGAGACATTTTCTAAGTATAACGTCAACCATTTTCTAACAAGACAAGGCATGTCCTGATGATAAGCACCTTATGTAAAGTTTACCCTTATTCACACTGGGCTGAATGTCCCTCCAGAAAAAGCACCTCCAAGTGCCACTTCTCCCTGGAGTTCCAACTCTGGAAAGCAATCATGACTACACCATAGATCTGACTTTTATTTTGCTGGTAGATACAATTTTTTCAGCTTTGTGATAGGGGTCATCACTTTGAATCCCCATTCAAGAAGTAACATGCTGGTTTCTAGAGTACAGGGTAGAGAGATACACACGTTTATGCTGGGAGCATTTCATAAGCACAGGAAAAGTCCCTGTCTCAATTCTACAACCATGCTATGAACGGAAGATATTTCATTAAGGGCTCTCTTAAACCATGCTTGTTTTTTTTTTTTTCTTTTCTTTTCTTTTTTTTCTTTTTAACCAACTATCTCTGGAGTTAACTGTAATCCCCAAACTGAAAGAGAAACAAATAGGAAAAAAACAAACATTGGGAATTAGAGGATTCAGACTTCTTTAGAGCAGCAAAACCACAAACAGATAAAGTGGTTTTACTGAATAACTTCCTGCTGAAAAACAAGAGAGGATATTGGTCCTTTTGATGAAGGCTGGGTCTATGTTTAGACCCCAGCTCATTGTCCCCAACAGACACTGCCTAGTTATAAAATCTGTGTGGGCTCTGATGAGAAGATTTGCATTCATTAGAAGTGAAGAACATAATAAAAATGGAAAACACCACATGATAATTTAATAACCTGTAATGATAAATGCCACAGCACTTGGGAACTCCAAAGATTTGATAGAAGAAAGCTGGAGTGCATGCTTGGTACAATAACCCTAAGTGTTTAGGCTGGAGGAACTAAAGAAAATAGCTTCAATATCTCATATCATATGGAATGGGGCAGATTATTAAGAACTACTAGAAGCACCATGAATCAAAGGTATTGACTGGGAAACCAGATGGCAAGTCACAGTAATTTTCTCCCAGTAATCAAATGTTAGTTTCATTTACAAAAAGCTTCCATATGGAATCCTGTCTCAATAAAACATTCTGTGCTAGCCCTGGATGATCAATATTGTTGAGCTAGTCCTTTCTATACGAGGGAATACCCTCATTTCAAAACAGCCTTAAATCCTATAGCCTGGTAATAGGTTTCACTTACAGCAATTTTCTGCAGCAAAATGCATCCTATTAAACTCCCTGACACTTCCTTTCCTGTTTCATTGTTTCATTAAGAAATGGATCCACAGCTAGAGGACCACATTAGAGTCCAACTTCCTTTCCGCTGAAACTGATCATCCTACTATTAATATCTGTAGTGATACATTCTCATTTCTCTCACCCAGACACCAAGAAAGCAATTGTGTAAGTAACACAGGGTGGGTTATACGGAGTCGCAATGACTTCATGCCTACAGGTCATGTTGCTTTCAAGGCTTCTTTTTCATGTAAATACATCCCTCAAATGTAGTTCTAAAGATTGGACTTGAAGAGCTATGCCTACACTGCTACAGGCTGTGAAATAATTGCCCAGGAACTCTGCTCTAAGGATGAACAAAGGAGCAGGGACTTCTGTGTCCTCACGAAGCAAATGCCTTGAGTCTCTGTAGACTCACAGTCACAAGTCCAAGATGCCTGTGTGGGTCTCCAACAAGGGATTCAACCTTGAATTCTGAGAGCTCTTCCAGGCTGGCTACAACCTACTCCCATGCACTTCCTGGCCCTCTGGAGGGACACTGTGCTGTACCTCTTTGTAGCAGAATCATATACAGGGTGGGAGAGCCCTTGCTAGGTCAAGTGGGACTCCAGCAGGAACAGCTGACATCAATTAAGAGCTTTTTAGAAATGCAAAAATTTCAGACCACCCCAGACCCACAGAGTCAGATTCTACATATTCACAAGATCCTCAGGTGGTATGTATGTACATTAAAGTCAGAAATACTGCCAGCTTGGCAACACAATGGTAGAGACTCTCCTCCAATTCCTCTCTACCCCCCTTACACATCCAATTCACCCATCAGTATGTTCTACTGCATCTCCCTCAGTAGTTCTTGCTCTGTCCACTTCTGTCTCCACTGCCAACACTTGTGACCCAACCACCATTATCTCCTCACCTGAGCTACCACAATTGCCATGGCTTTCTCCATCGTCCATGTACTGCACGGCAATTAAGAAGATATTCTGAGTGAGAAAGTCACATCATAGCAAGTTGCTCAATGTTTTCCAATGGCTCCCCATGGCACCTGGAGTAAAATCCTAACTCTGGACCCTGACCTGAAAGGCACTCTAAAGTCCCCCACCCCTGCCCTCCTCTCCAACCTCATCTCTTACCTTCATCCTGTGCTTACCATTCAAGCCACTTAGGTCGCCTTCCTATTCCACAAATAGATCAAACCCATCCCCAAGTTGAGACAATTTGCTGTTGTGTCTTCCTTGAACACTCTTATCCCAAATCATGACAAAGCTGACGTATCTCAAAGTAGGCTTTAACTCGATGTCTTCCCCTAAAAGAGGCTTCCTTTAACCAGTACCACCTTCCCTTCTAAGCCAGTCGCTAAGGCAACACCAGCTTTTGCCCTCTAGCATTCAAACGTCCTATCATGTGCTTTTACATCACATCATCCATTCCTCACTTGCAGGTAAGTTATTTGAAAGTTACGACTTTCTTTGCTGACTGCTAGTACCTAGAAAACTAGCTGGTGTACAGCAGGAACTTAAATATTTGTTGCGTGGATAGATAGATGGATGGAAAAGTACTGGCCTAAAAGTTCTAGTCCTGTGAGTTTCAATTCTGCCTACAAGTTAATCACCCATGGATGTTTGAAAAATGCTGATACTAGGCTGTTATATGGTCTGAATATTAGTGTCCCCATAAAAATGTTCATATGTTGAAACCCAATCCCCAAGGTGATGGTATTAGGAGGTGGGGCCTTTGGAAGTGATATGGCCATGAGCATGAAGCCCTCATAAATAGGATCAGTGTCCTTATAACAGAAGCCCCAGAGAGACCTTTGCCATTTCCACCACATGAGAACACAGCAAGAAGGTCCCATCTATGAACCAGGAAGCTGACCCTTACCAGACAAAGAACCTTGAACTTGGGCTCCCCAGCCTTCAGAACTTGAGAAATAAATGTTTGTTTATAAGCTCCCCAGTTTATGGAATCTTGTTATAGCAGTCCAAATAAACTAGGATACAAACCAAGTGAATCACAACTTCGGAACACTCTAGAACTGCACTGGCTATATGTAGCTATAAAAGTTTAAATTAATTAATATCAAATAAAATTTAAAATGCAGCTCCTCAGTCACACTACCCACATGCCAGTGCTTGTTGGCCACATGTGGTTAGTAAACAGCACAGAGATGGCACATTTCCATCACTGCAGATTGAAGTTCTAGAACTTACTAAGTCTAATTAATATGCAGCTTATTTATGCATTGAAGAATGCATTGAGCACCTATTATTAGCCAAACACCATACTAAGTGCTAAAAATAACAGCAATAACAAAAATAATAGCAGAAAGTACTTTCACAGCACTTACTATGTACCAGGTTACTGTTCTAAGAGCTTAACATACATTAACTCATTTCTTTTTTGTATTAGCTATGTTAAAGTGCTATTATCATCATCCCCATTTTACATATAAAGAAATCTAGGCTCAGAGAGATTTAGAAAACTTGTTGATGAGCGGTCACACAGCCGGTAAACTGACAAGTCAGAACTGGAATTCAGGCCCTGTGTTAAATAGATATTTACAACAGGAGAGCTGGATAAGAACAAGATCCTCCACATTTCTTAGCTGTGATAACAGAGGCTGACCAAAGAGCTTGCTCGGTGACACAGCCAGTGTGCAGGAAGGCTGAGGTAAGGGCTCCACTCCATGCCAGGAGGCCTCTTGGAATAAGATGTTCTTGCCTCCTAACTCATGTGAGGAATGCATGACAGAGAAACACCTTCCAGGCTGGGAAATGCCTCTAAAGTCTTAGAGAATAAGTCCTTCCTCCATTCCAACTACCTTGCTCACAGGTAAATCTGTCTGTTCTGGGACAATTCCAGAGGACATGGTGGGGAGAGAGTGGTGCTAGGCAAAGACTCTTCAGATACCTCTACAGTTTATAAACCTGTAGTCAGCTCTGTTACTTTGAGTGTTCTTCTCCAAACAGTGACCACAACAACTGTCCCAATGCATCCCATGACTGGCCTCAGAGTTAGATGTGCCAAGTTCAATTCAAGAACCATCATCTACTTAAATAGTAAGACATGGAGACACTCACTGAGCTGTTTTCTCATTTGCAAAATGATAACAGCACTTTTTAGGCTGCTGTGAGATTAGATCTCATATTCTACAAGTATAAAAGGGCAAAGGTGGGAGAGCAGTTTTGTCCTTTCAATGTCACACTAGGACATTGCATACTATGCATATTACAGCCCTAGGCCAAATCCCATTCACTACCTGTTTTTGTTGAGTGTCATTGGAACACAGCCATGGCCATTTGTGTAGTCACCATGGCCACAGAAGAGTTGAGGAGTTGTGAGAGAGCAACATAGATAGTGTGCCTACAACAAAAAATATTTACCATCTGGCTCTTTATAGAGGGAGTGTGCCAAACCCTGACGTACAGGAATATACCTGGGTCTGACTTTACTGTTCATCATATATTAAGAGCTCAGACACCATGAAGCTACCTGTGAACCTGTAGATTTCTGTACAGTAGAGAAGATAACCTCCAAAGATACAGAAATATTTCCCTATAGGGCAGGGGTCACCAGTCCGTGGCCTGTTAGGACTGGGCTACACAACAAGAGGTGAGCAGCAGGCAAGCAAGTGAAGCCTCATCTGTATTTATATAGCTGCTGCCCATCACTGACATTACTACCAGAACTCCGCCTTCTGTCAGATCAGCAGTGGCATTAGATTCTCATAGAAGCACAAACCCTATTGTGCACTGTGCATGCTAGGGATTAGGTTAGGCACTCCTTTTGAGAATCTAATGCCTGATGATCTGAGGTGGAGCTGAGGAGGTGAAGTTAGTGCTGGGGTGCAGCTGCAAATGCAGATTAACATTAGTAGTTAGGCTTAACTATAAAAAGACCAAGATAAATCAGTTGCTTACAAACTCATATCAAAACCCTATCAGTGAGTGGCAGGTGAGTTGATGTACTTCAATTGTGCAGCTGCATCTGGTGGCAGGCTTTAAGTCAGAATCCAACACTTATTTGTGTTCATGCGTGGCCTGCCCATTTTTTATTTACCATTTCTGTCTGTGTCTTTTTTTTTAAATGGTGAGTTGTATAATTATCTAATTATATTATTACAATGTAATAATAGAAATAAAGCACACAATAAATGTTATGTACTTGAATCATCCCCAAACCACCCCCGCCCTGGTCCAAGAAAAAACTGTCTTCCATGAAACTGGTCCCTGCTGCCAAAATGTTTGGGGACCGCTGCTCTAGGGCATTCACTAATTGTGTATTAACTGTTAGGACTGGGTTTCCCAGGAAGCTGACCGTGAAATGGACCCTAGTGGGTTGCAAGTTTACGATGGAGTGCTCTAGGGGATCCATCTGGAACAATCCTGGCAGAAGAGGGAGGGAAAGAGCAGGACTGGGTAGCATGAGAATTTGGGCTGGGGTACAGTTGCAAGGGAAGGCTTAAATGACCCTGGGAGGGAGGTCTGAAGATAGTATAGATGACCCTTAAGAGATCCACACAGGGGTAAGAAGACCAGTCTTTACACCTGCTCATGGATCACATTTTGGTTGCAGACTGCCCTGGCGGGGAGCCTGACTTCAGACAAGATGGCTCTCATCAGCCAAGGCCATCCTGAAGAGAGCTGACCGCTGAGACCTTTCTGCTGGCAATACTCTCAGAAGCTACCATACCTGCAGCTGATCTGAATGGTCTATCACCATTTTCCCCACACCTACCTAATGGTTCTCTTCTATCATTTTTCTTTCCTTCCAAAATTCCTATACTCTTCCTCAAATGCTTCTTTGATCTGGCTTTACTAACTTCCTGGTTCCCTCATTAATGAGTTACATAAAATAGTGTTAGATTCGGGTTCACTCTGTAACCACATGAAGGGCACATGTTTAATTTTTTCACAATTATTTCTTGACAGAAGACACATATTACATGGCAATTACCATTATATTATCATAAGAGAGAAAGCCTTTATTTAAAATGAATGAGCAGTCCCCATCCAGCGAGGCTTTCCTTTCCTCTGAGCCTTGCAGTCCAGCCAGGACAGCACTGAGGTACCAGCGAGTCAGGCCAGCAGAGAGCTTCTTTTCCTCAAAGATCAGCCTGGATGGCTAGCTGGAGGGGAGGGAGGCTGCCTAGACCAGAGAATTCTAGAAAAATAATCAAAGGAGAAACCGGAGGCTAGACCAATCGGCCTTTGGAATTGGTGTTTGTCAGAGCCTTGGAAGACACAAAGCCTTTATTTGGCGTGTGCTGAAGGATCCTTATTAAATCTATTAGTCTGGGGAAGTAATAGTGATAGACACAGAATATTGAACAGTCTGCTTCAAAATGCACAGTGAGAATCAGAATGGTTAAGGCCAGGCATAAGAGATAGAGCTCTGGATGAAGCAACTGGGAGGGCTCTGAAAGTCACGAATAAATGTCAAGTCTCTGCAACAAAGAGGTTAACAGAATGCTCAGAAAAGACCCAGGATGCAATATATGCTTCCTGCAAAATGATTAGGGACAACTTAAATACAACTCAAAAATGCTACTTTCTTAAAATACATTAATAGTGCAGAAAGAGCAATACATAAACTCAATCCTTCTATATTCCATGTTAAATGTGTGCACACTTACAAAGTATACATATTGATATATCTACATATATATAAAATATAGTCATGAATGAATAAGACAAAGTATATGTAAAGTATTGGGCACATAAAAAAGGGAGAGACAGGGTTTTAATTATATTTCTAGCAAGAAATTAATGTCCCAATGCTTCCTAGACTGCATAATTCAGAAAATTATAGACTACCTTTCTCTTAAAGTTCATTATTCTTAAGTGTAACAGAAAATTGCTCAGAGCAAACAGTATTTATGAACTAGATATCATAGAATGACAATAATTCTGAATGCGGTAAAATGAAATAATTCAAACAGCCTAAGGAAAAAGAACAAAATTCACCTCAATGGTATGGTTGATTTGCTTGGGCAAATAGCCTAAATGAGCATGTCAAAAGCAAGGCTTGCCCCTTTTCTTATGTGAGAGCAAGACCAGACCTAACTTACAGATAGGTATGAGCAGATGCTAGGTGCAATAATTATGTCTCATATGACACTAAGCGACAGCAATTACATTTTATATGAGCCCACCTCACAGAGTTTTTAGGCCAACAGATTCATAAACAAGCCACCATTGTGTTTTTATAAAGCCTGAAGGCTCAGACTAATGTATGATCTTGCTGCCCAGCAAAAAATGCCAAGATAACTTTGGGAGGCAGGGGGAGGCAGTGTGAGCTCAGGACCAGAGCTCGGGGAAACTGAGGGGCTGAGGAAGGACTGAGAAATAAGCGAGAGTCTCAGAGGAGATAGCAGAGAGACGCAGGTGCTGTGAAGCCCACAAAGTGCTCCAAATGCACTCCAGGTCCAGCAGGGCCACTCAACAGTCCTTTCCTGGCGACACTTCAGTACTTACGTTCATCTATGGAATAAGCATCTCTAGTGCTATAACCTCAGTCAAGGAATGACAGGGTTCACTGTGCAGAGAACCTACAACAGGGTTCACTGTGCAGAGAACCTACAACGTCCACTTGGCTGAAATATATTTACTCTGTAATAACAAGTGCTCAAATGCTAGCTATTACTAATTTCAACAAGTGATTTGCATTAAGCATTTGTTACATAGCAGGTACTATGCTAAGCACTTTTGAAGATTCATCCTCCAAACCCTTACACAATCCTATGAGATAAGTGCTATCATGATTCCATTTTGTAGAAAAAGAAACTGAAGTTTCATATCTAAAGCCCCCTGGTATAAGGTAGAAGAAGTACTAGAATTCAAGCAGTCTGATTTTAGAGTCACGCTAAACACTCCAGCTATCTGTTTATAAAAAATCAAACAGTAATTAATGCACATGACATCTGCACAAATGGAATTGCACAACTTTAAATAAATGAAGAGTAAAGGGCTATACCACCTCCATCCGTAAGGGCCAAAGACACTCCCAGGCTGCAAGAAGAGTGAGCGAGCAGCCCACACTGATCCAACAGGCCAGTCTCTGACCCCATGCCCCGTTCAGATGACACTGCCGACCCTGTCTCCAAGATGGGCGAGTCAGGAGGCTGCAACAAAAGTATTGACTTCCAGTTCCTGACTCCCAGCCAGTCCTTCATTTTGCAGCAGCGAGAGGGCAAGTGGGATTCTTAAATCAGTTAATAGTGCAACCAGACCAAACCACAAACAAGGGCATAATTAAAGCTCTTTTACTTTGGTTTATAATTATCTGAAATCTGCCAAGCAGAAATCACTACATACAGCAAGCATGTCATGGAGTTTATTTGTCTTTGTCTTCTGCTTGGGATTCTATCTGAGAAAGCTAATTCTCTACTGAGCATGCACAGTGTGCCAGGATCTGGACAAGGTGCTTTCCACAACATTATCTTATTAAATCCTGGCACAAACTGTGTGGCATAGGTTACTAACTTCAATTTAGAGATACAGAGAGTTTCAGAGAAGTTAAGTAACATGTCCAAGGGTTCACAGTTGGCCTGGCAGAATGATATTTTAAACCTAGGCAGTTGCACTCTGCCTGGTTTTAATAAACCATGTGGCTACCTTGAACATTTTTCATCACAAAGATGGTCAGAAGACAGGGTGAGAGCAGCAGGCCTCAAAAGTTCCTAGGATCAAAATCTGTTTATAAGTATGGAGTGGCAATTACTTCCACAAGGCAGGCCAGCAACCCTGGCACCGGCTGGGTTCTCAAAGGCTGAAGCTGCCAGGCCCACACCAAGACATCACAATGAGAATGAGCATTGTTTGGACCAGCTGACGCAGGGCTCCTGTGCACACAGACAGTACCATGTCACTCTATGGGGAGGGTGCCTCGAGGGCTGTGGTATCTCAGGCAGGCAGGCAGGCCAAGAAAAGCCTAAAATCAGTGCCTCAGGTTCAATGTTGCAGGAGCTGGGCAGTCTGTGGTACTTGACAGCAAAACTCAGGCAGGAAATAGCTCAAGCATCCTGCATTCCAGAGATGCAGAGAAAGGAGAAAGTAAAAGGGATGACAATATTCTAAATGAGAAAAGGGAAGTATTGAAGAATAAAGCAAAATGCTATCAACCTGTGTACCCATTCTGGATTAACTCTGAATTCCAAGGCATTTCTAAACCCGTCCCTGAGCCAGCAATGAAGTAGGCACTTCACAGCGATAATGACACCTGGCTTCCACACACATCAGTTCCCCCATTCCTTCTCACAAAAGGCCATACACCCCACCAAGGATTCCACTGGAAACTGAGGCTTGGCCACTGCAGAGACACACTCAGAAATGGAATGGAGTGGGGAGAATAAACTTCTGCTCTTTCTCCCAGTCAACCACAAGTTCAGCTGTAAGCAGAGTTCTTTAACCTCCTGAGCTGAGGGTTTTGAACAGCAATATCTAAATTGCAAAACTAGAAACGGAATATGTAAGGCACTTGTCAACACCTGCTCTCTAGCAGGGCTTATTAAATACTTATATTACTTATATTTCCAATTTTTAAAGAGAATCAGCAGAGGCCAGCACATCATACCCCCTAATTCTCATCTGGAGGTAAGTTCAGCTATTCAGATTGATGTGGTCAATGTAAGGTCCTAAGGACACGGAACGCACCTGTGCACTATTTTGGCCTTAAGAACCGGTTTCATGGAAGACAATTTTTCCACAGACTGGAGGTGGGGGTGGGGTTTTGGAATGATCAAGCACATAACATTTATTGTACACTTTATTTCTATTATTATATTGTAATGTACAATGAAATAATTATACAGCTCACCATAAAAAAGAGGCACAGATGGAAGTTATAAATAAAATAATGGGCAGGCCATGCACAGACTAAAATAAGTGTCAGATTCTGACTTAAAGCCTGCCACCAGATGCAGCTGTATAATTGAAGTACATCAATTCACTTGCCACTCATTGATAGGATTTTGATATGAGTCTGCAAGCAGTTGATTTATCATGGCCTCTTTGCAGTCAAACCTCACTGCTAATGTTAATTTGTATTTGCAGCTGGTCCCTAGTGCTAGCATCACTGCCTCAGATCATAAGACATTAGATTCTCAAAAGGAGCATGCAACCTAGATCCCTCACATGCGCAGTTCACAATAGGATTCGTGCACCTCTGAGAATCTAATGCTGACACTAATCTGACAGGAGATGGAGTTCAGGTGGTAACACAAGTGATGATGAGCAGCTGTAAATACAGATGAAGCTTCACTGGCTTGCCTGCCACTCACCTCCTGCTGTGCAACCTGGTTCCTAACAGGGCCATGGACTGGAGGTTGGGGATGTCTGCACTAGTGGGTGACTTCATAGTCAGTAAGAACATGAATATGGTTACGCTGTAGAAACAACACTGATACTGAGACTGGACCTTATAACTCGCTTTGGAAGGGCAAAGCAGAAAGAGGAAAATCACCATGTCCAAGTCATGCTCAGGCAGGGTTCTCTGGGCAAGAGCACTGCAGAAGACCACACAACTCTTGCTGATGGGGAAGAATCAGAGGCTGCCCTAACCCAAGGCAGGTGTAGTGGGCCAGGGGCCCATAGGAGATAGATCCAGCCTAAGAGAAGGACTTAGGGGAAATCTCAATGAAAAAAGGAAGCACGGGAGATAAACACAGACATTATTTTCTAGTTAATAAGAAAAGTTAGGTCATGAGAAGAAGGCACAATCCTTTAGGCTTCCAATGTGGATTGTTGTGCTCTGCTACCAGTGAAGGGAAAAACTTTCCATTGCACAATTAAGGGAGACCAGAGGGAAGTGCAGGACACATTGAAGGAAAGGAATAATGAAAGGCAAAAATGCAGATGCGCAGGGATACTGTGGAAATGGACTGATTAGACTTCCAGTCTAAATTTTAAAGGGGATCATTTAACCCTTCTGTGGCTCACTTCCTGCAGAAGCTCATCTTCCAACCACCTCTCTGCTCTCATCTCCTGCCACTTCCCCCTTGCTTCCTCTGCTAGAGACACATGATCTGACCATAGCAAGCATGCTTCAACCTCAGGTCCTTTGCACTTCCTATCCCCTGTCTGAAACACTCTCGCTCCAAACAGCTGTATAATTTGATCCCACACTTCCTTCAAATGTACTCAATTGTCACCTGTCCAAAGAGGCCTTTATAGAAAGGTACATCCCATTTCTTAGCAGCCATAAAAATGGGGGGAGGGGACACGAAGGAATCAATTCAGACAACACATGTCCAGTCACAGAAGGGATCCACCCAAAGCTGTCTATTGTGAGTGGAACAAGGCCAGAGAATGATGCACTTATCCAAGGGCTACCACAGCAGTTTAAGGGTTGATACCTTATAAATACTAGACACCAACCAAAGGCCCAGTCTAAGCATCCCTGGAAGACTATGGGAATACTGGGCACAGCTGCCCTGCAGCAAGGAGCTTCCTTTTCCTGTAACATATGATTCATGGCACTCTGTGAGTTCACTGAATGAGAAGCCACCACAGTCCTCTTGCAGTTAAAAGTGAGCCTCTGGAGGAAGCCCTGAAGAACGGTGATGGCGAAAAAAGGCTCAGCTGGGGGTGAGGACTCAGTTCTTGGGCCTGGCAAGTGGCGTAGAGGGGAGAAAGGAGAGAGAAAAGGCCTCTGCTCCTACCAGACCCTCCTACCAGGTGACTCAGAGCAGACAGGCAGGCACAGCACCCGCATCATCACTCCCTTCTGTGTCTCCAATACAGGATGGAAAGGTTTTTTCCTACTAAAGGAGCAAGAATTGGAGAACCTACCATCTCATCTATTCCCAAAAGGCTTTCCTGATGCACCGCAGAAAGGCATCAGACCCATTCTCCTGGGACACAGATGAGCTCCCCAGAAGGGAAGCTGTAGAACCCCAGTGACTGGGACATACACTGACTAGTTAACCCCTGAAGAGCTCAGCTTCCTCTGGTCAAATGAATAGACTTTTTTTCTTTTTAAGTTAAATGAGATAACATATGAAAAATACTAAGCAGGGGCCTGGCATAAAGTTAAGCATGTAAAAATGCTTCATTCAAATAAATAATTCTAATAATATAGAAAAAGAAAATGCTAAAATTAGAATCAAAGTCCAATTATCAAAGCTTTCTAGAGAGATACAAATTGTGAAAATCATTTAAACCTCATTGACTATTAGAAAATAGAAATTTCATCATAACATCTGATATCAGTGCTTCACATAATCATTATTGATTTCTTCAACAGAGATTTATCTTAAAACAATTTTTTATTATACAGAAAAAGGTTGTCATCTTTAAGCTGTGTGACATGGAGAAAGTGTCTTGACTTCTCAGGACCTTAGAATCTTCATCTATAAAATAAAAATAGTAATACCTATTTTGCAGCATTTTACAAGAATTCAACAGGTTAATTCAAGGAAAAGCCTTACTACAGTATTAAATATTATAACTATTTTCTTTTATTTTTTTGAGACAGGGTCTTGCTCTGTCACCCAAGCTGGAATATTGTGGCACAATCATGGCTTACTGCAGCCTCTATCTCCTGAACTCAAGTGATCTTCCCATGTCAGCTTAGTGGCTCTTTTTTTTTTTTTTTTTTTGACAGAGTCTTACTCTGTTGCCCAGGCTGGAGTGCCGTGGCATACTCACAGCCACCCCACCATCCACCTGCTGGACTCCAGAGATCCTTCTGCCACAGTCTTCCAAGTAGCCAGAATTACAGGAGCACACTACCATGCCTGGCTAATTTTTGATTTATTGTGGAGACGAGGTCTTGCCAAGTTGCCCAGACTGGTCTCGAACCCACAGGCTCAGGCAATCCACTCGCCACAGCCTCCCAAAGTGCTGGGATTACAGGTTGAGTCACCGAGCCCAGCCTGGTTTTTTGTTTTTTGTTTTTGAGACAGTGTCTCACTAGGTTGCACAAGCTAGTCTCGAATCCCTGGGCTCAAACAATCCTCTCATCTTGGCCTCCCAAAGTGCCAGAGTTACAGGCATAAGCCATCACGCCCAGCCCACTATTCTTATTATCAGTATTTTGATTATTAATGCAACTATATATGATGCTATCATGGTAAGGTTTTCCAATCAGGCCAGACCTTTATGTGAAACTGGGGTCCCCCAGTTGTCTGCTCGGTGAAACGTGTCTGAGTGTCTCAGTGTAAAGATTAAGTGGGCAACAGATGAAAAGCATTTAACACAGTGCCTGGCACAGGCTGTGGAACCACATAAGGAGAAGTGACAGCAGTAACTATGTTATACTATTAGGATGCTGCACTACTATTTGTAATTGGGATCTTACAACTGTGCTTCAAAAAATCGTTGAAAGCAAAATTTCTAGCACAACCCAGTAAGACACATGAAATAAATATGAGTATGAATAGTATGTAAACCCTTCTTCGCCTTAGTAATTATTAAGGGTTATAAATCACAACTTGGAATTTAAAACCCACAGCCACTTTAAGGGTACATAACAACATAAAGTAAGATAATTACCAATAACTAGGAGGGGGAAATCCCTACAGAAATGATGCTACAGGTAAGGAACACAAGGGAATAGAATGTTGAAGATGTGGAAGCTTCTAAATACCAAAGTGAAGCGGGTCCTGTGCAGAAGCCCCAGCATCAGGACAAGAGAACCAGCCAGGGACAGGGAGTGCTGCTCCCAAACTGGCACTGCTTCTACCAAGAAGCCTCAGGACTCTGGAATCCCCTGTGGTGTCTCAGTTGATGGGGTGAAAAGGCAAACCAGAAAGAGAGGAATCAAGGGTCTTGGTGCCAAGTTTCTTTCCTTACTCACAAAACAGGCAGATTTCACAATGGAAGAATCCCAGGCACCCGGTATAAGTAAAACCCAGACCATTTACTACCAGCTGCTAAAAAAAGAAGAGTAGTGGAAGGGCTCTTTTTTTATCAAACAGCCTCAAACCATCTCGGCAACCTGGAGATTAAGACGAGCTAAGAGAAAGGACTGGAATCTGATGGCTGGCGCACGTGGCCCCTTCCCAAGTCCTTGCCATTCACCTCTCTGTTTACAGTGGACGGCGCCTGCCTGGCCTGCACCATGGCTGCTGTCCCATCTGCCATTCCCTTACTCACCAGACACTAATAGCACAGCCCAACCAACTTCTTAAAGAACAAGGTGATATTAAATCTCCTTGGGACACCAGGTAATGCCTAGTGCAAAGAAAACTGATAAAGTTATATTTATTGAACATATTCAGGAAAATCAGAGTAGGACTGAGAGGTCATGAATGGTGGGATGGGACTGGGAGCCCCCCAAACTATACTGTATTAGTAAATTTCATATCCCTCTGCTTGATCGCACATTCATTCACGTAGCAAATATTTACCCTGAACTGGGAGCTGCGAACACAAAGAGAAGAAAATGCATGGCCTCAACAAACACATCATTTAAAGAGTGTGAATGAGGCCAGTTGTGATGGCTCTTGCCTATAATCCCAGTATTTTGGGAGCCCAAGGCAGGAAGATTGCTTGAGCCCAGGAGTTTGAGACCAGCCTGGGAAACATGTGAGACCTCATCTCTACAGAAAATTTAAAAAATTAGTCAGACACGGTGGTGCACACCTGTCATCCCAGTTACTCGGGAGACTGAGATGGAAAGAGCACCTGAACCCAGGAGGTTGAGGCTATGATGAGGGGTGAGTATGCCACTGCACTCCAGCCTGGGCAACAGAGTGAGATCCTGACAAGGAAGGAAGGAAGCGGGGGATGTTAATGGTTTATCCCCAAGTCCACTTAGCAAGTGCACTTCCTGAACGTGCACTTGAGAAGAGAGGAACAAACTTCTCATCCTCTCATTGAGCATTAGTCCTCACATGCCCTCTTCTGTATGCAGATTTCACCTTGCTAAGCATGGTACTAGTTTGCAGAGGTAAGCATTGTTCAGACAGCATAATCCCTGAATGCACTGCTTACCTTCTCAGCAACTAGAGTGTCCTTTGGCAATATCCCACCTACACACAACACTGGTCTCACCAGCTGCTTTAGAACCAAACTCTTCAGTAAGAGGCATCTGAACTTGAAGGCAGAGATCTTAAGGGTTTTGTATTATAGAGGGTTAAATTGCAAAGAAGACCCCAAGAGAGAGGCACCAGATCTGACCAGGGAGCAGACAGGGTCACCCCACTCAAGCATGACATCCCAGGTTAGTGCTAAAGATGACAAGAAGTTTGCCAGGCAAAGAAGCCATACTGTTTGTGCTGAGAAACCCATTTCCTAATGTCTGGTCCAAAGGAACATTTCTGTTTCCCTTCATAGGTACCTCACACGCTGCTTATTTACCACAGAGGATCTGCATCCACCATTCAGATCTGACAGAAATTCCATGTGCTGACTTGCTCACTGATAGCTGTTGGAATTAAAAGCTTCCAAGCCAATATATTATGCTTCTCTGAGTAGCTTTTAAAGCTCCGGTCTCAGTGCTAAAAACCCTTCCTTTCTTAGGTCAAGTGCTTAAACAGCAGAAGACAAGTAGAGGGGATGGTCTGCTGGTTTCATACAATGCAAGAAAAAGAAAAAAGTCTTTTTGTAGGAAAGAGCACTGTCAAATCACTGGATCTGTTAGTTCAGGCCACTTCCCCATTAACCCCAAACAAGAAATCCAGACCCATGCCTGATAGTTGGAGAATGGTTTCAGTCTTTACATTTACATACGACTGGTTAAACAACGCTGGAGCATATTTTTTTTCAAAACCAAGTAGAATATTTTTCAAAATGAAAATCAACCAGTAAAGCCAAGGAAATGGTTCCCTCTGCTTCCTGTCCCAGGATAAGAGTTTAGATTTTGATCTTCCCCAAAAGGGTTTGAGAACCAGGCAGGCCAAGCAACTGGTGTTACACTCCCTTTAATCATTAGCTCTTCAGGAAAGATACCTTCTTTCATCAACTCTTGTAAGAGAATGCAGATGCTCATATGCAGGTTTCAGTGCACACAGTGTCCCAGCCCAAGCCACTCCTGAGCCCCATTCTAAAACGAGACACATCACTAGGCTAGCCAGCGCTCTGGGCTTCAGTCTGCTCTCTCCGCTGTATTCCATCACTCTAAATAATCTGGGCCTTATTGCTTCTGGAAGGGGCCCTGCTGAAAATGTGAAAGAGAATCATACATAGAGACTGGCACCTTTTACAGTGCTCCTATTCTGTGCTATTAGGACCCCACAGGATCTCTCCCAAATACTTCTGTTTAAAAAAATAAGAACAATCCAAATGCCTTTCAAGGGGTGAATGGTTACACTAACGGTGGTACCTTCACACCAGGGAGCATCACTCAACAATACAAAGGAATGAATTATTGGTACATGTGCAACAACTTGGATAGATCTCAAGGGATTTGTGCTGAGTGAAAAAAAATCCAGTCTCAAAGGCTGCATGCTGTAGGATTCCATTTATATACCATTCATAAATTGACAACGTTAGAGATGGAGAACAGATTAGTGGTGTCCTGGGGCTAGGGAGGTAGGGAGAATGTGCCCATAAAAGGGCAGCAGGTAGAAATGTTCCGTATCTTGACTGTGGGGGTGGTCACACTCATCCACACAAGTGATGAAACTGCTGAGAAACATATACATGTGCGTTTGAGGAAAAACTGAGGAAATCTGCTGGTGGACTCTCATTGTCAGTTTCCTGACTGTGATATTGTATTAAGTTTTACAAGATGTTACCATTAGGAGAAACTGGTTAAAGAGTACACAAGATCACTCTGTATTAATTTTATAGTTACATGTGAAGGCACAATGATCTCAAAACAAAAAGTTAAAGAAATAAATAAGCAGGTTGAAGAGCCTATCTACCTATCTGGAGTGCACTTTTCTTTTGAAGGGACTCAACAAAAGGGGAATACAACCCGCTACATTCTGCACAAAGCCTCTAGTTTTGTTTTGTTTGGTTTTTTTTGAGCTGGGATCTCACTGTGTCACCCAGGCTGGAGTACAGTGGCATGATCACGGTTCACAGTTCATGGCAGCCTCAACCTTCTGGGCTCAGGCGAGTCTTCCATTTCAGTCCCCCAAATAACTGGGACTACATCTTTTTTTTTTGTAGAGACAAGGTTTTGCTGTGTTGTCCAGGCTGGTCTTGAATTCCTGGGCTCAAGCAATGCACCTGCCTCAGCCTCTCAAAGTGCTGGGATTACAGGCATGAGCCACCATGTCCAGCCAAGCATCTTATTAAAGAGATTCAGACACTCTCCCTGGGACTCACTGTGCCACCTCTGCTGCCACATACAACTGTGGTTACATAAAATCTCCATCCAGTGCCTCTGAAACCTCTGAAACTATCGGCACCCCTTCAAAGATCTTGTTAAGAGTTTGGTTGCACATCAGAATTGAACAACTATTGCATGGAACACATGTTTCACTCAGAAAGCCAAAGATCTATTCTCTACCAGTATCTCTATAAGGGGAAAACGGATCATTAGCCAATGTAAACTACACCAGTATAGGGGCATCCACACATTTGTAGGAACCAGGAGCCCATCTTCAAAAAAATGATGCACTAGGCTGGACATAGTGGCTCATACCTGTAACCCCAGCACTTTGGGAGCCAAGGCAGGAGGAATGCTTGAACCCAGGAGTTCAAGACCAGCCTGGGCAACACAGCAAGACCTCATCTCTATAAAGAATAAAAAAATTAGCTGAGCATAATAGCAGGCACCTATAGTCCCAGCTACTTGAGAGAATGAGAAGGGAAGACTGCTTGAACCCAGAAGTTCGTGGCTGTGGTGAGAAATGATCATGCCACTGCACTTCAGTCTGGGTGACAAAGTGAGACCCCAGCTGGGAAAAAAACAAAAACAAAAACAAAACCCATGATGCACTTGGCAGTAGGAACATTTACATAAATCCCCTGATCTTCCATTTTCCCTCCATCGCATTTTTTCTTTAATTTTAATTTGTCATACTTTTGTTTGCAACCTAAAAAAACACACACATGCTGACCTTTGTTAAGTGCACATGCATGATAGCTACACTTGTATAAGCACATCATTCTCTCAAGCATACTCATAATTTCCCCCAAGTGTCATATATATTTCAAGCCATTAAATAAAATGATTGTATATTGTCCTTTTGGATGTTACAAACCCTCACCCCCACCAATGACATCACTGTTTCCATAGTAACTAATGTACTTCAAAGTAGAAAATGCAGATGGTGGCTTAAAACAAACAAACAAAAAAGGCAGACAAAATAAGTGATAAAAACCATGCCTATCTCAGTGTAAGTGATGTGCAGACTGTACCTTCGTTATGGACATCAACTCGAGGACAAGCAATGAATATTTTAGTAGAACACTTATGTTACCAGATATTCTATATAATAGTGGACTATCAAATTACACTATTGCCTTTGGAAAAATGGCTGCCCAATTCAATGTGCTAACCCTTCAGAATTTGCATGTGGGTAACAGTGTATGTGAGCAGGTCACTGGCTGATTTTCAAAATAGAGCCACACACTTGATAGATGTGTTGTAATTATGCCTGACTGAGAATAGCTATTTCAGAAATACCTGAATGCCAGGAAGAACCACCGTAACGCCTCATAAGAGATAAATGGATAACAATGGTAGAGAGAGAAAAAGCCCCAATTCCAACTTCTTAAACGTAAGAAAAGGATTCTAAAATCTCCATGAAATGCAACATTTCTCCCTTTAAGCATAAGGCCCTTTTGATGAAGCATGGGTACTTTTCAGTGACTATAGGTGTTTTACTATTTAGATGTTTGTGAATGAAGATTGTACTGGGCATGCGATTCCACACTCTGAGCTTTGAGGAGAACAGCTAGGAGATGACAGTTCTGAAAGTTTGACACAAAACCAGGACCTGGTCTGAAAACATTACAGGATGTGGTGGGAATGCTGACCCCATCACAATGCCATTCTTAACACTGTCTGCAGACTGAGCAGAAGCTCCCATCATCTTGCCTCTGGAAGCCAATATTTAGAAGAACACGAGATGACACCGTTCCCTGCACACAGTCAAAAACCCTATTCTGATGGTGTCTGGCTACCACTAAGGATGATGAACACATCTGGAGTCCTGGAGCTCATCAAAAATGCCTGAATCCACTCCCTGCTAAAGACGTCATATGCTAAAGATGTTTCATTTCTGGGAGTTAGATTTTGCCTCATGTTGTCAGCAGTCTTCTGTGCTCCTGACCAGCCTCACTTTCAGGAAAGCTCTGAGAGTCTAGCCTTTGCACAGGACAGTCTCAGTGCAGCCCCATCACCTGGTGAATGGAGGACTGGAGAGATGGCTCAACCACACACCTGCCTCCTTAACTTCCAGCTGGAGGTTCAGTTCAGACTACAGGTCTCAAACTGCCTGGGGGCTCACTGAATGCCTACCTTCCCAAAACAACTCTTTCCACAAGTCACACCACTTTTTGTGAAAACCTGTAATGACTCCTTCTTGCCTACTAGACCCAGCCACTGCATCACTCTTTCAAGAATATCAGCCACTGTTCTGATGTCATGAGCAAAAATACAACAACATGAGCTCCTTTACTTCAAGGGCTTCCCTTTCCCAACTGGAACTTCTATCCAACGTGGCCATCATCTTTCTCCTTCCCAAAGGCCCTCCCTGAGATACTATCCCCTGCTTTTCCTACAGCCCCCTCCCTTCTGCTGTTGAGCTTGTTTCTGCCGAAACCACTTCATTTTTTTCCTCTGTGACTTTAAGTAGCTTTCTCATCTTCTCTTGGGACTTTTACATTCAGCCACCGCATCACTCTTTCAATAATATCAGCCACTGCTCTGATATCAGGAGCAAAAGTACAACAACGTAAGCTCCTTTACAGTGGAGATTTCTGTGTGCTTTGATATGCTGTGACCCCAATATCTAGAAAAGTGCCTGCCATATCACAGTAGCTCAATAAGTAGGTCTTGAATTAATATGGTAACTTCAAAGAATACAAACATCTTAAAATTTTTAATGGTAAGAGAGAGAAGAGTGTGGTGGAGTCTGATATCAAAATAAAAATATATGTACAAGGAAAACTGCCACAGTCTTTTCTAGAGGCTTCACACCAAATTAATTAAAAGATTAAGTAGCTATGTAAGGCCAGGCACAGTGACCCAAGCCTGTAATCCCAGCACTTTGGGAGACCGAGGTGAGAAGACTGCCTGAGCCCATGGGTTGGAGAACAGCCTGAGCAACTTGGCGAGACCTCATCTCTACAATAAATCAAAAAATTAGCTGGGTTGGTAATACGCACCTGTAGTTCCAGCCTTCCTACTTAGAAGGCTGAGACAAAAGGATCGCCTGATCCTAGCAGGTCAATGCTGGGGTGGCCGTGAGCGTGTCACTATCACTATACTCCAGCCTGGGCAATAGAGTAAGACTTCAACTCAAAAAAAAAAAAAAAGTAGCTATGTAAGTGGTTAGAAGACAACATAAGATATAAAAGAAAATATTTTTCCACATTAGAATTAAATGCAATGCCTTAGATCAATGAAAACTATCTTAAAGATCAGGAAATAAATCAAGTTGTATAAACTGCACATAACTGAGAATGACTTTAGGAAAGTGTTCTGTTTCTGTTCAAACGTAGAAGGAACTTATGGAAAGGAGGCTTCCCATTCAGTGAATTTGAATCAGATTCGAGTCAAACAAATATGTTTGGTATGACTCCAAACATACTGGCAAAACTAAAATACCTGTAATTGACTGTTACCGCTTGTGAGCGGGCAGGCAGGCAACATGAAGAGAGGGAAGATTTGTGACCAACAGCACACACCCTTCACCAGAGGCCACATCCATACTGGACAGCAGTGGGGAATGCAAAGGAATTCCCTGCAGGGTCTTCCAGAAGTTAATGTGCAGAAAAAAAACACAAGCAGGCCCATTCAACGGACTGGCTGGGAGAAAAGGCTCACAAGTATGGGGAACAGCTCCAATTTGGAGGGCCTGTGGAATCACCTGTTACCGGAAAGAACCCCTGTGAGCCCAGGCATGCCTTTTATTTCACCAGTCAGTCCAAGAGCTGTAGGAGGGGCCTGCCCAAAGGAAGTAGTCAACCTTCAACTCTAGATAGAAAAGATGGAGAAAGTTGGGACATGCTAAATGCAGGAATAACACAGTAGGTAGCATCTTCTCTGGGGAGCTGGGCCCCAGATATCTGAGACTACAACACTAAGAATTTTTTAAGACTCTAGACTAGGTCAGCACACTTTTTCTGCAATAGGCCAGATAGTAGCTATTTTAGGCTTTGCAAAGGCCATATGGTCTGTGTCATATGATAACAGACACATGAATCAGCATGGCTGTGTTCCAATGAAACTTGACTTACCCACATAGTCGGCGCCTGGATTTGGCCTTAGGGCTATAGTTTACCAACCTCTGCTCTAGAATCATTGTCATTGCTCCATGTTTAGTACTGATGTTCAGCCATCCCCCATGTTTCTTCACTGTGAGTTAAGCAAAATCTTCAAAGCAAAAAGGGTCCAAGGAACTTTCTCCAGGAAACCATGGAAGGGATGGCAGAGAATGAAGTTAATATTTATTCTTACATGCCAGGCACTGTACTAAGTGCTTCTTAGGTGGTAACTCATTTCACACTTGGGGAAACTCTCTGTGGCAGGTACTTTTAATATCCCCAAATGACACCTGAGGAAACAAAGTCCAAATGGGGAAGAATCAATCTAGAGTCATATCGCGTACAACAGAGATTGAAATCCAAGCAATCTTGATCTAGAGTCAAGTGTTTTATCCCATGTATAGAGTAACCTAGAAAGACACTGCCAACATCACGCCATCGAGCCAGGAGAGGAAACCACAGTCCACCTTAGGAGGGAGTGTCAGAGGAAAGGGAAGCAGGAGGAGCTGGCCTGAGAAATGGCTTCATAACAGACATGCAGGTAGGGTCCCCAACACTGAGCTACAACATGGGACAATACTGCCACCTCTGAAGGCCTAAATGAGATCATGTGTGTCAGGTACTTTATCCAGTGCCAGACACGTGGCAGGTGGTAGAAATTATTATTAGTTACCAAGTTAGCTCTATTCAGGATTTTAACAACTTCCTCATCTGTTAAAAGGGTGTCAGCACGGATAGTTAGCCAACATTAAGAGAGTGAGTGTCCCTTTTCACATGGAGTGGCCTGGCTGTTACTATCCATCTCAACCCAGTGGTCATCCTTAGCACCATGAGCAGGGGTCAACCAAACATGTTAATATGGAGTATGTAAAAGAATTCCTTACCAGTTATCTCACATAATCAAGCAAAACTTAAATCTAGTCAAGTAAAAACTAACTCCCAATGTATAGAAAGTAGAAAAGAGAGAACAAGTTACATCAAACCACAGGCAATAATCAGATAAATTCAGAATATGGAACATTCTGTTAAAATGTTCTGTAAAAGGACAACTGGCCAGACCTCTTCAAAAAATCAACACAGTGAGGACATGATTCTAGATTAAAAGAGCGTGAAACCTGCACACCCATGACCATAGCTGCATTACTCACAAGAGCTAACATGTGGTAGCAATCAAAGTGTCCATCAACAGATAGATACATAAGCAAAATGTGGCCTATACATAGATTATTATTCAGTCTTAAAAAGAAAGGAAATTCTGACACAGGCTACAACATGGATGAACCTTGAGGACAGTGAAATAAGCCAGTCACAAATACTGAATGATTTCGCTGACATGAGGTACCTAGGCAAATTCACAGAGACAGAAAGTACAATGGTGGTTGCCAGGACTGGGGTAGAGAATGGAGAGTTATTGTTTAGTGTACACAGTTTCAGTTTGGGAAGAAGAAAAGTTCTGGAGATGGATGGTGGTGATGGTTGCACAGCATTGTGATATACTTAACAAAGTTGCCCTCTCTCCTTTTCTGAAGTTTCACTTTCCACAGTTTCAGTAACTCAAGGGCAACTTTAGTCAGAAAATAGTTGAGTACAATACAATGAGATATTTTGAGAGAAAGAGACAGATATCACATTCACATAAGTTTTATTTCAGTATGTTGTTATAATTGTTCTATTTTATTATTAGTTATTGTTGCTAGTCTCTTACTGTGCCAAATTTATAAATTAAGCTTCATCATAGGTATGTATGTACATATAGGAAAAAACATAGTATATGCAAGGTTTGAGATTACCTAAAGTTTCAGGCATCCACTGGGGGTCTTGAAATGTATCCTCCAAAAATAAGGGGGAACAACTGTGTCACTGATTTCAGTGTAACCTTAAGGGTACCCTTTAAAGATGATTAAGATGGTAAATTTTATGTATTATGTGCATTCTGCCACAATAAAAAAAACTGAAAGAAAAAGACAGTGAAAGTCATATAATAAAGTATACGATCTTTCATTGGTTTGTAGCTGCTTAAATAGTTCTAGAGAAAGAGTTAGCTATAGAGCTAGAAATGGCAATAGCAATATTTGGGAACATCTGGAGAAATCTGAACATGTGGGGAGTATTAATTGAAATTAGGAAGTAGTTAATTTTGCTAGGAATGTTAATAGGATTGTGGTTTTATAGGGAAATGATCATATTTTATGGAGAGGCATACTGAAGTATTTAGGTAAGAAGTATCACTGTTTCTATAACTTCCTTTAAAATGGTTCTGAAAAAAAATATGTACATATCTGTGTGTGACTGAATATAGGTATGTATATATATGAAGCAAATGTGCCATATCTTAACAATTATTCAATCCTAGGTGGTAAGTACATGGGTGTTCGCTGTACTGTAATTTTTACTTTTTTGTTTTGAAATGTTATAATACAGAATTAAAAATAAAAGTGGGGCAAAAATGCCCCCACAGATACCGTAAGGTTGCTGTAAGCCTAAAATGACATAGTCCATGAAAACATGTTGAAACTGTTAAACATTCCAAACATGTAAGATAATACCCATGTTTGCCTTCGAGGAGAAAACTGAGGCCCACAGTAAATAGATGACTCTGTATCAGAGTTCTTTTAACAGGCATAAAAATGTTACTCAGCCCTGTGAAATACTTTGTCAATAAGGTAAATACAACTTTGTACTAAGATTTTTGAAAAATGACCATTTGTTGAAGAAGTAAACACTAATTAGAGTGTCTGTTCACACTGGCATGGAGTGCTCTGTAATTTTGTGAAAGTTGTTATGGCAGAAATATTACATAATGGCCCATGTTTTTGAATGGTTGGCTGTTCAGATCGAGAACACAGGTGAGGCCCAGGCATGCAGGTAACAACATGCCAGGAGCAGGGGCCCTGTGGCCAGCCATGGAATGTAGAAAGTTCTTTCTCAGAGTACTCCAATCACTTGCAGATGCCACCATGCCTTAAAGGGGAGGAGAGTAACAGGTAACAGATTCTCTGGTCTCAATTAAGTCATTCTCTGGCACCAGTAAAGTCATGTTCAGTATTTGTTACCTCTTACTTCGGTTTAAGAAAGAGACAGAGAACAGTATTCTCTCACAAGTAGGAACATGCTAAACAACATCAAAACACTCAAGTATTCAATTCAGCTGTAGTTTTTTTGTTTTGTTTTGTTTTGGTTTTTTTTTTTTGAGGGGGGGAGGTGTGGTCTAAGGAAATAAGGGATTTTAGAGCAAGATAGGACCCAGAGACCCAGGATCAAATGCCAGCTGTGCCAACTTGGGCAAGTTCTTTAACTTCTCTGTAAAACAGAAATAACAAAATTTACCTCAAAGAATTTGTGTGAGAGTTAAATCAGAACATTTATGCACTTTCTGGCACACAGCACATCCTTGTGAAATGTCAATTCCCCCTTTCCACAGAGAAGGTTTGTCTCCCTCCTCTTCTGTGACCATCCCCTTAACTCTCGTCAACCCAGTCTGTAATTCTGAAAAGCAAAAGAGTGAAAAAGATGAGAAATCAAAATTTGTATCAGCAAAACAAAACTGTAAGCAACTTACTATACAAAAATAGCAGGATGGAACACAATGGAATACTATACAATCTTTTCAAATGTTGCTATAGACTTCCCAGTTATCATGGTAGAATTAAACCTCTGTACAAAATCTTGGCCTTCTCACATCTTAACCAAAAAAACCATATTAAGGTTGAAATATTCACTGACCATAAAAATACCAAAAAACAAGCAAAAAAAAGAGAACACCCTAGTGTCATAAACTCAAAAAGAGCCTGCAAAAGAAAGTGTTGGAAGAAAGGTACAGTGTGGCAAAGCTTAGACATCTTTAGGATGTCTTCTTTAGGAAGATAAAACAGTGAATAAGATCCTGGGAGTTATCACTAATACTATCCAATCTAGAGAAAAACAGCCCGAGTTATCCATATATTCCCCTCTTCTGACTAGGGAAGAGTGAAAACAACCTCTGGGGAGAAAAGGATAAAATGACACCATGAACCATGGTGCTGATTATCTCTGCAGGAAGGAAGCAAAGGCTCCGGTAGTCTATGGTGAAATCCAGGGCTAATCCAAGGCCAGAGAATACTGCCAAAGGGTAGGCAGTGTGTGCCCCCATATAGGAAGACTAAGCCCACTGAACAGGATCTCCAAAAGATCCCAGAAGAAAAGGCTGCCAAGACCACATCTAGCCAAGACTACTCAGTACCCAGTATACCACCTGCTGTAGCTCAGCTGGCTCCAGCCACTTCATATGTCTTCAGGCTATTGAAAGCATGAAGAAACTAAATAAAGTAGCCTTCAAACTTCAGTTGGGTGGCAAGGGAGAAAAAAAGAGAGGCTTCTGGCAAAGAGATCAAACAAAGATACAGGCTGATTTAGGCAAGAATAAAGTGAAAAAATAAGTCGACAACAAGGCATGGTATCTATAAACACAGACTCCTTGGGGAAAGGCAAGAAAGCAACATTGTATCAAAGACAAAGAACTCAATCTAAAAGAAAAAATAATACAAAAAAGATCCTCCCCCCAAAAGATCTTTGAGTCCTAGAATTTATGAGTATAAATTCAATAACTCAAAGATAATATTTAAAAAGGAAAAATAACTAAGACCTAAAGAAATAAATTTGGGACTAAAAATCAACACTAGAAATATATGAAATAGGATCTACAAAGAACTAAAGAAAGATGACTTAAAATCAATTTACTGATCAGAGGAAAACTAAAAGTGAACACAGTGAAAATAGACAAAAACAAGGAACTCAAGTAATCAAAGTAAAACAACTATAGAATTCAAAGACAGTGCTACATACAGACAACTGGTACCCTTACAGCAGACAACTCACTACATAGAACCACGAAAGTGTTTGAAGAGATAATACAAGAAAATTCTCCTGGCTGGGCATGGTGGCTCATGCCTATAATCCCAGCACTTTGGGAGGCTGAGGTGAGAGGACTGCTTGAGCCCACAGGTTCCAAAACAGCCTGGACAACTTGGTGAGACTTCATCTCTACAATAAATCAAGAAAAATTAGCCAGGTGTGATGGCACATGCCTGTAGTTCCAGCTACTTGGAAGGCTAAGACAGAAGGATTACCTCAGCCCAGCAGGTCGAGGCTGCAGTGGCTGTGAGCATGCCACTGCACTCCAGCCTGGGCGACAGAATGAGACTCCAACTCAAAATAAAAAAAAAAAAAAGAAAAAATTCTCCTGAAACAAGCAATTGAATCTGTTGATTTAAAAAAATGCATCAAGTACCAAAAACCATGACACACACCATGCAGCAGCAATAGAGAGGGTGCCAAAAAATGTATACACATTTTCAGAAAGAAAAAAAATGGTATTAAAATTGTAATACTCAAGAAGATGAATACAAGTCACATTTGACTTCTGCAATTACAAGAGGTGCTCAAAGTGGTTGCCATCAGCGTTCAGACACTTTTAATTGTGACGAACATCTCTTAACATCTCTTAGAATGTGTATACATTTTTTGGCATCCCCAGTATACATTAGGATTAAGTTATACATCAAATATTTTAAAAGAATTCCTCACACATCTAATCCATAGGCAGCAATAATCTCTAAGGGAAGAAAAATCAGGCTGGTCTTGGATGCTTCTACAGCAATATTCAAAATGGCAGAAGACGGTGACTTCTTTCTAGTTTTATTTAAGTAAGTCTTCTGCTAAGTTTCAGTGAAATTAAATGTATTACTCTGTAATTTAAGATCATATATTTTATAAAGTATATCTAGTCAGCCAGCCATTTTTCTATGTATAAGAATAGAAAGAACTCTAAAATGATATATTCCTATTATTAAAAAGGATAATTATGTTTTCCTTCTCTCAGAATTCATACCTTGATAACACATATTAGACAAACTTCCACCTTCTGGAAGTACCTGAGAAAATGTACCTGCTGTTTTGACTTAGTTCTCTCCAAAGGGAAGGATCAGCAACTTACCCAATTGGTAAATTGCATATAGGAACCTTTTCCTTCCCTCCATCTTCTATGAATGATGTGTAGGATGCACATATTCTCTGCTCCTCCAGAAGGTAAGCTTACCTGAGCAGGTGTGCACCTGCAGGAACAAAGCCTAAAGTTCTGACTAGATGAGTTTCATTCTGGGGACAAAGTCACGAGAAGCCTGAATATGACTGCAGACTGAGGTTTCAATCTAAACTCCGAATTTTTCCATACAAACCCCAAGATGATATTTTATACCCTTGTAGCTGGCTGGTATGTCTACTTACCAGTTGATTCTTAATCAGGAAGGGGGTAGAGTAAGTGCAGAGAGGAAGATATGATAAATTGCCACTCCTCAAGCTTGACCACTGGTCAAGATTATTTCTGAATAGAAGGCTTGAAATTTTTTTAACTCTAAATTTTAAACAATTTTATCTGAAGTATTCTTCATAAGTATGTAGTATTTTTATTTTAAAAAGCCACTTGTCTTTAAAACCCTACACTACAGAAGAACATCTGACATTATAGAAAAGTGATCACAATGGTTTAGAAGAAGGAACAAGTTTCTAAACAGAATGTATAGTGAGATCTAATTTTATTATTAATTTTTTAAAGGTCACAATAATAACACATACTGCAGAGAGGCAGGAGCTCAAGCACTTTGGATGGATTATTTCATTTAGAAATCACAAGGTCGTTTGAAGTAGGTATAAGTATCATCCCAATCTCAGAGTGAAGAAAATTGAGAATTAGAGAGGGAAAGCAATTTGCCTAAAGCCACACAAAACTAATCAGCAGCAGACACGGAATTCAAAGACCCCAAAGCCCATTTCTTTTACCACTGTGTAGACTTAGAAGTGATGCATCAAGGTGAGTAGATAAGAGACTTAAATGACACACCCAAATGTTGACAGATAATGTCCAGATTCTTGGGCTTATGGATCATTTTTATTCTTTTAAAATGTATCTATGTTTATCTTCATTCTTCAAACTGTCAACAACACTTATATTCCTTTTATAATAAGTAAAACAGGAATGCCTCTATATTAAGGGGGAAAAAAGCCACAAGTGTGAACTTGAAGTTCAAGTTAGTGGTAGAGCCAGGTGATGTATATTTATAGATATACATACACAGCCGGCTCAGTCAGTGCTCCCTCCGGTCAGGTAGGCCATGAGCCTACAGCAACAGGCTGGAAATGCTTCCTGGTCTGATCTGATCTGCACACCCTTCCACACAGGCCTTGAAGCTGAAAGGAAGCACCCTGGTAAAACCCCCACCAGCCTCCCAGCCCCCAGATCACCTGGGGTCTCTTCCCAACAGCCAGGCAGCCTCACTTATAGGCTGGCTTCTCTCTGGTCCCCTAATAACTATCTCTTTCAAGGAGGGATGGCCTCTTTCAGCAGCTTGCCAAGTTCTTCCTAAGGAGAACAGGAGGGGAAGTTTGAAGGGCCTGCATCCAATTTTTTTTAAACTGTAAACTGCACGCCCACTTTTTGTTTGGAGACATTTCCTGTGTGTGAACACAGTTTGTTCTGTTACCAGCTTTAAAAGTTATCCAGAACTGATACATCCGAGGCCAAGCTAAAGAGTTAAAAAAAAAAGTCAACTCTAATAGGACCTTTCTTAATGCTAGTTCATCTTGCAGAAATCTAATCTGTGTATAACGCAAAACAGAGGTTCAATACAGAGGTGTCATTGTGTCTTTAGGGTCAGGTCCCTAGACCTCCTTCTCTTCCTTTGCTGCCCTCATCCTGGTGAGCACAGGGTTCCAGGACAACTGGAGTCCTCCAACCCTTTGCCGCACTGTGCAATGAAACCATGTTTGCTTCTAGCCAAGTCTGAGCCTGCCCTGGATGCAGTTTGCTCCACAGACCGGCAGACTGACTTTGAGCAGCATTTCACCACACCACTTCAAAGCAGGTGGAGGAGGGGCGGAGGGACAGAGCTATGCCAGGAAAGTGCCGACAGGCCCCGTGCTGCTAACTAGAGTGGCACTCCACGCCACAGTGCCAGCCCTGACACGTCCCTGGCAGCTGGGGCCCTGAGTTCCCAGCCTGCCCCTTCTCCATCACACCAATCTCACCCCACCTGCAAGCACTCTCCCAAGACAGCCTCTTCCCAACTCTACACCTGATGTCTTGCCACCCTTGGGTTTACCCCTGACTGAGGCTGAGAAAATGATTTTACATCTCCAACCATAAATCTTCTCCCCATCCCTCCAGGCCCATCTTCAACCCCAACTCCCACCATGGCCCCAACACTTTGCTCTTATTTTCAGACACCACACCATCCTGTGAAACCAGGTGCAAGGCTTTGAGAGGGTTCAGCTACTGCTTGACCCAGGACCTGAAACGTTCTAATGAATGAGTCATTGATGAAAAAATTATAAACATGTCATCTCCCCCACTAGGATATATCAACTCCATGAGGGCCAAGAACATGCTTTATTCAACTCTATATTGCTTGCAGCACTTAAGGAAGTTGTCAAAGTTAATTAGTTTGGCAGAGACCAAGCTGACATTTTTTTTTTTTTTTTTTACAAAGGAGCCTGTGCTGAGAAATTCTGAGAAGCATATCACTCCCACCCCCATCAAAAAAACCATGGAGATGGATGAGACTAGAATGCAGATGTCTGGTCCTATCTTAACATAAATACCTGGCCAAATCTGAGACTGGTTGGCACAATGCACAGTGACAAAGTCTCTTTTGGTCTCACCAAATCAGTTAGGGCTTCAGGAAGCAGACGGAGTTAGCTGGAAATGTTACCAGGTCTGGTTCCTGCTAAGGAATCCTGGGCGTGAGGACTGGGGGACATGTATGAGTACACACATACATACACATGCACACAGTAAATATATACACATACGATGCTCACCCACATGTCTGTCTAGGGTTTTTGGGTTTTTTTTTTTACTCACACACCCCTTAATCAGATGACGTGATCATGTAGTCCAATCCCTGCATTCAGCAAGACCCAGAAAGAGGGAAGGATTTGTTCAAAGCCATTCAGTTATCCAATCGGATTCACTAACACAAGTCCAACAACCACCGCCCCAGAGATAGACATGTGTTACCTTTCTGTAGAAAGAAAGCAAGGACTGTCGGCATTTCTGCAAAGACAGGGCTTCCCAGTATGAATGACTGTGTTACCAGTATCCCATAATTCTCCTACCTAATCCAAACCCTTAAGAAGACAGAGAGCTTCCCTTTGGTTTCTTTGTACTTGCAGACTGCTTTAGGGTTCTTTGTTCTCCTAGTGTAACAGGTTGAATTTTGTCCCCCCAAAATATACACTGAAGTCCTAACTCCCAGTACTTGTAAACGTGCCCTTATTTGGAAACAAGGACTTAGCTTATGTAAGTAAGTAAAAAAGTTCATTAGGGTGGGACCTAATCTGACTGATGTCCTTATAAGCAGAGAGGGGAGAGACAGGGGAAAATGTCATGCAAGACAGAGGCAGAAACTGGACTGATGCAGCTGCAAGCCAACAAATACCTAGGACCCACTGCCACCACCAAAAGCTAGGAACAGGCAAGAAAGAAGTCTGCACAGAGTCTCGGAGAAGCATGGCCTTGCTGACACTTTGATTTCAGACATTTAGCCTCCAGGATCGTGAGACAATAAATCTATTGTTTGAAACTAACCAGTCTGTGGTAATTTGTTATGGTTGTCTTAGAAAACTAACATACCTGGTTTCTTCCTTCAGAAACACCTAGGGAAACACATTCATTTCATCCACCCTCTCACCTCCAGGCCCATGTCCACCTCACCATTAAAGGATAAACTGTAAAAGTCACTTTCTCATTTACAATATAACCCACTTTCGGACTAACATCTGAGATACTGGAAATGTTAGAGAATAACCCTGCTGTCCTATGAACTCTACAAAAGGAAAGGTTTAAATAATATAAAAGGGCCCCACTCTCCCACCCCTGCTCCCAAATAAAGCACAACGGAGCTCAGAACTGGTCCAGGAAGGCAAGAATTAACATACAGTCCTTGGCGAAAAGTGTTTTCTTTCAGGCTGTGAGAGGTCGAGCTCAGGTGCATATCCCTAGATGGGGAGGGTGAGAAGTCAACCAAGGAAAGAACTGCAAGGACTGATGTAAACACCACCCATGGCCAAAGCCTGGCAGAACGGCCTCACTCAGGAGTGACCTGGGCCTTGACTCACAGAGGTCCCATCCATCTGACTGTGACATCCTGTCAAGATCGATGACGCATAACACTGATGGGGTGAGGGGCCAGCGGAGACAGGTAGGAAGAAAATAAACAACCAGGAGGCAATAAAGCTGAATTGACCACCTGTGACCACTACAACTTGGCTCACTGGGCACAAAAAGAAGAGTAGCCACCAGACCTGAACAGGAGAGCACTCAGCTTCTTTTTTGGGAATCTAAAATATTTCACTTGTCACACTGGATATTCTCCTTGATAGCCTTGGGTGCCACAAGTCACTGAGCCTTTTTTAACCCCTGCCCCGTTACTGTTATTTTGAATACAGAAGTGTTCCCCCAATGAAATCCAAAGTATCCGAAGACAAATAAATATAAATGTATGTATTTTTATCTGCTCACTCAATTAAGGATAGGTATGGCACCTCTTAAAAACACCGAGTCTATTAAAAATAAGAACTTTTAAAAAAAAGTTTTAAAACAAAGTTTACTAGAGAAAGCAGAGAGGAAGGAAAGAGAAACATGCCAGAGCAGGCATGGGTGAGAGAAATCGCCAGAGAGGAACATTTTTAAAGAGAATGAGAAAAGTGATTTTTTTCCTCCAACATTTACCAAAACAATATTTTCATTTATATAGGACAGGAATGCCCAAAAAACCAGAATTATTTTTTTGGAAGGCGGGCCCCTTATAGTATAGACTTCCCTGGCTAGGTAAGGGTTTTAGGAACTCATCTGCATCAGCGTACCAGCTAATGTTGTTGTCACAATTTGCAAAAGATACATCCCAAGCTACTGGTTCTTCCACCATGACAATGCACCTGCCCACACCAAGTTGAGAGTCCAGTAGTTTTTGACTAAAAACAGCATGACCCCATGTCCTACCCTCCCTATACACTTGATCTCACCCTGAGTGACTTTTTTTGCTTCCCCAGAAGAAGACGGTTTTGCAGATGTAGAATAAGTAAAACAAAAAATAGCAGAAGCACTAAAAGGCATCAAAAATGACAAGTTCAAAAACTGTTGTGAGCAGTGGAAAAAGCATCTTGATAAGTGTATTGCATCAAACGGAGAGTACTTTGAAGCGACTGAAGTTTACACATGTAAGAATAAATATGCTTTTTAAAATAAATAAATCCCAGGTTTTTTGGAGTCTACCCTCATATGTTTATAATCATGATTTCCGAAAATAATACAATAAAACTATCCATTGTCTCCACTTCCTGATTGCTCACCTGCTCACACCTGCTAGCTAATGTGTGCCTGCTTGCGGGGGGGGGGGGGGGGGGGCACACAATTGGCGGTCATAAATCTGTGTCCTGATCTTGCCTAAGATGAAAGCAACAAATACAGAGATTCAGCAATGTTATATTTTAGAAGACCTAAGAACAGGTTTTCTAATAAAAGGGCAAGGCCAATCTTGGGACACAGAGACAATATGCCTAATGGATAGTCAGTTGCACCCGTGTGTCTCTAGCAGTTGATCAGGACTGCATTTGGATTTAGACCAAGCACTGCTGGCTCACTTTCCACTCTGAGCCCAGTGCAGCAAGAAGGCCCTCCCCATCTGCTCCCATCAACTGCAAGATGCAAAGCTGCAAAACTGCTCACTGACTCCTTGATCCATTCATATGCATTTCCTTGATGCATATATACAGCTTGGCAAAGGTAAAAGGAAGGTGCCTATTTATGGTTTTTGTTTCCAAAAGATATCCTCTATTTGGCTGGCGAAGAAACTGATGTTGGCATGTTAAACCTCCCAACCTACATAAGTATTTACCAGCACTGGGGAGGCAACACAACATGCCGTACAACCAGTCAGGAGTCTTTGCATAAGGACAGGAAAGGCCTGTTTGAGGCTCTTCTGTGTCTATTTCAATGGGGCTAGTTCCCTTGAAGTTTTTTCTCCTCAATCCTCACTCTGGCCAAGACATAAGCTCCTTGTCTACATTTCAGGAGGAGGCTAAAAATCTGAACTCAAGCATGTAGCATGCTGCACACCCCACGCATGTATAGCTTCGAGAAGAGGCTGATATGATGTGCCACATTGGAATACATGCTGGTTATGCAAATTATCCCACCACAGCAAACTCTGAGTGACATCGCTGCACCACTTTGGGAAGTAAAATGGCCAAAGAATGGTGTCTGTCACAAACGACAGCAGCTGTACTCATGAACGTTCCACTGAATTGCACAAGCAACCTCTGAAACCAAGCTCAAGGGAGGCGTGCCCTCCACAAACTTGAGAGTTGCTGTGCCCAGACCCAGGACGAGTCTTGTTCACTCCAGGAGAGAAGGGGAGCAGGTACTGATGCCACAGTCAGTCAAGTTCCAGGAGGACAGCTCTAGGTGGCTCTGTGGATCTACTCAAACAATTCTGACCCAAAAAACCAACAGAGAGATTAGCACCATTGTTTATTTTACAGTTTGGATCACAATAACTGAATCTTACATAATAAAAACATATGGGTCCATACTGCTTAGAAATTTTCATCTTCATTAAGGGAATTCTTCACAGAGTAAACACAAGATTTCAGGTACAGTATTTTAAAGCTTATATAATCAGTCGAGGGCAGTTTTCCAATTTCAACTTGCTTATATTCAAGGTGGTAATTTCTCATTCTAATCAGTTGAATATGGGAGCACAGCATCAGAAAGGGTGAGCAAATCCAACAATTAGAGAAGAAGCATGGTTACTTTACATAAGCCTTCTGCAAAGGGAGAAAGACAATAGTCATTCCCAGAGGTATTTTACAGTAGCCTTTAATTGAAAAACACCACTGTGACAAGTTTCCCTACAGAAACCTTCCAAGTGCAGAAATGAAGGTAAAAATGATCATTTCCACCCTCTCAAGTTCCTATAGTTATGTGGGCAGTGATTTAGGGAGTAGTTTGCCTACTCTTCTACAAGGACCTCTAAAAAATGGAATTTATTTATTTAAAAATGTGTATTTATTTTCACATGTTTAAACTTCAGTCACCTTCAAAGTACTCTCTGTTTTATGCAAAACACCTATCAAGATGCTTTTTCCACTACTCAAAACAGTTTTTGGACTCGTCGGTTTTGATGCCTTTTAGTGCTTCTGCCATTTTTTTGTTTTACCTCTTCCACATTGGCAAAACATTTCCCTTTGAGGAATCTTTCATCTGGGGGGGAGGAAAGTCACTCAGGGTGAGATTGGATGAATAGGGAGGGTGAGGCACAGAGGCCTTGCTGTTTCTAGTCAAAAATTGGTAGCTGGGCTCGGTGGCTCAGCCTGTAATCCCGCGCCTTTGGGAGGCTGAGGTGAGTGGATTGCCTGAGCCTGAGGGTTCGAGACCCGCCTGGGCAGGCGAGACCTCATCTCTACAATAAATTTTTTTAAAAAATTAGCCGGGCGTGGTAGTGTGCACCTGTAGTTCCAGCTACTTGGAAGGCTGAGGCGGAAGGATCGCCGGAGCCCAGCAGATCGAGGCTGCGGTGGCCGGGAGCAGCCACTGCACTCCAGTCTGGGTGACAAAGTGAGACTCCAACTCAAAAAAATAAAAAATAAAAAATTACTGAACACTCAGTTCAGCGTGAGCAGGTGTGTTGTCATGGTGGAAGAACCAGTCACCTGTTTGCCACAACTTGGGATGTTTCTTCTGCAAATCATGATGCAACTTTCTCAAAAATTCCAGAGAAAAATGCTGGTTGGCCGTTTGATCTGGAGGAACAAATTCTGAATGCACTACAAGGGGCCCACCCTCCAAAAGATAATTCTGTTTTTTGGGAGGCCCACCTCATACTCTACTACTATTGTTTCCAGAACTATGTGTTGAAAGCCTGCTGGGCCCCTGCCTATTCTAATTCCACACAATTGGAAGCTTGAATATCCACAGAAAGAGAGCTACAACAGACTTTAGAGCTACCAAGAAAATGTTTCAAGGGCTACCTCGACAGGTTCATTATCCAGAGACCTCAAAGCTGTCCTGAAAGACAACTTGCCAGACAAATTAGAAGTTGCCACCACATGGCACAGAACCCACTAAGGGAGGGAGGGAGGGAGGATGGGTGGGTAGATGGGTGGGACAGACCCACAGATGGAAAACCAAATGGCATACTCCAGGGTTTTAACTGGACTCTGGTGACTGCAGAGCAGTGAGCTACTGCGATTTGTTCCAGTTGTTCTACCCTAGAAATGAGGGTCACACCACTGCCTGCTGGAATGTGTTTGTGGCCACAGCCTGTTTCCCGGATTTTCGGAAGGCAAAGATTTTTAACAAAAACCAATGCTAAGGAAATAAGACTTCATTACTGTCGGTGCTATCTTTGAATCCATCACCACGTAACTTAAAATGCCACTTGGGATATTACATCCCTGAAAAGGAGAGTACTGAAGAAGTACTATGGGGGTATTTATGAAGGATATCATGAAGGCCAAGGATAAAGATGGGCTCACACCCCTTCTTCTCCCTATTAAAAAAGTAGGGATTATAGCAATTTAAGTTATCTTTTGCTTTTAAATACTCTCAACGTGACTTGACTGGGAGAGATAAATACGACTTTTGTTTAAGTACAGGAAAATACTAATGATCAACTATTATTTCTTAGACAGTGAAATAAGTATTCCGTGTTTGAAGAGGAATGCCTGGTCATTGGAGAAATAGCTGGGCTGGTTATCCTTGTTTCTATTAAAGAATTAGGCTAGTAAGTCATCAGTAAGAACTTTCCTTTACAGAGGGATTGACTCAAAGTCACAAAGAAGAACCAAAATAAAGAAGTTGGGAGTTCCCAACTACTGAGAGTCTGTGCACATCCAAGGGAAGGCTTCCCCTTTCTGTGTTCACTGGAGCAGCCAACGAAGGCTGCTCTCAGGCCTGCTCACTCCACAGTTACAGCTGCAGAAGATTCCATGCTTTAGACACGGTTCCTTTTTTGGCAAAATCACCAGAGTTAACAGGCTTGGGGAGCTCGGTGGTCCTCCAAGGACAGATTCTCTCTCCTGAAGTCCATGGCATTTGAGTGTAAATCTAAAAATTCACCTAAAATATACACCGCAACCTGATTCACCAAAAAGGGCCCAGTTCATTCTCTATCCTTCCCAGACTCGGGGCAGGAAGGCTGCTTCTAAAACTATAGATGGAAGGAGAGTGGTGTTGTGTAGAAGGTATCCTCCTAAACATTTGCCACAAACCATAACCTGAGATGGATGGATCCAAGGGACCAGAAACAAGACTGTATCAACGGCTCCTTTGTTTTACTTTTGAGAAACAGACAAAAGACTAAGATTGGGGAAATGCCCACAAACATGCTTGCTGCAACCTGCTTAATTCTGCAAGAGGACTCAAGGTGAAGGCAGCAGACAAGGCACAAGACCTGGGCCCTTCCGGGCAACCAGGGCTGAGCTCTGAGGTGGCACATCTTAAACAAGGCTACCTGGAGGGCAGCATATGTCCGCAACATATGTCCTTTGGTCCTCCCCTCTGACACCTTGAAGTGGCCATTCGGTCTTTTAGCCAGTGAAAACAGAGTGAGCTACAGGAGCTCAGATCACCAGTTTAAGAGACGGGAGCCCAGGCCGCACACAATATCCCAAATCCCAAGGTCCCTGGGAGGGACTTCTGTTGGAACAAATGACATTGAGAGGGGTTATAACTTTATTGTTAAAACAGTTGTTGAATACCATTGCCTATGAAAATACTCTATCCCATGTCCATTTATTTAAACCTCTCAACCATCTGTAAGATAAGCTCTATCATTGTCCCAGTTTTGCAGATGAGGATGTGGAGACTCAGGTAAGTCAAGTCACCAGGAACTGGTAAGCAGCAGTCCAAGTTAAAATCCAGGTCGTCTAACTCCAAATCCATTTCCATTGATCCTCAGCTGTTTATCACTTACCCTCAGCCTCCAGTACCCTGTGGCCACAGACCAGAGCAACAAACACTGAGGACATTTCAAAGCAAAAGATCAGGGCACCTGACATTCCCAACCAGGCCTGCCTGTCCCTGCCTTACCCAACTTAAAGTACCCATGGACTGTAAATTACCAACATAAATAACCATTCCTAGAGTAGGTTCCTCTCCCACATGACAAATTTTTACAGCACCTTTAAGAGAAAAAATGGATTGGTGTATTTATAATAATGGAATAAACAGAATTAGTAACTGGTACATAACTTATTTCTTGCTTTTAAAGACTTTTTATCAACTAAACAAAAATGCTCATGCAGAGCAAGAAAGTGCTTGAGTATGTAATTCACTAAACCGAAACGTGACTGAAATATTTTTATTTCTCATTGGTTGGGGCTACATAGTTAGTATGTTTGCAGTAAAAATGTATAGCCATATATCATTACTAATAATAGGTAATATTTATTGGGCACTATGTGCCAGAGAGTGTTCAAAGTGCTCTGCATGTGTTGACTCAGTCAACCCTCACAGCAACCCTGAGGGTAGGTACTATTATGGCTCTAGCGCTAAAATGAAAAACTAAGGCACGGAGAGGCCAAGTAACCGGTTCAAGGTCACAGAGTTGGTAAGGGAAGGACATAAGAGTGAATTCCAGGTCTTCTGACACTCTTCAAAAGAAACACCCTGCCACAGACATTTGCCATTCTCCACCTTAGAATTTCAACCACTGACCTCAGAGTCTTAACCATTAAACAAGAATTCCTCTCATGCTAACATTTAGATTACATGACACATAAGTGTCTTAGAACTACATCAATTCACTTAGCCTGTGAACCAAGGTCAACGATTCCACTTTTTTTTTCCTGTTTTTATCTATTTGTGGATACAGAAATAGAAAACGAAAACAAAAATAAATTAAAAGAGCAAGTATGCTATTTTTTCCCCTACAGATTACCAAAGGCATTTTCAAAGCCATGTGTAAGCCATACAATCAAAATTACCATCGAATTGTCCCTTCATACCTTCAACAAGTACAGCATTGAATAGTTGGTATATGCAACCCTGTACATGTCCATGTATGTAAATATACGAGGGGGACTCAAAAAAAAAAAAAAAAAAAACCCAGAATTATCTTTTTTTTTTTTTGAGTTGGAGTCTCACTCTGTCGCCCAGACTGGAGTACAGTGGCCACTCCCGGCCACCGCAGCTTCACCCTGCTGGGCTCCAGCGATCCTTCCGCCTCAGCCTTCCAAGTAGCTGGAACTACAGGCGCGCACTACCACGCCCGGCTAATTTTTTGATTTATTGTAGAGATGAGGTCTCACCAAGTTGCCCAGGCAGGTCTCGAACCCGCAGGCTCAGGCAATCCACTCACCTCAGCCTCCCAAAGGCACAGGATTACAGACTGAGCCACCAAGCCCGGCTCAGAATTATCTTTTGGAGGGCGGACCTTCCCCCACTAGCTTAGTGTTCTAGGACACGAAGACATCTAGACATTGGTATCATTGTGCCAGCTAGTGTGTTGTTATAAGAGGTTGCATTTGGCTTCAGTGAATTTTTTTTTTTTTTTAGAGTCTTTCAACATAATTGCCCATTCCATGATGGGTGATTTACACAATCTGCCCACACTGCACTGAGTGTTCAACAGTTTTGACCAAAAACTGCATGACCCCCATGCCCTACCCTTCCTAGTCACCCAATCTCTCCCCAAATGACTTTTGTTTTGTTTTCCCAATGAAAAAAAAATCCTCAAAGGGAAACATTTTGTCGACGTGAAAGAGGTGAAACAAAAAACAGCAGAAGCTCTAAAAGGCATCAAAACTGTGAAGTTCAAAAACTGTTTTGAGCAGTGGAAAAGGTGTCTCGACAGGTGTATTGCATCAAATGGAGAGTACTCTGAAGGTGACTAAAGTTTAAACATGTAAAAATAAATACACAAGTTTTCATAAATAAATTCTGGGTTTTTTTGGGCCCCCCTCGTTTAACGCATACAGCAATATATAGACTATCATAGAGTACATATACAAAACAGAAGTACTTTGACTCTACTTTGTACAAACATGCTTCTTAAATGATGCATGTAGTGAAATAGCTACAAGTCAGAAGCCAGAAAACAGCTGCTAGTAGGGAGTTTTATTCTCCAGCATTTCTACATGAAATACAGCAGCATCCTCATCATTTTTGAAACACTGCATGTACTCATTTCCAGGCCAGCCTCTAAGGGAATCCTGCCCCTTTTGAAGGCAACACCGCAAAGTTTGCTTTTAGGTACACAAAATAAATTCACAAAGATCTTCTTGGTCAAGCTGCCTTTGGCCCGCATTTCACTGATGACTTTTGGGCAAGAGGAAAGCTGTCCAGGGTAATCCAGAACCCCAGCCCAGCAGCGTGCAAGATGAGCTGTAATGCTGAGCAACTGATTAGCAAGGCAACGCCACTGCGGAGAGGCCTCTCAGTCAGCTTTCTCATAAGACATCTAAAATTGAAATGGGGAGAGCTAACAAAATTCAGGGACAAGCTCTTCCTCATTTGACAACTAATCAGTTCTTTGTTAAACACACCAGCAACCCAGCCCCTCCCCAAGAAACAAAGGTATATACACAAAGCTGGTTGAAAGGGATTTTCAGAAATACATTTTTCCCCTTAATAATTATTAGCTAAACATTTTAAACCAAAACTACAAGAAAAAAATAATCACGAAAATTTTATTTCTTACTACCTGGGGCTACACAGTAATTATGCAAATAGCAGGGAATTTGTCACTTTGAGTAACCATAAGTGCATACAATAACTTGATTAAGTAAAATACAGTTACCTTAGTCATCATACTAATTTGACAAGGACTTTAAAAATATCTCTCAGCTGTCTGCTTCTGGGTTAGATACGCAAAAACCCATCTTCAAAATGATGCTTCTTTAGGAAAAAACAGAGTAACAAATCCAGCAGTTTCACTTCACCCATTAAGTACAAGCCCACTGGATGTTCTCAGGCTGCAAAAAAAATGCTACTGCAAAGCAGTAAGATAAAGTCTCATTAGCCACACTAAGTCATCTATGTCATTACTTTGTCACCACAGCCTCAGACTTACTTTTGACTAACTCTAAATAGGGAAATGCCTCTGGTTCATAGGAACTTCCTGCATGCCCCACCCAGAAGACTAGACTAGCCTTTTTTCAGTTTTCATCCCGAGGAAATTCAAATGCATTTGTATGCCTCAACTGTAATTGCTCAGAGATGTCAGAAGTTTTAATTTCCTGTACACATGCTTATCTACTCCAGGACTCAATAATTCGATAACATACAGGAACCTCTATATGCAAGGATACCCTCCCTGAATGGCTTAAAACATCTCAGTGGGTCTTTACAAAGCACTGATACAGTACACACAAAATGACTTTCTCTCAGTGCAGTTCCCGTGTGCCTGTGTCTTCTCCAACGAGCCCAAGACATAAGCAGATGTTATACCCTTGCAAATAGGTCAGTTCTGACTGGAACCACCAGAAGCAAAGCCCCAAGTAGGGGAAAATTAAAACTGCATTCTCTGAGCCACACACAATGGCTATCAAACTGAGTGGGCTTCTCCTCTTACACTGAAAAAATTATTTCATAACCAGTCAGGAAGTTTAAGTGACAACGATAGAACATCCCTGTGACTGTTGGCTTATCTGAAGCAAAATTTCCTTAAAACATGTACAAATGAAAAGATTTCAGGATCCACACAGCTGGCCCAGGCTTCACCTAGATTACCTTTTCTATAGCATCACTGAGTCTGGCTGTCAGGACCAATAACCTGCACTTCCCTGGAAGTCCCCCATACCAAGTCAAAAAGTTATAGGTCCCCAGCCTCACATAACAATTGTCAGCCTTCTCATACACAGTACATTTCTTCCTTGCGTTTCCTCCCTGGACAGGTTTTTGATGGAAAGTTCCCACTCACTCTCACACACAAACACATTCACACACACAGAGAGAGAAACCCTGCTTTTCAAAGTCGCTTCTCAAATCACAGGCAACTTCCTGCTTCAGTTGTGCACTTGGGGAGTCTACACTAGTGTCATTGAGGACACTGGGAAATCTGTCTTTTCAGAAGGGAAAGGGAGAAATGAAATGAAACCTGCAAATATCTTTTCAAAGGCAACTAGGGAGATGATATAAGAAGATGGCTCCATGGACTTTTGGAACCAAACAGGAAATAATGTCATTGGCATTGCATTTGGAATCACCCTCCTCTCTATGAAAGAGAACATTGTTGGCAATATTCCAAGGCAAGCCCTTCCTCAGGTATCTGAAATGCTTCATTAGAGGGGCAGGCTGATTGCCAACATAAAGATCACATACAACACACACTGTGCACATGGACCTTGCCTATGTGATCCCCTACAGACACAATGGGCTCAGGTTTCCTAAGAAAGCCATTAAAAGGAAGAAATCTGCCTTTCCTGCACACAGTCTGCAACATTTCATTCTCCAGTTATCCACAGAGAAGTCTCGCATGGCTGAAGAAACAACAAACTTTTTTTTCCTACCTCCCAAATAACAGATGAAGAGAAAACTCTATCGTAACCCAGAGAAGTAAAGCCCATAGCAAGCTGAACCAGTCAACCCTGGCAAGCCAACTATTTATTTTCATGAGGTTCAGACGGCCAGGCAAAGTCGAGGGCAGCCGGGCAAAACAGAGCCCTGAGAACCTTATGCCTCCACTCCTAGTAATCAAAATGAATTCAATGTCCGAGACCTGTCCTCTCCTGGGCCTCCATCTGCTTTCTGCAAGTCACCTGTTGACTTCTGTTACCCAATCCCACAAAACCAGGCTTTCCCACAGCCAAGGCTAGAGGAGCCCGGATGCCACCACCAGGTGGACTGAATTTCTCCTCTGGGATTGTTCTGGGATTACAATCAACCTCCTATCCCTTGCCTCCAGAACTCTACCACCCCAGGAGCACTGTGCTTCTTAACTTTCTAAAGGAGCGAGACCATTCATCGGGTTGAAGCTCAGCTTCATTTCTTTGTAAAATCCTTAGATCATTGCCAGCAAAAAATAATAAGCCCACGCCTTTATCATTCCTGGGGTGAAAAGTTCTGTTGGTGTTTGCCATACATGAATAATGCACTCTACTGAGCAAAATTGGTTTGAGGCAAACAAACTGTTAAACTGGAGGCAGTTGTTGATATACTAATTACCTCCTTTTAAACATAGACCAGGTTAGGTATTATGTACTTTGTATATGCCACACCACAGACCTACATATATTTTATTAATATGACTTTGCATGTTTGTAATACATGTACCAATTTAAATATTTTAACAGCCAAATCCCCTCTAAGGAAGCTCTGATAAACTGACTTCCAAAACACAGTTATCCCCTGTTCCCCGAAGTCCCAGGGCCACAGATACTGTCTGCAACTGTGTATTATAATTACAGACAAAATGAGCTCATTTTATAAAACAAAACAAAATGTGCTTTTGGCTAAGTGGTTCACTTGCAGCACACAAGTTATGGATATGCAGAGCAGAGACAGGGATGTAAAGGCCTTTCAACTCAGAAAGAGCAAGAAAAATGCAATTGATTTTCAAAAGCCCTGGAATTCTGGTACCCCAGGAATAGAGCTGTTTGAAGACCCTTCTCTCATAGCCACATAACTTACCCAACACCAGAGACCAAGTAACACTTGTACGTCCCTGTAATGGCAAGCCCTGAGCCTTAGGAGACTTTATGAATGGCATAGGGTCCCCAGTGTCTGGCACTCATTAAGTTAACCTAAGGCCAGGAATGAGGGGTTAATGATAACATCAGGCAGTGCATGGTTCTATATGGTTTTTCAACAGTCAAAATCCAATTCCAATTGTCTAATTCTATCTCCATCAAACTTGTTCATGAACACTCAAAGGCTGTGACATTTGATTCCAGTTTCAAGTCAACAGTCAAGTAATGATTTAACACTACAAACTCTGAAAAACCTTCTCGTGTTTGGGCAGGGCTGTAATTGGGTCTGGAAGTGTACTCTTTGGAACTCAAGTTGGGACCCCCGAGCAGGGCAAGAGAAAGTGACAAGTAGGTACCTGACAGTGCTGAGTCATTACAAGCTGTTTCCTCTGATATGTTATGCACCCATGGGCCCTTTGAGCATTAACATCCTCTTTCTGGAGACACATAAATTACATACACATTGTGCAAAATGATGCAACCCTCTGTGGGCGAGAGACCACGGTGGGGAATTTAGCTTTAAGAGCGGGTAGCAGGAACTACACAAACTCGCAGCTGCTCTCCAGGTACTGTAACTTTATCCCAGACACTGAAAGACGGCTATTGAGATACCGGGTGGGAATATCCCCCCTACATCCCTGGCTCAGATCAGTGCCACACTAGGGCACATTTTACTCTAAGCTTTTATATCCCCCACGTAATCGGCGGATGGAGAAAGCGCCAGGAGAAAATGATGCATAATGGATTTGTTCTCCAAGAGAATGGAATGGAGAGTAGAGGACGCAGGATGCTAACTGGCTTTTCCTCCCATGTGCAGGTCACCTGAAAACCCCGATGCCTTGCTCTCCGAGGAGGACCCTGAACTCACCATCCGACTCTGCTTTCAGCGGGGGAGCGGAACAGTTTCACGCCCACCTACCTGCCGCCGGTCTCCTCCTTGGGCACCCCTAGCCCCCACCGCGCGCGAGCCGCTGCCGGCTTCCACGGTCCCGCCCGCTCCCCGCTCGCCCGGCAGCCCCGGCCAGCAGCTCCCCCGGCGGCCGCCTCTGCACCACTCGCCAACCTCCACGCTGGGCCGAGGTCATGCCCGCCTGCCCCCAGAGCCCAGGCGGCCCCCTCCTCGCCCCTGTCGGGGAGCCGGACTGAGGAAGGGCCCGCGGCGGAGTTGGCACGAGGAGACTCACCAGGTAGGCGCCCACCGTGCCCTGCGCCAGCATCAGGGCGCACTCGGACACCAGGAAGATCTTGATGTTGGAGAAGCAGGACACCTTCTTTTTCTTCTTCTTGTTCCTCTGCGCCTCGTCCCCCTGCAGCTCGCCGCTCCGGCCGCCGCCCGACGAGCCGCCCGGCTTCTTCCCCTGCATCCTTCCCCCACCGCCGCCGCCGCCGCCGCTTTCCCGCTCGCCCCTGGTGTCGGGGCCGCTGCCGGGCGGGGGTGCGCGCCGCGAGGCTGCTGCTGCTGTCCCCGCCCCGGGCCCGCGGCGGCCGCCCCCGTCCTGCCGGGGCTGGAGAGGTGGAAGGCACAGCTCCTCGCCGCTGCTGCCGCCGCGCTCGCCCCCTTCCTCCTCCTCCTCCTCCGCCGCCGCCGCCTCCGCCTCCGCCCTCCCCTCGCCTCCTCCTCCGGCTCGGGCTGTGCCAATCACAGGGGCTCCTCGCGCCGCCCGCCGCCGCCGCCGCCTCGCCTCCTGCGGACGCCCGCCGCTGCCATCGCTCGCTTCCCCTCGCCCGCCGGCCGCGCCTGCCTCACCCCCGAGGCCCCAGCCCCGAGGCCCGGCCCGGGTCGCCGCCGCGCGCCCCCGCCGCGCCGCTCCCTGCTCCCCGCGCGTCCCCGGGGAGGCGCGGGGGGGCGACGGGCTCGGGGCGCGGAGCCCCGCGGCCGAGGCTGGGAGGTTCCGGAGGCCGGGAGAACGGGAGAGGGGGCGTCTTGCGGAGTGAGGGAGGGGGTGCCCCAGAGTGAGAGGGCAGCGCCCGGCCTCTAGATGGCGCTGTGGGACGCGGGGCGCCGGCGGAGACTGGGCGGCACTGCGCCCGGGCGGGGAGGTCGGGGTGCGGAGGCTCCCCGCGCGGCTGGTACCCACTGCTTGGGAACCGGGGCGCTAGGCAGGAGAAGAGGAACTGTTTCCAGGAAGAGAGAGAATACGAGTGCCCAGAATGGGCTTGGCGCACGCCTTTCCCGTCCGCCCGGGTGTTTCTGGGGACAGATGTTGCGCCCTGGGGCTTGGGGAGGTGCCAGAGGTCAGAGCTGCTTGAGGCTTCTGCTGCTTACCGCCTCTGCTCCTGCTCTCCTGGGCCACTGGGAGAGCCTAAAAGGCCCCAGCCCAAGAGGCGAGAAAGGGGAAGTTAGAATAATCCGCCGAGAGCCGCACAGGCTATTGGTCGTCCCAGCCATGATGTCCAGGCGACTGCACGATCTCAGCGGCCCGGCAGAGGGCCTTCTCCGGCCCTCCGTCTGCCTGGCGCCCCGCGGCTGGAGAGCTCTGGAAGCAGCCAGCCATAGGCCTGCCTTGGTCCCCACCCCTCTCCCTGCTATGTGGCCCTGGCCACCGGCCTTGGCCTTGGTCTAAATGTCAGGCCCGTGGCAGCCGCCCTTTGTAACCAGGATCTGCTAGTTCTCAGCCGCAGCTTTTGGAAGCTCAGAAGAAAACTTAGAGGACTGGACAGGTACCAGGAAACACCCAGCAGCTTCCACCTGGGCAGTTGGGAAGAGGGTAGGGGGAGTAGCAATCGTTTGAAAAATCTTTTCTTAATAATTGTGTCAAAGAAAATGATCCACTCTCCTGGGCTCTTACGTCCCAGTGGGGGCTCAAATTCAAAACTGACACTACCATAAGTTTTACTTTTTCCCGATGAACTTGAATTAGAATAGAGGGTGTAATGGAGGGGGTGTTGTTTTGCCATATCATTTAAATGTAAACTGCTTCATCCTTCAGTGGTTCCAGACATGATCTCACCCAGGCTTGGTGTCACTTTGATATGTGCCTCCCCCCTTGCCCTCCTATCTGAATTGGCTCCCTCTACAGAAGTCTTTTCCTATTTTCCCCCACTTCCTGGATCACTGGCTACATCATTCCCTACCAATCCTATCATTCGAATCCTTACAGGTCTCCCCTTTTCCTCCGCCCACGCCCTCCCATCACTTATAGCCAACTTTTCTGCAGAATCTTAAGTTTCACCTCCTTGTCCCTATCATTCTGTATCATGGAGGGACCGCCTCACTTCCTCCAGAGAAGACCCTTGAAAAGTTAGCTCTCTTCCCTGCCTCTGTATCTAAGAGCTGCAAAGCTGAGACTTTTTCCCGTGTCTCTGAACAGGGATCCCATTGCTGTTGAAATGTGGTTCAGAGCGCCTTATAGTCTTCAATTCTTGTTCACATGCTTTGTGATAAACAAGAGCTGATGTTTATTTTGTGCTTACACTGACCAGACACTGTTCTAAGTGCTTTACCCAAATTTATAATTTAATTCTCACAACAATTCTTTAAACCAGATTATTAGCCCTATTTTACAGAAGAGAAAACTGAGGTCCAGGGAGTTTAACTAACCTGGCCAGTGTCACTCATCTAATAAATGGCAGGGCTACCTTTTGAAGCCAGGGTGTCTGCTATCAGCCCAGGCTCTTAATAACTACTTTTATATTATCTCATTTATCACTCAAGTGTGGTCCATCTCATGGGAAGGGCAGGACTCATATTATTCCTCTTTTATAAATGGAGACACAGAAACGTATAGTGACAAGCCCAACGTCACACAGCTAGAAAAGGATAGAATTTGCATCTAAGTCCAACCCTTTTTGCTGTATACCACATTGACCCATACAGTCTGAGAGGGCACAGGCTTTATTTTTTCAGTTTAATCATTTATTTTAGATTTTTAAAAAATTAACTGCCTTTAGAGAAATCACATACTTTTGCTGACAGGGAAGGGATTCCAGATTGGGGTTGTACATTCTTTCTTTAATTAATGGTAAGCAGCCGTGAAAATAATCCTGCACCTGAAGCCTTAAGAATCATCAAAGTCAGCCTGAAGGAATCCAGGCCACAGATCCATGACAGTCAGAAAGAAGGAATTTAACACATTCAGCTCCTTCCCTCTTTGTGCATCGTTTATTTACTTGTAGATCAGGGCTCCAAGCATGATGAAGTGAGTTTAGGAGCATCAGGTGCTTCTGCTTGGCAGTCTCCTAGCCCCATATGCAGACAGAAGAAGCAGCAGAAAAACGGTAACTACCCTTTCATCTGTACATCATGTTAACGCTTATGAAGTACTTCTGTGTCCTGTATCTCAGTCAAATCTCACAACAGGGAGATCTGGTCTTCTTAAGACCATTTTGCTCATAAGAAACAGCAGCAAGTAGGTTCAGAGAGCTCACAGCTAGCAAGTGGCCGAAAGTGAACCTACATTTTCCACTCCAAATTAGTGGTAGCACCAAAGAGGAGGAGGAAGGGGCTTAGCGGGGGTTTAGCCCTCCCATGATCTGCAGTTCCCCCTCCAACCAGCCTTTGAAATAGACTGTTGACAGTCATGTGAACAGCAAGGGCAACAGCTCACACCCCACCCAGCACCTCAACTGGGCTTCTTAAATGTTGCCTTGGAGAAATGTTCTAACCACCACTTCCAAGCGGAAGCCTTTTTCATTCATTTCTCCCCCTAGCGGTGGATGGTGAGTGTAGGGAAAGGTCAGTATTAGGAATGACTCGAGAACCCTTGTGATTATTTTGGCTTCCACTTCTTTTCTGAAATAGGTGATTTTTCACACCTAGATGAAAATATTGTTAGCTAAGGCTGTGGTTCCATGATGCCTTTCTTTGTTGGCTAGTGGAGGTGTTCCAAACTTTGAGATGCCACATAATCTTCAGATCTGATCCTGGGAAGCAAAAAGAAGATGGAATAACATGGGAAGATAAATTGGCTTTTGGTTCCTAAAATATTAATAAGCTACGGGCAAATGCTTAGTGATTAGGACTTGCTGAGCTTTTAAAGAGGACCATCAACTCATTTCTGTAGGATAGAAATGGGTTAACTTCATAGTCATGGGGGGAAAATGACAATATCTTCCTCTGTTACTGGGCTGTGGCAAGATTTCACAGCAAGCAGCCTCAATGTAATTCAACACAATGAGAAACTGTTGTTCAAGTAATTCACATGAACCATCTTTTGCCAGCTTCAATTTCGTTCACAGGCAAATACAAAGTTGAAAAATAAATGCAAAGAATGATTTCTGATTGTCACTGGGATGGAAAATAGATGCTTAGATTCTCACCCTGTGGATTTTTTTTCCTTTTTCTGAAAATGCACCAATCATATATTGTATTCAACCAAGGATAGGATTGGGGGTAGGCCAACTTCTTTGACTTGAAACTAATATTTGGGCTGAGTTGACGCTTATTTTCTTTTGCTCAGAGTTTTTCTCACCCCACCCCCACTTTCCAATTAGCCTGGTCCATATGCCTTTCTACCATATAGCTTCCATTTGCTACTTACGATATTCATAGTTTCATATTTTAAATTATATCTCTTAATTTGAATATGCCCTAAAGCTTATCAAAGAAGTGAAACGGATAAACATCAGGGTAGATGCAATTTTTAAAAAATCATGAATCCAAGTGGAGAAAAAAATTTTTAAAAAAATCCAAAATTGGAGAATTGATATGAGAAAGCCAGAAGTTTAAGAATGTGTTATATTTATGGAAAATGAATTTTGAAGTAAAGAAGGAAGAACAAATATTAACATTTTCCAATATTAGTGCATTTGCTGCTTCTATTGATATGCATATAAATAGAATTTGTTTATCCAAATAGACACATTAGCTTTTTAAGGGCAAAGAGTATTTTACTTTAAAAACAAAGGATCATTTGTTCTCCTCATTGCCTGCCAGGCCTCCAGCCAAGAAGATGTACTTAATACTTTTGATTAGAACAGAAGAAAGACCCAGAAGGTGTCAAGGTTAATAGAAAAGTTTCTTCCAGGCAGTCTCCCCAGGGACCCCCTTCTTGCAGCTGAAATTGTCCCCCTGAGTCTTTTCCTGGATACAATGCCTTTCCTCCTCTCTCTCAGGAGAAGGCCTTCCCAGCTTTGCTCTTGGGTCTCTGAAAAGTGCACACAAACCTTTTTGTATTTGAAGGGTAGGCACTGATATGGTGGCAAATGACATGAGCCCGCACTGAAAACAGGTTGAAGGCCCAACAGCATCTCCACAAAGGAAGCATGAGGCTTAGAGGTTAATAATATGTCAAGAGTTCCATGGGTTCCAAGCTCTCGGCAGAAAGTGGCCACAGCAGTCTGCCCTCTTGAGGGGCAGCAGGTGCCGGGTCTGTGTACCCCAGGTGATTGTAATCAGTGCATTAACACTTGGGCTGATCAAAAAGAATGAAGGTTCTTCTCTGGAGAGTATATGAGGAGGCCATGAAAGAAAAACTTACAAGGTGTAGAACACCACTTAGGAAATCAAAGCCTAAATTAAGAGCATGGGGAATAGAGGAATCATACACAGAAGAGAGAAAGGAGAAAAACCTCTGTCTAGGATAGGGTCCTCCCTGACACCCCAGCTTCCTTAGCTGTTGCCTTTCCAGCTTCTCCAGGCCTACCCCTCCCCTATGCTGCAACAAGTAAGGAGCCTTGAGGAGTGGACAAACAGAACAAGAAGTCCATCCGACCTCCAATGACCTGTATCCCTGAAATTCCCAATACCCAGCACCTCAGAAGTGACTACATTTAAAGACAGTCTTTAAAGAGGTAATAAGGTAAAAGGCGGTCCTATGGGTGAGCTCCTATTTAAAAGAACTGTGTCCTTATAAGGAGAAGAGAACACAGAAGCACACAGAGGAATGACCATGTGAGACACAGTGAGAAGATGGCCATCTGCAAGTCTAAGAGAGACATCTTAGAAAAAACCAAACCTGCCAACACCTTGACCTTGGACTTCTAGTCTTGAGAATTGTGAGGGAATACATTTCTGTTGTGTAGGTCATTCCATCTGCAGTATTTTGTTATGGCAGCCCAAGCAAACCATTATCCTATGGTAACCCTCTTCCTAGCCTTTCACATACGCTATACTCCTTCCATACTTGCAGTTCCATGAACTCACCATGCTGTCTTCTTCTTCAAACTTTGCACAGTCTCTTCCCTCTCCCTTTCTTCAACTGGATCATACCTACTAGTATCTTAAGATCTAGCCAGTGCCACCTCCTCTAGGAAGCCTTCAAAGAATACTCTCTAACTGCCCTTCCAACTCCCCATGGACGCTCTCCTACCTGTTTCCACTCATCCAAGCCAATCTGCGCCCTAGCAGTTATCCCATTGTGGAGCGCACTCACTGAGCTTGTCCCTAACCTCTGATTAGTCTCTTTCACTTCTATGTGTCTGTCTCTTAGAAGAACCAGACCCAGCATGGTCAGTAACTATGGAGGAGAGGACAAATGAGTAAGGACAGAAGAAACCCTTCCTCACTTGAGCTCTCCAACAGTCATGGGAAAGGACAAAAGACAAGAAGAGCCCATAAGCATTAGGAGAGAAAAAGGACATGGTAATGACAGTAACTCGAAGACCACACCTAGCCAGGAAGGAAGTGAGAGCAAAATGAACTGCCCAGAGCCTGGCTACTCAAAGTGTGCTCCTTGGACCAGCAGCACTGGTATTACCTGCGAGCTTGTGAGACACGCAGATGCTCAGACCTCAGCCCAGATGTGCTGAATCAGAATTATAAAGTTTAACAAGCTCCCCAGGCGACTCATATGTACATCACAAGTTGAGAAAAATTGGCCTGAAATGGTGTCAAAAATAGCCTGGAGTTAGGCGATCTTAAGCAGTATTTTAGTATTTATATTCATCCCTTTCTAAAAAATCACATTTGGGGCTTTAGAAGAAAGGACTGAGATGAACAATTGGCTCTAAAGAAGATGCTGGTTATTTTCATTCTGAAGTCACAGCACTCTGAAGTTCCGCAGGGAGGGAGCTTGGGCGCTTAATGACAAGGCCAGGGAACTGGGGGAGAGGGGTTTACTGTTTTGTTTTGTGTCTGGTTGTTGTTTTGGCGGCACATCAGAATCTCAGAATGAAAGCTGGGATGCTGAGCTTCTGGATGATGATAATCACCTGAATTTTCCTCTCGTAACTTCCATTAAAATTTCCATGAAAATCCAAAAAGGCCGACAAGACTTAAAAGGACTGAAAACCCAGGATCCTGACTATGGATGGTCAGTTTCTCAAGGAGATTTCCCCTAACATGAGGCAAGGTGGGATGACCAAGGAAGTGTGCCTTCTTCCTCCATAGGAAGAAGAGAGGAAGGTTCTGCCTAGGGGACCTGGGCTGGTTCTGCAACCAAAAAGCCTGACAGGCACCTCCTGGCAGCCTGAGGATGCTCAGCCAGCATTCATGTCTTGCTGAATCTGTCTGTGCAAGTGTTAATTCCCAGAAAACACAAGGGGTCTAGATTAAAGTGATACCGATTTTTCAGGTCAGCCTTGGCTTTGAGAGCGTCAGCTCAGTGGATCAGCTAGTGGAGCCCCGGAGAGTGGCAAGCCTAGCCCCAGGAGTGCTGGCTCTATTGTGCTGGCAAGCCAAGCCCTGAGAGTGTTGCTGATGGGGTGGGCTGGCAAGCCAGCCCCCTGAAGTGTCTCAGCTTTGGAGTCCCACCTTCTGCCCGCAGCTCTCTGTGTCCAGCTGGCTCCATTGACTGACAAGCCAGCCTCTAGGGTGCTTGGATCTTCAGCTCCAGTGACTTTCTGCAGCTCTTCAGGTGGGTTTTTGTTTTTTTTTTTTTTGTCTCATGCCCAGGAGGAAAAGAGGGACACAGACAGCCAGAAAGTTGAGAAAGCAAGATTTATTGAAGGACCAAGGGGGTTGCCTATCTGGGGCCCAAACCTGGTACTTATTTAGGCCTAAAACCTTGCCGATTGGCTAGCACTAGCTGTGAGCTGATTAGTTGGCACTAGTTGTGCTGATTGGTCAGTACTAAGAACCAATAGGCAGAAGGTAGGAGTCTAAGGTGAGCTGATTGGTTGTTTTTCTATCCCAGCAGTGAGAACTTAAGCTGCAGCTTGAGAGGCTTGTAGGGAGTTTGTTTACTACTGCCAATGTATCAGTCAGAGAGGCCTGCAGGAAGTTTTGCTACTTTGTTAGCAGGGGACCGCCCTGTCTGTCTGCCTAGCTTTTCTCTAGCCGTCTCCTCTCTCAAAAGGAGTGAGTGTTTGCAGAGTATGTCCTGGGATGTGAAGTAGTAAAGATGGGGTGGGGATGGGAAACTTTTTCTGATTATATACTAACGCATAACAGCCCAAAACTTAGTGGTTTAAAACAATGATATTTATTTAGCTCAAGAATCTGCAAACAGGACAGGGCTTAACAGGAAGACCTGAACTCTGCTGTCATCTGGGAACAGATGGAAGGCTGCAGGCTGGAATTATCTGAAATCCCACTCATTTGCACCTGGGCAGGAAGACAAACAGCTGGGGACCAGAAGAGCAGGGACTTTTTAGGTGTCTCTGTAGTCTCTCCGGGTGATCTTTCTGGCATAGCAGCCTCAGATAGCTGGACTTCATATATGAATGCTCATGGCTGCCAGAAAATGTGTCTCAGAGAGGGAGCCATGCAACTCTTAGGACCTAGCCTCAGAAGTTACTCAGTGCTACTTCTGCTACATCCTGTTGATGGAAGCAGCTACAAAGCTCCACCTGGACTGAAGGGGAGAGACCATAGACCTCACCTCTTGATGAAGAAGGTTCAATATCACCTTGTTAGAACTTATGGAATGGTATTGCTGTGACCACCTTTGGAAAATACAGTCTTCCAGATACATTGAAAGCATTGTGTTCTTGGAATTAGAGTTTCTCATGCATTGTTTCAGGTCACAAAAAGACTATGGAATGTTTCAGATTATTTAGTAATGAATTCATCTCCCATTTACAAAGAAATGGGGAAATAAGAGAAATTCATGTCATAGTCTTAAGAGCACACACTGCTAGGCACCAGAAATCAGGCTGGAGACTGTGCACCATAACTTGCTCTCCAATTTAATGGTTAAGAAGAAGATTCCAACAGATCAAATATTCTGGAATATTCAACCAACTTGGACAACTATCTCCTTGTTTAAGAAGAAGTGAATGCATGTGTGTTGGGGGAGGCAGGGATAAGGATGCACTGAATCTATGAAAAAATATTCTGTAACATAAAACAAAGGACTCTCTAGGCCAATGAGGCAGAGAAAAAGCATGCTTCCTTAAGAAAACATTTACTACACAAAACAAAAACTTTTAATCCTACTTTTCTGTGTTTTAATGCCAGATAGTATGTACTTTCCAAAATACAAAATAAAGGTGAACCTTGAAATTCTGAGACTGAAAAGGAAGCTGATAGATAGTAGCTGAATTCAGGTAAATTAAAACTAAATTTGTGGAATTAAATTTTATTTTGATGCAGTAAAGACCAGAGTCAGAATTGCAGAAAACCAATTATATAGAAAACAAGCATGAGAAGTTTTCTATCAATGCAGAGAAAAGAAACAAAGATAAAATTAATGAGAAAGAGATGGGCAATTTGGTAGATCAAAAATTAAAAATTACTAGGTAGATAAGAAGGACTACCAAGAAAGATGTAATCAGAACAAATGTGGCTTCAATATGAAGAAAAATAATGGAAGAAAAATTTGAGCTGGAAAAAAATGAATACGCAATTTAAAATACTGCACCATGTTTCAGGCAAAATTAAAGAACCATGCACACAGACATAATCTAGCAAATTTGTCTCAATGTAAAGGATGTTTGTATTTTTTTTAGTTCTACAAACATCCAGACAAAACAAATGTTACTTACAATAAAAATGAGAATAGGCTGAATCGAGGGTGCATCACAAAACTAGACACCAGATGATAAAGGAGTAATGTCTAAATGGTTACTAGAAAATGTTTATGACTCAAGCTGAAATGTTGTTAATTTGCAAAAACAACAACAAAATCCTAGTTATTCTAATCAAGAACTCAAAAAAGATACCACCCATGCACTTCTCTTGAAAAACTTACTTAAAGTTCCAATGAAGCAACATGTTAAAGGCAAAAATTCAATAGCAAAAATGGGTTTAAAAGAATTTTGAAAATCTCAGCTAAACATATCAAGTAAAAAAAAAAAGAAAAATTGGCCGGGCTCGGTGGCTCAGCCTGTAATCCCACGCCTTTGGGAGTCTGAAGTGAGTGGATTGCCTGAGCCCGCGGGTTTGAGACCTGCCTGGGCAGGCGAGACCTCATCTCTACAATAAATCAAAAAAATTAGCTGGGCGTGGTAGCGCGCGCCTGTAGTTCCAGCTACTTGGAAAGCTGAAGCGGAAGGATCGCCGGAGCCCAGCAGGTCGAGGCTGTGGTGGCCGGGAGCAGCCACTGCACTCCAGTCTGGGCAACGGAGTGAGACTCCAACTAAAAAAAAAAAAGCAAGAAAGAAAGTTTGTAAATAAAGTATCAGTATAGTAGAAATTTTTCTTGAGATAAAATAAAATAAATTGGTCTATAATTCTAAATGTCAATGGCAGAGAATGGGGGGAAGAGAAGTATGTGTGGGAAAGAGTATTAAATTCCTTACATTGTAGAAGAGGGGTCAAAGTTATGTTATTCATTAATTTGATAATTAGAGAATGTTTGCATTCAGGTGTGATCTTGAAACAGTTAATTTGAAGAATTTAAGGAAGAATGCATACCTATTCCTTATCTGAAGCACTTGGGACCAGAAGTGGTTTGGATTTGGGACTTTTTAGATTTGGGAATATTTACAGAGTACATACCAATTGAATATTCTTGATCTGAAATCCTCCAATGAGCATTTCCTTTGAGGATCATATTTGTGCTTTAAAAAAGTTCCAGACTTTGGAGTATTTTGGATGTTTGGATTAGGAATACACAACCCATGCTGAGAAGAATACACTATAACTCAATGGACAACATCATGGACTTTTTGAATCATGAAGATTTTAAAAGTGGTTTTGACCCTTATTAGCTTTGGTTGGGAAAAGGTACTCATCTAGTTAGCACCTCGTTTTCCCATCGGAAAAACTGGGAAAACATACTCTTCCTGGGGAAGTTGTGGGGATTGAGTATCTAAAGAAAATAATCCAATGTCTGGCCAAGTATGATTTGATAAATAAGTTGTTGTAAATTCTTGCCACCATTGTTTTCTTCATTATCATATACAGTACAAGATTAAAAATGCTTGTGACACCCTATGTGCCTTTTCTTCAGGGAAGCTGCCCTGGCTCTGTTTAATGAACCCACACATCAGTTGTATCTGATGTTTTAAAGTTCTTTGATTGAATCCTGTTCTAGATTTCTGATCAGTTCCACAGACCTGATATTTAGAACGTTCCTGTCTTCACCCAAGTGTGACTGTTTTCTTGGTTTCACGCCTGCAGCTGATATCTTTGTCAAAGTTCAGACTCAGTTTTCCTGAGCCCTGTCTGGGCAAACCCCCAGATCCTCCCAAATAATTTCTAAGGGTGAACAGTATAACAATAAATGTAAATGATATATTTTCCTTTACTAAAATACTGAGACTTCAGGATTGGTCCAAGAAAATCCAACTATGACCTGCTCACAAGAAACATACCTAAAATAAAAAACATATAGATGAAACAATAAAGATTTACTAAAAAAGAAAAAAGTAAAGAAAAACCAAAGGTATTAATATTAAATTTATTCAAGACTACATACAAAGCCAAAAATATTAAATGGATCAAATTGCATATAAAAATGTGCAATCATCAATGTAGATATTTTATGAATTAAATATATAAAATAAAAATGTATAAGAAGAAATGGACAGAAACAATTATTTCATGTGAGTCTTATATGGAATTACTGAACTTTGGCAAAAGAAGAAGACAAATAAGTTTTAAAGGATTTGTACTATATATAATTAAAATATATTTCAAACAAAACCAAGGAAAGTAGAAAAGATTTTCTAAATATAAGAACAGAAAAATGAACAAATTATTAGAGTCAGTAAAGTGGATATATAAATTCAAGGACTTTTAATACACAACTCTAGAGAATATTTAAGGTTAAGGAGAGAAAAATAAAATGTTAAAGTGGACAGGAAATATAAAAGCAGGAGAATTATAGCAAATTGAAATATTTTTATTTTATTTACTTTAAAGTATTATTTAAAGCAAAGTTGTATTATGTTAACAAGTTTGAAAAACTGAATTAAACAGATATTTCCATGGCAAATTTTACATAACCTTAAAAGAAATGGTCATGAACTTAGATGAAATTCTGGATAAATATAATTACCTCTAAAGATGTCTTATTAGCTGGGCTTGGTGGCTCAACCTGTAATCCCGCACTTTGGGAGGTTGAGGTGAGTGGATTGCCTGAGCCCACAGGTTCGAGACCCGCCTGGGCAACTTAGCGAGACCTCATCTCTACAATAAATAAAAAAATCAGCTGGGCATGGTAGCGTGTGCCTGTAATTCCAGCTACTCAGAAGGTTGAGGTGGAAGGATTACCGGAGCCCAGCAGGTCGAGGCTGTGGTGGCCAGGAGTGGCCACTGCACTCTAGTCTGGGTGACTGGGAGACTCCAACTCAAAAAAAAAAAAAAAAGTAAAGATGTCTTATTTTCTGAAAATTTCACCAGTAATAACTTTCAGAATTTCAGAAAGACAGATAATGCCATGTTATATTGTTTTCTAGATATGAAAACAAAAGCTGAAAATATCAAGATCCATTTTATGACATCAGTATAACACCGATCCAAAACCGATAAAAATAGCACAACAAAAGAAAATAAATACTACTGTGATTTTGCAGTAATGTGTTAAATATTGCAATGACATGATTAAAAAGTTTGTACCAACCAAAAGATACATTTTTTAATGATACTGTGATTTTTAACTTTATATTAATAAATAACAAATTTAAATCATATTGGCAAAGAAGAATCAGAGCATTTAGAGTCAGTGGGCACATCCTAGTAGGTATAAAAATATATTACAAGCAACAGCAAACAAAGCAGTATGGTACTAGCTCAAGAACTGGCAGGCAGATCAATAGACTAGAGCAGTCAGTCCTGAAATAGACTGTAGTATATATTCCAGCTTAATAAAGTAAACACAATAAAGAGGTTATTCATCAAATGGTTAGGAAAATTGATTAGCTCAAATTATAGCCTCACCATGCAACAGCCAAGACAAAAACAATAAAAACAGATGGATTAAAGAGCCACACATAGACAAAACTATGAGTAAATAATTAACAAGTCTCTGGAGAGGGAAGGACATTCTAAGCATAAAAGCAATGTAAGTCATTACAGATGAAAAGTTAGATCAATTTTAGTATTATACAATTGAAAATTCTCTACATTAAGAAACACTATTCACAACAATCACATTACGAATTGGAAAAGGCAGTTATATGGTAGAAGAATAGCATTAAGAGTACATGAAGTGCTCTTACAAATCAATTAATAAAACAAATACTTTAAAAGATATGGCTAGAGTATCTACATAGAAAACCTGAAGAAGTACAAAATCCAATAAACTTGCAAAAATATTCCTCACAACTAATTAGTATTTACTAATTAAGACAATTAAAAAATACATTTTATTCACTCACCAAAATGGCAAAACACTTTTAAAAAATCCTGTGCTGGTGAAAGCTTGAAAAGTTTCCCTAAAATAAGTTATTGGTAGAAGTATGAGTTTATACAAATTATGGAAATGTATTTGGTTCTGCCTATATAGGTACTCAAATGTTCTACTTCCTTTGGCTCAGTAATTCCTCTCCAATGAATCTACCCTAAGAAAATAATCAGAGACATGAACAAGACTGTAAGTATAATGCTTAGTTTATTGTTTAATGCTTATTGAATAGTTGCATATAATACTGCATAATTGGAAATAATATGTATTCATTAGTATGAGACTGACAAAATTTTCAAGAAAATACAGTATTCAGATATTTAAAAATATTTTCTAAAACTTTATGAAGGAAAATGTACTCAATAAAATAAGTGACAATTAGGAGGATTCCAAATTTGTGTAGTATGATCCAAATTTCATCATACACACACATATTTTGGACAATGGGTTCTAGAGACAGAGACAAAGTACCTACATTTGAATCACAACTTACCATCTACTAGTTTTATGAAGAATGAATAATTTTCTTAATCTCTCTAAGCCTTGGTTTACCCATTTTAAAAACGGGCTTAATGATATCTGTCTCAGTATCTCTTGTGAGGATTGAAGAGTTGTTCGGTGTCAAATGCCTACTATTGAGGCTGACTTATAAATGGCAGATTTTACAGTCACATACATTTTTGAATTACCATTTAAAAATATGCATTAGGATTACAAATTATAGAAATTTTCATAAATTTTTTTTTTTTTTTTTTGAGTTGGATCCTCACTCTATCGCCCAGACTGGAGTGCAGTGGCCGCTCCCGGCTACCGCAGCCTCAACCTGCTGGGCTCCGGCGATCCTTCTGCCTCAGCCTTCCAAGTAGCCAGAATTACAGGCGCGCGCTACCACGCCTGGCTAATTTTTTTTTTTTATTTATTGTAGAGATGAGGTCTCACCTGCCCAGGCGGATCTCGAACTCGCTGGCTCAGGCAATCCACTCACCTCAGCCTCCCAAAGGCGTGGGATTACAGGCTGAGCCACCGAGCCCGGCTGAAATTTTAAAAAAATATATATATATACACTGCAGTTTTGGACCCAATTGCCTACACCAATGGGCAACCTCCTGCAAATTGACATTTTTTTCATTCACTTTTCCCCAGCTCAAAGACATAACCTTGGGAACTTTATCAAGATGGCAAGGGTATCTTTGGTGCAGTCCTCAAGGTGGTGGCAGACCCATCCTCCCCCAACCTGCGTATGGAAGCCAAACTAACTGTAGCCAGTGCAAACCTTGTGGAGTTCCAGACCCTTTGAACAATTGGATCAGCAAAAGTGAAGTTATTAGTCAAGAAGGATATTCTCTAAAAATGTAAGAAAACCAACGTTTCTACAAGGAAATATACTAATCAAGTTGAGACAGGGAAGAAAGTGCTTCTGTCCTTTCGATGTTCTCAGTGAAGAGAATGTCCTGAGACTGTCCCTTTCTTCTTTTATATTACTATATTTACACATGTTGAAAGTCCATGACTGAAGATTGCAGAGACAGACATAAAGCTGGTGGTAGAAGACAGTGGTAGGAGTGGTAGCTTATGCCTGTAATCCTAGCATTCTGGGAGACTGAGGAGGGAGGATTCCTTGAGCCTAGCAGTTGAAGGCCAGCCTGGGAAACATAGTGAGACCTCATCTCTACAAAAAATTAAAAATTAGCCATGTGTAGTGGCACATTCCTGTAGTCCCAGCTACTTGGGAGACTGAGTCCAGGTTAAAGGGAAGTACCAGATACTCCAAAATTGAATCCCATACAGAAACAAGAGTCTTTGCAAAGCGTGAAGCCAGGCCCTTCTTGTCATCGATCAATACTCCACCATCCGGAACGATTACTCCTCAGGGACAAGAAGCACTTACACACATTTCCCAGGGGCCAAGAAGTCATCTGGGATAAGATTTGAACTTGAAAATTGGTGTAATAAGGTCCACAATGAGATGTTGGAACAAAGACCAAGTTTGTTGCAACTTTGCATGTTAGTGTTATGTGAAGACAATCACAAAAACAAATTAACATCAGGGCTCGAACTATGAGATAGATTAGGTTCAAGAGGAAGTCAGCTGTTCCAATATATTAGAAAGTCTTAGAGGTCAATACAACCTCATACTATAAAAAGAGTCAGGGATAGCAATTTAATTATGTTAATAATATTAGGGGGGAAAAAAGCAATATGAACTTGCATGCTAAAAAGCAATGTTGTCTCCCAGCTAAGTGTTTCAACCGCAGTAGCATTTTGTTCACTGCCAATACTAACATGGATTCCTAAACGCCCAGATTTGCATCTCTGTCACACACCTTCACTAGAAGGAACTAGCACTGTTGATTCACACATATACACAGTAACATGGATCAGGAATACCCTTTTTGCCAAAGAGCAGAGATACCTTCAAAAAGGCCAGAGACAGCCCAGGAGCAGAGGCTTATGCCTGTAATCCTAGAGTTTTGGGAGACTGAGGAGGAAGAATCCCTTAAGCCCAGGAGTTGAAGACCAGCCTGAGTAACATAGCAAGACTCCATCTCCACAAAAAATAAAAAATTAGCCAAGTATGTTGGCACATTCCTGTAGTCCCAGCTACTCAGGAAGCTGAGCCCAGGAGGATCACTTGAGCCCAAGAGTTTGAGGCTACAGTGAGCTATGATTGAGTCACTGCACTCCAACCTAGACACAGAGTGAGACTCTAACTAAAAAAAATTGAAAAAAAAAAAAGCCAGAGACAGTGCCTAAAGGACAGAGTAGTCAGCTTACAGGTCTTCTGCTGGTCAAGTTATAATTTGAGCACCAAAAAGGGTATAATAATTGCAATTAAGCAAAATATGATAAGTGTGCAAAGCCATAATTTCATAATGATATTCAGAAAAATTTAATATAAAGCATACTGAAAGTAATTAGATGAACATAGAAATTTAGCTATAAAGAGATATGTTTAATTTTTTAATTAATTTAAATGAGAGGAAGTTAATGTAAATTGGTATTTTATTTCTTCTATTAACTCTGTTTGATTTTAAAATATAGACATGAAACAAATCTATCTGCATTAACTAGAGAAGAAAAATAGGAACAGTGAGATAGCCAAATAGTCCTCAGAAAATATACAAAAACTCTACCAAGAATAGGAGGGTCTTCTAAGGATAAGTGGCCACATACAATAACTAGAAAGAAGGTTCAAAATTGTGTTCCAAAGTGATGAATCCGACAAGTGTTTTAAAAAGGAGAGCTTATTGCACCAGCTCTGTTCTACCTGTCTTGGGAAATGAAATCTCTAGATGACCCCACTAATTATAAGGAGACACTAGTAAGGCAGCCATACATTTTAAATAACGTGAATAGACCAGGCCCAGTTATTGCAGTGACAGGTCAATGACTTATGTCATGCTGGCCAAGACAGACTTCAACATTTGATGGGGAAATTAAAACCCATGGGAAACCCACAAAAACTAAAACCCATGGGAAAAGTGTGGGATTTTTAAAAAATTGACGTAAAAAGTTAAGACTATCTTAAAAAGAAAGTTTTAACCCTGATGTCCATGGTTTGGATTTGGATAGTTTTTAGATAAACAAGGTGGGCTCATGTCCTAACCAAGAATCAATGAGTCAACCAGATCCTATAACCTTGACTGCTTGAGTTGATATTTCTTTTCTTTTTGGTCCAAATAAGAATACCATAACCTTATGAAGATTTTTTAAGTATAAGAAAGGTGCTATACTTAGCATGTATAGCAGTAGTATGAAAAAATAAAGAAATGGGGAAGAAAACAAGAAATTGACATTTTAGGAATAGGTGTATTAGTAATATTTTTTGTAATCATCATATTTGTATGGATTTTGTTTGTTGTTTGATGTGTTTGAAGTGCTTAAAGGAATGGCAAGGAAAACAGAGACTGAAAAAATGTCCTTTGAAACAAATGACACACAGAGGAATTTTTAATAAGTCTTCCAAGGTTAGTTTCCATTGCATTGGGAGCCGAAGCCAGACCACAGTGGACTGAGGAGTGGACAGAAAAGGCCACATCTAGGATGAGGCAAATGCTTAGGGGCAAAATGGGAGGGGGCACCAAAAAAGGAGTAGACAAATTAATAAGTTTTTTTTTTTTTTTAATTGGAGTCTCACTCTGTTGCCCAGACTGGAGTGCAGTGACCGCTCCCGGTCACCACAGCCTCAACCTGATGGGCTCCGGCGATCCTTCCGCCTCAGCCTTCCAAGTAGCTGGAACTACAGGCGCGCGCTACCACACCCGGCTAATTTTTTGAATTATTGTAGAGATGAGGTCTCGCCAAGTTGCCCAGGCGGGTTTCGAACCCACGGGTTCAGGCAATCCACTCACCTCAGCCTCCCAAAGTGCGAGATTACAGGCTGAGCCACCAAGCCCGGCTAAGTTTTTTTTTCATGTCAGACAGGTAATGTGCTGATATTGTAATAAGGTTTGAGGGAGGCACATCTCACACATGGATATGAAAACCTAATCATGTTTACAAATCACAAAAGGATCACGATTAATAATATTTTAAGGCACTATTTTTAAAAATTCAAAACTAATGGAAAAAAGTCAGCGATGAACAAAATATCAACATTTTACTGACAGGATGGAAAGAGTGTGGGTGCCCACAAGGGGTTCTTTGGGAAGCTGTCTGTGGCCCACAGACTGGGAAAAAATATTTGCCAACTCTATGTCTGACAAAGACCTAACATCTAGGATTTACAAGGAACTCAAACATGACAAAAAGAAAAAAAAAACAGCCCCATTACAAAGTGTGCAAAAGTTATGAATAGACAGTTCTCAAATGAAGACATACGAGCAGCCAACAAATACATTAAAAAATTTTCAGCCTCAGTAGTCATCAAAGAAATGCAAATTAAAACTACACTGAGATACCACCTAACTCCAGTCAGAATGGCCATCATCAATAATTCAAAAAAATAACAGATGCTGGAGAGGATGTGGCAAAAAGGGAACACTTCTACACTGTTGGTGGGTGTGTAAACTAGTACAGCCTCTGTGGAAAACAGTGTGGCGATTCCTAAAAGTTCTAAAAATCGACCTTCCATATAACCCCACAATTCTCCAACTAGGAATATACCCAGAAGAACTCAAATCACTCTATAAAAAGATACCTGCACACATAAGTTTATCACAGCATTGTTCACAAAGCAAGAACATGGAACCAACCATACTGCCCATCAAAAGAAGACTGGATTAAAAAAATGTGGTACATATACACAATGGAATATTATGCAACCATGAAGAAGAACAAAATCATGAACTTCACAGCAACCTGGATGAACTCAGAGTCTATAATATTGAGTAATCTTTCACAGAAACAAGGACTGAGTATCACATGTTCTCACTCATAAGTGGACCTTGAACAACTATCGTAATACTGTAAGAAAAGGATTGACAGTAGCAGGAAACTGCTGGGTGTGGGTGTGGGGCAGGGAGGTGGGATTGGCAGTAGTGGAAAACTGCCTGGGGAAGGGGGGCACACCTCATCAACAAGGGTACCTACACAGTGAATATTTGTATACCTAACCCTGAATTGTACCCCACAATTTTAAAATAAAAAACTTAAAGATGATTAAAAAAAAAAGCTGTCTGTGTGCAACAAAGAAGAGAGCTTGGCCTGGAAGGAAAGCCAGAAGCCCATGGAAGTGGATTGGCTTATTTTTTGTCTTTAAGATGGGGAAACGTGAATGTATTTGTACCTTAAAGTGATGGCATAAGCCCGTCCCTTTCTCATCCAGCAGTCTAATTACTGGGAGGCAGAGGAGCTCGGGCACTCTGGTTGTAAATGGAGGGCAAATGGATTCTTCCTGTGTTCCTGGCATTGGGATGGGGGAAGGAGGAGAAGGACTATCACAGGAGAACAAATGTCCACCCCCAGTGGTAAGGAATTCTACCTTCTTGGGTAACACAGTTTTTGCTATCCTTGTTCCCAGGCTGTGTTGATCTGATGAAGCCCCTCTGCCCACACCCTGCCTAATTACCCTCACTCCCAGTCCTTTCTGCCGAGGCCCCTTCTCTTTTCCTCACCTTCCATGGTTTTACCAGGGTAGCATTGTGAGGGTGGGGTGGGGAGGAAAAACTCTGGGGACCTGCAGCATGAACACTGGGAGGTCGCTAGAACTGCTCTCTCAGGCCCTGCCTCTTTGAGTAGCACCACTTATACCTCTGGCCTCAAGTTTGCTCTGCATGGGAGATGCTTGAGGGTCTTCAAAAACAAAGCCAATGCCCAGTTCTCACCCCCCCCCAGATTCTGTTTTAGGAGGTTGCTCTCATTTCCCTCCCTGGCGCCGCCTGGGCATCAGGATTTTTGAAGTCTCCCTGAGTGATTCTGATGTGCAGCAAAAGAATAAAGTTTAAGAACTACTTCTCTGCACCTCCTAACCCCCTATCCTAGCTTCTGTGCAGCCATTTCCAGGCAGCTAGAGGAAGGGCAGAAGAAAAGGGCAATCATCATTTCTCTGTGTTTGACTCAGGATTATAGTCCCGTAGGATGGGATGGCTTTCCCTCTCATCTGGTGCCTCAAAAGGTCCTATGCCTCAAACTTTTTCACATCAAAGCCAGTCAGTTATCTGGTGAGTGTAGTAGTTTTAGGTTCTGTACTGTCCCCATGCTGGGTTCCCACAGCCTGTGAATGCATGAAGTTCTTCCCTGTTTTCATTTCTCTTTGGAATTCCAATGAGCGTTCCACCTTGAAGCAGCCCTTGTGTACTAGGGCACAACTTTCCAGCTTTTATTTTCAAACTTCAAAGTTTAGTTTTGAAATAAAAGGCTTATGTATTCACATAAGCCTACGGATTTTCCCAGGTGAAAGGGGAGGATTTAAGTTCAATCAAATTGGGGGAAACTTTCTTAGTATCAGCTGGTTCACTTTTCTCTAAAAGTGTTTAGAATTGCAGAGTTGCAACAACTGCGTGCTTGCATCTGTTTTGATCATGGAGGTAATAGAGCACTTTGCCCCACAAAGCCTGAAGTTAGTAGTTGAAGTCAAATTCAATTCTTTTGAAGCCTCCTTTCTTTTTTCTAATTCAATAATTATTTGATTGAATAATTAATATTGTTTTAGTCAGGGTTCTCCAGCGAGATAGAAACAATAAAGATACACACATAGAGAGAGAGAAAGAGATGAAGAGAGATTTATTAGGGGGATTGACTTACTTGATTATGGAGGCTGAGAAGTCCTGTGATAGGCCATCTGCAAGCTGGAGAGCCAGGAAAGCCAGTAGGTTAGCTCAGTTCAAATCCAACGGCTTCAGAATCCAGGAAGCTGTTGGTGTAATTCTCTGAGGCCAAAGGCCCAAACGCTGCTAGTGGGAGTCCTAGAGTCCAAACACCAAAGAAAAAGGCCTCTGGAAGTGAGAGGATGAGAATTTGACTCTGGAAGTGAGAGGACAAGAATTTGGCCTGACTCCACCTTTTTGCTCCATCTGGGTTCCCAGACCAGAGAATGGTGTCTACCACATTGAAGGTGAATCTTCCCCACTCGATGCACCTACTCACATGCCATCTCCTTAGGAAACACCCTCACAGACACACCTGGAGCAGCCCAATCATTCTCATCAAATGCCAACTTATTTGGGTTTCCCTTTCAGCAGAAGAGGAGTAGGATCAATACCTACTGAAGTACTGAGCACAAGTTATGTTTTTCCAGTCTCCGGGGTATCCCTTAATCCAGTCAAGTTGACATCCAAAATCAACCGTCACAAGTATTCATCTTCATTTGTGCTGCTATAACAGACTACTGCAAACTGGATAATTTAAGAAGAGGAGTTTATTTTCTCACAGTTATGGAGGCTAGGAAGTATAAGAGCAAGGCACTGGCAGGTTTGGTTGCCTGGCGAGGCTGCCTCTACTTCTGAAATGGTTTTGGTGCTGCATCCTCCAGAAAGGAGGAATGCAAGTGATTAGAATCTTTTGTGAAGCCTCTTTTATAAGAGTCTCAATTCATTCACAAGGGAGGGGCCCATGTGGCCTAATTACCTCTTAATACTATTGCATTGGCAACTCTTGAATTTTGAAGAGGACATATTCAAACCATAGCAAGTATAAAGCTTAAATTGAGAAGGAGGCGGAAGAGCAGAAGGGTGAAAAGAAGAAAAAAGGGATGATGAAGATACATAACACAACAAAGCTTCAATGAACAGGGTATGTCTCACACATAGAACAGCACAGAACAGCTAGTAGGTGCCCGTTAATCACTGTATGTATGAGTGAATGGTCTATTAGTCTGCCATCCACTGCTCTTTATCAAAGCCAAAGGCTTGTCTTTGAGTGAAATAATCACAGTAGGGAAGGAAGATACATTTTTCTGGAGTATAATTATTGACCTTGAGTCTGAATGAAATAAAATCGAGGCCCATCTTGTGATAAGTCCCCTACCTCTTCCATCCAACATAGGTTTTGACTGCAGAGAGGACAGTTGTCCACCCAAATCTCATTTCTGGTGACCACTTGATATCTAATGTTTTGTGATCCTAAATGTCTCAAAATAGAATCACTTACAACAAGTGACTCACATTTCAGTGAAATTGCTGACCCCTCAGAGTGATAAGCATATGTACTGGTGGACTGAGGTGATAAGATGACACCTGCTGTGGCCACATACCTCTGAGACCTGACAGGAAAATGAAGCCAAAAGGCAGCTGAAGATAATGGTCATGAACACTCCTGTAGAGGGCTATAAAAGCCTACGACAAAACTGACCTCGACTGAGATGCCTGCAGAATCTCTGCTTGTGCTACGGTTTCCAGAAGCCCTGCTGGGGAAAGAGGAGCAATCCCTGTGGACTGGTGTTCTGAGGAAAATGGGCCAGCGTTCTGGTCTCCTGAGCTACTTGCTGTGGTTTATTCCCCTATCTCTTATGACTACATGTGTGTGTCGAATATATTTTGCATGATTGTCAGAGTGCGAATGTCTCACAATAAACCATGGATTCATAAGAATTTAATAGGACACTGAATCATTGTGAAACCTTCTAGCCACCGTTGGAGTTAGCATAACTAGGCTTATTCAAACCTGACAAGAGACTACCTTTCCTGTTTCTGTTTGAGGATGGCAGACAAGTGACAAAGAAGCAGCTCTCTGTTACTAATTCTCTTGATTCCCTGGATAGAATATATCCCTGCACCCATGGAGAGATCTGAAATGGAACACACTCCACATTCCAGCCTAGCAAATACACACTGACATTTAGGTCTGAGTGTCTCACAACGTAAGTACAGAACAGAGCAAATACTGAACATGCTCCTAGGAATTCATGTGTTTTGGTCACTTAGAATCAGTGAGCTTGATTTAAAAAAAAGAATGGAGCATTTCATCTGGATGAACTATACTATAACTGAGAACTTCAATAATGTAGTGTAATTGGCTGCTCTTTATCGTCTACTTTTTATCAAGAAACTCATAGCAGAAATCTGAAAATGCAAGTAAAAGTTCACATACTGTTTAATTTTATAACAAACTGAGATTTCAAATCTGAGTTCTAAGATGGTCCAGTAAGGACAGGGAAATCCCTGAGTGCTGTTTGCTATGGAGCTATCCATGAGAAAAAGACACAAAGAGATGTTGGGGGGGGAGTACAAAACACCAAGGTGTGTTTTCCTATTCTCCAAGCTCTATTCAACACAAAACAGTTTGCTTCTGCAACCAGATGGATGGGTTTTGTTTTTTTTTTTTTTACCTCACCACACCAAGTAATCAATTCTCCAACAAATTCTGCAGTGGACACCAGGTGGGTGTCCTCTAATACAAATCAAATTTGACACTATCTATCTGGATAGCATCAGATCCCATGTGTTGAGGGCTCAGTTCCACAAGACTGCACCCCACTACCAATGCCAATCGCAAGCCCCAGGTTGTAGCCTGTGTGTCTGACTAGCTGGCTATAAATTGGGTTTTCTATGACTCCCACATGCAGTCTGATTAATTTGCTAGAGCAGCTCACATAATTCAGGGAAACCCGCTTATGGGTTTACTGTATAAGATATTACAAAGGATATAGCTGAATAGTCAGATGGAAGTTATGTATAGGGCAAGATCTTTTGGAAGGGACATGTAGTTTCCATATTTCCTCTGAGTATTCCACCCTCCAGGGACCTCCTGGAAACTCTACAGAAAACCCTGTCCTTTTGCAGGTTTTTATGGAGGGCTCATTGCATAGTGATGATTGATATATTATTGGCCACTGATGATCAACTCAGCTTTCAACCCCTCTCCTTTCTCCTCTCCCTGGAGGTTGGGGAGATGTGGCTGAAAGTCCCAAATCTGTATTCCTGCCTTGGTCTTTCTGGTGACCAGCCCCCATCCTAAAACTATCTAGAGTCCCCACTGGCTACCAGTCACCTTATTAGCATACAAAAGACATTCTTATCACTTAGGTGATTTCAGTGGTTTTAGGCACTGTATGTCAGAAATGTGTGTGTGAAGGGGGGTGGGTATGTTCTAAGAAATGCATTAGGTAACTTAATAATTGTATATATCATAGTATACTTATAGAAACCTAGATGGTAATAGCCTACTATACACCTAGGCTATATGGCATAACCTACTCCTAGGCTACAAACCTTTATAGCATGTAACTGTACCAAATAGCATAGGCAGTTGTAATGCAATAAGTTTTTGTGTTCTAAATATAGAAAAAATACTCTTATGGGATCATAGTCATATATGCAATTCGTACTTGACCAAAATTTTATTATGTGGTGCACTAATATATGTACTTCAAAATATCACAGATAGGACTGGTGCTTTTTTTAACCATCACTTTTTTGAAGTCCCAGGAAGCACCTTTGGAGGAATGCTGCAATGGCCATTGGTTTTTGCACTGTCTTAAAGATGATTGGCTGAGAGGAACGGTGCTCTCCCTCTCCCTACATTAGCTGGGAAGCCTCTTTCAACCTGCTACAAATCATACTTTACTCCCCTGTCTAGAACGCCCAGTCCCTGAAGATAAGGCTGTTCTAGAAAAGTAGTGGAGAGGGAATGGTTTTACTATCTCCCCGTGCAAAAGGCATATGTAATGGTGACAATTTATCTTGTTGCAGACCTGTGTGCCAATTCACTGTGCTTTTAGCACAGCAATAGGGAACAAAATCAGCATCAGATTGAAGAAGTCACGGGTGATCATTATAATCAGAGGACATAGCCTTATTTACTTTTAAAAGTACTTTTATATTAAAAAAAAGTAGTTGGCAAATCATAGTTCATCATGGTTATTTCAATTTTCAAGGAAAAGCTATTCATTGAAAATACATTATTTTCCTTTGGATATTAATACTTTGGGGATCATCACTAAAGGAATTTAAAAGCAATGCTGGTTTCTTGATTTAAGTAGAGTTTGCATAGGCCACTCCGCCCATCTCAGATGTTCAGCTTTTATGTTATTTGTTCCATCCCCAGGATTCAGTTTAACTGTTACTTATTCCTAGAGGTTTTTAAAAATCTAAATCAGACCACCTGTTATGCTTCCTTGTGACATTTTGGACTGTTCTTTCACAAGTCTTATCACAATTTATAATCACTTTATTTTATAGAACCTCAGATGCCATTATTATACATACCTTCGAGAAAGTTCAAAGAAACAAGCTCAAGGTGAAGAATTTAGTTTGAGACTCCCCACACAAAGCTGGCCTACCAATGTAAGGTCACATGAGGAACAAACCTGACATATCGAAAGGGATGGCAAGGGAATTTTCCACTCAGAGCCTTGGACCCTGATGGAAGGAGGAAGAAAAGTCTTTCCTGGTCATTTGAATCAGGAGGTGATTATCATGCTGATGTGTCCAACTACAAATGTGGTCCAACTACAAAATGTGGTCCAGAAAAACCTCAAGTAGAGAATGTATTTTAACGGTAGTCCCATGTTGAGAGTAGCCTGAGTGAAATAAGGAAATGTAAATATTCTCTGGAAGAACTTGACTTCCTTTCAGGCCAGCTCCATCATAAGACGTACTGATAGTACAATGTTTCTCAAAATTGGATATACTGAGATGTTTATCTTACAACTATCCATGAGATAGTTGTATCTTAAAGTCAGTGGGATATGGTATAACTTATTTACATGGATATTTGCATAATGTCTAAGACTCGTAGGTAGGATTGGCATCTGTTTGCTAACAACTTTACCCCCTTTGTCTAGGAGAGTGCCTGCCCATGGCAGGCATTCAATGAATAGGAATGGAAAGAATGAATGAGCAAAACAGATTCCTCTTAAGCTTTACCATTGAAGACTTGGTTTTTAAAAAAGTTCCAGCCAAGTGCGGTGACTTAAACCTGTAATCCCAGCACTTTAGGGGGCCGAGACGAGGGGATTGCGTGAGCCCACAGGTTCAAAAATAGTCTGGGCAACTTGGTGAGACCTCATCTCTACAATAAATTTAAAAAATTAGCTGGGCATGGTAGTGCACACCTGTAGTTCCAGCTACTTGGAAGGCTGAGGCAGAAGGATCGCCAGGGCCTAGCAGGTTGACGCTTGGGAGGCCATGAGCGTGCCACTGCACTCCCGCCTGGGCGATGGAGTGAAACTTCAACTCAAGGAAAAATTCCCATTCTGTTTACTTATGTATGTTATATCAGTTTTTAATGCAGTGGAAAGAGCATTAAGCCTGGAAATTAGAAACCCAAGTTTTAGCTTTAGCATCCTGACTAATTAACCCTATGTCTTTGGGCAAAGGCTTTAATCTTTCTGGTCCACAATTACCTCTCTGTAAATTGGTAGGGTTGCATCTTATTATCTCTAAGATCTCTTCCAATTTTAGTAGGCTATGCTTTGATTGTATGAAAAAATAATAATAAGGCACACCGATGTGGAGTATTCTACATCATGCTTGTCACCTAGCCTCTCCTGATAATTACGTAGGCATTTGACATGGTGCTGAGAACTTGGTCATATGTGAAATCCTGATATTATTCTATCTTCAACTTTAGTAACATTTCACTACATGAAGACCGCACTTTTCATGATTGTTTTAAATATTTTTACACAGTGATGTAAATGACAATTGATGTGAATAAAGCAAGCCTGAGGAAAATAAAACATGGTTGGAAGAATCAGGTATTTGTCATGGGTAAGCTTGATCGAAAGCTTTGAATCAAGGCAGAGACAAATACCTGAGTTCAAGGTAAATTGTGTGTAAGAAGCAAGGTGGATTTATAAGAAATAGGCCAATATCATCCCTGAAGCTTTGAGCCAAGCGGAAGAAAATTTATGGGCAATCAGAAACTAAGAGATTCTTAGAAGCTGAAGGCAGAATGCAAAGCAAGGAGAATGCAAGGGAGAGCCTGTGTAAATAGATTACGTTCACTGCTGCCTTGGCTTTGGGAAATTTCCAGTCCATTTTGCCCAGCCCCACCTTGGTCAGGGATGCAGTTTCTCTTCTCTGAATAAAAGGTCAAGCCTCTGTTAGGCCACTGTAAAGTACCTGGGGCCACAACAGTGACTTGTCCACAAATAATGGGTCAGCCATGGAAGGGAGCCCAGCGGAACCTCTTGAGCTGAGTACTCAACAGCTGACATTGAACACTGAGACTAATGGCTGCAGTGGGTGACCCTAGCTCAGTGACCTTCCAGGGCTAGTCAGCTTCCATTCAGTTTCCTGATCCTTGTGAAAGAAATGCCTTCTCTCATGTTTTGAGAACTAAGATACAATCACTTCTTCTCCTACTGACCAAGACATTCTGAGCCTTCCGCTGGCAGTGACCCCTGCCTGTGGACAACCCACCCTCTGGCAGTTCTGCTTGCCCAGAGGACAGGTTTTCCTTCTATCCTGGAAATGGCTCTCAGTCCTCCCCTCTGCAGCACGGTCATTCCAAATTTGTCCCTGGCTCTCTACTGTTGATCTACACTTATGCTGTGATGTTGAGTTTTCTACTTTAGGAAAGGGATCTCTTCTTTTAAAGACTAAACATCTCCATGAGTGGGGCCTTAAAGATAAAGGTCTATGACTCTCTCTCTCTCTTCCTTCTGCTGACAGTCCTCAGTACTATATCTGTGCCTGCCCATTCTCTCTCAAAGTTTTGACTCCAGTCTCATTCTGATTTTTAGCAGCTGAACCTTGCAAAATATAGCTACATGTGCACACAGACTATTAAATGTCCTGAGAAAGGCCTCCTCCAAAGGTAACTGGGGGAAGCATGAGAGCCCCGTGCGAAGCCCATGATCAACCAGCACTTATTTTTTTCTTGAGTCTGGAGGTTATAGACAGGATGTGGCAGGGGGTGTCCCTGAAGAGCTAGTCTTCACTTCCTGCTGCTTTGGGGTCATGATAACCACATCCCCTCCCATTGGAGATGCCGGACCCAACTCAGGTGCATACCCACTGGAGGAAATCTTTCCTGATTTTGTTACTAGAAACCACTGGGGATGTAACCAGTGTTGAGAAAGCTGAGCTTCCTTGGAGGATGAGAAAGACTCCTGACTAATAGGAAGTGAGACGTTCATTCAATAATAAAGTTTATCTGGCTAAAGTCTGGGAATCTGGAAGACGAATAGAGACACAAGTTCAGCATGATACCTACGTCCCATTTTTTGGAAGGTATTCGATTCCTGGATGAAATAAAGTGTCCAGGGAACAGGAGGGAGGCACAAAAATTTATTAACAAGGGAATGCATTGACTGCAATATTTTATTTTTCAAAAAAAATAAACAAATATGCAATTTATTCTCCCCTGTAAATGAAGCAACAATATCTTTTTTTTATAATCAATATTTTTTATTATGATATTGTGGGGTACAGTTAAGGGTTACGTATACAAATACGTTTCGTTCAGGCACCCTTGTTAATAAAAGGTGTTTCCCCATCCCCAGACAGATATTTACTACCGTTAATTCCATCTCCCTCCCCTCCCATAGTTTCCTACTACTGTCAGTCATTTTCATATAGTATTACATTGGATGTTCAAGGTCCACTATATGAGTGAGAACATGTGATACTCGGATCTTTGTTTCTGTGAGAGGTCACTCAGTATTATAGACTCTAGTTCCATCCAGGTTGCTGTGAAATTAATGATTTTGTTCTTTTTTATGGCTGTGTAGTATTCCATCGTGTATATGTACCACATTTTTAAAATCCAGTCCTCTTTTGATGGACAGCATGGTTGCTTCCTGGTTCTTGCTATTGTGAACAATGCTGTGATAAACATACATGTACAGGTATCTTTTTTATAGAGTGATTTGAGTTCTTCAGGATATATTCCCAGTAGGGGGATAGCGAGGTAATATGGGAGGTTGATATTTAGAGCTTTTAGGAGTCACCACACTGCTTTCCACAGAGGTTGCACTAGTTTACACTCCCATCAACAGTGTAGAAGTGTTCCCTTTTCACCACACTCTCTCCAGCAGTTGTTATTTTTTGAGTTGTTGATAATTGCCATTCTGATTGGAGTTAGGTGGTATCTCAGTGTGGTTTGGGTTTGCATCTCCCTGATGATTAGTGAAGTTGAACATTTCTTCATGTGTCTGTTGGCTGCTCGGATGTCTTCCTTTGTGAAGTGTCTGTCCATATCTTTTGCCCATTTTATAATGGGGTTGTTTGTTTTTTTCTTTTCAGCACGTTTGAGTTCCTTGTAGATCCAAGATATTAAGTCTTTGTCAGACCTGGTGTTGGCAAATACTTTTTCCCAGTCTGTAGGCTGTCTCCCTGCTCTCTTGATGGTTTCTATGGCTTTGCAGAAGCTTGTCAGTTTAATAAGTTTCCACTTGTCTATCTTCTCTCTTATGACCTGTGGGTTTCGGGTTTTGTTCAGGAACTGGATGTCAGTTCCAATTTCCATGAGGGTATGTCCTTCATTTTCAAAGGATCTTAGGGTTTGAGGTCTTACATTTAGGTCTCTGATCCATTTAGAGTTGATTTTTGTGTATGGGGATAGATAGGGGTCCTGTTTCAATCTTCTGCATGTGGTCGGCCAGTTTTCCCAGCACCATTTGCTGAATAGGTTCTCCTCTCTCCAGTGGTAGGTGGTGGAGGCTTTGTCGAAGATGAGTTCGTTGAGAAATTGAGGTTTTGCTTCTGGAATCTCAATTCCATTCCATTGATCTATATGCCTGTTCCTATACCAATACCAAGCTGTTTTGGTGATTGTAGCTTTATAGTAAAGTTTGAAGACCGGTAATGTGATACCACCTGCTTTGGTTTTTTTTTGCTGAGGATTGTTCTGGCTATTCTTGGTCGCTTGTGTTTCCATATGAATTCCTATGTTATTTTTTCTAGGTCTGAGAAGAATGTTGCTGGTAATTTGATGGGTATTGCATTGAATTTGTAGATTGCCTTAGGTAAGATGGACATCTTCACAATGTTGATTCTTCCAGTCCATGAGCATGGGATATTTTTCCACTTGTTTGTGTCATTTTTGATTTTTTTGAGCAGTGTTTTGTAGTTTTTATTGTAATGGTCTTTCACGTCACTGGTTAGGAAGATGCCAAGGTATTTCATTTTTTGTGTGTGTGGCTATTGTGAATGGAATTGTGGTTTTTATTTGGGTTTTTGTTTGTTTATTATTGGTGTAAAGAAATGCGATTGTCTTTTGCGCATTTATTTTGTATACTGAGGCTTTGCCAGAGGCCTTTATCAGTGTAAGGAGGTTTTTGACAGATTCTCTTGGGTTTTCAAGGTACACAATCATATCGTCTGCAAAGAGAGATAACTTGACTTCCTCTTTTCGTATTTGGATACTCCTGATTGCCTTCTCTTCTCTGATTGCTCGAGCCAGAATTTCCAATACTATGTTGAACAGGAGCGGTGAGAGTGGGCATCCTTGTCTTGTTCCAGTTTTCAGGGGAAATGGTTCCAATTTTTGTCCATTTAGGAGTTTGCTGGCTATGGGGTTCTCATAGATGGCTTTTACTATTTTGAGATATGTTCCCCGTATGCCTAGATGTTCGAGGGTTTTTATCAAGAAGGGATGCTGGATTTTATCAAAAGGTTTTTCTACATCGAATGATATAATCGTGGTTTTTGTTTTGACATCTGTTGATGTATTTAATTACATTTATGGTTTTACGAATGTTGAACCAGCCTTGCATCCCAGGAATGAAGCCTACTTGATAATGATGGATGATTTTTGTGATGTATTGTTGAATCCGGTTTGCTAGGATGTTGTTGAGAATTTTAGCATCTATGTTCATCAAAGATATTGGCCTTAGTTCTTTTTCTTTGTTGAGTCTTTACCTGGCTTGGGTATCAGTGTGATGTTGGCTTTGTAAAATAATTTGGGGAGAGTTCCAGCTTTTTCAATCGCCTGGAATACCTTCAGTAGGATTGGTATCAGCTCCTCCTTAAATATCTTGTAGAATTCTGCTGGAAAGCCATCTGGACCAGGGCTTTTTTTTGTTGGTAGTTTTCTTATTACATAGTCAATTTCCTTGATTGTTATTGGTCTATTTTGGGTCTCAATTTCTTCATGTTTTTACCTGGATAGGTTGTGTGATGTCAGAAAGTCCTCAATTTTCTTAAGTTTTTCAAGTTTTTTTCATACTAGTGTATGTCGTAGTCTCTAATGATCTTTTGTATTTCTTCAGGGTCAGATGTGACTTCATCTTTTATGTTTCTGATTGTGCTTATTTGGGTTTTTTCTCTTTTTTTCTTGGACAGTCTAGCTAGGGGAATATTGATCTTGTTTATCTTTTTGAAGAACCAGCTTTTTGTTTCATTGATTTTTTTGTATTATCTTTTTGTCTTCTATGTCCTTGATTTGGGCTTTTATTTTGGTGATCTGGATTCTTCTGCTGAAACTAGGGTTTTTGTGGTCTTGCCTTTCCAGCTTCCTTAGGTGGCTTGTTAGGCTGTTAATTTGTGATCCTTCCATTTTCTTCATGTGTGTTTGTGGGGATATAAATTCCCCCCTTACTACAGCTTTCATGGCATCCCAGAGATTTTGGTAAGATGTTTCTTCATTTTCATTTTTTCCAGGTATCTTTTGATCTCTGTTTTGATTTCATCATTGACTCAGGAGTTGTTTAACATCATGCTGTTTAGTGTCCATGTCTTTTTGGGTTTTGGGGGGACCTTGTTGGTGTTAATGTTTATTTTTATTCCACTGTGGTCTGAGAAGGTGCATGGTAAAAATTCTGTCTTTTCAAATTTGGTTATTCTTGTTTTATGGCCAACTATGTGGTCAATCTTAGAATACGTTCCATGTGGTGATGAGTAGAATGTGTATTCTGTGGTCTTTGGATCTGAGGGTATCAATTAAGTCCATTTGGTCAAGAGTCACATTGAGGTTCCAGATCTCATTGTTGATTTTTTGTCCCAATGATCTGTTGAGGGTTGTGAGTGGAGTATTAAAGTCTCCAGTTATGATGGTGTTAGAGTCAATATCTTTCTTTAGTTTTCCTAGAAGTTGCTTTATGAAAGTTTGCACACCTATGTTGGGTGCATATATGTTTAAGATAAATATTTCTTGTTTGTGGAGTGAACCTTTTATCATTATGTAGTGGCCCTCAGTATCTTTTTAAATTTTTGATAGCTTAAATGGTATTGTGTCTGAAATTAGGATCGTAACTCCTCCTTTCTTTTGTGTTCCATTCACCTGAAAATTTGTTTCCCATCCTCTTACTTTGAGTCTGTGTATGTCCTTTCTAGTGAGATGGGTCTCTTGAAGGCAGTTATATTGTTGCCTGGTGATAGTTTATCCATTTGCCATTCTATCACTTTTCAGTGGTGCATTTAGTCCATTCACATTCAGGCTAATTATTGAAATTTGAGAGTTCGTCCCTATCATAGAGTTCTTATAGAGTTGTTGTTCTTCCACTTGGTTTTTTTTGTCTTTCTTTTGGTTTTGGGGTTGGTTCGTGTGTATTTTATTCTTTTTCCTGTACTCTTGTGAAGAACATTGTTCTTTTTTCCTTTGCTTCTGTGTTTAGTACTTTCTTAAGTGTTTCATGTAGAGGTAGGTTAGTGGCAGCATAAGTTCTTAGGGATTGGATATCCGGGAAAGATTTTAATTCTCCTTAGCTTGGCTGTGTAGGTTATTCTTGGTTGAAATTGTTTATCTTTTAGGACTTTGAAGATAGGCTCCAAGCTCTCCTAGCCTACAGGGTTTCTATAGATAAATATGCTGTTATTCTAATTGGTCTTCCATGGTAGGTGATCTGGCCTTTTTCTCTTGCTGCCTTTAGGATTTTTTTTCTTTCATGACTATTTTGTTTAGGCAAATTATTATGTGTCTAGGAGTTGGTCTTCTCATTTGTTGTCTTGCAGGGGTTCTCTGAATCTCTTGTGTTTGAATTTTTGCATCTATTAGATAAGGGAAGTTTTCTTGAATGATCTCATGGAAAGTTTGTTCCAGTGTGATCTCTGTTTCTCTTTCTGCCTCAGGAGGCCCAATTACTCTTAGGTTCGGTCTCGTGAAGTAATTGCTCATCTCTTAAAGGTTTTGTTCTGTCTTTTTTAGTTTATTTTCTGTGTTTTTAAGAGTTTGGGTTAGTTCTTTAGTTTGGTCCTCAAGCTCTGAGATTCTTTCTTCTGCTTGGGTAATTCTGCTTTCCATGCTTATCAATTTGTTATTTATTTCATTCACAGTATTCTTTATTACTGTTATCTCAGATATCAGCTCCTTCCTAGTTTCTTCTTGTGTCTCCTCAATTCTTTTTAATCTCTCCATTAATGTCTTGATATCTAGGTTTATAGTTTGAGACCTTTCATTCTGGGGGCTCTTCATTGTTTGCATTCCAAAGTCAGTTTTCTCAGTGTCTGCCCTCCCAGGGGTCTGGGAGAGACCCATACTCTTCTTTTGGTTTTTATTTATTTGTGTAGATTTTTCTCTCTCTCCCCCTTTCCCTCACCTTCTTTAATTCTGTTTTTGAGGGAAGGTGGTATTGCTTTTGTTTCACTTGTGCAGTATCCTATTCTTCCTTATGGGGGTCTTCTGGCTTTGTTCACTTTTGAGGTTGGAGTGTGGGCTGCAGGCTGTACTTTTTGCTATTTTGAAGTTTAATCCAGGGGGAAGCTGTGGTTCAGAATGTATATGCTGATTCTAGCATCCACCAACAGGTGTATGAGCACACTGGAACCTATTTCCCTCTGCCTTACAATCTGTCCAAGCAGCAGTATGTAGGCTTGATCCCTAGATTAAAAGGGGGCATAAAAGAGGAAAACAATGGAGGAAGGGGGGTCAATAGGAAGTTAGAAAGAGAGAAGAGTGAGAGGGAGTACAGACATACATACCAACTATCAGGTGAGAAAGAGACACAAGGCCGAAGAGAAGTGAAAAAAGACACATAAAGATTCCCTAAAGAATACTGGTAGCTACACAGAGACAGACCAATAAAATCATGAAACAGTGTAAGTCAGAAAGCAAACAACAAAAGTGATCAAAACAAACAGTCAAAATGATAAAATCAAAAGTCAAAATAAGAGATCAGACTAAAGTCACTTCAGCTCTGATCTTCAGCCTCTCCCTTTTGTTTTTCATTGCAGGCAACTAGTTTTACTCGCAGTTTGGGTTTTTTTTTTTTTTTTTTTTTTTTTTTTTTTTTAGCCTGCTGCCTGGGAGTTGCTTTTGTCTGATTCAGTGTAGGGATGGGGCTTTGTCTCCTGTTTAGTAATGTTACCTTAGGAACCAAGGTGGGGGTTGTTGTAGGTGGGCAGGGCAATGGAAATCTGTGCCTGGAGAATGGCCGAGGTAGCAGTTTCACTTTCGCAGATCGTTTCTCTCCGCTTGTCTGGGTTTCCAAAGCTTGGGGTCATGCGCTGAGTGCCTCAGCCAGGGTGGGCCCAGAGCTCCAGAGCTCCAAAGCTCCAAAGGGCAGGTGGTGAGCGGCGAGAGTGGCCCTGGGTCACCCACAGGGTACTTCAGCCAGGAATGGGACCGGTGTCTCTGAGGGGCGGGTGCCCAAGGCCTCCCTGAGTTACCAGCGGCTTGGTGCTGGGTGCTGGTCAAGAGATGATGTAGCCAGGGAGGGAGCCGAGACCCGAGACTCCCCTGCAGGTGGGAGTCGCGTATGGTGGAACAGCAGGAGCCAGGGGCTGCAATATCTGGCCCTGTGTGGAACCGAAGGTCCCTGGGCCTCAGACCAGAACGGCTGGTGGTGGGCTGGGGGATGGGGGAAGAAAAGTAAGAGTATTTTTGGGAACTCATGTTCCGAAAATCTTACAAGTCCACCTATGCCGTCGCCATCTTACAATTTCAATATAATCCCAGGGAAGACAGGGAGGCACACATCACTTCGGGAAAAAGGAGGATATGTGTATAAGCAAGACCTGGAGTAGAAGAATGGGGGGAAACCTGCCCATCTACCTTGTGGGTTGTGGGAAGGAGAAGGGAAAGAGGTAGTAGAGGCAGGAGGTCAGATCTAAACATACCAATATTCTTGCTCCAGGCCAGCAATTAGCACCTTATGAAGCACGGGACCAGGAAACGCTTCTTCCTGGCTGCATTCATATTTGACCCTTGTTTTTCTCCTCTGTATATTTACTGTAATTTGTTTTCTATTTTAATTTTAGTGTGTGAACGTTTGTAATACACTGCAAATCTCTTTGAAATGAAGAGTAATATGCACTCATTATAGAAATATATAAAAATGGATAAATAACCAGTATCTAGACTCAGTCCAGATAATTATAATGTTTTCAGTTTTAGGAAAAAAAAGTGAGGGCTTCAAGGAATTTATTCTGGGAATTTGGAAGTATAGTAGAATCTTAAATCTCCTTTTTTTCTCTGAGACATCTTGTAGGTGTGTGTGCATGTGAGTGTGTATGTGTATGTGTATGCATGATGGGAGAATGACAGGCATAGAACTGATGCTAAGAGTGCTAAATATTAGTAACTGAAAATGACAATTATTCATTCCTTATATGTTTTCAAGAAATCAGACCACATCACGCGCGCGCGCGCGCGCGCGCACACACACACACACACACACACACACACACACACACACACCATATGTCAGTTTCCAGAGAATTAGAACACAATCAAATTCACTTAACACTAAAATATGCTGAATATAATTTTAATCTTTCTTTGATGATTCAGAAGCTATTTTAGGCTCCGTATCCCTCTGAGTTATTACTATGAACATAAATTATTATCATGCAATTCTGCACAATTTAGGTTGTTCACATTTTTCGGGTTATTTTATCCTCAATGAATAAAAGCTTCCTATAGTACTTTAATTACAATGAAGAACTAATAATGAATATACAGATCATTTTTGATTTGGTCAACACAGGGAAAAATGAAACTTGTCCTAAAATGACCATGTATGTATGTGAAAACTCTGCTAGTTGTGCCTTTTTGGTGATTGATTTCCCAAATCAAATATACAAGAAATCCAGAGAGAAAGAGTTCATATTTACTTCAGAAAATAAGAGAAAATTTTAATGAGTAGGTTGCATTTGAGCTTGGCTTTAGGCTATCAATCAATTAATTGAGATCAGAGGGCATTCCTGGTGGAAGTAACAGTAGGAACATAGAGGCTGAGACAGTTTGAAGTTAAGTCCCTCACTCACAAGGTTGTGGCCCATGGAAGGGCAGCATCGACTTCCCTGGCCCTTGTTAAAATACAGAACCTCAGGCCTTCACTTCAACCCCACTACATCAAAATCTAAAGTTTGAGAAACATCTTCATGTGATTCACATGCATATTAACTTTTGAGACATCATAGTTTACGATACATTTGTATTATTTGTAAATAAGGCTGAAAATGGCTCTATGATAAAGAAACTTGATATTTATGCGAAAGAATCTAGACTTTATTTGGTAGATCATGTGAAGTATTAACAGCAATAAGCAGATACCAATGGGCAGCATGGATGTCAATCAACTGGAATCAGTGCTGGCTTTATGGTGTCAAGCTCCTTGAACATGAAGTCTGGAGAGAGGAAGGGTGGACAGGAAGCTAGGCTGGCAGGGCATCACTGGGGAGACTGGGTCAGTAGGTATTTACCAAATGCTGATGTGAAAACACTTTAGAGTGTTGCATCTGTGTTTTAAATGGATGTTAGTTAGGAGACACAGAATTCAGGGGAGAATAGTTGAAAGGCTTTGCAACTGTCTAAGTCGGAGATTTAACTCTTTAGTTTGGAAGGTTACAGAGAAGATAGACTTGAGGATAAAGATGTAGTACTTGCAGAGGTAAACCAAATCTAGCCTATTCAACTAAGATATCTTTTTTTTTTTTTTGAGTTGGAGTCTCACTCTGTCAGCCAGGCTGGAGTGCCATGGCACACTCATGGCCACTCCAGTGTCGACCCACTGGGCTCTGGCGATCTTTCCGCCTCAGCCTTCCAAGTAGCTGGAACTATAGGCACGTGCCACCATGCCCAGCTAATTTTTTTTCTTATTTATTGTAGAGATGAGTTCTCACCAAGTTGCCCAGACTGGTCTTGAACCCGTGGGCTCAGGCAATCATTTGCCTCAGCCTCCCAAAGTGCTGGGATTACAGGCTAAGCCACCAAACCCGGCCAACTACGATATTTTGAATGGAGGATATTAACCCTTCACTTGCAAAATTTTAATATGAGAGTCTGGGCACGGTGACTCATGCCTGTAATCCCAGCACTTTGGGAGACCAAGGCAGAAGGATTGCTTGAGCCCTGGAGTTTGAGACCAACCTGGGCAACATAGTGAGATTTCGTCTCTACAAAAAATTTAAAAAGTGGCCGAGTGTGGTGGTGGGCACCTATATAGACTGAGCTAGTTGAGGCTGTGGTGAGCCATGGTCATGCCACTGCACTCCAGCCTGGGTGACAGAGTGAGACCCCAACTCAAAAAAATTTTTTAAATATAATTTCTAATGAGAATAGTGCTATTTGGCTGAATGAATTTTTATTCAAACTTTTGGGTGATGGTAATTAATGGAGCCCAATCAATTTGACCAAAGTCGTTTTTATTTCCCCTCTGTCAGTATTGTCTGATTATACTAAAAATGACAGAGAGATGTGCATCCTCCCTTCGAAATGTACTTAATTAATTCAGTTGGGCTTCAACTTTAAAAGTATCTGAAAGTCTCATTTACTTGGCATCTGAATACATGCTAAGAGAACAAGGGCATGCTGGCATTAAGTGGCAAAGTTATAAAATCTGTGTGTAAATACAGTCAACACATCATGTTTATTGACAGTGAAAGAAAACCAACAGTAACCAACCAAGTTTGGGTTACTCAGTGACCTTTCATAAGTGACCTTCCTTTCATTACCACAGCAAATCTGTCAGACAGTTATTTTTCATTCTTGTGCAAAAACATTAGGACTGAGACCTGCATGTGTTATTCACTCAAGGTCCCCAGGCTCTGAGCCATGGGATTCAGACGTAGGACTGCCTGACTTCAACGACTGTGCTTTCTCTCTCATGCTATACTACTGCTTAAGAAAGTAAGATCTAGGAACTCTTTCAATTATGGTAGGAATTAAAATTTCCAGTGAAACTGATAGAATAAGGAGAAAATTAAAAAAGAAGAAATGTGAGAAGTTGGGCCTCTGGAGATTTTCTGGTAGAGGCATTTGAATTGGTTTTGGATTTCTCTGTGGAAAGAGGCTGCCTCAGGGCCATTTGGAAGAGGCAACAAACACGGTTGAAGCTGAAAGCTTTGGGGGAAAAAGTGAGTGGCCTTTTCAGACAGGAGTTGAGTGATGTCATAGATTCTGGAAATTTTTGTAAGATAACAATGGCAGGTTTTGCCCAATTGTTGGGTCTATAAAGAACTCTGCCTCTATGTTAATGATTTATTATTACCAGTTTTGGTTTGCTTTATGACTATCAATTTAGAGATTTTGAACTTCATGAGCTCAAAATGGGCTTTATCTAAACCTGCCCTGGGCTTCCATTATAATCTGTATGATAAAGCCAGTGGTGGCCATTTATTGAGTGCTTACTATGGTCATCTCTGTGCTGAGTGTTTTACATTCATAGGATTCCATTTATTCCTTACAACTATCTTGTGAAGTAACTATTTTTATCCCCACTTGCACACAAGGACATTCAGTTAGTAAGTTGCAAAACTATGGTTCATACTCAGGTCTGTTGATCACAAAAGTAAGTTCTTGGAACCACTGTGTTATACTGCTTCTTGTACATCTGTTTTTTTCCAACTGTTTGTTTACTTCACTGTCTTTTTTACTGAACTGTGAGTCACTTGAGGGCAGACCTATATTATCTCTGAGCACCTGAAACCTAGGACAGTGCCTGACACACAGCAGGCACTTAAGAGACACTGGAAGGAAGAAATAGATGGAGAGTTCGAAGGAGCGCTAACTAGTATTAATATTTTAATGTCTATCCTAGTCTTTCTTATATGTAAACATAAATCTTTCTCTCTATACTTAATGCAAGAGCATCATATACACAATTTTTAGTAACCCGTATTTTTCACTTCATAGTGTATAATGAGTTTTTGTTATTAAATAGTCTTCTAAAGTTATTTTGACATTAAAATATATATGACTATTATTTATCCTTAACAATTAAAAATGTAAAAATATGTCACCTATTTCCTGCTCTTCCCACCAGAAAAATAAGATGTTTATATTGGAGGAATATATTAAAATACATTACCTAGAAATTCTCTCATGGGTCATACAAGTGTCTACAATTCTATTTAAAACTAAATTTTGGACCAGATGCGGTGGCTCATGCCTATAATCCTACCACTTTGGGAAGCTGAGGTGAGAGGATTACTGAGCCCACAGGTTTGAAACCAGCTTGGACAACTTGACGAGACCTCATCTCTAAAATAAATTTTAAAAATTAGCTGGGCATGATGGCACATGCCTGTAGTTCCAGCTACTTGGAAGGCTGAGGCAGAAGGATCTCCTGAGTCCAGCAGGTCGAGGCTGTGGTGGCCATGAGCGTGCCACTGCACTCCAGCCTGGGTGACAAAGTGAGACTCTGATTCAAAAAAATTTTAAAAAAGAAAAGAAAAACTAAATTTTCACACAGAAATTAGCCATCTTCAAGGTAAGGAGAAAGATTGATAAGGTTATTTCCAAATTTAATTTGATCTCATTCCAAAGCCACAGCATTTTATAAAAATAAAGCTGAAAGCCCCAAAACAGCACCAGAGGAGACTTTCAAGTTCTTAATAAATTATATCAATACTCCAGATTTCATGTTTTAAAAGGATAAAGCATGTTACCATAAAGAAACTGTATTTAGGCATGCACATGTGGTCAGTGCTCACTACATGTTGATTGTTGGGTGGATTTGGTAGCTTAATCTCATTTAACCTTATTTTCAACAACTGGGAACATTTTTCCTTCAGGGCTTAGTGAAGTGCCAGAAACGTGATCCAGAGACTTGGAACCCAATAACTCAATCCTCAGAGTGTGCCGTATTTGGAGAATCCAGGTAGAACCTTGTGAAACCTGCTCAGATGTGGGCACTTTGTTTCTGTGATTCTGAACCAGTCCAAAGCTTTGCTGCCAATGGTGGAGATTAGACTTGTATAAAACCACCTAGAGGGAGGGAGGACCTGCTGAGATGGATAGTGACTTGCTCCTATTTACCTTGGACAAGTCCTGCCCATCCTTTCCCCTCTAGAAGCAGACTTGGGTCTTCCCATCCTAACCAGCTGAGCTCCTTCTCCTTCTTGGATATGGCATATGTTGGCATATATTAGTTACAATTCCACATGAGCTTGGATACATTTTGGTCCTGTTGTCAGAGTTCCAAAGAGAGGTGCAGGGGGGGAAAATGTGTCTCTAGCTAATGGTACAGCAAGTGCAAAAACATATATCAGCCTAGCTAGACCTAGCCCATGGGTCTGGAGCCACAGAGATTCCTGAATCTAGTTACTCAACTTTGCTAAGCCTCAGATTACTTATCTGTAAAATAAGGATACTAAATATACTGTATAGAATAGCTGTGAGAATTAAATGAGAATATATGCATAAAGTGAATAGCATCAGTCATGTGACTAAGGTCTTACACATTTATGTAATGAACACATATGTATTAAGCACTGACTTTGTGCCCAGCCCTGAGGCACCAATGGTAAGACAGATAGACATGATTTCTTTCTGCAAGGAGGTTATATTCTAGTAAACTCAGCAAATGTGAGTAATTATTTTACTTTTGTAATATGGTTTATTGGTTATCTATTGCTATGTAGAAAATTATCTCAAAACTTTGAGACTTAAGACAATATCAATATCAATAAATTATTAATAGCTAGCTCCAGACAGTCGGTTCTGCTCTTGGTCAATGATTAGGAAGTGGGGAATGGAACAGACAGCTAGCAAAGTATGATAAAGCTTAAGCAAATTTAAAATGGCTGTTCTTTAGCTAATGTTACTCTGTTTTGACTTCACCCTTTCATTTATAATCTTTGTTTCTATGGGCCAGGAATTTGGGAGCAGTTTAGCTGGGTGGTTCTGGCTGAGGGCCACTCAAGCTGATGGCTGGAGCTGCAGTCCTCTGAAGGCTGAGGACCTACTTCCAAGATGGCGTGCTCACGTGGCCGTTGGCAGGGGAGCCTTGCTCCTTACCATGTGGGCTTCTTCCAAGCCTGCCTGAGTCTCCTCACAAGGCAGCTGGCTTCCCCTAGCAGGAGTGTTCTACAGAGTCACATCCTGTCACGTCCACCGTATTCTATTTGTTACAAGTGGGGCAAGAAGTCCAACCCACACGCGAAAGAAGGAAAATTAGGCTCTACCTTTTAGAGGGAGGAATTTGGAAGAACTTGTGAATATATTTTAAAGCCACCACACAAAGTATGGGAGATGAGAGTGAAGTTGGTGGAGGTTAGACTCTGAAAAGTCACACAGGGCTTGCTGAAGAGGAGGGATTTCCAACTGGAGGTGATAGGAACCAGCTTACTCCTTTTGCAGGAGGTGATATGTGATTATTAAATCTGTAAACAGAACATATTTGAATCACAAAGATGGCCTTATCCTGTGTTCTTTCTGCTGTGCTGTGTCCAGAACACAAAAGACTCATTTCCAGAATGTCCTGGTTTCTTTTCCATTTCTGCTTCCTTAAAGATCTCTGAAACGAGGCTTGTCTTTTTCAAAATACAGGGAACTAAACTTGAGATTCTTTTTCTTTTTAATCTGTAAAGAAATTTCTTTACGTTCAAAAACTTATTAACATTTTTAAAGCCAGAGCAGTATGTTCAGTCACCATAAGTAAGCACAATATTTCTGATTTTCCTAGAAATAAATGAAAACCTTAGATGCTCAAATCCTTTATCTTAAGTCACAGTTCTCTCTCAGAGCTGATGAACATATGTTTATTTTAATAAAAAAATGAAGCCCCAGCTTGGGCAACACAGCAAGACCCCATATCTATAAAAACATTTTTAAAAAGACCTGGGTGTGGTGGTGTGCCTGTCAGGAGACTGAGGTGGGAGAATCCCTTGAGCTCAGGAGTTCGAGGCTAGAGTGAGCTATGATTGTGCCACTATGCTCCAGCCTGAGCAATAGAGCAAGACCCCATCTCTCTTAAAAGAAATGAAATGAAACCCACCTTTGATGTACCTCATTTTTATTTATCTATTCCTTCTAGGAAAACACATATATCTAAAGGGCCTGGGATCCTTTAACAGATAGATAATGTCCCCATTCATCATGCAGAACACCTGCAATAACAGAAAATGTAGGACATCAGTAGCTAGGCATTGGTGTGTTTGGTTTATATGTGTGTTTAGTATTTCTAACCACCACAGTGCATGAATAGGCACCTTAAATCTGTTGATTTATAGTCAAAGCAAAGAAAATTCATCTGTTTCTCCTGTAACTATTTTAAGAAATACAGGACTAGTGAAAGATCTCTATTGGCAAAACATTTTATTTTATTTTATTATATATGTATGTATGTACATACATATATGTACATATTTATTTGTTGAGTCAGGGTCTCACTCTGTCATCCAGGCTGGCGTACAATGGCATGATCACAATAATCACGGCTCACGGCAACCTTGATCTCCTGAGTTCAGCATCCGAAGTAACTGGGACTACAGACACGCCACCATGCCCGGTAAATTCATTGAGTTTTTTGTGGAGACAAGGTTTTGCTATGTTGCCCAGGCTGATCTTGAACTACTGGGCTCAAGCCTTCCACCCGCCTCAGCCTCCCAAAATGCTGGGATTATAGGTGTGAGCCACTGCACCCAACTTGGCAAAACATTTCAGAAGCCAGGTTGTATCCTTTGTGAACTTTCGAAAAATATTTTTCACAATATACTATTTACCCTAATGTTAATGATATGTGGTTAGGTCAACACCCTGAAGAAGAAAAAGCATAAAACACTGTCCTCTTTCTTCTATTTCCTTCTCACCTCCAAAGTGGATATTTAATTGACCTTATTTCTACTAGTGAAGTAGGGAAGACAATTTATATCTAATTTGGTAGCTCAGTGTTTTCCTACTCAGAACTTTTTAATGCTCTTAGGAAAAAGATAAAGTTCCTCATGTTGGTCTACAAAGTTCTCCGTGATCTGATCCTGTATTCCTCTCTATCTGCATTTTATACACTCTTTCCTTTGTTCTCTCTGTACCTGTCACACTGGCCTTCTCTTGTCCCTCATAGTTATCATTATCTCTCCTGCACAGGACTTTTGCACATGCTATTCATGTTGTTTCCTCTGCCCATAATAATCTTTCTCATCTTCACTTTCGAGTCTTAACTCAAGCACTTCAGGGGAGCCTTTCCCAACCTTCCAGACCAGGTCAGATCCCTTTATAGGCTCCCAAGTGCCATGTAAGTCTTCTTTCTCAACCTGTGTTTGTTGTTATTCTGACACATGTGGGTTTGTGTATTTCCATTCATCTTCTTTGGTAGTTGGAGGTTAAAGACTGTGTATGTTTTTAATCACCCTGGCATCTAAGTACTTAGCACAGTGTCTGAGACATCATAGATGCTTAATCAATATTTGTTGAAAGTGTGAATGCACCAGGGTTTGGACTTCCAGCACTTCCATTTTCTAACTATATGAACTTGGGTACATAGCTTTTCTAGCTTTAAGTTTGTCCTTTGTCCAATGGGGTTGATAATATACACTGCCTTCATTGTCATGAAGATTCAATGAGGTAATTAATGTAAAAATGCTTAACACAGTGCCAGGCATGTAGTAGAAAATAAATGTTTGAATGATTGTATTCATCTTCAACCATCACATAGCCCTTCAAAAAGCATTGTGGTGTTTTTTTTCACTTAAAAGTCAATATGATTTTAAGTTGGGTTTAAACAATGCTTTTCCATCTTATAGATGAGCAAATGGAGAAAGAGAAGGGTTTAGTTTCTTGCCCAGGGTGAGTGACTGCTTAAAGTCCATTCTTCATTTTGGCAAATAGGATATTACCTTTTTAAGTCCAAAAGTCAATCATAAGTACTGAATGTAAGATGCCGGTAACCTCCTCTTTGTGTTTGTTTTTCGGTCTTTGGTGCCATTTTCTCCTTATCAGACCTTTCTCCCTCATTTTTATTCAAGATTCTCTCTTTCCTCATATTTATGCTTGAATGAGTGAAGTAGAATGAACCCTTCTTCCAAAGAACTAAATTTGGATCTGATGATAAAAGGGCTGGGCTCCAGAATATGTTCTTTACCTTGCGTTCACTTAAGACCCGTCCCAGGGGAGGCAAGAGGAGAGACAGACAGTGTCGCCATGGGTGGATGGTGCTCAGGATTTTCCCTCAGAAAAGCAACATCCTGGATTTGGGGAAGGGAGATGACTCCCAAGCCTCACCCATTGGTAGAGAGTGTTGGCCCCACCCTGTAACTTTAAACAAGCCTGACCCAGTCATACATCATGTGACTGGAGGCCTGTGTAAACAGACTGTCCTTATTCCAACTTTGATGTCACATTGCCTAATAATCAGTTCACTCTCATTCATAATCCTGATTTTGTCTTCTATTTTTTGAATATATTTCTACCCTTTGGACTTGCCAAGTGAGTTTGGTATCTTCAGCTTGGTCTTCAGTTCTGATGATGATAATAATGATAAAATAATGATTTATATTTATCACATACCTACTATGTGCCAGATACAATATATATTATTCGTAATTTTTATGATAATCCTTTATTCCTCTCAGTTTACAGATAAGGAAATTAAAGGTCACAATATAAAAAGACTCTCTCAAGGCCTTACAGTTTATAAGTGGCTGAATTTAATTTTCTACCTTGGCCATTCTGACAACCAAAATTGACCCTTTTGCCACATTACATGTTTCTCTAGGGATTTTGGCTTAGGCACATCCTCTGTCTTTTTCCATTCTTGGCCATTTAGAAAGAATATTCCCCTTTAGCTCCTACTCCCAAATGCCAAATCCCAGATGTTGCCCTCATTTGGATTATGCCAGTCCCAAGCAAAACAAGACTGTGGTCAGTATGGCAGGCATAGATAATATTGTCTTACTATTGAGTCTAGGGTCTTCCACACCTGCTGATTATGGACAAATCAGAGAATGAGGTGGGATGTAGGAAGATGGAGGGGTTAGGAATTATCACGTAAGCAGGACTGTAGGGGTGGGGAGGATGACAAGATAGGTGATGTCAGAAGAAACTTGTGCAGAGACAAAATGGTATTCATTAGCCAGCCAAACACTTTTTTTTAATGGTTCAATAACCCATTAGACTACAGGGCCCACTTATGATGGCACCTCATCCAAGGGTGCATTTATTTCATCAATGCCCCAGTCCTACCTTCACAGGACTCTTGGGTATTCTTAGCACTGAGAATGTATGGAATTATTTCATAATTGACTTGTCCCAGAGGGCCTGAGTGCTAACAGAGGAAATGGCTCACTAAAAGAGAGACAAGATTAAAAAGTTTGTGGTTATTTTAATGACTCTACTGAATGGATCTACCAAGATATTGGGGACCTTCAGTGATGGCACTCAAAGCAATAAGTCATATGCTAATTTCAAAGATAATGTTGGATTTCTGGATCTTTATGGATTAGGACAATTTTCACCAAGCACAATCCAACCACAGTATTAAAATAATGGCTGCCTTTTAATATGGACAGCAACCATATCTTTTTCAATCCATGAGTCACTTCAAATCTCGTGGAAAACTATTGGCTGTTTTTGTCTTAGTCCCGGAGATAAGACCAACAAGATCTGTTTGTCTCATTCTGATTATCCATGGACCATGTGGCAAAGACCCCTAGAATTTGACCCACTACTTCTGAGGAGCATCCTGATAAGCCAAGGCAGACAACAGCACCCAGACATTTCGATCCAGCAGTCATCCATCCTTCTCTGATTATCTAAGATCCCAAATGCCCTTGACTTGATCTTTGTAAAGTCACAATGCTCAATTCAGATCTCTGCAATAAGTTATGGAAAATGTGTTAGGAAATGACCTGTATAAGGCCTGAGATAACATAAATTCCCCTATGGCCATAAAGAAGTCCTGTTCTGAATTAGCAAAATTTGGAGGAAGTAATTCTGATGATGGTGATAGAGCTTTAGATTTCCAGTATAATTGTTGCCTCTGATTTACTTTTGGTGATGTGAGGGTCATACCAATAGCAGAAGCCTGAGAAATTACTCAGATGTGGTCTTTTCATTGCATTTGAAATGTATTTCCTTTTCATAATATGAACAAGACAGTGCAAGCAGTACAAGTTTTGGTGAATCTCATGTAGCCCTTGACTTTATTTAATAATGACTAAAAAAAAAAAAATACACAATCCGGCTGCCTCTGAAATTCATGTCTTGTCTTCTTTATTATTTATGAATATGAGCTGTATATTCTAAATTCACAGTTGTCTTTCCTACTTATACTTGCCTTTTATTCCCTGGTGGTTCTGGATTGTTTATTGTGCCTTCTATAGATCCTTTCCTGCTTCTATGATTCTAGACAGTTTTCTCAACTCTCTCGGCTCTCCCCAGGATTTGTTTCACAGGTAGACACCTCATGGGCCCTTAAAACCCAATTAAACACAAAAGGGGCAGTGACGGTAACAAAGGTAACTCCAGTTTGAACATCAGGGTAAAAACCACACCTAACCTTTCAGCTGTCTCTTTATTTGTATCTGTATATAAGTGAGAGGTCAGTAGATATTTGTTGGCTTACTTAAAAGACAACATTCAGACATCAATTTTTTTAGAAGCTCCAGCTCTGATTACACCACCTGGTCTACACAGATGTGAACCCAGGAAAACGCAACATTTAAAATGGCTACCATAACATGTAGGGTTTTTGTAAACAAGCGAATGGCCTTAGTTCTTAGCCTAAAGAGATTTGGGGCAGATGTCTTGAGAAAAGCTAACAGGGAGGAAGGTGATGCTTTTTAAATCCCTGTGCTCCTAACTCCCTGTTTCCATGCCCACTCAAGTTTGCAACATATGCTATCGTGGTCACAAACAAGACCAGCCTGTAGCTGCTTCTGCAGCCACTTTGCCCCTGCTGACAACTGGGGGAGCAGTCATATTCTGTGCTTAAAATGAGTGATGAACATATTGCCAGAGGCCATTTTGAGGGTACTCTTCCATCTCTGCAGAAAGTATAAAACTAAATCAAGTAAATATAAACAGAATTATCCTAGGCAGCCTCGAGGCTGATCTCTGCACAGTATTACATCTAGAAGACATAAATCAGAATCAAAAGAACTCTGAAAAGCAATATATTTAGAGAAGTTCTTCTGAGGTAGTAGAGATGAAGGAAAGATCACAAAAGACACTGATTCACAATATTCTTAAACCTCAAAAGTTTGAACCACGAAATGCAACCCGTTTGTAAAATGAATTCTGCCAAATGCATGCACTGTTTCTAATTCCTCAGACTCAAAGCTGCATATCCAGATTGTAAACACAGATATGTGACCAATAAGAGAGACACAAGCTCAAGAAGTGATGTTGGCCTCAGGGTACTTGGGCGGCTGGCAAGTCAAGACTGGCATTTCTAGAACAGTCTGTTTTTCACTCTGTAAGATCCCAGACATGTAACAAGCACATTTCATATTTATGCCACTCTAACTCTATTATAATGGGAAACTTTAGCCTGGGAGAGGACAGCTGGGAGAAAAAAAGCCATTTCTATGGCACTGTCCCCTTTTCTTACCAAATAAGTTACTCTGTTGTACAATTTAAAAAATATCTATTCCAACGACATTAAGTTGTACTTTGAAAAAGGAGAGGGGAAAAAACACAATGTCTTATTTTGCCCTCTCCTCTACCGAAAAACCAGGCCTATATTAGAAATGCTATTGTCAGTCTTATTTATCAGCAGCTGTGTTACTGAATGCCATTCAACTAATATATCTTTTCCAAATTTAAATTTACACATAAGTAAAGCAAATGACAAATGCATTACCACTGCTTTAACAAAGTCCAATAAGACCATATCATAACTCTTTAGGTTTGATTTAAAACTTGAGTTGTTTTTTTAATGACTAAATAGGCATCTTTTTTCTGTATTTGTAATTTTCCTTTCACCATTTTTAAATGTATCCTTGGGATCAAAATAGATTTTTGACTGTTTGTCAGATATTCAATGTTTGCTTGAAGGTAAATAGGTGATAGGCTCACATACATATTCAGCGTGAGAGATGAATGGAAGACCCACCTGAGGAAATAGTCTGAACAGTTCAGCCTGAAAGGTCCCAACCCTCATCCTGGAATTTGTTGCCAGAGGGTGGTATCATGAACATAGTTGGAGGAGCCAGGATAGTTATGGGGAAGGGTAAAGAAAGGATGAACAGAGAGGCTGAATATTGAGAATGGTGGCCAGGTGTAAAATGCAGTCAGGATAAGCAATTCTAGACTTTGTCTAAGACAGAATTAGTGGTTAAAATCCTTTATGACAGTGTTGCCGTGATGGATTTCAAGACAGTAAGATAGTAAAGGTCCCTCTCTCTTTTTTTTTTTTGAGTCGGAGTCTCACTTGTTGCCCAGACTGGGGTGCAGTGGCATGCTCGTGGTCACTGCAGCCTTAACCTGCTGGGCTCAGGCGATCCTTCTGCTTCAGCCTTCCAAGCAACTGAAACTACAGGCGTGTGCCACCTTGCCCAGCTAGTTTTTTGATTTTTTGCGGGTTGAAGTTTCACCATGTTGTCCAGGCTGGTATCCAAACCATGGGCTAAGGTAATCCTCTCACCTCCATCTCCCAAAGTGCTGGGATTACAGACATGTGCCACCATGTCTGGCCTGAAGATCCCCCTCTATGAATGAATTGTGTGGCAGAAACTGTCAATTATGTACCAACATTTCTTCTCACCCCTCTTGTTAAGTAAAAATACCCCAGGTATTAGCTGGACACTTGGATGCTCAGAATCAAACTGCATTTCCCAGATTCCCTTGTAGCTAGGAGCAACCATGACTGTGTTCTATCAGAGCTTAAGCAGAAGTGGTATGTGCCATTTCCAGAAGGTATATCTTAAAAGGGGAAGTCTTGTTCTTATCTTACAATTTCCTTTCTTTCAAATGTAGATGTGAAGTCAGGTGTGATGGCTCATGCCTATAATCCCAGCACTTTGGGAGACTGAAGGGAGAGGATTGCCTGAGCCCAAGGGTTCAAAACCATCCTGGGCAAGTTGGGGAGACCTCATCTCTAACAATAAAAAAAAAAAAATAGCCAGACGTAGTGGCACATGCCTGTGGTTCCAGCTACTTGGAAGGCTGAGGCAGAAGGATCGCCTGAGCCCAGCAGGTCGAGGCTATGATGGCCATGAGCGTGACACTGCATTCCAGCCTAGGTAACACAGTGAGACTCTGACTCAAAAAAAAAAAAAAAAAAAAGAAATGCAGATATGATGACCAGAAAGGAGTAGTCGCCTTGGACCAGTAGATTGAAAACTGCAAGTTGAGAGCAAAACTAAAAGTTAGACGGATCCAGCTCAGTACTGCTTAAATTTTTATGAGAAGGAAATACATTTCATTTTTTCTCTGGAACTTATTTTATATGCTTACTTTCAAATTTAAATTCAAAAATTTTTTACAACAGTTTTAGGTTCTTCAATTGAGGGGAAGATATAGAGATCCTGTATGCCCCCATCTTACACATCATAGTCTCCCCCATTATCAACATCCCCCACCAAAGTGGTATATTTGTTACAACTGATGAACTGATATTGATGCATCATTATCACCCAAAGTCCATAATTTACATTAGGGCTTGCTCTTGCTTGTATATTCTATGAATTTGGACAGATGAGTAGTGCTATGTATTAGCCATTGTGGTATCATACAGAGTATTTTCTAAGAATCCTCCATATTCTGCCTATATAAACCTTTCTTGCCCATAACCCCTGACAACCACTGATCTTTTTCACAGTTGTGCTTTTCCCAGAATATTATATCATTGGAATCATATAGTATGTAGCTTTTTCAAATAGGTTCCTTTCTCTTAGTAATAGTCATTTAAATGTTCTTCGTTTCTTTTTTATAGCTTGATAGCTTGTTCCTTTTAACACTGAGAATGATTCCGTTGCCTGATATACCAGTTTGTTTATCCATTCACTTTCTTTTTAAAATTTTTAAAAAATTTTAATGATGTGGGGGTACAATTCAGGATTAGGTATATAAATGTTCATTATGCAGGTACCCTTGTTGATGAGGTGTGCCCCCCTCTTCCCCAGGCTGATTCCCACTACTGCCAATCCTGCTTCCCTGTTCTAAAGGGCATCTTGGTTGCTTTCAAGTAAAGCTGCTATAAACATCCTTTGGGTAATATCAAATAGTGTGACTGTTGGATTCTATAATAAGTGTATGGTTAGTTGTGTAAGAAACTGCCAAACTCTTCCAAAGTGATCATTTTGCATTTCCACCAGCAATAAATGAAAGTTTCTACGGTTTCACATCCTTGTCAGTGTTAAGTGCTGTCAGTGTTCTGGATTTTGACCATTTTAATACCTGTGTAGTGGTATCTCATTTTTGTTGTAATTTGCATTTCTCTGATGACGTATGATGTGAAGCATCTTTTCACATGTTTATTATTATACAAATATTCATTGTGCAGTTTCCTTTGTTGATGAGGTGTGCCCTCCCTTCCCCAGGCAGATTTCTGGCATATTTTTAAAAATCAGGCTGGCTTTTTATAATTGAGTTTTAAGAGTTCCTTGTAAATTTTGGATGGCAATCATTTGTCATATATTCTTTCGCAAATATTTTTACTCATCCTATGACTTGTTTTTTCATCCTCTTGAACTGTCTTTTTCAGAGAAAAAAATAACAATTTTAAAGAAGTCCAGATGATCAATTCTTTTTTTTTTTTCATGAATTGTGCCTTTGGTGTTATACCTAAAGAGTCATTGCCAACCCAGAGATCATTTGGATTTTCTACTATATTATCTTCTAGGGATTTTAGCTTTGCATTTTACATGTATGTCTGTGATTCCTTTTGAATTAATTTTTGTGAAAGATTCTTTATCCCTAATAACTTTCTTTGCTTTGAAGCTCTGTCTTAAATTAATATAGTTACTTCTGCTTTCCCTTGATAGTGTTAGCATGGTATGTCTTTCTCCATTCATTTACTTTTTTTATGAGTTGGAGTCTCACTCTGTCGCCCAGACTGGAGTGCAGCAGCCGTTCCCGGCCACCGCAGCCTTCACCTGCTGGGCTCCGACGATCCTTCTGCCTCAGCCTTCCAAGTAGCTGGAATTACAGGCATGCGCTACCACACCCGGCTGATTTTTTTATTTTATTGTAGAGATGAGGTCTCGCTGCCCAGGTGGGTCTCGAACCCGCGGACTCAGGCAATCCACTCACCTCAGCCTCCCAAAGGCGCAGGATTACAGGCTGAGCCACCGAGCCCGGCTTCATCCATTTACTTTTAATCTATCTAGGTCTTTATATTTAAACTGGGTTTCTTATAGCTAACATTTGAGTCTTGGCTTTTAATTCACTCTGGAAATCTCTGCCTTTTAATTGGTACATATCGACCATTGACATTAAAAGTGATTACCGATGTAGTTGGAGTTATATCTACCATATTTGTTATTGTTTTCTACTTGCTTTGCTATTTTTTTCCTATTTTTGTCTTTCTTTTTTCTACTTTTTGTGGTTTTAATTGAGCATTTTATATCATTCAATTTTCTCTCCTTTCTTAGCATATCATTTGTAATTTTTTAAAAAAAACAACTTTCCTCTAGTGATTGCATAGAGTTTGCAATAAATATTTACAACTACTCCAAGCTCACTTTCAAATAATATTGTGACATTTCAGAGATAATGTGAATACACTGTTGCTATTGTTATTTTGATTAAAATGTTATCAGCTACATCAGTTAAGAATAGGAGAAATAAAAGTTTTTATTTCACCTTCACTTATCCCTTCTTTTATGCTTTTTCCTTTTTTGTTTTTCACCTCCATGGAGACCCATAGCTTTCTAAAGAACTTCTTTTTAACTTGTCTCCTGGCAATGAATTCCCTCAAGTTTTTTTTGTTTTGTTTTGTTTTTTGAGTTGGAGTCTCACTCTGTCGCCCAGAATGGAGTGCAGTGGCCGCTCCCGGCCACCGCAGCCTCGACCTGCTGGGCTCCAGCGATCCTTCCGCCTCAGCCTTCCGAGTAGCTGGAATTACAGGCACGCGCTACCACGCCGGCTGATTTTTTGATTTATTGTAGAGATAAGGTCTCGCTGCCCAGGCGGGTCTCGAATCTGCGGGCTCAGGCAATCCACTCACCTCAGCCTCCCAAAGGTGCGGGATTACAGGCTAAGCCACCGAGCCCGGCTTCCCTCAAGTTTTGTTTGTCTGAGAAAGTCTTTATTTCTTCTGCATCTTTTTAAGGGTTAATTTTGCAAGTTACAGAATTCTAGGTTGCAGTTTTTTCTCTAAGTACGTTAGATATTTAACTTCATTTCATTCTTGTTTGTGTGGTTTCTAGGAGAAGTAAGATATTATTCTTATTTTTGCTCTTGTATAGGTAAAGTATTTTTTCCTCTGGCTTCTTTCAAGATATTTTCCTTATTTCTGATGTAACGTGAAAATGCCTAGATGTACTTCTTTTATTTTTATTAATCCTGCTTGATGTTCTCTGAGCTTCCTGGATCTGTAGTTTGGTGTCTTATATTACACTGGGGACATTCTCAGTCAATATTGTTTCAAGTATTTTCTCTATTTTTTTTCTCTCTTTCTTCTCCTTCTGGAATTCTCATTATGTGTATTTACATTTTTTTTTGCAATTGTCCTGCAATTCTTGAATATTGTGTTCTTTTTTTTTAGTCTTTGTTCTCTCCTTTTTTCAGTTTCAGAGGTTTCTGTTAATGTATCTTCAAGCTTAGAAAGTCTTTTCTCAGCCATGTCTAGTCTACTAATAAGCTCACAGAAAGCATTCTTTATTTCTGTTATGGTTTTTTTGATCTCTAGCATTTCTTTTTGTTTTTTTCTTAGGATTTATGTCTCCCTGCTTACATAGCTCATCAGTTCTTGCATGCAGTCTACTTTATCCATTAAAATTCTTTGTGTATTAATGATAGTTGTTTTAAATTCTCTGTCTGTGGATTCCTACATCCCTGCCATGTCTAGTTCTCATGTTTGCTCTGTCTCTTCAAACTGTGAGTTTTTTTTTTTTTAAACCTTTTATTATGCCTTATAACTTTTCTGGATGGTCAGGCAGGCTGTACTGGGTAAAAGGAACTGCTGTAAATAGGCCTTAAGCAACATGGTGATAAAGTGTGAGGGAGGGGAAACATTCTATAGTCCTGTGATTAGGTCTTAGTCTCTTAGTGGGGCCTCTGAACTGTGAATTTCACAAGTGCTTCCCAGATAACTCCACTCCCTCCTCAAGTGGGAAAGAATTGCTGAATAGAGTGGAGTGGATTTGTGTATTTCCCTTTCCTCAAGTCAGTTAGGCTCTGATATAACTCCAGAAGGTTGGACTTTGGTTAACTAGTTTCCCCTGGGGGCAGGCCTTGTTAAGTTCAGAGTACTCTGGAATATTTAATAATGGGCCCTTTCCCTTCCCCTGCCAGAAGCATGACAGAATTTTTCTCTATTTCCTGCGAGAACCTGGTTGAACTTCTGGTGGTAAAACTCACAAAAGCATGAGGGCCTTCTTATGACTAGGACCCCTGGAGTTTTTCACTCTCAGACTTGTCCACAATGAACATTGATTGTCTGCAACTCATCAATTTCTACCCCACCATGGATTCCCAGAAAGATTTTCTGCTCTGGTACCTTGTGATTCTCTATATCCCCCTATCTGCCTCTCCATTTTAGAAGTCTCACATATCCCTGTGGCTTCATTTCTATTAAAGATCTAAGAAGAGTTCATTTTTCAGTTTTTTCACCGTTTTTTCTTGCTGTTAGAATGGGTGACAACTTCCAAGCTCCTTACATGTGCAACCAGAACCCAGATGTCTGATACATTTTTGTTGTTGCTGTTTATGCCTCTGTTACTTTGGATTTTCAGTTGTCTGCAGTCAATATTAAGTAAGATAGGTGGAGAAGAAGGAATGGGTGAGAGAAGGAGCCTGGATTATGTTGTTTTCAGACATGTGGTTGCCACACTCCTTCTTCTTGTTTTGCTTTCTCCATTCTCAAAGTATGAGGGAGTGGAAGCATAATGGGAAATTTTGGATTGATCTGGAGAGATCAGGTCTGAATCAGAATTTTCTGGAGTTTGAAGGTTTGTAAGTTATTCCTGAGACACCAAATTGCATTGAAACAGCCTATGGTACTGAAAGACCATCAGATTTAACAGAAGGATGAACTTTTCCTGGCATGCCAGGTTCACCTCATTACTTGCTAAACTTCAGTGACACAGAAATTTTTCTCAGGTCTTCACTTTTCTTCAAACCCAATTCTCAGACACTCATAGCACTCTAGCTACCTCCAAAGTAGAGGAGTGTAGTGGGTCAAGGGTTGCCAGACCACAGATCACAAGCCAAGTCCAGCCCACTGCCTGCTTTTGTATAGCTCGTAGCTTGGAATGGTTTCTACATTTTTTTTTTTTTTTTTTTGGTGAGAAAGTAGGAATTTATTGAGAAGACAGGAAAGTTTCTTGCAGCAGGAGGGGTCCTAAAGGGTTGCCCATTTTTCTATTTTTAAATGGTTGGAAAAAAATTTTAAAAAGAATAATATTTTGTCACACATGAAAATTCTAGGAAATTCATAGTCTATAAAGTTGTGTGGGTACAGAGTCATATTCATTTGTTTACTTATTGCCTGTGGCTATTTTTATACTTCATTTGTAAAGTTGAGAAGTTGGGTCAGAGACTATATGGCCTATAGAGTCTAACATACTTACTATCTGGTCCTTTATAGAAAAAATTTGCCAACTCTTTTAGTAGGCAAAAGCAGAACACTTGGTTGGAATCTTGGTGCTATCACGGCTAGCTGAGTTGGCCTTGGACAAGTCTTTTAGCATTTCTTATCTTTAGTTTTCTCTACTGTCAAACTTGGATATAATCCTTTTTTGACAGAAGAAAGCGAGATAAACACTTAGGAGCTCCTCTTAGCTTGAGGTATGTGTCTAAGTATCTGTCGTTTCAGATTCTCTACTCCTTGAAAGCTTAAGTCTTCTATTAAGTTAGCCTTTCTCCATACACGCATGAAAAAAATTGTATTTCAGATAACAGTCTGAGTAACTATTACTGATTGTTACACTAAAGCTAATGGCATTAGGGTGTGACAAATATGTTTATACCTCCAAGAGGGTTTTTAATTTCAACAAGAGTCTCTGACTCAAATAGATCTTCCTTTGATAAACTATACTGGTGATATATTTATTGGACTGTGGGTTCTTAGATAGTTCTGGTCTACTCCAAGAGTAATGACTCCACTGGTTCTCAGTAATACATGCGGAGGCTGATCTTTTAATTTTTTTTAATAGTCATGAATCTATACCCATATAAAATTGATAACATTATGCATTTATTCAGTAAGTGTTATTAGGCGCCTATTACATGGGTGGGAGGCACTATGCTAGGTTCTAGAGATGAACTATTAAAATGACAGTCATGTCTCTGTCTTCATGGAGTTTTCTGTCTATAGAAAGTCACAGGTTAAATTTTACTGAATGGTAAGCCAGAGGATTGTTGACTAACCATCTTTATTTAGCAGAGAATTTGGGTGAAATATCGTTTGTCATTGATCTGAAAGGAGATTTAAGAGATCCTGATCAATAGTTACCTTTGTATTGTATTCTGCTATTATTTCTATGGGATCACCGTATGACCAACATAGGATATTGCATCTCACTAAACCCTGTTATCATCCTCCAATAAATTGTTATTAAGTAGGTTACAAGAATGTTCTGTTGTGCTTTGATAAGGAAAAGTTTTTAAAGCGAGCGTTTTAATGAATTGTAGGAAATACAAACACTTGATAAGAAATTCTGTGTTTAATTTAAGTTAACAAAGCTATTTGAGCATACCATATGGTGGGAATGTTTTTCTTCACACCATTGAACTTGGTCTTCCCATTGAATAGTATTTTTACAGTATTTTGGCTGTAATTCTCACAAAACCAAACCATCATACAGACATGGCATTATTTTTGTGCATCAAATTTTGAGGTAGTTAAATAATTGCATTTTAAAAACCTTTTCAGATCAAATTCCATGGTGCTCAAATTAGGTGAGAACAATGTTTATAAATGAACCCACTTAGAACTCTTTAAACAATCTTCTTCCTTTTTGATTATCTTTTGGCAATAGAGATGATCAAAACTATAAGAATTCCAGTTATAATCTTATTAGCTGCAGGAGAAAAAAAAGGAGAAGACTCTCTATTAGGTGGCATGGTTTTATTTTATTATTTTTTTAAAGGAGATTATTTTTCTGTGTCTCCTTCTTGTGTACTCTTCTCTCATTGTGTGCCTGAGAAAGCCTATACTTCTTCAGGACTCAGATAAAATATTAGCTCCTCTACAACAACTTCCTTGTCCTACTTCTTCCTGGGGTAGAGCTGGTGTCTTCATGCTCTTTGATACTGTAGCACTTCATTATAGCACTTCTAATGCTGCGCTGTAATTATCTGTTTACACTTGTCTCTCCCATTAGACCATGCCATTCCCCAAGTATACACAATATCACATTCATCTATATATCCTCTGCTTCTGAAACACTACCTGACATTCATAAGGTTCAGTAAGTGTTGGGTAAACAAATTAATGAGCAAAGAACCTGATAGGAAACCAATGCTGAAAAGAGTTTACTTAGGACTCTTGGGTATCAAATGAGATCAGCTTTGTCAATATCTAGTTCAGTTGCTGGGCACATAAGCATTACCTAATTTAATCCTCATTACAACCCAGTGAGGCAGGCACTGTTGCTCTTGATTTACAAATGAGGAAACTGATATTTGCAGAGGTTAAGAAACTTGCCTGTATTTGAAAATGTAGCTCCATGTAAAAAGCAGGCCCATGATAAACAACAGCTGTTATTATTAGCACATGGAAGAGGCAGAGGCCTTATTCTGGGTTGTTCCAGAGGCCAGAATGATAATTAGCACATGGACCTTCAACTTGTTGTTTTTAGCTCCAGAGTTTGTTTTTTTTAATTACATTTTGAGAACTATTCAGCAATGAGACTGCTTCTGGGAAGGCCTAGAAAACTCCCTGTCCTTTGACATATTCACATGGAGGATCGGAGGGTATTTCAGGGAATCTGGAACTGAGATTTCCTCAGTGATTGGGAGACAAGACTGCATGGCATATTCTGACCTCCAGCTGCAGGGTGATTACTCCATCCAGAATAATCACCCTGGATTTCCTTCCTTCCTTCCTTCCTTCCTTCCTTCCTTCCTTCCTTCCTTCCTTCCTTCCTTCCTTCCTTCCTCCTTCCCTCCCTCCTTCCCTCTTCCTTCCTACCTAGAATATGCACAGTCAACAACCACATCACTCTCCGTTCCCCACCCACTTCTGTTGTCCTTCACTGCAGATGGCACTACCTGCAATAATAGCATATGATTTATTTGTTAACTTTTTTTGTCACCCAGGACAAAATGAAAGCTCCACAAGGGCAGAGACTAGATTCTGTTCACTGCTGAATCCCAAGAACAGGAGTTGGCTCTCATAGGCACTTAGCAAATATTTGTTGAATAAGTGAATCAGGAATGTCCCATTTATAGCCACAAATATTTGTGTGCACTTGGAAACACAATTATTCTCTTATATCCTCCTTGCTCCTTCTATCTATATCATTCTTATGCATTACCTTTGTTCCCCAGCTACTGCTCTTCAGATGACTGGGAATCCTTATGAGGTGACAGTCCTCTGGAAGAGTTCCCTTGCCATTTTGTGAAGGATGTAAACTTACCACCAGCAGCCCTGGGGAATCCTGTGTGTGGTGTCCTAGTCATGTATCAGCACATTTGAAATTCCTTTTTGCATGTGCAAATCCCTTAGTTGTCAATATGTGAGTGACAGCAAGTACTCTTGTCCACTGGGCCATTTCAAACACCACAAAATGAAAAAAAAAAAAAAGGAAAGAGATGGTTCCTTCCCTTTGCAAGAGCAAAGCTACATAAAAGAGAAGAAATAAATACAATTCTATTATCGGGGAATATTTTATTCCACTGCTGATATTTCCTTTCTTTTGGAGGAACTTCCATTAGAGAAATTCTCCCGGTCTTTCTCCTTCCCCTGGCTTATGTATCCCTGAGAGAAGGGGAGTGACTTTTTGACTGCTGCATTTGGAAGAAGGGCCTCTTCCTTCCTTCCTTCCTTCCTTCCTTCCTTCCTTCCTTCCTTCCTTCCTTCCTTCCTTCCTTCCTTCCTTCCTTCCTTCCTTCCTTATCTCTCTCTCGTTTTCTTTTTTCTCAGAGTCACTCTGTTACCCAGGCTGGAGTGCAGTGGCATAATCACAATTTACCACAGTCTCCAACTCCTAAGCTCAAGTGATCCTTTCACCCTAGCCTCCCAAGAAGCTGGAACTACAGGCACATGCCACCACGCCCAGCTAAGTTTTTGATTATTTGTAGAGATGAGGTCTCACTACGTTGCCCCGGCTGGTCTTGAACTCCTAGGCTCTAGCAATCCTCCCAGTTCAGCCCCCCAAAGTGCTGGGATTACAGGCATGAACCATCATACCTGGCTAGAGAAGTTTCTATCCCTTATTTTGCAACTTGATTTCCAGTCTCTCTCTAAATCCTCTGCTGTATTTAATGCTCTGGAACTTGGGAGACTCCATGGACACAAATGGACACAAATAAACTTGTCTTAGTCCATTAGCCTCATGTCTTTTCCTGTGTAGGTAAATCACATTCCTTTGTGAGGATGTCTTTTCCTGTGTAGGTAAATCCTCACATTCCTTTGTGAGGATTCCATTGTGATCATTCCTATCTGTCACACACCTAATATCACATTTGTTAACTATTCTCTCCTCTTTGTCTCAACATTGGAAGTTAGCACACTCAGAATTTGTCCCTCCAGATCAAACGGTCAACCAAAGTTTTTATCTGGAAGTTTTGAGAAGGTTGCAACATGATTTGCAGAATAAACATTCCAAGTTGTGGCAAACAGGGGAGGTTCTTCCACCATGACAATGCACCTGCCCATACCATGCTGAGTGTTTAGTGGTTCTTGACCAAGAATGGCATAACTTCCATGCTTCACTCTGTATTCATCTGATTTCACCCTGAGTGTCTTTTTTTGTTTCCCCAGATGAAAAAAGTCCTTAAAGGGAAAAGTTTTGTTTATGTGGAAGAGGTGAAACAAACAAACAAACAAATGGCAGAAACACTAAAAGGCATCAAAACCAATGAGTCTAAAAACTGTTTTGAACAGTGTAAAAAGTGTCTTGATAGATGTATTGTATCAAACGGAGAGTACTTTGAAGGTGACTGAAGTTTAAACATGTAAGAATAAAAACACTATTTTGTATAAATAAATTCCAGTTTTGGTGTCCCCCCCATAAAGATAACTGATTATTCCTACCCATAAGATTGGGAATAAGGAATGGAATAATGGAGCATTATGCTAAAAATTTGTGCTCTATTTTAGTCAATAGGATTATTTTGTTTGCTTGTTTTTAAGGCAGTGAACAGACTCTTACCCATAGGACTGAGCTCTGGGCTAGGAGGTGGTGAGTCCCTGGAAAAGACAGAGCCTGTCTGAGGAACAGGGCAGTAAAGGAAAAGCTCGGAGGTTATGTGAGGGTTAAAGACTTTTTGTGAAGATGCGCAAGTGAGATGTTTTTCTTCATTGCTAATTTGAGCCTCCATAACATGATAAAGGCAGGGAGCCAGATGATCCTCAGAGAAAGAGCAGGTCAGTTGCCACAGCGACTCCTGGCTTGAGATTCAATCTGTTCTTGGTGTGGATTTTCTCATTTGTGGGCTGGGGACCCAGGTGCTGTGCTGTGACATCGGTATACTTTATGTATGTGTGCTATTGTGTGCAATGTTCACACCTTCCTGTGGGAAAGGTGTTACACTTCTCCATACAGAGGAGGAGGAAATGAAGGCAAAGAGGAGACAAGGTAACTTGCAAATGTCAAAGGGCCACAGCGACAGGACTCCAACGAGGCCCGTTATCTCTCAGCCCAGAGGCTTCGCCTCATCCCACACTCCTTCCACCGGATCCCACTGCTTCTTGAAGCTCCCTTACCCATCTCTGATTCATTTTATCCAGCACTGGAAGTTCCTTGCCCTCTAGAAGGTCACAATCTGTTATCTGCCAGGAGTGAGTCAAGCGACTGACTGGGGTAGGGGAGGGTGGGCCCCCAGCGCTGGGAGTGCTCTCTGCTGGCTGTGGCTTGGCTGGCACACACAAGCACTTACCCCAAAGGTTTTATTTTTCCCAGGAGGAAGAGAGAGAACCGAGGAAGGCGCCAGGGTTGCTTTTTCATCCGAAAGTCCTGGGAGGAATCCCTTCTCTCTGTGGAAGAAGAGAATCTGAGCACAAATGGATGAAGATGATAATGAGGCTCAGATAACGAGGCCACATGAGGCTCACAGACTGCTGAGGAATCCAGAAGCCAGCCCTGCTCCTCTCTCAACTTCCTAAGACTTCAGCAAAGACATTGCACATGCCGGCTCCCCAAGGCAGGCCATCCACACTTGCCTGCAAAACACAGGACGTGAATCTTCACAACAGTTAAATCTTGCTTCAAAAAGCTCAACTTTTAAGAATAAAGTATACAATACTGAGTAGTTATTTGTATTATAGAACAACCCCATTTATATAAATAGTGTACAACAATTATAGACAGCATGATTTGGGCTATGAAAATTCTGTTAGAATCAAACTTTACACCAAAACACTATAAAATAAAAGTAAGACTCAGTTTTGGAATTAAAGTTGAAACTGAATTAGACGATTGTGGTGAAAGAATGCAACATAAGCACAAAATGTTGGAAATATTTGCAACCAAGGTACAAAGACTAAAATACATGTCTAATTGTTCTCCCACACACCAGGGTTAACAAGACTTCGAAAGCTGCCCTGACATCTCTCCTGGTCAAGAGCAGTGACATTTTCACCTCCTGCCGCCTCACCCATCAAAATCTGGGGCAGCTAGCAATACTATCTGCGTTGGGGGTGGTGGAGGAGCAAGTGCCAACCAAGGGCCACTCCTGGGTTATCACCTCAGAACCGTGTCAGATAGCTGTTTAAATTTTAAAATCCACATTTAAATCTTGGGTCCCAGGTCAGCACCAGTTCAAAGCAAGGGCACCAAGGAAGCATCTGAGCTGTTTGTGTTGCTGCTACTGCAGGAGGATCAGATGAACAGGTCACACCATGCACCACTCCGGTCATACAATCTCAGCAGGCGTTTATTCTGGGCTCTGTGTCACAGATGCTAACACTCACCACTTGGTTTTGTGACTGGAAATAGCACATCCTTTTTAGAACCTACAATGACTCTCAAGAAGCTCATCTCAAATAAAAACCTGGAGCCTCATTTTGTGGATTTGCTGGTGTCTGACTTGCAAACCTGCCTCTATATCCTAACAAGGAATTCTACCAATTTCCTGCTTTTATGCATTTACTTACAGGGACTAGAGTATACTGCCAATTTCTCCTTTGAAGTTAAGCTTTTCTGCCTCCATGATCCTACAAGGATTTGAGCCTCATGAGGACAATGACACCATCTGTCTATTTTTACCTAACAGTTGTATCTCCAGTGCGTAGCACACTCCTTGAAGTATGCCTCACATGACTGTACTGCCAACTATCAGGACAAACTGTAAAGCCACAGTCATTCAAACAGCGTGGGACTGGTATGCACATGAACAGAGCAATCCCTGGGTTAGAAGAGATGGCCTGAAAACATAATGAAGTGTATTTAAAAATATAGTTCAGTAGTTTACTTATTTTACAAATACTGAGCATGTGTCTATGCACCATTCATGATCATGGGGCTTGCAAAACATTGTTGAATAAGCCAGGTATGGTCCCTGCCCTAATGGAGCTTCCAGTGGGTGGTGGGAAAGGAAGACTTTAATAAATAGTTTTATTTGTGATATATGTTCATGAGGGATGCAGCACTTACTCTCAGAAACTTTGTACTCATTGCTCCCTCTGGAATTTTCCCAAAGAAAATTTTCCTTGTTTCCCAAGGTATTTGCATGATGTCACTTCATTCAGGTCTTTACTAAGATGTCACCTCCATAGTAGGTGGCCTCCTCTGACCATCCTTTCCTAAATGTCAATCCCATCACTCTCTACATTAACCTCCTTTATTTTTCTTTGACTTATCACTACCTAAAAGTATGTTATATGATATAGGACTTTATTTGTTTATTGCTTTTCCCAGCCACTAGAATGAAAGTTCCTTGATAATAGCATTGTTCACTTCTGTAGTCTCAGTGCCTGGGACAGTGCCTCCTTGGGAGCAGGCACCTATTACATGCATAGTAGGCCAGTTGCACTGTGGCTCAAGGCTGTAATCCCAGCACTTAGGGAGGGTGAGGAGGGAGGACTGCTTGCCTGGGCAACATAGTGAGACCTAGTATCCACAAAAAATAAAAAAATTAGCCTGGCATGGTGGTGCACCCCTGTGTAGTCCCAGCTATCAGGAAACTGAGATGGAACGATTGCCTGAGAGCAGGAGGTCGAGGCTATGTGCACTGTGATCATGCCACTGCCCTCTGCCTGGGAGACAAGAGTGAGACTTTGACTCAAAACAAAACAAAAAAATATGTAGTAATGAATAGGCGTTATCTTGGTGACCACTTGCCCTTCCAATCAGTAGGAAAAGCACACATTAAATCAATAAACAATTTGGGAATAAGTAGTTTTCTATATACACTTACATTAGTCTGTTTACATATTTATCCACAAACTGCTTAATAAATATATTAGTGAAGTATATTTGAAAGAAGAAAAAACAAAGTCTTTGGAAGCCTGCTTTCTTAGAGATTCATCATTAACTGTTTTTTTTCAGTGAATGAAAATGTTTGACACATGAGAGGCTTTCATTTTGAAACTTTATTATGTGTTAAAAGAACACCTGGTTTTTCTCTAAAAAAAAAAAAAAAATTATTCCGTGCTTTATCACGGATGGCTTATTACAAAGTGATTTCCATGTAACCAGCACTCAGATGTAAACGGAAAATATCATCAGCCCAACAGACCCTGGGACCCTGCCAGGTGGGGAAAGCAACCGTCTCTGCCTAGTATTGCCTCATTCTAACACTTCAAATCCTGTGTCCTAGTTAACTCCTCCATTCTGGGCAAACGAGGATGATTGGTCACTGCATTTCTAGTCACTACCACACTTTTCTGCCAAAGTTGCCCCTTTCCTGATTTCTGACACCATAGGTTAGCTTTGTCTAATTTTAAACTTAATAAAAATGAAATCATGAAATTCTTTTGCTCAATATTATTTTCATGAGATTTATTCATATTTTGTCTGTAGAAGTAACTCATTTATCTCATTGCTATACAACTTTTCATTTATTTATTCATTCTACTATCAATAGACATTTGGATTGTTTCTAATTTTTGGCTATTATAAATAAAGCTGCTAGCATTAGTAATCATATCTATTGGAGGACCTACATATGCATTTTTTTGTTTCTTGTTCTTATTTTTGGGTGGGGCTCAGAGTCTTACTCTGTTGCCCAGGCTGGAATGCAGCGTAGTGACATGATCACTGCTCACCGCAGCATTGAGCTCCTGGACTCAGGCTGTTCTTCTACCTCAGCCTATCCAGTAGCTGTAACTACAGGCACACAATATCACGCCTGGCTTATTTTTTTTTAATTTTTTTGTAGAGATGAGGTCTCACTATGTTGCCTCATCTTGAACTCCTGGGCTCAAGCAATCCTCTCGACTTGGCCTCCAAACTGCTGGGATTGCATGTGTGAATCACCATGCCCAGCCTCCATGTTTGCGTTTCTGTTGGGTGTTTCTATTCCAAGGAATGGAGCTACTGGGTCACAGAGTCTGAGTATGCTCAGCTTGAGCAGGTACTGCCAAATAGTTTTTCAAAGTAGTTGCACTAATTTACACTCCCATCAGGAGTATATGAAGATTCTGGTTTCTCCACAATTGTCTAATATTTGATGTGGTCAATCCTTTTTATTTTACCTAGCTTTCTGAGTAAGTGGTATCTTATTATGGCCTTAATTAGCATTTTTTGGTTATTATGAGATTTTTAAAAAGTGCTTGTTCAAATCTTTTGTCCGATTTTATATTGAATTGTCTATCTTTCCCTTATTTGTATATTCTTTACATATTTTGGATATGACTCTTGTTTATAAGATGGATTAAAATATCTTCTCCAATTCTGTGGAATTCCACATTTTCAATAGTGTTCAATGCATCTAATCTTTACTTAATAAGTAGCTCTTATAGTTTTCTTTTAAAGAAATCTTTGCCAAAATGAATAGAGATATTCTCCCATATCTTCTATAATCCATTTAAAATTGGGTTTTGTGTGTGGATTGGAGCAAGGTCAAGTTTTGTTTTGTTTCTGCGTATGAATATCCAGTTGGTCTAGCATCATTGATTGTCAACAGCATCCTTGTTTTCTCTGCTGTGTCATAAATCAAGTGTCCTATATGTATGGCTCTGTCTCTGAATCTCATTCTGTTCCATCGGTCTACTGTTTATGCCTGTACTACTCACTATCTTAATTACAGTGCCTTTATAATGAGTCTTGATATCTAATGGTAGACGTCATTCAAGTTTATCTTGACTACTCTCAGATTTTTGAATTTCCATACAAGTTTCAAAATTCAGATTGTCAATTTACACACACACACACACACACACACACACACACACACACACAATCTGCTGAAATTTAGATCAACTTGGAAAAATCAACAAATTTACATCAACCCTTCTAATCCATGAAACATGGTTATATCCTTCCATTTATTTAGGTCTTATTTATAGTCTTTCCATATTGTTATATACGTTTATTTGTAGAAGTCATGCATGTTAGTTTATTGTTAGGTATTTTAATTTCTTGGATACTATTCTCCATGGTATCATTTGTTTAATTCATTTTTAATTGTTTGTTGCTGATTTATGGGAATGCAATTTATGTTTGATAGTGACCTTGTATCCAACAACTTTGCTGATTCATTTACCTAGTTCTAGTTGTTGCACATTTTTCTGCATATACAATCATGCTGTCTGTGAATAATGACAGCTTTATTTCTTTATCTATAATCCATGTACATTAATTCTATGTATACATACATACATGTATTTTATTTAGTTATGTATTACAATGGTCACAGCCTCTAATCCAATGCTGAATCAACATGAAGAGAGCAGGTGCTATGGTTTGAATGTGCTCCCCAAAGTTTGTGTGAACTTGATTTCCAATGTGATCGTGTTGGGAGTGGAGCCTAGTGGGAGTTGTTTGGGTCATGTGGGCACTGCCCTCATGAATAGATTAATAATATTATCATATGACTGAGTTTGTCATCATGAAAGTGGGTTCCTTGTCACAGGAGTGGGTTTCATAAAAAAGAATGAGTTTGACCCATTCTTGTTCTCTGTCTCACCCTTCTGAATGAAATGACTCAGCAAAAAGGCTCTCACCAGAAGATGGCACCTTGATCTTGAACTTTTGAGCATCTAGAACTGTGAGGACACAGATTTCTGTTCTTTGTAAATTACCTAGTCTCAGGTATTCTTTTATAGCAGCACAAAGCAAACTAAGACAGCAGGTTTTATTGTCTTGTTCCTGATCGCTGTTAAAAATTGTAATAGTTGATTATTAAGTATGATTTCTGCTGTTGGTGTTTTGTAGACACCCTTTATTAGATTAAGGAGGTTTTCTTTTATGCCCGATTTGCTTATAAGTCAGGGTTGAATTTTGTCAAATTCATTTTCCTGCATCTATTGAGATAATTACTTTTCTCCTTTATTCTATTAATGGGATGAAGAACATGAATTGATTTATGAATTTTAAACTAATCTTGAATTTCTGTAATAAGCTTAAGATTGGTTCTAATGTATTATATTTTTGATATCTTTGATCTCAGTTTTCAATTTAAGATTTTTAAATCTATGTTCATGAGAGAAATTTACCTATAGTTTTCGTTTTTTGTAAATTCTTGTCATTTTTGGGAACCAAGGTTATGCTGACTTCTTAATACTAGTTAAAAAATATTCACACTCTATTTTCTGGGGGATTTTGTATAAGATTGTTGTTATCTTCCCTTTACTATTTGAAAGAAATCATCAGTGGAGTCATCTGGTCTTAGAATTTTCTTTGGAAGGGTGTGTGTGGAAGGATGTGTGTGTGTAAAACAACCTCCATTTTATAATTCTCATAATTTTGTGGGTAAATAATTCAGTCAGCACACACAAGAAAGAGCACTTCTCTGCTCTGTGATGCATAAGGATATATATCCATTATTTATAGCCAGAATTTTAGGATTTAGAGAATTATTAAAGATAATCTAGTCTATCTGGCCTGGAAGTCATCTGGTCTTGGAGTTTTTCTTTGTGAAAAGGTATCTTATCTCTGTTTAGGTTTCACATAACTTTTAAAATCTTTAATTTTAGGCCTTTCTTCAGTTTTCTGATGTTCTTCCCGGTTATGATCTTTTCAATTATAGTTTCTGTCCCATAAATTTTCTCCTTAATTTCTGGTGTACCAGTTATCCAAATATTATAACTTTTTCATTTATACTATATGTTTAATATGATTTTATGTATTTTCATGATTTTCTGTCTCTATTCATAGTCTGGCTATTTTCTATTGATGTATTTTCCAGTTCACTAATCCGCTTTTTTGCTGTGTTTATGCTACTCCTTATCTCTTCTAATGAGTCCTTCGTTTTTATATTTTCTGTTCTAGAATTTACATTAGACTGTTTTTTTTTCAATAGATGTATTGCATCAAATGGAGAGTACTTTGAAGTTTAGATTCTTTTTTAAATATCGAATTCACTAATGAAAATCTCTACTTGTCCTTTTTTCTGTTTATTTACTTTTACTTTTCTCTTGATTTTTTAGTTGCTTTTCTTAACTACTAGCATGCCTGGAAGTTTCTTTATTGAGTGTTAAATATTGCATATGGAAAATTATTTAGATCATCGAAGACTTGTTCTAGCATCTTCTTCCATGGAGGATTAATTTTTTTCTTTCTGATAGGCAGAATAGGGTCAGATCCCTTTAATCTATTTTGGGATTGAGTGGTTTGAACACTGGTTTTTCTTTTGGTGAAACATGGTCTACTTCCAGCTCACCTTTACCATTACTTCTAGGGTTTTCCTGCCCATTGTTCTAACTAGAAGTCTAAGGGTTTACTGGGGCTTCTACTCTTAGGTGTACTCCAACCTTCAACTTTTGCCTCTCCACCTACATGGGTTACCAAAATCTCTGTTCAGCTTCTCAGGCTCTTAGACATCAGTTTATAGCCTCTTCTTAGTCTCTTGGTCCTGAGCTGCTTCAGAATTAGCAGATGCCTGGAAGGAAAAAATTTCTAGAATGTCAGGCTCCCATAATGTTCTTTCCTGCTGCTTTGATAGATCTCCAATGCCTTCAAATGGAACTTTAAACAAAATTTGACCTCATTTTCTAGTTGTTATTGGTAGGAGTATTGGTCCACAACAAGCTACTCTGCCAGAAAAGGATAACATCTCGTCCCCTACCGGTAATTCAGTAAACAGGGATTTTAGCAGCTAAATGATGTTACTTCAGTGACAAATGTTTATGAAAGTGGAACATCTAGAGTATCTTAGGATGTGAGTATGTTATATGGATAATCAATGAAATAGTATTATCAAGATTCAAAATTTTAAATGAGTCTTTAATCAATCAAAACTAACCTTAATTCAAAAACCATTTCTAACTTCAAAGATGAATGCAATTTCATCTTGAGCACTTCATGTCAGTTGGAAGGTAATCCTTACATTGGAAAGCTAATAATGATTGACAATTCATAGCTAAAGAGTCTGTCACTTATATGGACGGGCCAGTAGGTGATAAATTCAGTGCAGTGTGGACATTGTTGAAAATCAATCTGGCAGCAAGAACTCAAGTAAGGTTCTTGAACTGAATGTAATCTGCAGTCAAAGTGGTAATCAAGATAATGTTATTTATATAGGTTACATAAATAATTTGTATGTATGTTATATCTATAGGCTATATAGTAAATCTATAGACAAGGCAGCATATATGCTTTCCTTCATGTACCAACTACAATGAACAATTAGTAAATTACTGGAGGACTATATTGAGAAGAATTTTGAGGATATATCTAAGACCATGGGAAAAGAGAACTGTGATCATATTATCCTAAAAGAGAATTAGTGATCTCTGCCACTGACAGCACGTGTGTCAAGTGTTTGTCATCTGTGATGGAGATATTGCCCAAAGATGTATTTATCAGCATAACAATAGTAAATTATCAAAATTATTATCTTGAGATAATTCCATAGCTTTTTATACGTCATGGCTATGTTTCTGTTATATTAACCACCTGGGTCTAGTACTCCTTGTGCCATTTAAGTTGTGGGACTATCTATATACTGTACAGATGGCACCATATACATCTGGGTGTTCATACCTTTGTCTTGTTTTTGCTTTTGTCCTGCAATGCTTGCCCTGATTGTGTACATGCACTGTGGCCCTATTCATCACTGCTCCTTCTGATCTTCATACTCATTCTCCCATTTTGAACCTTGCCTGGCTCTTCTGCCCTGATATTTGAATTTGTTTTCCAAGGCAAGGCCATGGTTCCTTTCCTTGACAAAAATCCCCATTTGATTCCTCTGCTAGTTACACAGTCACTGATCACCTAGCAATGATGAGCATAACAGGTAGGACAACATGATATTGTGAAGATGAGTGGTTTCTGGCTCTTTTGGATAGAAATATCTTGTATGTTCAGTGCCCCAAATGTTTCCATTCACAAGAACTCAAGGTCTTTCTTGGGCTTCCCTGCCAAATTTTTCACTAGTTCACTTTTTTTTCTACACCCATCTCCATTATAACATTTTTATCATCAAAGGAGACTCAGAAAACCATTGGTTGCTCATACCTGATTATCTTTGTACCTTATCCACATGTGGTTTTGCTTTTCATCTGCCATTAGCATGTGCTCAGGGTCCCATAACAGTACAACCAGGTCCAATCTTCATGGTGATTTCTGCTCTACTGGTTGGACTGTAAACATTTAATGTTCTCACTTCATTGTAGGAATTTTAAGAATATCAACTTTTTATAAAATTTTAACCTATAGCACTATACATGTGTCTTCAACTTATTGATCAAGACTTGTTCTCCTAAACCTACAAGATTAGAATATCTTATTTCTGTACTATATCATACAGAATGTTTGTCAGAAAACATAGCACATAATTTTACCTTTAAGGTCTAACTACATGCACTTTATGTGTTTAACTTTTACTCTAGTAAATAATCTCTACTTCAGTAATAAATTCCCTCCTGTTAATCAGTAAAAGGGGGCAATAACATTGAAAGTATACGTCCCCAAAGCCACATCTGTTATGTTTTCTTTCCAGTTGAACAGTTCTGCCATGCTGTGGTCCTTCCCTCTATCCCTCTAAGTCAGGGGTTGGCAAACTATGGCCCAGTGAGCCAAACCTAGCTCTCTTCCTGTTTTTGTAGGATCTGTGAACTAAGAATGTTTTTTTACATTTAAAAATTTTTTTGTAGAGACAAAGTCTTGCTATTTTGCCCAGGTTGGTCTTGAACTCCTGGGTTCAAGCAATCCTAATGTCTCCACCTCCTAGAATGCTGGGATTGATTACAGGCGTGAGCCACCATGCCCGACTGGTTTTTATACTTTTAACTGGTTACATTTTAAATGGTTCTGTAAATACCCATATCATGTCTTTGATTTTGCCTCTGGGCATGTAGAACCTAAACTGTTTACTATGTAGTCCTTTATGAAAGAGTTTGCTGACCCCTTGATGATCTCAGAATGAGCCCTGTGTCCTTTTGGCACAAAGTAACGCATTAGTTCTGCCCACACATTTGTAGGAGCACAACCTCCCTGTGTCAGGGTCGCCAGGCTGGGCTCTGCTCATTTTAATGTTTAAATGGAACAACAGCTTTATTTTGCATGAGATGTGCATGCAGATTATATTCCTTACTGCAGTTAAGTGGTGTTCCTGGTTTGGGGAGAGGCAGTCTTTGTTTTACAGCAAGTGAGATTGTGGCAAGTGAGATGGGGAAGTTAAACAGAGGCTTATCCTCTGCGTTAATTATAAACCCTCCTGAAGAACTTCCCTTACTTGACAAACTTGAGAACCAAAATTTATCTTATTCCCAAGAATTTTATTATTTTGATGACTAGGACTAAAGACTAAGGTTAAAGAACTCTAAGAGTTGGGACAAAGACTGCAGAAACTTGACAACATATAAAACCTGGGAATTTGGGGAGCACTCTTCCCATCTTGGGATAAGCTGCAGGAGAAATATCTGACAAAAATGGTTTCTGCTCATTTTGAAACAGGAAACAAGTTTTTTGTTGTTGTTGTTGAATTTAAACTTAAAAACGACCAAGATTGTATATTAGAAAATTTTGGTAAAAGTGTGTTCCTTTGCCAGAATGATCATTTTCCTTTCTCATAGTTACACAGTGCCGAAAACCTGACTGAAAATGAGCAGCTTATTTCAGTGTATGATTGCTTTTGGCATTCAAAGTTTATTCTTTGCTGACTTCTCTGGGCTGGAACTGGAAGAAAGGGAGCAGAACAGGGAAGGCAGTACTTTGTGAGATGTGATATTTTGGAGTCCAGTCTTTACTTTTATAGGTTAAGGAGCATGATTTCTCTCTTCAAAAGGTCTGATCAGGCCCCTGGGACATGACTCATATTAGTACAACTCAGAAGGAACTGATTTAAAAACCGAACGCCAGTTACTTTGCACTGGGAGGACTTGTCACAAGACTAGGGCTGACTGATTCTTGCTGTTGGAAATGTTGGAAGAATGCTCTCTTCTCTCTCCCTCCCTTCCTCCCTCCCTGCCTCCCTCCCTCCCTCTCTCTCTCTCTCTCTCTCTTTCCCCCTTCCCCCTCCAAGGGGGAATTAGCATATGAGGCCAAACTGAAGTTGCTAGCAAGCTTTACAATGGACTTAGAGACCTAGATGCTTTTAAGGCTATTTGCATCATTCTCTAAAAAGTCTTTAGTGCATTTCTACCTAAAGAACTTGGAATCATTTGGTCCAGGGTTCCACAGACAATGACCAGTTGGCTGGCCATCTGTCTTTGTAAATAAAGTTTTGTTAAAATGCAGCCATGCCCGTTCATTTATCCATTGTCTGTGACTGCTTTTTGCAATAGAGACCCTATAACCCACAAAGCCTAAGAGATTTACTATCTGAGTTTCACAGGGTTTTGCTAACTCCCTAATCTAGACAGTAGTTTAAAGTATAGTTGTAACCTATTAGTGGTTTTGAAATCAATTCAGAGAATTATAACCAGCATTTAACTTCAAGCAGAATAAAAAACGAACAGAAAATGTCAAAGCCGACTGTTTTTCAATGTAAGTATTATTTTATGAAGCCTTAGTTTTTTATGTATACCCACAGAATACATATATGGACCCTGGCTCAAAATATAAATATTTTTTTCTTATTGAGAATCACGAGAAATAAAAAGTTTTAAAAACACTGACCTAGAAATTTTCCTCTTTGTTCACATGATTCTGAGATGAACTGAACAAATTAACTTTTAGACTCCTTTTTTTACTATCATTGTTATTTGTAATTTATGATAATATTGTATGACATATCATCATTTAAAAACTTCTTCTGAGCCGGGCTTGGTGGCTCAGCCTGTAATCCCGCGCCTTTGGGAGGCTGAGGTGAGTGGACTACCTGAGCCTGCGGGTTCGAGACCCGCCTGGGCAGCGAGACCTCATCTCAACAATAAAATCACAAAATCAGCCGGGCATGGTAGCGCATGCCTGTAATTCCAGCTACTTGGAAGGCTGAGGCGGAAGGATCGCCGGAGCCCAGCAGGTCGAGGCTGCGGTGGTCGGGAGCGGCCACTGCACTCCAGTCGGGGCGACAGCATGAGATTCCAACTCAAAAAAAACAAAACAAAGCAAAAAATAAAAACTTCTTCTGTACAAAATCCTTATGAAATTTTAATGAAAATTTTGTGAAAAAAAAATTATGGGTTTAGAGTTGAGAAAGTTAAGGTCTCAGAATTTAGCTGCCTTGGCCAAGACCGCAGTCCTCAAGGATGGGGCTTATCTCGAAATCCATGTCTTCTGACTTGCTGTCTAGTGCCTTTCCTACCATGTGCTGTCTTTCTAGAGTCTAGGAAATGTCTTTCTGTCTGGTAATTCCTCAAAAAGGTTTTAGGATTTTTCAGGATTATCTTCTTTATATTCTGTTTTACCCTGACAGTTTTGGAATAAAACACCCTGGAAATGCCTCTCCCTAAAACCATCCTTATAACTCTCCCTAGAAAGCTGGGGCGTGGTAGCATCACAGCAGTCACCCTCATTGCCCTTCTGTGAGATCTCCAAGGACTTACAAAGATATGGACCCTCCACTAACTGGAGTGACAATCACTCACCCAGAAACCATTTTACCTCTGCCCTCCCTTCCCTTCCCAGGGGTGGGAAAAAGAAATCATGAAATTATCAGGCACAGAGGAGCCATGGGTTCTTGAGGCATTGGGGAGTTGGGCAACATCATTGGGGAGAGTCATTTTGAGGACCGGAAAATGCCTTCTGCTCTAATATCCAAGATCTACAAGGAACTCCAATGTGGAAACAAAACAAAACAAAACAAAAATGGCCCCATTTAAAAATGGGCAAAAGACATGAATAGACACTTCTCACAAGAAGATATACAAGCAGCCAACAGACACAGAAAAATGCTCAGTCTCACCAGTCATCAGAGAAATGCAAATCAAAACCACATTGAGATACCACCTAACTCCAGTAAGAATGGCCATCATTAATAAAATCAACAGATGCTGGTGAGGATGCAGAGAAAAAGGACCATTTCTACACAGTTTGTGGTAGTGCAAACTAATTCAACTTCTATGGAAAACAGTGTGGTAATTCCTAAAATAACTAGAAATTGGCCTTCCATATGACCCAGCAACCCTCCTTCGGGGAATATATCCAAAAGAACTAAAATCATTCTACAAAAAAGATACCTGCACACACATGTTTATTGCAGCACCATTTACAATAGCAAAAACATGAAACCAACTGTGCTGCCCATTGAAACTGAACTGGGTAACAAAAAAAAAATGTGGCACATATACATGATGGAATATTACGCAGCCATATCTTTATAGACTTTATAGCAACTTGAATGGATTTGGAGTTGATCATACTCAGTGATCTATCACAGAAACAAAGAACTGAACACCACATGTTCTCACTCATAAGTGGACCCTGAACACCTATCATAATGCTACAAAAGGAATTGGCAGTAGCAGAACACTGCCGAGGAGGAATGGGGGGCACATAACATCAATAAAGGTGACTGATCCTAATCCAGGTGAAGTGAGGTCCAATGGGAGACCGAAGACTTCACCAGCACCTAAACCACTTATGTATGCAATCCCGTCTTATACCCCACAACTTTAAAATAAAATTAAATAAAAAAAATAATTAAAGGTACCTGCCTGGGAAGAAGCATCGGGAGTGGGCTCCAGGCCAGCTGCTGACCTTGAGGGCTCATGTGGTGCTGGAGGCCTTTTACTTTGTTGAACTCAGTTTAGCCCTCATAGCTTATATGATTACTGGATTAGGAAAAACTAGTGGCCTGTGCTGAGCTCACAGGTGGCAGGGGCAGAGTTGGACTGCAAACTCAGGCCTTCTGACTCCCTGGTCTACAGTATTAACCACTCTGGGCACTGCCTCGTTTTTAATGCAGAGAGTAAAACAGCTTTTGAGACTCTGTCCTTCTCTGTTGCATAGTCCAACACACCCAAGTAGGAAACTGGGGATTGAAGAGGGAGCTTTTACCAAAGATAGTCAGATAGATGAGAGGAAGGAATAACAGCATGGAGATGGAGACCCCCCTCCAGTCTTTGGAGAAATAGCCATGAGGGTTAAACCCATTCTGTTGTCACTTTGAAACTCAGAGGAAGAAGACAACTGGTTTGAAGAATGTCTTAGTCCACTCAGGCTGCTATAACAAAATACCATAAACTGGGTAAATTATAAACAGCAGACATTTATTTCTCTTAGTTCTGGAGACTGGGAAGTCCGAGATCAAGGAGTTAGTAGATTCAGTGTCTGGTGAGGATCAGTTTTCTGATCCATAGACAGGTGCCTTCTTACTGTGTCTTCATGTGGCAAGAGGGGGAAAATGAGCTCCTCTTTTTAAAGAGCATTAATCTCTTTCATGAGGGTTCTGTTCTCATGACATAGTCATCTCCCAAAAAGGTGGTACCTCTTAATAAATCCATCAGGGATTAGGTGTTCAATATATGAATTTGAGGGAAGGGAGCCACAGACATTCAGACCTCACAAAAGATGATGGTGTTAAGTTGACATTGTTGCCTTTTCTTTCTATAATTCAACAGAAATAAAGAAAAGAACAAAAATACCAAGTCCATTTTCAGCACCAGGACCACCTAACAGCACAGCAGCTGAAAGATGTTGGGGAACACAGGAATATTTTATAAGTGCCGGATTCTGCCCCAGGCTCCAAGATCCTTCTTAGCCAGGGCTAATAGCTGCTGAGATGGCAGGGCCATCAGGGGCTGCCAGTTACCCCCAACGTCCTTTGGCAGACACAGCAGAAGATGTTTACTGAAAGTCTCTCAAGGCCTGGCAGGTGGCTAATACTAATACCAGTAAGGGGCAATCCCCCAGGCATAGATTCCAGACGCTGGAGGTTGGTTCCTTGCTTAACTTTTTGATGACTATTGTAAACCAGAGGATGTTCAGGAGAAGGCTAATCAAAGGTGCAGGACTTTAAGCAGTTACTATTGTCTGGAAGGATAGAGCCGTTTGATGAGCTAATCAGGATTGATGACTTCTTGAGGGAGATATCTACCTGAGTCAGTGGATTTTCCAGTCAACCTATTACTTTACCATAGAGACTGATGTGGGGTCTCTTGCAGGACACCCAAAAATGAGGGAGAGGAGGAGGAGGGGGAGACAGAAAGAAACTGAGCTATAATCCTGTCAGGGAGGAAGGAGAGGGAGAGAGACAAACATTTTCTTCAAGGACCATGAACTGGAAGCTCTGACATACTGTTTCACTGTGTCACAGAAGGGTTTTCAAGTATTGAAACCCTCGGGTATTAGCATATTGACTAGATAAGGTATTCACTGGCAAGAAATTCAGTGCTTTCTGAAGACTCTCATATCACAGCTCATGTTGAGCTCCAACAGAACAAAACGAGGCCAGGACAGAGAAACAGAACAGTGAATGTGACTCATGGTAGTGGTGTTGGTAAGGGGAAGGGAGAGAAGATACGATGAGGCATAGCCTTGAGGTAGAAGCTGATACATATGAGCATGGGGTATAGGTCAACATAACCACCTACTATTGATTGTCAAAAGACTCAGCATCTGGTCATGAAGGAGATGATACTTGACATTCTTTAATAATAGGGTAAACACTTATTTTTAAAAATTGTGGGAGGCACACAGGCCACAGGCAGGAAGTGGGGTGGAAAAAAATTCCACTGTGACTCTAGATCAGGATTGATATATGTACCCAAACAGCAGATGTGCCACCCACCCATACATCTAGCTACCCTCTCATCCACCCACTCACCCATCAATCTCTCATCCATCCATCCCTCATCCATCCATCCATTCATCCATCCATCCATCCACCCAACTAACTAAATGTGTGCTAGGAGCTCCACAGGTGTTGGAAGGTATTGGAAGGCAGGTATTGGAAACACAGAAATCAATAAGACATACTCCATGTGTACAAAAATTCATTATCCTGCGGAGGAGAAAGACAGGTGTATGAATAATTACAATGAAACTCCATTAGTGATGCGATCTAGTTAGCAACCAATTGCATCAAAAGAACTGGGTATGGATGTTATCCCCAAAGCTTGCCTCTACGGAGGCAAGAGCTGAGCATGGCACCCCTTCTCTTGTTTGAAGGCTGGATCAAATCCTAAAGGGGCTTGCTAGTTTTGTCAAAGGACTGTGCTCTGTTTCTTTCTCCTGGAAACCAGGTGAATTGGGGCTGCTAGTCCAGCCAAACTAACACTAAGGACAGGGACTGGTAAGAAAGGAACTCCAGGGAAGCTCTTAGAATAGTAAGACACAGTAGTGTTAATTCAGTTTAGCAATGCTAATTCCTTAGAGAGGAGTGATTAGAAATTAATTCTGGAACCAAATATTCATTGCACCTGCAATTAATTTGAGATGGGGTGTGTGTGTGTGTGTGTGTGTGTGTGTGTGTGTGTGTGAGAGAGAGAGAGAGAGAGACAGAGAGAGACAGACAGAGAGACAGGGAGACAGAGAGAGAAAGAGAAGTCACACAGGCACACTCAGGTATATAGTGATATAGTGTCTAGATATATTAAAAGTATATGTGCATAAGTATTTTTTAGAGATGTGTCTGAGTTTAAGTCAGCCCTTAGCAAACCAAATATAATGTGTGCATTCAAAATAGTTAATTTAAAGTATAGCTTGAGTCCTTAAAAATAATTTTCATTAAAATTTGGAAATTCAAAGAAAAATGTTATATATAGCTATTATTTACTAGGGGCCTACCATAACCCAGATTAATTTCAAATTCACAACTTTCTGGAATAGATTGATCTCATTATGAAGATAAATAGACCTTTAAATAGGTTAAGTTCAGTACTCTGTTCACACAGTTAGTAATTATCCAAGGTGCTGTTTGAACTCAGCTTGCTTGACTTGAGGGTCATTTCTCTCTCTCTTTCATATTATACTGCTTCATCCTATTGAGGAGAGATAGCCACAGCCAAAGGATACAATTCCCTGGACCTTTAGGATTCTAGTACCTGGACTAAGTAGGCCATGGAAAACTTGCAGAATGAAACTGAATAAGGTGGTGCTCACAGAAGGGCTGACATGCATCAGCATTTTTCTATGCGGCCAGACCCTGATGTCCACTAAAACTAAGTCCCTTGTCCATTCCCCAGGTAGTCAAAGTGTGCCTAGGCAGCATTCAGGCCTCACAGAGTAGCATGATTAGGAAGATATGCTTTAAAAATGACTTCTCTGCTCTCAAGGTCCTCATACAACTTGAAGACAGAGACAATTTCAGGACAAGCTCCCAAGAAAAGGCACATTCAAGTACTATAGATACTCAGGGAAGAAGAATAGTCCTCTCTAGAATTCAAACTTAGAAAATAGACACATAGAGTGGGATTATTTGTGTCCCAAATGATCATCCTGTTTTTATAAGACTTCCTACATGATAATAGCAATTGTGTCTAGTATTTTTGCAACATGATTGGAAGAACAGATTGACTTTCTTTCCCCCCTTTCAGGAGTATTGGTGTTTGATCATGCCATGTACACTTGGATAAATAGAGTCCTGCTAACTCTAGCTACACAGCCCTGCCAGCTCAAGGGCAGGGGAATTCAGCAATAAAGTTAAGCCAGAGGGATTTGGTTTTGGACCCCTTCATGGTAGAGAGATTTGTTGGTCAGAGATCTTCAGGAAAAGAGCGTGTTTCACTGGAATAGCAGAAAGAGTGGCGGGTGACATTTTGAGGTCTGACATGAGCATGAAGGGTGTCAAAGAGTATTGCCTCCCTAATTGGAATGGACCAACCAGAACGGACAGAAGGGCACCTGTCATGTGGAGGAGGGTCATCCCAGACCTGAAGCTCAGTCCTACAGTCTGTGCCTCCTGGTTCCACGCCTCTTCTCATGCTCCTTATACCAAAGCTCCCATGTTCCTAGAAATTTCACCAAATCAACTCAGGAATCCTCTCCTCCCTGTACCAGAAGTTCTCTTTCTTCTTTTTTATTGTGCAAAACTCTGCTTGGCTCCTCCACTGGGGTCTTTATCACATGTGACCTGATATTATAACAAATCCAATTTATGTCCTATCTTCTCTACTAGATTATAAACTCCATGAGGAAAAGTCTGGGTCTGCCTTACCGACTCATCTCCTGTGTTACCTAGCACATAATCTGGCTTTCGTTATTGTATACCCAGAACAGATCATGGCATGCTGCACGGTAAGGTGGCACTGACTCCTAAGGGAATGAAAGAATCATAGGTACCTGGGGAAACCTTTGATACCTGAGTGACTGATGGGCTGACTGACTGAATGTGGAGGGAATGAGTCATCCTATTGGTTTCTGTAAAATGTGTTAATATCCAAGCTTTGCCCCAGGCCTTGACAGGGCCAGTGTCCTCACATTCCCAAAGCTTTTCAGGGCTCTCAACCTGGCAACCTAAGATAATGGGGATTCTCCTGAGAGATCAGCCTCATCTGGGACCTGGGCATGCAGGAGTCCTGGATATATGATTAGCAACTCAGCATCAGGTCAGATGTAAGGTATGTCCCTCCCCAGTCCCAAGGCTCTGGTTCAGGGACTGAGTGTCCAGTCACCTTCTCAGGTCTCTGTTCTGTTCCTTCAGTTTCCAAATAGATGGAGGTCTGGTCCTGAATGCCAGCCTCCATGGGCCTGTCCTAGACCTCCCTGGAACCTCTCTCCTGCTTCCTGCTTCCTTACATCTCTCCAAGTATGTCTGGTGCACCAGCTGGCCACTTGGCTCTTCCCTGATAATCTCTTGCCTCTGCTTGGACACATCCTTAACCTATGCATTAGATTTGGACAGATACCAACCCTGTTGGAGGCATCTGTTGGAGGCACCTTTCCACAGATGCCAACGCTTACGGCAGCTGAGATGGAGCTGGGGCACTGTGAAGATGCTTTGTGTGCCCTCAAAGTAGAGGGATAGTGTCAGCACTAAGCGTTAATAATGAAATCCCAGGATCTTTCATGAGCTCTACGTAGTGAGAATCTGGAACTTTGCCGTGCACCCTACTCTAGAAAAGCAATTCCTTTTCCTGGCTCCATGTGCGAATGCTTACCTTTACCTGGCCTGAACACCTGGTAACACCTGATCCTTGGTCCTCCATGTAGGGTCAAGGGAAAATGTACACTTTGGAGATCACCTGACCAGGGATCAAGTTTCTGTTCTGACAAGTGAACTCTGAAGAGTTATTTACCCTTCTTGAGCCATGGTCTCCTCAACTGCAAGAATGTGGATTTTTATATCTATCCACAGGGGGATGGTAACAATTACATGAGGTATTCTGAATTGAGAATCTAGCACAGTGCTTGGCATGGAAAGTACTCAGCTGATGTTCCCGTCCCTTTGCTTGTTCTTCCCCCACACCATCTATGATGCAGTCAAATCTAAGATTTTCTACCAAGCTTTCATCTGGCTAAAAATGCCTTCTTAACTATTTGAGAATTCTGTCACTAGGGAGAATTTTGTGTTAGATGCATAAGCAGGGACATTATCAATAAAGGTTGACTTTTCTGACTAGAAGGTATTCTCTTGTGGGCAGCATATTTTCAGTATTTAACTTAGATAGCTGACTGGTAATCTCCAGCCCTAAACAGTGAACTTTGGGGCAGGTGATATTCAGAGCTGAGGCAGTCTTAGGCATGGGGATGAGGAAGGGGTGGTGGAAGAGGTGGTCATGGTTTCAGGGAGGAGGTAGGCCTAGGGTGATGGACACATATCCTGCTCACCTTGACTCGTCTTGCACAGTGCCTTGACTTGACAGGAGGAAGGAAACAAAACCTTCTGGCAAATGCCAACCCTCGCAGCTGCTGAGCTCAAGCTGGGGCACCGTGAAGATCCTCAGCTTCCTCTCAAGGTGGGGGGATGGTGTCAGCCTAAGCATTAATAATAAAAGACCAAACTCTTCCATGAGCTCTACAAGTTGAGAATCTGGAATTCTACTCTATTTTTAATACCAATTTTCTCCCAGCCTTGCTCTCCTCTTATATATAAAGATGACCTCAAGTGTAAGAATATGATTCCACTAAAGTGGAAGAGAGTCAAAGAATTTCTAGCTGATTAGACTTGGGAGTTTTTCCTGTTACTGCTATAGTTAAATAGATATTGGCAAATAGTGTAACCTGCAGGGAACCAAACAGAGTGTGGAAGAGCTTGGTCGGTTATAATTAGAAATATACATCATTCTCCTTCCTCAAAGAGCCAGAAAGTGGTATTTAAAGGGACAGTGAGGCATGGTTATAAACAGCCTTGACTCAGCAACAGTTGAGAGCCACCTTATAAATTACTATACATTTTGCACATGTAATTAACGCCCTTTCTTCCTAATTTTTAATAATGCACATTAGCTTAGTTGATATGAGTCTCGGAACTAAATCTAGAGATATGTAAGCCCAAGATGGTTACATTTCAACAACAAATGACATTCATGAGTATGTAGCCTTTTTATCTGCTGTTTGTATTGTGCCTGCACAGATTGATGAGAAAGATGATTATTCTGTTACTTAGGAAATAATGAGATTAATATATTTAAAATGCAAACATATGAAAAGTCCTGTTCATTCCTGGGCTCTGATGAAGGCAGTAGTGATGTAATTTCTTTATCTGCAAACAACTGAGTCCAATTCAACTGTATTAAACACACACTGATAAAGGCTGGCCCCTAACTGAGCGCAGGACAGAGGGCAGAAGGCAAAGGGGGTGAATGGAAAGGATGAATTAGTCAGATCAGCCTACTGGTTTAGTGCATGGACTTTGGAGTCTGACAGATTGGATTTGAAAGTTCCCTTGGCTTCTTTCTAACCTCAAGACCTTGAGTAAGCCTAACCTTTCCTAGCCTTGGTTTTCTTATTTGCAAAATGGGAATTAAATATAATGCTTAGATACCAGGCATGATGGCTCACACCTATAATTCTAGCACTTTGGGAGGTGGATGTGAAAGGATTGTCTGAACCCAGGGGTTCGAGACCTGCCTGGGCAACTTCGTGAGACCTCATCTCTAAAATAAATCAAAAAATTAGCTTGGTGTGGTGGTGTATATGCCTGTAGTTCCAATTACTTGGAAGACTGAGGTGGAAGGATCACCAGAGCCCAACAGGTTGAGGCTGTAGTAGCCATGAGAATGCCACAGCACTCCAGCCTGGGTGAAAGAGTGAGACACTGACTAAAATAATAATAATAATAATACATATGTTTTGGGGGTGGTTGTTATAAGATAATGCTTAACAATCATTAACCTGTCTTGGAGAAAATCCCCACAGTGGAGGTAAGTGTGCAAATAGGACATTTCAATACAATGCAGTAAGTCCTGTGGTAGCACTACATTCTGTCACACAAGTACCACTCTGGGGTTTAGGAATTAATGGTCAGTTTTTTTTGAGCCAGCACCTGGATGGGTTTTAAAGGAGGAAGAAGAGATAGATGAAAAGAACATCATAGACACAGTGGGACAACTGGAACAAAAGTGGGGAGGCACAGACCATCACAGGGGAGCAAGAAGGTGACCAGTGACACTGCCCAGAGGTTCTCTCACGTGATGGGATGCTAACAACAGAGAATGGTGGGAGGGGAGAAAATAGAAATAAAGTGGGGCCAGGTAAGCAGGAAGTGACAGAGCAACCACAATCTAGGCAACTTGACATTTGCTCATCAAACACTTTGAAGATCCAGAAGTCTTGATAGAGAACAAAGCTGCTCAATAAAGACCAGAAGAAGGAAACTTTGGTTTCCCGAGTTTTTTGACACAGAGCTGTGTTTATAATGCCCTGGATGATGATGAATTTATTCTGAAATATATTGAAGGCTAGTACAGGCGTGGCGATAGGGGATGTCTCAGCAGAGTGGTTCAGGGCCTGGGCTGAGGGCACTCAATGAGGACACAAGAAGAAAGGACAGACTGTGTTCCCCTGGTCTGGAACTGGGAGCCTGTCTTTGATCTTCCTGAGTTGGGCCTGGGATACTCAGTAAAGTTCAACTTCCTAGGAAGCGAAGGGAGAATGGGATTGTGAACAAAGGCCAGTTTCTAGATAGTGGGTTATTCTATGGACAGATAGAACCACCTTCAGGCCCAAAGACATGCTGTAGGAGGGGCCATGGGGCCAGAGAGGACTGGGGACATGAATCATCTTGAGCTTTGGTTCCCCAGTGCCTCATTAGATGGATCCCACCTTGAAGAAGGATGACTCCAGCCAACTTATTATATTACGATCTTAAGGTATTAGAAAGAAAGAAGTCATAGAGGCATGCACATATGGTGATCCCATAGATTTTCTTTTTTATTTTATTTTTATTTTAAAGATGTGGGGTACAATTCAGGATTAGGGATATCTTATACTTTATATGTAAATATTTGATTGAAAAGTCTTAGAAATATTAAAAGATTATATGCATTACAAATCCCTGAAAATAAAATAAATTGAGCAGAGAGCAATGTGTGAGAGTATCCTTTTGGTGGGAATAACCCAAAGTAAGAAGGAGAAGGAACTGTGGTAGGCAGCCTTGAAAAGTGGCTCCCAGTGAGCCCTACCTCCTGGCACCCATGCCCTTGTGAAGTCCCCTCCCCATGAGGATAGGCCGAGCCTGGTGACGGGTTTCTAATAAGTAGCAAAAGGGAGCAGATGTCACTTCTGAGGTTAGCTTAGAAAAGGCCATGACTTGCATCTTTCTAGTAGGCTCCCTCTCCTCCTTCTGTCTCTCCTTCCTGGTGCGCTCACTGTAATCATGCTCACTGCCGTGTGATAGGCATGTGTGGCAAGGAACACAGAATAGCTCCAGCCAGCAGCCAGTGGAAAGCTGAGGCCTGTATTACAATAGGCCACAAGGGACTGAATCCCGTCAACAATCATGTGAGTGAGTTTGAAAGCAAATCTTGCCCCAGTCAGGTCTTAAGACTGACTCGGCAGACATCTTTATAAAACCAAAAATAAAATTTTAAGCCCTCCAACCAACCGAATGGGACTTTCTCTGGGCCAAGGGGAAACTGAAAAAACTAAACTCCAGGCCATGACAGAAAAGGAAGACAGACACACCTTATTATAACCCTCCCCCCAACTTTTGTGGAGTTTTAGGTGCAACTGACTAATATTAACACTAAACGAGAGATCACAAGATGGACAAAATAGACTCTGTGGCACAAAGATAGCAAATTCCAACCTGACTCTGAGACAGCCTCACATGACAGATAGCAGACCCTAAGGGAAACAAAATATCTTACCTCAAAAGATGTTTCTTTGATATATTCTGAAGTGACCCTAAACATCTGTCTTTTGGAGAAACGAGAACACCTTTGAAGACATTTGCCACCTATTCTCTCTGAAGCCTGCTACTTAGAGCCGTCATCTATATCTCAAGAACCTTGACTTCCACAAATCCCCTTATCTTAACTCAAGCATTTCTTTAGACAAAGTCTTTAGACAGAGCTAAACTCCTTCTAACAACTACTAATCAGAAAATCTTTGAATCCGCTTATGATCTGTAAGGTTTTACTTGAAGATGTCCCACCTTTCTGGGCCCAACGAACGTAAACCTCACATATTTTGATTTATGTTTTGCCCGTAACTTCTGTCTCCATAAAATGTATAAAGTTGAGCTGTGATTCAACCATTCTGGTCACATGTTCTCAGGGCTTCTTGGGTCTGCATCACAGGCCTAGGTGATTCACATTTGGCTCAAAATAAAGCCTTAAATATTTTACAGAGTTTGGTATTTTCATTAACACTCTGGTTGTAGCCAGTGTGATCCTGAGCAAGAGAATCCAACTACCTCACACCCAGACTCATGACCCACAGAAACCATGGGAAAACTGATGTACACTGTTATAAGCTGCTATGTGTTGGGATTTGCTGTACAGCAATAGATAATGAATACAGGAACTAACGTCAGTGGAGCAGTGTTCTGGTATGGCCTTACATGATTTATCTTATTTAGTTCCTTACTTCTGAGAAAGCTGTTTGTTAAAGAATGCAGAGGCCGGGCTTGGTGGCTCAGCCTGTAATCCCAGCACTTTGGGAGGCTGAGGCGAATGGATTGCCTGAGCCCGTGGGTTCGAGACCAGCCTGGGCAACTTGGCGAGACCTCATCTCTACAATAAATCAAAAGTTAGCTGGGCATGGTAGCATGCACCTGTAGTTCCAGCTACTTGGAAGGCTGAGGCAGTAGGATTGTTGGAGCCCAGCAGGTGGATGCTGGGGTGGCCATGAGTGTGCCACTTTACTCCAACCTGGGTGACAGAGACTTTGACACACACAAAAAAAGAATACAGAATGTTTAAGAAACGTGCCTAAGGTCAACCAGCCAGGAAGTAACAGACAGAGTTTCAAACCATAATTGGCTGACTCCCAATGTGCATGCCAAATCTATAATACCAAGTTGAAAGGAAGGAATTCTCTCAAGTTAAAGGTTTTCTAGGCAATCCAGGATGCCTTTAGGTATGGATGCACTGAAAGGTCTACCTGCTCCCAAATGTGTTTCCTATTTCTTTTTCTTTTCTTTTTTTTTAAGTAAGAGTCTTGCTCTGTTGCCCAGGTTGGAGTGCAGTGGCATGCTCATGGCCACTGCATCCTCAACCTGCTGGTCTCTAGTTATCCTTCCACTTCAGCCTTCCAAGTAGCTGAAACTACGGGTGTGCGTCACCATGCCCAGCTAATTTTTTGATTTATTGTAGAGATGCCAAGTTGCCCAGGCTGGTCTCAAACCCCTGGACTCAGGCAATCCTCTTGCCTCTGCCTCCCAAAATGTTGAGATTACAAGCATGAGCCACTGTGCCAGGCTATTTTTTTTTTTCAATGATATGGGTCACAGCTTTGGGTTAAAGCCTCAGGCTGCTGATTACATGCAAATTCATCACTTTATTTTCATCTTGGTAGGATGCAGGTCCCTAAGAAGATTTCTGAAGGAGACAAGTGTAAGAAGAGAGCACAGATCATGTGGAACAGTGGCTCAGGTGCCAGGGTCAGGGAGAGGCTCTTTGTGCAGGGCGGGGCAGCGTTGATGGTACTGGGCTCTGCTAGGGCAGTATGGGTGGTGTGATTGGGTGCTTTCTTAGCTGGGGAAGCAAGGAGGCAACCAAAAGGAATTATGAGGCTAAGGAAGCAGAGACAAACTCTATTTCTATTTAACCTCTGGTCGGTGCTTTGAAAACAAGAAGTGTAAATTTTCTCCATGAGACTACAGTAGTCTTCCCTTATCTAAGGTTTCATTTTCATGGTTTCAGTTACCCACTGTCCAACTCAAAACATTACATGGAAAAGTCCAGAAATAGACAATTACATAACTTTTATTGCAGTAGGGTGTTATGATTAGTTTATTTTATTATTTTGTTAATCTCTTACTGTGCCTAATTTACAAGTTAAGTTTTATTATAGTTCCATATGAACAGGAAAAACATAGATATGAAGTTCAGACGTCAGTTTCAGACATCCACTGGGGCTCTTGGGACGTATTGCACAAGGATAAGGGAGGACTATGGCTATGCTATTATCAAGCCTGCAAGGACAGACTCATTCATCAATTATGTAGTAATAACACACAGACCTTAAATGTTTAAAGTGATCCTGCCCTCAAAAGAAACAATTATTCCAATGGGATTTTCTTTTTGTTGCATCTTCTCTGGCATTGACTCTGGCATCCCAGGTAAATCAAAGCAGGTAAAAAGCAAATAAAGGCTGGTTAAGGACATGCTAGGATGTTGTTGGGGGCATAAAACTCTGACAGGCTGCTAGCTGCTAAAGACTTACACATTTAGTCTTAGCCTAGTGTAGGGATTGTCTCTAAAAAAACATGCAGCCTTTAACTGAGTCAAATTTATCTCATTCAGTCCTGAATGCTACAGCTAGGAGGGACCTTGATCAGGCAGAGAATTTATAGATAGAATACTAATAACAGTAATAATAAAACTATGTACCCACCACCCAGTTTTGTTCAATTATACTATTTTTTCTTATTGGCTGCAGATTTTTACTAAGAAATAAAACAGTACAGATGAAGTTGAAGTGCTCTTTGTAACTGCTGTAAGGTCATTCCTTGTCCTGTTCCCAAAATAATCACCATCTTAATGTTGAGGTTATCATTCCCATGCAAATTTTATACTTTTACTATATACACATGTGTCTACAAGTCATGTATAGCTTAGTTTGCATGATCTTCAATTTTATATTTAAAATATCATGTTGTATGTAACCTTTTGTGATTTGGTTTTTAATTATTATTACTATTTTTTTGAGTTGGAGTCTCACTCTGTCGCCCAGAATGGAGTGCAGTGGCCGCTCCCGGCCACCACAACCTCGACCCGCTGGGCTCCGCGATCCTTCCGCCTCAGACTTCCAAGTAGCCAGAATTACAGGCATGCACTACCACGCCCGGCTGATTTTTTGGTTTATTGTAGAGATGAGGTCTCACTGCCCAGGCGGGTCTCAAACCCACGGGCTCAGGCAATCCACTCACCTCAGCCTCCCAAAGGCGCGGGATTACAGGATGAGCCACCCAGCCCGGCTGGTTTTATATTTTTATTTATTTATTTGTGTCAGAGTCTCACTCTCTTGCTCAGGCTGGAGTGCATACTCATGGCCACTGCAGTCTCGACCTTCTGGGCTCGGGCTATCCTTCTGCTTCAGCCTCCAAGTAGCTGGAACTACAGGCAGGCACCACTACACCTGGGTAATTTCTTTTATTTATTGTAGAGTTGAGGTCCTGCCAAGTTTCCCAGTCTGGCCTCAAACCCCTGGGCTCAGGCGATCCTCTTACCTCCACCACCTGAAGTGCTGAGATTACAGGCACAAGTCACCGTGCCCAGTTTAATTTTCATTTTTAAAAAATGTTGTTTAAGAATTTGTATTGAGATTTTCCATATCGGTATGTGTAGCTCTTGTTGATTCATTTGAGCTATTTTACATTTGGCTTACTTTACTTTCCATTTTGTGAATATTTCACACATTGTTGCTAATCAGTTCTCCTGTCGATAAGTGTATAAGGTTTTATTTTATTTTCTTTCCTTTTTGAGGGTTTTCATTTCTGCTACTACACACAACGCAGTAATGAAGTTCTTCTACATGGCTCCTTATGTACATGAGTAAGAATTTCTCTATGGAAAGGTAGAATTTCTGAGTTGTAGAAGATATGTGCTTCAGATTATTACATATTGCCATAGGGCTCTTCAAAGTTGTTGTACCAATTTACACTCCTAGTCACAATGGCTGTGAGCTTCCTTTATCCTTGGATCTTCTAATCCTTCTCTGCATGATGTGGTTTTCTGATACAATCCCTACTGTGGCTGTTCCCTCTAGTTACTCTCTTGTTGACCAAGGTCCTTCCTAACTGTAGCACTCAGGACTGAATGAGATGAATTTGGTTATGTTTTGACCCATGCAAAGTTTAATGGAACTCTCTTTCCCCTTAGGTTTGGCAGTGAGTTTCTTCTGAATTTTTCTTAAGGGCCCATTGCCTCATTTTAATCAACCACCTTCTCTGTGGTTCACATTGTCCATCCTTTCACTGGTTCATTAAAGCACCAATAGCCTGGAGTTTCATACAAATAATTCTACAAATTTGTACCTTTGATTCGTAAACTTCCTTACCATTGAGAGATTTCCCAAAGTCAGTGAGAGCTGTAGACACACACACACACACACACACGCATGCATTCATCTTACTGCTTGCAATTCCAGAAGTTTTTCTTTTTCTTTTTTTCAAAATAGGGTTTTGTTCTGTCACCCAGGCCTCAGCCTACTAAATAGCTAGGACTACAGGTGTGTGTCATCATGTTTGGCTATTTTTTTTCTTTCTTTATTTTTCTTTCTTTCCTTCTCTCTTTCTTTCTTTTCTTTGATAGACATGTAGTTTCATTATGTTGCCAAGTCTGGTCTCAAACTCCTGGCCTCAAGTGATCCTCCTGCCTCAGCCTCCTAAAACACTGGGATTAATGTTGTTTCAATATCAAACTCCAACTATATTCCATGATGCTGTAGAGTAGAATGAAAAAAGTATTTAGACTCAGGAATTAGCTGAGCTAAGGTCAACTTTGCCGTTTTTTGTTTGAGCGAGATACCTAACTTCTGCTAGCTTCAGTTTCCTTACCTTGCAAATGGACTTATTTCTCAACAGATTCTTGTGAGGGTTAATCAATTCTATCTCAGTTTTTGGAATATGGTAAATATTTAATAAATGCTGGCTTTTTCTGCCCTACCTTAGCCCTTTGAAACTTGGCTAGTAGATCTATACAAAGAAGCTGAAGTTGCTATCTCCCTAGGCTGTGGCAGAGCTTTATTGAGATTGGATATGTCATATTTCCAGGGTGAAGTGGGATAGCCACACATGTTAATTTTTTCAAAAACAATTTTTGGAGGCACAAAAAGTTTTGGAGGGCAAGCAAAAAGTTAATTTTATTTATTTTCTACATTTGCTCAACATTAATTTTTTGTATTAACATGAACTTCCAACTCCTCTGTCACCACTGGCCCTAGGACGTCTCACTGGGATCTCTTGCCTTCTCACCCCAGCAGGACTGCAGCTGCCTTTAATATTCACAGATGAATGCTTGGCACTGCCTAGTCCGGGCTGCATGCAGACAGAAGAATTATTATCCAGGGTGTTCTCTGGAGGTTTGGGGAAGCTACCAACTCCCCACATGTCTTTCAAAGGCATAGATGGTTTCAGACACCTGTAAACATAATAGCCATGAATTATTTATAGATAAATATTAATGCTGCATCCATATTGAAGCCAAGCACAAATTGAATAGTTTTTATTGACATAAGGTCCCAAATAGATTTAATAGAAATTTCCTCCCAAGTCATATATTATTTACTCTTGATATCTAATAAGAATTTGCACCAGTGAATGTAATGCTTTTGACACCTTTTACTTACAAACATTAGGAAAAATGTTTGGAGAAAGATTTGAATTATGATTATTAAACCTGTTTCAATTCTGTCTGTCACTCCTGAAATTCCTAGCAAGGATTGCCTTTCTTATGGAGAAAATTGCTATTTAAAAAAAATGTATCTATGATGAGAAATTCCCCTGCCTCCAGCCACCTCCTCCAAAAAGCATCCAAAAATGTCAGGGCTGAAAGTATTGAGTGGGAAAGAGGTTAGTTGACCCAGGCTCCCCATTTCCATGTACCTAGAGAGGTACAGTGACGGGTCACAGATCACTCAGGGAATTAACGGTAATTAAGAAGTAAGGTGGTGTGTCAACAGGTGCTATATGACTATTGGTGCAACAGACTGGAGAGAAAATAAGTGTAAGTTTTTAAAAAATGTGTCACAATATCAAACCACAAGATCTATTCAAAATGAAAATATGGATAACATATGAAAACTGTGTCATGCCACACGGAGAATTTCAGGTCAATTATTTCAAAACAACAAACATACAAAAGGCAAAAGGCACTCCCATACTTTCCTCTGTTCTGAATTCAGCCAAGACATTCTGTGAGATAACTGTTGTTAGCCAGCTAGATAGAATAAACACAACACTAAGCGAAAGAAAGACAGCAGGTACATACATGGGCTAAATTGTTGATTTGTTGATTTTTCAGTGGCTTCTGTTATTTTTTACAAAATCGTAGTGAAAATGTGAGTCTTTTATTACATTACGACCAAAATCATTTAATGGAAAGAGATAAGATTTTCCATCTTGCTGACTTAGTTTCGCCTACGGGAAATCTGCTATCCACATAAACATGTTAGTGACATCAATAATAAAACCACTACTATTCATTCAGTCTGGCAGAATGTATATCTTTCTGTGAGGCCAATGTCATTCTAAGCAACATTGACTCATTATTCTCTTTATAAATCCCAGGAGGAGGAGGACATAGTCCCTGCCCCAGAGAAGTTAAATATTCAATTTTCAGATTGTATAAACCTGGAAGGGAAACAAATGCAATGTATGACAGAATCAAGATTCTAAATGATTTTGGCAGGCTAGATTCTGAACCAAAATTAAAGAGATACACAAATAAATAAAGTCCCACTCTTGGGTATAAAAAGAAAAAAAAAACACGCGCAGTACAGGAGAGGGGAGACCTGACTTGTAGACAAGATCTTGAGGACTGTGTTAATTTGATGCTGTGAAAAAACACCACAAACTAAGTGACTTAAATCACAGACTTTTGTTGTCTCAGTGTTGGAGGCTAAAAGTCTGAGGTCAAGGTATTGGCAGGGTTGGTCCTGAGGTCCTGAGGGCTTCGAGGAAAGGAACTGCTCCCTGCCTCTCCCCTAGCTTCTTACGATTTGCTGGCAATTGTCAGGATTTCTTGGCTTATAGAAATATCACTCCGATCTCTGCCTTTATTGTCACAGAGTGTGTTCTCTGTATACTTGTCTACACATTTCCCCTTTTAATGAGGACACTAGTCATGTTGGATTAGAAACCACCCAAATGAGATCATCTTAACTAATAACATCTGCTATGACCCTATATCCAAACAAACACATTCTGAGGTACTGGGGGTGACGACTACCATATGGGAATTGGATGGGAGAGGAGGAGGCACACAATTCAACCCATAATAAGGGTTTTTTTAAGTGATATGATAGTCTAATTAATATATGCTAATCTGAGTGTAATCTTTTACTGTATTTATTAAAGTATGGTTTACAAATTCTAGCAGGAATGGTCCCACTGGACTCCACACTCAGAACATGGGACAGAATTGCCTTTTGGAAAGTTAGATGTGGTCAACAAGGACGTGCCATGTAGAATATGTTGGAAAGAACTGGGGGGTGTTTTGACCCCTAAACAAAGAAGATAAAGCAAGGTAGAGAGTAGGGTGAAGAATCCTACAGAGCAACCATAAAATGTCCTCACAATTTCGAAAGAAGATTGTTGTTAGAATAAGAAGCAAGGAAAATGGGATTTGAGATAGTACAACATAGGGATTAAGGACTCAGGTTTGGGAGCCAACTGCCTGGGCTCATGGGCATTTAATATCTATGTGAGAAAATTACATAATCTCTCTGTGCTTTGGTTTTCTTGTCTGTAAAATGAGGGCACTCATAGCACCAATTTTGTGAGGATTACATGAACTAATGCAAGCAAAGAGTTTAGAATGGTACCTGACACCTGGTATACTAGCTGTTGTTATTATTATTATCATCTGCAGAGACTAGACAGCCAAGGAAACAAAATCCAGGTGACTAGGGAGAGGAGATGGAGATAGGTCATGGATGTGATTGCCATAATAAAGAAAGCTGCCACCATCTCATTGGGTGTAGTGTCTAAAGACAGCAAGTTTCACAAATATAAGAAAGTCTGCTTGGATTTTAGAAAAGATAGTGCAGAATGAAGTAGGTTGGGGGCAGTGGTCTACCAGCACTTTCCAGAAACAGAGGGGTTAAACATGGCTGTCAATTGAGGTCGGGTTATGCTGTGGAGTCTTGATGGAGTATCTCTCATATCTCTCAGATTCCTTTTGTTATGACTCATGGCTCATCAAGAAACTCCTCTTTAGCACCAGAGATGAAGGTACAGTCATCTGAGAAGCCTTATAGATGTATCTCAGGACAGTGAAGGAGAGAAAGTGGAGAGATTTACCCTGTGTTCTGTCTCCCTGAGTTCTGTCTCCCATTGGTCAAAGATTCACCTTACAGTGGTAACTTCCACACACCTGGGGTTGTACACAAGTGGGCACAGAGACAACGAACATGGATTGGGTTCTCACAATGCTTTAGGCACTTCACAGGTAATAGTGACTGCAACCCTCACACCAAGTATAGGCATTAGTAAGGCTCAGAGAAGTACATTAATTTGCACAAAATTACACAGTTAAAAGATAAAGGGGTCAAGCTTGAATCCAGATGAGATTCTGGCCTTGTACTTTTATATCAAGAAACCGGAATTCTGTTGTACCCATCAGCCTTTTGTGAATGTGTTTGCATTAACCTCATCAATTCTGAGTCCTCTGCGTAAACTGAATTTTTTGGACCTGAATCTGGAATATAGTGACCTCATTGAGGAATATTCCTGGGTGGTTTCTCTCTATGATATCTTCATCTTATCTCTCCAAATGAGTCTTAAAATATTTGCAAAGCTGTCAGAAGATTTGTTTTGAGGGTGTACATTACTGGGGGCAAATTTCAGCTCCATATAAGGTTTCATAAACATAGGCTACCTAAGGAGATGAAATCTTCTGGTGCTAAAATACCTGGGTGGACCAAGCAGTACTAGTTTTTATGAACAGAATGATCTTCTTACTGAATTGTAACTCTGTATGTCAAGTATGAGGGGAAAACCATATTCTTGTCTCTGGGTATGGTGGTGATTTCACTCAAAGGGTATCTGAATTGCTGTCTCATGACCCTTTGATTTTTATCCTTCCTTTTGCTTTTGCATCCTTCCCTTTCATTCTTTCCTTCTTCCTTTCACTTTTAAATCCTTCTAATTTTTCATTTGTCCTCCGATCTTTCTTCTCTTGCACATTTTCTTCTGTGCATCTTTCCACCCTTATTTGCCATTTAATAGCTTTTTGGTAGCAAACAACAGACACAAACTCTGTTCAATTTAAGCAAAAACAACTTGGGGAAAGGATACTAGGAAGCACAAAAATCAGTAAAACTTTAAAACAAAACATAATAAAACAAAAACAACGTGAAAGCAAAGCATTCTGACATATTGGACTTCTTTTTTTCTCCATCCTTATGCCACTATAAACAGGAAACAGGCCAGGCATGGTAGCTCATGCCTGTAATCCCATCACCTTGGGAAGCCAAGGTTCCCAAGGATTGCTTGTGCCCAGGAGTTCAAGACCAGCCTAGACAACATAGCAAGATCTTATCTCTACAAAAAATAAAAATTAAAAAACAAGTCAGGAATGGTGGTGCATGCCTATAGTCTCAGCTATTCAGCTGGCTAAGGCAGAAGGATTGCCTGAATCCAGAAGGTTGAGGCTGTGGTGAACCGTGATGGTGCCACTGAATGCCAGCCCAGGTAGCAGAGTGAGACCCTGACTCAAAAATAAAACCCCAAAACACACAAATCAGGAAACAAAGTCCCAGAATAGTATGGCCAGTTGGCCAATTTACACTGTGTGCTCTACCACCTTGGAAGTCCAGAGTTAATAAAGGGAAGGATCTGGTGGAAAGTCAGCTTCTGTGGTGGGAATGCAGACCATTTTCACAGCATTCAGCACAGGGGGTTGGGGAAATAAATCCCCAAAGGAAATTAAGGTAGAGTTATGAAAAAGAATGGATGCTTGGTGTCCAAAATATCGTAAGAAATGGTTCCATTGACTTTTTTATGGCTTTTCTCCCTTTTCCTCTTTGCCTTAAGACAGGAGGTCTTTAGATGGCTCCCATGATCCGTTTCTTCTGGTGGAGGTCTGAGGTAGTATGTTATGACATTTTCGTTCTTTCTCTTTTTTTTAGATTAGAGAATGTAATTTATTTAGAAAGTAAATTAGAGAGGGAGAGATAAAGAGATGATTCACCTCCCCAAGGTGGGGGAGGGGGCCAAAGCTTAAGAAAACATGGCCTTGCCATAAACTCAAATAACTATGGCTGCGCCATAGCTTAGCAAGGCAATGGCCAACATTTTCTTTCAAATGATAATATATCATATAGCACCTTGCAATTTATCATGCACTTGGATATTTATTATCTCATTGCATATTTAAATTTATTCTGTGGTATGGACTGAATTGTGTCCTCCCCGAAATTCATATTTTGAGGTCCTAACCCCTGGCACTTCGCCATGTAATTCTATTTGGAGACAGGACGTTTGAAGAAGTGATTACGTTAAAATGAAGCCACTCGGACGGGCCTTAATCTGACATGACTGGTGTCTTTATAAGAGGAGGAAATTTGGGCACACAAAAGACACCAGGGATGTACACATAGAGGAAAAACTACGTGAGAATACAGGGAGAAGGTAGTCATTTGTAAGCCAAGGACAGAGGCCTCAGAGAAAACCAACTCTGCCAGCCAGCACCTTAATCTTAGACTTCCAGCCTCTAGAACTATGAGAAAATACATTTCTGTTAAGTCTGTGGCATTATGTTATGGCAGCCTTAGCTGACTAATATACTCTGTGTTAATGACTACTACTGCTTAGGTAAGGAACACAAGGATCAGAGAGATCATAATATCAGTCAAAGTCCCACAGCAAATAAACTACAGAGAAACCAGATCCTCTGGTTCCAATCTAGTCTTTTCTCTGCTACATCATCCTCTTTTTCTTACCTTCTGCTGCAGGAGCTCAATCTTGACCTGACTGATCTGTATGTGACCTGCCACATCAAGCCCTAAGCTCCTGGAAGAGTGGAAAGGGCTTGTGGCCTTTTGGTTGACTGTATACTGTTCAGGGCATTGCTGTCCATAACTCAGTCTGGTACATGTCTTCCCAAATGCACACTCTCTTCTTCATTCCCTCTAGTTCTGATAAAAAAAAAGACAAGCCTTGAACGCAGAGACTATTGCTGGCAATCAGCACAACAGCTGACCTGGTAGGCATTCTCAAGCATTGCTCTCTTGTCAACCATGCGATATGGAGCTTTAAGTAAATTTCATTTATTGCTGATTTGATCAAGAAATTTATTACTATAGTGATTAGTCACCTTGCTGGGAAAGGTCATAATAAATTTGGTGATGCCTCTATCAAGATTATAAACAACAAGTAGTAACTGTATATTTAAAGGAGCCCTCAGGCAACCCAAAGGATATTGGGTTTATAGTGCAAGTCATATTATGTTTCATAATCTTATCCTTACCATTGTAACCTCTTGTTCCCATCTAAATTTTAACTGGGGTGGGCCATGTGCATTTTATTTGTAAATAAGGAACTCTGCTAGAGGGAACTTTGAGATAGCAGCTAATTAAACAAATCCCCTTATGTCATCTTGCTATCCACTTGTATATCTAGCATCTTGATGTCTCTTTGGCTTTGACCTTTGTTGCAGCCAGTACTTTTTTTTTTTTTTTGAAAAGCTAGCTCAAAGAATAAGAGTGTACTTCGCCTAATTCTGAAACCTTATATTTCAGTGTTTAAAGTTGATCTAGATGGATTGTTTCTCAGATTTACCGTGATGTGTGATAACAAATCCAGCAGGAGAATTTGTCACTTTCCCATGCATGGTCCTGAAATAGCTGGCATGTGCCTGGCCTCAGAGAGCTCCATGTTGTATTTGCACAGATGCCTTCCTTAGGACTGTAACCCCATCAGAGCACAGAATTTGGATGATATAATCTGGAATGTGCTGGAAAGTCCTAAGCACAGTAATATTTTTCTTTCTTTCATGTAAATGCCTGGCATTTATTGCTTTTCAACCAATAAAGAATGCTCATGATTCTGACATGATGGAGATAAATTGTCCCAACACGCAGAAGTGTAATACCATCACCAAAGGAAACAAGAGTCTGAAGACCAGAAGTTATAAAAAAAGGTGAAAAGGTAGGCATTTGTTTCAACTCAATAAAATAGCCTCTATTTTCTCCATTTGTGCCTGCAGCATACATAATGCTAATTGGTACAAGTGTACAATTTTAACAAGACATTTTCATGAGTACATTCATGGATTGCAACGTTAAAACAGAAGAGGTTGCTTCCATAGAGTTTTATCTAGCTGCATATTAGCCAAACACATGAGACAAGTGCTGGAAAAACACAAAATTGTCAAACTCCAGATAAGGATAAACAAGCCTTTGTCAGAAGTTTTGTTTAATAGGTTCCTCTGTTCCTATACCTCTTCAATACCAAATTCCCAATGTGAGTTTCATGGTTTTCAAGAGTTATATGTTTATATAAATGTAAACAACTTTTATTTTATATCTAGTCTCATTTCCATAATTGGGGATCAGTATATAAAGAGATGAGAATCAACTCTGATGGTTGAATAATATAGTAATACATCATATTTATTGAGATACGAATTCTGAAGGATGGGCAAATGGGCTGAAGAAAACCTCTTACACATAGTTTATGGTGCTTGAAACATGAGCTAGTGTAGAATCATGTTCAAGAGAGAAGGAGTCTAAATTCAAGGCACTGGGGAAAGGAAGAGACCGGAGGAGACTTTTGTGGGTACTCATATCAGAAATGAGATTAATGAAAGCAAGGAGCCATGGGTATAAATTATCAAGTGTGAGAGTGTTGGCTAGGTGAAGACAATACAAAAGAACAGATAGCTTTAGCCAGATGTGTAAGGGATCTGTCCAGTGAGGGGTTTGGGATGAGTAGGGGTAGAAGTGATGTGTGGATGAGTCAAATTATTTTATAAGAGCTCTTCAACACCAATAGACCTTTTCCAGAAGGCAACATTTCAAAAAATCGTAAATAGTATTTTTATACAAGAATCTTAGCTAGAAATAAGTTTCAGGTAAATTTTAAAGAGAAAATAAAAATCATCCAAGAGTTGGCTGTAGGCAAAATAAAAAGTGTGTTTGTGTATGTGTACATGTGTAGTTGTTTTCAAAATGGGAACATATAATAACCCATGAACATCTTTACAGTCAGTGGACATATTTTTTAAATGTAATTTTAATTGTTGGATGGTGTCTAATAATATAAAATGATTTGTTTAATTCCCTACTATTGGATACCTAAAATGTTTATGTCTATAATGAATAATGCTATACTGAACAACTTTACAACTAACTCTTTGTGTCTACCCCAGTTAAAAAAAAAAAAAATTAATGGAAATACTGGAACAAAGTATATATAAAATCTTAAATCTTTTGACTGATATTGCCAAACTGTCCTTCAGACATGTCAATCTAGAGTTCATTCTTATCTGTGATATATGAGCATTCCTGTCTTCTTGCATCTCTACCTGTAACAAGTGTTATAAATTTTAAAATTTTGCTGGATCACATCAGTTGAATTAGCTGTGTGAATCTGTGTGTCTGTGAATGACTTGTGTGGAGGTATACCACCAGAGGGTAAGGGCTTGGAAAGAATTACTGGTGACAAGAATTCTAGAGAAAAGACTCCAAAATGTTGTAAAATCAGAGGAAGGTTAGAAGGAAATTGGAAATCAAGAGTCTGAGGTGAAGGGAAAAAGAGAGAAGCTCTGGCATATATTACCAGGGTTTGCAAATATCCCATCCTTCTCTCAGGCATCTGTACTTCTTATGTGACTATTCTGGCCAATGAACTATGAATGAAAGTCATGTTTATCATGTCTAAGTTGAGGATTTTGAATTGCCAAAGTGCAAGTCTCTCTCTTTTCCTGTCATAGTGGCATAGAGGACCTGACTGAGATGTTGAAGCATCAGTCTTCTGGGGTTCCTGAGTCTTGTGGAGCAGAACTCTCTGTGAGCATATATTGATCATGTAGGCTGGTAAACCATTATTGAAGTAAGCCACTGAGATTTGGGGGATTGGAATGTTTGTAGTTTGACTTAGTCTGGTTTAATTCATAGAGAATCATTAACTAATTCAGTCCAAACAAAGGTCATGAGAGGTAAGGGGAGGAAGAATTATATTTGATTGTGTAGGAATTTTTGTAGTCATGAACCTTCCTATTCAACAATCTTCCTTGGGAGCCCTACATGTTGAAAAGTAGGGCTGCTCTAGGTAGACTTCCACCCTCATGTGGCAGCCCTGGAGGAGCCTTTTCATAAGCCCTTAAGATTGTGTTTTGTAATCACTGACCTGAAGATAAACAAATAACATTTCTAGATTGGTAAGAGTATTGTGCTTAGATGGATCAATCTGTATAAGAAGGTAACTGGTCCAAGTAGAGCAACTCTTCCAGCTCTGAGTAGGACAAATAAACCAGGGGCTCATAGGCTTCTGAACTTGAGGTTTCATCAGTTGACCAAGAGAAAAAGGAGGAGGTGACACCAGAATGAACCCTACATCCTTTAGGCATCAAGTAAGTGCAAAAAGAAGTTGTCAAATGGACACTTCACGGGAAGAAATGTCTTAATTAAATCTTGACTCTCTTCCTATTTTGGGAAAAGAGCTTTGTGTGGGGATATTTGCCATAACTTTTTCACTGCTTTTTCCTTAAGTGAAACTCCCTGGGGATTTCTAACAGCAGGAAGCTCAGTGGAAAGCTCACAATTAACCAATTAATGTGATTGATGTGCAAAGCAAAATTCGGTAAAGCAAGCCAAGAGAAAAATAAGCCCAACCTGGAGTTAATAGAATTGGCTGTTTACATCAATCAGGTTGGAGGCGTGATTGCCAAGACTTTGTTTTTGTTTGTGCTGTGTGGGCAGATGTAAAGGTCTGCTCTATCCAAGAGCAGGATTTTAATGATACATATTTTATAAAGAACAGCAACATGCTACCTTGGAAACTTAGCAAAGAAGTCCTCTGATGTCAGGGTATTTCTCCCTTTCTTATTATTGGAGTGTTAAGAGCTTCTTGTTACAAATTACACATATTTGTGTCCCTTCTGATAATCCCCTGTTACATTTTACTTTGCTGAAGAATCATAAGAAATTTAGGTGGCTAATGAAATGCAAATCAGATCTTCTTAACTCCAAAAATGTCTTTCCTGACTTTAAAACGTATGCATTCAGTTTGAAGTATAATAATTATCTTTGGTCTTGCAATTAACAAAGGTTACTGAAAAATTCCCCCATATGAAATGCAACTGTTCATCTCTACATCATACCTACTAAGTATGGATGATGGCAGATTTTGTGTCAACTTGACTGGGTCATGGGGTACCCAGATATTTGGTCATACATTAGTCTGAGTATATCTGTAAGAGTGTTTCTGGATGAGATTTATACCTCAGTTGGTAAACTGAGTAAAGCAGCTGGCCCTTCTTAAAGCAGCTGGCTTCATCCAATCCATTGAAGGCCTGAGTGGGACAAAAGGACTAACTCTTCCTCCAGGAGTAAGGAGAACTTTTCCTACCGGATTGCATTCAAGAAAAAATATTGGTCTTTTTCTGCCTTTGAGCTTGAACAAAAATATTAGCCCTTCTTGGGTCTTGAGCATGCTGGCATTCAGACTAAAACTTGCCCTATTGGCTTTCCTGGTTTTCAGGCCTTTGGACTCAGAATGGAATTTATACCATTGGCTCTCCTGGGTCTCCAGCTCACAGATCGCAGACCTTAGGACTTATCAGTCTCTATAATTACATGAGACAGTTCCTCAAAATAAACATCTTTCTCTCTATATATTCATCTTACTGCTTTTGTTTCTCTTGAGAACTCTGACAAATAAAGTAGGAAATAATATCACATCACATTGAGGATGACATAACTGGCAAACAGGACACTTAAAATAAAAAATACCTTCTTGGACGTCTGACTTTAAATTGATCATTAGTGACAATGAAAGTGGCTGCCTTGGAGTTTGTTTCAGATCTTATATATTGTTTACTTAATGAGGAGTCTTTCCAGAGAATGTATTTGTATTAATCCATTGCTCTGGAACTAAATAATGGTTAAGGAGCAGAAATATCTGATGAGTTCCTTTAAACAGGAAGCCTGATATCACGAACTCCTCTCTATAATTAAAAAGTGTGCACTGGTTTTGTCCACTTGGATTTTTAAATTTCTGACAATTAAAAACAATTATATTTCTTACCTATTTTAGATTTGACCTATAAGAAGTAACCTTAAATTACAAGATCTGAAGTAGTTGGACTTGCCTGAAACCCATTGTTCTCTTGTGTTTATGTGCCTTTGCATACTCTATTTCCTTGGCCTGAAAAAAATAAATCTTACAACTTTTCTATGCAGAAAACACCACTGCTATACATCTTTGAAATTCTATTTCAAATGTCCCTTTCTCTGAGAATTCTTTCCTTATTCCCTAGAAAACTTGGGGAAACTCCTTTCAATTTCCCAGATGCACTGGCTTCTGCTGTAGGAATTATCCTACTTGTTTCATCTATTTATTTTAACCCCTGACTTTCAACTGGACATTGAGCTTCTGGAGGCATGATCTCATTTCTATCTTTTCCGTATTGTGTTGCTATATGAATACAAGCATTTATTAAGCACATATGCTCTAAAAACTTTAGATTAATGAACTAATTCAATCTTCATGACAGCCCTATGGGTTAGGTTTTATTAGTATCTATTTTGAACTGAGGAGACTGAGATGTGGTGAGGTTAAGTAACTTCCTTTCTCTTGTATAGGTCATTCTTCTTTTCTAGTTGGTTGGTTATACAGATATTACTAGAATTTTTTTTTAATGGGGCAATTCTGCAGGTGTCTGCTGCCAGTAGCTCTGGAATTTTTTTTTTAACCCTGAAGAACTTGGATTTCACTAGTTGGTGGTAGGCAACCTCCCCACATGAGTGTGGGGGCCGCCATGGAATTTCCAAAGAACAATTCAGGTTCAAGGGAGACTGGTACAGGAGCTCAGCAAGTACTTTTTAATTTATATTACCTTTGTTTTTCTTTGATTCACACATATACAACTTCCAAATTTTCTATTTAATGATAATTCTGAGAGGATAATGGAGAGGACAGACACGGCGAGAATTATCTTTATTATAGGTGGAGAGGACAGGGCAGTGTGGAGATTGAAGGAATCAGACATTTCTTTCTTAGGATTGTATTTCCTAGCTCCCATTCTTGACCCCCAACTCACCTTTATCTTTTCCTGCAGCAACCCCTGCTCCTCACCTGATCTCCTGGAGTTCAGCAAGGGTCTCTTTCCCTTGTGCCCCAGGAAGGCTGTAACTGGACATCTCAGAGAAGCCCTTGATGGGCCAAGGGAGGTATGAGGTCCCTCCTGAAAGCATCTTGATTCTGGTTGGAAGGTCAAATATTGAAGGAAAAGCTTTGTTCTTACTGTGTGGAGTTGTGGACTTGCTTAAATGAGTCAAACAGAAAGACAGGAGTCAAAATAGGGCACCCATTCACAGAGACCTGGAAAAGACTACAAAAGAATACATCTCATCTTCCAGAAGAGCCACACATCTGTGGGAGATCCCTAGCCTTAGATGGTCAAGTTGAGGTTGAAAGATTCCAGTTTTGGAATCACTAGAGCAAAGAAAAAAATTCAAATACTTGTGTGTAGCAAGGGGATTTCATACCTATCAGTATGTCCCTGTAGAGCACCACCCAGCGATCCTTAGATTTTTAGTGCTTGTGTATCTCTGTGTCTATGGGAACAAATCTCTGAGTATATGAATGAATCTTTGAGTAAATGAATAAATCTCTGGCTAAAATAGCTTGGAGAGGACTAATGACCTAGAAACAGAAATCCCGAGTCTCCAGCAAATCTCTGATGCAGCCCTGATATGTAAGATAAGGATGCAAATTAGGCTTGGTGTGACTTCTTAGAAGATGCCTGCTTTTGGAGTGGATATAAAGTTGCTTCCAGATTTTTCAGAAAAGAGAATAAAAACTTCTTTCAAAGCAGCTATGTGCCAAATGTCCATATTATTTTACAGTTCATCCCATGCCCAAAGAAGTGGGCAGGAGGCTGGTGAGTTGTTGGATTCACAGTCAAACAGTAAAGTGGGAAAGAGAGTTCTCTTTTCATAGTAATGTACCCATTACTATGTGGATACATAACTCACATAATATTTAAATCATTGCTCAATGATGTCAGTAGTTAGAAAATTAATTAATTTATTAATTAAAGAGGGACCCCTGATACCACAAGCTTGCTGGTCTGATAAATTTTATTTAAACCCAAAGACGTGTTTAGAAAACAGAAATTGGGATTAATTCAAAAGTTTCTTCTCCCATGCCCACTTGCTATCTTAGCTCCTTCCCCAAGGTGACCATCACTGCTCTAGGAGCTAACAAGACACCAGGGGTCTCCTTCCAGAGGACAGGCTCTGCCTTCACGGGTTCATGATGTCTGCACTTCTTTGCCAAATAATTTCCACTTGGCAGGTACTTTTATGTCTGAAAAGAGAATGCCTTGTTGGAATTTTCTATACACATATTTTTCTACAAGATGAAGGGAACTGGAGACAAAGAGACTAATTGTGTTCAGAGGTCTCCAGTTGAAGGAGCCCATAATCCCAGGAGAATGACTGGAACTCTACAGCGGTGTTCGGGTTTAAACCAACCACCATAGGTGTTAAGACCTTAGGCACAGAGTGCTCTGTTCAATGTTCCCTCCAGGTGACAGACTTCTCTGCAAAGGGCACTGATGCCACAGCCTCCAGACAAAGCGGTGATAATCGGAAACTTTGTTCTGCAAGCCAATCTAGGTCACTGTGTTCCTGAGATGGGAGTTCAGGGGTATCAGTGACTTCCTTACCTCGATAGAAGGGTCACAAACTCACCAAATGACCTCATCTCACTTAAACTTGATATTCAGCACAGACTTGGAAACGTCCCCCTATTATAATTTCATGCACACTATCACTATGACCGGTATGAAATGAGAATTTGTGACAGGGGCTTATTTTAAACGTCCTTACCAGTCAGTGCAGACTGTGGGTAATGGGAGATGTGGGGCTGCTATTTTCTTGGAAAAGGATCTAATAAATATGTAAATCACACCATCTTTATTCATAACCTGGCAGGGATCAGACATGCGATAACCAAAAAACACTGTTATCTATAATATTAAGTTATTTAATATCTCAAAACCTCAAACACTGGGAAAATAGCATGAAAAAAAACATTTATTCCTGGTCAACTTCTTGATGATCAATATTTAACAGGCTTGTCAATTCTTTCTGTGCATAAGCTTAGAACTTGAAATTTTTATATATATATATATATATATATATTTTTTTTTTTTCCTTCCCTTTCCTAGGCCACCTTGTACTTTGAGCTGAGCGTGTGACGCTCTATTCTTTAAGGCAAGAATCCTGGGTTGCTTTCTTCTGATAATTACCTTGCTGTCAGATGCTGCTTCTTCACCTGTAGCCCCCATGCTTCTTATTTTGTTATTAGGAGGCCCTGAAGTGCTGGAGAAATCCCTCATGCCTTTATTTTTTTCTTGGACCCCAGGACTCCCTAGGGTGGAGGAAGCCTCCTGAGTCCAAGCTTCTGCTGCTGTCCCATCTATCCTGACCCACAGCCTGCTGTTGTCTGTTTCCCCTGAGACTCATGTTGCCAGGAGAGCTGAGAACTGACCTTCCTGTTAGAAATCAAGGAACTCATTTCCTTCAGAGATGTGTTTCTCTCTGGGTCATCCAATTATTCTCACCCAGAAGAGTAATTGTGGGGAAGCCATGCACTCTTGGAATTGGAGGGATTTCAGAGGTCACCCAGCTGGGTCTACAATTTTGATCCCTGAGGAAAAAGCCCAGGGAAGATGGAGACGAATTCTGTCATTCCCCAGCTCTGTGTCCTGATCTTGGCCAGGCTATTTCACTCCTGAACCTTTCTTTTCTCATTCTCAAACTGGGATAACGATGCTCACCTAGAGAGAAGAGGAGGTCCCAGAGGGAGGTGTTAACACAGTAGGTGGCACAAAATAGACGCCTGACAAATGTGAATTTCATTTTCCTCTTCCAAAGAGTTTATCTTAACCTTTGGGTTCTATAGATGAGAAGATTCTTCTTCAAAGAGTACATTCACCTCATGGCTGATGATTGATGTGGCCGTTTCACAGCTGCTGTCTCATTTCATTCCCACAAGGAAAACCAATGGCATCACCCACACTTTATGCATGAGCACCTGGTGTCTTGGGGAGGCAGAACCAGTTTCAGTCTTTCCTAACGTCGCTGTGCTCATCCCCTCATCCTGCTCTACGTCTTCTTTCTTCCACAGCTCCTTTTGCTGCTAATTTATATCCTGTTTCTTGCCTGACCTAACCTAAGTGCCTGGCACAACACCTGGCACCTCGTAAACAGTAAATATTTGATGAATGAGCTGATCAAATTAATGGAATTAGTGAGTGACAGAGAGGGGGTCACACCCAAACTTTCATTTACTAGCTGGCACAGGCGTGACATTGATCAATATTAAATATTGTTTGAGCTGATCAAGATTGAGAGATGACAGAGGAAGAAATGACAAAGAGGAAGAAAGGAAAGAGGAGAGGGAAGGAAAGAAGAAGAGCAAGTGAGCAGTCAGGGAGATTTTGTGAAGGGAAGCCGACAAAGAGCATCTCCTATAATGCACCCAGTAGGTATCACAACCCCCATGTCAAGCCTGCAGTTGTGCTTTGTGGATGAAGCCCCGAGTTAGATGATGAATGAGGCGTCTGCCCAGCTCTCTCCTGGCTGTAGGCACCACCTCTGCCGGCTTATTATGTGCACTTCAGAATGTCTCTCCTACTCAGTTCGAGACACAGCCCACAGGGGCAAGAGAGGCAACTTGCTTTTCTGACTGTTCAAACCCAAGATTACATCCCTCTGGGTGTGGGTAGTGCTCAGGACTGGCCCCAAGGATGGGTGTCACCATCAGCCAGGATGAACACAAAGCAGTATCTTTGGGGTCATATTAGTACCTCCGAGTACTTAAAAGAAGAAAGACACTGGGTGGTCTGGCCAACATGAGGTGGAATTGTTTCCCAGAAACCACATCAGGGTTCCAGAGGAAAAAAAGGGGAAATTGGAATTTAAGCCATTTGGGGTCTTTACAGAGGCAGCTTTCTGGAAAAGCAAGCTCATGTAACGTAACCCCAAGCCTAGAGTTAGTTCCCAGAAACCTTTATTTTACTAGTTATGGAGACTTTCTGTGCCCAAACCACTGTGGAATATTTCCCGTCTTCCTTGAGTCAGCAGATGAGAGGGCGAGAGACTGTCCCTCGCCTACCAAAATGTGGCACATGAAAGCTTCTTTCATTGCTAAGGCAGTCCTCAGGACCCTGTGTGCAGCACTTTGCCAATGTGGTTATACACCTTGGGCCTCTGCAGGCCATTTTTTTTTTGTACAGTCAATTCTCATTATTTGCCATAGTTACGTTGTATAAATTCAACTCAACCACTGAATTAGCCAACACTGAACCACTGGCCTTTGGGGAAATACAGAGTTAGGTTCCTGTAAGCCTCTGGTAACATTTTCATCCATCAATCAATACATAGCCTTGTTGTGTGGGTGTTTCTGTTTAAAGTCACCTCATGTAATATATATTGTTGACTCATTAATGTTGAACTGGGTCAAGAGTGCTGTAACTCATGTTGAAAGGAAGCTAACCTAGCACATGTATTTTCTCTGTAAGGCATATCACAGACATTCTATGCTTAGGAACACTAGACAGCACTTCAGACTGGGCTTGGGGGCCATTTTAAATAGCAAAACCACAAAACACAAAAATGAGAAAAACATGGCTCAGAATAGATTGCAAAAAGAACATTTGTTTACAGTATGAGAGTGAAACAAGAAGGCAGAGCGTCACCTTGTTCAGCTTCAGCTGGGAACAGGCAAGCATTGAGTGACTCAAATTTTTCACAGTTCTGTGCATGTCCATGAATGGCCAAGACAATGCCATGAATACTGACTTTGTGGTTTCATATAGATTTTAGCGAGTAGGTGAATTCACAAATGTGGAATCTGTGAATAGTGAGGATCAACTGTTTTTGCAGGAAGCATTTAGCAGTGCTCTGAGGTTTCTAGAAGACAGTTAGATCACTGTGACAATGAGCTCTAGCCAGCAACTTCCCACCCCCTGCACTGACTTTGACCAGTTTTTGAAGTGGTGATGCAGCCAGGGGCAAGTGGCAGGAATCTGGATATCAACAAGGGCAGGAATTAGCAAATTTGGGGGGGCAAAGATCTGTTACAACATCACTCTGCCATTGTAGCACAAAAGCAACCATAGATAATAATATATCAATGAACATGACTGAGTTTCACTAAACATTATTTACAAAAACAAGTAAGGGACTTATTTTGTCCCAGGGACTGTAGTTTGCTGCTTCCTGATCTGGGGCATCAGTGCCTGTACAGGGAGGGCAGTCTCCTAGCTGGGAACCCTAAACATCTCAGATGTGCCTCTTCTCACCAAAGCCCACAAAATGCCAAACAGAATAGTCTTTAAAGAAACCTACATGAGCCAGGCACAGTGGCTTGTGCTTGTAATCCCAATTACTTGGGTGGCTGAGGCAGGAGGATTGCTTGAGGCCAAGAACTTAAAACCAGCTTGAGCAACATAGCACTCCCCCATCTCAAAAGAAAAGAAAAAGAAACCTAAATAAGAAAAGCACTATGCCATATCGTCATATCATAACCAAATTTTCTTACGTTCATTCTATATTTGATCCTGGAAACCCAGATGTGGCAGTAGTAGAAGAGGGGCTAAGTAAGGCGGAAATCATCATTATTATCATCATTGCCACTATTAATATCACCACAACCATCACTGTGATCTTCATCAACATCATCATCACATCATCACCACCACCACTACCAACACTGTCAACAACAATAAACACTTATTAAGCAATGACTATGTGCTAACACTGTTCTAAACTCCCTACATGGTTAATGCTCAGAAGAACCTTGTAAGGTAAGTTCTATTAGTATCCTTAAATAAGCAAAGAAGATATGAAGACATAGAAGGATGAAGTGCTACACTAGTTTCAATAAGGGAAATTTCTCATGTGAAAATAGATGGGTTTCTATCAAAAAATCTATAGTGAAGGTCAATCTTGATTTTTTTTCCTGTTACATGCAGAGGTAAGATATGTGGAACCATCTGTATTTCCCCAAATTATTACATGGTTTAAAGCCTCTGGGTCTTTGCATATGCTCTTACTTGGTCTGAATGCCCTTTCTCCAACTGTCTGCTTATTCACCCTTCCAAACATGCTGTGAGCCGGTCCTTTCCTTTGTGAATTATTTTCCCTTTTTGCTTTCCTCACCCTCTCCACCCACAGAGTAAGTCACTCCCTCCTCAAAAGCAATTCTGGACCTCTTACATTTTTAACATTATTACACATAGACTATTTAATTGCAAATACTTGTCTATGCATCTATTGGTCCTGTTCTTGTCCCTTGTGCCTAGTTTAATGTCGACTTGCTCTGGCCCACAGCAAGTGCCCATTAGATACTTGCTGGACAAAAGGACATTTTTACTGGTCTATTTACAGTAGCACTCAGTGGAAGTAAGATAGCAAATGAAGAGAAAAATTGCCTTCTGAGTCAGAACCATGTTCCTTTCTAGCCCAGTGATTTGTTTGAAAGGGGCAATTGCTAATTTTTTTTAGTATCAGAGATGCCAGATTATCCTCTGCGATGTCAATCTAAAAATCATCTAGGGATGTCATCTATGAAATTATCTAAACTTTTCTATAATAAAATTGATATTCTATGACATTCTAATTTTTCTTGGGGTTTTCACATATATCACTTTATTTCACCCTCAACAGGGAGGCAGCTGCAAGGATGATGATACTTGGACTGAAAGGCTAGAGACCTGGGCTCCGGTCCAAACACTGCCACTGTCTAGTTCTGTGATTATGGGTGGTAACTTTAAAGTTCTGACTCACAGTCTTCCTCTCTGTAACATGGGACTAATAATCTCTTCATCTTCTTTACAGGATTGTCCTAAGTTTCAAATGAAGTAGTAAATGTATTTGAAATGTTTAGCACATTTTTAAAAATAGATGTTTCTGTAATCAGGTTTATTCATGTTTCCCCATATATATCCCTTTTCAAGATCTGAGGGTATCCTTCTATAATTGGACACCATGACCTAGCAGAGAGGCACAGTCACTGCCTCCACCCCCAGGCTCATGGCAGACATCATTAATCAATCACAGCACTATCTCCTGTACTTCTGATCATTTTGAATGCAATGCTCTGTCTAGGGCAATGTTTCTCAAATTATGTGTCATGAAGGGCCAGGTTTTTCTCTTTCTAAATTTTTAATCGCTTGCTGGTAGGAATGTAGTCCTACTGTACATGACTAGTACACAGCTCAAGCTGTATGAGACTCATCTGACAACACCTAAGCAGGTCCACACCCTGCTCAGTAAAATGAGTCTACTGATCACCTGCTTGGATGTCATGGCAACATTAAATTACTTTAAGAGTTTCTAAATACTTATTTAAATTTTTTGTTCTTGGATTATATTTTGAACAGCACTGAGATTGGCAGTAGGTCTCAAATGATATGGGTTGACTTGAGGGATTAATCCTCTTCGCCACTCCTGGTCCTGGTTCTTCCTCTGTAAAATGAGGTGAATGGCGCCAACCTTGCGGACTTATGAGAATCAAATGAGAAGATCTGTGAGAAAGCTCTTTGTAAACTCTGCCACATTATCCAAATGTTAGGTTATTACTGTGATCTCCATATCCATTTCCTAGTCATTGAAAATTATATAACAATACATGTAAAAGCTTTGCTCAACAAATGTGGGGTATTTTCTCATTATTACAGTTTTCTTGTTGTGTTTGTTTTCCTAGACCAAGTACATTCATCATTTTTTTGTTCTGTTCTTATTTGCCTGGACTGAACCCAGTTGTAAGAGGTTATTAGAATGTCACTCACTCTGTCTACAGCTTTTAGCAGGGCCCTAGAGCCATAGAACAGTACAGTTGATGGCAAGTTCCCCCACATCCTTAACAGGGCATGTCAAGAGCCTGGAAAACCAGTTCTGCAAGAGTTAGCTCTTCACCTACTTTCAGGCTTAAGGGAGGAAGGAGAGGAGGTAGAAGGGGATTTCTTTGGACAGAGTTATCAGGGTGCTGTACTCTACCTCCCGTCCCCTGGTTGGGTGAAGGGGACTTCTGCCTCAGTAAGCCAAGAAAGAAAGCTTTGGGGGGGCACTTAGAGAGTCCAGTATCTGACCACTGGCATCTGAGCACATAGAAATGTAGTCAACAGATTTCAAAGGGGAGTGGCTCTGGCCAACACTGCCCCTTCCAGACTATCAAGAACAAAAGTGAATGGAAGCCTGGGACCAGATGTGAACTCAGTGAAAGGTACCAACAAAGATGTCCTGGAGGGACAATGTGATCCCCTGAGAGGGATGGGCCTTCAGAAATCCAGAGGCTGAGGAAAGAGGCTTTGCCTGTGCTGAGAAAACTGCTCTCAGAGCTGTGTGTGCCTTTTTGTGACTGTGTGAGTGAGTATGTATGTGCATGTGTGTAGAGAGAGAGAGAGAGAGAGAGAGAGAGAGAGAGAGGACAAGGATGCTTCTAAAGTGTCCACTAGAGCAAAACCCAGCAAATGTCCACCTTCCACCTTTCATCTTCAATCCAGAGGGGCCAGTGCCAGATGACAATAGTGTCAGCATGTAAAGTTCTTCCCCTTTCCTCCAGTTCCCTCCTTGCTAGGCTCAGCCTGGAATGTTCAAAAGCAGCATCCCAGTAACAGCAGAGGCCAGACATCCAGCCTGAAGCCAGCTTGAGATGGGTGAAGAATTCAAAATGTTTTGATTATTAGGCTTTATCTTACTGGAATTATGTAATTATTAGATTGGACGCAAGATTTTGATGCTAAAATGAAGAGAGTTGTTTATTATTTTATTTATTTATTTTCAGAAATTTTATCCTGGAATAGAGAAAGTTATAGTTGAAGGGAGAAAGGGAGAAATAATTAAAGTGATTATTCTAATCCTCTATCTGGTTAGCCTCATTCAATTAACAGGTTTCATGATCAGTTGTTTCAGTTGCCCTGCCTGGACTTACTACAGCTACAGGAAGATCCTGAGCTGAGGACATATAACATTAAGTGCAGAGCTAGAAAACTGAGCAAATCCTAATTGAAGAAATGATTTTCAGCTCTTCTCATGAATGCCTTTGGAAAGATCTGATTTTACTGATGACCAAGCTAGTCAGGGCTGTACTTCCTCTAACTTCCCTGGCTTTAATAATTAAACACAATGCAGCCACCATCACCACCCAATACTACTATTACCACTGCCACAGCGGCTATCACCAGCACCACCACCATCACCATCATGGCCACCATCTCTACCACAGCCATCACCTCCACAGCTATCATTCCTCCACAATCTCATTGCCATCTCCACCTCCACCACCACCCTGTTACCACCACTACCACCTTCACCACCACTACTGCCTCACCCTCACAACTACCACCTCCACTGAGGTCACCACCATCATTTCCACTGCCACTGCTGCCACCACCACCTCCATTAACACCACTGTCTCCACCATCTTCACCACCACGGTCTCAACTAACATTTTACCACCACTTTCATCACCACCATAGCAGTTATTGACACCTCCACTGTTGACATCATTGCCACCAATACCACTGTTACCACTATCAGCCTCCCCAAATAAAAAGTCACTATTACCACCCTACCTCTCTGCCACTGCCACCACCACCACAACTACTGACAACATTGCCACCACCACTGCTGCCACTGCCACCACCACAGCCACCATTGCTTACACCACCATCAGTCTACACCACAATTATCATGACCCCTCCTGCTGTTGCTACAACCACCACTGTCAATCACCTCTGCCATTATTGATTATGTATTAGTTTGTACCAAGCACAGTGCCAAATACTGCATATGTAATCTTATTTAATTTTCACAACTGTCTTTAAAGATAAATATTATTATTCTTATTTTACAAGTTGAGGAAACAGAAGTTCAGAGAGGTCAAGTAACTTGCCTAAGAATGCAAAGCTACATTTAAATCCTGCTCTTAGTCAGTAAAAATAAATAAAATATTAGAAGTATTATTCTTTGAGGAATCCTCATGTCAACAGCATCTTTTACGAGATTCTCATGACAAAAATATTCTTTCATCTCATGGTTTATTTCCTTAGTTATTTAATTAATAGAAAATTATAAAGCAAGTAGAAAACTTCTAAGATATATTATAAGGCTAAAAATCTCTCTAAACCTTGATCTCAAAATGTGCAGGAGTATTTTCAGACACTTGTTACCTGTAGGAGAGGACAAGCAATGGAGGAGAATGAGCGGGAGAGATTCCACTCTTCTGGGGGTGGTGCCTCCTTCTTTGCCTCCTGGTAGTTGCTTCATGATGAACTTCGTGAACTACCTCCTTGTTCCCTACTGACAATGGTTTTGCACTGCTTGGCTAAATCACAGAAACCATGAGGTCAGTGAGTGTTGGGAAACCTTTATGATTATTTAATGGGGGAAGAAAAGAATTCCCAGACTCAGGGCTATCTTAAAGCCTCCTTCCTGGACGGTTGTTCTCTGATTTCTCCCTTTGCTATACCAGCATCATCCCTCCTGAACCCCAGTCGGTCTTGGAAGTTGTCCTTCAGTCTTTTTCTCCTACTTCTATGTGCTTTTAATTAATATGGAAGCAATCACCTTCTCCATGCCCTCCTCCATCCGCCCCACCAGCAAGAGGACCCGGAATTTGAATTAATTTTGTTTTGTTTTGCCCTGGCTGGCATCTGTAGTCTCTTGCATAGGCCCTTAAGGATGTTAGTGTTAACAACACACATGCAGGTCTAGAAGTGTAATTTGTGTGTATTGTGACATTGTTTGGAAGACAGAGGTACTGGAAACCATGACCTTTCTCTCAGAGTTGAAAGAGACTGAGGATTGAAGTCCAGGAAGGTATACTGACTTCTACCGAATGTCTCTTGAACTCTGGCTACTTAATACAACCCTAGAGTAGGACATGATACAAAAGTCAAGTGCATAAAGCATTTCTGCTGCATACTGAAGCACAATGTTTTTCTAGAGAAAAATCCCTCATGTAATTGTCTAAGTTGCAAGTCAAAGTGTCTGCCTTTAAAAAAAAAAAAAAAAGAAAACACTGTTTTTACTTGAAACAGTAACTGATAGACAAACTCTGGTTACTCAGATTTGGGAATTTGTAAAACATTTTTATAAAAATATACAAAGTAGGTCTATCATGTTAAGTAAAACAACTGACAAGTTTTGTTATCAATGATAAAATTTAAGGTCTGAAGTGAAAATTAGACTTTTGAAAAATTTGTATTTGCCACTGTAAGCTTGACAATGTCTCAATAATTAAATACTTTTCTTTTGAGATTGGTGGTGTTTTTTGTTGTTGTTGTTGTTGTTGAGGTCTCACTCTGTCCCCCAGTCTGGCGTACAATGGCCCACTCATGGCTACTGCAGCCTCGACCTGCTGGACTCAGGTGATCTTTCCACCTCAGCCTTTCAAGTAGCTATAACTACAGGCACACACCACTTTGCCTGGCTAATTTTTGATTTATTGTAGAGATGAGGTCTCACTAAGTTGTCCAGACTGGTCTCACACCCATGAAATCAGGCAATTCTCTCATCTCGGCCTCCCAAAGTGCTGGGATTATAGGCATGAGCCACTGCTCCTGGCTGGTGGTGATATTAATAAATGTAATTTTTATATTAAATAATGAAATATGACACTTAGAAAGTCTGCATAACTCAGTGAATTGTTTTTAATGATTAATACCTGTTGTTACGAAAGCATACATGAGTTAAATATCTATTCAAAGTGCAAAATGAACTGATAGATTTTAATGTAACCATTTATGAAAAAGAATTGATTGATAATGTCTCAAATTTTGTATTCCAACCAATTTTTAAGAAATTACCACTTGCTGAGTTTTGGTGTAATAGTAATGGTGAATAGTCACAATTATTAAATAAAACTGATCTCTTCTATTTTCCAACTATATAATTATATAAAGCCAGATTTTCTTCATATAATTCAAACAAACCAACATGTTTCAGCAAGTTTAAAGCAGAACAGGTATTAGAATCCAGTTGTCTTTTTTAAATTAGACATTAAAGAGATTGTTAAAAAATACAAAACAATGCCATTCTTCTAACCAAATATTTGTTTTACTCTTGGAAATCAATTAGTAAATAAATCAATTAGTAAATATGTATTTTTTAGTTTTTCAGTTTTAACTCTTAGATGGTAAATATTGACAGCTATAACCCACAAAATGACTCTTCTTTGGAGTCTTAAATAAATTTTCATAAGTTTTCTGGAAGCAAAAACTTAAGATTGCTTCTGTGTCTCATAGGGTCAAAGATAAATAAAGTTTATATTTGTTTCTGAATTTATTTAGGTATGACTAAAAACCTTGATTGACTGTTTAGTGTGGACAGAGCTCTATATTAAGTCATAAAGGAGACATAAAAAGATATACAGTAAAGTTCTTATCAAGGGAGTTACAGTTTAGTAGAATAGATGAAAAATATTAAATAATACAAAGAAATTAATATATTTAAATATTTAAATGTGTAAAATTCTGTGCTAAGAGTAGGAGCTATAATGAATCTGATATGTATATTCTCACATGTATTAATCATTGAATCACATTGCTGGCAAGTAGTTCAAACATGGAGAGCTCTGGAACAGTTAATCAGGGAATGGTTAACCAGTTAACAACTGATGACCAGTTAATCAGGGAAGCTATCTCAGAGACAATGATATTATCTGGTAATTAACAGGAAGAGTAGGAGTTATCTTGAAGTGGGAAAGAGGGAAGGAGGAGAAAAGTGTCTCATGTAGAGTAGGCTGTGTGAAATGACCTAACAAGAGAGACATTTTCTCCCTTGAGGCACTTAATGAAAGTTATTGTGGTTGAAGATTAGGAAACCAGCTTCTCCATGATTAACAGATGTCCTTAGCTCATTGTACAAAAATTGCAACTAAAAGAGGTCTTTAATGTTTGACTGCCTTGGGAAAACACAAGTCTTCTTTCTGCCGTTTCAATGCTTTACTTTCTTGGACAAATATAATCTATTACCGATCCTAAACACTTTACTGGACAAATTTCAAATAAACATTATCAGAGCCTCTATATAAATAGTCTTGAAGTTTGATAGCTTATGACAAGTTCATCTTTTCCTCTCCAGTAAGGATTGCAATGCCTCTTCTTCCCAACATGAGCATCCTGAGGCCTTCTCTTTCTTTGTTAGTTACAGAGAAATCCTTGGAGACAGTAACTGTTGTACTCATATAAAAGAAAGTCTGTCATTTTGTTGCTTTAAGAATCTGGACTTGAAGTAATCCTCCACCCTTGGCTGGTAAGAAATCTCCTTTCTCCCTCCAATGTATTTCTTATGAAAGGCAGAACCTTATTTCAAATTCTGAGTCTGTGGGAATTTTCCTTTCCTTTAATGTCAGAACTCAAAAATCAAGGAAAAGAGTAGAACAAGATGAGAATTATGAAAAAGAAAGAGGTCATGTTGTTGGAGGTCCTGTAATTTGGCAAAATATTTATATTTTATTTTAAAAAGCAAAAGGGAAACTATTGAAGGTTTTAGAGTTAGAAAAATGCATAGCCAAATTATTGTGTTCAGAATGATAAATTTGGTCGAAGGGAGAAGAGGATAGTAAGAAGGCAAGAATGGATGCAGAAAAACCAATTGAAGCCTACTGCAGTGATCCAGGTGAGAGGTAAAGTCCTTACCTAGTAGAGTGTGCATATGTATGAAGCAATGTGCAAGGATTTGGGAGAGATTTTTCAAGGAGAAGCAACAGGACTTGATAACACATTGGATATATGTGGAGTGTTGGGTGGGGAGGTGTCAAGTCAGGTTTCTAGCCAATGTAATGGCACAGATGGTGGTGTCACTTATTGACATAGGAAACAGGACTGAGTGTGAAGTAGGGGTCCTAACTTATGGTTGAAATATACTGACTTGAGTTGCCAGTGAGTTATCTAGTGGATATACAAATGTGCAACCAGATTCACAGGTTCACAGGTTCAGATTTCAGAGGAGAGATCTGGGTTGTGAAATAAAAGTATGGGAATTATTGATGTTCAGATTAAAATAGAAGCAATGGGAATGGAAGAGCTTGACTAGGAATAGTCTATAGTGTGAGAAAGAAGAAGAGAAGACTGGGGAAAAGTGTATAGAATAAATCCTGAGCATAGAGTAAGCTAAGCATGGGAGTGGTTAGATGTAGGAATGCAAATTGATGCATTATTGCTATAATGTAGGATGGGTTGATTGAAAAAAATATTTAAATGAGCAGTATATGACTATTGTAGAAACCTAAGAGAATGAAAGAAAAAGAACACAAGGGAACACTTTTCTACAGGAGCATCTTCCTCTACCATTATCCTAGAGGACCAGGTTAATGTACAGATGGACTCTTAATGAGGACACTGCATGACTCAGTGGTTTATTGGCTCAGGAACACAAGCTTTGTCAGGATCCAGTTTATAGAAACAAAAATGAGTAGGAATTTTGTCCCATTTTCTAGCCCTTGTAGTCAACTCAGTCTGAAAGTTGTTTGCCCAGCATACAGTGACTATTGTTTGCCATGTTAAAGAGCATCAGTTTGTGTCCTCTGGAATGAATCGCTTGCATGCTTTACCACATATTTAAAAGGACTGAGCAGATGGCAACAACAAACAAGGAAAGTCACAGATATACAGAAAGGTAAATATTTCCCCTACTACATTCAGAAGACATGGTTTTAAAAATCAACTCTAAATAGGTCAAAGACCTAAATGTAAAACCTCAAGCTATAAGAACCTTAGAAAATACAGGAGACACCCTTATGGAAATCGGAATCGGCAACCAATTCCTGATCAAAACCCCAAGTGCCCCTGCCATAGGAGATAAAAAAGACAAAGTGGAACCTCATCAAACTGACAAGCTTCTACAAAGCAAAGGAAACCATCAAGAGAGAGGGGAGGCAGCCCACAGACTGGGAAAAAATATTTGTCAGCTATGTATCTGACAAAGGCCTAACGTCTAGGATCTATAAGGAACTCAAACATGATGAAAAGAAAAAAACAAACAGCCCCATTGCAAAGTGGGCAAAAGATATAAACAGATACTTCTCGAAAGAAGACATATGAGCAGCCAACAGATACACGAAAAAATGCTCAGCCTCACTAGTCATCAAAGAAATGCAAATTAAAACCACACTGAGATATCACCTAACTCCAGTCAAGATAGCCATCATCAGTAACTCAAAAAACAACAGATGCTGGAGAGGATGAGGGGAAAAGTGAACACTTCTACACTGTTGGTGGGAGTGTAACTAGTACAACCTCTGTGGAAAACAGTGTGGTGAACCCTAAAAGATCTAAAAATCCACCTCTCATACAACCCCACAATCCCCCTACTGAGAATATACCTGGAGGAACTCAAATCACTCTATGAAAAAGATACCTGCATACACGTTTATTGCAGCATTATTTACAACAGCAGAAACATGGAACCAACAGTGCGGCCCATCGAAAGAGGATTGAATTTTTAAAAATGTGGTACATATACACAATGGAATTTTACATAGCCATAAATATGAACAAAGTTATGACCTTTACATCAACTTGGATGGACTTAGAGGCTATATAATACTGAGTGATCTATCACAGAAACAAAGAACCAAGTGTCACATGTTCTCACTCATAAGCAGACCTTGAGCAACTATCATAATACTATAAGAAAGGGATTGGCAGTAGTGGGAAACTGCCAGGGGAGGGGGAGGCACACCTCATCAACAAGGATACCTGCATAATGAATACTTGTATACCTAACGCTACATATTTAAAGTAAAATAAAATTTTTAAAAAGCATGGTTTTTCTCATGATGAAATGAGAAGTCTCCAGGTACCTGACTGTAAGGCCAAAGGAAAATATAAAGATGTTCCCATTGATCTCCACCTTGATATTGAATGTTATAAAAAAGAAAAATCCATAACGAAAAAGATCTTAAAAGAGGTAAATCAAGAGAATCAGTGGATTCCTGAGACTCAAGCCGCTCAAGGGAGAGATCAGCTGAGAAAACAGAGAAAACGTATAAAGAATCAAAGAAGCAAAATAAGCACTGGAGCACAAAACTGATACAGACCATCAGCCTCTTGCTTCCAGTTGTCTCACTCCTAAAAAGCAGAGGAGTACATTGAAGAGATAGGGGAGAGAGAGAAGAGCAGCTGGGCTTTGATAAATCAAGGCTGGAGGCCAAAGACTGTGGGACCAAGAAAAAGAGAAGGCAGCACCATTTACTGAATAGGTTCTTTTCTCCCCAGTCTTTGGTGATGGAGACTTTGTCAAAGACGAGTTGGTTGAGAAATTGAGGTTTTGCTTCTGGAATCTCTATCCTGTTCCAATGGTCTATATGCCTGTTCTTGTACCAATTCCAGACTGCTTTGTTTATTGTAGCTTTATAATAGATTTTAAAGTCTGGGAGTGTGATATTTCCTGCTCTGCTTTTTTTGCTGAGTATTGTTTTGGTGATTCGTGGTCGTTTATGTTTCCATATGAATTCCTGTATTGTCACTTCCAGTTCTGAGAAGAATGCGGTTGGCAACTTAATGGGTATTGCACGAAATGTTTAGATTGCCTTGATGTTGATTCTTCCAATTCATGAGCATGGAATATTTTTTCCATTTGTTTGTATCATGTTTGATTTCTTTAAGCAGTGTTTTTTAGTTTTCATTGTAAAGGTCTTTCACATTTCTGGTTACGAAGATGCCAAGGTATTTGTTTTTTTGTTTTTTTTTTTCTGGCTATTGTGAATGGGATTGTGCATTTTGTTTGGGTTTCTGTTTGTTTGTTGTTGCTGTATAGAAATGTGACTGTCTTTTGCACCTTTATTTTATACCCTGAGACTTTGCCGAAGTCCTTCATCCGTGCAAGGAGGCTTTTGACAGATTCTCTTGGGTTTTTGAGGTATAGAATCATGTCGTCTAAAAAGAGGAAGGCTTGACTTCCTCTTTTCCTATTTGGATACCACTCATCTCCTTCTCTTGTCTAATTGCTCTAGCTAGGACATCCAAATCTGTGTTGAATATGGGGGGTGAGGGTGGGCATCCTTGTCTTGCTCCAGTTTTCAGGGGAAATGGTTCCAATTTCTGTCTGTTTAGTAGCATGCTGGCTGTGGGACTCTCATAGAAGGCAGCAGAGCTCAAGGGACATTTCCATTTCCAGCCAGAAGGAGAGGCTGGGGCAGAGTCAACTACTCTGGTGATAACAACAGCAACAATGACTTTCAAAAGACAGAATATGAAGAGAATGGGACTCATAGTACACACTTCAAAGTATTCCTTGAGTGATGACTATGACGTTGAAAGCAGTGAGAAGTGGGTGAGCCTGGGCTGGGGCTGAGGTCAAAGTTGGGTGGTTCATATTCTAGAAATCTAGCACCAGCCCCAAATAAGCCCATGACAATTTCAGTGAGGAGGAAGGAAAGACTGAAGACAGTGAGAGTGAGACAGAGAGTCAAGAAGAGGACAATTTATAGCCCACAACTGAGTGGGGCCACTCTTGATGCGAGCCATTGCCTAGGGGAAAGAAGCACTAGGAAGATGGCTGGTGAGGAACTAAAGAGAAAGCCTCAGAAAGATTCTGGAAGTCTCATTCCCAGACTCCTTCAGTCGTGCAGAATCCTACTACAGCTGAAAGTCTCCCAGACACAGCATCCCCCTGGACAGAAGAGACCAGCCATGGACCTGAGGTGAGGCCTCACTCTTGAACAAAACACAGCTTGTTGGACTTTAGCTGAGTTTCTCGTTTCTTGTTGGTGTGTGGAGCGGGGACTGGGGCAGGGAGGGAGACTGGTGTTTGGATTTTGGTTTGTTCTCTCTTAGAAACCAACAGGTTTGTTCTTAATTTCATTTCATTTGGAGTTAATAGGGTGAATTGATAATTTTCAATCTTTTTCTCTTCCTGATTTCAAGAGTCCCCCTTTCCACCTTTTTAGACATTTCTAGTAACATTAGCAGAAAGACTTGATTTGGGAAACTTGGATTCTTAAAAAGAAAAAAAATAAAACATGTGCATAAATACTGAACTGTTCACCTCAGTTTGAAACCAAACTACTGGAATCTTTGTAACAATCAGTGTTGTACAAGGTCTGACAATTATGCTTGCAAACTTATCACCATTCACCTATGTTGGCAGCACTGTAAAAACAACTCAGTAAGGTTTCATCATCTTGGTATATCAGTGTCTCACAGTTGTGTTTGTGTCAATGTGTGGGAGTGTCTTGCTGAGTGGCATTCATTATTGTTGTTGCACGTTTTTGTGTGCTGGCATGAGAATGTCAGAGCTTGAATTAGAGCAATGAACAAACATTACACTTCTTGTTAAACTTGGCAAGAGTGGAAGTGAAATCAAAGACATGTTAGTCCAAATTTATGCAGATAATCCTATGCAGAAAATGGGTGTACAAATGTTTTTCTGAGGGGAGAGCAAGCATCACTAATGAAGAGAGGTTAGGACAGACAGTAATGAGCAGAACTAATGAAAATATAGCAAAAATTCATTGAGTTGTGCATCAAAATCATTGGCTGAATGTGAGAAGCATAACAGACCAACTAAACATCAGAAGAGACACAGTTAGAAAAATGCTAATTGAAAATCTTGGCATGAGAAAGGTATATGCAAAAATTGTCCTGAAGGCGCTCTTACATCACGACAATGCACCAGCTCACACAGCACTGTTCATGAGGGAGTTTTTAGCCAGTAAACAAATAACTGTATTAGAACATCTTCCCTACTCACCTGATTGGCTCCCTCAAAGTAAGGAAATATTAAAAGGAAGACATTTTGATGACATTAAGGACATGAAGGGTAATATGACGACAGCCCTGATGGATTCCAGAAAAGGAGTTCCAAAACTGCTTTGACAGGTAGACTAGGTACTGCTGTCAGTTCATAGCTTTCCAAGGGGAGTACATCAAAGGTGATCATAGTAATATTCAGCAATGAGGTATGCAGCATTTTTCTAGGATGAGTTCACGAACTTAATTATCACCTCTTGTATATCCTCTTTCCTGCACAACCATGTCCCATATTTTCTGGTTTCTTCTGGACTGTGCTTCCTGTTCTCCACCCTCTGCTCCAGTATCTCAAACTTTCTGGTCCTGGTGCTGCTCTCAGCCACAGGGGTAGAAATTTTATGGCACTTTTTGATCTGCTTTCTAAGAAGCATCTACATTCTATTACCTTTACAAATGTAAGAGATGAGAAAATATTTTTCAATACTTTTATTAGTCTTTTCATAAAAAAACAAAAACAAACAAACAAAAAAAACTCCTGTGACTAATTTAGGAAGATGATTAGGCTGGGTGGTTCATGTCTTTTTTTCCTTTGTGTGTGTGTGTGTGTGTGTGTGTGTGTGTGTGTGTGTGTGTGCGCGCGCGCGCACGTGTGTGTGTGTGTGTGTGTGTGTGTTGCTAGTTTTTCTCCTTTAAAAAAACAAAAAAATTTAAGCTTTAAGTTGGAACATTCTCACATGTTTGGGAAAAAAATCCTCTTAAAAGAGGCTTTGTGCTTGCCTTCTGAACAGATGGTCATGAGCCTATGACTCTTAAAATGTATGCAACTGCACCCACCCTGTCTCCTCAACTTTTGCCTCTTGACTTGTGCTATTTTCTTCTTACTTTTCTACATTTCTATAGTTAAGTTGTTTTTATTTAAATGAAAAGGAAAGAAATACTTATTTAAAAGAAAAAAGAGGAAAATTCCTTTAAAATTTGTTTCAACTCCTCGTGCAAATAAATAAATAAATTAAATTAAATATATGAAGTGACAGATATAAAAAAAGGAAAAATATAAAGAACACAAAAGTCAATCATCATTGCAAACAGAGGTCATTGTTTTGAACATTTCATGTATCTCTTTTCAGGCATTTGAAGTATTTCTATATTAGATTCTAATATCAATGTAGAACATTTGTGGTTTAATATCTTGTTTATCTGTTTTCCATGACATTATAAATGATTTAACATCATTTACATGGGTGCATAATATTCCACCATGTGAAAGAGGAATTTTTAAAAAATTTTACCCCGATAGCGTGATTCATAGGTAGAAATTTGTCTTCTGGGACAAACTAAATCCAGGCAGATCAGACTGGATTTAGGCTCAGTTTAGAAGAGGCTCATTTTGAGAAGTAATTGTGTATGAAACATTGTGAGTAGAAAACTTTCATAAAGTTAAAATAATTGTATATGATCCTCTTACTTGCTTTCTTCTTTAACAATGAAGTTGTCCTCCATTCTATTTTCAATGTCTGCCAACTGCATGAGGGGGCTGGAAGTTTTAATGTAATATTGAGTTTCAGAGATACTATTACATTATGCTAGAATAAATAAAATGTTACTTAAATTACAGGCAAAATAAGCCATTTTGTGCCATTTTTGGTTTTCTATAATGAGGAAGTTCCATGCAGAAAGGCTCTGGAGACAAACAGACATTTGCAGTATCTTCCAGAGGTAGATGCAGTCAAACAGCATGCTTATGTATGTGACAAATAACTCCTGCATTTGTATTCACAAATAGTTTAGGCTGTTAGAATTGGAGGGACTTTATAATGAATAAATAGAGGCAAGGGGATTAAAAACAACAAATCAGTAGCACTGAATTGGGATGATGTAGGCAAGGGCAGAGAGCCAGTATTATTTCCAGAGAAGCTGAAAAATTGGGCATTCGTTCATCCTAGATTAGTGATGGAATTTGAGAATCAATGCCCTAGGAGCAAGTTGTTCTTTCAGAACCTTGCAAGCTGCTACCCTTTAAAACATAGATATCCAAACAGTTGTTCCTTTCCTTTGTAGCTCAGAACAGGATGGTATTATGACTAAATGTGGTTCCTCACCAACGTAACCAAACAGCTATCCCATTCCCAGTTTGAACCTGGACAATTCATTTAATGTTCTGAACCTCAGTTTCCACACTGTGATATTATACAACACAGAGTTCAACCTAACTGAGACAAGAGATCATATGTGTTAAGGTACATTCAAAACTATAAAGCACTATAAGAATGAGAGTAAGAACTTTTTTTCTAGCAATTTTGCGGGTTTAATCACAGGATTTTATAGACAAATGTATACACAAATATGACTCATTTTTGTCAATGCTAAGGTAGGTCACAATGATGGGGGATTCTTTTTCCCCATCATCATCTTCTGCCTGTGATTTGATGTGATATTTGATACAATAAATTTCACTTGCTTTTGAAGTCAGTGAAACGACCACCTCATGTCCTCTGACTCGCCTGGGATAACTGACTCCCTTTGAGGTTTAAATGTTGATAACAAGGGCAAAGCCTCTTGAAAACCCTTCGGGAAGTGTTGAGAGATGAAATATTATCCTAGGCATAAATTTTCCCCCCATGGGCCATAATCAGAGTCTTTCACTGAAGTGGTTCAATCAGCAATGGTGACAGACGTATGTGGTCTGGAAGGAATCTCTCCCACGTGCGTTTCATACACCCACGTAGGGCTCAGCCTAGTGTTTAATGTGAATGGTGCCTTCCCTCTTTGATTTCTCTTGCTCAAGATCAGGAGTGTCATAAGATCCACTTTAGTCAGTGCTTTAAATATCTCTCAGTGGCAACAACCTAGGAGCATTCAACAATGCTGTGGAACCGGCTATGTATCAGATTGATCTGGGAATACAGTAGCTAGTGACTTTGAGTGTCATATTTCTTTGTTGACGAATGTTTTTGTTTTTCTGCCAAGAATAAATATTGTGCAGCCCACTATTATAAAGGTGGGTGCTCATTCTGTACACCACTTTCCTCAACTAACAAAGAAAATATCTAAATGTTTCTATCTTTTGCCTATGATTTCACACATTTGTCTAATTCTTCACTTGTTAATGTTTCTTAGTAGCCCTGGTTCTCAATTCAACTTTGCCTTCCTTGAACATTCACTTGTTTGTCCAGCTGAAAAATAGTCTTGCATCCTTGTCAATGACCAAGAAACCCTTGAAGTCCCTCACATGTTCTTGCTCGTCCCTTGTGTTTTGCCAGCATAACTATTGCCATTTGATGTGTGTTTGTTGAGTGGGATGGCCTCACCGTCTGCACTATTTAAATTATTCACTCCTTATCATACTCTTACTTGGGCTTTTTCTTTTTAATTTCCTAGATTGTTCAGTTGAATCAATGAGATTGAAATGTGCTTATGATGCAATTCCATTCTATTGTTCAGGATCAGCCCATGGGCTTGGCAAATGGCTTCCATGACCTCAGCTCCATCATCCATTGTATCGGTTCTGCCCCAGCTGTGAAATAGAGAGGGCCAGGGCAGTGTTCTGGTTCTCCTGGCCATGCTTCTGTGGACCAGATTCTATGGCCTTCCAGCTTTGGTTGATGTTCATTCGATTCTAAGCTTTGTGGACCTCTTGCTAAGGTACCAAAGCTTGGGTCCTTGGTTGCTACTCTTCTGTCTGTCTGACTTCAATTATTTAGGGATATGAGCATCTGGAACACTATCTGGACATTGAAAAGTATAGAAATCAGCCCCGTATGTACAAGTAGATAAAACTCAAATCTTCTTTAACAAAGGATTTGTAAACTTTTTTTAGAAGTCTTGATGACCTGTCAATCTCTTTCCCGCTTTGAGAAATGAACATAAGCAGAAGACTTGGGAGGCCCTGGACTCTCCATAGATGGTCCCCAGAAGTCCATGACCACCCAGAAAGAAAAGTGGCATGAATGGGTGTATGTTCATTTTCATGGAAGGCAATCTATAGCTTTCATCAGATTCTCAAAGGAGTTGGTACCACACCCCTCTCCAATTATATATCATTGTTCTGAAAAGACGTTCTGTAGAGATTTCATTATCCAGTCCGTGTATGTCCTCTCATCATATTAACTTCCCTTGAACTTCCAGTAAAAAACAAACAAACAGCAGCAACAGAAGAGAGCCTGTTAATTCATTTTTAAATAAAAATTATTTAACACAATATGCCTCAATTTAGATTTTGAATTTGCATATATATAATTTTTATATTTATATACAAATGTAACATTGTTTTCTATTGATAAATTTACTTATATATAGGTATATATTGTATACTTATCTATAGATATACCTATAGATAAGTATACAATATACAAATTACATGAATGCATATGCATATATATTTATATAATAGATCTGAAGTTGGTTATCCAGTGTCTTCCTCTGCCAGTTGGAGTTCTGCTTTCATTCCTGGAGTGTGAGCCATAGGGCTGGGATTCCTTCTGCTGTGTGGGCTGCTGTTTCCTGAGCCCCTCAGCACCTTGGTAGGTGTGTTTAATGTTTCTTTGGGGAAACCTGCTTTAAGTTTGCTCTGAAACTGCTGTTTGTGCTTTTTGCTCAGGAAGCTGTTTTCTCTTATTACATAGATACATTTTTGTTGCTGTTTTTGAAAAAGAAAAAAAACATTTCTTATGACTTGAGGGAGAAAAAGTTAAAAAGATATTTTCTTGAACAGTGGGTCTACTGTTGAGAATACTCACTTCTTTCCAATGTTGATGTGGAACTCAGAGCATACCTTCCAAGGAAAAAGTGACAATTTGAGTTAACTATCAAATGTTGCTTAATTGATCTTCCATGTTTTATATTTATTTATTTTATTTTAAAGCTGTAGGGCACAATTCAGGATTAGGTATATAAGTGGTCATTGTACAGGTAAAGTTTGGGCCTCCCTTTGTTCTCCACTTTGCCTGGTCTGAGATCAGGTACCCTTATTGATGCTGTGTCTCCCCTACCCCTCCCTCCCCAGCCCAGGAGTATTCCGCTACTGCCAATCCCTTTCTTATAGTATTTTGGTAAATGTTCAGGGTCCGCCTACCATGTTTTTAAAAAAGTGATTCATTTAAATAATGGCCTTCAAGATCTCATTTGCTTTCCTGGGCATGTAGGCTGTGTGCTGAGTTGCCGGTGGAAGAACAGTTCTGCTCCCTGTGACTAAGCCCTATTGTGTCTGGGGAAATGCTTGAGGTCTGAAGTCAAAGAAATCTAGATTCGATGCCCTGCTGACAATGTGACTTACTGTTTCTGGGTATCAATCATTTCAGCTCCAACAGTAGGGATAATCATGACTCTTATGTAGGGTTGTAATAAAATAATGATCATCCAGTCCTGACCCATGGTGGTGGTCATCTCTATGCATTTTAGAAGTAGGTGTTAAATAAATGTGCAATTATTAAACACCAACTACATTGAAGAAGCAGAGGTCCTACTGCAGCTTGTGACCAGAGGAAACCCAGCTGCTGTGAAGAAGACTGCTTCCTCAATTTTGCTTCTCAGTAATTCTACACATCTCCTTTGTTTATTGCATCCAGTTGTTGTCTATATCGGTTCACCAGCATGACGTGTTGCAGTGGAGACAGATTTGAGAAATACATTAAAAATATTCACCAAAGAGGCCAATTTTTCAGCAAATGCATAATGAAGCTTCTGATTGTCTCAAATGATTTATCCCAGTGACTATTTATTAAGGTTGGTGCACTATTTTTTGGTGAAGTTAGAGATTTCAGCACAAGATGTCAGATCTGTGGTTCTTGTGGAAATGCAGAGAAAAATTCAACAACTAAACTAATGACTGATGGTCGAGTCACTGAATTTACTAAATTAATAATGCATTCTTTTCACAGTAATTGTTATAAACTGGAGAATTAATCAACTCCTTATGTTCCTGCTTTTCCCCCCTTTCTTTATTTTCTCTATTAATTGGGCAGAGAAACAAATTTTTATGGTCTATGACTGAATGGTCCCAAATGGAAAACACCCAGGGAAGTTCTGTCAAATATTATGACTCAAAGGTGATCTAATCAGTGGTTAGTTTTCTGAATTTTTTTAAACTTTGTGCTTTGTAATACCTCCAGATTTATAGAAAACTTACACAGTTTGTACAGAGAATGCTCATATATTTTTCACTCAGCTTTTGCAAATGTTAACATGTTATATAACCGTGATATATTTGTAAAGACTAAGAAATTCACACTGCTACAATAGTATTAACTAAACTACAGATTTTATTTTGCCAGTTTTTCTACTAATGTCCATTTTTTGTTCCTAGATCCAATCCAGAATACAGCCCAGGATACTACTTTGCATTTGTCATGTCTCCTTAGTCTCCTCAACTTGGTGACAGTTTCCTGGTCTTTCTTTCTTTTCCACGACCCTGACAGTTGTGAAGAGTGCCCCGCGGGGTTTGTTTAATGCTTATTCATGATTAGACTGGGGCTAAGGGTTTTGACAGAAGATATCACAGACCTGAAGTTCCTTACTGAATCCTACAAGGAAGCACATTATGTCAACATCACTTATGAATGGTGAGGTTAATCTTGATCACTTAGTTAAGGTGGTATCTGCCAGGTTTAGCCACTGTAAAGCTACTATTTCCCCCTTGCTATGAGTTATTTTGGGGATGCAGATAACTAAGTCTAGCCAGAACTGAAGGGGAGGGGAATTAAGTTCTACCTCTTGGGAAGGTAAGAATTTGTATACATCATTTGGAATTCTTCTGTAAGAAAGATGTATCCATTCTCCTCCATATATTTATTTATTTGATCAATTATTTGTCTCAGTATGTGTTCCTTGATATTTGTTTTATTCTTTGAGTAACAATCCAACATGATTGTTATTTATTTTGTTCCAGTGCTCCTTTAGGCTGACTCTTATGTCCCTTTGACAAGCTCTGCCTAGCTCTGTCCCTTCCTCCCTCCTTTTATGCCTCCCTCCTCATTCGCTCTTCTTCCTTCCTTCTTTCTTTCTCATATGGCAGGGGGAGGGTACTTTCTTACTTTCTGGGACTACAAGATATTTCTGGTTCATCTTATGTTTTCCCTCCCCCAACCTTGAAATCAACCATTTCTCCCAGAAAGTATGTGTTTCTTTAACACAGACGTTTTGGCCAGAAAGTCTGGATTTTAGTCCTGGTTATGCCACAAGCTAGCTGATCATTTGGGGCAAGTTTTTATTTATTTATTTATTATTTTTTTGAGTTGGAGTTTCACTCTGTCACCCAGACTGGAGTGCAGTGGCACGCTCCCGGCCACCGCAGCCTCGACCTGCTGGGCTTCGGCGATCCTTCCGTCTCAGCCTTCCAAGTAGCTGGAATTATAGGTGTGTGCTACCACACCTGGCTCATTTTTGATTTATTGTAGAGATGAGGTCTTGCCAAGTTGCCCAGGCAAGTCTCGAACCCGCAGGCTCAGGTAAACCACTTGCCTCAGCCTCCCAAAATGCAGGGATTACAGGCTGAACCACCGAGACCAGCCTGGGTCAAGTTTTAAAACTCCTCAAGTCTCAGTTTCCACAGCTACAAAAGGTGCATAATAATAGTTTCTATATCATGGAGTTGTGATCTGAATTAACCCACCTAAAGATTAGATATAGTCTCCTGGGTATACATTCTTATTGCCTCACTTCCTTTGCTAGCAGAAGCTATGTGAGAAATACTAAGAAGAGGGAAAAGAAATTCTATCAATTCCTGAATGGCAGTATTGGAAGAATTGCTGCAGGAAGGGAAGACAAACCCATATTTAGAATATGTATCTGTTGCTGTGAGGAAAAAAAAGGTTAATCTCTCCATGATGCATATGGATCCAATGTAATTGATCTACTGTCAATTACATTGACTGGCAGGTTCCCCAAGTAGGTGATACCATGTCAGGGACATATGTTTGTTTTCACTATTGAGAATTTGGGCACTCAGCAGGGCACTAGCCAGATGAAACTGGGTGAGGGGAAGCCAGGTTTTTGAGCCCATGTATTTTCTCCATCTCTGCCATCGGGGCTGATTTGTTCATGAGCCATCTGAGCAAACGCTAGTGTCAATGAGAAAAGAGAATAACATCTTGTCTATCTGATTGTCGGTAGCCTCCTCTATTATGGATACCTTTTGGGGTATTTACGTGAGATATGAATATCTTCACACTCTGCTGCCAGTTAAGTGGCTGGTCCCCCAAGGGTATAATATCATGTGATCTCACTCCAAACCTTGTGAGTCTCCATAGGGCTGCCACTGTTGGGGCTCACCATGAGTTTTATAATGCCTCACTGTCTGCCTCAGACACTTTGGATATCGTTGACTTTGTTGCATCATAAGGACTGATCTGCTTCCTACACAGAGCTAGTAGGGAAGGGTAGACAGTGGATCTGCAGGGCAATAGTCAACATAGAGGCTCCCTGACTGCCCTATCTAAAGAAGCTCTCCTACCCCTCACAGTAACTTTCTATCACACACCTAGTTTATTATTTCCGTCAGAGCACTTATAGAATTTATCTTGTTTATTTATTTCCTTGCTAGTTGTCTGTCTCCCCTATTAGAATGTCAACTCTGTGAGGGAAGATAATTTGTCTATATCATTCTTTTCTGTATTCTCTGTGTGGGAAATAATGCAGGGCACATAATAGATCCTCAGTTGATATGAGTTAAATCCATGATTCATTGTAAGGTCTCTTCTAGCTCTAATAGTCTACCATTTACTGTGTCAGTAAGCTTTAAAACTATTAACCTTTCTTATGATGGTATATTTTGTTTCAGCTCTTCATATAGGCGGTATAGCTTGGTGGTTCTAGAAAATCATTATTTTGTCAGTCCAGGGAATCTCGTTTAATGGGACAACCAGCTGTGGCATAGAATAGCTATGCATTTTGGAATCGGGCAGGCACTTCTAAGTAACTATGATCCTGAATGAGGACACAAGGCATTCTTCAAGTGTTTAGCATTGTAGGCAAATATATACACATACACATACATCAGCATGGTATTTGATTTCACAGAATTTCAGGAAGGCACATGGATGCTGCCATTTGCCCCAGTGAGAATGGGCCTTTGTAACTAAAGGGAAAGAACCTGGTCTCAGTCCAATGCAACACTGGGAAATTCCTCAGTCAGACATCAAGAACAAGGATGTATTGTTCTGTAAGACCTTTGTGCCTGGGTTATCTTAACTCCTCAGTTCCCGTGTCCACTTGACCCTAATCAGTGTTACAGGGACAGCAGCCAATATCCAAATTCTGGACAGTCTAAGATCCAGGCAATAGCTGATGTCCTCAATCCTCCATGCTGGTTAGAACTTGAAGCAATTGTATTCAAGATTACACTGTGGGGGTAGTATTCAATTTGTGTCTTATTCATAAAATTGAACAAAACAAAAAAATATATACAGGGTTTGTACAGACAAAAACTGTAGCTTCATTTTTTTTTTCTCCTTGCCTACTGACACTAGACTCAGTTCCTTCTCTTGGCTACACAATAAGGGCCAAATGGCAAATGCAGGGCAATTGTATGGGGGTGCAATGAAACAAGGGATCTTTTGAAAATATATTTAAAATTCACCACATTCTGGGATCCCAGATTTACAGAGAAGTGAGCCTCATTTGTGCCTCTCCTGCTGTTCTAGGGTGACTCAACTAAAGTCAGTCCCTATTGGCAATATCATGCTGCAGTTCTTCAGATGGGTTGAAGCTATGCTTCTCTGGGAGTCTAGGAACTTATGAGGAGGAAAAATTCCTCATCTTTTTCCTATTCTATACCCTTCATCTCCACAAGACTAACACATGGATTCATATAAAGTTCTTTGCTGAGCTAGGGAGGAAATTTTCAAAAAGGAAGTACAATATAAGAAAAGCAACAGAAAAAGTTCCAGCTAATTTAGAATTTCTTTGCCTCATACAAGGAAAGATACATCTGATGAAAGCATGTCCTGGCAGAGGTGTATTTGCCAAGAAACAAGCAAAGCCTTAGCTTCAGGGCCTCTAGCTTGTACAGACTTGGAAGGAGACTTGGGAATCTTTCCAAGTGTTTGTAGGCTTTTGTTCAATTTGTAGAAGTAAGATATTTTAATTCCAAATATTAAGAACCACCTGTATTATCATTCCATTTTATTCTCTGCCCATATCCCTTCTAACGGGGGAGGGAGGGAATTGGAGTGGCCATGGGCATTTGCATAATTTTGAAAGGGAATGTGCACTGAGAATACATTTAGTTTGTTTTAATGTAAATTATTTGCCATGCATAATGTTGATGAACGATTCCAAACTCTATATATTATTTAAGAAGATTTATTCTGAGCCAAATGTGAGTGACCTAGGCCTGTGGCATTATCCCAAGAGGTCCTGAGAACATCTGTCAGAGATGGTTGAATTGCAGAGATGGTTGAATTACAGACCTCTTAGGAAGACAGATGTTACAAAAAACATAAATCAATTTACACTGGTTCTGCTCAGGAAGGTGGGACATCTCCAAGTAAAGGCTTGTAGGTCATAGGTGGATTCAAAGATTTGCTCTGCCTAAGGAATTTTGAAATCAGCAAAGGAAATTTTTCTTTATCTTGAGATAAAGAAGTAGCTTGAGGAATGATGACCAAGTTGTTTCTTGATATGTAGAAGAAGCCTCAGAGGTGGCAGCCCTGAGAGAGGATAGCAAACATGTAGCTCTTCTGTGGAACTCTGGGAAGGAGATTCTACACAGATGCAAATTTCCCTAAAGATGGATTTGCAGAGTCATAACATATTTTTTATTCCCTTCTTTACCTGTTATGAGATGTTATGCCAGAGTCAGGTTAGAAAGTAACCCACATTATATGGGGTTACTAAAATCCCATCTTCCCAGGCCCCTTAGTTAGGAATTTGGCAAGAAAGAGAGAAAAAGGTCAAAGTTTAATCCTCAATAGTTATGTGTAACCTTCCTGCAGAGGAATGGCCATCTTGCACTATGTGCTCACTCTTCCAGCATCATCACACAAAGGATCATGGCCCAAGGTCATGAGAAACCCAGCACCACAGTGGAAGAGACAAGAGATGATATGTACAGAGTCAGATGCTAGTCTGGAAAATTCTTCCAAATCTAACAGCTCATATTAAAAAATATATTAGGCCAGGCTCAGTGGCTCAGCCTGTAATCCCTCACCTTGGGAGGCTGAGGTGAGTGGATTGCCTGAGCCCACGGGTTCGAGACCCGCCTGGGCAAATTGGCGAGACCTCATCTCTACAATAAATCAAAAAATCAGTCGGGTGTGGTAGTGCATGCCTGTAATTCTGGCTACTCCACTCCAGTCTGGGCGACAGAGTGAGACTCCAACTCAAAAAAAAAAAAAAAAGAAAATATATATATATTAGGTTTCTGGAACAGGTAACAATTTTTCTAAAAATCATGTGACATTACCAACAGTAATTTTTGAAGCAAAAGGAAATTTCCTATACTCGCAATAATAAAATTAAGTTTAACTTTACCATGCTCAAGAATTAACTGCCTTCCTAACTTCTCTATAGGAAATGTTACAGGATTGTAGGATTTGTAGCCAAAAACTATAGACAAACAAACACTCAACACTGAAAAACTGGACAAATAAAAAGAGGTGTCAAATAATTAAGTCATCAAAATATGTTATTTCCTGCATATTTATGGTATTACTCAGCTTTAAAAAATTTGTAATTTGTTGTGATTTGTTTCTGCATTATAAATAAATGATCACCTTTGAAACTAATTTTTGTTTCTTTAGTTTTGTATTCTCTTTTCTTTTATAGTAAGATGCCCAAATTATGTGTTTCAATCCCTGTAAAATCCTGAGCTGCCCCTTGACCAAGGACTGTCTGACCACAGTGGACCTGGTCATGTGGGATTCATTGCTAGGATATGTATAAGATTTATCATGCAAACACAAACATTTATTTTTTCTTGAAGACTATGCAATGTAAAGTCAAATTAAAAATTATTTCTCTTTTTAGGGGGGCAATGGTCTTCAGAGATGGGAGATGCCATCATTTTCCTCAGAAGCATTAGGTTTCTTTCCAGCTCCTTTTGGGGTGGAAGTGAAAACAGTCAATAATGTCTCAAAATGATTACACTGACTGAAAATGTGCCCAGTGTAAAGGACAAGTAGCTGAAAAGTTCATGATCTAATACTGCTGATGGAAATCATTATTATTTTGGAACCAAAAGAGTGGAACAAACTATCACTAGCAATGTGTTAAATTAAGTTCCTTCAATATTAATCTATTCAACAAACATTGACTGAGTAACTAAACACCTACTATATGCCAGGCATAAGAAAAGCATAAACTCATTAGACTTTGGTATTTGTGTAAAATATTTTTTTAAAACTGACTACAAAAGAAACACATCGGGACACAAAAATCAGTGCAAATATATATTTTTAAAAGTTAGTTTAGTGTTAGCTAGCAATTTATGTTATTATCATGTTTTAGGCACTGGATAACCACTTCACATATATTATTTCACTAAGTCTAGTTCTCCCAATAAGCCTATGAAATAGGTACTATTGTTATTACATATTTAAATGAGTATACCAAAGTGTAGAAAAGTGCCAGAGTCATTTGACTAGCTATGGCAGAGCTAAAATTCAAGCCCAGGTCTGACTTCAAAGGCAACCACTGCTTTATATCTCCACCATAGACCATGAAGTCATTCTTGTGAGTACTGCCATTTCAATATTCTGTCACCAAAAGGAAGAACAAGAGATGGTCTAATCAGATATCAGCTTTAAAGATGAAGATTGGACTTCTTTTTTGGGGTATGATAAATAGCTTGTGCCTGCCAGGAACAACTATAAAAAACTAGATTTTAAAAAGCTGTTGAAAGTATCACAGAGCAAACAAGGCAGCCAAGACTTGAGTGGCCAAGATCCTAAAAAGAGAGGAACAGATTAATGTGAGTGTGACATTTGCCTCCTCCTCAGGGCATTTGATGATGTGTGTCACAGAGCAGAGAGGTCAAAGGCTTACAGCTGGTGTAAAAATAAAATTGGATTTAGAGCTGTTAAGGCAGTCAGGATTTGAAAAGTCATAACCCCTGAGAAAAAAGGACTGGAGAGAAATGAGCATAAATTTCAGCATGCATAAAAAAGTAGAAGAATAATGTACACTTTCCAACCTGGCTTATGAGGTTTAATAGCCTTAATAATAAAACTGGAAAAGGATATTAAAAAAAATTATTTCCCATCCCTCTCTAATCTTAGGTCCAACTAAGGTGGTATTATTTCTAAGCATGCAAGGTTGGTTTAATGATTGAAAATCAAATGACCCAACTTACTGAATAAATGGGAAAATGGGGAAAAACCATGTGATTATCTTGATAGGTGCATTAAAACATGTAATGTCATTCACATTCATTTACGATAGAAACTCTAAAGAAAATAGAAATAGAGTAAAGCATCTGTAATCTGATAAATGTTATCTATAAAAACTGTATAGTAACTTTCATATTTAATGATGAAATATTGAAAATGCTCCTCCTCAGATCAGGAATAACACATGGATTTCTACTATTATGATTTTTATTCAACATTTACTTAAGGTACTGCATTGATCCATTTTGTGTTCTAGAAAGGAATACCTGTGGTTAGGTAATTTATAAAGAAAAGAGGTTTATTTGGCTCACAGTTCTGCATGGCACTGGCATAGTTGCTTGGCTTCTGGTGAGGTTCCAGGAAGCTTTTACTCCTGGCAGAAGGCAAGAGGAGCCAGCATGTCACATGGTGAGAATAGGGGCAAGAGAGAGAAGGATGTGTCAGGCTCTCTTAAACAACCAGCTCTCATGTGAACTTATAGAGTGAGAACTACTAATTACCACGAGAACAGCATCAAGCCATTCATAAGGCGTGCACTCCCATAATTCCATCACCTCCCACTAGCCTCCACCTACAACATTGGGGACCACATTTTAACATGAGATTTGGAAGGGTCAACAATTCAAACTATGTCAGGTACTATCCAATACAATAAGGCAAGCAAATTAATGGCATAAGGAATGGAAAGAAAGAAATAAGCTGTCATTATTTGCAGGTGACATTATATGTATAGATAATATGTGTAAATAGTACAAAAATTAACAAATAGCCTGTAGAATTGGTAAGTTAATTGAACAAGGTTGCTGGATACAGCTTAGTATGTAACAACAAATTTTATTTCTATATACTAGGAACTTAAAAGCATACCTTTTAAAATAGCATAAAAATAATACCTTGGAATAAACCCAATAATAGATTTGCAAGATATTTACTTATAAAAATCATAAAACGTAACAGAGATAAATTTTATTTTTTATTTTAATTTTTTTTCAGTACTTCATTTTTTTATTGCCAAATAATACAACATTGTATAAGTAAGCCACATTTTGCTTTTCTACTCATCAGTTGAGGAACATTTGTAATTAATTCTTTTTTTATTTTTAAATTTTTGATTTTAAAGATGTGGGTTACAATTCAGGGTTAGGTATACAAATGTTCATTATGCAGGTACCCTTGTTGATGAGGTGTGCCCACCCCCCCCTCAAAGTTTCCCACTACTGCCAATCCCTTCTTATAGTATTATGATAATTGTTCAAGGTCCACTTATGAATGAGAACATGTGGTACTCAGTTCTTTGTTTCTGTGATAGATCACTCAGTGTGTAGAGTCTAAGTCCATCCAAGTTGCTGTGAAGTTCATAATTTTGTCCTGTTTTATGGCTGCATAATATTCCATCGTGTATATGTACCACATTTTTTATCCAGTCCTATTTCAATGGGCAACATGGTTGGTTACATGTTTTTGATAATGTAGATAATGTTGTAATAAACATGTGTGTGCAGATATCTTTTTTATAGAGTGATTTGAGTTCCTCCAGGTATATTTCCAGAAACGGAATTGCAGGATCCTATGAAAGGTCTATTTTTAGAGCTTTTAGGAATTGCCAAACTGTTTTCCGCAGAGGTTGTACTAGTTCACGCTCCCACCAACAGTGTAGAAGTGGTCCCTTTTCCCCACATCCTCTCCAGCATCTGTTGTTTTTGAGTTATTGATGATGGCCATCCTGAATGAGTAAGTGGTATCTCAGTGTGGTTTTAATTTGCATTTCTTTGATGACTAGTGAGGCTGAGCATTTTTTAATGTATCTGTTGGCTGCTCATATGTCTTCTAAGAGGTATCTATTAATATCTTTTGCCCACTTTGTAAAGGGGCTATTTGTTTTTTTCTTTGGGGCACATTTGAGATCCTTATAGATCCTAGATGTTAGGCCTTTGTCAGATATACAGTTGGCAAATATTTTTTTCTCCAGTCTGTGGGTTGACTCCCTGCTCTCTTAATGGTTTTTTTGGCTTTGTAGAAGCTTGTCAGTTTGATGAGGTCCCGTTTATCTATCTTATCTCTTATGGCATGGGCACTTGGGGTTTTGATCAGGAATTGGTTGTCAGTTCCAATTTCTATAAAGGTGTCTCTCGCATTTTCTAAGTTTCTTATAGTCTGGGGTTTTATGTTTAGGTCTTTGATCCATTTGGAGTTGTTTTTTGTGTATGGTGGTAGGTAGGTGTCTTGTTTTAATCTTTTGCATGTGGTCAGCTAGCTTTCCCAGCACCATTTACAGAGTAGGTTCTCCTCTCTCCTGTGGTTGATGGTGGAGGCTTTGTTGAAGGTGAGTTGGTTGAGAAATTTAGGTTTTGCATTCAGAATCTCTATCCTGTTCTATTGGTCTATATGCCTGTTCTTGTATCAATACAAGGCTGTTTTGATTATTGTAGCCTTATAATAAAGTTTATAAGGGTGTATGATACCTCCTGCCTTTTTTTTTTATTTTTTTGCTATGGACTGTTTTGGCTATTCATGGTAGTTTGTGCTTCCATATGAATTCTGGTATTGTCATTTCCAGGTCTGAGAAGAATGCTACTGGCAATTTAATAGGTAGTACGCTAAATCTGTAGATTACCTTGGGTAGGATGGACATCTTAACAATGTTGATTCTTCCATGAGCATGGAATATTTTTCCATTTGTTTGCGTCATCTTTGATATCTTTGAGTAGTGTTTTGAAGTTTTTGTTGTTGTTGGGAGCCAGCCATGGAGGCCTGCCTGCTGACAAAGTCCAGGGGGCTGAAGACCCTGGGTCACAAAGTGAACCTGGGCAGCTGAGACCCTTGCTTCTTCTACTTTTGTTATTGGTGCAGCTGAAAAGTTCTGTACAGCCTGAGGATGGAAAGCAAAATTCCACTCATGTCTCCACTACCCTTGCAAAAAGTCAAGAGGAGAATTCATGAAAAATTACCTTCCCTTCATTTGAATTTCTCCCTAGGTTTCCATGTCCCCAACCTCCTGGTATTAAACCATACAATCACGTGATTGAACATTGTAGTAGGGAAAATTGTAAAAAATCAGAAAGTGCTCAATTTAATGTTTGTCAGGGAACTCACTGGCCTTGCCAGGAAATTATCAATAGAGATTTAAATATCATGTGCGGGTAGACAATTACTTGTAAGATTTTATTTCTTCTGATTGGCAACTAATTGGAGAAATTTGAGAAGCTACAGTTTGTATTTTTAGGAAGAGTGCCAATGCAAAAGTTACATTTACTTAATTTCTTAATTTCCACATGTGGTATATTATGCTTAAAAAATTAACAATCACATAAATATTAGAGCACCCTTGGTTTTCCTTCCCTTTGTTAAGAAGGCTTGTAATTCTGGTTAGGGATTGTGACTAAAGTGACTTGAGCCCAAGAGGCCTTTTGTTTTATAAACATTGAAGCTCATTCTCCCTGGCAGGGAATAATTGATGCAGATTGTAAACACCAGGTGTAACATTGTGGAAAACTAGTCAGGCCAACTTGTGGCTAAGAAACCTTGAAAGTGTTGTTTTACCCCAGCTAGTTGCAAATTGCTGTGTGAAGGTCACAGGTGTGACTTGTTAATCTATGTGATAATTATAATGCTTAGAACTTGGTAGTGATTTATAATGTAATAGTTATAGTAATAAGTAAGTTTTGTATGGACATTAAGAAATGGTAATCATTAAAAATGTTAGAAGTTTATAAAATTTATAGTTAATATTTAGGATGATAATCTTTTAAGATGTTAAGATCAAAACAGGATGAACAAAGATACATTGCCTGTCCGGTCCATTAAATTGTAACTGATTGCCTTGAAAACAAAAAACACGTTGGGTATAAAAGGAATTGGAAAAGACAATAAATTGGCATTTGTCCTGCTTGCAGCAGAGTCAGTGTCCAAGTTTTCTCTCCTGTGCCGATGCCGGCCCTCTTTCAGGAAACCCTGACCCACTGGAGCTGAACTCTGGCATTTTGTAAAGGACTTTTACTTCTCTGATTAGGAAGATGCCAAGGTATTTCATTCTTTTGTGGCTACTGTGAATGGGATTATAATTTTTATTTGAGTTTCTTTTTGTTTATTTTTGGTGTATAGGAATGTGACTGACTGTGGCACATTTGTTTTCTACCCTGATACTTAGCCAAAGTGCTTTATCAGTGCAAGGAGGGTTTTGACAGAATCACTTGAGTTTTCGAGGCATAGAATCATGTTGTCTGCAAAGAGGGATAACTTAACTTTCTCTTTTCCTGTTTGGATACCCCTGATTTCCTTCTCTTTTCTGATTTCTTTAGCTAGGACTTTCAGTATTATGTTGAACAAGAGAGGTGATAATGGGCACCCTTGTCTTGTTTAGATTTTCAGGGGAAAAGGTTCCAATTTCTGTCTGTTTAGCAGTATGTTGGCTGTGGGTTTCTCATAGATTACTCTTATTATTTTGAGGTATGTTCCATCTATGCCTAGATGCTTGAGGGTTTTTATCAAGAAGTGGTGCTAGATTTTATCAAAAGTTTTTTCTGCATCTAATGATATAATCATGTGATTTTTGTTTTTACATCTGTTGATGTATTTAATTACATTTATGGTCTTGCAGATGTTGAACCAGCCCTGCATCCCAGGGATGAAGCCTACTTGGTCATGGTAAAATATTTTTGACATATGTTATTGGTTCTGGTTTGCTAGAATCTTGTTGAGAATTTTAGCATCTATGTTCATTAAGGTTATTGGCCTGTAGTTCTCTTTCTTTGCTGGATCTTACCCTGTTTGATTAATGTGATGTTGGTTTCATGGAAGGATTTGAGGAGAGTTCCAGCTTTCTCAATTGCCTGGAATACTTTCAAGAGGATTGGTATCACTTCCTCCTTGTATGTTTTATAGAATTCTGCTGGAAAACCATCTATACAGGGCTTTTTTCATAGGTAGTTTTCTTATGACATAGTCAATTTCCTAGGCTGTTCTTGGTCTATTTAGGGTCTCGATTTCTTCTTGTTTCAACACGGGGAGGTTGTGTAATGTCAGAATGTCCTCCATTTCCTTTAGGTTTTCAAGTTTGTTTCCATACAAGTGTACATAGTAATCTCTGATAATCTTTTGTATTTCTTCAGGGTCAGTTGTGACTTATCTTTTGCATTACCAATTGTGTTTATTTGGGATTTTCCCTCTTTTTCTTGATCAGTCTAGCTGGGGTCCATCAATTTTGTTTATCCTTTTAAAGAACCAGCTTTTTGTTTCATTGATTTTTTTAGTATTATATTTTTGTCTTCCATGTTCCATATTTGGGCTTTTTGTTTAGTGATCTAGATTCTACTGTTGAAATTAACGTTTTGGTGGTCTTGCTTTTCCAGCTTTCTTAAGTGATTTGTTAGGCTGTTAACATGTGATCTTTCAAGTTTCTTCATGTGTGTTCATAGAAATATGTATTCCCCTTTTTTTACTGCTTTTATGGCATCCTGGAGATTTTGGTAAGATGTTTCTTCCTTTTCATTCTTTTCTAGGAATCTTTTAATTTCTGTTTTGATTTCCGTGCTGACCCAGGAGTTGTTCAGCATCATGCTGTTTAGTGTTCCTGTTTTTGTGGGTTTGGGGGAACTTTGTTGGTGTTGATATTTATTTTTATTACACTGTGGTCTGAGTAGGTGCATGGCAATATTTCAATCTTGTGAAATTTGTTTATGCTTGATTTATGGCTGAGGATGTGGTCAATCTTAGAGTACATTCCTTGTGGTGTAGAGTAGAACATATATTCTGTGGTTGTTGAATGGATGTTCCTTAGGTATAAATTAAGTCTACTTGGTCAAGTATTACATTGAGGTTCTGGATCTCCTTATGGATTTTTTGTCTTGATGATCTCCCCATGCTTGTTAGTGGAGTATTTAAGTCCCTAGCTATGATAGTATTAGAGTCAATATCTTTTTTTAGTTTACCTAGAAGCTGCTTTATGAAAGTTGGTGCTCCCATGCTGGGTGCATATATGTTTAGGATAGATAGCTTTTGTTGATGAATTGAGCCTTTTATCATTATGTAGTGACCTTCCATATCTTTTTAAATTTTAAAAAGCTTAGAGGGCATTTTGTCTGATATTAAGATTGCAACGCCCACTTTCTTTGTGTTCTGTTCGCCTGAAAACTTGTTTTCCATTTTCTTGCTTTGAGTCTGTGTGTGTCCTTTCTAGGGAGATGAACCTCCTGAAGACAACATATTGTTGCATCATGATATTTCATCCAGTTTGCCATTCTATGTCTTTTCAGAGGTGCATTTAGTTCATTCATGTTGAGACTAATTATTGAGATGTGAGTGTTTATCCCTGTCATGAGGTTCTTATAGAGTTTGTTGTTGTTGCTGCTGTTTGTTTGCTGGCTTTTTTATTTGGGGATTGATTTATGTGTGTTTTCAATCTTTTTCCTGTATTCTTGGCAAGTGCACTGTTGTTCTTTCTTTTCTTTCTTCTGTGTTTAATACTTTCTTAAGCATTTCTTGTACAGCTGGTCTGACAGTGGCATAAACTCTTAGGGATTGAATGTCTGGGAATGATTTTAATTTCTCCATCACTGATGAAACTTAGATTGGTTTGGTAGGTAATTCTTTGTTGAAAGTGTTTAATCTTTGAGGACTTTGAAGATTGGACTACAATCTCTCCTAACCTGAAATGTTTCTATAGATAAGTCTGCATTGGTCTTCCCCAGTAGGTAGTCTGACATTTCTATCTTGCTGCCCTTAGGATTTTTTCTTTTATGCCTACTTTGTGTAAGCAAATTACTATGTGTCTAGGAGTTGGTCTTCTCATTTGCTGTCTTGCGGGGGTTCTCTGAATCTCTTGTGTTTGAGTGGTCATGTCTCTAATGAGATGAGGACGTTTTCTTGGGTAATTTCATGGAATGTTTGTTTCAAGGTGGTCTCTGTCTCTCTATCTGCCTCAGGGATTCCAATTAATCTTAGGTTTGGCCTCTTGATATAATTGCTCATCTCTTGGAGGCTTTGTTTTGTCTTTTTAAGCTTCTTTTCTATGTTTTTAACAGTTTGGGTTAGTTCCATATTTTGATCTTCAGGCTCTAAGATTCTGTTTTCTGCTTGGTTAATTCTGTTTTATATGCTTATCAGTTTGTTATTTATTTCATTCACTGTATTCTTTATTGCTGTTATCTCAGTTATCAACTCCTTCATTCTTTCCTCTGGTCTCTCCTCATTTCTATTTATTCTCTCTATTAATATCTTGATATCTGAGTTTGTGGTTTGGGACCAGTCATTCTGGGGCCCTTCATTGTTTGAGTTCTGAAGTCTGTATTCTCAGTTGTTGTCTTCCCAGGGGTCTATATGAGGCCTATATTCTTTCTGTGGTTTTTCTTCATTTGTGAAGGTTTTCCTCCTCCCCTGCTTTTTTTTTAAACTCTTCTTTAATTTTGTTGTTCAGTGATGGGAGGATAGCTTTTACTTTTATTTGCTCAATCTCCTATTCTTCTTTATGTAGATCCTCTGGCTTTGTTCAATTTTGAAGTGGAACTGGGGGTAGGGATGTGCTTTTTGCAGTTCTGAGATTTAATTAAGGGGGGAGCTGTGATTCAGAAGCTATTTGCAGATTCCAGTATGAGCTGACAGGTGTGTTGGTCCCAGTGGAACCTACTTTCCATCGTCTTACAATCTGTCCATGCAGTGGGGGTGTATGTTTGCCCCCGAAAGCAAGATGAGATAAGAAAAAGGAAAATAATGAAAAAAGGAAGGAGGAAGATGAAAGGAAGGTGAAGAGAGAGGAGAGGAAGAGGAGGGAAAACAGACAAGCACACCAGCTAACAAGTAAACCAAGACAAAGACAGAAAAAACAAACAAACAAACAAACAAACAAAATACAGGCAATCATACAAACAAACACAATGCCCTCAAAAATACCCATACACAAACAGAAAATCTAAACAAAACAACATTGAAATAACAGAAACAAAACAAATACAAAAACAAAAAAAGAAAGAGAGAAGAAAAAAGAAAAAAGAAAAAACAAAAACAGCACACACACACACAACACACACACACACACACAACTTGCTCTGTGGCCATTTCTCTAACTCCAGTTTCCTTTCCCAAGCAATGTCACCACCGCTTTTGGTGGCTGCCACTGCATTAGGTAGCAGCTCCAGTCTCTAGCCTATCCCCTCTGCTCTCAGTGCAGACTGATAAAGTTGCTCTCAGTGTGGGACAGATGCCCCATGGACTACTGAGGGAGGGGAATGGATCAGATCTGGACTCACCCCACTGTCTGCTGCTGTCAAGTCTCTCATGCAGATCAACTGTATCTGTGCCTTTTCCAGCATGGGAGAGGGGCATCTGTCTCTCTGAGTCCAATGGTCAATCTCAGAGGGGTATGGGGCTAGCCTCTGGGTCTCAGGTTGGAGGCTAGACAAAACTGGGTGGGTCAATGCAGGTCTCTGCCTGGTTCTGGGACAGAGAAGATGGTGCCAATCAGTGTCTCCCCACTGGAAGCAGGGATCCATTCCAGATTTCCATGCCTTGCCTTTACCATGGTTCCTGCTGATCATGTCCAGTCTGCTGCCACAGGTGACGGCATGGGGCAGGTGCCAGGTGGTGAGGAGCAGCAATTCTCTGCTGCCTCCTCTCCAAAGAGCCCCAAGAAAGGCAGATAATCCTGCATGCCAGGGGCTCCAGTTTCAAGATGGTGGTGGGCTGCAGTCACCTCCAGAGGAGACCCCTCAGGTGCATGAACCTGAGTCTCCCTTCAGGGGGACTTTCACTCACCCACTGGCACACAACCACTCATACAGAGAGTCTGTGTGGACACTTGCTTTTGCAGAGACTCTCACACTCCAACCTGTTCCGTCACTATCTTGCTTCTCCTTCCACAGAGATGAATTTTAAAAGACCCAAGTATATGAATGGAATGTATAATGTTCATGAGTTAGAAGATTAAATACTGTTAATATGTCAAATCATCCCCCAAATTCCCATAAATTTAATGAAATCTCAATTAAAATCTCAGCAGATATTCCTGTGGAAATTGGTAAGTCAATTCTAAAATGAATGTGGATCATACGCTAGAATAGTGTAGAAGAGCTTGAAAAAGAACAAAATTGAAGGACTTTCATTACCAAATTCAGGACTCACTATAAAGCTATAGTAGCAAAGACAGTGACAATAGATAGTAACAATAGACACACATACCAAAATAACAAAATAGACCATTCAGGAATAGGCCCACATATATGTGTTCTCCTGATTTATGGCAAAGTTTCTACTGCTGTCTAGAATGTCTATGCAATAAATGATGCTGTAGTAATTGGATATTTATATGGGGGAAAATCAATTGCAGATGGATCACAGATCCAAATATGTTAAGGTAAAGTAAAAAAGCTTCCAGAACAAGAAGGAAAAACATCTTTGTGACCCTGTATTAAACAAAGTTGTTGTTTTTTTTCAAATAGTGAAACGGGCTGACTCAATTTCCTCATAGAACTAATGGTTACAGTTTAAAAAAAATAAACACAGAAATTGACCTTCCTGACCTTAAAGATTGGAGCTTACATTTGCCTTACCTGAGTTCCTTTCTCAGGAAAATGAAATTTGAGGTCAGGCATGGTGGCTGGCTGGGTGTAGTGGCTCAAGCCTGTAATTCCAACACTTTGGGAGGCCAAGGTGGGAGGATTCATTGAGGCCAGGAATTTGAGGACACTGAAATTGACCTTCCTGACTTTAAAGACTGAAACTATGTCTGACCTGAGTTCCTTTCTCAGGTAACCAACCCTCAGGCCTATAGTATCAAAAGACTCAAACTCACCACTGGACAATGAGATGCTAGACCTCACCTGTTTTCCAACTCTTCTTTCTTACCCCTCCCAAGTTTTGGTTTTCTATATTCCTCCCCTACTATATAAACCCCTGGCTTCAGTGAGACAAATTTGAGAATGAATGTTCTATTCTTCTTGGCTGATAGCATCCCAATGAAAGTCCTTCTTTCCCGGCAATACTTGTTGTCTCAGTGATTGCCTTTCTGTGTGGTGAGCAACAGGAGCCTGATGGAACCCCTGACATCCAGTAACAACAGGACTTAAAAATGTCATTCAGATACCACTAAGAGAGTGCAAAGGCAAACCACAGAGGAAGAAAACATTTTTGTGTCTGGAATATATCGACTGCTTTTTTAAATCAGTAAGGAAAACACTATCAACCTAATGCTCAACAAAGGCAAAATAAATACTTGGACAGACATTTCACAAAAGAGAATTTACACATGACCAATAAGCATAAGCAAAGGTGGTATTGGAAAAGTGCAAATTTAACCAGAATGATACACCATTACATACTTATCAGAATGGGTAAAATTAAAAAACCTAACAATGCCCAGTGTCAGAGAGGTTGTGGAAGAAGTGAGCCCTCATAAACCATCTGGTGGTGTAAATTGGAACAACCACTTTGGAAATCTATTTGACAGTATATACGAAAGGAGAATATGCCTCCTCTCTAAAACCCAGAAATTATACCACAGATGTATGCTCCAACAGAAGCAGGTATAAAAAGGTTACTAGAAGCATTATTCTTAATAACCTCAAAATGGAAATAAACCAAAGAGTAGAAATAAGTAAGGAAATTGTGGTTATTTTTTGCAACGGAATATTGCACAGCAGTGAAAAAGAATAAACTTCTGCACCATGAACAGCAACGTAACAACATTGGTAGCTTTTGCAGACAACATTTAGAGTGAAATAATCAAGACAAAATAGTCCATTTATGACATTATTTATGCACTTAAAATAGGTAAAATTAAACTATGATGACAGAAGTCAGAATAGCAGCTACTTTTGGGGGTGAATGGTGAGGACAGGCATGAGGAGGCATTCTAGAAGTTTGGTAAATGCTTTCTAACCTGATCAAATGGGTGTCACAGGGTGTGTATTTGTAAAAGCTTTTAGATCTGTTCACTTAAGATTTATGTACTTTTCTGAATGTTTATTATGGTGCAATTTTAAAAAATTAAGAGATATTTAGCCGTTTATTTTTTTAAAAATCATTCATTGAGAGCCTACTCTGTGTCAGGCCTTATGCTAGAACTCAGGTGTATAAAGACAAATTAAGGAACTCACTGACTGGTGTTGAAATAGACAAACATACAGTCTGTATATTAAAGATTGTAATAGGCTGCAGGGGGCTATGGGAAGACCACATGTTGGAGGAGGGTATGTATTTTGGCAGAGGTAGAAGTGGTTTCATTCTCAATTCTGAATGGACTTGGATTTGGTGCACCTGAGAATTGGGTGAGTCTATTTAGAATAGGCTCACACAAATTCAGGGGTCTATTGGCCCAGCCTCTTCATAAATTCGATTCATGAAAAAATGAAGTCAAAAAACTCATTTAAAAAGCTTTTTTAAAAAAAGACTGACAGTATGAAACAACCAAATGTAGTGTGTGAATTTTTTTAAAAAACTTTATAACTTTTAAAAAGGTCACAGGGGACTTTTGAATATGGACTAACTATTGGATGATACTAGAGATTTTCTAATACCTAAGATATGACAATTCACATTTTTGTCATATAGAACACCCTTATTGTAGGATATGTGTGCTTCAGTGTTTAGGGGTAAAGTATCATAAAACTTACTTTTAAATGTTTCAGGAAAAAAGGCATACTAGTTCACATATATGGATAAAACAAATTTGGCAAGATGCCGAGTAATAGGTTATAAGTTACCTATTCTTTCAAATAGTTTGCATGTTTTCATAAAAAGATGGAAAAATAAAAAGCAGACTGGGACATCAGAGTGCCATTTGCTACCTGAGTGATGTTGGGCAAATTACTAAATTTCTCTGGAGCTCTCTTTTTTCAACTGATTGATAAAAATTGCTGATTTTTTTGTGAAGAATCAGTGACATAATATAGGTTAAGTGTGTAGAAGAGTTTGTGGTGAGAGAAAACCATGGCTTTAATGTCCCACGTTAGCACTCTTCGCAGAACACAGTTCTATCCAACTGCCCTGGTTCTTAATTTATATTTCCCATTTGGATTTTATTCTTGTCTTTAAGTGTTTACTTCACGCTTAACACTGTCAAAACTCACCCACCACCACCTGTTCTGATATGTAGATACAGAAGTCCTTTCTGAGGTCTTCTTTCAACATTTGATCCCTTAGAGACCTGAGGAAGATGCAGCCACTTGCAATGTTGGTGCTTTCTGAGTTGTCTCCTAGTCACTAAGGAATGTGCTAAAATAGGCAGGTGCTGTTTAAAACTCATTTCCAAGGGACCCCACATCTCTGTGTAAGAGCAACAGCAAATTAATAAAAATGGGATGCAGTGAAAAGCCTAATGTGGGGTCCCCAAACTTGGCTGTCTACCTTTGGGAGAGCTCAAAGAGCTCATTTTATTCTTCAAGTGGGAAGCAAGGGCAGGTTCTGGCTTGGAACAGTTTAGAAGGGAGAAGTCACAGGAGCTAAGAGGATGGTATCAGGCCTTTGGGGTATGGGTACCCTACTTCTCCAGCCCACATGGCAACCCTCTCTAACTCCCTGAAGATCAAAACCAGGTTGGAGAAACTATGAAAGATCCAAAGGATATACTGGAAATGCCCACTCTTTCCATCTCCAGAGAGGGAGGAGTAACTGCATTCCATACACACTGGTCGGCACTGTCATCCACACAAGGAGAGTCCACAAGTTATAGTGAAGACATGTCTTCTTGAACATAGCTGTGCTCAGGCTCCCAGAACCCCATGACTGCCCTGGCTTGTTTTTCCATTGTTGATGAGATAATAGCAGAAGCAGACAGAAACCACTGGGCGAGGAATTTGAAGGCAACTGGGGGAAGTGAAGGAGATTCACCAGAAGACCACATGGATGGAGGTGGAGGGCATTTGGGCCAAGTTTGGGGAGTTGCATGAACTGAGGGGGCAGAAAGAGAAATAGAGAAAGAAGAAGAGGTGGTGGTGGTGTATATCAGTAGGAAAAGAGGGTGGTGGAGATGCTGTGATGGAATGGAGAAGTTCTTCCTTTGGGGAGATGGGCACTTGGAGGACAACTCAGTGGCAAGGAGGTATGAATGAAGAGAGCAGAGGAGCTTTCCACCATGCCAGTTGCAGGACCCCTGTCCTCCTTCCTGCCTCTCTGGTTGTATGTGAAATGAAGATAAGTACACAAACGACTCTCAGGGAAAACGAAAAATTTTTTAGAGTCTCAGCACAATGATATATACATTGATTATTATATTGTGAAGTCATAGTTGTTCTTCTATGGGCTTCCTGACATATAACTCCTAAAATCCTTGGGAAATCTGGAGTGATAAGGGTGGCTTTTGTATGCTAATAAGATGACCGGTGGCTGGGGGCCCCTACGAGACTTCAGGATGGATCTGATCACTGGAAAGACTAAGGCAGGATTAAAGGATTGGGACTATTTGCCCCTCGCTGACCTGCAAGGAAAGGAGAGAGGGATAAAGTTTGAGTTGATCACCAGCAGCCAATGATGTCAACTGTGGTTACATAATGAAGCTTCCATAAAAACCCAAAAGGACTGGACCAGGAGAGCATCTGTGTATCTGAACACATGGAAGTTCCTGGAAGGTAGTGCACCAGAGAGGGCATGGAAGCTCCATGTCCCTTCCCACACACCTTGCTTTATGCATCTCTTCCATCTGGCTGTTCATCTGGCTGTTGTATCCATTGCAATATCCTTTATAATGAATGAATAAGTAAAGTATTTTCCTGAGTTCTGTGAGCTGCTCTGGCAAGTTAATCAAACCCAAAGAGGGAGTCATAGGAACTCTGACTTATAGCTTGTTTGGTCAGAAGCATAGTCCACAACCTAGGCTTGAGATTGGTATCTGAAGCAGGGAACAGTCTTGTGGGCCTCAGTCCTCAAACTGTGGGATCTGACACTATCTCCAGGTTGAACTGGATTAGAGGACACTATCTCAGAATTGAACTGGATTAGAGAACACTCAGCTGGTGAATAGCTGCAGAATTGCTTGCTTGGTATGCGGGGAAAACCCCATACATGTCTGCTGGAGAATTGATTGGTTGGAGTGGGAGGGTAGGAAAACCTCTTTGATTTGTTGTTTTTCCCTCCTATATCCTATAGATTTAGTACGTTTTAATCTATTGCTTGTTATGCCCCATCATTTCATTTTGGGAGTACATACATTTGGAGAATGTGGCCTGCCCAGGATGATAGATAACCCCAGATATGCTAACTAGGACAACTCTGAGAGTGAGGCATTCTAAAATTGTGCTTGGAATTCTTGGGGTTACCTTGAAGACCACTTGTTCAATGAGCCAGTGACACAGAGAGGTGACAAAATAGACCCTTCCAGGTCTCAGGTGAGCCATAGCTTCAATGTAATCTCATTTTTCAAAAAAGTGGGATAGATTTATCTCTTTTTTCCAAATTCTCAACTATGTTTGGGAGCCTCTTTTAAGATCTGAGAACAGATTTAAACTGTTTAGCATTGACCAAAATATCTTCAGTGTTCAGTTTATGCTTGGGATCTGAAGGAATAATGAAACTAATCAAGATATATTCATCTATACTAATAATCTAAACCCAGTGAGTAGGAAAAGTACAGATTTGATTTGATTTGATTTTTATTAATTGCTCTAAAAGAGGGTAGAAGATCTAATTTCTTATCTTTTAGTGGACTGCTTTATTTTATAAGTATATTGGCAAGCTCCATCTATAGTCAGGCTTGTGAAAGATCTTGGCTAATTTTTTTTTACTCTAATCATTATTGAATTTTAGCAAAAATGCCTATGAGAGAATAGATGGGTTAATATTTAGAGTGGATACTTGACTCAGGATATTTAGGGTATGTTCCCTCAAGAGTGTTTTTCTTTGTCATCTTGGGCACAATCACTTCGTGTCCTAGTCCCTGACCCTGCAAAATTGGTCTCATGGTACCCTTCACATACTTATCTTTGTAAATGCTTTGTGAACTAAAGAATGAGTCAAGCATTGCAAATTCTCTGGAAGGAAACATTTTATGGTCAACTGATTATTTACTGTTACACAATGACTTTCCCATAAGCACTCAGGGCACACCATGGCTGGGTTTCACATGACATAATTTATGACCCTTTTGCTCTGAGATCATATTACCTTTTCCTGTTTTGAAGACTCAGCTCTTTTCAAAATGCCCCTTCTTATTTAATAAATGATCATTTACAAAAGTGGCAGAGACTGACAACTGAGCATCATTCAAAGCCGAACACGGACCTTGGGACCTTGAAAAGGCTTATATTGCTCCTTTCCAACAGTTAACTACAGTTCTCATTCCCTCTCACAATGTCAAGGAGACACATAAATAAAATCCCTCTTGAGATCAGTCAGTCTCATTTTATCATTTTAAATTTAGAAGGGGAGTCACATGGGGTGCTATAATTCTGTTCAATAATTAATCCAATATTAGAAGATATTAGTGTTGGCATTGTCATTGATATTCTTTGTCATTAGAAGATGTCCCCCAGTTCAAATGTCTCTTCTTCAAATGGCTAAAAATGGGGTCTTCAAACCCAGTGGAGAGTTGTTCTCTTGCTCTTTCTATTGCCCAGAAACTTTCAGAGACAGGAATGTTAAATGTGACCAGATCCTAAAATGTTTCTTTTGAATATCCTTCATGGTGGTAAATCTTTGTCCTTTAAGTCTGGCTTTTTTGGGAAACAGCCTGAAGTCATTTAGAACAAATCTGGTATAAAATAAGGAGGGCAGTCATGCTGGTGGTGAATACCTTATTCTGGTCAGAAATAAAGCAAATATATCAAGTAACAAGAACAGCTTCTCATCTCCCCACTCTCTTCCATCTTCTCCTTGCAGGCCAGAGCAATGAGTCAGTTAGATGTTTAGAGCAGGTCAGACAAGCAGGCATCTAACCTGTGAGGGCATTATTAAGTATACCACAAAATTGAAACTTACTGGATAAAGAGATGGCTTGCAATGGTGGAAAAAATATCAGTTTTAGAGTCAGGCCAACTTGGGTTTAAATCTCAACATTAGTTGTGTGACTCTAAACCATTTATTTAAATTCGCTGAATCTCAGTTTCTCTATCTGTAAAATGGAGGGTTTTAGCATCGGTCTCAAAAGATGAATGTTAAAGTGAGATTATAGGCTTAAGAGACCTGATATTGGGTTTGTCACATAGTAGGTTTTCATTCACTGGTAGTGATTGTCAACCTCCAAGTCTCAGTCTGTCAATTCTGACCTTTAAGAATAATTCCCAAGTTGTGTCAGTTCTTCAGACTCAGTGTACTGAACTTATATAACATTTAACATCTTGTGCTATAATTTTCTGTATATTTGTCATTCTCCCCTAGCAGATTGTGATCTCCTTGAGAGCAAGAACTTGTCTTGTTTATATTTTATTCTCAGTACCTAAGTACCTAGATCTAGTAGCTTACAATTGGTGCTTGAATAGATGAATGAAAAACTGAAATCATCTTTATTAGGATAAAGACCTAAGCTGTGATAGCCAAGAAACCCAACAACATGGTGGCTTAAAGAACATTATGTATTCTCTCTTTTGTGCCTGTTTCCAGATGAGCTGTCCATGTCAGTAGGGCAGTTCTGCTCTACATGGTCACTCAGGGAACACAGCTTCTTTCACGTACTGCTCTTCTTTTCTAGGGCGTTGTCAGTGTCTTTTTGGTGAATGCTGAATCCCTTCCTGTGGCAGCCAGTGAGTGGTAGAAAGCTCATGTGAATAGACAGGTCCACTGACATAAGGCCCAGGCTTTGAAAAGTTATAATTAATCTCTGCTCATATCCAAACTAGTTGACTTAATTGTATGACAAGGCTAGCTGCAAGAGAGGCTGGGAAATGCAGTCTATATTTACACCCAGGTGCCTGGCTTGTGCCCTGATGTGTATCACAGGAAAACCCATTTCCCAGGCTTCTTTGTTCCCTGGTTTTGGGTAGAATTGGCCAATAGAAGACATTGGTGAATGATTGGAGGGCAGGGTCAAGAGAGAAGCCAATGTAGTTTTCTACCTTTCTACTTTAGCTGTTCTTCCTCCATGGCTCTGCCTCCTGCCAGACGGTCCTTCCCTCCATGGTCCTGGCTTTTTCAAGACATGACCATTGTAGTTCTGATTTCCTGGGCTGCAGTAAAATCACCTCCTACCTTGGTCTCTTTGATTCTAGGGGTAAGAGCAGTTTTCTGATGCTGCTAATTTCTAAGTTATTTTGTCTTCTCCTATTTGCCTTCCCAGCTCTTCTGTCCCCTCCAAAACCAATTCCTTGTGTTAATTTTCTCTCTTGAAACATCTGGCATAATTTGTGTTTTCCTGATTGGACCCTGATTGAAACACACAAGAAGAGAAGAATGAATTTTTTTATGCCTCATGATCAGTCTCTGACACAGCACAGTCCATCCTTTTAGCCAGCAAATGTTCATGTGTACTATTTTCCCACACGTATGGCATGGTACTTTCCTCAAGGGAGACAATCTAAAATACCACCTCATTTCTAAATTAAGCTCAAAGTAAAGAATCTCAGGCCTGACTTTGCCTCTTCGTGGTTCTATTATATTAAATAATAAATATTATTTATATTTATATATAAAACACACTTGTTGGAGTCCAGTTGTCAGTTTCCACCAACACAGAGAGGTCAATGTCTCCCTTTTTTCTTTCCAAATACACACACACACACACACACACACACACACACACACACACACACACACATACACACACACACTTTCTCTCTCTCTCTCTCTCTCACACACACACACACACACACACACACACACACACACACACACATACACACACACACACACACACACAAAATTTATCTGCACACCCCACCCCAAACACTCAATATATAATTATGAAGCAGGAATAGGGCAATTGCAATAAACTCAGAAAGGCAAGGGAGGATTGTGGAGCACATAGAAGTCACAGGTCCAGAATCAAGGGAATCTTGCAGGGTAGGCATTGTGAAGACTCACTGGCCTGGTAAGGAAATGAGTTTCTTAGTTAGACTGACTGTCTTCTTTTGGAGAAATTATGTCTATTTTTCTCCATGTCTCCTGATCCTGCCCTTGAAAATTTCTTCCCAATAGTTAATTATTCCCTGGAACTACATATGGAGTGGGCACTGGGGAATAAGACTTCCCTGGTAGCAGTGTAGATTTTACAGCTCGATCTACTTGTAAGAATTTGGTGGGTGTGGGGCTTGCTTTACAACCTGAACTGAATGCTGTATCAGTCAGCATTCTGTGCAAGAAACATAAATATTAGGTATATTAGGCAAAAAGGAATTCAACACAGGGGAATGGGTGCTTATGAAATTATTGGACAGGCTGGCAGAGCAGGAGCTAAGGAGCTGCTACTGGGCTTCAAAATCTTGTCACAGCAGCTATGATCTGGGATCCCTTTTGCTGTTGCCAGAGTTCAGGAAATGTCAGAAAAATGCCACCAATATCACAACAATCCAAGTTCATCAAGCTGATAACTAGATAGTGGAATGTGGAATCTAGCTGTTACAAAAAAAAATAACAACAAAAAAACATACAACGTTTTTGGAGTCCAGCTGTCAGCTTCCACCAACACAGAGATTTATGCTTCCCTTTTTTCTTTCCAATTCACTTGCAATACCATCTCAGAGGCAAAACTTAACACCCAGAACCCTCAAGGCAAGGGAGACTAGGAAATAAACATAGAGTGTGTCAGTTAGGATTCTTCAAGGAGCAAGCACTAAGATTGGATTGGATGGGGTTGATGATTAGACAATTAGAAGAATTGTCTCTGAAGGGAAAAGAGGAGAGAGCACAGCTAGGCAGGAAGAGTTTTCAGACCCCAGTGCAGATCAGACACCTGTACAAAGAGAGAAGAGAAGAGAAAGATTAGGTGGGGGCAGACTTCGGGCTGCATCACAGTTCTAGAATGTCTTAGCCAGGTTGATGGGCAGTCCTCATGCAATTGTTGCCCATTAGAGGGTTCTCATTATTAGGCAGGAAAGGGCAGACACCAGGACCCCTGCTGTGCAATGTCACTGGCTCTCAGTAGTATAGGGCAACTGGAATCTTACAGCAAACTTGGCAAATGCAAATGGGGGCAGCTGAAACTGTCCACCAACCACGTTCCCTGTAGTAGGTTCTCTTGGAGATCTGTGTGACATAACTTCATGGCTACCCCACAGGTACAGAGGAACTGGAAACAGAAAGGAGCTATTGATTTCAACAATACCTGACACGGCATCCTTATTGAGTAGTCCATCAATCATCACTTCCCCATCTGTCCTACTGAAATAACTTGTGTAGCTACAAGCAAGAAGTAACCATTTTCTTTTTGCTTTTGTCTTATATCAGAACTTTTAGGGAAAAAAAATCCATCAGCAGTATTATGTAAAAATAAAACTATTTTAATGAAAATTGCTTTAATCTGATTTAAAAAGGCACAAAAGTTCAGCCCAGATTAATACACTGGGTAACCTTTCTATCCCCTGTAAAATTCTTGGAATACCAATACGTTGTTGGCTTGCCTTGTTTTCTGAGTTTTGCTGCGATGCCATGTCCATTATAAAAGAACTTTCATACACACATAATATGCAGTGATTATAATAGCTAGCATCTATTAATATTTATTATGTGCCAGGTAATGTATCAAGTGCTTTGCATATAGTAGCCTATTTTGTTCTCATAACAAGTGAGGTAAATATCATAAACAGCCTCCTCATTTCACAATGGGGAACCTTGAGTAAGGCTGTGTGGCTCACCCAAGATCATATAGCAAGCAAGGAAAACAGAATTTGGACCCTCCTGTTGTCCTGGTTAGCAACCATTGAGCCCTTTCCATCTGCTGCAGGGCACTATTATAGATTATTCCATCAGTTCATTCATCAGAATGGGTTCTACAAACAGGTCTACAGTCCTTATCTAAGATCCTTGAGGCCAGATGGACTTCAGAATTCAGAAGCTCTAAAGTTTTAAGGAGGTAATACAATTCATATACCATATATGATAAAATGCTCTCAGTGAGGTCTGGGTCAGCACTCCATAATCAATGCAAATATTTCTTTCAAATGGGATACATATGAATATGTACGTGTGAATATTTCTACCAAGTGGGATAAATGATCCAATGGCAAGTAAGTAATTGAGACAGGATTTGAGCCCTGGCTATTTGACCCAAGTTTTGGGTTCTGGGGTTCATGTCTCTCCCTGTACTCAATTCTACCCGATAACATGCAGTGGTTCAGACTCTCTGTTACCAGCTGCTAACTCTGTTCCAGGCACTGTGTTAGACATTTTGCACACCACATCTCATTAAAGCCTCTCAACTGCCTTAGGAAATCAGTTTCCCATGACTAGGATATGGCATAGGAAAGATTTGAACCCAAGGTCTGGTGGACTCCAAAATGCCACAGCAACATAGTTTATTAAATGAAAGCTGAATACTTTGGAGAGTCTGACAAACTGCCAGCCACTTTTTAATGCGAACACAGCCATGCTGACTGTAGACCTGCTCTCTGGGCAGCTGGAGCTCTGTGTCTCTAATGCCCTGTGTTACTGAAGCACGTCTTCACCCTCCTGGTGTCTCAGGCAACGCCTTCAGTTCACTCTCCCTGATGGTAAAGAGCAAACCGGGATTCAGCTAGAAACACTCAGCAGGTTGCTTTCATCTTCTTGCCCCGTCCTTGTGAAAAGAAGCCTCCATACATCAGATGTGATAATCCATTCACATCCGTCTCAGAGAACTCAGGACACTCACCATGGTCACAGTTAACCTTTGCGAAATTTGCACCTTTTCTCAGGGGTCTGCTGATAACAAAGAGGTAAGAAGTATAGTAAAAAGGAAGGTTTTCGTGGCTCTCCCCTGACTCGGCTGAGAGGCTGCTGAAGACCAGGGAGGTCTGTTAGGGCAATCTCCACCATAGGCTGTCCTTCATTTTTCTCATTTTGCTACTTAATCACGGCAATTGCATAGCCTGAATTTTTAACACAGTCCAAAATATGCCACATGTGGCTCTGATATCTTCTACATTTAGTGGATGATTAGTATATACTAGACACCACTAAGCATGTATAAAAATACTCATTCAATCTCCCCTATCATCTTAAGGATTTTTAAAGGCTTATTAACTCATTTTACAGATGAGGAAAGTAAGACTCAGAGAAACTAAATTCCCATAGCTAACCTGAGTCACAGAACTGGGATTCAAACCCATGTCTTTGGACCCTAAAGTCCCTGCTCTTAACCCTTGTACCTCTGAGAGTCACCTCTGTCACCCCAACAGTAACTATACTTGTCATACGACATCTGACTTGGGGGCGAAGAAATTCTCAACTCCATGTATTCTGCAACTTTTGCTCTCCAGGTGTTTGGACTCTACTCTGATCTCACCTATAGTTTGGTGTAATTATGCTTAAAATATCCACAAACATGTTGGCCAATCAAGTCAAAATTACTAGTGGGCGGAGGAATGCTAAATTCTATTTCCATTCACTTCTTTTGCAGAAAGGTTAAGAGATATATCCAAGCAAATTTGTTTATTCATTTAATCACTTTTATGGGTGATATCGTGTCCTCCCCAAAAAGGTACATTAACCTCCTGACCCCCAATACCTATGAATGTGACCTTACTTGGAAATAGGGTCTTTATAGAAGTAATCAAGTTAAAACTAGGTCATTAGGATGGGCCCTAATCTGATACGGCTGATGTTCTTATGAAAAGGGGGCCTTGGGACACAGAGACAGAACACAACAGAGGGAAGATGATGTGAAGACACACAGGGAGACCTTGACCCTATGACTGGAGTGATGCCCATGCCAAGGAATGCCAAGGATTGTCTGAAAACGCCAGAAGTTAGAAGAGGCAGGGAAAGATCCTCTCTAGAGTCGTCAGAGGGAGCATGGCTCTGCCTACACCTTGATCTCAGACTTCTAGCACCTAGACTGTGAGACAATACAGTTTTACTTTTTTAAGTCACCTAGCTTTTGGTACTTTGTTAGAGCAGCCTTAGAAAACTAATACAATTATTCTTTATGAGTGACCATTACGTGCCAGGCACTGTGCCAGGCTAGAGATAGAAGAAGATATAGAATTTACAATTAAGCACTGACAGCAGATATTTAATAAAAAATTACACTAATAAACATTCATGGTTGTGACACACACTGTGAAGAAGAGGATTCCTTGGCCCAGGGAAGCTGAGGGACTCCGCTCATCTGGGGTCAAGAAAGATTTCCATGAAAAAGTGAGTTTTAAGATGAGGCTAAAAGGGTCTCAGGGGTTGGGGAGGGGTATTTCATGATGATGAAGGAATATTTGGGAGAAAGGAAACAGCTTGTGAAGTCATGAAGAGAAGGACAAAGGTAAGGCGCCTGGGAGAGGCAGAGGGGAGAGCCAGGGACCTGAGTATGCTAATAAATGTCACCGTTCAGCTTGAGTCTTCTGATTCCAACTTCCTTGTCTGATTCCTACCTCCCATCCCACTTCTTTCATCTCAAAAGTATGTGTGGGATTAAAACAGATATTATTATTGTCACATTACAAATGAGGAAAAAGATCTGTACAGGGACAGACCAGTCTTATCTAAAAGAGCTGATAACCGGTATCACACAGCTAGGTTTACACTTGGCCGCTCAAGGCCACCAACGTCCATCTTACCTAAGTCTCAGTCGGAGGGGCACTGACTGGGAAGTTGGACGCTGCTGTCTTTGGGCTTAGCTGCCATTTACCCAAACTCGAGAGTCTTGAGAAGGTCTCCTTAGTAACAGCCAAATGGTCTGTAACTCCAGTTTATGGCTAAGTGTCTTTTTTCCATTTCTTTGATTTTATGACTTTGAGGTCTGCTTGAGTAAAGAAGTCTCCTGGTACAATAGAAAAGGAAATGATTTATTATCCCATTGCCTAAGACATGGAAGCACTGGCAACACTGAGGCTCTGTGCTCAGGCCCTGAGATTACACACACCTGGGATCACAGCTCAGATATTTTGCTTTCACAGTAACTCTTAACTCGTACTTTTTATGGTCCAAATGGAGAGGAAAATAATAGTGTCTGCTTCAAATTGAAGTTCTTGTGAGGATTAAATAAAAAACATGTGAGAGAGTACCTGGCCCTTAATTGATGTTAAAAAGTATTGTATTATTATTATTACTCCCATTAATTAAAGCCTGCTACATTAGTGGCATGCTTTCAGACTTTTAGGCAACTAAGTACGTTCACATATTCTTTGTAATCAAGACTGAGCACGAGTAAGTGATTAGTGACTGTGATGTTAATTAACTCTCGCCAGTAAAAAGGAACCTAGGAAAACTCTGCACTTAAACAGCTGATTGCAATACAATAAGCTCTTTTATGCAAAGTCTCTCATGGGGGGCCCTCTGCTTTCCACTCAGAGGAAACAGAAGTTAGAGAGCAAAAAGTTCACCACTCCCTCCTTTTTAATTAGAAAGCACCAAGAAGATGAAAATGCATAATAAGGCTCTGTAGTAGTTAAGTGTAATTCAAGTAATGTGTGCCTGGGGACTCTCTCCATCATTACTCCAAAATGCAGAGCAGTACAGGGAAGAGCTAGCATGTCAGACAGAGCTGGGCATCACCAGGAGTTCAAATCTCAGCTCTTTCAGTTAATATCTGCAGGGTATTTACAGGACACTGAACCTTTACCGAGCCTCAGTTTCCTCATTGGTAAATGTGACAATAGTGAAACCTGTATCTCAGTGTAGGTGTTAGAGTGAAAGAGAGTAAAGTGATAAATAATGGCCATATTTTGAGAATTTAACACATCTGAGCACATGGGAGGCATCCCATGGACACTAACCCTTGGTCTCATTTTGAAAAACTAAAGAGTCCAGGATAGATTTTTTCATGTGTAAGATTATGGGACAGAAGAAATTGGAAGGGGGAATTAAGCAGATGGCACCTTCCTTGTTTTCTGAATTGAAGATTGATCTTCAAATTCAAATAGTGCGAAATCAGGAGTAAATATACTTATGAAGAGTGGGTAGGAAAAAAGGGTGGGAGGCAGGGAGATTCTTAAGATTTTTTATTGAAACCTTCAGATTCTAGAAAATTCTTGGCAGTTAGGGTTAAGTGGCTTATACCAAAAGAGTCAATGACGCACAATGGTTAGGTGAAGAGGCTATAAACCAAGACTGGATGGGTTCATTTCCCATCTCTGCCATTACTAACTGTGTGACCTTAGGCAAGTTAAATAAGGTGCCTTGACCCATCTGTAAAATGGGTGTAAAATTGTGGCTACTTCTTTGGATAGTTGGCACTTAGTTCAGTAACTTGAATGTGGAAAGAGCTTATAAATGTGAACTATTATTAGACCTGAACTGATTTGCTATGTCAGCAACTGATTTGCTCTGGGATTAATTCAAGATTACAACTTGAGATCTTATTATTCAAACATTAAATCTGGTCAACATTTTCCCACTTTGTGATTTTGATCAAGCCACTCTTGATTTTGATTTTAGAGATCCTTCAGATAGAACCAGTATATACAAATATTTGAGGGAAGACATTTGATGCAATGAGGAGTCAAGTGCAAGGGCGTTCATTTTAAGTGCACCAAGAATTTCAACAAGATTTCACATTACAATCATAATACTTAATACTTACCATATTTGAGACTCACAGAAGTCATCACAGAAACATTAACTGTTTTTTCTTTGGGTTTCCCTCCTTTGCTCTCCAACAGTTAGGTCCTGACTGTCCCCTGACTCTGGGAAGGCAGGCAGAAAAATCCAAAAAAGAAGAGTTTGCTTGGCTTTAACAGTCTTTTCAAAAGTCCCAGTTTTAAGAGCAATGGTGGTGATTCTGAGATATTGAAAAGTGGGGGCTAGGGTAATGAGTGGAAAGTGAGGGTAGTAGAGATAATAGTGGATTCTGAAGAGGGAAATACAATTGAACCTGAACTCAGCTTCCTGGTTTTGAGTCCCTGAGAGGATCAGGATCCTGGAGTAGTTTGGGAGATCAGACTTTGCTTAAAAGACTAGTTGATCCCAGGCAAAGTGGGGTCCAAAGGGAGGTCCAAATGTTCCCTGTATGAAGACCACTTCTGTACCTATTCCTGAATTATACTCCACATTTAAAAAAAAACCCAAAACCAGTTGACCTTCACAAGATATGTGGGAGAATTTACAGCTCTGAAGTAAAAAACACTGGTAGATCTTCTTCAAGATTGACCAAGGTTTAGGACCCAGTGTCATGAATCGAAAATTTCACTGCTCCAAACAGTCCCCTGTCCCTGCCTTCTTCTAATTTGCCCTTTTCTTGATTTTCTTGCTCAAGTTAGCAGATGACTTTTCACAAACTGAAAATGCTCAGACACTTGGGCAAAGCAAGAGCATCCCTTTTTAATACCAAGCACGTGGTATCCCTGAGGTTCTGGGTATCTACAACTTTATGCCTTATGGACTGCCCCCAGTGTAACTGATTTACTTTTGTGACTGACTGTGGTGATGGGATGAAATAGAATAACAAACTGGGTTCACTGGACCCCAGGGAGGTGGTTTTCACACTGTGTTTGCTCTGCTTAGAGCCAGGGTTCCATGGATGCACAGGGGGATGGGGACACTTTGTGGGTATTTTTCTGAGCAGTGGTATGGGGAGCCAGCACTTACTGGCTGGTGAGAGCTAATTGTTAGTTTTAGAAATTCTGTGACCTGATTGTTAAACAGAGCCATTAAAAATTAAACAAACATGCAATTAAATAAATTATAACAAAAACAGAAAAAAATACTTAAAACTCATCTTCCCATTATTTGTGCTCTTGAAGTCCCTTATGTCTATTTTAACTATATGGCAAAACAAATATTTAACCCAATTCCATGTTCAGTGAAATTGGCCACGGTGGGGGTTTTTACACATCACAGAAATTGGCAAAAGCTAAAAAACAGAACTTTGTCCACCCTGGAAAACCAGCTGATAATAACCAGAAGACTTAGCATAGCCTTCGGGGTTTGAAAATTTTGAGGAAGGCCAGAGCAGAAGCCCAGGTGTGAACTATGGTACAATGCTAGGTCTTGGGGACTTGCGCAGGGAACTCATAGTCAGAATGGGGGCTGGAGTGGCAACTGGGAGCTGTGGTCTGAATTGTGTTCCCCCAACATTTATTAATATATGGTGACGCCCTAACCCACAATATGATAGTATTTGGAAATGGGACCTCTGGGGGAAAATTAGGTTTAGATGAGGTCATAGGGTAGAAAATCCGTGATGGAATTAGTGTCCTTAAAAGAAGAGACACAGAGAGCTTGCTGGCTCTTTCTCTCTTTACCATGTGAGGACTTAGCAAAGAGACCATCTATAAGCCAGGAAGACAGACTTCACCAAAAACCAAACCCTGCAGGACCTTGATCTTAGACATCTCAGCCTCCAGAACGGTGAGGAATAAATTTCTGTTGTTTAAAAGACACCCAATTCTGGTATTTTGTTATAGCAGCCTGAGCTAAGATACAGAGTAAGGAGCATAAAAACATCCATAGGAAGAGTGATACAGAGCCTGACAGGGGAGGAGTCCAGGGGATCTGCCAATCATGGCATCCTAATAAGGACATTAGCACTGTAAGAAGCCCTGCAGGGGAGGGAACAGACAGCTGAAATATCTTCAGATCTGAGCCTGAGTCAGTCAAGGTCCAATAAAGAGACAGAAATCACACCAGTTATTTAAGCAGAGAGATTTTAACACTAAGAATTATTATCTATTATCTATAAAGTTGCTATCTAGTTAAATGAGAGTTAAAAAGACAATTTTAAGGTTTCAAGGTGTCACAACTGTAGAAGTAGCAACTCATTCAGGGTTGGAGGAACAAAGAGAAGAGATTAAAATTTTTTTTAATTTGGAAACTCAAAATAGGAATCTTGTGGAATTGAAACTCAGATCCTTTAGGATGGGTGTTTGCTTAGCTGCAGCTGGGCTCTATGGAAACAGTCCACAGCAGTTAGCTGCTTTTTGCAAATTTTGAAAAACCTGGGTTTGGCTGTTGCCACAGAAAGATGCTGCCACTGCCAAGGTGAAGAAGCAGGGCTACTGAGGCTGCCCTGAGCCTGAAACAGAAAGCAAAAGAACAATTTCCTTCTCCTTCCTGCAGGCTTCCCTCTAGTGCCCCCTATTGGAAGTGTCTATCAGGATGCCAAGTGAAAATGTGATTGACAGAGCTCAGAGAATTGGCACTTCTGAATATGGTATAATGCTGTCCCTTGAAGATGATTAGGCCTAGATGTAGACAAGAGCATGAAACTAAGGACAGAAAGCACTTTCTTTCTGCCAAATCTGAAACTGAAAGAAGAGATAGTCTCAATGCTTTCTTGCCAAAGCATTGCTTTGACTCTTCTAATGTCAATTTAGGAAGGAAAAAACATTGCTTCAACTATTTCAAGGGCTGAAAGCTTAAGAAGTGGTGTTTGGGAAATGAGACAGAATTCTGGAAAATGAATAAAATAGTTATTTGGGAAAGGAAGATGTGAAACCAAGTGAAAGCCTTGATAAGCACATTTGCAGTCAGCATCTATTTAAGTGCCCCATTTAAAATAGGTTTCTGTTAAGCTATTTTTTCATTAGACAGGAATTTAGTCATCTTATATATTTGAGATATTTAGGTATATTTTAAGTTTCAGACTCTTCTCTTATTCCCAGCTGACCTCCTTTCTAAAAAGAATTGAAAAATCCATATCTCTGCCTTGGCATCCAGCGATTATCAACAAACCTCTAGCAGGTCACCTTTTTTGATAACAATATCTGCCTCAGTAGGGAAAACCTTTTGTCCTCTTGAAAAGTATCTTAGGAACTGAATCTCAACAGCTATAATGTACTATTCACCTTTCCAGGGGAGAGCCAGACTCCTAGGTCAAATGCTAAAGGACATAATGGTGAAGGATGTACAGTACCTGCCTATAAAAGTCATAATTTAATAGAGGAGGCAGCACGCAATCAAGACAGTACTTGGAGGAGTAATATTTCTGCCTAGGGTTGGATTTGGGGGCTGGAAGTAGTTAAAGAATGGAAAATCTGCAGAGAAAATTGAACATTTATGGTAACCTCTGAAAAACAGGTAGATGCTTGCTAGGTAGAATAGAGAGAACATTCCAGACATAGAAAACTCTGCAGTGTGAAAGAGGAGGAGAAACGGGGAGGGACTAGAGAGAAGTCTCTGAAGGTGAGAGGAGGCCAGGGCATAAACGCATTTTCCACGTCCTTATGAGGCATTTGACATTTATTCTGGAGGTGACGGGGAACCATCAAAATAAGCTGTTTATGCAGCAGTTATGCAGTCAATGGTATCTTAGCTGTCGGTCTGCCAAATCACACCTAAAAATAAAATCACTTTGGAAAATCTCCGAGTCCTACAAAGTCTTGACCTTATACTGGCATGCTTTAGATGTAGTTTCATCTACTTTTCAGGCTCTGGCTAGTGATTAATGTACTTCCCTTTCGTGCCATGGCTGACTAGAGATGGCCCATGATGGAGATGCCTTCTTTGTCTCAAGAGCTACAGTTCCTCCTCTGCATGGCTCATTGCACAAAAACAGTTGCACAGGCTTAGACACAAGAACTGCTGTCACTGATACTTTTATAAACTTTAAGCTTTGGCCGCTCAGAATAAGGCCTCCAGCTAGCCCCCTCCACTGTCTGCTTTGAGTTGTATTGATTAAATATTGTGTAACAAATAACTCCAAAGCACAGAGCTTGAAACAATCATTAATTGTCATGACCATTTATACACCTAACCCTGAATTGTACCCTACATCTTTAAAATAAAAATAAATAAATTAAAAAAATTTTCATTGCTCATGCATCTGCAGTGGGCTGGGGTGGCTCTACTCCTTGTGTTTCTGATACTTATCCTAGGACTAGTGCGCTAACCTGGACATGTTCTCCTCACAAGGATGGCAAAAAGCAAGAGAATGAGTGGAACATGTGTGGCCTCTTAAGGTCTATACTCAAGACCACTTACTATGTTATTGACCAATGTAAGTTTCACGGCCAAGCCCAAAGTCAGGGCTCAGGAAAGAATAACCTGTTCACCAAGAGGCCATCAAAGATGTGAAAGCTAAGAGGGTTAAAGAATTTGATCCAATAATGCGATCTACTACAGCTGTGTTGCTGATTTCATTCTCTGGCTCTTCTTCCAATTTCTTCTTCCTCATTTAAATGGGCCCTAACTGAGATGGAAACTCAATTTTTAAAAGGGGACACAGGCTTCGCTTCAGGTGAGCTATTAATAGTGTGTCTACTTTGGTAGTTTTGTGCAGTGTTCACTCGGCTAAGCTGGAACTAACTACATTTCTCAGAATTTTCCTCCCTGGTCATTGGGTCCTGATTAGGTTTGATCATGAAGGAAATTCGTCCTAGATTTGTAAAGTTCCAGTCGGATCATCAGGCACTGTTGTAGCTCATTATCTTTTTGGCATGGCACAGTATCCAAGCCTGTATCTTCAGCTCATGTTGAATTTCCTTCATCAACTTTTTCGAATCTTGGCTGAGGTTTACACAGTAAAATGCACCAGTATGACCTGCATGGAGCTTGAAACAACCATTGTCATGCTCATGCACTTGCAGTGAGGCTGAGATGCCTCTGCTCCGTGTGCTTCTGATACTCTTCCCAATGAAGCTGGAAGCAGAAATGTGTCCCAGTTCCAGTTTATCCTTACTTCTTCCACTTGACATCCATCTCTGATTGACTGCACTGCTGACTTCAGCCCTAACTTCAGAGATAGAAGGAGTAACTTTATACAGACTGCTTCATCAACTTTCACAATTTTTCTTTTATGAGTTGGAGTCTCACTCCATCGCTCAGGCTGGAGTGCAGTGACATGCTCACGGCCACCCCAGTGTCGAACTGCTGGGATCCGGCGATCCTTCCACCTCAGCCTTTCAAGTAGCTGAAACTACAGGTGTGTACTACCACACCTGGCTAATTTTCTTTATTTATTGTAGAGACAAGGTCTTGCCAAGTTGCCTGGGCTGGTTTTGAACCCGTGGGCTCAGGCAATCCACTTGTCTTGGCCTCCCAAAGTGCTGGGATTACAGGCTGAGTCACTGAGCCCGGCTCCAAATTTTTAAGATCTAATCCTTATGATCGTAAATCTCTTATTCTATAACACTTATTTTGATTCTTTTAAAATCAAACCCCGACATACTTCTGGTTATAATATGTAATTTTAAATAGTTTAAAGGTAGGTTGTGGTTTGTACCCATTTATTTATCTATTCATTCATGTCTTCATTTATCTACCCATACATTTATGACTATTTGCTACATGGTAATCCACTTGCTCTGAATAAAAAGGTCTATAATAGAGCTTCTATACATAGTGTTACTGCCCTGGAGATACAGTTTACTGAAAAAAGTGCAACAATGAAAGAATTATTATGCAATATGATAACTACTATAATAAAAAATATCACAAAATGCCATACGGATATAGAGATAAAGAGAAAGATAACCTTCATGTTGCTTAGGGGAATTAAAGGCCTTCATAAGATGTGTTAGATGACCTGGAGTTTGAAGAAAAGAGTTCAAGGTAGGGAAAGTCTTCAGGAATGGCCATCAGTATATCTGTGGCTGGAAAACCACCACTGCCCAGCCTATAAATGTTCAAGTAACGGTAGCAAAATGACAGCAAATTTCCTTGCAGAAGCCCTTATCCATGGGCTTGAAAGTAATAAAATTCATGACTTTCAGTGTCTTTGGATATGTCAATGTTTAGGATAATTTAGCACCAGTGTGTGTGTTTCTACATTCCATTATGAAAATAAACTAATATCCCCCTCCATTCCCTACTTAACATTCTGTGGAAACAGAAAAAAAAAGTCAGGTAGTAAGATTGCAATGGAATCAGTGTCACAGGTTCAGTCATTGTGAACTGTAGAACTGTAACTGGAATCCTAATCAAAGTGTCCCTTTGGCCACCAGTAGAGTAACTACCATTTGACTTACTCTGCCCACGGATTTAAGAGAGGATACTTCCATCAGAAAGCACTACTGTTCCTTTATGATAACTCATATTTTCTGGTAGGAAACCCTAAACTTTGGTCTTTATACAGCTGGTCATGAACAAAGTTTTCTCTCTTCCTTGTAGTAGTTCTAGAAGGATGTCCACAGTTGTGTCCTTCTGGCCCTTACAGCGGCCCTCCATACTGGGCCCAGCCACCATGTTTCCAGGGACTTTCCTCTCCAAAACATGCTGTAAGATGGTCTGAGCCCATTGGTGCAAGCAGATCAACTTCTTGCAGACACATCTGTGAATTTAATTTGGCCTTTATTCCCTTTTAAAAAATCATCTACTTCTTACTAGCAGTGCAACTTGGACAAGTTATTTAAATTCAATGCCCCAACTTTCTCATATTAAGATACAACATTGGGATAATAATTGTGCCCACATCATTGCATTTTTGGGAAGATGAAATAAGTTAATACATATAAAGTGTTTAGAAGAGTGCTTGGTTTATCTGGTGAAGCTTCTAGAAATACAGTTACTATTGTAACTATCCTCATCATACTCTCTTTTTGTCCTCTAGTTTACTATGCTCATTCTCATCAGTGGGCTAGACTAATAATGCTGAGCAAAGCAGTGAGTGAGTAGAATAAAGATATGAAATAACACAAACTCCTGTGGTCCTAAAATACAAGCTGTCTAGTGAAACAAAGGGCTAATGAACACTTCAGAGACTAGATTGTGATGCCATTCAAGTGTCTTATGGAAGCTCCAATTGTGTTTTTAAAATAGTGGCCTGTCTTATCTCTCTTGTCCTTTCCAAAATTCATTGTACTTGTAGAAGTTGTTAGAGACCAAATATTCTGTGACCATAAAATATCATGGCATCAATAATGGCTCTAACTCAGAAGAAAACAATCAATGTGAAACCCAGTGTTAAATCAGAGCTAAGCGACTGAAGGTGAGAAAGGAAAGAGTCTATAAACTGTGTCAAAATAATGGGTTTAACCAAAAGAGAAACCACACGATGGGAAAGATTATAGTGGTGCGGAGGTTGTATAAAAAAAAGTAAAAGAGAGAGTGTTTCACTGACAATTGAGGCAAAGATTTATGGGAAAAAAAAAAGCAGAAGAAAGCTGCAAGAAGTGTTTAAGTGGGAACTGAAATTTTCAAAGTCATTTGTGGGCGTGTGAAAGAAGAAAGAGGCCACAGATTTCCTAGAACTCAAACTGGGAGGAATGAGAAACGAAGTCGAGGCAAACACAGACAGGCAGAGATGAGATCAGATCGGAGGCAACCTTAGATCCACAAAGGAGGTTTCAAAGTGGGGCGGGAAGGAAATTAGCACAGAAAGCTAGCCCTGAAAAATCAGCTAAGGTGCTATGGAGATGAAGATAACTTTAAGAATTCATGAGAGAAGAAGTGAATGGTGGAGAGGAGGTTTTCTTAAAAAAAGAAATCATCAGAAGAACTCCCTGGGAAATAATGGCTCCATTCAACAATATTTATTGAGCGTCTATAATAGACCATATGCTGAGGTCTAGGACGGAGTTGGAGAGATTAAACAACAGTGACACCCACCACCATCATCACCATTATGGTTCTCAAAAATTGGCTTTGTCTGGTGATGCACAGTCGAAAGTGTCAACTTTTCATTGGTTTTACAGAGGATATTTTATTCGATCCTCCCGACAGCCCTGTGGGGTATAGAAGGTCGATATTATTATTTTAATTTCACACACGAGGAAGTGCAAGCTCAAGGCAATGAAGTGAATGGTCCATTTGGCACAGAGGCCAAATGCACAGTAGGACTAGAGACCCAGCCTCCTGACTCCTGTTTCCAGACCCATCTGTGCCGCTGTCCTGTAATGGGAACCATTTGTGATGATTAAACCCAGGATATTTCCTTTGATACTTATAAATCTACATTTCTATTTTTTACTCCTAGAACATTATGCTTCTAAGAAGCCTGAGGCATTTTAAACATTTTAAATTCTGATTCATACAGCCATTCTTGGGAGACATAGAACGACACATAATTCCCAAGTGGTAGGTGCTTAATGAAAAAACAGAAATACAGCAATTTACATTTTCTTTATTAAAAAAAAAACAAAACTCTGACCTCCTGGTAGGAAAGTAAATGTAAATTAGAAATGAAATGAGGTTAGAACCAATAATGAAGTCAGAACATAATGAGGCAGTCCCAAGGAAGATCTGGAATATTTGTATTCAAATCCATTTGCCCAAAGGGTTCCAAGTTCAAGAACATGAAAGTGAGGCCTGGTCACACTGACCAGTCAAATAAACAGGATCAGAAGGATGTCAGGGTTGGACATAATCCTGGAAAATTGGCCTTCACAATATGGTTGGTTTTCTCCCTTTTCTTGTAATTGCATGTTTCATGCCATGGGGTATAAATTAATTGACTGGGTTTGTCAGAAGCTCATATTTTCAGGGTTCTCTGATGGTGTAAGTCTTGCTTTCCTAAATATATGTTTGTTTTCACAGATTTGGCCTGTACTTTCTAAGAAGAGCTAGATCTTTTTCAGAAGCAACACGGACATTACTACTTCTAAAAATTCCTATGTATAACTGATTTCATTTACCGACAGTATTAGCAGCAATCCAGGTTGCTGGGACCAGAGAGCAATCCCTTCATGACTGAACACCTCTTCCTTCAGGAGGAAACACTGAATCCCTGGAGTTCGGCCTTGCTCTCTGTGTGTGTGGAGGAGTCTTCAGCACACTTGCACCTACCCATGTTCCACATTACCACCATGAAGAGCATTTTTAAATGCAGCTTTGACTATGCCATGTCTTTTCTTGAAGGATCTCGGTGGCTCCTCATTGTCTTCAGGATAAGCCTCAGGCCCCTTAATTTGGTGCACAAAGTCCTTCCATTTCTGCCTTTATCAGCAGTCCTATTTTCTTGAAAAATCTACTTCATTTACACTCTTGATATAGGAATCTCATCTCTGCTTCTTTGTCTTTGCACATGTATGACTGGAACATCCGTTTCTGCCATCTCTATTTTCCTAGGCTTGTGAGCTCCTACACATCCTCCATATGAGATGCCCCACCTATTTTTCCCTTCTCTATGTCACACTATATCATATTATAATTTCTTATTTCTTTATCTGTTTCTTCTTCTAGAGCACTACTAGTAATTTTAAATTTTTCTAGTAGCCACATTTATAAAAAGTAAAAATAAAGCCCCTGGTGATGAACTTTAATAATATATTTTCTTGGACCCACTATATTATCATTTCAACATGTAATAAATATATTAATTATTAATAACACGATAAGTATTATCATTCCAACATATAATAGATATGTTTTTTAATGGGACATTTTGCATATTTCTTTTTATATTAAGTCTTAGAAATCCAGTGTGTATCTTGCACTTATAGCACATCTTGATTAGTATGCTACATTTTCATTGGAAATACTTGACCTGTACTTAGATTTCATGATACTTAGAAATCAAAAGAGAAGCTCGCATTTCTGTTGTTCCAAGCCTATGTGAAAGTTTCCCAATAACAGAATTGAGTATTAATTTTAAATTAAAATGAATTGAAATTTTAAAAAATTACAAATGTAGTTCCTCAATTGCATGAGTCACATTTCAAGTGCTCGGAGCTACAGGTGGTCAGGGCTGGGCTGAATATTGAGCGTCACAAACCTTGGCAGTTAAGGGCAGGTGGTCTTTCCACTTGCGCAACTCCAGGGGGCGCTCCTTCCCCCATGTTCTGTCCTGTGATGAGACAGCCTGGGGGTGTAGTGTCTCTCTTCTCTTCATGCCTCTAGTACCCAAGACAGAGCCTGGCACACAGCAGGTGCTCGATACATGACTGACTAAATGAGTAGTTGGGAATGTACATTAGTGGTTAGGGCAAGAGAAGTGAACTTAAGCTGGGCCCTCCAGCTTCAGTTTTCAGTGAAGACATGTGAGCACAGAGAAGCTCTTAGATTCTCCTTCTGAGTGACAAGAGATTTCATATAGTGAGGTTAAAAAGAATAAAAAACCCTTAGCTAACTTTATTTCCAGAAAATTTGCCCAATTTTAGTGTCTCTGTGATTCTGGATTCCCTCCAGACGTTAATATGGCACCATCAGGCTTTAAAAAAAATGAGATTTCAGTGGCAGGCTGGTCCCAACGGGAAAGAAGTTCCAGAAATGTGACAAAGGTTTTAACAGTTTCTTTGGGGAAGATGTAAGAGCTTTGAATACTTCTGTAATGAGCTAAAGAAGGAAGAATTTGAGCATCTAATTGCTTTTGGCCTTGGTAGGGGTTATGTTTAGAATGATGCAGCAGCAGGTGGCAAAGACGCATCTAGTAGACCTTCTCATCCCCTCTGTGGAAAAAGATGACCCAGCGTGATAACCCTACAGCCCTGCAACCAGAAGAGAAAGGGCAGAGAGAAGGCAGGGTAGGGAGATGTGCAAGGGCCTGGGGTCCTGGAAAAATACAGTGTGTGGCTGAAAGGGCTATGGCCACACTTGACAGTTTATTCAGAGCAAAGCGTTTACAGTACAAATAAACGCCCATTGCTTAACATGTATAAGTGGTGGACAAAGATGAGGAGACTGTTCTGCATTGGACAGGTCTATGCAGACCTACCCACAAAGGTCAAGGAAAGTTGAGAGACTGAAGAAAGGGCTTGACAAATTCAGTTTCACAGAAAGAAGCATTTAGTAGGGACTTAGGAACAGAAGCCGCAGTCCCAGGCAGCCAGTAGGTGGGATGCTGGATCCCTGCACTGTTACCTCCTAGACCCAGGGCTTCTATACCACAGGGAAAAGGTATATGTGCTTTAGAAAGAATTTGCCTAAGGGCAGGATTTATGGTAAACAGTGGAGAAAGTAAAAATCTTAGAGGCACTCCCAGAATTGGGGTTAATCAAAAGTTAACATGGTGGATTAGAATCCAAGATGGAGTTGCTTTAGGCTCCACACCATCACTGCTAGAAGCAATGCCACTTAGATGAGTAGTTTGAACATGACTTAGAGAATAAGAGGATTCTTGAAACAAACAAGGTGGCAGACTTATTTCTCAGATATGTTATTCTCCCTGCCGATCCCAGATATGACTCTGCCTGGCTTGAGGCAAGATCTCAGTGACTGCTTGGAGCTCTGGGAGTCTCTTCATCAGTCATTCTCAAGCTCAACTCAGGACAAATAATTCCTTCTAAAAATGGAAAGAAGAGTCCAAAGGGGGCAAGAGCCTAGGCCCATGGCACAGCCCAGAACCACAAAACCCCCTGACACTTATCTATATTTACCACTCCCTGCTCCTGAAGGTAAAACAGTCCATATAATCTCATCCTTAGGGAATATATTTCATTCTTTCTCGGAGGGACAGGACATTCAACTTGCCTTTACACACCATCAGCATCTATTGCAGATGGGAGAGGATTGAGTTATGTGAATCAAGCAGTGCCTAAAATCTTTTACCTTCCCTTCCCAGATCAGTGTGCTGTGGTTACATAGCTGAGCTGAGAAATAGTTAAGTTAAGTAGAAGCTAAGCCGGATCATTGCCACTAACCAATAGGTTTATGTCTAGGAAATTTCTTCATGTAAGATGAAAATCTGGGGATGGGCAGGAGAAGAGAAGGAAGAGGGAAAATGAGAAAATGTTGTGCCTATTTAGTGGATGCATGCTGTGATATGCCATCCAGGCCCTGTCTTCAGGACAAAGGTATCCATTCCCATAGCTGCTAAGAGTGCTTCCTGCTTACTGCCGAGAGCTGAGTCTCTCCCCAGGACTTACCCTCATACTAAGGGATCAGCCTCACCCAAGGGTACACCTATTCCTGAGGTAGACTATATCTAATATTGGGTCAGTGTGGAGGTTCAATGGCTAGTCTTATTGCTTCAATTCAGGACAACTCCAGAGTGCCCTCTCAGTTCTAGAATTCCCTGTGGGGTCAGCTGAGGCCTTTGTCGAGACTACACGACAGCTCACATCCTCTCTGTCCAATGCTGCTTCCAGTCTCTTTTCTCTAGCTCTGGTACAGATCATCTTTGCTTCAGTTAAGCCCCGGATGAAGTAGTTGGCTTGACTTCAGGGTTTATGAGGTAAGAAAAAAATACCTATCTTCAAATACTGGAATCAGCTTCCCTAGAGAATGATGTTTGTAGGAAACCAGCCTTACTGAGGGGATAAAATATTTAGATCTTCCAAATCATCCTGTCGTCATGCTGCATAAGACATGTGGAATGTCTTTTTTTGACTGGGGACAGGTACACATAATTAACTTCATTTGACTTAGAAGTGTGTATGGTGTGATTTTCACTTATGCATACACCACCCTCAATAGACTGTGAGCTCCTTAAGGGAAGAAACTATGACTTGTTTGCCTTGCATCCCATGTGTCTTGGCTCAGGGTATAGCACATATAGGTGCTCAATATTTGAACTGACCCAAAGACATTCCTTATTTCCTGTCCACTCTTGGACATTAGGGACTTTTCCAATAATCTGCCTTTGACTGCCTGAACCTTCTCAATTACAATGACTGCTCTTGTTCTCCATTTAGCCATGGACATTCATTCATTAATTTAATAACTACTTTTTAGGCATCTTATCTGTGCCAGGCACTTGGAAAACCAAGATTTTGTTCTCATGGAGCTTCCATTCTGGAAGAGACTATAGATAAGTTATTACATACTTTGTTATATGGTTACAGTTGTGGCGAATCCCTCTAAAATGCATGCATGCCATGCAAGGAGAGCTTGCAAGAGTGAGATGCAAGCTAATCTGGAAGGTCAGCAAAAACTTATTTTTGGAAATGACATTACAGCTTAGGCTGAAGGGTGACTAGAGCCAGCCTGGAGCAAGGTGCAGAGGGAGGAGCACTCCTTGGTTGCTAGCATGTTGGGGACCTGGGTTGTGGCTGGGGCATGGGAAGTGCAGAGGATGTGCTTCAGAGGCTGCATGGGGGAAGTGCGAAGGGACAAATCATGTCACACATGCTAATGGTTTTGGATTTTATTCCAAAGGGGAGAGACTGAAAGGTTGAAATCCATTGAAAGGTTTTAAACAAGACAGTGACATGATCAGATTGTAGTTAATTGCTTTGGTTCCTGCATTGAACTGGGAGAACAAGAGATCTGGGAGACTGTCTATTGCAGTTGTTTTAAAAGAAAACCACAAATGGTGGCTTGAGAGACAGTGAATTTTAGAGATATTCAGAAGTGCATTAGTGGAGATTTGGAGCCCACTGGATCTGGAGAGGAAGGGTTTGAAGATGGACACTTAGCATGGTCACATCTGGGACTGTCTCCCCCAAAGTGTGAATTTCCAACTCAGAACTTTTGTGGTTGTGGAAATGACATTATTCATCACCATAGTAACAAGTACACATTCTTTTTTTAAAGCAGTATTCTTTACAATTGGACTCTAGTTTCAGGAAAACAGGGTGTCTACAAAGCTTGAATTAATGTAAGAGGTAGAACAATGGTCAGAATAGCACATTGGCTACCAGAATGTTATCTGCATTGGCTCATGCTCTGTTGAGGTACGAATGTCAGACTCCATAGCTATATTTTTGCTGTGAGAAAGAGAATTCATGCACTCTCCTCATAGTACTGGGGAGAGTCACAGAAGTCAGCTAGCCAATGAGATGCTCTCAGCTCTAATTTTTCATTTTTCTTCATTTAAAAAATGATTCAGCTCTTGTCTCTCTGCAGTATCTTGTCTCTCTTCAGCATCACTTATAATTATGCAAGTCGAGAGAGGAGCATATATGAAATTCTACCTTATGTCGTTGAAAATCATAACCTTTACCAACTAAAACATACAACTTACTCTGAAATTACAATGTCTAAGTAGACTCTAGAAATTTCCCCCATCCATTCTGTAACTATGGTGAGAGGAGATATATAGAACAAGATAAACGTGAACAGGTTGAAGGTTGATAGAAACTTCTTATTCCAAACACTCTGCAATGATATCTTAAATTACTTAATACATATATTAAGTCAACAAGTGCTCATTGAACAAATTACAGATGTGCAAAAAATGTATGAAACATTGCATAGCATGTGTAAGTAAAGTTCTAAGAGGAAATACTCACTAATAACTACACTATAAGAACTCTGCTGGAACTGTCCAGAAAAAAAGAGGACAAAAACAAAGATAGCTATAACTCTTGGATCCTTCTCTAAACCAGTGGCAGCATGATAAGCAATTCAGAGAAAAACATATGAGTCATAAACTGTAAGACGTGGGAAACTCTGGTTTCTAGGTCTTCATATTAAAACTGCTCATTGGATTGTTAGAGATCCTTCAAGGTCCCTTCAATTTCTGGGAGTCCGTATTTTACAATGAGGTTTGTCTTGTTCTTATATGACATATTTGGGCTCACACATTGCAGGAATCTGCTTCCCTGAAAGGTAACATTGCTTCGGGACCTGACTTAAGCCCTTCCTATCAGTGAAGTATCTGGCAAAGACCTCACGATAAATGAAATCACACTGTTCAAAGTAAAGAGACAAAATATTGCTTCTTTCTATTTTAAAGAAAAACATAACTTCATCAGGATATTGTTTAGAAACAATGATTTAAAATTTAGGTCTTCTCAAACAATTTGTTTACAAGGATGCACACGATGGAAAGATGTTGATCGAGGCACTGAAAAATTCTGTCACTCCTTCTAAGGACATTGCTGACACAACCAGAGTGAACCCTGGAGGCACGCTATAAACTCCCATCAACCATGAAAAATGAAACTCCTCGTGAACACTGAGGAATGAACCAGCACCTCTGTGACTGCCAAAGTCTGGGGAGTGGCCTGGTGTGACCTACCCTCCTGGTGGGGTGCGGACCAGCCTGGGGAAATTGCATCTGGGATACTGACTCCTGCGAGAAAACCCCTGGTGTAATTGTGTCTTGGAGGAAGTTTCCAAAAATGAGTCAAAGGAAAGCATTCCTGATCTTTCCATTCCTCAGCCGTATTTTGGCATCCACTTTTCCTCATTTGCTCCAGATGCCCAAACCCCGAGACTGAATTTATGACATCACGCTAAATTAACCTCTCATTTGAGGCGGCTGCTTTCTGTGACTCCAAGATGGGGAGAAAACAAAACAAGACCTAATATTCCAGTGGCTAAGTGTAGGTCAGGACTTAGCTTCCACCATAGGCCCATCTGCTGCCAGGACTGAATCTTATCTGATCATTTCCATGGCAACAGCTGCGGGATTAGAATAGGATGAAGGTTTAGGAAGAGTTGCTGGAATTCAGTACTAGACGAGTGAGGATTATTTAACTACATTCTTGTGTTGCCATGGAAACGCAAATTTACAAATCAGGCAGGATTTTTGTAGCTCAGTAGCACAGTATTATATTCTTAGGACTGCTACAAATCTCCCTATTTCCATCACTTTTCTCATCAGGGGGGAAATATCTGACTAGATGCAATTTAATTATTCCCCAAATACTTTCTATTTTAATTTTTGAGGCAGAAATATGGATAGACTAAAACCAGGACCAAAGTAATTATTCTTAAAATGCTTTACTATTTCATTTTTCAAAGCAAAATTCAGTGTAGTCTAAAGAAAGAAAACATGTGATATGGATCATATTGATACAAGAGTCAATTAAGCCCCATGTAAGTTCAATCTAAAACTATGCTGAGTCAAAAAAAAGTAATACCTATTTCTTATAGGGTTAGTCAGCCCTGGACTTGGAATTCATTTAACAGCAAGTTAATGTCAGGGAACTGGCAGTACATCATCTTTAATCACTGTTTTAGAAATTACAAATCACTTTGATTTCACAAGCTTCTACAAAAGGAAGGGCAGGGATCAAGACCAGCATTTAGAGCTGAGAAACTGGTCTGAATTGGTCATGTGTCGCACCCAAGCCAGGTAGTTTGCTTGCATTTCCCATGATTTTTTCAGCTCTTTGGACTGTCCATTATGACACCAGTGAGGACTTTAACTCCTTATAATGCTACTCATAGAATTTCTGAAAAATGGACTTTCAAAATATTTTCTCACCTTTCCTTCCTTCCTTAATTCCCCCGTATTCATGGAGGCGGGACATCTCCTGGCAAGTTCTTTGGGTTGGTAACACCTGTGATGGCTCGTCTCCTATTTTTGAAGTATTACAGCATGTCTTAGAATACACTTGTATGAAGACCACTTAAATGTAACAGAAATGGGCAGACTGGAAAGTTGGGCTTTAACACCAGTCCACTCTAGAGGAGAAGCAGGTCAGACCTAACTTCCAGGTACCAAGAGAAAAGCCAGTAAAGTGGTCAAGGTAACAAGGCAGCAGCCGGAGCAGGAATTGGTGGTGGGTGGAGGAGTTATGGCAGGGACTATCTTGACACCCAGAGTCCTTCATGGGAGGGCTGGGAGGTTAGGAGAAGATACGAGACGTGGAGAGATGTAGTAGATGTGGTCAGCACGTTACTGGGATGAAGCTCTAGCAGAGGCTGTGAGACATGAGGGATACTATGCTGAGACCCTCACTGTGTTCAAGGCCAGAAGGAATTTGTGTTGTGCCCTCCAAGCACTGGGCTGGGGCTTTTAGGACTGAACTGAGAACCTGGGTGGGATAGGAGTGGACATGGTCCAACTGTGAAAATAAGGCGTTTATAGAGACTAAGTCAAAGGATGACCATGCTAGGGCACCACACATTCCAGCAGTGTGAAGCCTGGCTGAAAACCAGACTCACCAGAGACTCGTGTCTAGTTCAACTGATCTCTAAAAATGCAATATCAAGCCAGTTACTTCATTTCTCTAAGCCTCTATTTTCTTTTCTGTAAAATGGACACTATTTTGCACAGCAAACTAATCACATATATTATTAGGTTGTTTTAAACATTAAACATTCTTAATTTTTATTAAGAACTTAGCACAGTATGTAAAATCTAGTAACTACTTAATACATGTGTAGCTGTTGTGGTTCTTACTCCATCCTACTCAAAATAGCAAACTGCCACACCCCTCAATACATAGAAATACTCAAAATCTTACACAGGGCTAACATCACCTTTTGCTACTATCATCCCTACCAGCTACTTAAGTCGATGCAGTAACAGGAACTTTCAGAAGTTAAGTAACTTTCCTCAAGGTTAAACTGAAATACAGAGGGAGAACTAGGACCATCAGTCAGAGAATCATGAAGTCAGAACATGAGCTGACATGGTCCTTTCTTAGACAGAGTTATTTGCATATTCATTGTGTCTCTGGTCAAGTCATGGAGGCCCTGCTGTCAAGAAGAAAAACTAGCCGGGCTCGGTGGCTCAGCCTGTAATCCCGCGCCTTTGGGAGGCTGAGGTGAGTGGATTGCCTGAGCCCGCGGGTTCGAGACCCGCCTGGGCAGCGAGACCTCATCTCTACAATAAATCAAAAATCAGCCGGGCGTGGTAGCGCATACCTGTAATTCCGGCTACTTGGAAGGCTGAGGCGGAAGGATCGCCGGAGCCCAGCAGGCGAGGCTGCGGTGGCCGGGAGCGGCCACTGCACTCCAGTCTGGGTGACTGAGTGAGACTCCAACTCAAAAATAAAGAAGAAAAACTGCAGAGAACAGAGCAGAGCAAACATTTTCCTATGGAGAATGTGGAAAGCTAAATCCAAAACACATCAGTATAGCATCAGACTTCAACTTGGGCAATGACTAGGTGTGGTCAGGGATGTATTTTGAAATCCATGCAGGTATGCCTTCTTTTGAGAAGTGTCTATTCATATTTTTTGCCCACTTTGTAATGGGGCTGTTTGCTTTTTTTTCCCCCAGCACGTTTGAGTTCCTTGTAGATCTTAGATACAGTTGGCAAATATTTTTTCCCAGTCTGTGGGCTGCCTCCCTGTTCTCTTGATGGTTTCTTTTGGCGTTGCAGATGTTTATCAGTTTGAGGAGGTCCCACTTGTCTATTTTATCTCTTATGGCATGGACATTTGGGGTTTTGATCAGGAAGTGGCTGCCAGTTCCAATTTCCATAAGGGTGTCTCCTGCTTTTTCTAAGGTTCTTATAGTTTTAGATTTTATGTTTAGGTCTTTGATCCATATAGAGTTGATTTTGTGTATGGCAATAGGCAGGGGTCTTGTTTTAATCTCCTGCATGTGGTCAGCCAGTTTTCCCAGCACCATTTACTGAACAGGTTCTCCTCTCCCCAGTGGTTTGGTGGTGGAGGCTTTGTCGAAGATGAGTAGGTTGAGAAATTGAGGTTTTGCTTTTAGAATCTCTATCCTGTTCCACTGGTCTATATGCCTGTTCTTGTACCAATACCAGGTTGTTTTGATTATTGTAGCTTTATAATGAAGTTTAAAGTCTGGGAGTGTGTTATTTGTGGTTGTTTACATTTCCATATGAAATCCTGTATTGTCATTTCCAGGTTTGAGAAAAATGCTACTGGTAATTTAATGGGTACTCCATTAAATCTGTAGATTGTCTTGGGTAGAATGGACATCTTAACAATGTTGGTTCCTCCAATTCATGAGCCTGGAATACTTTTCCATTTGTTTGTGTCATCTTTGCCAACAGAAATGTGAAAAAATTCTCAGCCTCACTAGTCATCAAAGAAATGCACATTAAAACCACACTGAGATACCACCTAACTTCAGTCAAGATGGTCATCATCAATAACTCAAAAAACAACAGATGCTGGAGAAGATGTGGCAAAAAGGGAACACTTCTACACTGTTGGTGGGAGTGTAAACTAGTGCAACCTCTGTGGAAAGCAGTGTGGCGATTCCTAAAAGATCTAAAAATTGACCTCCCATACAACCCCGCAATCTTCAAATCACTCTATGAAAAATATACCTGCTCACTCATGTTTATTGTAGCACTATTTACAATAGCAAAAACATGGAATCAACCATGCTGCCCATCGAAAGAAGATTGGATTTTTAAAAATGTGGTACATATACACAATGAAATATTATGCAGCCATAAAGAAGGACAAAATTATGAGATTCATAGCAATGTGAATGGACTTATAGTCTATAATACTGAGTGATCTATCACAGAAACAAAGAACTGAATATCACATGTTCCCACTCATAAGCAGACCTTGAACAATTATTGTAATACTATAAGAAAAGGATTGGTAGTAGTGAGAAACTGCCAGGGGGTGGGAGGCAGGATTGGCAGTAGTGGAAATCTGCCGGCGGGGGGCGGGGGGAGCACACCTCATCAACAAGGGTACCTGCAGAATGGACATTTGTATTCCTAACCCTGAACTGTACCCCACATCTTTAAAATAAAAAAATTCTTTTTAAAAGAGAGAGAGAAAAAGAAATTCATGCTGACTTTCTTATTCCCCAAGGATTAGAGTGGGTTGGGGGAGGACACTACTTTGCACAGCAATCTAATCACATTTATCAACATTCAAAGACTTTTAACCTATGAATACTTCCTAGCAATTATCCTACACCAATACACAAAGATGTTTATGATAGCATAGTTTGTTATAGTAAAACATATAAAACAAAAACCACCCACATTTGAAGACAGCCTAAATATCTCTTAATAGGGAACTGATGATGGTCTATGTGTGCAGACATGAAAAGATCTTCAAAATACAGCACTAAATGAGTAAAACAAGATGCAAAAGAGTGTATAATCCAAATTGTGAAAATATATAGGCATTACATGGACTGTGAATTTAAACAATTTCTAAAGGAATCTATAAGAAATTGTCGAGAGCAATTACATCTGGAGAGTGGGACAGGACTTTATAGAAGAGTGGGGAACATTTATTTCTTATTTTACACTTTACAGTACACATCATAATTTTTACACTGTGCATATGTATTCATTATTAGTCAAAATTAGTTTATTAGAAAATAATAGAAGGAAAGAGATTGACTTGGTGCAGCAAGCCAACAAAAGGTTGAGGAGGGAAAAGAAACAAAAGAAGGGAAAGAGAAACAGAACTGCTTTAACTGGCAGGAGTGAAATAATTTTTAGAGAATCTTTTTAAGAAAACATTTTTATCAGCTTTGTTTACGTAAAACCTACATATCATAAAATCCCATATCATTTAAAGCATAGAATTCCATGGTATTTAAGTATATTTACAAAATTATGTAATTATCACTATAATCTAATTTTACAACATTTATATCAAAAGAAACCTCTTAGATATCAGTAGGCATTCCTCATTCCCTACTCCCTTTGCTCCTATATCTGGACAACCAACAATTTGCTTTCTGTCTCTGCAGATGCTCTGAACATTTCATATAAATAAAGTCAAACAGTGTGTGTTTTTTTTGCAACTGGCTACTTTCACATAGCATGTTTTAAAATTCATCCATGTTGTAGCACGTATCAGTATTTCATTCTTTTTCTGCCTAATAATGTTCCATCATATAGATAGATATATCTTTTGCTTATTGATTCATCAGCTGGTAGACATTTAGATTGATTCCCTTTTTTACTGTTAAGATTAAAATTGCTATGAACATTTATGCAAAAATGTTTGTCTAGATGTCTTTACTTCTCTTGGATAAATACCTAGGAATAGCTAGATACTAAGTAGTGCATGTCTAACTTTTTAATAAATACCACACTGTTTTCCAAGGTGAATGTACTATGCTACATTTCCACCAGCAGTGTATAAGAATTCTGGTTCTTTTCATGTGTGTACTGTCCATTTGCATGTCTCCTTTAATGAAATGACTATTCAGATCTTTTGCCCTTTTTAAAGATGAGTTACTTATCTTTTTATTATTTAGCTGTTTTATATATATTCTGGATGTGTCTCTTATTAGATATATAACTTGAAAACATTTTATCCCATTCTGTGGGTTGTCTTTTCCCTTTCTTAATGTCATTGTTTGAAGGATAAGCCTTTTCAACTTTGATGAAGTCTAATTCATCTATTTTTTTCTTTATCATTTTGGCGGGATACCTTTAAAAAGAATCACCAAACTTAAAGTCACAAATATTTATGCCTACATTATATTCTAAGAGTTTTATAATTTTTACCTTTAACATTTAGGCCTATGATCAATTTTGAATTAATTTTTTGTGAACAATGTGGAGTAGGGGCCTAACTTTATTCTTTTGCATAAATATCCAGTTGTCCTAGCATCATTTGTTGAAAGGACTATTTTCCTTCCACTAATTTCCTTGGCATCCTTGTCAAAAATCAGTTGACAATAAATCTAAGGATTTATTTCAGGACTCTCAATCTATTGCATTGGTCTATTTGTATATCCTTATACTAGTACAACTGTTTTGATTATATGGCTTTGTAGTAGATTTTGAAATCAGGAAATGTGAGTCCTTCAATTTTATTCTTTTTTTTGAAATCTTTTTGTGTATCTAGGTCCCCATAATTTCCATATGAATTTTGTAATAATCTTGTCCATTTCTTTAAAAATACAGGCAGAATTTTGATAGAAATTTTATTGAATCTATAGATCAATTTGGCAAGTATTGCCACCTTAATATTAATAAGTATTCTGATCCATGAACATGGGATATTTTTCCACTTATTTAAATCTGCTTTACATTTTTCCAGCAATGTTTATACTGTCAGAATATAATTTTTACAATTTTTTATTAAATTTATTTCTAGATATTTTGTTCTTTTTGATGCTATTATAAATGGAATTTTTAAAATTTCATTTGTTTCTTGTTTTTTCCTAGAGGATAGAAATAAAATTGGCTTTTGTATATTTTGTTTATAGAGAGAAAATGTGCTGATTGCATTTTCAGTTCTAATAGTTTTTAGTGGATGCATTTATTAGTTCTAGTAGTTTTTTAGTGGATTCCTTATAATTTTTATGTAGGAATATATCATATGCAAATAGAAATAGTTTTCTTTCTTTCTCAATCTGTGGGAATTTTATTTCATTTCTTTGCTCAATTGTCCTGTTTAGAACTTTAGCATAATGTTGAGCAGAAGTGTTGAGAGCAGACATTCTTGTCTTGTTCCTAATCTTGGTGGGAGGGGTAGGCACTTTCCCATTTTTCAAAATTATGTATGTATTGGCTGTGGGATTTTTGTAGATGCCTATTATCAGGTTGAAGAAGTTCCCTTACATTCCTATTGATTGAGTGTTGTTATAATTAAGGAGTATTGAATTTTGTCAAATGTTTTTCCTACATCTGTTCAGATAATCATACAGGTTTAGTTCTTTATTCTATTGATATGGTGTATTACATTAGTTTATTTTTAGATAGTAGCCATTTCATTTTGGGGACAAATCTAACTTGCTTATATTATATAATCCTTAGATTATGCTACTGGATTCTGTTTGTTACTATTTTGTTAATAATTTTTTACATCTATATTTATAAGAGATAGTGATCTGTTTCTCTCATTTATGATATCATTGCCTGGTTTTAGTAGCAGGGTAATAGTGGCCTCATTGAATGAGTTGGAAAGTGTTTCCTCTTTTTATACTTTTTGGAAGAGTTGGTGAAGAATTGATATTAATTCTTTTTTTGAAGTTTGGTAAGCTAGAGAGATGACCACTCAAATACAAGTGATTCAGAGACTCCCTGAAAGATATCACATGTGAAGACCATACCCAAGATACATAGTAATCTGCCTCCACAAAGTAAGCATGAAAGAAAAAAATCCTAAAGGCAGCAAGAGAGATAGGTCAGGCTACCTACTGGGGAAGATCCACCAGAATCATTTCAGATTTATCTGCAGAAACACTGCAAGTCAGAAGGGACTGGAATCTAATCTTTATTCTTAAAGATAAACAATTCTAGCCAAAAGCTTCCTACCCTACCAAGCTAAGCTTCATTGGTGACCCATCTCAGTGCAAAAGACACCCACATGCTCAATGTTAGGGGCTAGAAAATGGTCTTTCAGGCAAATGAAAAACAAAAGAGAGCAGGAGAAGCTATTTTGATATCAAACAAGGCAGACTTCAAACCATCAAAAGTTAAAAAGGACATGGAAGGTCATGACATAATGGTAAATGACTCAATCTACCAACAAGAAATATCCATCTTAAACATATATGCACCCAACATGGGGCCACCACCTACTACTAAGGAAACTAAGGGAGCACATTGACTCTCACACAATCATAGTTGGAGAGCTTAATATGCTATTAATAGCTCTAGATAGATCACTGAGGGAAAAAACAACAACAAGGACATCCAGAAACTTAACTTCTTCATGCTCAATCAAAAGGACTTATTAGACATCTATAGAACACTCATACATTCTACTCATTGAAACATGGAACATACTCCAAGATCAATCACATTCTCAGACATAAATCAAGTGTGAACAAATTTCATAAAATCGAAATAATACCATGCATCTTCTCAGAACACAGTGGAATAAAAATAAATATTGCCACCAACAAAATCCCTTCAAAACACACAAAAACATGGACACGAAACAACATGTTGCTGAACGACTTCTAGGTCAACACAGAAATCAAGACAGAAATAAAAATATTCCTGGAAATAAATGAAAACAAAAGCACATCTTATCAGAAACACTGCTATGAAAACAGTGTTTAGAGGAAAATTTATAGCATTAAACACACATACATCAAGAAAACAGAAAGATCAGAAGTAAACAGCCTAACATCACGCCTAAGGGAGCCGGAAAGGCAAGAACATCTAAATCCTAATTTCAGCAGAAGAATCTAGATTATCAAAATAAAAAATCACAATTGCAGGATGTAAAAGACAAAAATATCATAGAAAGGATCAATAAGACAAAAAGCTGGTTTTTTGAAAGGCTAAAAAGATTGATGAACCCTTGGCCAGATGACTTAAAAGAGAGAGAGAGAGAGAGAGAGAGAGAGAGAAATAAAGTCCAAATAAACACATTTAGAAATGCAAACGATGAAGTCACAACTGACCCTGAAGAAATTCAAAAGCTTATCAGAGATTACCAGGGACACCAGTATGGAAATAAACCAGAAAAATCTAAAGGAAATGGTGAAAGTTTCTGACATCACGCAACCTCCCAAGGTTGAAACAAGAAGATATTGAAACTCTAAGCAGACCAATAGCAATCCAGGAAATCAACTCAGTCATAAGAAATCTCCTTGCCCAAAACAAAACAAAACAAAACAAAACAGAAAACCTTGGACTAGATAGCTTCCCATTTGAATTCTATAAGACACACAAGGAGAAGCTGATACCAATCTTATTGAAAGCATTCTAGGCAATTGAGAAAGATGGAATTCTCCCCAACTCATTTTGTGAAGCTAACATTATACTGATACACAAACCTGGCAAAGACTCAACAAGGAAAGGAAATTACAGACTAATCTCCTTGATGCAAACATTCTCAACAAGATTCTAAAAATTCAGTTCCAACAACACATCTCAAGTATCATCCACCATGACTAGGTGGACTTCATTCTTGGGATGCAGCACTGGTTCAACATTTGCAAGACCATAAACGTAATTCAGCACATTAATAGATGTAAAACCAAGAACCACACGATTATATCATTAGATGCAGAAAAAGCATTCAACAAAATCCGGCATCCCTTCTTGATAAAAAAAATCCTTGGACACCTAGGCAGAGGAGGAACATTCCTTGAAACAGTAAGAATCGCCGGGCTTGGTGGCTCAGCCTGTAATCCCGCGCCTTTGGGAGGCTGAGGTGAGTGGATTGCCTGAGCCCACGGGTTCGAGACCCCCCTGGGCAGCGAGACCTCATCTCTACAATAAACCAAAAAATCAGCCGGGTGTGGTAGTGCATGCCTGTAATTCCGGCTACTCGGAAGGCTGAGGCTGAAGGATTGCCGGAGCCCAGCAGGTCGAGGCTGCGGTGGCTGGGAGCGGCCACTGCACTCCAGTCTGGGCGATAGAGTGAGACTCTAACTGAAAGAAAGAAAGAAAGAAAGAAAGAAAGGAAGGAAGGAAGGAAGGAAGGAAGGAAGGAAGGAAGGAAGGAAGGAAGGAAGGAAAGAAAGAAAGGAAAGACAGACAGAAAGAAAGAAAGAAAGACAGAAAGACAGAAAGAAAGAAAGAGTAAGAATCATCTATGATAAACCCACAGCTAACAAAATTTTGCTCAATGGGCAGATGCTGAAAGCATTCTCCCTAAGAATGGAAACAAGACAAGGAAGTCCACTCTCACCCCTCCTGTTCAACATAGTGCTGGAAGTCTTAGCCAGAGAAATCAGGTAAGAGAAGGAAATTAGGGGTATCCAAATAGGAAAAGAGGAAGTTACACCATTCCTCTTTGCAGATGATATGAATCTATACCTTGAAAATCCTAAGAAAAAAGTAAAATCTCAGACTATAAGAATTGTAGAAGAAAATGTAGGAAACACACTTATGTACATCAGTGTGTACAATGAATTCTTGACCAAGTCCCCAAAAACTAATGCCATGATCACTAAGATAGACAAGAAGGACCCCATTAAACTGAAAAGCTTTTGCACAGCGAAAGAGACCATCAAGAGAGTAAAGTGATAGCCCACAGAATGGGAAAAAATATTTGCAAATTATACATCTGACAAAGGTCTAACATCTAGGACCTACAAGGAACTCAAAAGAAGTGAAAAGCGGGGGCGACACATTAAAAAGTGGTCAGAGAACATGAACAGATATTTCTCAAAAGACGACATAAAAGCAGCCAATAGACACATAGAAAAGTAGTCTCACCAATCATCAGAGAAATGTAAGTCAAAACTACAGTGAAATACCACCTAACTCAGGAAAGGATGGCTATCATTAACAAATAAATAAAAACAACAGATGCTGGTGCAGGTGCAGAAAACAGATAATGCTCACTGTTGGTGAGAGTACAAGCTAGTAAAACCTCCATGGAAAGCAATGTGGCAATTCCAAAATTAACTAAAAATTGACCTTCCATACAATCCAGCAATTCCGCTCCTGAGAATACACAAGGAGGTACATAAATCATTCTACAAAAAAGACATTTGCACATGCCTTTTTATTGCCACACTATTCACAATAGCAAAAACATGGAACCAACCCTACTGCCCATCGAAAGTGAACTGGATAAAGAAAATGTGGTACATATACACAATCGCATACTATGCAGCCATAAAAAACAAAATCATGGACTTGAAGCAACTTGGAGTTGGAGATCATCATACTAAGTGAACCATCACAGGAACAAAGAACTGAATACCACATGTTCTCACTCATAATTAGGCCCTGAATATTAGTCACATTAGCACAGGGGAGTTGGCAGTTACTGGGCACTACTAGGGGAGAGCTGAGTGTGGAGGGCAAGGGACACATGACAACACAAAGGGTTCCTCCTGGTCCACTACCAAGGGGAGTGAGAGCCAGTTAGAAGCCCAAACTTCACCTGCAGGCAACCTACTTATGCAGTTAATCCTCACTTGTACTCCACATCTCCATAATAAAATACTTTTTTAAAAGTCAGATTGAATTCACTGGTGAAGCCATCTGTGCTTGCTTAGACCTTTGGGGTTTTTTTTGGGTATTAATTCAAGTACTTACTTGTTATGAGTCTATTCCAATTTTCTGTTTATTCTTTGGTCAGTTTCAGTAGTTTGTGTTTTCTAGGAATTCTTCTGTTATTTAATTTAAATTATATAATTTATTCTCTTATAATCTTTGTTCACTTCTACAAGGTTGGTAGTGTTGTTTCCGTCTTTCATTCCTGATTTTAGTATAAAATTTTTATAGGTGATTGTTTCATTCTAAAGGTAAAATACTAATTGGATGGGATGTAGGAAAGTGAAAAAGAAAGAAAATTGGAAACACAAAAGAATCCTCTTTCCTAAATATATGTTGCATATATAGAAAAGTCATCTTCTCATTTTTGCTAATATATATTTCCAAATCTTATGTATGTAAGAACAAGGTGGTTAAAGCTCCAAACTTTAAGAAAATAACAACTTTAGGCTTTTCATAGCAGTTGCAGCCAGTTGTATAAGGTTTGCATATAAAGAAACTACCTAAGAATCGAGATAGCATTTAGACTAGAAGATTTTATTTACCTGTTAAAAGAAAGAAGAGTTTACAAAAGCCATCTAATTATAGGAAGGCAGAGAAGAAGGAATCTTATTACAGATGTTTGGCAGAGCAAACACTACTGAGAGCTAGGAGTTCTCAGGCTCTCGCTGCTTTCCACAGTCTTGAGGAGAAGACTGAGGAACATAAATAGCTGTCAATACAAAAATATTTTTGATGAAACTCTCCTCTAATGCACAGAGAAGTTTTGTGCAATTACATATGCAGGAACAGGGACTACTTTTCAAGTAGCACAGACACTCTGATTCAAAAAAAGTGATTTGTTGTGGATAGTTTGCAAAGTGGAATTTCATGGAATACTGAATGGGATCTGAAGACAGCTTGCAACTAGATGGTGAAAAAGACCAGTGGGATCCAGAAATAACCAAGGCTGAGACATTCCCATGAGTGGTATTCACCAAGGGTCTGCTCCTGCCCTAATGAGCAGTGGTCATTAAACTCAAGACTAGACTGCATTTAAAAAGTGGGCAAAAGACACAAATAGACACTTCTCAAAAGAAGATATATGGGCAGCCAACAGACACGTGAAAAAGTGCTCAACCTCACTCATCATCAGAGAAATACAAATCAAAACCACACTGAGATACCACCTAACCCCTGTAAGAATGGCCATCATTAATAAAACAAACAACAACAGATGCTGGCGAGGATGTGAAGAAAAAGGAACGCTTCTACACTGCTGGCAGGAATGCAAACTGGTGCAGTCTCTTTGGAAGACAGTGTGGCGATTCCTGAAAGAATAGAAATTGACCTTCCATATGACCCAGCAATTCCCCTATTGGGAATATACCCGGAGGAACTCAAATCATTCTAACAAAAAGATACCTGCACACGTAAGTTTGTTGCAGCTCTGTTCACAATAGCAAAAACATGGAACCAATCGTGCTGCCCATCAATAAAAAAAAAGTGGTACATATACACAATGGAATATTATGCAGTCATAAAGAAGGACAAATATATGGACTTTGCAACAACATGGATGGATTTGGAATCGTTCATTCTCAGTGATTTATCACAGAAACAAAAAACAGAGTTCCATATGTTCTCACTCATAAGCGGACCTTGAACAATTATAATGCTATAATTGGGAAACTGTCAGGGGAGGGGGGGTGGGATTGGCAGTTGAGGAAAATGCTAGGGGAGGGAGGGTCATACCTCATCAACAAGGGTATCTGCATGATCAATGTTTGTATACCTAAACCTGAAATGTACCCCACATCTTTATAATAAAAATAAAAAGACTAGGCTGCAGTGATGTCTATGTGTAGTTTGCTGGGGTCAGTTCACCCCATGAAATAGAATAGACTTCATTATGTAATTGCCTATAATTTTTCTCAATTAAACATTTTGGATATTATTCTAAAGCCCCCAAGAAACACCCGTGCCCCATATACCCAAGTAAACATTGCAGTCAATGTTTCAGTGTCCAGACCCATCCTTCCAGATTAAGAGCTGCACTTAAGTACTGAGGATACATGTTCAGTGGCTGATTCCATGGCAATCAGTACTAGCAGGAAGATACCTCTACAACACCTGGTATGGCGAAATTAGTTCTGAGTGATCTGTTCTTAGTGCTACTCAGAAAGATAGAGCAAAACAAGACAAAACCAAACAAAAAAACCTTCCTTTTCTTCATGGATTCTCTGCTCTGTTTACTTTGATCAGCCACCACTTATCTTCCCTGTAAGTAAAAACTCTGAGTGTCGATGAGGAGAGCTTGTTGACCTCTCTTTGTATGAGGTTTAGTTTGGAACATTATCACTGGTGATTATTTTTAAAGATGTATTAATAGTTGCCTGTATTGGGGACGATGTATGTCTTGGGGACATACAAAATTTCAGGTAATCAGGATAAGTTCAAGAGATCCGTTGGGCAACATGGTGACTATAGTTAATCACATTGCATAGTATTCTTGAAAATCGCCAAAGGATAGATTTTAAGTGCTCTCACCACACACACACACACACACACACACACACACACACACACACACACACACATACAAAATTGATAGGTATGTGAGGCAATACATATGCTAATTAGCTTGAGTTAGCCATTCCACAATGTAGACATATTTCAAAACATTCTGTTGTACATGATAAATATCTACAACTTTTTATCAACTAAAAAAGATTAAAAAGATGTAACTAGCAGGTTGAGCACCCAAAAATTCACAGCAGGGCCTCTGAAGGATGCCAGCATATGCTTCAGATAACATCTTTACCAGAGACACATGCAGTGTTTCAGTGTTTTACCAATGAATGTGAGCAATTACTGTTGCCTTGATTGTTAGGGAGACAGAAGTTTATAAAGACAGCATTAGCTAGACCTCTAATGATCTTCAGTGTAGAATTCACTTTTTCCCATAGTAAATCCTTGTTCTTTTATCTTTATCTCTCTGCCCTCCTCTCAGAAAATCAGAATGGGTAGATTGCCATCTGTTATGGGTTTTTGGGTACTACACAAATTCATATGTACAAGTCTTAACCCCCAGTACCTCAGAATCTGACCTCATTTGGAAATAGGGTCATTGCAGATATAATTAGTTATGATGAGTCTGTTAGGGTGGAAACTAATCCAATATGGCTGGTGTCCTTAAAAAGGGGAAACTTGGTCACAGAGACAGACATGGATAGAGGGAATATGATGCAAAGAAACACAAGGAAAAGACAACCATACACAAGCCAAGGAGAGAGGCTGGGAATAGATCCTTCCCGTATAGCCCCCAGAAAGAATCAACCAGCTGACTTCTTGATTTTGGACTTATTGTCTCCAAGACTGTGAGACAATACATTTATGTCGATTAAGACACCCAGGAGTGATACTTTGTTAGGGCAGCCCTAGCAAATTAATGGAGTGTTTTTTGTGCTTTATATCCCTTGATGGCTTTGTCTCCCACAGGTGCTAAGAAAGGAAAGCATTAAGGGAGCTAGCTCTCCTGAAAAGGATTTTTCTTCTAGGGGTAGGGGTTTTTTGGCAATCCTGTGATGGAGTAGCAGTCTAAATGGCAGCCATCATTTTCCACATTAAATGAACACATATTGTCTCTTGCTTGATGGAAACTATATTCCATTTTTGAAGCACGAGATCTAATTTCTGAGTATTCCAAAGTTATATTTACAGGCTACAAGCTCCATGAAATACTCCACTGAAAAGGAAACAATGATTTCATGGTCAAATAATCTTGGGAAATGCTGCATACTTTATACACATCATGGAAATTGAAGACTGTGCCAAGTCCTGCCTCAAAGAAACCTGCTCAACTTTGGTTAATTCAGCATATCCCAGTCACATTTAGGTCCCAGTCCAGGATGAAGAATGCCTCACCCTGTCCTGTGAGGACAGAGAGATGACCAAGACAGGCGATTCACAGCAGACTGTAGAGATGGAAATTTGGAAAGGGGAAGTGAACCCATTTGTCACATGAAAGGATCATTTTAGTTCAATAAATTTCCCAAATAAGAGTAAACTTGAAGAACCTGTGGGTAGTTGGCTGTCTTCCAATATTCCTAAACTAAATGTTCCTCCATTAATAAACACTCTGTCTCCTCCCTGAATAGAGCCCACGGAGTTTTGAACACTTAAATGGTATTTCTACCATCCTCTCCAGAGAGGTAGCTCCTAGACAAATGCTGGAAAATTTTTGGAACTCAAACCAAGTATGCATTCCTCGGTTGGTTGCCCATGCTGTGGGTAGGGGCTTTTTGGCAATCCTGTGACAGAAATCCATTAAGATGCCAGTCAACTCGTGCCTTGGCTAAAGCAGTCCGGTATGGTGTGTCTGAGTTCAAAGGGAGGAATTATCTAGTCTACACCTAAAACAATTAAAGCATTGAGTTTGGAGAGCTGCCTGGTGGAGGGACAAAGGAACTTATTTCCTTATATGTGGTATTGCACCACCATCTGCTACGATGTAAACCAGGGAGTAAACAGACCACAGTCCACTGGTCCTTTCTTTTTTGCTCACTGTTGCTTTGATGCAGTAGTTCAAGGACCATGTCTTATGCTTCCCATTTGCCTGCTGTTATAGCCATTGTACATGCTAAAAATTCATGGAATTATAGGCTACAAAGACAATGTTTGAGAGAATCCAGTGGGATTCTTAAACATATGGATGTCCAAGACTTTTGGTACATTATTAGTTAGACCTCTTTGGCTTGTGCTGCACAGTATTTAATCTTAGCCCCTGTGACTTCAGCTCATTTCTTTAATATTCATGCTCCAGGCACTACACCAAGTGCTGTCCACTGCAAAGATGGATGACGCACAGTCCTCTCACTCCTGAGGCTTGTGCTTTAATGAAAGAGGGAAAGACCATATACAGTGTATGATACAAGTAAGTGCGGGGCATTTGGGTGCACAGTGGAGAAACCAATGACTAAGACTTAGAGGGTTTAGGAGGGCTTCTTAAAGGAAGAGACACAATAATACCCAAGAAGAGTCCCACAGGATAAACAGGAGTTCCCAATGCCAAGAAGAGAGAAGCCGGGCTCGGTGGCTCAGCCTGTAATCCCGCACCTTTGGGAGGCTGAGGTGAGTGGATTGCCTGAGCCCGCGGGCTCGAGACCCGCCTGGGCAACTTGGTGAGACCTCATCTCTACAGTAAAAAAAAAAAATTAGCCGGGCGTGGTAGCGCATGCCTGTAGTTCCAGCTACTTGGAAGGCTGAGGCGGAAGGATCACCGGAGCCCAGCAGGTCGAGGTTGCGGTGGCGGGGAGCGGCCACTGCACTCCAGTTTGGGCAACAGAGTGAGATTCCAACTCAAAAAATAAAAATAAAAAAATAAAAAGAAGAGAGAAAAGGCATTTCAGGAAGACAGAACTATGTGAGCATAAAGGCTTTAAAGCATAAAACAACATGGGGCAATGGAGCACCAGTGTGTAATTCAGGTGCTGTGGAGAAACACTGTGTCTGGAAGGGGGAGGCGGGGGGGGGAGCCTGGGAGTGGGAAATAGTATTTCACTTTGACCATTTCTTTAAAGGTAACTGGTTAAAACATGTGTTTACCCCTCTGTCTGTTCATAGGGGTACTGTAGGTTTTAAGCCCTAGTATATAATAAACACTCAAAGTGTTTGCCACTATAATTATTATTAAATTTTAAGACTTGCCCTAGTGAATTCTATTAGATACTTCTTTAGGAAATATGACTTGGGAATTGTCTGCTTGGATACTATTTAAAAAAATAATAACTCAGCCAAAGTAAGTTCATTCTACATAAATACTTCCATTTTCCTCTTGTAAAAGGTATGTAAGCATTTGAACAGTGCAAGCATTTAATTAAAACTTTACTTCTGCCAATATTGATGGATTGATCCAGGAAGGAGAAAGGTCTGGATAAAGCATTTCTCTGATCAGTCATTTGATTTCTGGGCTTGCACAAAAATACCTGCTCTTCAGCAAGAGAGGAGGAGAAATCAGGATAATATGAATGTGTCAATAAATGCTGTAGCTGTTCTCTACTGAGGGAGTAAGTGAAGTTCAGGCTTTGGAGTGTGACAGTCCCAAGTTCAAGTCTGCGCTCTGCCATTTATGAGCTGTGAGAGCTTGAACAAGTCATCTGTGACTTCTGAGCTTTCTTGTTCTCATTGATCAAATGAGGCAAAAGCTGCTAGAGTTATTATGAGAATTAAACAATGTATCTCAAGCAGAAGTCTCTAGCCCCTGAGCCACAGACTGATACCAGTCTGTGGTCTGTGGCCTGTTAGGAACCAGGCCCCACAGCAAGAGGAGAACAGCCAGGCAAGCAAGCGAAACTTCATCTGTACTTACAGCCGCTCACCATTGGTCACATTCCTACCTGAGCTTTGCTGCCTGCCAAGTTAGTGATGCCATTAGATTCTCATAGGAGTGCAAACCCTGTTGTGAACTGCACATGTGAGGGATCTAGGTTGTGCGCTCCTTCTGAGAATCTAATCTCTAATGATCTGAGGTGGAGCTGAGGTAGTGATGCTAGTGCTGGGGAGTGACTGCAAATAGAGGTTAGCATTAGCAGCGAGGTTTGACTGCACAAAGACCCTAATAAATCAATTACTTGCAGACTCATATCAAAACCATATCAGCGAGTTGCAAGTGAGTTGATGTACTTCACTTGTACGGCTGCATCTGGTTTAAGTCTGAATCCGACACTTATTTTAGTCCACATGTGGCCCATCTGTTATTTTGTTTACCACTTCCATCCATGCCTTTTTGTTGTTGTTATGGTGAGTTGTATAATTATTTCATTATATATTACAATGTATCATCACAGAAATAAAGTACACAATAAATATTATGTGCTGAAACCGCCCACCACCCCAGGTCTGTGGAAAAAAATTGTCTTTCAAGAAACCAGCCCCTAGCCAGGCTCGGTGGCTCAGCCTGTAATTCCGCGCCTTGGGCGGCTGAGGTGAGTGGATTGCCTGAGCCCGTGAGTTCGAGACCCGCCTGGGCAACTTGGCGAGACCTCATCTCTACAATAAATCAAAAAATTAGCCAGGCGTGGTAGCGCGCGCCTGTAGTTCCAGCTACTTGGAAAGCTGAGGTGGAAGGATCGCTGGAGCCCAGCAGGCAAGGCTGCGGTGGCCGGGAGCGGCCACTGCACTCCAGTATGGGCGACAGAGTGAGACTCCAACTCAAAAAAAGAAACCAGCCCCTGATGCCCAAAAGGTTGGGAACCACTGATCTAAAGCAACTAGCATTCACCTGGCACATAATGAGCCTTAGATAAACAATAGTTATTATCACTACTATTATTATTCAGCCTGTCTCTGTAGGTAAAGAATAAAACGACATCAAAAATTTTTTTTTTAGTTTCATACAGTGAGACAAGTTCAGAGTATAAAAAAAGAGAAAAGCTGATGTTGTATCTCTTGTTACCCCAGCTCTCACTCTCTGAACACAAAACTAAGTTGATTCAGATAGTGGAGGCTATATCTATAAAAGTGTTTTATAGATCCTAAAGTACTAAAAACTGTATATTTTAATCAGTCAATCAACAGGTATTCATTGAGCTTCTACTGTTTGCCAGATGCTGTGCTAGGAGCAGGGAATACAACTGCTTTGAACAACATTCCTGTCTATCTTTCTCCATAGAATCCTGTGAGATTCAAATGGTATATTGGGTGTGAAAACGGTTTATAAGTCCTAAATTAGTGTTTCTCATATAGTATGATTGATCATTGTACTAGTGACATTGGAGTTGCCTAGGAGGTGTTATGAATAAAGATCTCTGGTTCATCCCAGACTCAATAAAATCAGAATCTCTGGGATTGAGGTCTAAACTGTACTTTCCTAAACAAGTCCACAGGTTATTTTTATGTACATCTTAAGCCGATTGCTTACTTTCTGCTGTTTCCCCTCTCATATGCACTTTTGGGCCTTTTGCATAGTTGAAAAAGACCTTTCAAAATTCCATATTTTAAAAAAACAGAAAGAAAAAAGAATAAAATATTCAGAATCTGGAGCCTAGTATTCCCTGAAGCTTAAATTTTGGAGAGACAACGCCAAAGAGCAGGAGATGGGTGTGCCATTAGTCAAGTCTGTCAGGCAATTAGTTTACAGGCATCCATTCTTGAGCATTTATTGAGCACCTACTAAATGCCAGGCACTTTCCCAAATATTGAAGACGTAGCAATGAACAAAACAGGCAGAAATTGCTGCTCTTGTAAACTTTACATTTTAGTGGAGGAAGAAAGACAATAAACACTTGAATAAGTAAAGCAAGTAGTATGCCAGATGGTGGTAAGTACTACACTGAAAAATAAAGCAGAGAGCAGGGAGTTTGCATGCAGGAGTTTGGAGGAGGGTTTGTCATTTTAAGCAGGGTGGTCAGTGCCAAAAAGCTTTCTGCAGAGGTGATTTGGAATTTGTACCCATCCACAGAATATTCTACTTGGGACCCAAAATGGCACCTGCAGCTCAGAGCAGAAATGAGGAGCCAGAAGGTGGATGTGGGCAACATCCCAGGTGGTTTCCTTCTAAGTCGCTCAGCTGCTGTTTCTCATTAGAGTCTTTTGTTGTGCACTGGGGGCCAGTCTCTTGAGAACAGGGCACTGTCACGCACAAGTCATAAATGCCACCCAAGCATGTCAGGCTTGGAAGAGGTCCCTGCTGCCATCTAGAGCTCACTTGGAGAGGGAGCGCCAAGTGATGAGGCAGTGCTGTGTTGCAAGGGAGCTGCCAGCCACAGTGCTCTGTGCTCCTGCAATTGCTCCTCCACCCCAAATCACCATTCAATCACTATTCTCTTGTTCTACAATGTCCTGGGGGAAGCACAAGCTAATATTCAGTGATATATCCTCCCAACAGGAATGGGAGAGGAATAGGTCTCATCACTGGTGTGAATTTCTTAGTGATATCTCCCCCTTTCTGGATGGGGATAAGGTCAAAGAGGTGGCACCATGGGCCCTTGTCTTCTGGGCTCACATACAGAAGTGAGTTCATCCAGTGAAAAGATGTCTTCACTACGTTCAAAGTTGCTTTCTCTGTCCAAGGTATTAAGGCATAGAATGTTACCCAAAGCTATGATCTCATTTCCACAATGAGAAAAATGGTTAAGTGGTTAACTTAACAGGCTACATTTTTTTTCCTGACTTCATTAAGGGGAACTATCACTTATGATCTTCTACTAGTTGCCAGATATAAACTTGACACAGACATCAACTAGGAATTTCTTTAGTTACAAGTTAGCAAGATACCCAGTTGCCAGTTCAGGCTGGTGTGAGGCACAATCATGTTATCAAGAATCCCAAATCTTGTATATCTCTGCCCTGATATCCTTAACCTATTGGGTTTCTCACTCCTCACACTTTTTTGCCTCGTGTTCATAATGAACAGCAGGAGGATGAAAAACGGCCAGCTTCAGCATCATCTGTCTTTTTGATCAGGAAAGTAGTTTTCCCACAATTATCCCAAGCAGACTGCCCCCTATGTTGCACTGGCCAAAACACAGTCATCCCCCGAGCTGTGAGGGAGGGTAAACTTTGATTTAAAGTGGTAGATGGGAAACTTGGATGAGCATCAGAATCACCTGAAAAGTTTGTTGGAACATGGACTGTTGAGCCTCTCCCCCACATTCTGATTTGGTAGTTCTGGGACAGAGAATCTGGAGCTGAGAATCTGCCTGTCTAGCAAGTTCCCAGGAAATTGCTGCTGTTACAGGAACCCACTTTGAGAACCACTAGTTTAAAGAAAGTCTTTTATATTTTTATTGACACCCTCCTAAGTAGATCCTAATTTGCTTTCACCTTAACTTTGGCAATAACCTTTTATCTGATCTTCTTGTCTGTCATGCCATATTTACTTTCCCAATTCCATCCCTGATTATATTATATCTCTACCCAAAAACTGTCAGGTCAGTGTGGTGATTTCTGAAAGAACTAGAAACTGACCTTCCATATGACACAGAAATCCCCCTACTGGGAATATATCCAGAGGAACTCAAATCATTCCACAAAAAAGATACCTGCACACGCATGTTTGTTGCAACTCTATTCATAATAGCAAAAACATGAAACCAATCACACTGTCCATCAAAACTGGACTGGGTAAAAAAAAAAATATGGTACATATACACAGTGGAATATTATACAGACATAAAAAAGGACAAACATGTGGACTTTGGAGCAACTTGGATGGATTTAGAGTCGATCATATTCAGTGATCTATCACAGAAACAAAGAGAGTACCATATGTTCTCACTCATAAGCGAACCTTGAACAATTATCACAATACTATAAGAAACAGATTGGCAGTAGTGGGAAACTGCCAGGGTGGGGGTGGGGTGGGATTGGCAGTTGAGGGAAACCACCAGGGGAGGGAGGAGCACACCTCATCAACAAGGATACCTGCATAATGAATATTTATATACCGAACACTGAATTATACCCACATCTTTGAAAGAAAAAAAAAACTGTCAGGGATCTCCATTGCTTAGTAGTCTGTGGAATCGAAGGCCTTTTGTGATTGAATATTTGTGTGTGTATGTTTCCAATCATTATGTTAATAAGCTATGTCCCGTTTACACGTGGCCCTTAAAAAATGTGACCTTGTGATGACTCAGTTGTATCAGACAATCATCTTTCTGAGATTAATTGTAAAAACTGGTTAAGAAACAAAAAAATCAAGGTGTGAAAATATCACGAAGTATCTAAGATAACCAGGAATTCAGAGATCAAAATCCAAGGAAAAAAGGGAAACGTTATAGATAAATTCCTCCAAATATTTGAGGAATAAAGATCCCCAATGTTGCACAAACTCTTCCAGAGAATAGAAAAAGGTGGAGGACTTTACAATGTATTTTATGAAATCTGCATAACTTTGATATCAAACTCAGGACAGTGTAAGAGAGAAAAGTTATTTGCCTATATCTCTCATGAACATAAATGAAAAATGGTAGGCAAAATAATAACAAATTGAACCTGACAATATAAAAAACCGATAATATACTACAACCAAGCTGAAATTGATACTAAGTTGATATTTATAATTCCTCTAAATCTCATTTTTTTCATCTGATAATGGCTTATTTATTTTAGAAGTAGGATGTTGTAAGGCTTAAATGATATAGTATATGGAAAGAGCCCAGTGCATTACTTGATACAAAGTAGGTGTTCAATAAGATTGGCTAGTAAATTTGTTTTATTATCATTTTACATAAATTAGGTCTTATTATATAATACTGTGCTGCAATTTCATGTAGGTTAACACTCAAGGAAATCACAGTATTGTCCAATTCACATTTTCCTCAACTTTATGGAAATTCAACATTTTCCATAAACTATACACTCATTTTTCCTTGAACATGTACCCTTTTTTTCCATGTGAGAGCATTTTTCCAAGCTGTGAACACTTTGATCAAAACAAAGACCGATTTTCTTATTTATCTCCATACCATGAGAGAGGAGCCCAGTGACTGGGTCAATGTAAAAATTCAATCAATATTTGATAAATAAGTAAATTAATGCCATTTTGGTGACCTGGGATTCCACCCAATGCCATCTTTAGGTCAGGCCCTTCTTGATTCCCTAAACAAGATAAGAGCTTGCTCTTGGAACTCCATCATAGAATTTGGCTTCCTTCTCTCTCATGGCACTTGCACCGTTTGACCTTATAATTTTATTACTTGGATAATTACCTGTCACATTCTCAGAACGAAAAGCAAGTTATAATAACAAGAACAGTGAGTGAAACTTTCAAATAATAATAACTCACTTTGCATGCAACATAAGAAACTTACAATGATATGCTTTCATGCTTCCCTATCTTTTTTGTAATTATTATCATATGCTTTTCTTCTACTTATATTATAAATTCATAATTTATTATTTGTGTATTAAAAATTTAAGCAAATGAAAGGAAATTACTTTTTAAATAAATTGAGACGTGAAAAAGTATTTTATATTTATACTTTTTAAAAATCATGTCTGTGCTCCGCATTCCTTTTAGATCTGAGTTTCCATCCAATGTTTTCATTCAGCCTATAGAATGTTCTGTAACATTTATCTTAGTGCTGTTGTGCTGGTATACATTCCCGCTCTATCTCTCTCCCCCTTTTTTTTTCCTGGTGGTGGGTAGGGGATCTGGAAAATGTATTTCAGCCTTATTTTTAAAAGATTTTTCCCTCCTACTGGATATAGAATTCTAGTTGACTTTGTTTTCTTCAGCGCTTTAAAGCTAGTGTTCCAGTTGTTTTCTGTTTTTTATAATTTCTAATAAAAATCTTTGGTATTCCTGTCTTTGTTCCTCTTTATGTAATATATCATTTCTTCCCAGCTGTTAATATTCTCTATCACTTGTTTTCAGCAATTTGATTATGAGGTACTTTGGTGTAACTTTTTTTGTGGGGCCCCTGTTTGGAGATTTTTGAGTTTCTTAGATCCGTGAGTTTATTATTTTTTAAATCAAATTTTGAAAACTTCCAGTCATTATTTCTTCACATATTTTTCCCTCAATATCTTTCTTTTCTCTTTTCAATTACATGTGTAGAAGGACTGGACATTGTCCCACAGTTTACTAAGGCTGAGTTCGATTTTGTAAGCCTTTATTCTTTGTGTGTCTCTGTTTGGATAGTTTCTGTTATATCTACAAGTTCATTGACTGATCTTTTCTTCTGCAATGTCCAATCTCCTGTTAGACTCATTCAGTATTTTCATTGCAGATATTGTATTCTTCTGCTTAGGATTCTATGCGGTCCATTTTCTAGTATGGTTATCTTTTCTCTGTTGAGATTCTCTGTTCCTTCTTTTGTTATATCCATTTTCTTCCAAATTCTTGAACATGTTTATAATAACTGCTTTAGAGTTATCATTTTTGCTAGTTCTATTATCTGTCATTGAGTTTTGTTTCTATTAACTGATTTTTCTCCTGCTTATGGATCACATGTTCCTGCTTCTTCACAAGTCTAGTAATATTCTATTTTATGCCAGATATTATGAATGCTAAATTGTTGAGTATCTGAATTTAATTGTCTTAATAGTATATTGTGTCTTGTCCCATAGGCAGGTAATTTACTTAGAGAGCAGCTTGTTAATTTCAAGGCTTGTTTTTAAGCTTTGTTGAGATGAATCTAGCATAGCCTTTACTTTGGGATAGATTAACCCTGCTCCTAAAGCCATAACCTTGCTAAGATTTCTACTGAACACTGTAGGTATTCCATAAAGTCTTGCTCTTTGGAACGTAAATATTTCCCATTTCTGTGAAAGCTCTAGTGGTGGTTAGGTCATTAGTTCTTTGCCTTATCTCATGGAGTTTCACTCTGTAGACTCAGTTTATCATTTGTCTAAAGGCTTGAGGTGACTGCTATACAGTTTTTGGAATTTTTCCCCTGCATAGTTCCTTTCTCTTTGTTACCCTGCCCTACAAATTTCTGCTGCCACAGTAGCCTTAAATTCTAATCTCTGTCTCCTGAGCTAATGACATTACTGAATTCTATTTAGGTTGTCACCTCTCAAAATCTTAGTATAGAAAATATCTCTAGGCAGAAATTCAGGGTGATAAGTGGAAATTACTTCATTTATTTATTTATTTTACTCAAAGGTCGGCATCCTGTACTACCTATTATTTAACATCTGAAAAGAGTTATTTTTATTATTTTGTCCAGTATTTTAGTTGTTTATGGTGGAAAGCTAATCCAGCACCAGTCATTCAATCATTGCCAGAATAGAGGTTATGGCTTATATTTTTAAAAGATCATTCTGGCTCTATGTGAAGAATGGAGTAAAAGTAAGAAAAGGGAACACAAGTTGACCAGATGAGAGGGTATTCCAGCAGTCCAGGTAAGAAATGATGAAAGTTTGGGATATAGAAATTGAATTTTAAAGGACAGCATGTGAAAGGGAGACTTGGTCATAAGCATTCTTACTCTCTATCCATCTGATTTATTCGTTGTTTCCTAAACTTTTATCTTCAGAAACTTGAGGGACTGTTTGAAATTCCAAGAAGGAAATTGGAGAGATAACATATATGTTTAGTTTTGTCTACATGCATATCATCTGTATGCACCCACATCAGAAGATTTTCATGTGGATACTCAGAGATAAAATTTCCATTTTCATGACATTTTTTTGGACAAATATAGTGAATGACATTTTAAAAAATGATTTCCTCAACAGTTTTAGTGATCTCCTTTTTTCTAAAATGTCTTAATGTGTATTACTGGGCAAGAGAAATATTTATTATTTTTTTCACAGTACACCATAAAAAAAGGAATTTATTTTTGTTTGAACTTCAATATGACATTAAATGCCTACTGTGTACATGACCTTGTAGTAGACACTGTAGGTAGATAGGAATCAAAAGAAGAGACTTTTTTTCTGACCTGGATTATTTATATGACAATAATAGAGACAGGATAGGCCCAAATAAACTGGAAGAAACTGCAGTATTTACTCTGGCAGGGGTTCTTAGGTGACAATCAGGAAAACTGAATTTAGTCCTCAGTTTCTGTTTCTTTGAGAAAAATGTTGAGCTTCTGGTTTTCTGTTTCCTCATCTACAAACTATATACTGTCTTGCTATCCCTCAAGTTTACCCTAGTGACTTTGATTTTATCAATCCCCGGAGCACCCTGGGTATTAGAATTTCTTAAAGCTCCCCCAGGTTGTTCTAGTTTATATCCAAGGTAGAGAACCACTGGGCTATGTAAAGGGAGAGAAGTAACAAAAAATTGCCAACAAAATGCAGTAAACAAGAGTCTCAGCCAGATCTAAGCAAATATTGAAAAATTCAGTCAAAGATGACATTTCCTGAGAATTGGTGAAGCAAGAATCAGGAGTTTCTCTCAGGTTCTGGGACCTTTACTGGGGCAGTGGCTCTGTACAGGTTGAGGTCCTGGCAAGAAAGAGATATATAGTTAAATTGTGTAAGCTTAAGGAAGTTTAAAGGTGTGGGTAGGGAATAGGGAGGCTTTAAAGGATGTTATGGTATCTAGGACTGTTGTTATTGGGTCTTGTTGCCATCCTCAGAAGTGAAGAGGTAAGGGAGAGAGCAGTAACCATGACAGAGAGGACTCTGGTGAAGACCTCTGACAGAGCTCTTGATTTTAGCTGAGGAAAGCAGCCAGTCAATAACAACCCTAGGAAGTGAGCTGGGAAATATATACCCTAGTATCTCTCTCTCTCTCTCTCTCTCTTCTCTCTCTCTCTCTCTCTCTCCTCTCTCTCTCTCTCTCTCTCTCTCTCTCTCTCTCTCTCCCTCTGCCCTTCAGCCAATCTCTTGTCAGTTTTCTCTCTTGGCCAAACATACTTAGGAGCCAGAAGGGAAGGGATCTTATCCATGCAATATATATGGATTGGCCTCCTGGGGCTCAGTGTAACATGAATAAGCGTGGAGAGTGGACCTGAGGGGCAAGTGAGGAATACTCACTACAAGTCCTTCTAACAGACAGAGCTAAGCTAAGCAGGGATAATAGCCACTACTTTACCCTCTAGGGAGGTACTAGGGTATGGAAGGTCCTCAGATAGAGAGAAAGTTGACTACCCATAGTTAGTCTCCAAGCACCGCATGGTAGTCATAACAGAGAGAATACTTAGGAGGTAGCCTGGTGTGTTCATGCACAGCTGTCCCACTGCCCTGCTCTGGGGAGTTCATGCCACAGAAAGAGGCTGGAATTTTAAAAAGCTAGTTGAAAGCAAAGAATATTTTATTAGACAGCGTTCAAAAGGTGAGTGCTGTGTGGACTCCTCAGAGTGTAAGTGGCCAAAGAAAGGCTGTTTTTCCATATTAGGAAAATGCAACAAGAGCAGAACAAGCAGTTCAAAGACCAGGCATCAGATAACTGCAGAAATGGCAAATGTCAGGAGTGAAAGAAGCCAGTCATGGCCTGTTAGAGTATGGGGGAGACATACCTTCTCTTAGACCTACTCTTTTAATTGCAATTATTCATAATAGGAGCCCAATCAGAACAGAGTAATTCAGAAAAGGACACTTTTCAGATACAAGGAACTCTATATAGCTCATGGAAACAGGGTATGAACTGCAGCAGGGCTTGTAACAGGAGCAGGACAGTGTTTGGAATCAAGACTACTGCTTTGTCCATCCATCTTTCTCCAGTGTCACACACAAGCTCTCTGCTCTCTGGTTGCACCTGTGCTACAATGGTCTTTCAATGCAGATAGGATCCTTCACTTCTGTGGGCTTATGATGGAATTTAGCCACCACTGAACTTTTTGATTCACCCGTTGTTATAGATTGAATTGTGTTCCCCAAGAAAGATATGTTGAAGTCCTAACCCCAAGTGCTTCACATGTACCTGTTTTGGAAATTAGGTTGTTGCAAATGTATAATATATGGTGTAAGATGAGGTCATACTGAAATGGTGGACCATTCATTCAATATAAGAAGAGAAGAGACACAGAGACAGACACACAGGTTAAAGGTGACCTTGTGGTGACAGAGGCAAAGACTGGGGTGACGCACACTAAGAAACACTAGGGATTGCTAGCAAACACCAGAAGCTAAAAGAGGCAGGGAATTATCCTCTCTTACAGGTTGTATAGAGAGAATGATCCTACCAACCTCTTGATTTTTTTTTTTTTTTAATTTCTGGCCCCCAGAGGAGTGAGAAGATAAATTTCTGTTGTTTTAAGACAGTCAGTTTATGGCAGCCCTAGGAAACAAATACAGCAGTCTACAGAGCTTTCAACTCAGTCAAAGGTGAAAGAATGGCATTGACTAAGTCAGAGTCAGGTCTATCAGCCATGGCACTCGTTCTCTAAGCATGGTCCCCAGACCAACCACATCAGCCACATCGAGGATTGCCAAAAATGCAAATTCTTAATCCCTATTTGAGTCTTACTGAATCAGAAAGTTCAGAGGGAGACCCCAGGAATCTGTTATCACAAGTCCTCCGGGTGATTCTGATACATATGGCCGGCCCCAGTGGCTCATGTCTGTAATCCCAGTACTTTAGAAAGCTGGGGTGAAAGGGTTGCCTGAGGCCAGGAATTTGAGACGAACCTGGGCAACAGAGGGAGAGCCAGTCTCAAAAAACAAACAAGCAAGCAAGCAAGCAAACAAACAAACAAACAAAAACTTAAAAAGTTAGCCTAGCATGGTGGTGTACACTTGTATTCCCAGCTATTCAGGAGTCTGAGTTGGGAGGATCGCTTGAGCACAGAACTTCAAGGCTGGAGTGAGCAATGACTGTGCCACTGCACTGCAGCCTAGGTGACGGGGCAAAATCCTGTCCATAAAAAAAAAAAATTCAAAACAATATTAATTCTTCTGAACAATGGCAAGAGGACAGAGCGTGTTGGTTGTAGAAGTGTAGGAGGCAGGGCTATATAGTACAACCCTGACTCAGTGGCCCATTTCTGTGAGTGAGTAGGGCTTGGATTGTTCTTGGGGGAAAGGAAATTGGGAAGGGGAAGAAACCCCAGAAATTGCCTATTATTCCTCCTTCTTGAATCTTAAGCAAAGCACATGAGATTTAAACAATTCCACTGGTGGGGATGATATCAGATATGTAACATTTTGTTACCGCCATTATAAAACCAGTATATTTCTGGATTGGTCTGGACTAGGAGAACATAGATTATAAATAATACCATGATATAATGATAGAAATTGTGCAGTGACTGTGTAAGTGTTGCTCTGCTATAGTATTTCTCAATCTTGGTTACATATTTGAATCACCTGAATTACCCGGGTGGCTGTAACACAATACTAATACCTGGGACTAACCCAGCAATTTTGATTCTATTGGTCTAGGGTGCAATCTGGGTATTAGGATATTTAAAAGCTCCCCAGGTGATTCCAGTGTACAGCTAAGTTTCAGAACAACTAGGCTAAAAATGTATCATGTAGGCTGTATGCTTTAAGTATTTTTTGATGATGATAGGGATATGATTTGCTCTAGAGGAGTTTTCCAAGCAGAGGAAATACTAGGGAGGACTTAGCTTAGAACCAGTATGTTGCTTGCTTTTTGTAAAGCAGAAAGTGCAGTTGCATCTGTTATAGGAGATGAGGTTCAGTTAAGTTCAATAAACATTCATTGAACTTTCTCCAGCAAGCACTCTGCTAGGTGATAGAGACACAGTGCTGAACACTAGCCCCTGTGTTCGGCTCCCTGTCTAGGGCAGGAATCAGATACGCATGTATCTGATCTGAAATTTTGTATTGTCTACATATCCTTCATTCTCAGCACTGATGCTCAAGCCCATTAGCAAGATTGACCAGTGCTGTAAGGAATGTGCTACAAACTATACATAGCTAAAGCAGCAACATTTGCAAAAAATTTACTCTAGTTCAATAAATCATAGTGTACTTACAGCTATGCCAACAATAGTGCCACTAACGCACTTCAATTCCAGCTTTTAATGAGAATTAGAGATATGACTGGAAATTGTTCAGAAGCCGCCGAAGATGTTCTATCTACAAAATCATAAAATTACATATGAAAGCATCAGTCACATCTGTTACTTGACCAGTGTTATCAGTAAATTCAGCTTATTCATCAAAACGGTGGGTCAATTTGTCTCAGACCTGCCATATACGTGAAGGGATAGATGCACTTCAAGACAGAATAGGCGGAAGTGTGGACGGAAGTCCTATGAGAGCAGGGTCCCCATTTCTGGGTTCCCAGCAGAGTCCAGCACAGGAGGCCCTGTCTTGCACAGAGTGGGTGATCAATAAATATTTTGATGTTAAACTGAATAACAGATTTGCTGGTTAATTCTATGTCAAAGGAATGTCATTGTAGTGTATTATCAGGGCACTATCAACTGAAAACCACAGAAAATTTTCCAGCTTGTGCAAACACGGCTCAGATGGGCCATCAAGATACTATCCGTGTCTTCAGGCTCTGCAATCCTCTCTGCTGAATTCAAATTACATCAGCTGCTCTAGGCTTACATTCTATTCCCTTAACACCCCAGTGGAAAAAGAATTTCTATTGACTACAGCAATATGCTGGGAGATTGATCCAGATTGGCCTGACTTGGCTCACAGGCCCAGTGGGATGTGGTTATTTCATGGACCAAGCCATATAACCAACCCATGAAGTATGAGTTTGTCTTGGACAAATTGGCTGAGAGTAGAGAAGGGATGGCACACCCCCAAAAAATCAGATTGCTGCTTCTAACTCTATAAAGGAAGCATTATTTGAAGAAGTGAATATTCAGAAAAATTAAGTAACTTTCCTAAAATCATAGAGGTAGCAAATGACGGAGATCAACTTCCTCTTAGTCTGCTTGACTCTACCGCCTGGCCCCAAGAATGAAGAACCTGTAAAGATAAGGAAGCTTAGGTTTTAGGGTCACTCATATACATGGAAGGACACTATCCATTTTAATACATACGTTGGTATCCCTTCTCTCAAAACGTGCTATGGTATGTGTAAGCACCTGCTTCAAAACCCAAATCTGGTTTCTGTTTATCTTCTTTCTCCTGCCTGGATGCCCCTCCCTGCCTACTTTGACAGCCTGCTTTATGCAACTTTTTCCCCAAATTCAGATACTTCATTCAATTCTGAATTGACACTTTCTCAGCTTCCCCAGTAAAACGTGATTACTCTCCACTCACAGCAACCTCTTTGAAGATCTGGGGAAAGTGTCACGGGCTGTCTTTTCTACTAAAAATGTGTTACTCTCAGAGTCACTTAGTCATTTTCATAGTCTCCATGGTAGTAAGTATAGTACTTACTAGAGTGTTTGCAACCCAATTCATGCATGTTGGGTGTATGGGTAAACAATCAATGAATGCCAAGAGCTTCTGTGTCAGATTGTCCTGGAATTCCTGACTTTTTTTTCTTTTGTATTTTGAGGCAAATTTTTTACTTTAGTTTTCTCAAAGCAGAAAATTAGTGGTTCAATGCCAATGAATGTGGAGGATTTTCTAAGTAGGGGCTTTGAAAGATAAAGGTGTGAAATATATTACAAACCAGATATTCTGTTAGTTTTCCAGGGGTCATAAAGGGTGCGTTAAAGGAGTTGCTAGAAATTCTGTCTTATATAATTTCCCTGTATTTCTCTCCTCTGGGACACTTTTGCCACTTATTTGAATGCTTAAGAGGTGGTTGGGTTGCTGTCAAGTCTTTACTGGTAAATATTTAATCAGTAAAAGCCTTCTTCAAGTCTCTCTAATGGTGTATATACCAAATAATACAAGAAGTAATAGACTTCTCTTAAATGTGCCCTTCACTACCTATAGAAAATGCACAACTCTTCTGCAGAAGTGAAACTGCTATTTTCTACACATGATAACTAGACTATTCTTATATTAGATCGATATTTAAGCACTGTATGTTTTATTTTCCTAATTACTTTTAAGCACAATTTATTTTTACCTATTGAAAATGTAATACACCCTCATTGTGGAAAATACACAAAGAATATACCAGGGGAAAATGCCTATATGACTATTTTCTTTTGTAGATTTCTGAAATACTTCAAACAAGTTTTTAGCATGTTGGTGGAGGATCATTAATTTTCTTCTCACATTATATCTCTGCATGTGCCCCCACTGAGACCTTAAGATGCTATTTTAGAACAATTGGAGAGGAAACATCACTTCACCAACCTGTATAAAACAGCCGTACCAATCTGTTAATAAATATGATTAAGATGAAACGAGCAGGCTTGAGAAATAGATGTACATATGTCAAGGAAGATGAATCTGAGCCCAGTGGGCTAGGACTGCAGGCGGCCTGATTTGCATACAGACTCTAGTTACATTTCAGTTTCAATGAGCAAATAATAGTCTGAAAACATGTTACTGTTAGGCTTTTGGAATTTTCATTATTGTTAGTTTTCTCCAGTAAAAGGTGCTTTTGGAAAGCTAAACTCTTTTAGGTAAACTATGAAGGGATGGATGTTTCCATGCCAGGGTCTAGATGCAGGGAGGAATCAGGGAGTCTCTAAGGCCAACCTGGTGTTTCTGGAGCCTGGACCTGCTCCTGGAGGCAGAGAAGACAGGTAGACATCTTCAAAAGAAATTATTTCTCACTGAGCATTCCCTCACCTGCTCTGCATTGGCCCTCAGAGATCTAAACCATAACATGCGCCGTTCACTAGCACTGTCTTGATGTCACTCATATCTCTATCCTCAACCCCAACAGGCATGCACCAAGCCTGGGCTGTACATAGCTATCTTGATATGGCCACTATCTTCAGACTCAGCATGACTGATCTTCTGCTAATAACATCCTTATACCTATTAAATGCACCACCAGTCTCTTAATGTCTCAGTCCATAATTGCAGTCATTGTTTTATTTTTTAAAAATCTATTTGTTTATTTTCAACACTTTATTGAGGTATGGTTGACATATTAAAGAGCTGTATATAGTTAATATATACATCTCAATGAGTTTGGGAACAGTATACACCTGCAAAACTATCAAACACCATCAAGGCCATAAATGTATCCATCACCTCCTAAAGTTTTCTCCCATTCCCTTTATTATTATTGCTGTTCTTGCTTCTGGTTTGCATTTTATGTATAAGAACATTTAACATAAGATCTGCCCTCCTATCAAACTTAAGTTTACTGGACAGTATTGTTAGCTATAGAGACTATGCTATTTCTATACACCAACAATAAACATACAGAAACCCAAATAAAAACACAATCCCATTCACAACAGCCACAAAAAAGAGAAATATCTTGACATCTTCCTAACCAGAGAAGTAAAAGACCTTTACAACAAAAACTACAAAATACTGTTCAAAGAGATCAAAGATGACACAAACAAATGAAAAAAGATTCCCAAAAAATAACAGCTGCTGGAGAGGGTGTGGTGAAAAGGGAACACTTCTACACTGTTGGTGGAAGTGTAAACTAGTGCAACCTCTGTGGAAAGCAGTGTGGCGATTCCTAAAAGCTCTAAAAATTGACCTTCCATATGACCCTGCAATCCCCCTACTGGGAATATACCCTGAAGAACACAAATCACTCTATAAAAAAGATACCTGCACACGTATGTTTATCGCAGCGTTGTTCACAATAGCAAGAACCTGGAAACAACCATGCTGCCCATCAAAAGAGGACTGGATTAAAAAATGTGGTACATATACATGATGGAATACTATGCAGCCATAAAAAAAGAACAAAATCATGAATTTCGCAGCAATCTGGATGGAACTAGAGTCTATAATACTGAGTGACCTTTCACAGAAACAAAGATCCGAATATCACATGTTCTCACTCATATAATGGACCTTGAACATCCAATGTAATACTATAAGAAAATGACTGATCGTACTGGGAAACTATGGGGGGGGATGGGATTAACAGTAGCAAATATCTGTCTGGGGATGGGAAAACACCTCTTATCAACAGGGTGCCTGAATGAAACGTAACCCTTAACTGTACCCCACAAAACCGTAATGAAAAATATTGATTAATAAAAAAAAAAGAAAAAATATTCCATCCTCATGGATTGGAAGAATCAACAATGTTAAGATGTCCATCCTACCCTAGGCAATCTACAGATTTGACTCAATACCTATTAAATCACGAGCATCATTCTTCTCAGACCTGGAAACAACAATATAGGAACATATAGAAACATAAACAACCACAAATAACCAAAACAATTCTCAGAAAAAAAAGTAGGAGACATCACACTCCCAGACTTTAAGCTTTATTATAAAGCTACAATAATCAAAACAGCCTGGCATTGGTATAAGAACAGGGGTCTATATGTTCCATTCCATATAGACCAATGGAACAGGATGGCGATTCCAGAAGCAAAACTTGAATTTCTCAACCAATTCATCTTTGACAAAGCCTCCACCATCAACCAATGGGGAGAAGAGAACCTATTCAGTAAATGGTGCTGGGAAAACTGGCTGACCACATGCAGAAGATTAAAACAAGCCCCCTACCTATCACCATACACAAAAATCAACTCTAAATGGATCAAAGACCTAAACATAAAATCTCAAACTATAAGAACCGTATAAGACACAGGAGACAGCTGTACGGAAGCTGGAACTGGCAACCAATTTCTGATCAAAACCCCAAGTGCCCATGCCATAAGAAATAAAATAACAAGTGGAACGTCATCAAACTGACAAGCTTCTGCAAAGCCATAAAAACCATTGAGAAAGTGGGGAGACAGCCCACAGACTGGGAAAAAAATATTTGCCAATTGTATATCTGACAAAGGCCTAACATCTAAGACCTACAAGGAACTCAAATGTGCCAAAAAGAAAACACACACACACACACACACACACAAATAACCCCATTACAAAGTGGGCAAATGATATGCATAGACACTTCTCAATAGAAGACATATGAGCAACCAACAGATACATGAAAAAATGCTCAGCCTCACTAGTCATCAAAGAAATGCAAATAAAACCACACTGAGATACCACCTAACTCTAGTCAGGATGACCATCATCAATAACTCAAAAAAACAATAGATGCTGGAGAGGATGCAGTGAGAAGGAAACACTTCTATATTGTTGGTGGGAGTATAAACTAGTAGAGCCTCTGTGGAAAATAATGTGACGATTCCTAAAAGATCTAAAAATCGACCTCCCATATGATCCTGCAATCCCCCTCCTGGGAATATACCTGGAAGAACTCAAATCACTCTATGAAAAAGATACCTGCACATGCATGTTTATTACAGCATTATTCACTAGAGCAAAACCATGAACCAACCGTGCTGCCCCTCGAAAGAGGACTGGATTAGCAAAAAATGGGGTACATATACATGATGGACTATTATGCAGCCATAAGGAAGGATAAAATTATGAACTTCTTAGCAACTTGGTTGGACTTAGAGTCTATAATACTGAGTGATCTATCACAGAAACAAAGAACTGAGTATCACATGTTCTCACTCATAAGTGGACCTTGAACAACTATCATAATACCATAAGAAAAGAATTGGCAGTAGGGGGAAACTGCCAGGAGAATAGAGGGCACACCTCATCAACAAGGGTACCTGCATGATGAACATCTGTATGCCTAACCCTGAATTGTACCCCACATATTTCAAATAAAACAGAGAAAAATAATAAATAAATAAAAGCTGACTCCAAAAGAGACTATGCTATATAGTAGATCCCTTGAACTTATCTTTCACAGCTAAAATTTTATATCCTTTAACCATCATCTCTCCATTTTCTCCCCCCCCACCCCTGATAACCACCATTCTACTCTTCTGCTTCTATGAGTTTGCATTTTTTATATTCCACATAGGTGAGATCATGTGGTGATCTCTCTGTGTCTGGCTTATTTCCCTTAGTACAATGCCCTCCAGGCCATGCAGTCATTTCTCAGTCCTCCCTGTCATTTGCCTTCTACCAGCACCCTTCCTCCATCTCTTACCAAAATAGTTGCCAGGTCCTGTTAGTCCTTGTGATTCCTTTGAAATATTTTTAAATATTTTCTTCCCCACGAAGATGGTTGCCTTTAAGTACCTTCCTCCTAGTGCCATCACCAACATAGAAAGTCACCATGTGTACCTTGTTTTGTCAGTTTTCTCTTGCCATGTCCTTAACATCCATGTTTAAAGCATTTGACTGCCATTACTACTTAGCTTCAGACATATTAGTTGAGCTTCTTGAGGCTTTATAGCTTTCTGTGTTTTCTAGCCTGTGATCTTGCAGTCCACTTTCCTGCCTTTGACCCCCAAATTGCCCAGTCTCTCCCAGACCCTCTGAAATTGCTGCCAGAGCACAGAGGACAAGGGTGAAGTAGGTGTGCAAAATTTATAGAGCACCAAAAAAGTCAGCTATCAACATAAATACTATTTTAATATACTATTTTTTTTGAGTTGGGGTCTCACTCTATCACCAAGGTTGGGGTACAATGGCATGATCATGATGATCACAATTCATGGTAGCCTCGACCTCCTAGGCTTGGACGATCCTTCCACCTTAGTGTTCCAAGTAGCTGGGACTACAGGTGGGCTCCACCATACCCAGATAATTTGTTTTACTTTTTATTTTTTGTAGAGATGAGATTTCCCAATGCTGCCCCGGCTGGTCTCAAGCTCCTGGGCTGAAGCAATCCACCTGCCTCAGCCTCCCAAAATGCTAGGATTACAGGTGTGAGCCACCATACCTGGCTTTAATATACTGTGTTTAAAAAATAAAAATTAATGCAAAACAATTCAAGATGAACAAAATATCAACATTTTAAATAAATATAGAATCTGCCCCTGCACTAGCATGACTTGTTCTCTCTGTGCTTACCATAATCCTATTGAATTCTGGCCACTACACCTTTATCAACAATCTCCCCTGCATCTACCATTTCTTTAGATGATTTCTCTACCTTCTAGTGAATTGAGAGCTGCTTCACCTCTGAGGACATCACTTGTTTCTCCTCCATTTATCTCCATGGTAGTTATTCACTCTCTCATATGCTACTTCCCTCATGGTCACAATGTGACCCTGGCCAGATTCAGTCCGTAGTTGGTAGGTGGAGGTTGGCAGGCAGAGATCCATGGCGAGGCTGGCAAACTGGGCCTCTCCTGTGCTGGTTCCACCAGGCTAACACTGGCAGGAAACCTACTGGTAGGCAAGAAAACTTCCTAGGAAGTTGCCCGTGGGGCATGCTGTTGAACTCACTAGGAAACTGACTGGAACATCAGTAGGACTCACTGGGAAGCCACCGGGAAGCCACCTGTGAGACATGTTGGGAAACTGGCAGAGGCATCAGTGGAACTCACTAAGAAGCTATCGTTAAGGATGTCTTTGAGAGTCCCACTGGGTATCTCTCATGCCAGATGAGTACTGTGGATCAAGAAGCAGAGAAGTCACACCAGAGCCAGGAAGAAGTTCTTTCTCTTTTCACTGTCTGTCCTGCAACCACTAAGGTTTATAAGATCCATGTCCAGTATCCCAAGCAGGGCGATGAAGGGTAGATTAGGAGCTGAGAGGCAATAAATTGATAGCTGCCATGCCACTCATGCTTAAAACTATTCTGCTTTTCGTTTTAATTGCTCTTTGGTTAAAGTCTGAAGTGTTCCATACGTGTTTGTTGAATGTATGTGTAAATGAATAAACACTTGGACTCTTACATTATCCTGTGGTTGTCATTAGTGTTGTTTACTAAATATTTGTGGCTCTCTGCTTAAGTGGCAATGGTAGGACTGAACTTCTTTGATCCCTTTGTGTTTGGGTTGAGCTATGTGACTAGTTTGGGCCAATGCATTGTGAGTGAAAGTAAAATAAGTTCTGAGATATGCTGGTAAAGATTTAACAACTAGGTATTTGGTGGGGGTCAGAGCTGAAGGAAAAGAGCACTGTGATTTGTAGTGCTTGCCAATTTCCGTGGTATAAATATTCCCACTGTAGTGGATTTTAAATTGCCAACATGACACCCCTGGATGTGGAGCTGGGAAGAGATGCACACTATTGGCTCTGTCAACTGGCATAAGTTGGTGCTAGCACACCATGCGTTTCTTCAGTGCCAAGGCATTTAATTGCTGGTGTGAGACCCTCTAAAGCTTTCTTTCCCTTTGTCATGGTAATTGTCAAAGTTTAGGATAGCGTGTGAATACGAAAAGCAGAATTCCCTGCTTCCTGGTGATGAACAGGTCATATGAGTAAGAAATAAACATTTGTTGATTTGTTTGTTTATTTTAAGTCATGAGACTTTGAGGATCATTTGTCTCTTCACTGAAACTTAGTCCAACCAGATTGAAAGTCTTCTAACTGACTTGATTGGAGTACTTTATACTAATTCCAATTATTCTTGTATGCCACTGCCAGATTAGGTTCTGTGATCATGTTTTCTTGATGTTTCATCTCTAATGAAAATATTTAATGGTTCCACTCTGTCTCCTGCCCCATGCTGAAAATATAAAGTTCCAACTTTTTGGCATAGTACTCAGAACTATCCAAACTTATTCTTATATTGCATTTTCTATCCTTTTCTGTCACTGTTTCTTTGTACAAGTTTACCAATTCTCAACTTTTTTTTGCTTTTCTTGTGTTCTACCTTTGTGCTGGTACTTTGCATAATAATTTGAATATGAAGTATTTGTTGAATGTTCATTCTGCTTATCTTCATTTATTGTAATCAGACAATTATGATTTCACGTGTAAAATTAAATACATAATGACACAGACATCTAGAGAGAACATTTTTTTCTAATACCATCAAATAAATGCAGGGTATCCCCAAGATCTGAAGGTGTTTGCTAAGTAGAAGAAATTCTCTCCCTTATGAATCATGAATATATTTTAAACACACACACACACACGAATTATTATGCATAGAGGTAAGATGGGTACAGAGTTGGGCAAAGAGAAATAAGCAAAAAAGACAGTGACAAGACAGAGGAGGTGCTGGGAGTGGTGGCTTACACCTGTAGTTCCAGCACTTTGGGAGACCGAGGTGGGGGAATCGCTTGAGCCAGGAGTTCCAGATTTCAAGATCAGCCTGGGCAACATACTTTAGAAAGACTTTGTCTTTAAAAAAAAAAAAAAAGCAGAGAAATACAGGAAACCCAAACCAAAAAAGACTTGAAACAGCGACGAGTAACAAGAAGCACATTCACTGAGAGTACCCAAAACCAGTGACTAGGAACAGTATGTTTCTTCACAAAGGAGCAGGTAGAAGCAGCATTAACAGGGAAGCACACACAGTACAGTACAGACTTCAATTAAACAAGGCAAACTGCTAGTGTTTCTTTGTGCCAGGCACTGGGAAAAGGTTACTTTATTTAAGTCTCATACTTCTATGAGGTACAGGTACTGTTTCCATTTTTCTGGTTTAGAAATTAAAACTTAAAGACATTAAGTAATGAGCCCACGGTCTCACAGTTAGTGAGCTACAGTTCCTTGCTTCCTCATCCAGTTCCTTCTTTGTATGGCCCCTTCTTTACCCTCCATGGTGCCTTGTGCCTCAGTCCCAGGAGATAAATCCTGATTGATTGCTCGCTCTAAACTAATCTTGATGGCCTCAAGATTATGGCCCTCAAGATCCCTAATGACTAGTTAAGGAATAAGCATGTGACCCAATTGTAAATGAAGAGATGTGAGGAAAGGCTGCTGTGAAGCTTCTGGAAGGGTTTTGTCCCTTTTTAAATAGAGACTCAAAGAAGACAAAGTTTCTCCTTTGACTAGATGATACTGTGACTGGCTAGGACACATGCTGCTATAATGTTCAGCCATAACATGAGGACAAATTCAAAGCACTAAGGATAGCAGAGAAAAAAGACAAGACAAGAAAGAATATGGGTCTGTGATGACTTTTTGAAATGAAAAATAAACTGACTGAAACCACTCTCCCTCTTATTCCTGAGGCAGAATAATAATTTCTTTGCCATGTAAGGCGTTTGAATTGGGGATTTTACATTACATACACCCCAAAGCATCCTAAATGATAAAGCAAAGATTTAAATGCAGTTCTATTTGACTCCAAACCCCATGCTCTTTGAAGCTATACTTATCTTGCCTGTGTAGACATTACATAATGTCCCTAACAATTACTGTAGCTCATGAAGACAACTAAATTTGCATAAAGTAAATTTTTACAAGCTCAAGAAATGAACTTGTACACTTTTTTAAAGCCACCCTATTTTCTTACAATAAAACCATCAGATATTCAGAAATGGATTATGTTGACTTAAAAAGATAAAAATTGAGAACCTTCAATTTCTTAAGATTCTCTCATTCAAAATGGATTCCGCCTCACTCTTTAGGATGTCAGGTGTTACTACTGAGTATGTTCTGACCAAATGTAGTCATTTCTTGAAGACTTACTGGTTTCCATGTGCTGGGTACCAGTGAATTCTAGGTATTTAGTAAATACCATGAGGTATTTATCTCCTTAAGAGATAAATGTGATAAGAGGTCAAAGTACTGTTATTCATCAAATTGAATAGCTTATTATAATGGCTTATAGTGATAATTTATTTATTTTCAGTGCTCCCCCAATTACTCTCTGCCTCTGATAATAATTCAGATGACAGAAATAAAGCGTATTTGATATAATGTCTATATCCTAGTGATTGACTTGATGTGCCTCTTAATAGACAAGAATCTTTATGGTTATCAAAGAAAGAGATACTGAATATAGTAAGCAGTATGAATTTGAATTTATAATTGTGTAAGAACACTATAATAGAGAAGTCATTTTTTAAAAGCAGAAAAAAGATCTTAGAGTTCAAATCAGAAAAAAGAATCAACCCACTTATACAACTTGATCTCTGAATCTAAATTTGAATTCTAGATGTTCTCTTGATCAAAACTGTGAGCATACTATAAGAATGAAGCACCAGCAATGAAAGAGATCTCTTTTATTATTCAGAAGAGGTACACAATTAAAGGTATGCAAGATGAACACATTAAAAGACCTGGGCCTTGAAAACTAATTAGTAATATAGTAGCAGCATTGTAACTTAGTTCTGAACGTGGGTCCATTCAGTGGTCCTTCATAACTCATGACTTTTGGGCATCCTCGAGGTGACTTTCTTGAAGCAACAAGATTATGGACATGATCTTGGAAGTAAGGAGTTAATACAGTTATGAGAGATGAGATAGCATATTTCTAGGTAGGAGGAGTGTTCTTTACAAACATAGGAAAAAAGAATGACTAATATATTGGTAGAAATCTGAGTAAAATTGTTACTGAAGACATTATTTAGGGGCATAGAGGCAAGAAGTTGGTGAGATACTAATGAGATATAGTGAAATGTTTTGAGAATCCAGGAGTAGGATAGTCAAATTAAAATATCATATCATCTTTCACATCACCTTTAAGAGATAGCTATGTATTAATAGAAAGAGCCCTGAAATTAGAATCTGAAGACATGGGGTTAACTTCCAGATCTACTATTTACTTCCTCCACCACAGTCTTCTTATTAATAAAATCAGGATGATGATAACACCTAACTTGCATTTTGATATGCAAATTAAGTGGGATACAGTATATAGAAATACTAGCATAGCATCTGGCAAGCTCCGTGAGTGCTTTTTTCTTGCAAGTTATCCAAAATTAAAGTATGCACAACCTCACCGTGATTAATTCTGACTTATATCTTGTTAAGACACTATAAATAAAGGTCAGAACCCACTAGAAAGTCAGCCAGTCAATAATAGATCAGTGTGATTTATTGAGTAGTCAGAGCTCATATCACAGATCTTGAATACCCTTCCTCTTAAATCGGTTGCCTGAATGTTGAGCTGAATACATTTCCATGATGCTGGAATGAGGAAGTCCTGCAAAACCAGCGCGCCTTTCACAGGGATCTGTCCAGGCCAGACCGCAGTTACTCAGAGCTTTCTCCGCTACGTCCTTGGCGGTCAACAGAGGGCGCTGTGCTAGGTGGTCTGTAAATGGAGTTCCGGTGGAAAGGCTCTTTATCCCAAAGTTTCCACTGAGCAGTAACCAACACTGTAATCAAGCTGACATCACAATTTATTTTCCTCCCAACCACTATATTTCCTCTTTTTTTCCCATAAGGTGTCGTGGCCAAATTTCTTTCAAAGATCTCAGGAAATGCTCTGTGGGTAAATGAAAGGGGAGGCAGAAATGATTGATAATTACCTATGCACCAAACAGTACATTGCCAAGTTCTCCTGCGGCCACAAAGAGTAAGCACTGGAGATGACTGGGGAAGTCTGAGTGCATGTGCCCCAGCCCCAGCTGCTGCAGCATTGCAAAGAGGCGTTTGGTAATGCGGGGCAAGGTGTGTGGAGGCATCAGAAAATCACGAAGTGTTAACACTTAGGCTAGAAGACAAGTTCCCATCCTCGATTTCCTCATCTGTGAAATCAGAATTATTACTCACCCTTCTTTTCTCAAATCAGAGAGAATTCTAAATGGCAGATTTTATAGGTTATAATCACACTGTCCAGTAGAACTTTATGCGAGATGGGTAATGTTCTATATATCTGCACACCAAACATGAGATCCACTAGTCACTATTGAGCACATGAAATGTGCCTAGTGCAACTGAAGAAATGAATTTTAAATTTTACTTAATATTCACAAGTTTATATTTAAATAACCACAATGCAGTAGTTTCTGTTATGGATAGCACAAGAAAATTTTCTAATCCAAGCTACACTTCTTAGTCCACATTCTTTCTAAAGGCATTACAAAGCTATAATCCAGTTTTTTTTCTTGGCATCTCCCAATAACAAGAAAATCATGATTTCCCAAGGTGATCTCTTCCAGTTTGGGCTCCTACTAAGAGAAAGATGAACCTATTATTGTCTCCAAGTCAGCCTTTTTGCTTTTGTATGTTCTTTTTTGTTGTTGTTGTTTTGAGTCAGAGTCTCACTGTTGCCCAGGCTGGAGTGCAGTGGCACACTCATGGCCATCGTAGCCTCAACCTGTTAGGCTCAGGCGATCCTTCCATCTCAGCCTCCCAGGTAGCTGGAACTACAGGCACATGACACCACGCCCAGCTAATTTTTTGATTTCTTGTAGAGACGAGGTCTCGCCAAGTTGCCCAGGCTGGTCTCGAACCCCTGAGTTCAGGCAATCCTCTCGTGTCTGCCTCCCAAAGTGTTGAGATTACAGGCATGAGTCACCACGCCCAGCTGCTTTTGTATTTTCTACCCTTTGTTCTCAGTGCTTTCTTCTGAAAACACCCATAGATGTAATTACTCAATCTAGTTGAAGGGTTTTGAGAACTTGAAGCATTTAATATGTCAATGGCTAGCCTCTACTCCAGGCTAAACATGGTCTGAATGCTACATGGTGGTTAAGAGAAAAACTTCTGCAGTCAGACTACCTATCTTTAAATATTAGCTTTATTATTACCAAATATTCAACAAAAGACAAATTATTAATCACAATGCCCAATTATGATTTTCCTCATCTAGAATATCATGGGAGAGTTGAAAAGATTAAATAAGATTGAAGAGGTAAAACCACTGATAGAGTGCATGGCCCATTGTAAACGGTCTTGAAGTATAAGTACCTCTTATTATTACTGGTGTTCTCTGGGTGTTCTCCTGTTTATCAATGTCCTTTAAAAATTCAGTATCCATAACTCTGAGGATGTGTACTCAGGTACTTCATAATCTATAAGGCCATACAATATGATAAATTGATTTTGTTCTTATTGTTAGAGTCACCAGGGCTTCCCTCTCTTCTCTCCACTCCATATTTTAGTTATCATGGTGTTTTGACATTCTTCTGTATCCTAAAGTAATACAACTCCTTGGATGGAAGACTCTTAGGACATTTTATTGGTTCAAGCCTGACAGAGAGAAATGTTCCCAACCATTTAGAAGTCAAAATATTACCATATTTCCCAGTCTTTGTTTATGAGCTGTTCCTTTCCATCAGGCCATATGCCAGAAAGAACTGGAGGAGAGATGCTTAAAAGGGTGTAGTGGTAATGACTTTCTCTTCTTTCATATGGCAGAATTTATACCCATACCAATGCCAAGAAACAAATTACTTACGTTTTACTTATGAGTGGTACTGGGAAAAATAATTACAAGTAATCAAAACAAATTGGAAAAAGCAACAACAAAAGCAATAGTATTATCCAAGTATCATCAAAGCTATGTCTTCAGGCGGTAATTCACAAGGGAATACAGGCAGACCTGGTACTGTGCTGGAGCCTGCTTAAAGTAGCTTGAAAGAGCTGATTGTAAAATTTTCAGGAATTTGGCAAGCTTGTTGGTTTCACACTAGTTGCTTGAAATTGGCCATAGTGGAGTATTTATGTCCAAATTGGCAAATGCTACTCTCCCCCCCACCTTGAACTCTTCTTCCACATTTCAAGCACCTTTTCTTTGTGTACCTCATTTCTTCCTTAAATCCAAAGATAATAGATGTCTGTCTATTGAGTTTAGTATGGCATTTTGGAAGCTTTACTATCTCCAGATCATATTGGAATAATTGAAAAAAGTCAAGGACTTGAGAAAGAGATTTTTTTTTTTTTTTTTTGAGTTGGAGTCTCACTCTGTCACCCAGACTGGAGTGCAGTGGCCGCTCCCGGCCACCGCAGCCTCGACCTGCTGGGCTCTGGTGATCCTTCTGCCTCAGCCTTCCAAGTAGCTGGAACTACAGGTGCGTGCTACCACGCCCAGCTGATTTTTTGATTTATTGTAGAGATGAGGTCTCGCTGCCCAGGCGGGTCTCGACCCCGCGGGCTCAGGCAATCCACTCACCTCAGCCTCCCAAAGGCGCAGGATTACAGGCTGAGCCACCAAGCCCGGCTGAGAAAGAGATTTTTAGTGTTGCATTGGAAATGTCTTTGCTCACTAATCCTGTGGACTAAAACTGAGATCTGATACTGCCTGTATCACATGACTCACAGTGAGAATCCAGGGAAATCAAGTATCCTTTCATTAGCTGCTCAGGGAGTAGAAATCTTCTCAAGTCTTTTCTAGCATAGGTCTTAGGGCGGTTACGTGAGAATGAAATACAGATTATAGTGGAAAGTATCAGATGAAATTTAATGAAAGTATCTCTGATGACTGACTTCCACTTGGGGAAGTAGAAGGCCAGAGACAATGAACAGAGCAGCATTGAAGTCAAGCAGTGTTACTCATGGTCTATAAGGGATCTATCAGCTCTCATCCAAGGCAGGAATGGCATGTTTATGGGTAATAAATTGTTGATCAAAGGAAAAAAAACAATCAAAGCAGTTCTGAATGGACTCAAGAATGGATGGATCAATATGGACACATTTGGAGAAGAGGAATTAGAGAATCAAGCATCACTCTAACTGCAAAAACAGTATAGAGCAGACATTGAAACTGGGCAAAGCTAGCATCTTGCACTGGCTGTGACAAGTTAATTTTATCAGTATTTTCATAAGGTCCATAGCCTCTGGACAGACTCTAGCCTGTAGTCTGGTTTACAGGAGTCAAGTGCTGGATACCACCAGACCTGTTCCCAAGTCCACAGCTGACTAAAATCCAGTGAGGCCTCTGAGCAGTCCCTGGAACCACAGAAACGCTACTGTCTACCTCACTGAGGTGTTTCATTTTTCTTAAACTCACTTTCTAACACTTAAGTGCGTGTGGGAGGTGGCCTTGTCCTTGAAGAACTGTGTCCTTGCTTAGCCTTTTAATTTTCTCTGATCACAAGGAAGGTTTGTTTTATGTCTCCCAGGGAAGTTCATGCAAGCCTTGCATCAGGGAACATTTTTTTCTTATTTTCGGCCACTGCTTATTTTGTGTTGACAAAAGGTCAGATTCACGAATACCAAGGTATGAAGAATAGAAAGGCAGCAGAGGGATATGTGGTTCAAGAGACAAGCCAGCAGGGCCAGGGTGCTTTCTAAGTGGTAAGTCAGTTGATTTAAGAGCACATAATTGGGCCAGATAACTGTGTAGAAGGAAGACTCAAAGAGACCAAGACTGCTTGAAGGGTTTTATCATTTTTATAAGTATGTTAAAATACGTTTTTTATACTGAATACTTGACCCTGGGAATCTTGAATAAAATTGTATTTGACAACACTTAGCAAGTACTATACTTAATGGGACTTCGGAAGCCAGTATTTTCAGAGTAATTTTGGTGTTATATAGAACAAGATGTCAGTGTAACCCTTGATTCCATTTTCTAACATCCTTTTGTCTTTTAAGAAGACTGCCACTAGCCGGGCTCAGTGGCTCAGCCTGTAATCCCGCGCCTTTGGGAGGCTGAGGTGAGTGGATTGCCTGAGCCCGCAGGTTCGAGACCCGCCTGGGCAGCGAGACCTCATCTCTACAATAAATCAAAAAATCAGCCGGGCGTGGTAGCACATGTCTGTAATTCTGGCTACTCGGAAGGCTGAGGAGGAAGGATCACCGGAGCCCAGCAGGTAGAGGTTGCGGTGGCTGGGAGCGGCCACTGCACTCCAGTCTGGGCGACAGAGTGAGACTCCAACTCAAAAAAAAAAAAAAAAAGAAGAAGACTGCCACTGTCTGTCTGTATAAGGCAGGAATATATTTCTCCTCATATCTTGCAAGTTCTGGTTTGTTATTCTGTGAAATGTTACACAGAACTTCATGTTGCAACCCCCTTTGTAATCAATTATTAATCTCTTCCAGGATCATTGCTTGTTATATGAATTCTTTCTCTTTCTGCTTTTCATCGAAAAAGCCATATAGTAATAATATTAATTTTGTAAAATAAAAATCATCCATAATCTCCACACCCTAATACAGCTTTTAATATTTGCATATACTTATCTAGCCTTTGCCTTTATTAATACATATTTATTACAGCAGCAGAACTTAGTACAAAATTTAATAGTTAAAAGATAGCATTGCATCATGAAAATGACCCTCTTCTCCCTACATAATTTTGAAATATAGTTTTAATATTTTGCTATATTTCAGTAAATCAATGTCCCAAAATAAATCAAATAACTCTCATTATTGAGCATTAAGATTGTTTCCAGTTTCACTATTATAGAAAGAGCTGAAATTAAGACTTTCACGGAATGAATTTCTTGCTCATGTTCATGTCCCGAGATTCTAATACAGAATCTGTCAAGCAATAGGCACAAATAAATATTTGAGAAACTAATTAATAAATGATACTTTTGTTTCCTTTTGGTGAACTATTACTTAGGATGATCTTCCAAGAATAAGAGAGATTACTAGGTCAAAGGGAAAAAAAAACACTCAAAAGTTCTTAATGTATACTTGTATATTTCTTTTCAAATGAATTACATCAGTTTGTTCAAGCTTTCATTATGATGATTATTTTGAATTTTGGCTTGACCATCAAAATAGTGGCCATAGTTTGTTTTCATTTGCATAGCAGAATATACATAGAATTTTATTGTTACTGGTTATCTTACTCATCCTTTTTCCCAACCAGATAGCTGGACAGGGTCTTAATCCATCTAAATTCCAGGTGTCCAGCACAGGGTTCGGTATATAGGATAGATGCTCAATCAGCATATAGTTGTTCCTCAGTATCTGCAGAGGTTCGGAGCCAGGATCTCTGTGGATTCCAAAATCTGTGGATGCACAAGTTCCTGATATAAAATGGCTTCGTATTTGCATATAACCTAAGCATATCCTCCCGTATACTTTAAATCATCTCTAGATTATTTGTAATACGGATACAATGTAAATGCTATGTGAATAGTTGTTATACGGTATTGGTTTTTATTTGTATTTTTTAATTATTGAGTTGTTATTTTAAAAATAATTTTGATTCCTGGTTGATTGACTCCATAAGTGCAGAAGCCCTGAATACAGAGAGCTGGCTGTTCCAAGCCAAGGAATCGTAGAACATTTTTGACCACTTATACTGTTTGATATAATGTTTTGAAATATCTAGTTGAAAAAACAAGAGTAGTGGTTAAAGCATAAATTTCTGAGTCAGACTATAATTCTAATCCTGACTCTGCTTTCTCTTCTGAGACCAGGTGGGGTAATGTGTGAAATAAAGATACTAATATCCCTTGTCTCATAGAGTTACGGTGAGGATTATATGAAAATACATGGCTCAAGTAAATACATGGCTCGAGAAAACTCTCAACAAATACAGCCTGCTTTTATCTGGGTCCATTTAGCTATAGAGACTTTCTGCTCCCTTATAAAATTGAATGAGCTCTTGATGTGTTGCAAATATTAATCACTTGATTGATTTTATCACATTTAATGCAAATGCTTTCATATTGTGTACTTTTAAATGTAAATTTTGTTTTTTAATTACAGATGAATGGATTGTTTTATATTTAATGTACTTGAAATGGTCAGTCTTTCATTTAGTAATTTTTTTCAGATTCATGTTAAAAAGGTCTTAATGATTTCCCCTATTACCTGGTTAATATTTTATTGTGCTTTGAGTATGTTTTTAAAACTAAAATTTACAATCTATTTAACACTTTAATGTAGCCAGAGTTTATTTTGGTGAATAGCGTAATGTATTCCTTCTTTCCTTCTTCAACCTGCTCTCTTATCATTATTAATTAATTCTTTCTCACTTTGAAATTAACATGTTAAGTACTTGTGTGATGTTTCACATACACATATTGATTTATTTTCAGAAATTTTTGCTTCAATTTTGGTGCCAGTGCTGTACTGCTTAATTGTCTCTGGTTTTATGACACATTCCATATTTCTACTTAGCAGACTATTTCCCCTCTTCCCAGCTCTTATCACCACATTGATCTTATTTTGAACTATCTTTTGAATGCCTTCTCTTACTGACTTAAAGTAAATTTTGAATTTTGATGGGAATTGTTTTAAATGTATGAATTAACATGATCTGCCTATTTAAAAACAAACAAGTGAATCTTCACTTTTGGAAATGATTACCTTTTCCCAAGAAGTCTTTGTTATATTTGGAAGACACATGTCATCTTTCTTTATGTAGTCCTTCTAAGTACTTTGACTTTGTGAATGGCAGCCCATTCTTCATAGTGGAGAGGCATTTCTCTGCAAATATGCTCTGATGAAAAATGGGAATATAAAAAGGTAGACCTGGAGGGATGATGGCAGAGATAGTTAAATTTTATACATATAATCCTATTGATTTCTGAGTATTTCCTCTGTGTCTGCCCATTTCAATAAATACATGTAATTTTAACATATTGTCGTAGATGTTTCGTGTATATAGTTATGCTAACCACTCATAATAATACCTTTGGCTTCTTTTTCCACAAGGAGTTATTATATATGATTATTATTGCAAAGTTTCAGTTAAGCAAAATGAAAAACGTTCCAAAGATGGATGATAGTGATGTACTTAATGTCACTAAACTGTACACTTAAAATGTCTAGATAGTAAATTTTGTTGGGTATAGCTTTATCACAAAATAAACAAATAAATAATAAAATAATGGTGAGTTTAACATTGCTTTGGTGTGAATAGTAAACTTATTTTGAGCCTCTGTATTCTGATATAAGTTCTTTGTTTGGAATGGGTATTGAATTTTGTCCATTGCTTTTTCTGCATTCTCTGATTGCTAAATCATATTATGATAATAGACTTTCTTAGGTGTATTGCAATCATCTGACATTTATTAAAGATCTGATATGTGCCAGACCCTCTACTAGAAGCTTTATTTACCTGAAAACAACAGATGAATTTTTCAAGTGTGGAAACTGAAAGCCAAGCAGTCTAGTAGTGACCCAGGCAGGCCAGGATTTCATTCTTCTGCTCCCCAGAGCAGAACAATGTTTATTCCACTGGGTTGCATCCTACTCACAAGAGTGATTGATTTGGTAAACAGGGTGTTTGACAAATTTTTTGAGCCAAGATATTCAACCTTGGAGAATTTGCATAGCCATCCAAAATGTGCTTTCTCTTTGTAGCTGTTGGGGAATATTCTGCATAGTCAGCTCTTGCTGGGTAGCCTTGCCCCTGTGCAAGAAGTCCCTTGCCCACCAAGCCTCTGAAGTCTCAACCATTCCCTACTCAATGAGGATTAGGCCAGCAGGCACTTGCCAGCTGCTCACACTGGTATTTTTCTTCATAGTGGAGAGGCATTTCTCTGCAAATATGCTCTGATGAAAAATGGGAATATAAAAAGGTAGACTTGGAGGGATGATGGCAGAGATCATAATTATTTGTAGAAGTGAAGTTTACATCAGTGTTTCTAGTATGAAAGCTACCTGCTTGGTTCTCAGATGGGTTCAGAAATGCTGCAGGATATGAATAGCCTACTTGATCTTTGTAGGGTTCTCTTTCTATGTATAACCCAATCTTCTTTTCACTCTAGTATGTTATAAAATATTTGTGTTACCAAAACTTGAATTATAAAGGCAATTTATTCAATGGGGATAGAGATAATTTGTGCTTCAAGGTTTCAGACTGGCAATAACAATATTATTTTTCCTTTAGGAATATCAAGAATAAAGGTATATCTTCTATAGCTATAAAAGAACAACTATAAAAACTTGACATCACTGAGTAATACAGCTTTGATCAGATGGAACTTATATGTGGGGGTAATGACCTTTCCTTTTCTGTTCCCACTGGCACTATTCTTGGCACAAAGACTCCCATTCATTCTTCTTGTCTTTATTACTTGATGAACAAAGCCCAAAACCACTCAGACAGAATGACTTTCCAGCTAGCCCAGTGGTTTTCCCCTAGCCTGAGTTACTGGTCCCAAATGTTTATTATAATATCACCCTTACAACTCCCAGGAATTCAAATCACCCTCCCCAACCAGTCAGTTAGGTATTGACAAGTAATGTAATGGAAATCTGTATGTAGAAGTATTACATGCTTTTAAAATTTTTTCAATGTTCTCCGATGAGATTAGGAAGGAAGGGAGGGAGGGAGGGAGGGAGAAAGACGCCTTATTCACTTCAAGGGCTGCCTTAATAAAGTTCCACAGACTGGGTGGCTTAAAGAAACAAACAAATTATTTTCTCATAGTTCTGGGGGCTCAAAGTTCAAGATCAGAATGTCAGTCTGGTTGGTTCCTTCTGAGGGCTGTGGGGGAAGGATCTGTTTCAGGCTTCTCTCCATGGCTAGTACATGACTGCCTTCTTGTTTCTCCATGTTGTCTTCTCTCTGTACGTGTCTGCATCCAACTTTTCTCTTCGTCTAAAGGCCCCAGTCATATTAGATTAAGGTTCACTCCAATGACCTCATTTTACCTTAATTACCTCTTTAAAGGCCCTATCTCCAAATACAGTCATACTCTGAATAACTGAGGGTTAGTATTTCAATATATGAATTTGGGAGGGATCCCCTTCATCAAATCATAGAGGTAACTTAAAAACCTTCAGAGAGTAAGAATAAATGAAATCACTCACTCAATTCTAGAGTGAACCACTCTTGATATTATTTTTTTCTTCCCAGGATCATTTTTTTGTAATGTGAAGTTTTGATTTTTTTACATGATTGAAACTTGTACTACATACACAATGTTGATTTCTGCTTTCATCAATTAATATCATAAACTGAGCAGTTTGCAAATATTGCACCTTTAAAATTTTATGATATTTCCTCAGAATTTAGGGATCACAGTAAAATTTGTCTTACAAGAAGAATTTTTATCATCTGATCTTATTTTTGCCATCAATTTACTTATGTGACAAAGAGTTTATTTATTCACTGAATATTTGAGGCAATTAAAGAATGAGATTCTGATTTGTTCTAAACTGGTAAACTGTAATGTCTTTGTCATTTTATTTTTTATATTTTGGTCATATGCTTGCTTAAGTTCTTTATTTCTTTCATGAATATCTGTATTTATGGCTTTTTAATAGGTCATATGATTCATTGCTGTTTTCAGATTTAATATCTTTGATTAATACAGTATTCATAATCTCTTTTATATTGGTTCTTTATCCTTTCTAATTTTTACATGACTCATTTGTTATTTTTTCCTACTGTTTTGCTACTAAATTTATCAACAATCAGTCTATTTTATTAGGGTTTTCAGGGCTATAGTCATGATATTTATTTATCATTTCTACTGTTTTTATATATTTGTCTAAACTTGTTTCATCTGTTATCTTTATTTCCTTTAATTTTCCTTGAAATATTTATCCTTTTATTCCTTGAAAATTCTAACTGAATTTACAAATTGTTAATTCTCCTAAAGAAATTGATCTTAACTATACTGTTAACTACCCAAGAGACTTTATAGTGAAATGGAATATTTCACTTTTATCATTATTAAATTTTTTGTCCTTTTATTCCTAATTAGCTCCTTAAACAACAATTTGGGCAGGATAGTGGAATTGTCTCTTTTGTCCTTGAGATTCTTTGAGGCTAATCTTTGAGAAAGTAACTTAATAGCAGGTTAGTATTTCAAGAAGCATTGCAGGGTGACCATGCACAGCTGTATATGTCAAGCTGCTAGTGCCATTCACAATGTAAACTTCTGGGTGAAAGGAACTTTGAGAATAGCAACCCTTGGATCTGGGCTGTGTGCAATCTGCAAGAAGTTATTTGGGGATCCAATAGACAGGGTTCGTGGCTTATGCTCCATAATCCCAGACCCAGAATTTTATCTTGAGAAAATAATTCTATTGAAGAAAGAAAATGCTATTATCCATGATGGTGAAATATTGGGAACAATTATTATATTTTAGCTTTAGCATCCACAATTAGAAAGGATCATAGATTTCTGCACCATGTACCTCAAACACACTATAAATAGTACATATTTATTAATAATAGCAATTATGTAAAAAGCAGGGCAAATATCTACACTATACTGTTAAACCAGGAATTATAAATACGCATATCCATTCTGATTGTAAATTTCTATATCAATATTTATTTATATGAAAAAAACAGAGGACATGAAAAGTAAAAAATAATTATAGGTTTTGTTTTTGTAAAAACATTTTGAAATTTTATAGATACATATACTCCTTTCTAATATAACTAAAGGAAAAGAACTGTGACTCCTTAAAAATTAACATTTGAGGCTTTTAGAAGTCAGAACACTGTGCTTTTACCTGAAGTGTGTTTTTTTTAAAAAGGTCATCTCAGCCGGGCTCTGTGGCTCAGCCTGTAATCCCGCGCCTTTGGGAGGCTGAGGTGAATGGATTGCCTGAGCCCGTGGGTTCGAGATCCACCTGGGCAGCGAGACCTCATCTCTACAATAAATCAAAAAATCAGCTGGGTGTGGTAGCATGCCCTGTAATTCCGGCTACTCGGAAGGCTGAGGCGGAAGGATCGCCGGAGTCCAGCAGGTCGAGGCTGTGGTGGCCGGGAGCGGCCACTGCATTCTAGTCTGGGCGACAGAGTGAAACTCCAACTCAAAAAGTAAAAATAAAAAATAAAAAATTACAAAGGTCATCTCAAGCATAAGTGCTCTACACTGACTTGTTGTAGAATAAGTGGTTGTGTTCTCTTTGTCACAGGTCGTTCCAGCCTCCTCCTGTCAATTTGCATCTTTGTATCCCTTCAGATTTTCTAAGATCCAGTATGTGAAGCCTCCCTGACCAGTTAACCACAATCAGCTAGTGCAAAGGCAATTTTCCTCTCTTACCAGCAGTGATAATCCAGGAGAAGGCTGGTTTTCATACAGGGAAGGAAAAATCGGCTGCGGGTGGTTTTCAGTCATTTTGACAGCATCTCATGAAGCTGGCACCTCTTTCTAAGGCACAGCAGGAAAATTGCTCAGTTGTCAATCCATACATGAGGACATACCATTTTGCAGAATTTCCCTCAAAAGCTTGCCTAATTTATGATAAAGCTATTGACTGCCTTCAATCACAGTTAGAATATTAAAACAATGTAATTGGGTTATTTGGTTTTATGGTGATGTTGTTTGAATTCAGTTTTTTACTTCGTGAATCCAAGTTACATGTATTGCAGCATATCCTGGGTATGGCTTTAGAGAATTATAAAGCAGATTTTCCTGACAGGATCTGGGTAGATTCTCATTTCTGATCCCAACATCAGTACCCTTGCTAATGTCAGGTCCCTGAAAAGAATAAAAATTTTACTGTATAAACAGACAAAATAAACAGAAAATGTTTAATCCCACGCTACAGTGCAGACATTGGTGATAGTTCAGCCAGAACATATCTGAAGAATAAATACAAACATTTGATTCTAGCCTGATTTATTCCTCTGAAAAACAAACACACTATAAATGATAAATGATAAATGCGATGTCTTGTCCCCAGTAAAATCCTCAAACTTGTTATTTAGAACTGATTGAGTGCTCTGCAGATTTTGGTTTCAAGTGAACTTAGAAAATAATCATTTAAAGGAATAATTAGTTTTTCAATTTACAAATTTGATGTAGTTGGTTGCCTCATGTAACCCTTGAGTTCTCTTTCGTTCATGGTTTTCGTCAATTTCATACTTAATATCTGTGACTAAAATGGAAAAATTTGTCCAGATATAATCTAGAGACTCAGCATTGCTTTTAATAAAAAGAAGTGTACCTTAATCTGTGTGGATGATGCTTTCAGAAGTTGTTTGAAGGTTTAAACCTTTCTTCTTTCTTTCGTATCCACAGGCCAGTATCCAATCTTCATGCCCTTATCCATAGGGGCAAGAGATACACTGGAATTGGGGGAAAGCAGTGAGGGCAGACCTCATCAGAGAGGCTGCTTTCAGGAGCAGCATCAGGTTAGAGCCGGGGGAGAGAGTTTAGACTTGGGTTCAATAATCCAAATGCACTGGCAACTAGTACAAAAATGGTGGGCAGTCAAAGAAGATGCAAAGTAGCAATGGGAAAAATCCAAGCCCAGAACTGGCAAAGAGAGACTGAAGAATGTCATTTCTTAGAGGAAGTATAAGTGGCTACAGGGAATGCTGTCTCTGTCCTTTGGTGTCCGGTGTGGTTATGCTGGGAGTTACTGAAAGGAGGAGCTGCAGAGAGAACATTTATGATTGTTTACAAAAAAATGCTGTGAATTCTTTAACACTCTTTCTCACATCTTGTGAATCACTTGTAACTAATCAAACACGGCAGAGATGACTCTTAAGGCTAGGTCAAAATAGGATAGTGGGTACAGCTTCCACCTCGTTTACTGAATCATTAGCACTAGAATCCTGAGTCACTATGTAGGAAGTTTGACTTCCCAGGAACAACCATGCTGGGGGGAGTCGAAGCCACATGGAGAAGCCACCTGTAAGTGCTCTGTTCAGCAGCCCCTGGTCGCATGTCAATGAACACACCTGAAGACAATTCAAGTGCCCAGCATTTGAGTCACCACCTGCCACTGAATCTTTTCAGCTGAGGTTCCAGTTCTCAGAGAACTGAGACAAACTTTCCTCACTGCACCCTGATCATAACAAAATAGTTGTTTTATACCAGTAAGTTTTGGAGTCCTTTTTTAATGCATCAATAGTTACTCAAACCAGGGTAGAGACATTAATACACCCACTAAATAGATGAATATATATACAAAGCATGGGACTAGCACAGTTTATTCACTGAGCTCTAAGTTCACTTTAAGTTTACAGTCTGTATTCTGAATTTCTCAAACATGTCTAGGGAGGGCAAGAAAGATTTCAGTGGCTCATTTAAGCTATAGTATAAATCCCTATTAGAAGTAGTACAGCAAGCTAATCTGAAGTTCCTAAGTGAAATACCTGGTTTAAATGTCAGGGAAAGTTAGATTATATTCAAAAACATGGAGAAGGGAAACAGAGGTATGTGGACATTCACTGTTTAACTTTTTATACCTCCTTATATACCTAAAACAATTCGTAATAAATTGTTATTTTTAAGGGGATACTTGACAAAATCTGTAAGAACCATATGCAAAAAGTGTGTGTTTGTGTGCATGTGTGTTAATAAATTCACTGTATCATCCTGAAAATAAAAATACAGTTTAGGCCATGGAGCCAAAACACTAAAGCAGGAAACATTAAGAGGCAAATAAAAATTGTCTGAGTTAAGTTGCATTGTGCAGTGGCTTCTCATCTGCTTCCTCAAACTTTCATTGATAGTAATGCTTGCTTACTTCGTGGGCCTCCAGAGATATGGCACCTGGCAAAGTCTGTCAGGCTTAAGCTGACGTTTTGTAGTGACCTTTATCAGGTGCTTTTGTACTTCATAGACAATAAGCCTCAGCATTTTATGGATTTAGGCAAAGATGACTAGGTATGCAAAAAAATCACAATAGAAATGTAATTGAATAGGTGTAAATTATTGAATTTAGGTCAACTGTAGACAGCCATTGATAATGTTTTGCAATGAATGAATGAGCTCTGCTACAGAGAATGGCTCAGCCTCAGCTCAGTCCCATACAAAATAGATTAACTGGTGTGTGAACTAGTGATGGATGCTGAAGCAGCTCAGCAGAGAATGTAGTAAAAGGTGACAAATGGGTGAAGAGGACCCAGATCAATTCAAGATTATGTATCATTTTAGCTACCATGATCAGAAATCTACTAATTCCTGAGATTGATATTCAACTATAAATTATCATGCTTGTCATTTGTCCTTTGTAGTTTTCTGCTTGAAAAACATATCTTTCATGGTGAAGAGTTCATCATTCCCATTCTGGTTTTCTTTATAAAATCCTAGGGTTAAAACAATGATTTTAGGTATGTTTACAGAAAGGCATCTTAATCAAGTAGACCACACATATCTATGTAGGCAGTTAAAAACAACAGGGATAGAGTTACTCAGTGGATTACCAGGAACTTTGGAGAATGGGTTTGGAAACTGGGTGGAAGTATGCATCACCAGAACCATAGCCCAAAGAGCGGTTTAGCACTATTCCAGTAAGAGCATGGCTGCTTACACTGAGCACTGCCCACCAGACACAACAGCTGATATGTGTCTCTGGTGCTCCAGTAAGTCAGGTGTTCCTGCTATCAGTTTAGCCCCATGGAAGAATTTTCCAGTATCCTGCTTATTTGTGGTACAGTTTCCCAGGTCAGAGTCTGAGCAGATGCATCTGATTGGTCAAGCCTAGAGTATATGCATCTGATCTGCCAAACTTGGGTCAGATGCCTAGGCTTGGCTGCAAGGGATCCTGGGAAAGTTGGTATCTGGATTTGTCAATTTCTACTTTTCATGAAGATAAAAAAAGGTATGGAATTACTTAAATATGGGAATGGGGCATGGATGCTTGCATTGACAAAAAATGACAAATATATGCTAAAAGTGCCATTAATGGGATTCTTTTTTGCTAGACGATTTACACACACTTACTTACTAACTTTTGCAACAACCCCTAGTGATAGGAATTACTATTGCTATTATTACCAATATATAGATGAGGAAGTTGATGTTTAGAAAGTTTAAGTAACTTTCCAAGGTTGTATATATATGAAATGAGAATTCAAACCTAGGTCTCTCAGGTTATAACATATCTATAGAAAAGGTATTCCTGAAAAATGAGGACTCTTCCTTGTGGCAGATCTATGGGACTAGTGAATTCGTTCCAAGCACAGCTAAGTCTAAAGTTTACGGGGCATAATTTTATGGATGGAGAGCAAAGAGAATGTGTTCGCAGTATCAAATTTATTCCTCCTCCAATATTTTTAATTGATGAATTATGCAAATAAAAATTATAGGAACCAAAGTGATTCTGGGGATTGACTTGAGTGATTTATAACAGATTAATGCTGTGGAAAATATCCTTGGCAGAGAAATTAGACCAGGCTCCTCATGTGATAGAAACAAAAACCACCCATTTTTCGGGAATGTACTTATTACAGGATTTCACATTTTCCCACAAAACAACTGGTGCATCACACATGTTGTTAAGTAATATAAACCCCACTGCCTTTATTACAAAGTTATGTTCAAATGCTCAGAGTTATGTTAAATCCAGAATCATGACAACGGAGCACTGGGACAAGTTGCCAAACTTGAGGCAGGTGTGTCCACTTTCAATAGGTGCAATTGACAAACCCTCTGACTCAGGACTCCAATCATTAATTCATGTTGGATGTATCATCTTCAGAAATCAATCCCCAGTAAGTCCATGGGTTCTTCCTTTCAGGGTGTTATGATGTCAGATGTAAATTGAGGGTAATCTTGTGATAAAATCCTAGAACGCTTAAGTTTGAAAGACCCTCAAGAGCATTCACTTCCCTGGCATATAGTGAATTATAGCAATTGCTCTGAACCTTGGGCTTGGTCTGAGTGTTTCTGCGTGGGAAGAATGTAATTCCATATAATTACTTCTTACTAAAGGGGATCAGAAAATAGAAAGAAGGAGGTATATCATCAGTGTCTGGTAGAGAAAGTCTGAGGCACACCTGTGATGTTCCCTCTCTCCTTTCTACAAACACACTTGTTCTTACATACGATGGCTTTAATGCCCTATAATGCTCAAGGCTTCCACTGATGTCCACTGACTCCGATTATATATTCTCTAGTTTGTTTTCCTCCAAAAACAAAGCTTGAGGACATGGATTTGAGCATAGGTTATTTTGGAGGTGACCTCAGGAAACATGATGAGGGAGGAGGAAGTGGGCCAAGATTTGGAGAAAAACTAATAAGGTTCATATTAATCATCAGATTATCTCAAAGGGTGAGCAATTTGCTGGGCACTCGCTGAGAGATTATGTAGTATACAAGGTGTATTAGTCCATTCAGGCTACTTTAACAAGATACCACAGACTGGATATAGACAACTTAAACTTATTTTTTCACAGTTCTGAAGCCTGGAACTCCATGATAAAGGATGGTGAGGGCTCTCTTCCTGACTTTTTGACGGCGACCTTCTTTGCACACCCATGGAGATAGAGCTCTGCAGTGTCTCTTCTTATAAGGACACTAACTCTATTGGATGAGGGCCCCACCCTTATGACTTCATTTGATCTTAATTACTTGCTTAGAGGACACATCTCCAAATACAGCCACAATGAAGTTTGAGGTTGAGCATATGAATTTTGGGGAGTAAACTAACACTCGGTTCATTAATACAGGGGGAATGAAGCTAGGGTATTTTTCCACCAATGTCCGTCCTTTCCTTTTTAGGTGAAGTTCACTCCCAGCCTCAAGTACAAGCTAAGCACAGACAGCAGCCAGAGAACACCCTCAAGCATAGATACAGGAAGCTGAGGAACCTTCAGTACATGGATTCCAGGGTAGGTCAAGAAAATATGGGATGGCTGTAATGGCATCTACTGATGGCTGTGAGTGAAGCTGGCTGGCCATCTGCTTGCTATGTGTTCCATAGACCTCAGTAACTAGTCCTGGGTCCTAAATCCCTGAGCACAGGCTTAGGCATGAATGGTCAGATCTTCCCAGTATTTCATTGTGAGGTGTGCAGCTATTAGCTCTCCACCAATGGGTCACAGTGAGACCAACCAAGGAGACCCTAAAGAAAATGATGATGTATTTACAAAGAAATGAAATATGCTATGTGATTTACATTTACAGGACCTTACAAGAATTTATGAATTGGAAGGTTAGCTCAGAAAATATCTTGTCGATCTGCTATTCAGTGCCATTCTTTCTGCAAATGCATACTACTATGTGCTTGTCGGGTGACTTCTTAACTCCCAGGAAAGAATACACCAGATTCCTCCATCCTTTGTATTAGTGAGTTTAGCAGTTTGACAGTTCTTCCTTTGTACAAAGTCTTTCCTACGTTTAAGTCATTTATTGCTATTCAGTTTATCAACAATTAAGCTACTTTTTAATGTATGTGTAATAATTTTTATTTGCACAGTGCAAACATCAGCCTCCTTGGAACCAGAATGTGGTAAAGCTTCATTTTATTGCAAAAGTTGCAGAAGAAGGAAGAAAAAGAATGAATATTTATTTAGCACCTGTCATCCTTAACAGCCAATACTATTATAGTACTCACCAAGTCCCAGACACGTTCTAAGAGCTTTACATATTTAAACCTTATGAAACTTCATGAAAATACAATGCAGCAGGCATTATTAGTTCCACATTTTGCAGATAAAAAGCTAAAGCACAGGGAGTTTAAGTAGCTTTTCCATAGTCACACAACTATACATGGGGAAGTGGATTGTTGTCCAAGCAGGCTGGCTGCCTGGGCCACGGTCTTAACCATGAGGGTCCCCTCCCTTTTCATGTGCAATCATGTGTCTTCAAGGTAGTCAGGGAACTTTTCAGTTATATATAGTAAGTAGTGAAACCTGATTCCTTCCCAGATTTACTTATCTCTAAACCCTTTCTACTGTACAGTCTGAAGTCATAACCAGGTGATCATTTATGTTAAAAACAAGCTTGCTTCTTTTATCTTTTGTAGAGTATTTTTTGGCAGATTTTCATGGGAATCTATTTAATGGGAAAACACCTATTCAATTTTTATGCATGTCTATATTTATATCTCAGCTTGCTTTACAGAGAATGTGACATGGCTAATTTTCTGTATATTTTGTTTCACAACTCAGATTTTTGAATTTGGTAAACCTAGTCATATGGAAAGAAAGAGGCGGTAGGTTACTAAAACTAGCTTATAGGAGGTAAATTTAGGAAAATAAATATAAAGATGATACAGGGTTTGTCATCTCAAGATGGTGAAAATATAAATGGGTTCAAAGATGGCTACGATAAATTTGTAAATGACAGCACTTGAAGATCTTATTAAGGAAAACTGAATGTAGGAGAAATACACTTTTATCCTATTTATGGAATTTTGTCTAGTTTTCTACATTTTCTCATTTCATCCTTTTTGGAGTGGTTCATCTTTGCCTACTACCAGTTTCTTAATGAGAAAGAGGGATTCTTTTGGCCTTGTGGCTTTACTGTTGCTTCTAGTAGGATTGTGAATGAGAGTTGGACCCCACTTACATGGTGTATTCTGAAGCTACCATATGGTCAAATATTTCAATTCTGTAATAAACACCCAGGCTAAAGCAGTAGCTCAAAAGTGTATTTCTACAATTTGAAAGCTATAAGGAATAACAGTATCATGCTGGCACACATTTATTTATCACTCAGATAAAAGAAACTAAAATATATATTAAGGGATTATTCAGGATGTTAAGGAGCCTTGGAGTGCATGGGGACCAATTCTCTTATGTTACAGATGAGGATACTGAGTTCTTGTGTTCCAGTTATCTATTGCTATGTAACAAGCTATCTCTGAGTTTAAATGCTTAAAACAATAATCATTTTATTGCAGTTGACCCTTGAACCACAAAGGGGTTGGGGTGCCAACCCCCTTCCACACAGTTGAAAATTCACATATAATTTTTTTTTTTTTTGAGTTGGAGTCTCACTCTGTCGCCCAGGCCGGAGTGCAGTGGCACACTCGCAATCACCCCAGTGTCAACCTGCTGGGCTTCGGCAATCCTTCTGCCTCAGCCTTCCAAGTAGCCAGAACTACAGGCATGCGCTACCACGCCTAGCTAATTTTTTATTTATTGTAGAGATGAGGTCTCGCTAAGTTACCCAGGCTGGTCTCAAACCCATGGGTTCAGGCAATCCACTAGCCTCCAAAGTGCTGGGATTACAGGCTGAACCACCAAGCCCGGCTGAATATAACTTTTGAATTTTCTTAAACTTAACTTCTAATAGCCTACTCTTAGCCAGAAGCCTTATTGATAGCATAAACAGTCAATTAACACATATTTTGTATGTTATGTGTCTTATATACTAATTCTTACACTAAAGTAAACTACAGAAAAGAAAATGTGATTCTGGAAATATACTCAGAGGAACTTAAATTACTCTACAAAAAGAGATACCTGTACATGCATGTTTATTGCGGTACTATTTACAATAGCAAAAACATGGAAACCGCTGTGCTGCCCATCAAAACTGGACTGGACAAAAAAAGTGTGGTACACATGCACAATGGAATATGGCGCAGCCTTGAAGAAGAACAAAATTGTGAACTTCACAGCAATTTGGATGGATTTAGAGTCTATACTACTCAGTGATTTGTCACAGAAACAAAGAACTGAGTACCACACGTTCTCATTCATAAGTGGACCCCGAACATTTCCCATAATACTACAAGAAAGGGATTGGCAGTAACCAGAAACTGCCAGGGGAGGGGGGGCACATAACATCAATAAGGGTACTTGATCTCAAACCAGGTGAAGTGGGGTCCAAAAGGAGGCCCAAACTTTACCTGTACAATGACTACTTGTATACCTAATCCTGAATTGTACCCTACATCTTAAAATTAAAATTAGTAAAACATCATAACACTATGTGCCAATGCAAAAAAAAGAGAAAATCATAACAAAGAGAAAATATATTTACTATTTATTAAGTGGAAGTGGCTCACCACAAAGGCCTTCATCCTCGTCTTCACATTGAGTAGATTGAGGAGCAGGAGGAAGGAGGGGTAGGTCTTGCTGTCTCATGGGTGGCAGAGGCAGGAAAAAATTCACATATGAGCAGATTTGTGCAGTTCAAACCTGTGCTCTTCAAGGGTCAACTGTATATTTTACAATTTTATCACTCATGAAATTGGACAGGAGTGACTCTTCTTGGTGATTCTTTTGCTCCCTCTGGTGATATCTGTGATCACCAGCTGTTATCTGGCCTATGGAGGATCCCTTTGTCTCTCTAGATTTCAAGCCAGATGACTCCTATGTAGCCACAAAGCATCTCCCCCAGCTGAATGGGTCAGTTGCAGAATTCCAAATTGCTCCCTAATGATGTTTGTCAATGACTTAACTAGGCTACATCGTGGATTATGTGATGACAGAATATCAAGGGGCATTTTCCTTGTCTTCAATTCTGTACCCTTCCAGGTCTTGTATAAAGTTCTTCTTTTCTTCTACAGCAGGTCAGCATTGATTAGCAATGGATGCTTTCTTTTATTATTATTTCCCCACACTTCCCTTCTGTGTGTACCTTCTCTGTGGATGAATGACCTAACTCTTGCTGGAGACATGGAAGTATTTGCCTTTTCTGGTATGTGGATGTGTTAGAAGGAAGCAAGGAGCCTTAGGGATTGGGTCTGAGTGAGCTGAAGCTCTGCCATTCAAGCCAGCAGCTCTGAGATGTGTGATTCCCCATATCACAGCTCCTAAGTTCTGCTAGACAGTGAAGAAAGAGTCCCAGGTGCCGTGGGAGAGCTGTAGTACAGACTATCATTATTTCTGGACAAACCAGCTGTTCTGACAAATGATAACTAATATGAATCTGAAGCCGGATGCCTCTCAGTCCTTCTTGGAATTTTCTTCTCACTTCCTTTCACTGATAAAGTATAACAGCACATGCCCCTTTACATTATATTTCAGTGCTGACATCATAGAAAGCATGTCGATAAGTAACCGTTTTATTTCTTAGTTTCAAGTAGCTATGAATTTGATTTTCAATTTATTTTTTCCAAATTCATGTTTTTAGTTTCATCTTCCCTCCCCCTAAACCAACAGAGAACCAAAAGGAAGCTTCTATAAGGATCAGTTGTACAAGTGGGTACCTAATCAATGGAATTGTTTGTTTAAATTATGAAATAGAATGATTGATTGAAACAAGGAGAGATTGGAGATAATAGACAGGAATATATGGGCTTTGGTATTAGGCGAGACTGAGTTTAAATTCTAGCTCTGCTGCTTACCAGGCATGCTTCAGCAAAATTAAAAACTCTCCAAACCTCAATTTCTTCATGTGTCAAATGAGCTAAACAGTACCTTGGCCATATGGTAGTTTAAGGACTGAACAAGATGGTGGGGTTGCAGTGTCTGCCATGGTGGGCATTCAGTAAATGTGCATGCCCTTTGCTCAAGGAACAGCTCTGTAAGTAAATAAGTCATGCAGACACTTGTTAATAGAAGCCCAGAAATTTAAGGTTGTAGTAAGTGTCATTCTTAGTTATTCCACATTTTAAACACTGCCTGGCTCTGAGGAGACATGAAAACACAAGTCCCTAGTGTTCAAGTAGTAGGTATGGGAAAGGGAGTAAGTGAAGGTCTACAGAACAACCACAATGCAAGAAGATTGTGATTTTCAGAGGGGCATGCAGATGTGCCAAGAGAGACCAGAACTGCAGTGTTCAGGTGCAATGACATTCTTTTGTGACAAGAACAAGTAAATTGCATAATGTCACAAAAGGGTTCACCTTGAACTCTGTGGGAATTTTAATTTGACTTTCAATTTTGGTCACTCATCAGAGAAAATCAATTTTTTGAAATAATTACCAAAAAAAAATGATAAGAAAAGTAAAATTCCCAGAAACTCAAGAAGAATTTATTTGAATTTCTTTTGCCAGCTTAGGAAAAATGAGAAATTTGGGGTGATTTAAAAAGTATACAATGTGCTTTGAAAGTAATATACTTTTAAAGATTGGCTAATTTAGTATAAATTTAGTACAAATATATACTTTTATGTCAAAGGTGTTTTCTATTTTTAAACTTTGAAATAATTTCAGACTTAGAGAAAAGTTGCAAAAATAGTACTTAGAATTCCTATTAACCTTTACCCTGGTTCTTCAAGTGTTAACATCTTAACATCTTTGCTTTATTCATTCTCTCTCTCTCTCTCTCTCTCTCTCTCTCTCTCATCTATCTAACTTCTATCTGATCTTTTTCCGAATTATTTGAGAGGAAGGAGAATGACACTTCTACACTTCCAAGTACCTCAGTGTGTACTTCCTAAAAGAAAGCATACTTTAACACAATCGCAGTGCAATTATAAAAATTAGGAACTTAATTTGGATACAGTAATACTATCTAATCTGCAGAAATTACAGCTTCATCCATTGTTACACTAATGTTGAAAAAGTAAACCTTTTCTGGTTCAGGATCCTATTCAGAATCACACACAACATTTACATGTGATGGTTCTTTCATGATTAACATTTGTGAACAATTCATACAAGCACTTTGTGAAATTTCCCTTAATTTTGCTTTGTCTGTTCTTTTCTTGTATTTAGATTCCTGGTATGCACTTTTGTCAGGAATAACCACAGAATTGGTATTGTGTTCTTTCTAGTGCCTCATATCAGAAGGAACATAAGGATTTTTTTTTTCATTATTGGTACTACAGACTGAATATCTGTGGCTCCCTCCCCCAAATTCACATGTTGAAATCCTAATCCCTAATATGATGGTATTAGGAGGCATTGCCCTTGGATGTTGAATAGGTAATGAGGCTTACCCTTATGAAAGAAGGTAATGATGATTAATGCCCTTATAAAAGGAACTCCAAAGAACTCCCTCTCCCTTTTCCACTATATGAGGATTCTACCAGAAGATGGCCATCTATGAAGCAGGAGGTGGGTCATCACCAGACACCAAATCTACTGGCTCCTTGAACTTGGACTTTGCAGCCTCCAGAACTGTAAGATGTAAGTTTCTGTTGTTTATAATCCATCTAGTTTATGGCATTCTGTCATAGTAGCCCCAACTAACAAGACAGCATATTAACATTGATCAATAGGTTAAGATCACATCTGCCATGTTTCTCTACTGAAAAATTATTTTTTTTCCTTTGTAATTATCAGATGTCTTGTAAGGAGACTTGTACATTCAGATGATGTACATGTGCCATTTCCCATCATACTTTTGCCCATTAGTTTTAACATCTTTGATGATTTTTATCTAAAATAATTATTACTACAGTGGTTACCAAATGGCAGTATTCTAACTCCATAATTTTTTTCTACATTTGGTTGAAACTCTTCTGTAGAAGAATTTTTTATCTGCAACATTAATTTATTCATTTATACATATATGTCAGTGAGAATTCATAGGTTCTTATTTTATGGATTACTCTACTTATTTATTTTGCTGCTCAAATTGGTTCATATTAATTAGTGAAAGCCCTTAAATTTAGGTTTTGTGTCCTTTTTTTTTGAGTTGGAGTCTTACTCTGTCTCCAAGACTGGAGTGCAGTGGCTGCTCTCAGCCACCGCAGCCTCGACCTGCTGGGCTCCGGCGATCCTTCCGCCTCAGCCTTCCAAGTAGCTAGGATTACAGGGGCACGCTACTATGCCCGGCTAATGTTTTTGATTTATTGTAGAGATGAGGTCTTGCCAAGTTGCCCAGGTGGGTCTCGAACCCGCGGGCTCAGGCAATTCACTCACCTTGGCCTCCCAAAGCGTGGGATCACAGGCTGAGCCACCGAGCGTGGCCTTGTGTCCTTTTAATACTGTCTTCATTTTGTATTATTCTTGCCTAGCCCTGAAATCGGCCATTTCCCTAAGGAGGCCTGTTTTTTATGATAAATACATTATGAGTAGATAAACTTTGGGGAATTAAGCATGTTGGAGATTACATTATTTTACAAGAATCAGATAAAATTTTGAGGATAGGAAAAATTGACATTTTATTTAAACTAATCAAGTCATCATATTTTATATTTATATTTCATTTTCTCCACAGTGCAAATCAGATACAGGAAACATTTGTCTGTCATAATTTATTTAAGGAGGATAGCTAGAATAGAGTGTAGAGAGAGCAGAGACCTTAGCTAGTTAAGTGCACCTTTTTTTCTAGTGAGGTTTATCTAAATAGTCTGCTTTTGAAGTTATCACTGTTAGCAGTTAGTGATTCTTCTTATATTAATTCTAAGGCACTGTTTTTTTCAAGTTTAGCAATGTTTACAAATTAAAGATATACCCAGATTGAGATAAGCTTCTCTGATCTTGATAGTTGGACTTGATCTTACTGTCTGGCAAGCATCTCTAAATATAGACTACTTTTTTTCCTTTGATGTAGAACAGAGGGGCTGGAAGTAAGTGAGCAGCAGGGCTTGTGGAAGGTCCTGGATCCCATCACTCCTGCAAAGGGTTGTCAGACACCTCTGTGTATCACTGAAGGAAAACAAGAATTTGGAATACCAGGTGTGGAACATCTGTACACCATCATATTTGATTTTCATGTCAACTGTGAGAAAGATACTTTCCCACTAATATTTTATTATGACTATTTTGAAACATACAGAAAAGTTGAATTAATTTTACAGTCAACCCTATATACCAACCACTTGGATTTTACCGTTGACATCTTGCATTATCACTTATTGATCAGTCTATCACCTCTGTTAATGCATTGGCTCATCTTAAATGGGGAATACATTTCAGGACCCCCTGGTAGGTCCTGGCTGTGGCACAGACCTATCCCTGAATACTGGCAAGAACAGCAGAACTTCACCCAGATAAATCATGCTCTTCGAGCCTCCACTTCTGTTCCACTGAATCTGAAGCCCTGGCTCGTGGATCTGTTGTGAAGAGTAAAGGAATGCACAGGAAAATGCATGGTCAACTGTGTGAATACTTTTGTAGTATTGTCTCATTCAATGTTTGAGACATATGTGTACTATAAAATTATTCTTTATTTATTTGAAATCCAAATTCAGTGAGGCATCATGCATTTTATCCAGCAACCACTCTTTCAGGGAAGCAGAAGTCAGTAATGACTTCCAGCCCTGTGACCCCTTACTCCTAGTGCCCACAGGAGCCAGGACTCCCTGAGGAAGGCCCTGTGGATAACGCCCTGATTGCTCTGTCATCATGAAGTGTGAGATTAGTGGGCAAATTGGGCATTGTGGGAATTCATAATCAGATGGTGTACAAACTTCATAAGATAAATTAGCCATATTAGTTTTTTATTTAAACTATAATTGAATATGTGAACAGAAAATTTGTGTAATGTATTGATACCATCTGGTGCTCCAATTTATACCCTTTTTTCATGTTTTAATTTAAACAAGATTGAGTTTTCCTCCTACATATGACTTTGTTCCATTAATTACTCTGTTTTCACTTAGATACCATTGTGTTGACTATGGTCCTAAGTGAATTCAATAATGTGTAGATAATTGAACAGATGTGATGTCACCAATAAGCCAGTGTCTTTCTTAGCAATACAGAGCCTGAGACTCAATACTTCACCTGCATGCCAAGATTGAATCATTTCAAGTTTAGTATTACATCCCCCAGAAACGTACTGAAATAGATTCAGATTAATTCACTCATGTATTTCTTCTGTATCTCTTTTTTAACTGCCTACTATGTACCAGGGACATACTGGGAGCTAAGGATAAAAAAGAGGCATGAAACACAGTCCTAACATCTATAGCATCTCAGTCTGGTGAGAGATTCAGACCTATGAACAGGTAATAGCAGTATGATTCAATAAGGCACAATGACAGTGCTCTGGGGACTCAGAGAAAAGGGTCCCTGATCTGACAGAAGAGACATGAGCAAGAGAGAAATGAGAAAGAAGACGAGCAGCCAGGGCAATGAGCAACACAGCAGCAGGATGAGGTATTCAACACAATCTCATTTTCTAGTTCTATTGTTTAGCTGAGAGTACTTGAAACTTGCATAAGACTGGGTGGTTTAAGAAGCACATTCACAGACGTTCAACCACACACATTGTGGAAAGAAGCAGAGTGAGGCTGTCTTCAAGGGAAAAGAAGCTCAGAGGGGAGAAGAAAAGAAACAGGTGGGATTGACAGTTTAGGGTATCCTCAAGGAAAGCAAGGAAGTGGGGTGCTGCTGACTTAACTGACCTGAGTTCTGGGCTTATGAGTGATCTTTGTCCTTTGTGATTATCTATATTTTCTAGTTTTTCTGCCTTAAACTTGTGTAGTGTGGTGTGATTTTGGGGAAGGCACGTTTATAAAACAAAGAAATCTATAGGAATCTTCCAGATTAAACGAGGCAAGGAACTTGCAACTAACTTCAAAGCCTGGCCCTCAGCAGGACCTATTCTGGAGGTGGGGTGCTATGAGGGTCAGAAGTGTGTCAAGCGACTAATTGGAAGATACATAGTAGATTAAACTACTGCATCGTGTTAAGTTTATGAAATTAATGATTACTGTGGCGTAATAGTATATCTTAGGAAACACAGAATAAGCTGTTTAGGTATTGAGGACCATGATGTATGTAACTTACTCTCAAGGAATTAAAAAATATTTTATACATAAATATTATTCACACATACACATTTTACATATTTTGAAGATAGGTAAATATGGAGAGAATATAAATGACAAATGAAGTAAATAGGGTAAAATATTAATCATAGGTGAATCTGGGCAAAGCGTATATATGTGTTCTCTGTACCATTTTTGTTGGTGCAATTTGTAAGTTTAAAATTATTCTCAGATAAATAGTTTCAGAAAGCACTTTTATAAGTCAAATTTCTGATCCTCAGGAACACCAAGTAATATGGGCCTCATTATTCCCATTATACAGATGAATAAACCAAAATGAAATACTTAAAATTACTCAGCTGCTAAGTGACAGACTCAGGACTAGAACCCAGGTCTTGGCAGCACAAGGCCTATCACTATCTCATCAGTCTACTTAGGAATCCACGTAGCACATCTTATTAGGGCACATGGCACAGACTAATATTTTGTTTGTTTTTGTTTGTTTTAGAGTTGTGTGGTACAAGTGAGGGTTGGCTACATAAGTAAGCTGCATGCAAGTAAAGCTTGGATTTTAGTTGGCCCTCACTCCCCTGGTAGTGGACCAGGTATTGTGTTGTCACTTGACCCCCTCCCTCCTCTCTCCTTCCTCCCAGAGCAGTGCCCAGCTACCGCTGATCCTACCCTTGTGCTAAGGTGACTAATGTTTGGGGCTCGCTTATGAATGAGAACATATGCTATTCAGTTCTTTGTTTCTTCACACCCAACTGCTTAATTCAACACCATATCCTCTTGGCAGGATTAAATGCCCAGTCAACAATGTGGCCTGCTTTTTTTTGCTGGTTGATTGAATGGTAGAATGGGTCTCCAAATGCATTCAAGTTGCTGCAAACGTCATGATTTTGTTCTTCTTAATGGCTGCATAATATTCCATGTGTATATGTACCACTTTTTCTTTATGGTCCACTTTTGGTGGGTAACAGGGTTAGTTCCATGTTTTGCTATTGTGAATAGTGCAAATTAATATTTTGGACAGCTTTGTGCTAGCTTAGCACACTGTGCCTCACTCACATCAGCCCTGGATTCTCATCTGTTCTCTCCCATATCAGCTATCTCCATTCTAGTATGTGCTGCCTCCCAGTATGTGTTGCACATCCCAGGGATACCTTCCAACAGGTCTCATCACGCTCTGTAAGATCCTGTCCATGGAAGACAGACTCTCCTACTCCTTTCATCTCTTTCTACGCATTCTTCTGAACTCATTGACTTAACTCAAACCTGGTCCTGCCTATAGGACAAACTCCCCTGCATCCCTCCCACACCCAGATTCAGGATCAGGATTTGGGTCTGAACTTTCTTTTCTCTCAGGTGCTGCTCCATATTGTAACTTCTCTACATCAAGTAAACATCTCTACTCCTCTAAAGCTTGATAGTTGTTGCTAAATTATTCTATGCCCCCTCCTTGTTTGCATCAGTGTGGTTGATTGATCCCTTCCCCTCATTTTCTGACTAGTTAGCATCTGGTTTACCATATTTCTCTTCTGCCAAATTCTACCATCATCATGAATGACTTCAGCTTTCCATACATGATACATCCAATACTCTGGACTTTTCCTTGACCACCTTACCTCCAATAACCTACTCCAGGACTATGCTTTCCTTATCCCTTCTCATTGTGCAAAACCAGTTGTTCAGGTAGAAGCATTAATTTTAGACAACAGACATCAAGTCTAACCAACTAAAGTAGATATGGGATTCACTAGAAAGATCTTTGGTAGTGTGTACAGAATGACAGGGAAAACTAGAATGCTGAGTCAGATAACAGGCAGGAACCAAGAAAGTCTGGACAGCTGAAAAGGGACATGACCTGAACACTGGTACTGGGACCCACATCACATACCACTGTTACTTCAGCCAGTACTGCTGGCCCTCAGTGTCCACCACTCCTGGGTGTTCTGGTCTACCATCACACCTACTACAATTGATCACTAGCTGTCCCTTCTTGATAATACTCCTTTAAGATGAAGGGTCTTGGGTGATAACTGATGATTGCCTGAGAATACTTTGTATGTACGCTCCTTCCTACTTCTAGCAATCTTGGAAGAGAAACATCTCCCCTAGTTCAGCTTCCCTAGAGGAAGGAGGGATGTATCTTTCACTAGGATGATCCTAATGAGAAGGGCATTTGATACTGCAAAGCCAAAATTGATCAAGGTCCATGTAGTACACTTGGTTGGCAGTTCTGCATCTTCATCCACTCTTCTTCCCAAAATCACCTTTCAAAATAAAGTTCGAACCTAGCTACTGTAATGCTATATAAAAGTTAACATAGGGGGAATCATGACTCTTATATTGCAACTAGTCTCAAGGATGTGGCAGATATATATGACTTTCCCCAGTGACTTTCCCTAGTTGTTCCCTACGCTTACAACTACCATACATGGTGACCATGGATGCTTGCCAAGAGAGGTGACTCAAACCTTCCTTCTGAAGGACATGAGCCCTTGTTAGTCCTGCCTATTTGTTTCTCATATTCAGCATGACTGAGCTAAGAGGTGCCCAGGGGAACACCTGTGCTCAATTTATAATTCTTCACACCCAACTGCTAAATTCAACACCATATTCCCTTGGCAGGATTAAATGCTCCAGCCGACAATGTAGCACCCTTTTTTGCTGGTTGATTGAATAGCATGAGGAGCTCAAAGTGACCAGATGGCATTCTTAGCTTCCAGTTCCATGGAATCATTGGTGGAATGGAAGCATCCTCTAACTGGAAGGATATTAAAACTTCTAGACTCGTAGAATCTATAATTTTAGGAAAGAAGGAAAAATTTTACTAGTGAATCAGATTTAATTATGTGGTATGCATTCCCAACCTAGTCCTTTTCATGGACCTTTGGATTATGACTATGAGATTCACTAAATGATATACTAGAAATTTGTTCTGAGCATATCTTTTATTCTGCAAGACTGAATCCCTTCAAAGGAAGGAATTCTTTGTCATTTTGGTAAGAATCTGCTTTTTCCAACACACGCACGCGCACACACACACACACACACACACACACACACACGTTAATATACAATGTGACATGAGCAGGTGACTAGCAAAAATGTGACCAGCAAGGGAAGCAAATTAAAATCCAGAATGTATCCCTTTCATTGAAAAGGAATTGGTGTCTCTTCATTAAAAAAGGGAGCTTGTGAAATCAACCAGCTGCCAGGTACCTAGATGCTTCTCCACGATACTATACTAATGACTTGTCATTAGCTGCTACTGTTGGAAAGTTGGCCACTAAGCAATAGGGTAGCCAGATAAGATCCAGCAAACAGACATCCAGGTTGTTAGGCACTTTTATGATCTCAGTTCTTGCCACCATCCATCTGCCCATTGGGTAAGCACTGGGAGGCTCTGGGAAGGAGGCTGACAGTTCCAGACTGATCCATTTCCCCCCCTCATTATTAGAAGTTATTCTGTGGCAGAGGCGCTCTGTTATGCCCTGATATAAGAAACAAGTATTTTTACATTCTGGAGGAATTTCAAAAGTTCTACACACCTCTTCTCCAAAAGTTCTTGTCACCAGTGCTCTGGTACTGCTTCGTCCAAGTCCTCGAACATCTGGCCAAACTCTTAGCCACTGCCAATGAATCAGTGTAAATCTTCAGTCAAGCTCTCTCTCCTTCTAAATAAAGTGGTCAAGGAGATGGACTGCTATAATCTGCTCACTGAGCCAGTATGCCTTTTTTATTCTCTCTCAAAGTCATCCCTGAATATGCTCTAACATTGAATTAATTAATTTTGAAAGCCTCCAGAATATCATTCACAGCCATCCATAAAAACAAACTTTTTTTCTCCTTTGTCAACTGGCATAAGGAACTAGTTTATTAGAACACACGTAGGGCTGAGGGAGGGTAGCCCATGGGCTGATACGTTTTTGTTTTCTTACGCAGACTGTAGGACCCAGCTTCCCATATTAGAGGATTTGACAGAATATGTAACTTGCAAGCATGTATATGTTCATATTTTTTATGAATATTATACAAATCATGTATACATTCATGTATTATCCAAGATGTTATAAGATTTTAGAAGAATGAGACCTTATCCATCACTCCTAGTTACTCTATTCTCAATATCTGACATAATGCCTGGACTGTGGTCGTAGGGTGCTAGATTTAACAAACAAAATATAGACCATCCAGTTAAATTTGAATTTCAGACAAATGATAACAAATTCTTAGTGTAAATATATCTCATGTCATATTTGGATCATAGTTATACCAAAAATTTTGTTCATCTGAGTTCAGATTTAGTTGGGTATCCTGTAATATATCAGGTAATACTGACAGTAGTCTCTCAATAAGTATTTGTTCCATTTATGAATAAATACATTTTTAAAATCATGGAATTTATTTAGTGCTTACTCTGTCCTTTTCAATTCATTAAACCACTGCTATTCACTGCTATAGAGTAATTTGAAGTAAGAATCTTGCCTCTCTGTGGCTGCTAAAAATGGCTACCTTTTCCCCATTGGGAAGTTGTCCTAAGATAGTCAGAAAATATGAAACATAAAGGTTCAGGTAAAAAATGGGAAAGTTGGAGAAGAACAGTTGCTAAAACAATGTTTTCTTTTTTGTCTAGTATAGACATGGGTGAAAGGGAGAGAAAGGAGTCAGAGAGATGTTCCTGAAAAGATGGTATTATTTTTCTACCTGATTGAATACTGGATGCAGAATTTCCAGATAAATTAGAGGATCCCAGAATAGAGGAGACCTCTGTGCCACTTTCTGTCCAGTTCCCCAGGAGACTGAATTATTCAGCTGTCACTGCATTACAAACAGCTACAAAATATTTTGCCATATAGTGCTACGCAAATGGTACTAGGACCCAAACCACACACCACTGCCATTTCAGCCAGTACTGCTGGCCCTCAGTGTCCACCACTCCTGGGTGTTCTGGTCTACCATCACATCTACTACAATTGATCACTATCTGTCCCTTCTTGATCATACTCCTTTAAGATGAAGGGTCTTGGGTGATAACTGATTGCCTGAGAATACTTTGTGTGTATGCTCCTTCCTACTTCTAGCAATCTTGGAAGAGAAACATTTCCCCTATTTTAGCTTCCCTAGAGGAAGGAGGGATGTGTCTTTCACTAGGATGACCCTAATGAGAAGGGCATTTGATACTGCAAAGCCAAAATTGGTCAAGGTCCATATAGTACACTTGGTTGGCAGTCCTGCATCTTCATCCTAAATCTTCTTCTTCCCAAAATCACCTTTCAAGATAAAGTTCTAATCTAGCTACTGTAATGCTATATAAAAGTTAACATAGGGGAGACCATGACTCTTATACTGCAACTAGTCCCAAGGTTGTAGCAGATATATATGACTTATTTTTGCTCATAGGTTTGCAGGTTGGTTATGGCGACTCTGTTTTAGGCTGTGAGTCTCCTTCATATACCCCATTTGGGACCTAGGCTGGATGGGTAGTAACTCTGACAGAGGTAGGACACTTCCAGAATGGTGATCAGAAACACACGATGTCTCTTCAAACCTGGAATCAGGACTCAGACACCATCAATTCTGCTCAAATGTTATGAGCCAAAACAAGTATAGTGCCAAGCTCAACTTCACTGGGGCAAAGAGATTTCCTCATATGAAGGTGGAGAGGGGAAGGGGTAAAAGTATGTTGAATAATAACTAAATTTACTACATGATGGTACACACTATGAGATGTTAAGGCAGAAGGGCCTGAGGCAGCCTCACTGAGAACCTGAATCCTCTCCTTGAAGAGAGGGAACAGAAAACAGATTTTCTGCTGTTGCCTAGAATGATGTGCAAACCATGTAGCGTGATGCCTAAAATATTGTAACTGCTCATGAATATCTGCACTGTCTTGGCACCTCTGCCACGGGCTCTGGTTTTATCTATAACTTACTTGGACAATACACATTGGAGACAATAGTCACCATTTACTGAAGTCTTGGAAGGTGCCGTTATTATCTCAATGACCCTCCTAATTATCCTGTAAAACAGATATTTATTATTCCAAATTTCCCAGTGAAGCTGGGAAAATTGAGTGAGTAGCCCAGAAACCTAGTAAGCATTAGATGAACCAGGATCCGAACCCATGTGGGTTTGGCATGAAGCCTGTGGCCTTCCACGGCTCTGCAGTGTGAACCCAGGACACCTCTCTTTGAGAGTTGTTCGCTTCTGTTTTCCTCTAGGGGCTGCAGAGAGTGCTCAGAAGTCAGCTTCCAGCCACAGTTATGCAAAAACAGAGGAAAGCTTTATAGGGTGAATTAAGCAGCTTTCTCAATAGGGGTTCAATAAAGGACTTGCAACTAAGACCAATGGAGTCCAGAAAAGTGTCTCTTCCATGAGGCTTTGAGAAGGCACAGCTTGCCTGCCTCCAACCAGCCCCTGAGGAGTCCCACTGAAGAGGAGGACAACAGGGGCTGACATTGGCACTGCATGTTGGCAGGCAAGAAGACAGGGCTGGCAGGCTTCAGCAGTGGCCTTGAAGTTTGACTACCTCCAGTAACACTCTATTTATCAGGCTCCTGGCTCTGTGAATGGCCTTGTCAGCCGATGCTGACTCAGGATGGGTATTTAATTAAAGTCATTGTGGCACTGTAGAAATGAGAGATTGGGAAGATAGCCAATCTCTGCAGCCCTACTCCTCTCTGATTCTTCCCTACGGAGCTGTACTACCCAGCCCGGGGTCTGTGACACCCTGCTCTGTCCTCTTCCTCAGTAAACAGCATAGTCAGCTCCTGCGAAAGACCTGGCCTCCCTGGAGCCTTCGATCTCAACCCACGTGTGGTTGCTGGGGTTTTTTAAAGCAATACACATGAGTGGAGGAGATGCAACTTCTGTTTTATTTAGCAAATCATTGTGCAGAGGCTGGTGGCAAGAACTTGGAGTTGTGATGTTACCAGATTGCATCCTGGACCAAATCTTGCTTCTGAGAGAGTGTCATGCTCAAGGCACAGTGGTAAATGGAGAGCCAAAGTACCCTCTAGTTATGATTGTTAGCTGGGGTTGTGGCCCAAACACTACTGATGAGTTCTCTGGGAATCTGGGCCAGACCAGCAGGCCAAGTCCAGTGTTAAAGGGCCCTTTTCACCTTGCAAGCCCAAATCAAGAACTTGGGATTTGATGATCCTCCTGCAGTAGGCCTTGAGGTACAGCACAAAGGAGCATACCTGGGCATGTGTGCCCAGAAAGAGATATGGAGATGGTAAAGGGTGTTTGGGCCACAGGGCCTTCTCTGGACAACTTTGGTAACTGAATGAGCATAAGACAGAGGAGAGGAGCATCACCAGCACTTCAATGTACAGTGTACTGGGCACATGGGTCAACAGAACCAACCACTCTTCCTGCCAGATATAGACCCAAGAAGAAGGCAGTAGATGGTGAGAGGCAGGGGCCCAAGTGTCTTCCCCTAGCACTGACGGACACCTGATGTGCTTAAGGCATCAGGCTGAGTGCCAAGTGTTTAAACATGAATAACAGATGATACCTGCCTTCAAACAACTGATTTTCCATTGAGGGAGAGGGACACTTTGACAAGTCATGATGACACAGTGAAAGGTCTTGCTGCTCTTTGGAAATTTCCCTGGTCCCATCTCTGTACTGGCTCACTCCATCCTTTCATACCTTTAGCTGAAAGAGCTTCCTGACCTAAAAAATGGGCACATTCTCCCAACCTTGAAGGTTGATCGTGAGAATTAAACTGAAACTATTTATTTACTATGTCACTTACTTTAAGACTCAACCATGGCAGCTTCAGCTTTATTATTCTGAGTCTACTTATCCTTTTAATGTTTTCCCTAATGCATCCTTCCCAAGTTATGTAATTAGTTATCCCACTATTTCAATTGTTTTGGGGGAAAAAATCCCAGCATTTCATCTGGTTTAAGAAGTCAGATGGTTAATATATTTCATCTGTTTATTATTTGACTAAGGCATTGACTGTGTATCTCTATCTGCTTTTTAATTCATCATCACAGGGAAAAAATCTCAGTGGTATTGTGAACTTAGCTTAAGCAAATAAAGTAGCGAATTTGGAACTAAACCACCCATCAAAATCATAGCAGTTGCCTCTGGACACCCTGTGTTTAGACATATTGATGTTTTGTATAAGTCTTAACTGATTCATCTCAAGTAAAATTACAACTAAATACCACTTACCAAGCTTAAAATGTGCAATTGCTTTTAGTTATTCAACATTGGATAAAACAGTGAGCTGTAAGAGTTCCTCAGGAGAAAATTAACTGCTCTTGGAAAGAAGAAAAATAGAAGTGTGCCACTTTGTATACAATCTACAATCTTTGGCTCCACAGTATTGATGTTTTTAATTTCTGATTGAGCAGCAATGGAGACCAGAGCAATTAGTAACCCATTTGCCATGTTCTCTGCCATTGAGGTTCAGCAGAAGGCCCAGCACTGAGGAGTGCTATTCCGATTTTGGAAACATGGTTTTTTATGAAAGACAGTTGTTGAGTAGAAGCTTGGAAATGCTTTATTCTTGAGCCGCTTTATGTCTTAAAGTTTTAATAAAAGTAAAAGGTATGGGTCAGATCATAAAATGCTGAAAGGCATGAATCGTTCATTTCCCTTCAGGCGTGTAGCCCTGGCTAAGCTTCCATCAGCAGGGAGACGCCAGGTCACCAAAGCCAGTGTTCTTGTATATCTAGTCCTCTACTTGAAATGTGGGTGCATTTTTACAAGTACTCAACTTTTATAGAGGCAGGATAGGAATGGTCAGCAGGACACATGTCTGCTTTGCCAGTTCCTCACGGGATCACCTGGAGAAATCACCTTCTTTTCCTGGCTCCCTGTTTCTTCAACTATAAAGTTGAAAGACTTGGTCAAGATGCTGTCCACATATTTTTAAGATCTACTCTTCTGCAACTCTAGTAAGTGACTATTCCAGCTGGCCAAGCATATTTATTCAATAGCTTTTTCATTGATGATAAAAAAATCATATTTATAGTTGTTGAATTTTAAGTGTGATTTGGGAAAGATATAAACCAGTGGCTTTCAAATCTGACTGTGCATTGAAATCACCTGGAGAGATATTTTATTTTACTTTATTTTATTTTTATCTTTTAATCGGGGTCTCACTCTGTCACCCAGACAGGAGTGCAGTGGCTCAATCATGGCTCACTGCAGCCTCAACCTCCTGGTCTCAAGTGATCCTTCCTCCTCAACCTTCTGAGTATCTGGGGCTACAGGTACATGCCACCACACCTGGCATATGTTTTTTTGTTTTTTTTTTGTACAGATGAGGTCTTGCTGTGTAATCTAGGCTAGTCTCAGACTCCTGGGCTCAAGCAATTCTCCTGCCTCAGCTTTCCAAAGTCTGGCATTATAGGTATGATCCACTGCATTTGGCCTATTTTATTTTTAATTAACCATTTATTGAAGTATAATATCATATACATATAAAAAAGTGCACCAATTGGTAAGTTTTAACAAAGTGAACACAACCACTAGAACCAGCTGGATTAAGAAAAGGCCTATGGTCACCTCCCAAGGAACTTTCTAAAGCCCAGATTCCCAAGTCCTACTCTAGACCCATTGAATCAGATTCTTTAGGGTATAAGCTGGGGATCCTTGTTGGTGTATCTAGCCCAGCCAGGCTGATGTTGCCATTTGGAAACCCCTGAGGTAGATAGTCATTTTTTACTTTTCAGATAGACTTGAAGATTCTACTCATCCATGTGCAGAAGGACCTTGGGCCCTGCATTAGATGTGTAATCCTGAGGCCCAGTATATCAGAAGTCTTGCCAGCATGGAGTATCTATCCTACGGGAGAGTGGCTCATCCCAGGTTGAACAGTCTGCTCAGGACATTACATGTATTAGTAATAATCCCCACAGTCATGGTTGTTCTGCGATGGTTGTTCTACTTACTTTAAGATGCTTGCAACTCACACAGCCAGAGAGCTGGAGTTCAAAACTCAAGTCAGCTTGACATACAAGTTCACAGACATCTTCCTCTGACACAGGCACAATCCCAAGATTAAAACCAATTCCAACACAACCAACAAACAACTGGGGTATCTCATGACTGACACTGGTATTAATTGCATCATATTTTTCATGCATCATCTCAATTTCAGCACTAGTCAATTCTAACTGCATTATGAAGTTTCTAAAAAACACTCTGCTAGCTGTATCTTTTTTTTAGAGACTGAAAAATATTGTCTTCATGTATAGGATTTATGTAGAATGAGCACCCTTCATTCTCAAAATATAGTTTGATCATATGGAAGTGCAAGGGGCTACACATATTCTTTTGTCAATTTAGAATTTTTGTTATAGTTGATCTTGGAAAAAAATGCTAGTTGTCTTCTGGGGCTTAAAAGTATTACATACATTTTCTCCCTAGAGGTGTTTAATTCTGTGGTTAATTGTAGAAGCAAGTAGAATCAAAACTCTACAAAACTGTGTCCTGTGAAATTCATAGTAGAGTCTACCATGGCTTTTCCTCTCATTTCATTTTATGTCATTATTCTTTTAGTTTTTATGTTTTGGAGCTGAGAGGTGTTAGTGCCTTCTGTCTGGCATGCATATTCTTATAAGAAATATGGATATGACAGAGATGAGAAGTAACTGTGGCCAGAAGATGAATCAAATAATTTCTTCTCATCACTACCAAGGACATCAATGTTATCTCCTTATGTATAAGAATAGCTATAAAATTGTATGTAAATACAATATAGCCCTCTCATTCTGGACATGAGCTCTCAGGTGCTTGAAGCATGGATTATCTAGTTTAGGAAGCTGAAAATGAGGACTGATAAGGCACAAGAACAGCAATGAGTTACTCATGGATCACATGAAACCTTTCTTTGGAGCAATAGATCTCAGTTGGAGCCATTTTGCCTCCCACAAGATATTTGGCAATGCCTAGAAACTCACGACTGTCACAATACAGGAGGGGATGCTACGCCGGCATCTGGCGGATAGAGGTCATCTGTGATGCTAAACATCCTACGATATACAAAGCAGTCCTGCCAAAATACCAGTGGTGCCAAGCTTAAGAAACCCTGGTTTAGGAAATGGTAGTAAATCTCACACAGAGACCGACTTTTCTGTAAAAACAATGAAGAAGACTAAGTTATTTCTACTTGCATTGAATAACAGCATACTAAAGAGACTGTGTATTTGAAGGGGCTTTCTTTGATTCTAAATTAATTCCCCTCAGGGCTATATTGGGAAAAGGAGCTAAGAGAAAACCACTTTCTCCTTGGAACTCGAGTTACGAAGCTTTTCTAATCTTCTATACCCCAGCATTCTTCTCTCCCTGTTAATTTTTTTTTTTGAGGGCAGAATTTGCTATTCTAATGAGAAATCAGCACACAAACTTAAAAAAATGATAGCAGTGCAAAATGCGTCCCTCTTGAGCAAAGTTAATTTAGGAGTATAAAATCTCAATTGAAATACTGTCATTTTTTTTCAAGAACCCTAACTTTGAATAAATGTGGCTGCCATGGTGTCCCTAGGAGAGGGTTGCTAAGGAAACCAAAAGCCAACCCCACTGCCGATGCTCTTCATCCCCATGGAATACCATTATGGCCCATCAGTCATTTTGAGAGTTAGAGACACCACAGCGAACAAAATGATGACTTTATCAGTTTATCCCAGGAGAATAGCTTCAAGAAATAGATTTACCCAATGCCATCAGGAGATTATCTAATGACCCCTCCTGGTAATGAGACAGAAAATGGATGTCAATCACAGAAATGCTACCTTGGAATACATTGCCAAGTCCTTCATACTGTGATCATAAAAATGCAAATATACTTTCTGATAGATTAAAATAATATATCCTCAATAATAACCATCTGCAAGATCAATTATATACTGCTTGTCAGCAGTTATTGTTTGAAACACAATGCACTTATTTAAAAATAACCCCTGTATAGTTGCTACAAAAGCTGGTAAAAATTCATGAAACTCTCCCATAGTGTGCTAGGCATGGGTACTATTTTTTTTTTCTGAGTTGGAGTCTCACTCTGTCACCCAGACTGGAGTGCAGTGGCCGCTCCCGGCCACCGCAGCCTCGACCTGCTGGGCTCCGGCGATCCTTCCAAGTAGCTGGAACTACAGGTGTGCGCTACCACGCCTGGCTCATTTTGATTTATTTATCGCCAAGTTGCCCAGGTGGGTCTCGAACCTGCAGGCTCAAGCAATATTATTTTTGTGTGTGTGTATTTTTTATTGTTGTTACATCTGGAATATTGCACCAGAGAGTTTTCGGTCAATATAACCAAGATTGCAATGCTGTAGAAAGACGAGGTGTCAGAAATTGTGGTAGCTCATCTGATAGAGAACATTATAGGAGAGTAAAAGATGATTCCTAATACCTGCGGGACTGACCTGCTGGTGAGCCCCACCTGGAACTGCACTGACTCAAACACAAAAGTATTCTAAGGTTCCTGCTGAGGAAGGCCGCTTCAGCTGCTGTGTGCAAAGGTGCCCTGAATTCATTGATTCTCTTTGCATACACGACTACCAGTCTCAGGGGTCTGTTTCCCACAGAGCTGCCAACCCCGACACTGTGTGCTCCAGCCTTGCACCTCTAGGGGTCCTTCAATTTCCTCTGCATGCCCACTGCCAACCTCATCTTACCTGTGGCCTGGAGTTTGCTTCCTGCCCTACTAGCGAGAACATCATTGCACACCAGCTGATGCCCCTGACTTCCTCTGCCTGCCTGCCCACTAAGCTTCTGGGCTGTTCCTGCGTACCCACTGACTGTAGACTATGCCATAAGCTTCAACCACACCTTCTCCGATGAGACAGGAACCTCTTCCAAGTTTGTCTTTCTTGGAGTATTCTCTCTCAGTCCAAGATTACTCTTTAGAGCTTTCTTTCCATTTTTAACATTATTCTCCATCAATAACTTAATGATTACTTATATTACACTTCCCCTGTTTAACCTACTTCATGGTGTCGTCTGGTTGGACCAAGAATAGGATAACCTTTTCCCTGCACTCCCTACCTCTTCAAAATGTGTCAGATCATAACAATGAATACCTGTCATTTGCTTTGTTGGCATGAACAAAAATCAAAGATGTGTGCAGGCTGCTAGAAGCTGTTTTGTGCTTCCCAGTGACTGGGGAGGTCAAAGGTAGATTGTTCTGCAGAGACTTGAATTAAAGCAAGCACAGCTTTCCTTTTCTCTCCCCTTCTAGGAAAAGTTTACCTTACCCTCTCCAGGCAGGAAACAGCCCTTTGTTTGAACAAACTATGGTGATCTGTATCATAAATACTACCTACATTCATAAACTGCCAAGTTCTTCATGTGCTATATCGCACATATTACATCAAAGCCCCAGTTCTGTGTTCCTTAGGAAAGCAGAGTCACTTCTTCTCCATACTTATACACACATTTTCTCATCACTGTGTGGTGGGGGGCAGGGGGCTATGTAGGGGGCGGGGGAGGGGGAGTCCAGTTATCATTGCATAGTGCTTACTATGTGTCCAGCACTATTTTTTCTTTATATATTAACTCATTTAATTCTATTCACCCTATTAGGGAGGAACAATTAATACTCCCATTTACAAGAGAGAAAATCAAGGCTATGAGACCTTAGTCTAACTTGCCTAAGGTCACAAAGCCACTTGACATTTCTCAATTTGCCTGTATTATTAGGGGTGACTTCACTTGTATCTAAAATAAGAAAAGATAGGAAGCTAATGAGCCAATGACACAAGGGAAATGTCTCCTCGTTATACATGATTAAGCATAAAAAAATATAAACATGGTGAATTTTGTTTTCTCATTTGCTTTTAGTTAGTGTGTTGGAAGGATGAAAATAAAGCCCAGGTTGGGCTTTTCCTCTCCCTCCTGCCTTTTCCAGGCTAATGAGTGAGTCTCTCTTCCAGACACCCACCCTCTCAATTCACTGGAAAGACTGCAAGAAACCAAGAAGACACAGGCCAGAGGGAAGGTCATCTGGAGATTCAAATTTGCAAGCACTTAGGATCATAGCAAATGAAACCAGGAAACCAGAGACAAGATGATTTTATAATTCGTTAAAACTAGAGTACTTTTGAGAGTGAAAGGGTTTATAATTAATAGTTACACCAGTATAAATCATGTGAACCAGAACTGTCTTGAGCATACTTACACCTGTTGTAACTCTACTAGCAGAAGTTAAGACCACCAGGGTCCAGACATAAATCAGATGGGTCATTCGGTTGGAGAAAGATAATGAAGAGGCTGAGGTATGGGCAGGGATGCAAGAACTAACAAGGAATGGTGATTACCAAGGAACTCACAGGCAGAAGGAATCACCCGTCCTTGACCAGCACGAGTTGGAGCAGAAGAAAGGCTACCCACAGGGTTGAGACTTTGAGAAATTCAGCCATTGCCAGAATTACCAAGAGGCAGGGAGGAAGCAGAGAGGAATACTGACCTCTCTCTTCCTGTCTTCTGATCTGGAGCCTCCCACTGGCCAAAACCAAGTGGAAGCCAGAGGATGCAGTAGCCTAGATGGTGCAGCCCGAAAAGAATCTAGTATTTCGGGACCCAGAGAAGAGCAGAGAATGGGTTTGGAAGCAGAATCAGGGCCAGTGCATCATGAATTCCCTATTAGACATTAGCCATTACAATTTCAAGTGCTCAGGTAGGATACTCTGCACATGTCCTAATTTAACCTTATTGTCACCCTTCAGTTCTTGGCCCCCTTCTTCTGTGCTTCTTTGTCTTTGATCACAGGCCACAGACTATGGAAACTAGATTGGGTGAGAAGGAAGGTGATAGCATGATGTGGTATGGAGGATAGTATAACTGTTGAATATGATAAAAACAATGAAGTGTATATCTAGTTTTATTTGAGAGTCCATAGAGGCTGATACTCAAGGGGATGTAGTGTAAAGATAGGAGGAGTTGGGAAGCAGAATCAAACAAGGTCTCCTTTATTTTTAGCCTATCTCTTAGTGTGCCCCTCATCTTTTGCTTTAACTGAAACTTGATTCTCTGTGAGCCAAGGAGATTATCTATCTATCTATCTTGTTTTTTGTCCTAATTTTCACTTTATTGATTCTCCCAAACTACCCAAAGCTTTAAAGTTCATGCCTTCAGAAGATACCACTACCCAGTACCCCACTTTGTTGAAATCACGTAAATCACTCTGCTCAGGTATTCATCCTCATGCTTTAAATCTGTAAGCACTTGGCTCATGGCCACTCACTTCAATATACTATAAATCCAGTAGTTACCATAATCCTTGATTATTTCAACATCCATGAAGACTGTCCTTCTAATACCCTGAAATTTTAGCTTTTTGCATAATCCAGCTTTCTACTTCTTTATTCATACCCTGGACTTCGTAATTATCAGTAAGTAATCCACTTCTATGATCTTAATAGAAAGCATTCCAATTTCTGATCAACCCGTCCTATCGGGAAGCCATTGGAGGGTTTCAAACAAGAGAGTGATGAAGTTCTGGTTTCCTGTTTCTGCATATAAGCCACCCCTAAGTTAGGGGCACAGTGACACCTGTTTTGCTCACAGATCTGCACTGTGGGCATGGCTTGGAGTCAGCTTGTCTCTGCTTCATTGGTGTAGCTGGGGAAGTTCAAGGTTGGAGTTAGAATTGTCTGAAGACTCATTCACTCATGTTTGGCTGATGATGTTGGCTTTCAACTGGGACCTCATCAGGAGTGCATGTGGCCCTTCCATGCTTGACTTCCTCACAATATAGTGACTGGGTTACCAAAGCAAACATCCTAAGAGACAGAGAGAGGGCCCCATGGTACCTGGTAGTGCTTTTTCTAACTTAATCTTGGAAGTCTGCTGTGTTCTTCTCATAGAGACCATTTCAAACTTGTCCAGTGTCAGTGGTAGAAAACAGGCTCTGTCGTTGATGGAGAAGTCTCAATATTACCTTGTAAAAGCATATGGAATGAGATATATTGGAGATGCCATCTCTGGAAAATGTCCAGACAGAATATGATTTATGTGTTTGAAAGAACACTCTAAAACAAAGCAGGCGATATCACATTACCAGACTTCAAACTTTACTATAAAGCTACAATCATCAAAACAGCTTGGTACTGGTATAGGAACAGGCATATGGAATAGAATTGAGATTCCAGAAGCGAAACCTCAATTTCTCAACCAACTCATCTTCGACAAAGCCTCCACCATCTACCAGTGAGGAGAGGAGAACCTATTCAGTAAATGGTGCTGGGAAAACTGACTGACCACACGCAGAAGATTGAAACAGGACCCCTATCTACATTCATGCACAAAAATAAACTCCAAATGGATCAAAGACCTAAATGTAAAACCTCAAACCATAAGAACCTTAGAAAATTAAGGACATACCCTCATGGAAATTGGAACTGGCATCCAATTCCTGAACAAAACCCGAAACCCACAGGTCATAAGAGAGAAGATCAACAAGTGGGACCTCATTAAACTGACAAGCTTCTGCAAAGCCAAAGAAACCATCAAGAGAGCAGGGAGACAGCCTACAGACTGGGAAAAAGTATTTGCCAACTCCAGGTCTGACAAAGGCTTAACATCTTGGATCTACAAGGAACCCAAACGTGCTGAAAAGAAAAAAGCAAACAATCCCATTATAAAATGGGCAAAAGATATGAACAGACACTTCACAAAGGAAGACATCCGAGCAGCCAACAGACACATGAGAAATGTTCAACCTCACTAATCATCAGGGAGATGCAAATCAAAACCACACTGAGATATCACCTAACTCCAGTCAGAATGACAGTTATCAATAACTCAAAAAATAACAGTTGCTGGAGAGGGTGTGGTGAAAAGGGAACACTTCTACACTATCGGTGGGAGTGTAAACTAGTGCAACCTCTATGGAAAGCAGTGTGGCAATTCCTAAAATCTCTAAATATCGACCTCCTATACGACCCCGCAATCCCCCTACTGGGAATATACCCTGAAGAACTCAAATCACTCTTTCAAAAAGATACCTCCACACAAATGTTTATCGCAGCATTGTTCACAATAGCAAGAACCTGGAACCAACCATGTTGTCCATCAAAAGAGGACTGAATTTAAAAAAATGTGGTACATATACATGATGGAATACTATGCAGTCATAAAAAAGAACAAAATCATGAATTTCTCAGCAACCTGGATGGAACTAGAGTAAATAATACTGAGTGATCTCTCACAGAAACAAAGATCTAGTATCACATGTTCTCACTCATATAGCGGACCTTGAACATCCACCGTAATACTATAAAAAAAAAAAGACTGACAGTGGTGGGAAACTATGGGGGGAGGGGAAGGGAGGTGGGATTAACAGTAGTCAATATCTCTCTGGGAACGGGGAGACACCCCTTATCAACAAGGGTGCCTGAACGAAGCATGTTTGTATCCCTAACCCTAAACTGTACCCTACAATATCAAAATAAAAAATATTGATAAAAAAAGAAAGAACACTCTAGCTGCTTTGAGGAGAATAAATTTTTGAGGGGTAAGTGTGGAAATAGAACCTGATCTTGTGACTCGAGCTGTCCTTGGGGAGGGATGATAGTGACTTACACTATAGTGGGAGGAGTAGATATAAAAATCAGGGGATGAATTCAGGAATTGAGCGCCTAGTTTTGACACAGATTATTTTAAAGACCCAAATGTCTCCAAAGACAAAGGAGAATGAACATGAAGCAGTGTGCACAGGGACATATCTCTCATCTTCAAAATTATAGTGAGGCTCTGACCCTCAAGAGAAACAACATGCTTATACTTTCTCCCACCTTTCAAATGTCTAGGACTCACTATTGGAAGTTACTTAAGGGTGGATTTGTTGATATTACTATAATTATTTTAAATAACCATATTTGGAATGGATGTTTTGGCAGAACAGAACTGCTATGCTAAATAAAGAACTGTGATAGACCATCAGATAATGCCTCACCTTACTAGTGAAAGAAAAATCTGGAATGCTGCCTCTATTTCTCCAGAGTGCCTGCAGGCAGTCTGTTTTGGACAGCTATAGACTGGGGTCAATACAAGTGCACTTGATCTCCTTTTTGGTAGTTGTGTCAACACTTAGTCTTCCCTAGCTATGGTGGGGTGTATTCTTTAATGTCATAGGGACTTTCTGGGGAACCATGGTGCCCACTCCCATAGGCTCATGCATATTAGTAAGGTCAGATTCCCATCTTCTTCCCTGAGTCTTACATTCCAGACCTCTTATACCAAAGCTTCCCATTCCTGGTGCAACTCAGAGCATACAGGAGAGAGTACTGGCTTAGAAATCAATGCTAGGCTCCAATCCCGGTTTGACCACTTATGAGTTGTTTGACCTTGAGAAAGTTATTCAGCCTTTCTAGGTCTCAATCTCCTTCACTGTAAAATGATGAGGAATGATGATTACCCTTTCTCATGGGGTTTGTTGTAAAGACTAAGTGAAATACCAAGAAAGCAGCCTGCACAAAGTGACACATATTATGCACTCAACAAATTGTAGTGATAACTATTACATATTAAAGGATAAAGAGGCTGTAATATTCAGTTTCATTCCAAAATTCCGAGCAGTTAGTGCTATGCAGACAGACCATTACAGAACAACTGACAATGCCTGCTGGCTGTGGCCATGTCACATCCTTTTATGGCTCAGTGACTTAACATTTAGAAGATGGTACTTTCACAGTGAGAGCAAGTTGAAAAATAAGTAAAACCTCAGAGAGCATTTAGGCACAAACCAACTTAGATGAACGTGGATTTCTCAGTTTGGTCTGCCAGCTGGATGGCTTTTACATTCTGTTTGAGCTAAGCTATGCTGTCCCAGAGGTTGTTCCAAATTCACCAGTGCTGTATGCATGTCAAAAACATAGGGAGAGATTTGCTTTGAAAAACTGACATTTTTGTAGGTATCACCAAAGCCTGGAATAAATGGGGTCTGAGAAACACTTTGTATGCCTTGGGAGAGTCAATGAAAGGAGCTGTCACCAGGCTTATGCTTCCAGGTGACACTGGGAGTCCAGTGGGTCACCCAGGTCATCTGCATAGCAACAAGTATTCAGAAGCTTGAAATGTCCAGATGAATGATTTTTTTTTACTTCCTTTCCAGTGGTCTAATATCAGATAGCTTCATGTTCCCTAGCTGAACGTATTCTAACCGGTTCATCAAAATCTAGTCTTTCATGGGAGCTTCCCCTCATGTAAGGCTTTCATTTTAGTGCCAACTATAGTTACTCTTCATTGAGTGCTGCAGAGGTGACAAGTACCATACTAGATTCTACACACATGATCTCATTTTCTCCTAACAGACATTTGTTCATTCACTCAGCAAATATTAACTGACTGCCTACAAGGTACTGAGGAGAGGATACCATTTTACAAATAAGCGATTTGAGTTTCAGAGAGGGTAAGTGACTTGTGCCAAATCACATAAGGAGTGAGTAGGAGAGTCGAGAAATGAATAAACCCAGTTCCCATGGTGTTCCTAGAAAACTGCATCTCTCTGGGGGTGCTAACATCGTGCAAGGTGTGGAAGTCAGACCTGGAAGCTGGAGTTCTAGGCACTTCGCTTGGCCAGTTCCTGGTTATGTGACCTTGGGCAAGTCTCTTACTCTCTTGGGGCTTATTTCTTCATTCTCATGAAAAGTTGCTGAACACTTTTTGACCTACCTTTTGATGTTTCTGTGAAAATCAAATGCTATAAAGTAACAATATGAATGGGTCTCACAAATATGCTGTTGGGTGAAGGAAGACAGACATAAGAGAGTGAAGACTTTATGATTTCATTTATAAGGACCTGAAAGCAGGCCAAATGGATAAGAAGTAAGGCTATTGGTTTCCTTCTGGGGGAAGAGGAATGGAAAGGGGAGCAGTGGGGCTTTTGAAGTTCTAGAAATATGTTTTCAAGAAAAGCAGTAAGCTTTAAAAAATTATATAGGTATATGAAATGACGTTGAAAATGTTTTGAGTATGGTGTCAGTACCCCACTCCCTGCCACCTGCACACTCCTCAGGTGTGGAGGCTGCCCATAGTGCTCCTCCCGCCTTGGGTATTCTTGCCCTCTCTGGGTTACACTGAAGCACTGGGCTCCAGTCCCAAAGAAAAGCGAGGGTGCAGTTGGTGCAGGAACTGAGCTTCCAAAGAATCCTAGATATCAGAGTTGGTGTCTCTCGGTGGCATTCAACTCTCTGATAGGGTCACCGGCCTCTGCTCAAATGATGCCAGTGATGGGAATTCATCACTTTGTAAAACTGACAGTGTTGGAGAGCTCTAGTGGTTACTTCACCACCATGCCTGTGGCTACCACCCATTGGCCTGAACAGCACTGAAATAGCCTGTATCCTCTTCCTTGCTCTCATCAAATGTATAATTTTTTATTTAAACATTTTTTATTCTATTATTTTAATATATAAATAGAATGATGATAGTTGACTAATCTGGCAACTATCTTTCTAAGATGAAATATGCACAATAAACAACGTGATAATTTCTGCCTAATATATATTAACTTCGAAATATCAAATTTCGACAAACAGTCTCCTTTACCATTTTTGACAGGTAACATGCAATTTTATTTTTATCTTTTGATGGGCACAAAAAGTTAAAGTTTATTTTTAAACCCAGTGCTTTAAAATATTTATGTAAAGAGCCCATTCCCCTGCCAGTCTTCTCCCTTCCTATGCCATCCACTAGAAGCCACCATTGCAAACAACTTGATCTTGTTTGTGAACTGATTTTTTTCTTATGCTTTTACAGATACATCAAATATATACACAAGAAAAATGAAATAAAGCACTGCATCAAGGGGTGTGGAGGGAAGCAAATTGAAAGTGAGATGGTATGAAGTGATGGGAGCCAAGGAAACTGAGGCAGCCAGCTGTGTCTAAAGGGGGTGGTGATGTCTCCACTCCATGAAATTGTTGCACATGGGCATACAGGCTAGGCTACTAAATCTTCAGACTTTCCAAGAGAAACTGGAAGTCCAGACTGATATATGACAACTGGTTCTTAAATGTTGACAATTAAGTCCAGTTTCTTAAGGTGCAGGCCAAAATAAATGCCTCTTCACACCTTGTTCAGTCAGCAGGTTGCTAGATTGGAATCTCTACTACAAATACCAGCTATTCACTTGCTTGTTTACATGTGAACTATAATATAGTTATATTTCCAGATCAGCACATATGTGTCCCTGAATTATTTTTAACAGCCACATGATATTTCATCACATAGCTGTACCTTTAATCAATCCCTAGTTGATGGCTAACAACTCTGCAAATGTTTCAACACAGTGATCGTGTTTTTTTCTAGTCCCTATTTCTGGCCTAGCTTATGTTTCTCCAGATTCCATCTTTATGCTTCCCTCCTATTTCTCATACCAGTTTCCTGACCACAGTTCTCCCAGACCACTTTCAAATGAAATTTTGCTGCACTTTTCCACTCACTCACCATTTAAATCTGTATAATTTTAGCAAAATTCATGTGAAGTTGGTTTGAGAGGAGTGTGACCACATATACTGGAGAGTTTCAGTTCATAACCATTGATCCAGCCCCCTTTTAATCTCCCAAGAGTTCCCATTTGGAAAATAAATTTCACTACCTTACCCATAATCCCACCAACCGTATTAAAACCACTATTAATGTTTTATTATAATCCACTCCAGTCATTTTTTATGGGTACTTTATGTCTTTGATCTCACTCTCTATATAAAATTTTATACTCCAATTTCATATTTAACAGGAAAATCTAGGCATTTTATGATATTCAAACTATTTTACAGATATTTGAATGGCTACATTATTTTTTATTCTCATTTGCTTAATACTACCCTTATTTTTGGAAACTTCGTTTAGTTCCAAATATTAATACTATAAACAGTATTGTAATGAACGTCTGTAGGCAGAAAACTCTTTGTTCATTTCAGATAATTTCCATGAATGGAACCCCAGAAATAGAATTTGCAAGGTAAGGGTTATGAACATAGTCAAGACACTTGAATTGTACGCCACTTTCCTCCCCTATAGGCTAGAGTCACTTAATATTCCTTCCAGCTGTGTCAAGTGTGTCTGTGTCACTGCACTCAATCTCTGATATTGAATATTCTTGTTTTCTACAGTTCTATTAATCTGATAGGTTAAAAATAGCATCTTATTGTTATTCTAATTTCCATTTTGTTGATAATGAATGAGGTTGAAAAATGTTCAAATGTTTATTAGCCATTGATATGTCCCCATTTTATAGTCTTTGTTCCTTTCTCCTTTATTTATTGCAAGTCTAATGCTTTTATTACCTTTTGGCATGAGCTCTTTTTATATTGTCCTTTGTCCTGTTTAAAGCAAGTATTTCTTCTGGTTTATTTGCCTGTTAAGCAATTTTGAGAGAAATTGCAATTTGTATGTGAAAAATCTACTCATCTTCTCTTTGTTATTTCTTCCACTTCTTTTAAGCTTTAAAAAAAAATCAATTCTTACTCCAGTTCTATATCTAGTTTTGATCACTATTTATTTTCATTTTCTATTAGTATTTGTATGATGTATTTCTTTTTAAATGAGCTCAATTCTTCTTGGTGTGAGGCTATACTATATAAGGCTGACATCAAAAAATATCATTTATTTTGTTCTTCTTAAAAATTCTATTGCTGCTATCGATTGTCCATTTTAATAAGGTACTTCTGCTCTGAGGCAATTATGCAAAGGAACGATTGGAAACATAAATAATGAAGAATAAGTATTTTTTCTTTCACTTCATTATTCAGATAGAGAAATGCTAATTGTTACTTAGCATGAGATACACTGTGTTTTAAACTAAATAAATTTTATAAAAAAATACACATTAATTTTATCTGGAGCAACTGTAGAAATAAATTGAAATGTTGAATTATTAAAAAATGCTGTTTTCTAGGTAACTATGCACAATATCTGGCATCTACAGATGCATTCTAGTCCAGAAGATTTCTTTGAATTGTTAAACCAAAAAATCAGTGACAAGGACTAGCACAATTTTACAATGCAAAAAGAAAATGCCAAGCCACTCTCCAGACAATAGACTATTTATCACAGTTTGTGGGAGTGAAGCAAGTACATAATTTTTTGGTCCTGCTGACACATTCAATTATCTTCTAAAAGTTTCTATCACAGAACTCCTTTCAGCCATTTATTGGGTACAAAAATGTAATCCATAATTACAGATACTTCCTGCGCCTTTTATAAACAAAAACAAAAACAAAAACAAAACCAACAGTCCCTTCCTGAGGCTTTCTGTCTTCCAGACAAACTGGAAAAAGAAAATAAATACTTGGCAATCAAGTCTTGCAAAGTGGCGGTGAGGGGCAGTTAAGGAGCTGTTGGCTGAAAACAAGGGGGAAAAATGTACAATGTAGCCTAAAGTCTGGGTTTGCAGAGGAAATGATTTCTTGTATGTCTTAGACTCACAGATATCTGGAACTGAAAAGGACTTTGTGAGTATGAATTTAGTCTATCTCCCTGCTTTTCGTATAATGGATAAAACTTTCCAGATCTAGGTGCTTATATGAAAAATCAAAATGTGATATGATGAAAAAAATCAGAGACTAAGTCTGAGGCCAATTTCCACATTTCCTGTTAACATTTCCTTGGGGAATAATGTGTTTAATCCAAACAATCTTGGATTCTTTTCTTAATATATAAGGTTTTTAATACTTCCCTAGCTGGGGTCTTGTGGTGTTAATAGGATACCATGTATGTGACTGCCTACTTCTTGCTAAAAATAAAAGCAATCATTTTCTCTCTCCCTTGTCCCTCCTCACTAAGAGATTTGTAGAGACAAGCTGTCATCTAAACTTAAGATATTTTCAAATATTTACTATGAAAAAAAATCAGAGACTAAGTCTGAGGCCAATTTCAACATTTAAGACAACTATTTAAGATAGGAAACGCCTCTGAATGCCCATCTTATAATTTTCATATTGTAGCTTTAGCTTATTTCTTCTGGTTTATTTTCCAGTGGAGTTGTTGAATAGAGATAATCAAACTTAGTAAGATAATCTTTACTTGATGTTTCCGTAGACTTGATAACTGCCATCCATGATTCCTTCCCTTAGGCCTTAAAATGAATGAGAGACAGCAAGAAGACTGTATTGCCAAATAACACCTGACAAATATCTTCTTTTTTTCCCTTACATCTCATATCCATCTCCCCTACCTCAATCCCATGTGCTCTACTTTGTAAGTCTAGGAACGAATTTCTAAGACATGATGCCTGGTTTTATGTTGGACTGTCCTCTTCAAGTTGTCTATCCCATCACAGCAAGGACTGAGGAGATGTGTTTTGTGGGTCACTTCCTTTGTCCGTGAGTTATTTTGTGACTGAACTGAACTTGGCATTTAATTCCACCCTTCCCTCAAATGAATGTCAACTGACTGCATTAAATGATTTTCTGTTTCACTTAAAATGCATGAGACTGATTGGTGTAAAGCAAAAATCCTTTCATTTATGAAAAATAATGAATCAGGAGGAACGTAAGAGAACAACTTTTCATTTTCAAAGTAGGAAAATCAAGACTCTGCGATGTTCAAGGAGGTACCAACACCATGAATGAGTTAGTCAACATACAGCAAGGAATTAGTTGCATTTAATCACTCATTTAGTTTCTGATTTGTCTATTTCTAGGTTGGTGGAAACAATTTGCATTACTCAGGTCATTGTCTCTGAAGTTACCCTTAAAAGGCATGCATCAAAGTTACCATATGGTTGGGAAAAGCTTAACATTGCTTGGGAGAGTGCCTAAGGCAGCCCCTGGCACAGAATTGGCAACCAAACAAAATCAGTGGAAAGTGTCAATCATTATTTTTCTACTTACCGGTCATTATCATCATTACATTAATCATTATAATAGTGGGATAATTGAAATTATTGTTAAGCACAATGCATTTTTTCTGCATTCTACTGCAAGTGGAATTTACCCAACTTCACTGATATTGGGGTTGCCATGTGACTCACTTTGACCAATGAGATGTTAGCAGAGGTGATATAAGCAGAGACCTAAAATGTGCTTGTGCCTTTGACTTGCTTGGTTCTCTGGTGGCCCATGAAAAAAGTCAAGCCCGACCAACCCACAGCTTGGAGCAGAGCTGTCCATTCAAGACCATAGTAACAAAATCAACCTGCAGACTTTTAAACAAAAGAATATGCGCAAATGGTTGTAAGCCACTGAGTTTGGGGGTGGTTTGCGAGGCAACATCATGGTGGCAATAGTTTCTAGTGTATATAACTAACCTTTGAATGTAAACTATGTAACAGACTCTGCGATCAGCACTTTAATGATCTCACTTCAATCTGATAATGATACCATTAGGTAGACGACATTGTTAATGCGATATTACAGATCAGAAGAATCAGGGAACTTACCCAAAAGATATGATAATAAGTCACTGCAACATGATTTTAATCAATGTCTTTCTGATTCCAGTATATTATGTCCTAACTATGTATTTGCACCTGAAATGGAAAAAATTAAAGCTATGCTTGATACTTATCAAGGAGTTTATGTTATGGGCATGAAACCAAACAACTGCCACTCAGCTCTTTTCTTCTATTCTCAACTGTTATTACAAATGAATTATTAAGGGTTGCATTTCAACTTTTGCCAAGAACTAGGCTGTTCAGCTCTTAGAAGTTCATTCCAAGGAGCAATTGATACAGAGTTCTCCTAGGGAGACAGACTAATAATTTTTCAGATGACTTCCACAGCAAAATGCCATCAAGCCTAGGAGATGCATTTCTTGGCCATGAAAAATGAGTAATAGCACTCCTTTGAAGTTCAGTGTCATCTCTTAAACTCTCTGGAGTCTCAGAGATCATTACCATATTTATATTCCCAGCTTTAAGAATGGTGAGAGCAGCCCAAATAGATAATCTTATTTCAAGCAAGGAATACTTTTTTATTATCTCCTTTACAGTGTGTTTTTTTTTTTTTTTTTTGGATGTAAGTGTTTACCTGAGAGCTTCAGGCCCACCTCAGTGTGCCCCCATTATAAATTTCTGAAAAATCTTGATTTACCATACAAAAAGAGGGAAGCCCTCTGCTGAAGCTCTGGCTATATCCTTCCATTTCTTTGATTTTTTTTTCTATTGTCTCCTCCTCTTTAAACTCTGGTATGATGAGACTTGGCCAAATCTCTGAGGAAAAGGGCCACCTTTCCTCTCCAGCCTCGATGAGAGGATTTTCTTGACAATTCTATAGAGGCATAAGATGGAAGTTCTTTGAGTGGTGAGCTGGATATGATCTCTCCTAGGAAGGTTTTGCTCTTCCCATTAGTATGGGAAGGAGGAAGACAACTGTGGTAGAGATCAGTACCCAGCTAGAATACAACATCCAAAAAAGGTGGCCCATGTAAATGTTTAGTCTTAAGGTTATGCAGGATGTTTCTGAGGCCCAGGAAGCAGATCAATGGGAGTTAGCTGCAATGCCACAACATCATGTGCCCAAAGGTTGACCACCTATGAAACCTGCTCTCCACTTTTCTGACATTACACAAGTCTGGGGAACTTGTAATACCATAAATCACAAAAATAACAGAAATATCCAGTGAGTGGAAGATTCTAACATATCTGATTCATTCCTCCATTAACCCATTTGACAAATATTTATGAAGGTTCTGCTATGTGAAAAACATATAGCAATGAACAAAAGGAATAAAGTCTCTTGCAGATCTTACATTCTAGTGACAGATGAGGAAGGACTAAACAAATCAATATAGGACACAATGTAAGTTAGTGCAGTAAAAAATGTAAAGCAAGATAAAGGATAGATTGAAATAATTTACATAGGGTCATTGGATAAAGTCACTCTGAGAAAGAGACCAAATGACGGCATAAGTCATGTGAGTATCTAGAAAAGAGGGGCTCTGGCCAATACAACTGCCTAGAATTATAAGTGTGCTTGATATGGTCAAAGAACTGAAACAAGGACAGGATGCATGGGGAACAGTGAATGGGAGGAACAGTGATGGGCAGATGTGAACCAAATCATGTAGAACCTTGTAGGAGATTACTAGAAACGTGGATTTTATTCCTGGTAAGATCAGATGTCACCAGAAAGCTTTGATCATAAAAATGATCTAGTTTATTTTATTTTATTTATTTTTTTTTGAGTTGGAGTCTCACTCTGTCGCCCAGACTGGAGTGCAGTGGCTGCTTCCGGCCACCACAGCCTCGACCTGCTGTGCTCCGGTGATCCTTCCGCCTCAGCCTTCCGAGTAGCCGGAATTACAGGCATGCGCTACCACGCTCGGCTGATTTTTTGATTTATTGTAGAGATGAGGTCTCGCTGCCCAGGCGGGTCTCGAACCCGCGGGCTCAGGCAATCCACTCACCTCAGCCTCCCAAAGGCGCGGGATTACAGGCTGAGCCACTGAGCCCGGCTTAGTTTTATTTTTAAAGAAGTCCTCTGGCTACTGTGTCAAGAGACCATGACCTTATAAGCATAGAAGTATGAAGACCAGATAGGAAATTAAAAATAAATGCAAGACAGGATGATGGTTGTTTAAAGGAGCTTTGAGATAGCATAGGAGATGAGGAATGGATGAATTGCCGATGTATTTTGAAATTAGAACAAACAGAATTTGACAAGAAGTTGGATTTGAAATATGGAGGAGACAATTCAAAGTCAATTCCAAATACATTGGCTTGGCAACTGGATGCATGGAAGTGCCATTTACTGCATAGGAAATACTGGGAGAGGAAGGGTTAGTGTGGGCAGAGGAGAACTTAGGGGCTCTAATTTGAGATGCTGATTAGACTACTAGATGGAAATGTTACATAGAGGATTGAGTACACAAGTCTGGCATTCAGGGGAGAGATGTTGGCTGGAGGTAGAAATTTAAGAGTCATCAGAGTACTCATGAGAGGAATTAGTCCAACATTAGGGACTGAAAAGAAAAATAGTTTAAAAAAAAAGTAGACTGAGAAGAAAACCAAATGAGATTAAAGAAAAATTAGGGGATTGATGTCTCAGAGGCCAACAAAAGAAAATGTTTGAAGAGGGAGGAAGTATTCAACCTCATGAGATGTTGCTAGTTAGTCAAGTGAAAAGAGGACTGAACGTTGGCTGTGAGATTTAGCAATGTGGGTTTCACTCACGGTTATTATGAAAGCTGTTTCTCTAGAGTAGTGAGGGCAAAAGGATTAATAGATTTGGTCCAAGAGAGAGTTGCCCTAAAGAATTTACCACAAAGATGCAAAGTGGGGTGGGAGGTAGAGGAGTTAAGAAAAGTTTGTGTTTGTCTTTTTGTTTTAAACATAATAAAACAGCATAGTTTTAAGTTAATAAAGATAATTTGGAAGAAAGAAAATACTTATTGATGCAGAAGAAAGAAGACTGTGAATCTATTATCTCTATAGAGTAGTGAGCAGGGTTGATGGTAGAACTAATGGCCATGAAGGTTCTGGGGAATGTGATCCAGGGTTTGTTCTGTCTGCATGGATATAATGCATAGTCACGTGTAGAGAAGCAGGGGATATAATTACAGATGAAGATGAATTGGGAGATTGGAGTCGGAGAATGAGGAAATATTCTTCTTAAGAATTCTACATTCTCAGCAAAATGAGAATGAGTTGTCAGTTGATGCTGAGAATGAGGAGGGGATGTTGGAGGTTTGAAGGGAAAAAAAGAGTTAAGTAATCACTTGGGAAATAAAAAAAATGTGACAAGAATTGCGTGTAGGATCCTTTCGCAGTGATGGGAGCTCAGTAAAGTCATGAACTAGAATGTGGCTGGTCATCCTGGGTGTGTGTGTTTCTCAAATCACATTTAACCTGTGCATAGTAGGTAGGGAGTTGGATTGAACTTAAGTTCAGTTTTACCAGGCATGTATGACAAAGGAACAAGGGCAAGAGAGTTGAGTTAATAACCCACTTGACAGTATTACGATATGGAATAATTGATACAACTATTTCTAAGCATCTTGTCAATTCTGCTCCCAAGAATATTCAGAACAGATTAAATTGCACTGTCTTAGAAATAGAACTAGCCTATGACTAGCTTCATTATTGATATTAAGCAGATGCATACTCATTATATTTCATAATGCCATTAACATCATGCCACTGCTGACAAAATGGTATGAATCTCATGTTAAACTGATAATAATCCAATTAGCTCAAGGTATGTATGTCTTATAGCAATCAACATTACAGATATGCTGTAAATGGTAAAAATTCAGAGTAACTGAATGAACTCTTCTATCAACCTTAATAAAGCATAAAGATCAAAATTATAGAGAATCAAGACCCCTCTTTCAGCCTCAGCTCCACAGGAAACTTTCTCTTGCTACTAAGGATATTTCTTTGGAATAAATATGTTTGAGTTCCCTCCCTTCCTCTTTCTCTCTTTCTCCCTTTCTTTCTTTTCTTTTTCTTTCCTTCTCTTTCTTTCTTTCCTTTCTTTCTTTCTTTCTTTCTTTCTTTCTTTCCTTCTCTTTCTTTCTTTATTTTCTTTTGCCTTTTCCCTCCCTCTTTTGTTTATTTCTTAATATTCAGACTTAACATTAAAAAAGAAAGAAAAAGCCCAACTTGTAGAATTTAGCCATTTGTGTGTGCTAAACCCACCACTTCCCTCTGCTCTCTAGAGCTTTATCTGATTATATCACTTCAGAACTTAGAGAGTTTCCATGGTAACAGTTCTCCAATCTTTTCCTCTGAAAAGAATCCCTCCTAAGAGAAGTCACCTGCAAAATGCTACCCAGCTGCCTTTGTTCCACTCTGTCTCAGTCTTCATCCATTATCTGCAGTTAGAGTTGGGTAAAGCGACTTGCCCATGACCTGTGAAGTGGAGAAGCTTCCACTGTGGCTGCCCAGGATTGGACTGGAGTCTGCTCTCCTCCACGCCTCTGCCTTCTTCCTACCACCACCTGCACTTGCAGAACATGGAGTGAGTCCAGAGGCAGGAAGCATAGCAAAGGCTCTTCTCAAAAACCCCTGGATCTTTTTTTAAACTGTTGGTCAACTTCCAAATTGAGAAATGGAGTCCCCAAAGCAAAATCAGCAACCTCAATCACTTGCCACTTAAACAAGAGCAGATTTATTATATTTGACCCAAAGAATACTTGTTATAATTGCAATACTATACATGCTCTTTGGAAGGAAGGTTGACCAGGACGCTTTGCTTAGTTACTGGATGGATGCTGCCTTACTTGCCACTCTGACTGCCCTCACGAGAATTCTCAACATTCCTTCTTCCCATCACTGTGCCACCGTCTTCTTTCCTGGTCCAGCATTTTCCCTCTGTGGTCACAGAAAGACCCCTGAGATTAGTCACTTAATAGTGAAGTGATACATGAATTTCGTCCCTGGCATAGAGGAACTTAGCAATTTCTTTGCCTGGTTCTCACTTTTCAAAACTGAGGGATGGCATTTATTCCATGACAGATCTACTCCTTCTTACCAATAATCAGGAAGGGGATATCGGAGTCAGTTCTGGAAGCTACTTTGGGCACTTTCTGCATGTCTGTGACTGGTTACTGTCTTTCTAATCTTGACTGGAGTCTTAGGTAGACCCAAGAATATAATAACTAGGTGCCAAGGAGTTGCAACAACCATTGTTTTCTTTCCTTGGAGAAAAAAAAAAAAAAGAAAAGCTTTGGTTTGGGAAACCAGAACTATTGTATTGTATTAGGTCTTTTTACTAAAGTGGAACTACTATGATAGACAACTGAAAGAGAGATTATAACTCAGGCATGAAATTTGTGTAATAAGTCTGACTTTATTCTTTGATGCTTGCTGACAACTTTTAAGCCTTACACCTCCCTCCACCTCTTCTGATCCATACCTTGGAAAGCTATAAGAAAGCTTGAGTGCTCCCTCCTTTGGCACCAGTGGGAGCTTCAAAAACCATGCAAGCCCCTTCTTGTATGCAAGAACTCTCACTCTAGGCCCACCTCTAACCACAGTACAACTCTTAAGCTGTTTCCTTTCCCTGTTCCCTCAAGTCATGTTTAAATCTGCTGAAGAGGCATGCTGTCTCCTCCCCAGAAAGCCTCACTATGTAAGTAATGTCTTTTCCTACTTTCTTAGTGCATGTGTAGTGTCATCAGTTTTGATCTCCAAATGAAATTTTGTGTGTGAGTCCATCTTGTTTTTGCATAATATCCACACCAGTTTGTGTAGAGGAGAAGAGACAAAAGAGTCTTTCAAAGCAGACACAGAGCTACTCTAATGGTAAAAGCTTGCTCATTTCTTCATTCAGTAAAGAAGGAATTTGAAGGTCTAGACCATTAGTTTCTATATTCCATAATCCCAGAGTAAGTATTAGACAGGGGACAGACTTACCCACACAATGATTAGTCAAATCTCATCCAGGGGCCAAAACTCCATCCGTGCTTACAGTTCAATCATTCATTGTCTAAAGTAGAGTAGAAGGCAAAATGGCAGGATAGGAAAAGCAAAAAGGAAACCAAAATGGTGACTGGAGTGAAATGACTTAAAGTGTGTGCTAGTGAAATGACTTAAAGTGATGCTAGCAAATGGTTGAGTTGACAGTGTGTCTAAGTTGGACTCCAAAGACGATGACTTTCTTCCAAGAAATCTTCCTTAGACTCCTAAATAAAACATGTCATTGCAAAGACAGAAATATGAGAATCAGCCTTGATAGCTCTCACCACCTTGCACCATAGTCAATATTCCCCAAGTTCTGTTGGTTTTGCTTCTTCATAGTCTCCAAATCATCACTGCTCTCCATCTCCATGGACAACTGCTTTTATTAAATCATCATCTATTGCCAGGAGTATTGCAACATCGCTTCCTAATTAGCTCTTAGCCTATTCATTCTGAATGCTGTGGCCAGAATGATCTGAAATCCAAATGTGATTCTCTACATAAAAACTTTTAGTACCAGCCGGGCTCGGTGGCTCAGCCTGTAACCCCGCGCCTTTGGAAGGCTGAGGTGAGTGGATTGCCTGAGTCCGCGGGTTTGAGACCCGTCTGGGCAGGTGAGACCTCATCTCTACAATAAATAAAAAAAACTAGCCGGGCATGGTAGCACGCGCCTGTAATTCCGGCTACTCGTAAGTCTGAGGCGGAAGGATCGCCGGAGTCCAGCAGGTTGAGGCTGCGGTGGCCGGGAGAGGCCACTGCACTCCAGTCTGGGCGACAGAGTGAGACTCCAACTCAAAAAAAAAAAACAAAAAAACTTTTAGTACCTTCTCATTGCCCTTAAGATAGAAATTCCTTAACATGTAGCTTCCAAGCACTTCATGATCTAGCTTGTACATACTTGTCCAGCCTCAAGTCTAATTGCTCCATTCAGGAACCTTCATGATTATCTCTGTTTATTGAGCTATCTCATGTCTCTGGTATGTTCACATTCCCTTCTTTCTGCTTCTCTCAACTCCTACCCCTCCAGGGTCTCAGTATTAACCCTCAGACCTTAGCCAGGTGACAGTTTCCTCCAAGAAACCTCCTTAACCTCTCAGGACTGGTAGGTTAAAACTTACTCTATTTCCCAAAAAAGTCATCTTTCACCTCAACATTTGTCTCACTGTATTGTAATTCACTTTTAACTTGATCACACCCCTCAGTAGACTGGGTTTCCCGAGGGCAGGGCCACTACCTGGCACATAATAAAAGTCAAATATATATAATGAAGTCCTAATTCCATTAGGTTTCAATTGCACACCAAAAAGAGACACAGTAAAACATTGACAGAAAGACACCACAGTCCTCAGTACATATGCCCATGACTGCAGGTCCATTAATAAGAGATTGAGCTAATCTGATGGCTCATTAGTAAGAATGTAAGAAAATGCACTAAAAAATTAAAAGTTCAAATGATAAAAGAACCCAAAATTATATTAATAATATTGGTAATCATTGATGATGTTACTGATAAACACAGAATAGCATATGAGAAAGAAAGACTAAATGTCCAACTTAATATTTTTATGGGACATGAAATCACAACAATTTTTTTTTTTTTTTGAGTTGGAGTCTCACTCTGTTGCCCAGACTGGAGTGCAGTGGCCGCTCCTGGCCACCACAGCCTCAACCTGCTGGGCTCCAGCGATCCTTCCGCCTCAGCATTCAAAGTAGCCGGAACTACAGGCACGTGCTACTTTTTGATTTATTGTAGAGATTTGATTTATTGTAGAGATGAGGTCTCCCCAAGTTGCCCAGGCAGGTCTCAAACCCGCGGGCTCAGGCAATTCACTCACCTCAGCCTCCCAAGGCACAGGATTACAGGCTGAGCCACCAAGCCCAGCTGAAATCACAACAATTTTTAAGTCTCTTTTTAACTTTGACCATAAAATTCGGAATTAGGGCAACCTTCACCCCCAGAGTAAGGCAAGTAAAGAATGGTAGATAGTTATTGTTAGCCACATTATCTACCTTTTCTGCCTTAGAAAAGCTTCATGTGAGACAATTTTTTTAAAAAAACCCTTTTTTGGGATGTCAGGTTCAAGAGTTTCCTACAAAATAGATGAAAGCTTGGAACACATTAGGAGGCTGTGGGGAGGGCTTACAAATACCTGTATGACTGACAGGAAGTGGTAGAACATTTTCCCTGACATCTGCATTGCATTTATAATTATTATATTAAGTTTTATGAATATGAAAGACTGTCTGGTGAGACACTTTAGAAAACTGGGTGCCGTTTCTGGATTCAGATGTTGTGTGTGTGTGTGTGTGTGTGTGTGTGTGTGTGTATGTGTGTATGTTTTCAAAGGAGCACAGGCGAGACATTTCTTTATTCATCCTTTTGATAGCACTGAAAAAATGTATTTGGTTTAAATATTATGAAACTGAGAAGAGGAGACATTTAACTACTATATAATTTAAAGACAGCATTTAAAAACCAGCATTGTTTCTTTGTGCCCAAGAAGGGATCTGATTAGCATGCTCACTGGGGTTTTTCTAAACTCTTGCGTTGCTTATTCCTTCATATGTAGTTGCCGCTTCCTAGAAATGAAGAAAGGGGATATGGGCTAAGTTTATTATTCTTTAGGCCTGATAAACTGATGGACTCTATTTACAATCTTCAGGTCAGATTCCCAAAAATAATTTAAGGGTGACAGTGCATCAGCACATATGAAAAGAAAAATCACTGTTCTTTGTCTTATACTTTTCATTTGATAAAAATATAGATAATAGGGAAAACATATTTGTTCATTTTTCAGATCCCTGAGCTTTTCATGAGAAAGAAATCCTTCAAATTCACAACTCTTAGAATATGTCATGATGTTATTCAACTGCAGACACAAAATGAAGGTGAATCTCAGGCTGCTTCATGGAGAAGACTTTATGAATAAGAGGAAATTCATTGACATCTTGCAGAACCCCTTCCCTCCTCTGTGAAAGTAGCAATTATCTGAATACCTATTCAAGGATTTCATCATATTTTATTCATTTGAATTCAATTATATTCATTTGTATTGTAAACTCAAAAAGACAAAAATTGTGAAAAACCAACTGTGTACCAGTAATTAGTTAAAAATATAATGTAAAAAGATTCCATGATGCTACCAACTGTTAAATACTTACAAAAACTGTAGGAAAATAACATAGACCTATGTGAAGAAAATTTTATAGTCATAAAACATAATCTAAAAAAAGGAATATAAAAACTATATTTCTGGAGTGAATACTCAACATTCAAAGGTATAGAGTTATCTCAAATTAATCCATAAATTCAGTGTAATTTCAATAAGAATCTCAATGAGATACTTCATCAAATGTAAGTTAATTCTATATTTTATCTGAAGTAGTCAATGCACAGAATTAACCAATATATTAAAAAATAAACTGCCATAATGATAAGCAACCTTAATTATTAGCAAAAATATAGACAAAAAATCATTAGACCAAACTACAAATTCCAGAAACAGACTTACATCTGCTTTGAAAATTAACATAAGATAAAGATGGCAATTTAAACTCAGTTCCAAGATGGATAATTTACTGAATAAATGGTGTTGAAACAAATAACTATGTCAATTATTAGATTGGCATAAACTGCATTCTTACTTTACCATGTGTTTAACCAAAATCCATGTAGAATGAAAATCCAAATGTAAGATTTTAAATATATTAGGAAAATATGTAAATATGAAAATATGTAAATTCATGTATAATACTGTCAAAAAACACCAAAAACTTAGGAAAACTTGGAAAATGAAATTTTAAAAATTTATGTATAATGCTGTCAAAAAGCATCAAATACTTAGGACAACCTTAACAAAACATCAGCAAGATCGCTATACTCTAAACCAGATAACATTACTGAGAGAAATTAAAGAATACTAGAGACTTAAGTGATATGTTGTACTTATGAATTGGAAGACTGAATACAATTACAGTGTCTACTTGAAGAACAAATTTGAAGGATTTAAACTACCTAACTTTAAGACTTACTATAAAGTCACAGTAATTGAGTGTTATAAAATTAGACAAATAAATCAATGAAACAGAATTTGTAACTGAGAAATAGACCCGTATTGATACAATCATCTGATTTTTGACAAATGCACCAAAGCAATCCAAGAAAAAATTCTTCTCAATAAATGACAGTGGAATAACTGATATTCATTTACAAAGTAAAAGAATCCTGACTCTTATAAAGAAGAACAAACATATGGACTTCGCAGTACCTTGGATGGATTTAGAGTCTATCATACTCAGTGATCTATCACAGAAACAAAGAACAGAGTACCATATGTTCTCACTCATAAGTGAACTTTGAACAATTATCAGAATACTATAAGAAAGAGATTTGCAGTGGTGGGAAACTGCCAGGGAGGAGGACAGGATTGGCAGTTGAGGGAGGGACACATCTCATCAACCAGGGTACCTGCTTAATGAACATTTGTATACCTAACCTTGAATTGTACCCCACAACATTATAATAAAAAAATATTGAAAGATGTGGGGTGCAATTTTTTTAAAAGACTCCCAGCTCCTATCTCGTGTACACCAAAATTAACTTCAGCCATGTCAGAGACCTAAATGTAAATCTAAACTATCATGCTTGTAGAAAATGTAGGAACATGCCTTTATGACTCAAGAATAAGCAAAGCTTTCTTAGTACAAAGAAAGCAATAATCATAAAAGAATCAATTAGTAAATTAGACTTCAGCAAAATTAATTTGTTTCTTAAAATGTTTTATTAAGAGAATTAATGGGACTGAGAGGAAATATTTGCAATATATATCTTACAAAGAATTGTAATCCAAGGTAATAAAATATCAAACAGTTTACTAAATATAACCCTATGATCTTAACAAACACTTCACAAAGGAAGATATACAGATGACCAATAAACACCTGAAACAATATAATCATGAGTCCTCATCAAAAAATGCCAACTAAAACCATAATGAAGCACCACTTTACATCCAGCAGAATGCCTAAAATTAAAACTGACCACATCACATATAAGCAAAGATATAGAGTAACTGGAGCTTTCATTTTCTGCTGATGGTAATGTGAAACAATACAAACACTTCAGGAAAATGTTGAGGCAGTTTCTTCTGAAGCTAAAGCTGTACTTCCTTTCAACCCAGTCATTCTACATGATATTTATCCCCAAAGAGCTGGAAACATATATCTACAAAAAGACATGTCAAAACTATTTATAGCAGTTTTATTTATAATTGCCCCAAACTGGCATTAACCAAGTTGTCCATCTACAAGAAAATGAATTTTAAAAAATTATACATACAGTGACCTAATACAAAGAAACCAAAAAGGAACAAACTATTGATGCTTACAATGTCATGGATGAAACTCAAGGCTGTATACTGAGTGAAAGAAACTTTATACAATAAAGGCACATGCTGTGTGGTTCCCTTATATGAAGTTCTAAAATAGGCAAAAGTAATCCATGGTGGAAAAAAATCAGAATTATGATTACCTTTGGTGAAGGGCTAAGAGAAGGCATTAACTGAGATTGTACATGAAGGAACTTCTGGGATAATTGTAGTATTTTCTATTTTGTCAAGAAATTAGGTTAGATAGGTATATGTCAAAATCATGGAATTAAAGGTTTGTACATTTTGCTGTCTGTTAATTTTATTACAAAGAAAAAAATACACATAAATGAGTATTGGATTCTAGTTAGTAAAGAGCATGCAGAAATATTTACTTTAAGAAGTGTAAGCCGGGCTCGGTGGCTCAGCCTGTAATCCCGCGCCTTTGGGAGGCTGAGGTGAGTGAATTGCCTGAGCCCGTGGGTTCGAGTCCCGCTTGGGCAGCGAGACCTCATCTCTACAATAAATCAAAAAAATCAGCCGGCGTCGTAGCATGCCTGTAATTCCGGCTACTCGGAAGGCTGAGGCGGAAGGATCGCCGGAGCCCAGCAGGCGAGGCTGCGGTGGCTGGGAGCGGCCACTGCACTCCAGTTTGGGCGACCGAGTGAGACTCCAACTCAAAAAAAAAAAAATCTTTAAAAAAAAAAAAAAAGAAGTGTAATGGTGTCATTACTTTGAAATGCATCAATAAAATAAGCTCTATTAAACATGGATAGAAGGGGCTAGGTGTGGTGACTCATGCCTGCAATCCCAGCACTTTGGGAGATCAAGGCAGGAGGATTGTTTGAGCCAAGAAATTCAAGATGAGCCTGGAAAACATAACAAGACCTGGTCGCTACAAAAAAAAAAAAAAAATTTAAATTAGCCAGGCATGGTGGTGCATACCTGTAGTCTCAGCTACTCAGGAGGCTATGGCAAAAGGATTACCTGAGCCCAGAAGGTTGAGGCTGCAGTGAGCCATGATTGTTCCACTGTACTCCAGCCCAGGCAATAGAGTGAGACCCTGACTCAAAAAATAATAATAAAGAAATAAAGCAAATATTTAAAATCTAGGGGGTAAATAAATGATTCTTTATTGTCACGTTATTTCAACCTTTATGTGTGAAAATATTCATAGTAAAATGTTGAGGAAAAAAGCTCCACTGAAAACAACAAAAACTAGAAAATACATATTTTTGACACTAATGAAGCAAGAAAATAAGTACAACCACAAACCACAAAGCATGAAACATGATTGAATCTGTTGACCAAAAGGGCATACAATCACCCAAGAACAATTGATACAGAAAGATAAATACCAAGACAGTTTCTTGATATTACTGAACTTCAAGGATAAAAAAATAAATATTACAACCAACAGGTAGAAAAATCCTGTCACGTCAAAGAGAAAAAATATTGAGGTTGACTTCATACCTCTTCACCTAAACAGTGCCAGATAAAAGTGGAGGAACATTTGGTGGGCTCAGTTAAAACAAAACAAAGCAGAATCAACAACAACACAAACAAGTGAATAAAAATTCACATTTACTGGACCCTCAACTTTCTTATAAAACTGGCTGAATCTAGTCAGTTCTGAGATGAATTAAAACACAAATGGAAAATAGAATCTCAGTAAAGAAGAGAATTAGTTGAAACAATGAACAGACTAGGATATGAAACTAAATACATCAAAAGATGGTATTTGAGAACAATTAATCTTATCACCTTACTCAGACTTGTTTAATCATAGTTTTACTTAACATTTTACTGTATCTGAATAGGTAGTACAATCACAAAGGATAAACACCCAAATTATATAAAAAGGCATCCACTAAGAAAGATTGTTCCTAGCACTTTCTCCATCAGTCCTTTTTTCACTCCTCATTTAGGAGATCATGTTTGTTAGTGCCTTGGTTTCTCCAGCATTCCTTTATGAAAAATAAATAAATACAAAAGTTATTTTTATTTTTCCCATTTCATCCACAAAGTGTAATATACTATGTGCACTTTTTTGCACCTTGCTTTTTTCACGACAGTATATGTAAGAGGTGTTTCCAGTTCAGTATCTATGGTATATTTCTCATTCTGATTTTACAGCTGCTGATCGTTCCCCAAGACAATTGAATCAGACACCTCTTATGACACTTGAGATCCTCTTGGCCTCACTTCTCTCAGGAGTCTTTGCCCACTTCTTCCAATCCCAGTCTCTCTATTGTGACCACCAGTTGTACTCCAAACAAATTCATGAGGGCACAGACTAAGAGTGCCTTGCCTAACACTTCTGACCCTTTCTGCCCTAAGCTTCCTGCTTAACTGAGGGCTGTTGTGTGGCAGTAGAGGCAGGGGCCCAGCCAAGCCCAGCCTGGAATTGTCCTATGGTACAAATGCCTTTGTCTAGCAAAGAAGAGGGCAAATATTTTCCTCCCTTCCTTGTTCTCCTACCCACCTGGGACTGACCTGACATGAATCTTGCTGGAAGATTCCCTCAGGATCCAGCATTCAGTGGACACTTTGATCCCAAGTGGTGCTGTCTTCCTAAAGTGCCTTCCTTTTGACTCTGCCTTCTTCCTAGTCTAACTTCACTTTATGCTCACTCCTGCTTCTCTGGAACTGTACTTAAATTTTTCCACAGGTTTCACACTCTGGGGAACCCATTATAAGATTAATCATGTAGCTAATTGGACCCGTGCTGCCCCTGGCCATATGGAGTTACTGAATTCTGGAAATATGGCTAGTCCTAACTGAGATGTGCTATGACTATAATGCACTGGATGTTGAGAACTTAGTATGAAATAGAATAAGGATGTAAATATCTCATTAATAATTTTAATATTGGTTATTTGCTGAAATGAAAATACTTTGGCTATATTGGGCTAAATAAAATATGTTATTAAAATAAATTATGACTGATTCTTTTTACATTCTTTTTAATACGGATATTAGAGAACTAAAAATTACAAAGTGACTCACAATAATTTTGTTGGACAGTACTGAACAAAAAAACCTTATTTGATGAGATTCAAGTTCTTTCTAATTCTTTGCCATAGTAAAAATTTATATAGAATAAACCACTTTTCATCCAGGTTAATGTGGAGAAAATATCCCAGAAGTGAAATTTCTTAGTCAAAGATTACATGCATTTGGTAATTTTGATCAATGATAAACTTGTCTCCATGGGGTAATATTGCATTGTGCTTCTTTCAGTAACGTGGGGTGAAGCCTGTGTTCTCTCAGCATGCCAAGAGTTTGATGTGTTGCCAAACTTAATGGATTTTGTCATTCTGATGGGTGAAAAATGGCAGCTCCAGGTGTTTTTTATTAATCTGCATTGTCTTAATTATTGCTTTTCTCTAGCACCTTTCTACCAGGTTTAGGAGTCATTTACATCTCTTTTTCTGTGAGTTTCATATTTATATCCTTTGCTCAAGTTTTCCAAGGTCTTTTGTTTTTCCAATTTCTAGGATATTTACATGTATCAGGAAGCATTGCTTTTTCTCTTTATTTGAATTTTATTTCCCCCACTTTCCATTTGTATTTTGACTTCGTTGTTTTTTAACACAAAAATTTTATTGAATTTATCAGAGTTTTTAAAAATGGACTTTTGGACTTTGTAAAAGTGAGACTATATGTGATTATTATTTTTTCACATTAGATCTTAATAAATGCATAGTTTATCAGCAAAGAATATAAAAAGTAATTTCATGTTTTTGTTGTTGTTGTTGTTGTTTTTAGAACAGAGAAATCTCTTATTGTTAGGCAGGAGACTAGTAAGTGGTACCACATTCCAGGACAGCATAGTTTTCTTAGACCTTGAGTGAGTGCCATAGTGTTTGTCTCTCTTAGTGAACCCAAAGCTACGTGGACCTGGGACACCTTGACAATATAAACAATACTCTTTAAACATTAGCAGTGTCATTCAAACTAGTCAATTTGCATTCATATATGTCATAAAAGTTGATTAACCAAATTTCTTCCTTACAACTTTTCACTTTTTGGAGATGATATTTTTCTTGGTTTCCTTGTATCCTTGGAGAAGACACTGCCCCAGATCAGGAGTCCAGGAATCTATCAGTAGCGATGCGGACTTTTATCGATGACTTGGGTAGTTCTACAGAAATACAAGCCATCTAAGACAAGTCTTGGAATATTGTGTGGCTTTATTTTCTTGAAATTGGGTGAAGACTACTGCTACAAGACAGAATGGTCCAATCTTTCACACATGTGCTTATAGAATAGAAGATTAATGTTTGGAACCTTGTATGTGTAAGACAAGGAAAAAGAATTAGGAAGAAATACACATGTGTACAGATGCCCCCATCTTTCATGATAGTAAGTAGATACAACCTAAAATAAAACCTTTTTATTTTTTAGTTTCTTTGCTTTCCTTTACAGTTTTACCACGTGTACTTGAATTTCTAAATACTATTTTTGTTGAGTTTGAAGTTTTTGAGCCTCCGGTAATTATATGCATATAATGATAGTCTATTATTCTTCAGTGACTTGGCTTTTACACTGAATAACAAAATTTTCTCTAAGTCCATTAAATTAAGCACACTAGTTATGTTGGTCAAAACTTCTGAGTCTTTGCTGACTTTTGTTTCCTTGATCTGTCAAATACCCTCAATGATGGTAGTGCTGACAATTCTCTTTGCAGTTCTTGTAGTATTTTCTTTTATATATATTTTAAGCCAAATTGTTAGGTTCATACAAGTTTAAAATTAAAATATTTTCCCAGTGAATTAAACCTTTGAAATGTTGTGGCTGTCAGAGTTTTATTTCTATCAGTACATCTTGCCTTAGTATCCTTAGGTTGCTATTAACATAGGTAAATTAGCTTGTTATTTGTTTAGTACTTAACTGGTCCATTATTCTTCATTTTTTGCCTTCAACTTTTTTAGATTTTCATGTTCTGTTTTCCTTCTAAATAATATTTAAACTGACTAATTTTTAAACTCAGTTTCTCAATCATTGTTTTGTTTTGTTTTGTTTTAGTTGGAGTCTCACTCTATTGCCCAGACTGGAGTGCAGTGGCCGCTCCCGGCCACCGCAGCCTCAACCTGCTGGGCTCCGGCGATCCTTCCGCCTCAGCTTTCCAAGTAGCTGGAACTACAGGCGCGCGCTACCACGCCCAGCTGATTTTTTGATTTATTGTAGAGATAAGGTATCGCCTGCCCAGGCGGGTCTCGAACCCGCGGGCTCAGACAATCCACTCACCTCAGCCTCCCAAAGGCGCAGGATTACAGGCTGAGCCACCGAGCCCAGCTTGTTTTGTTTTTTTAATAGGGCTTTGGTGTAGTTATGTTAATTATAATTACTGATATATTAACATTTATTTTGCCATTTTATTTGGTGCTTTTCATTTGCCCCAGCTCTTATACATTGCTGTTTTTCTTTCTTTCTTGATGTCAATCAGACTGATGGAGAATTTTTTTTTTTTTTTTTTGAGTTGGAGTCTCACTCTGTCGCCCAGACTGGAGTGCAGTGGCCGCTCCCGGCCACCGCAGCCTCGACCTGCTGGGCTCCGGCAATCCTTCCGCCTCAGCCTTCCAGGTAGCCGGAATTACAGGCATGCGCTACCACGCCCTGTTGATTTTTTGATTTATTGTAGAGATGAGGTCTCGCTGCCCAGGCAGGTCTCGAACCCTCCGGCTCAGGCAATCCACTCACCTCAGCCTCCCAAAGGCGCGGGATTACAGGCTGAGCCACCGAGCCCGGCTGAGAATTTTTTTGATTCCATGTTTTCTCTCTGCCAGTTGAAAGTTACACATTTTCTTTCTATCTTTTTCATTGTTTCCCTAGAAACTTTATATGCACACTACATAAAAGACTGCTTCTCTCCTCCCACATCCATTGTCTTTCTTCCTTCTATTGATAGGTGCCCTCGACCGTTCTGATAGTCATCCAGCCAGGCCACTGTAATCATTTCTCAGTATCTGTCCCTTATAACTATCACCAAGCAACTAGGTTCCAGTCAATGGATTAAGAGCAGAAGGGGTAAGTGCGACTTTTGTTTTATGTGCATTAAGATGAAGCTTTATCTTCATGCCTGCTTTCCCTGTCCTCGTTGACTGAAACGCAAGTGTGCTATAGGAAAACTGGAATAGCTGATGTAGATCCAACGATGAAAGACACATGTTGGGTTTTCTCCTTAGGTCACTAGATGACTGAGTAAGCCCTGTACACCCCCAAAGGAAAAGACTATCCCAAAGAGAAAGAGAAAAAGTATTTCTCTCATTTAAGTCACTATATTTGAATCTCTTTGATACAGAATCTTAGCCTCTACACTCACTAATAAACTTCAGAATTGAGGTGCTGCAAATAACACAAACTAAACTATCTGGTGTTGATTCAACAGCCAGGCAATAGGAAATGAGAAAACATATCGAAAGCTAGAAACGTTTCTTGCAGAAAAACATTTGACAAAACTCTTGCCAGCATTCACCTGGAAGGCATATGCCTATGAAGCTTTCAGATCCAAGGAAGTAACTGAAAATAGCCCGAGTTTCATGTATATTCATTGTTCCTTGTTACTTGTTGCAAGTTATAAAGACAAGTGGCAGGATATTATCTTCTTGTATCCGTTTTTCCTTTTTTATTTTAGTAACAATACAATATTCTGGCAATATATTTTGGCTGCATTTGAAACTACTATGCTAAGGACATTTCCCAACTTCTCTTGAATTTGGGTGTGGACCTATCACTAAATGTTAGCCAATGGCATAACAACGTAAGTGATGTTTGTCAATTCTGCTTCATGTCTTTAAAAATGATTTTGTTGCCGGGCTCGGTGGCTCAGCCTATAATCCCGCGCTTTGGGAGGCCAAGGTGAGTGAATTGCCTGAGCCCGCAGGTTCGAGACCTGCCTGGGCAACTTGGCGAGACCTCATCTCTACAATAAATCAAAAAATTTAGCCGGGCGTAGTAGCGTGCGCCTGTAGTTTCAGCCACTTGGAAGGCTGAGGCGGAAGGATCGCCGGAGCCCAGCAGGTCGAGGCTGCGGTGGGCGGGAACGGCCACTGCACTCCAGTCTGGGCGACTGAGTGAGACTCCAACTCAAAAAAAAAAAAAGAGTTTGTTTATCCTCTACATTCATTTATTTTGTCATGTTTTATTTTTATTAAGATGAAGTTAATATAATGTGTAATTAGTCATTTTAACATGTACTATTTAGTGGTGCTTAGTGTCTTCACAATTTTATGCAACTATTGGACCTTCCTAGTTTCAAAATTTTTATCATTCCATCCATAAAATGTTCTATACCCATTAAGTTATCATACTACATTTCCTCTTTCTCCTAGTCCCTGGTAACCTCTAATTTGCTTTCTGTCTTGATGGAATTGCCTGTCCTGGATATATCTCAAAAGGAATCATGCAATATGTGACTTTTTTGTGTCTTATTTCTTTCACTTAGCATAATGTTTTTGAGGTTCATCCAAATTCTAGCATATATCAGTACTTCATTCTTTTTATTTTTTTAAATTTTTTTATGATTGCCAGGAGGATTGCATTTGACATTCTAAGTTATAATAACCTAATATAAATTGATACCAATTGAACTTTAAAAGCATATAAATACTTTATTCTTATACAGGTTTGTCTCCTTTTATGTTATTGTCACAAATTGCATCTTTATGTATTGTGTACCCAACATTATAGGTCTATAATTATTTTTAAATGCACTTATTTTTAAAATTCACAGAGAAAATACATGACTGAATAATATTCCATTGTGTAGATATGCCACATTTTGTTTATCTGTTCACCTGTTGATGGACATTAAGTTTCTTTCCACTATTTAGCTATTAAGAATAATGCTGCTATGAATAATGCTGAATACAAGTTTCTGTGTGGCAAGTTATCATCTTTTCCTTTTTCATATTTTTTTATTCATTCTCAAACTTTTTTTCTAACAGAAATACTTTAGAATCATCTTGTTAAGTTTCAGATAATCATATTAGAATGTTAGGACTGGAATTTGAATTATATTAAACTTATATTTGGGGAAAAAATGTTAATGTTTATAAATTTCAGTTTTTTCCATCTAGGACTTACTTGTATTCTGTTTATGTAAGTCTTTTATATTACATGATAAAGCTCAGTAGACTGTTTTCATCTTGGGTGCACATTCTGGAAAATATTTGTAGTGGTATTTATCTTGTGAAGATAATTGCCCTGTGGGTAGTAAAAATCCACCTGTTATCATCTGGAAAGCTGTTGACCCTTGTAATGCAGTGGTAAATTCATGATCAAACTGTCACCTGTGGTCCCTTGGAAGGTAGACTGTATAAAAAGTTGTCATATAGGCCTGTGTTGGCTACTCATTTTTAATGGTATCCTATGAAAGAGAAAAAACTCAGTATAGGGCCAGTGAGGAGAAATCTCCTGGAGCACAGAGCTTCCAGAAGAGCTAACTGCTCTGACAGGGCAGGGGGCCTGGCTAATCCTGCCCAGCAGGATTTCCTAATTGCTAGGAAACAGTGACTGAAGAATGTTCCCATTATCACTTTCTGAAAAGAAGAGTTCAATCATCACTATCCTACTGTTTCTTCTTCAAGATGTTCTGGCTGCAAATATTTTTTCTATTTTTATGTATCACTGAATTACAACAAGCCACATCCAGACATCACAGAGAGGACTATATTTCACCCAGAGATCCTGAAGCTTGAGTTAGGTGCAATACCTGGATGAGACCTTGTGATATTTTCTTAGGAAAGGGGTAAACTTTTCTTTGTAAGAAAAGAAGGATGAGTATAGATGTTAAGAAACAGACGAGTAGACTACAGTTGAGACTATCGTTGATCTTTGAACAACATGGGGTTAGAGGTACTGACTGTTCACACAGTCAAAAATCCATGTATAAATTTTGGCTCCCCCAAAACTTAACTGCTAGTAGCCTACTATTGACCAAAGGCCTTAGTGACAACATCAGCAGTTGATTAACACATATTTTGTATATTTTATGTATTAAATACTGTGTTCTTATAATAAAGTAAGATAGAGAAAAGAAAATGTTTTTAAGAATATCATAAGAAAAAAGGAATATCATAAGAGAGAGAAAACATATTTACTATTCATTAAGTGGAAGTGCGTTATAAAGTTCTCACCCTCATCTTTTTCATGCTGAGTAGGCAAAGGAAGTGAAGGAAGAGGAGGGGTTGGTTTTGCTATCTTAGGAGTGGGAGAGGCAGAAGAAAATCCACGTTTAAGTTCAAAATCCACACAAAGTCATGTTGTTCAAGGGTCAACTGTATTAATTACCTGCCAAATACTCATTGTCTTCTTCACTTCCTTCTCACGAACAAAACTTCATTTTAAACTCTAAGAGGCAATGCATGTAGCTAAAGTACTATGTTTCACAGTCTCCCTTGCAACTACGAGTGGTTAAAAGAGGCAAACATGAATCATTGGTTGAGACTTCAGGTAAAACTTCATAAAGACCACTGAGTTAGTGAGAGATGATGTCCTTTTACTACCTGTCCCCTGGCCCCCACCTGACCTTCCTTTTGCCTGGAATGTTTTGGTGGAATGATGAATCGACAATTATTGGCTACTATAACTCCCTTCTAGTCTGTCTTCTATACAAAGACTGAAAAGCTAAAAATGCCTTTCCTTAAATTTGCTTGCAGTTATGGTTTTGGATGTGGTGGTGAATGTTTGACTCACTGGGTGTCCAAGTGGATGATTAGGAAGGCATATGTAGAGCAGAACGCAGAAATATTATTTCCACTGTTTTTGCTGACAAACCCCACTGGGTTGGCATTGAGTTTTGCTGGGAAAGAAGCATTCACTGAAGACTTCACTTCTAGTTACTGAAATCATGACTGCAGACTGAAGCAGAAGCAGCTTAGTTTTGAAGACAGCAACAGTGGTACAAGCTTCCCATTCATTGCATTTTTGTGATCATGAGGCTTCCTGAGATTGTAACTCTCTCACTGTGGAGTAGCCATGGGATTCTGGAGCCAGCGAATGGACTGGCAGCATTTCAATCAGGCAAGCAACTTCTTGATCATAGAAGGGACAGTAGCTCCCTCGGTGGTCCAGTTCTTACTGGTGACTTTAGGAGTTATACCTGAAATCTTAACTCAGAATTTGTTTAATTTAAAAGTCCTTTAATAGGCTGGGATAGAATAAATTTAAATTTATTTAATTTTTATTATTTAATTATTTGATTTGATTATTTATTAATTATTTAATTGATGAATAATTAAATTTTAAAAATAAATTTAAAAGTCCTTTAATAGGCTGGAATGGAACCATTTGTGTGTAGAGTAGATTCACTTATCTGTCATTAAAATCTGATTGAAATCTGATGACTGCAAATGTGATGTGATAGGGAGAAATTGAAAAATTATCCTGGGCCATGGTATGCCTGCAGAGATGAAATCTACAGCTAAGATAGTGAAACAGAAAAGGCAAAAAAGCCTCAGTGTTATGGAACCACTGCATTAACACTTCACTGCCTATCTCTGGAAATTTCTTTTTTAAGCATGTAATAGCACTTCCTCAGTTTAATTTACTTTTACTCCAGGTCTTTGCTTCTTGTAGTCAAATGAAATTCTTATTTGTATGACATCCATTTCTAGTTATTTTGTTGTTGTTGTTGGTAGTATTAGTATTTTTTCCTACTATTTTTTGTAACTGGTTATTACCAAGAAAAAGAAAAGTTATTAGTCTTTATTTATTGTAATATGTATTAACATTACAAAGCTCTCCCAATCATACTAATAATTTTACAGTAAATTCCATTGTATTGTATTTCTTTTACAATACAGCAGAAAAGTGAAAGAGAAAGCTAAAGACCCAGATAGTCATATGACCCAATCTTTTTAATTTAGCATATAAATCTGGCTGAAATAGTCTTTGATTTTTATATAACTTCATACTTTTTATTTTATTATGTAAAATATATCCAAATTGTTATTAAGTCATACTCAATATTTATAAACTATTGCTTTTGGTTGCAGCTGTCCTATTAAATTAGAAAAATAAAAATATTCCCAAACTACTCTCACTAAATTACAGATGGTTTACCTTCCAAACAGCTAATAAGTGCATGTTTCACTACTTTCAGTAAGCAAGATAACAGTAATATTAATTGTAAAGAAACTTTTCATAATAAGGTGAATGCTATACATGTACATTATCTTCATTTGGATAGATGCTATAGACAAAAAAGCAGGAAATCTTAACAAACATGCCAGGTTCTGCCCCTTTCAGATAACACCAACCTCTTCAGACCCAAACTTTTGAATAAGGAGAGTCATTTCTTTCTAGCTCTAAAATTCTTTCTTTTATATATATGCATATATGTATATTTGAGGAAACAGGATTTTTTATTTATAAAAATTGTGTATTTATTCTTACATGCTTAACTTCAGTCACCTTCAAAGATATTCTCTGTTTGAGGCAATACACCTATCAAGATTTTTTTTCTACTGCTTAAGACAGTTTTTGAGCATGTCAATTTTGATGACTTTCAGTATTTCTACTGTTTTTTGTTTCAACTCTTCCACATTGGCAAAACTTTCCCTTTAAGGACTTTTTTCATTGGGAAAACAACAACCAAAAAGTCACTTGGGGGAAGAGCAGGTGACTAGGGAGAGTGGAACATGGAGGTCATATCATTTTTGGTCAAAAACTGCTGAACACTCAACACTCCACACACATGGAGGTCATATCGTTTTGACCAAGAACGATATGACCTCCATGTGGGCAGGTGCATTGTCATGTTGAAAGAACCAGTCACCTGTATGTTTCCACAACCTGGAATGTTTCTTCACAAATCGTTATGCAATCTTCTCAAAACTTTCATATAAAAACTTTGCTTGATCATTTGATCCAGAGGCGGGAACAAATTCAAGTGTACTACAAGGGGTCTGCCCTCCAAAAGATAATTCTGGTTTTTTGCATATATATATTTCTTTTACTTTAAAAAAAAAGTCTTATACTATATAAGGTTATGGCAGGTTAGTAAAAGAAATTCAAAGCAAAATACTAAAATAAATCTCCCTCCCCCTAAAAATCCCACTAAATGACACCACTTTCTTCAATTTTAAGGATGATTTGTTTTTCACATTTGGAAGTTTATGAATTGAGGTACATCTTACAATCAAAATATATGTTTAATGTGATAGCTCTTTCTCTCTGCTCTCCCCTCCTGATATATCCAGTGATAGATCCTACATTCAATGACATCTAAGACTCTAGGAAAAAACAAAATAGGCACCAAGGTCATGTTTCCATATGAACCTAAACGGAGATTTATGCCTACCTGTGCATGGGGCCAGGGACTCACAGAGTTTACAGCAATTGATCTACATGGGAGTGTGAGTGTATGGAGAGGCTGCCTAGAGGAATTTGATGGACAGATGCCTGTAGGCAGAGTCATGAGAAAGAAGGGTGTGCAGCTCAGCTTAGGTGTTCAGGTGAGAAACTTAGACACCTCTTTGAGCCTAAATTTTAAAATAAAATTCACCTCTTTTTGCTCCAAAATTCTGTGTTTCATATACACACATACACACACACGTACACACACAGAGAGAGCTTTTGCCCTGCCTTTAGGAAGATACATCCCTGTGTTGGGTCCATTTTCACTATTTGGTAATGATCTTGGGAACCATCAAGAAAATATGGTGGTCATTAATGGATGTTCACAGGGCATGCAGGATTCCTTGCAGAATCAGAGCAGCACTCTAAGGAGGACAGATTTATTTGTTTGATAAAAACCCAGGAAACCCAGATATCATTGGCCTGACTTGAGGCCAAGGTCCTCCTACAAAGAGGTATGTATTGTGAGCCTATGAGATTTAAATGTTAATATTAATGTGACTTCATCCAAACCTAAGGCTAGGGAAGTGTTTTGGAAGAATAATATGAGTATATGCATATACATCGTATATACACATATATATTTCTACACAAATAAGCATGCATTTCTCTCTCTACATATGTATATGTATCTACTGTTCTTTCTATCTATTTGCCTATCTATCTATCATCTATCTCTATCCATCCCTTCCTCTATTACAGAAATTAGGAAAGAAAATAGCCTTTGATTAGTTTTAAATTTGGAACCTCGTAATAAGTGTTAATTTCGAGATATTTTTCAACTCAAAGGAAGACTTGGAGCTGAGTTTAGAGTACAAGCCTAATGAGTGTTAAATCACTGCATAAGAAAATATGCAGTTGGGGGGAAAGGGAAAGAATATGCAGGCAGCATGAAAGAGGGGTCCAAAGAATTTGAGAAGCAAAGATAAAATTAATTTTATGTTACTAAGAACATAAATTGATCACTCTCTTGTCAACACCCAAATTTGTCAGTAACATCTGCCACACAAGTTGCTGTTTTGTGTAAATCAGGAAAGGAGTTGAATTTCATTGGATGCCAAAGCGTGTGTGTGTGTGTGTGTGTGTGTGTGTGTGTGTGTGTGTGTGTGTTGTGAAGAACAATTCGGAAGAATCAGAAAGTTAGGGCTAGAGGTGACCATGAAAATGCAAGGCCAAAGTGTGTGTGTGTTGTGAAGAACAATTCAGAAGAATCAGAAAGTTAGGGCTAGAGGTGACCATGGACTCTTACAAGGCAAGAGGATGAGCCCATCTAATCTAGATCTTTGGGGAGCAAGGTTGACTTTTATGGACAGAGATGGATATAGGAGTAGGTGTAGGTAACATTAGGGCAACTCAGGACTGGTTTTCCTAGGACAGTGTCAGTTTATCTTTCTTGTCCTCAGGTCTTGTCTATCTGTGTGATGCCCCAGACTTTTCATTTCCTAATAAAATATTGTAATTAACAGTCATATTGAAATAAGTTGGGGTGGTTTAATAGATTTTTCACTTTATATTTCCACCTTTATTTATGGCTTCTAATAATATGTAAGACACATATGCAGAAATGCTTTTCCAGATGCAGCATACTTAAAACTTTAGTATCCACTGAAGAGTCTATTTTAAGAAGAAGGTGCCTGGAAACAAGTTAACACATACAGTGCTGTGGAAAGTATGTTTACATATCACTCAGAAGCATGACTTGTCATTTACACCAAATGAAAATGATCATATTGTGATCATTTAGACACTTCTGCAATAATTTTTCTTACTTTCAATCTAAGTTTTCTTGCCTAGAAAAAAAGCAACAGCTGTTCATATGTCAGTACCATTAACGGGAGAACTTTGCAAGCATGAGAGGCTACAAATGGAAAATCAGTTAGGTTGATTTCTCAAGAGATTCCATTTTTCCACTCATTTATGAAATTGTAACAAAGCTTTCTGAAACTCATCCTATCAAAAGTGAAATGTTTGCAGTTCTTGTAAATGTAAAGTCAACTTTAAAGTTCACCACTGTGAGCAATGTGAGGGTGTGCAAAGCAAGCCAGGAATGCCAAAGATTAGTGCCCCCAAAGCAGTCCTCAGTCGGTGATGAATGATGAGTTATGAATGAAAACTCTAGCTTCTCTGTGTCTCTTTTGGGATAACTCCAAAGGGTACACTATTTCACCTCCCAGAGTTACCCAGGAGGAATAAGTTTCAGGGGCCCGTGATGGGAACTGTCCTGACTGCACACCTTGTATTGGCTTCTTTCCTTCCATGATTTGCTTTCTACCAATGTTTCCTAGACTCGCCTGCAACAAACAACTTACACACAAAATAAAATTCACCATTGAAGGAAAAGTTATTTGTTTGGGGGGCGATAATACAAATACAAATTTTGGTGAAGAATAACCATATGAAAAAATACTGTTTCTAAACTGAAATAACTGTGGAACAGAAATAATCTTTTATTGGTTGTGACAAAAGTAATTCATAACTTCTTTTAAATAAACTATGATACTCCATCACTCAAAAGAAAGCTGAATTTGATAAAATTTATAATTGCAGTTGTCCCTTGGTACACATGAAGAAATTGTTCCAGGACCCCCACTCATACCAAAATCTGTGGATGTTCAAAGTCTCTAAATAAATGGTGTAGTATTTTAACATAACCCATGCACATCTTCCCATATACTTTAAATACTCTCTAGATTACTTATATAATGCAATGTAAATGCTATGTGAATACTTGCTATGCTGTATTGTTTCTAAATGTATTATTATTGCTGTATTGTTATTTTAAAATATTTTCAGTACACAGTTGGTTGACTCTGCATATGTGGAACCCTGTCCCAACCAGTTCTCCATCTTGCAGGCCTGCCTTGAAATTATCCAGCCCAGGCCCTAAAACACTATAAGTGTTCTCCCCTAGTTTCTCCCATTTGAAACACCACTAAGACTATCATGGTGATATTTTCTGTCACTGTAGAAAGACTAATATCCTCGAGTTTACCCAATCAACAGGTTTGATTTATCAACTTAAACGTGTCCTTATTTTGTTGGACTTACTCTGTCTTTCCTCATCTATTTGTGTATCATCAGTTTGGCCTGCATGTTTCAATTTCTCACTACTCTCACTACTTTTCCCACTATTTGGCAATATCAACCATACTTCCAACAGAGTTTTCTTTCATCCTTATCCTTATTAGGGGCCCTATTTTAAAAATGGGCTTAAGATCTACCAGCAGATGAGGGTCAAGGAAGTACAGAACAATTTTTCCTTTATTCATCTATTGTCACCCTCTTGAGTGCTCCTTGCTGCATAACTTAGGTTGAGAGAAACTATCATGAGTTCCTCCAGAGAAGTTCTTCTAAATCTTTAGTAAGTATGAAAATCACTGGAAGGTCTTATTGAAACAGATTCCTAGACCTTTTTCTGAGATTCAGATGCAGTATTTCTAGTTGGAGCCCAATAATTTGCATTCTGGGAAGCTTCCAGCTAATGCTGATGCTGCTGGTCTGGGTACCACACTTTGAGTAGCATTGCCTCTAGTGCATTTCCAGTTAAGTTAAAACAACAGATAGTAAATGTCTTGTTCTCTTCCTCTGGAATAAAACAATGCTTAAGCAGTAAAGTTGCATTAAAAAAACAAAGGATTAGCAGGCAAATCCCAGATATGGATGCCAAAATTGACTACACTTTTTATTCTATAATCAGGACACCCAGGAGTGCTTGGGTGCCCTTCTGTAGAACATGATGGGTATGATGTTTTTCAGAGTCGTATAATGGTGATATACTGTAGTGTAAAGCCTGAAATTAAGGTTCCATATAATATGCCACCTTGACATCTGGTAAAATTGAGAGGACTTCAAATGGCCTAAAAGCAAGTGTGCCTACCTTGAATAAGGTCCAGCCAAACAACCATCCTGTCAAAAGAACCAGGCACAATTCCTTCCTATTCTTGAGTAGCGGATCTTAGTTCCTGGCCAGCCCACAGAATTAATCAAATAAGACAATCCCATCCTCTCATGAGAACTGGGGGGTCACTCTACCCTTCTGATAATACCATGCCTGCCTCCCACAGCTCCTCGTTCACTCTTCCTGAGAGCAAGCCTTGTGTGACCCTGCATAGTATGTGGTATCCTCCTTCCCTGGGCTGTGAGGCTGTTTGACTGGTAACGTGCTGTCCATCTCATGTCTTCTGTTTTGGGTGTCTTGTGTTTAGCTATTCCCATAAGAGGGGGCAACCAAAACATGTATTACCTGTAACAGATAAGGTCCCTAAAAGGGGTAAAATAATCTGATTCTGGGGCTTTGAAGTAAAAGCAAACACAAAAGTACTGTACCACACTGGTATCTAATTATACCCAACAAACTCCAAACCTAATATTGAAAACAGACAGTAGTCTTGAATGTAAATACTACAACTTCAAGTACTTGAAATCAATTAGCTATTTTCATCACATTTTTAAAAAGAGAACACATAGGTAATAACAGGCTTTCAAACCAGGTAAACAAGTAAGGTCTTCTGGTGTAACATGGACTTCTGCAATCTATCAAAGCAGGTGAGGTTGTTTTTTAATAAGGGACCAGCTAGGCACAGCAGGCCACAGTGCCCTCTACTCGCTTCCTCTTGTTCACAGCCTGGTTTCTCCTGAAGCCCCATCTTCTCTTGTCTCCCACCTGCCTATACCCAGTCTCCACGGCACTAAAGTTTTAGGAATAAGCAGAACTCCTGACATGAGAAATAAACTATAGGCGATATAAATTTCAATGATCTCTGTCACACATTATCTTTGTCATTGCGGTGAAGTAACTCTCAGACAAACACACATGATGCACATGTTGATGAAACAGCTTCCGGATTCTCCTGTAAATGGCCCCCAGTTGTCCTGATCTACCTGTCAGTTCATGTGATGACTAAAGTTATAAGGACCAATGCACATAAATATGCTTCATCAACAGCAGAGATTGTTGAGAATGAAATAAAAAGCAACATGAGCCGGGCTCGGTGGCTCAGCCTGTAATCCCACGCCTTTGGGAGGCTGAGGTGAGTGGATTGCATGAGCCTGCGGGTTCGAGACCCGCCTGGGCAGCGAGACCTCATTCTACAATAAATAAAAAAAAATCAGCCGAGTGTGGTAGCGCATGCCTGTAATTCCGGCTACTCGGAAGGCTGAGGCGGAAGGATCGCCGGAGCCCAGCAGGTCGAGGCTGCGGTGGCCGGGAGCGGCCACTGCACTACAGTCTGGGGACAGAGTGAGACTCCAACTCAAAAAAAAAAAAGCAACATGATCCATAGCACTTAGTAGTTGTAGAAACATGCAGGCAAACTTTCTCCCTCAGCTCCTTCCTATTGCCCTAGGCTCAGAGGGGCCTGGGAGATTGCTGTTTACTGAGTTACCTCCAGCAATTGTTGCCAAAGGTACCTGGAATAGGGTGAGATCCCTCAGAATAAGGTAAACTTGGGAGGAGCTGAGTTTATTCAATCAGGACAATCCCATCCTACAATGTGAACTGGGGTCACCCTACCCTCTTGATACAACTAACTCTGTTCCCCGTAGTCCCTAATTCACTGTTCCCAAGTGTAACCCCTGTGTGACCCTGCATGGTCTGTGGTATCTTCCACCCTCAGGCTGTGAGAGTGAAACTGCTCTTCCCGGAAATGTAGGCATATTATCCAAGGGTTAAACTCCAGTTATATCCACCAAAGTCACCCTGCTACTTGTGTCCTAGACACCAGCCCTAAAAAGATTGTTTTCCATCAGTCTTATGCAGATAACAGATTTAAAATGCGGATTCCTGGGCCTTGTTTCAGACATAACGAGGCTCTAGAAAAGACCAGTGAGCAAGGCATAGTGTCTATCTCCATTGGAACAGACAAGGAAAAGTCAGGTAAAAAATAGCCTTAAAAAAACCACTGTGGTCTGCCAAGTGTGAAGCACTCTGGGAACATGTGGCTGGCACTTTGCCCAGGTGTTGGAGCCAGGAAGGGTTTCCTGTGGAGGAAAGGAATGTTTTCCTTGGGGCTGAACTGATGGATGGTTAGGAATTGGATAGGGATCAGGATGGATACATCTGAGTTTCCAGGAGAGGGAGTCGCGTGGGTTAAGACTTATAGGTTACAGAAACCAGGTATCTGCATGTTGATAATGTAACACCATCTCTAATTCCTGCTAAAATGAAAATCACTCCCCAACCTGTTCTTCGTACCATTCGTAAAACAATTTAGGGTGACCACTAGCAGAATAAAAAGAAGTAGAATGTATACTTTTAAAACCACAAAAGAAAGAAACACGAAAACCAAAAGAAAACTTTAGCATTTAGTAAAGCCAGGAAGTAGAAAAAAGGAAGAAAAATAAGACCCTAGAAAGAAAAATAAAAAGATATCAGGAATAACACCCAATACACTGAGGATGACAACAAGGAGAGCTTAAAAAACAAGTTGTACAGGTTGAGTAAAATTGAAAACCCTGCTATAAACTGATTATGGAGATATACATAAGTAAGATGACACAAAGTTTGAAAGTAAAGAGGCTTGCCAAAATATACCAACAAATAAAAATAAAATTTAAAAAACAGGGAAGGCCATTAGGCAAAGCAAAATTCAAGCAAGTCAGATTTAAAAGAACAATTGATCGTGATAAAAGATACATCAACACACCAAGAAATCAAAATAACAATGAACCCTGAAGCATCAAACAACATTGTATCAAAACATGCAAAGCAAAACTATTAGAAATATAAAAATTTAACAAAGCTGCAATTAAGATGGGAAAATTTTATTTTTTGTTTTTTTTATTTTAAAGATGTGGGGTACAATCCAGGGTTAGGTATACAAATGTTCATTATGCAGGTGCCTTGTTGATGAGGTGTGTCCCCCTCCCCCCGGCAGATTCCCACTACTGCCATTCCACCCCCACCCTCCCCTGGCAGTTTTCCACTATTGCCAATTCTTTTCTTATAGTATTATGGTAATTGTTCAAGGTCCCCTTATAAGTGAGGACATGTGATACTTAGTTCTTTGTTTCTGTGATAGGTCACTCAGTATTACAGGTTCTAAGTCAAGATGGGAAATTTTTAAACATCTCTTTCTAAATTTGACAAGTCAAGTAAACAAAATTAAATAAGTTTTAAGATATACTTTATTTAACAATTATCACAAATGAAAGCTTTTTTAAAATGAATTTCCTCTCTACAACAAAAAGACAAATGACCCAATGCAAAAATTGAGCAGACAACATAAATAGACATTTATTGAAAGAATATTTACTAGTAGCCAATAAGCATATGAAAAAATACTCAATATCACTAGTCATTAGAGAAATGCAAATCAAAACTACAATGCAATACCTATTAGGAAGGTTACTATTTTTTAAAAATAGATTGCTTGGAATACTTTTTTTTTTTTTTCTTGAGTTGGAGTCTCACTCTGTCGCCCAGACTGGAGTGCAGTGGCCGCTCTCGGCCACCGCAGCCTCGCCTGCTGGGCTCCAGCGATCCTTCCGCCTCAGCCTTCCGAGTAGCCGGAATTACAGGCACGCGCTACCACGCCCAGCTGATTTCTTTTATTTATTGTAGAGATGAGGTCTCGCTGCCCAGGCGGGTCTCGAACCCGCGGGCTCAGGCAATCCACTCACCTCAGCCTCCCAAAGGCGCGGGATTACAGGCTGAGCCACCGAGCCCGGCTTGGAATACTTTTAATAGGATTGGTATCAGGACCTTTTTGTATGTTTTGTAGAATTTCACTGAAAATCTGTCTGGTCCAGGGCTTTTTTTTTTTTTTTTGTAGATCCAGGCCAAGCAATCAAGAAAGACAGAATGCTCCCCAAATCATTTTATGAAGTTAATGTCACACTGATATCAAACCAGGTAAAGATCCAACAAAGAAAGAGAGCTACAGACTAATATCCCTAATGAATGTAGATGCAAAAATTGTCAACAAGATTCTGGCAAATTGGATCTAACAGCACATCTCAAAAATCATCCACCATAACCAAGTAAGCTTCATACCCAGGATACAGGGCTGGTTCAACATCCACAAGACCATAAATGTAATTAAATACATCAACAGATGTAAAAACAAGAACAACATGATTATATCACTAGATGCAGAAAAAGTTTCTGATAAAATCCAGCATCCCTTCTTGATAAAAAACCCTCAAACACCTAGGAATACCTCAAAATAGTAAGAGCCATCTACAATAAATCCACAGCCAACATATTGCTAAACAGACAGAAATTGGAAGCACTTTCCCTGAAAACTGGAACAAGACAAGGTTGCCCACTCTTGCCCCTCCTGTTCAACATAGTGTTGGAAGTGTTAGCTAGAGCAATCAGGCAAGAGAAGGAAGTCAGGGCGATCCAAATAGGAAAAGAAGAACTTAAGTTATCCCTCTTTGCTGATGATATGCTCCAAATACCTCTAGAATCCAAAATAATCTGTAAGAAATCTCCTTGCACTGATAAAGGACATTGGTAAAGTCTCAGGGTACAAAATAAATGTGCAAAAGACAAACACATTCTTATGCACCAACAACAAACAGGCAGAGGACCAAATAAAAAGCTCAATCCTAGCCAGGCTCGGTGGCTCAGCCTGTAATCCCGTGCCTTTGGGAGGCTGAGGTGAGTGGATTGCCTGAGCCCGCGGGTTCGAGACCTGCCTGGGCAGCGAGACTTCATCTCTACAATAAAAATTTTTAAAAAATCAGCCGGGCGTGGTAGCGCATGTCTGTAATTCCGGCTACTTGGAAGGCTGAGGCGGAAGGATCGCAAGACCCCAGCAGGTCGAGGCTGCGGTGGCCGGGAGCGGCCACTGCACTCCAGTCTGGGAGACCGAGTGAGACTCCAACTCAAAAAAAAAAAGCTCAATCCCATTCACAGCAGCCACAAAAAAATGAAATACCTCGGCATCTTCCTAACCAAAGAAGTGAAAGATCTTTACAATGAAAACTGTAAAACACTGCTCAAATAAATCCAAGAAGATACAGACAAGTGGAAAAATATTTCATGCCCATGGATTGGAAAGTCAACATTGTTATCCTACCAAAGGCAATCTACAGATTCAACGCAATACCCATTAAATTACCAAATCATTCTTCTCAGACTTGTAAACAACAATACAAAAATTTATCTGGAAATGTAAATGACCATGAATAGCCAAAACAATCCTTAACAAAAGAAACAAAGCAGGAGGTATCATACTTCCAGACTTTAAACTTTATTATAAGGCTACAATAATCAGACAACCTGGTATTGGGACACAGGAACATAAACCAATGGAACAGGATAGAGATTCTAGAAGCAAAACCTCAATTTCTCAACCAAGTCACCTTCAACAAAACCTCTGACAACCACTGGGGAGAGAAGAACCTATATTCAGTTAATGGTGCTGGGAAAACTGGCTGACCACGTGAGGAAGAATGAAACAAGACCCCTATTTATCACCATACAAAAGAATCAATTCCAAATGGATCAAAAGACTTAAATGTGAAACCCCAAACTTTAAGAATCTTAGAAAATGCAGGAGACACCCTTACAGAACTTGGAATAGGCTACCACTTCCTGATCAAAACCCCAAAGCCCATACCATAAGATAAAAGATGGACGGGTGGGACCACATCAAACTGAAAAGCTTCTGCAAAGCAAAAGAAATCATCAGGAGAGTGGGGGGACAGCCCACAGAATGGGAAAAAATATTTGCCAACTGTATATCTGACAAAGGCCTAACATCCAGGATCTACAAGGAACTCAAACATGCCGAAAGGAAAAAACAGCCCCATTAAAAAGTGGACAAAAGACATGAATAGACATTTCTCAAAAGAGGACATAAGAGCAACCAACAGCATATGTAAAAATGCTCAGCCTCACTAATCATCAAAGAAATGCAAACCGAAACCACATTGAAATGTCACTTAATACTAGTAAGAATGGCCATCATTCATCATTAATAAAAAGAAAAACAACAGAAGATGGTGAGGATGCAGAGAAAAGGGTACGCTTCTACACTGTTGGTGGAAATGCAAGCTAGTTTAACCTCTGTGGAAAACAGTGTGGCGATTCCTAAAAGAACTAGAAATTGACCTTCCATACGATGCAGCAATCCCCCTTCTGAGAATATACCCAGAGAAACTTAAATCACTCTACAAAAAAGATACTTGCACATGCATGGTTATTGCAGCACTATTTACAATAGCAAAAACATAGAACCAGTCATGCTGCCCATCAAAAGAGGACTGGATTAAAAAATGTGGTACGTACACACAATAGGATATTACACAGTCATAAAGAAGAATAAAATTATGGACTTCTCTGCAACTTGGATGGATTTAGAGTCTATAATACTCAGTGGTTTAATCACAGAAACAAAGAACAGAGTACCACATGTTCTCACTCATAAGCAGACCCTGAATATTTACTATAATACTATAAGAAAGGGTTTGGCAGTAGCTGGAAACTGCCAGGGAGAGAGGGGCGGCACACAACATGAAGAAGGGTACTTGATCTCAAATCTGGCAAAGTGGGGACCAAAGGTAGGCTCAAACTTTACCTGTACAATGACCACTTAACTCAGAATACCTAATCCTGAGTTGTACCCCACATCTTTAAAATAAAATAAAATAAAATAAATAATGAATAATACGTTGACATGGATGAGATTGGACATTACTGGTGGGAATGTATAATGGTGCAGCCATACTACAGAATAGCTTGGTGGTTTCTCAAAAAGTTAAACCAAATAACCATGTGACCCAGCCATTCTGCCTCTAGGTATAGACCCAAAAGGACTGTTAACAGGAGACTCAATAGCTATTTTTACGCCATTGTTCATTGCACCATTATTTACAATAGCCAAAATGTAAAACCAATCCAGGTGACCATCAACAGCTGAATAGGTAAACAAAATGTGGTATGTACATACAATAGATTATTATTCAGCCATAAAAAGAAATTAAGTTCCGACACATGCAACTGCATGAATGAACCTTGCAAACACTGCGCTGAGTGAAAGAAGTCAGATGCAAAAAGACAAATATTTTATGATTCCACTTATATGAAATATCTAGAGTAGATAAATTCATAGAGATAAAGTAGGTTAGTAGTTACCAGAGATTGAAGGAAGAAGAGAATAGGGGAGTTACTGCTCACTGAGTACCTAGTTTCTGTTTAGGATGATTTTTTTTTTAAGTTTCAGAGATAGTGGTGATGGCTGCACAACACTGTGAGTGTAATCAATGCCTTGGAATCATTCAATTAAAAATGGTTTTTTTTTACCACAGTAAAAAATATTTTTGAAAGATCAATTTGTGCTTCTGCAGGAGATAAATATAAATATTTTCTGAGAAAAGAATTAGAAATAAAGAGTAAAGGAGAAAATGGAAATTGCTTGACTTTAATAATAGCTTGCTATTTGCCACCATGTGCCATAGTTAATGTTCATTCACAATATCAAGAACTATGTAAGAGTACATTTTAAAAATTCATTCATTTGCTCCTCATGTGTTCATTCCTTTGGTCAAGGACTTCCACAAATTTCGTATGTTCCAGGCACTGGCCCTTTCATACTTAATTGTTGAATTTATTAATAAAGGCAGATAAAACATCATGGAACTGGATTGGTCAATAAAAATTCTCATTATCCTGTATCTCAGTTCTTCTGAGGTCCCAGGGTGCTTACCATTTACTAAATTCTTGGGGCTCCTGAATCTTTGAGGTCACACTGTTTCATGAGACCCCAAATGTGAGCTTTACAGATGAATGGGTTCAGCCTAAACAGGGTGGTTGAGTGTCATTCGTGGGTTTCTTATCATCCATTTATTATCTCATCCATTGCATCACAACAAAAGCCTTTTGATTCTTAAGCTTGAGGAGTTAAGCTTATGGTAAAATTTCAACCATCAGAAATGGGAATCCTTAAGATCCCAGAAGACAAACAGCCTTGGCCTCAGGATAGGGCTCATCACACCATTATTTTATCCCAATCACATTGGTTCTCGCCATCTGCTGAACTTAGAAATAATGGAATAAATGAAAAACATCATAGTCCTGGAAGAGATGACAGCTGTGAATTTCATACAGCTGTGATAAAAGTTAAGAAAGTGCTACTGAATCTTTCTGGGAAATTTATTCTACCAAAGGTGCACTACACTGTGTAACAGACCTAACTGTTTGCATGCCTCCATAGCAACCACTGGCTTCCCCTGGTTTCTTTTTGCAGAAGTATAAAGCCACTGGAAACAGATAGATGAGATGTACATGAGAGTATCTGCTGCAAACGAAAGAGGAAGCCTGTTGCCCCTTCTACTCTGCAGCAGTAACCTCATTCAAATTGTTGTTGTTGCATCTGAGGTCCTGTCCCTCCTCCTGCTGGCATCAATTCACCTTTTGTATGGAATGGCTATTTCAAAACAGTTCATTAACTGTGACTCTGGCCTCCTGTAATATGTTTTGGTTAATATTGAACATTATAATAACTTTTAAAACCATTGACATTGATTTGAGAGAAAAAGTCAATAAATGTCGTTCTGTCACTTACTGATTGGAGGTTCTGCTCAAAACTCATAGACTCTGACATCACCATCACTTTTAATTAGTGAAATGAGGTCATTGGTATAAATGTCCATAGATGCCTAGTATCCAGTGAGTGGATCTACACTTGAGTGCGAATGGAGGATATGAGAGACAACGATCATGGGAGGATGGAGAGACATTAGGGACACAGCACAGGGAGAGGCAATGTGAGGGACAATTGCACAGTTCCCATAGAATGCCTGCCTAGAGTTGGTCCTTCTTTTGGTCAGCATCATGGAACCTGTTAAGAATTCCAGCTGGTCCTGTGATTGCATAGTCTTCCTATTTAGGAGGCAGGATTTGGGTTATTAATTTTTTCAAAAGCCATATAACAATTCAGGAGACCAAAAGGGAACAATGCAAGTGGAAGTTTGGGGGCTGTCTATGAAAGATTTTCCAGCTGGGGTGAGACCTTGACATCAACCACACAGTGAGTTCCTCCTCACAGGCTCGGTACTCTGTGCTGTGATGTGTGTCTCTGAGATTTATGAATGTATCTTTTCTCCAGGCACTTCCTGGCTTCCTTTGATAAGGTAGGTAATTAGCTATTTCCCTTTCCTATTAAAATCTGCACATTATCACAGCCATTCTGGCTAAATCAGACTCGAGAGGCCAACATTAATGAAACAAGGATTAGGAAATCTGTCTTCATTAAATAGGAAACAGAATAACTGAGGGTGTCAAGATAGAAAAATAAACTATTTTATGGTATGGAGGAGGCTGATAAGAATCAATTGCCTAGATTTTCAAACACTTAGAATATAAACCAAATGCCTGCTATGTTTTGCTATTTAAAATTCTTTTTACTTCCTTATATATATTCCTTCTCAAGTTTTGGATGTGGTCCATCATTTCATTATTTTGGAGTTGGGTGTTAAGATTTCTGAAATTGTATGAGGAGATCTGTGGGCTTACATTTTAAGTTGCAGAAACAGAACTATATTCTAGTAGACTCAATTTCTTCTAATTCTGTGTCAATGGATGATTCACCTCTATACTAAGTTGATGTAGAAAGTCAGTTTTATTTGAGATTAATAGCTTTAATATATATATATTGATTCAGAGTCTCACTCTGTCACCCAGGCTGGAGTGCAGGGGCACGCTCATGGTCACCGCAGCCTTGGCCTGCTGGGCTCAGGTGATCCTTCCGCTTTAGCCTTCCAAGTAGCTGTAATTACAGGCATGTGCCACGATGCCCGGCTAATTTTTTGAGTTATTGTAGAGATGAGGTCTTGCCAGTTTGCCCAGGCTGGTCTCGAATCCATGGGCTCATGCAATCCTCTCACCTCAGCCTCCCAAAGTGCTGGGATTATAGGCATGCGCCACTGTGCCTGGCTGATTAATAGCTTTAGATCACAAACTTGTGATGAGAAAAAATACTGTTTACGTATCTTAAAAATGTTTCCAAACTGCTCAGTGACATGTATGAATATAAAAATGTATCCCATCATATATGTTTCCATCATACAGCTGCTATCACCACAAAAGTGACCACTTGCCAAGATACAAAGGAATAAAAAAATACCTTAACTCAAGGAAAAGTTCAATTTAATTGCTTCTATGCTCTGTCCCTTTTTACTTCTCTATCTTGGCTCTGAATTTTCAGGACTTCAATGAGTAATGTTTTTAATTGGAGGAAAGGGATATTATATGGATGCACACAAATTAGCATGAGAGGGCAATTTAATTACAGAGGAGCCAGGATTCTTACTGAGAAATATTGATGACTGTGTTCTGAAAGTTTCCACCTCATCTAAAATATATTGAAACTGAAAACTTAAGGAAATACAATGGATGTTCTATGGCAGGCCTAATTTGGAAAATACAAAGATAGATCAAGTGTATAATAGAACCTCTACTTAACTACTATTTTATTTCCTCAATAATCCTCCTTGTATGATAATTTTACTAATTGGTTTAAGGAAGAAAATATCAAGACTAGCCATCTTATGCTACTAACTGGCTTTATAACCCTGGGAAGGAAACCATCATTCATTGATTCCCTCCTATGAGCCAGGTGTTATGCTAGGTGCCATCACTCCAGCAGACATGCATTTATTTGATTCTTCCTTCATGCCAGGCACTGAGTAAAGCTCTGGAGTTAGAAAGATGAAAAAGATACAATTCTTTCTCTCAAGAGGCTCACCGTCAAGGTGATCAATGCTACACTGTAGACAGAATGTAAGCTATATGGGGACACCAAAGGGAGAGTGGCCATGAATTGTCTCACTGAACCCTCCTCAGAGGACTATTAGTCCAGCTTAGCAGACTAGGAAACCAAAACTTGTAGGAGTTATGTCAAGTTGTAGACAAATCACACCCTTCCAAAGCATTGTGTTCCTTCTATGATACCAAGGAAGGGAACCTTTATACCTCATCTTCTAGAGAAAGTGATAGAATAATACCCTAAAGAAACAAGCAGGTAAGTGGATAAAATTGATAAGCACTAATACTTATTGAGTGCTTACTAGCATCCAGGCACTGTTCTAAGCATGTTGCATGAATTAATTTATTTAATCCTCCCATTGCCAATGAAATTAGGTATCATAACTATCATCCTTGATTTTACTAAGGAGAAAAATGGGACAAGGAGGTGACTTGCTTAAAGGGACATAGCTGGTTGGAAATGGTAACACCAGGGTGTGAACCCAAGCAATTTGGCTCTCAAATGGAAGGCTGAGGAGTGTTAAAATAAGACTGGAGGGTTTTCCACACAGGAATGCTGTCGGGGAGGGATGGCAGGATAGAAGGCCCAGCTTTTCTATACCAGGTCTGCTCTGGGTGTTCAGTTCTGTTTGAACCCAGCAACACTTGTGGGGAAAGATCAAGAACTCACTAGTCAGGAAGGCTGAAGACCTCTCTGTCAAAGGGAACTTTCTAAGAAAAGTGTGAGTTGGGAAGAGGGGCAGCATTCAAACCAAGGCACACAAACTTGGAAATGCTTGCATTCTTGGATCCTAATGCCCAGTCGAACTCCCCCTTCCTCCCTGGAGGAGACTGGGCATTATGTCCCAAATGGATGATCAAGATCCAAGATTTCCCAATCTTTCATAAATGCTGGAAATACACCTTTTTCCTGTGTTCTTCTACGAGGGCAGGAGAGAAGGCTGGTACACATGGATGACATCACAATCCAGCTGTCCAGTCCACAGAGTCCATCAGGCAGCTAGTAATTCCACCACGGGTGATTTTCTGCTCTGTTTGCAAATAATAAGTTCACAAGTCATATCCTCAGGCAGATGCCTTTTACTGCTATTGAGATCAACAGTCATTTTCATCTTAACTGGGGCCTCCGGTTCATCTTGGCTTGCTCAGGACTTTCCAAGTTTTAGCAAAGAAGATCCCACATCCCAGGAATCCCCTCAATCCCAGGCAAACCAGGACATTTGGTCACATGACCTTACCCACACTCTGCCTGGTGTCTTGCCAACCCTCTGCTGTAGACTTAATGTATTTGTTTCAGTATTTTATCTCCCTCCTTCATTGTACAATGCCCTAAAGTGCCTAGTTTTCAAGTTTCACTAGATGTGCCTTCGAATCCTCTAGGCTGTCTCCTAGGGCTCAATCTATGGAAGAAGTATCACGTTTGCATGCATGGTCCATTATGTGCCAAGCTCTTCCTGTGTGTGATTTCACAGAACTTGTCAAAAGCCCATGAAATAGGCTGAGTGGGATATATAAATATTCTGACCTTACAGATGAGAAAATTAGGACTCAGGTGAGATGACTTATTGAAGAAAACACAGCTAGGATGTGGCAGCATTAGACCTTCCCTTTCCAAGATCATGGACTTGGAATCAACTTGAATTCAAATCCCAGTACAGAACAGTCATTTTTTACAAACTGTGTGATTTTTGTGCAAGTTTTGTGATTTTCCCATGTCTCCACTTCCTCATCTGAAATTTGGAATGGTAACCCAAATTTATTGAATTCAGTTAAATAATATGTACACACAATAGATGCTTAGAAAATGATAGCTTTTAGAATAGCTTGTAATTGAATAATGTTTTGTTTCTCATGGATAGAACACGTGTTTAAGTGAAGAAGGATTCCTTGTTAGGGGAAGGGGTCTAAGACTTCTCACCTGAGCAGGATAAATTAGTCAGAATAGATGTGTAATCCGGAATTGAGAATGGCAAGACCAAAAGAGAAAAAGATGTGCCCTGCTTGAGAAAAGAAGTGAAACAAGAAGGAAGAACAGTTTGGCATCACCTGCTCCCTGTCCAGGAGCTGCTGTTCCCCATTAGTGACTGACCATTTATTTACATCATTAGAAAAATCCATTTCTGACCCACAAGAGGAATTCTCTGACAATTACAGAGCACTCATGGTTCTCTTACTGCCTAGAACTTGCCTACTTCCAACAGCTCAGCCAAAGCTTTAAATCATCTTAACTTGCAATAACAAATCAGTGTTAGTGAAACATTTTTGTGTTTAAAAAGGCAAAATACCGAAGGTTGGGCAAGTACAGTAGACAACTCATGTTTATATCTCCCAATAATTTCATCATCCAGAACTGTGGCTAATGCACATGCCGTAATATTTTCTTCCAGTATTTAGTTTTTTCAGTTTGTCTAAGCACATCTGTGTATATGTCTGAGTGTGTGTGTGTTTTTCTGAATAACTCCATCACTTACTCTTTTATTTAAAGATGGGCCTTTCCCTTTGAACCTTGAGGACCTAGGGGAAAACATTTAGTTAAAGGTTGATTTTCTGCAGTGATTGGTCCAGAGATGGCCATGTGACCCTAGCCAGCTGAGTCTGAGGCTGTCCCCAGGAATTTATATACATTTTTGTAATGGAGAAAGTTTATTTTTCCACATAAGTTGCTAAAATGGAATAATGTAAGCTCAGATCCATCTTACATTTCCTTTTGTAGGATTTATTGAGAGGACAGAAAAGCTCCCACAGTGGGAGGAGACCCAAGGGGGTTGGCCCCATCTTACACTTTAAGAATAAATTAGCATGCTAAAATTGTTTTTTAAAAATTTAAAGGGAAGAACTGAAAACAATAAAAGAAACAGAATTGTCTAATAAACAAAATGATCAACCATGTCGAGAGCAATTAGCAAGATTATTATAATACTGTCATATTATAATGACTTTCATGTCATTTAAGTTTTTCCCAACTGTCATTTTTATGTTTCATGTTTGCCTTGGTAAATAAATGCCGCTGGGTGGACCAAAAATATTTTCTTTATTAGATTTCAGATGTCACTGAATATTGGTGTTATCAAAGACAATTTGCATTTACAATTCATAAGATATTTTGCAACCTTTTTGATTTAATGATTTGGTAGAAATGATCAAATAATCCTCTCACAGTAGCCATGCAAGATAAATACAATGATCTATTTCCCATCATCATTTGTCCTTGATATATATATTTTTGTCATGTTTTGTTTGAAGTAAAAGCCAAGAAGCTTGTTCGTTAAGTGGTTTGTAGCATGGAAGCAATGGCCTCAGAAGAATTTTTTTAACTTGCTTTTTAATAGTGTTATTGGAGATAAACCAATTTCAAAAAGTTAACAAGATCTATGCTAGGTTCTCTGATGCTCTGATTTACTCTGACTTTTTAAAGTAAACATAAGGTTCCAATGTTGTTGGGTTTTTTTACAAAGATCATCTCCCTTCCATGCTTTTTGTAATAGGATGTTACCTGTCTTATCACAAGATCGTATCTCAAATCCAAAACCCTGATGTACATAGGCTACCTCTTTTCTCTGACTGGCACAAGGATAGCATTTCAAGTCAGGGTCACCTTTGCTAAGGAAATAAAATGTCTTAGAATAGATCCCATGGCCATATGCATCTGCTTATTCTTTCTTGAAAAGGTTCCCCCGTTTGTGTGTAGTAAGCATGCCTACCACAATACTAAATTTGAAATAAGTTTCTAATTTAATATTCATCCTGCTGCTATACTGTTGAGCCATAAATACCATCAGAGATGGTGTTTCAAACTATTTTCAATCAAACAAGTTGTAGCTCTTTCCTAGAAGCCAACTCTAACCAAACTGGCCAAAAACAAACAACATATAATAATGGATCTTTGGTTCTTTGTTCAGGATGAGGTCATATTGGTTGGGGCTGTATGGTTGGCAGGGTTATCAAAGATATTTCTGTGGTCTTTGTCCAGTTGAAGCCTGCTAAGTTTCCAAGGGCTACCATAACAAATACCATGAATTTGGTAGCTTAAAACCACAGACATGCTCTCACAGTTCTGGAGAACAGAAATCCGAAATCAAGGTGTCAATAGGGCCATGTTCCCTCTGAAGGCTCTGGGGAGAATCTATTCCTTGTCTTTCCACCTCCTGGTTCCTTGACTTGCGGCTGCATAACTTCCATCTTCACATACCTTCTCTTTATTTTGTCTCAAATTTTCCTCTATATCTTTTTCTTGTAAGGACACATCATTAGATTTAGGGATCTTTTTTTTTTTTGAGTTGGAGTCTCACTCTGTCTCACAGTCTGGAGTGCAGTGGCGCACTCATGGCCACCCCAGTGTCAACCTGCTGGGCTCTGGCAATCCTTCTGCCTCAGCCTTCCAAGTAGTTCAACTACAAGTGCATGCCACCATGCCCGGCTAATTTTTATTTATTGTAGAGATGAGGGCTTGCCAAGTTGCCCAGGCTGGTCTCAAACCCATGGGCTCAGGCAATCCACTTGCCTCAGTCTCCCAAACTGCTGGGATTACAGGCTGAGTCACCAAGCCCAGTCTAGGGCCCTTTTTTTTTCACTGTTTAATTTGGGTGATCTCATCTTAAGATTCTTGACTTAATTACATCTGTAAAGACCCTTTTTCCAAGTAAGGTCACATTCTTAGGTTCTGGGTAGATCTGTTTTGGGGGTGCCATTATTCAACTTGTAATACCTGATGGTGTTTCATTTAAAAAAACTGTTATTCGAAATTGACCTAACAATGTGATTAGTCATAATTATCAGGTTTTTTTTATAGTTATGGGTAACATCCAGTGATTGGACACAGATGAGGGCCTTTAGTCTTTCTCTTCACTACCTGGAAGTGAATGGAAGCAAATCCAAACCAAATTCTGGCATGAACATAAACATTCATTAGCACCCAGGCACAAAAGTATGTACATGTCTTATGTAACAAACATGCGTATGTACCTTTTGAATCTAAAAAAAATTATGTACCCCCCCGCACTGGCCCTGTAACTCAATGAATCCTCCACTCTTTGGCATGTGAGGTCCTCCAACCAGCATCCTGCAGGACACCCACTCGTGCAATATGCAACAATATTCTAGCAACAGGATTCTACTAGCCCTCCCTCCTAAGGTTTTTCAAACTGTAGTATGCATCTCACTAGTGTGCTCTGAAGCAAATTTAGCAGGTTGCAAGAGCAACCAAAAAAATGAAATATAGTGGAATTGAATTGAATAGAAAATTACACTACATGAAGTAAAGTAAGTGCTAAGTGTTTGCTCTGGAATTTTTTCCTTTCTGTGTGTGTGTGTGTGTGTGTGTGTGTGTGTGTGTGTGTGTGTGAGATGATGTAAAATATATTTGTTACTGCGATCTAAAAAAGATGAGAAATTCTGTCCTAAGTGGAACTGGGTACAGGATGTGATGGAATCCTTTGGCTTGAGAGCAATTCCAACAGGTATAGGCTGATGGACACCCTACACCTTTATGGCCTAAGCTTGGGAGAGAGGCTGTTTCTGTATAATTATTTCTAGTCAGTCTACAGTCTAGCAGAACCACTCATTTCACCAATAAAAAAAAAACTCTCTCTAACATCTTTCATGCTAATTAGCAAACGTTCTAAAGATAGTTTAGGCTTGTAGTAACTTCCTCTAAAATGTTAGCTTCTCATTAAACTCATTAAAATACTAACTCCCCTGAGGTGCATATTTCTGATTAGTGTTACTTACCCACACCTAAAGCTTAAGCAAAGTAATATGTGCTCTATATACTGTAGTGTATGTGTGTGCATAATTGTGCATGTGTGTGTGTACCTCTGACAGAGATAGGATCTAAGTTATTCTACCCAGTCATGTGGAAGGCTTGCAGGGAAGGTAAGCAAGTTAAAAGAAGATTGTAATCTAACACACAGCACAATCTTGAGCTCTAATTCTTGGCATGGATAATGTAAAGCAAAACACAAGAAAATCTACCTTCGGAAGCCTCTCTTACCATCCGATTTAACGATTTATAAACCAAGGCAAGAGTAGAGGATTATGAGGATATAATCTGAAGTCTACATGTTCAGTCATATTTCACCAAGAGGTTTTCAGGTTTTCCTATTTATGTGGAATACTATCCAGGCCCTGAAAAGGAGGAGTAGTCATTCACTATCTGAAATATAATAAATATTCCATAATAAATATCAAAGGCAAAAACTGAGGCTGACTATGTCCTCCACACCTAGCTTTTCCCTCTCTATAGGTACATGGAGATAAATTGCTCTGATCCTTTTCACATGGTACCCAAAGGCTGAGCCCCAGAGATGGCTGCACAATTTTCAGAGTTCGATGCAAAGTGAAACTGTGGGGTCTCTTGTCCAAAAGCAGGAGAAAATCTTTTTATCAATCATCTTTCTCTCAACCTCTCAACCATTTTTAAAATTTTCTATTTAATTTTGCACCTCCTTGTGCACAAGGAAACTTGGGAGGTGAGTACTGGCCCTCATAGGTGTCCAGGACCTCACCCTGGGTCTCAGATCACACTTTACTGAGCCTATCCCTACCTAAACCTGTTCCTTCAGGTAGCCAGTCACTGGGTGGAAATAGGTCCATCTCAGGAAGGATACTGGAGGCAGGACTGCTCCTGAACTTAGCCTCCAAGACTCTGGTGCATGCTCCATTGTCTCAGTGGACTGCACTTACAAAATTCAGTGATAAAATATAAATGATTTAAAGATGGCCCCCAAATACGGGGCTGTTCTGAGAGCAGGGCCTTGTGTGACTGTACTGACCACAAGCCAAACCTGGTGAGTATCTGTCATTTTCCAAGATCTCTGGTTTCTGGGATCTCTTTCAGATAGTGATGACAGCCATTCTGAGAAAATATAGACATGCAAATTCATGATGATTTCTAATACCCTCATCATAGTCAGTGAGAAAACCAAGTCTTTACTAATAATATTAAAAACAACTGAAACATCTTCAGCACCTGCTGTTTGGCAGGCTCGTAAGACTTTTCATATTATAACTTATGTAATCCAGAACTCAGCACCTAGAAACTCTTTGGAGTTGATGCTTGAGCTTACCTTTATGCATACTAGGCTGAACCATGTAAAATTGTCAGTGTTTAACCACCTCTCTTTTTACCAACAAAACAGTCACTTCATGGTGAAAATCAGGGTTCCACCTCCCATGCCACTTTTATCCCCTTTATAACACAATTCTCTCCTGTTGTGGAAAGGGTTCTCAAACTCCTCCCCAGTCCTTCCCATATGATGTCCTTAATTAGACCTGTGGGGTGCCAGCTCCCTTAGCTGCTTGTGTCATTTGCATATGACTTTTCTTACTAGGTTGCCATTTCCATAGGGTGAGGTCTCCTTGCCAGGGCAGCCCCGAGAGGCCAGTACAGAGTCCGTGTGGTGGAGACTGACTGTGGTGGCATGCCCTTTGGTTGTGAACTTTGACAGGCTCATCACGTTCCCTTGCCTTTGGGTGCTTGGCTGCCTTCCCTTTGATGGTGAAGTGGATGGAAGCCATTCCAACATGTCCTCCCTCCACCTTGTCTTTCCTTCTTCCCATGGTCTGGCTGACCTACATAAGGTCATTAACTTAACCCCTAATACTAATTTTCTTGATGCCATTTTCTCCTCTTAGACAAAAGATTCTCCTTTTGCTCCTTGCATTTCTCTCAACAAAGATGAATGCTTTAATAATGGAAAATGGAAGAATTAACTGAGGTCCTCCTGTCTATGGCTTAGTCTGCCCCAATTATTTTATTGAATACTTTTCTTCACTGAGTCAATTATTCCTGATGGTAAAAGATGATATAGTTGACTCCCCAAAGATATTTAAATACTGCAAGAGGCCCAGGCTTGGCAACATTTTCACTTATTGATACATTTACTTCATAGCGGCTTACTAACATTAATAAAGAATAGAATATGGATTTTTAAATTCATCTATACAAACATACAAGTATACATACAATCATACACAAATCTATATGTATGTACGAATGTGTATTTTTTTTATTTACTTCACCGTGTATAAAACACCACACTGGGTATTTCACACACAAAGATGGTCTTCTCAGGAGAACTGGACACTCTGAGGACAAGATGCTTAGGATAAAAATGACAATTACAGAAGGCAGAAAGTATCACGTTCCAGGAGAAAAGAACAAAAAAGACTGTCGGATTAGACTTGGGAGAATTCCTTTTGTATCAGGGACAACTTGCTATTTAATGGAGACACTTGAGAGGTGAGTGCAGACCCCCATGATGCCTGGAGCCTTGAGTCTTAGTGCACACAAGACCCAAAACCCGAGGGCAGGACAATAAAGATTTGGGGTCTCTCTCACCCTATTCCTTTTGAAAGATGAGATCGTCATTTCGTTGGCACCTAAAAGGCATCAGGTATTTAAGGAATTAAGCTATGTGGCTTAATATTTCATTTCATTTCACAACAGTATTGCCCCATTTGGTCCTTGAGAAAATTGAGGTAACCTGCCCAAAGCCAGATACCAGATAAGTGACCGAGCCAGGAACCAAACCGAGGTATGTCTACATAGGCTAAGATTTCTCATTTGTGAACAGGACTTGGTCTCACATGAACAACCCTTGCCCCAACTTTACAAGCTTTGTGGAAACTCTCGCATCCTTAGCACAGCAACAAAACACAGCTGAAACTCAGCCTCCCACTCTTCCAGAGCCCATCAGAATCTAGTGCTTGTTTTGTCTATTGGGGGGAATTTGAGGACCACTGATTCCTTCACTGCCTGAGGCTGTCTTTGGTTCAAATCCTCAGCCTTCTGCTCCACGGATGACCAGATCTGTCAAATCCAGTGAGACACCTTATGACTAAGAAGGATTTCGCTGCTTTTAGGAGAGCAGAGAAACTTAACCCATCTCCGTTTATAGCTCTGGTCACCTCTTTGAAGTTTACATTGAACCTTAGTTCCCAGAAGTGGAAAAGGGTCCCTTTGGGAGCAGAGGTCTACCCTGCCCACTGTCCCCTCAAGGCACCTGCTGCTGAAGACAATATGCAGGTGGGAGTGTCTGTCCATTTGTCTGCAGCCAGAAGGCAAACTAAATAAACACGCAGAACATTTGAATCAAGAGAGAGCTTGCAAGCACCCTCGCCTCCCCCTACTTGCTCTTTGGTTTTTCCACCTACAACCCTCCCCTGGGCCAGTCACTGCCTTCAGCAAGGCCGACAGCTCTGCTCACTGCCTCTGCTTCTCCCCCTCTCCATGGTAATTGTGATCCAGATCCACCAGCACCACTGCCTCCCCCACCTACTCAAAAGAACAGTTAGAAAAATCTATTTGAATGAAATGGCTTGATTACAACAGGGAGACAATTGTCTGAATGAAGTCAATTATCTCTCTGGTGACAGGTGCCCACTTTGAAGTCTGGGCACCTGCTGGCATAATCACTGAGGCTGACATTTCCAGATCCTTGTTGAAAAGGGAATAACAGAATGCCGAGCCTGTATTTTTTTATTTTTTCTTGTTGTTTGTATTTTTTAAAGTGGGGCAGAAGGGTGAGAGTGGTCTGCAGCTGTTGGGTCATCACCTTCCCATTAGCTACCAGATCAGGAGCTGGGCCCTCAGATGCTGCCAGAACTATCAGAGTTGCCAGCTGAGGCTGGTGCTGCCTGACTCTGGTGCAGAGAAGGTAACTAACTCGGGACAGCAGAGCAGGACCGTGCTTACAGCTTTAAGATCCTCAACTACTCAAAACTGGAGAGCATTCAGAGCTGAATATTTAGCAACAGTAATAAAGGAATCAGGGTATATCTTATTAAGCCAACTAGGGAAACCATAAAACTGAAAACAAATGAACAAATAAGTAATTTGTCCTGTGCCAGGATGGTAATCCCACATCTCATCAGTTTCATCTGTAGCCTGTATGCTCAGCCTCGTGTTACAACTGAATCCAGATCCCTTCCCCTATACCAAGACCCTTCGTTCTCTCTCCAGGCTCATGTACCCAGGCAAATGGACTTTGCAGTTGTTAGAGCAGCAGATGGTTAGATTAGGAGTGGGAGGCGGCAGCAGTAGAAATGTGTGGGGACCAAGGAATGAAAGTGAAGTTGTTTATTCTGCTAAAATATGTAACCAAAGTGGTCATACACAGAGAAAAATACATTGTGATACCCTCTAGGAATCCATAATTTAGATCGAGAGTAAACAACCTGTAGTGCTTACAGAGCCAAGCAGGTATTATAAGTGTGTAATGCAAGCTGATGTATAAAAGGGACTGATGGGAACTGTAGCAAACTAGAGAGCCCTTGTCCTGTCCAGAAGAGGTTACTTGGATTCAGCTCTCGTTGCAAGTTGTCATGTGGTTATGTGAGCCCAGTGTTGACAGAACTTCCAATTTTGCAAGATAAGTTGAAATCTGAATTTTATATGACACTTTCTGATATTTTAGAGAATGTGTTAGCCCACAAAGCATTTGCACAGTCTGCAGGCCACAATTTTATGATCTACATTCCAGAATGAGTTGACTTCCTATCCTAGAGGAGTTTTAAAAAGGGGATTCACCATGATTATCATTCTGCTTATCATTTATTAAGTATTGTAACATGTCAAGCTCATCCATTGATTCATTTAACTTCATACTATATATGGTAAGAGCATTGTTATATCAATTTTATGCATTAGAAAACTGAGTTTACATGATTTCTATCAATCATATTATAGGTAAGAAAAATAAGGGACACAGATTTGAAAACTAGAAAAGTTTGATAAAAAGATTAGCTACAGAGGAGGGAGCAAGATTTGGAGAACCCAACAATGCATGGTACAGTACTCAGAGCAAGCAACAACAGGGAACAGTTTCCACCTCTACATTTGAAGACACAGGGAGAAAGTGTTGCACAACCTACTGGGAGCAGCTGCACTGAGAGGGCTGTTGCATAGTAGTGGTGGGCTTTGGTAGTCACCCTCAGTGAAAAGGGAGGGCCAGTGGAAAAAATATATTGGCTTCACTCTCTTCCCCACCTGTGATGTACAACTTCCTGTTGATCCAACCAACTGGAGACCTGAGGGGAAGGGGAACTTTGGGCACAGTCCAGTTGATACCTCAACCTCCTGGGGCAGAGAGTAGATCCAGAGGAACAGAGGCAAATAATCTAGCAATTGGCCAATGTTCCAGATCTAGTAAGTGGCAGAACAGGTTTATCTGGCACAGTTGTGTCTATTCTTGCTACTGGACCAGATAGGCCCCTTAGTCCTTAAAAACAAAGACTTCATTAGGTTCTCTATCTAGACATTGTCCTATGCTTAAATCTAACTGATGACTTAATTTGAATTATCTCATTGCAGCTTATATCTAGGTTGTACCTTATAATATTTAATACCCGAAAGGTTCTTGAATCAAGCAATATAGGATTTGAATTTCTATATCTACTTTTTTACTAGTAGTCTGACTTTGCAGAAATCACTTAATTATTCTTAGTCTAAGTTTCTTACCATTTAGTATGGGGATAATTGTAGCAAACACATAGAATTTTACAGATAATGAGATTTTATACATATAATGAGATTGTATTTAGTACAATCATAAGAGTTCAATAAATAGTTATCCCAGTTATTATGTGGATGATATTACTGAAAAGAGAATGCACTTTTTTCCAATAAGATTCTTTCTTAGCTCACATTCTTATCAAAGATCTACACACATGTTCCTCTATTCTGCTTTTTACCTGGAAGTATATATGTTTCTGTTAGCCATTTGACCAAACCAAAAATTTTCAAGCACATTAATAACAGCAGTACAGCAACAGTGGTTTACATCAAAGAGAAACATTCAATGGGCTAATACTAGTCTTTTATCAAGGCCTATGGAAGAAAAGACTGGGAGAGATGGAATCTCAGTGGGTTGAAATCTCTCTAGTGATCAAGAGTGAGATGCAGTTAACTGTCAAAGGGGCTACCGATTAGGTTTCCTTTCTGTTTTGTGCTCAAGCTGGGTTTGCTTCTGACACTTTATTTAGAGAAGGACACTAAAAGACTGAAGTATATCCAGAAAAATACAAACAGCTGGGTGAGAGAAGTTAAAACCATGCTACTAAAGTAATGATTAGAGACCTAACTCCATTTAGATTGGAGAAAATACTTGTTGGGAGCATGTATGTGTCTACACATCATTGAAGAAGACAAACGCTACAGAGTGCACAGCATGAACCAACTCTGTGACTTCCTATGAAGGTCTAAAGAGTCTCACTATAAATTAAAATGTTCTTCCCTGAATTGAAATGCCTGCGTGAAAGGATACCAGTTGCTCCTTCCTGATGATAGCCAAGAAAATTCACTGTGAAGGAGCACTCATTGAATATAGATGAATGATTCAATGGTGCTATAGGCTTATATGAGGAAATAAAAGTTTATATCTATTATCCTATGCCCCTAATGCTCAATGACTCTATGGGCACACACACAAGATTCCAACTTCTCCTGCAAAATTGAAAGCTCTGTCAACATTAAGCCCACATGACCACATGCAACTCCCAGCTAGAGGTGAACTTAGATGACTTTTCTTATACAGGACATGGGTCCTCCATTTTGCCATAGTCTCCAGCAGTCCTTATTACATATCAGCAGGCTCTACACATTTATAATACCTTTCTGACCCTGTAAGCAGTACAAGTTTTTTTTTTATTTCTGATCTAAATTATGAACACCTATAAGTACCATAATACATTCTTCTTTGTGCATGAAGAACTCAGTAATATATTTAGTTACTAACATGGTCAATGCCTCATTCATGCCTATTTAAATGGAATGTTGTGTAGATCATGCTCTTCCTTTACTTTAGCATATCTAAGTTTTTAGAATCAGATAATGCAATCTTGGTAGAGGACAGAATTGGAAAGCAAAATTCAATTCTACTAGCACATCTTCAATGACTCCCAATAGGCAGATTGCTCTCTCTATTCATATGATAGCTTATTCTTCTCTTAGTACATTTAAAGGAGATTCACATTAAGAAAGGAAAAGCTCTTTTCCAAGACATCATATTTATATTTGAACATCCTATCAATTAAAATTTGCAAAATCTTTTGACTTCACACATTGTCTGTCAATAATTTGTAGTGAATGTTTTCTGTGTGTAGCGTGCTAGGCCACACAGTATTGGCTACTTGCTGGCATACTCACTGTTAGTGATTCTGAAGTCATATTCTTCCCTACAAGGATCCAGAATATAGTGTAACACCCATCAACTGCCCTGTGAGTCTAGCAAAATAGAATATTTTAGGGAAATCAGAGGCCTTAAGTTTGGGGGTATACGCAAAAAGAACGCACATGGCATAGAGCCTAAATCGGAGCATAACTATATTAACTTTGTAATTGTGCTAAGATTATTGATGCTAATACTCCTACCACCACCATTACAGCAATCACTTTTATTTTGGGTTCTGGAGGCTCATAGGGGGCTGCTGGCACCTGACCAACACTGGAATCAACTATACATATGTGACTCCCAAAAGTGGTTTCTGTGTGTGTGTGTGTGTGTGTGTGTGTGTGTGTGTGTGGTTTTTGCCTATTCTTCTTGGCAGTGACTGAACCCCAAGGCCATAATTCATAGCAATTGCAAAGCTAAGTGTATTGGTGTAATGAAACAGTGCAAAGACATGGGAGAAGGAAAGCATTCCTGGAAATTACATATGTGGTTTCTCAGTGCTGGAAACCTGCAGGCCAGTAGAGCCAAATGGAGCTCCATCCTTGTGAGTGTGAGAATCCAAGACCAGCTCCTTCTTACATGTTATTTCACAGCTCAGGATGGCTAGAATGGCAAAATTCCATTGGTGGAAGTTCCAAATATCTGGGAGATGGATAGTTTAGAAAGCAGAACAGCAAAACAGGAACATATATAGAACTGTGTTTGGAGGAATATTTTAAAAAATATTTTCCTGAAACTTGGAGAACTTCCATCACTCAGAAAACTAAATAACAGAATTCACACCAAGCAGTCCCTCAAAGCCTTGTCAGACTTGGGGCTTGGAGTGTGTCCATTATATATGGTGGAGACTGTTTGGTAAAGGGGATGTGGAGGGAATAAAACATGATCCCTCTCTTAAGGAGAACCCACTAGTGGAATAGTCAGCACAACAAAGAAAAAAAATATTAACAACACACCACAACATATATAAAAATAGCCAGCACTTTTTACTTGTGGTCCTCAATTTTCTGATCTCTGAAATGGGGATATGGTACTAGGCTTTCTCAAAGAGTATTTGTGAAAAAATACGGAGTATTTATTTGTGAGAAGAAAAAAGGAGATAGCAAATAAACATAAGTTCCTGGATTATTGAAATTCAGAATTCAGAGCTTAAGTTCTCATCTAACAACTCTAATACATGAATATTGGATACTTTAAATTCAGTACTCATTGAGTAAGCAACTCCTACCTAATGTTTCATGTGAACTATAGCAATGAACAAGGCAGCTATCCTTCATTTTTCTCTTTGAGTTTACATATTCTAGAGGATCAAGCTAGACAATACATAGGCAAAAATAAAAAGTGAAAAGGATAGTTTCTGGTAGTGATGAAAATAAGGACAGGCTGCATGAGGGGGTGATCAGCAGAACAAAGGTATTGACTTTCTTTAGTTGTGACATCATGAAGGCATCTGTGAAACAAGCACAGAAAACTGTTTAATAAGACCCTGTTGTGAGCTAAATGACAATGGCTGAGGAATTTCTTTTTGAGAGTTGTCATAATTTCCCTCTCTCTACCCCATCCAGCCTGAGCATCTGCCTCAGCCTCAATCTCTATCAAAGTATTAGTGTCTTAGTTGTGTTATTTTACAAAGACTGAGTATTTGATGACGAACAGAAATTTATTTCTCACAGTTCTGGAGGCTGGGAACCCAAGACTGAAGCATCAGCAGATCCTGTATACAGAGAGGGCTGCTCTCTGCTTCCAAGATTGCACCTTATTGTCGCATCAACATGAATTTTGGAGGGGACACAAACATTTGAATCACAGCAAATAACAGAAAGAGCATTAAGCAGTAGTGTTCATAGGCATATTTCTAGCATCTTGATAGTTCCTCAGAGGTGGTTGGCAGTACAAAAGGTGATCCAGGGTCCAACTATGTTGAATAGTGACAAACATTCATCCTTTCTAGAAAACGAAAACATTTTTTCAGCTGCACTATGAAGAGAAAGAGCCCTATGAAGAGAAAGAGCCCTAACCTGCATTATGGCCCTGGCTCAACCAGGGACCAGACGTACTATCCTAGTCAAGTCAGAGAACCCTCTGATTCTGCCTAGCAGTGACGTGACCAGAAGTCTTGAGTTGTAGAGAAGGGGATGCAATCTCTGTGCTCTGCTCCTTTCTTCCTCCCAACTTCTTTCCTGACTCTTAAAAGACTTTTGAACTTGGACCACCAAGACTAGTCCTCCCCTAAGGGAAGGAACAAAACATTCTTAGCCTAGAACTTCCACTTTGGAGAGGTTGCTGATGACTATATGATGGTACATCAAGTGTCTTTATTTCTCTCTCCAGGACACAGAATCCTGAATGTTGCCTTTAGGTTGGAAGTCACCCCTACACACATACAAGCCCAGGGAGCTCTGGGCCCTAGGGCTCTGATGTATGGTCACTTATGACAGAGACTGTGCCTTGCCTAATCTTGGGAGATTTTATCAGCCTCATGACATCCCTCATTCCATTTGGGTATGCAAGGACTCCGAACTCCTCCCTCCAAATCATGTGCAAGGATAAATTCCAAACATAGAGAGGAACTTTTGTCGTAATTTTATAAACTAGAATTCCTGACTCCTGCCCCTCCAATTTGACCTCATCTCAACACAACTCTGCGCCATCCCCGTGACAAAGGGAGGACACAGTGGAGAGAGTTGCAGACAACTTTTTCTTCCTCGAGCATTGAATTCACCCACTGATATTCCAAATAGGCTCAACTTCCATGGTGCCTTACACCAAACACCTCAAAATTCTAAATGCTAGATTTATATGCCAGAAAGAATATGCAATTTTCCCTTATATTCTTATACTAACACAGTCCTTATGGGAGGCATGCTCTGTCTTGGTGGGATGTCTGTAGGATAGTGAGCTGAACAGAAGAATTTTTTATCAAATTAAGCAGTGTGAAAGAAGCAAGGGAAAGTCACCAAGGAAATTTCCTTTCTCTTGGCACCATTCTGCTCTGAGGAGGAATTAAGTGTGCTTGTCTTCTCAGATTTCCTAATTGCTAATCAGAATTCTCAGATTTCCTAATTGCCTTGAAAAAGGCCTCTCCTTGGTGCTGGGATGGGAGAAAGGGGTGTTACTTTTGCCTGCCTCCTGAGCCACCTCCTGAGAATCATCGGAAGCAGTAAAAGATGCTATTGACAGGAGTAGATGGGCATGCAAAATGAGTGGAGAAATAAAAACAGTCGTGAACCATTTCTAGAAAGTAATGAAATGCTAATTAAGTAAGTAAAAGAGGTAATAATTTGGAACAAAGTCAAGAAAACTTATGTGTCCAAATGAGCACTGTTTCCTTCAAAGTAGTGTCTTTGGGAAAATAAAGTTATTCCAATGATGCTGCCATTGGTCAAATTGTTTCAGCAACTGAAACATTATCCTTCAAGCCAGTTTACCAGTCACACCAGAAAAAAGCCTCATTGGAGGATAACGTGTCATTTTTCACAATCAAAACCAACTGTGTACAGCTTGAGCATGTATCAGAAACTTTCAGAGTTCCTGTGGGAGCCAGAAAATGGGCTCAGATGGTGGGTGGCTTCAGGCATCCCAAACCACACCCCATGCTTGGGATCTCCCACTTCCCACTCCATCTGTGAGCCAGTGAGCCAGTGAACATTTTGGTTTTATGACACAGACCTTAGATATAAATATTTGGGACTGTATTCCTTTATCTCAGAGTTCATCTTACTTATTTCAGCATTAATGGAAATGCACTTTGCAGACAACCAAGAGCTTCAACTGCTGTGCTCTGCATGGAAGTCAAGTTTCAGCCATAGACTGTTCCTGGCCAACCAGGAATATCATTCCTGGATGAATTGAGCTCCTCTGATGACTCGAGGACTACCAATGACTACACCAAATTTCCTTAATCTACATGGATATCTAGAAAGCTTCCACCCAACTCCCTCTTCTTCTCTCCCTCATGCGGGATCAGACTAGCATCAAGATCTGATGACTGTCCCAGTCTCCCAGCCCCCTCCTCATTTATCTCACATGTGCATTTCTCTTCATAAAAAGCCTTATACATTTAAGCTAAGCTTGGCATCTGCTCCTCAGAGGACCCAGACTAATACAGTTGATTTCCAGGTGTCATGAGACTTTAGCCCTCCTTCCCTAACCAGCATACTCAGTATATGGAGATGCTGAACTCCAACCTCAAACATCCATCCTAGCCATCCTCTGTCCTGTCCTTCAGATGGGGATTTATATAATCCTTTTAACTTATGGTAATAGAGTCATTTAACTTTTGGCTGTTTGCTGTGTGACTCCTTCACAACTGACAATTTGCAGGTACAGAGAATATCCCAAGAAGACATGAACACTAAAGGCAGTTCTCAAGAGGAGATCCATGACCCAACTACTACTCTGAGCTCTGAAAGCATAACTGGAGCAAATATCCAGTATCTGATAAGAAATATTTTGATGATAACACCACTCATTTGGGTTTTCTGATGTGGCTTTTTTATTTTAAATAATAGTGTGGTTGTATAGCTTCACCTTGTGCATTAGAAATACATAAACAAGGAGAGAAGAAGAAAGAGCTGTCCTGAGCTAAATACAGCCCAAGTATCTGGGTTGGGAAAGGGGGAATTATTGTTGACATGAATTGGTTGATCTGAGTTAGGGGAAGCACCCCAAACTTCCTGCCCAAGAACATAAAGGAACCACCACTCTAGTTTTCAAAATCTACCCCCCACACTTTTCTAGGACATCATAACCTATGGGTTCTGTTACAGACACTAACCAAGAAACATAGTAGTTACTAATCATCTCAAGAGGAATAAGTAAAACACTCAGCTCTATTTCTAGCACCCAGAGGATGATAAATTTGTAAATACTAAGTCCTTTCTACTCTTTTATGAGCTTATCTCTGACTCTCAGGTACATTTTAGAAGAAAAACTTAGAGCCATTCTCATTACAAAAGTTTAATATGTTGGAATGTGTTATCCTCTATTCATTGTCTGATTGTGAGAATGGAATATCTTGAAGTGGAGTACAAAGTTGCATAACTTGATCCAGAAGATAGGAAACAATGTCCGCATTGCTAGAAACTCATTTGAAAATTTTAAAACGCTTACCCAGAGCCAGAGTTTTAGGGTGATTATTCTATTCACCACTGATGTGCAGAGACTACAGAAAACAGGAGGGAGAGGAGTCAAATGCTGTCTCTGCAAGTTTCACATGAGAAAATGGGGAGAAATAGAAGTGTGCATCCAGGGCAAGTGGCATCAAATAGGGCCACAAGAACTAAGAATATTGCAGTGTCTGAAAGTGATCATTTAAGGGACCTCCTTAGAATCTACTGAATAACAGTATCATTTTGTTGTTCCATTGCCCAAATGCTTCCCCATGGAGTTAGGAAAAAAATAGTAAAGCCAGACCTGCTTGAATTACCAAACTCTATTTGATACTTTATATAAATAAAATGTCCTGATCTTTCTGCTAAGGGGTAATAATTTCAGTGATGAATTTGGGAAGCATGTATCAATAAATGCCTATGGCAAAAAGGACAAAGAAAGACAGTACCTTTCTTTCCTTTCAAGTTCAATTTGAAAGAATACCCTAAAATATACGGGAGCCCTGTCTCTTTTTCTGGTGTTAATCAAAAAAGGGTCATTGGGGACATAAACTAGCTTGAAATGCTAGCATCTTATATAATATTTTGCTATCTTATATCTGGATAATATAATTGCATTTGGAAGGATATTGAAACTACCCTTCTACTGTACTGCTTAGGAGAAAGAGCTCTGAAATCCCCCTTGTCATACAGGTCAATTCTGCTGGCTTCAGTTATGTTTGTAGAGCATAGGCTATCACAGAAAAAAATGGATGATATGACCCCAAAGAAATGAATGCATGGTGGCCCCAAAGAACATCACTATCACCAAGTGACCCTATTAAAGTAAACTTAAAACTTTATAGGATTCAGGGGGTATTTAAGAGGTTTTGTGTATTCTATTGTTCCAAACCCTTTAATTGTCATCACCTTGAACCCTCAGTTTGCCCTGGGAACACTGACAAGAAAAGGACAGCTCTGGGACAAGAGGAGAGCCCAGTGTCCCAACCCCTGAACCTTTTGGGGATCTTCAAGTGTCATGTGTGGGCAGGTGCTCGGGTATTCAGGTGGCCTGGTTAGTGGGGCTCCTGATACAGCATCTTGACCCCACCAACTCTTTGCTTAGATTCAAACAACAGGTCTGAGGGCCTATAGGTTGAACTATAGCAGGTTTAAGAAGTCTGAACCAGCAGAAGTATCCTTGATAGTGAAATCTGATATCCCACCCACAAAGTATGTTGCCTTGCTATAGCTTGAAGAACCAGTGACACAAACTGTATTTGGTTTCAACATAGGAAGAGCTTTGTGTTTCATTAGTAAAACTTCAGAAGAAGTAATTGGTTTGTGTTTGGGCATCAGGCTTCATTTCTCCCTTCTTGTATAAAATAATATATGTATTTTAGGGCTAGAGTCCCTTGGTGTGCAAGATTCTTACACAGTTAATAGCAGGTTTACATCACAGTGTGTTCCTCAACAGATAACAGGACACATCAGCCTGTTAGTATTTTCCTTGCTGAGCAGTTACAGTTTAATCCATATAAGATAAATGTCTGTGCAGCAGGTTCGAAATTTACAAACATAAAATTAGATGTGTAAGAATATAACTCTTTTTCTGTAACTAAATACCTTCATCCATCAGGATATGCTAACTGTAGTAACAAATAAGCCTATGGTCTCAACTAAGGTTTATTTTCCACTCCAGATACATGTCCAGTGTGTATCTGGTACATTTACAACCAAGGTGATAAAATCTTTATCATCTTATTACATCACCATCTTAACATAAGTCTTCACTATTTCCCATGGTCAAGGAAGAAAGCAAGGAGAATTGTGCTACATCCCATAAATGCTTCCACACAGAAGTGATATACATCATTCCCACTTGTATTTCATTGTCCAAAGCAAGTTGAATGACCACACACAAAATTTTACAGAAATATGTGTCCCAAAGGAGAGGATAATAGACATTTTCATAAGCACTAGTAATGTTTATTATGCAGTCTTAGCTTTGGAGCTAGCATTTCCACTGATGTTGGACATTTCTTAATCTTGACCCTTAAATGGAACCACAAGTTCTATGAAAATCAGGCTCCCCACCTATGCCCTTCTAATATAATATCTATCTCTAGCCCTTCTAGCCTTTCTAAGCAGTTATTCTGGACTTTCCATTGAAGATGACGTAGTCCCTTCAAGTTTAAATGGTCTCTTTGGTATAGTTATCAATCAGTTCAGGATCTAAGCTCACTCAATCAAGTGTCAATCAGAGCTGTAGCCTTCTCACTCCCTCTCCAACTGTCCCTCACCCAGGCAGGGGAGGTGGCACAGAAAAACCACCTCAGGGCCCAAAGAAAATTCCCTGATTATATTGTTCATAAGGATAAAAAGAACCAACAAATAATGCAAATTTTTTAATTGTATTGGGTGATTTACCATGAGATTTGGGAACATCATTTCCAACTATAAGACTGGGTCTCAAAACACCCAGCAGAAAAACTTTGTTACGTGGAGAATTGATGTGGAAATAACACAAAGCAGAAGACCCCTGGTTAAGTGTGGAAAGTCTTCTTGTCGTTTCAACCTGAGAGTTGGAACTTTGGGTATGCATTTGCAACAATATGCCAAATCTTAGCCTACCAGAGACTCAGTGACTAGAAGCCAATCAGAAATCCAAAGCAAATTGAGATAAATGCTTCTCAATATATCAACTTTCTGTTTGCTCCCACTCTGATCATGAAAAGATTTTGAGGGTCAACTACTATATATAGTGTACTAGTTAGCTGGACTGTAAATGTCCTGGACTATACCTTATGACTTTCAAAGAAACCTTAAAGTGAAATATTCAACCAAATGATATTTTTCCAAGGGCACTATACCATATAAAACTAGAGTCTATAATACTGAGTGATCTCTCACAGAAACAAAGATCTGAGTATCACATGTTCTCCCTCAATGACTGACAGTGGTGGGAAACTATGGGGGGTGGAGGGGAAGGAGATGGGATTAACGGTAGTAAATATCTGTCTGGGGATGGGAAGACACCTCTTATCAACAAGGGTGCCTGAACGAAGCATACTTGTATACCTAATCCTTAACTGTACCCCACAATATCATAATAAAAAATATTGATTAAAAAAACACTAAGAATAAAAATCAGAATATCGTGTTCATTGTTCATGTCTCAAAATTGTTATATGCTCCATGTTTGAGTAGGAATGAAATTATCCATGGGTCTCTGCTTTAAGATGTGGGGGAATTGGAGGTCTGGGAAATCATTCTGGTGTAAATCCAAAAGAAAAAGAGAAATTGAACAAGTTTTACAGCTAACTACATTTCTGCTCTTTTTAATGGTGATATGTGTGATGTCTGCATCTGAAGACAAGAATTTCAAAAAAGGTATCAAATAACATGCTAAATTTGGGCATCCCTATTAAACACAAAGTATCTGACCAGTTAAAACTGCTCCCATCAAATGGCATAGTAAGAGAGGATATGCTAATGAATTGGCTGAGAAGCCCTGGAGTCTGGCCAAATCAAAAAAATTCAGAAACAATACTGGAGGAAAAAACTAAATTTCTACAAACAAGACCAGAAAATGGAAATCAGGATACTTCAGTTCTCATGGAGAAATCTTTAAAGATACTCTGTCAAATCTCACTGGGAGCAAGGTCTAGTGGAGCAGAGCCTCTGAGTTAGAGGTCTGCACTGATAACACCTCGGACTGAGGAACCAAGTCGCCCCTGCCACTGGCCTTACACTGTGACAAGTGGCCTTGGAGCCAGATGATCCAGCATGGTAATCTTTAGATTGTGTTAAGACTCAAGGAAATAAGGGGCCTTGTTTTGGAGGGATTAAGGCTAACACAAGGGAAGATCCTCAACTCAGATGCCGCTAGGTCAATGGATAAGAAGCCACTAAGTTTCATGGAGGAACATACATTTTTCAAATCCTGAGCCAGACAACTGCATTTCAGTAGTGACGTCATAAGATTGCAGCTATCAGGCATATTGTCTCATGGCTGTAATCCCAGCACTTTGGGAAACTGATTGTTTGGAGGCCAGCAGTGCAAGACCAGCCTGGGCAACATAGTGAAGTCTCATCTCTACAAAAAAAAACCTAAATAAATAAGTAAAAAATTAGTGAGGTATGGTTTCACACACCTGTAGGTCCAAGCTACTTGGGAGACTGAGGCAGGAGGATCACATGAGCCCAGGAAGTTGAGCCTGCTGTAAGCTCCCATTATACCACTGCACTCCAACCTGGGCAACAGAGCAAGTTTCTGCCTCTTAAAAAAAGTGCAACTATTATAGACAGTGAAGCACAGTGAGCAACCACCCTAACTTTCCTTCAACCAAGTAGCTGTGTCTAGGATTGATGTGTTACTGTGGAGGCTGTGGGAGCCTTGAAATTTTCATAAAAGGAGAGGGAATCCTAGAAGTGAAAAAAAAAAAAAACTACTGCCAAAGTAATATGAGCTTAAGTCATTTAATTAAAAAAATTAAAAGACCTTCTTTTGAAGGTCAAAATGTTGAGGTAGAATTCATTACAGAATTTCTTAGGCTGTTGGTCTCTTCAACTAAAATTTGAGTTGCTGGAAAGTAGGAATAATGTTCATTAATTGTGTATTCTAGAATATGTTACAAGACTTTTCAGCAGAAGTCAACAATTTCTGTAAAGGGTGGTATACTAAATATTTTAGTCTTTGTGGGGCATATAGTCTCTGTTGCAGTTACTCATCTCTCATTGTATTGCAAAAGCTACCATAGACAATGCATTAAAAAATGGGCATAGCTGTGTTTTAATAAAACTTTATTTACAAACACAGGTGGTAGGCCACAGGACTATAGTTTGCTGACTTTGCTTTACAGCATAGAGTGTTGGAAGAGCATGAGTTTTAAGACAAGATAATCCTTATTTCAGATTCTAGCTCTGCTGCTCACATAACCTTTCAATCACAGTTTTCTATTCTGAAAAATAAGACATAATATATCACGCATATAAATGAAAATTATATATATGAGAGATCTTAAGAATTCTCTCTTTGAGCATAAGAAAGTACTCAATCAATGTGTTTCCCTGTTAGGTGCTTAATTCATAGAATTTAAATTTGAAGATATTTTACTTTAAAAAGTCTCTTGACCAATCTTTCCTAGAGAGTTCTTTACAGCTCATCTGGAGGTCAAGTTTGTCATTGATTTCAGCAGAAAACTCATGCAATCAAAAAGCTCAAATGGAATTTGGGTTGTAATTCCAATTGATAGATGTTGATTTAATTTCTAAGGCCAATGTACTAACTCATAGTTGAAAGGAATAAGGGAAATGGAGCCTTCAGATTTACTACATGATTAACCTTTGACAGAGAGAAAGAGAGTAACAAATATGTAGCATTTGCTACACTCTTTTGATGGTAAAAATTTTTTTTAAATGTAGCATCTATGACATTAGGAGATTGTTCAGGAGATTCTGCTGAATTGGATTAACATCTCAACAAATCATCCTCTGATGAATTCCATAATGACAGCATTTATTGACCTGCATTGGAGAAAAAAAAAATGTTGTACATGAAGAATTTACTGCAAAATATGTGTTTAATGGGAAGAACGGAGCTAATGTCTGGAATGCATTTTTGTTTGCCAGAGGTGTAAACAAAGTGCTTTTTTTCTTCATTTCCCTGGTGGAGTTCTGCTTTAAACATTATGCTATAACAGGAGCAATTATGTATGAAGGGACAGATTGTTATATTTGTTTCCAGTGAAAATGGCCAGAATTATGAGCTCTGTCATTGTATTATTCAGTTAAGCACTACAGACTTAGAAAGCTGGCACTTAATTCTTCCCAGTCTTTTCAGTATGCAAAGGGCCATAGTGACACCCAGGCAGTGTGCTTTTCATTTCTGATGTTTAATGTGAGCTCGTGTGAATGTTTCACAAATTACTCCTTTCTCCAGGATTTTTTCCCCCATTTCTCTCCCTAACTAAAAGTGCTTTTTAACATTTGATAATTTATTTTTGAAAATAATATTGAGAGGAATGAGTCAAAAAATCTTAATACAGATGCCACTGTGGAGAGGCATCATGGTAGGGAGTTTTCTGTTCTTCTTTTTCTTTTTGGAAAGCAGGATTTATTGAGAGGACAGAAAAGCTCCCACAGTGGGAGGGGACCTGAAGAGGTTGCCCTATGGTAAGGATTTTATAGCATACCTTTGGTGAATTCTGACTTTGAAAGACCAGTGTAGGGACCTGATGTAAGAGACCATGCTACTTAACTTCTCAGAGTCTCTGATTCCTGTTTTATAAAATGAGAGAATAATAACTATGCTTCAGGCAGAGGAAATTAGAGGATAATGAATATAATGCACATAGCATAATAGTAGGCACAAAGCTTGTGATTCATAAATAGGCGTCTAACTATAATTATATCTAACTATTATTATTTATACTTTTTTTATTTACCCAAATCAGTGAGTTATACTTTTCTGGATACAGTGAGTTAGCTGAGGAAGTAGAACCTCTAAGAAGCATTTCAATGAGTGGTGTTATTCAATAAATATTGCTTGATTTGATTTGGCACAGCCATCGTTCTTATGCTCTGCTGGTTCCAAATTAGGCCATAGATAGTTTCTCAGCTATTTTAATTAGAATCAGATGGAAGAAGAAACAGAGGCAATGAATATAAGAATCTGTTTTATATCAGCCCCCCGAGGATGGACAGAGGAAATAATAGGTCTTTTCAATGTTTAATTTCAATGACTCAAACAGGAGAAAGGTTGCCAGGACAAATGGGGCTGCTTTGCCTCCCTGGGTGCAGGATAATTTGATACAGGCTCCCTTTACCAACAACAGAAGTTAGGGCCATGACTCAGCAGTCCAGGCAGACAATAAACTAAAAAAGTCTCTGTGTGCTCTTGTGGACTTTGGATTGAAAGCTGCCTGTTTTATCTGGTCTCCTTATCATATTACTCCACAACTGCAGTAGGTGTCCAGTTACAGCCTTGGCTCAGCCCGCATCAAAGCTATGTGCTCATAAGAATATTGATGTCAGAACTGTGGCAGGTGAATGGAGCGCTTTGTTGAGTGCATTTCTCTTTTCATGTGCCGATAGCATGTGCAGTGTGCACCTGCTTTGCACGGCCATGTACACCCAGGTGGTGCAGGGGTGGCCTTTGTGTGCCTCTTTAGTTCTTGAACAGAGGGATTCAACTTCATGGTGCATCTTCCTTGGGCAAGCAAATGAGGTCGATTATCTCTCACAGATTCTATTAAATCGCACATGTGTCCTCCTTGGAGTTAGAATTATAAAATGAAGCAAAGTAATACAGAAATTCGAAGCCATGCAAGTTACTGTAAGACCACCTGTGACCAAAGGATGCATCGGTTTCCAACAAGAATGCTTTGGGAAAATGTCTCGTGTGACCCTCAGTCCAGCACATACAGCTGTTCTCCTTTATTTAGGCTGCTGACATGCACACATTCCCCAGGGAGCAAGTGACTTGCTAAGTGGAGTGGCCAAGTTCACAGACTGATAGTCAAGAGGACCAAGGGCTGTTGATGCCTTTTATAGCTTGTTTAGCTACTTGGATTCAGAGAATGCCATTGCTCAAAAGACCTTGGTGAGGCCGGGAGTGGTGGCTCAAGCCTATAATCCCAGCACTTTGCGAGGCTGAGGTGAGGGGACTGCCTGAGCCCAGGGGTTCGAGATCAGCCTGGGCAATTTGGTGAGACCTTGTCTCTACAATAAATAAAAAAATTAACTGGGCGTGGTGGCACGTGTCTGTAGTTCCAGCTACTTGGAAGGCTGAGGCGGAAAGATCACCTGAGCCCAGCAGCCCATGAGGCTGCGGTGGCCGTGAGAGTGCCACTGCACTCCAGTCTGGGCGACAGAATGAGTCTCCAACTCAAAAAAATAAAAGAATAAAAAATAAAAAGAAAGACCTTGGTGAAACAACTAGCCTTCATCTTTCTTTTTATGAAGAGCCAAAACTGCAAATAGTAGTGAAAAATATGGGTTACATGACTATATAAATATATGTAATATCAGTATGGGTAACATTTGATGCATTTCATGTGATGCTTATAAAGTCTATGATCCTTTCTATTGGAAAGAACATTTACTTAGATTAGAATAGAGAAACAAAAGTGTTTTATTAGATGTTGCCAATTTGAGAGCTTCTCTCCTTCCTTCGTTGGAAAAGACAATGTAGCATGAAACGGCATAATCAGGGCTGAAGAGGAAGATGCAATAGTGGATCCAACATGGCACAGATTGCTCACCTCCTACCAAAACTCCTTCTCTCTCATTTTTATGAATAGAACCACCAGCTGCAGAAGCCTGAACACCTGATGCCAGTAGCAACCTTGTGCTGGGACTTATTTTGCTTGAAAGAAAAACATGAACTTTTATCTTGTTTTAAACTCCTATTTATTTTATTTTATTTTATTTTATTTTATTTTGAGTTGGAGTCTCACTCTGCCGCCCAGACTGGAGTGCAGTGGCCGCTCCCGGCCACCGCAGCCTCGACCTGCTGGGCTCCGGCGATCCTTCCACCTCAGCCTTCCAAGTAGCCGGAATTACAGGCATGCGCTACCACGCCTGGCTGATTTTTTGATTTATTGTAGAGATGAGGTCTCGCTGCCCAGGCGGGTCTCGAACCCTCGGGCTCAGGCAATCCACTCACCTCAGCCTCCCAAAGGCGCGGGATTACAGGCTGAGTCACTGAGCCCGGCTTAAACTCCTATTATTTGGGGTGTCTGTCACATGTCATGAAACCTGATCTTATCTGATAATCCACATCATCCAAATCCAGGAGATCTGATCCCCTAATATGTAATGTGAATTGAAAATAAAAAAAGGTGAGACGTTCAATCATCTGAACCAAAGGGCATGTGATTATAACAGCCATAAAGACAGTCAGTCAATAACTGTCTACTATGCACTAGGCACTATTTTGAGTTTTTGCACATGTTATGTTATTTAACCCTGTGAAGCAGGTATTGCTGTCCTCATTTTACTCAGGTTAAAGAATAGCCTCAAGGTTATTTTCGACAATTTACCACGGAGCCAGGATTCAACTGTAAGCTTATCTGACTCCACATCTCATAATCTTAACATCTTGTTATCAGATTTTTCAAAGAAATCAGGAATTCAAAGGTACTTGTGCATGGTCTCAAAAGCCATGGTCCTTCTATAAAAGTTTTAAGTATCTGTCAGGGCCTCAATCATTTCTGCAACATTAAAATGGATGAAGATTAATTTTAATCTTGATTTTAAATTCAAATGAAAACTAATATTTAAAGTAGATAAGCCAAAGATTCCCAGTGCTTACCTAAAAAGCAAGTGAAAATGTATGGAGAAATTCATAATTCTGCACTATACATACACTTTAGCATTTACCTTTTTTGTCTGGTTGTAGATTTTTGCAAGACAACAGATAATTGTTCCTTTGGAATACTTTACCTGATTCCAGTTTTTCACTTGAATTCATACTCTTCTGATTGGAAGAGAATTTTTCATTCCTATGGCAACTGGAGTTTTTTTTTTTCCCTGTACCCTCCTTTTAAAAAATACAAACAGATACCTTTTATTTTAGAATTGGAATAAACAGTAGAAACAACTGATTTTATTTTTTAAACATGTTTTTCTTCACGAATGATATCTTACCATCAAGTTAGGAGAAATATTCTTCCCAAACTCTCCTCCCCATGCCATCGATTTTGTTCTTAAGTATTTGTCATTGGGACAATTATCAGTTGGACTGATGCCTTGTTGGAGTGTCCTGAACTTAAAGCTGTTCAGTTACTGGACTGTTTTCCTTTGGGATAGGGTGAAGAAGCCCTTGAATGTTGGTAGATCACCTCTTAAAGGTTTTCTGGAACTGATTGGAGATGCCTGTGGTTGGCAGAGAGATGTCTTGTCATTCTAATAAGAGTAAGCAGAAGCAAGTAGTATTTATATAAGTGGAATTAAGCATAGCCCATTAGTCAAGGCTTAGTGGCTCGTGGCTGTAATCCCAGGACTTTGGGAGGCCAAGGCAGGAGGATCATTTGAGGCCAGAAGTTTGAGATGAGCCTGGGCAACATAGCATATATATAAATTTTATATATATGTATATAAAATTAGCCAGGCATGATAGTTTGCACCCAAATCTCTAGCTGCTCAAGAGGCCAAGGAGGATCATTTGAGGCCAGGAGTTTGAGATCAGCCTGGACAAACAAAGCATGATCCCATCTCTACAAAAAGAAACACAGTTTTTTTTTTTTTTAATTATCCAGGCATGGTGGGGTGCTACCATAGCTCTAGCTACTCAGGAGGCTGAGGCAGGAGGATCACTTGAGCCCAGGAGTTTGAGGTTACAATGAGCAACAATCACACCACTGTACACCATCTTGGGCAGATATCCTAATATGCAGTCACCCACTGCCTCTTGCTTGTGTTTCTTCTTATATAAAGCTATTGCTGGAAGTTTTTGCCCAGCCTGCTCATCCTCCTCACCTTATTCATCCACTGTCAATCAATGTAAGGTAGGCACAGCTAACATACAGCAGGCTGACAATTAAGTTTGTGAACTCATCCTAAAAAAATGCTTCATACCTCTTTGCTGAATACCACTATGGTCACCTTTGAAGTTCTTCCCTTGGGAAGCTATGCACTGATGCCAGTACTTACTCCACCTGTCAAGGCAATTTTGGAACTCTTTTTCCAGAATGACTTTCAGAGCTGTCATCGTATTATTCTTGATGTCCCATATGTCATCAAAATGGCTTCCTTTCAATATTTCCTTTATCTTTGGGTAAAGGAAAAAGTTATTGGGGGCCAGATCAGGTGAGTAGGGAGTGTGTTGCATACAATTATTTGTTTACTGGCTAAAAATTCCCTCACAGACTGTGATGCAAGAGCTCCTTCAGAATCATTTTTGCACATGCCTTTCTCATGCCAAGATTTTCAGTTCAGATTTTCCTAACTATTGATCTATGGATGTTTATTTGGTCTGCTATGCTTCTCACAGTCAGCTGAAAATTTTGACGCACAATTTGACAAATTTTTGCAATGTTTTTATCAGTTCTGCTCATTACTGGCCAACCTGACCTCTCTTCATCAGTGACAGTTTCTCTCCCTTCAGAAAACTATTTAATCCATTTGTACACTGCCATTTACTTCATGACATTATCCTCATGTCCCTGATTTCACTTCCACTCTTGCCAAGTTTAACAAGAAATGTAATGTTTATTTGTTGCTCTGATTCAAGCTCTGACATCCTTGTAATGGCACATGCAACAATAATGAATGCCACTTAGCAAGACACTGCCACACATTGACAAGACCATAGCTGTGAGACACTAATATACCAGGGTTATGAAACCTTACCAAATTGTCTGTACAGTGCTGGCAACGTAAGCACATGGTGGCAAATTCATGAACTTGTCAGAGTCGTACTTTAGATATAGATAGGCAAGCAGCCGTTGGCAGGTGCAAGTTAGATAAATGTGTAACAGGATGGTCAGCATACAGACACCTTCTTATGGGAACGTAACTCTCTGAACAATCATCCCCCTGAACAAGCACATCAGACCTGACCTTGGAATGAGGGGCAGCTGGCACAGTCAGTCACAAAGACCATGAACAAAGGCAAAATGGAGTTATCAAAGACACAGAGACGTGGCACTCTAAGAGAAAAGTTAAAATAAGCTATAACTTATCTTAGTATCTCAAAAGTTCCTCCTGACACAAGTAAGCTTAGGAGTGAAATGATAAGATTGAAACTTGTGATTAATAGCTTGTTGTAGCCCATGTAGCCTCCAAATCTTTACTTAAAAAAATAGGTCGCTTAATCATCATTTTGAACAATATATAAAGCTTTCTGCTAACAGCAAGCTGGTGCCCCTTCTCTTAAGCCCGCACAGTCTCTCTTGAATGTGTCTCTTTTTCTTTTTTTCTCTCTTTAATAAACTGTACTCTAAAACTCTTTGATTTGCTCTGAAATTCCTTTCTGGAGTGAAGCCAAAGCTCATGGAGCAACCACACTCCCATACCACCTGGCATCAGATGAAATGTGTTTCATTGGTATTGTGTGTATGTTTTTCTTAGCTCCCTCTTTCAGATGGTATAATGAGATGGTTATGAGTCAAGGCCTTACAACCAGACAGAATTCCCTGCTGTTGACTTTCAGAAAGTTGCTTGGCCTGTGTAAATCGCAGAGTCTTCATCTAGAACTGGAGTTAAAAACACCTACATCACAAGATGACTGATGAGATCATGTGTGTGAAGCACCTGATACAGTGCCTGTTTCATTTTTAAAATTTACTATTTACAGTTATCATCGATATCACTATTTTCCTATTGGAAGTCATAGGCTTATGTGTGATTGTCACAGTAAAGCACTCTACTATTCTAGATTTAAAGGACAATTAGGTGTTTCATTAACCTCTTCAGTACCAAGCTTCTATTAGTTTCAATGTAGAAATAAAATATTAGTGACAACACACACACTTGGATTAAAAAAGATTTTTAGCTAAATGCCAATTCCACCATATGCCTACTGGTTCCATGAGTGTCAAATGACTAAGGCACCGGCCTCTCAGCCTTTCAGTTCATCCCCCACAAATTTGGAATAAAAGTATTTTCTTCATAGAATTCACTTAGAAAACAGACCAGAGAAGGTGTGTGGAAATACCTGGTATAGAGCCTGACATACAAATGTTAGTGACTTTGCTGAAAGGATGCTGCTTTAGGAGCTATTACGGTTCCTTATTGCTGGGGGGGGGCAGAATATCACCCCAAAACATAAGGACTTAATAACCATTTATTTTGCTCACACACCTGCATTTTGAATATGGCTTGGCTGGAAAAGCTTATCTCTACTCTGTGGATGGCTATTAGTAATGCAGATTTTTATCCTGTCAGCATGGCTCCAAGAGCACCAGCTCAATGTGTCAGCAAGCCTGACTTCTAAGAGTGTAAGCTCTAATAGGCTGGCAAGCCAAGCCTCAGGAGTGTTGGCTCTAATGGGTCAGCAAGCCAAGCCCTAGAGTGTTGCTGATTCGGTGGGCTGCCAAGCCAGCCCCCAGAAGATCCTCAGCTCTGGAGTCTCGCCTTCTGCCAACAACTCTCCTGGTTAAGCTGGCTCCCGTTGGCGGGCAAGCCAGCCTCCAGAGTGGCTCTTCTGCTTCGATGATCTTCTGCAGCTCTTCAGGTCTGGGTTCTTGTCTTGTGCCCAGAAGAAATGAGGGACACGAACAGTGGGAAGGTAGGAAAGCAGGACTTATTGAGAGGACTGAGTGAGATGGGACCTGAAGAGGTTGCCCATTTGAAGCTGAAACCTGGTGCTTATGCGGCCTTAAGACTGAGTTGATTGGCTAGCACTAGCTGTGAGCTGATTGGTTGGCACTAGCTGTACTGATTGGTCTGTACTAAGAACCAATTGGCTGGAGGTAGGGACCTAATAGTGAGCTGATTGGTTGACACTTAGCTGTGAGTTGATTGGTTTTTCCAATCCTGGCTGCTAGTGTTTTCTTGCCCTAGCCTGTGGGACTTACAGAGAGCTACTGGAGTGTATCAGTCTGAGAGGCCTGCAGGAAGTTTGTTACTTTGTTACGGGGGACTGCCCTGTCTGTCTGCCTAGCTTTTCTCTAGCTATCTCCTGTCTCATAATTGAGTGGGACCGTTTAAGTAGAGGCCAGAACATTACTTTCAAGGTGGTAACCACATGTAACTAAAAAGTGAGTGTTGGCTATTGACTGAGAACTCAACTAGGACCAGGACACTTGATTTTTTCCCACATGGGCCACTCCATGGCCTGCTCAGGCTCCCTTCCAGCATGGTGGCAGGGCTTCAAGAACAAGCATTCTAAGAGAATAGGGCAGTTGTACTAGATATTTTTATAACTCAGCTTTGGAAGTCACATAGTATTTGTTTTGAACTCTGTTAGTGGAGGCATTTGGAAATATCTTCTCAGATACAAAGAGAAGAAGATAGGCCCCGCCACTCAGGAGGAGAGCCAAGGTAATATACTAAGAAGAGCATGTCAGATGGGAAAGATTGCTGTCATTATCTTTGGAAATACAATCTGCCACAAAGCATTTGTCTGGACTAGTGATCTGAACTTATTGGTGGGACCACACCAGGCATACTCTTGCCTTTCCATTGAGCTAAACCCTCAGTCCTGGGTAGGTTGGATCACATGTTGGTTCAGGTTGTAGAGTCAGACTGATTATATTCAAAAGGTAACTCTGCCACTTGCCCAGGTGACCTCAAGAAAATGATTCAACTTCTTGGTTTTAGTCTGTAAAATAGAAGCAATAATGGTCCATACCCCATAAAACTGATGTAATGAAGTTCATGAGTATACCCAAAACATAAAAAGCCAGTTAATTATTGTTTTTATTATTCATTTCATTTGTCACTTCTTTTTATGGCAAGAAAACAATACTGATTCTTGACAAAACAGTGACAACTTTTCCATAGGAAATCTGAGAAAATGATGGAAAGAAGGAAGCAGAGAACCTGCCACATCTCCCAAGCTCTTCATGTAGAGTAAAAAAGAATGCAGATTGTACAGTCAGTCAGACTTGGGATACATCCTGTGTCTATTCCTTCCCAGCCCTGTGACTTCAGTCACACCATCTTCCTGACTTCATCTATGTAAGGAGGCTGTGTTATTATGAACACTAAATTAAGTAATGTGTATAATTGAGTATGTCATACTGCTCAAATGAGAAATATTTATTGGAATAGAGAAAGGCATCAAAGTTCACTAAGAGCAATAATATGAATCATAAGTACATTCATGGAAGAGCCTTCAGGTTAATGAGAACTTGAAGAGAAAGCAAACTTACAAAATGTTTTGAAATCTTGAATACCCCAAAGTGAACTGTCTAAAAGTGCATTTGGAGCTGATCAGATGGAACTGGTTTTTGGTAGTGTGCCTGGGTGTGCACGTTTGTAGTGGAATCTTCCTTCATAATAATATAATGAGAAAACCTATACATGGGATGGAAGACCATGGAACTGGAGGCAGAGAAACATGGTAAAGTCATCTTATCCGTGAAGGGAGGTCTAGGAGGGAGTTTGCACTGTAGGTCAAAGATGAATTCATAAGGGGAAGACACTGGGGATGTGAGCAAAAATTTTTACCAAACTTTTATGCTTGGGTTCCACAGTACTATTGGAAAAAAACAGGTTCACTTTGTGGGAGTCTCCTCTAATACTTTGCTTGCTAACTGATACTCTAACCGTGATTTGGAAAAAAAAAAAAAGTTGCATTGGGAAGTTTGTGCTTTGTGTGCTGAATGTGATACCACCTGGAACAGCAGCAGCAATAGTGACCCTTGATCATTAAAAAGCAAACATCCCCCCCACACACATACCTCCAACAGTCTCTAAGCCACAGTTGAGTTATAAAGGGCCCTTAGGCAAGAATAAACTGAAATCAAAAGAGAACAGCTGCCTTCCCTAGAGCATCAAAGACAAACAAAAGCAGTTGCTTTCTCAGAAATATGGTGTGATTTAATTACTTGTGTTGTCACTGGTGTTTTCTACCTGTTTCATTGTTAGCATATGGTATTCCTTCTTATCATGTGCACAAGTGTCTTTTGTGAATTATCCTAAGAACCTAACTACCATATGACATTGTTTCCACAGGTTAAATTACTTCCAAGTTCACAACAATTGAACTCTGAGTTAGAAACAAATTTTCAGATTAAATGAATGTTTTAAATTAGAAATGCTTATATTATACAGTGTATCTAACAGGTGAGATTGTCATATTGCTTACTTTTTCCAAATTTTTGTGTAAATTTACAAACATTCATAAAAGCAGAAGAGTATAAAGAGCACCTGGTACCCATCACCTTTCTTCAACCCTTCTCAACGTCAGGAGCATGTTGTTCCTCCTCCACCATCCACAATGTCCTTTCTGTTGGAGGGTTCCTAATATGCATTGCCAGTGCTCTACCCAGATCCACTCCAATCCTTTGAGCATTTCTCTATACACTTTTCCAGTTTCCATGTGCTTTTGTCTCCAAAGATCTGCACCTGAAACTCCTCTTTCAAGCCCTGTCCTTGGACTTTGCTACTTGCGTTGGGAAGTACATGGGAGCTTATGTTTTCCCAAGTAATTCTTAGCCAGTGATAAGTGCACATGGAGGTGTGAGAGCCCAGCTCCCTTATTTCAGGGCAAAGTGACTCTGAGGTGTAATACTCACTGCAGAGTTCCTCTGAGGGCTAACACTGAAGTTACCTTCCATGGGACTTTTGAAATCACACAGCTTGTTGACTTCTTCCCCCTTTCTGTCCTATTGCTTGCCCCATTCCCACTACCAGTTTCTCCTAGGAGTACTTCCATGACATAGCCCTTGCACACACACATTCTCATCTCTGGATCTGCTTCTGGGTACCTGGACCAAGACATGGGGTATTATTAGGAGTGTCCCAGACAGCATATTTCATCCATGATTTTTTTCAGTATGCGTTATTAACAAATACTTTTTTCTTTTAGTATTAGTATTTAGTATTATACCACTATAGCATAATTACACCAAAAAATTAATTATAATTCCTTAATATCCTGTAATTGTGTCTCAGAAATGTCTTCTTGTACTTGGATTTTTTACAAATGAGAATCCATAAGGTCGACATGTTACATGTGTTGAGTATGTTTTTTAAGGGTTCCTCTCTTCTTTGGAGTGCCAAATATTTGTTGAAGAAACCAGATGGCTTGTCTTTAACAGTTCTCCATATTATGGCTTTGATTAGTTGTGTCTTTTTGGTTTAGTGTAAAGCTTATCCCTTGTTATTTTTGTACATTAGTAGTTAGGTTTCAGAGTTTGATTAAATTCAACTTTTTCTTTTTTCCCTTTTTTCCACCCTAAATACCTCATAGTTGGTAATCTGTACTTCTAATTGCCTTCCATAAGGAAGTCCATAATGTCTAGTTAAGGTTTTGCCAACCTAATCCTGCCACTATAAAATTCACTATCAACCTTTCACCTAGTAGTTTTAGCAGCCTATGCAGAGTATTTACTACAAATATGTTTTATTATATGTTGCAAAATAATGAATTTTAATTCTATTTTTCTTCTGCATATATTAACTGGAATTTATCTATGAAGAACATTATCACACCAACTATTTAGTTACCCTAAGATATAATTTGTAAAAGAAGTCAGAATAAATAATTGATTTTTTACTTTTATTTGCAGACTTTGGGAACAATGGTTGGTATCTTAGTAACCTCATGCGGTGACCAATTAAGGTAGTATTTTTATAGAATGATTATTATAGAATTATTGGATTTTTACATATTTGATATATTTTAATTCATGAAGTAATTAAATTGTGCCATTCTTGATGATTAAATTGTGCCATTTTTGGCCATTGGGATCCCATTCAAGTGGATCCTTTTTGCTTTCTAATAGCATCTCAGTTATCTCTCTTGCACTATGAGGCATCCCTGACTTTTGTGTAATTTCTGCCCCAGACATGAAATTAGTCATTTTTCTGAGGCACCTGATTCCTTTTAGTGAAATATGGTATTTTGAGACACAATCTGGGTGTTGATGTTGCAGTTCTACTGACTTGTATTACTTCTAGATCATCTTTCATAGGCAGAGCTAGGAAATGCAGGTTTATATGGAAAAAGAAAAAATATTTGTGGGTGCATAGAAATGCAGCTATCTTTTGAACATGGATTTTGTGCCCTGAAACTTTACCAAAGTCATTTATCAGTGCTATGAGGCTTTTGACGGAGTCCCTTGGGTTTTCAAGTATGTAATCATATCTATCGTCTGCAAAGAAGGATAGCTTAAATTCCTCTTTTTCTATTTGAATACCCCTGATTTCCCTCTCTTGCCTGACTTCTCTGGCTAAGACTTCCAGCACTACATTGAACAGAAGTAGTGAGCGTGGGCATCCTTGTCTTGTTCCCACTCTCAAGGGAATGCTTCCAACTTTTACCCATAAGCAAATGCCATAAAAGCTAAGATAGACAAGTGGAACCTCATCAAACTCAAAAGCTTTTGCATAGCAAAAGAAATTATTAAGAGAGTAAAGAGACAACCCATAGAATGGGAGAAAATATTTGCAAATTATGCCTAACATCCAGGATCTTCAAGGAACTCAAATGAACTGAAAAGAAAAAACAAACAACCCCATTAAAAGTGGGCAAAGGATATGAACAGACATTTCTCAAAGAAGACATACAAGCAGCCAACAGACACATGAAAAAATGCTCAGCCTCACTAGTCATAAGAGAAATGCAAATCAAAATTACAATAAGATATTCCCTAACTCCAGTAAGGCTGGCTATCATTAATAAGTCAAAAAACAAGAGATGCTGATACAGGTGTGGAGAAATGCTGTTGGTGGGAATACACACTAGTTTTATGGAAAGCAGTGTGATGATTCTTAAAAGAACTAAAGAATGATCTTCCATATGATCCAGCAATCCCTCTCCTGGGAATATACCTGGAGGAACATAAATTGCTCTACTAAAAAGACACCTGCACACATGTTTATTGCCACACTAGTCACAATAGTAAAACATGGAACCACCTCTACTGCCCATCAAAGAGGACTGGATAAAGAAATGTGGTACATATACACAGTGGAGTGTTACACAGCCATAAAGAAGAATAAAATTATGAACTTTGCAGCAAATTGGATCGAGTTGGAGACCATCATACTAAGTAATCTATCACAGAAACAAAGAACTGAATACTGCATGTTTTCACTCATAAGTAGGCCCTAAACAATAATCACATGAACACAAGGGAGAGATCGGCAGTGGCTGTACACTGCTAGAGGAAGGAGGGAGAGAGAAAGGTGGGGGCATGTGATGACACAACGGATACCAGTTCCACTACCAGGGAAAGGAGGGCCAGCTGGCAGCCCAAACGTCACCTACATGCAGCCTACCTATGTAATTAATCCTCACTTGTACCTCACATCTCCATAATAAAAAAAAGAAAAAGAGAAAATATCCTAGTCATGTTGATATTTCCAATTCAAATGAAAGTATAGCATTTTACTGAACTCCTTTGATTTTTATGTCTTTTTACTCTTGAGACTCTTTCCTCCAACTATATTAATTACCTATAAGCTTTTATTCTTCAATATGTATCTAATATTTTCAAGATGTTAATACAACATTATTGCTGAAAGTAGTTCAAGATTTCTTGGTGGTTTATTTTGTTCTGAAGATTATGTTACTAGTGATGTATGGTCGAATACACAAGTTCTGTGTTTAAGAATCACTTGGAAACTTTTTTCTTTGCATTGCTGTCCCACTGACTGTATATAAAATTATGTTTATTTGCTTAATTTTATTTTCTAATTATTTGGATTATGAAATGTTTTCCTTATTGTTTATAATAACGTAGAGTATTTTCATGACTTCAAAGTCAAAACCATAAAACAAAGCACATTTCTCTTCATTGTTTTTCTACCTCCGCAAGGGCTAACAATTTTTATTATCCTTACTTTATTCCTTCCTTACTGTTAAAAATAAACAAATTTGTTTGTGTGTTTCATACACAAAAGAAAGCAAGTGTACACATATTCTGCACCTTGAATTTTTCACATAATAAAGTATCCTTGTAATAGGAACCACAGTATTTCCCTGGGAAGTTCATTGTTCTTTTTCTGATCCTTTTCCTACTTAGACCACCTTCCACTAAGTTCTATAGTGCTTGGCTGCATTGAGATCCACTTTACGAAATTAGTCCCCGGAGGAGTTGGCACACGCTGCCAGCCATGTGTCTGAACAAGCTGAAGACTTGCCCACATGAATGGGACAATTGACAAGAACTAAGAAATGTTAGAAAAGTGGGAGATATATCTGTGACCCTTAAAACTAAGGCCAATAATTCAAAATCTTATCTGCTTATGTACACAGGAATGCAGGATATTTAATGATTAATAGCAGAGTGTTTTAGTCCATTTTCATTGTTATGAAGAAACATCTGAGGCTGGGTAATTTATAAAGAAGAGGTTTATTTGTCTCACAGTTCTGCAGGCTGTACAAGAACCATGGCACCAGTGTCTGCATCAGGACTTCAGGAAGCTTCCACTCATGGTAGAAGGTGAAGGAGAGCTGATGTGTGCAGAGATTACATGGTGAAAGAGGAAGTAAGAGAGACCGGAGAGGGAGGTGCCAGACTCTTTTTAATAACCAGCTCTCACAGGAACTAATAGAGCAAGAACTCACTTATTACCATGAGGACAGCATCAAGCCATTCATAAGGAATCCACCCCCATGACCTAAACACCTCCCATTTGGTCTCACTTCTAATATTGGGAATCGAATTTCAGCATGAGGTGTGGGGGACAAACATGCAAACTATAGGACAAGGGCTTTAGAGTCAGACAAATCTGAGCTTCCATTTTCTTGCTATGTGATCTTGGGCAGAGCATTTTGCTCCTCCAAACTGTGTGTTCATTGTTCGAAAAGTGAGAATAACCTTGTAAAGGTTAAGAATGACTTAAAAACTGGAAATATTAAATGTGATAATGTACATAAAGCCCCTCACAAAGAGTTCTCATGATTAACATTATTTTCATTTCATATGTAGTAGGTCCTTGAAGCCAGAACCAGGGCAAACCTTGTAGGGATACCCCTACAGTGGCCTCCACCCCAGAGGTAGTCCCAGGGATCAGGTTCAATTGGATGAGTTGCTGAGAAGGGAGCCTGAAGCAACATGGAGGTAGGGAGGGAAAAGCAAAGAAATAGAACTTGGAAGAGAAGCAAAACCCTAAGTAGGAAGCCAGGAAGAATGGGAGCATGTAGAAAATTGTGTTTCGAATGGTTCGAGGCCAGTAGATTGGGACTAGAACTAAGAAAAATGCCAGGATTAGGAGGGGTACGCTGTGGGTGGCTTTGATGGCACATAGGCTCGGTGTTACAGCAATATGTTTGAAGCATATGGCATCTGTATCAGGCACCAGTGGCAAAGGATTCTCTCTGGAATACCATGAGCATCTTCAAATGAGTCCATGGATGAAAGTTTCGTGGAGTTCAGGCTGGCAGGAATAAAGCAGGGAGTAGCTCCTCACTAGCTACTGGGAATGTTACATGGGATACCATTTTTGGTATCAGGCCTGTGGAGAAAAGTCAAAAATTTAGTTTCCAGGGCCTAAGAGGAAACCTGCAGTTCACAGCATATTCAGAAAAGCTGCAGGTACAACATGACACAATAGGTATGCTTAAATCTACATGCTTCTATGCAGGGTAGCTAAAACCAATTCCCAGCCCAGGAGACACTTTGACATGCATGGAGTTTTACCTGCTCAGCCCCCTTTAACTGGGCAAAGGCGAAAGGATCATAAATCACAGGTACGGAAAATAAACCGTTAAGTGACATTCTGACCAAGGAAGAGGCAAATAGAATGAAGCATTTCATACTAAAGTGTAAGTGCCTTTGGCTTTACTCTCTCCTGGAGGCTTTTTTTTTTAAGTTGGAATCTCACTCTGTCACCCAGACTGGAGTGCAGTGGCCGTTCCCGGCCACCACAGCCTCAACCTGCTGGGCTCCAGTGATCCTTCCGCCTCAGCCTTCCAAGTAGCTGGAACTACAGGTGCGCGCTACCACGCCCGGCTAATTTTTTGATTTATTGTAGTGATGAGGTCTCACTGCCCAGGCGGGTCTCGAACCCGCGGGCTCAGGCAATCCACTCACCTCAGCCTCCCAAAGGCGCGGGATTACAGGCTGAGCCACCAAGCCCAGCAGAGGCTTTTCAATCTTGTACAATCTCTCACTGACCCTACTATCCACCCCGATTTCTCTTCTTCATTTTGACTGCTAAGTTTTCCCCAAAGCACAACTCTGATTCTCTTAAGTGAAATATTGGATACTTGATCTTAGTAAAGACACATTTATTTTAGTTGGCTCTTTCTATGTTTTCAATTTTATCAATAATGGTCAACATACTCTTTTGCACTAAAAAAAGCATCTCAGTTGATCAAGAATTTAGCCATCTTTACTTGAAGCACTTTCTAATTTTTTCTTCCCATGTAGATAGTTCCAACAAATATATATAGTTATATATTATATATAATATATTATATTAATTCTATATTATAATATGATAACATATAATTATAATATATAACTATTACTATATGTATATATATGTATGTGTGTTATATATATATATGCACACGTATATATATAAAATCAGCTTCACAATGACTTTCCTGATTTTACCAGGTAGAGTTAAACTCTTCCTTTTCTGCATGTCATAAAACTTTATGCATTCATACCTACATTTTTTAACTAACCATACTTCTTTAATTATCTATTCACAAGTCTTTCTTCTGGAACCCATGGAAAAACTGCATACCATTAACTTTATGTCCCCAGTACCTAGCAATGGCAGGTATTCATCAAATGGTTACTGAATTTATTAATATATGCAGGCCAAAACTCAAGCAATCCATAAATCAATTCTCTCTAAACTCACCAAATCATGATCAAGTGAAGGAAAAAAGAGAATCATAGACACATCAACCAGCTAACCCTCTTAATTTGATAAATTTAGCACAATTACAGTAGACTTAACTTCAGTTGGCTCTGTATTCTGTGGGTCATTTATGTCATAATTAAGAATCTATATATCACTTCTGCTCAAGCCTCTATCTGGTGTGTCATTTGTAAGCATAGGAATACTGGAATATTATTCTGGCCTACAGAGAAAAGTCACTGAGCATAGAGATGCTTGTGGGGAAAATTCAAAGGTCTGGTATGAGTCAATTTACAAAGACCATCTGCTTTTCAGGCCACCAGAGAGGGTCCAATACAGAAACATTAAAAGGGAGAAGGTTGTGGTAGACAGATGAAATGAACCCACACATTAGGAAGCCCAAACTAATATACACTTAGAAAACAGAAGTGCTTTCATTTACTTGCTATTTAAAAGTATTACCATGCTGAGCTTGGAGGCTTAAGCCTGTAATCCCAGCACCTTGGGAGGCGAGAGGATTGTCTGAGCCCAGGGGTTTGAGACCAGCCTGAGCAACTTGGTGAGATCTCGTCTCTACAATAAATCAAAAAAGTTAGCTGGGCGTGGTGGCACATGCCTATAGTTCCAACTACTCAGGAGATTGAGGTGGAAGGATCCCCTGAGCACAGTATGTCGAAGCTGTGGTGGCCGTGAGTGTGCCACTGCACTCCCCACACTGGATGACAGAGTGAGACTCCAACTCAACAAAAAAAATACATTACCAAATTTTCCAGGAAAGTTCAGACGACCAAAAATAAATACTGAGGCAGGGGCCCTCTGCAAAAGCAAAAATACAAAGGCAGAAATCAGGAAAAAAGAAAAATATGTTACTTCCTGTTTTTTATATAAGTTACTTCTCTTTTCTTTGTCTTACCTAAGTTATTTCCTAGTTTTTTGTGCTACTCCTTTTGCAGGCTTTTCACTTTTTTGGGCTATGTATTTAAACTTTTGGAGGAATCCAGTCAGGATAGTAATTTTGTAAGCCTATCAGCAAACAGGACTTGCAAATGAAATAATTATGTAAAACCAATCAGTGTGTAACAAGTAATGCTAACTGCAGCCTCCATCTACAAAATATCCAATCAAATGAATAATGCCAAACTGCTGCCTTGTATGGGAGATAAAGAAACTAAAATGTATATAAGACAATGCCGTGCTGCGTTTGGGGCTCAGCATTTGGATGCGAATCCACTGAACTGGTGCCAGCCAAATAAATGCTATTTCCTGGCAAAGAAGCCTTGGTGTCCTATCTCTCTCTGCTGCTGGTTCCCGCTACAATACCATAGATTTTTCTTGGTTTCTCATTTTCCCCAGATTCTCCAAGTTTTCCACCCAAGACAGTTCTGAACAGTCCCTACTCCTGTTTCAGCCCAGACTCTGCTTTTGTGTGACAGTAGGAAAGCCTATTGACTTCTCTAGTCCTTAGTTTCTGACCTCAAGGTTAAAATGAAGCCATTTAAAAAGGCAACTCTGTAAAATTTGAAAAGAAAAAAGAAAAGAGCAAGGTAAAGGTGAGAATGAGGTGTGTTGTTCAACATTCATACTACGGCCTAACACATTCCTGAGACCTAGTAGCTGTAGGGCACATATAAATAAAGGATTACTGGAAGTGAGGTTAGCTGAACAGGCACAGTTGCAGATTGTGAAAGACAAAGGAAATTAGAGCACCCTCTTCTGGGCACCATCTTCTTGAAGGATAAGAAAGAAGGTGGTAAGAGAAAATATAGTGATGAGAAAAATTTCCCATTTCACGCACCAGAAGGTACCATTTACCAAGAAGAGCACCCCAAAAAACAGAGAATCTGGTAAAAAGAAAAAGAATTACCCTGAGCATATAGGAATGGGAATCTATTTAGTGTCTGGAAATTTACATGAATAGGCAATTTGTAAGTTGAATATTTTGTTATTTCTTTTTTCAATTTATTATTATTATTTTCTGCAAAGTTTTAAAACAAAGTTTATTAGAAAAAGAAGAAGGGAAAGATTTGCCAGAGCTGGCATGGTCCAAAGAAAACCCCTTTTTTGTTTTGTACAATAGACCTGATGTACCTTCATAATGGTTGATGTGCTAGAGAGGGTGGAGCACAGGTAACCGCCACACCAGAGATTGACATCTCTTCATTTATGAAGGAAGGAGTGGGAGGAGACCTATCAGACATTTCCAATTCACAAGTTCATGAACTAAAAGGTGGTCTTATTATCATTCCTATGACTTTGGTTGGTTAAGAGGTGGTATTGGGTCTTCCACCTTCGACAAGGAACCTAAAGATTTTTTAGTGATTATTATGCTAAACCATGAATTGAAAGGTTGGGCTGTCTTATTCTTACATCTGATGGGGTATTCTTTTGATTTTCTGAGAGGTTAGGATAGACTGCCAGCTTGACCTACAGTAAAATGTAATAATAAGAAAAGTCTGAACATTTCCTAAAACCTGCCTATAGGAAATTTGTCTATGTATATCTAACCTGTGCTAGCTACCCTGTCTCAATTCCCTCCTTAGAGATTTTCTATCCCATAATCATATAGGATGCATAGGGGTGAAGGTCAGTCTTTTGTAGCTGCTTTAAAGCTGGCAGTGGATGTGGTCCTGTCTAGTGAGAGATTGAAAATCTCTCTTTGTCGGGTTTAAGGCATCTAGATCTGTTTCAGTGGTGGCATCAATGGCAGGCACCAGTTGGAATTCTCATAGACCATTGTGTGAGTGTGACATTGCTGGATTAGTTTTTGTACACTTTGGAGAGATTAGGTAGAAAGAATGATATATGTCTTACAAGACCATACTTTACTTATTCAAGAAAAAATTTGTGAATTGTTCCAAGAAAAAGGTTTTCTTTTGACCAGACCATGTGGTGAGTTATTGCTGAGCTTCTCATGCCCCACACTCAGGCACCAAGATGATGCTGGATGGGGTGAGCTCAAAACTCATGGCTTTTTTTAAAAAAATATATTTTCCTTTCTTTCTTTCTTTCTTTCTTTTTTTTTTTTTTTTGAATCGGAGTCTCACTCAGTTGCACAGGCTGGAATGCAGTGGCACACTCACGGCGACCACAGCCTCGGCCTGCTGGCTCAGGCGGTCCTTCCTACTCAGCCTTCCAAGCAGTTGGAACTACAGGTGCGCTACCACGCCCAGCTTATGTTTTTATTTATTGTAGAGATGAGGTCTATCTTGGAGATGTGGATCACCCTCTTCTCTCTCTCTCCAATTTACTTTCTTAATAAACTATATTATTCAATCTAACTTCTGTGCAATTCTTTGCATCTTTTGTGCAGCACTGGATCACAGACCAGACCCCCTGGCCTGACCTAACACTAAGTAAAGGAGCAGGAGAGGGAAAATTAAGCTGTAATACTTTTCTGTTATCCATATAGCATAGGAACAGAAGTGGTGAGTAAATTTTCAATATTGAGGTATTGCTGCTCTTGTGGCAACATCTATGGAGCTAATCAAGACTCCAGCTACCAGATCTTCCACCCATCCTCTCCTTCTCCATTTGAAAATAATTTTCAAAATTGAGTTATAACTTTGGGAAAGTTTGCAAATAAAATACACCATAAAGTTTGCAAACCTTAAGTGTGGAGCTTGAAGAATTCTTAAACATAATGTACACTCATGCAACCACCAGACAAATATAAAATGTTTCTATTCTATATTTTTATGGGACATTGATTTCCTCATACCCTCTTCCTAGTCAGTATCCTGCCCCCCAAAATAACAACTATTCTGATTTCTATTACCATAGTTTTTAATAATATATATATTTTTTTTATTTTAAAATTGTGGGGTACAGTTAAGGGCTAGGTATACAAATGTTCATTGTGCAGGTACCCTTGTTGATGAGGTGTGCTCCCCCTTCCCCAGACAGATATTGACTACCGTTAATCCCACCTCCCTGTCCCTCCCTGCCCCACCTCCCGTAGTTTCCTGCCACTGTCAATCCTTTTCTTATAGTATTACAGTAGTTGTTCAAGGTCCACTTATGAGTAAGAACATGTGATACTCAGATCTTTGATTCTGTGAAAGATCACTTAGTATTATAAACTCTAATTCCACCCAGGTTGCTGCGAAATTCATGATTTTGTTGTTTTTCTGACTGTGTAATATTCCATTGTGTATATGTACCAAATTTTTTTAAATCCAGTCCTCTTTTGATGGACAGCATGGTTGGTTCCATGATCTTGCTATTGTGAACAATGCTGTGATAAACATACATGTGCAGGTATCTTTTTCATAGAGTGATTTGAGTTCTTCCGGGTATATTCCCAGTAGGGGGATTTCAGGGTCATATGGGAGGCCGATTTTTAGAACTTTTAGGAATCACCACACTTATTTCCACAGAGGCTGCACTAGTTTACACTCTCACCAACAGTGAAGAAGTGTTCCCTCTCCAGCGTCTGTTATTTTTTGAGTTATTGATGATGGCCATTCTGACTGGAGTTAGGTGGTATCTCAGCGTAGTTCTAATTTGCATCTCCTTGATGACCAGTGAGGCTGAACATTTTTTCATGGGTCTGTTGGCACCTTGTATGTCTTCCTTTTTTTTTTTTTTTTTTTAGTTGGAATCTCACTCTGTCACCCAGACCGGAGTGCAGTGGCCACTCCCGGCCACCACAGCCTCGACCTGCTGGGCTCCAGCGATCCTTTCTCCTCAACCTTCCAAGTAGCTGGAACTACAGGCGCACACTACCACACTCATCTAATTCTTGATTTATTGTAGAGATGAGGTCTTTCCAAGTTGCCCAGGCGGGTCTCAAACCCACAGGCTCAGGCAATCCACTCACCTCACCCTCCCAAAGTGCTGGGATTACTGGCTGAGCCACTGAGCCTGGCCCGCTCATATGTCTTCTTTTGAGAAGCGTCTATTCATATCTTTTGCCCACTTTGTAATGGGGTTGTTTGTTTTTTTCTTTTCAGCATGTTTGAGTTCCTTGTAGATCCTTGATGTTAGGCCTTTGTCAGACAGGAGTTGGCAAATATTTTTTCCCAATCTGTGGGCTGTCTCCCTGCTCTCTTGATGGTTTCTTTGACTTTGCAGAAGCTTGTCAGTTTAATGAGATCCCACTTGTCTATCTTATCTCTTATGGCCTACGCATTTTGGGTTTTACTCAGGAACTGCATACCAGTTCCAACTTCCATAAGGGTGTGCCCTGCATTTTCTAAATTTCTTATGGTTTGAGGTTTTACATTTAGGTCTCTGATCCATTTAGAGTTAAATTTTGTATATGGTGATAGATATGGCTCCTGTTTGAATCTTCTGCATGTGGTCAGTTTTCCTAGCACCATTTACTGAATAGGTTCTCTTCTCCCTAGTCGTGGGGGTAGAGGATCTGTCGAAGATGAGTTGATTGAGAAATTGAGGTTTTGCTTCTGGAATCTCAATTCTATTCCATTGGTCTATATACCTGATCTTGTACTAATACCAGGCTGTTTTGATTATTGTAGCTTTATAGTAAAGTTTAAAGTCTGGTAGTGTGATACCTCCTGCTTTGTTCTTTTTGCTAAGGATTGTTCTGGCTATTCTTGGTTGTTTGTGTTTCCATATGAATTCCTGTATTGTTTTTTTCTAGATCTGAGAAGACTGTTGCTGGTAATTTGGTGAGTATTGCGTTAAATCTGTAGATTGCCTCAGGTAAGATGGACATCTTAACATTGTTGATTCTTCCAATCCACGAGCATGGGATATTTTTCCACTTGTTTGTGTCATCTTTGATTTCTTTGAGCAGTGTTTTGTAGTTTTCATTGTAAAGGTCTTTTGCTTCTTTGCTTAGGAAGATGCCAAGGTATTTCATTTTTTTGTGTGGCTATTGTGAATAGGATTGAGCATTTTATTTGGGTTTCTATTTGTTTATTATTGGTATAAAGAAAAATGATTGTCTTTTACACATTTATGTTATACCCTGAGACTTTGCCAAGGTCCTTTATCATCGCAAGGAGGTTTTTGACAGATTCTCTTGGGTTTTCAAGGTATGCAATCATGCTGTCTGCAAAGAGAGATAATTTGACTTCCTCTTTTCCTATTTGGATAACCCCGACTGCCTTCTCTTTTCTGATTGCTCTAACCAGGACTTCCAAAACTATATTGAACAGGAGGGGTGAGAGTGGGTATCCTTGTTTATTCCAGTTTTCGGGGAAAATGGTTCCAATTTTTGTCTGTTTAGGAGTATGCTGACTGTGGGTTTCTCGTAGATGGCTTTTATTATTTTCAGGTATGTTCCACATATGCCTAGATGTTTGAGGGTTTTTATCAAGAAGGGGTGCTGGATTTTATCAAAAGCTTTCTCTGTATCTAATGATATAATCATGTGGTTTTTGTTTCAATGTCGGTTGATGTATTTAATTACATTTATGGTCTTACGAATGTTGAACCAGCCTTACATCCTGGGGATGAAGCCTACAGTCATGATGGATGATTTTGAGATGTGTTGTTAAATTCGGTTTGCTAGGATCTTGTTGAGAATTTTAGCATCTGTGGTCATCAAAGATATTGGCCTGTAGTTCTCTTTCTTTGTTGGGTCTTTGCCTGGCTTGAGTATCAACGTGATGTTAGCTTCATAAAATGATTTGAGCAGAGTTCCATCTTTCTCAATTGCCTGGAATACTTTCAGTAGGATTGGTATCAGTTCCTCCTTATATGTCTTGTAGAATTTTGCTGGAAAGCCATCTGGTTCAGGGCATTTTTTTGTAGGTAGTTTTCTTATGGCATAGTCAATTTCCTTGATTGCTATTGGTTTACTTAGGGTCTCAATTTCTTCTTGTTTCAATCTAGGCAGGTTATATGATGTCAGAAAGTCTCCATTTCCTTTAGGTTTTCAAGTTTTTTTCCATACAAGTGTACATAGTAGTCTCTAATGATCTTTTGTATTTCTTCAGGGTCAGATGTGACTTCATCTTTTGTGTTTCTGATTGTGTCTATTTGGGCTTTTTCTCTCTTTTTCTTGGTCAGTCTAGCTAGGGGTCCATCGATCTTATTTATCCTTTCAAAGAACCAGCTTTTTGTTTCATTGAATTTTGTATTATCTTTTTGTCTTCTAAGTCTCGGATTTGGGCTTTCAATTTGGTGATCTGAATTCTTCTGCTGATGTTAGGGTTTTGGTGTCTTGCTTTTCCAGCTTCCTCAGGTGACTTGTTATGCTGTTAATTTGTGATCCCTCCATTTGCTTCATGTGCGTTTGCAGAGATATGAATTCCCCTCTTACTACAGCTTTCATGGCATCCCAGAGATTTTGGTAAGATGTTTCTTCATTTTCATTTGCTTCCAGGTATCTTTTAATCTCTGTTTTGATTTCCGTGTTGACCCAGGAGTTGTTTAGCATCACGCTGTTTCGTGTTCGTGTCTTTGTGGGTTTGGGGGAACCTTGTTGGTGTTAATATTTTTTTTTTCCACTATGGTCCAAGAAGATGCATGGCAAAATTTCAATCTTTTGAAATTTGTTTATGCTTGATTTATGGCCAAGGATGTGGTCGATCTTAGACTAAGTTCCATGTGGTGATGAGTAGAATGTCTATTCTGTGGTTATTGGGTGGAGTGTTCTGTAGGTATCAATTAAGTCCATTTGGTCAAGAGTCACATTGAGGTTCCAGATGTCATTGCTGATTTTTTGTCCTGATGATCTGTCTAGGGTTGTGAGTGGGGTTTAAAAGTCCCCAGCTATGATAGTGTTAGAGTCAATATCTTTTCTGAGTTTACCTAGAAGCTGCCTTATGAAAGTTGGTGCTCCTATCTTGGGTGCATATATGTTTAGGATGGATATTTCTTGTTGATGGATTGAATCTTTTATCATTATGTAGTGGCCTTCTATACCTTTTTTAATTTTTGATAGCTTAAAGGGTATTTTGTCTGAGATTAAGATCACAACTCCTCCTTTCTTTTGTGTTCCATTTGCCTGAAATTTTGCTTCCCATTCCCTTACTTTGAGTCTGTGAGTGTCCTTTCTAGTGAGATGAGTCTCTTGGAGGCAATATATTGTTGCCTGGTGATGTTTTATCCATTTTGCCATTCTGTGTCTTTTCAGTGGTACATTTAGTCTATTTGCAGTCAGGCTAATTATTGAAATGTGAGAGTTGATCCCTATCATGAGGTTCTTAAAGAGTCATTGTTGTTCCTGTTTGTTTGTTGTCTCTCTTTTGGTTTTGGGGTTGGTTCATGTGTGTTTTTAATCTTTTTCATTTTTTTTCCTTATCTTCTGTGTTTAATACTTTCTTAAGCATTTCTTGTAAAGGTAGTATGGAGGCAGTATAAGTTCTTAGGGATTGGATATCTAGGAAAGATTTTAATTCTCCCTCACTGATGAAGCTTAGCTTGATTGGGTAGGTTATTCTTGGTTGAAATTGTTTATCTTTTAGAACTTTGAAGATAGGGCTCCGAGCTCTCCTAGGCTGATGGGTTTCTGTAGATAAATCTGCTGCTATTCTAATTGGTCTTCCATGGTAGGTAATCTGACCTTTTCTCTTGCTACCTTTAGGATTTTTTTCTTTTATATCTACTTTGTTGAGGCAAATTATTATGTGTCTAGGAGTTGGTCTTCTCATTTATTGTCTTGCAGGGGTTATCTGAATCTCTTGTGCTTGAATTTTTGTATCCCTGATGAGGTAACAGAAGTTTTCTTGAATAATTTCAATAAATGTTTATTCCAGAGTGGTCTCTGTCTCTCTTTCTGCCTCAGGAAGCCCAATTACTCTTAGGTTTGGTCTCTGGAAGTAATCACTTGTCTCTTGGGGGTTTTGTTCTGTCTTTTCAAGCTTATTTTCTATGTTTTTGACAGTTTGGGTTAGTTCTATATTTGGTCCTCAATTTCTGAGATTCTTTCTTCTGCTTGGCTAATTCTGCTTTCTGTGCTTATTAGTTTGTTATTTATTTCATTCACAGTATTCTTTACTACTGTTATCTCAGTTATCAACTCCTTCCTATTTTCCTCTTGTCTCTCCTCAATTCTTTTTAATCTCTCTATTGATGTCTTGATATTGGGTTTGTAGTTTGAGACCAGTCATTCTGGGGGCTCTTCATTGTTTGCATTCTGAAGTCTGTTTTCTCAGTGTCTGACCTCCCAGAGGTCTGTGAGAGACCCATAGTCTTCTTTTGGTTTTTCTTCATTTGTGTAGATTTTTATCTCCACCTTTCCCTCCCCTTCTTTAATTCTGTTTTTCAGGGAAGGTGGGGTTGCTTTTACTTCTTTTTGTTCAATCTCCTGTTTTTCCCTATGAGGATCCTCTGACTTTGTTCACTTCCAAGACTGGACTGTGGGGTGGGGGCTGTACTTTGTGCAGTTTTGAGATTTAATTGAGGGGGAAGCTGGAATTCAGAACCTATCTGCAGATCCCATTATCCACTGACAGGTGTGTGGGTACCCTGGAACCCACTTCCCACTGTCTTACAATCTGTCCATGCAGTGGGGGTTTAGGTATGCTCCCTGGAACAAAAGGAAGTAAGAAAAAGGAAAATAATGGAAGAAGGGGGTCAAGAGGAAGTTGGAGAGAGAGAAGAGTAAGAGGGAAAACAGACATACATACCAACTAACAAATGAAAAGAGACACAAAGCCAGAAAAGAGTAAAAAACAAACAAGCAAACAAAATTCCCTAAAGCATACCAGTAAGCACATGAAGACAGTCCAATAAAATCATAACTTTTGATGCATTCTTCCCCAACACAAACAGATAGTCTAAATCAAAAAGCGAACAAAAGTGAACAAAACAATAAAATCAAAAAATCAAAATAAGAAACCAGACTAGCTCTGAGGTCTTTCCTGAATGTCTAAAGTCTCTTCAGCTCTGATCTCTAGCCTCTCCCCTCTGCTCTCATTGCAGGCAGATAGGGTTACTCATAGCTTGGGTCACTTCCCTTGGCTTGCTGCCTAACAGGTTGCCACACAGAACTGAGTTGTCTGTGTCTGATTCAGCATAGGGGAGGGGCTTCTGTTTCTTGGTTTGGCGAGGTTACCTTATGCCACAAGGAAAATAATGGAACTGGGCAGAGCAATGCAAATCTCTCCCTGGAAAATGGCTGCAGTGGGTGGCTCCTCTCCAGGTAAGGACTCCTCTTGACTTTCCACGATCCTCTCTCCACTCGTCCAGAGCCCCAATTGATCCACTATGAAAGGCGATGATGGTGTGTGTCTGGCATCAGGTACTGGGAACCAGTGAGATAGCTGGGCACTGCAGTTTGGCGTACCGTGCAGGCAACTTGGGGTCAGGGAGGGAGCCGGAAATTCCTTGGGGCTGGAGCTGAGAGCTGCAGCAGCAGCTGCTGCTCAGTACCTGGTAGCAACCACAGCAGTATTCCCTTGTGGAGGCTGTAGTGCAGTGGCAGCAGTTTGTGTGAGACCAGCTATAGCAGCCACCCTCCATGGAGGCAGCAGCTGCAGGGGTGCATGGAACCACCTTCAGGAGGCACCTTTTGTGGAGATATTCACAGTTCGACTTGTCCTGTCATCATCTTGCCAAGCGTCCACCATAGTTTTTAGAAGCATACACTGCATGATGTTTTGTCTCTGACTTATTTCATGCAGCATTATGTCTGCAAGATTCAATCATGTTATTGTGTATATTGTAGCTTTTTCATTACTGTCTATGATTGTACAAATACAACACAAATAATTTCTCCATTACAGTCTTGATGGACAGTTGAGTTGTTTGCAATTTTGGACAATTATGAATAAAGCTTCTGTGATGATTCTTGAACATGTCTTTTGGTGAACATAAATACTCATTTATGTTGAGTAAGATTGCTGAGTCAAAGGGTAGCAATGTGTTCAGCTTCAGAAGGTAATGAAAAACAGTTTTGTAAAGTGGTTGTCCCAATGCAACAGACTAACTGATACTATCAGTGAATTCTAGCTATTTTGGATCCTTACCAGCACTAGGTATCATCAACTTCTTGATATTTGACTTTTTGGTAGGTATATGATGGGATCACATGGCTTTTATTTTCATTTTTTTATTCACTAATAATGTTGAACACCTGTGTGTGTGGTGTGTGTGTGTGTGTGTGTGTGTGTGTGTGTGTGCGCATGCTATTTGGATATCCTATTTTGTGACATTTACTCAAGTCTTTCACACATTTTTATAAATGAGTTGAAGGAATTTTTAAAAACATATTCTGTGAGATCAGGAAGATGGCAACCAAGCCAGTTGGACTATGTAAGTCCCAGTGTGAGTGAGTGAGAGTATGGAAAATTTTGTGTATGTGTTGGTGAGTGAGTGGGCATGTGAGTAGCTGACCAAGTGAAGTCTAGGGAGCTAGCAGCCAGGGCTCTCCTGGTGCAGCAGCTGGTGACACAGTTGCTGGGCTTGGACCCTAGCAATTCCTGGAATGCAGAAGCAAAGTGACATTTTTTGTAAATCAACAAAACCCTTCCTGGGAAGAATTCTGGGAGAGACTGACTAAGTGGGGGCTTGTGAGCAAGTGGCCAGGGTCCTGGTGTAACAGCGGGTGCTGCAGCATCTCTGCTTGGTCCCTGGCTCTTCCCAGGTTGCAGAAGCCAAGTGCCATTTATTTTTTTTAATGGACAAAAGTTTTCCTACGAAAAAGCGATGGGGAGAGACTACCACTCCAGGCTCTGTCTCACCCTGCAACAGGGGAGACTGCCGGCTCCAGGCTTTGCCTCACCACTTTAGCACCTGGCCAGACACTGGCAGTAAGGGCTGCAGAGGGAGCCCAGAGGCAGAGTCCCACCAAAGAGGACAAGAGAGGCACCCTGCCACCATCTCAAAGGCAGGGCAGGGAAGTGCTTCGACTTGCTCACCAAGGAGCAATAGACCCAATCTCTGTGACTGGTGGATAAACTACTCAGGGGTTAATTGTGACCCAGAGGGAATATTCTGAAAGCACAAACTTTGGAAGAACCTGATGAGTGCTGAGTCCCAGGCATTCTACCCTCTACCCTGAACCAGCCACGGGACAAAGGCTATAGCCAGAAAAGGACAAGGAAGAACTCCAAAGAGATCAGTGGTGAGTCCTGGGCTGACCCAAACCCCTCCTCCCCAGAAATCCTCTGAATGTGAGACCCACACATTTGGGCCATGACTGAGAGGGGCAAACTCAGGCAGAGCCTGGATGTCAATCTCAATAGGAGAAAACAATTCCAGGATAAGCCTGGCTGGGGCACCCCCAATGAGTACATACCTGGGGAAGAGACCATCCCACACCTCCCCACTGGAGAAGATCTCCCTGACTATACAAGAGTGGGAGAGGAGGACTACAACCCCCCCACCTCCACTGACCTTCCTCCTTTCCTGCTCTGGACACTGAGGAGAGAGTGAAAGAGATGGAAGTTCTCAGGAGAGACCAGATTAGCAGAACAATTACAGAGCCTGCTACAAGAGGGGATGGTTTTTTATTTTTAATTATTTTTAAGTTTTAAAAACTTTTTGCCCATTTGTTTGCTAGTTCATCTATTTTAAAAATATTTTTCCTTTGTGCATGAATGTATATGTGAGGGTTTGATCTGCATCCCCCCAAATTTTTTCTTTTGCTGTTTCTTTCTTCTTTTGCTTGTAGTGTTCTGTTTATGTGTGTATGTGAATGATTGAGTGCTCATTTTTCAAATTTGGTGTTGTTGTTGGTTTGCTTTTGCTCTTTTGTTCTTCTGATTTTTTTATTTTTTATAGTTTAAGGTGTGCAACAATATATGTGTGAGGGTTCAATAGGAACTCCTTCATTTTTTTTTTCTGGTCTTTCTGTTTTTCTTCTCCATTCACTTTGTGCTAGGCATGTGTGTGTGTATTCAGTTTTCTTGTGTTTTTTTTTGTGTTGTTGTTTGTTTTGTTTCACTTTGTTGTTATTCCAGTTTGTTTTGGGGGGTGTGGGTAGGTCTGTGTGTGTGTTTAATTGTTTTTTTGCATTGGTTTCTGCTTTGCATTGTCATATAGACTGGTGGCGGGGAGTGGGTCTCAGGGAACACCTACCACAATCACTAAACATTGTAATTTGCAAGTCGTTTCTGAATCCTAGTGCCCCATCCCCTGACTTATTCAACTCAAAAACTACAAAAGGCAGCAAAACTTCCACCAAGAACAAAGCCTTGATCATGGAAGAATAGAGGGCTTAGCAAACATCAGAAGGGAAAGCCTTTCCCATTGGCAGTGAATAACAGAACTAAAGAGAAAAACAAGAGATCTATCACAAGTGAGGAAAAACCAGAGGAAGACCACAGGCAATTTCAAGCATAACAAGGAGAAAACTCCTGAAAAATCAGACTTGGAGTCCAAAAAATGGAAGTCACCAACAAATGGCCCCAGAATACAACAGGGATTAGGGAATAGGTGGAAAGAGTGAATAAGACTCAAGAAAGACAAGATGCAACACTGAAAGAACTTGTAACAGAGATTTTGGCGATAAAAAATTTCACCCAGGAAATAAATAACAAGATGACAAGCATGGAAAGCAGAATTAATCCAGCAAAGAAAGAATCTCAGAACTTGAAGACCAAAACATGGAATTAACCAAATCTGTAAAAGCATAGAAAGAGGACTCAGAAAGAAAGAACAAAGCTTAAAAGAGATGTGTGATTATATCAAGAGGCCAAACCTATGCCTGATTTGTATCCCAGAAGAAGAAAGGGAAATGGAGAATACCTTGGAGCAAGTATTCCAGGAGGTAATCCAAGAAAACTTTCTCCATCTCACCAGAGATGTGACCAGCCAAACACAAGAGACACAGAGAGCCCCCACAAGACACCAAATGAGAAGACCAACCTCTAGACACATAGTAATTCACCTACATAAAGTAGGCACAAAAGAAAAAATTCTAAAGGCAGCAAGAGAGAAAGTCAGACTGCCTACCAGGGAAAAACCAATCAGAATAGCAGCAGACCTATTGGCAGAAACACTGCAAGCAAGAAGGGGTTGGAGTCCAATATTCAAAGTCCTCAAAGATAAACAATTTGAACCAAGAATTTCCTATGCAGTAAAGCTCAACTTCATCAGTAATGTAGAATAAAAATCCTCCCCAGACATCCAATCCCTAAGAGATTATGCAGCTTCCCAATCAGCTGTACAGTAGACACTTAAAAAGGTACTAAGCACAGAAGAAAAAAAAAAAAAAAATGACCACACACTTCCCAAGAGAACAGCAGAGCACAGATTCAACAGAGAATACAGCACAACAAGAAACTTGAAAACACACATACATCAACCCCAAAGACCAAAGAAAACAAGCAAAGAAAAAACTTTATTAGATCCTCATGACAGGGATAAACAATCACATTTCAATAATTTTTGTGTCCGAAGTGTGAGAAAAATGTTGCCAACATGCAGGGAGTTGGATTATGAGTCCTTTGTTAGTTACTGGTGGAATAGCAGGCAGTGGAATGGCTGGCAGTCAGGAGGGAGCTCATGCCTCCAAAAATTCCCTACCCCAAATGAAGCAAGGAAAGGGTTTATAAAGGCAAAAACTGCTGAATAGGCTACATAGCATGGGGTACAAACATAAGGTACATTAAGTTGCAGGACATAAAGCATGAATGGAAAGACCATTAAAATTAAAAAGTGTGTGCTATTGGATAGTGAATAAGGTGCCATGGTCATAGTCATCAATGTAGAGTCATATTTCCCAGATATTACCTGTTCTCCAAGAATAATGGAGAGGATCAGTAACCTTTATATATGTAGGCCATTCTGGGTCTGCTATTAGCCAAATGGTGATTTGAGATGTGTCATTAGATCCCCCACTGTAAGTTGCAATAGTGACACATTTCCAGTGTGAACAGAAGAAGTGGTCAGCCTGATTTACATTGCTGGTCGATAGGGTTACTGGGACAAAGGTAAAAATTTATGTTCTTTATATAATAAGGGGTTGTCCAGTCTGTACAAGATTCAATATGATAGATATTTAGTGCAGGTGCTAAATTGATTATTCTGGACAACGGTCCAGCTAGACTTTTTTTTAATATTTAATAGGTCACGTGTTACTTGTGTTCACCCTGCTGTGGATTGCTGACTGGATGGTGCATCACTTCTGGAGGAAGGGAAAAGACCCGGACAGCTTCTCCATTTCCTACCTCACAGCACTGGGTGACCTTCTCGGCACAGCTCTGTTAGCCTTAAGTTTTCATTTTCTTTGGCTGATTGGAGATCGAGATGGTGATGTTGGAGACTAATAAATCCTACAAGGCGCTCTCAAGCTACCAAGGAGAAAAACAAGACAACCACTTACGGCTCTTTGAAAAACTCTTAAATCAGTAGTGTGACTTTTGTCAGGGTAATCTTCAGCTGGCCCTGATTCAGTTAAATGGCCTTAACAGTTTTTTAAGGAATTTGTGTTGAAACCAGAATGAACAGTATTTGTGCTGCTTTTTGTAGAATAAATGACAATTTAACATAGACATAAGCTCAAGCTCTGAAATTAATAGGAAAGAAAATAGGATGTTTACAATGAATAATTTTGAAACCACAAACATAGCAGAAATGTACTCTATTATTGCTTAACTTGTAGTACAAGATGAAAGGAAACAGAGCTCTGGTTAGCCTTTCTTGTCTCACAGATGTGCTATATCCCAAGGCATACTATAACATGAACGGTGCCCAACCAACGTGATATTAAAAAATTCCATAGTTTTAACAGTGCTACCACCATGCTAGCTGAGGGTAAATTTACCAATTGCTCATGCCTAAACCTACCTAAATACATTTTGCTGAGCATAAGGTAAACTCACTTTTACCTCCCCCTAAAATTACTCTGTGCCAATACTAATTTGATTTCAACTCTGCAAGCTCTTGGCAGACTAACCTCTAAACATAGAGTGATCTTGAGAGATATTTAATAAAAGCAATGTATTATTTTTTGATCAAAAAAAATAGGTCACAAAGGTTTACCTGAAATTGGACTGGAGCTGAGCTGTGGGTCCAATTTTGGATAGATAAGATCTTTCCTGATGTAAAAGAGGTCAAAGAGAAAGTGAAGACTGTACGGTAAGCCATTATGAAAGAGGGAGAACAGATTAGGAGATAACACCAGAATAAAAACACGAGTCTTAGCTTGAAATATCCGATTTCAGGAGTGACTGTTCATCTTTGGGTGGAACAGGATGGTGAACATGGAAGGTGATTTTAAGAGGGTTATTAGGGTCCTTTTGTACAGTCCAAAGATCCAAGGGTAGTATGTCGTCGTCAAGGTCGTCAAACTTGGTATTCTTGACTTGCAAGTAGTGAATTTAAGCTGGAATTCCATCAACCTTGAGTGCCATCAGGGTGGTGAGGATGACAATGTAGGGTCCTTTCCAGGCCAGTTCTTCTTTCTGGAACTTCTTTACTTAGACCAGGTTTCCAGGCTGAAATGGATGGCATGGTGTGGACAATGGGGTTGGCAAAACAGCACGGACATTGGAGTAGACAGTAGCCTGGACCTGTTGGAAGGACTGGAAATACTTTAACAAAAATTGATGAATACTTATTTTTTAAAAGAAAACAAAGAAGTCTATATTTTTCAATTCTGTGTTCTCTGAAAAGCAAAGTGAATGAAATTAATTTTGTACTTAAACCATGTATGTTTTTAGAACAGTCTTTATTTGTAGTAAAAAACAAAAATGACTTCCTGCTTTTGAGTTGTTTTTATTTTCCTATTTTTGCCCCTGAAAACATTTTATGATTTTAGGAACTGGGGAGAAGGTCAATTTTCCATAACTACTTCTTGCTGAGGTGGGCCATAGAGATGTCTTGCTTTTTATTTATTTTCAAGGGCATAAACAGGAAATAGTGGGACTGTAACCGAATATCAAGTGAGAATACAGAATTATTAAGTAGACAATGATGGAAAAGGCTATTGCTCAGAAACAATGCTGGAAAATAAAAGTAATTTATGAAGAAAGACTTAATTTTTAACAAATAATTTTTACAACTATTTATGGAGCCGGAATGGCAGCATGGATGTCAGAACCAAAGGACTGACACCTGTGTTAACTTGAACTTAATTTGGGGCCCAGTGCCTTGGCATTTACCTGGGAGAGGGGTTGTTGGGGTGATGGTGAGCCAGTGCCAGGCAGTTTGGCAGGTTATTAGGCCTTCCTATGTGGCCACCAGTTGTGAGCCAAGTGTTCTCCCCTCTCTTCAGAGGAGAGTGCACCTGCCTCCCAATGGCTATTTGGCCTGCATAGTGGACAAGGTCCAGGAGGTTAAGGCCTTCTAGGGCAACTACGCTTCCAGTGCCCTTGTAGACTGTACCCATAAGCAATGGACACCATCCCCTTAGCAGGTCCATTGTTACCAGGTGTCTTATGGGCATCCGGAGTTTTGGTTGCCAATTGTGAATGCCAATTGGGGTGCTTTCTTGGCCCTCCGGTTTTGCTGCCCTCCAGGCTGGCACTGATTTGATTTAGTTAACAAAATCCTAAAACTTAAAAAAAAAAAAAAAACCAGGTTGTACATATGAAACTGTCACTTGCCGGGCTCGGTGGCTCAGCCTGTAATCCCGTGCCTTTGGGAGGCTGAGGTGAGTGGATTGCCTGAGCCCACGGGTTCGAGACCCGCCTGGGCAGCGAGACCTCATCTCTACAATAAATCAAAAAATCAGCCGGGCGTGGTAGCGCGCGCCTGTAATTCCGGCTACTTGGCAGGCTGAGGCGGAAGGATCGCTGGAGCCCAGCAGGTCGAGGCGCGGTGGCCGGAAGCGGCCACTGCACTCCAGTTTGGGCGACCGAGTGAGACTCCAACTCAAAAAAAAAAAAATAAATAAATAAAATAAAATGAAACTGTCATTTACTGTCTTGTAAAGTTTTTATAAAGGGAACAAACCACAGGGACTTGCAACGATCCATCTTCCCAGTAAATAATTAAGAACAGATTATTACTTATCCACGTGGTCTACCTAAAGTTGTTAAAAACCTTTACAAATTATTAAATTGTAGTTTTAGTTGTAAGGTGTGGACAATCTGTGTGAGAATACCCAATATGGATTTAACTGACAGAGGAGTAACCCAAAACAACAACCTGAGGGTGCTAATCAGGCATAACAGATGATTTTTAAGGCCAAACACATGAGCACTCCTCTACTTTGTAAATTGTTAATAAAATGTTTATGTTTTTAATTTTAAGGCCAGCTGCTTAGAACCAATAATTTAAATTAGTCATTCCCTCAATAATGCAGTTATATAAATAATTGTTACAAGAATGACCAATCCAAAACCACTGGTCTTATAGTTCTAGAACATTTACATCACATTTTGATATTTTACAATTTAGGATTTAACATAAATGTCAAAAAACCATCAGTAGACTTAGATAACCATGTATGTTAACAATGTTAAAAATTTTTTTATATTTCTGTCACTTTTAAAGTTGTTATTTGCCAAATGTTATTAATGTCATATGAACTTGAAAAGCATTTTATGAGCATTTATTTACTTAAAAACCAATTTGGTAGCATACTGGATTTAACATATACATGTCAACATAATTAAACAAATTTAGATTTAGTAACCTTTATTTTTAAATTACAGATATGAAACAGTAACAAACTTGTTATTATTTTTATACACTTAAAGTTTCAGCTTGCATGGGTAGATTTTGCTCTAATAGGCAGTTCAATAAAAACTTGTGCAATTCCAAATGAGCTCTGCAACCTACTAGAGTTATTTTCAAATTACAAAACTCATTTACAACTGCACAGCCCATCCAGTCTCTGTCTTGGGGCAACAAGGAACAATTTCTACCTATTGTCTCAGTTTTTACAATATGCACATTGATTTTCAGCTAGCCAGATTTACCAAGGAGCTGAGAAATATTTATTCCTGCAATACAAAATTTTCCAATTTCTGTATTTAGGATCTGACTAGGAGTTTTAGAGCACATACCTGAGTTAAGGTGGAGAGTTCTGGATTAGAGATAACCATTGAACATGCATTCACCTTAACTGAGGGTCATTTGATTTTGCAGAGGGCCCAGGTTTCACCTTTTGAAAGACGGACCCTGTAATTCTCCGTGAACCTGACAGAGAAGTTACAGTCCAGGGGATTTGAAGGGCTTTGAAGCCCATTACCTTATGTTGTTAAAACTAGTAAATCTCAGGAGGCACCTGATGAGTATTAGACCACCAATTACAAAGAGATAAGTAAAAATCAAAAGAAGTTTCTGACTTGATGACCAATTTAAAAGTGCAGCAGAAGCAAGCCCTGTAGCAAAGAGAGCAGCAAAAATGCAAAGGAAAGAAGAGGGCCAAGGATGACAAGAATCTAGAAATGTCATAAGTAGTCAGAAATCAAAGCGAGTACCCAAACAGAATTGAAATACTCATCAGAGACTTTTGTTCTACCAATGTCTTTGGTCAATGAACCAGAGCCTAAGGAATGGCCCTATGGGCTCCATCCTCAACAGAGTTCCAAAACAGATCAAAACAAAACAAAATAGAAACTTACCCCCTGGAAGATTGCAGATGGACTTGGGTTCTTTTGAGGTGGGAGAGAATTCACAGTCGTTCCTTCTCCCTCTGAGCCAGATGAGAGATTGTGGGGCCCTGCGAGACTGAGACTGGGGGCACCTCCCCTATAACTCCTCTACCCAACTGGGGAGAGCTGGAGTGAGGCTACCTCCAGAGGTTGGTGATTATCTCACAGGGGCCTCCAAATCTTGTGTCTGAAGTGCAGGAAAAATGTCACCAACACTCAGAGAGTTGGATTATGAGTCCTTTATTTGGTGCTGGAGCAATAGCCAGTGGTGAAATGGCCGGGGATTGGGAGGGGGCTCATGCCTCTGAAAACTCCTGACCCCAAATGAAGCAGAGAAAGGGTTTATAAAGGCAAAAACTGCTGAATAGGCTACAAAGCACAGGGTACAAACATAAGGTACATCAAGTTGCATGGCATAAAGCATGAACATAAAGACCATTGAAATTAAAAAGCAAAGTGTGCAAATGTATACCAATAAATGCAGAATTATGGTTAGGAAGTTTTCAATAATTGGGAAGACCAAGGGTGTAGGTTCTTAGTTACAGAAACCAAGGGTGTAGGAACCTCTGATTAATTGAAAGCTGAGTAGAGGGTCATTTTTAGGTTAAAGCAGCTAAAACAGCTAATTTGAAGAATCTGTTACAATGTGGGGTTGCTTATAATTTTACAGGTACCTCATAATAAACCTGAATATGAATGGAATAAATACACCAATGAAATGACACAGAATAGCAAACTGGATAAGAAACCATGAGCCAATTATTTGCTGCATCTAGGAATAGCCGGAGCTGAGTTTGCACAAGACTCAGAGTTAAAAGCTGGAAAACGAGTTTCCAGGCAAATGGATCACAAAAGAAGGCAAGAGTTGTGATCTTAATATCAGACAAAATAACCTTTAAGGTATCAAAAATTTAAAAAGATATGAAAGGACACTACATAATGATAAAAGGTTCAACTCATCAACAAGAAATATATATCCTAAACATATATGTACCCAACGCGGGAGCACAGCATTTATAAGCATTTACTTAGTTTACTACTAAGTAAACTAAAAAAAGATATTGACTCTAACACTATTATAGCAGGGGACTTGTATACACCACTAACAGTCCTACATAGATCATCAAGGCAAAAAATCAACAAGGAGATCCAGAACCTAAACTTGACAGGACCAAATGGACTTAATAGATACCTACAGATTATTCCACAGAATATACATTCTACTCATCACCACATAGAATGTACTCCAAGATCAATCACATCCTTGGCCATAAATCAAGCATAAACAAATTCCATAAGTTGAAATACATCCATGCACCTTGTCAGACCACAGTGGAATAAAAATAAAGCCAACAAAATTTACCCAAAGCCCACAAAGACATGGACATTAAACAGCATGATCCTGAACAACTACTGGTCAACACTGAAATCAAAGCAGAAATTAAAAGATTCCTGGAAACAAATGAAAATGAAGAAACACCTTACCAAAACCTCCGGGATGCCATGAAAACAGTTCTAAGAGGGGAATTTATATCTCTACGAGTACACAACAAGAAAATGGACAGATCACAAGTTGAGAGCCTAACAAATCACCTAAGGGAGCTGGAAAGAGATCACCAAGACCCCAATGTTAGCAGAAGAATCCAAATCATCAAAATAAGGGCACAAATATGGGACACAGAAGACAAAAAATATCATAGAAAATATCAACTAAACAAAAAGCTGCTTCTTTGAAAGAATTAACAAGATGAATGAACCTCTAGCCACAACAACCAAGAAAAAGAGAGAAAAAGCCCAAATAAACACAATCAGAAATACAAAAGATCAAATCATAACTGACCCTGAAGAAATACAAAAGATTATCAGAGATTACGATGTACACCTATATGGAAACAAACTTGATAACCTAAATGAAATGGAGGACTATCTGACATCACACAACCTCCCCAGGTTGAAACAAGAAGACATTGAGACACTAAATAGGCCAATAACAACCCAGGAAATTTACTCTGTCACTCGAAAAACTACCTACAAAAAAAGCGTCCTGGACCAGATGGCTTTCCAGCAGAATTCTCCAAAATGTACAAGGAGGAACTGATACCAATCCTATTGAAAGTATTCCAGCTAATTGAGAAAGATGGGATTCTCCCTAAATAATTTTATGAAGCTAACATCACACTGATACCCAAACAGGGTAAAAATCCAACAAAAAAGAGAACCACAGGCCAATATCCTTTATGAACATAGACGCAACAATCTTCGACACGATTCTAGCAAATCAGATCCAAAAACACATCTCAAAAATCATCCACCATGACCAAGTAGGCTTCATCCCCAGGATGCAGGGGTTGTTCAACATTTGCAAGACCATAAATGTAATTAAATACCTCAATAGACGTAAAAACTAGAAACACACGATTGTATCATTAGAGGCAGAAAAAGGTTTTCATAAAATCCAGCATCCTTTCTTGATAAAAACCCTCAAGCACCTAGTTATATAAGGACATATCTCAAAATAGTAAGTGCCATTTATGATAAACCCACAGCTAACATATTGCTGAATGGACAGAAACTGGAAACATTTCCCCTGAATACTGGAACAAGACAAGTCTGCCCACTCTCACCCCTCTTGTTCAACATAGTGTTGGAAAGTCCTAGCTAGGGCAATTAGATAAGAGAAGGAAATCAGGGGTATCCAAATAGGAAAAGAGGAAGTAAGTTTTCCTTCTTTGTTGATGAAAATCCAAAAGAATCTGTCAAAATCCTGCTTGCACTGATACAGGACTTTGGCAAAGTCTCAGGGTACAAAATAAATGTGCAAAAGACAGCTGCATTCCTATACACCAACAACAAACAGGTAGAGACCCAAATAAAAAGCACAATCCCATTTACAATAGATACACAAAAAATGAAATAACTCGGCAACTTCCTAACCAGAGAAATGAAAGACCTTTACAATGAAAACTACAAAACACTGATCAAAGAAATCCAAGAAGACACAAACAAATGGAAAAAATATTCCATACTCATGGATAATAATAGTTAACATTGTTAGACTGTCCATCCTATCAAAGGCAATCTACAGATTCAATGCAATTTCCTTTAAATTACCAACATCATTCTTCTCAGAACTGAAAATGACAATACAGAAATTCAAATGGAAACATAAATGACCATGAATAGCCAAAACAATCTTTAGCAAAAGAAACAAAGCAGGAGGGGTCACACTTCCAGACTTCAAGCTTTACTATAAGGCTACAATAATCAAAACAGCCTGGTATTGGTACAAGAACAGGCATATAGACCAATGGAACAGGTAGAGATTCCAGAAGCAAAGCCTCATTTCTCAACCAACTCATCTTTGACAAAGCCTCCAACAGCAACCACTGGGGAGAGAAGAACCTATTCAGTAAATGGCGCTGGGAAAACTGATCACATGCAGAATGTCGAAACAGGAACCGTACCTACCACCATACACAAAAATTAACTCTAAATGTATCAAAGACCTGAACATATAACCTCAAACTATAAGAATCTTAGAAAATGTAGGAGACACCCTTATGGAAATTGGAACTGGCAACCAACTCCTGATCAGAACCCTAAGTGCCCCATACCATAACAAATAAGATACACAAGTGGAACCTCTCATCAAACTGACAAGTTTGTGCAAAGCAAAAGAAACCGTCAAGACAGCAGGGAGACAGCCCACAGACTGGGAAAAAATATTTGCCAACTGTATATCTGACAAAGGTCTAACATCTAGATCTACAAGGAACTCAAACATGCCACAAGGAAAAAAACTAACAGCTCCCATTAAAAAGTGAGCAAAAGACATGAATAGACACTTCTCAAAAGAAGATATATGGGCAGCCAGCAGGCACATGAAAAAGTGCTCAGCCTCACTCATCATCAGAAAAATGCAAATCAAAACCACATTGAGTTGCAATCTAACCCCAGTAAGAATGACCATCATTAATAAAACAAACAACAACAGATGCTGGTGAGGATGCAGAGAAAAAGGAACGCTTCTACACTGCTGGTGGGAATGCAAACTAGTGCAACCTCTTTGGAAGACAGCGTGGCAATTTCTGAAAGAACTAGAAATTGACCTTCCATATGACCCAGCCATTCCCCTGTTGGGAATATACCTGGAGGAACACAAATCATTTTACAAAAAAGATACCTGCACACATATGTTTGTTGCAGCTCTATTCACAATAGCAAAAACATGGAACCAACCATGCTGCCCATCAAAGCTAGACTGGATTTAAAAAATGTGGCACACATACACAATGGAATATTATGCAGCCATAAAGAAAGGCAAACATGGGCTTCACAGCAACTTGGATGGATTTAGAATCGATCATAGTGTCCAATCACAGAAACAAAGGACAGAGTACCATATGTTCTTACTCATAAGCAGACCTTGAACAATTATTGTAATACTATAAGAAAGGAATTGGCAGTAGTGGAAAACTGCCGGCGGGTGGAGGAGTGGGATTTGTAGTTGCAGGAAACTGCTAGGGTGGGAAGGGGCATACCTCATCAACAAGGGTACCTGCATAATCAACATTTGTATACCTAACCCTGAATTGTACCCCACATCTTTAAAATAAAATAAAATAAAAATATATTCTGGATATGGCTCTCCTTTTGGATTTATGTATTATAAATATTTTGTAAAAATTTATGCATTATAAATATATTTATATATTATAAATATCTAGAAATTGCAGTTTTACTCCATTAATATTGCCTTTTAATAAACTTTAATAAATAATCGTGTATTCTTTTTTTTATGATTAGTGCATTTTGTGTCCTCTTTTAAAAATCATTGCCTATTGTATATCATTAAAATATTTTCTTTTATTCACTTCTAAAGTTTAATTGTTTTAGGTCATATTTCATGTTCCTTCTCAAAATAATTTTTTCTGTATGGTGAAAGGTAGAGATCAATGTTCACTTTTAAATATAAATATACAATCAACCCAGCACAAATCATTGAAAAGATGTATGTTCCTCACTAAGTCTGGTGTAGTGAGCCATTTGGTTCAAAATATTTTTTAGTTTTATTTTCACATTTCTGTTATTTTCTTTTATAATGAATGGATTTTGAATTTTATAAAGTATTTTTTCGATATCTATTGGAATAATCATGTGGCTTCCTTTTTATTCAGCTGTACATAGTGATTTTCAACTATTAAAACAAGCTTATTGTGATACAGGAAAAAACAAATTATTCTCTATCCACACTCAATGCTTCTGTGAGCAGGTGTGTGGGTTTTCTTCTACACTGACTAATCTTCCAACACCAGCTAGGTGACCTACAGTTCAGTTCAATTATGACACTAACCAGAGTTAACGTAGATCCCACAGGTTAAGAACTTAGTCCCACAAGACTGCCCTTTCACTTTATACACCAATCGCCAGTAGTAGATTCCCAGGTTACCCACAAATTTTGTCTAATTGACTACAAACAAGAAGCTTCCACAACCCCCCTCTTGGGTTTGATAATTCACCAGAGCAGCTCACTGACTCCAGGAAAACAAATTATTTATTATTGCCAATTTATTACAAAGAATATTTCCAAAGATATAAATGAATAGCCAGGTAAAGAGATACATAGGGTAAGGTCTGAGTGCAGGAGCTTCTGTGTTCATGGAGTTGGGATACACCAACTTCTGGACACGTGGATGTGTTCATACCAACCCTGGAAGTTCTCTGAACTTCATAGAGACTTCATTTGGGCATGCTCGGTTATGAACCTCCAGCTATTTCCCCCTTTCCAGAGGAAGAGCATTAGGGCTGAGAGGCCCAAGCTTCTAACCACAGTTTGTGGCCCTCCCCCATCTAGGAGCCCCCCAAGCATCACCTCATTAGAACAAAAGATGCTCCTATCACTCCAAAGGATTAGGAGCTGAGAGTCAGAAACTAGACTCAAAAATCAAATATTAGAACAAGAGATGCACCTAACACCCCATCACTCAAGAAATTATAAGAATTTTAGCAGTTCTGTATCAAGAACAGAGGGCAGAAACCAAATGTATATTTTTTTATGTCACACTTAGATTCTTAGTATAAATTAAACTTTGTCATAAAATATTAACCCATTTCCACATTGCTAGATTTTGTACATTAATATTTTGCTTAGGAATTTTGCAAATATAACCATGATCATATTTGCCTATAATTTTGTTTTCTCATATTGATCTTTTTGGTTTTAATATCAAAGTTATCCTAGATTATATAAAATAAATTGGAGAGCTTATACCACTTCTCAGTTCTCTGGAAGGATTTATGAGTGATTGGCAGTATGTATTTGATAAACATTCATTAGAACTCACTAGTGACACTATCTTAGAATCAGTATTTTGATTCTCATGGATATGCAGTAAGAATGTACTGATTGTGAAATCTCAAGAAGTAAAAAAGATGCTGTTTTTTGTGTGTGTGTGTGTGTAAAAATTTGAGATCTGGTAGGAAGAAACCTAACACGAGCCACTTTGGTAGCGATTCATGGCCTCCTACAAGTTCCTTCCGAGAGGAACTCGTAGCCATTTATCAGAGTTACTGTGCACCATGAAAGGGTAATATAAAGCTCTTCTAGGGATTGTTAGAAACTGACTCTGAACTTGTGCTCATCCTCAGAGACATGAATGATATGGAGGTCCACAAGTCAGAGCAGGGATTCATAGATATCAGGTGATAAATGGAGTTTTCACTCAGTCCTATTGCAATTGAAGGCCCAGAATGAATAGTGAAAATAGATATACTCAGCAACTGATAGAATGTTCACATTGGTTTTCTGACATGTGAAGTGAGGGCCATTCAAGTAGGAAGAGTCAAATGGAGACAACTGGATCTGCCTCTTCTGCCAAGATAGTAAGTCAAAATCAAACTTTATCCCTGGGGAAAGGCAGAGAGAATTACAGTCATCAAATACTTGAGAGATGCAGAGTTGGTGATTCTTACCATAAATCTTTTAATTTGTCTATCTTAATGGTGTAAGAGCCAGATGGGTTGTGAGAAATGACAGCAGGTTATTACAAGCTAATTCAGGTGTTGAGGCTGATCACAACAGTTTCAGACATGGTGTTTTTACTGGGGGAAATCCACACTACTTTTGCTACCTGGTATGGGGTTAATGACCTGACAAATGCTTTATTCCCCCACTCCAAACAAAAGGAGTTTGTGTTTATATGGCAGGGACAATAATTTACCTTTATGGTTTTGTTTCATGACTGTGTAAAACTTTACTATTTTGTCTCATGACTGTAAATTCTCTCATTCTCACTCCCAATAGGATTCAGAGGAAGCTTTGTCATTCCAATAGCTCACAGAACATGATGATCATTCGTTATATAAATCAGATAATGTTAATTGAATTGGGTGCACAAAAAGTATCAAGTGCTCCAAATGCCTTAGCAAAACATGCATTTTAGACAATGAAAGTCAAACTTTTAGAATGTTTAGGGGCCTTCCCTAATAACAAAGTTTCTAAACGTCTGTTGATTTACACAATGTTGGGCATTTTAGACACGGCACTTAAACTTACTCCACTCATGACTAAGAAAGGAACCCAATGCATTAGATTTTGGAGGTCACATATACTATATTTTGTTATAGTTCTCTGACCCATTCACCAGATACTCCATAAAATCCTTCTATCAGTACCATCATTTGTGGTTCAATATAAGTGACTTACTCATTGCCATGGATTGCCACCCTACATCATCTTCATTCAGGGAATAGATTTTATAACAAAAGAAATCTAGGGATGGGTTCATGTCCACAGGATGCACTGTCTTATGCAACAGCAACTTGCCCAACAGAACAATGGGATGCCCTGGGAAGGCTTGGTACAGTGCTAGCTGGAAGACACCACTTTTCAAGATTAGAGTGCTGACCTGCAGGATGTGATATTAAACCTTAAACCACTGGCCAATATGATGGCACTGTCTCCCCCACTACCAGAATGCATGGGTCTGAGAATCAAAGGACAGAGGTAAGAGTAACATCTAAAAACTAGCTTGAAGAATGTTTGTTCCCTGTTCCTGCAAGCTTGGGGTCAGTGGGTCTGGAGATCCTAGAACCAAAGAGATAAATGTTCCCACCAGGGAACACAGTAATGGTTGTAATTAATTAGAAACTGACCATTTGAGCTTTTTGTGATGCTGAACCAACAATGAAGGAAGAACAAGACTGTACTGTCCAGTGTACACAGTGACTTATTATACGAGGAAAATTGAGCTGCTGTTACTCAGCAGAGGTCAAAAAATCTATATCTATAGCCCAGGAGATTCACTGGGGTGCCACTTAGGATTCCATTACCCAAAAGACCTCGGTAGTAAAATACCGTGGGTATAAAATAAAGGGAAAAAGCCATAAAGGGCTCAGATACCATAGAAATGAGGGTTGGTTTCATCTCATCTGGTAGAGAACCTTATTCAGCTGAGGTTCTGAAAAGAGTGAGGGGAAATGGAACAGGAAGAAGAAAATTACCACTACATGATTCCTAATAAAATCAGCTACTCAACTGGGATGATGGCAGCTATGTTTGTTACTTATTTTGTTCCCCTCATCTTCCTTCACTGTCCTATAGTAGAACACTAATAGTAGCTGATGTTTTAAGTTTCAGGTGAAGGTACAACTGAGTTTATGGTGTCTTTGATGATATGGTAGCTGGTAGTGAGGCAAGCATTGGTCAGGCATATCAGACCTGACCACCTAGCAGGTTGGAATGTAAAACTACCATGCAGTAAACCACATAAATAGAAAATTACCCAAAACACAGACATGATGTTCTAAGAAAAGACTAAATCTAGTTAGGCAGTAACTTTCATTATTTAGAAGGACCCTGTGACCTTAAAATGTAGAGAAATGGTAATCTAAACTTGTGACCAGATTCTTGCAGCCCTCTGCTCTTAGCTTATGAAATAGTTTGCTTAATCATCATTGTAAAATTAGATAAAGCCTCTTGTTAAAGGCAGGCATGTGATCTCTCCCTTAAGACATCCATGCTCTCTCTTGAGCATGTCTCTTCTTTCTAATAAAATTTGTCTTAAACTATACTTTGGACTCACTCTGAAATTCCTCTCTGTGGTAGAATCAAAAACCCATGGAACAACTATATCCATGCTACCTGGCATCGGTAGGACTTCACTTGTCCCCTGTTCACTCAGGTTAATGCAAGAGAAGATGTTTAAAGGAAATTGTGTGAGTAGCAACAGACATTTTCCATTTGCTCTTCTACCCATGCCCCCACCTTTCCTTACTCTGCTCCCTGTTGACCTACTTGAACTACATCAAGGAGCTCCCTTGCCCTTTGGTTTCTGAGTTATTTTAGCTGCAGGGAGTCCCATAAGGAGAGAGGAGGGAAAGAAGAGGGTGTGGTAGGATCCCTCTCTTTGCAACTTCCTAGGACTGGTTTGTCCTCCCTCTACCAAGGTTCGTCCTCCCTCTACCAAATATTCTGGTCTTATTGCTTCTTTCTAGTTCAGCCTCTCTACACTACCCTCTCCTTCCTGCTCCAGCAACCACTCCCTTCTCTCATCCTTTTGGGACAACTGGTGATAATAGTGGTGCTTACTGTTAGATTTGGGTAATTTCTTCTTCCTTGTAGCTTCCCCTATCCTAATTTGAGAGTATCTTCTCCTTTCTGCTGGGACCTTGACTGATACAGGTTGTTTATCTGTACTCTCCTTCTATGCCTATTCCTGCAGAAGCATCACTCCAGTGATCCTAAGTGAGTCCTTCCTCTCATCTTTCTTCTGGAGCACATAGCAAAGAATCTTTCCATTCTGTTTAACATTTTACAAGGGACACAAAGCACTATTGTAACTTATGCTTTTTGCCCAATAAAATCCCACAGGCAGGGAATTTTAAGGAACTTGGCTATCTACTTAGAAGAAGTGAGATGAAGGAGGGATCGATATAAATTAATACCTTAAAAATGTATTCTAAACTTCCCTGCCTGGCAATTTGCCTGCTTCCAGTCTGGACATGGAATCTCTGTCCCACTCAGTGCCCTCATCCACAGCTCAGCTGGCAGTAAAAAACCTAATCAAAGGAGGGAAGAGGCATTTCATTTCCAGTGTCAACCCTAATTGATTGATTCCTGCAGCATGGTATTGGGAAAGATTCTGAGGCTCAGCAGAAAACAGTACTATAATGCCTTTCTTGGCTAGTTAACCCTCAGGTATTCAAGAGGCCATTACTCTCATGGGGATAGATCAAACTGGGGGAAAGGGCAAGAATTGTGGGCTTCAAATACTAATACCTTTTTATGTGTAAGAGTGGTTGCTCCATGCAAGTTTCTACTCACCAGCTGAATAGACATTGGTGGACAAAGGGAAATAGTCTTTATCATCTCATATTCTTGTTATAACTTGTTTGCAGAAGTTTCTACCTTTAGTCTTTTTAAAAAACAATAAACTTCCAAATGTTATGCTAACTCAACAGAAGAGTTACAGTACTAATAATTTATTTTGATTTCATTGAAGCGAGAGATGCAGATGTCTTCACCCTTTTTTCAGCAATTGCTCACACCCGTTTCCCTAGGTCTTCAAAGTCGGATTCAAGGACATCTCCCACTTTTGGTTGTATGTAGCTCTGATTCTGGCCCTATTCTTAAAATAATGAAGGTGCCAACATCCTTAGCCTGTCACTTACTGAAACTAGCATTGGAAACCTGGCTTCCCTGCTTTATCACTGAGGAGACATGTTGCTTTCCCAACAGACCCAGGATCCTGAATTCTGGTTGTTGTGATAATGAACCTCAGTAAGGGCACTGGGTTTCTTCTTTATTCCTTCTACCCTCCATGAAGATGAGGTCCTGAGCCTCTTACTTGCAGGAAGGAGTCTTGTTACTTCGTAAAATCCTCTTAAATGATGACTTTCCACCACAAGCCCTCCCCTTGCATTCTCCTTACCTGTGGGGACCCTCCTACATTATTTTTGGAGCCTCTCCCCTCCCTAGATTTCATGGGTAGCTGTTCGATGTGCCTCCAACCTCAATCTTACCTATATTGCTGCCTTTTCTTAGAGTCAGTTCCACTGACTCCTCTCTCATTCTGGGTGGCCAAGTTCCATAACTGGTGCACACTCTATTTTCTACCCCTTATTTCCATGTCACTATTGTGGAGTTGTGATTATTTGTATAACCTAAAACTTCAGAGCAGGAATTGCCTCCAGTTACCAGACAGGTAACATAAATAGGCACCACTGATCAGGCAGGAACTGTGCAAATCAGAGAACAGATGACTAGTTGAGAGAGGGGCAGACACAACGCAATCTTTCCACTTGAAGCCAGAAATCTAGATTAGGTGGTGCCTCTCACATTGTTAATGTTGTCAACTAATTTACAGGTTTCTTTTTACTGATCGAATTCACATGCTATTGGTTTGGGATTTCTGCTTTAAAGTAAAAAGGTGAAAGGTAATTTTCTAGTAATACAATGGAACTTCATCTTTCCACATTCCAGCTTACTAAGTCTTTCAAATGACTCAAGCAGTTCGCACACAGTGAAGAACTGAACGTGACTATTTCTGTATACAAAAGGGAACATATGAGGAAAAAATATCTTTCTTGGCAGGGTAGCATTGAACACTAATTTAAAATAAAACTTTATTTCAAGCTACATTTAGTCTCTAAGAAATAAGATGAAAAGAAACCAAATGAATCAGCCAGATGATTCTAGCTCTTTAATCACCAGCATCACTATTGCTAATTGAATCTTCAATGCACATTGGCTTCGCTCCCTGAGGTACACTAAAACAAATATATAACACATGTCTCCTTAAGATGAAAGATTTCACATGTTTGAAATTAAAAGTGCCCATAAATTGCAGCAAAAGCAGAGTATAACATCTAAACAGGAGACTGAAACCTTGCAGTAGAGATAAAAACATTATTCATTGACTCATAGACGTTCAGAACCAGAACCAGAAAGGTCTTATTACTACAGGTTTTCCATGAAATTTAGAAAGTCTGATAGTGATCTCAAGCAACATAATGAAGGTATACCTGAGGCCACCAGGTGACACCTACATGTTATCTTGAATCTATCTTTTGTTGCTTTATTGTGGAATTAGATTTATGATGCTAATTGGTTTGTATCAATGGCAACTGATCATTAAGACCATCAAAATAACCAGATGATCTCATTAATTGCTTGGCAGTTGACTTGAATTTTTTATGATGTGCTTGATTCATTGGTACATTTGATTTGGTTTCCAAGGTAGAGATGTTGACAGTGAGTGAAATATTCATTTGCAAAAAATTGTTGCTGGGCCCTTTCCAGCTATGGAGTCCTGAATGTCATCTTTTTATATTTAAAGAGGAGGATGTGGAAATGCTAAGTTTGTGCACAAATAAAACAAATTGTAGTAAGCTAATTGCTTTATGAGGTACACATGTAAATCAATATTAATCAGAATAGGAAGTGACTGTGAAAAAGCAAGGACTCATCTTTAAAGTTCAGCCGAGCGCTTTTATAGAAAATGTTTCTCAAAAACAACTGAGAACATTCTGAATGAATCATCTATATATTAATTAACTTCTGAAGACACATTTTGCTCCATTTTACTGCAATTATATGTTTTATTGGCTGTGGTTAAAACAAGGCCTATATATACAAAAGTATTTTTAAAATTATACTTGAAGAAATAAATTTTGTTGCATTTTAGTAACAGATTTTTGCAGTATTGGTCCTGATTGAAACAAAACTTAAATTTGATTTTTTTTAAAAAGGAAAAAATTAAAGCAGACAGATTTTTAATAGTATTACAATGTGGAGAAATGTTAAAGCTATAAAAATATAATGACCACTAGGGTGATATATAGGCCCAGTGAAAATGTTAATTCCTTATTTTAAAAAGTTTAAAAAAAAGAATTAAAGATAAAGTGGAACATGGCTTGATAATATGTTTTACTCTTGGTTTTCCTTTTTATTTTTGGTTCCTGCATGCAAAAATTTATTAAGTCCCCCCAAAATATTGCACTGCTAACTTTGACCCAGAGCCCAACAGTATTGATATTCCACTGACAGCTTGTTAACAATACTGACTCAGCCCCATTCAAGACCTGCTGAATCAGAATCTGCATTTTACAAGATCTCCAGGTGATATGTGCACATTAAAGTTTGAGAAGCACCAGTCCATAAGAAAAAAAATAACAAACTAAGGTAGATCCCCAACTTCCAGTAAGTTATAGCCTAGGGAGGGAAATTGATAAGGTGAACAGGTAATTATCATAAAACAGGCAATTATCAGAGTGTCCGCTAAGTGTTATGTGGACATAGAGGAGAAAGTACATAATGTAATGGAGGCAATGCCTTGAAGAAAGAGAGAAATTAGAGGTGTATCTTTGAAGACCAAGTTTAGGCATTCCCAGCAAAGAGAGCATGTGACATTTAGAGAATGGCAACCCCCTTGATAGTGTAGACTGGTGTGAGCCAAGAGGCAAGTGAGGCAGGATGGCAACCATTGCAGGGAGCTGACAATGGAGCGTGAATTTTACCCTCAGGACAATAAGGAGCCATCAGAGCTTTTATTTTATGTTTGAGACAGGGTCTTATCTGTCACCCAGGTTGGAATGCAGTGGTGAGATCTCAGGTCACTGCAGCCTCAACTTCCTGGGCTCAAGTGATTCTCCCTCCTTAGCCTTTCTAAACAGGCATGCACCACCATGCCCACCTTTTTCTTTTTTTTGGTAGTGACAAGGTCTTAAGATGTTGCCCAGACTGGTCTTGAACTCCTGTACTCAAGTGATCCTCCTATCTTGGCCTCCCAAAATGCTGGGATTATAAGTGTGAGCTACAGTGCCTGCCACATCAGAGTTTTTAAGATGGGGCATGATTTGATCACAAGTTTGTTTCAAAAAATATTTTGTGCAGTGTACACAGGCTACAGAAGACAAGGAAGAGACCAGTGAGTAGGCTGTTACCAGGCCTGCACTCAGGAGTTAGAAATTCAAAGGAAGAAAGGGTTGAAGATATGTGGGAGCTAAACTATCACAAAGATGGAAATAATAGACACTGGGGACACCAATAAGAGAGGAGGGGCCAAGAGGCAAGGGTTCAGAAACTACCTAGGAAGCACAGTGTTCACAATCTGGGGAATGGGCCACCTAAGACCCAATCTCCATCACTACACAGTATGTCCACATAGTGAACACTTGTGTGTACCCCCGAATCGAAAATTTTTTTAAAAAGCAAAGGGTTGAAGAGATCAGTGGAGGATAGGATTGATTTGGTATGATTTAGGCCCCTGAGGTTCATTTAACTGGTATCTTTAATACTTATAGAACTCTGAAATGCTGAATGTTCACTAAATGGCTTTGGCATTTTTAAATCTTCCAACAACAAAGAAATTCATTTATGCCATGCTTACACACTGTCTCGAATAAGGTTTTTCAGATCTTCTGAAATAAATTCAGAGTCAATTGTTGTCATTTTTATAAGAGGATTATATTTTCTACAAAGATCATCTCTACCATTTCTCAGTCCAGTTCTATTGCATTCAATGTACATGAACTGAATCAGTTGATTCTCATCTAGATTTTTTTTCCTTACCACCAGGCAGGATCTGCCCCATTAAGCAAGAAGCAAAAGAGAACAAAACATCATTGTATTCCAACAATAAAAAGGGCATCAAAGTCCAGCCAGACATAAACAAAATAAGCAAAAACAATCTTAAACAATGATCATTTTCATTGGCTTAGGCTTTCTATCCCAGAAAGACAATTAACCAAGTAGTTAGCATACCTTGAGATTGTTTATGTGACCTTTGCACAGATAACCATAGATATTGATAGAAAAAGTTTAGCAAGAGGCAATGCTGTAATAAAGAATGGATTATGAGCAAACTATATTCATGACCACTCTTAGAGGTCAGGATGGCACTAGAGGCAGACTGGGTTCAAATCCTGGCTCTGCCACTTACTGACTGTATGACCTTTGGCAAATTACTTAAACTCTCTAAACCTCAATTTTTTTCCATAAAATGCATAGATAATAATACTTACCTCATAGGGTTGTTGTATTAAATGAGATAAAACATGTGAAAGACTTGGAATGGGGCTTGCACTACAATGAAAGTTCAGTCAATGTTAGCCTTTACCATCCTTATTCAGAGACCATTGGGACCATAGGGGAAGACCATCTAATTCCAACAGAAAGAGAAAGATTAAAAGGTTACATTGGAACCAAGCTCTGAAATTTGACCAGCCAACTTCCAGTGGTCAAGGTAGGGAGAAGAAAGGAAGTGGGAAGAAGAAGGAGCATTCTAAACAAAATCATGGAGTTGTGCTTTTAGGATCTTATTTGGCGAATGCTCTAGGAGTATAGGAGACAATTGCAGCTGACCAATGGGGGTAGGATAAGGCGTTTTGCTACAGCCAGGAAATGGAAAAGAGGAGAAGCACTGTAAAGAATAGTAAAGCCACAGGACTTGTGCATACCGGCTGTGGAGGGCCTCATGACTCCTGGGTAGGTGGGGATCCTATTAACCAAGCCTGGGAATTCAGGAGAAGGAAAGTTTCAAGACATGATGATAAATTTAGCTTTAGACTTAATGACTTTAAGAGCATGTGGGACATTCAAATGGAAGTGGCCAGTAAACAGTTGTATAAGGTTGTGGCACATCGTAGGTGCTCAATAAACATTTGTTGAGTAACATAAACTACAGCACATTAGAGATAAACGTGAGCTGGAGCTAGACTTCATCTCAACAATGTCAATGCACAGACAGATTATTACTTTTTTACAAGTTATCTACAGACTTTTTTAAAGCAATAACTCATTTATTTTTCAAAATAAAAACAGCTATTGTTTTTGCTAATTATAAAAACAGTGCATGCCTACTGTATACATATTCAGATAATAAATTACAAAGAACAATAAGAAATACAAGTCAATTTTAAAGAACGATGAGAAAATCACCAGTAACCCCATCCCATTGCCCAGAGATAACTACAGTTAACATTCTGCTGCATAACTTCTCAGATTTTTTATGATGAAATTTATATAAACATATTTTTATAAAATGTGGTCATCCTTTGGGAGGCTGAGGTGAGTGGATTGCTGAGTCCACGGGTTCGAGAACCTCCTGGGCAGCGAGACCTCATCTCTACAGTAAATCAAAAAAATCAGCCGGGAGTGGTAGCGCGTGCCTGTAATTCCGGCTTCTCAGAAGGCTGAGGCGGAAGGATCGCCGGAGCCCAACAGGTCGAGGCTGCGGTGGACGGGAGCGGCCACTGCACTCCAGTCTGGGTGACAGAGTGAGACTCCAACTCAAAAAAAAAAAAAAATGTGGTCACAATAGCTATAATGTCTTGTATGCTGCTCTTTTCTATTAACAACTTAGAGACAACCATCATCTCTTTAAATAAACACACACAAACATATGCCTTGTATATCATTGTACACCTATCCCATAATTGCACACATACCTCATAGAAAAGAAGCCCCCCCTTTCTTGATATTGCAAACAGTATTATGAGACCCTTGTAAATACATTTTGGGTCATATGTCCAGTTATTTCCTTAGGATAATTTTTAAGGTAAATTCCTAGAAGGGGTGTTTCTGGCTTAAAAGAAGTGCCCATTTAAAATTGGATGGGTGTGTCAAATTGACCTCCAAAAGTGTTTACCAATATTCTTCACTAAAAACAATATAAAAGAATTTCAAGGCCGTGCATGGTGGCTCACACCTGTAACCCCAGCACATTGGGAGGCAGAGGCAAGAGGATTGCCTGAGCCCAGGAATTGGAAGCCAGCCTGAGCAACATGATAAGACCTTGTCTCTACAAAAAATTAAAAAATTAGCCAGGCATGGTGGCATGCACCTGTAGTTACAGCTACTTGGAAGACTAAGGCAAAAGGATTGCCTAGCCCAGCAAGTTGAGGCCAAGCATGCCACTGCATTCAAGCCTGAGCAACAGGGTGAGACTCCGACTCAAAAAAAAAAAAAAATTCAATCCTCATCCCTAGTTTATCAACTTTATTAACACTAACTTGGAAACATCAGCTTGCGATTAAAAAGTTCAGTATACTTACCATTTCTTCATGATAACATTTAAACATTACTCTTTCAGCAATTTTGAAATACACAATACATTAATTATTAACTATAGTCAATATGCTGTTGCAGTAGATCACCAGAATTTATTCCTCTTGTCTAACTGAAACTTTGTACATTTTGATCAACATCTCTCCTTTTCATACTCACCCCCTCAGCCTTCAGCAACCACCATTCTACTCTCAGGGTCCAAGTTCAACTTTTCTAGATTCCACATGTAGGTGAGATCATGCGATATTTGTCTCTCTGTGTCTGGCTTATTTCATTTAACATAATGTCCTCCAAGTTCATTCATGTTCCACAATGTACATATGTGTCAAAACACCACATTGTACCCCATGCATATATACAATTATTACTTGTTGTCTAAAAATAAAATAAAATAAATAGAGGTAAGCAAGGGCCTGATCTCAAAGAGATGTGTAAGTCAGAAGGAAGATCCAGTGATGGGTGGTGATTGGAAGAGTCCTTGTCTTCCAGGTGGTATTTGAAGCTATGGAGATAGGTAAGATTGTCCGAGTGGATATCTAGAGTGAGAAGGAAAATAAGTCTAGGAATGATCTCTGAGAAACCCTAAAATCAAAAGGACTGATAAAAGAAGAGTTCGTGAAAAAGATTAGGAGAAATTAGTCAAAGGAGAGTGAGCAGGACACATGGAGTCACATTCTCTATTTAAGCCCAGGAGTCTTGTGTCTTCCACAGGTTGCCGTCATTGACACCAGAGTTAAAGTCCATGATTCCTCTAAGACCTCTGTTGACCTCATTAACCAGGGTCAAGTAGGGTCAGAGAAAGTAATTAACTCTACATTTTCAGAGAAGTTAGAATATTCACTTATCTTTCATGTTAGGTACCCCAAAGCAATCTGAGTTTTGTAGAATTCCTTTGAATTGTCCCAGATAAAATATCAAGATATTTTAAACCCTGCAGTTAAAAAGCTAGATCTCACATTGTCAAATAAAAAGGTCGAATTTATCCTATTAAAGTATGACTCCTTTTCACTAAATTTGACACTTGAAAGTCACCACTAGTTAACATTTCTAACCTCCAAAACAAAGCTTCTTTTAAAAAAATTGGAAGAGTGAGAACAATGTGAATACAGCAATGAAGACAGTTAAACATCTTAAAAGAACTTTTCATTCATTCTTCTGAGGGCAACTAAGAGAGATTACCTGGGAGACCCTATCTGTATAACAAGACACCCCTGTTCAAAGTGAAGTTTAGTCTCTCACCTTCCTAACGTTTTCACCAGAACTCAGAGAAACTTTGTCCCAAGCCATTGTTCTTTGCACTCATTCATTTCCCCTAAAAATCATATACTATTCCTCTAAGATTACCTAGAGCTCCCCACTTTCCTCTCCCCTATGAAGAGGGTGTTTAAAACTCAACCTGTGGCCCTTCTTTGGGTCCATATCTGAGGGTCTCCCATGTCCATATTGTATGCTAAAGGTATACGTATGCCATTTCTTCCATTAATCTGTCTACTGTCAGTCATTTCATCAAAATGTAATGGGCACATAGGAAGCTTTGCCTCTGCCTCTACACATTCTTTAGATTGCCCATACATGATTATCGGCTAACATCCTGTTTTACAACCCTTGACACAATCAAGTTGTCAAAACAACAAAATATTCTCATATCATCAGCCTGGGGAGGGAGAAGAGACTTACTCCAAGGCAAAGTACTTTTGATTGAAAGAATATTCTAAATTAGGAGCGCAAAATTGTGCAGTCCAGTGAAAAAGGATTGATAGCATCCTAACAAATTAAAATAACTGTAAATCATATAATAAAACATATGACTACAAAATGGAGCCAACAAAAATACTCATTAAAATGTAAAGCGTGTAATATGAACATTATAATTAAATAATGATCATCTGAGTCCCAAATTATCAAATGGGCTCAGAGAAAAATTCTAATCCCTCCAAAGAGGAGAAAAACTAGCCCTTTCCTCTGGGACTCACAGCTACAGTATATTTTTCAGTTCTCCAGGCCATGGGATAATATTTGACCAAAGAAATGACCACAGATATATGAATTCCACTTCCAGACCTACCTGTAAAGCTTACCTTGTAGTTCTCTTTTCTTTCTTCTCGACCCCCAGGCTAGAAATGAACACTCATGGCAGCTTTGGAAGTCACAGGCTGAAGATGAAAGGACCCTCATTGGTCTGGATTCCTAATTGACTGCATAAAGTGGACTCTACCCCTCCCACCTGCATCCTTAACAGCTGGATGAACCTCACATGAGTAAAACGTTAAAAAAGGAAAAAAGAGTGAAACTTCTTTTTTCAACTAAGCCACTGAGACATTAGATTTTAATTTATTGCAACAGCTAGCTTTACCTAACTAATATAATATCCTACTCAAAATCTGGAAAAATGTATCTTTGTCAAGAGCATCACTATGGATTGGAGATTGATGCAAACAATTTTGATCCATGGATTGTTAGGATTTATGATCAGCTTCTCTGCAACTTCTCAAAGGTCACACTAATGTCACAACCCGAGACTCTCTTCTTTTTTTGTTCTCTGTATTATTTCATTGGTGGTGAGGGAAAGAAAGGAAGGAAAGGCAAGAATCATAGCAGTATGATGAAAGAAAAAAAGCAATTTATTAACTCCCCCCTTAAAACATATCTGACATGGCTACATAGAAATTGAATTCACAGAGGAGTGGTAAAGAGGAGAAAAGAACATAATTTAATTTATTCTTAGCTAACAGGAAACTGAAATCCATATGGCTTTCCTCTCTCTTGCTGATAAGATGGGTTGGAGTGCTACATCTGTGAGAAATATGCTTTATGTCAAACTGATTAGGAGAGTCAATATTAGACATAACCTCTTTCTCTTTAAGGGTGGGCAGGCACACTCCATTATCCATTTATTTCTCTGGTGAGGCTTAAAGGGAGGCCTTAATCAACTTGCCTTATAACCTAAAGGCATTTTGAAGAAAAATCTATATTTGTTTCCTTAGTCAGATTGCTCAAGCATGAAATGGGATGTCTTGTCCTGCTGCCTTTGGTGGAAATGCCATAAATTCTGTTTATTTTCTTGGATGAGGGAAAGCAGGAGAATTGTGAGGAAGTTATATATATTGCCCACTGACTTTGAGTGATATGGTTCAAATGGCTAGAGAAAGACAGGCAGATGCTTTCATGCAGAGAAGACTTACAGAACAACTTTCCTTTAAAACATAAGAAGGCAACCATTGCAGTGGCATCAATGCAAGAATAATATGAAAAATTCTTAAATTAGTTCCTTTTCACCTAACTTCTTCGGGAACCTCAGTTGGCAATATTGCAAACACAAACTCCAAACATTATCTGAAAAGAATTTCATGCCTGAATTAAAAAAGGAAGATGAAGTCTGGTAGAGGAGCAATGCAAAGACCCTGGTCTCCAGGCTGACAACTTGTTGGAAGGGAATGTGGTGGGGAAGGATAGAAAAAGGAAGAGGTTCCACTTGGCTTGACCTAGATGCAACTTGGAGTTGTGTGCAGAACTGCTCATCATAGGAGGAATTCTCCACAGCTGTTCTTCCTACCTAGGGAAGTTTTTTTCTCTCTGTGCCCTATATGTATAGCTCACAAACTAGGAAGGGGAGAGAAGCAGGTTTAGAAAACTGATCACAATAAGGGTGCTAGGCAGCAGACAGTGCCCATCCTATGAGCTCAGCACCAACTATCATTAAACTCTGGATAGCAAAGCTTGCCCTGCAAGCTTGCCTCTACTAACCCTGGCCACTGACCCCAGTGACACTGATGTATTACCGTAATGGATTCTTCATGATCGTAGCTTTTCTGCATCACTAACATCTCTGCATCACCAACATCCCTATTCAAAGTTTATGCTGAATGCATTTGACTAATCAAGTCTGGTCTTGTACAATGCCCTAATTACCTACAACGGGCTGGATTAGTGAGTACTTGTCCTTTGGATACTTAAAGTGAAGAGAAATTCTGCCTCCCAAAAAGACTCCAACCGGGGTATTCATAAAACATAAGAAAGGGGTCTCTAGCAATAGCCAGAAGACTGGCAAAGTCTCCCTAAAGGGGAACATTCACTTTGCTCAGCTGAACTGGGAGAAACCTGTGGAGAGAGGAAAGAGTACAATGAAAGTGATAGTAAGAGTTAACAGACCAGAGTTCATAAACTCAGGAAGTTCATAGACACAGGAATAACTGTTTCAGGAGAGATTTGGAGAAATTATGAGCTTATACATCATTTAACTTAAATATTTCACTACAGTAAAAAGCTGTATTTGAACATAAAGTAAATATTGGCAATGGAGAATATTATGGGAGAATAAATGTTATTTTTATTTTTAAAGGCATTTTAAGGAAATATGGAATATGAATTTCAGGATCCATGTTACAGAATAAATTTAGGTGTCAACATTAGAAATCTATTGTAAGAATTCTTGATAATCTGAACAGGCCACACAGCTCTCCAGAGCTATAAGTTTATATGTTTATATACAGAAATAGCAGACTATCTATCTCAACACAGGAAGAAAAAAAAGTTCTAGATTCTCTAGATCAGAAATTACTAAAAGACATCTGATATCTTCCCAGAAAAACACCAGGTTGGCTCACTTTGAATTAGTGTCAATCTAAGGAAAGATTGGGTTCTCCTCCATTCTTCCCAAAGAGAGCTAGAGTTTTCAATTTAAGTTTAGTAAATTGAGCAGAAACACAAAAGTCAAATGACAGATTTTCAAATCCTCCTGAGTAGTGGTGAGCTACATTTGTTGTATTTGGAATTATTCAATGAAAAAAAAATCTGTTTGTAAGCTGCACATTTTTCAAAGTAAAATTGTTTTTTCTGGTGATGTTTTGTTTTCTAATTATAAAAATTAAACAATCTGGTTGTAATAATTTTTAAAAATACCAAAAAGAATGGAGAAGAAAGCAAAGTAACCTCAATTCTTTCTCCAAAGAAGGACAAAATACAAATAAGAGCTACATTTTTCTTTACTCCTCTATTCGCTTGCATAGAAAACTACCTACCATACAACTCATACTTAAATATCATTTTGTTTTTACCAGTGGAAGCCTAACGCTAAGTGCCAACACATTTCTAATCATTCTGTTCAATGGTAGCTTCATACCTTCTCTTGAGCGCCAAATTCAATAACTTCTAAAGAATTTAAGTAGAGAAGTCATGCAGCCTTTCCAAGCATAGAAGATGTATTATACTTCTCTCAACTCCTGCCAGACCATCCTGGAGGCCTAGTATAACTAACCCCATCCCCAGACATTAGTTCTCCAACACCAGACATACTTCACAAGGCACAGGCTTCAATGGGGGATGATAGATTGTACCTATGTAGAAAGGGCTCTTGAAAGTCATGTCTGAGTTACCCAAGGGAGCAGCCTTCTCTATCAGCTCATAAATATTATCAGAGCGGGTCTAAGTGTCTTGGTTTGTAATTACTTATTGTCTGCTAAGCAGCCATGTTCACTAACTCTATGTGTTTCTTCATGACTACCTTGTTTTGTATTTTTTTCAAAATTAGTGGAATATGAATGCATATTTACAAGTTGAAATTTGTAACTGGATCTTAGATTATTATATACTATATTTATGTGGGAAAACTGTATGGTTTCTCTTACAAGACAATTTTAAAATCAATATCAATTATTGAATTATAAAAGGGACTTAACTTCCCCCCCCCAATTTTTCTTACTTAATAGTGATTCACCATTTCACACTAAGACCAGGAACAAGACTAGGATGTCCTCTGTAACCACTCCTATTTAATATCAATACAGTGTAATAAATCAAACATTAAAAATGGAATGCGAATGAAAATATAAGAAATAAAACTATCTTTCTTCATGAAAGATATATTTGTCTTACCAAGAAGCTACCAAAATGCTCTTAGAACTAAAAAGTGAGTTTAGCGAGGTTGCAGAATTACAAAAATCAATCACTTGTTTTTAGCTAGGAGCAATGAACAGTGAATTGATTTTGAAATTTAAAAGGGATAATACCATTCAATAGCCTCTTTCCCCGATTAAATACTTAGGTAAAATCTAACAAATTGTGTTTGGGAATTATACATTATAAACTACAAAACACTGCTAAAAAAACAAGGAAGATCTAATAAATACACAGATATAACATATTCAAAGATTGGAAGACTCAGTACGGCAAATATTTCAATTCTCCCAGTGCAATTCCAACCAAAATTCCAGCAAGCTTTGTTGTGTAGATATCAAAAGCTGCTTCTAAAAAGAAAAAAAAAAAAGCCAAAAAGCCAAGTTCAGTGGCTCAGCCTGTAATTCCAGCACTTTGGGAGGCAAGGCAAGTGGATTACCAGAGCCCATGGGTTGAGATCAGCCCAGGCAACTTGATGAGACCTCATCTCTATAATAAAAAATAAACTAGCTGGGCATGGCAGCACATGCCTGTAGTTCTAGCTACCTGGAAGGCTGAGGCAGAAGGATCACCCGCACACGTATGTTTGTTGCAGCTCTATTGACAATAGCAAAAACATGGAACCAACCACGTTGCCCATCGAAGCTGGACTGGATAAAAAAATGTGGTACATATACACAATGGAATATTATGCAACCATAAAAAACAACAAATATATGGACTTTGCAGCAACCTGAATGGATGTGGAGTTGATCATACTCAGTGATTTATCACAAAAACAAATAATAAAGTCCCATATGTTCTCACTCATAAGAGGACCTTGAACAATTGTAATACTATAAGAAAGCAATTGGCAGTAATAGGATACCATTGTTGGGGGGATAATGGGTTTGGCAGTTGAGGGAAACTGCTAGGGGAGGGAGGGGCATACCTCATTAACAGGGGTACCTGCATGATCAATGTTTGTATACCTAACCCTGAATTGTACCCCACATCTTTATAATAAAAATTAAATTGTGGTGACAGAAGATGTTAAGATTTGGTTTTTTGCATTGTTTTTTAATACTTTTACTTAAGAAAATAAAATTTGACAACCTATAAAAAAGATATTTTGAGAGAGAGAAAGAAATCACACACATAACTTTTATTGTATTGTCACAAATATTCTATTTTATTATTAGTTATTATTGTAAATCTTACTGCGCCTAATTTATAAAGCAAATTTTATCATAGAAACGCATGTATAGAAAAAAGACACTGTATATAGGGTTTAGTACTATACACACTTTCAGGCATCCACTGGATATCTTAAAACGTATCTCCTAGAGATAAGGGAGGACAACTGCAATGTTTTTTTTTTCTCTCTGGTTTCATCTGAAAGTTTCTTTTTGTCTTTGATTTTTCAGCAGTTTGAATATTCCTAGCAGTGTTTTTTGGTTTTGCTTTGTATTATCCTGTTTAGTGTTTTCTGAGATTCCTGGATCTATGGTTTGGTATCTGTCACTAACTTGGAACAATTCTTAGCCATTATTTCTCCAAATACTTCTTCCACTACATTCTCTTTGTCTTTTCCTTCTAGTATTCCTATATATGTATATGTTAGCAAGTTTAATATTGTCCCACAGCTTTTTGATACTTTGTTTCTATTGTTGTTTTATATCCTATCTTTCTCTCTTGGAGTTTTAGTTAGGGTACCTTCAAGTTGACTGATTCTTTCTTAGGCTATGCTGAAGGCATTCTTTACTTCTGTTACTTTGGGGTTTTTATTGCTATATCATAGTTGCACATATTTTGAGGATACATGTAATATTTTGATACATGTATAGAATGTGTGAATGATAAAATCAGGGTAATTGAGATATCTGTCACCTCAAACATTTACCTTTTCTTTGTGTTGAGAACATTACAATTCTTTTAGCTACTGTGATATGTTATATTTAACTTATATTTTGAAATAAATTATTATTAACTTTAATTTCCCTACTGTACTATCAAACAGTAGAATTTATTCCTTCTACCCAATTGTATTTTTGTACCCATCAACCAGCCTGTCTTCATTCATTTCTAGCATTGCAATTAATACTCTCTTATAGCTTTCATCTCATCACTGAAATCACCTGTGTATTGTCTATCTTTCCCATCAGAGACTTTAATATATTAATTATAGGTATTCTAAATTCTCTATTAATTCCATGACCTGTGTCATACCTGAACCTCATTCTGATCATAATTTATCTTGTCAGATTGTATTCTTGTTGCCGTTTGATAAGCATTATAAATTTTCATTGCGAGCTAGACGTCTTATATATGACAGCAGATACTGAGATAAGCACTTTTTATGATTGGATAAGCATGCATTTGCTTATGTTAGGCCTTTAATATGAGGGTTTGTGTTAATCTAGTCAGGAACTGGACTGTGTTTGATGTTTGTTGTTTCTATGGTTACCAGAATTGGAGATTATTGTTGATAATAGGCAGCAGAGACTTCCAGTCCTTCTAGTGATACTTTATTTTTGTCTCTCTGATTGGCCTTGCGTCTTTTCTTTGTACTGCTCACCAGACAGAATTTTTATCGTACAGCTGTCTAGACAAATTCCCCTGTTACCTTGCTGGTCATGTAGTATTGGGAAGGAGGACAATCTCTGGTATTCTGACTAAGCATCAGACTTGGGCAGGTGCTGGGAGCCTAGTTCCTAAGGGTATGGCCTTCACAAGAATTTCTGCCCTTTCTCCAGAAATGCAGCCTTCATTTGTCCCAGCCCCACTCCTCAGCTATCCACCAGTGTCCTCAAGCTACAGTTGTAGCATTCTGTTCCCCACCGATTAGGGTTTTTTATTTTTTAACTTAAAGGGTAATAAAGAAAAGGGTCTGGGCAGAGGTTTGGTTATTACCTCTAACCTGTCCCCACCCAAGCTGCGATGATATTCCACAAGAATCCTGGCTACAAGCTTCAATAACCTTTCCCTATAGATAAAGCCTTCTGTTATACAGGGGAAATGAAGGATGGGTCTGAGTGGATTTCACATCAGCTTCTGCTATTTTCATTCCCTAATAGCCACCACAGTTGGGGAGGCAATGGGGGGGGGGCTCTTGCTGAATTCTACCCTATCTTCCCTGTGAGTTCCTGGAAGAAAGGGCTGCAGAGGGTAAAAACCTTCTACATCTGCTTTCTCAATGGCTTCAACCTCTTCCTCTAGCCCACACCCAAGTTTTAGCAGCTTGTTAAAAATTTCTTTTTTATTTCAATTCATTCCTCCTGCTGTAATGAAGTACCAGAAGCTAGGTAATTTATGAAAAATAGAAATTTATTTCACAGTTCTAGAAGCTGGGAAGTTCAAGATTGGGGTGCCGACAGGTTTGCTATCTGGGCAGGTTTGCTATCTGGTAAGGATCATCTCTGTTTCCGAGATGAGGCCTTTTACTGAATCCTCCAGAGGGCTTGACACTATGTCCTCACACAGCAGAAGAGACAGAAGTTGCCAAAAGAACCTAGCTAGTTCCTGTGAGCCTTCTTATAAGGACACTAATGACCCCCAAAGGCTCCACCTCCTAATGCTATCACATTGGTGGTCAAGTTTCAACATATGAATTTTAAAAGGGCGCATTTGGGTCACAGTACAGTTTAATCTCCCCATCAGTTTCTATGGCATCCAGTTTTGTGTGCCTCAGGTGCACATATGCTTGAGTCCTATTTCACTCTGTAGGTACCTGTGTCTTTCCAGAATTCAATTTAGGTACTCACTCTGTGATCTCAGTTTCTGATGGTTTTAAGAAAAGATGTTAATTTTCAGTTAGTCTAACTTTTTCTTGTTGTAATTGGAATGACATTCTTTCCAACTGTCTAAATCTCCAAACAGAAGCCAGAAGTCTGGTCAACTGATTTTTCATAAAGCAAAAATGCAATTCAATGGAGAAAGATAGGTTTTATCAATAAAAGGGTCTGGGTCAATTGGGCATCTCTATACAAAATGTAAACCTTGATACATACCTCACAACTTTACAGAAATTAATTCAAAATGCATTGTAGGCCTAAATATAAGATAATAGCACACCAAAAATATGATTTAAGAAAGAAAAACTTATAAACTAGACTTTACCAAAATTAAATACTTTGCTCTACAAAATACACTGTTATGAAGATGACAAAACAACATACTATGGAAGAAAATATTTTCAAGTCACATATCTGACAAAGAACTTGTACATAGACTCTTGTATATAAAGACTCTTAAAACTCAACAATCAGAAAATGAATAACTCCATTTGCTAAATGAAAAAAAGAATTGAATAGACACGTCACTGAAGAAGAAATACAGATGACAAATAAACATATGAAAATGTGCTCAATATCTTAGGCATTAAAGAAATGCAATTTAAAACCACAATGAGATACCACTATATACCTATTAGAATCACTAAAAATAAATAAAACTGACGATATCAAGCACTAAGAAGAACGCAGAGTACAGACACTCTCATTCACTATTGGGAGAATACACAATGATATAGCCACATAGGAAGTTTGTCAGTTTCTTATACAGTTAAACATGTACTTAACACGTGACCTAGTGGTGCCCTAGCTAGTAATTTTTCAAGCGAATTGAAAATTTATATCCACACTAGCAATTGTACTCCAAAGTTTATAGTATGTTTATTCATAATCACCCAAACATTGGGTTAACGGAAAAACAAACTGTAGTGTATATACTCAATAATAAAAGAATGAACAGTGATATACAATTATAGAGCAAGTATATCAAGTGGAAAAATCTTAAATGCAGTTTGCTAAATCAAATAAGCCAGACCCAAAAGACTATATGTTGTGTGATTTCATCCATATGATATTCTGGAAAAGGTAGAACTATAGGTATAAAAAAAACCCAGATAAATGGTTGCTAGGCATTGGAATGGGAGAGAGGCTTACTACAAATGTCTACACAATAAATTTTTAGAAAGATAAAACTATTAACAGACAAGGCTGGGTGAGGAGTATACAGGTATTCTCTGAATTATCTTTGCAACCCTTTGGTAAATCTAAAATTGTTTTTTTAAAAAGGGTTTGAAAACAAAAACAGTGGTTGGGCTCAGTGTCTTAGCCTGTAATCCCAGCACTTTGGGAGGCCGAGGTGAGTGAATTGCCTGAGCTCCCAGGTTCAAGACCAACCCAAGCAGCTTGGCAAGACCTCGTCTCTACAATAAATCAAAAAATTAGCTGGGTGTGGTGGCACACGCCTGTAGTTCTGGCTACTTGGAAGGGTGAGGCAGAAGGATCGCCAGAGCCCAGCAGGTTGACACTGGGGTGGCTGTGAGCATGCCACTGCACTCCAGTCTGGGTGACAGAGCAAGACTCTGACTCAAAAAAAAAAGAAAGAAAGAAAAAGAAAACAAAACAAAACAAAAACAGTAAGTCTTACCCCTATAACTGATGAGATAAAATGAAATAAGAGAATTACAGACTGAGAAATACAGAGTATGGATAGCTTAACTAATTTATACTTTAAATTGTTCAGAGTACATAGAGCATTAATTGCCAGTTTTTAAAAACTCATGATGATCTAAATAATGTAAAGAAATAAAGAATAAAGTATCTATCTTTTGAAAAATGCAATAAGTTAACATTGGAACATGGATATTTATTCTATAATCAAAACACTATTTTGCATGAAAAGAGCAAAAATGTTTACTAACTCTTGTTATCGGTTTTCCTCAAAAGGTGTACAATTCGAGGGGATAAAAACAACCTGATTTTTTTTTTGTGAAGTCAATAAGAACTTTTTTTGTTGTTTTTTTTCTTTTTTTAATTTTAACTTCAGGGACTACGTGTGCAGGTTGGTTATATAGGCATGCTGCGCGATGGTGAGGTTTAGACTTCTATTGAACTTGTCACCCATACAGTGAGCATGGTACACAGTAGGTAGTTTTGCAATGCTTGCCTCTCTCTCCTTCCCCAATTCAGAGTCTCCAGTGTCTCATCTTTATGTCTGTGTATACCCAGTGCAAGGGACATCATTTCATTATTTTTATTGCTGCATAATATCTCATGGTGTATATATACCACATTTTTAAAATCCAGTCCAGTGTTGATGGGCAACCAGGTTGGTCCCATGTCTTTCCTATTGTGCACAGTGCTACAGTAAACATATGCATGCAAGTGTCTTTTTGGTAGAACAATATATGCTTTTTTGTATGTATGCTCAGTAATGGAATTGCTGGGTTGAGTGGTAATTCTATTTTTAGTTCTTTGAGAAACCTCCAAACTGCTCTCCTCAGGGCTGAACTAGTTTACATTTCCACCAACAGCGTATGAGCATTCTCTTTTCTCTGTGACCTTGCCAACATCTGTTGTTTTTGATTTATTAAAAATAGCCATTCTGACTGGCATGAGATGGTGCCTTACTGTGGTATTGATTTGCATTTCTCTGATGATTAACGATGTTGAGCATGTTTTCATGTTTGTTAGCCACTTGTATATCTTCTTTTGAGAAGTGTATGTTCATGTCTTTTGAGAAGTGTTTGTCCACTTTTTAGTGGGGCTACATCATACTAAATGGAAAAAAGTGGAAGCATTCTCCCTAAGAACTGGAATAAGACAAGGATGTCCACTCTTACCATCCTATTTAACATAGTATTGGAGGTCCTAGCCACAGCACTCAGTCAAAAGAAATAAATAAAATGTATTCAAATAGAAAAGGAAAAAAATCAAATTGTCTCTTTTTACAGATGATCTGATTCTATATCTAGAAGCACTAAAGATTCCCATAAAAAGACTCCTGACTTGATAAGTGACTTCAGTAATGTCTCGGGATACAAAAGCAACATTCAAAAATCACTAGCACTTCTAAACACCAACAATATTCAAGTTAAGAACCAAATCAAGGATACAGTCCCATTTACAATAGCCACAAAAAATAAAATAAAATAAAATATCTGGGAGTACATCTAACCAAGGTTGTGAAACTCTCTACAACAAAAACTACAAAACTCTGACAAAAGAAATCAAAGATGACACAAACAAATGGAAAAACATTCCATGTTCACGAATTGGAAGAGTTAAAAATCATTAAAACTTCCATACTGTACAAAACAGTCCACAGATTCAGCACAACCCCTATCAGATTGCCAGCATAATTTTTCACAGATTAGAAAAAACAATTCTTAAATTCAAATGGAAGCAAAAAAAGAGCCTGAATAGTCACGGCAATCCTAAGCAAAAAGAATAAAGCCAAAAGAATCAAATTACTAGACTTCAAACTTCACTGCAAGGCTGCAATAACCAAACAGCATGGTATTGGTACAAAAATAGACACATAGACCAATGGAACAGAATAGAGAACCCAGAATGAAACCACTCCCTTACAACCAACTGATCTTTGACAAAGTCAACAAAAATAAACATTGGAGAAAGGACACCCTATTCAATAATGATGCTGGGCAAACTGGCTAACCATATGCAGAAGAATGAAGTTGGACCCCTAGCTATTACCACATACAAAAATTAACTCAAGATGGAGTAAAGACTTAAATGTAAGACCTCAAGCTATAAAAATCCTAGAAGAAAAACCTAGAAATTACTCTTCTGGACATTGGCCTAGACAACAAATTTATGACCAAGTCCTCAAAAGCAAATATAGCAAAGACCAAGAGTGACAAATGAGACATAATTAAACTAAAGAGCATCTGCACAGCAAAAGAAACTATCAACAGAGTATATAGACAACCTACAGAATGAGACAAAATATTTGCAAACTATGCATCTGACAAATAGCTAATAATCCAGAATCTATAAATAAATCTTAAACAAATTGACAAGGGAAAAAAAAGTATTGAGTGCTCTTGAGAAAAAATTGGAATGTGTTTTAACCTATGTATGTTGACAAATATGTTAGTTATTTTTGTAACCAGTGTGCCCCCATGCAACCAGCATGGAGAGCAAAATGAGGTTGGCTTTCTTTTAAAATTTAAATTAAGTGACTCACTCCATGCAGCTTGTTGCACCCCCCCCACTTGTGAAGAGGTTTTTCTTGCCTCTCTGGGATCCTGCCAGACATGAAGATTCCCAGTTTTACAGCCTTTCTCTGTCCCAAGTCCTGGTGCCTAGGATTTCTAGAAGAGGAAACCAGACATCTGCCCCACTAGGCTGAAGATACTTGATTTTCAGCCCTGGTTGCTGTCACTGTCAACTGACATCCTTTTTGAAACAGGTAATCCTACCACTTTCGTACCATTCTTGTTCTCTGACAGTCTGTGTCAACAGTTCTCAAGGAACAGTCACCTGACCAGCAGCATGAAGACTACCTGGAATATTCTTCAGAATGCAAACTCTGAGCCCCACCCCAGACCTACTGAATCAGAAACTCCTTGGTGGAGCCCAGCATCAAGCCCTCCAGGTAATACTGATGCATGGCCGGCTAAAGACTAAGAACCACTAATCTCTGGTTGCCTGGGCACAGACACACACAAAACTTTGAGAACCTAGGAGTCAAGTCTAAAGTAAGAACTTCAGTAGCCAGGGCATCTCCTGTCCTTCTGGTCTGCCACTGAACTCTCCGGCTATGGGAATAAAAGAGAAAACTGCTTTCTCCTTTAAAAATCTAGTTTTAACTATGGTAGCTCCATGTCATAGTAGGTTTGTTCTTTCTATTGGATATTGCTTTTGCTACAAACACATAAGTGCATATACATGCACGTGTGTACGCACACGTGTGCCCACACACACGCACAGTAATATACCTCAAAGAATGCCATGGAGCCATGATCAAGGGATCCAGAGAGTTTTTTGTTTGTTGGTTTGGTTTTTTTTTTTTTTTTTTAGTTGTAGTTTCACTCTGTCGCCCAGACTGGAGTGCAGTGGCCGCTCCCAGCCACCGCAGCCTCGACCTGCTGGGCTCCAGTTATCCTTGCGCCTCAGCCTTCCGAGTAACCAGAATTACAGGCGTGCGCTACCACGCCCGGCTAATTTTTTGATTTTATTGTAGAGATGAGGTCTCGCCTGCCCAGGCGGGTCTCGAACCCGCGGGCTCAGGCAATCCACTCACCTCAGCCTCCCAAAGGCGCGGGATTACAGGCTGAGCCACCGAGCCCGGTTTTTTTTTAATTTTTTTAAGCGCAAGCTGTGCCTAGAACTCCTCTTTCTTTCGACCTCATTGTCATAAGCATAGGTGCAGTAACCAACCTGAATCCCAAGCCCCACCCTGATTTTCTCTCCCAGACAAATGACTCCTAAGCTGAAAATTCTCTAAATTTTTCTGAAAATATACGTATCCATCTTTAACTTTTTTCTTACAACTTAGAAAAAAATGTCAATAAGAAAATTGGCACTGCTTTTTGACCGCTGAAATGTTACTATCTGGTGTCGTTTGAGACGTAGCAACACGGAGACAGCTTTCTGATCTCTTCCTGAAATTCTGAAATTAGAGCACAGCCCATCTCATGAAGCCAGATGGGCAACGTGTGAACTGTGCACTCGCCCCTCATCACTCATCATCACTCTGCAGTGAAGGCAAAACAATTTTCCACAGCAGGTGGCCTCAGTTTTTCGTGACAAAAAAACTACAGAGAGTCTCCAAGCCTAACCCATGATCACATTCTGGGTAAATTGAGTGCACTGAAGCACCCATGTAACAGAGGGGTGTTTTCAGGAGCTTCCCTGGCGACCAGCACAGATCACATAATAATTTGGTTGATTTCTTGAGCCTTAGGCCCCAACCCTCTCCTGTTTCAAGAGAAACAAAGGTAGTAGCATCTTGAGGCTTAAGTCCAGTCCCCAGGACTGTGGGCCAGAAAGTCTGGGTTCAACACTTACCTCTCTAGTTCTGTTCCCTTCCTCAAATTACTTTTCATCTCTCATTCTGTTTTCTCATTCAGAGAGAGTGGTGATACCCAAGTGGTCGGGCCGTGGTGAAGATATGTGAACAGTGTATAAGACTGCCCATGGTGAGCTATGAGGTGCTTCATAGACGTAAGAACTAGTCATTACTCCTCAAAAGCAAGGCACACGCTGTCTACACCCTATCTATCTCCACTGATTAGGTATGGTCAGGGGCCCCAAGCCTCATATTGTTCACATCCATAGGAGCCTCTCTTGCAATTTGGCCTCCTGGGAAGCTGGTGCTCTTATGTGAAATATCTGTGCTTAAATTGGTTCAAAGATACTTGTTCCAGAATTCGTTGTGGTCCTTCACTCATTTCAGTCTCTCAGCTAAAGGCACATTTATTTTCACTCTACCCTCAGTCCAGGACTCTAGCAGTGTCCCCTGCATTGGTCATTCGCCGGGGGATCACCACCTAGAAGATGGCCTGACAGCAAGGCTTCCACTGCCGCTGCCTGCTTATCTAGCCCTGTCACCTCCTCCAAATTGTCCTTGGCTCTCTGGAGCTTAAGGGAGCAGAAGAGAGGATTAAACACTTAGAATTATCCCTTCTAATCTCCACCTGTCCATTAAATCCCTGTGTGCCTCTCGGGCCACTGACTCAGCTTCTCTGTGCTTCAGTCCTCAAAGCTGCGATTAGAGATAATGTCACCAGTGAACATTCTTGGGACTTTGTGAAATTGAAGTCATAAAATGTAAAACATTTTACAGATGTCTAGAGCTTTAGAAGGGATGCAGAAATGAGGCCAGTAGAATTAGCATGCCAACTTGAAATTTACTTTTTGAGCATTTTACTTGTACAAAAAAAAACCCTACATATTTTAAATCTTAAATCAAAATTTTAATATTTCACCCATTTTAATTTTCTCCCAGCATTTGATCTATAGGGTAGATAAGACTGTATGTATATGGACATTTATGAAAATGAGATCATATTTACTTGAATATTTTTAAGGATTGGCAAGGTCATATTTATGTAAATATTTAAATACTATTTGGGCAGTATCTCAGTATAGCTGCTTGGGATTCAGAGATGAATGAGAAACATCCATTGCATATTAGGATTTGACCAATTGGTGGAAGCAGGTTGTTATGAACTGAATGATTGTTTCCTCTCTCTCAAATTCTTATGTTGAAGCCTTAATTCAATATGATGGTATTTGGAGATGGGGCTTGGGGGAGGTGACTACGTTTCGGTGAGTTCATGAAGATGGGGTCCCCATGAAGGGAATAGTGTCCTTATAAGAAGAGGAAAAGACCAGAGCTTTCTCTCCCCACCACAATGTAAGGACACAGCTAGAAGGTGGTGGTCTACAGGCCAGGAAGAGAGCCCTGATCAAGAACCACTGATATTGGCACCTTAATCTTAGACTTCCAGCCTCCAGAACTATGCGAAAAATAAATATCTGTTGTTTAAGCCACCCAGTCTGTGGTGTTTTCTTAATAGAGCCTGAGCAGACTGACATGAAATTATATAAAATTCCATGTATTATATGGCATCAGTGTAGAGATATCCATACCACAGATATATCCAAGTACAATGGAAAAACAAAGGAAGGAGCAACTTCATTGCCCAGGTGAGATTACAGTAGCTTCACCAAAGAGGCAATATTTACACTGAGACTTGAATTCATTTATTTATTGAATATTTATTGCTCACATATGGATTGAATTTCTACTATGTGCTTGGCACTATTTTAAGTGGTAAGATTACGGACGTAAACATATAGATCAAAATCCCTGTTCTAGTGCAGTTCACGGCCAGAGGATGTGAGTGAAGACATAGTGCATGCAATTATGCAAGGAATGAGATGACTTGGGTATCTGAAGCAGCCAGTGTCTGAGGGGAATGGTGAGGGACAGGGCAAGGAAAGGCCAGATTGGGATGGACCTTCTTTTAGGGACCCTTCGGGTTTATTTTCTTGACTACAAATATGCAAAGGTTAGATTTGCTGGATGGTGTTGAGATTTATGACGCTAGAGTTCTGGTTGCAAGAACTTTTTCATATTGAATTTCCTTTGGGAAAAGTCATTTGGATTTGCAAGTCTAAAGCTCTCTGCCAACTTCTTATTCTTCACCAAATTGCTTGTTATAAATGTTACAGTTGTGGAGTTTATTAGAAGTGGAGACATCACCATAAAGCAGGACAAACTGTGCTGTGCACATTCATCTATTTTAGGACGGAGTAAGCTTAGCTGCATGCTTGTTTTGTTACATATCTGTTCCTCCACTACACTGTGTGCCTACAGGCAGGTGTTGTTTTATAACTTGATCATTGAATTCCAGGCATGAGACCTGATGCCTGGCTCATAATAGCTGATCAACAACTAGTATGCAGTATTAAAGAGTTTACTAATAATGTGATAAGTATTCATTTCTGTAGAGCTGCTTTATTTTATTAACTTTAAATATACTGTATGCCTGAAGAGTTATATAAATCATTTTAGGAAATCACTCTACTTTCAAGAAAATAGTATTATAAACAAAAACTTCTGATCCCTTCAGGGTTTATTCATCTCCCCCATGCCACCTCTTCCCTTCTTACACAGAAATCTGTCCTTTAAAACTACAGGGATCCTAGGGGGAGAGTTTGTGCTGATGAGAGAGATTTGGGAATCCAATAAAAAAGATAAAACTGAAACTCGAATGAAACTGAACAACCACACAAACAAAAACATATTTAAAAAGAAGTTTGCATTACACATTTGGAACAGGGCCCATGCAGCCCAACTCTGGCCTGGAGTCACTTTCACAGACCAAGCACAAAAACTAATGGAAACATTGCCAGACATTTTTTCCATCTTCAGATGAATCTGAAAGGGGACACAACGACTAATCACAGCACATCCTCTCAGTATTCTGCTTCCCCCAACATCTTTCTCCTCATCTTTGTCTCCTAGCTCAGTGGCCCCAAAGTTGCCTCACCCCTTTTCCCAAGCTCTCCAAAGGTCCCCTCCCAGCCTGCCTGTACCTTGCTTTCTTCCTCTTGCGGCTTTCTTCACACCTTTTTGTTTTGTTTTCCCACAGATAATATTTGTTCTTTCCAAAGCAACTCTCACTCACCTTCGCATTTCCAGTTTTGTTTTTATTTCCTCATCATTCTGATTAGTACAACCAAAGCCCAAGCACTATGCTGCAAGGCTCACTATATACCTTGGCAGATGCAGAGGGACTCAGGCTGTGAGGTCCTGGGTCTCCCTGATCTAAGAGCCATGTTTATTCTAAAATTTCTCATTTTCCCTCATTTTTTTATACTTAGATAACATAATTCATTCTACAATGTGTTCATGGAGCTTTCAATAAGCTTTAAAACACCTTAGAGAATTTTAAGTTGTTATCTGATGGAATATCATCAATGAGGTTATTGTCATATGAATATACCCAGAGGAATCTTTCTATTGTGCAGAGAAAAAAATGAAGATAACAAACATATGCCATGTAAGATGGTTTCATTTAGCCCCATCACCTATGCACTTGTTTTGCTTGCTGAAACTATTCTAATATCTGTAGCCCCAAAGTTGCCTCACCCAAAAATACTTTTTAAAAGATATTGTCACTCCTTAAAAGATACTCATCAAGTAAGGCATAACTGGGATGGAATTCAGGAACCAAAATTGATGTGGGATCAGAACTGGGCATGGTGGCATGCACCTTTAATCCCAGCACTTTGGGAGGCCTGGGTGGAAGAATTACTTGGGGCCAGGGGTTCGAGACCAGCCTGGGCAATATGGAGAGATCCCCCCCATCTCTACCAAAAAAAAAAAAAATTATGTGTGAGCAAATGAACATAGAGACTGGGGAAATTCTGAGCCAAGTATAGGAAGCCAAAAAAGACATGAAAAAGAAATAAAGAAAGAACGAAGAAGAAACAGATGTTTAAAACAAGGCGCTTAGATCAGGGAGACCCAGGTTAAAATCCTGGACCCAGAACTTAACAACTGTGGGACTTTGGGCATGTCATTTTACAGTTCCGAAGCTCTTGTTTCTTTACTGAAAAAATAATAGACTGATCTTAAACTGCTAAATGTATACAAGATAAAGTGATTAACAAAGAGTTCGATACAAAGAAAGTGTTCCTTAAATATTAGTTATGATAATATATATTACTGTCAGAACTCAACTCCAGGCCTGTTTATTTCCAGGACAATGGTTTTGTGTGGATTAACTTTGTAGAGTGTTTTATATTGTTTTGTGAGACCCTCAATTCTTAATCTAAAATTTCTCATTTTCCCTCATTGTTTTATACTTAGATAACATAGTTTATTCTACAGTGTTTTCAAAGGAGTTCTCATGGAGTTTTCATTAAGCTTGAAAACACCTTAGAGAATTTTAAGTTGCTATCTGATGGAATATTGTCGATGAGGTTACTGTCATATGAATATACCCACACATCTGCATATATAGACACATTTTGTTGCATATGTGTATGAATATGAATGGGTGTATATTTTTTAAACCTTAGCTTGCATTTTTATTTTTAAGTGGTCAACTTTTACCCAGTTTTCTAATAGTGTCATCAGGACAGACAGGCTTAGCTAAGGTCTTTCTAAGAGTGTACCAAAAGCTTTAATATACATTTTTCCATTTAACAAACCCTAGTGAAATAACAAGCTATACTCCAGGCAGACAGGGGAAGGCTTACGAAATTGTTATGATTTGTTTCTGAGATAGAGTACAAATTCCATGGTAATCTCCACCGAATTTTAATAAGGGAGAAAGGAAGACTTAATTAAGAAGTCCTTTGTGGCTTTTTTAAAAGCCACAGCCTCTGCAGGCACTTCTCCGTACTGTCTTATCGCTACAGCACAGGCATAGTTGTACCTTTATCATGGGCAGCAGGGGTGAGGCACAGAGACACATAAAAAATAATGGTGATGTACTTACTTTTAAGGACACAACACTGTCTTCACTGTCTGGTCCTTTGTCAGGCATCTAAACTTGGATGGAGTTTCCTCTGTGCTTAGATGTGAGCAGCTATGTTTAAGCATGACTCCCTCCTAATCAGATTTTAAGAATCATGGCCACTGCACTTTAAAATGCAGTCTTTTTTCAAGAGCATACTTTTTAACTGGGGTAGAGGCAAGGTTGTAAAGTAATTTTTTTGTTGTTGCTGTTTCAAAAATTCAAATGGAGCCTAAATAACATTTAAGAGGGTTTAATTCCTGTTGCGATTTCTCCAGTTACTTAGCCACTGGCTGCAACCAGTATGAAAGTTGTACAACTTGAATGTTTAATGATAAGAACTTGGTTTTTGAAAATTAGAGTACATCCATATGAAAGAATGCCTGCCACGCAATTTTGAAAGTGAACTTGGAGAAGAATGTATATTATCCTGGAAAAAAGTCTATGTTGCAGTAGGTGCAAGGAAAAAAGCCAGTAGAAATTCACGTGCACAGATTGATTCAGTTTTGCTTAAAACACAAATTAACGGAAGTTATGCTGAAATGTTAGTATTATGAATTTTTACTTTTTTTATCTGCATGTTCTGCATTATCTACAATGAACAGATATTCATTTTGTCATTATAAAAAAGTCTTTAAAATGTAAGCTATGGTTCTAGTTATGGAGAAGATGAATTAAAGACACTCTACCTTGTCTCTCCCACTGAATGCACCTATAAAGCTTGGATAAAATGCAAGAGGGAGCTACCAGGGGATTCTAACACAGTGAGTAAAAGTAATAGAACATGAGGACAGATTGGATATTAACTACCTGGGTACAGGGACATAGATTCCCGCCTTATGTAAGGTACCATGCTAGACACCATAAGCTGTGTGTCTTTACTCTTGTGTCAAAGAGTGATGGCTGGTGGCAGTGTGGGTAGGGCAAGCATGACACTGGGGGACTATTCAATCTGTGATTGGCTGCCTGGTGTCTGCCACACACAGAGTCATTTTCTTAAGGAGATTACAATCTAGATAGAAAGATTAAATCTTTTTTCTTTAAAAAACTTATATGTGAATCGGAATATAGAAAGAAACTGACTGACTTTTGAGAACCTACAAACAGGTCCCATTTAACCTTCCACTTGCAAAGATGCAAGTGGGTCCTGTGCACAGGTTCCTTTGCTTCAGGGACCTCTGCACACCGCAGACCATTTCTCAGAAAAAGGCCCACCCACAAAGAAAAATAATTCTCAGAAGGGTTACTAGGTTACCCAAGTTGTTGATAAAATGGGCTGGGTTGCCGAGTTGCTCCGTTTCATGTATTCCTTGTTTGAATGTGTAAGGTCATTGTCATCATGCTTTAGAAAGGATGGAGTAAGTAGAACCATCTGCCACAAAGAGCACTCCCCTTTGCTTTCCCACATGCAGACTGTTGATCAGAGAGAGATTCAAGTAAGCAGTCATACACGTTCCCACATAGGGCCAGGCAATGTGCTGCAAGGTTTACATGTATTAGCTCGTTTAATCTTCACAATACTATGTGACATTATTCTGATAGCCTCATTTCCATCGTTATGAAAATGAGAAAGTGGAAATTCAGAGACATCAAGTTATTGCTCAAAGTCGCACATTCCATAGGGACAGAACCAGGTCCCCTGACTCCCAGATCCAGTCCTCTTCACTAGGCCACTGCCAAATGAGTAATAGTGAGGAAACATGTTCTGAAGGAGAATATGAAATTCGGGGTGTCCTGGGACACAGTGGGAGTGGGATTTGGGTGGGACCTTGAAAGGAAGGCTTTTTATGGTCAAGTGGAGGAATCATTGGAAGAACAGTGCATGGTGTTTGAGGAGAGTGAGGGAAGGGGTGATGCCTGGGCATTTCAGATCAGGTTTGGGAACCCAGATTGAGCTGTCGGTGGGTGGGGAACCCTTGAAGGACTTTGAACAAGAGAGTGAAATGAGCCAAATACTACCTATAACCTTCTAAAATAGAGTTATAGTCTCTGTTTTCAGCGGAGATCTGATAACACACACCATAATCCAAAATGAGAAATGGGAGTACCTTGTATGACTTACAAAGAAATTTGCCAAAAACTCGACTGTGACTATTCATGACTCATTTCTGGCAAGGTTCTAGCAGGTCAAAAGCAGGGGAGATTATTTTAAGGCGAAAGCTGTCAGCCTTTATAATGGGGCTGAGGTGTGAGGCTGTCAGGGTAAAGACGTGTTCGTATTGTCTGTGACTGTGGCAAAATGTGAGCCACGTGGAGAGATAACTGTCTGGGTCCTCTTAATTCCATCCAAGAGAGCTGCCCTTAGTGAAGGGGAAGCCACTAGAAGCCTTGGATGCCCAGAGACCGAGGAGGGAATCATGCTGTGAAGCCTAGAGTTAAAGGCTACGTCAAGGAATCACATGAAGGAGGGTTCTCTGAAGATCATGTTAAGTCAGCAGGCAGTTTTAACCACAGGCCAAGTCTGGAAAGCACAAGTTGAAAAAGAATTCCTGCCCCTTATGTCCCCTCCTTCCCTCACACTGACTTAACAGGCAGACTGGTGAGTAGGGGAGAAGATGAAGTGACTCAACCCCTCCTAATACGAGTGAACAGCCTGCAATGGGACCAAGTAAGAGAAGAGGAAATCTTTAGCTTTGTCTAAGGATTGAAGTTTTAGTGATTGTGATGGTTATTTTATGCATCAACTTGGCTATGTCATGGTACAATGGTCAGACAACAATCTAGGTGTGTCCGTAAAGGTGATTTTTAGATGAGATTAACATTTAAACCAGTAATCTTTAAATAAAGCAGATGGCCCTTCATAATGTGGGTGAGCATTATCCAATCCATTGCAGGCCTTGAGAAAAAGACTGCAGTCTCCTGAGAATGAGGAAATTCTGCCTTCAGACTGCCTTTGGACTCTCAGTCTCCAATCTGCTGGCCTGCCCTACAGATTTTGAATTTACCAGCCTCCATAATTGCATGAGCCAATTTCCTAAAACAAATAAATCTCTGCCTCTCCATGTAAATATGCAAGGGGATACCCCCAGAGCCCCAGAATTCATTTAATAAAAATTGAGTATCTATTCTTACATGTTTAAACTTCAGTTACCTTCAGAGTGCTTGCCATCTGATGCAATACACCTATCAAGATGCTTTGTCCACTGCTCAAAACAGTTTTTGAACTCATCAATTTTGAGGCCTTTTAGTGTCTGTGCTGTTTTTTGTTTTACCTCTTTCACATCAACAAAACATTTCCCTTTGAGTACTTTTTTCATTGAAGGGAAAAGAAAAGTTACTCAGGGCAAGACTGGGTGAATAGGGAGGGTGGGGCATGGGGGTTATGCTGTTTTGGGTCAGAAACTGCTGAACACTAAGTGTGGTGTGGGCAGGTGCACTCGTAAATCACCCACCATGAAATGGGCAAACAGGTTGAAAGAATCTCCAAAAAAAATTCACGGAAGCTGAACACAGCTTCTCACACTAGCTGTGCACTAATGCCAATGGGTTCTTAGAACACTTACCTAGTGGGGGAAGCCTGTACTACAAGAGGCCCATCCTCTAAAAAATAATCCCAGTTTTTGGGGGTCTCACCTCACATATATATTGACAATATATATATTTGTGTGTGTGTGTCTGTTTGTGTGTGTCTGTTTGTGTGTGTGCGTGTGTGTATACATGTGTGATATAGCCAGATGATGATGATGATGAAGATAAATAGATAATAGATCGGTAGATGATAGAGAAAGAGAGGGCCTCTTGTTAGTTCTGTTTCTCTAGAAAACACTGACTACTACAGTTATTACAGTGGCTTGTGTATTAACTATATAACTGATGCTTTTGTGACAAGAAGAGATCAGAGGGTTTTTTTAAATATCTAAGAATATGAGGACAATCTTTGGGGTCCCTCTAAGACTTTATCTAAGAGGTGAAAGAATTAGCACCATGGAATAGATTTGAATGGATAGGGAGAAATAATTTTTTTAAAAAATCCCAACAGTTTAGTACCCCAGTAGTACAAAGTAAAACCCAATAAAATGAACTATTTACGAGAGGATAGGAGGCAGAGATGCAATTTAGGAGGCTGCTGTGGTAGTCTGCACATGGTGCAATAGGGATTTCAGCTTCAGAAGTGACAGCAAGTATGTAAAGGTGTGTCAAATGGAAGAAACATTGGGGAGAATATTTGAGAGAATATGATTGATTAGACGTGAGCCCTGCAAAGTGAAGACATTGAGGAGAGAGAGGAGAGTGATGAGAACAAATAGGTCAACTGGGAACCAAGAGGCTCTACTGGCCAGGGAATTGAAAGGATGACCAGAAGGCAACATCCAACTGGCATGGATAAACTCAAAACCAAGGGTTTTGGAAAAGAATTGTCCTCAAAATCATCAGCAGAGCATTATAACGGGAAAGGCACAGCTTGCTGACGACTCATAGATGGGGAGGAACAGAGGTGGATCCAGGGTTTATGGAGCCTGGAACTTTTTAAAATTTGAGGAATTATTTTAAGAAAAAGAGTGCATGCAAATACCAAATGAAGTAGGAATGTGAATACTTACCTCATATCAAAACAAGTTATACATTTCAAACAGTTAATAAGTACGGCCTATATCACAATATTTTTAAAGATCTCATATTTTTAAGGTGAACTTTCTGGCACATCTTATGATACCCTTTTTTCCTCTATTTTTGGCTATACACTCTTGGAACCTCTTTTAAAAACAAGAATTTTGTGGTAATACTGTTTTCTATTGATAGAATCAAAAGATAATTCATTCTTATAGCACAGTTGATCAAAATTTGTTTAGCTATTCATAGTTTAGAAACATTTCCTTCACCTTTATAACTCATGATTGTTCTTGGAAATGTCTAGTTCAGACAGAACTTTCAACTTCACCCACAGACACTCATTGGTAGTTAGGTATGTATTTTTGCAAATACAGGAACCCTGAGAAATTCTCTTTTGCTTGGTTCCCATTAAAACAATTTTGAAAACATGATTATATAGATTCGTTCCATTTTAGGTATCTTTGATAGGCAAGAATATCTGTCTTGATTAGTCAAATTATATACATCTGCTAACCAGAAGTGTTTCTCACTGGCTAGCTTTTAGTGTTGTAAATTAAAACCATGTTTCCTCTCCATTATTCACATACTTATGGTACCAGGTACCCTGGGACACATTCACATCACCAAAGAACTTTTGGCCTGCACCTTTATGTCATGAGATAAATTGAGTCAGAAGAGAAGACAATCAAAGTAGCTTTCCTTATACTAAGTCCACTGACAATATCTTATACACAGAAATGACTGCTAACCATATAAATGGATCCAACTAGATCCATATGACTGAATTTCCAGTTCAGCCTCCTGTAGCTGGATGCCAAAAGTGTCCTTGCTCACTGCACCAGCATCTGACAAGAGAAAAAGTTGAAGAGAGGAGGTAAGTTATCTTGCCGGTATTATAATATCAGATAACCATATGAACACACCACCAGGCCTCCTCCCAGGGCCTGAGAAGGGGGATGTGTGAGAAGGTACCCTGTGGCTCAAGTTCAGTTAATTTCATAATAAATATGCCTCTCCTTAGGATAGAACCTGGAAAGACAGCCATACTTAGGAAGTCAAAAACAGAAAAAGTGCTACAATTAAACTCCAAATAAGAACAATTCTTCATGTGGCTTAGAAGGCAAATTTTCTGTTTCTTTTTACGTACACATCAACTATTCATTGATCTTTTGTTAGGCACTGAGGTTATACAAATAAACATGACTTTTTGTTCTCTTAAAGATGAGTCACAGTAGAGTGTGTTCAGTGATGGAAACCCCAAAGAAAAAGCTGTGCTCAGGGCTGGTGATTCTAATGTCGCATTTGGGTATTGAAGGGGCCACACAAATTTGTCAGGTGGACAAGGAGGCTTTCTGGCAGAGAGCCAGATGCAAAAGAACCAAGGTGAGAAGCAACAGAGTGAGTTCAGGGGAGGGAAATTAGTGTACAAAGGCTAGATTCTAGGGTACTGTGGTGGGGCTTAACTAGAAAAGAGTTCAGTGCAAAAGGAAGGGTGTGATAAGGTGAGCTTGTATGAGGATGGCAAGACCAGTAAGCCCATGGACAAAATGTCCAGGGGAAATGAGACCTGCCTAAGCTGAAGAAGTAGTAGTGATTATGCGTGAGGTCACATCAGAATTTGGTGACAACTGACTGAATATTGAATTTAAGGAAGAGAAAAAAGTTCAGATGTGAAGGTTTAGACTTCCTGAAACAAGAACTGTAATACGATTATTTCAATAGAGAAATTTTCAAGTACAAAGGAGAGGTAAGAAAATAGTGTAATTAACTATCTCATACCATCATTCCATCATCCAACTTTAATCATGATCAACGTTTTGCCTGTATCTTGTATAACTGCCACTCAAAAGATTAATTTATAAAACTTATTGCAAAACTTCAGTCATTATAAAAACATAGGAACATCACATTCAATTAAATTTGGCCTGAGTATGCCTCCATAATCAAGTTCTTATGTAACAAACTGCAACCTGACTTAGTATGTGAATTAACCGAAAGCCTAACTAGGAATATACTCTTGTAACAAATAGCTGAATCTCAGCCAATCACAGCAGCTAAGCTTCAGGCAATGGAAGGATGGCCAACTGATTCAAATAAGACAACATGCCAAGCTTAGTCTCTGTACCTTACTTCTGTTTTCTGTCTGTAACACTGCCTGACCATGTTGCAGGCTGGAATTCTGTTAAATTTAATTTGTCTAAGCTTTTCTCTTTAACAGTAATAATGTATGAAATGATACACTTTGGTTGATATCTCAGTTAGTTGAGGAGAAAGAAATATCCAGTAAACAGAGTGGGACAGCTAGTTAACTCTTTGGAAAAATAAGTTAGATTCATACTTCACACTGTATTTAAAAGGCATAATGATCAAGAAGTTTTTTAATGCTGTTTAAAATTAGAATAAAATATAGCTGGATATTTATCTAATTTTATTGTTAGAAATAACTCTTTAGCATAAATTTAATAGAAAAATAATTGCAAGAAAATCATAGCTTTAATCAAATACTTTCTGTAAAACCGCCTGTAAGTCAATAGTAGTGAAAAATAAATTGAGAGAAAAGTGGCAAACTTAACTGTATATACAGACATTTCAAAGAGCTTATTTCTTTACACTATGACACACAATTACAAATTAATGAGAAAAGACATATGCCAATAAAAAAAGCATTAGCAAAGATTATGAACAAACAATCCTCAACAGAAATGATTTCATTCACTTGAAGCCATATAGAAGAAAAAAAATCAGTATAAATTATAATAAAGCTGAAAGTCCATTCTTGCTTATTAAATAGGCAAAATTTCTTTTTAAAGAGCATGCTTAGAGTTGATGAAGTACTGGAAATTGGTAGTTTTATGAACCAATCATGGAAATAAAAATTACTACAATCTTTCTTGCAATCAATTTGACCAACAATTTCTATCAAGACTTTTACAAATGTTCAGCATTAACCCACTTATTCCATATTCATGAGAAGTGATTATCTGAAGAAAAAAGATATGTACAAAGATACTTGTGTAAGAGTGTTCACCAAAGTGTTAATTTTAACAGTGAAACATTGGCAGCACTGTATATATTCAGCGGAAAATTATGAAATAAATTATGAATCGTGGAAAATTTATGTGGGTAATATGATGCACCTATTTTTTAAAAATCACATTTTCAAATTCATTAATGGCAAAAGACATTGTTGATAATGCATTAAATATTGAGAAAAGGGTATCACCCAATTTCAATTTTAAAAGGATGTGTGTGTATATATTTGTAGTGTGTGTGTGTGTGTGTGTGTGTGTGTTTATATATAGTAAAAAAAGACTGGCATTTAAGTACACTAAAATGTTAATCCTGATTATCTCTTAGAGCTAGGAATCTGGGTGACTATCGTTATTCCACATACTTGTCTGTATTTTTTTTTTTTTTTTACCATGAACAGGAATTACATCTGTGATCACAAAGATAATGTTATTTTATTTATGGAAGTTTGTATCCTATTTCAAAAATGATTTCAATATTGGAAAAGGGATAGACTCATTACTTCACAAATATGAAGAGCAACATCAAAATCCATAATGCAAATATCTGTTTGCTTGGGGCAAACTTACCAAATCAAGAACAGCACAAATGAATGAAGAATGCAGCAGATTCAGAGAATGGCAGTGTACTTTGATTTCAAGTATAATACTGAGACATTTATAGTTATCTCCATAATATGACCTTAGTGTCCAGCCTAATGAAACAATCTATTTTTCTGCTTCTTGGTTTATGTCTTTCCATACACATGTGTTAAAGAGTGACTGTCCCCTCAAGAAAGAGGAACTCCACTGTCCTTGTTACCTTACAAATATTTTTCTAGCCTGAGATTATCAGTTCCAGAGATAGGGAGATTACTTCTTTTGAAGGAAATGTTTTCCAGTTTCAAATATTTCTGCTGGTGAGATCTTTCACATCCAGGTAAAATCTGGCTACCTAAAAATTTCTCATCTTGATATTAGATAAGATACTGACCTTTCAGTTCTGGAGGTCATCATTTCTATCTGTCTCCATCTTTCTTTTATCTATGTTGGACATTCTTAGTTCCTTGAACTTTTCCACACACAATATGATTTCTAGAATTCTCTCCCTTACTATTATGGTTATCACATACTATACCTGTATCCGTTTTCTTGAAATGTAGTACCAGATGTGTACACATGTGGCTTGATGCATGCAGAGTGCAGGATCACTACCCTCTCCCTGAATGGGGGCAAACAACAGCACAGGCCATGGTTGCTATAGTTTATTCTAGCAGCTGTGTCTCACACTGACACATGCATTCACTTCGAGTAAGCAAAACAAAACAAAAATATAAATGAAAAAATCCTCCCAGGGGATTTTCATGCAAAGTGTTTATAATAGTCTGCTTGGGATGGCATAACAAAATACCACAGACTAGGTGGACTAAACAAACATTTATTTCCTCACGTTCTGGAGACTAGAAGTCTCCAATTTCTGGTAAGGGCCCTCTTTCTGGTTTGCAGACAGCTGCCTTCTCGTTGTGTCCTCACATGGCCTTTCCTCTGCATGCCAGGAGACACAGCAAGAGCTTCGGCCTCTCTTCCTTTTCTGAAAGGACACCAATCCTATCAGATTAGGGCTTCATGCTACGACCTCATTTAACCTTAATAACCTCCAAAAACCCGATCTCTGAATATCACATTAGGAGTTAGGGCTGAAACATATACATTTAGGGAAGACATGTTTCAGTCCCTCACAGTTTTGTAAAGTCAAGAGTAGCCTGTCTAAATGTTTCTATTCTTGCCCATCCACAATTAAATGCCAATAGAGTTACCAGAATATATATTTTTTTAAGTCAGATCAATATCTGCTGAAAGCCCTCTAAGATATTCCCTTTATACGCAAAATAAAATATTTATTGTCACCGACCAGGCCCTGTGTAACTTGGCCCTGCTCTCCTTCCCAATCTGCCTTCTCCCTTCAGACCTCCCTCACTGCACTCTCCCATACGGACCTCCCATTAGTTCCCCACATAACAAACCTTCTCTGCTAACTGCCCTGGTACTTCCACCATCTTCCTGGGATGCACTTTCCTGGCTAGCTCCCTGTGCTCTCACATCTCCACTCAGCTGCCACCGATTGGCCTGCTCCATAAACCCAGTCCCATCTCATCCCATTGCCTCATTTCATTTGTTTCATTGCAGAGATATATATCATACCCGCAATTACAGTTTACATTTATGTATCCACTGTCTGTTTTTCCCTCCATTTAAAAACAATCTTGTTAACTGAAAGGACAGACGGAGAGTGGGGAGCCATTTTTCATCTTGTTCTTAAACTCTGACACAATGATGAGAAAGTAGAAGCTATGCTTTTGGAGAAATGCACACTTTAGGTAAAATTAACTTTACTGACTTTGTCTTTTCAGAAACAGGTTTCCAGGTATCAGAGGTATCTCATACTGTCAATCAAGCTTGCCTAGAGTAAAGGGAATTTACAAGGCCTAAGACATCATACACTGGGCAAAGATTGTAAAAGTCATAAAACTTGTAATTACAAAAGTTATGACCACTCAGAGGGAGAGCAGGTGGGAATTCGATCTTCCAGTAAATTGGGCACTATCTACAGGGAAGCCAAGGATCCCCCAAAGCTACCCAGTGAGAATGCCTAGGAGATAAGGGAGGTGCGCCATCCATTAGCTCTAAGGAATGTCATTCAGGAAGGTACAGGAGAATTAGAATCCTTGTCACACCCTTCTCTGGGGGCTATGATAATATGGACGGACATTAGTGGGTCTCTGTGCCACAGGCTCTCCAAGACATCCACAGGTGGTTGATAAGGAAGTCACAGCAGTCACATCTACCTGATTGCAACATCTCCAAGGAAAAGGATTTAAGCCAGGACTTGGGGGGGCTACGACACCACACTCATCTAGAGTGTAGGCCCAATCCCTGTCTGCGGTAGGCGAAATTTTCTTAAATAAATCTTTTTCTTCTCTTGCCTCTCTGTGTGTTGCAATTCTTTGCATTTACTCGGATCTCTGGTTTGCCAGCATGGCACCTCTAGCACACTGGCTCCGGCGGTGCTGCGCCTTCCTGTGCCTCTCCCTCTCTCCATCTACCCTCACTCTATCCATGCCCTAACATTAACCACTGTACCTCCAAAGCCTACATGAGTACCTGGCACATAAAAACACGTGATTTCTTGGCCCAATTACATATTGAATGAATGGATAATGTGTGTAGAATTTTGCAACTTTTTCCCTCCTAAGTGGATTTTCATTTGACCTAATTAAGTTTCATTTACTTATTTTTTTAATTCCGCTCTAACACTCTCCTTGGCTCCAGCTGGCTGGGATAGGTCTGTTTTAATGTTTCATGGGCATTTATTTACTGGACTCAAGGACTACATTGGATGACAGATGAGCATGGAGATTACAGTGGTGTGATTTTCACAAGTGTGAAGCCACCATCTGACCTCCTGAAATTGCAAAGGCGGAAACTAATGACATAAAGATGCCACCAAATATTCCCTGGACACTCTCCATTTGTCCTTGGAATAAGTTATCAGCTCCTTGCCAACTCAAAGGCATGTGCAATCTGGTCACAGAACATTTGACATCATGTCCAACCTTGGAGTGTGGAAAGTGGCACTCGTGAAGAACTGAATCGCTTTATCATATCCTGACCTAAAAGAAAAATGCAGATAGGAAGCAAACATTGTTTTAATATGAGGGTGTTTACATATGCTACCTCCTTTAATCCTCAAAACAACCCTCAATTTTTCTGAATTTTATAAAGAAAATGAGGCTTAAAGAGGTTATATTACATGCTAAGTGAAAGAACAGACTGAGAGTGGGAAGCCATTTTTCATCTTGTTCTTAAACCCTGACACAATGATGAGAAAGTAGAAGCTATGTTTTTGGAGAAATGCATACTTTAGGTAAAATTAACTTTGCTGACTTTGTCTTTTAGAAACAGACTTCCTAGTACAAGGTATTAGAAGTATCTCATACTGTCAATCAAGCTTGCCTAGAGTAAAGGGAATTTACAAGGCCTAAGATATCATACATTGGTCAGGGATTGTAAAAGTCATGAAACTTGTCATTACAAATGTTATGACCGCCCAGAGGGAGAACAGGTGGGGACTTAATCTTCCAGTAGAATGGGCCCTATCTACAGGGAAGTCAAGAAGCCCCCAAAGCTACCTACTGGGAATGCCTAGGAGATAAGGAGGAAGTGCACACTCCGTCAGCTCCAAGGAATGTGTTTGGGAAGATACAGGAGAATTAGAATCCTTGCCACGCCCTTCTCTAGGGGCTATGATAATATGGATAAACATTAATGGATCTCTGTGTCACAGGATCTCTAAGACATCCACAGGTGGTGGATAAGGAAGTAACATCAATCACGTACAACATCTCCAAGGAAAGGGTTTAAGCCAAGACTCCGGGGCGATGGGGCCACACTCATTTAGAGTGTAGGCCCACTCCCTGTCTGTGGGGGGTGAACTTTTCTTAAATAAATCTTTTCTTCTCTCACCTCTGTGTGTTGCAATTCTTTGCATTTACTTGGATCTCTGGGTTGCCAGTGTGCACCTCTGGCTTGCCAGCCCCGGCGGTGCTGCGCCTCCCTGTGCCTTTCCACTCTCACCCTGTCCATACCCTAACATTTTTGGAGATCCCACCGAGATATCTGAGATCTCTCTCTCTCTTTCTTATTTCCTAACTGGTGACCCTCTGTGGACTGTGTTGAAACCTGGTGGCAACTGAAAGCTCTGACTGAGGCTACACTTCAGCATGCTGGAAGGTCCCAGGGAAAGATATCAGACTGCTGTGGCCCAACCGGGTGAGGGACTAGGGTTAACTCTTTACTTCCTTCTAGCCAAGATTTCTGAGTTTTCCCATGGACCGGGCTGGATCTCAGAGGACAACTGATGGTCTCTGCCTAAGACTACTCCCTAGGGAGGCAAGAAGGTCCCCAAAGGAAAGTCAGGACCACCAGTGTCCGTACTGGTGGGAGACAAAGTGCTTGATTTTCTTTACTTTTTTCTTCTCTGGCTGGCGAAGTAACTCCACGAAGGACCTTGAAACTCCAACAGCTGCGGTATGCCTTTCTGCACCTCTGGTGAGCCATCCCCTTTTTTATCATCCACACACCTACATATTTGGATGCATGCTCTTGGACCACCCTTTGTTCGGATGACTTTCTGGGTCTTTCGGGTTTCTGGTTTCCATCTTGGGAGACTCCTAGCAAGGGTCAGGGACCTAGTTGCTGAAAGTCCTGGGGCACAGGGACAGGAGGATGCTCTCTCCCTGCTGACTCACATCCTTTGCACTGATTCCTTTGAACCTGTTGGGGATGCCTGGCAGGGGATCTGGATGGGTTAAGGCCCAGAAACAAATCCATGATACCAAGAGCCCATTCCAATGGTACCTCTGTTTCCTTTTACAGGAACCATGGGAAACTCTCAATCAGTTATAAAGAAAGATACACCACTGGCATGCCTTTTAAAACACCTTAAGGTCTTAAAACTCAGTGAGGATATTCACCCAAAGCATTTAATATTTTACTGCAACACTGCTTGGCCACAATATATGCTGGGGGATGGTGAAACCTGGCCAGAAGGCAGCTCTCTAGCCCCTACACCCTTTTACAGCTTGATTTGTACTTAAAGAAAAATGACAAATACCTTGAAATCCCATATATTCAGGCCTTTTATGAGTTAGCTCACCACCCAGATATTCGTTCTTCCCATCACATTTTTGTGTTGGCTCCCCAGACCCCATTGCCCATAGATTCCTTAGAGGATACCAACACTGCCAATTTAGCCGTCCCTCTCTTGAAAGATCCCACACCTCCTTCATACTCTCCTACAACTCCACACCCTCCAACCTTTACTTCTTCTTCTATCTATCCACCTCTGCCTATCGAGGGCTTGGCATCATCGACCAGGACTCCTAAATCCCACTCTATGTCTCATTCTCCTTTTACAACTGTAATAATAGATCCTCCTACACCTCCTAAGTCCCCAATACATCCATCTCCAGCCCACACTCATTCAGGCAAATCCTTTCAGGCACCACTTGCTCACCAATTTCCTCTGCAGAAAGTAGCAGGTACAGAGGGAATTGCACAAGTCCGTGTGCCCTTCTCCTTAACAGATTTATCCCAAATTGAATCTAAACTGGGCTCTTATTCCACTGACCCAACTAAATACACTAAAGAATTCCAATATTTAACCCTGTCATATGACTTAACCTGGAAGGATCTCCATGTTATTTTATTTTATTTTTATTTTTTGAGTTGGAGTCTCACTCTGTTGCCCAGACTGGAGTGCAGTGGCCGCTCCCGGCCACCGCAGCCTCGACCTGCTGGGCTCCGGTGATCCTTCCGCCTCAGCCTTCCAAGTAGCTGGAACTACAGGCACACGCTGCCACGCCCAGCTAATTTTTTGATTTATTGTAGAGGCAAGGTCTCGCCAAGTTGCTCAGGTGGGTCTTGAACCCGGGGGCTCAGGCAATCCATTCACCTCAGCCTCCCAAAGTGCGGGATTACAGGCTGAGCCACTGAGCCAGGCTTCCATGTTATTTTAACCACTATGCCGGAGGAATATGCTTGTATTTTTGGCAAGGCTCAGGAATATGCTAATGAACTAAGCCATACCCAACCAGATCGTTACTCCCCAGCAGTCCTATCTATTCCTGAGGTAGATCCTGTTTGGGATTATCAAATAGGCTCTGCGGATAGACCTAAAAGGGACCATGTGGTTTCTTGTTTACTACAAGGAATGGAAAACAGATGTTATTATGCAGGTTAACTATGACAAAATAAAAGAGGTTTTTCAAAGACCAGATGAAAATACTGAAATGTTTCTAAGTTACCTCTCTGAGACATTGCTATTAAATCAATATATTGCTATTAAATCAATATATTAAATCAATACTAATATTGATTTAAACTCTCTGGAGGGACAAGTTCTTTTGGTTATGTATTTTGTCTCCCAGTCAGTACTGGACATTAGGTGCAATCTCCAAAAATTAGAAAAGGGCCCACAAACCCCTCAACTAGAATTATTGGACATGGCCTTTAAAGTCTTTAACAACCAAGAGGAGGAAAGAATACAGGACCACAAACATAAGCGGGAAGCGTCTCAGCTTTTACCTACTGCTTTAGCAGAGAGAGTCACCACTGATAACCTTCCATCCGAGATAGTTAATCTCAGAAGAGGTACACAGCCCCCTTCCCAGGTTTGTTTCTGATGCCATCAAAATGGGCATATGGCCAAAGACTGTCAAGCCCTGCCACCAGCAAAACCCTGTCCCAAGTGAAAACAGTATGGACATTAGGCTCATGACTGCCTTGTTTGTCCAGTCAGAGGCGAGTACATGACTCAGAGGCTTGCTTCAAATAAGTGACACCAGGCACCTTGCATGATCTCGGAAGGGGATCTCTTGGGCTTGCGCCAGTCGGATTGACTTGCCCCTGGCTCAGGAGCCCCAACGTCTTTGGAACAAACTATTAAACCGACCGAGCCTAGGGTGGAAATATCAGTAGCTGACAGGATATCATTCGTTATTGGTACGGGGGCTACATGCTCAGCTCTACTTGAATTTCTCGGTCCACTCCTTCCTTCACCCCTTTTGGTTGTCGGGGTGCAGAGCATTATATCCAGACCCCTCACTGTGACGTTACTTCCATGTGTTCTGGGAGATACAATATTTCAACACTCCTTTATTATGCCAACATGCCCAACTCCATTATTGGGAAGGGACATTATGACCAAAATTGGAACTCGTATTATTCTTTACCCTGAGTCAACGCCACTGTGCTTTTTGGGTGACTTTTGTTTAGCTTTGTATTCCCCTGATAGTTCTACGTTGGATCCTATCCAAGCTCTTCCACTGCATATAAACTTACTGCTTTGGTTAGAGCTCTGAGGTTAGGAAAAATGTAAAGAAAGTTGTTGGTATAAAGTATGTTTTTGGTAAGAAATGATAAAGAAAAGAGAAATAATTTTGTATAGGAAAGAATCTTGTCTGGTACATTTTGTTCTATAATAGAATGACTGGTTATTTAAGGAAAGTATAGAACAAAAATGGAAGGTTCAAGCATGTCAAAAAAAATGGTATGAGTATGTCGAACATGGTAGGTGAAAGTTTATGAAAAGAAGTGAAAGGAATTCTATAAACACTCAAGACTACAAAAAAGATTCTATAAATTTACCATTAATATCAAGTACACTAATGCTAGGCCAAAATGCTACTCAAAGATCAGAATATGAGCTTCTTAATTAACAATCTCCAAAAGAATTTTCTCCTTTAAACAAGAGAGGGGGGAAGAAAGAGACAAAATTTAATTAGTGTTCCCCCACTGTCTTTGTTACAAAAAAGTGAGGTTCTTTTTTTTCTTTTCAAAATCTTTGAACTATCATTCTGGCTAAATAAGTAATTTTTGCAATAACTACTGTGATTTTGTGTTATAACATTGTGCTTTAAAAAGCTTTAATACTTAAACTCTTAAAGTTCTCAATCAGTCTCTCTAGGGTGAGATAAGAACCAAGCTACAGAAACCATACCTGCCCCACACCCTCCTGAATTTCTTGTAGATCAGGCACAAGGACTACTATCCAACATAGGATGAATGGCAAAATAACCTGGGTTTCAGCCTCTAGAATATAAAGTATATTAGACGTATTATAAAAACAAAGGAAACCATTTTCTCTTGTCAATGTCTCGCTGTTTTGAATTCTCAGTTTAAGCTACAACTTAACTACATGTCTCTAATGTTTTCAATTTTTCTTTCTTCAGACTTTGTCAAAGTGGCTATATTTCCTTGTTAAGGTACAACTATAGATAATTTACATAGGAATATTTCAACTTCCTGCTCAATGTTTTATTAAATCCAAATAGTATTTGGTTAAGGTCCTGCTGTTTCCTATTCATGCCCTTGGAAATAGATAGGTAGGTACATCTCTATGGCCCATCTCAGCAGGAAGTAGATACAGAAGAATGATCTTCCCCCCATTTCCCAGGATCGTAAGTATATTTCAAAGAGCAGGAGTGGGGAATGAAAGGACAGACTGAGAGTGGGAAGCCATTTTTCATCTTGTTCTTAAACCCTGACACAATGATGAGAAAGTAGAAGCTATGTTTTTGGAGAAATGCATACTTTAGGTAAAATTAACTTTGCTGATTTTGTCTTTTAGTAACAGACTTCCTGGTGCCAGGTATTAGAGGTATCATAGTGTCAATCAAGCTTGCCTAGATTAAAGGGAATTTACAAGGCCTAAGATATCATACATTGGTCAGGGATTGTAAAAGTCATGAAACTTGTCATTACAAATGTTATGACCGCCCAGAGGGAGAACAGGTGGGGACTTAATCTTCCAGTAGAATGGGCCCTATCTACAGGGAAGTCAAGAAGCCCCGGAGCTACCTACTGGGAATACCTAGGAAATAAGGAGGAAGTGCACACTCCATCAGCTTCAAGGAATGTCATTAGGGTACATACAGGAGAATTAGAATCCTTGTCATGCCCTTCTCTAGGGACTATGATAATATGGACAAACATTAATGGATCTCTGTGTCACAGGGTCTCCAAGACATCCACAGGTGGTGGATAAGGAAGTCACAGCAGTCACATACAACATTTCCAAGGAAAGGATTTAAGCCAAGACTCGGGGGCGATGGGGCCACACTCACCTAGAGTGCAGGCCCACTCCCTGTCTGTGGGGGGTGAACTTTTCTTAAATAAATCTTTTCTTCTCTCACCTCTGTGTGTTGCAATTCTTTGCATTTACTTGGATCTCTGGGTCGCCAGCGTGCACCTCCAGTCTGCCAGCCCTGATAGTGCTGCACCTCCCTGTGCCTCTCCACCCTCACCCTGTTCGTACCCTAACACTAAGGTCATATACCTGATATGTGACAAAGTCAGGGTTTTTGTTTCCAAATCCACCAGACTATTCAACTCTTGCTCTTTCTCATATACCCACTCTTTCTCCCTGAATGTTTCTTCAGCTGGAGACTTTTACTAAACTGCATCCTCTAGCAGGCATGAGTAATTCATGTGGAAGACTTTTAAAGTAAAGAGTGGAAGGCAAGTATTGGTGTGTAAAAGGTATTCAGCTTAGCACTATGAAGAACATGGAAGAAAACATCCCAAGGAGCTAGAACCTGATGCAGAATACTCTTTGTAAAAGTTAGCACATATGATGTAGAAGCGCTGATTTATCATAATGTTATTTTTCTTTTTCTTTGAATTGTGGTATGGGATGCAGGGTAGTTAGTGTAGGTTAGACACAGATAGATAAATTTCTTGTAGGCAGTTTTTAGTTTAAAATAAGGAAGTGTCCAGACATCTTGTCTGTAGGCTGAAAAGCCCTGTAGGCTTTAATGTGGATTCAGTGTGAACTCCCAGTCCACCCCATCGTCTCAGCTCACCAAAGGAAAACTCCTTCAAGGTAGTTCCAGACCAGAAATTGAAAGCTATAGAAATATAAATCAGACTACCTTTTAGCTCATAGTTTGGAAGCCTGGCAAGTCAGCCTATGAGGCAAAATGCATGTTCTAGGAAAAGCCCACCTCCCTCACCTACCAAAGACAGAGAAATAGTAATCTCTCTGAAGCAGTGGATACCTGTACTACACTCTCTTTGGCATATCAATTATTGTAAAAATATATCAAACTTTTAGTCAAGAGTAAAAGTATGGTTTTTCTTTTTAAGAGATATGCCCATGCCAGCTATATCTCTCTGACATGGTTCTCCCTTTTCCTCTCTCTCTCTTGCTAATAAACTCTGTTTTAAAAAACTTTGCTGGCTGCTCTGAAAGTTCTTTCAGTAGTGATTCAAAGGACCTACCAGTCTTGCGCTGCACCCCACCCAGCAATGTAGGAACACTTAACATGAGATCTATCCATTTAAAAAGTTTTAAGTGTAAAATATATATTTGCTGATTATAGAGATATTACCTCAAAACTGTCAAGATGGCTATTATTTTTTAAAAACCCAAAAAGAGAATCCTGTCATTTGAGAAAACATGGATAAACTTGGAAAACATTATGTTAAGTGAAATAAGCCAGGCACAGAAAGAAAAACATGAATGATCTCATTTATATGTGGAATCTTACAAAATCAAACAAATAGAAACAGAGAGCATAATGGTGGTTATCGGTGGCTGGGGCATTGAAGGACTGGGGAGATGTTGGTCAAGGGACTAAAATTTTAGTTAGGTTGAGAGAATTGGTTCAAGAGATATATTGTACAACATAGTGACCATAGTTAATAGCAATATAAAGCATATTGAAAATTGCTAAGAATTCAAGTGTTCTCCCCACACAAAAAAAATAAGTATGTGAGGTAATGCATATGTCAATAAGTTTAGTTTAACCATTCCACAATATAAAATATATCCCAAAAAATCATGTTTTACATAATAGATATGTTATGGTCTGAATAACGGTTGGCTGCTCCCCTTGATACCTAATCAAAGAGATAGGGAACTGGTAGAAAGAAGTTTATTTCTGAGTTCAAATCCAGAGAGCAGAGCCAGACTCAAGGTCTTTCTAAAATGGTTCTGCTCACCTTTCAGGCTTTTACAATTCACTTTTATAGGTCCAGAGTTGTTGGTACCTATACATTAGCCACATGACCAACAGAGCCTTGTATAGAACTTGAGATTCAGTCGTATTTATTGACAGTGATCTTTTTTTGTCCAGACTTCCTGGTGTCAGATATCAGAGGTATCTCATAACTTTTATCAATTGGGCCTGGAAGAAGTGTTAATCAGGCTTACCATAATAAAGGGAGTTTAAAATAAGGCCTAAGACATCATGCATTATGCAAAAGTTATGCAAATCACAAAGTTTGCGAGTATATTGATACTATATTATTCAAACTTATATAACCACTCAGAAAAAGGGAGTAAATGGAGATTTGCATCTTTCAGTTGATTGGGTATAGACTACAGAGAGGTCAAGGATACCCTGAAACTACTTAGTGGGAGTACATAGGAGATAAGGGGAAGCACACCTTTTATTAGCTATCAGAAATATTGTTCAGGAATGTACAGGAGTGCTTCAGTCCTTGCTATACCCTTCTCTAGGGGCTGTTACAATATGGACAGACATTAGCAGGTCTCTGTATCAAATATATGCAATTTTAATTTGCCAATTAAAAAATAAATTAAACAAAAGACAAAAAGCGTTGGTGAAAATGTGGAAAAATTGGAATCTTTGCACACTGTTGGTGGGAATGCAAAATGGTGCAGCTGCTATGGAAAAACAGTATGACAGCTCCTCAAAAAACTGAAAATAGAACTACCACATGATTCAGCATTCTTACTTTTGGGTATATATTCAATATACCCAAAAGAATTGAAATCAGGATCTCAGAGAGATATTAGCAACTCCAAGTTCATTGCAGTGAGCAAGAAATTCACAATAGTCAAGATACGAAAACAACTCAGATGTCTATTGACAGATGGATGAATAAAGAAAATGGAGTATATACACAAAATAGAATACTATTCAGTCTTTTAAAAGGAGAAAATTCTGCAATATGCAACAACGTGAATGGACCTTGAGGACATTATGCTAAGTGAAATATGCCAGACACAGGGAAACAAGTACTACATGATTCTACTTATATGAGGCATTTAAAATAGTCAAATTTATAAAATATCAAAGACTAGAATGGTGATTACCAGGGGCTTGGAGGAGGGGGAAATGGAGTTATTAACTGACAGGCATAAAACTTGTGAAATATTTGTCTTAAGTGCTCTCTCTCTCTCTCTCCACACACCCACCCACCCAGTACTTTAGTATATACTGTAAATTTAAATTCCTCCATGTCTTAACTGCTATTAAGCCAATTCAATCATATGAGAGCCCAGCCAATGACTGCCATTTCTTAACTTAGTGAGTGCCAAAAGCATTTGACTTATGCAATGGCTTCTCTTTATGACATTTATTTTCAGTTCTGAAAAAGAGTTTTAACACATAATAGCTGAAAGAATGTGATTAAGGGATAGTTCCAAGCCTGGGAAGGAGTGGGTGGAAAAAGCACACAGATAAGAAGTATATCACACAAGATGCCAAAACAGTCATTTTATAGTGACTCAAGATATCTTCAAATAATTGGTTTATAAAAAATTAACAGGCAATTAAGAGTTGGTGGGAGGCCGGGCTCGGTGGCTCAGCCTATAATCCCAGCACTTTGGGATGCCAAGGTAAGTGGATTGCCTGAGCCCATGGATTTGAGAAGAGCCCGGGCAGCTTGGCGAGACCTCATCACTACAATAAATCAAAAATTAGCTGGGCATGGTAGTGCATGCCTATAGTTCCGGCTACTTGGAAGGCTGTGGTGGAAGGATCGCCAGAGCCCAGCAGATCGACACTGGGGTGGCTATGAGTGTGCCACTGCACTCCAGCCTGGGTGACAGAGTGAAACGCCAACTCAAAAAAAAAAAAGAGTTGGTGGGAGTCCTTTGCCATTATAGAAGGCCCTACTATATATTAGGATTTATTTACCAAAACCTGGATGAATAGCAACCTGCAGAAACCGTGGAAGGAGTCATTCAAGACTTCTGGAGGGGATGTGAAGAAACTGGAAGGGCAATTGCTAGCATTAGCTGTCAGAGAACACTACTCCAGGGAAGCCTATTGTTTAATGATCTCATGTAGCAGTGATCATTAAGCACTCTCATGAAACTGAATAGTTTCATCACCCGTGCTAAACATGGGAAGCATGTGTGTATTCATATACACAGTATTTAGAAAAATGTTTGCTGTAATATTAGGCAAAACAAAACCCTAAACAGATTTGATTCTTTGGCATGGTTACAATTATTGAAAACAAAAGCACAAAACTATAAAAATAAAAGAGACAAGGTGGAAATACACAAATCTATGAACAGTGATTGTCTTGGCTGGTAGAACTATAAGCAGAGTTTCTTCCTTTTCAGTACTTTCTAAATTTTCTTGAATAATCATGTACTTTTATAATAGGAAAAAAACGAACTTTAAAAGAGGGAATTTCCTTTGTTTTCTTTCCCTTTCTCCGGAAAGTACACTGTTTTCCTCTTAGGAGTTGCCTTACCCGCTGTTCCTGGCACCCCATTTTCCACCACCCCAGCCAACACACAAGGCTGAGCAGATGAAGAAAACATGATGGAATTGGTGAGATGAGGCTTAGATTTGGGGGATGCCAAATGACTATAAAAAGTAGTTGATTCTTTACTACATAGTCATTCTGACTGGCAAACACTAGGAGTGCCCACAACTACTAATACAGTGCCTATCTCTTTTAAGTATTACTTAAAAATCTTGTAACACCAAAGAAATATAATGGAAACAATTCTTTTCAAAGTAAACTCAGGACATAATAACCAGCAAAGGACTTCTGAGCTGTCTCTAGGAGCTATAGTTATAATTATATAGTTATAATATAAATATAACACATTAGTAATATTAGGGGGACATTTTGATGGTTCATGGGGAAATTGGATGTGTTGAAATTGAAATGGTTATAGAACACTAATGTATTGGATAATTGCACTTAAGATGCTAAAATGACTCTGAAGGTAACTGTTTATTGCTTTAAAATACATTTTATACCATTACTTGCTAAAATAAGAGACATCTATATCAGCAACAAAACTATGCATTGAGATTAAGAGTATGACATGGGAATCAGATTGCTAAACTGAAATCCAGATTTCATAAGTACATGACCATGTACAAGTTATTAAATTCTTCAAGTTACCTTTTTTCAATTTGTAAAAGGGTACTAGGAGGTTTGAAATAATTAAATGACATAATTAATATAATGCATCTACATAGTACCTGATCAATGTGAAGTCTTAGTAAACGTTAGTCATTACTGTTATAATTGTTAATATCAAACAAGTATCAGTAAAACCTAGCCTAAAATTTTAAATCAGTCCTTAGCTGTGGAAGCCGTAAGATATCTGCATCTGAGACCAGATTGAGAGACACTGACAAGAAGCCATGTGTACCTGCAGGAGACCAACATGTGTTTGTAGCAGGAAGTTAGAACCTAGAATTTTAAGATACTAACCATATTTAAGAATTTCTTGTGCACAGAATTTTCAATGATGAGAAAAGCAGCTTGAACATTTGGGGGTGTTAGGTGTAGAACATGGATTTTCCAGCTCTGTGTCCTTTGGAATACAAGCTGCTACTTGTTGTCAGTGTCGGAATGAAGATTTATTTTGGCAAAGGGTAAGATTGTCTTCCTTCCAGATTCTTGGGAATTTAACATGCCAGATACTAATGGGCTCAGCTCTCTATGAAAAAGCACTAGAAATGGCATCTGGTGGATTTTCATATCTGTTCCAAGAAACCCATCTACTCTCCCTTCTAGCTGTAATCCTTTTATAGTACAGGGCCTAAGTTGAATTTTCCTGCATTCCCAAAGATTTTAAACTCTATAGTGTAGGAATTCCAATGCTGAGAAGTAAACTTAAATCTGGTCACGTTATGGGAAAACTCCCAGGATATCTGGCACAAGCAAATATAAATTAACAACTCTTTAGCAATGTTTCCTCAGATAAGATTATGTGCCGATCCTATAGTTAATTATCTCCACTGAAAGTGAGCTCATAATGAAAAATTTAAAACTACATAAAAAAACCAAATCAAGGGAAGATTGTAGGTACAATATTAGAAAAATTAGCATTCCAAAAATTCAAATTAATAGAAAAATAAGAGGTTACTAAAATATGTATATTTAAAATTATTACAGAGATAAAAGATGGAAAATAGCAATGAAAGAACAGGATAAAACAAAAATAATTGGGCAAATTGGAAAATAAAACAAATGGAGTTTCTATAAGTGAAAACATAGTTTCTGAGATTAAGCACAACAGAGACATGAAATAGCATATTAAACACAGTTGAAGAGAGAATTATTAAACTGGAGGCTAGAACTGAAATACGTAAATAAGCAGAATATGTAAAAGTTTTAGAGAAACATGAAAGACAGAATGGAAAATTTCAACATATCCAAAATGAGTAACAGAAAGTAAAAGTAGATAGGATAAAAGTAACACATATTTTTTTAGAAAATAATGTCTTGGAAGTTGATAAAATATATTTGAGAATTGATAGAAAATATGCATATTCAGTTTGATAAAGCACACCAAGGATAAACAGGATATCCAAGCAGAATAAAGAAAAAAATAGTTTTTATCTAGACAAATAATAGTAAAACTACAGAACCCCAAGATAAAGATAACATCTTTTTAAATGATCAATGAGAAAAGACAATTCCATGCAAAAGATTTAAAGTTGGTGTGACAGTAAACTTCTCATTAGTGACAATAAAGACCAGAAGACCACAAAATAATATTTTTTAAATACTGAGAGTAAATGAAGGTCAATCTTCTATTTTCATCTAAAAATTCTATCCCCAAAAATCCATATTTACCTCAACAACCTTTTCACCAGTAAGGTAAAATAATAATTTTCAGGCACATTTTGATAAAGTTTACCATCAGCAGATCCTTACTGACAGAACTTTAACTTAAGGATGTACTTGGTTCCGAAAGAATTAAACTGAAAAGTTAGGGTGCAGAAAATTGTAACAACCAAAAAAAAGAGAAAGAAAAGCTAAATATATATGTAAATCTAAACAAATATGGCCAAATAATAAAAATGACTCATTTACACTTGGATGAGGTACTAATAAAAGTTAAGTTTCACTAAAATATAAGAAAGATCACTGGACTTGAAGTCTAAAGACCTTTGTACTACTGCTAACTTTACCAACTGTGTAACTTTGAATAGATCATTGTTCCCATTTGTAAAATGATATTCAGATAAGATAAACATAAAGTTTTCTTTGAAGATATAACATTCTATGATATTTCTGTGCTGCTTGCTGGTCACATCGTCCCTCAAGAGAATACAGGAGTCTGTGCAACAATTCCAATGGAACCAAAGATCTGGCTATTGAGCTATATGCATATGTGTTGCTTTCCAAAGAACATGTGTTACTTGGGCAAATTCCCCTTGAAACCACCAAACTGATCCACGAGATTTATACCAATAGTATGACAGGGACAACTTACTTTTTATGTTGTTTGCGTTGGACATTTAATGAGTGCTTGCAGCCTGCTGATGTGGCACCAAGAACAATTTTCCCCCCCAGTCATTTTACATGTCACATCAAACAGTCCTGGAGTGAAACCCTCTGGGGCCTTGAAAGAGCCAGAGATGCCTCCTACTCTCTCTAGGAATTTTTATAAGGAAAAAAAGTAGTTTACACAAAGTCTAGTAATTCTATTCATTCTATACAAGTGGAGGCAAGAAAATATGAAATTTATTTCTCCCTAGAATAGATAATGGAATGATTCTGTCTATTCTGGAATGATTTTACAATCAGATAAGAATGATTTCTTCCTATCTGAGTGAAACATGAAGTCTAAGTTCTGAGAATTACATTATAGATAAGTCTTTTTTTCCAAAAATCCTTTTACTTCTGCTAAGTTTATACAAGTTGGGAAGCTACTTCTCTGGTCCCAATTGGCTTCAATATCTTTTTTGAATTATTGTTCTCATATTAAGAATACTGTATTAAAATCCTTTATATTCTTGTATGAGATTTACTGCAAACCCAACTTCTATTCCATTATTTAAAGGGACACTTCATGGTCTATATCCTGGCTTAACTGGTCGACTCCTTTTTCTGACGGCATCAAATGACTGAATAATTCTGATAGATTCATGCCTTAGTATATGTGGCTTTCTCTTCCTGGAATTTACTTTCCTCTTCCTTCAAAAGATAGATCTTCTTTATTGTTTTTTTCTTTTACTTTTTTTTTCTTTGGTAGAGACGAGGTATCACTATTGTCTAGGTTGTTCTCAAACCGCTGGGCTCAAACAATTCTCTTTCTTTGGCCTCCCAAAGTGCTAGGATTACAGGCATGAGCCACCACCACAGGCCTAGATCCTCTTTATTCTTAAAGATGCTTCTTCCTTCCAGAAGCTACCTGCAAACCTTAGGTTCTTCCTCCCATATCCCTTCCAAGCAGAACATTGTGCTAATATGGTAGACATTACTAACAATCGCCATTTTATCCAAACTGCTTCTCCTTCCAAGCACATAAAAGACTACACTTTTTCACTTCTTTAAAGTTAAGTATGGCTGCATGACTTACTTTGGCTAGTGATATTTGAGTGGAAATAATTTGTATCACTTCCAGGTTGAAGCATTTAAGGAATGTAGGTGATTTTTCACACTTTTTCTCTTCTACGTCAACTGAGGTCACACATTTCCCAAAACTTCAGAGTAGAGGAAGTTCCAATGTCTTGGTTTGCCAAAGTGCCGTAGGAAGAAAAGTTGTCATGGAAATATGACTAAACCCACAGAGGATTTTGTGTAAGCAAGGAATAAACCATCATTTAGCCAATAAGACACGGGAGCTGTTTATTTCTGTAGCACATTCTAACCTTCCTGACCAATATAATATTACTATAACAGAACTTATCACTCTGTATTATATTATACATTTTCTAGACTATTTTCTTCAGATAGTGGGTTAAGACAGTTATTTCTGCATTCCCTTCACCTGAGGTAGCCACTGACATGTGGTACATACTCAACAAATTTCTTAAAAAGTTTGATACTAGGAAGCAGTAAGAAACCTTACTGGATTTATTATTGCTTAAGAACTCATCACTTTGTAGTGTCAGACCTGTTAAGCACATAAACAATCATGTAACAAAGAGTGGATTGCTTCTCTTAAATAAAGCCAAAAGTGTCAAGATTGCCAGCTGAGTTGCACAGTTTTGCACATGAACCAATCTCACCTTTGAGTCTCCTTTAACCTGTAATTTCCTACACAGACTTTGCAATTTTGCCTACTATTCTCACTTTGAAACAGAAAAGGAATCATAACTTGTTTATGCCTTGACTATCAAGGAAGTCTTAAAACCAGGGAGTGTGATTCTTTCGATATATTTTCTTCCAAAATTGTTTTGACTATTGTAGGTTGCTTGAAATTCCACATAAATTTTAGAATTAGTTTGTAAATTCTATAAAAAGCAAAAACTGTGTTGGTATTCCAAAAGAAATTACATTGAATCTATAAATCAATTTAGAAAAAAGATATCTTAAAATTAATTCTTCTACTTTATGAATACAGTTTATCTATTCTTTGTGTCTTCTTTAAGTTTTCTTCGTAATTTTTTATGTGGAAGTCTTAAAATTGAAAATTTATGTCTAATAATTTTATTTTTATTTCAATTTAATGGAAATGCATCTTTTATTTTGTTTTCTAATTTTTTTGCTAGTACATAAAAATATATTTAACTTAGCATAATGTATAACTTAGTATAACTTAGTATACTAAGATTAACTTAGTGTAATCTCAATAGATTATACCCCATGACCCTGTTAAAACTACTTTATTATTTCTAGAAACTTTTTGAAGACTCCTTAAGATTTTTTAACCACATGATTAGTATCCACATATAAAGACAGTTTTACTTTTCTTTCTTTTTCTTCTTTATGTCTTTTATTTCTTTCCTAGCCTTATTGTATGGGAAAATATTAAGTCGAAGCAATAAAGGTGGACATCCTTGCCTTGTTCTTGATCTTCTGGGGAAAGGCTTCTAATATTTTGCCACTAAGCATGATTCTAACTAAAAGTTTTGGTAAATACTCTTCACCAAATTAAGGAAGTCTCCTTTATTCGTAATTCTCTGACAGTTACTATCACGAAAAGGCATTGAATTGTACTAAGTACTTTTTATGAATTTGTTGATATAATTTTTTTTCTTTATTAGGTTAATATAGTGAATTATACTGATTTATTTTTGAATTTTAAAAAATCTTGCAATCCCGGGACATCTCTTCCTCTTAATTATGCTTTACCTTCTCTGTATTCTAAACAATTTGATTTGCTAATATTTTCTTAGGATTTTTGTGCATTTGTTCATGAAGCATATTGGTCTGCAATTTTCTTTTTTTGTTTTTGTCTGATTTTGGTATCAGGGTTACGCCAGGTTCTTCAAATGAGTTGGGAAGTTTTTAGGTTTCTTTGTTTATATTTTCTTTAAAATTTGCGAAATTTCACTATTATTATTTCCTTAAATGTTTGCTACAATGCACCAATGAACCATCTGAGTTGGATTTTTCTTTGGGAAAATATTGGTACTAAAAAATCAATTTCTACAATAGTTATGGGAATTTTTCAGACTTTCTATTAACTCATATCACTTTTGGTAATTTTAACTTTTCAAGGAACTTGTCAACTTCACATGAGTTTAATCTGTTGGCGTAAATCAATTCATAATGTACTCTTGTTATTTTCTTAATACTTGTAGAATCTTTTATGATATCCTCTCCAAACTGTGTACTTGTATTTTATATTTTTTCTATTTTTCTTTTGGCTTTGTCAACTTTATTAATCTTCTCAAAGAACTAATTTATGTCTTTATTAGTTTTTCTAATGTTTACTTCCTATTTTATTTATCTCTGTTAATCTTAATTTTAATTTCATCTTTTCTTTGAGTTTGATTTGCTTGTGTTTTTGAAGTTCTCTAAATGAGACTTTAGATCATTGATCTTAAAACTTTCTTAATGTCTAATATAAGCATTTGAAGCTATAAACTTCCTTCTAAGTGTTGCTTCACCTGCATCCTACAATTCACATACTTTCTTTTTATTTTCATTTTTATTCAGTTCAAAATTACTTTTAATGTTCCTTCTTCTTTAATCTATAGGTTATTTGGAACTGTGTTGTTTAATTTACAAATACTGAACTTTTACAGATATGCTATTGTGATTGATATCTAAGTGATTTTCCTTGTGATCAGAGAACATGTATTGCATAATTTCAATATTTTAAATTTTATTGAGACAATTAATTTTCAACATATGTTCTGTTTGGGTATCTATTCCATGTGTGCTTGAAAATAAAAAATGTGGCCTCTGTTTGTGGTTGATTGTATTGTTCAGATATTCTGTATCATTACTGATTGTTTATCTTCCTGTTCTGTTAATTACTGTGCTAAATACTCCAATCATGATTACAGATGTGTCTTTCTCCCTTGAGTTCTATCAGTTTGAACTTTTTTGTTTTGAAATTTGGTTGTTGCTTGCTTATGTATTTGCAATTGTTATTATTTCCTTGATAAATATACCTTTTTTCATTGTCCCTCTTTATTTTTTGTAATACTCCTCATACTTATGTCTACTTTTCTAATGATATTAATATAGCCTTCTTACGCTTACTGTTTGCATGGCATATCTTTTGTCAATACACTTACTTTCAACCTCTTTAGAATTAATATAGAACTCTTTTAGTAGTTTGCAATTAAAATCCAGCAAGTAGTTGGTGCTTTTTTATTCAGTTTGACAATCTCTGCCTCTTAATTGGAAATAGTTCACTTGCATGGTAATTATCAATATATTTGGCTTTAAACCATCCTTTTTACTATTTGTTTCCTATTTCTTTTTGCTTGTTGGTTTGTTTCTCCTTTCCTGTCTTCTCTGGGATATATACATATATATTTTTAAATTTCTCTGATGCTTTCTTTGAGCTATAAGTTTTTTTGATATTTGTATTGGTTTGGTTTGATTTTACAATGTATATTATTAACTTATCACAGTCTACATGGAGTTAATATTGTGCCACATTACATAAATGTAAGATACCTGCAAAGGTGTAATTCCATTTGCAACCCTCTCATACCATGTGCTGTTGTTGTCATATATTCTACATCCACATAGAATACAATCCCAATATAAAAGGTTGTGATTTTGTGTCAGTCTGTTGCCCTTTAAAGAATTTAATAGAGGGATATAAAATGCTTCTTTATATTTACTTATTTATCATTTCTTGTGCTCTTTCTTCCTTCTCCTGGATCCAAATTTCTATCTAGTGTTAATTCCTTTAGCAGGAATGACCTCTGAATGAGTCACAAAATCAGTAGCTTAAAACAACAAAAATTTATTGCTTTATAGTTCTGTAAGTCAGAAGTCTGAAATGAGTCTCCCTGTACTAAAATCAATGTGTCTGCAGGACTCTCTTTCTATCTGAAGATTCTATGGGCCACTTTTAATTTTAGATATTATACCTTTTGGTTCTGGAATACCAATATAATTTTTTTCATAGTATTTGTTTCTCTGCTGAAATTACCCATCTGTTCATTTATTATGACAGTTATCCTTTAAATCTCTAAATGTATGTATAATAACTTAAGAATCCTCTGGCCAGGCTCCATGGCTCAGCCTGTAATCCCAGCACTTTGGGAGGCTGAGGCGAGTTATTGCCTGAGTCTGTGGGTTCGAGACCCATCCAGGCAACTCGGCGAAACCTCATCTCTACAACAAATCAAAAATTAGCTGGGTGTGGTAGCGCGTGCCTGTAGTTCCGGCTACTGGGAAGGCTGAGGCAGAAGGATCACTGGAGCCCAGTAGGTCGAGGCTGCAGTGGCCGGGAGCATGTCACTGCCCTCTAGCCAGGTGACAGAGTGAGACTACAGCTCAAAAAAAAAAGAATCCTCATTCACTTATTCTAGTACATTGATTTCTTGATTTCTGTCTTTTTGATTGCTTTGCCTCTTAACTATGGATCACAATTTTATGTTTATTTGCATATATCATTTTTCTAATTATCATTGAGTATACTGGATATTGTGGAAGATATGTCTATTTAGTCAGCAGTTTAACTACTAGGTGAAAATCTTGAACCTGTGGAGGCTTGGTATTATATTTTTCTATGCTGAGTTTGTTTGGAATTCTTTCTTTGTTTTCTTTAGTCTGAGAGACCTTTAGTCCTAAGAAATAGCATTCACTCTGAAGGCATTTCCCTTCTGTGGTTTCAATGAAAAACCTAAGGTGTTTATCAAATCTCTTTACTTGGATGGATTTGAACTTCAGACTGTCTCCCCTGCAATGGACGGCAGTGTCCTGTGTTTTTCAACTTCTAGCTTTTTCTTTCTCTTCTGCTATTTGAAACCTCCCCCATACATGTGCAGCTACAACCAGATTTGAAGAAAATTCATACACATATTTAGGGATGCTTCCATTCCTAGATCTTTCTTTTTCAGGACTTTCCCCCTTTGATTTGTAGCTATTCCAGCATCACTAAATTCTATTTTCTGAAACATCAAGCCAATAAAATTGCCACTTTCTGCTTAAGTTCTCTCTGCTCCAGGCAACAGGGACCAGTGAGTATCTTTATGGAAAAAGCTGTATCAGTAGAGAATTCACCTAGTTTTTCCTCCTTTTTCAAGCATCTAATTTCTCAAGTTTCTGCCTGCTTTGGAATGCTCTCCAGTATCTTCAAATAGTAGGAGTTTTTTCTCTGAGAGTTTATCCAGGGTTTATCGCTGACAATGGGAGAAGGAATTTGTTCTACATGAGCTACTCTGCCATTACCAGAACTAAAACTTCCTCAATATTCTTTTGATTTTTTTAATTTTAGGAATTGGATTCTAATCCAAAAAGGGTTTTTGTTTTTTTCAGTACCTTTGAGGGGTACAAATAGTTTTTGGCCTGGGTTTTAAGAGTACCCACCACTCCCATCCATGCACATTGTACCCAATAGATAATTTTTTTAATTATATATTTTACAACTAAAATCTGTGTCTAGATCTAGGACTGACTGATCATTAAAATTAATGTAAAAGTTAGCTATTTATATACAAGTGTTTATTTCTTAAAATCTAATTCTGATAAGTATTATCTTTCAGAAAATGTTTAGATAGAGTTTTTAAATGTCACTTATTCTTGATACTTTTGAAAATGCATGAATTAACGTACTTTCATAGCAACTAATTATTAAACTAACTTTAAAATAATCACAAAAGCACTACTCTTCTGATGAGTTTGCAACAGTTAGGACTCTTAGTGAAGGTGATAGAAAATCAACATGAACTCATATAGAAAATAAATATATATTTTATATATTTAAATATGTGTATTTATAAATATAATATTTATACATTTATATAATATATAAATATTCTCTCTGTCTCTCTCTCTCTCTCTCTCTCTTTCTCTCTCTCTCTCTCTCTCTCTCTCTTAGATCCCAGGATCTGATTCAAGGTACAATTGAAGAATTAAATTAGGGTAAGTAGGGATAAATTTGGGCCTTAAAACAACTGAAGCCAAGTCAATCAAGAATCCGATAACTTTGCTATTTTGTTCCATCTACTTCTTTCTGACTATTGCCTTTATTCACTCACCACCTGAAGAAACTTGGCTACCAACAGCTGCTAACTGGAGAGAAAGACAGAGAATTTCTCTTTCTTTGATATGGTATAAAAGTCCTGTGGATAGATGAGCTTACTTAGGTCATCCTTGCATCAGTCACTGTGGGACCAAAAGGATGAAATCAATATGTTTCACAGGGAAAGGGAGGAACTTTTCCCAGTAGAATGAAAGGCAAGACAAATCTTTTTTAAATTTTCCCTTCAGGACTCATTTCTAAAGGTTCATTAAATGTAGGAACAAAGAACTTGTGGTTTAGAAAATATACTTTGAAAATTAGATCAATTTTCCCATTATAAAAACCTTATAAGAATGTTTTTTGAATGCTAAATATGATCCCATGCTGTGTCATCTATATCTAAATATTCATTTGGAATAAAAAAACCTGTCTGAAGAAATCTGAAGCAGTAAAGAGCTTGGATACAACAAACCCCAGTTCAGGACAACTGAGCTAGACAATCTCGATTATTAGCTAGTTGACTTTGAGCACGTTAGATTATTTTTATCCCTATGTTTCTTTTACCTCTAATTATGAAAAATGACTTAGTAGGTTTTTGTGGAGACTAAATAAAATGAGATAAAGAAAACAGTAGAGGTGTTTAATAATGTTAGTATTTAAAGTGACCGAGAGTCAGAGCCTGTTTACTTTTACTTATACAATACTAACAATTTTACTTTATTTCTGAATTTTAGAAAATAAAATCTGTTCTTTGATCTATTTGTACTCTGGAGGGAATAATATAGAATGAGAATCAAAAAAAAGGTAAATCTCCTTTTGGCTCTTTTGCAATTACAAAACCAGGACAAATGCATTAAAATAGAGATTCCAATAAACACTCAAGAAAGGATTTTGGTAGCACTTTTATTACATTATTTATTAAGCATTTAATGATGGGGTTTCATGTAATTCTCATTCTATTCACCTCTCCTCTTCTTCTGCTTTTTCACCTACAATTTCCTCTGCTACTCAACCAACTTAGAAATCATCTGAATGTTCAGGGAGAAAAAAATCAAATAAAGGCAAATTAGATTTGGAATACTCACCATAATGGTTTGGGAAAATTGCCACAGAAATCCCTTCCCAGACATTTAAACAAGTTGATTATATTACATTATGCCATTTAGTTCAAGTTCATTTGGGGGAGGGGCGAGGGAATTTTTATTTATTTATTTTTATTTTAAAAATATGTACAGATTAGGATTGTGTACATAAGTGGTCTAGGTACAAGTGAATTTTGGGCCTCCCATTGGCCCTCATTGTGCCTGAATGAGCATCGGTCACCATTACTGATTTTATGATTCCCCCCACCCAGCAGTGTCCCACTACTGCCAATCCTTTTCTTGTAGTATTATGATAGGTGTTCAGGGTTCACTTATGTATGAGAACATGTGGTACTCAGTTCCTTACTTCTGAGATAGACCACTGAGTATGATAGACTCGAGATTCATCCAAGTTGCTGTGAAGTCCATAGTTTTTTCCTTCTTTATGGCTGTGTTATATTCCATTGTGTATATGTACCACTTTTTTTTTTAGCCATTTCAGTTTTGATAGACAGCATAGTTGGTTCCATGTTTTTGCTATTGTGAATAGTGCTGTAATAAACATGTGTGCGAAGGTATCTTTTTTGCAGAATGATTTGCGTTTCTTCAGGTATATTCCCAGAAGAGGGGTTGTGGGGTCATATGGAAGGTAAATTTCTAATTCTTTTAGGAATCGCCACACTGTTTTCCATAGAGGTTGAAGTAGTCTGCACTCCCACCAACAGTACAGAAGCATCTCCTTTTCTCCACATCCTCACCAGCGTCTGCTGTCTTTTTGGTTTATCAATGATGGTCATTATCACTGGAGTTAGGTGGTGTCTCAGTGTGGTTTTGATTTACATTTCTCTGATGATTAGTGAGGCTGATTATGTGTCTGTTGGATGCTCATATATCTTCTTTTGCGAAGTATCTACGCATGTCTTTTGCCCACTTTTTGATGAGGTTCTTTTGTTTTTTGTTTTTGTTTCTTTCAGCATATATGAGTCCCTTGTAGATCCTGGATGTTAGAACTTTTTCAGATATTCAGTTCGCATTCTGTGAGCTGTCTCCCCACTCTCTTGACAGTTTCTTTTGCTTTACAAAATCTTTTCAGTTTGATGAGGTCCCACTTGTGTATCTTATCTCTTATGGCATGGGATTTCAGGTTTTGATTAGGAATTAGTTGTCTATTCCAATTTCTGTAAGGGTGTGTCCTGTGTTTTCTAAGATTCTTAACATTTGAGATTTTATGTTTAAGTCTTTGATCCATTTAGAGTTGATCTTTGTATATGGTGAGGTAGGAGTCCTGTTTAATTCTTCTGCACGTGGTCAGTCAGTTCTCCCAGTACCTTTTATTGAATGGGTTTTCCCCTCACCAGTGGTTGTTGTTGGAGGATTTGTCGAAGATGAGCTAATTGAGAAATTGAGGTTTTGCTTTAGGAATGTCTATCTTGTTTCATTGGTCTATATGCCTGCTTTTGTACCAATGCCAGTACAAAAGGTATTATTGATTATTGTAGCCTTATAATAAGGTTTAAAGTCTGGAAGTGTGTTTTTTTGCTGAGGATTGTTTTGGCTATTTGTGGCCATTTTTGTTTCCATATGAATTTCTGTATTGCCATTTCCAGGTCTGAGAAAAATGATTATGGTAATTTAAAGGGTATTGCATTAAATCTGTAGATTGCCTTGGATAGGGTGGACATCTTAAAAATGTTAATTTTTCCAATCCATAAGCATGGGATATTTTTCCATTTGTTTGTGTCTACTTTCATTTCCTTGAGCAATGTTTTGTAGTTTTCATTGTAAAGATCTTTCATTTCTCTGGTCAGGAAGATGCCAAGGTATGTTCCCTCTGTGCCTAGGTATTCAAGGGCTTTCAAGAATGGATGCTGGATTTTGTCAAAAGCCTTTTCTGCATCTAATGATACAATCATGTGGTTCTTGCTATTACATCTGTTGATGTATTTAATTACATTTATGGTCTTGCAAATGTTAAACCAGTCCTGCATCCTAGGGATGAAGCCTGCTTGGTCATAGTGGATTTACTAGAATCTTGTTGAGAATTTTTGCATCTATGTTCATCAGGAATATTGACCTGTAGTTATTTTTCTTTGTTGGGTCTTTGCCTGGTTTGGGTATCAGTGTAATGTTAGCTTCATAAAAGGATTTGGGGAGAGTTCTGTCATCCTCAGTTGCCTATAATACTTTAATATTTTCAATAGAATTGCTATCAGCTCTTTCTTGTATGTTTTACAGAATTCTGCTGGAAAACCGTCTGGTACAGGGATTTTTTGTTTTTTGTTTTTTATTTTGTTTTGTTTTGTTTGTAGGTAGTTTTCTTACGATGAAGTCAATTTCCTGGGTTGTTATTGGTCTATTTAAGATCTCTATATCTTCTTGTTTCAAACTTAGGAGGTTGTGTGACATCAGAATCTCCTCCGTTAGGTGAGGTTTTTGAATTTGTTTTCATACACGTGTGCATAGTAACCTCTGATAATCTTTTGCATTTCTTCGGGGTCAGTTGTGACTTGGTCTTTTGCATTTCGATTGTGGCTTTTTCTCTCTTTTTCTTGGTCAGCCTGGCTAAGGGTCTGTCAATCTTGTTTATCCTTTTAAAGAATCAGATTTTTTGTTTTGTTGACTTTTTTCTATGATATTTTTGTCTTCTATGTCCCATATAAGGGCTTTTGCTTTGGTGATCTGGAATCTTCTGCTGACATTAGGGTTTTGGTGACCTTACCCTTCCAGCTCCCTTAGGTGATTTTAGGCTGTTTACTTGTGATCTTTCTATTTTCTTGATGCATGTTCATAGCTATATAAATTCCCTTCTTAGTACTGTTTTCATGGCATCCCAAAGGTTTTGGTAAAATGTGTCTTTGTTTTTATTTGTTTCTAAGAATCTTTAATTTCTGTTTTGATTTCTGTGTTGGCCCGAGTTGCTCAGCACTGTGCTGTTTGGTGTCCATGTCTTTGTGGCTTGGGGGAATCTTATTGGTGGTGATATTTATTTTTATCCTGTTGTTGTCTGAGAGGGTACATGGTAGTATTTCAATCTTATGAAATTTGTTTATGCTTGATATATGGCTGAGGATGTGGTCGATCTTGGGTATGTTCCATGTGGTAATGAGTAGAATGCATATTGCCATGGTTGTTGGGTAGTGTCCTGTAGGTATCTACTAAGTCCATTTGTTCAAGTGTCAAGTTAAGGTTCCAGATCTCCTTAGTGATTTTTTTTGCTTAGATGATCTCTCTAGCATTGTATTAAAGTCTGCAGTTATGATAGTATTAGAGTCAATATCCTTTTTTAGTTTACTTAGTAGTTGCTTCATAAATCCTGATGCTCCTGTATTGTGTGCATATATATTTAGGATGAATAATTCTTGTTGATGGATTGAACCTTTTATCATTATGTAGTGTCCTCCTGTATCTTTTTAAATTTTTGATAGCTTGAAGGTTGTTTTGTCTGACATTAAAATCTTGACTCTCGCTTTATTTGTGTTTCATTTGCCTCAAAGTTTATTTTTCATCTTTTAACTTTGAGTTTGTGGGTGTCCTTTGTAGTGAGATGTGTTTCCTGTAGGCAGCATATTTATGTTCAGGCTAGTTTATTGAGATGTGAGAATTTATCCCTGTCATGAGTCTCTTATAAAGTTTTGGGGAGTTTTTTTGCCTGTTTGTTTGTTTTCTTTTAACTTTTGAGTTGATGTATGTGCGTTCTTTCAAGTTTGCAGTTGCAACATATTCTCTGTTGATTCTGTGATTTCCTGTTCTTCTGTGAAGTGCATGGTCATTTTTTTTTTTCTTTCTTCTGTGCCTAATACCTTCTTTAGTGTCTCCTGTAGAGCTGGTCTGAAAGCAGCATAATCTCTCGGGGACTGGATGTCTGGGTAGGATTTTAATTCTCAATCACTGATGAAGCTTAGTTTAGCTGGCTGGAATTGTTTATCTTTGAGAACTTTGAAGATTGGAGTCCAGTGTCTTCTAGTTTGCAGTGTTTCTGTAAACAAGTCTGCTGCTATTCTAATTGGTCTTCCCTGGTAGGTTGTCTGATCTTTCTCTCTTTCTGCCTTTAGGACTTTTCTTTTATACCTACTTGTGCAAGTGAATTACTGTTTCTGAGAGTTGGTCTTCTCATTTGATGCTTTGCAGGGGTTCTCTGAATCTCTTGTGTTTCCATGTTCATGTCTCTGATGAGATGAGGGAAGTTTTCTTGGATAGCCTCATGAAATGTTTGTTCCAACGGGTTATCTCTCCTTCTGCCTCAGAAATGCTGAGTGTATCTTTTTTGTTGTTGTTCTTGTTTTATTTTTTTATTTGATCCATTTTGTCTGTTTATCCATTTGTTTGCTTGCTGTTTGTTTTCCATTTTCTTCTTCTTTCTGTTCATCTTCCTTTTTTTCTCCTATCTTTATTTCTCTGTTCTTTCCCCTTCTCTTATCTCATTTTGGTCTCAGGGGGTATACATACACTCCCATTGCATGGACATAGTGCAAAATGGTAAGAAGTAGGCTCCAGGGGGCCCACACCCCAGTATGCAGATACTGCGACCTGCTGGTCACTTCTGAACCTTAGCTCCTTCCATTATACCTTAATCAAATCTCAAAACTGCAATAGGACAGCACAGCCCCTCCCCACCCCTAGACTGGTTTCAAAATTGAACAAATCCAGAGGCTCTACTTAAGGAAGGATAGGGGGTTGAACAAACAGAAGTGAAAACTATCTCCCCTTCACTGAACAATGGAATTAAAGAGGAAAAAAAGGAGAGGAGAAATCCATCACTAAAGAAGAAGAATCAGTGGAAGAACACAGGTACCCCTCAGACTCCTGGAAATGCAGTGCCTGAAAATATGGACTTTGGAACTCAAACAATGAAGAGTCCCCAGAATGACTAGTCTCAGACCACAAATCCAGACATCAAAGTATTGATGGAGACAATGAATAAAAATCATAAAAGGCAAGCAGAAAGAATGAGACGATAGCAGAGATGATGGCAATGAAGAGCACAATGAATGAAATAAATAACAAACTGACAAGCATGGAAATCAGAATTAGCCAAGCAGAAGAAAGAATCTCAGAGCTTAAAGACCGAAATATGGAACTCACTCAAATGGCCACAAACATAAAAAATAAGATTTAAAAGACAGAACAAAACCTCCAAGAGATGTGCAATTATATTAAAAGGAAAGACTTAAGGCTGATTAACATTCCTGAGGCAGAAAGAGAGAGAACCCCTCAGAACAAACATTTCATGAGGTTATCCAAGAAAACTTCCCTCATCTCATCAGAGACATGAACTCAAAACACAAGAGATTCAGAGAATCCCTGCAAAGCATCAAATGGGAAGATTAACTCTCAGAAACTGTAATTCACTTACACAAGTAGTTATAAAAGAAAAAGTCCTAAAGGCAGCAAGAGAGAAAGGTCAGACAACCTACCAGGGAAGACCAATTAGAATAGCAGCAGACTTATTTACAGAAACACTGCAAACTAGAAGAGACTGGATTTCAATCTTTAAAGTTCTCAAAGATAAACAATTCCAGCCAGCTAAGCTAAGCTTCATCAGTGATTGAGAATTAAAATACTACCCAGACATCCAATCCCCAAGAGATTATGCTCATTTTCTTGATTATGTAATTTTGTTGTAGATAGCTCTTATATTTTGAGGTATGTTCCATTTATGCTTAGATATTCAAGGATTTTTATCAAAAAGCCGTGTTGGATTTTATAGAAAGCTTTTTCTGCATCTAAAGATATATTCATATGATTTTTGTTTTTATATCTGTTGATGTATTTAATTATGTTTATGGTCTTGTGGATGTTGAACCAGCCCTGCATCCCAGGAATGAAGCCTACTTGGTCATGGTGTATGATTTTTGAGATGTGTTGTTGGATCCGATTTGTTAGGATCTTGTTGAGAATTTCAGCATCTATGTTCATCAAGGATACTGGCCTGTAGTTCTCTTTCTTTGTTGGATCTTTACCTGGTTTTGGTATCCATGTGATGCTAGTGTTATAAAATGGTTTCAGGAGAGTTCCATCTTTCTCAATTGCCTGGAATACTTTTAATAGGGTTGCTATCAGTTCCTCATTGTATGCCTTATAGAATTCTGCTGGAAAGTCATCTGGTCCAGGGTTTTTGTTTTGTTTTGTTTTTTAGGTAGTTTTTTTTTATGACATAGCCCATTTCCTGGATTGTTATTGGTCTATTTAGGGTCTCTATTTCTTGTTTCAACCTGAGGGGGTTGTGTGATGTTAGAAAGTCCTCCATTTCCTTTAGGCTTTCAAGTTTGTTTCCATACAAGAGTACATAGTAGTCTCTGATAATCTTTTGTATTTCTTTGTGGTCAGTTGTGACTTGATCTTTTGCATTTCTGATTGTGTTTATTTGGGCTTTTTCTCTCTTTTTCTTGGTCATTCTAGCTAGGGGTCCATCAATCTTGTTTAATCTTACAAAGAACCAGCTTTTTGTTTCTTTTTTTTTTTGTATTATATTTTTATCTCTTATGTCCCGAATTTGGGCTTTTATTTTATTGATATGGATTCTTCCACTGATGTTAGAGTTTTTGTGGTCTTGCTTTTCCAACTTCTTTAGGTGATTTGCTAGATTGTTAATTTGTAATCTTTCCATTTTCTTCATGTGTGTTCATAGAGATATGAATTTCTCTCTTAGTATTGCATTCCTGGCATTCCAGAGGTTTGGTAAGATGTTTCTTCATTTTCATTTATTTCCAGATATCTTTTAATCTCTGTTTTGATTTCTGTGTTGAACCAGGAGTTGTATAGCATTGTGCTATTTTGTGTTCATGTCTTTTTAGGTTTTGGGGGAACTTTGTTGGTGTTGATATTTATTTTTATTCCACTGTGGTCTGAGATGGTGCATGGTAGTATTTCAATCTTATGGAATTTGTTTATGCTTGATTTATGGCCAGGGATGTGGTTGATCTTAGAGTACATTCCATGTGGTGATGAGTAGAATGTATATTCCATGGTTGTTCCAATGTATATATTCCATGGTGAAGTGTTCTGTAGATATCCATTAAGTCCATTTGGTCAAGCATAGTGTTGAGTTTCCAGATCTCCTTGTTGATTTTTTTTTTTGTCTTGATGATATGTCTAGGGTTGTGAGTTGGGTATTTATGTCCCCACCTATGCCAGTGTTAGAGTCAGTATCTTCTTTTAGTTTACCTAGAAGCTGTTTTATGAAAGTTGGTGCTACTATGTTGGTGCATATATGTTTAGGATGGATATTTCTTATTGATGGATTGAACCTTTTATCATTATGTAGTGACCTTCTGTATCTTTTTAAATTTTTGATAGCTTAAAGAGTATTTTGTCTGATATTAAGATCATGATTCCTGTTTATTTTGCTTCGTTAGCCTGAAATTTTGTTTCCCATCCTCTTACTTTGAGTCTGTGAGTGTCCTTTCTGGTGAGACGAGTCTCTTGGAGATAATATATTGTCACCTCACAATATTTTATCCAATTTCCCATTCTATGTCTTTTCAGTGGTGGATTTAGTTCATTCACATTCAAGCTAATTATTGAGATGTGAGAGTTTATCCCTGTCATGAGGTTCTCATAGTTTGTTGTTGCTGCTGCTGTTTGCTTGTTTATTTGTTGTCTTTATTTTGATTTTAGGGTTGATTCATGTGTGTTTCCAATCTTTTTCCTGCATTCTTGGGCAGGGCATTGTCATTCTGTTTTTCCTTTTATTCTGTGTTTAATACTTTCTTAAGTGTTTCTTGTAGAGTTAGTCTGGAGGCAGTGTAAAATCTTAGGGATTGAATGTCTGGAAAAGATTTTAATTTTCCATCACTGATGAAGCTTAGCTCTGCTGGGTAGGCAATTCTTGGTTGAAATTGTTTATCCTTGAGAACTTTGAAGATTGGGCTCTAAACTCTCTTAGTCTGAAGTGTCTCTCTAGGTAAGTCTGTTACTATTTTAATTGGCCTTCCGGTAGATAGCCTAACCTTCTCTCTTGCTGCCTTTAGGATTTTTTCTTTAATACCTACTTTGTGTAGGTGAATTTCTGTGTCTAGGAATTTGTCTTCTCATTTATCAGCTTGCAGGGGTTCTCTGAACCTCTTGTGTTTGAATGGTTGCATCACTGATTAGATGAGAGAAGGGAAGTTTTCTTGGATAATTTCAAGGAATGTTTGTTCCAGGGTGATATCTATCTCTCTATCTGCCTCAGGGACTCCAATTAATCTTGGATTCAGCCTCTTGAAATAATTGCTTCTGTCTTGGAGGTTTTGTTCTGTCTTTTTTAGCTTCTTTTCTCTGTTTTTAACAGTATGGGTTAATTTAGCCCTCAAACTCTAAGATTCTTCTTCTGCTTTGTTATTTCTGCTTTCTATGCTTATTAGTTTATTTTTTATTTCATTCACTGTATTCTTTATTGCTATTATCTCAGTTATCAACTCTTTCATTATTTTCTCTTGTTGCTCCTCATTTCTATGTATTCTTTCTATTAATATCTTGATATCTGGGTTTGTAGTTTGAGACCAGTCATTCTGGGGGCTCTTCATTGTTTATGTTCCAAATCTATATTCTCAGTGGTTGACCTCCCAGGGGTCTGTGTGAGACCTGTATTCTTCCTTTGGCTTGTCTTCATTTGTGTAGATTTTCCTTCCCCCTTCTTTCATCTCTTCTTTAATTCTGTTGTTCAGTGATGGGGGTAGCTTTTACTTTTGCTTGTTCAATCTCTTATTCTTCCTTATGTAGATCCTCTGACTTTGTTCAATTTTGAAACTGGACTGGGAGGTGCTGTACTTTTTGCAGTTTTAAGATTTAATTGAGGGGGGAGCTGTGATTCAGAAACTATCTACAGATCCCAGTATTGGCTGACAAGTGTATGGGTCCCCTGGAACTCACTTCCCACCACCTTACAAACTGTCCATGCAGTAAGGGTATATGTTTGCCTCCTGAAAGCAAAATGAGGTAAGAATAAGGAAAAGAATGGAAAAAGGAAGGAGGAAGATGAGAGGAACATGGAGAGAGAGAAGAAGAAGAGGGAAAACTGATAGGTGTGCCGACTAACAAATGAACAGAGATACAAACAAAGACAGAATATTTTTTAAAACATACAATCATACAAACACACAAACCGACAAAACTCCCCTATTGATGTCCTCAAAAATACCCACACACAAACAGAAAATCTTTTTTAAAAAACGTTAAAATAACAGAGACAAAGCATGTGAGAAAACACAATCAAAAACAGAAAGAAAGGGAGAAGAGAAAAAAACTAAAACTAAAACAAAAAAAACAAGCAAAAATGAACCCAAAAACCAAAACTTGCTCTGCCACAGTTCCTGTAACTCCAACTTCTATTCATATGGATTCAGTGCATTAAGGAGCAGTTCTAGTCTCCAGGTCCTCCCCTCTGCTATCAGCACAGGCTGATAAGGTTGCTCTCAGCATGGGTCAGATGCCCCATGGACTACTGTGGAAGGCGGGTGGATCAGATCTGGACTCATACTACTTGCTGCCACTGCTGTCAAATCTCCCTATCTGACATGTTTGTGCATGTTCCAGCATGGGGGAGGGGCATCTGTCTCTCCAAGTGTGATGAGGAGATAACCTCTAGGTTCCAGATTGGAGGCTGGGTGGAGATGGGGAGGGCAATGCAGGTGTCTTCCTGAACTAGAAAAAAATGGTACCAGTCAGCATTTCCTCACTGGTGGTGGTGTTCATTTCTAGCCCTTCATGACCTGTTCTCTCCATGGATCTTGAAGTTCATGTTCCTCTGCTTCACAAATGCTGGTGTGGGCTGGGTGACAGGTAGTGAAGATCAGCTGCTTTTGCTGCCTCTTCTCAGGAGATTCCCGAGAATAGCAGACAATCCTGTGCACCAGGGTCTTCAATCTCAGAGAGGTAGGGGGTTGTAGTCACCTCCAGAGGAGAGCCCTGGGTGCATGAACCCAAGTCTCCCCTCAGATGGACTTTCACTCACCCACCAGCACACACCCACTCACTCAGAGAGTTTTTATGGACACTTGCTTTCGGGGAGACTCTCACAGTCCAACCTGTTCTATAGCCATCTTTCAGAAATCTGTGACTCCAATTTCCCATTGATCTTTAAATGACAAGATTTGTGAATCACAAATCTCACCAAGAAAATCAGGCCACCTCCAAAATTTGTGATTGGTATTATTAATGCTTTCATTGATCTTGCAGGTCTCCTTATCTTACATCTTCCTAATGTGGCATACAAGGTCCTTCACCATCTAGTTTCTAACTGCACCTCCAGCCTTGCCTAAAACTGTGTCATATTAGCCTCCCCAAACTTCAACAAACATCCCTCCAAACCCTTCCCTGACTCCTCCAGACCCAAGACATTCCTAGGTTGGCCTGCTTTTGCATCTTGCCAAAGCCCTCCAGAATTGCACTGAATATGTGCATTATAATGATATGTTTATTTAACTACTATTAGGCAGTGAGCAACTTGAGAGCAAAGCCTTTCATGTAATTGCTCTTTTAAAGAAAGTTTTATCTTAATATAATTAATACATTAAAAACTGCACATATTTTAAGTGCACAATCTGGTATTTTTACATATACACACACAAACATGCACACACACACACATATATATATATGAAACCATCACTAAAGTCAAGAAAATAAACAAATCTTGTACTCACAAAAGTTTTCTCATGCCCTTTGCCATCCTTTCACCTTTCCCTACTACCCCCAATCCCTAAACAACTCCTGATCAGCTGTCACTATAGATTAGTTTTGCATTTTCTACAATTCTGTATGAATGGAATCATATAATATGTACTCTTTTTTTGTCTGTTTCTTTCACTCACTCAGCAGAATTATTTTGGGACTCATCATGTTGTGTGTAACAGTTTATTCCCTTTTTATGCTGAATGGTACTCCATTGTAAGCATACACCACAATTTGCTTGTTCATTATTGATGAATATTGGGGTGGTTTCCACTATGTGGCTGTTAAAAATTAAGCTGCTATAAACATTCCTGTACATGATTTGTATGGAAATATGTTTTCATTTCTCTTGGGTAAATACCTACCATTAATGGGTACATGTTTACTGTTTTAAGAAACTTTAAAATTATCTACCAAACTGGTTGTACCATTTTTCATTTCCACCAGGAGTATATGAGAGTTCCAGTTGCTCCTCATTAACACTGAATATAGTCAATTATTTTAGCTATCTATTAGGCATCCTAATAGGTATATAGTAGTATTGCATTGTGGTTTTAATCAGCATTTCTCTAATAACAAATGATGTTGAGCATTCTTGTACATGTCTTTTGGTGAACATGTATATGCATTTCTGTTGGAACTGCTGGGCCATGAGGGATGTACCTGGTCAGCATTAGAAGACACTGCCAAACAGTGTTTTTAAAAAATGGTTGTGTCATTCTATGTCCCTACTAACAGAGCATGATAGTCCAAGTTGTTCCACATCCTCATCAACACTGGTAGTATATGCCTGTGTTATTTTAGTCATTCTGGTAGGATGTAGTGATATTACACTGAGGTTTTAATTTGCATTTTCCTGATAATTAATGAAAATTATCTAGTTTTCATATATTTATTGGTCATTTAGAGTATATACTCTTAAAGTTCCTGCTCAAGTCCTTTGCTTATGTTTTTATTAGATCATCTATCTTTTTATTTTCATTTGCAGGAATCCTTAACATAGTCAAGATTTAATTCTTATGTCAGATATTTGCATTGTAAATATCTTTCCCATTCAAAATGGCCTCTGCATCCTCCTAATGGTTGTTTTTTTGTTTTGTTTTGTTTTGTTTTTGATAAACAAAAGTACCTAATCTTATTATAGTTCAATTTTTCAAGATTTTATTTAATGGCTAGGGTTTTTTGAACACTGCTCAAAATACCTACTCCCACTTTATTAGGATGTTTTGTTTCCTTTAATAATCTTTATTGTTTACCATTCACATTTAGATCTGAAATTCATCTGGAATTGATTTGCTGCACTCCTTTTTATTATTTGTTCTTTGCTGTATTCTCTGTTATTAAAAACCAATATGTCTGATTTTTCTTTTTGTGGTTCCAGTATGGCTCAATATGGCTATTACTGATTCTGTCTTTATTCAAAATGTTGCTATTTTGTTTAGTGTGCATTTTTGCATTAATCTTGATTTTTAAAAACATTGCATTAGAATTATTTATCTTTATTGCTGAGTTTGTGGGGCCACTTGTATTTGGTGCCTCAGGTGGGCCCTCCTCAGTCATCTCACTCTAGTCCCTGGCCCGCATTAACACCTGAACTGAAGCACAAGGGTCTTCTTACAATAAGGCTACAACACACTTCAGAATAGCTATGTGGATAGTCTGCAGGAGCCTTAGACCCTCACAAGACTATAAATCTTAGTCCCTTCCTTTAAAAATCTTATTCCCTTTTTTTCAGTCCATAAAATACTCTGATAGCCGAATTTATTCATTGTAATAATAATGATCTGCCTTGAGAAGGTTCTTTATCTCCTCACCCCTCTTCCTCCCAGGAAGGAACGCCATCCTGCATCCTAAGTGATTTACCCTTTGAAGGTCCACCTGGATGGTTTTCTAATCTCTTTCTCCACGGAGCAAAAAAGAAGAATGAAATAATATGTTAACTCTTCAGTGAGTCATTCTACCATGAACAGCATTGTATTGGACTAAATTCCTACCGTCATGATACTTGCAGTCCAGGTATTGCCTGTATAGCAGCAGCAACAAGGAATGTTCACAACTAAACCAGGGAGGGTCTTCACTACTTCAGGCCTACTGAAAGTGTCCATTAAAAGCAGTATAACTTACCTAAAAAAAAGAAATTTAGAGTGCAAAGCAAGCCCAACATACAGCCCCCACACCCCAACCACCAGCATGTTCAGCAGATTAAATTCTTCAATTGTTGCAGCCTTGGGACTTAATTTGTGTCTGGAGCCAAGACATTTAAGATTGAAGGTTTAAGTTGAGAGGGACCTGCCTTTCTAACACAAAATCACACACTCAAAAGGGGAAGAAGATATTTAATTGCTTATCTCTTCTCTAGCATCTGTTCTCTTCAGCTCTCTGCCTCAGCTCCACTACCAGCTCCGTATGTACCTGTCCATAGATTTGGATGGTAACCTGGGGCTCTGGGATTTGTAGCTAGCAAAGCAGTGTATTGGTCACTCATAGGATAATGCTAAGGACTGATTTAACTGTGGCTTTTTCTTGAAGCAATTGCATTTCTGTCAGTACATCCCTGATTAAACACACTTCTCCCGTGGCATACCAGGTGTGGCCAGGGCACAAAAGCAGCCAATGGCCTCAGATCAGTCCCTGCCTTCACTAGACCCACTGCCCTTCCTCTCAAATCATGGAACATTCTGCTGGTTCTAATACTTGCCTACACAGTTTTGGAGACCACACTGACTTTGTTTTGCTTTTCAGCAAAGACTGAATTCTAGTTCCAGCTCTACCATCATTCCATTGGGTGCCCTTTAAAAACTCACTTGACCACCTTCTATATCAGCAGTTCACAGCACAGGCTGCTCTTTAGCTTACCAGTTCAATTGACCCAAAGTTGAGATATTCTCTAGGTGATTTTAATAGACGATCAGAGTTAAGAACTACAAAACCTGTTATTCCTAATCTCCTGGGAAATGGTTAAAAATGCATATTTGTTTATCTCTCTCCACCTCCCTCCCTCAGACTGACTTAGGACACTCCATTAGAGACCAAGCATTTTCCATTTAAATGAAGCTAAAACTGGCGGTCCAGGGAACAATCTTTGAGGAACACCAATTAAAAAGAAGAGGAGGCCGGGCTCGGTGGCTCAGCGTATAATCCCAGCACTTTGGGAGGCCAAGACAAGTGGATTGCCTGAGCCTGCGGGTTCGAGACACGCCCAGGCAACTTGGCGAGACCTCATCTCTACAATAAATCAAAAATTAGCTGGGCATGGTAGCGCGCGCCTGTAGTTCCGGCTATTTGGAAGGCTGAGGTGGAAAGATCACCAGAGCCAAGCAGGTTGAGGCTGTGGTGCCCGGGAGTGTGCCACTGCACTCCAGTCTGGGTGACAGAGTGAGATTCCAACTCAAAAAAAAAAAGAAAATTGCATTCATTGTCTCATTTAGCCTCAAAAAATATAAGATAAATCTTACGATAAATGTGGAAACTGGAAGAGCTTAAGTTGTGAAGATCACACAGCCTGACAACTAAATTCTCACTACATTGTAAACATAACTAGACAAAAATAAGCATACAGGCATCTTCCATCTGCTGAAACAGCTCTGACTTTTGTAATATTGTAAGGTTAGGAGTTTGTTTCCAGAATCCTGGCCTTTCTTTTTAGAATCTTTTTCCTCACCACATAGATACCTGAAAGCATGTGCCTTCAGGGTCTGGCTTCAATTACAACCCACCTCACCAACACCTGCTTAGAGAAAAGACTCAGCATCATTTATTCATTTTCAATATGTCGAAATAAATATGTTTCTCTCCAAGGATTATTTGTACTCCAAGCCTTATATCATAATATTTAAAAAGTTATTCCTTCTCTAAGGAATTTTATGTATCAGCAAGCAGCATTCTGCAAGACAGCAGGAAACCTTCCATTGACTTTCAGATCTTATTTATAAGTGTATTTATAAGCTCAGTATGTGGGGTAAGCTCTTGGCAAAGCCCACGCAGGACAGAGATGAGAGAAAAAGAGTTCAGAGAGGTTAGTTTAAACCTCAACAATTTTAATGATTTTATGTGTTTCCTATTACTACTGAAACAAATTACCACTAACTAATTGGCTTAAACAACTTAGTCTTATGGGACTAAAATCAAGATTTTAGCAGAGCTGGTTCCTCTAGGCTCTAGGGGAGAATTCATTCCCTTGTGTTCCCCAGACTCCAGATGCTGCCTGCATTCTTTGGCTAATGACTGCATCACTTCATCTTCTGCTTCCATCCTTGTATCTCCTCCTCTAACTCTCTTGCCTCCCTCTTGCCTTTGTAAGTACCCTTAATGGTTACATTGGCTCCACCTTGGTAATCCAGGATAATCCTTTCATCTCAATATCTTTAATCACATTGGCAACAATCCTCCGGGCGTTAAGACATGGACATCTTTGGGGGGCATTGTTCTGCCTACTACAGCTTTAATGACTCAAATATAGGAGAAAATCAAGAACAGAAAAGAAGAATGGAAAGCATTAGGACACTTTCATATGAACAATAACAGAAAGTCAACTGAAATTATCTCACACCAGAGAGGGGAATTTGGGGGCACACATAAGCAAGTCTACAAAGGGAGGGGATGGGAACACAGCCACCAATGCTAACAGTTCTGTCCCTCTTTTTTTGTCTCTCTTATCTGCATCGTATTGGGGGTCAGCTGCTCCTCCATGCTGGACCATTAACAAAAACAGATCTAAATGTGCACCCCTCAGCTTCATGACTAGGCAAAAATACAGTCCTTTTCCTCTAGTTTCACTAAGAAAAATTCTCAGCAATTTCCATGATTAGCCAGGATTTTATCCTATGCCCATCACTGAGTCAGTCAATGAAGTCTGGACAGTGGAATATTATGATTGACCTACTCAGATCATCTGATGCCCCATGGTCACTGTAATTCACCACTGTCACCAGAATCACCATGTTAGAGATAAGAAAGAGTTTCTCAAGTAAAAAAAGAAAAAAAAAGGACTTGGGTTCAAAGATGACAAAACAACAAATACCCACTAAAAGGAGAACAGGTATTGTAAAACTTTTGCAGAATTAATTTCTCTCAAACTGGAAGTTGAATAAAAATTAGCAAGAAAAATGAATGAGCTTAAACTTCTGAGAACTTTTGCCCTGATATAAATTAAGCATAGTGTTTACTGTTCTGGTTAAATCCTTTGTATCCTGAGGGAATTAAAGTAATTACTGTATAGTTTTTCCAACCTGGCCCTAAGTCCTGAGGCTGTTCTCCTGATAGCTACTGTACTCAGAACAAGAAGTAGCAATAAATATACATCCTGTTTAATTATTTCAGTCAATAAGAATCCTCTGGCCAGGCTTGGTGGCTCAGCCTGTAATCCCAGCACTTTGGGAGGCCCATGTGAGTGAATTGCCTGAGCCCGCGGGTTTGAGACCTACCTGGGCAACTTGGCGCGACCTTGTCTCTACAACAAATCAAACAATTAGCTAGACCTGGTAGCACGCACCTGTAGTTCCAGCTACTTGGAGGGCTGAAGTGGAAAGATCACTGGAGCCCAGCAGGTCGAGGCTGCAGTGGCTGGGAGCATGCCACTGCACTCCAGTCTGGGCAACAGAGTGAGACTCCAACTCAAAAATCATCATCATCATCATCATCATCATCATCATCATCATCATCTATCCCTTCTCTGGATCTACCACTAAAAAATGAGGGCATTGGATCAAATGATTTTGGCAGCTCCTCTCTACTCATAAAGACCATGATGCTGTGTTTTCCTGACCACCTAGATAGGCTCAACATTTAGGTCTTACCAATGATGGTGGTGGTGTTGATGGTGGTAGTGATTTGGTTTTTAAATTAATACCAACTGGGGCTGGGTGTAGTGAGTGCCTTGCACTTGTAATCCCAGCACTTAGGAGGCCAAAGAGGGAAAGTGCTTGGGCCCAGGAGTTCAAGATCAGACTGGGCAACAAAGTGAGTCTTTTCACAAAAATCAAAAAATTATCCAGGTGTGGTGGCATGCACCTGCAGTCCCAGCTACTTGGGAGACTGAGGCTCACTTGAGCTCAGGAGGTTGAGGCTGGGTTGAGCCATAATTGTGCCACTGCACTCCAGCCTGGATAACAGAGTGAGACCCTAACTCAATTTAAAATAAATAGAGGAGAGGAGGCAAGATGGCAATGGAACTGGTGGGATTATGGAAGTCTCTGCAAGGACTAGTGTTCATAAAGAGAGTCTGCATGAGTGGATGAGTGCAACTGGGTGAATGAAAGTCCATCTGAGGGGAGACTTGGGATCAAGCACCTGGTGCTCCCCTCCAGAGATGGCTGCAACTCACCACTGCCCTGAGAGCAGAACCTCTGGATTGCAGGATCATTAGTCATTCTCAAAGAATTGCCAGGTGGACAAAAATTGGAAGCATTTGCCCTGAAAACTGGAACAAGACAAGGCTGCCCATTCTCACTCTTCCTGTTCAACATAATGTTAGAAGTCCTAGCTAGAGTAATAAGACAAGAGAATGAAATCAGAGGTATCAAAATCAGAAAAGAGTAAGTCCCTCTTTGCTAACAATATGATTCTATACCTCGAAAATCCAAGAGAATCTATCAGAAATCTTCTTGCACTGATAAAGGACTTTAGCAAAGTTTCAGGGTATACAATTAATGTACAAAAGACAGATTCATTCTTATATGCCAACAATAAACAGAGAACCAAATAAAAAACACAATCCCATTCACAATTGCCACACAATTGCCACACCTCACCATCTTCCTAACAAGTGAAATGAAAGACCTTTACAACAAAAACTACAAAACATTGCTCAAAGAAGTCAAAGGTGATACAAACAAATGGAAAAATATTCCATGCTCAAGGATGAGAATTAGCATTGTTAGATGTCCATCCTACCCAAGGCAACCTACATGTTTAATGCAATACTTATTAAATTACCAGCATCATTCTCTCAGACCTGGAAACAACTATACAGAAATTCATATGGAAATATAAATGACTCCAAATAGCCAAAACAATCCTCAGCAGAAGAAACAAAGAGGGGGGTATCACATTTCCAGGTTTTAAACTTTATTATAAGGCTATAATAATCAAAGCAGTCTGTTATTTGTACAAGAACAGGAATATACATTAATGGAACAGGATAGAGATTCTGGAAACAAAACCTCAATTTCTCAACCAATTCATCTTTGACAAAGCCTCCACCATCAAACACTGGGGAGAGGAGAACCTATTCAGTAAATGGTGCTGGAAAAACTGGCTGACGACTTGCAGAAGATTAAAACAAGTCCCTTACCTATCACCATACACAAAAATCAACTCTAAAGGAATCAAAGACCTAAATGTAAAACTTCAAACTATAAGAACCTTAGAAAATAAAGGAGACACCTTTATGGAAGTTGGAACTGGCAACCAATTCCTTATCAAAACCCCAAAGGCCCATGCATAAAAGACAAGATAGACAACTGGGACCTCATCAAACTGACAACCTTCTGCAAAGTAAAAGAAACCATCAAAAGAGTGTGGGGAGACAGCCCACAAACTGGGAAAAAAATATTTACCAACTGTATATCTGAGACAAAGGCCTAACATCTAGGATCTACAATGAACTCACGTGTGCCAAAAGGAAAAAAACAAACAACCCTATTAAAAGGTGGGCAAATGACATGAATAGACACTTCTTGAAAGAAGACCTATGAGCAGCCAATAGATACATGAAAAAATGCTCAGCTTCACTAACCATCAAAGAAATGCAAATTGAAACTATATTAAGATGCCACCTAACTCCAGTCAGAAAAGCCATTATCAATAACTCAAAAAACAACAGATGTCGGAGAGGATGCAGGGAAATGGGAACACTTCTACACTGTTGGTAGGAGTGTAAACTCGTACGACCTCTGTGGAAAACAGTGTGGTGATTCCTAAAAGATCTAAAAATCAACCTTCCATAAGACTCAACAATCCCCCTTCTGGGAATATGCCCAGAAGAACTCCAATCATTCTACAAAAAAGATGCCTGCATATGTATGTTTATTGCAGCATGATTCACAATAGCAAAAGCATGGAACCAACTGTGCTGCCCACCCAAAGTAGACTGGATTTTTAAAATGTGGTATGTGTACATGATGGAATATTACATAGCCATAAAGGAGGACAAAATTATGAACTTCAGCAACTTGGATGCATCTAGAGTCTATAATACTCAGTTAGCTATCATAGAAACAAAGAACTGAGTACCACATGTTCTCACTCACAAGCCGATCCTGAACAATTATCATAATACTACAAGAAAGGGATTGGTAGTAATGGGAAATTGCTGGTGCGCTTCATCAATAAGCATACATGATCTCAAACCAGGAAAAGTGGGGACAAAAGTGAGGCCCAAACTTTACCTGTACAATGACAATTTGTATACTTAACCCCGAATTGTACCCCACATCTTTAAAATTAAAAATATATTAATTAAATAATTAAAATTAAATTAATACCAATTGAATGTTTATACATGCATATGTGAGATGGTAGGAATTTCTGGTAGACTCTTTTCACCTTCTGGTTTAGTAAGAACTACTGTGGTTAGAAGGATTACATATTGAAGGTGAATTCCCACTTTTTCATTTCCAGTTAAAATACTGAGGCTAAAGTCACTGTTTAGCGGCTCCCATATAGACCTCTTGAGACATTCTCTCAAGTCATAGTGTAAGAAGTCATCGTGACTTCTGTGTCATTGAGGGCTGCCATAGGACCACACATTGATAACAACTACTACTCTATTTCTCATTCATATGAACTTTTCAAGGAAAAGAAAATTAAATTACCTCATATTTTTACCCAACCATGCAAATTAGCCACTTTTCAGATTCCAACAGTGACATAAGATGATTCAAAGTTAAGCCTGGTGGGAAGGATTTTTTTTTTTTTTTTTCACTTTTAGTTTTCCCTTGAGACAAAATAGCAACTCAAACTTTTGACACTATAAAAGCCTAAAACATATCTCAGGAAGTTTGAGCTAGAAAGGGGAAGATATTTTTGTCCTATAATTCTTAAAGTACTTCTGCATGGTTACTTACTCATGTCCTGGTTCATCAACTGGCAGAGCCCACTGTATGTTCTCTTTTGTGTCACTTGTGGATTTTTTAATGCGTATTATTATTTTTTCAATTGACATAATAATTATACATATTTATGGGGTACAGTGAAATGTTTCAACACATGTATACATTATATAATGACCAAATCAGAGTATTTAGCATTTTCATTATCTCAACCATTCATTGTTTCTTTGTGGTGAGAACATTTAAAATCTTCCCTTCTAGCTATTTTACAATACATCATACAATACTGTTAACTATAATCATTATTCTGTACAATAGCACACCAGAACTTACTGCACCTATTTAACTGTGACCCTGTACTTATTAACCAGTCTCTTCCCTTCCCCCACCTCCTTCCTTTCCCCAGTTTCTGATAGTCATTATTGTACTCTCTATTTCTATGATATCAGCTTTTTTAGATTCTGCATATGAGTAATATTATGCAGTATTTGTTTTTCCTATTTTTAATTGCAATCGATTTAGGGGTACAAATAATTTTTGGAGACATGGATGAATTGTGGTGAAGAAATTATGACCAAAACCCTAAAAGCAAATGCAATAAAAACAAAAATAAATAAAGGGGACTTGATTAAAATAAAAAGTGTCTGCACAGCAAAAGAAATAATTGTGTTTTTCAAGGCCACACCAAATGGAAGAGGAGGAGATGAAAAAAGTAGGGTCATATTCACACACACACACACACACACACACACACACACACAGACACACACACACACACACACACACACACACACACACACACACACACACCATTTCTCTGCTTCTGGTTTTCTCCCATTTTGAGGGAGGAAAAGCTTCTTCCAAATAATTCAGGGTTTCTGCAGGGAGTTTCTAATTGGTTCAGTCACCATAGGCCTACCATGTTTCTCTTCTCCTTATCTGCCTATGTGGCCCTACAGACAAACTGTTATCTTTTCTCTCTCTCTCTCTCTCTCTCTCTCTCTCTCTCTCTCTCTCTCTCTCCCTCCCCAGCTTTAGGATTGTCTGGCTTACTGTCTAGACCAATATGCCTATTCTATGTGAACATATGTCACCCTAAGTATAATAATTATTTGTATACCCCTACTGTGTCTTCTTTTTGCTATAAAATACCTCTGAATATCCCAGAGCTTCCAGTAAGCTCTGTTATTATGTTATTATTTACTTCATAATTATTTTAGCCTTTCTCCCAGGACTTGCAGGTCAGCTCATGAGGACTGGGTCAGACAATTCTTGGAATAATAAGCACTGAGTTGTACTCTAAGTCACTCTTCCTCTTTGACTTTCTTGCTTTTCCTTAGAACAAATTTGAAATTCTTCCTTTGACATAATTTATTTTCTAAGAATACCTAGTGCTCTACTTATCTGGTCTTCAAGACACATCCAGGTTGGTCTACATCTCAGGGTGAACACAGCAAACATAGACTGAGAAGTCAATATTCCTGGCATATGATTATTTCTCAAAGCTCCTAGAATCTTCAGTCTCATAAACAAAAGAAAAACCTCCTACATATTAGCTCATAGTTGTCATATTTTCATCACCAGTACAGTAGGGAGTGCCTTTTTATGGCTCACATACTGAGCAGGAATTAGGGACATAGGGAGTGTCCATAAAGACTCTCTGTGTGAGTGGGTATGTGCTGGTGAGTAGGAAATAGGGACATAGGGAGTGTCCATAAAGACTCTCTGTGTGAGTGGGTATGGGCTGGTGGGTGAGTGAAAATCTGTCTTAGGGGAGATTCGGGTTCATGCACCCAGGGCTCTCCTCTGGAGGTGACTGCAACCCACCACCGGCCTGAGATTGGAGACCTGGGTATGCAGGACTGTCTGCCATTCTTGGGACTCTTGAAAGCAGGCAGCAGAGAACAGCTGCCTCTTACCACCTGGCAGCCGTCCCATCCCATCACCTGCAGCAGCAGACCAGGCATGAGCAGGAGGAACCACGGAGGAGGCAGATCACGGAAATCTGGAATAAACTTACATTGTCAATGACGAGATACCAACAGGTGCCATCTTCTCAGTCCCAGGACAGCGTAGAGACCTGCATTGCCCCACCCAGCTCTGCCTAGCCTCCATCTTGGGACCTAAGGCTATCCTCTCATCAGACTTGGAGAGACCGACACCCCTCCTCCACACTGGAATAGGCATGTCAGATCTGAGTAGAAGACTTGACAGCAGTAGCAGTGAGTAGTATGTCCAGATCTGATCCAGTCACCTCCCAAAGTAGTCCATAGGGCATCTGACCCAAACTGAGAGCAACCCTATCAGCCTGCGCTGAGAGCAGAGGGGAGGGACTGGAGACCAGAGTCACTCTCTAAGGTGGAGGCAGCAGCAAAAGGAAACTGGAGTGACATATCTAGTCACAGAGCAAGTTTTTCTTTTTTCCAGCAGAATTCTACAAAGGATACAAGACAGAACTGATACCAATCATAATGAAAGTATTCCTGACAGTGTAGAACGATTGCCTCTTCAAGAAAGAACTGTTACCCTGAAACTGTCTTTGAGGCCTAACACAACCCATACATTCCGGCCAGATACACCTCGAAAAAGTTCGTTGACACCAGTGGAATTTACAGGTCACAAATTGACATGGACAGGTCAAAGTATTTTGACAGGTTCGCAGTATCTGCCTAAATCTTTTCAGAGGACAACTTTGACTTCAAGAAAGAGATCCCAAGTGGCATCCTGAAATGACTTTTCCAGACCTATGGACTCAATGGGGGTTTGGGAGCCTCAGAATGCTATGTCACTTGAAAAATGGAAGGACAAGTATTATGTGTGTCTGACAGTGTGAGATGATAGACTGAGAGAAATGCAAACAAATAAATGATGTAATTTTGAACACCAAGAAAAAAAAAAGTATTCCAGGCAATTGAGAAAGATGGAACTCTCCCCAAATCATTTTAAGAAGCTAACATTACATGGATACTCAAACTGGGTAAAAATCCAACAAAGAAAAATAACTACAGGCCAATATCCTTGATGAACATAAATGCTAAAATTCTCAACAAGATTCTAGCAAATTGGATCCCAAAACACATCTCAAAAATCATCCACCATGACCAAGTAGGCTTAAACCCCGGGATGCAGGGCTGGTTCAATATCCACAAGACCATAAACATAATTAAATACATCAACAGATGTAAAGACAAAAACCACATGATTATACTATTAGACATGGAAAAAGCTTTTGACAAAATCTAGCGCTCCTTCTTGGTAAAAACCCTCAAGCATTTAGGCATAGATGGAAAATACCTCAAAATAGTTAAGAGCCATATACAAGGAACCCACAGCCAACATACTGCTAAACAGACAAATTGGAACCATTTCCCCTAAAAACCGGAACAAGACAAGGATGCTCACTCTTACCCCTCCTGTTCAGCATAGAGCAATCAGACAAGAGAAGGAAATCAGGGGTATCCAAATAGGAAAAGAGGAAGTCAAGTTATCCCTCTTTGCAGATGACATGATTCGATATCTCAAAAACCCGAGAATCTGTCAAAAATTTCCTTGTCCTGATAAACAACTTTGGCAATGTCTCAGGGTATAAATAAATGTGCAACAGTCAGTCGCACTCCAAATACAGCCAACACTAAACAAACAAAAGCCCAAATAAAAAGCACAATCTCATTCACAATAGCCACAAAAAAAAAAAGAAAGAAAGAAATACCTTGGCATCTTCCTAACCAGAGAAGTGAAAGACCTTTACAATGAAAGTTACAAAACACTGCTCAAAGAAATCAAAGATGACACAGACGAAAGGAAAACTATTCCATGCTTATGCACTGGAAGAATCAACACAGCTAAAATGTTCATCCTACCCGAGGCAATCTACAGATTTAATGCAATACCCATTAAATTATCAGCAGCATTCTTCTTAGACCTAGAAACAATACAGGAATTCATATGGAAACATAAATGACCACATATAGCTAAAACAGTCCTCAGTAAAAAAAAAAGTGGGAGGTATAGTATATACTCTCGTAGACTTTAAACTTTATTATAAAGCTACAGTAATCAAAACAGCCTGATATTAGTAAAAGAACAGACATGTAGACCAATGGAACAGGATAGAGATTTCAGAAGCAAAACTTCAATTTCTCAACATGTTCATCTTCGACAAAGCCTCCACCACCAACCACTGAGGAGAGGAAAATCTTTTCAGTAAATGGTGCTGGGAAAACTGGCTGACCACATGAAGAAGATTAAAACAAGACCCCTACCTATCACCATACACAGAAATCATCTCTTAATGGATCAAAGACCTAAATGTAAAACCTCAAACTATAAGAACCTTCGAAAATGTAGGAGACACCCTTATGGAAATTGGAACAAGCAATCAATTCCTGATCAAAACCCCAAGTACCCATGCCATAAGATGTAAGATAGATAAGTGGGACCTCATTAAACTGACAACCTTCTGCAAAGCCAAAGAAACCATCAAGAGAGTGGGAGGCAGTCCACAGACTGGGAAAAAATACTTGCCAACTCTGTATCTGACAAAGGCCTAACATCTAGGATCTACAAGTAACTCAAACATGCCAAAAGGAAAAAAACAAACAGCCCCATTACAAAGGGCAAAAGATATGAATAAGACACTTCTCCAAAGAAGACATATGAGCAGCCAACAGATACATGAAAAAATGCTCAGCCTCACTAGGTCCAAAGAAATGCAAATTAAAACCGCACTGAGATACCACTTATCTCCAGTCAGGATGGCCATTATTAACAACTCAAAAAACAACAGATGCTAGAGAGGCTGCAGTGAAAAGGGAACACTTCTACACTGTTGATGGGAATGTAAACTAGTACAGCCTCTGTGGGTAGTAGGGTGATGATTCCTAAAAGATCTAAAAATCGACCTCCCATATGATCCTGCAATCCTCCTACTGGGAATATACCTGGAAGAACTCAAATCACTATGAAACCACACATGTTTATTGCAGTATTATTCACAATATCAAAAACATGGAACCAACCATGCTGCTTATCGAAAGAGGACTAGATACAAAAAATGTACATATACATGATGAAATATCACACAGTCATAAAGGAAAAAATTATGAACTTCATAGCAACTTGGATGGACTTAGAGGCTATAATACTGAGTGATCTATCACGGAAACAAAGAACCAAGTATCACATGTGCTCACTCATAAGTGGCCCTTGAACAACTATTGTAATACTATAAGAAAGGAATTGGCAGTAGTGGGAAACAGCCAGGGGAGGGGGGCACACCTCATCAACAAGAGTACCTGCATAATGAACATTTGTATATCTAACCTTGAATTGTACCCCATATATTTAAAATTAAAATTTTTTTTTTAAGTACCTGGTTCCCAGTGTTCCAGAAAGAGTTCCAGCGTCCTCTTTCAGTTTATTTGTAGGTTTCTGGGATCCCATGCACCAGGTCATTTACAATTCTACCTGCCATTCTCCACAGATAACAAAGTTACTCTTACTGTGACAATCTTCCAACACGCAGCAAAATTGATCCAATTCTTACAAGATACTAAAAGACCAGAATTAAAAAGTAATCCAATACATAGAATGGCATTCAAGTTTATCAAACTTCTGAGATTTCAATTGCTTTTCATGTGAAACATGGAATCTCAGAGTTGGATTTTTATATTAAAGACTATCTAGTCCACTGGTTCTAAAACATGACTGTGTTTTAGACTCACTATATAGGAAAAAAATTATAGCATTTTGCCTCTATCTCCAAATATTCTGATTTTGCCAGTCCTGAGGTGGGGTTCAGATACTTGTGTTTTTAACAGTTCAATAGCTGATTTTGATATGCAGTCAAGTTTGGGGACTTCTAGTTACCTTTATAAGATTTAAATTCCACCTCAGATATCCTTTACAATCCATTGATCAATATCTGTTAAACACTTCTTGCAACAAGGAAACAAGGACTTCACTTCCTCCTCTCATGGACAACTTTCTATTTAAACAGCTTATACCATATTGAAGTGCTACTTTATTTAACCAGAGTATGACAGGGCCCCTTCTGCCTTCAGGTGGAGAGAAGTAATCAGTGGAATCCAGAAAATCTGTCCTGAAGTCCTGGTGCCTGAGAAGACACCTGATGATCTATGGTTTTCTCCACACAGTTGACTCCAAGGGGAAGGTTGGTGCTCCCCTTACACTGGCCATGCCTTCCCAGAACATCACCACATCTTACTTGAAACTACTTCATTTGTGAATATTCCCACAACGCTCTTTCCTAGAAGAAACAGACACGGAACAGAAATGTAAGCAGTTCTTTCACTGATGATTCAGGAAGAGCCAAAGCAATAGAGACAGAAGACTATGACTTAGAATAATTTATGCGTTTCAGAGGAAATGTTAAAGGGCTTACAATTGGGGTCTTCCTTAGTTGTGCATGTCAATGTTCTCTAGTGCCTCATCTCATTTCTTCTCAGTGACCCTCTTGTTGCTCCCTCTTCTTGTCTTCTGCCTATAGTCATACCTCAAATCTCCCTGGAGTGTCACCACTGCCTTCCTGTGTGAAACTCCAGCACCCTTTAGGAAAGGATTCCTAGCCTCCTCTGGCTCCTCAGGGTTTTTCCGTATGCTGTCAGAGGCTTCCTTCTGCCCAGGCTCTGCAAGGTCAGAAGGGAGCAAGGAAGATCTGGGCCTTGATAATGGAAGAAAAAAGAAGGGATATTCCTATCACATCTCATTTTCTCCTCCAGTAAGTGTTGTACCTGGTGTCCAATAGAATTTCCTAAGATCATGTACACTTCATCTTTGTCCTTAGGGCACACACGTCTCACCTTAGCAACCAGTCGTTTTCTTTCTGAAACAACATAGTCTAATCTCATAAGTCTCCCATTAACATGACTTGGACTAAATCCATTGTGAAACATAACATTATGGGCATTATTGGACCAAGTAGCATTTTAACATCTTACGTTAATGTTACAAGAATCACCACATGGGCTGAGTTCCAAGGGGCTATAGTGGGGAAGTTGAACCATTCCCAAAGATATTTTTTCTGATTTCCAAATTTCTTCTGATAGAAAGTGGTAGCAATCAGTTCATTCACACCCGTGTTAACTTGAAACTTCTCTCCCAGTATTGTCTGTTCCTTGTTTAATAAGGAGAGCAACAAGACACCATTCATCATAGAGATACAAATACTTTATCGAAGCCATATTCTTTGAGGAAATAGTGTAAAAGGGGCAGCTTCTATACCTTCCTTTGGCAAAATCACCATCCTCAGATAGAATACAAAATTGAACAGACAATTATTTTCAATGTAGGAATTTTTCATGCTCTTCTCTCAATAACATTAGGCTTCATTTTTTAGATCCATATGTTTTTAAGAGCTTTTCCATTACTGCAAGAGCTTCTTGAGAGCAGAAATATTCTCTTTTTTATAATAGTAGGCCCTGAGTCATAGAAAGCCCAGCACACACGAGGGACTTAGGGGGTGATTATTGGAATGGAATGAATGAATGTCAGCATGAATAGATGGATGGGTGGATGCCATGAGCTTAATGGAGCCCCAGCAGTACAAGTACGCCCTACACTTGGTCGCAGGTTTGAAAATGTGATTGCCCAGCTAGGATTAGAGATGAAGAGTGGCCCTGATTCTTAACTTAGGAGATGTGATTGCCTTGTTCTGTTGATTTTAGCTATTGCCCAAGCCAAGCAAAAGCAGATCTTGCTCATAAACATGATTATGCCAGATGGGAAACTGATTAAACAGGCCATCTGACAATCTCTGTTCATCTTAATTAGGGCATAGCTTGAAGATGAGTGCCTGAAATTCAATTTGATCACAACCAGAAGCAATAGAAATTGCCAAATATACTGTGTTCTAGCTAAGAACATGAGTCTGGGATGACTGCAATTTCTTTTAAAAAAGTAAATTGATCTCATTTGCTAGGGCATCATTTGAGGAAGGTCCAAATTACAGGAGATAAATATGGCAAATGACAAAATCAATCAAAAGTTGATGACAAAGAAACTAGAGCCCACCCTTTATTTCTAAAGGTTTAGAATGTTTGAAGGAAAATGAGAGACCACATAACTATCAGGTTTTATTTCTTCCCTTGGGGTGTCAAAAGCCATGATTTTCTGAAATAAACAATGGATTTATTCCTCGTTCCTGATCAAACGCTGTCATTTACTGACTGAGTGTGACCTAGGGCAGAGTAATTATTCACTTTGAAATTCAATTTCCTAATGCAGAAAAAAATAATAAAGGAAATGCACAACCTAGTGTATGAGAAAACAAAATGTGCATGCTAAAGAAGTATGCAAATCATCAGCGCCAGGCACTCTTCTAAACCATCTACATATACTAATTTCTTTAACCCGAGATGGGTGGTGTTACACAAGAGGGCGCTGCAGTACTAAAATGTTAAATCACTTCCCTAAGGTCACATGACTAGCAAGCAGAAGTTTTATCAGTTGAGAAATGGGAAGAGTTGCCCGAGAGCTCTCTGCTAAACTGCCTCAATAGTTGGTTTTCCAGAAGTATTTGTTGAATGGATAGATGAGGACAATTTTGAAAAGAAGAAAGGATGTGGGGCTGAGTTGAGGGATTTCCCGTAAAATCAATTAAGTGATTTTCTACTTTTTCTGATTCAGGCTTACCACAAAGCCTCCTAATTATAATTTGATTTTCTCTGTGGATCAGCCTAAGGGAGGAAAAATTGTATAATCAAACCAATTCACACAGTATATTTCAGCAGAAGTAGCTCTCACTTCTCAAACCAGGCAAAGCGGGGCCCAAAGCCAGGCCCAAACTTTACCTGTATGATGACTACTTATATACCTAATCCTGAATTGTACCCCACACTTTTAAAATAAAAAATTTTAAAAAATTAAATTAAATTGAAAAAAAAGTGCTCATAGCAAATTAACACACTCACGTTAATGTTTACTCATCAGTCTGTAGTAGTTAATGTGAATCAATCCATGAGAGGTAGCCCACATGCTTTGGATGACAAACCACCCTAAGAATCTATAAGATTAGACTTGTAGGTCACATTGAATCTACCTAGGTAATGCCAATCTTCAGGATTTCTGTAGAGCCTGCCAGCATGCCTTAGGTAGAAAGACACTCAGGGAACACAGGCTTTCCTCTCACTCCCTCTAGGGTCAGCATCCTATTTCTGTATTTCCCAACCTCTGCTGCAAAGAACAATAGCCCCGTGAGATTCTTTGTAAAGAAAGAAGTCTATAGTCAAATGATGCATTTTAGAATATTGAAAGTTTTTTTTAATCCTATTTTTAAAAATTATTCAGCTACAATGCAATTTTTATCCAACTTATCAACAGAACCATTTTTGTTCACATAACTTTCATTAACATCTACTGAGATGGTAATTTCATTGATCTAATTCAATTCAGCAAGCAAGTAAACACTGAGTCTATACTTCATACAAGGGACTGTCCCATATTCTAGGGAAGTCTCAAAGATAAATTTGGGAGGAGTTTATATTTTTTATTTTTGCCCAATATTTGTAAACTACTTTAATTTCCCCCTCCCCCTTTTTTTTATTTTTTAGAGTCAGGGTCTTGCTCGCTCTGCTGCCCAGGCCAGAGTGCAGTAACACAATCATGGCTCACTGTAACCTTGAACTACTGGGCTCAAGCAATCCTCCCTACTCAACCTCCTGAGTAGAGAGGACTACAGGTGTATTGTGGTGTTGCCCAGGTGGCGTGTTGCTATGTTGTCCAGGCTGGTCTTGAACTCCTGGGCTCAAGCGATCCTCCTGCCTTGACCTCCTAAAGCACTAGGATTACATGTGTGAGTCACCGCACCCAACTACTTTAATCTTATTGAATTTAATCTTCACCAAGCAGTCTCTGAAGGAAACATTATTGGCCTCATTTGGCAATGAAGAAACTGAAATTCAAAGAAATTAAGTTCTTTGCTCAGTGTCACCCAGATATTAACTAGTACAGCCTGGTTTGAAGCCATGTTAGTGTTCACTACAGATTAGACACTCTTACAGTTCTTTACATAGACCATTTCTTAGGTAACTTATAATATCATGTAGAATATAAGACATGTATGTAGTTGTATAACACAAACTAGAAAATCCAGTATCTCTTAGAGGGACAGAAAGAATGTTTGGGGGCATTCAGAGAAACTTGACATTACTTTCATTGATTCAATAAAGATTGTATTCATGATGTGGCATTTGAATGGAGCCTAGAGAGGAAATAAAAATAATTTCATGTGGTAGGAATAGGGAAACAAATCCGGAAAATCTTAACTTGTATAAAGAGAACTATCAAAAAACTATATAAGGATAAATGTTCCTCTCTTTTTAAAAAAAGTACTGAATTAATATGTACCAAATTAATATGCACAAAACATGAAAGCATACATGTAAACAAGAAGTCTCTGACTTCACAACAGTATAATATAGTACGGCAGCCTTCCCTGAATACAACCATTGGAAACACAGTAAATGTCTAGACTGGCTTCAAGTGGGGCAAATTTTGAAGAGCTTCCTGGAAGATGTAGAACTTGGGCTAGAAATGGATTTATGCAAAAAGAGCTAGAAGAAGAAGAAGATCATTCCAAGTAACAATGACACAAAATTCAACTGAGCTCTTTAGTCAAAGAAATAAAGATGAGAAGATGAGACATTTAGGTTGGCCAGAGTAGTCTGGGATTTGTAAGAGGTGCCCCTGTGGCCAAAGCATGAAGAAGACAAGGCAGTTGGGCTCTGGATCTTTGATAATTTTTAACCAGAACAATTCTACATTTATTTGTGTTATGTTTTGCAGTTCTGTATAATGTTTTGCTTTATTAAAAAGAATTGCTTTGTTTAACAAATAGCTTGGAGTTGGAACAGATAGGAGTTGGTTGTAATGATAGACAAGATGGGAAGGAAGAATATGATCAGTTGTTTAATGGTTTTAAATGCCTTGCCATGGATTCTTAGTTAATTTAGTAGGTAATGGGTAGCATTATTTTTGTAATAAAGATGCAAAGTAGAGAAAAGTACCCCACAGTTGGTCAAGTCCAATACTCTGTTGTTGGAAAATATTCTAGTGGTCTTGAGTTATGGAATCACTCTCCATTACTATTTTCTACTGTCACACTCATGTTGTATGACTACAACACTATTATTAGGCTAAGCCAGAGTATTTTCGTCTGTCCTTATTTATCAGGTAACAGGTACTCCCAAAATGGAGTCACTTCTCAGCCATTATTACTCCAGCAAAGAAATAGAGAACCAATGTTACAAAATAGAAAGTCCTATACTCTGGTTTCTCTTCAGATTGTATAAATCTTTCACCTTTTACCAAAATAGGAAGCCTATCCAGCTAACCTGGTGATCATCCCAGGAATATACTATGCTGGAAAAATTATTATCCTTTGTGTCTCTGCTTTGTCTTTAGTCTCTTGGATTAAGATGGAGAACTGGTATCTTTAGAAAGAAGTGAGTCCGGGCGCAGTGGCTCAAGTCTGTAATCCCAGCATTTTGCAAAGCTGAGGCGAGAGGATTGCCTGAGTTCAAGGTTCAAGACCAGTCTGGGCAACTTGGTGAGACCTTGTCTCTACAATAAAGAAGAAAAAAAAAGCCGGGCACGGTAGCACACGCCTGTAGTTCCAGCGACTTGGAAGCCTGAGGCAGAAGGATCGCCAAGCTCAGCAGGTCGAGGCTGCAGTGGCCATGAGCATGTCACTGCACTCTAACCTAGGCAGCAGAGTGAGACTCAGACTCGGAAAAAAAAAAAATGAAACTGTACAACCTAAGTTCAAACGTTTCTCTCAGAGAAAACTATTTGCTAGGAAACTAATAAAAACTATCTCAGTTTGGGTCAAATATGATATGAGCTTCCTATTAACAGGAATCTTACGTATTCTAATACCCCCAGTACCTAATTCATTGGATTTTGGGAAATGATTATGATTGAAAAGTTACCAGCAATGGAAAAATTCAATGTCATTTGGCTCTAGACAGATTTTAAGAATTACTACTAAATAACTGAGATATTGCAAGTAGGGATATAAATTCCTATTTCAGTTTCTAACACACTATCTCTGGGGCATGATAAAATGTCATAATGAGTAGCAGCAGAAGATCCCAGCAGGGTTCCAAAATGCTAAGATTTCAACCCATGAGCATCAATGCCAATATTCATAAAGTCACCAATATGAGAAACTCTCATCTCTCTTTTGAAAGATAATATTCAAAATTTAATAAAGAGCCAGAATCAGAGGACAAATGCACCAGTTTTCAATCCTAAGAAGCATGAATTTTCAGGTAAAATTGATTTGGATTAACGCAAACATGAATTTTCAAGTGAAGTGAATAAGATCTCAATAGTATAGCTTTGCCATCAAATATATGCAGTCATGGAGTAGCCTAGCCATACTACTTTCCAACTGTATAGATGTCCTGGTTGCCTGCATGTCATCTCTCCAACCCATACCCACACTTCTATATTCTGCTCTACTGAGCTGGGTATTTGCAGACTCCATTTCTGAGACCTTCCCGCCTGCTGACTTGGTCGATTCTGCTAATAGGAGGCACTGGCAAGAGAGAAGAAGGCTGGAAAAAGAGAGGCCTGCTGCCTCTGACTCCAACAGTATGGCAGTTGCTGGAGCTTGCTAAAGTGCTTTCATCTGGATTATTCCAGAATCTGGCAGCTCAAGCCAGTTCTAGATCTAGTTGCAGTAGTACCTCGTCAGTGGATTCAGAACTGACTTCTGAAAGCTTCTGTTGTCTTCAGCAGCTCAGCAGCTGGTACAAGGTCTGTGGGTTCCAGTTGAGGGGCTTATGCAACTTGTCATCTGTGTGTCACCTTATTTTTCCTCTCTAGCCATCCAATGTTTTCATCACCAGTTTCCTGACTCCTGACAGATTCAGTCGCTATCTAACCTGTGAATTTCAGTTTCCTCAGTCCTAAAGTTGGACTGACAATATCTGGGAGTAAGAGGGTGCTGGAATGAAAGATATTCTGATGGTCTTGAGTTATGGAATCACTCTCCCTTAATATTTTCTACTTGTCACACCCATGATCCTTGTATGGCTCAATATCAAAAGTAAGCCAGACCAGAGTATTCCTGCCTGTCCTTGTCTATCAGGTAACAGGTACTAAATCCTGTGCGTTAAAAAGGTAGAAATCATAGGAAATCATATGAAATTTAAATTTTTAAAAATTCATAAAATTCTGATTTTAAAAAAATCTATGTTAATGCTATTTTTTAGCTATCTAAATATATATTTATTGGTGCCCCTGTTTTGCTGTTATCCTAATTACATAACTTGCCTATCTATTCTGTATCTACCACTTATAACACCCACCTTATAGAGTCATTTTGAGGACTGGCAATAAAGTATGAAACACACCTGTGACAGTGCCTGCAATAGGCACTAAATACCTAGCAGCTATGATTGTAGCTATTTTATTGTAGACCATTTTAACTGCTAACCATATTTTCTCTGATATTTCCTGCACTCGCTAATGTCATTGTCATTTTATCTCTTACCATCATTACACATCTTCACAGCTGAGGGTGATGATCTTGGGAAGCCTCAAGTAGAGATTACACAGATATTAACAGCAGAAATCTCTCATGATTCATTTAAATTTGTTACAAGCCATAAACAGAAAATACTCTTCCTAATAAAATATACATAGCCTACTTAATCTTAAGAGGAAATTAACATTTATTGTTGTCTATTACATATCAGGCGGTTTGCTAGGTACCTTCATCTGGATGATCTCATTGAGGCTTGTTAAACTAACTGGTTAGAAGATGATTTGCTTTATTAATTGGATGAACATAAACAAAGGCAATGGGTACTGTCTGTTTTAATTAACAAGTGAGTACGTATTATATTAGGAAGAGATTCATCCATGTAACAAAGATTTATTGCATGCTAACTGAATGCCAGGAGTTGTACTAGAAACCAAGGATACAGAGATTAAAATAAAAAGCCACAACAGAACTGACTCCCCCCACCCCAGCTGCTTAGGTAGTTGTTGCCAAAGACTCACGGGTGGCTTCAGCCAAGGGAGCAGCCTCATCTAGAAAAGCCTCCAAGGTTATGCCTTTTCCCAGGGGCAGCCCAGGCTAATAACTGATATGCGGTACAAGAAACCTATCCCCTTGCCTAAAGGTGGAACTTTTCACATTCCAGAGCACCCCATGGAATCAGGATAAGGCTAGAGTCCAGTGCCTCCACAGCATCTTTGCTTAGCTTCTTCCTCTAGCCTGTCCTGCTTCCCTCCATTCCTTCTGGGTTCTTCCTGAGAGTGCTCTAACAATTCATTTATTAAGAGTTCCCATTCTAGGCTCAATTTCAAGGGGCCCTAGCTTCATCTGTCTTCAAGGAGGTTTTGCCTAGTAGAAAACCATACGTGCAAGCATACAAACAAAATCTAAATCAAAATGTAAAGTCATGTATGCAAATGTATACAACATTGTAGGTGCACAGATGTGAAGCAGCATGGCAGAATTAGCACTCAACTCCATGCTCATGGTATATGGATAAAAGCAAGATTTTTAAAATCTATCCAAAATTCAAATTCAGTAAGGTATATGCTCTAGAGCAGAGATCAGCAATGAAGAGGTAAGTGCCATAGGCTTTTCAGGTCAAGGAGATTATATATATTATATAGGTACTTGTATAATCATTTCAAATGTGACAAGTAGCTGACCAAATTTGACTTGTGGGCATATCTATAACAGTGCTTTTCAAACATTAATAAGCATAGTAACCAACAGAGGATGTTGTGAAAATACAAATTTTGATTCTGTGGGTCTGGGATAGAGCCTGAGAATATGCATTTCTAATAGATTCCTAAGTGATGCTGATGCTGCTGGTCCAGAGACCACACTTCAAGAAGCAAGACTCTATAGAGACAAGGATGGTAAGGGGAAGAAATTCTAAAAGAAAGCAACTGTGTAAGGCTACAGGAATCAGAGGAAAAAATCATGAGGGCTCTAAGCTGAGGTCAGAGGGGGCACCAGGTTATTTCATTTATGGTCATTTATTGACTGTCAACTCATTACAAATTAGTGTACCACATGCCACAAGGAAAGAGGGCAAGCTTTCATAACCTTCAGCATACATTATTAAAGGTTCAGCTAGAAGTTAGTGCAGCAGAAGAGGAAGACCTGTGTACAGCAAGGAGACCCAACCGTCCGGCAGAAACCTGCTGGAGCAAGGGCTCGTATACACCTAGCTGAAGGAGCTCAACAGTAGCTGCTTCTTCTGCCCAGCAACTGCCTGTCTGACCTAAAACAGGCATCATCCTAATTATTAATCTCTGTAGCCAAGGATAATTATTTCAAAACGATTATATAATTCTCATTTTTTCTTTCATAAGTCTTTGTCTTCTTTTACCTCCCTGAATATGCAATAGTTTACTACTATTTCCAATGCACTGCTCTATTCCCAGATAAGCATCATTTAAAAAAAAAAAAAAGGAAAAATAGATGTTTCAGAGGCAGACCAACATACATAGATTTAAATTCCAGCTCCAGGCCTTCTCTAGCTCTTTGGCCTAATATGTGTCATCTAACTACCATGCTATGACTTGAATATATGTGTCTCTTCAAAATTCATGTTGGAACTTAAACCTCAAGGTGATCACATTAAGAGATGGGCTCTTTAAAAGTGATTAGGCTTTGGGAGGCTGAGGTGAGTGGATTGCCTGAGCCCGCGGGTTCGAGACCCGCCTGGGCAGCGAGACCTCATCTCTACAATAAAAAATAAATAAAAAATCAGCCAGGCATGGTAGTGCATGCCTGTAATTCCGGCTACTTGGAAGGCTGAGTTGGAAGAATCGCCGGAGCCCAGCAGGTTGAGGCTGCAGTGGCCGGGAGTGGCCACTGCGCTCTAGTCTGGGCGACAGAGTGAGACTCCAACTCAAAAAAAAAAAAAAAAAGTGATTAGGCTATGAGGGCTCCATCCTCATGGATGAACAAAGCACCTTTATAAAAGGATTTCAAGGAGTGAGTTTGTCCTTTCCATTCTTCTGCCATGAAAGGATGCAGCGAAAGGTACCATCGCTGAGGCAGAAGACTATCCTTCACCGGACACTAAATTTTCTGATTCCTTGATCTTGGACTTTCCAGCTTCCTTAACTGTGAGAAATATATTTTTATTATATATAAGCTACCCAGTCTAAGATATTTTGTTATAGCAGCACAAAGAGACTGAAACATATAATTTGAGCCTCAAATTTCCAACCTGAGCATGTAGATACTACCTACCTCAGAGAGGCATTATAATAATTAAATAAGAGAGTGTCTATGAAGGCACCTGGCACATAATAATTGAGTAAAAGTTACTTGCCCTCCTCTTCCCTTGGTAAAGATGTTGACATAGTCACCTCCTTGTGAAATGAGAAAAGATAAAACCAGTGACTTTAAGGAAGGATCATACAATTCATATGAATATAAAGTCTTTGTAAAAGAATCCCCAATAAGTTGATAACATTGGTGGTATCTGGGATAGGGTATTGAGTGATAAAGGACAAGGATGAGAGGAAAACTTTGGTATATATTGATAATTTTTTATGTAAGTGTACTACTGCCCATTTAAAAATGGAATTACAAACACATGCACATGTGCATACATGCACACACACACAGAATTGTTGAGTGGATCAGTGATGCAGACCTATGAATTAAGCCTATTAGCAACAGGTATGAATAAGGGCAGACTTTAGCATGATATTGAATTTCTGTCCAGGAAACCAAAGAACTGTGCTGAGGAGCCTACTCTAGCTTTTGTTTCTAAACACGTAAGAAAATGTATTAAGATTTACCCACTGGACTCTGGCGATCCTTCCACTTCAACTTTCCGAGTAGCAGGAATTACAGGCACACGCTACCATGCCCGGCTGATTTTTTGATTGTAGAGATGAGGTCTCACCAAGTTGCCCAGGTGGGTCTCGAACCCGCGGGCTCAGGCAATCTCACCTCAGCCTCCCAAAGCGCGGGATTACAGGCTGAGCCACCAAGCCCAGCTAAAGATTTATTAAGATTGATTGTTCTAAAAGCTGTGGGAGATAGAGTTCATTGGTTCACTCAGTACCCATTCCAATTCTGTTCTTCCTTGTTTTTCCTACTTAAAAAATTAACTTTCCAGTCTTTTTTATAGCTAGAGTGGCCGTACAATAAACACAGTTATTGAGACATAAGCAGAACGCTTGTGGGTGCCACCTCTTCCCTTTCATTCTTCTGTCTCTTGTGCTGGCTTGAAGCCTAGAGATTCGACAGCTATTTTGCAACCATGGGGAAGAAAGTCACATGCTTGGAACAGTGGAGCAGAAGGAAAGAAAGTGCTTGGATTCTGACAGTATCAGTTAACTGACACCTGAGATCTGCCTCTGTAGTTCTTGCTCCATTAAAAAAAAAATCGCTATTTGCTTAAGCCATTCTATTGTATTTTTTAGTTATAGCCAAAATCAATACTTAATGATATAAAGAAGAATCAAGCTCAAGAACTGGTATTTCAGAGAAAAAAGGAAGTTCATGAGCAATGAGGGAGATAAGGAAAGAATCAATTTCAGAATGATGACATCAGACTAGCTGATATAAAAACACAGCCCTTAAACAAATATTTGCATTTTTGTCAACTCTATCTCTTCTGCTTAATTTTAAAATTAGACTTCCTGTCTTATTTTTCCTATTTTTTTAGACTTTCAAGCAAAGATGTATAAAAGATTTTGGAGAAGAACCGAGCATAAAGGAAGAACTAAACAAGTGAGCTGTGAAAAGAACTGAAAGGCAGACATTTCAGGACCTCTGGCAGCTGGGGATTGGAGATATGCTTTCCACAGCATGGTCTAGAATCATGCAACCTGTTTCTATGAATCTCAGTTTAGGTTTTCAGGATTTGTTAGAAGAGCAAGTCTAATTGACCCAACTTGGGCCAGATATCACTATTTTTGGAACACAGTCATGCCCATGGGACAGAGTTGATCATGCAGGCATATCACTTGGGAAACTATTCAGAATTGAGCCACCATCCCAGTTTATGCCTCCTACATTTCATCTCTTGGCTGCCTGGGATGTGAATACGTGCACACACATACACACACACAGAGACCCAATACATATATCCTTTTCTTGTGTTCATAAATGCCTCCATCCAGCTAAAAGTAATTATTCCATATATAATAACACTGTCACCCTCTTCTACAATGGGAAAAAATCTAAATTCATGCCCAACTATTAAACAATGTACAATGTCATAACACCACATTATTTTGGAAACCAGGATCTTCAGTGGTATCCATCTGTATTATAGATTTATAATTCCATAATTATGAAAGGGAGAAAAGTTGATGAATCAATATTAATATAGATATAGATTTCATGTAAGTACAGTAAGCAAATAAATGCAAGTAGAGATGCTTGCATTTGTTGCTGAAACTGGATGTGAGGTTTATCTTAGTCCATTCAGGCTGCTATAGAAGAAAATGCCATAAACTGGATAGCTTATACACAACAGAAATTTATTTCCCACATTTCTGGAGACTGGGAAGTACAAGATCAAGATGCCATCATGTTTGGTATCTGGAGAGGATCTGCTTTTTGGTTCATAAATGGTGCCTTCCTCACTATGCCCTTGTATGGTAAAAGAGGAGAGTTGGTTCTCTGAGGTCTCTTTTATAAGAGTACCAATACCATTCAGAAGGACTCTGCCTTCATGACCTAATCACCTCCCACCACCTCCTACACTACTAATTATTTTCAATATATGAATTTGAGAGAACACAAACATTCAGACCATAGCAAGGTTCTAGCAAGTATTTCTGACTTCCATATTATTCTTGCCATTAGGCAGCTTCTCAGCTAGTTCAGGACTTTTTACCCAGGGAAGTTACCCAATATTTTATTCCTACATGGTCTAGGCCCTTAGTGTTTCAACTATTGTGATGTGGTAGTAACTTCTGTTAATCTTTGCCATTGAGCACGGGACTATAAGATAGTTATTTTCTCTCCAGAGACTTGCCGTTACTATACTCTACTACCGTGTGACCTCTTCATCTTCCCTTACAAGTTTTAAATGCCTATTTAAAAAGAACATTTTGAGGTCAAGTGTCTACCCCTTGGCTACATTGACCATAAGACTAGGATAAAAACAACATTCACCTCAAGAAAGGTTTTATACTGGTTGACCAATCCCAGATTTTTCTAGCTAAATAAATCCTGGCTGAGTGAGGTGGCTCATGCATATAATCCCAGCACTTTGGGTGGATGAGGCAAGAGGATTGCCTAGGTCAGGGAGTTTGAGCCTGGGCAACATGGTGAGACCTCATCTCTACAGTAAATCAAAAAGTTAGCCAGGCATGGTGGCACATGCCTGTAGTCTCACCTGCTTGAAAGGCTGAAGTGGAAGGATCACCTGAACCCAACAGGCTGAGGTTGCAGTAGCCATGATCATGCCACTGCACTCCAACCTAGGTGACAGAGTGAGACTCTGACTCAAATAAATAAATTAATTAAAGAAATCTTTTCTTTAACAGTAGCTATTTCCAACATTGTATATGAAGAATGCAAATTTTTATATGATGAAAATTTTATGTTGATGTTTTTTTTTTACATTTAAAATGTTTTTACATTTTTAAAACTCTGTCAGAATATTCTGATCATTGGTCATGTATCAACTATTTTAATTTAATCTTTTCCCTCAAATTCTATCTTAATCACATATTCCTAACTAGTTTGTTAGATTGTCCCATGGGTAAATCTGATACGTAGTAAGTCAGCTTAAACACATAGAGGGGTTCGTTTTGTGATCAACCCTGAAACCTAACTGAAAGAGCAAGAGCTTGGGAATTAGGTTGATGTGAATTTCATTTCTGGTACTTACTTGCTATCTGACCTTGGGCGATTTATTAATTGCTCTCAGTCTCATTTTCTTCATCTATAAAATGATTATAATAATACCTAATTCATATGCAGGCTGGAAATATGTAATTTAATGACTTATATAAAGTTTCTGGTATAGTTTTTTGCAAAATAATAGACATCCAGCAAGTGATAACCATAATAATCACAGTTTGTTCTTCATGTTAACTAGGATAAAATTTATCAGGAAATACATGTCAAAGCACTCAGCAATTCAAAAGCATGTGTTTCAGTTTCCCTTTTATACGGAGCTGAAATTTTTCTCATTATTATCTCTTCTGTTGCTCCAAACTCCTCCTCAGACCTTCTACCAAGGTGGAACACATTGTACCATATGTGACTCTGCCACTTGTAGCTATTTTTGCAAGATTTTTCTCTCTCATTAGAGTATTATTTGCAGAAGGCAGGGTTGTTATCAAGGCAACCAGGAATGGTGCATTCTCAGTTCTGTCTCAGCTGAAACTACTACTTGATCTGGTCCAATGCCAACTGTGCGCTTGGCTTTCCTCACACTTGTCGTTCCAAGAATGTAAACTTATTTTTTCCATGTCTTCTTCTTTGTTTTGGCTTTCTCCACAAGGTCTCATTAAACTATACATTTTTCCTTAAATTTTTCCAACTCGTTTTTCTCCTCTAAGTAAGGTTGATACTTTCCTCTTCTCTAACGTAAAACATCTTCTTAGCCACACTGCCAACTAAACATTCCTGTGAAATATGTCCTTCCATTCTCCACACAAAATATTACTTCCATAAAAATTTTACAACTATAATTTACTATATTGTAAAAAAAAAAAACTATAGGAGAAACTTTCTTCAAAGGATGAGTGAACAACGAAGCCAAGGTCCTGATAATTTTCAACAATATGTTATGCACAAAATGCAGCAAAAAACAGTTTTTTAAGTCAGGAGAGGAGAGTGACAAGAGCAAAATGGCAGAATAGCCATTTCAGTTCTTGTCCCATCACAAAAACATCAGTTTGAGCAACTGTGCATGTATGAAAATGCATTTCTACAAGCTAAGAAATCCATTTGAGAGATTATAGCACCTTGGTAGAACACAGAAATTTTTAAAAGGTGCATTGAAAAGAGTAGGAAGAACAGTTTCATATTGCCTGCCACCCAAACCTGGGCACTGTAGCACAGAGATACCCTATATGTGAGGGAAGGAGACTAAAGTTAATATCTGACTTCATCATAGGCCCCAGTACCAGGCTAACTCAGTGAACCTCAATAACAGGCAAGTCTCTATGGTCCCAAGCCCCAGGCCAATCCTCATGGGCCCAAACTACAGGCTGACTCCCATGGCTACAAGCTCCAAGTCAGCTCCCATGGATGCAGGCTCTAGGGCTGCCCCAGTACCAGACCAGCCACAACTGTCCCAGGCTACAGGCTGGTCACTGCAGAACCAGGCTCCAGCCTGTCTTCAACAGATACAAGACCAGGCCTATCCCCCTGGTAAACCCCAGCAACAGATCAGAAAAAAAAAATTCTAAAATTCATATAGAACCACAAAAATTCAAATATCCAAAGCAATCTTGATCCAAAAGAAGAAAGTTGAATGCATCACACTGCCTAATTTCAAAATATACTACAAATCTATAATAATTAAAACAGTATGGCACTGGTATAAAGACAGACATATAGAACAGAATGGGAAGCCCAGAAATAAATCCATGCAATTATGGTCCATTGGCCTTCAACAAAGATGCCAAGAACACACAATCTCATCAATAACTAGTGTCAGGAAAATTGGATATTCACATGCAAAAGAATAAAATTGCACCCATATCTCACACCATACACAAAAATCAACTCAAACTGTATTAAAGGCTTAAATATAAGGCCTGAAATTGTACAACTACTGGAAGAAAAAAATAGGGGAAAATCTTCTTAATATTAACCTTGGCTTTTTTTTTTTTTGGATAAGAACCCCAAAGGCATAGACAACAAAAGCAAAAATAGACCAATGGGATTGCATCAAACTAAAAACCTTCTGCACATAAAAGGGAATAATAAACAAACTGAAGTGACAATCTTCACTAGAGAAGAGGAGAAAATATTTGCAAACCATACAACTGATAAGATGTTATAGCTGGGCTCAGTGGCTCAACCTGTAATCCCGCGCTTTGGGAGCTGAGGTGAGTGAATTGCTTGAGCCCGTGGGTTCAAGACCCGCCTGGGCAACTTGGCGAGACCTCATCTCTACAATAAGTCAAAAAAATAGCCAGGCGTGGTAGCACACGCCTGTAGTTCCAGCTACTTGGAAGGCTGAGGTGGAAGGATCGCCGGAGCCCAGCAGGTCGAGGCTGCGGTGGCTGGGAGCGGCTACTGCACTCCAGTCTGGGTGACAGAGTGACACTCCAACTCAAAAAAAAAAAAAAAAAAAAAAGATGTTACTATCCAAAATATACAAGGAACTTAAACAACTCTATAGAAAGAAAACAAATAACCCAATTTTTAAAATGGGCAAAGGACTTAAATAGACATTTCTCAACAGAAGACATAAAAAATGGTTAACAGGTATATGAAAAAAATTCTCCACATAATGTATCACCATGGAAATGTAAACAAAAACCACAATGAGATATCATCTCATATGTATTAGAACAGACATTATCAAAAGACAGAAGATAAGTATTAGCAAGGACATGGCAAAAGGGAAATTTTGTACACTGTTTGGGAGAATATAAATTACTATAGTAATTATGGGAAATAATATGAAGTTTCCTCCAAAGGTTAAAAATAAAGCTACCATATGATCCAGCAATCCCACTTCTGGGAAGATATCCAAAGAAACGAATTCAGTATCTATAAGAGATATCTGCACTCCCTTGCTTATTGCAACATTATTCACAACAGCCTAGATATGGAAACAACCTATGTGTCCATCAATGAACAAGTGGATACAAAAATGTAGATATATCTACAAAAGAATAATATTTAGTCTTTAAAAAGAAGAAAATCCTGTCTCTTGAAACCACATGGATGAAACTAGAGGATAGACACTATGCTAAGTGAAATAAGCCAGACACCGCATGGCCTCCCTTATATGTGGAATCTAAATTAAAGTCAGACTGGAAGGCAATTGTCAGGGCAAGGAGGTGGGATAAGTGAGGCGATGGTGGTCAAGTATACAAAGTTTCAGTTATATGGACTAAGTTCTGGACATCAAATGTACAGCATGGTGATTATAATTAATACTTGTTAGTATTAATATGATATACTTGAAATTTGCTAAGAAAATAGATCTTAAATGTTCTTACCACACATGCACAAAAAGTGGCAACTGTGAGGTGATGGATATTTTAATTCACTTTTTTGGTGGTAATATATACATATATCAAAACATCATATTATACACCTAATATATAAAATTTCTGTCTGTCTCAATAAAGCAGAAAGAAACAATAGTCAACAAAAATTTTTTTAAATCTGCTGAGTTAGACATCAATCTGTATTTTTCTACTGGTCAAATATAAACTATGCATCTTTAGGCCATGAACATTAGTTATGTGCTTTATGCAAAGTAGAGCAGAATATTATTTGATTCATTGGCAAAAGACAAGTCTTCAGCTTCAGACATTTATCTGAATCACAGTCCTTCCTGCCCCTCCATACTCCACACAACCAACCTCCCCAAATTTCAAGTGGTTTATCAGTTCTTTAGAGATTAGCTTAGATGTCACCACCTTCAGGAAGCCTCCTTTCTTGGATTTTATTTGCTTAATGCCTAAGAAGATATTAGGCATCCTTCCATTGTGTCACCATAAGACAATTTGTGTTCCTACTTATTATAACACTACTTTGCAATCATTCATTTATTAGTATCTCACTCACTCGACTGAGAAACTTGAAGTCTGTGCCAATTAGCTCAATGAAGGGAATTTAAAACAGGAAACCAGTTTCAAAGTTGTTAGAAGAACTGAGAGAGTAAATAGGAAGAGGTGAGGCAAACCAGACATTAGCACCTGCAGAAAGCCACAGCTGTTCCAAAGCTGGAAAGGTAAAAGAGAAAGTGGTACAGCCAGAATCCAGGAACCCGGGCTGCCTAGAAAGAAAAGGGACACAGAAGCATTCTCCACTCAAAAAAAAAAAAAAAAAAAAAAAGGGCAAAGCAATATCCTGGTTTCCTCTCTTATACTACCATACAGTCTCCTACTTCTGGGTCCCCTTGGCCAAATCCAACCAGAAGACAGCTGGCAAACAAGCCTGAGAATTATCATTTACAAGCATCATCCCTGGTAAAACTAAGCAGAAGCTGGAGGAGGGCAGGGTCTGAATTTGAAAGCAAGCAGGCAAGTAACTGGTGTAGCCACTGCTTTTGCTCTGCAGCATCTATTCTTTCATGCAACAGCAGATTCTTGCCTTTATACAAACCAAGGCTCCTTCATCATCTTTTCAGAGGGAAGTCACAAATCCCCATCTCTGGGCAATGTTACTTCCTCTGATATTTTAATCAACTAACATTCTGTAGCCAAAATACTAAATTGTAAAGTGAAGCACTACCACCATATAAAAGTAATAGAAGAAGGGAAAAAGAAGAAAAAATAATAATTAGAATTTATACGTGTGTGTGTGTGTGTCTGTGTGTGTGCGCACATACATGTGATGTATGCAGTATATGATTAAGGCTCTTTTGTCTGGTGGGTTAACCCAAAGCTTCATTCTTGATAGACATGAGCTTTTGGTGATCTTGCTCTTTTAAGGTTCTTCTAAACACCTATTAATTTTACAATTGAACATAGTAGTGTTTGTAAACACCCCCAGTGAATCTTCTGAGTCACAAACAGTCTTCTCTGCCCCTGTGTAGCAACAATCCAATTTTTCCTGGGTGAGATCTGGCATCCCTTCTCTACTTGCTGCAGTGACACTAAAAACTCAAAAATATCCAGGTGCCATTCTCAACTTCCAGTTTGATGGAACCACTATTTTGTCCCCTGGTAGAATCATTCCTCCTTTGAGAATTAAGTCCTCTACACCACAGTCATTGATATAGGATGAAAAATGTGTAAATGTGTTGTTAAATTAAATAGTGAGAGTTGCTCTCACTTTCACCCTGTATTCCTAGGCCCACGAGTTTTGGTTAAAAACAGAAAAGAACACCATACCTCTACTGATGTTCCAAACATGTGCTTTATGCTTCACAACAGTAGGGTCATGTAGTAAGACACTGAAATCTATGCTGAGTCTGATGTCAACTGCTCCCCCTATAAAATGAATTCTGTGGCCCATAACAAGATCAAGTGAGGTAACATGGTAGTGAATATGGCATTTGGCAGAAACTCTAGGAACAGGGAAGGCAAATAAGCCTTCAGAATAACAGCACATTTCAGGAAGGATACAGCTATGCCCCTTTCATGTGGAAGGAAATCAGTGTAATCAACCTGCTATTATTATATTGTATAGCACAGATCCTACAGCTAGCATCTCAGGCACTCAGCAGGGACAGTGGCCAGATCAGCTTCAGTGAGGGGAGATCCACTTCACTGAGACAATAAATGACCTTTATCACCACTTTATCACTATTTGTTGTGGCTGCTGTGTACATGAGGGCACTAAGCAAGTCTTGAGGTAGTTCAGGAAGAGGCTGACTAATGTCCATAGAATAAGCCATCCCGTTCTCCTGAGTCTTGAGGGCCTCTACTTCAGTGAGTGCCCTAGAGTCACCATACTCATGAGGTGAATATCTTCACACTCTGTGTCCTTTCTATGAAGTCCATCCACATTTCTCTTCTCCAGACTTCCCTGTCACCGATATTTCGATATGCCATTCCCGATGCCTGACTAACCAGCCAAACACTAAACTACTACCATGAATCCATGCAGATATATATACTTATGGCAATATTTCCTTCCTTTTGAAGTAGGTAACTTGATATTTTCCAGAAATTCTACCCACTTGTAAAAATCCCTTCATCAACCCTGAATGAAGCTGTGAGACAGAAAAAGTCCATTCCAGCTGTTGCAGCCTATCACACAGACTCATCAGTTCACCAGGTCCAACACCATTCTCTCTCCATTGATTAGTCATAGGAAACTATCCATCAGACGTAGGAGTGGTTAGAAGAACAGGTGGCAAAGCTACAAAAGTAGATGCTCTGGGAATCTGAGTCACTTGTTCATGTACCTCACTTGTGTTTTCTTGAACTTCTAGAGCCTAATCTCATGTTTACCATTTCCACCTGATTATTATCAGTGTTGCTGTACACAGTCAAATTCATGACTTTGTATGTCATACAGTATCCAGTTCACAGTTGACAGGTCTAGTCTAGTAATCATTTGATTTTCAAGAGTTAAACAACTTGTCTGTACCTGGGACTGTATCTCAGAATAAAAAGCAGCTTCAACAAAAGAGAACCATGAAATCCTAAGGGTCTGCATGTGATTCTTCTATTAAAGCTTCCCAGAAAATCTATGCAACATTTAATAATGGGAATTAATACAAAGGTGTTAAAAGATAACAACAAAAAGCAAAAACGAGATGATGAGCAAGAAACTTCTATCCCTAGGTCCGAGAGACGAAGAGAAAAAATGAAGTTACCAGAGACCTGAAACTGAGGCCATCTGGAGGTAAGTGAAACCATTGTAGGGCTGCCTGAGACCACAGAATGATGGTTTCTAGTAGATCTGAACTGACTGAGGAAACACAGTCCCTAAGGGAGATACCACCTAAAGCCCAGGGATGGAGGTGGAAGGGATAGGATGGGAGATGCTCTGACTTCTCCATTCCTCCCACCTCTGACTTCCTTCCATTGGTTGAAGCTAACCAGGAGCCCATTTGAAAGGAAGCCTGAGAAATGTGGTTTGCAGCATAGTAGAGGAACATCAGAGAATACCAGCAATCCAAATGTCGAAGGACTGGTAAGTTTCTTCATTGTTGTTTCTAAATTTCAGGACAACACCTATCACATGATGGACCCTCAATAAAATTTTATTGAGTGAAAAAAGATCCACTCATTCTGATTGGGCTCTACAATGTCAGCAGCAGATAAATAGTGAAGTTTTGCCTCAGGCAAACTTCTTCCTACTATTAGCAGTTTGGAAATAATAAAAGAGTTTGGGAATGAGTCTCATTTTAAGATTTTGAGCTCTATTACACACTGAGTGAGGAAGCTGGGGTTCCTGTTTGTAAGAGAGTTTCTTAACAGAACAGTGGAGGGAGAGCATCAAGAGTCACCAACCTAAACATTGTGTCCGGAATCCCCCTATTCCATCACTCTGCTCTGGTTTCTGGCATAGTCCAAGAACATTATTTCAGACCTAAACATTTCAGGAGTTCATTTTCCATTGGAGAGCTGGTACCATTACTCTGTGAAAGGCTTGCAAGGTTGGTTTTAGAATTTTTCTTTCTTCAAAACACAGAATAATGTCACTTGTCAAATGATAAAGCAGGCAACTTAAAAGAGACCATAACTAAAACAGTAATATTAGCATAACTTTAATAATGCTAATATAGCTTTTAGGAACCAACAAACAAAACTCATACCCGAATAAGTAATTCCTTTTCAAATCAGATAGGCCAGAAACTTGTCTCTGGGATGCTGCCTTTATTAAAAATATATTTAGAGCTGTTTTCAGAGTAAACTGTAAGCCACCCAGAAAAACTAATTTCTTGGCTGCAGCAGAGGTTGCTAGATGCCCCCTACATCAATTCTTTCCTCTTCCATCAAAAGAGAATTTTTACCTGGACCCATGACTTCCTTGTAGCTTGGGGTGACCATGTGACAAATTTCTGCCCAATGGAGTATTAGGGGGAAAGTCATGTGACAGCTTCTGAGATTCTTCCTTGAGGGTACAGCTACTTTCTTACTTACCCTTTCCTTTTTACTATATCCTGGTTTGAACAAACCACTGAAGACAAAAAAAAAATACAGACCCATTTGGGTAGTTAGAATGGTGAACTAGAAGAATCTAGGTCTCTGAGAACTTGGAGGCAAAGCTGCCATACAGATGAATCACTTAATGCCAGATTTAGCTTATACCTGAAAAAATTACATTTTTATGTAGTGTCAATGAACTGTCATGTCACATTTGTATATTACTCCCAACCAAACCAATTAATTATTCCACAGAGCTCAGGGAGAGAGAACAGCATTCTGGAATTGGTAGGCCCTCCATGATGTCTGGAGCAGGTTAAGGGAGTGAAATTTGAAGATAGACTTGTCAGAGGCAGGTATAAGATGAGTGCATGTGTGATCAACTCAATCAACCCTATCAAGTAGATGGTAAAATCATTGCTAGGAGAAACTGGGCAGTTGGGGGTGGGAGACACGCTGGGAGATGGACAAGAATATATATTACCATTAAGAAACAAACATCAATATGGGAAGGTGCAATAAATGTGGTGCCTAAATTAAATCAAGGCCATGTCCCTTTCAGAGAAATAGCATGTTGTATTCTAAACAGCTGGGCAACAGCTTTTACTATTATAAACCTAACCACTGAGATAAAATAACTGAACTGTAAAAATAATTACTCATTTGATGATTGTTAAGTCTGGAAAATCAAGCCAAAGTCTAGTTCATAAACTGCCATCTTCGAGGAAATCAAAAAGTGAAGGGAGTGTGTTCTTCCCCTCCTCCAGCTCCTTTTGTGTTCTAGCTGCTTGTTCCTGAGACTGTTGAGTCACTAGGGTAATAAGCACTGTATGAGTACACTGAGAGAAAGAAAAGAACCTGTAAGTGATCTTGGTTAAGATCCTGAACTGACTTTTAACTTTACAATGTATGAGTCACACAAGCCCCAGGTATCCCTCTCATCTTCCCTCTGAGCCATCAAACCTTCTCTACTGGTTTCACAACCAACATGCTCAACCTTTAGGAAAGCCAAACTGTTTTCAAACTGTCTCAAACTGTTTTCAACTGAACATTGGCATCCCTGAGGATCTCAACATATGTCCAACGACCAAGTATACATAAAGAAGGAGAGTATTTTATAAGTATTTTCAGGTGTATTTTTAAATACCATAAATCTTTTTGCCATATTGCTCCTCATTCACAGCATTAATTCTGTTGGGAGAGGAAGACTGAAGTTACTTAGAACAAACTAAACTTTAAATGAAAAGTCTTTGACAAGAGTGAAAGGAATTTTGAAATTTTAAAACAAACAAGCCAAAGGGAAGCACTCTTTACTAATCAAATCAAATGCAAGTTACAGATAAGATCTGAATTCATTCAAGTTTTGAGATAGAACTGATGGAGTCTTACTGAAAGAAACAGCTGGGAAACTCAGCACGCATTAAAGAGAAGTTCAAGTTGCCTAGAGAGGAAGTAGAAAAGTTCTAGGACAGAAAGATGGAGTGTTTTAGAAGAGATAGGGTAAGCACACAAGCAAATACATTGCTCTGGTTCCCTGGCCAGGACAAAATCCCAGAGGAGGTTATACTGACAACAACCAAGTAGGGAGACCCCACAATTGTGGGAGTTTTTTTCCTCGCTTTCTCAGACACAGATTGGAGGATTAAAAGTCTTCATTGAAAAGACTTGCATTCAGCTAGTCACCAGAGTAACATGCCACCTAAAAACCAGATTAGACCTATCAAGAGAGATGGTTAGAGACCTTAGCCTCAGGCCACATTCCCCAAGAGCAGTAGAGGGGATGCAGAGGTCTCCATTTGGCCTAGGGAGGAAAAGGGAAGTGCTAACAAGGTCAGTGGGTAAGCAGAGCCTTCAGTCAGCACAAAGAGGTCACCGTGTGTAGTGACATGAAAACCTAAGACAAATGACCAGAACTTCAGTACTGGACTCCAGCACACCATGCCTAAAAGAGCTAGACAAGGCCTGTTATTCCCAGTAGACACTAGTCCAAATTAAACCAGAGACCACTGCAGATTCAGAGCACACAGTATAGATACAAAGTCCCCTGTCCCCCAAAGTCTCAAAGACACACAGGGAGGGCAGGGGAAGAATCTAAAAGTCTGAACATTTCCCACAAAATGAGTGAGTCCTCCAAAACAGCCTCTCCAAACTGGAAGAAGTGGATATACTGTTAATTAGCAAAATCTATGTTCACTATACCCTCTCACTTCATGCTTTGTCCAATTATCTGTTGAGGTGGTAGTCCATGACAAAGATTAGATCTGCTACAGAAAATAAATAAGCAAATTAAATTTCTTTGCATGCTAAGCAGTACTTGGAATTTATAATTTTCAATCCTATTATATTAGTAATTGTAGTGTATCACAGAGGGGAAAAAGCTAAGAAAAAAGTTTTAGAAAATGAATATGATACAAAGGGAGAATTTTCATGAAACAGTAACAGAAAGCCATAAGGAGGCAAAAGGAGTGGTAAAAATGCAAATGGGTAATACTGCCAGAAAAAAACATGGAAACAGTAGAATTTCATAGTATTATGACAATAGTAAGAGAGATTGATTATATGCTATGAAAAATTAAATCTGCATTTGGAGGACAAACTTAAAAAACCTCTAAAATGTAGAGGAAATCAAAGTTGTTGAACCCGTTTAATTGGAATGAAAGTGAGAAAGAACAAATCTGTAACCTAAGAAGTAGGAACCACTTCAAGTGATATTCAGAAGAACTGAATAAAGACAGGAATCAAGCTAAAGGAATTGAAGAAAAATTTCTTATTTTGTTAAGTATGTACATTAAAGAGCTAATTGTCTCCCAGGCAAAAAAATTATATAAAAAGAACCACACTTACCCCACCCTTTTTATTTTTAAGAAATATGAAGGAAAAAAGTCTGATGGGATATCTCTGTGCCTTCCTTACAATTATACTGTCAATCTAAAATTCTCTTTAAAATTGTCTTTAAGTTTGGGCATAGTGGCTCATACCTATAATCCCAGCACTTTAGGAGGCCAAGGCAAGAGGATTGCCTGAGTCCAGGGGTTCAAGACCAGCCTGGGCAACATAGTAAGACATCATCTCTACAATAAATAAAAAAATTAGCCAGGTCTGGGGCACATGCCTACAGTTCCAGCTACTTGGAAGGGATCATTTGAGCCCAGCAAGTCAAGGCTGCAGTAACCATGAACATGCTACTGCACTCCAGCCTGGGTGACAGAGTGAGACTCTCATTTAAAAAAAAAAAGTCTTTAAACAAAAAAAACTTCTTAAATTAATAAATAATAAATGTTTCTTTTTTATAAGCATGTCTGGTAAAAACAAAACTATTCATGAGGTTGGGAAACTGCTGAAATAATTACTATTGCAAACATTTTTGTTTTTGTTTTACCTCTATCAAAACTGCCTAAATGGGCTCACTGGCAAATTTTATGAAACATTTAAGGAAGATAATATACCAATTCTCTACAATCTCTCCCAGAAGATAGAAGCAGAGAGAATATTTCTTAAATCATTCAAATAGGCCGGCATTATCCTATTATGAAAACCAGACAAAGACATTGCAAGAAAAGAAAACTAAAGGCCAATATGTATCATAAAATAGAAGCAAAATTTTTCAACAAAATATTAAACCAAATACAATATATAAAAAGACTTTGACACTGCAACCAAGTTAAAATTAACCCTGGTATGCAAGGAGTAAATCCTACTTGGTAGTGTTGACAAACTATTTTTACATATTAAAATTAATTAATATAATTCATTTTATCAACAAGTTAAAGGAAAAAAATCACATAATCATATCAATAGATGCAGAAAAAGCATCTGATAAAATTCAACACCCATTCATTTAAAAAGTGCTCAGTAAACTAAGAATAGAGGGGTACTTCCTCAACTTGAAAGAAATCCACAAAAAAAACCCCTAATACATTTGATGAAGAGAAACTAGAAAGTGGAAATGTTGGCTAATACAATAAGATGAGAAAAATAAACAAAGGGAAAAGATTGGGAATAAAGAAATAAAATTGTCTCTGTTTTCAGATGACATGATCATCTATGTAGAAAATCCAAAAGAATTGACAAAAAAAATCCAAGAACTAATAAGCAATTACAGCAAGATTGTAGGATACAAAGTAAATCACTTTCCTGTGTATCTGTAATAAACAAATATATATATCAGTAATTTGAAATAAAAACCACAATATCATTTATGTTAGCACCCAAAAAGTAAAATACTTAGGTGGAAATATTTTTTAACTGGACAAAATCTATATTAAAATTCTGTAAAACTCTAATAAAAAAAAAGTAGGACCAAATAAATGGAGAGATATTTCATGTTCATAAATAGGAATACTCATTTTGTCAAGATGTAAGTGCTTCCCAACTTGACCCATAGATTGAATGCAACTTTAGAAAGTTATCTTGTGGATGTTGACAAACTGATTCTAAAGTTTACATGGGGAGGCAAAAGACCCAGAATAACCAATACAATGATGGAGAAGATCAAAGTCAGAGGACTGACATTACCTGACTTCGAGACTTAATATAAAGCAACAATAATCAAGATAGTATAGTATTGGTAAAATAATAGACAGATCAGTGGAACAGAATAAAGAGCCCAGAAACACACCCCACACAGATACATTAAACTGAATTTTGACAAAGGAGCAAAGGCAATACAGTAGAGAAAAGATAGTCTGTTCAGCAATGGTACTGGAGCAATGGAGCATCCACATGCAAAAAAAAAAAGGGGGGGATATAGACACAGACCTTATACCCTTCACAAAAATTAACTCAAATTGTATCATAGATCTCAACATAAAATACCAATTTAAAAAAAGTCTAGATAACCATGGATGTGGTAATGACTTTTTTTTTTTTTTTTTTTTTGAGTTGGAGTCTCACTCTGTCGCCCAGACTGGAGTGCAGTGGCCGCTCCCGGCCACCGCAGCCTCGACCTGCTGGGCTCCGGCGATCCTTCCGCCTCAGCCTTCCGAGTAGCTGGAATTACAGGCATGCACTACCACGCCCGGCTGATTTTTTGATTTATTGTAGAGATGAGGTCTTGCTGCCCAGGCGGGTCTCGAACCCGCGGGCTCAGGCAATCCACTCACCTCAGCCTCCCAAAGGCGCGGGATTACAGGCTGAGCCACCGAGCCCAGCTGGTAATGACTTTTAAAATACAACACCAAAAGCACAATCCATTAAAAAATTTCTTGATAAACTGGACTTCATTAAAATTGAAACTTCTGCTCTGTGAAAGACACTGTCAAGAGTATCAGAACACAAGTCATAGACTGGAGAAAAAATATCTGCAAAAGACATATCTAATAAAGAACTGTTATCCAAATACATGAAGAGCTCAACAATAAGAAAATGAACAACCTGATTTTTAAATGGTCAAAAGACCTGAACAGACACTTCACCAAAGAAGATATACAAATGGCAAAGAAACATATGAAAAGATGTGCCACATCATATGTCATCAAGGAAATGAAAATTTAAACAAGATACCAATGCACACCTATTACAATGGCTAAAATATAAGACACTGACAACATCAAATGCTGGTGACTATGTCGAGTGACTGAAACTCTCATTCATTGCTGCCAGAAACTCTCATTCATTTCCCACAAAATGAAACATACTATTACCATATGATCCAGTAATCACACTCCTTGGTATTTGCCCAAATTAGTTGGAAAATTTTGTCCACCAAAAACTCACACATACATGTTTATTCCAGCTTTGTTCATAATTGCCAAAACTTGGAAAAAATCAAGATGTCCTTCAGTAGGCGAATGGAAGAACAAACTGGCACATCTATACAGTGGAATATTATTCAGCAAAATGAGCTATCAAAACCATGGGAAGACATGGAGGAAACTTAAATATACATTACTAAGTGAAATAAACCAATCTGAAAAGATTACATGCTATATGAATCCAACAATATGACAATCAGGAAAAGGCAAAACTGCAGAGACAGTAAAAATAGCAGTGGTTGGTTGTCAAGGATTGGGGAGTCAGAAGTGATGAAAAAGCAGAGCATAGAGGATATGTAGGGCAATGAAACTACTCTATGTGATACTATAATGGCAGACATGTGATTATACCTTTGTCAAAACCCATAGAATGTACAACACTAAAAATGGACCCTAATGCAAGCCATGTATGTTGGATGATAATGATATGTCAGTATTGGTTTATCCATTGTTAACAAATGTACCACTCTAGTGAGGGATACTGACAGTGGGAGAGGTCATACATTTAGAAAGATGGAGCATGTAGGAACTCTCTGTACTTTCCACTCTACTTTGCTATTAACTTTTAAGAAAGAAAGTTTACTTTAGGTCAGGCAGGGTGGCTCATTCCTATAATCCCAAAACTTTAGGAGGTTGAGGCAAGAGAATTGGTTGAGCTCAGGAGTTCAAGACCAGTCTGAGCAACATAGCTAGATCTCATCTCTACAAAAAAAAAAAGAAAAAAAAATAGCTGGACATGGTGATGTACACCTGTAGTTCCAGTTACTTGGGAGGCAGAGGCAAAAGGATCATCTGAGCCAGCAGGTTAAGGCTGTGGTGAGCCATAATTGTGTCACTGCACTCCAGCCTGGGCAACAGAGTGAGAACCCAATTCAAAAAATAAAATAAAATAAAGTCTGTTTTTAAAAGACTGAGCTGTTGATAGAAACACAAAATCTACTTTCTGTCCAGAAATTTATTTGTTTTTAAAACCCATATTGAATAACCATGTCATCAGCAGTGATTTCTGTTTCATTGGAAAAGGTTAATATACTATTCCCTGGCAGAAAATATCTGTCATCAAATTCTTTTCCAAATCACTTATTTTGATGGGTGTTCCTGTAATAACTATACGCAAAAATTAAAATATGCAATATCTTGATACTCTAAAAATACAATAGAAAAACATTAAGAAAATTATTTCTAAGCCAAAAGGCCAAGAAGCAATGGGGAAGAAAATTATTTCTGTATGACAATATTATAGAGTGTTTCTCATAACTCCTATATAGTTTTTAGTGTTTTTCAACTTCTCTATGGTAAGTATGCATATTATTATGAACAACATGAACATACTTTTTGAAAAAGGCATATTTACATATTAGATATGTGTATATATGAATTCATATACACATGATGTGGTCATCATTATGAATGCAAAAAGGGATAGTAAAAATAGTAAAAAGATTAGAATAAAATATGCCAAAATGTAAACAGTGATTTTACTCTGGCTAGCTTTAAATGATGAAACTAAGAGAATCTTTAGAAGCTTCTTTCCTTTTGTTTTCAGATGTTTTGTAATGTTATCCATTGTAACAAATGGACCACTCCAGTGAGGGATGTTGATAAATTTTTGTATGGAAAGAGTAAACCTAATTTTTATTAAATAAATATAAAATGACACTTTTTAAATACACTTGAACATGAAGAAATTGTTATGACTGTTGTGGTGAGAATTTTGAAAGATTAGCAGAAGCAGGAATAATGAGATATTTAGCTGATCTTTCAAGGGAAGCTGGACAAATGACACTTTTAAAAGAAAATAGTAACTAACGATGAAACATGGTATTTCTAGTATGATTCAGAAGTGAAGTGTCAACTTTTTCTGTGGAAAATCCCAACATTACCAAAATGTAAGATGGCACATACTTCAATAAAGAAAGTGAAAAATATCTTAACTCATCCAATTAACACTGCTCCAGAGTTTATCCCAAAAAGCCTATTTTGAAAAATTCTCACTCTCATAAACTATCCTTTGCAGTGAACTGGCCAAATAAGAATATCTAATGTATGTTGAATACCTCGCATGTCAGAACATTTCTACTTATATCATCTCTAATCCTTACAACAGTACAAGGAAAGTGTTCATAGTTCCACCTTATGGGTAGAAAAATTAAGACTCAAAGAGGTAAAATATTTTCTGTAACATCACACATCTAATACATGCTGGAGGTGGAATCTAAGCTTATGTCTGTCTGACTTTAAGGTCTGTGTTCTTCTTTCTACTTCTCTGCCTCAACCCAACAACTGGGGTCTTTGCCATGACAACTCATCAGTTCACAATGTGCTTTTCATGAAGTCCTCAACTCAAATATTATCACCCAGCAAGATGCCTCAGCTAATTTACAAAATGTAACTTCAAAAATGAGATTGCCATTTCCAAAAGCAAAAGCCCAATCTCAAAAGATAAAAGACTTAACTAGTGAGTAGTGCTGTACAGTAATGTAGGTAGTAAAGATCATTTCAAAAATGTCTAGAACCAAAGGAATCAATGTGTCACTTGTTAGGAACTACACTAAATTTGGAAGCAAAATCTTTTGTTTGTTCATTTAAAATAATAACCTTGTTATTCAACCCATAATGCACAGTAAGAAGGACACTTAGACATTTGCTTTTTATTCCCTTTTCTTCTTGCTCCAAAAATGGATTTCCTCCAAACTTTAATTAAAATTTTAACTTATATAAGTGTGACTGGATTTAGTTTTTAAGGGTGAGACTACACATAGGTAGATTTGTCTGGATTATTAAGATCAGACCCTGAAGAAATGAGCTCCTGGAGGGCAGGGTAGACCTCACTTATCTCCATATCCCAAATGTGTTAAACATAGTAACTGGCACTAATTAACACATGACATATTGAAGAATCAGGGAACAGAAAGATAAAAAAAGAAGTATGTTTCAGATTCAGCTCAACCCTGAGGAGCTAGTGGACCATGTGATAGTGTACCCTTTATTATTATTTTTTTACAAAAGCAGCCTTGAGTCTTGTTCTGGGCTATAAAGACTGTTTCTTGAGATATGGGTTTATAATCCTGATACTGCCACTAATGGGTTAAATTAAAAATCTTTCACTTTCCTGGGCTTTTTATTTCTGGTTTTCAAATCAGCACAATGAAAAGCTGAAGAGAAGGGAAGAGAGAGGAGGGAAGAGGGCAAAGATCCCTTCTGCCTCTACAATGCCGTGATTTGGATACAGGGTTTGACCAACTATGAGCCATGGACCAAATGTAACCTGTGGTCTGTGGTCTGTTTTTTTATAGTCCATGAGCTCACATTTTTTTAATGGTTAAAAAAATTCAAAAGAATGATAATATTGTGTGACATGCAAAAGTTGTCTGAAAAGCAATTTTCGGTGTCCATAAATAAAGTTACATTGGAACTCAGTCCCACTCACTATGTATTTCGATGACTGTTGTCACACTACAGCAGCAGAGTTGAGTAACTGTGACAGAAACCATATGGCCACCAAGTCCAAAATATTTACTATCTAGACCTTTACAGAAAAAAGGTTGCTGATCTTTCATATAGAAATCGGGCAGGTGATCACCTGAGAAAATTAAAATATGTCTAGGATAAGTGGGGCCTATGCAAATTAGGGGACAATCTTCCCAACTCCTTGAGCTAAGAAAATGCACTACTGGGGGAGGGATGTGGTGTGGCAGCACCACCATTACCACCTGTCCAGATGTCCCTTCCCCTGTGCCCTTCGAAGGTCTTGCACTTCCTAGAAGTCCATGGAGCAGTAGGGAGCATTTTGATGGCCTGTCCCACATCTTCCCTCCCTCCTACTTCTTCACATTCTATTTTCTGAGTGGTTGTCAGAGGAACGCTGAATCCTGCTGTCATTTTTTCAGACCCCAGGAGCCGTTTCTGACAGTCTTGGCACCATGAAGCATTCCAAGCTCCTATCTCAGTTCTGCAGCTGCCTGCTCCCAGTTCAGTCAGGAAGAGCGCTCCACAGTGTGTGTGTGTGTTCTTTCCTCTCTCTCCCTCCCTCTCACTCCCCCCTCCCCTTCTTCTTCTCTTCCTATCCCCCTTCCTGCCTCCCTTTCCCTCTCTCTCCCCTTCTCTTCCTCTCTCTCTCCCTCACCCCTCTCTCCCTCTCCCCCTTTCTCTTGCTATCTCTTCTTCCTGCTCTCTGTCCTTTTTCCTCTCTCTTTCTCCCCCTCTTCTCTCCCCCTCCCATTCATCCACTCCCCTGCTTTCTCTCTCTCTCCCTCCCTTCCTCTCTTCCTACCTCTCTCTCCCCGCTCTCTTCCTACTTTCCCCACTCAAAGATACACATACATACACATATACACACTCCAATTGGATAGGAGAAAAACCTTCCAGTTTCTTGCCAAGCCTAATAGAAATTCCTTTTGCATGTAAACAGAACTGCTTTTGTTTATTGAAAAGTATAGCTGACCCTCCTTTTGAAGAATGATGGAATTATTGTTCTACATGACTTTCTCTGAACCACTGCATGTGTGCATGTGTGCATGACTGTGCGTGTATATGTCTCTGTGTGTGTGCTATGAGTATGAGTGTGTGTGTGTGTGTGTGTGTGTGTGTGTGTGTGTGTGTGTGTGAATGAAGCAGGGAGGGAGGGAATGAAGGAAAGTGATAAGGAAAGAACACCACAGAGTAGCCAGATAAAAGACATCATATGGACACTGTAAAGTTAAGATCTGGGATTCACAAATCAATCACTTTCAAGCTCTGGAGCCTGGGATGTGAGGAAGGGAGAGTGGGTGGTCCTCTCTGACAACTTACTTATTGTCTAAGACAATTTTATTATTTAAAATATCTTGAAAAATGGTGCCTAGAAAAAAGTACAAGATGAGGATATAGCAAAATGTTAATAACAGTTGTCCTTGGAAAGGAGGAAGAGTAGGCAGGTTATGATTTGTTCCTTTTATTTCAACCAGTCTGTGTTCCCCATTTTTTTTCTTTTTGATATTGAGCTGAAAAGGAAGGACATGGATGCAGAGACAAACACAATGAATGTAGCAATTAACCCTGAGTTAGACCAAGATGCATGGGCTACTTTTCATGTCCATTTATTTGAGGATAAATCAGAAAACATCACTTTCAAAAACTTTTAATGTATTTTGCAATATTCCTCCTTTCAGCCAAAGGACTAAAAACTGAACAAATTGAATTGCCCCACTGCCTCAAGTATTCCTAGACTGATTCAGGATTCATTTTCTGAACATCACTCCTTTTTGAACAGCAAATGCAGCTAAATTCCTATTGACTCTCAAATACATAGACCAACAAATTTGTTTGTCATAATATTCTCTCTTTCTCTCTCTCTCTCTCTTGTTCTCTCTGTCTCCGTTTCTCTCTCTCTCTCTCTCTCTCTCTCTCTCTTCCAGCCAAAATTCTGATTAACTGAACCACTGAAGGATTGATATTTTACTCTAAGAGAAATATATAGACATCAGCTAAGATGGATGATTGAATAAATACTTATACCTTCACTCCTTCATTAAACCAGATCAAATTAACAAGATAGGATTAAAACTACATAAATAAACTCATCAGGCTAAGAAGGAGAAAAAAGACAATACCTGCAGCATTTAGGAAGCTGGAAAGCAGAAGTTATGAGTGGTACCTGACAGCAGAGTCAGGGAGGCTGAACCCTAAATTAGCAATGGGGAGACAACATAATCCCACTTCCCTCAAAGTTCAAGTAATGGCAGATAATTTACCTCTAGAGGCAGGGGCAAAAATAAGCATAAAGACCGGATTGAATTCTATTTAAGTAACAGGTAGGTTCCAGATCTCTCCCTGGACTGGGTAACTGCACAATGGTTCCCTCACAATGGCAGCAGGCAGCTTAGAAATTTCTTCTCTATAGGGTAAAAAGTGGTATCTCTAGGAAGGAGCTCTCCAGACACAAAGTGCTGAAAACAGTAGTAATTAATCACTTGTACACTGAATACTGAGACCCTGTAGGTTTTCCTTCTACTTGGTTTATAATGAGAGTGGCAGACACTCAGGCAGAAGGTAAAAAAATTCTTCTCTGGAGAGAATCTCACCAGCCCAAGTACGAAGGTATGAAGATGTTGGCGTGGGGTAGTAGGGGAAAGTTTTCTAGAAAACTGACTCAGTCAGATCACCTTCCAAGGAAGCCCACTAGCACAGATCATCCATCAGTGTTTAGCTTTTCTACGATCCATTTTTAAACAGAAAGACAGCTAAGCATCACCAAACATCTGAACAAATCTCCTAACATGAATGGCAGAGACCAAAGCAAATAGACAAATACAAGCAACCTGAATGGAAAAGGACTGTACTAGGAGACAAAACCTTCAAAAACCTATCATGAGTATTCTGAAAGAGATAAAAAGCAGGTCGTATTCTCATGAAACAAGAACCCAATTTAGAGAATAAGACACTTAGAAATTGAAAATATGAGAGCAAATTTTTTTTAAAAATTCTCATTAGAAGGGTATAAAGACAAAGTTGAATTGAAGATCCTTATTTCCTCCAGAAATAAAAAGAAAAATGTTGGACCACAAAGGAAAAAAAAGTGATAATTAAAAGAGATTCTACACTCTAGTGACTGGAGACAGAGACAGACAGAAAGAGAGATATAGAGAAGAAAAAGAAAATTTTTCAACTTGAAAAACATAACCTCTCAAATTGAAACAAATGAAAATAAACTCATGCCAAAGCACACTACCATCTTGAAAGTTTGGAAGATATAACAAAAAGAAGATCCCCAAAGTTTTCAGAAATTTTTTTAAAATCAGTATTTACAAGAAATCACGAATTAAAATGGGTTCAGTCTTCTTAACAGCAATATCAGAAGCTAGAAAATAATGGAGTCATATCTTCAGAGTTTGAAACAATATTGTTTCCAACCTAAAATGCAATGCTTAACCAATAATTTAAGGGTAATAAAGAATAAGGTCATTTTTCAGAAACAAATTTCTATGTTGATGGTAAAGGGAGACCCCGGGTTGACAGCAGTATAGTTGGTTAGAGACCAACCACTCCATATTGCAGCAAGGAGAAAAGCACTAGAAGATCTGACTCTACACAGATAAAGTCTATAAAATATTTGGTGTGCTTTAATGTTAGAAGAGAATTAAGCAGCGGGGAGAGCTTGAGGATGAATTAATTATAGCAACACAGAAAACTAAAACACTTCAGAAAATAATTAATTCCAGAGAAAGTCAATACATATTGTGCCAGAAAGGAAAATGTATAATAGCACACATATATGGCTCTGCTATGAATAGCATTTTTATATAACCATAAAAACATAAATGCTGAATATTGATCTAATTTAAATGGCACAGCTTTTTTTGGTATTATAGAGGTGGAGAGGAGAATGGGCAGTGTGAATAGTGGAGAAAGGAGAAATAGAGAGCACTTATATCCCCTAAAATAGAGAAATGTGGGGACCAAAGAAAGACCCAAACTTTACCTGTGTGATGACCACTTGTATACCTAATCCTGAATTGTACCCCACATCTTTAAAATAAAAAATCTTAAAAATAAAATAAAATAGAGAGCAATGGGATTACCAAATAATGTGTAATATATTACTACTGAATAATGTGTAACTTGTGCTATTACCAAATACCAAAATAAGCAACTATAAGAATTGAAAGCAAATGCCTCTGAAGGGTATAAACATGAGGGCACTGGAGAAAGGAGAGTGCTTGGCTTCATAGTTAGCCTTATAGAATTGCTTGGCTCTTTAAACAATATGTAGGTTAAGAGTTAATAAAACTTAGAAGTAAATATTTTTAAACCTCCATATACATAGACATCTATGACATATTCAAACACAGAAAAGGCAAAACTATACCTGAGGTAAGGTGGAAAAGGTAGGTTGTAATTAAAAAGGACGAGAGGGTACCCAGGAAAGATGAGAAAGATTGGCATCACAAATAAGAAGTCAAAACACAGGGTTTTTTGTTTGTTTCATCTTCTAACTGCCTAGAGCTCTCTACATTGGAAGAATATGTGTGACTTCTGTGTTGCCTATCCTTCCTTATGCCCCCATCCCAGTAATTATATAACGGTGTTTACCAATAATTCTTATTACAAATATTTAAATAGGTATTTACACCGCATAGTTGGTCAAGGATATGGAGAGGAAGAAGCAGTCAGAACTGAAGGATAGTGTGAAGAGAGAAGAAGAGAGAGCACTTACTTGTTGGGCAATTCATACCCATGAGGTATGAATTGTCATATGCAGGCCTATTAACCTTGGAAACTGGGAAGGACTGACTGGCAAAGATGATGGAGTCACCCCTCCGCCATCACACCCACGGTTGACAAAGGCTAGCTTTGGAGGAGTGGGATTTCCCCCTCACAGGCCCTTGTCTGGCAGAGTGGTGTCCATAGGAGGTCTGCGTGGAACCGTCCCAAACACACCCTCAGAACCCCAATAGTCCTCCCCAGCAAATGCCTTCACATACCAAAAACTCTATAAATTACATTTTGCTCCTTGCCTCCCACAAATCTACTATGAGAAGACAATTTAAAATCAGTTCTATTCATCAAAATAAAAGGTTTTAACAGTAGTGGACATATTTGAAACATCTGAAAACACAAGATGTGGTGACCTTCCTGGGGAGAACGGTACAAACCAACAGAGCAGGTATGTATCTGCATTTAAAAGACAGCGGCATACCCGGGTAAGAGAGTACTGAGGAAGGAGTTCTGTCCAATATCCCTAGAGCACAAACCTCTTTTTCCCCACATTCCTATGTCCATTAGTGCGTATAAATTCTGATCACATATTCCTTTGATAGAGGTGTTTCTATCACTGATTAGCTACAGTCGAGTGGCTCTTACTGGTGCTACAGGAGGCAATCTATTGCTTTTCATTAAATGTGAACTTGATTAGCTTAGCTATGAGGTCAACGCTATTGCCTTTGGCTCTGGATTCTTAGAAAGAGGTCTTCGTACAGTCTTCTTAAGGAACTTGGCCATTCTACCTCTAACTTGTGTAATTCTGGGCAAGCTAGTTAATCTCTTTCTCATATGTAAAAGAGAAGTACAGTATCAGGAGGCTATCATGAAGCTGAAATGAAATATTGAACATAAAATTCCTCACTTGTGTTCCATACACAAGAGTGCTGAATAAATAAACCCATTCCTTCTTCTCTGAGGATGTACCATATGGAAGACTTCAAGACAACCATAGCCTTCATCAGGGGGACAAACACAAGGTTCACATCCCACTGTTAAGGACTTTTCCAAATGGCAGCTGAGCCTTTGGGTCACTCACTGCTATATGGCTCTAGCAATGGCCAATCCTGGATGGAAAGTGTTCTAAGTGCAATTTCTGCCTTACCTTTCAGAAAAAGGGCCAGAAGCAAGGAGGCTTTCCCTGAAATACAGAAAATAGAAGCATATCAGTATTTAATGGAGGCTAAGTTCATGATCAACTACAACTAGTTATTCACTGGTAATCCAGAAGCCCCATGGCTCTGCTTTTCCAGTCTATAAGACAAATGGCCCCATTTCTCCACACTCTCTGGTGATAGAAAAAAACAAATTCTGTCAAAATATATTAAAGACATTTATTCTGAGCCAATATGAGTGACCACAGTTGGGATTACACAATCTCAAGAGGTCCTGAGAAACTGTGCCCAAGGCAGTCAGGTTATAGTTTGGTTTTATACATTTCAGGGAGACAGGAATTGGAGGTAAAATCATAAAACAATGCTTGAAAGATATACATTGGTTCATCCCAAAAAGGCAGGACTTCTCAAAGGGGCTTGTTAGGGCATGGATAGGGTGAGGGATGAATGGAGAGGCAAGGGGAGGCACAGCACCGCCGGAGCCAGCGTGCCAGAGGCTCACACTAGCAACCCAGAGATCCGAGTAATGCAAAGAATTGCAACACACAAAGAGGTGAAGAAGATAAGATTTTATTTAAGAAAAGTTCACCCCCCACAGACAGGGAGCAGGCCTACACTCTAGGTGAGTATGGCACCTTAACCCCTGCAAGTCCTGACTTAAATCCTTTCCCTTGGAAATGATGCAATTAGGTAGATGTGACTGCCATGACTTCCTTGTCAACCACCTGCGAATGTCTTGGAAAACCTGTGACACAACGACCCATTAATGTCTGTCCATATTATCATAGCCCCTAGAGAAAGGTGTGACAAGGATTCTAATGCTCCTGCACCTTCTTGAATGGCATTCCTTGGAGATAATGGATTGTACACCTCCCCTATCCCTCATGCATTCCCAGTGGGTAGCTTCAGGGGATCCTTGACTTCCCTGTAGATACTGCCCAATTTACTGGAAGATTGAATCCCCACCTACTCCCCATCTGAGCAGTCATAATTTTATAATTACAAATTTCATGACTTCTACAATCTTTGCCCAATGCATAATGTCTTAGGCCTTGTAAATTCCCTTTACTCTAGGCAAGTTTGAGATACCTCTGGCATTAGGAAGTCTGTGTTTCTGAAAAGACAAAGTTGGCAAGGTTAATTTTACCTAAAGTAAGTATTTCTCCAAAACATAGCTTCTACTTTCTCATTATTGTATTAGGGTTTAGGAACAAGATTTAAAAATGACTTTCAACTCTCAATCTGTCCTTTCAGTGCTGTGGGGGGTACTTAGAAGTCACTGACAGATTTTAGGGCGATCCTTTAATTGATAATTGGTTGAGAGAGTTTATCTATTGTCTAAAGATTTGAAGTAGTAGAAATAAATGCTTAAGTTAAGATAAGGGAGTTATGGGTACCAAGAGCCTAGTTATGTAGATGAAGTTTCATAGGTAGCAGCCCTCAGAGACAATAGATGGTAAAAGTCTCTTTTCAGACTTTAAATGTGTCAGATGCTTAGTTAACCTCTCCTAGATCCGGGAAAAGCCTAAAAAGAGAAGGCCTGGCTGCATTAATGGAGATTCTCTATAGAAGCAAATTTCTCACACAAAAGATGGCTTTGCAGGACCATTTCAACCTGCTGGCCCTGTGGCAACCATTTCAAAATATGTCACAGAAATATATTTTGGGGTAAAATATTTTTACTTCCTTCAGAGTCTGCTACCTGTCATATGATGCTATGCCAGAGTTGAATTGGAAAGTAAGCCATGTTGTACCAGGCTAATTTTTAAAAGGCCCACCTAACAAGATTACATGGGTTGTAGAGCATAACTCCCCAGACTCCTTCGATAGGAATTTGAGCAAAAGGAGAAAAAAGTTAAGAATTTAGTCCTCACCTACTTCAGAGGTTGTCCTGGTCTCTTTCCACCTAACTCACAACATCATATGAAGTCCTCCAGGCTAATTCCTCTCTTACAGGGACAGCTGCCAAAAGAAGGGCAGCACAATCAGCTTCAGGTGACCCAGGGGTCCTACCAGGGTTACAGTGCTCTCAGCCATTTTGAGTTCAAAGGTTCAACACGTGGAGCAGTGGAGCAATGGCTCAGACACGGTGGAGAAACAGGAGGAAAATTGCTGCCTCAATTCTTATCTCTCTGGCCAAAGGGAGGTTATGAAAAGCTGATTTCTAATAGTTAATCTCTTCTGTTACTTAACTGTGTTTCACATCATATATCTGAATCACTTCTAGGAAGGAAAGGAGTAGGATTATTGGGTCTCTGAGACCCCTCTCCATGGTAGGGTTTTGACTGCTAATTCCAAAATACTTCTCTGCGAGCATCTATATCTCATAAATATTCTACAGATGGTGAAGGGATGTGCAGATTAGCTATTGTTATAGGACAATGAAACTTGCTGTTTTCTCCAAGTTTGGCAATGGAGCGAAAGACCAAGTGTCAGATGGCAGTTGCCAAGAATCTTTTCATTAAAAGTCAGGTTCTAAACCTTATATGCAAGCCTTGCAAAACATGTGCTCAAAAACCAGTTTTGCCAGGATAGACTATTATCCACCTCCAAGCCTTATAGGATAAGGCTAAAATTTAACCAGGGGCTTCCTCATGAGTGGGAAAATGCTTCCCCTTCATTTTAAGACAAATGAGCTGCATGAACAGGAACTTCAGAATAGCCACTCACAGATTAGCAGGTGTCTCTGAAGTATGAAGAACTCAGGAACTGCTATTCACATCTGAATAAAGTCCAAAGGCAAAAGCCATAGGGCTGAATTGAGAGGGGCAGAGATTTGAATTGCCCATACTTCAAGCTAAGCCAGGTAAAGGTGTGTGCACATTTTCCATGGACCACATGTGTACGGCACAATAGGGAACCAGTGACAGTTCTCAAAGAGGTCTCTGCCAGAAAGAACTTCCTGAATGGGCGAGGTGATCGCGGCAGAAAGAGGCTGCACTAGACCATCAGAGGCAGGTGGAAGGTGGTTTAAGTAACCATCCAAAAAAACATATTGCCTGAGGCAGTGGACCCTTAGAGATCCCTAGCAAGGAAATTTCTGAAGAGCCCACAAATAGTCCCCATGAGAAAGGGCCAGCAACTGCATGCCTATTCCCAGAATGTGAAGCCAAAATACATCCGATCTATTGCAAAAGACCCTATCTGTCACTTTGTCTCTCTTCTTAGCCATCCCTAGAAGGGCCAGAAACCACTACCAAGAAGGGATGGGAGGTGGACAAACAGAAGCCAAACACTGCCCTCCTCTCCCTTCCCCACTACAAGCTTTTCAGGATGAGGCTGTCACAAAGACGGGGGAGGGATAAAAAGTTTTTTGGTGACATTTTATTATTGAAAGGGTAGAGAGTCAAAATGGAGTCACTTTAGTCAAGAAGCAACCATTTTAATTAGTCATTTTAACTGAGGCTTTTTTTTTCCACATGCTTTGCTAGTTAGTTATTCTTTGCTAGTTAGTTATTGTGCTCCAGACACACCCCACCCTCTAATCATTAGCCAAGGACAAACTCGACTTACCAGAGATAGCTATTGATAATTGTCTTGCAACATTTAAGTATATTTTGCATTAATTATTCTTTTATTCTAGGTATTTGTTTCCTGACAATGCAAGACCAAGTTAACCTTGCCTGTTGTGATCAGCTACCCACCCGTGACTGCCCAATGACCCATCATCTGGGATCACAAGACTAAATGCCTTAACACCAAAGAAAGTAAGACTTGTGTTATCACCACCCAAGAATGCAGTTGTTGAAGATTTTTACTAGCCGTGCTTCCTTGTAGAAACTTTAAAAACCCTCTCTCCTTAAAGCCTGTGCCATGCTTGCCTGTGAACATTGGCCCCTTTCTGTCTGTGGAAAGTGGAAAATAAACTTTTCTTTTTTGCAAACCTTTGCTTTATTTACTGACCTACCTTGCTCAGTTTATCCTTACAATTATGAAAATGTTCAAACATACAGGAAAGTTGAAAAATTTTACAGTGAGCATGTGTATATTCATCAGCTTAGCTTCTTACTTTATCACATACTTATTCATATATCCACCTCTCTATCTGTCCATTAATACACCTTCATTTTTATGCCTTTCAGAGTAAATTGCAGACATCGCTACCTAACATGCATTAACTAGAGTTCAGTATATTTTTTTAATTTTGTTGTAAAATTTACATACAGTGAAATGTACAAATTATAGTTATATATTTACTGAGTTTTGACAAATGCATACATATGTACAACCCAAAATTCTATCAAATAAAGAACACTATTATAATCCCAACAAGTTCCCTCATTCCCTGCCTCAGTCAGTCCCCGTATCTACACTCTTGGATTTTTTTTCCAGTGTAAATTAGTTTTGTCAATTTTAGAAATTCCATATAAATGGAATTATATTATGATAACTCTTTAATATAAGGCTTCCTTCAGTCTGAAAAATATTTTTTATATTCATCCCTGTGATTGCACATAGCAATAATTCTCATTTTTATTGCTGAGTAGTACTTCATGGCATGAATTTATGGATACCAGAACTATTTCCAGTTTTTGACTATTATGATAAAATGCTGTATTCTTCTACAAGTGTTTTTTAACATATACTTTCACTAATCTTGGGAAAATGCCTAACAGTGAAATTACTGGATTTACAGATTAGATGTCTATTAGTTTTATTTAAAAATTCCGGAAATTTGGCAAAGTGGTTGTACTATTTTACATTCTCATCAGCAATATAGGAAAGTTCAATTGCTCCACATCCTTGTCAGCATTTGGTGTTTGGTCTGCCTAAACGTAGCTATTTTGATGAGTGTGTGGTGGCATCTCATTGTGGTTTTAATTTGCATTTCCTTGATGACTAATGATATTGAACACTTTGTCCTTTATATGTATTATCTTTGCAAAGGGCCTCCTCATTTATTTTCCCCTTCTGGAGAGTGTTTTATTATCTTCTTATTTTCAGGTTGTTAAAATTCTTTATATATTCTGAAACATGTCCTTTGTCAGAAAATAGATTTATAAATTATTTGTTCTTAGTCTGTGACTTGGTTCATTTTCTTCATGTGTCTTTGAATTTTCAGTTACTTTTAATTTAACAATTATTTTCTGCTACATTTTGTGTCCATTTTTGTAATTTGTATTTTTCAAAGACTGTTCATTTCATCTAAGTTGTAGCATTTGCCACCATAAAGTTTTGTTTATAATAGTCTCATTATTGTTTTCATATTTGTAGGATCTGTGATGATAATTCTACTTCTCTCTTATTTCTGATATTGAAAATTTGTATTTGCATTTTCTCTCTTTTCTCATGATAAAAATAACTATGGGCTTATTAATGTTGAATTTTTCAAAGAGCAAACTTTTGCCTTATTAATTTGCTCTATTATTTTGTCTTTTTTTCAGTTTGGTTGATCTCTAAACTTTTATCTTTATTGTTTCCTTCATACTATTTCCTTGGAGGTTTTGTTGCCTTTTTTTTTTCCAATCTTCATTAAGTGGACCTTTAGGTCATTGATTTTTTTAATTTTCTCTTTTTAAAAATTCAGTCTAAGTATGTATAGTTATAAATTTCCCTCTAGGCACTACTATAGCTGTATTCTACAAATGTTGATATACTGTATTTTCATTATTCTTCAGAGTAAAATATTTCCTGTTCTCCCCTGTGATTTCTTCTTTAGCCTGGATTTTATTTAATCTCCAAATACTGGAGGCTTTCCTTGATATATTATTTGTTAATTTCTATTTTAACTTTATTATGGTCAGAAAATGTATACTGTATGATTTCAAGTTGATTTAATCTATTTAGTCTTTTTTATGAACCAGCATGTGATCTATACTGATGAATACTGTGTGTACTTGAAAAGTACATGTATTCTGTGGGTATTGTCTATAGTCATCTATAGGTTAGTTTAAGATGACTGACAGTTTTGTTCAGATCATCTGTGTTAGGTCAGGCCTGACAAGAGGTTTGTGATCCATTGCCACGTGAAACATGCAAAGAATTGCTCAGAAGTTAGATTGAAAAATATAGCTTATTTAGAAAGTACATGAGAGAGAAAGAGAGAGAGGAGATTCATCTCCCCAAGTTGAGGAGGGAGGGCAAAGCTTAGGAAAACATGGCTAGACCAAAGCCTAGCAAAGCAATGGCAAATGACTTCTTGGGGTTGAATGCCTTTAAACCTTCCCTTTGATGGGGGAAGGTTGTTATGGTGATTGGGTGGTGGTCTGTTTCATGTCATCACAAAGGGTAGGTAAGCATAGGTACTGATATCACAAAGATGAACAGCAGGCAGATGGGTAAGCCAGTCACATGACCATAGTCAAGGTGATGGGGTCTGTCATGAAGGGCACAAAGGGTTGATTAGTTTAACTTGGATTCTTATGGGTGGAGGCAAATATTGGAATAGAAAATCTAATTAAGCCTAACATCTAGGATCTACCATAAACTCAAACATGCTGAAAAGAAAAAAGCAAACAGCCCCATTACAGAGTGAGCAAAAGATATGAATAGACACTTCTCAAAAGAAGACATATGAGCAGCCAACAGATACATGAAAATAATCTCAGCCTCCCTAGTCATCGAAGAAATGCAAATTAAAACCACACTGAGATACCACCTAACTCCAGTCAGGATGGCCACCATCAATAACTCAAAAATCAACAGATGCTGGAGAGGATGCAGGGAAAAGGGATCTACACTGTTGGTGGGAGTGTAAACTAGTACAACCTCTGTGGCAAACAGTTTGGCAATTCTTAAAAGATCTAAAAATTGACCTTCCATACAACCCTGCAATCCCCCTACTGGGGATATACCTGGAGGAACTCAAATCATTCTGTGAAAAAGATATCTGCACACACATGTTTATTGCAGTGTTGTTCACAATAGCAAAAACATGGAGCCAACTGTACTGCCCATTGAAAGAGGATTGGATTTAAAAAAAAGTGATACATATACATGATGGAATATTGTACAGTCATAAAGATGGACAAAATTATGAACTTCACAGCAACTTGAATGGACTAGCATCTACAATACTGAGTGATCTATCACAGAAACAAAGAATTGAGCATCACATGCTCTTTCTAATGAGTGGACCTTGAACAATTATCGTAACAGTATAAGAAAAGGACTGTCAGTAGTGAGAAATTGCTGGGGAGGGGCAGTAGTGGGATTCTGCTGGGGGAGGGGTACAACAAGAGTACCTGTATAATGAACAATTGTATACTTAACCCTAATTATACCCCACATCTTTAAAATAAAAAATAAGAGAAAAGAAAAGCTAATTAATACAAAACAAGCTGTGGAGGGTTTGTAAAATAAATTAATAGCCACCTCTGAGAAGCCAGTTATGTCCTGGATTAGAGGGCAGGCTAAGTAATGTTAAGAAAATATGACAGAACTAGTCAGTGTCAAGATGGCTGAGCTTGAGCTTAAGATTTTTTTCATTCAATCATTCCATTTTGGCATTTACAACCTTTCAATCTATATATTTACAAATATTTTGTCTAGTTCACCTATCAATTACTTGAGAGATGATTACTAAAATCACCAATGAAAATTGTAGTTATCTTTCACCCCTTTTGTTTTGCTTTAGTTTCATGCAGAATGAAGCTCTGATATTAGGTTCTCACATTCTTAAATATATCTTCCAGATGAATTGACTCATATTATCATGAAATATCTTGTCTTTATCTCTGGCCATATCTTTGACTTGTAGCATAATTTATCTGATATTAATATAGCTACTTCAGGTTTCTATTATTTACTGTTTGCATAGTATATCTTTTTAAATGTACTTATTAAATCTACCTATATTTTTCTATTTTTTTCTATTTAAAGTGAATATTTTATATACAGCATATAATTGGATCTTGGAGGTTGTTAAATCAATTCTGGCAATCGCTTTATTTTAATTGGAGTGTGTTGTTCATTAACATTTAATGTTATTAAATATTGATTTGTTAGTGATTGAATGATGCAATTGGATTTAGGCCTCTCATTTTATTATTTGTTTTACTATTTTGTTTGTTTTCTGTTAGTCATCTCATTCCCCTCACTTTTTTCCTGACTGCTTTTGGATTATTTAAATATTTTAATAATTCTATTTTAACTTATCCATTGACTTTTTTATAAATATAGGTTAAGTATCCCTTATCCAAAATAATTGGAAGTAGAAATAATTCAGAGTTTGAATTTTTTTAGATTTTGAAATATTTGCCTATATGTAAAGAGATCTTAAAAACAGAAATGAAGTTTACACACAAAATTTATTCATGTTTCATATATACCTTATACACATAGCCTGAATGTAATTTTATATCATATTTTTAATAATTTTATGCATGAAACAAAGTTCATATGCATTGAACCATCAGAAAGCAAAGACATCACTATTTCAGCCACCTGTGTGGATAGATGTTGGATTTTGGAGCATTTCAGATTCAGGTTTTCTGATTAAGAATTCTCACTGTGTACCTCCTTTTATTATTTCTATGTAATTATTCTTTGATTATTCTGTGTATTAAAATATGTAAAAAAGGGTGAAGTTAAATTGGATGAGACTTGAACTCTGAAATTAAACTAGACAGAATTTCTTAACACCTAAAATTACTCAGAGGAATATGGAATGTCAAAGCCTTTATTCAATAGATGGGTAAGAATAAGTCCACAGAGCAACTTTGAAGAAGTAGAGGGATGGAAATATCATTTCTGATTGCTTCTTACCACATCTAGCACACTCAATAAACTTTTTATACTGTTCTTGTTATTGTTTTTCTATTATTATTATAATCATTGCACTTTTTCTCAGATGAAAAGGTAAGAGTGGTAGGAGCTGTTTGTGAGCAAATAGAGAGACTGAGAGTTGCCTCTAGGCCTCCGTGTACCACTTGAGAAATACAGTCAGCATGATGGTTTTTCACACAGGGAATTGGGAAGGTTTTGCCTCCATTATGTTTCCTATTATGCTCTGGATAGAAAATAAATTTTTCTCTCTGTAAGAACCTGCTAGACATATTTGAGAACAATGCCAGCTCCAAACGAAAACCTGATATGAGTGGAAATGTATTGTTTTATTTTTCTTTTTCACATTTTCCTTTTCTAGGAGCTGAGGTAAGAGGAGAAAGAAGTGAAGAACTATTGATATGTGCAACAATATGGTTGACTATCAAAAACATGTTGTTGACTGAAAGAAGCCTTATACCAAAGAGCGATCACAATATTATTGCATTTATAGGGAATTCTAAAATCTATACTGGAGAAATATTCAAGGGCATAGGGTTGGAGACTGACTAAAAGGGGGCATGAAGGAATTTTCTAATTTCTGCTATGGTCTAAACTCTGTGCTTTGGACTTGATACACAGTATTTCATTCAACCCTCAAAACTACCTATCAGGTAGTTACTAATTACTTCCTTCACTTTATACAGAGCATAAAGTTCAGAGAATCTCGATACTGTGTCCTACGCCTTAGAAGTCACCAGTTCATTAGGAACTTTAAATAAAGAATTTTGAATAATAAAATAGACCAACAAAATACCAATGTAAATAGTACTTCTGGTACTCTTTCGTAAGAATTCTTTCCTGATGTCTGCAGACATTTACAAGAATGTTTTCTACAACATTATTGAAAATAATGGAAAACTAAGTCAGGCACAGTGGCTCAAGCTCATAATCCCAACACTTTGGGAGGCAGGGGTTCGAGACCAACCTGGGCAACTTGGCAAACCCTCGTCTCTACAATAAATCAAAAAATTAGTGGAACATGGTGGTGCAAGTGCTCCAGCTACTTGGAAGGCTGAGGTGGAAGAATCACCTGAACCCGGTAGGTTGAAGCTGCAGCAGCTGTGAGCATGCCACTGCACTCCAGTCTGGGAGACAAAATGAGACTCTAACTCAAAAATAATAATTATAAAATAAAATAATGGAAAATCAAAAGAAACCTAAATGCTCATAATCAGAAGAGTTAGATTAGTTACAATATTTCTCTATTATAGAACACTGTGCTGATGTTGACATATAACATTAAGTTTTAAAAAATCACATCCAACTTCTGCTTGTGCCCCCAAGAAAACGTGTTCAAGAATATTCCTTGCATTTGTGCATAAACATAAATATGAAGGAAAAAGTAGAAGTTGTCTACATGTGGCTATTTATTAGTGAAGGGGGAGAAGAATGGAGACTTGTACTTTTTATATGTTTTGTTATCATATGTCTTTGTGTCTAACTAGAATAATTTTCATTAATGTATCTTAAATTCTACATGATTACTAGGTAAGAAGACAATAGAGCTGCTTTAATAAGAATACTTCCCATTACAACTGATTTTTACAGCCAGAATCTTCCCAGGTTCTGGAGAAGGGAATCACTAGAACTGGAAGGCAGGAATACTGCCATTAGGGGGAGGGGTAGAGTTGGAGAACATGGACCTCAAGGGTCTGATCCATTAGCAGCCCTGAGTAGCAACTTCAAGAAAACTTGCATTTTGTCAGCTCTTAATAAATGAGTTTAATTGAAAAATCCATGACAGTTGGGAATTAGAATTAAAGGTTGCATTTATCACCAATAATAAGGTTTACATAAAATATAAACTAAAAGATGCCATTTGACACTCATATGATTGGCAAAAATTTTAAAGCCTAACAATATTAAGTGAATCCCAAAACAAACAAGCTTCCCAGTATTGCTTGTGGGAATACAAATTGTTATAACTACTTTAAACAATTTGTTAATTCCTAGTAATAAACAAAGGCAAGCCTGCCCTACAATTTAGCAATCCCACTTCTAAGGAACATAGTAAGAGAGATTCTTACCAAGAAACCAATACAGGAATGTACAGGACATTATTGCTGGTAATTGTTCATTGTGGTATTTCCATATGGTAAAATTATTCAGCAGGGAAATTAAATAGACCAGAGCTTCACATTTCAAAATGACTAAATCTTGAAAAGATAAAATTGAGCATGGGAAGCTTCAACTGTATCTGTAATGCTTTTTTTTTTTTTTTTTTTTGCCAAAAAAAAAAAAAAAAATGCAGGGGCAATAGACAGCAAAAGTTAAAGAATTTAAAATATACATAGGAAAATATCAATATTTTAAAATTTTCTCTGCTGGGTATATGATTGTTTGTTAATTTTTCTCTGTCTTTTCTGTATGTTTGAAGTATTTAGATAATAAGGACAAAGAGGAAAGGCATAGGAAAGAATATTCTGAGAAAATACATCAAAATGTTAACGATTATCATCTCTAACTGGCAAGATTCTAAATGACCTTAATTTTCCTTTTTATATTCTTATATATGTTCTAATTGTTCTATATTAAATATGTATTTCATTTCTAACAATTAAGATGAATTATTTTAAAAGCCATATATACAATTTTTTCATGACATATGATGAAATTATATGAAATATAGACACGACAAAAATAACTAGAGCTAAACCACGATATTAAGAGTTGCTGACATTTGGTTGGGGCTATGGGTAATTTTTTTCTTCACTTTATTTCTAAACACCAATTTTTCTATAGTGAGAAAATAAAGTGTTTGTGAAAGTTGGGTTAACTAAAAGCTTATAGGTTTTAAATGAAAAGAAATTCAAATAATTTTTCCAGCATTATAAAATGCTTATATTCCTAAAGATGGACTAAGCTGTTGACTTAGTTACAAAAAGATGTAGTTTTAAAGAAAAATTGAGTTAGAGTTAGATAAATTTTAAATGAAATCTGTCACAGTATTGTAATTTGTATTGATAGTCCATGTTTGCTAGCTCTGCTAATCAGAATATTAAGCTAAATAGTGTATGCCATTCCATAAATAAATTCTGTGAGTAGAGATTATGGAGAAAGGGGAACACAAAGGTTGTAAGTGGCCTAGTGACCTGAATTGTTTCCAGTGAGAGGGAAGCATCAGAGTCATTTAATCAATGCAGTGTCTTTTATAAATCTTCAGGAAATCTCTTAGGAAACCTTTAAGGAGATGGATTTCTTATTACTTCTGATATATGTTCCAATTAAATTTTTAGCATTGCCCTCATGAGACTGCCCAGCCTAAAAGATGGAAGACGTGATTTCAGCCCACTGACGCCCATCATCTATAAGATTGTTGCTTGTTGAGGAGGCCATGACCAGGCTGTTGACTGAAATCTGTAACTAAAATGATGACATTGCTCCAGCAATCATGAGACTGCCCTAGAATCAATGCAAAGCTCTGGCAACCTTATAATTTCTATATGCCTAGGCAGATAGGTGTCTTCAAATATAAGAGCAATATCATTTTCTGGAGAAAAAAGACTCTAGGAAAATTCTGCAATTGTCTCATCTGCCCCTCCCTCTCTTTCTACCCCAGTTAATAACAGTCAGATCCAAGCAAGCAGATGCCCTAACTCCTACAACTGAGGTTGCCCATGATGTGTGTTAGATGACACGTTTTATAAAGCACATATGCAAACAATTGTCTAATGGGATCTGAACAGCAATAACTCAGGCAGAAAAATCAGGGATTAGTGCCACAAAGTGTACCAATAGAAAAAAAGAGGTTTAGAGGGTTTAAGCAACTTTCCAAGGTCACCTTTGCTGTTGATAAGTCAAAGTGACCTCAGACAAGCTGAGAAAATGATAGAATGAAAGCAAGGAGGTTTCAGAGGCAGAAAAGCAAATGAAGTCATGAATTTTGAAGCTTACGTATTTTTTAGCCCTTTCTCTTTTGCACTATTTTGGGTAAACTAATTAGACACTACGAACTCATTCCCACCCACATTTTTGCCTAGGAAATGCAGCTGACCCCTTTTCTAGTTACGTAAGGTCCTCCCATGCTCTCCCCTTTCACTTTGCTTTCTCAATGCGCATATAAGACCTACAAGTACTTTTTTGCCCCCAAGATTATGCAGCTTTCTGCTCAGCTAATTACCCCCAACAGAAAAATGACCTTTCCGCATACTCGGAGATATATGGTAATCAAGCAAACTAAATGCCCCTTTTGCTAATGACATGTTTTTTCAATATGTTCAAATGAGAGGCTCATTGGAAATTATTCACTTTCTTCTGAGTTGCAAAGGAAAATGAAAGGCAAATTATAAGCACGTGTTTGCACAGATCCCATTCCACTGAATTAATTTGCTATCCACAGAGATATTGACAACTAGCTCCTTCCTCTTGCCTTTTCACTTACCAGGTGGAAATGATTACAGGCTTAATTTATTTGAGGGGTTATTTAGGTTGGAGATGGCACCTTTGTAATGTGGAAGGCATAATATCTACCAGAGAGAATAAAAGAACAATAGCTTCCAGTGTTTCACAGTGGAGAGAGACAATAGAGTGTTGGGTTTAAAAGGAATTCAGGCCATCCCTCTGGTTTTCGGCATGAAGAAACTGAGGCCCAAAGAGGTTAGGAGGTTGACCAGCAGCAGCTGGTTAGTTTGTAGCAGAGATGAAATTACAAGCCAAGTATTGCAACACCTGGCCTCTCTCTTCCTCCCCTCCATTCTGCTGCCAGCAGTGTCAGTGGCAAATAAAAGCCAGTTCAGACAAACGTGGCCTCGGGGAGGAACACTTAGGACAAAGCACCAATGCACACTTGCAATTTTCTGCAAATTCCTTAAGTACACAACTTTATTCTTTCACAGAAGCAGCCCCACTCAGACATAGCCCAACACACACACCGTCTAACAGAGATAATCCATCATTATCTGAACGCATTTCAGGGCAGCCAGTTTCAGCCAGAGTAAAGAACAGAGAGAGGCAAGGTCAAGGACAGTATAGAAGGAGTCCCTCTCCTTCACTCCCCAGCCCCCCAACCTCTCCCATCTGCCAAGATAGATCCACTTTCATTACATTTCTCTTTGATGCAAAATCCAGAAATCTTGGTCAGGCAGCTCTGCTTATCAAATCTGTTCTTAATAACCCCTTTTTATCAAACTTCATCTGATAGAACCAAAATATGTTTGATCTTAGTATAAAATACGCTTATCAGTCCTGCTAAAATGGCACTGCCCAAAAGTGAATAGTGTTAAGAGCGAAGTCTCTAGAGCCAGAAGGAAATTCCTTTAAATCCCAAATCCATCACTTTCTAGCCATGCTGCCTTGCCCAATTCATTCTCATTAAACAATATCTTACTGAGCACACCAGACTGTAGGGAGGTAGACAGAGAGGATCCTGCCTTCCCTGGCTTCAATCTTCGGAGGCAGAGCTGGACACAAACACATCTACGACCCAAGTTGATGTAAAGGGTTAACTGGTACAAGGGTTGTGAAGGGAGGTTCTTGGAACCATGTGAGCACCCAGAAGAAGTGTTTGCCCTAGTTACAAAGGTCAGGAAGACTTCTCTTAGAAAGGGCAGCTGGAGCTGAGATCAGAAGCACAAGGGGGAGATAAGTAGGTAAAGTGAGAAGGACCCAGCAAGTCACACAAAGGCATGATGCTGGGGCCCCACAGCCTGTCACAGACATTGAGTCTGTGCTGTACACAGCAAAGACAAGGGGAACATGGTGAGGTTGGAGAAAGGAAAAAGGGCCTGTGGCCATGGTAAGGAGGTTCGTGCTTATTCTAAAGGGGGTTGCGAGGCCCAAGGTAGGATCTGACCCGAGCATAGAGAATGGACTGGAGGGCAGTTTGGACACAGGAGGCCAGGAGGTAATTATACAAGAACTGTGATGATAATGCTAATGGAAAGAGGAAACAGAATCTAGGCGATATTTAAGAACTAAAATCAGCAGGGCTGAATAATAAACTGGACATTGAAAGTAAGAGAAATGGATGTATCAAAGCTAATTCGTAGGACCTTGACTTGTGTAACTGGATAGGTGGTGGTACCATTCTTTGAAAAACAGAATTCAAGAAAGGCTGACCTAAACCTCTGAACCTCAGTTTTCTCATCTGTAAAATGTATTAGTAATACCTCTATTGCCATGTTCTTGAAAGCACTAGAAAAAGCTCCTCGAAAATGACTGGTATATGGTACTCCCCCGAATAAATGGTAGCTATCCTTATAGGCTTCTCTTTCTTGATCTGATTGCAAATTCAGGATCTTAGATATTCGCTTCTTTTCACGCTCTTCTCTGACCCTCTATCAAATTGCCGGTTTACTGATCTAATCACCCTAAATAGTCTGTAAGATGACATTCTAGTAAAATAGGCAAGGTAGCAATTGCTCTCATAAACTGGTTGCTGTAAATGTCACTGCTAGAGTGCAGCTCACAGTGGCTTGCTTGGCTATTCAAGAAAAAACATAGATTGCAAATTCAGTTCCCATTATTAGCCAAGTGTTCATGCACAAATGCATCTATTAACCAAGAGTGTAGAGCTGAGTCATTTAAGGGGAGTGGGGAAACACCCATATGGAAGGGAGAAAAAGGTAATATGTAAACAGCATTTCAAAGTTTATAAAGCCCCTCACACATACTATATAAATGGGATCTCACACTAGGTGTGGGGTGGGGATGAGTGGGAGGAGGTTATTTTCATTAGTAAGATTAACTTAGACAAAGTAACTTGCTCAGCCTTACAAAACAAGGAAGTAATACATTTCTGCGACTGAAATAAGTCTTGGGGCTCCCCATTCTACTACACATCTATCAAAATCCCCCACCTGCCAACATTAAGCCACACAACATAACCATAAATGTCATGCAGCCACTAAACAGAAGGGCAGAGGGGGCAAGGTCAAAACTCATTTGAATTGTCAATATTTTATCAGTTCATTGTTATTTTTATGGTGGTCATTAATAAATAAAATATGTTGAGCACTTACTACATGCCAGGCCAAATGTTAAACACTTCATGTATGCTGTCTCACTGAATCTTTCCTTTCAACATAGGTGCCTTTATAAATCAGAATGAAAAAGGTACAGATGAAAAAGAAGAGGCTTAGAAAGCTTAAGTCGCTTGCCTTGCTTCTACATCCTGGCCTCTTTCCAAAGCCACTCTACTAAATTGGAGTGATTCTGTGGGACATACTGTATTCACAGCAGAGTCAAAAACCAGTAAGGCAAAGATAATGAGTAATTTCAAGTTCTCCTGAGTTTTGGGGAGATTCACACAATATCTCCCATTATCCTAAAAGAAAAGCACTTAATCTAGTCTCACCCATTCTATGAGCAAACATATAGGAACCCCTACCTGGGCCAGATACCACTCTAAGTGCTCTGTAATGTATAGAACATTCATGTGTGTGTGTGTGTGTGTGTGTGTGTGTGTGTGTGTGTGTGTGTGTGTGTGTGTGTGTAGAACATTTATTTCTCAAATTCTGATCCTCACTCAGTCCCTTGCTGACTAAATAACCTTGGGCAAGTGACTTAGCAGCTCAGACACTCAATTTAACAGTCTGTGAAATGGGAGAGAAAATAGTTCCAGCACCATAAGGTAAATAGGACCCACGTGCGTAAAACTCTTTTCATAGTCCCTGGCACATGGTTGGTACTCCACACATATTAGAGATGATCATTTCTTATTTTGATGATCCTTGGGGTAGTAAAATAGAGGTTAACTTTGTTCTACATAGAGGAAGCTGATTTCAAGACAGTGTTTTGTGTATTCTCACACAGCATGTAAATGATGGAACAAAGATAAGAAAGCAAGTCTTCCAAATGAACCGATTCTTGTTAAAACCTCCCACAGCTCTCTGAGGAGGGTGGGTCTTGGTAGCTGCAGGAAGCTGAAAATAATCATAAAAGGTTGAAAGATCAAAAGACCTGAGGATGATCCAGAAGTGAGAAAAAAGAACAAAGGAATAGAGGCATGCAGGGGAAGGTCAGAGAAGGGTTGGGTGAAGAAGGAAGGGCCAGGGAGTAAGAGAATATGTCCAAAGGAATTTGAGAAATTTGCTCCGGGATTCACAATGTGAACTCCCTCTTCTTTCTACCTTTACAATCTTCATAAAAAATCTACATGATGTATAAATGCTTGGGTGTGTCTATAAACTGTAAGAAAGAGCTGATCCTTCTATAAACATTGGTGAGGAGGGACAAAGAGTACACAGCAGGGCAGCCGCCATCTGGACATTCTCAGAGGAAAGCAATGGGCCCCATGCTGCATGCTGAGTAAAAGAGAGGAAAGGCATTATAGAATTAGGCTGTATTTATTAGGTGTCGTTGCAAATAAAAAGAATGAGGCGAGGGAGGTCATTACCCAATTCTACACAATTGGAGAAAATCTGAGAAACAGTTTAGGCTTCCAGGATACCGTTCTTAATCTAACCAGTTTATAATGGGGACCCAGATCTTTCATTTAGAGAGCCAGGTAGCCACCCTGCCCCAGTGCATACATATGCACACTCCCTGATAATCCTTGAAGGAATATGGTTGATTTAGAAAGGAGGAGGCCAGGAGTAGGACTGGAGAACCTTCATGATTGTTACTAGCTGTTTTTCTCCATCCTGATTATAAGCAAACCAGAGATTTTCTTATAGCACACTGAGAAATCATCTTTAGTTCTGTCTTTTGCTCCGTGCCAAAAGTATAATTGATTTAAAACAGAATCTGTACTAGCCACATGTTGGCTGAAGTTTAAATACCTGGATTATTGTCTTTTAAAATAATATTTGCTAAGGTATCATTTGCTTTTATGCTTCTTGATCTGGGCATAGTAATTATTGCTTCTACCTTCCAGTAGTAGGTAGCAAGAGAGATGGGAAGGAAAGGCAAGGGTGGGGAGGAGGGGGGAGGCAGTCAGGGAAGAAAACTGGATTAAGAAAGTTGGTCTTAGTCCTTAGAAGACTGAACAACCACAACCACACATGCTTCTTTGGAAGAAGGCAGTCTCCTGGGTGCTCCATTCACCCTCCCTTCTCTTCCTATGCCTCACCACCCCCAATCAAAATAAAAGATTAGATGAGGTGGGAGAAAGGTAATGGCATTTGAAGTCAATGATGTGAGTGTGAGTCGCCCAACTTCTGCCATTGATTAATTGTGTGACTGTAAACAGAAACCTCTCCGTTCTGACTTCCCTTCCTCTCTCCTACGAAATAAGGTCATGAGTAATGTCCATAAGATACACTAGACATGGACCTTCCATATGACCCAGCAGGTCCCTTACTGGGAATATACCCAGAGGAACTCAAATCATTCTACAAAAAAGATACTTGCACATGCATGTTTATTGCAGCAGTATTCACAATAGCAAAAACATGGAACCAACTGTGCTGCCCATCAAAATTGGATTGGATAAAAAAATGTGGTACATATACACAATGGAATATCACACAGTCATAAAGAAGGACAAACATATGGACTTCACAGCAACTTGGATGGATTTAGAGTCTATCATACTCAATGCTCTGTCACAGAAACAAAGAGCAGAGTACCACATGTTTTCATTCATAAGTGAACCCTGAACATTTACCATATTAATACTTTAAGAAAGGGATTGTCAGTAGTGGGATACTGCCGGGGGGTGGGAGCGGGACACAACATCAGTAAGGCTACTTCAAACCAGGCAAAGCGGGGGCCAAAGGGAGACTCAAACTTTACCTGTGTGATGACCTAATCCTGAATTGTACCCCACATCTTTAAATTTTTAAAAAAACTATATGCAAGTACTACACATTTCTGTGACTATTCATTAACTAATATTTATGGACAAAAGTCCCAGAAGTGTCTTTTAAAAGACTTGACTTTAAACTGCCCAGCTAAATGTGCCAAATTGACCCATGAAGCACACATGTTTGTGTTCCTTCCAAGTCAAAGTATTCCAACCTTCGACCTGACTGCAGTCACAAAGGCAGCCAGCCTTGGATGGCCAGTGCAGAGGCATATGAAAAAAAAGCCTGGATCAGGAATTCAGCGAGGCCTTTACCTGCCCACAGAATCTCAGTGGCCAGTTATGGTCTGAGCAGGCATGCTCACCTCCCCTTACTCACACTTCACTTTTGCTATTTATGAGTGTGTTCAACCCCAGATGTGACTAGAGAAGAGTGCTTCCCTCACTCACACTTCAGTTTTGCTATTTACGAATGTGTTCAACTCCAGATGTGACCTGGAGAAGAATACGCTGAGTGAAGATTCCACGAACTGTGACTGGTGTGTGTGATTTTGGCAAGTCCACACAGATAAATATGATAGTGGGATTCCAAGAAGTTAACTAAGAGTGTTTTTTTTTCACTTTTTCATTTTTAAGTGATTGAAAAATTCAAAAGAAGAATAACATTTCATGATGTGAAAATTACATGAAATTCAAATGTATTATCTATAAGCAAAGTTTTATTGGAACACTGCCTGACTCACTCATTTATACATCGTCTATGACTGCTTTCCAGCCATAGTAGCAGAGTTCAGTAGTTGCAACAGAGACCATATGGCCCACAAAGCCTAAAATCTTTACTATATAGCCGTTGACAGAATACATTTCCTGGCCTCTGAACGATAACATATTGCTGTGCAAAAGCTACAAGTTCACTTATTCCCTAGTGAAAGCCAACACTAAAATCCCTTTTATTCCACCCTAATCCACCTTTTTGGTCTACTATACTCTTATAACTTCATTCCTGCCTATTTTTTAAAATGCATTTTTCATGACTTTCTTCATGCCATCTCCCTGTTCAAAGCCTTCTGTATAGAGTTGGTCATCCCTACCTATGGGTTCCACATTGAGGATTTAACCAACTACGGATTGAAAATATTCAGGGAAAAAAAGTACATCTGTACAGAACACATACGGAGTATTTTCTTGTCGTTATTCCCTAAACCTGCCATCCCCAAACTTTTTGGCATCAGGGACCAGTCTTGTGGAAGATGTGGGGTACAATTCGGGATTAGGCATACAAGTAGTAATAATACAGATAAAGTTGGAGCCCCTCTTTGGTCACCACTTAGCCTGGTTTGAGGTCAGGTACCCTTATTGATGTTGTTCCCCCTCCTCTGCCGCCCCGCCCCCCGCAGTATCTCACTTCTGTCAATCCCTTCCTTATCCTATGATAATTTTTCGTTTTGCTTATGAGTAAGAACACGTGGCACTGAGTTTTCTGTTTCTATGATAGATCACTGCGTATGATAAACTCTAAATCCATCCAAATTTCTGCAAAGTCCATATGTTTGTCCTTCTTTATGGCTGCATAATATTCCAATGCATATATGTACCACATTTTTAAATCCAGTCCAGCTTTGATGGGCAGCACAGTTGGTTCCATGTTTTTGCTATTGTGAGTAGTGCTACAACAAGCATGCGTATGCAGGTATCTTTTTTGTAGAATGATCTGAGTGCCTCTGGATAGATTCCCAGTAGGGGGATTGCTGGGTTATATGCAAGGTCAATTTCTAGTTCTTTTAGAAATTGCCACACTGTTTTCCATAGAGATTGAAGTAGTTTACATTCCCACCAGCAGTGTAGAAGTGTTCTCTTTTCTCCACATGCTCGCCAGCATCTGTTGCTGTTGTTTTATTAATGATAGCCATTCTTACTGGGGTAAGGTAGTATCTCAATGTAGTATTGATTTGTATTTCTCTGATGATTAGTGAGGCTAAGCACTTTTTCGTGTGTCTGTTGGCTCCCTGTATATCTTCTTTTGAGAAATGTCTATTTGTGTCTTTTGCCCACTTTTTAATGAGTCTGTTTGTTTATTTCCTTTTGGCGCATTTGAGTTCCTTGTAGATCCTAGATGTTAGGCCTTTGTCAGATATATAGTTGGCAAATATTTTTTCCCATTCTGTGGGCTGTCTCCCTGCTCTCTTGATGGTTTTCTTTTGCTTTGCGGAAGCTCATTAGTTTGATGAGTTCCCATTTGTTTATCTTATTTCTAAGGTATTGGCCTTTAGGGTTCTGAATAGTGTGGGGGCCCGCCCCGCAAGGGTCGTGGGAAGTGTTGAAGGAGAGACTGATAGGCGACGAACGAAGATCATATACACGGACACCTGCCTCTTGATCAGATGACAATTTAATGCTAGTTAATACAGAGCTTTTATACCATTTTTGAAGGGGCAAGACAAAGAAAACTCTTTCACATTCATATCTTTTAAAAGTTACCAGCTAGTGGTCTTAGTAGCGAACAAACCAAGATTCCCATAGGTCTTAGTAGCAAACAAACCAAGATTCCCATAGGCCTCCAGACAACGGCTTACTCATAAAGCCAACAATGACACTCTCAGTCCAATGTCCCAAATTACAAATGTTTCAAGAAAGTTTCTTTAAGTGTATATTTCTTTATGTGTCAGGAATATTCTCATCTCAGGCTCTTATGTTCTTCAGAGTCCTGTGATCGCCTCCCTTGTCCAGATGTCCTCGTTACTTTTCTCTTATCTTGCAGTGCTTGTTTCTAAAGAGAACTCAAAGGAAACTTTTAGTAATGTTTCCCAGGCCCCTCAAGGTTGCTTTCTGTTTTAGCTGATCTTGTCATAAAAGTGTCTGATTATTATATTATGAGTTTAGTGAAAACCTACTCTATAAATGTTAACTTAGTGTTTTAACTATAGTATAAAGTAAAAACCTTAACATTAATCTTTATCCTAAGTTAGTGAAAACAGTGTTATAAATCACCTACAAACTCCTAGATAAGTGTTAGAACTTATAATGAATTCATAATGAACTTACTATAAACTTGTGTTTGTAAAAATCCTTATGTCTAAACACTAAACTGCATAATTCTAAATCAAATAAGGAGTAGATATACTTATATCATTTATTACTTAAGCAATATCTAGTAACTTATAACCAAGTGAAAGAAAGCATTCTTGATGTGCTTCAGAGTTTAACCCTTGCATGTGTTAGAAAAGGCCAAGTGGCATAGTGGGAAAAATGGAAAAATAAACCATGACATTTCCAGGTTAGCTGTGATTCTTCGCATAAACATGCCATCTTCTTCTTCCACGACTGCACAGAATTTCTTCAGCTGTATCAGCAGCAAAGACGGAAGACAGAAGGGCCTCAGTTGCCTGGACTCGCTTTGCAGCTGGGGGTCCTCAGCGCACCTGGACTTTGTAATCAGGCGGGCCTCCGAGGCTGGCGCCCAACATCTCCCCCTTTTTTGTTTTTTAATATGAAGCCGTGAAATTCCGTGTTTAGTCGAGAGATGTTATTTTTCAATGATTTGAAGATGACTGATTCTGAATAGGAGTTGGTTGCCAGTTCCAATTTCCATAAGGGTGTCTCCTGCATTTTCTGAGATTCTTATAGTGTGAGGTTTTACGTTTAGGTCTTTGATTCACTTTGAGTTAATTTTTGTGTATGGTGATAGGTAGAGGTTCTGTTTCTATCTTCTGCATGTGGTCCGTCAGTTTTCCCAGCACCATTTACTGAATAGGTTCTCCTCTCCCCAGTGGTTATTGATGGAGCCTTTGTCAAAGATAAGTTGATTGAGAAATTGAGGTTTTGCACCTGGAATCTCTATCCTATTCCGTTGGTCTATATGCCTGTTCTTGTACCAATACCAGGCTGTTTTAATTATTGTAGCCTTATAGTAAAGTTTAAAGTCTGGAAGTGTGATGCCTCCTGCTTTGTTGCTTTTGTTAAGGACTGTTTTGACTATTTGTGGTCATTTATGTTTCCATATGCATTTCTGTATTGTTATTTCCAGGTCTGAGAAGAAGCTGCTGGTAATTTAATGGGTATTGTGCTGAATCTGTAGACTGACTTTGGTAGGATGGACATCTTAACAACGTTGATTCTTCCTATCCATGAGCATGGAATATTTTTCCATTTATTTGTTTCTTCTTGAGTTTCTTTGAACAGTGTTTTGTAGCTTTCATTGTAAAGGTCTTTCGCTTCTCTGGTTAGGAAGATGCCCAGGTGTTTCTCTCTTTCTTTCTTTCTTGTGTGTGTGTGTGTGTGTGTGTGTGTGTGTGTGTGTGTGTGTGTGTGTGTGTGTTGGGGGGCGGCTATTGTGAATGGGATTGTGCTTTATATTTGTTTCTCTGCCTGTTTGTTGTTGGTGTATAAGTATGCGACTGTCTTCTGCACATTTATTTTGTACCCCAAGACTTTACCAAAGTCCTTTGTCAGTGCAAGGAGGTTTTTGACAGATTCTCTTGGATTTTTGAGGTATAGGATCATATTATCCACAAAGAGGAATAATTTAACTTCTTATTTTCCTATTTGAATAACCCTGATTTCCTTCTCTTGTCTGATTGTTCTAGCTAGGACTTCCAATACAATGTTGAACAGGAGGGATAAGGGTGGGCAGCCTTGTCTCATTCCATTTTCAGGAGAGATGCTTCCAGTTTTTGTCCATTTAGTAATATGCTGGCTGTGGGTTTATTGTAGATGGCACTTACTATTTTGAGGTATGTTCCTTCTGTGCCTAGGTGTTCAAGGGTTTTATCAAGAAGGGATGCTAGATTTTATCAAAAGCTTTTTTTTGCCTCTAATGAGATAATCATGTGGTTCTTGTTTCTACAGCTGTTGATATATTTATTTACATTTATGGTCTTGTGAATACTGAACCAGCTCTGCATCCTGGGGATGAAACCTACTTGTCATGGTGGATGATTTTTGAGACGTCTTGTTGGATCTGATTTGCTAGACTCTTGTCAAAAATTTTTGCATCTATATTCATCAGGGATATTGGCCTGTCATTCTCTTTTTTTGTTGGATCTTTACTGTTTGGGTATCAGTATGATGTTAGCTTTGTAAAATGATTTGGGAGAGAATTCCATCTTTCTCAATTGCCTGGGATAATTTTGATAGGATTGGTATCAACTCCTCCTTATATGTTTTGTAGAAGTCTGCTGAACTCATCTGGTTCAGGGCTTTTTTTTTTATAGGTAGTTTTCTTATAATGGAATCCGTTTCCTGGGTTATTATTGGTCTATTTAGTGACTTGCGTCTTTTTGTTTCAACCTTAGGAGGTTGTGTAATGTCAGAAAGTCCTCCATTTCATTTAGGTTATCAAGTTTGTTTCCTTACAAGTGTGCATAGTAATCTCTGATAATCTTTGTATTTCTTCAGAGTCGGTTACAATTTGACCTTTTGCATTTCTGACTGTTATTTGGGGTTTTCCTCTTTTTTCCTCGGTCATTCTCGTTAAGAGTTCATCAATCTTGTTTATCCTTTCAAAGAACCAGCTTTTTGTTTTGCTGATGTTTTTCTATATTATTTTTGTCTTCTATGTCCTGTATTTGGGCTTTTACTTTAGTGATCTGGATTCTTCTGCTGAAATTAGGGTTTTGGTGGTCTTGCCTATCTAGCTTCCCTAGGTGACTTGTTTGTCTGTTAACTTGTGATCTTTCCATTTTCTTGATGTGTGTTCATTGAGATATAAATTCCCCTCTCAGAACAGTTTTCATGGCATTCCAGAGGTTTTGGTAAGATGTTTCTTTGTTTTCATTTATTTCCAGGAATTTTTTAATTTCTGTTTTAATTTTTGTGTTGACCCAGGAGTCGTTTAGCATCATGCTGTTTAGTGTCTATATCTTTATGGGTTTGGGGGAAATTTTGTTGGTGTTGACATTTATTGTTATTCCACTGTGGTCTGAGAAGGTGCATGGAAGTCTTTCAATCTTATGAAATGTGTTTATGCTTGATTTATGACTGAGGATGTGCTCTATCTTGGAGTATGTCCCATGTAGTGATGAGTAGAATTTATGTTCTGTGGTCGCTTGGTGGAGTGTTCTGTAGGTATCTACTAAGATCATTTGGTCAAATGTCAAGTTGAGGTTTCAGATCTCTTTGTTGATTTTTTTGCCTCAGTAATCAATCTAGCATTGTTAGTGGGGTATTTAAGTCCCCAGCTATAACAGTGTTGGAGTCAATATCTTTTTTTAGTTTACTTAGTAGTTGCTTTATAAATGCTAGTGCTTCCATGTTGGATGCATATATGTTTAGTATGGATATTTATTTTTGATGGATCAAGGCTTTTATCATTATGTAGTATCCTTCCATATCTTTTTAAACTTTTGATAGCTTAAAGGTTGTTTTGTCTGATATTTAGATCATGACTCCTAACTTCTTTTGTGATCCATTCATCTGGAAATTCATTTTTCATCCTCTAACTTTGAGTCTGTGTGCAGTCATTGTGGTGAGGTGCGTTTCCTGAATGCAGAAAATTACTGGGTCATGGTTTTTTATCCAGTTTGCCATTCTGTGTCTTTTCAATGGTGGATTTAGTCCATTCACATTCAGGCTGATTATTGAAATGTGAATGTTTATCTTTGTCATGAGGTTCTTATCATGTTTCTGTTTGGTTTTTTTCTTTTAACTTTTGGGTTGATGTATGTGTGTTTTCAAGTTTGCAGTCATGATATATTCTCTGTTGATTCTGTGTTCTCCTATTCTTTGGGGAAGTACATGGTCTTTCTTTTTTTCTTTCTTTCTTCTGTGCTTAATACCTTTTTAAGCATCTCCTGTAGTGCTGGTATGGAAGCTGCATAATCTCTTAGGAATTGGATGTCTGGGAAGTATTTTAATTCTCCATTGCTGGCAAATCTGAACTTGGCTGGGTAGGAAATTCTTGGTTGAAATTGTTTATCTTTGAGGACTTTGAAAATTGGATCCAGTCCCTTCTAGCCTGTAGTGTCTCTGCCGCTAGGTCTGCTGTTATTCTGATTGGTCTTCCCCAGTAGGTAGTCTGACCTTTCTCTCCTACTATCTTTAGAATTTTTTCTTTTTTATGTACTTTGTGTAGGTGAATTATTATGTGTCTAGGGGTTGGTCTTCTCATTTGATGTCTTGCAGGGGTTCTCTGTATCTCTTGAGTTTGGATGGTCACATCTCTTGTGAAATGGGAAAGTTTTCTTGGGTAATCTCCTGAAATACTTGTTCCAAGGTGTTCTCCGTTTGCCTTTCCTCTTCCAGGATACCAATCAGACACAGGTTCAGCCTCTTAATATAATCACACATCTCTTGGAGGCTTTGTTCTTTCTTTCTGAGTTTTCTGTCTATGTTTTTTACAGATTGGGTTCATTCCATGTTTTGGTCTTCGAGTTCTGAAATTCTTTCTTCTCCTTGATTAATTCTGCTTTCCATGCTTGCTATTTATTTCCTGGATGAAATTTTTATGGCCAAAATCTCTGTTACAAGTTCTTTCAGTGTTGTATCTTGTCTTTCTTGAGTCTTATTCACAATTTCCATCCATTCCCTAATCCCTACTGTATTATGGGGCCAGTTGCTGATGACTTCCATTGTTTGGGTTCTGAGGTCTGATTTTTCAGGCATTTTCTCTTTGGTACACTTGTAATTACCTGTGTTCTTCCATTAATTTTTCCTCATTTGTGACAGATCTCTTTTATCTTTGGTTTCATTATTCAGTGGCAGTGGCTTTCACTTCTGATGTTTGCTCAGCTCTCTATTCTTCCCTGATCAGGGCTCTCAATTTGTTCTATTTTGAAACAGGTCTGAGGGTGGGAAGCTTTGCTGTCTCTTGTAGTTTTGAGAGTCAAATAAGGTAGAGGGCGGGGAGCTAGGATTCAGAAACTACTTGCAAAGCACAATGTTCACTGACTGGGGTATGAGTTCCCTGAGACATACTCTCCACCACCACTCTATGATGAGGCAATGAGCACATGTGTGTACCCCCTGAGTCCAAGATACAGTAGCAGCAATGAGGAGAACAGAGAAGAGAAAAATAGAATGAAATAGGATGGACAAAAATAAATAAACAAAAACACAGAAAACAAAAGCAGAAACCAGAGCAGAAAACAATTAAACAAAGACACATACACCAAAACAAACTGGAGACAAAAAAAAACAGGAAAACAGAACACACACACACACACACACACACACACACACACACACACACGCTGAATGCAAAATGAAAGGAGGAGAAAAAAAGGAGAGAATGAAAATCAAACCCTCACACACACATTAAACTAAAGAAAGAAAAGAACAAAAAATATTGAAAAAAACAAGCACTCAATCATTCACATACACACATAAACAGAAACCAAGAAATGAAAGAAGAAAGAAAGAAAAAAAAAGAAGAAAGAAAATAAGAAAAAGCATAGGAGAAAATGCAAATCAAACCTTCACATGCATATTCATGCACAAAGAAAAAAAAATTTTTTTTAAACCTGCCTTCTTGTGGCAGTTTCTGGAATTGTTCCTCTCAGCTGCTCACAGGTAAGCCCCTCTGCTGTCTCCTATGGAACTGTGGCCATACTCACAATCTTCCCAGTGTCCAGCCCAGAGAAGGAGGAGGAGGCTGTGGGGCTGGGTGGGGCTTCAGTCCTACCCCACCCCACTCTCATATGATCAGGCGGGCACCCTCTGGTGGGGAGGTTCAGGATTGTCTCCTCCCAGGTACTGGTGGGGACCACCCAGCCAGGCTTATCCTGGAGTAGAGTCCTCCTATCGTGGCTGACGTCCCTCAAGAGGGACATCATGTGTGGGTCTGACATTCAGAGAATTGCTGGGGAGGAGGGGGTTGGGTGAGCCCTGGATACACCACTGATCTCTTTGAGGGTCTTTCTCATCCTTTTCTGGTCACACCCTTTGCCCTATGGCTGAATCAGGATAAGGGGTGGGGCACCTGAGGCATCGTACTTATTCCTGTCCCTCTCAAGTTTGTGCTTTTGGGATATTCCCTTTTGGTCATAATCAACCCCTGAGTAGTTAAACCACCAGTCACAGAGATCAGGTCTGTCACTCCATGGTGAGCAAGCCAGAGCATTTTCCTGCCCCATTTTCAAGATGGTGGCAGGTGCCTGTTTCATCTAATCTAATGGGGCTCTGCCTCTGTCTCCCTCACTGTGCTCCCTCTGCAGTCCTTGCTGCCAGTGCCTGACCAGGTGCTGTGATGGTGAGGCAGAGCTTGGAGCCAGCAGTCACTCCCAGCAGCTTCTTCCCAGTAGAGACTTTGCTGATTTTTTTTTAATGGTGATCAGCTTCTGAGCCCTGGGAAGTGCTAGGGTCCAAGTAGAGCAACTGCAGCACCAACTGCTTCACCAAGAGAGCCCTGGCGACTTGCTCTCAAGTCCCCAATCAGTCAGCCACTCACAAGCCCACTTACTTACAGACACATGTGCAAAATTGTCCATACACTGACTCACTCACACTGGGACTTGCATGGTTTGACTGACTCCATTGCCATTTTCCTCCACCTCCCGACAATTTTTCCACAGCCAGCAGGGTAGGGTGGGAGCAGTCAAACTTCACTGGTAATGTTAATCTGTATTTGCAGCTGCTCCCCAGTGCTAGCATCGCCACCTCAGCTCCACCTCAGGTCATCAGGCATTAGATTCTCATAAGGAGCATGTAACCTAGATCCTTCACATGTGCAGTTCACAATTGGATTCGCACTCCTATGAGAATCTAACATGCTGCTGATCTGACAGGAGGTGGAGCTTAGGTGGTAATGCAAGTAGTAGGGAGCGACTGTAAGTACAGATGAAGCTTTCCTCTCCCCACCACTCACCTCTTGCTGTGTGGCCCATGACCCTGTTCCTAACAGGCCATAGCTACTGGTCCATGGTCCAGGGTTAGGGATCTCTGCCCTAAACAATATAGTATAACTATTTGCATAGAATTTGCATTTTATTTGGTATTATAAGTAATCTAGAGATTATTTTAGGTATATGGGAGGATGTATGTAGGTTATACTTCAAAACTGCGCCATTTACATCTGAGATTTGAGCATTTGAATTTTGGCATTTGTGGGGGTTTGGAACCAAACCCCCAGGGATACCAAGAAATGACTGTACTTTTATAATCATGAACAAAAGTTTTTTTTTAATGCACCAGTGATTTGCTATCATTCATAGAACATAATCCAAAATGTGTGTGTGTGTGTGTGTGTGTGTGTGTGTGTGTGTGTGTGTGTGTGTATAAAATTAGGTCATTCAGACCTAACCCCTGCCTCCCCATCACTTCTGAGGCAAACATCCTGCAGCCCAGCCTACCTCTCCACCCCTACTATGAAGTGCGCTTCATGCTGCTCATCCACCTAACAGCTCCCTTCCTGCCTGCAACATCCAGCCCAAGAGCCCCTCCCCCTTCCTCACAACTTCAACCAGAAGCCTACATTCTGGTCAGCTTTCCCCACACCAAAATACATGCTTCATATAAACTTCTGCAGTGAGACATGTTTACTGCCTTGGAATTATTTATCTGCATGTCCAGACTCACCATCTCCACCAGCGAGTGAGCTATACAAAGTTAGAATCACTTTTTCTTTCTCTCTACGACTCCATTTCTTGGCATAAGGAAAGAATATAATATGGGTTTATAGAATTTAATAATAATAATGGTTTTTATTAGTTGTATTGTCTTTTTTATCTCAGTAGTTTAGGGCACAGTTCTTACAACATAGCCATCGACATGCCTTTACAGATTCATCCTAAGTAGCTCTATGCCCTAAATAAGCCACTTCTGAGATGCAGCTCCCTCATGTGTGGGAAGATTAGGAGGAAACCTAATTCACTGTCTTTACTGTTTTCATGGGAGATGGGAAAAAGCCACCATAAAAATTACAATCAGCATGAATAGTACACATTCACCTTTCTAAAAATCACTAGTTTAAAAAGTACTTTCATAAATAAGGTATTTTATACTGGCAAAAAATGAGGCCCAAATAACACAATGTCAGTGAAAAGCACTTTATAAATTGTAAAGCGTACATGTGAAATAATTTGGCTTTTAGTTTCTATTATAATAACCACCTGGCATAGCTCAAAAGATCACAACCTAGCCTGGCAGATAGAAGAGACTGTTTCAAGGGTTCATAATACATTGAAGAGTAGCAGGTAATTTTATTTTCATGATAATGATACTGCCTTCTGACTTCCTCTACTTCAGCTTCTTTATGAGGAAATAAAACATCTTCCAAGTACATGGAACTTAGATTTGCAGAACACTTCCACATCCATTATCTCTTTTAATCCTCAGGACTGACCCCACATTATATATCAGAAATCCACTCTTCAGAACTGAAAGTGACTTGCTTTAGACCTTCCAGCAAGTGAGCAGGAGTTGGACTTTGAATTGAGGCCCTCAGACTGCAAGTTCCCAATCTTTCCATCGTACCAAAAACCTAGGGCATTAGAGCATTTGAGATTATCTATCCTAACATCTTTAGAGGTTAAGAAGCTGAGACCAAGAGATTACAAATGATCTAAGATCATAAAATTAGGGAGGAAATTAGGAATACCAGCCAGGATTAGAACTCAAATTTTCCACTGCCTTTCTATTTTATCTTTTGTGATATCCAGCCTCAATATGACTCCCAGTGATCCCCACCTACTAGTATTAATTCTCTTTTACAGTTTCTGTTCACACTAAAGGCTGACTCTCATAACCAATAGGACATCGTGGAAATTACAGTGTGTGACTTCTGAGGCTAGGTCATAAAAGACACTGTGGCTTTGTCTTGCTCTCATGAATCATGTGCTCTGAGGGAAGCCAGCCTCCATGTTGTAAGGATACTCAAGAGTCCTTTGGAGAGGTCCACATGGCAAGGAATAGAGACACCCTGCCTGAGGCAGCACCACTCTTCCAGCTATGGGAATGAACCTTTTTTTAGAAATGGATCCTCCAGTCCTATTTAAGCCTTCGAGATTGTAGTCCCTGCCCAATATCTTGACAATAACTTCATGAGCGGCCCTAAACCAGAACCACCCAGCTAAATCACTCCTGAATTCCTGACACATAGAAACTGTGTGTCATAAAAACATGTATTGCTGTTTAAGTCATTTAGTTTTCTAGTTAATTTTCTATGCAACAATAAATAATATATTTTCCATTATGACCAGTAGGTTCTCCAAGGTATACACACATTCTCTCTTTTCTCTCCCTGATTGTAGGCTTCTCTTCCTAAATCCATTGTTCATCAGTTTGCTAAACTCATTGTCAGGAATATTAATCAAATGACAGAAGTTACTTTAATAATCTGATTCTCTGTGGCCTTCACCCGGCTCCCCCAGAAGTTTTCTGTCTTGTCCCCAAGCAATTTCCTCACTGTATCCTCATGTCTAAAGTCTGAGATAAGGTTGACTAGGCAGTGTGAATGTCACAAGCTCTATATCTGATCTGTCTTCCAAGGAACAACTAATAAGATCTGAGATGCATCTGGTTGAAAAATTGGATCCAGAAATGATAGCATCATGATACTTACATGCGTTCTTGTTTGTTTAATCCAGATTCTGTGTTTCTCTCTATAAATCCTTCTACCATCCTCCTGTCCTTTATGAACTATCTTCCTTATTACTGAAAAACCAAAACAATAGAAACTGGCTATCAACTATAAACATGCCCATTCTTTTAAAAAATGTTTTTTATTGCTTTATTTTTGAGTTGGGGGTCTCACTTTGTTGCCCAGGCTGGAATGCAATGGCATGATCACAGCTTACTGCAGGCTCAGCTTCCTGGGCTCAGGTGACCCTTCTGCCTCAGTCTCCCAAATAGCTGGGACTCCAGACACACACACACACACACACACACACACACACACACACACACACACCATCACACAGGCTAATTTTTCTTGTAGAGCCCTACCTCAGTCTCCCAACATGTTGGGATTGCACACATGAGTCACTGTGCCCACCCTATCCTTTAAAAAAATAATGTATTTATAAATCAGAGTCTTTTATTTTTCCAAAAAAAGAAGATTGTGAAACCACAAGTACCCCAAAGATTGGTCCATTTAGCAATTCCCTTGACAAAAGGAAATATAGGGTAATAACCCTGAATTCATCCCATCTCTGCCCTAGGAAAACTCACTTGTTCAGCGGTAGGGACAAGATGCTTGCCTATCAGGGGATTGCTTCCCAGTCTGGCTGCATGGCCAGGAGCAAACATCACCAAGTTCATTGCAGTGGAAATGAGGATGAAGAGGAGCTGGCCACGCCCTTCAGGAGACACTTAAGAAGGCAAAGGGAAAATGGACATCACTCCTTCAAGGCATAGTCAGGGACCACTGTATCAGTCAAGTGAGAGCCAGGAACTTGAGAACGACCTACCCTATGTAGGATGAACCAACATAAATGCTATGGCAAGGGAGAATCTGGAAATCTGAAACTAACCAGAGCAGAGAAAGAGAATAGAAGGAACTAAGAAAGTTGTCAGCATGTATTGTCCATCTATTGTGGACCAGGCACTGTGCTAAGTGATGGACACTTAACATCTCATTTAAGCCTCCCAATTGCTTAGTGGTTAAGAGCATCTGCTTTGATGGGAGCCTAAGTTCCAACCCCCTTTATGGTTGTATTATATCGAACGAGGCATTTGACCCCTCCCAGCCTCAGTTTCCTTCCATGTAAAGCAGAGTAGCTATTAGAATTATCAGGAGATGAAATATATATAATGAGTATTCTTGAGTATCAGAATGAGGAAGAAATGAGATAATTTCAAGAACTTCTCAAACTTTCTAGAGCATACGAATTACTTAGAGATCTTGATTCAATGCAGATTCTCATTCATAAGACTGGGGTATGGCCTGATAGCTTGCATTTCTGGCAAGCTTCAAGGAAATATTGATACTACTGGCTCAAGGACCTCATTTTGACTCATAACCATTAGAGATTACTATTGGTGTTAATATGTTAATCTCCATAGCAAAAGTAACAGAGTTGGTAAGTGGCAGAGTAAGGATTCTAATCCAGGGCTAACTCTCCCCCCCCATCCTTACGTTATCTCTTTTACTTTATCTATCTATTTATTTACTCTATTTATTTACTCACTCATTCATATATCTATTTATTTTTAACAAAACTGCCACCGAGGCTGGAGTGCAGTGGCAAGATCGTAGCTCACAGCAGCCTTGAACTTCTGGGCTCAAGCCATCCTCCCACTTCAGTCTCCAAAGTAGCTGGGGCTAGAGGTGTCTCACTATGCCTGGATTTCTTTTCTTTCCTTTTTTTTTTTTTTTTTTTTTTTTTTGGCGGGGAGTTTCTCTATGTTGCCCAAAGTGATCTCTAACTCCTGGCCTCAAGCAATTCTCCCACCTCAGCCTCACAAAACACTGGGATTACAGGTGTGAGCCACCATGCCCTACCCCTATGTTAGCTGTTAAATGGGGCAGGATATGCTTGGAAGAAGCTAGACAATGCCTTCATGGAGTCATTTTGTCAGCTGTCTCCAAGTCCAGTGACTTCCCTTGTGACATTTCAGCCTCAACATCTCCAAAGCTCCAGAAAATTATTCCAGCAGAGGGTTATGAATACAGTCTTCATCTGTGCAAATTCTCTTCATGAATACAGTAGCTCATGCTGAGAACTTTCTGGGTCGCCCAGAAAACTTCTGTCAGCAAAGACAGATTCAATCAAAAATGAAAATTGAGGCTTAATTCAGCCTGAGGATGAAGGCGATTAACCAGGAGATGGGAGATTAACCTCCTGGGCCACATCTCAGGGACAAGCAGGGGCCGGCTGTTCCATGTTCATTAGAATTAATTACGCACTGTCTGCCCCAGGAATCACATAGGGGAGGTTCTCTCCTAAGATTGCACAGGCCTCGAGACATGGGCACGAGGCTTAATTCTCATTGTCTCTTAGTGGAGGTTTGGGCCTGAATAAGCAGATATCTGGCTTTGGAAAGAGTATGATGAGACTGTCGAGATGAGCCTGGCATTATTATTTTACACTTACAGCAGTTTTGAAACAAGAGTGCTTTGCATTTTTATATTAGTTTGTCTTCAATATGCCAGTAGTCATGAGAAAAGAAAGCAGGGACAAATTCTAAGAAAAAGAAATAAGTGAGAAATCCTCACATTCTAAAACCTCGACATCAGACACTTTAGAAATTGTGTGTATTCACTTCATCAACAAGGGTACCTGCATAATGAACATTTGTATACCTAAATCTGAATTGTACCTCTCATCTTTAAAATTAAAAAAAGAAAAGAAATTGTATGCATTGGAGCCGGGAGCTGGTGCAGATGCTTCAGCAACTAGTTGTGAAAGTTTAACACCAAGTGACATACAGGCTATTACAGCTAGTTTAAAATGGCAGTGATAGCAGTTATGACTAATAATAGCTACTGTTCCGTCCCAGGCACTGTTTGAGCACTCTAAATGCATTGTCAGGGTAATCTCTTTAGTAGTCTTATGGAGGATGGATCCGTTACTATTTTACCAAGAATTGGAGTGATGCTGCCTAGATTTCCTGGCATGCTACAAGCAAATCTACCTTTTTTTTTTTTTTACATCAATTGAATCATTTGGTAAAAATAAGAGATGTGGCACAATTCCGAGCACAGAATTTGGGGAAAAAAGAGAATGAAAGGGTTGTGTTGTTATTGACCAAGATGTAAGCGCTCTCATCCAGTCTTTTTTAGTTATATAAAGCATTCAACAGAACACTTGCAAACTTTATTTTGGAATGGCATGCTAAAAATTCAAGCCACCTCTTGATGTGGCTGTAGCTCCTTAATAATGGATCTCTCCTGTGTCCGTTTATAGCCGCACCCACTTGGGGAAGATGTGATGATCTTAAGGAATCCTCACTGGGCTTGGCATCACAAAGCCTGAGTTTGCACCCAGGTAATAAATGTGCCCTGGGAACTTAGGGAAAGCAACTAACTTTTTTCCTGTATTCCCTTCCGTAAAATGGGGCTACTGCTATTTACTTTACAGGAACCATTGAGATGAGCAAACAAAATGATACTTGAGAAATTTACTTTGCCTTGCTGTGCAAATGTTAGGTATTAGCCTTAGAGGGAAATCACTTTGTTCTTTCCCCAGAGAAATACCCAGCTTAAGCAATGTTTAGTTCTTAGTTCTCATTCAAAAGGAATTACAATAACACATGACTCATCAGAGCACTGTCTTTTCTTTCTGCAGGGTTATCTTTTCTGTTTCTCCCTTTTCTACTGGTTACAAGGTCTTTCAAAGACTTACCGTATCCTGGTCAATTGGCTCCCTCCTTCACGCCCAACCAGAAGATTTCTTTAGGAGGCAGTGAAATGTGTCTCCTTCCATTATCCTAAGAGAGGAAAGCTGACATGAGGATAACTCAAAACCACAGGCAACCCAACATAGACTCACCTCAAAGATCTCAGGAGCAAATACAAGTGCATACTCCTACATGCACACAAGATACGTATCCTCAATGTGATGAGAAATTCCTGCCCTATCACTTGCCTCCTATTAAAGCAGGCTCTTCACCAGTCACTACAATTAGCTGGAGGACAAATGCTGCAACCAGGAGGTAAGGTGGAGCCATTTACCCATGGTCATGGAACCAAGCCTCATTGACAACACAAAAACAAGGTTATGAAAGACTGAAGTCTTTTCTGTGTAAGAGCAGGACTTCTCTCCCAGTACAAAAGTGTTCTTGTCTCTGGGCATGCTGATCTCCGCGTTCCTGGACACATTAGTCAAAAGCTGTAAAGTCATCTGACAGAGACATTTCCAGAGAGGATGGGAATCTTCACTTCCTGGGTAAATTATCCAGAACTTTCCATCATTTGTCTTGTTCTCACAGAAGAAAACCCAGTTTGGTAATTTTTCCCTTATTTCTGTTTCCTCTCCTTCTTGGCTTTTTTCTTTCCATTCTTTTCATTGCTTTTTTTTAGAGGAAAAAAGAAGTTGATGCTAGTAATTTAAGGAAAAGAATTTTACTATTTTGAAAAAAAAAACACTTCAAGGGACACAATTTTGAATCCTAAATCTTTATCCCAGGAACTTGCTTGGTGATGCCAAACTTCTCATCTTCCTCCTCTATCATTAATTTTGATTTGAAGTTACGTTTTAGCCTATCATCCATTTCCTTACCAAGGAATTGCAAGGGTGTCTTGACTATATTAATTTTACATATTGAAGGACTTTTCTGTCATGGAGGGGACAGCCTCCAGCCCTTCATAGAAGATTGCTCAAAAGGAAATGTGCAACTTGACGATTCTCAAATTTTATCATTACTTTGAGAAGGTCTCTCGGTTGCCCTCTTTATTTAGTTTACTGACATGTTGAAAAACAAGGATCAACCCTAGAACTTAGAATATATGTAGATAATTCAGCATTCCTGAGACAAAAGAGAAGTGAGGAGTTAATTGAGGCATCTGGTAGATAAAGGATTAACTCCTTCTTCTGAGTTATTACATATAGAGACTTTCTCCTCCTCTCCAAGCTCCCCCCTCCATCTTCCCCAGCAGGGAGTCAAGAGCCTATGAGAGGACAAAGGATGTCTTTTTTATTATTCCTAAAATTAATGTTCTTTACATGGGCTTGTGAGTACTAGTTAGCGATAGGCAAGGTCCTGGGCTGTAGGGGCACATGATGCAAGAGCTCAAAGTACAGAGCACACATTCACCAATTGTTAGGTTATTAGTCCAACACAATTTAACATTTTTAAGCCCAGTAATATCTATCGTTTTTTGCATGTGGCCAAGAGATTATCACCTTACATATCATCTTATTTTAGGAAGTTGGGAGGTGATGACTATGTACAGGACTAAGGGGATGGGGAGAAGGAGAGCGAGAGAGGGAGAGAGAGGGAGACAGAAACAGAGAGAGAAAAGGGCCAGTAGAGGGGGCATTTTCAAACTCACTGAAGAAAGCAATAGGGCTGGGCTCTGAGATGTGTATAGAATACTCCCACAACTGAGCACTGGGGAATATTTCCACTGCCTCCCCTCCCCCCACCTCAAAGCTAATACTGTTCACAAGCTAAGCCAGCTCCCTCAGCCTCGTAAAACACTTAGCAGCAAAAAGTAAAAGAAGCTCTCAATAAATGGGAGGTAGGATGCAGCAGTACCAACCCAAGCAGATGCACCACTATCCAAACACAGCCACAGCCAAAATCAGAGATTGTTCTTGAGGATGTGAAGAACAACAATAAAAGACTCTGCTACTCTTTGCTCCTTCCACCCCATGATTCTTGTGCCACCTGTGTGGAGAGTGACTTAGCAATATCCTTCAAAATTTACAATGCGCTTGCTCAGGAAGTTCAAATTCCAGGAATTTGCTCAATAAATATTCTTGCACATGTGTGAGATACTATATGTAAGAATGATATTTATTGAAGTATTATTCATAATGGCAAACAACTGGAAGAAAAAAAATAAACATTGATGAATATGGGACCAATCATATAAATTATGATATATTCATGGAACAATGGAATAAGAATGACAATTAACTACATTTAACAACCTGCGTGAAATTGTCACTAATAAATCAGAAGGGATGCAACCGATAAGAACAGAAGCCAGCTATAGAACACTGGGCATACCCATAACAGTGGGCACTGACTGAATGTCAGTTATGAGTGACAAAGCTTGTGGCAGTTAAAAGCACTGAGATCTCTCTGTGACACACTCATTTTTCTCTTTTTAAAGCTGATGTTAATCAGCATCGGCTTTCTGTGCTACAAGAAGTTTGCCTTATTCTAAGGGCAGAAGAATTTAGCAAGGGGAGTTAAGGTGGTTGAACTTTCAGCCGATGCTAATTTGAAGGGTGTGTGGAAGAATATATTCAATATATTAGGCTTATTATGCTGTTATTAGTAGAGCTAGGGTAAGTTTTCCTGTTCCAATCTCCATTTTAGTCTAGATTTTTAAGCAGTTGATTGAATTATAAAGCCAGAGTCCTGCATGTGAACAACCAGACCTCACAGAGTTAAACTAATTCCATAGCAGGATCATTTCATCAAGCAAACTGATAAGTCACACGCAGCAGTTTTTTTTTTCTTCTTCTTCCTGAAAGCTTTCCTCTGAGCTTTAATATGAAACAAAAGATTGTACTAGTCAGAATAAAAAGTGCTCAGATTCTGGAATTCTCCCCCACGAGAACCAAGAGCTGTGGCCATACTCATCTAAAACAAACTTCCCGGTCTGGCTTTCTGCATTCTCTGTCTCTGAAGGCAAAGAAAACTCATCAGCCCAAACAAGTCACACTGTACTTACTCAGGATTCCATGCCTAGAACCATGGCTTCCATTTAAGGTGATAAAGCACTTCTGATCCTGGATCAGACTCTTTGGGGAGTTGATTAACTCTGCAGGGTCGCTCCTATACCCACTTAGGCAGCCACCCCTCTTTTGTCCTCAACATGTGCTCAGCCATGGGCAGGATGTCAACCCAAAGCATCATCATAATTTAGACTGTCAAGGAAACAAGACGCAGACCCTACCCGGTATCCTTTCTGGCATTCTGCATTCTTTACTAGCGGAGAGAAGGCCCTGAAGATAAAAGCTTCATTTCTGAAGTGAGGAGGATTCCACACAGTGTAGGAATGAGTCCCTGTTCATTAAAAACATCCTTCTTCTACTGGTTGTTTTATGAAGGATTGTGAACAAACCCATAAAGCAAACGTATTTGCTACTCTCTTTTTCCATCTATAGAAGCTAGCGTTTGGATCTATAGTAGCTTTAAAAAAGCACATGGTGAGAAGGTGCATTCGTCACAGTGATAAGGACTACAGAAAAATTTCAAAGAGTCAGGCACCATTCAGCTCTGTTCAGGGCTGAATATGATGATAAAACTTGTTCATTTTCTTGTCTTCTCTGGGGATCAGGGAGACCAAGGAGCCATGAGAGTTCTGGAGTTGCAGAAGGAGGTGAAAGGCTTATGGGGAAATGAGTGATAGAGTGATCGGAGTAGAGAGGGGAGGTAGCGGGCTGGCGTCTGTTTGGAGCATCACTTCCCAGACAGGCTTTTCTCTGGCTTGTCACTGAACTTTGCTCATGACTGAAACAGGGGCAGAAAGTCCAAAGTTAGACCAAACTCAAGTGGGCCATTTCCTGTCTTGATTTTATAGCTAATGGAAGGAAAACCATGAGAAAACTGATTTGTACATGTTTATTTTATCTTATATATAAAATGCTATGCTAATTGAAGAAGGCAAATTTCTCATAAAGACATTTTTTTCCGTTTTTCATGAAGAAATATTTCAGAATAGTAAAATGCTGATGTACTAACCCATTACATTCTCTTCCCCCTGCATTCCCTGTGGAAGTTCGCCCAAGTTTGGTGTTTGTTTTTCCCACCTAGGTCTCTATACTTTAATTATGTGTGTAGATATATAATTAATACAAATAAATACACTAAACAATACCAGCATTATTTTGCATGCTCTTAACTTTTTAAAAACTGCATATACCTCCTCCTGTATTTGATATTTATCCATGTTGATATGACTGCCCTGGTTCAATCTAACTGTCATTTAATAATCCTTTTTTTTTTTTTGAGTTGGAGTCTCACTCTGTCGCCCAGACTGGAGTGCAGTGGCCATTTTATGAATCTGCCACAATTACTGATCAATTCTCCTGTTGGTAAATATTTAAGTAGTTTCCAAATTTGCATAGTTGCAATATTGTTGTGGTAAATATCCATGAACATCCTTGGATTTATCTCTTTGTAGACATTGAAAAGTTTGTGACTTTTTAAATACAATTTTTTAATAATAGAGACAAGGTCTCGCTATGTTGCCCAGGCTGATCTTAAACTCCTGGCCTCAATCAATCCTCCCACCTTGAACTCCCAAAGTGCTGGGATTACAGGTATGAGCCACTGCACCAGGTCAGATACTAACAGCAGTGTTCACATGTCTCCTTGGATGTGTGTGAGTTTTTCCAGAGTATGTGGCTAATATGCAACTGCTTGATCAAAGGGTGGGTGTACTTCCAACTTTGCTACATACTGCCTAGTTGCTTCTCAACCTTTCTCATTTGCACGACCACTAGCAGTGTGTAAGGAAATCCGTTGCTCCACCACCTCCTTATTTCTTAGTACTGTCAATCATAAGATTGTTCAGGTTGATGGCGTTCCAGTGACATAATATGTATTTTCACTTACATGATTACTTGTAAGATGGAGCATCTTCTCATATGGTTATTGATCCATTAGTTTTTTGTTGTTGTTGTTGTTCTTGTTTTTTGAGTTGGAGTCTCACTCTGTCGCCCAGACTGGAATGCAGTGGCCGCTGCCGGCCACCGCAGCCTCCACCTGCCGGGCTCCGGCGATCCTTCCGCCTCAGCCTTCCGAGTAGCCGGAATTACAGGCATGCACTACCACACCTGGCTAATTTTTTGATTTATTGTAGAGGTGAGGTCTCGCTGCCCAGGCGGGTCTCGAACCCACGGGCTCAGGCAATCCACTCACCTCAGCCTCCCGAAGGCGCGGGATTACAGGCTGAGCCACCGAGCCTGGCTTTAGTTTTTATCTTTCATCAATTGTGTGTCCATACCCTGTGTTCCCTTTTCTCCTGAGGGACCATTAGAAGAGTCTATTTCCAATAATTTTTTTATATCCTATTTATTTTGAAAAGACAGACCATTGAAAGCTTAACTGAGAAAAATCTAACACATAAATAATAAATACAATAAGTAAAATAAATAATAGCATTCACAATAATAAATGAGGCTGGTCTCAGTGGTTCAACCTGTAATCCCAGCACTTTGGGAGGCCAAGGCGAATGGATTGTCTGAGCCCGCGGGTTCAAGACTAGCCTAGGCAACTTGGCGAGACCTTATCTCTACAATAAACAAAAAATTAGCCAGGCATGTTAGCACATGCCCGTAATTCCCGCTACCTGGAAGACTGAGGCGACAGGATTGCCAGAGCCCAGCAAGTTGATGCTGGGGTGGCTGTGAGTGTGCCACAGCACTCCATCCTGGGCGAAAGAGTGAGACTCCAACTCAGATAACAATAACAATAATAATAATAATAACATGAATAATAAATAAGTCTAGTACATAAAATAATTTTCAAAAACCTAGTAAGTAAATATAATTAATTTATGTCTGCTTCCCAGAGCTTTGGAGACTCAACAATGATGGCTACACTATAGACTAGAGATATTCCCAAAGGATGGCGGTCTCTGCCTTCAGTGAGAATCCAATACTGCTTCTTGCCTTCTTAGCTAAAGAATAGGGGAAGAAGTCGGGCTTGGTGGCTCAGCCTGTAATCCCGCGCTTTGGGAGGCTGAGGTGAGTGGATTGCCTGAGCCCGCGGGTTCGAGACCCGCCTGGGCAGCAAGACCTCATCTCTACAATAAATCAAAAAATCAACCGGGCGTGATAGTGCATGCCTGTAATTCCGGCTACTTGGAAGGCTGAGGCGGAAGGATAGCCGGAGCCCAGCAGGTCGAGGCTGCGGTGGCCGGGAGTGGCCACTGCACTCCAGTCTGGGCGACAGAGTGAGACTCCAACTCAAAAAAAAAAGAATAGGGGAAGAACTAAAATTAATATATATTGACCTTCCACCCAGAGTTTAATGACCATCACCTCATTTAATCCCTGCAAGAAAACTGTGAAATAAGTTTTATTTCTTCTCTTTGAGGATGAGGAAATAAGACTCAGAGAGATGAAATGTCTATCCTGAGGTCATGGAGCTTGTAATTAGCAGAGTCAGAATTTGGAGGTTTGTCTGCTTCCAAAGTACATGCATGTTCTACCACACAAGAGAATCGTAATCCTTGTGGATAAAGTAGTTAGAAGAGAAGGTTCGTACCTGGGAAAGTTATAAACCTTAAGAGTAATGAATGCTAGTCATTCTTTCAGAAGTAATTATTTGAGGAGCTAAAGATTGTACTCAGTCTTCTCTGAAATCTAACCATTGGAGACCTTCAGAGGCATGCTTCCTCCCCACCACACCTCCAGAAGGAAACAGTGGTCATCACATCACTGTTCAGATATTGTACATGCTGTGAATAATTGGTATGCATTCTATTCTTCTCTTTCCCTTAAACTACTTGTCCTCCTGCTAAGAAAAGAGTAGTTCATTTTTTACGAAGCAATATCAGCTGCTTCCTCACAGGGCTTGATTTGACAAAGCATAATACTGAGGAGAGAGAAATTGGGCTTTGAGAGAATATAAAACCAGTTTTAGTTTCAAAAAGTGCTAAAATTTATTCTGAAAATTTAAGCACACACTTGATGAATACATTACACCTTTTTTTAAAACCAATGGTTTATTTGTCAACTCTAACTACTGGGTAATTACAGAAGGAAGTCAAACAGTGTGCAATCATGGGAACCTGCAGAAATTTCTGGATGGTTTTCACAGCTCTTAAGATGCCTTGAATCCTGGCAGTCTGCTAAGAGTTTTAGGACAAAGCATGTTTTTATCCTGATGGGGAGACGGGCAAGATCCTCTACATTGTACATCGTCACCTTGAATGTGATTTCACTGGAAGCTCTGCTGGACAGTTCCTACTGCACCCTCTCACATTCCCCACTTACTGCCTTAAGTTGTTTCTGAAACCAATGCAGATCACAGATCGCAGATCGCTCAGCCTTTGTGCAGAGCCAAAAATGCAAGCGAGTTACTGCCCCTGGAGGCAACCCTCATCCAATAGAAGAGTCAGTCAATAGATAAGTGCCTCAGTCTCTAGAACTTCGAAGGGAAAGCTTAAAGGGTGCACGACATCCCATGTGCCCACAGCAGTACCCAGCTCTGTAATGCGCATTTTCTTGGTTTTTCTTCCTTCCCTCACTCACTCTTCTCACTCTCTTAATCTTGCCTCCTGGGAGCACCTCCCAAATAAACTATTTATACCCACATCCTTTTCTCAGGTTCTGTTTTTGCATAAACATAAAGCAATACCCTCAAATTCTCATACATAACAATATATTATTTTCCAACCTCTTCTAAGTATAAAAAAGTAGCTTAACCTCTCTTTTGTCACATTATATTTTAATTGACTGTTTATTTAGCCATATTCCCCATTAGTGTGAGCTTATTGAAGGTATGGACTGTATACCATCCTATGTCTAGTCCTGAATTAGCATCTGGTCATAGCAGGCACTCAATAAGTATCTCAGGAACAAATAAAGACAATGATATATAATATTGGAGTAGATACTTGTTGGTCATATACCAAGACGAACAATGTGCACAGCACTCCCTTTGGTCAAAAGGATTTTGTGTACTGGAAGTGAAAGACAGGAAAACAAAAACATCGCAAAGTAATGTGTGTTGAGTGCCAATGAAGGCATGAAACCAGCATTGCCTAAGCGCTGCCTTAAGAGGCCAGGAAAAGGCTCTCAGCAAAGATATTTACTGGGCAACACATCTCTGTAACTGGAACAGAAAAAGAAAAAAATACAATAGTTTTGAAAAAAAGAAAGAAAAGATAAGAACTTGAGAAACCCTAATGTATCTTAAATTTTTTTTAAAAAATAGATTAAAATAAAATAAACAACTTACATTTGTTGAGTCTTTATTTGATGCCTGGTACTAGTACAAAGGACTTTTCAGGCATTATTTTATTTAATATCCATAGGTTGGCCTTGAGACGTTCCTATTCCCAGATTAGGAGACTGAGGCTTATGAGGTTAAGAAGTTGCCTGGATTTGCACAGTTAGCAAAACATAAGACTAGGATTCAAATTTACCTAATGCCCAGATTCTTTGTTTTGAAAAGGGGTCTCTGTATGTTACAAGGCTGCTCTCAAACTCTGAGGCAAGACAATATTGTTGCCTCAACCTTTCAAGTAGCTGGGACTACAGCTGTGTGCCACTGTATCTAATACTCAGACTTTTATCCCAGTATTTATTACAATAAATCTTCCTACTCTAATGAGAAGAGACTCAAATCATAGATTATTCCCCATGTACCATGAATTGTCACATGAAACCAGCCACAGCAAGAACAAAGAAAGCCTCAGGAAAAAGAGACACGGTGCTTTCCTTGAGAAGCGACAAATATTTCCACATATCCCCATTTCAGCCACATGCCTACTCCACACCAAAACTGACATTCATCCTTCTGCAGTTGGAAGTTATAGGGTCTGTCTCCTTCTCCAATTAGAAGAATTGTGCTCTAGCCTATTTCCTCACTCTCACTTGAGTCTTTCCACCTTTCTTTAAAAAGAAGAAGAAAGCGTAGTTCTACTTAAAATCACCTCTTAGTTCTTCAGAAACTTCTCAGTCATTTTAAATCCATCCTCAGAACCTCCCAAGAGTATATGTGTGTTCAACACACACACGCAAACGCACACGACACATACACACATATGCATACAGAGATGTACAAAAGAAAGATCACCTGCAATCACCTGGGTTATACATGTGAGAAGTGATTTGGGAACACCATTCATTAATTAGAGGAAACATTTTAAGGCAAAATTTCCAAGTCAAAACTTCAAATTTCCTCTCAACATCTGATACACTCTGCTGCAGGAACACATTTTTTTGGTTGTTTCATTCTCAGTAGAATGAGTGCTGCATTGGCAATTTCCCACAGGTAAAATGAAGTTTGTCAGGTGCTGTTGTAACATGACTGATCTTTTAGGTCATTTTATGAAGGTGAGGGAAAAGAGGTGGGGAAGATGGAAAGAGAGAGAGGGAAGGAGGGAGGGAAGGAAAAAGGGAGGGAAGAGAAAAAAAGACAGAGGAAACAAAGGAAGGGAAAGATGGAGGGAGGAAAAGGAAAAGGAGATACTTCTAACAGGAATAAGCATAGCTGCTGAATTTAAAAAAAAATACATAAGTGGTAGGGAAATAAAATTCATTTTCCAGGTTGTTTTTTTTTCTTGAAAATAAAAGAGGATGTTTCTTGGCATTGCCTCTGCTCTGCGGAGCATCAGACAGGAGGAAAAATATCACAAGAGAAGAAATATCTTTGCCCTTATTTGAAATGTTCTGTATATGGATTTTAAAAGTTGAGGTCTTCTAATGGCCCAGATACAGCATAATTGATTAAGTGAGGAGACTGAAATGAAATGAGGAACTTCATTTTATATTCTTTAAAGGAACTAGCCCAGGCTTGGAAGATGGAGGAGGGACTAATCATACTGTATCACTACCATATCAAAGGTCTGTTAATAGGATCTTGGGATGAGAATTGGGCTTTGAGTTGGTTTAGCTGAACCATAAGAACCTCTTCCAGTAAGACTCTAATTCCTACAGGATTGCAGAAGGCGACTGCACTGCATAAAACATAACCCATAATTTACAGCACACTTTCCAGCAAAGATCTCAGGCAGCCCCTGAGGGATTGACAAATCTGTGATTCCACATTAATTGATACAAAGGGTGCTGTTTTCCAGATGACCTCACACCTAATTGAATAAAGCAGACACACATACCAAATGTAATCATGTTTATTGCATGCATTATCATCATTTAACATTCATCACCCTTTACCAGTAGCATGTGATGGTTAAGAGGACCGGCTCTGAAATCTTACAGAGCCAGCCCTGTCAAAAAAAAAAAACTCTATGCTTTTAATCATCTTTAAAATGGTGACAAAGGATAGTATCTATGTCAAAAGTTATTGCAGGAGATTAGTACATGAAAAATATAATATCTGGCATGCAGTAAACATTTGTAATTTTATTATTGTTTGTATTTCATGAAAGCATTATGGCTGGGTTTATTAGCTAGGCTTTGCTCCTTGGACAAATTCAACTAATATTTTTCAAGTGCCTATCTTGTGCACAGTTCTCAACTTTTTCATATATGCTTTTTGTTCCCCACTGCACTTCACAGTGAGGTGAATATTATCATTCCTATTTAAAAGCTAAGAAAATCAAAGCTATGGTAAATAAAATAAGTTGCCCTTTATCACTTGGTTAAAACATTGTGAAGTTTTTTATTTGAGCTCGGGTCTTCTGCACACAACATGGACACTTTCACTACATCAGACAGTGTTATGTCCTTTAACATATATGGATTTTTATAGCCCATGAATATTCTGTCCATTGGTGTTCAGATAAGCCAGCTCTCAAAAAAATATATTGATTTGTCACATTTGCCAACTTCCGTGGTATAAATACTCCCACCATGATCAATTTCAGCTTGTAAAATGTTTCTATTCTTAACAATCATGGAGAACATCATCCTAAGTGAACTAACTCAGGAACAGAAAACCCAACCAGTGCATGTTCTCACTTACAAGCGGGAGCTAAACTAAGGATCTGCAAAGGTATAGATAATAATATAATGGACATTGGAGACTCATAAGGGAGAGGGGAGAAGGGTTGAGGAGAAGAAAAATCACTATCATGGACAATGTGCACAGGTAAGGGTGGAAATGAATTTAACCAAAAACTATTTGTACCCCCTAAAGCTATTGAAATAAAGAATAATTAAAACACAAAAAATAAAATAATCAAAACAGTCTGGTATTTGTACAAGAACAGGCATTAAGACCAACGGAACAGGATAGAGATTCTGGAAGCAAAACCTCAATTTCTCAACCAACTCATTTTCAACAAAGCCTCTACCAACAACCACTGGGGAGAGTAGAACCTATTCACTGAATGGTGCTGGAAAAACTGACTGACCGCATGCAGAAGATTGAAACAGGACTCCTACCTATCACCATACACAAAAATCAAGTCTAAACAGACCAAAGGTCTAAATGTAAAGCCTCAAACTGTAAGAATCCTAGAAGAAAATGTAGGAAACACTCTTAGGCACATTGGAGTAGACAACCAATTCTTGAACAATTCTCTAAAAACAAATGCCATAAAAAATAAAATTGACAAGTGGGGCTTCATCAAGCTGAAATGCATCTGCAAAGCCAAAGAAACCATCAAGAGAATGGGGAGACAGCCCACAGAACCTGAAAAAATATTTGCCAACTGTATATCTGACAAAGGCCTAACATCCAGGATCGACAAGAAACCCAAGCATTCCGAAAGGAAAAAAACAAACAACTATTAAAAAGTAGGCAAAGGATATGAATAGACACTTCTCAGAAGACATATGAACAGAGAACAGACACATGAAAAATTGCTCAGCCTCACTAATCATCAAAGAAATGCAAATTAAAATCATACTGAGATACCACCTAACTCCAGTCAGCATGGCCATCAATATGTCAAAAAGCAACAGATGCTGGCGAGGATGTGGAGAAAATGGAATACTTCTACGTTGCTGGTAGAAGTGTAAATTAGTACAACCTCTGTGGAAGACTGTGGCGATTCCTAAAAAAATCTAAAAATTGACCTTCCATATGACCCAGAGATCCCCCTTCTGGGAATATACACAGAGGAACACAAATCATTCTACAAAAAAGATACCTGCACATGCATGTTTATTACAGCTTTACTCACAATAGCAAAAACATGAAACCAACTGTGCTACCCATCAAAAGTGAACCAGATTAAAAAAGCGATGCATATGCATGATGGAATATTATGTAGCCATAAAGAAAAACAAAATTATGGACTTTGCAGCAATTTGGATGGATTTAGAATCTGTAGTACTCGGTGATCTATCACAGACAAAGATCTGAGTACCACATGTACTCACTTATAAGTAGACCCTGAACATTTATCATAATACTATAAAAAGGAATTGGCAGTAGAGGGACACTGTCAGGGGAGGGGGACTCATAACATCAATAAGGATACCCAATCTCAAACCAGGCAAAGTGGGGACCAAAGGGAGGCCCAAACTTTGCCTGTACAATGACCACATATGTATCTAACTCTGACTTGTACCCCAAATCTTTAAAATAAAATAAAATGATTTTTATGCTGTAAAAATTTTAAAAAATCAACTCTCACTAACTATTATGTTTGAAATACGGTAGCTTATATTTCAAAATTCCCACAACTGGGGAAAGTAAGGCTTGATTCTAGGCCTCTTTCTACTTATTATTGGCTGTGTTCTTTTGCTCTCAGTCTCCTTGACTTTCTCAGGGCTTGTTGAATGCAACCTTGGAAGCTACCGTGAGAGGCAGAAGCAAGTTAGAGGAGCCAGGCACACACCTAGAAAGAGCCAGGCTGCAGCTCAGAACTAGGTAAGTCATAGAAAACAAGACAGGGTGACAAAGGCAGTGACTGAGAAACAAGACCAGCAGCCAAGAACAAAGGGTATTCTGATTTCAGACACAAAAAGCAGGCCTAAACAACTGAAGAGACACAAGTCGCTAGGTAAAGGACAATCAGATGGGACTACCAAGGCCCAGCCTGGGAATCAGATACATTGAGGCTCAACCAACCATCCAGCCACTTACTCACTATGTGCCTGTAGGAAGTTTCTTTAAATTCTCTTTGCTTCAACTTCCTCTCCTACCAGTGGGAGCAGTGGTGTCCTCACGTAAAAGTTAAAGGATATAAGAGAGGCTATCATAACCAATATTCAATAATATTGGGTTTTAAAAATTGGTTTCATTACTGATAATGAAACCAATTCTGCTTCAATTGGGAAAGATTATTTTTGTTTTACTTTATCCTATTTTTAGGACTCAAGTACACAGACTTGAATTGATTGTCTTACTATGTGGTACGCTCTTATTGTCTGTCCATTTGTGGACCTCTTTTAAAATTGTTTTCTACTACATCATTCTAACCCCATTCCTTCCCCTCATAAGCATCTTTACTTCATTCAGTGTTTAGTATACACACTTCTCAAATACACATGTGTCTGTGTAATTATCATTGTATCAATAGAAAATTCACAGTATGGTTTGTAGATGAACTTTTTAAATTTACGTAAATAATACTATATTAATTTGCAAGGGCTGCCATAACGAAATACCACAGACTGAGTTGTTTAAACAATAGAAATTTATGTTCTCACAGTTCAAGAGGCTGGAAGTCCAAGATCAAGGTTTTGGAAGGTTTCGTTTCTTCTGAGGCCTCTCTCCTTAGTTTGTAGATGGCAACCTCACTGCCTCCTCACATGGTCTTTACTCTATCCATGAATGCCCCTAGTGTCTCTCTGTGTGTTCAGATTGCCTTTTCTTGTAAGGATACCAGTCATACTGAATAAAAGTCCAATATTTAGTTTCCCTAAGGTCCTCATATTAACTTAATTACCTTTCTAAGGGTTTATCTTTAAATATGATTATATTCTGAGGTACTAGTGGTTAGGGTTTAAATGGACAAATGTTGGGGATTAGGGAACAAAATGAAGCCCATAGCAAGTACCTTGCTATGGTGATAGATTGTTGCAGTCATGGCACCAAATGAGCCATACACAACCCATTAAACCCTTATACACTCTCTTTTGTCACTTATTCCAAGGTTGGCACAAAACTTGCTCTGGACAAAAAGACATTAGCAAACATAAATCCAATAAAAGACCTAATACTGTTTTGTGCACTGGGGCTCTCTTTTGCTACTAGCAACTTTTCCACCACTGTAAGAAAGCCCTAGCTAGTCTGACAGTTGTTGCAGATATGAGGCCCTCCTAGACATGAGGAACCAACACCAATGGCTAGCTGGGTGGGTGAGCCATCTTAGACTATCCAGTAACCATTGTATAACTGTCAGTCAACATCAGGGGCATAAGCAAACCCAGAAGAAACCAGCAGAACTTCCCTTCTTAGCCCAACCCAAACCACTTAGCTAATAAACAATTGTTGTCAGCCAATAGGTTTGGGATAGTTTGCTAGCAACAACAGATAATGATAAAGCTATGGATAGTATTCTATTTTTTACTTTTTGCTATTTAGCATCATGTTTGAGATGTTGCTATTTGTAGGTCTATTTCACTTCTCCTGGCTGCTATAAGGCATTCTGTTATAGGCACATGTCATACTTCACTTATCTATTCTTCTAGGGATGAACATTTGGGCTGCCTCCAGTTTTGTTCTACAAACATTTTCATATGCATATCTTTCTCTGCCTGCATGAGAGTTTCTCTGGAAACACTGTTCAAAAGTAAAATTGCTGATTTGCAGGACATATGCCCACTTAATTTTACTAAATATTGTTGAATTGGTCTTCAAAATAGCTGCAGCAATTTACACTCCTTTTAGAAATGAAGCAGGACTTGCCAGGGAACTTATGTATGTTTCTTATTAGAGTAGAAGTTATTCCTTGATGGTTGCTAGCTTTAGGTCACCAGAGAAAATAAGAAGTCCCAACTAGCGTACAGAGTAGTCCAGAAATCAAAGCCCAAATACCAACCTTGGAAGATCTTAACACTTCCTCTGTTTTTCTTCTTCACTAGCCTTACCTGAAATTGACATACTGTTGTGGAGTTTTGTTTTTGTTTTTGTTTATTATAGTTATATTGTATTCAATTTTCTGTTCTTTGTTGCTAGCTTGAAATTTTGTGATTTTTAAAAATATTTTCATTTCTCTATTATAAAAGATCTAAAAAATATTCAGAATTTATTGATAGAAGACACTTCTGCTGAAAATAATTTATTCAAGTTATCAATGTGATTGAAAACATGTGAAGATTAAAAAATAGTTTTTGATGACACTGGAAAACAATTATGTTATGTTAACAGGAAAATATAAGGATACAGAATATATGCAAAACAATTATGCTATAATTTTAAGAAAGACTCTCAGGATAAAGGATATTACACAGTGCATAATCACAACTGTGATAACTGAGGCATTTTCTCTGAAGCCATTTGCCAATATCAACTGTTTGTACTCTGGTCTTAAGGCTTCACAAAACAAGAGTCCAGAAGTTCAGGCCCAAAGTTGGGATAATTACAAGAGTTCTTTCTCTCATTAAGGATGATCACTAAGGATAGGAGTAAACCAGACCAAAACACATCTGCTATCCTTCTAAATCATAGACATGCATAGACTGAAGTAAACCAGGAAACCTCAAGCTTTTGAGGCACCCTGGAGGAAAACCAGAAAGTATAGTCATCCTTGACTTCAGGGAATCTGAGCAAATCATTGTCAAGGACAATGACATGCAAGTTGTCAGAAATAACCAGGCATACAAGGAAGCAAGAGAATGTGAAAAAAGATACCTGCACACGTATGTTTATCGCAGCATTGTTCACAATAGCAATAACCTGGAAGCAACCATGCTGTCCATCAAAAGAGGTCTGGATTTTTAAAATGTGGTACATATACACGATGGAATACTATGCAGCCATAAAAAAGAACAAAATCATGAATTTTGCAGCAACCTGGATGGAACTAGAGTCTATAATACTGAGTGATCTCTCACAGAAACAAAGATCTGAATATCACATGTTCTCACTCATATAGTGGACTTTGAACACCCAACATAATACTATAAGAAAATGACTGACAGTGGTGGGAAACTATGGGGGGGAAGGGGAAGGAAGATGGGATTAACGGTAGTAAATATCTGTCTGGGGGCAGAGCTCAGTGGCTCAGCCTGTAATCCCGCGCCTTTGGGAGGCTGAGGTGAGTGGATTGCCTGAGCCCGCGGGTTCGAGACCCGCCTGGGCAGCGAGACCTCATCTCTACAATAAATTAAAAAATCAGCCGGGCGTGGTAGCGCATGCCTGTAATTCCGGCTACTCGGAAGGATCGCTGGAGCCCAGCAGGTCGAGGCTGCGGTGGCCGGGAGTGGCCACCGCACTCCAGTCTGGGCGACAGAGTGAGACTCCAACTCAAAAAAACAAAACAAAACAAAACAAATATCTGTCTGGGGATGGGAAGACACCTCTTATCAACAGGGGTGCTTGAACGAAGCATATTTGTATACTGAACCCTTAACTGTACCCCACAATATCATAATAAAAAATATTGATTATAAAAAAAGAAAAAAAAAGAAAACAGGCAGAAGAAATAGCTAAATTACTCATTAATTATAAAGTGATGATGACTATGTCTACAGAAATAAAAGGCAATTTTGAGGATATCCAAGGGTAGTAGGAGACAATAAAGAGTGGTATAATAGATTTGAAAAACCCAAACAGAATTTTTAGATATAAAATATGTAATAAAATTATTTAAGACCTCAGAGTTACATTGGACAGCAGATTAAACATAGCCATAGCTGAAGAGAGATTAGAAAAAATATGACATTTTCCAGACACAGCAAAAAGATAGGTAAGAGAGATATAAAGCCTTAAGTGATTGAAATCCCAGAGACAGAAGAAAGAAAATGGAAGAAGCAATATTTAGATAAATAATATCTGAATTTTTTTGAGAACTGATCAATGAAGCCAGCACACATATGCAGGTTCAGAAAATCCAAGCAGGAAAAATCAGAAGGAATATCTATGGACATTATAGCCAAACTGACAATAATTTTTTTAATATAAAAAAGACTAAAACAGGTTTATTTTAAAAGCCTCAAAGTATAGCAGTGATTTGATAACTGACTTCAATGGCAACAGTGAAACCAAAAGATAATAGAAAGCTATTTTCTTTTTTTTGAGTTGGAGTCTCACTCTGTCACCCAGGCTGGATGGAATGCAGTGGCACACTCACGGCCACCCCAACATCTAACTGCTGGGCTACGGCAATCCTTCTGCCTCAATCTTCCAAATAGCCAGAACTACAGGCGGGCACTACCATGCCCAGCTAATTTTTACTTATTGTAGAGACGAGGTCTCACCAAGTTGCCTGGGCTGGTCTCAAACCCATGGGCTCAGGTAATCCACTCACTTCGACCTCCCGAGCCACCGATCCTGGGCAGAAAGCTATTTTCAATGTATTGAAAGAAAAATATACAAGCCTAAAATTCTATACACAGCAAAATTATCTTTCAAAATTGAAGGTAAACGAGGGTGAAACAAAAAGTTTTCAGGCCAGGCTCGGTGGCTCAGTCTGTAATCCCAGTGTTTTGGGAGGCTGAGGTGAGTGGATTGCCTGAGCCCGTGGGTTTGAGACCCGCCTGGGCAACTTGGCAAGACCTCATCTCTACAATAAATCAAAAATTAGCCGGGCATGGTAGCGCATGCCTGTAGCTCCAGCTACTTGGAAGGCTGAGGTGGAAGGATCGCTGGAGCCCAGCAGGTCGAGGCTGCAGTGGCCGGGAGCAGCCACTGCACTCCAGTCTGAGTGACAGAGTGAGACTCCAACTCAAAAAAAAAGTTTCAAACAAACCAAAGTTGAAATTTAAGATCAAAAGACCCTCACTGAAGGAAATTCTAAAATATACATTTCAACCAAAAGGAAAATAATACCATATGGAAATCTAAGATTTGAGAAGGAATGGAGAACAAGGACATTGATGTATACATAGGTATATATAACTTAATAATATCTAACGGCACATAAGCACATATGCATACACACTAACACACATACACAGAGAGAGTTAAAATAACACATAAGAGTAATATAGGGAAGGGATGACTGAAGTTGAAGTATTCTAAGGTTTATCAGGGAATAGAGTACAGAGGTTTATTAAATTTTGATTTTTAAAAATAATTTAGTTATGCATGTTGTCATTTCTATGGTTACTACTAACACAGTCAAGGAGAAAAAATATATTTTAAAAAATCTATTGTCTAGGTTAACTATTCTGGTACTGCTAATCACATAAACAGAAACTGAACAATTAAATGGATGGCAGATGGCAGGAGCCAGATTCCTCATTGTTACGGTGAAAATTTACAAATAAGCAAAGGAAGAAGCTAAAATCATTCATGCAGTAATAAATTAAGGTTGGAGACATTACTAAGAACTCATGTTAAGTTGAATATAGATACCTGTGGTTACATAATAGCAATACTTATAGATATGTGTATATCACTTAATATATATGCACTGTCAGGTGAGAAGGCCTAAAAGAAATGACAAGCATGCCTAGAGCTCAGATCCTAGTTTCCAATATCATCCTCCAATAACAGGAACCAGAGCTCCTTTGAAAATGGTTGAATCTAGGATTGAGGCAGGAAATACACAAAATGAGCTTGGAGTATTTTGTAACATCAGAAAGTACAAAAGTGTTCAAAAAAAAACCCCACATACACATTGATGTGGGTATATCAAAGGGACACAGGAGGCAACTAAAAGAGCTCCCTGTAGGCAAATAAAAATATTAAGCAACAAAATTAAATAGCATTGGCTTGAAACCCAAAATATATATCTGTGAATCAAGACTGACATAAATACATAACTGAATAAATTAATATAAATGAGGAAGAAAAGACAATTCTGTGCAGAAGAATTATAAATAGTGTATGTAAATAATCTGCCCTTAAGGAAGGGGAACGTAACTCTTTAAATGTAGGCTACACATAGAGCCTTTCTTCCAAAAAAGTACAGAGGAGAGGAGAAAGAACTTATAAATTGACTCTTTACAATGGAAAAACCTGATAAACACTTCCTCAGCCTGGTGCTCAAAGTCAACATCAAAAGTAATAAGCTATGCTAATGGTACGTTCCTTTTAGATGATGAGGTGAAAATGGCATTTTGCCTGTGTGATCTTCCTCAAAAAAAAAAAAAAAAAAAAAAAAAAAAACATAACTCCAGTCTTCCAGTCTAATCATAAGGAAAAAAGTCAAATAAATTCCAGTGAAGGGGCACCCTACAAAATGCCTGACCAGTACTCCTCAAAACAGTCAAGGCCATCAAAAACAAGGAAGTCTGAAAAATTGTCACAGCCAAGAGGGGCCTCAGGAGACATGACATCTAAATTCAGTGTGGTATCCTGAATGGGATCCTGGAGGAGAAAGGGGACTTTAGGTAAAAACTTCAAGAAACCTGAATAAACACAGACTTCGGTTAATAATAATGTATCAATATTGGTTTAATGATGATAAAAAACATACCATACTAATATAAGATGTTAATAATAGATGTAATTGTATGTTTGTGTGTCTATAGTTTAAAGATACATGAAAAAAGTAGTAAAACTATCCAGAAAAACTAAAATAGATAGATAAATAATTTTTTTAAAAAATCTATAGTGATTACCCAAGGGAAAAGAAGGAGGCTGTGACCACATAGGCTTTTTCTGGTGTGCTTACAATGTTGTATTTTCTGACATAAATGAGTAATAAATTGGTGTTAAAACAGGAGCTTGGTTTAGTAATATTTAGTAAGCATTATTACTTTATGTTAAGCTTGCATATCTGCTTTATGTATTTTTAATCACCATAAGAATGTAAAGAACAAAAAGAATGAATGAAATACACTGAACTAATAAAGGAGCTTATCTCTGAGGGGTAACATTATGAATTTTTTTCTTACTTTCAAAATATTTTTAAAATTTTCCTACAATAAATATAAATAATATTTATAATATGAGAATACACTTTTATCAAAGAAGGAAAGAAAAGAAGACTCTCAAAGACAATTTGCACAGGAATATCTTTTCTATTTCCATTTACAGTTTCATATTGTGCTAAAAGCTGACTAGAATTATGCCAGTTAGGGTCATTTAATTGCATACCAAATGGAAATGTAAGGTAGAGCATAATGCCTGAAATCTAGAAATGCTATGTTACAGTTTTGCATAAGTCATTCTAATGACTTTAAAAATTTTTTCATAATTCCCAGTTTGGAAACGAGCAAACAAACAACAAAAATACAATGACTTTGGAGAAGACACAACGACCCACAGAAAAGATGGCAAAAAGTTGCTTTTCATTTAACAGCCTCCATTTAGAAGCAATTAAGCATCTGGCCTTGTACTTTCATTTATGATGTCAAATACCATAGGGGAAATTACACGAGAAATAGACAAAAGCCTCAGCCTGATTTGGTGCAGGCATTTCAAAGGAACTACTCCATAAGATGTTTATCCTTAGAGAAACCCAATATTGGAATCTTTTTTTATGTGTGGTTTCTGCAAGTCGTATAGGCCTCCCTGGGCTTCAGTGTCCTCAACTGTAAAATGAAAGTTTGGAAGAAATGACTTCCAAGGACCCTCCTAGAATTAAAACCCTATGCTTGGAGCCTATTGCAACATACAGGAGGATAGATCTTATGATAAAATCAATGGTGAAGATAATGTCATTGAACATTCCATAATATTTTTTATCTGTCTTTTTAAATTTATTTCTATTTTATCCTCAATGACTTCTATTTTCAGTAGAAATAGAGATATCTTTATATCTACCATGAAAACGAGAACACTGAGATGAAGTGGATATTGACATGAAACAATAGAAAGTGCAAAATTTCAATGCATTCTGAAAATGTAGGACCTGGCATTATGTGGCTGTGGGCTCTTGAGCATTCTAGTTCTCAAGGCCTTGTTTTGTGTTGTGTTGTTTTCATCTGTGAAATGAGCAGGTTGAACTAGACTAGACAGTCTCTGTGATTCTCTCATTTTTTTTTTTTTTTTTTTTGAGTTGGAGTCTCACTCTGTCACCCAGACTGTAGTGCAATGGCCGCTCCCGGCCACCGCAGCCTCGACCTGCTGGGCTCCGGTGATCCTTCCGCCTCAGCCTTCCAAGTAGCCGGAATTACAGGCATGCACTACCATGCCCAGCTGATTTTTTGATTTATTGTAAAGATAAGGTCTCGCTGCCCAGGCGGGTCTCAAACCCGCAGGCTCAGGCAATCCACTCACCTCAGCCTCCCAAAGGCACGGGATTACAGGCTGAGCCACCGAACCCGGCTTGATTCTCTCATTTTATGACTACAACAAATTCAAAGTACTTGGGCCAAAAGCAAGGTCTCCCAATTATGAAAATGGCCTTTTACTAATTAATAGTCACCTCTTGTAGCTCAGAAACCTTTGATGAATGTGGAAATGGCCAAGAGGTCAAGTATTTGGAAACTGCCCCCCACCCATCTCCAACCTTCATAGTACACACAAGTCTCTCCTGTAACTATCACTGAACTAAATCTATGGAGATCCATGTTTTAATTCCAACTCATGATCTCTAGACCTAAATTTCTTAATCTGTAAAATTAAGGGCCTTAAAATACTATGTGAATTGCAGAACGTCTTGTTTGACAGCATTGCTTTATCCTCCCAATGTTTTATAAGGCAATAAAACCAGGGGAGTGCAATTCCAGTCAGAATGTTTCCTACATTTACATTGACTGTACTTCACTCTTCCCCTCAGGCATTGGAGTCCAGGTGATTTTGAGACTACTGGCCTAGAGACCACACTTTTGGTTGCCCACTGCTCTGAAAAGCATACTGTTCCATGAGTAGGGTGACTTAATACTTAGAAAGTGTTTCCAACTGAATGCAATCTGGCCCCTTTTATTTTTCATCTGTCTTTGTTCATTTTCATTGCTATAACAGAATGCCTGAGACTGGGACAAGTAAAAGAAAAGAAGTTGATTTCTTACAGTTCTAGAGGCTGGGAAATCCAGAAGCATGGCCCTGGCATCTGCTCATCCTCTGGTGAGAGCCCTCATGCTGCATCATGACATGGCGGAAGGTATCAGAGGCTAGAGAGGCACACTGAGAGACAAACTAGCTTTTATAACAGACCTATTCTTAAGCTAAAAAAACAAACCACTCCCATGATAACCAATTAATCGATTAACTCACTCATCTACAAATGAATTAATTCATTAATGAGGGCAGGACTCTCATGACTCAATCACCTCTTAAAGGTTCTACCTCTTAATATTGCTACATTGGGGATTCATTTTCAACATGAGTTTCAAAGGAAACAAATATTCAGACCATGGTATTATGCATCCTTGTTGGCTCTGCCTTCTGAAGAAGTCTACCCATCTTCCACTTGACTGCATTTTAAATACAGTAAGTCACTTACATACAACCCTTCATGTTGCAAACTTGCAAAGATGGGAAATTTTCATGTCCAATCATTGTAAGTTAATTCATGTGCCTGGCATACATTGTCTTGTGCATGCAAGATACTATACTGTAAGATTTTTTGTTTCTTTATTTTTTGTGTTTGTTTTATATGTATTGTGTGAAAAATATTATAAATCTATTATAGTACTAAATAGTCAATTGTGTTAGTTGAGTACTTAGGCTAGCTTTGTTGGACTTACGAGCATATTAGACTTACAAACATGCTCTCAGAATGGAACTCGTTTGTATGTAGGGGACTTACTGTATTTGAAAATGATTTTCCAGGCAATCCCTTCAGGTTCCTTCCCACTGTGGAGCTTTTCTGTCCTCTCAATAAATCCTGCTTTAAAAAAAAATAAAAGAAGAGAAAATGATTTTCCTGACTGCCCCATCCCTTTATGGCCACTTCCAAAAGGTGGCCATAAAAAGTTATCTGGTAAAATTTAAACTACTTCTCTGTGAAATGATAGTGAAAAACTGTGTTAATAGTAATTTTTTTAAAAAATAAAATAACTATGATGTAATAAGACCAGTTCAAATGGTTCTTAAACTTCTTCAAATTCTATGACAGATTAAAAAGCAGTCATTATGCCACCAGTAGTATTATGTTATCTGTTATTTTTATTATAGCTCCTCTTCCTAGTCTGATTACATAGATCCAAATCCAAGCTCCACCACTAATTATCTCTTGACTCTGGGAAAATTTTCAAATTCTCTGTGCCTCATCTTTTTCAGTTTTGAGCACCACAATGAGTTCACACACACACACACACACACACACACACACACACACACACACACACACACCTTAGAACAGTGCCTACACACAGTAAGTTCTATATGTGTTTGTTATTATCATAAGTTGCTTAAAGAAAGAACAATGTAAATAGATGTTTTTAAGTAAATGCTTGATCAATAAAGGAACTGATTTTTTTTAAGTAACAAATCCAATTAATAACAGATGCTAATATCTCATAGACTAAGAATTTATAATTACTCCCTTCCTAGGAAAATGAACTGAATTAATTAGAAAAACTAATAAATTTGTTTAGTAGATGGTTTATAAATACATTGACAGGGTTCTTTCTTTCTTACCTATTCTTCACCTCCTGAACACCCCCACTTGAGAACCACCTCCATCCACATTGATGCCATTTGAACCCTGTAAGTCAGGCACCTGTCTCAAGGTAAAACAACCAGAATGCTGGCATAGTAATCTTGGAACTAGATCCAAGAAAGAAAACCAGTCATTCCTTGAGTTGTTTACTATAGAATGGGAAGCTCGGACTATATTCTTGTCTTCTGTAACACTGACTAGAGCAATGGAGGAAATCTTTATACACACAGAAGAGGAAGAAAGATGGCTGGTATGTAGAGAGAATCAGAGATAAAAGAAATAGAAAGTCATTTCTGTGAGCTTCTGAGTTCTTGAGCCCAGGAGTTCTGAGAATTAGTCAAATATGTCTTCTGGGGTTCTGTGACACACTCCAGTATTCATAAAATAAATCCAACTTTTGCTTAATTTAACTACTGTTGTTTTCTTCCACTTACGTCTAAAGGATTTCAAATAGTTTGTCCACCCAAGGCAACTACTCTGAGGGTCATCATTTATTTAGGTATAATTAAGGCTATACCCATAACTCTGTAAGGCAGCAGTCCCCAACCTTTTTGGCATCAGGGACCAGTTTTGTGGAAGATAATTTTTCCACAAAAAAGGGAAGGTGAGGGTGGGACATGTGCAGTCAAACCTTACTGGTAAAGTTAATCTGTATATGCAGCCACTCCCCAGAACTAGCTTCACCTCCTCAGCTCCACCTCAGATCTTCAGGCATTAGATTCTCACAAGGAGCACGCATCCTAGGTCTCTCGCATGCACAGTTCACAATAGTGTTCGTGCTCCTCTGAGAATCTAATGCCACTGCTGATCTGACAGGAGGTGGCACTCAGGTGGTAATGCAAGCAATGAAGAGCAGCTGTAAATACAGAAGAAGCTTTGCTCACTGGCCCACCACTCACCTCCTGCCATGCAGCCCTGTTCCTAACAGGCCACGGACTGGAACTGATCTGTAGCCCGGGGATTGGGGACCCCCTGCTGTAATGGACTTAGGTTTCAAAATGACAAGTAAGAATTACAGACATAAAAGTATTCATCTGAGATTTAATAACCAAGAATGTTCAGGAAAAAATAAAGATTCTGTGAAATTCCAGGAGGTCAAAGTCTGAAGCTCACATTAGTAGGAAGAGGATTTAATGAAAGAGATAGGTTTAACCCAGGTATGAGGGGGCTCATTCCCCAGTTCAGCTCTGAGATTCTGACTTCAGGATTTTGGAAAAAAAAAATCATCTCAGCTTTCAATGAGTTCTTGCCCTATTACTTGAGGGCATGCAGACTGTAATAGACAACCTTGATTTAAGAGAGAGAGAGTAAGGGGTGGGAGGGCTCTAAGACAAGAAAAAGATGAATAAAAAGACAAAGCTGCTTTTTTGATTTTCTTAAGAAATCTTAAGCCACATTTCCACTATCTCAACAAAGCAATCAGAAGACAAGCCTTGAGGTTTATACAGTGATGGATGAGGAAGATCCGCGGGCCAGGCTTGGAGCTGCTCCTGAGAGAGACAGTGTGTCATCCTTTCACATGCCTACGGTTGTGCTATTTTCTTCATTGACTGGAACTATGCTAGATGATGTCCTAATAGGCACTTCCTAGAAGTGGCAAACCATAATCTGGGTTTAGTGGTTTCTTCCTTATCTCTAAGGAAAACTTACCAAAAATAATCAGGAAGTCTAGCCATGCAGGTCATGGTTATAATTAACATTATGCCTGGCACTAATATGGCTTCTGATTTCAATTTTCAAAGGGAAAACAGGACAGCCCATCTGCTCTGGCTGATATGTTTTATCTCTCTGCCCCAACTGATCGAAGGCCTGAACTTTAAGCCAGCCCACGGAGGGAAACATTCAAGAAAATGCAGGAGTGGCAAAGCTTTGCCTCATCAAGGCCTCCTAGGCCAGGATCTTGCTGTCAGTCTCACAGCCTGTAAATGAGTATTTAGGCAATATTAGCCTTTCAGCTTCCATGATGATAAACATCCTTTGCTCATTTGTTCCCCCTTTGTTGGCTCACTGCCTTCACAAGTTTGACTTTAATTGATTTCTTTTAATTGGCCTCTGTAGGGTGTGAAAGTGCAAAATTTCCCATAGAGTAATGAAAGAGAGAGAAAGAGAATCTATCCAAGTGGCGAGAGGGTAAGGAAGATAGTGAGATGCTTGAAGTAGGAGCTTTCCTTTAATTTAAAGCTCCCCCAGAAGATACATTTGCTTATCTAAATCAGTTAGAAAAAAATCTCATCCCCATGTGAGCTTCTGGATATAACTGCTGAAGTATGCAGAAGAAGAGGTAGTTTGTAAACTAAGGTACATATAAATATGAGTGCTTTTTTTTTCATTCATCCATTTTATGAGTTCTCTTGTTTAGCTGATCAATCCTGGCTTCAAAGATATGTTCCTTTAGGAAAAAGACTGATAAAGGAGCCTATAAAAATTTGAGTATTATCGCTAAAATTCTGGGGTGGCATTCTTTGGTCCCTAGTTCTGAAAATCAAGATTGAAGGCCACCACTGGTCATTTATGTGATCTTGGACAAGTCACTGAAAAACTGAATCTCTCCAAACATTACTATTCTCATTTTAAGACAAACAAGAGAGAACTAATGCCTACCTGACCTACCTAAAAGATGTTGCTGCTTCATGCTCATCTATACAATCTTTCAAAAGGCCATTGTAATTCAATGTGTTAACTGCAATAAATGAGTTTGAATAGAATTCTGTGCTGTGCAGAAGGAGCAACTGATTCCGTCTAGAGGAGCTGGGAAAAGCTGTTCAGGGATGCAAACTGAAACTTGGAAGGCTCAAGTCAACCATGAAAAGGGATCAGTGGGAAAAAGGTAAGAAATCACAAGAACCAACTGAGTTCAGAGGAGTAGACCAGGGCTCCATGGAAAGAATCTCTCTTGAAGGGAACTGTGGGAGCAGAGACTAGAGGCAGGGAGGGACCGGGTTGTACACATTTAGAATCAAATAAGAAACTGAAGTTTCTAAATTGCAATGTGAATGTGAATATCTGCTATTACTATTACTTTTTTTCCCCTTCCCTTCCCTAATCTCCTTTAGTGCTGCTTAGTATACCAAATTCCCCTCATCGTGGTTTTACAAAGGGATGCTTTGAAGCCTTCAGACTGGGCGCCAAACCCTTGCCATGTGACACACTACAAAACCTCAATTTCCCCACCTTGAAATTAGGAATAATAACTACTCTGCAAAAATCTTTTGGATATTAAAGATAATTTATATAAAATGTCTGGCACATTCTAGGTGGTCAATAAATGGTAGCCATTAACATATTTTTATTAGAGATAATGTATTTGAAGTGCCAAGATCAATGCCTGGCCCAGAGGACACGTTAATAAATCCCTATTACTTCCCTTGGAGGTGAGAAGGGCAGCTTTTTGATTAACATTATTGGAGAAGAGTTCAGAATTTTACTTCTTCCGATGATTCTCTTCATCTGAAATTCCTGCTCTCAGTAATTCAATGAGTTATGGAAAAACTTTTCCAAAACAGATTTGGGAAATATTTCTATGGTCTGAATATGTATTAGAAATACACACATACACACACACACACACACACAACGCATGCACATATTCAAAAATTAACTCAGCATTTTACAAACTTATGTGACCATAGAGCACTTTCTTCTACAGAACCAAGCTGAGTAGGGAAAAGGCAGGCTAGGGCTTTCTCTGCAAGAGGTCCCTGTTAGCATTCAGGCATCTTATGCAAGATAAAACTTAAAACATCTTATTATTAACAGTAGTAGAAGTGATAATAATATCTACAATTCAGTTTTCTCTATATGCTAGAATGCTACACACATTATCTCATTTAATTGATTTTCATTAAGATCTTAAGATAGTGGTATAGTTCAGATGTTGGTCCCTTCAAATCTCACATTGAAATGTAATCCCCAGTGTTGGAAGTGGGACCTAGTGGGAGGTGTTTAGGTCATGGGGGCAGATCCCTCATAAATAGCTTGGTGCCTTTCCATGGGAAAGCTGGTTGGTAAAAGAGCCTGGCATCTCCTTCTCTTGCATGGTTCCTCTCTCACCATGTGACACACTGGTTCTTCTTCACCTTCTGTCATGATTGCAAGCTTCCTGAGGCCTCAATCCAGAAACAGATGCTGGCACTATACTTCTTGTACAGTCTGCAGAACTGTGAGCCAAATAAACCTCTTTTCTTTATAAATTGCCCAGCCTTGGTTCCTTTATAACAACATAAAATGGACTAATACAACTAGTAATAGCCATACTTACATAACACTATATGCCAGAAACTCTTCCAAGCACTTTACATAATCCCTTAATTCTTGAAACAATCCTGTGAGATTGGTGCCATTATTATCCCCATATTAAAGGTGAGGAAACTAATGCACAGAGGTTAAAGGATCTGCCCAAGGTGACAGCATCTGAGTGACTAAGTCAGGGGTCAAGCCTAGGCAGCCTGGCTTCAGGCCCCATGCTCTTCACCTGTATCCTTCATCGATACCTGCAGGGACTCCTTACTGGGTGTGCAGAGTGAGACACAGAGATGGAAGAAAGACATTTCACGAGGAAATAGAAAGATGCTCACGCAAAATATGTTGAACCTTCAGGCCATTCTCCAAGACTCTTTCAAACAAGAAATTCCTGGGCAAACCTAAGATATGGTATCATTTCTTCTGGAGAGTTGATTATTAACCAGTAGAGAGTTTAGGGACACACCGTGAGCCAGTCTCACTGGAGAGAGTCCTGGTTCACAAGCAAATGTCTTATCAGACAACCCTAAACAAAAGAAGTATTTTTCCTGGCTGAACTGAACTCCTAGTTTGACAAGGATCCTCTTGAGTCTAGCCAAGGAACTAATCTCAGTCAATGGTGGCTTGCCATCTGGGACCCAAAGAGATCAACAACTTGGTGACAGAACCTTCCTTAATTGGAATAAATCTACCCAGGTAACAGGGCCCACTTTCTGCTGATTGCCCCTATTGAACCATATCTTCTTCATATTTTTAGATTTAACACATGAGCTTACATGGCTCCTCCAATGAATTTACAGAGCCACAGACTCAGTCCCATGTCTGGCTAAAATATTTCAGACCACAAAATCAACTTATTGATGCTGGAGCCTGGTGTCATGTGTTAATGACACTGACAGCACCTGCAGATGGCTTTGTTTTTCCTTCCACAGGCAGCACTCACACTAATATAGCATAGAAGACTTTATTACTTTTCCAGTACACTAGCTTGTCTTCTCAGGGAAGAGAGAATTTATAGGAGCTCAAGAGCCCCCATGCCCTAAGAGCCTCTTCACCATCACTCAGCAGGTGCCAACGCTCTGAAACCAACAGGACACCATCTCAGGTAATGGAAAATCAGCCTGGGGGCTTTGAAACCTCTTCATGAAAGACTTTACCTCATTATAATATAGCCAAATGACAAATCATCATACAACCACATGAAGGGATTTATGAAAAAGCAGTGTAGATGTTTAAGACAATGTTTTGAAATATAAATAACAAATTTAGAATGGCCATATGCTCTGGATACAACTATGCAAAAATATTTATGCAAGTGGAACATAATAGAAGCATAATAGGTAAAAATCCATTATTGTACTAATGGATCTTAGAAAAAGAATTTCTGAAATTATGTCATACTGTTTTATTTTATCAGTTTGGCCAACATTATAAAAGATTTTAAACATAAAAGAATCGCATTATCTATTATAGCTTTTGTAAAGGAAGGAAATTAATAGCCATTGACGATGAATGAATGACATAAAATATTATAATTAACCCTCACAACAAAATCACAAGGAAGATAGTATCACCTCCTTTTTTCAGATAACACAAAGTAACTTGCTAGTAGATGATTACAATAAACTAAGTTATGATTCCAAATCTATACTCTCTCCCCAGTAATAGGATAATCCATCTATACCCTTTGCCATGCAAATGTGCATGCCCCTTTCACTGTAGGCTTAGCTATGTGTCTTGTTTTGACTGAAAGGATATTAGCAGAGGTGATAGAGAGACTTGGAATGTGCTTTTGCAGTTGGACTTCCTCTCTTGCCCCTCTGCCATTGCCAATCTAGCCTTCTGATCCCAATAAGACACATAAAACAGAGCCACCCCATCTGATCCAAGTCTAGATCAGTCTACACCCTGCTTACCCAACCCCCATGCTGACCCACAGATACATGAGCTAAACTAATCTTTATTGTAGTGTGACACTGATATTTTGTGATTGGTTGTTCCTCAGCATTACCATGGCCAAGGTTAACTGAAACATTGACTAAGTTCAAAGTCAAATCCAGACCCCCAGATCCATAGTCTATCACAAAGTCTAAAACTTTTTCGAAATCGTACTTGATATGTGGAAAATTGGGCTGAACCAACAGACTGGGAAAAAAATATTTTCCAACTGTATTTCTGACAAAGGTCTAACTTCTTGGATCTACAAGGAACTCAAACATGCTGAAAAGAAAAAAACAAACAGCCCCATTACAAAGTGAGTGAAAGATATGAATAAACATGGAAAAATGCTCAGCCTCACTAGTCATCAAAGAAATGCAAATTAAAACCACACTGAGATACCACCTAACTCCAGTCAGGATAACCATCATTAATAACTTAAAAAACAGCAGATGCTGGAGAGGATGCAGCAAAAAGGGAACATTTTTACACTGTTGATGGAAGTGTAAACTAATACAACTTCTGTGGACACAGTGTGGTGATTCCTAAAAGATCTAAATATCAACCTTCCATACAACCCGGCAATCCCCCTACCGGGAATATACCTGGAGGAACTCAAATCACTCTGTGAAAAAGATTCCTACACACATATGTTTATTGCAGCATTGTTCACAATAGCAAAAACATAGAACCGCCCATTCTGCCCATCGAAAGAGGACTGGATTTTTAAAATGTGGAATATACACAATGGAATGTTACGTAGCCATAAAGAAAACAAAATTATGAACTTCACAGCAACCTGGATGGACTCAGAATCTATAATACTGAGTGACCTATCACATAAATGAAGAACTGAGTACCACATGCTCTCACTCATAAGTGGACCTTGAACAATTATCGTAATTCTATACCAAAAGGATTGGCAGTAGTAGGCAACTGCCAGGGGAGGGTGGGACTGGCAGTACTGGGAATCTGCCAGGGGTGGGAGGGCATACCTCATCAACAAGGGTACCTGCATAATGAACATTTGTATACCTAACCTTGAATTGTACCCCACATCTTTAAAATAAAAATGTATATATTTTAAAAAAGAAAATTGGGTTGAATCAAATGGATACTGAACAAGTTACTCTTTGCCATTCTTAATCTTTCCCACTATGACCTCCCACACCTAAATATCCAAGTTAGGCTGATCCATGCCCTGCAAATGACAATAAAATCTATTAAACTTGTTGTCATCAAACTGACAAGCTTCTGCAAAACCAAAGAAACCATCAAGAAAGTGGGGAGACAGCCCACAGAATGGGAAAAAATATTTGCCAACTGCATATCTGACAAAAGCCTAACATCTAAGATCTACAAGGAACTCAAACATGCCAAAAAGAAAAAAACAAACCGCTCCATTACAAAGTGGGTGAAAGATATGAATAGACACTTCTCAAAAGAAAGCATATAAGCAGCTAACAGATACATGAAAAAATGCTCAACCTCACTAGTCATCAAAGAAATGCAAATTAAAACCACACTGAGATACCACCTAACTCCAGTCAGGATGGCCATCATCAACAACTCAAAAAACAACAGATGCTGGAGGCATAAAGGGAACATTTCTACACTGTTAATGGAAGTGTAAAGTACAGCCTTTGTGGAAAACAGTGTGGCAATTCCTAAAAGATCTAAAACTCGACCTCCCATACAACCCTGCAATCCCCCTACTGAGAATATACCCGGAGAAACTCAAATCACTCTAGGAAAAAGATACCTGCACACATGTTGATTGTAGCATTATTCACAATAGCAAAAACACGGAGCCAACTGTACTGCCCATCAAAAGAGGACTAGATAAAAAAAATGTGGTACATATACACGATGGAATACTACACAACCACAAAGAAGGACAAAATTATGAACTTCATAGCAACTTGGATGGACTTAGATCTACTGAGTGATCTATTACAGAAACAAAGAACTGAGTACCACATGCTCTCACTTATAAGCAGACCTTGAACTATTATCATAATACTATAAGAAAAGGATTGGCAGTAGTGGGAAACTGTTAGGGGAGGTGGGGGCACACCTCATCAACAAGGGTACCTACATAATGAACATTTGTATGCCTAACACTGAATTGTACCTCACATCTTCAAAACAAAAATTTTTTAAATAATAAAGTCTGTTAAGCCTGTTCTAATACAAACCTTGCTTGGGTCTTATAAAATTGGGTTGAACATGGTTGGGAATGAATTTAACATAGTAATGTCTGCTGTTAGACAAACATAATTATAGTTGTTGAAAATCTATCAGGGAAATCGTTGAATAGAGAAACAGCTAAATAAATTGTGATACATCTAAACATGAAAGATTATCCCTCCATTTTAATAGGCAAAAAAGATATATATGTATATTTGCTTTTCACATGATCATAGAGGAAAGAATGAAAGAATACACATCACATTGTTACATGGGTTACCTTGGTGTGGTTGGGGAGCACAGTTGTGGTTTTAATTTTATCAGCATTTACTTTATACATCTTTATATTTTTTCACTTGTATAACTTTTCAACCATTATTTCTTTAAATTTTTTTTCTTCTTCTCTCTTTCTCTCTTCTCCTTCAGGTATTCTCATTATGTATATTTAGTGTACTTGATGGTCTCCCACATTTGTCTGAGGTTTTCTTCATTTTTCTTCATTCTTTTTCTATTTTTCATCTTGCATAGTCTCTATCAATCTGTCTTCAAATTTGTTAATTCTCTTTTTCTGCTACTTAAAAAACAACTCTAGAGCCACTCTGGTAAATGTTTTATTTCAGTTATGTACTTTTCAATTCCAGAATTGGTTCTGTTTTATGATTTGTATTTCTTTATTAATATTCTCTACCCAATGCAACATTGTCACCCTATCTTCCTTTACTTTCTTAATCATGGTTGCCTTTAGTTTTGTGAACATATTTATATAATGGCCATTTTAAAGTCTTTTGCTATTGAATATGACATCTGGTCACTCTAACAAACAGTTTCTGTTGCCTTCTTTTTGTCCAGTGTGTGGGCCATATTTTGCTGTTTCATTATATGTCTCATAATTTTTTTTAAAAGACTGGATCTTTTAGAGAATATATTGCAGCAGCTGTAGGTACTGGCATTCCCCTCCAAGGCTTGTATTCTGTTATTTGCTTATTTACATTTTAGTAACTGACTGTATTTAGTGGAGTCTAGTTTTCCACCCCCACCCCAATGCTAAATCTTTGTGTTGCTCTTCAGGGAGGTATGCCAGCAATCACTCTGGGATGGCAGTGATATTGATAAGGTTCTCTTTCTTTCCCTGGTGTCTCCCAGCTGTACAACTCTACCAGTTGCCTGCTGATTATTCTATTGTTGTCAACAATTCCCTGGGGCATACATTTCTCTATAAACACATTCAATCAAATTGTGACTCCTTTGGAGGAACAGTTTCTGAAGTTCACATTTGAGATTTGTTATGACCCCAGGAGGGCTCCTCCCAGCTGTCTTATTCCCCAGTTCTCTCTTGCAAACTAGATAGCCTACAGTCTAGGCTATATCATCTTTAAATCCATGAATCAATTGCCTTTCACCAAAACTTCCACTCTTTTTTTTGAGTTGGAGTCTCACTCAGTCACCCAGACTGGAGTGCAGAGGCCGCTCCCGGCCACCGCAGCCTCGACCTGCTGGGCTCCGGCGATCCTTCCGCCTCAGCCTTCCAAGCAGGTGGAACTACAGGCGTGCGCTACCACGCCCGGCTCATTTTTTGATTTATTGTAGAGATGAGGGCTCGCCAAGTTGCCCAGGCGGGTCTCGAACCCTCGGGCTCAGGCAATCCACTCACCTCAGCCTCCCAAAGCGCGGGATTACAGGCTGAGCCACCGAGCCTGGCCCCTCCACTCCTTCTGAGACAGTCCTTAGGTTTTAACCTTTCCATACTCCAATCCAAATGAAGTCAGTTCCTTTGGGAGGATATTAAGAGCTATTTGTTTTATAGCCTGCTTCTCTCCCAGGCAAAATCTGAGACAGCTCTGGAGCTGGAGGTGGAGGTGAGGATGATGGCAAGATTCTCCCTGCTCTGGAAGCTAAGTGCTTCGCGGGGGGCGTGGGGGGGGGAGGGAAGGGAAGTGACAGCGGTTGAGATCTTCTTGACTTGTGCCTCCTGACATGGAACCAACGCCTCATGAGCTAGGGTGGAGCAAGAACGATCAGGGACCCAGTATCCTCAACCACACTCCGTTCCAATGCAGGCCGTGCAGAAGGAACTCTCACTTCTCACCTCCACTTGCCAGGGACTTTGCCTCAGGAACAGGCAGCTGGGGCAAAATGAGAAAAGCTGACGTCCTACTCCTCTCAGGGAGGAAGTTCTCTAAGTGAGAGCTGTGGGAAGAGGGAGTCCTGTGCTCCTGGCTCCAGCTGTGTAGAGTGGAGTCTCTATTTTGCCAAGCAGGTGTATGAGGAAGGGAGGCTCGTGGAGCTGGGAGTCGGGGAGGAAGGAATCAGTCTTGGGTTAGACACCACAGACTCTTCTTTCCCACTGAGTTTTCCTAGATTTTCTTGGTTAGATGTTTTTTTCACTTGCTGTTTGCTGTTAGGACCATTTACAGTGACTTTGTGTTTTTTTTAAAATAATGTTTACCCATTTTGCTGGTGAGATGGGCACTGGAGTTCCTTACACCAGAATGCCAGAAGTTGAATTCCAATCACTAACTTTATATAACTTTTTTAATTAATAAAAAAGTAAAGTGAGAAGCAAAATATTTGGAAGAGTTTTTTTTTTTTTATACTCCAGACCTGCTGATTTATAAATGTAGAAACTGAGGTCAGTGGTTCAAAATCATGCAGCTAGTTAGTACGGCTTAGATTCATGTCTGTTTACCTTCAAACTCATGTTCTTTTTCTTACATCACCCCTAGCTCTCCGCTGTTCATTCATCTTCTTCTGGTGCCTTCACTCCCTTCCTGGTTCCAGGTCCCTTGCTAGTATTAGCCACACTTCTCTTTGGATAACATGCCCCAAAGACAGATACTTCTTACTCCAGGGGAGCTACAGCAATTTAATAAGCCCAACAATATTACCATATAACATGATGCCAGATACTCTAGAAAGGTATTAAAATTAACACATTTTTAAATTATTAAAATTAATAAATGTAGGGGGGATGGAGGAAATAAAAGAATATAAATGTGTTTAATACCACTGTACTGTACACTTAAAATGGGAAAGATGGTAAATGTATATAATAAGTATTTTACCTCAATAAAAAATTAATTTAAAAAATAATAAATTGTTGTCCTGATAGTGCACAAGAAAATGTGTGTCTGTCCCAGATAAAGGAGGATGTGCTCATTAAAAAGAGTGTCTGCAGAGCACAGAGGATTTTTAGGACAGTGAAAAGCTTCTGCCTGGTGTTATAATGATGGATACATGTCATTACACATTTGTCCAAACCCACAGAATGTACAGCACCAAGAGCAAACGGTGATGCAAACTATGGACTCTGGGAGATAACAAAGTGTCAATGTGCTTCTCACGCTGATGGTAGGTCTTGACAATGGGGGAGGCTGTGCATGTGTGGGGGCAAAGGGAGTATGGAAAATCTCTACATGTTTCTCTCAACTTTGCTGTGAACCTAAAGCTGTCCTAAAACAAATAAAATCCTTATTTTAAAAAAATCTGTCCAATGGTCCAGGAGAGGTGTCTAAAAAATACACAGGCTGAAATGCAAATACAAATTAAGAGTACATTGAAATATCATGACACCTCTATTATAATAGCTAACATATAAAAGAGAAGCAATGCCAAATGTTGGTGAGGATGAGAAGCAACCAGAACTGCTGGCGAACATGGAAACGCAACCACTTCCCAATTAAATTTGAGATTACATTTTCAAATTATTAAAATTAACAAATTTGGGGGAAACTTTACCAGCAGTTCTTAAAGCTGAGTACATGCTAATTCTGAAACCCATCAATTTTATTCTGAGATATATACCCCACTGAAATGAACACACATCTTCACCTGAAGAACTGTAAAAGGATGTTTATGGCAGCACCACTCGTGACAGAAAAATTAGGAATAGCCCAAAACTCACTGTTCCCCGGGAAGCAATGCTAGTGTACAGGACATTAATTAGGAAGCTCTCAGAAACATCACCCATGGGGGCAGGGGAAAGAAGCAGGACAAGGCAGAGATAGAAGTCAGGCTGCAAAGCAGGCACATGACCTCAGCCAGCCCCACTGGGAGCTTTGAAGCTGGGACAGCCTTTCAGGTTGTCCTGAGTTGGGGTGAGGAGGCCAGGCCTTTAAGTCCCAGCATCAACCATTGTTGGATGTGGGCTGCCCCAGCAAAGGAGTGTGACCCTGGGCAAAGCAAGCATCTCTTCACAGCAGAGAGCAGGGGAATTTGTCTTTCAGTCCCGAAGAGGGAATCTGGGCAGGGCAATACAATAGAATGGATAAGTAAAGTGAAGCAGATTCACCCAACAAACAAATTGAGAGAAATTTGCCCGAGGAAATACAACACAGTAACAAGAATAAGTAGACCACAGCTATACATACTGATGAGGATATGAAGCTAGATTCAAAGGAGAACATATTGTTACAGGCCAAGGCTCTGGCAACAGGGGTTTCTTATATTTCTCATGTTTGATTCTAAGTTGTTTATCTAAATGTACCAGAGTTGTTTCTTTGATTGTTGTAACTTCCCATGGCCCCCCTTAAGGAACTATCAGTATGATTAGATCTTGGGTCATGTGGAAACTGCCTTGTTAATTCAATCTTGGGGGTTGGTGAAGGGATTAGGAAATCTTGAGCCATGCTTTTGTTACTTTAGCCTTGGGAGTGGGTAAGGGGCTATAGAGTATAAATTCTGAGTAAATTGCACTGTCAAAGACTGAGTTTTTTGGTGAATACACCAACTTGCTCCCTGATTCCACGGTATCAAATTAAACGCCCATTTCTCCCTGTTTCTACCTCTTGTCTTGATTGGCCATGAGGGATAGCAGCCAATTTATTGGATTGGGCTGTAAAAATATGATAAGATTCAAAGTATATGAAGCTCAAAAACTAACACAAGTCCATGATTAAGATAGTATCTACCCCTGTGGGGGGTAGGAAGTGGGTGGGGCCACAGGGAGGGGTACTGCTGAGATTCCATCTTGATCTGAGCTCAGGGACTCCAATGTGACCACCTGTGGAAAAGCTATTGAGCTGTATACATTATAATGTGTGCGCTTTTTTGTGTATATTTCAACTAAAAGTTTATTTCAACTAAAAGTATATTACTTTCTTTTTTTTTTTTTTTTTTTAGTTGGAGGCTCACTCTGTTGCCCAGACTGGAGTGCAGTGGCCACTCCCGGCCACCGCAGCCTTGACCTGCTGGGCTCCGGCAATCCTTCCGTCTCAGCCTTCCGAGTAGCCGGAATTACAGGTGCGCGCTACCATGCCCGGCTGATTTTTTTTTTTTTTTTTATTGTAGCGATGAGGTCTCACTGCCCAGGCGGGTCCCGAACCCGCGGGCTCAGGCAATCCACTCACCTCAGCCTCCCAAAGGCGTGGGATTACAGGCTGAGCCACCGAGCCCAGCTTAAAAGTATATTTCAACTAAAAGTTTTAGGTTGAGAGGGTCTGAGGAGAGGAGACTGCTTAATGGGTATGAGGTTTCTTCTGAGGTGATGAAAATGTCTTGGAACAGAATAGAGTTGACTGTTGCACAGCATACTGAATGTACTAAATGTAACTGAACTCTCTACAGATTGAACATCCCTAATCCCCAAAGTCTGAAATATGAACTTCTCCAAAATCTGAAACTTTTTGAGCGTGACATGACATCACAAGTGGGAAATTCCACACATAAGTATTCAAAGCAAACTTTATTTCATGACTAAAATCATGTATAAGCTATGTGTACAAGGTGTATATGAAACATAAATGAATTTCGCATTTAGACTTGGGTTCCATCCCCAAGAGACCTCATTGCATACCTGCAAATATTCCAAAAATAAAAAATAAAAATACAAAATTCAAAACACTTCTGGTCCCATGCACTTCATATAAGGGATAATAAGCCTCTACTTTAACAAGATCAATTTTATGTTATGTGAATTGTACCGCAATAAAATTTTTTAAGTTTCTTACACATAGAAAGAAAAATGAAAAAATTTCATTTGTTTTTCTCCTCTCCTCACTTAAATTTCCCATGGGCTAGACTTGTGTTGAAGGAGAAAGGAAGGCATAAAACAAGAAGAATTTCTGTCACCAAGGTGACCCTTCATCCTCCTCACTGTCCTTCCTTTTGTTATCTCTTTGCATAGTTTTGACCCAGGCAGGGCCAGAATAGATGTGGCAGGTACAGTACTGGAGTCAGATCAAGGGAGAATGATAAAGAAATCCTTCCCACCATCCTGTTCTTCCATCCTAGTTCAACAAGGGTCCCCTAATAGAGGGCATTTTATGTATGTGGCACAGAGACCCCAACAATGCCAGCTAAATCACATGTCACTGTATCGCCCATTCCCAGGTTTCTTTAGAAGTGCTACATTCAGGCATTGCTCCTTAAATCTTATTTTACTAAAGATAATTCTGCTTTGTTTGACAAAAATGCATCTGGAGTACAGAATCTTAAAAGAGAATGTGCCAGATGGTAGGGGTATTTAAGGAAATACAGCTTTCCAATTTGGGAATCTGTAACCCCCTCTGATTTCATTTGTATGATTTTTCAGCTCCCCTCATTGCCCTCACACACTGTTGGAGTTGCCGGGAGTTGTGTGGTGTAGTCATGGTAATCATGAAGCCTCACTATGCTACCCCACACACACACACTTTACACGCTTCACCCACCAACCATAACTCACTCAAACTCCAATCATCATTTATGCTTTGAAAATGAGCTTAAAATAACAAATATCAAAGTTGTATGAACCTCCACATGTTGTGTTTTTGTCACTACATCTAATTACTATTCACATCGGAGGTTAAAAAAACCATAAATGAGATTCAGTGGCAGATTGCTTACCGTGGAGGACTTCCTTTTTAATAGAGAACAGAATGAGTTTGTACCTCTCTCTGCTAGATGGTAAGTTGAAATGGAACGTGGCTTGAAAAATGTGCTCCTTCCTGATTGTTTCCCCTTCCTTGCAGTAATAATTATTCTTGGCTAATAATGTTGGTTTTTAAGGCAGGTAATTAGCGCTTCAACATGGTAATTGAATTTCCTGAAAGCAAAGACCTGCATTCTACAATCTGAGTTCCCATTATCTGACCAAGAACTGAATCTCAAACTACAGGAGACAAGAATTCCCCGTATTTACATTAGTGAGACCACACTTGGGTTGGGGTGGCTAGTTCTCAGGAGACCAGTTTCAGAATATTAATAAATAGACCTATATTCAGAGGCAGGAGGCCAAGGCAGATCTGCAAGCTAGGTCTTAAAGTCCTGGAGAAACAGGGAGCCTTTGGTCTCGAGAAGAGTGTGGCATTTTAAATCCTAAAGTCTGTTTTATGTGAAATGACCGGAAGAACAGACCAATTTCTCCTGAAAAAAAGTATCGAAGAACAGACTAATTTCTCCTGAAAAAAAGTATTGTTAACCTTGGAGGGACTTGCTCCGGGCATCTTCTACCCTCCTAAGCAGAGGATGGAAGAGTCTCACTATCTATTCTGAGAACCCTCTGTCCTGGCTCCCTACAGTAAGTGTTGAGATCAAGAAGCCCTCCAGGGAAGGGATTCCCATCTCCTTCTCAATCTCTGTTGTTTTTCTAGCCAGAGTAGAGCCTGAGATGAGGGTTTATGGGAGGGCAGTTTCTTTGGGAGGGTGATTCCAGGCAATAGGGCTGAGGACAGAGAGAGCAGGAAAGGAAGCCAATACCAGGAAGCATCTGCACTGTCTAATGGGCCTTCACTCTGGGGCCACTTAAGTAGCATGAAATTACCTGAGAAGTCGTGACTGTGTCTCTGAGTCATCTGCTCAGGGTAAGAAGGTGGAAGGAAGGCATTTATCCATCAACTCCCATCTCCCACTGGCCCAGTGTTCCCCCATGGAGCATAAACTGCCCTCCATCTCTTTGGGTGCTCCATGCTGTGTGACTAAATTCCCCAAGGTAGGAAGGGAGAGCCTCACACCGCAGAGAGCCTGTCAAACTCTGTGTGGATTAATTGTTGCTGCAGCAGCCACTAAAATAAGAGGCAAGGCCAAGAGCATTTGGAACAGTGTGCAGAAGATAACTGCTACACAATCGGAAGAGTAAGCAGCAATTAGGGTGGAGCAAAGGAAGACACTGCCCTGGAATTCTCAGTCATTTCTTGGGGTGTAGTAGTAAATACCTGATTGTCCATTTCTGACCAAGAGATGTAACTTTTTATTTCATTCTCTGGAATATTCTGCAGCCCTTTCACTGGGCTTGATTTACATTCAACTGACACGGCCAGCATCCTCACATACACACCCTGTCTCCCTCTGGCCTTACGGAATGCATGGTGCTGACTAAAGCCCATCATCTGAATTTCTGCACTTTTTTTTTTAAATCTTAATCTCACTCCATCACCCAGGCTGGGGTGCAGTGGCACAATCACGACTCATCACAGCCTCAACTCCCGGGCTCAGGCCATCCTTTCACCCTCAGCCTTAAGTGATCCTTCCACCTGAGCCGCACAAGTAGCTGGAACTACAGAAGTGCACCGCCATGCCTGGCTCATTTTTTATTTTTTGTAGAAACAAGGTCTTGCCATGTTGTCTAGACTGTTCTTGAACGTCTGGGCTCAAGTAATCCTCCCACCTTGGCCTCCCAAAGTGCTAGGATCGCAGGCGTAAACCACCATGCCCGGCCTACATTTCTGCACTTTTCCCACTTTCCCCTGCTGGGAGAACCAGGAACTCTGAATACACTCTCCTTCTGCAAGGCTAGAATTTCTCTTGATGACTTCTTTCCTGCTTCTGTGTGTACCACCTGCTGTCCCCTTCTGACCTGGCCTTGGTCCACGTTCTGGCCTCCTCACCTTCTGTGTTCTTCCATCCTGGTCCTCATCATCTAAGTCATTCTCTTTCTCTTTTCTTTATCTTCTTTCTTTGGACTAGGCATCCCTGGGGGAAATCCTAAATGCAGTGTAAATTAGATCTGAGAATCCGATGCAAATGCGATATTGATTTCCTAAGCAAGGTTAAATAAATTACAGATAGTCTATTTTTTTGCTTGCTGAAATTCCTTGGACAAACTTATGAAGTTGAAGTTCTTTATATATGAGGCAACCTCAACACATAAAGATCAAACCATGAAGACAAGTAATTCTGAATTATTCTAGTAGTGCCTTAGGTATTAATTCAGACTCAATGAAACCTTAACAATCGAATTTTTTGCTTGTTTTGGTTCGGTTTGGTTTGAGTCAGAGTCTCACCTGTCACCCAGGTTGGAGTGCAGTGATGCCATCACGATCACAGCTTATTGCAGCTGCAAACTTCTGGGCTCAGATGATCCTTCTGCCTCAGCCTCCAGAGTAACTGGGACTACAGGCACATGCCACAAATGGCTAATTTTTTATTTTTTATTTGTGTAGAGACGAGGTCTTTCTATGTCATCTAGGCTAGTCTTGAACTCCTGGGTTCAAGCGATTCTCCCTCCTTAGCCTCCCAAAGTGCTGAGGTTACAGGTGTGAGCTACCATGCACAGCCAACAACAGAATTTTTCGAGAGACATAATTTCTGCTAAACTTCCCTCAGTTTTCCTACACCTCTTTACCATGGAAGAAAACCTAGTTTCCTTCTTTCTTTATATGTCATGTGTTCTCATATAAACTGAGGCATATTTACAGTCATCACCCATGTTTCTTACCATGTTCTCCACCTTATTAATACAGGATTTCTAATCCCATGAATAACTTTACCTGGTTATTTTAGGAAGCCCACATGGGGTGCCACAGTTTGCATATGAGCCTCTTTCCTCCTGCTCTTCTGCCTGCCTTGGTTCCCCATTTGGATGTCAGCACCCCCTACAAAGCCATGTGAAAGGTAGCCTTTTCACATCAACACCATTGTGCAGGCTGCTGTCTCAAAGCCCTGGCTGGCCTGCAGCCTCCTCTTCCACAGGGCCGGAGGCAAGTTCCCCAGGGGCCCAGCCCTGGTCTCTGAGACAGCAGTATCTTCCCACCCTCCTTTCCCTGGGCATTTCACATACATTTGGCCTCTGTTCTCCTCCAGCCAAAAAAATTCTGTCATGCAGACTAATGCCAGCAAGGTCCGTTTCAGGAAACAGGCCAGAACTCACACACAGATAATTTCCAGGTCCCTCATCCATCTGTCTCTTCTGGTTTCCTTTCTCGATGTGCTCATCTTTGGCTGCAGAACATTCTGAAAATGGCAAGCTCCCTTCAGGCCAGAGTGCTCTAATTCCTCCACTACATTTTCTGGTGCCCTTTCTACTCATTTGGCTCCCGGGAGAAATAGTTGCATTGAATGGATGAAACATGAAACACTTTTTTCCTTAGAGCTGCAGATTCAAGGAAGGACAAAAAGGGAGCGTTAACTCATATTTATAGAGACCAGATGAGATAAAGGAACTCAGAGAGCTCCGGAATTTGAACACAGGACTTTCTAACTGCAAAACACACTCTCTCTGTTTCTATTTCTCTCTCTCTCTCTCTGTGTGTGTGTGTGTGTCTATGTTTCTCTGTGTGTGTTTCTCTGTGTGTGTCTCTCTCTGTATCTGTCTCTGTCTCTCTCTCTCTGTGTCTGTGTGTTTTCTGGGTGTTTCTCTCTGTTTCTATCTCTCTGTGTGCTTCTCTGTTTCTCTCTGTGTGTTTCTGTGTCTTTCTTTCTGTGTTTCTCTCTGTGTGTTTTTCTGTGTGTGGTTCTCTCTCTCTCTCTCTCCATCTCCCTCCTCCTTTCTCTCTCTCTCTTTCCCTCTCTGTTTCTGTCTCTCTATCTGTATCTCTGTGTGTGTGTTCATCTCTCTCTCTCCCCCCTCTTCCTCTTCCTTCTCCCTCTCCCTCCCTCTCCATTTCAATCTCTCTCTTTTTCTCTCTGTTTCCCTCTCTCTGTTTCTCTCTCTCTCTCTCTCTCTCTCTCTCTCTCTGTTTCTCTGTGTGTGTGTGTGTGTGTGTGTGTGTGTGTGTGTGTGTGCGCGCGTGCGCTCGCACTTTTGTCTCTCCCTCTCTCTCTCAAATTTGGGGGAACCTATGGCCATTTGTCTGCCTCTTCTATTTTAAAGGAAACTGAGATTAAGCAACCAGGCCAGAATCTCACAGCCTCTCCCTAGATCGCACAAGTTAGGGGTGGAGCCAAGAACCTCAGTGCTCCCAAGCTGAGCTTCTCTTAGGGTATTTGACTGTCTTTGCAGGGATCAGTTGTTGAAATGATCTGCTTCCTTGACCTCAACTATGGCAGTGACTGCCTCTTTAAATATAGTTAATGCCAGGAGCCTCCACTCATATAGGTAAGGGTTCAGTCTTGCAATAGACACTTTATGAATGCACAGACAACCACTCACTTCTGCATTCTTGTTTAATACACTTTATTCTCATACATTCCCAGGCACACTCAGAGGCTTTTGCCTGTATGAAACTAACCAGCAACAGTAAATGGTGAAGGCCTGATTAAATAAGCATAGGTTAAAAGCCAGTCATCTGCTATGATGGTGCAGGATGTTGCCACACAGGTGTTTAATAAACAATTACTGAATCTATAATTCCCCCAAAGTCGATAGGAAAGTCTGCTTTTTTTCTGACCTGAGCATATTACATATCGTTGAAGGACACCCCAGGCCATCCAGTAAACATATTCTAGAATCATCTCCACATTCCTATGTACCCTAAACAAGAGAAAGGGAAATGATGCTTCGCAAAATCTGTCTCGTTCCACTTGACAAGAGACTGGGAGAGAGGCTCATCACCCTCAGAGTAGAAGCCTGGTTTACATCTTTCAGGTAGCTACTGCCCTCTAGTGTTGGTATTGGAATAAAGCAAAAAGTAAACCTGGCAGAACTGAAATCCAACTTCAAAAAGTTTTTCCCTCAGTTAATGATATGTTTCAGCAGCCTTAATACATAGCTTAGAAAACAACACCAGAAGAGGATACTGTATTGGAGTGACTTCTTGTGACTCTTAGGTTTCTATTCAGCCAATTCACACTGTACTTTTATACTTGTTAAAATACCAAAATGGTTCCACACCTATTAGCAAAAAGTCACCACCTTCAGACGCCCTGAGTATCAGTACTTCAGGCCCTTTCTCTGAACGGCCCCCCAGACCGCTTCATCATCCAATAACTAAAGCTCTAATACAGAGCAAAACAGAGGCCTCCAGACCCAGATCCAGGCCATGTCTGCAGTATTCGAACCAACCCAAAAGTTAATTTTGAGTATGACACTTTAATTGCTCCATAGCATTCAACTAGTATGCCCATTCATCTATCCATTCATCATTTACTGACATGACAATGTACCAAATACTATATTAGTAACAATGTATAGGGGCTCACAGGCTTGTAGGATCTTCCGCAGTTAAGATGGCATCTAATTTGGTTAATATTGGCCTAGTGGCCTAGAAACATCTGCAGCAGGTGATTAATCTTATACACCCAGGCTTCTTTAGGAGAAAGTTTGGTAGGACGATTACACTATACTATATGCCAAAGTTTAGACCTTGGAATGTCTGAAATATTCCAAAATCGAAAGTGTTCCAAAATACAAAATTTTTGAACTGTGACATCATGCTCAAAAAAAAAAAAAGTTCATTGGAGTATTTTGGAGCATGCTCAACCAGTAAGTATAATGCAAACATTCCTAAATCCAAAAATAATCTGAAATACTTCTGGTTCCAGGAATTTCTGATAAGAGATACTCACCTGTAGCTATTTGCCCTTTCTTTGTTTCAGTTTCCCCATCTCTGAAGGGGAAAAAATAGCATTTACATCATTAGGTTATTATGAGGATTAAGGGAGATAGTTTGTAAAAGTGTTTTTTTCCATCACAGTCCTTGTCATAGCAAGTTTTAAATAAGTATTTGCTAACATCTGGATCATAAAGTATTAAAAATTAAAAATGTCCCAGGCTCGGTGGCTCAGACTGTAATCCCATGCTTTGGGAGGCTGAAGTGAGTGGATTGCCTGAACCCAAGGGTTCGAGACCTGCCTGGGCAGCTTGGCAAGACCTCATCTCTACAATAAATTTAAAAAAATTAGACTGGCGTGGTTGCGCGCCTGTAGTTCCAGCTACTTGGGAGGCTGAGGTGGAAGGATCGCCGGAGCCCAGCAGGTCGAGGCTGCGGTGGCCAGGAGCAGCTACTGCACTCCAGTCTGAGTGACAGAGTGAGACTCCAACTCAAAAAAAAAAAAAAATTTTAAATGTATCCACTACTGGAAAAAAAAAGTGGTACATATACACAATGGAATATTATGCAACCAACCATGAGGACAAAATTATGGACCTCACAGCAACTTGGATGGATTTAGAATCAATCATACTCAGTGATCTATCACAGAAACAAAGAACTGAATACCACATGTTCTCACTCATAAGTGGACTCTGAACATTTATCATAATACTACTGGAAAAAATTGGCAGTAGCAGGACACTGCTAGGGGATGGGCAGGGGGACACATATCATCACTAAGGGTCCTTAATCCTAAACCAGGGGAAGTGAGGACCAGTGAGAGGCCAAACTTCACCTGTATGTAGACCACTTATGTACCTAACTCTGACTTATATCCCACATCTTTAAAATAAAATAAAGATTAAAAAATGTTAATCCGCCAGTCACCAAATCAAATGTACTACTTTAATGTACCAAAGAACTAAAACACATAGGCCATCGGAGCATTCCCACATTCCAGAAACATCAGATGGAAACATATTTAAAGGAAGTAGGAAATCAGAAAATAAGTGCACAAAAAACATGAAGAGAAACCAAAAGTGGCTTTGGTCATTTCACACTTGCAGCATCAGTTTAAGAATTCTGTAGCTGTGTTCCCTATACATGGATTTATTCAGACTTCTATGGGCAGCTCTAGATGGACAGATGGTAAAACTCTATTTGGTCAGTTATCAAGTCATTGTAAACTGATCAATGGTTCTCTTTGCCCCTTGCCTGCAGACTCCTTCCCATGGCTTATAGACTGTGACTCTGTGTCTTCCTCATAGCTGTGAGACCACAGAACGGGTCAGTATGACACAGGCAGTGACATATCACTGACTTTTAATCATCTCAACTTGAAGGTGCTTTACAGAAAGATGGAAAGCTTCCTTAAAAACTTCTTCCTCCACTAGCTGTGTGTCAGTACATTTCACTGACAGTAGTAGTATTACAAATGTCTTTTATACTCACAACGTATACAATTCTTGAAGCACCTCACAGGACCACACACTTGGAGATGCCTAGAGATGTTGTCTTGGTCAACTTTGTTCCTAGGCACCACTACTCTGGGAGTGTGTAGCTGTAACAGACATCACTAAACAACAACCTGCATCTGAAAAGCTGTAAGTGTCCCGGCTAATCAAAAGATAAAGATAGTCACTTTTGTAGAAGCTGCTGTAGGAATGATTTGAGACCACTGGCCAGATATCCAGGGAAGACCAGAAACTCCCACTCATGTCTGGGTACTTTCACTTCTCCCCAAAATGGCACCTCTGTCAGACCACCTTCCACCAGAGAGGATAAAACCTGCTAAGCCTCCAGAATTGCTCCTGGGAGCCCAAAGACTAATTTGAATTTTCCAAATTTAGGCTACTACTTTGGAACAGAAAAGGAAAATAGATTTGCAAGCATGAATCACTATGGAAAGATGCACCATCAAACCTTAAGAAGAGCCCTTCCTGATATCTTAAATTTTTTTATGTACTTAATCCCTCACATCAAGGACAGAGAAATAACCGCAAAAGATAGAGATGGCTTTCTTAGTCTGTTAGGGTTGGGGACCTCCAGGATTCAGATGGACCAAAAGCTGGAACCAAAGCTCATGTAGAAAAATAACTTTATTCCTCCATTCCTAAACCTGAAATGCATAGATCAGCTATTTTAATGTTTGACCCATCTGAAATGTAGCAAAACTGGTAAATCTGTGTTTAGTTTCTTGGTTAATATTTCAAACTTTAGAACATCTTTTATATTTTAACCCTTATGTAAAAGTTGTCTGAACCAAAACTGACTAATCTATAGGATGTATATTAAACCAAAAGTAATACACACACACACACACACACACACACACACACACACACAATGGGATATTTTTTCTATTTTTATATGTCACAAATACCTCTATGAATGTATTTTTTTAATGTAATTTTTAAAAGCTAGGCTACCAGTAAGCACACTTACTGATAAGCACCTGTATGCTTAGGGCTACCTATAAAATATCCTTTTCCCGCTTAGCAGTGTACTACCAAAATTCTGATTGCAGGTCTTTCGCTTATCAAGACTGATATTTCCACTGTAAAATATGTAGAATTTAGGTTTCTGAAAATTATCTTAGAAGCATTACAATACCAATAAATATATCATAAAATATATTTTAAAGAAATATAGTTGTATCACTTTCAGTATTTTGAGAGTCTATAGAATTTTCTTTGCCAATATTTTGAAGAGATGCCTTAATAAACAAGTCATTTGTAGTTTGTTCATTACTTGCTTACTAGTTGTTTTTCTAAATATTTTTAAGCAATGTTTTTGGAACATAGTCTACATCAAATTTTTCTGAAAAGCCATTTTTATTTATTTATATTTTTAATTGACACACACATGATATTTTGATATATGTATACATTGTGGAGTGACTAAATCCAGCTATTTAAAATGTGTACTACCTCACATTCTTATTTTTTGCATTTGTTTTTTTTGTGGTGAAATGGAAGGCTATTTTTGTAGGTCTTTTGTTCATACTTTATTGAAATGATCACTAATGCTGATTTAGAGAAATCTGAATTACGGAGATTATATATCCTATGTAAGAAGTGGAGGACAGGGGTGTCATTTTTGAATGGCTCACCCTCCCGAGTGACAGTAGCTATGATTAAATAAACGCCTCTACCTAGCAAAATTATCAAAAGTGGCGACCACATTAACTTTGGTAGAGGACAGTTCCTGAAAGACCTTTACTTTCTAAAGAAATACATATTTATGATCTCTGAAATTTAAAAATGTTTAAAACTAGTAGGACCAAAGATAAGTGGACAGCTAAATGTATGTTTTCAGGTGAGATGACAATTACTCCTTGTTCTCCAGTTCATAAACTGAGCTTTCTGGAGAGTATACTATGGTCCTGTTAAATAAATCTCTTGCTTATTCTGTAATTAGCAGTGACTATAACTACTTTTATTTCTCCATTTGACACTTGTGTGACTCTAGTCACTGTTTTGGCTCATCATTAATCTCTTTAGAAACCTTGCTGCTGCCACAAAAGTCATGCATATAAATTCCCCACTATGCCTCTGCAAATTAAACAAAATGTGCTTTAAGTTTGCCTCAACATCAAAGGCTCTGTGATTTATTTCCGCACTGTTCTTAAGGCTGTGCCTCAACATGATGCAGCTACACACCATGGCACAATGTTCTGGGCGGGAGGAAATTCACTTAGGGAGAGGGGACCTAATCCAGCACAAGACACATGGTAGTCATTCTGTAAATCTGTGTTTTTGAATGCAATCTACACGGAGAGATATACTCCACTCTGTCTTTCTCCTCTCTAGAAAGGATAGCTTTTCACGCTTCTCAAGAGACATATCCAAACAAGTTCAGGTTGACTGTCAGCAGGTCAGGCTTCCATCTAGCTATGTCTTTATTACCCCTGTGCATTCCTAAGTAGGGAAAAATCTTCTAGGATCACAGAGTTCCATTAAAAGACCCAGTGAATTACAGTGTGCCACAAGCATATTTGTCTACAAAATTCATTACCAGGTAAAAACAGCCAAATCAGAGATCACCAACCCCCAGGTGAATGGGTTTACCCTCTGCTGAGACTCAGAAGTAATTAGAGCCCTACAGCTAGACATGGGCTCATGAGGACAAGGAGTGAGTGAAACCAAACTGTTTCTAGGGAAGGAAATATTTTCATTGACATTTTTTAATTACTACTGCACTACGAGCTCTAGGAAGATGATGATACATGGGCCACTAGCTTTTGTGAGTTTCTGGTTGGGTTGGTTTTAAGTTATCAGAGCAATAGAACTTCCCCAACAAAACAAAGTACTACCTATTGGCAGGGTCGGTGCTACTCAAAATATGGCTTGAGGATTGACACCATCTATCTCACCTGGAATCGTGTTAAAAATGCTGATTCTCAGATCCTGCCCCAGATTTACTGAATTAGAATCTCCGGGGGTGGGGCCCAGCAGTAAGTTTAAACACCCTTCCAGGTGATTCTGATGCATGCAAAAGTCTAAGAAGCATTAACCTATTCTTTCTCATTTTCTCCCTTAGTGCCAAGACACTCAATTTGGATGAAGGGTGGCAATGTTCCCAGTAAACACTTTTCTGCCTCCCTTGCAAGAAATGGAGGTCAATGATATACACGTGAAAGCAAGTAGGAAGGGCTTCCAGGAGAACAGTTGCAAGAGAGGTTAATTCAGCTGGGAGGTACAAACCCTTTGCCCTTTGCTCTCCCTTCTGCTCCTGCCTGAATGATGGATATGAGGGCTGGCACTTCAACACCCATCTCAACCCAGAAGGCAGCTTTGGTAATCGAAGCTATGCACTAAAGATCAAAGTGTCTAAAGGCAGGAGTGCGTTCACAGTGATAAGATAAAAAAACAGCCACACCAGCCATGACTTTCTTTCCTTCCTCCAGATTCCCTTCCTATGAGAGAGAAATAAACCTTTAACTTATAATAAACTTATTATAAATTGGCTTATTTGCGTTTCCAGTTATCGGCCACCCTATATTCTCACTAAATTCTCACTAAATCCCAAATGTTGCCTCAGTGTTAGCTCAGAAGCCTCCCAGAAAAGCCAGACAAGGAGGTAGAAGCACTTTTCCTAGGGTTGCTGTGAGTCTTGCCCCACTAACCAATGTCTTGCTTGCATTTCTGGTCCTATCCTTCGTCCATGTAAAACTTTCCATAAAATATATTAGGTAAAAAATGATTAAGTCTGTAGAAAATGAGTGAGTGTAGCCGGGCTCGGTGGCTCAGCCTGTAATCCCGCGCCTTTGGGAGGCTGAGGTGAGTGGATTGCCTGAGCCCGCGGGTTCGAGACCCGCCTGGGCAGTGAGACCTCATCTCTACAATAAATCAAAAAATCAGCCGGGCGTGGTGGCACATGCCTGTAATTCCGGCTACTCGGAAGGCTGAGGATGAAGGATCGCCAGATCCCAGCAGGTCAAGGCTGCGGTGGCCAGGAGCGGCCACTGCACTCCAGTCTGGGCGACCGAGTGAGACTCCAACTCAAAAAAAAAAAAAAAAAAAAAGGAAATGAGTGAGTGCACCTTTTTTTTTTTTTTAACTTAGTTATAAAGGCAAGAAATCAGCACTCTCCTTGAGGGGAAAAAAAAGGTGGAGGGAGCAACCACATTCAGAAATTCACAGCTAATAGGCAAAGTAGTAAGTGCATCTTACTGGCTATAAGATGCACTTTGTGTGTGGTCAATTTAATATCCATCTTGCCTATTCACTGTAAGTGGAATGAGGCAGGAGGAAGGACCTGTGACCAGCTTTTCCATCACTCTATCTTCAGGACTTAGCAAAGAGACTGGTCCATGGTAGGAGCTCAATAAACATTTGCTGGGTGAATGAATAAATGGATGGACGGGTAAATATAAACATCAAAATGTTTATATTGATCCTTCCACTCATTCTGGATAAAACAATCAAGTGAGTAGACAATGAATGACCCTGCCAGCAAAGGGAGGGTGCTTGTCACATTGTTCCATTCCCCAAAGACTCAGTGGAAGCCTCTGAAACAGGGTATCAGTAGCTGCAGGAGTAGTTCAGAATTGTAGAGAGAGCATCATGGTGGGCCTTGTAACCCACTCCTAGCACTACGTGTAATCTTGGTCACATAATTGAACCCCTCAAGGTCCCATTCGCAAAATGAAAAGTTCAAGGAAATGATTCTCATTGCTTCTTCCAGCTATTAGGAATGTAGAAGAGACCTCAGGGCCTGAAAATAAGCTCTAACCCCAGTTCTCCAAAGTTTGTTTGCAGTTATTTTTATTATTAGTTTTAATGAACTCACACAAGATAGCAGGGAACCATGGGTTTGTGGTTATTCATTACATGACCTCAGGCTAATGTGCTACAAATGTCACAAATAGGCACACTTCTTTCACTAATTATTTTTAATAAAACAAAAGATCAAAAATCAGCATCAGGAGATGACACAATAAAGTTGAGACGACAGAAAGCAACTACTCCTAAACTGGGCATCATAAAATACATCGTCCTGAACTGTGAACAGATTTGCCCAGCAAAGGAAAGCTTCATCCCTTCTGCCCTCCATGGCTGACATCAGGAGTTTCTCAGGGTAGAACATGAAATGAAAAAGAAGCACATGGCCAGGAATGCTGTACATTATCCCTCAATGACCTGCCACAAAGACTATTTTTAAAGATGCATTTATCTCAGCAGGAATGACAGCATTTAAGAAGTGGCCAGTTACCTGTGCCAGACAATCCTTCACAGGAAATGTCTGCAGAGCTTGGCTGCATCCTTTACAGAAACCTAAGTGATGGATGAGATGGGAATTGCCCTTGGTTGGTTAGGTGGTTGGTTTAAGGAGCCATAAAGATAATGTGGAAGTTAGAGCTTGGAAACCAGATGGAGTTAGCCCCCAAGTTATTGCAGCCACCCCATCACTCAAGAATTAATCAGATTTTAAATTTACAAGATCCATCTTAACTAGAAATGCAGGCTCTGTCTTGTAAATTTCTTAAGTATTAGCTTCTCATTGAATTGTATTATCTCATGAAGAATTAGTTATAAGAGGGTTATAGGAGATGTGGTAATCCCATATTTACACAGTTCTCTTTTATGAACCTAGCCACTGTATTTCATATGGAAAGTATATTACAGCTATATTACATCGGGCCTTCCGTTATTGACATAGCATTATGTTAGGTAACTCCTATAAAACACTTAGAGAAACATGAATACACAGTAGTATATTTATTTATATTTATGTATATATATATATATACTTGGGGGAATCAGGGTGTCAAATCAGAGTTGATACGTCTTCCTTGTACAGAAAAAAAAGGGGGGAGGAGGTATGAATAAAGAGGTAGGGGTCAACAGAAGCAGAGTAAATATTTTAACCATTAAAACTGACCTCAAGTTGAGGATGGAAAAGTGTCATAAAATTTACCCCTGCTGACCTGTTAACAGAAAATTACAGAAAGATGACCTGAAGCTACCACAGGACCTCAGTTTTTCTACAAAATTGAGAAAACACTCGATGCAGCCATTATTCTATTTTATATTTTTAGAGATCTTGATAGGAAAAGTGTGGCACTTTACAGCCATTAAGAGCGCTGTAAATCAGCTCAAAGAACTATTTCTTGCAGACTGATATTCATCTGGCCTGGGCAAGTTCAAGTTCACCTCCAAAGGCAGGAGTGCATAGCTGACTGTCGCTTCCCTTGCTAGGGAGTTCTCATGGATAGCAAGTTGCTCCTCTTCCGTTTAGCCAAGACCATTGCCAGAGCAGTTTGTTCTGGGTTCCTCACCCTACCCACACTCCTGTCGATGTTCCAAAATGGATTTCAGGAATAAGTTCTCTTAGAGCACTGGAGAAAAACATATTTGACTCCCACTATGCTCCCTAATTCCCATTCCAATGACTTCCGTTTCAAAAGCCCTGAACACACCATAGCATAGATTTTGCACATCCTAACCAATGTGGATCTCGTTTTACTGCTAAAACAAACAGAAAGTATTTACACTTGGGAGAATGGTGGTTACACTTCCCCATACCTCCCTCAGTCTCCATGTTGTTTGATTCTTGCCTACAAAGATAGTGCCAGAGGCCACTGAACACTTCTCATGTTGTTTCTATGTGAGCAGCTAAGTCAAATGCCAGTATTGAAGACAGTAAGCTTGCATTTCACAAGTCATCTGTGTAAGAGAGAAAAGTAACTTCTCACTCTTCCCACACGAAGAAAAGTGCCTGGATTACATGAACTGTACAACATGAGTTTGTTAAGTGCATCCTCCTGACAGCAAGTTAAATGGCTATAAGAAATTGTGCTTGCATTTCATTTGATCAGACCTAATTTCCTGGGACCTCAAACACCAAGTTCTCCCAAAATATGGCTAAAATGCTGGAAAATTTGCAAATACCATTTGTGAATATTAAACCCCAAATAAAATTTTACACAAATCTCATTTACAGAATACTTATTCCATTACATTTTTTTGAATAGAGCAAAACAGAAATAAATATCATTCTTAAATATATCACCTAGTCATCATGAAAAGCTTATGACACTCGGTGGGGGGGGAGTAGATCTCTATAGATATAGCTCAAATATTTGGTTTTCTATATTAAAGTATCATCAATGCAATTGTGCCAATTTTCAGGTGGAAAATATGATAGGTGATACTTTTAAATGCAAAAATATACGTATCCTGTACTTTAAGTCCAATCTTCATATAATGACTCTAACTTCCAGCCAAGTTGATTTGTTAAGTCACTGGGCTCCGAGGAGTTTTGTAAATAAGCTTGTGTGCTTCTTACCCTCAAATTCCTTTTGAAATGCAAACAGGTCTTTGCACTTCACTTAGGGAAATGCACACTCCTTGCTTAGTGTGTGAACTCACTGGAAGGTCCTCCCTTTCCCTGGGTCTAGGAAGACCTGATGCCAAACACGCAGCTCTGTGATTCTAAGGGTGGTTCGGAACACCCCCAAACCAGTCACCTGAGCTACAAACTTACTGACAGCTGAAGTGGGTCCTAAACTAGGGGTCACAAAAATCAACTTCTCCTCCTGTGCTACCCACGGAGTCCTCTGGACAGTGATAGGCAGGAAGTGTGGATGCATTTAAGTGTCCTGGAAAAGATTCTTTCAACTCTTCTTTCCCCATAGGTTGTTCACATCAGGACCTGTTCTCGAGTCTCTGGCAGTCGAAGGGCAATCAGGCCACCCCCAACCAGAGAAGCAGCAGCCAGAAGGATGGGGACCACTTTGGTTATCCCCACAAAAGAAGCAAAGATGGTGTTTCCCAAGATAGCGCCAAATTTGCATAATCCATTGAGGATGCCAAAAGCTGTTGCCCTGTAAAAGAAGAGGAAAGTATATAATTCTGAATTTCTGGACCTCATTAGTATGACTGGGCTCTTTTTCTTGTTGCAGGGGGAGGAGGTGGAGAGAATTTTTTCCTAAATATTAAAGTAACACATTCTTACTTTAGTCATATTTGGAAATACAGAATAATATAAAGATTCAGGGATGTCTCTATTCTCTTTACTGAAAGGCAATCATCTCTATTAACATTTTGAAATATTTCTTTCCAGTTTTTTCTTTTTCCTTTCAAATATATCTCTTTTTAAAATTTTTACAGGTAGTATATGGTTATTGTGAAAATCCTGAAAGAATGAAGTATGCAAAGCAAAACCCATTTCCTCTTAATAACATTCTCAACCCTCTTGTGGCAGAGACTGCCAGCTGTCTCCAAATGTCATTTCTCTAAATGTTAAGGCTAGATTTCCCAGACTCCTTTGCTACTGAGTGTGGCCACATGACTTAGTTTTGGCTGAGATATAAGTACAAGTGGCAGGTTCCAAGATATTTCTTGAAGAAAGGATATAAGTGGGTCGGGCGCAGTGGCTCAGCCTGTAATGTCAACACTTTGGGAGGCCGAGGCAAGAGGATTGCCTGAGCCTGCGGGTTCGAGGCCAGCCTGAGTAACTTGGTAAGACCTCGTCTCTACAATAAATTACAAAAAAACTAGCCAGGCGTGGTGGTGTGCATCTGTATCCAGCTATTTGGAAGACTGAGGTGGAAGGATCACCAAGCCCAGCAGGTGGAGGCTACAGTGGCCGTGAGGGTGCCGCTACACTCCAGCCTGGGCAACAAGAGTGAGACTCCAACTCAAAAAAAAAAAAAAAAAAGAAAGGACATGAGTGAGTCTTTTGCTCTGTTCTCCCTTCATCCTTTTTCTTCTATCTTCATAAAACACAGATGTTCTCATCTTGGGATGGCTGAGTTCAGGCAAGGAAGAACAAGACAGAAAGAGCTTGCACTGCCTGCTCTACACTTTTTTTTTTTTTTTTTTAGCCAGGGTCTCACTCTGTTGCCCAGGCTGGAGTGCAGCGGTACCATCATAGATCATCGCAGCCTCCATTTCCTGGGCTCAGGCAATGCTTCTTCCTCAGCCTCCCATGTAGCTGGGTCTATAGGCACACACCAACATGCCCAGCTAATTTTTAAAACATTGTTTGTAGAGATAAGGTCTCACTATATTGCTAAGACCGGTCTTGAACTCCTGGGCTCAAGCAATCCTCCCACCTTGGCCTCCCAAAGTGCCGGGATTATAGATGTGAGTCATTGCACCCAGCCCTGCTCTAGACTCTTAAGGGAGAGAAAAATAAAATGTTCCCCTTTTAAGGCTGCAGTTATCTGGGGCTTCTGTCACCCACAGAAAACCTAATCCTAATTATTCCTGAATCACACTTTCCAAGGATAGCTATTACTAACCATTTATCTTTTTATGACCCCATCTATACACTCACTCTTCCAACTAAAGGGAAATATTTCTTTTACATACCACAGGCTTATTAAGAATGTGGGTATATTTTTGTACTTGAAATTTTTTTTTACATTTTTGTCTATAATTGTACCACACTGTAGCTTTAGAATCACCTAACTAGTTTTGTTTTGTTTGGTTTTGTTTTGAGTTGGAGTCTCACTCGGTCACCCAAACTGGAGTGCAGTGGCCGCTCCCAGCCACCGCAGCCTCACCTGCTGGGCTCTGGCAATCCTTCCGCCTCAGCCTTCCGAGTAGCCGGAATTAGAGGCATGCGCTACCACGCCCGGCTGATTTTTTGATTTATTGTAGAGATGAGATCTCGCTGCCCAGGCGGGTCTCGGACCCGCGGGCTCAGGCAATCCACTCACCTCAGTCTCCCAAAGGCGCGGGATTACAGGCTGAGCCACCGAGCCCGGCTGTTTTGTCTTTTTTGGTATTTTTGTTTTAGCATTTCCATGGATTTCTTTCATATATGTGCTTTTCCAAATAAACATTTTGCAAGTTCCTGGGGTACAGGGGTGGAATTTTGTTGAATTTTAAATAGACTCTTTTAAACCAGAGAAAATCTAAATAAATGTTTACATTTTTGTAAGATTGAGTCTCTTATCCAAAATTATGTGTATCTTGACATGTATTTGTCTTCTTTTATATCTCTTAGTAAAGTTTTATGGTTTTATTAATATGAGTGTTTCAGACATCAAATTGATTCCTAATTAATTTATGACCTCTGCTATTATTAAACAGATTTCAGTTACATTTTTAACTTTTTTTGTATACTTTAAAACTTGCACATGATTAAATTAGTTTTATTGCTGACCACCTGATCATATCATCTTATTTTCTTTAGTAATCTCTTAATTTAATTCTCTTAGGTTTTCTAGATGTAAAATCACATTCCATTTAAAGAATGATAACTTTTCTCTTTTTTTTTTTTTTTTTGTAAAATCAGTTCTTTGATTCAAGGAGAGGGGTTCCAAATATGACATGTTATGCTTTTTCATAGTTACCTATAACTCAGTAGCTCTGTCACCAATTTGGGAACCCTCAATAAGATTTTATGCAGAATTTCATTTACCCGTCTTCCACACCACTTTATATTCCTTTTTTACCTCAGCATCACTTATGTGGTAACCTTAAAATTCACAATTCCCCCTCCATGAAGAGATACAATTACTAAGTCATGGTTGTGACCCTATGACCTTTGAACCAGGCCTCTTCCCCTATGACCTGCACAAAATAAAGAGAAACCCTGGGCATCCCTGCCACATTCTCAGCAAATGTCCTCACACCTCAACCCACCTTTAAAATTTCTCTCTCCATGCCCCACACTGTGTAATTCTAGTTCTTCACCTTTTTGCTTCATCTCCCATTGGCAAGCCTTTCTCACCTGTCTTACAGCTTTCATGATACATATGGTTTTGCCATTTCTCACCCTCATTCCTCTCTCCTACTCCTCTTGTCTGTTGATTCTGGCCAAATCTCCACTTCCGGGTCTACACCAGTCCCCATGCAGGAGAAATTCAACTTAAGAGTCATTTGGTTCATGGAAGACCATCATGACCACACATGATGCAAAATTTAGTGAGTAAGTAGAATTTAGTGACAAGTCCTAAAAGAATCCCATTAAATAACTGACCTCTGATTGGTGGGATACAGTTCCACTGTGATCACATCAAGGGCATTCCAGGCTGCAATGCTGGTCCCACAGAACAGGCACTGCCAGCCGATCATCGCAGATTCACTGTTGCCAAAAAACAGGAAGAAGCAGCAGACTGCTGAGATTAGCATGGAGCCACCTGCGGAAGGAGTTCAAGGGCACAAAGAAACATGAAGCCCACGTCTTGAACAAGACTGTCACCCACAGTTGTGCCTCATCTCCCATTCTCACTGGTATACCTGATGTAATAGGTTACCTGAAGTATTGGGTTGATTCTCCACACAGAGAGAGCACAGCTTGATCCCTCACATGACACTGTGGTCATGAAATTAGAGCCCTCTGTATGGGTCAGATCACCAGAGTTAATCTCTTAAAGATTTTGAAATCACCAATCGAAGGTGATGCTAAGCCAGGAGTGACTAGAGATGAGGCAGATAAGAGTAATTGTTGACAATCTATTATTATATGCCAGACATTGTTCTAGGTGTTTGAGATACATCAGTACCAGTCAAAAAAATATATATTGATTTGAAATCAGTATGTCCATGAGAAATTTGCACCATGCTCGTATTCAGTGCAGTGTTATTCAGGTTAGCCAGGATGTGGAATCAACTTGAGTGTCCATTAATGGATGGATGTGGATAAAGAAAATGTGGTATATACGCACAATGGAATCCTATTAACCCTTTGAAAATTCTGTTATTTGTAACATGAGTGAATTAAGTTAAGTGAAACAAGCCAGGCACAGAAGACAAATACAACATGATCTCATATGTGGAATCGAAAAAAGTTGAACCCATAGAAGCAGAGAGTAGAATAGTGGCTAACAGGGCCTGGGGAAGGAGGTAAATACAGGGGAGAGGAAATGGGGTGATGATGATAGAAGGGTAAAAATTTTTAGTAAGAAAGAAAGAATAAGTTTTTGAGCTCTATGGCACAGCTTGGCAACTCCAGTGAATAATGTATATTTCAATAATCCCACCACAAAAATAGTAAGTATATGAGGTAATGGATATGTTCATTAGCTTGACTAATCACTCCACATTATATACATATATCATAGCATCACATCGTACCCTGTAAATATACATAATTATAATTCGTCAATTACAAATAAATATTTTTAATACCAGTCTCATGGAGCTTACATTCTAGTAGGAACATCTCTGCAGATGGGCTACTGACAAGAAAACTGAAAAAAGACTGTGCTTCTATTCACTTACCCAAATACCCACCCCAGAGATCTGATCTGCCTTTCCCAACCCTGCTTTGCATCCCTAGAAGCTACCCCATGGACTTCCTTGGGGAGAAGGAAGGAGCATTTTTTCCTCGAGTCCTGACTTGGTTTAGAAGCCCTTTTCTTGCAATGACCACATCCATCCAGGACCACAGTTCTTCCCAGGCAGCTCTTCCTTGTGGCTGCAGCCCCCACTGAGCTCTGTTAGTGCAATTTTCTGCCCTTGTCCCTGCAGCCAGAGGCAGTGGTAACTGCTTCCCACTTTTGCTAGTGTCTGGGTGCCTCTCATGCCTCATGTGTTCTCATCACCCTGTCCATGCCTCTAAGAGCCATCCCGTCAATAATGTCTTTTCACTAGAACCATCTGGGGTGAATCCTTTTCCCTCCAGAACTCCAAGTATGCAGTCTATGGGGTTAGCCTCACAGGGCTCTGAGCAGGGCTAAGAAAGACAATTCTGATCTCTGGGATAGGGACTGGGAGAGTTGTAAGAATGAGCAGAGAATGATCAGAGATCCCATCCAAAGAAGACTGTGTTGAATCCCACCTGAATCCAGTAAGTCTAGCCCAAGGGAGCATGGGATGCAAGCTCTGAGTCCATCCCATGCATGCAGGGCGTGACAGAACAAGTTGCAGACCAGGAATTAGCAGGAATAGAGGCAACAGAAAGGTAGTAAGAAAGTAAGTTCCAGACAGTCAGCTGGGAAATAGGGCACAAGCTCTCCACCAGGCATCAGGACCCTGTGGGTGAACAAGAAACCAGGCTGGCCTGGTCTCAAAAAGAAATGCCTCCTTGCATTGGCCTTGGCCTGGAATCTCACCCTCAGACCTAAGGCTGCAAGACTGGCACCAAACCTTGTGATGAGCTGGGCAAGGATAACTATCCACCTGGATTCAGCCCAATCTGGGAAGGGGTAGGGCTGTGAACAGGTGCCTGGTAACCTGTTTTTAAACAGTTAAGACAGAACTAGAAAAGGGGGAAATTGGCATCTACAAGGCTACAAGTGCTCTGAGGATAATACTCTCTACATGTATGCATCTCTCAAAGAAGCCAGTTATGAGGCTTGACTCGCAATAAATGCTGACAGACATTTGTTGAAAACAAAGCACTGTCATCAAATAAGCCAAGTGCTAGTCAGGGAGGCCTTTCCTAATCCATCAACTATGTTAGGTGTTCCTGCCTTAGATCCCTAGGGCCCACTATACTTTCACTTTCATAATTCTTTTCCCCCTTGTAATTGGGAGGCCTGAGTTCAAATCCCAGCTTCACCACTTATTACCTGTGTGCCTTTGAGGAAGTTGCTTAACTTCTCTGTAAGCTGTGTCGTTTTCTCCATCTGTAAAATGTTGATGAAAATAGTACCTACCTCAAAGCATTGTGGTGAGGTCTCAGTGTGGTAATGTTTATAAAATACTTGGAACACAGCCTGATCTATAATAAGCATTTCATAATGCTATTAATAGTTAAATGATATTTCTAGCTTAAATCTGTCTCTCCCAATAGATCCTTTACTCCTGTCATACAGGGATACTGCCTGTCTCAATTACTGTTGTATTCACACTGCCTCCCATACAGCCTGGAGAGAATAATTACTGCCTAAATAAATGTTGATTGAATGAATAAATGAGTAGCAGCCACACCAGGAAAACTTCTACTCCACTGCTAACAAGAAACTACTTCTACCCAGGGAAAAGCCCAGCAAAGTAAACAGACAAAGATGCTCCAGCAGATTCGACAGTGGGATTGGCCTGAGGGCCATGAGTAAGGCTATTTCAAAGCAGTTCACTCACATCCCATATCCTATAGTGAAACAGGCATTTACTGAACACCTAGTATTTACTGTGCACTGTGAATATCGCAATTGACCTACTGTATGCCAGGCTTTTTACTAAAGACTGAGAGGTATAGAGATGAAGAAGCCCTGTCTGCGCTCTTTTTTTTTTTTTTTTTTTTTTTTTGAGTTGGAGTCTCACTCTGTCACCCAGACTGGAGTGCAGTGGCTGCTCCCGGCCACCGCAGCCTCGACCTGCTGGGCTCCGGCAATCCTTCCGCCTCAGCCTTCCGAGTAGCTGGAACTACAGGCACGCGCTACCACGCCCGGCTCATTTTTGATTTATTTTAGAGATGAGGTCTCACCAAGTTGCCCAGGTGGGTCTCGAATCCGCGGGCTCAGGCAATCCACTCACCTCAGCCTCCCAAAGGTGCGGGATTACAGGCTGAGCCACCGAGCCCGGCTGTCTGCGCTCTTAATGAGCTTGCAATCTAGCTCAGAAACAAAACGAACACGTGAATAAGAAAGTAGGATATAAAGAATGGTTACATTCTTCATATGTAAAGTTCTAGATCTCTAATTTAGGGAACATGCCTAGTTCTAGATCTCCGATTCAGGGAACATGCCTTTATTTAGCATTATAGAAGTCAATTTTGATCTGGAATGTGATCATGATGGCAAGAAGGGCTTCAATAGTAGGGAAAGGATGTCTGCTCTCCCACTGTCCTTCCTGTCCCTGCACCCAGCTTCCCCTGCTTCCCTGTGGGAGCATGTGGCACATGCTTGGCGGTGGGCTGTTCTCATTCACATGCATGTCCACTCCATTGCCATAACCCTGCCTTCCCCAGAACTTCTTAACTACTTCAGAACCTGACCATAGAATACTCTGGGACTCAGAAGGCTGGTGACCAAATGGTAGAAGTGTCACACAGCTGCTTTCACACCCCTTATTTCACTGGAAAAAACAGAGGCATTATTTTAACTATGAAAATGGAAGCTCAGAGAAGTAAAAGAATTTGCGCAAACTCATAAGAAAGTTAATCTTGGCAGAGATGGCGGCCTGACTTCCAGTCACAGGTGTTTTCAAATGATACCATCCTGTAGTGTTTTCTGCTGAAAGCTTGGTGCTTCAGGCTAATCAAATAAGGAGGTCATCTTCACCAATTCTGGCCAGTTCAGCAGCACTGCTAGGTGTCAACTCTATGGCAGGCATTGTACCAGGCACAGAAACCAGTAAGCCACTGTCCCTTTCCCTGTGGGACCTTGGGACTACACAGGGCACTGCTTCTAACAGAGGAGACAGCTCAATCTGCCATAGCTAAGACAAGACTCTCCTCTTCACTCTACCACAAGATTAAGAAGCTGAAGGCACAGGCATTCCTTGTGCTCACCACTCTAAATATGCATGCTACCATTTATAATAATGATATTCAATATGAGCCAAATGCCAGAAAAAGATTTCCTTCCATGAAGACCTGATCAGTTTTCTCTTCTACAACAAAATGACTGTGATTTATTTTGTTTCCCTTTGTGCATTGTTGTTGGGAAGGTTGGTATTAATTTTCCTTCTCAACTACATCCCTAGGGCAGATCTTAATGACACGTGTATTAATGTGTTGTCTGCTTCATCACCCCTGGCCTTGACTTATAGTCTGATGTACATTTTCCCTGCCCTTCCATATATTTTGTTTTGCATGTGTGGCATGCGTTTCTGTAATAAACTGCTGCAAATCCTGGTGGAATGAGGCAAGACATACATGAATATAAGGGGACCCCCCAAAAAACCAGAATCATTTTTTGGAAGGCAGACCTCTTGGAGTACAGGTTTCCCCCACTAGGTAAGTGTTCTAAGAACCCCTTGGCGTCAGTGTACCAGCTAGCATTATTGTGAGAGGCTGCATTTGGCTTCAGTGAATTTTTTGGAGATTCTTATAACACACTTGCCCATTTCGTGATGGGTGATTATAAGTGTACCTACCCACAACGTGCTGTGTTCAGCAGTTTTTGACCCAAAACAGCATAATCCCCGAGTCCCAACTTCACTATTTACCCAATCACATTCCAAGTGACTTTTTGTTTGTTTGTTTCCCTGGATGAAAGAAATCATCAAAAAGTGTTTTGAGCAGTGAAAAAGCATCTCAACAGGTGTATTGCATCAAATGAAAAGTACTCAGTAGGTGACTGAAGTTTAAACATGTAAGAAAAATACACAATGTTTAATAAATAAATTCTGCTTTTGGGGGGTTCCCCCCTCGTATAGCTACTTTTTTTGAGAACCTACAGTGAGTCAAGCATTACAAGATGCTTAGGGCACCTTATGTTCAATCCTCACAAAACCCTACCGCTAGCTACAGGTATCCTCATCTTACAAATAAGGAAACTGAGGGCCAGAGAAGTAAAGGAACATGTTCAACGTCAAACAGCCTTTAAGTGATAGGATTTCAATATGAGTCTGTCCAATTCCAAAGCCCAAAGCATTACTACTATTAAATAAAAATAATATGATTTATCTTCAATCATCAAACTGTCATCTAAGAGCATTTTATATATTTTTCAGACAATAATCTTATAAAGAAGTAGGGTGGATATAGTCAATATCTCTATTGAAGTGCTAATAAAATAAGAGAATGTCCCAGAATTTCTCTGTCAGGAAATCAAGAAAAGTCCCTTGCCTGGACCAAAGGTCTCAGATGGCTTCCATAAAGCCCTGGGGTCCTATCGGCATGCATCCTTGGCTTCAGAACAGTAGGTTCAATCTTAACTGCTTGGTTTACTGTACAAGAATTATTTAATGAAAGTAAAAGTTCCACTGCCTTCATAAACTTGAAAGCCACTACCCTAGCCCACCGGAACCCATATGTAACACCACTAACAACTCACCAATCATTTTGAGCCTTCCAATTCTGTCCATGAGCAGGGCAGAAATGATGTTCCCAGGCAAGACAGACAGGCTGCCCAGGAAGCTGACAAGATAAATCAGGAAGTCATTATCTTGTTCCAAGTCCATGTGGCAGCCCTCCTTCTGCTCCAGAAAGGTGGTGTTGATAAACCGACAGTTGATAAACTTATGCTCATAGAGGTCTGAGGAGAGAAGGAAGACATTGGTTCATGTAAATGAAGTGAAGCTGGGGAGAAAAGGGTAGAGCCAGGGATACAGTTATAACAGCTTCTGTGGGCAGGCCTGCCAGCCTTTGCTAATCAGTCTCAAAGTCAAGGTGATGTGTGGCCGGGTGTGGATAAATAGAAAAACTTCCAAAAGTGTAGTGCCCGTTCAAGTTCCTATAAGCAAGCGGAAAGGATACTGACATTAATTGAGGGATCATTTAAACTATATCATCTCTCCAGCTGAGTAAAAGTCCTGTTTGTACCAATCAGGTGACATTGAGGGTCACAGCAGCTGGGCCACTCCTCTGAGGCTACGCAGCGTAAGGAAGGAGAACACAAAAGAGTTGGGTCCAGAATGAGCCAACCACTCCAGAGCCCATGTAGTAGTCTGTGCAGAAATCTGAACATTCTTAAAAAATAAAAACCATTTGCTTTGGAACCAGTTTGCAAGTCTTCTGACAGCTTCTAAGACCAGCTGTTTTAGCAGAAAGTGTGCTAGTTAGGCTCCCAAAAACCCACACCTGGGAAACTAGCCCTGCTGCTGACCCTCCTTAGTCTCCCTGAGGTTCAACCTATAAAATTAGAGGAGTACACCTGATTATCTCCATTGCTTCTCCCAGCTCTGACATTTTTCAATTATATGTGTTTGGAAAAACCCCCATGCTGCGTATGCAAATGAAAAGGCATCATTAAAACTTGAAAGAATAAAATGATATGCCGCTTTTCAATGACAAACAATAAAATTCTAGAACTCATCATTACTGCTTCAAGTTCAAGGAAATACAAGAAGGTAAGTCCCATAATAAGTTATTAAGAGACTGAGGGCTATTTAGATACCAGATATCAAAACTTTTGAGGCTGATATTATACAGCAAAAGCATGTTCTTGTATAAACCATCCCCTGGTGTCAATGCCAAGGATAACACATAGATCTAGATATAATGCAAGTAGTTCACCAGAAAGATCACAGACTTTAAAGCCAAACAATTAAGGAATAATCGAAACTCCCCCAACTTGCTAACTGTGCCCTTGACCAAGTTGCTTCCTTAGTTATAAGATGGGGATACTAATAGTACATTTCTCAATTGAAACAAGGTAGGCAAAGCCCCTGGAAAAGTTCAGTGAGTCTCCTTATGTCCCAACTCCATTTGGTATATTATTAATTTATGATGAGAATAGTAAAAGTAACAAGGAGTGGTAAAGTGGTAGAATTTTGTGGTTTTTTTTAAATCATGGAAATCTGAAGCAGTGTGATTTTAAAATATTCTTAAATGGCATCTCACTTTTTGCACAAAATGTAAACAAGTTTTCCCTTTTCATTTATTATTCTTAGAACATGAGTCTCGAATTTTGCAAGCTGCAGATTATGCAAGGTCCTCAAGAATGCATCCTGTGCAGAAAACGCAGAATGAAATGCTGGTTTTTGTTTCTGCCATACTTCGTTGCTACCTAAGACCCTTAGTGTATAGCATCAGTCTCACTGAGACGAGAACACTTGCCTGGAGCTTTTGCTTCCATTTTGCGAGTTATAAAACTGAGACACAGATAAATTCAATACCTTGGTATAGGCTGTGTACTTGATGTGTGCCACACCTGAAACTGAACTCATTTCCCCATCGAGGCCTGGCACTTATTTTTATAAATACTTTCCTATTCCTGAAGCTTATGACTGAGGACTTTGATTCTTAGACCACATTTGTTCACTCTTGTTAGTCTACCTAGTCTGTCAATGTTCTTACCTGTGTTATAAAACACGGTTGATTCAATGGTGCAATTTTTGAAATAGGTATCAGTAGATGTAACATCTTCAAAATAGCACTCGTCAAAGAATGTGTCCTCAAAGAGCACATGTTTAAAGTACATCCTTGTGAACCTGTGGAAAAGATATTAGCCCCTGAGTGATTCATCCAAGAAAAAAAAGACACTTGAAACCAAAATAGAAAGCAGAGGAAGTTAGAAAAAGGAGACCTGCAAGCCAAAAGGTGCTGGAACATCCTTTTCAACCCAGATTAATTCCCTAACACCTAGCTGTTTGTTTATTAGTGGAGAAGGGTATTAGGACTATGGAAGCCAGTGTCTAATCCAGGTACATATGGGATACTATGCACCAACCTGGTGGTTCCCAAATGCAGGTCCACGGGCTTCCTGCATTAGGATCATGGAAATGTGAAATAGTGTGAAAAGAAAAATTGGCAACATGTCATTTTCTAAGGTGCCTTAAAAACTGTAGGTCCCTATGCTGGTCCTAGAAGCAATCAATATGTGAGGACCTGAGAATTCCATTTTAAAAACTACTCTACCAAAGATACGGGGAAATAGGCATTTTCATTCACACTACTGGTAGAATATAATCAGTGCAGCTTCTTTGGGGAGCAATTTTGCAAAATTTAAAATGCACATTCCCTTTGACCTAGGAATACCAACTCTAGGAATCTATCCTACATATACTTGCTCATGTATTCAAAGAGATACATTCACTGAGCTTCATTGCAACATTGCTTACAACAAGGGATTACTATACACACATACATACATACATACATACATAATAGATAACATACAATGGAATGCGATGTAGCCATCATAACAAATGAGGTAGATTTATAGGTGTTAATAGGGAACAATCTTTAAGTTATATTGTAAAGTGGAAAAAAATCAAGATGCCATAAGAGTTTATAGCACATGCTCACACATGTAAGAAAAGAAAAGGTACAAATGCTTCCAATATATCTGGAGAATTACACTGGAAACTGGTAGAAACAGTTGACTCTGGGGAAGTACAGTGGAAGTTAGGAATGAGATATACTTAACTTTCACTTTCTACCAAGTGGAATGCATTGCTTTTTCACTTAGGAAAAACTCATTTAATAAGGGGTAAAGCATTCAGCTTATTTTCAGATGCAGCCACATTTGGGGGTCACTGCACTACTCCAACTCATGCATAAACTTAGTGGGACAGAACATTACATTTAAAAACTATGCCACATACATTAACACCATTCTCTGTATATTTACTAAGCTTGGTTAAACTTTTAGGCTGGAATGCTTTGGATATGCCTTGATTTGTGAAGAATTACAACCCATTCATTCATTCGTTTGTCTACTTAGGCTGGAATGCTTTGGATATGCCTTGATTTGTGAAGAATTACAACCCATTCATTCATTCGTTTGTCTACTTATTTGCATATTCAGTCTTCTGCAAAAATACACACTGAGCATGAGTAGGTGCTGTGAGTACAGAAAGGAAAGATATGGTCCCTGCTCTTCAGTCTAATTGGAAAAAAGAACAAGCAAACAGATAACTACAATACAATGGGAATCACAGTGATAGAGGTAGCACAGGAAGGGCATGGTGATATCTTCCTGTAGTCCTAGCTACAGGACTCCGGAGGCTAAGGTAGAAGGATCACTTGAGCACAGAAGTTCAAGGTTAGCCTGGACAACACAGTGGGACCTCTGACTCTTAAAAAAAAGTGTGTGTGTGTGTATATATATATATACACACACACATATATACATATATCGAGAGAGAGAACACGCAGGCACAGGGTGCTGAGGGTCATTGACCACATACAATGGCCAGTGCCTCTTATCCTTCATGTTAATGTTGTGTTCTGCTCAGAACCTTAACCTAGAACGGTCTACTGTTAGTGTCTGCAAAAAGACCCCCACCCAACACGAAGTCCTGAGCAAGTGCTTGTCAAAGAGAGGTCTCCAGATCACCTGCATCAGGATAAAATAGGAGATTATTTTTAAAGATGCAGTTTCCTAAATTTCAACCTAGACCTCTAGAGCCATAGTCACCAGTGGCAGAGATCAGAGTATTATACTTACAGAAGTTTGAGAATCTTTGGTCTAGAACAGCGCCCCCCTCCCCCCGCAACTTTTGGGCATCAGTTCCATGGAAGACAATTTTTCCACAGATTAGGGGGTGGCGGGAAGGATGGGGGCAGGGGGCAAGGAGGAAGGAAGGGGTAGGCGCAGATCATCAGGCATTATTTTCTCATAAAAAGCACACAACCTAGATCCCTCACATGCACAGTTCACAATAGGGTTCGGGCTCCTATAAGAATCCAGCGACAGGAGGCGGAGCTCCCGCCTGATGCTCATGGCTTCCTGCTGTGCTGCCCGGTTCCTAAAAGGCCACACAGACTAGTACCAGTCGGCAGCCTGGGGGTTGGGGACCCCTGGTCTAGAAAACTAAATTGTTTTGAGTAATTTTTCTTCGGACCAAATTTGCTACAGACTTTTAAATATGGGGCCTCCAAAAGCTATCACCAAACTGTTTAGGTTTCCATAGAAAAACAAATGGATAAGCCTTTTGTTACAGGAAGATGCCTCTGGTTTCAAAATTTGTATGCTACATGTGTTTACTCAGGAGAGCTATTCCTGGAGACTGTCTCAGGCCTTTGCCTTTCTTAATATAGCCTTCTCTTTAATATAGTAATAGGCTGGTGATGTGGCCTTCAGTGATATTTTAATATTCTTCCCAGAGTGGGTGAGAAAGTAGCACCATAAATCATAAATGGGTCTGACGCAGGCAGACCTTAAAATGTATCTCCGAGTGAGTTATAAAAAGCCAAAGTTATAAGGGAAGAGATAAAAGGAGAAAGGGCCAACACATATTTTATGAGTCTTTATATAAATCATCTCCTCCAGTCTCTAACTTAAATATTGAACTGGGAAAAGAGTCTTCATTCAAGAGAGTTCAAAGGCTGAAAGGAAAGTCAGCAAACTGTATCTTATAGAATTTTCCTTTTATTTTTATTTTTATTTTATTTATTTATTTATTTATTTTTTGAGTCTCACTCCATCGCCCAGGCTGGAGAGCAACAGCAGGTTCATGGCTACTGCAGCCTCAACCTGCTGGACTCAGGCAATCCTTCTGCCTCAGCCTTCCAAGAGGCTGAGACTATAGGCTCATGCCACTACAAAGGCTAATTATTTAATTTATTGTAGAGACAGGGTCTCGCCAAGTTGCCCAGGCTGGTCTCAAACTCCTGAGCTCAGGCAGTCTGCTTGCCTCCGCCTCCCAAAGTGCGGGGATTACAGGCATGAGCCACCGCACCTGGAGGGAACTTTTCCTGTAAGGAAACAGAAGCCATTGGTGGTCAGGAGTCTATGACAGAATTATCATTTTAAAACACTTTATTAAGCCTGGCGCGGTAGCGCATGCCTATAATTCCAGCACTTTGGGAGGCCGAGATGAGAGGATTGCCTGAGCCCATGGGTTCAAGACCAGCCTGGCAACTTGGTGAGACCTCATCTCTACAATAAATCAAAAAATTAGCCGGGCATGGTGGCGTGTGCCTATAGTTCCAGCTACTTGGAAGGCTGAGGCAGAAGGATCTCCTGAGTCCAGCAGGTCGAGGCTGTGGTGGCCGTAAGCATGCTACTGCACTTCAGCTGGGCAACAGAGTGAGACTCTGACTCCAAAAAAAACCCACTTTATTTCAGTTACCCTCAGGTGCCGAGTCCATCAAGTGATCTATGTGATCACTTGTGACCAAAGTCACATTCAGTAAGTTTTAGGCTTGGTGGCATCACCCTTAAGAAACTCAGTTTTATTAAAGGGATAAACAAGAAAACTGACCATAAAATCACTCCAAAGGGGACACTTGTGATTCACTTGGTTAAAGCATGAGGAGACTTATCCTAAAGGACAAGGAGAATCTCCCCAAGCAAAGATGAGGAAGTGTATTCTAACAGAGAGAACAGCATGTGCGGAGTTAGAGGCATGCTATATATGCCATTTAATTGCCCTCTTTCAAGTAGAAAATTCTCTTTCACATAAATTATGTTGCCTTTCAAGGAGAACATAAATAAAGGGTATGGTTTCCCATAAATATGCTACTCTAAGAAGCCCTGTAGGCACAGTGAAATGAAATTGGTTCTTCAGAAAAGAACAGGAACCCCGGTCTCTCACATGTTTTCTTATGCCAGGCCCCAATCTGAGGCAAAGCAAAGCACAAATAAAAGGATCATCCACTTCAGAAAATATATACTTGGGCATAATTTGCTTAAAGAATGCAGGAAGCAAATTCTTGCCTGAATACTCTATATAACTTCTTGCACCCTCCATACATAGGCATCAGGCCTTTACCCAACTTCTGACACCACTCTCCAAAAAATGAAAAGTCTAGTGTTCAGAACTTAACCACCAAGAGATCTCAGGCAAGTTATCTTCTCCTCTCTAGGCCTGCATTTAAAAATATATAGGCTGGGTTCAGTAGCTCAGCCTGTAATCCCAGCACTTGGAGAGGTTGAGGCAAGTGGATTGCCTGAGTCCACGAGGTCTACATCAGCCCGGGCAACTTGGTGAGACCTACAATAAATTTTTTAAAAAATTAGCCAAGCATGGTAGTTCCAGCTACTTGGAAGGCTGATTTGGAAGGATCACTGGAGCCCAACAGGTTGACGCTGGGTGGCTGTGAGTATGCCACTGTACTCCATCTTGGTCAACAGAGTGAAACTGTGACTCAGAAAAAAAATCTATAAAATAGGAGTGTTGAAAGATGGCTTTTTTCCAGCTAACATATGGTTCTGTAAATGAATACTACTGTATGTATCCCTGAGAAAGAAATAAAAGAATGAAATTAGGAGATGACCATCTTCCCCAACTATTGAAATATTATTTCTCAGAAAGTCAGGAGTATTCTCCTGGTGACAATGTCAATCAAATAGTCTGTCTAAGGACATACAGTTTTGTGCCTCAGTGAATCTAGCAGTAAATCCAACTTCTCTCTTTCTTCTCTTACATTCAGGGATACTGAGTGCTAAAATCACAATACCTCATGCTGTCTCCTTTATAAAGATCCTAGTACAATTATTACCATTGAAGCATAGAACATAGGACAAGAAGATAAATAAAAGATAATAACAATTATTAGATTAGCAAGAGAAAATAGTAGAACACTATAAATACAGTTATAATCATCCTAAATAAAACACTCATTTAACCGTGCCAAAATATGGACACAATCCAAAAATCCCTTCAACTGGTAAACAGATCAGCAAAATGCAGTGGTACATTCATATCATGGAGATTGCTTCACTAGTAAAATAGTTTTTTTAAAAACTGCTGAACATGTAACAACATGGATAAATCCCAAACGCATTATACTAAGTAAAAGAACCAAGTTCAAAAGGTTCATATTGTATGATATCATTTATGTAACATACAGAAGATCATTGGTTTCCAAGGGCCAGGAATGGAAGGAGGATTGACTACAAAATGATACAAGGAAATGTGGGGTCTAATGGAACTATTCTGCATTTTGCTTGTGGTGGCTACAAGACTATGCATTTGTCAAAACCCACAGAACTGTACACTGAAAGGGCAAATTTTACTGTACATAAATAAAATATCAATGAAAAAGGAAGTCTCAACAAATTTCTAAGGTAACCATAGCAACAACAAAATCCAAACCAAGTTCAACTACTGACTAGGTTGACTGAACACCTTCATACCCGTAAAAACTAGCAAAAGAGGAGGTGTATCCATTTGTCCAAGATACCTAATTTGCAGCCCAAAATTATAAGACACACAGAGAAACAAGAATAAAACAATTTGATGTCAAGGCAGAACAGTGATAACAAATAATACTCAGATATGACATAAATACTGGACTACCAGTCAGAGAATTTAATATAACTATTTTTATCATATTAAAACATTTAAGGAAAAAAATGAATAACATGAAATGCGCAGTTGGAGAATTCCAACAGAGCGATACAAACTGTAAGAAAGGGTCAAATAGAAATGCTAGAAATTTTAAAAAATGAAATAACAGACATAAAGAATGCCTTTGATAGACTCATCCGTAGACACATCATAGCAAAACAAACAAAAAAACAAAATCCTAAAATTTTAGATAACTCAAGTGAAACTACCAGACTTGAAACACAAATATATCAAACAATCTAATTAGAACTCAAGGGGAAAAAAAGTGAAAGATAATTTGTCAGAATAAATATTTGGAGATATACTGGCAAATAATTTTCTTAAGCTAATGCAACAGATTAAACCACAAGTTCAAGAAACTCATAGAACCTCAAGCACAGTAAATACCAAGGAGGAGAAAGAAGAGGAAGAGGAGGAGGAAAAAGAGTAGGAGGAAGAAGCACTCCCAAGCACATAAATTTCAAATAGCTGAATACCAAATGTAAAGAAAAAATCTTGAAGAGAGCAAGAGAAAATAAAAATATATACCAAAAAAATAAAGATAAGAATACAGCAGACTTCTCATCAGACCACAAGCTAGCCAGAAGACAATGGAGTGAAATCTTGACATTTCTGAATGGAAAAAACATGACAACCCAGAATTCTATACCCACCAAAAATATGTATCAAAAATGAAGAAGAAACAAAGACCTTTCAGACAAACAAACACTGAAATATAATTGCACTAAAGAAATAGTAAAGCTCTGTGGCATAAGGAATATAATACCCAGTTACATTTGAAATTTATATGTTCATAAAGAAGTGAAGATCTTCAGAACTGGCTAAATTAAAAGTATATATAAGACAGGTTGGGAAGATGACAGCTGAGCCAGTTGGACTATGCAAGTCCCAGTGTGAGTGAGTGAGAGTATGGAAAATTTTGTGTACATGCTGGTGAGTGAGTAGGTATTTGAGTGGCTGCCTGAGTGAGGGCTAGGGAGCTAGTGGCCAGGGCTCTCCTGGTGCAGCAACTGGTGCCGCAGCTGCTAGGCTTGGACCCTAGTGATTCCCGGGAAACAGAAGTTGAGCGCCATTTTTTTTTAATTAACAAAACTCTTCCTGGGAAGAAAATACTAGGAGAGACTGACTGGGGGCTCGTGAGCAAGTGGTCAGGACCCTGGTGCAACAGCTGGTGCTGCAGTTTCTCTGCTTGGTCCCTGGCTCTTCCCAGGTCACAGAAACCAAGTACCATTTTTTTTAAAGGACAAAAGTTTTCCTGTGAAGAAGCGATGGAGAGAGACTACTGCCCCAGGCTTTGCCTCATCACTACAGCAGGAGAGACTGCTGGCTCCAGGCTTTGCCTCACCACTTAAGCACCTGGCCAGACACTGGCAGCAGGGGCTACAGAGGGAGCCTAGAGGCAGAGTCCCACCAAAGAGGACAAGAGAGGCACCCCGCCACCATCTTGAAGGTGGGACAGGAAGGTGCTCTGACTTGCTCACCATGGAGCAACAGACCTGATCTCTGTGACTGGTGGATCAACTACTCAGGGGGATTGATCATGGCTCAGAGGGAATATCTTGAAAGCACAAACTATGAAGGGACCTGATGAGTGCTGAGTCCCAGGTGCCCCACCTCCTACCCTGATCCAGCTGTGGAATAAAGGGTGTGGCCAGCAAAGGATGAGGAAGAACTCCAAAGAGATCAATGGTGAGTCTGGGGCTAACCCAAACCCCCTTCTCCCCAGCAATCATCTGAACATCAGACCCACACAGCTGGGCCATGACTGAGAGGGACAAACCCAGGCAGAACCTGGACATCAGTCACAATAGGAGAATTCTATTCCAGGACAGTCCTGGCTGGGGCACCCTCTGTGAGTACATACCTGGAGTAGAGACAATCCCACACCTCTCCACCGGAGGAGATCTCCCCGACCATACGAGAGTGGGAGGGGAGGACTGCAGCCTCACACACCTCCACTGCACCTCCTCCTTCCCTACTCCAGACACTGGGGAGAGAGTGAAAGAGGTGGAAATGCTGCAGGAGAGACCAGGAGGAACAATTACAGAGCCTGCCACAAAAGGGCAGAGGGGTGTTTTTTTTCAATTTTTAATTTTTTTAATTTTTTTGCCTGTTTGTTTGTTAGTTCATTTATTTTTAAAATATTTTTCCTTTATGTATGAATGTGTATGTGAGAGTTTGACTGCATCCCCCCAATTTTTTTCTTTTTTTCCTTTTTTTTTCTTTTTCTGTTTCTTTCTTCTTTTGTTTGTTATCTTCGGTTTATGTGTGAATGTGAGTGATTGAGTGTTCATCTTTCAATTTTGCTGTTGCTGGTTTGTTTTTGCTCTTTTGTTCTTCTGGGTTTTTTATTTTTATTTTTTATAGTTTAAGGTGTGAGTCAATGTAAGTGTGAAGGTTCAATCTGAATTCCTTTTTTTTTTTTTCCCAGTCTTTCTGTTTATCTTCTCCATTCACTTTGTGCTAGGCATGTGTGTGTATGTGTTCAGTTATCTTGGTTTCTTGATGTTTGTTTTGTGTCACTTTGTTATTCTAGTTTGTTTTGGGTGTGTGTGTGTATGTCTGTGTTTATGTGTTCAATTCGTTTTTCTGCATTGGTTTCTGCTTTGCATTGTCATATAGAGTGGTGGTGGAGAGTGGGTCTCAAGGAACACATACCATGATCAGTGAACATTGTAATTTGCAAATAGTTTCTGAATCCTAGTGCCCCATCCCCTATCTTATTCAACTTTCAAAAACTACAAGAGACAGTAAAGGTTACCACCCACAGTCCTATTTCAAAATAGAACAAATCCAGAGCTCAGATCAGGGAAGAATAGAGGGCTGAGCAAACATCAGAAGGGAAAGCCTCACCTACTGACCTACTGAATAATAGAACTAAACAGAAAAACAAGAGATCTGTCACAAATGAGAAAAAAAATCAAAGGAAGACCACAGGCAATTTCAAGTGTAACAAAAAGAAAACTCCTGAAAAATCAGACCTTGAAGTCCAAACAATGGAGGTCACCAATGACTAGTCCCAGAATATGACAGGAGTTAGGGAATGGATGGAAAGAGTGAATAAGACTCAAGAAAGACAAGATGCAACACTGAAAGAACTTGTAACAGAAATTTTGGCAATAAAAAATCTCATCAGGAAATAACAAGATGACAAGCATGGAAAGCAGAATTAATCCAGCTGAAGAAAGAATGTCAGAACTTGAAGACCAGAACATGGAATTAACCCAATCTGTAAAAAAAATAGGAAGATGACAGAAAGAAAGAACAAAGCCTACAAGAGATGTGTGATTATATCAAGAGGCTGAACCTATGCCTGATTGGTATTCCAGAAGAAGAAAGGGAAATGGAGAACACCCTGGAGCAAATATTTCAGGAGACAATACAAGAAAACTTTCCCCATCTCACTAGAGATGTGACTAGCCAAGCACAAGAGATACAGAGAACCCCCACAAGACATCAAATGAGAAGGCCAACCCCTAGACACATAGTAATTTGCCTACAAAAAGTAAGCACAAAAGAAAAAATCCTAAAGGCAGTAAGAGAGAAAGGTCAGACTACCTACCAGGGAAAACCAATCAGAATAGCAGCAGACCTATCAGCAGAAACACTACAAGCAAGAAGGGACTGGAGTCTAAAATTAAAAGTCTTCAAAGATAAACAATGTCAACCAAGAATTTCATATCCAGCCAAACTCAGATTCATCAGTGATGGAGAATAAAAATCCTTCCCAGACATCCAATCCCTAAGAGATTATGCAGCTTTCAGACCAGCTCTACAGGAGACACTTAAAAAGGTACTAAGCACAGAAGAATGAAAAAAAGGATGACCACACACTTCCCAAGAGAACAGCAGAGCACAAAATCAACAAAGAATACAGCACAACAAGAAACTTGAAAACACACACACACATCAACCCCATGGCCCAAAGAAAACAAGCAAAGAAAAAACTTTTTAAGAACCTCTTTACAGGAATAAGCAATCACATTTCAATAATCAGTCTGAATGTGAATGGAATAAATGCACCACTGAAAAGACACAGAATGGCAAACTGGATAAGAAACCATGGCCCAATTATTTGCTGCATCCAGGAAACTCATCTCAACACAAGAGACACACAAACTCAAAGTTAAAGGATAGAAAATGAGTTTCCAGGCAAATGGATCACAAAAGAAGGCTGGAGTAGCCATCTTAATATCAGACAAACAACCTTTAAACTACTAAAAATTTTAAAAGATACAAAAGGACACTACATAATGACAAAAGGTTCAATCCATCAACAAGAAATATCCATTCTAAACACATATGCGCCCAACACAGGAGCACCAGCATTTATAAAGCAACTACTAAATAAACTAAAAAAAGATATTGACTCTAACACTATCAGGGGACTTGAATACCACACTAACAGCCCTAGATAGATCATTGAGGCAAAAAATCAACAAGGAGATCCAGAACCTAAACCTGACACTCGACTAAATGGACTTAATAGATACCTACAGGTTATTCCACCCAACAACCACAGAAAATACATTCTACTCATCACCACATGGAATGTACTCCACAATTGATCACATCCTTGGCCATAAATCAAGCACAAACAAATTCCATAAGGTTGAAATGTTGCCATGCACCTTCTCAGACCACAGTGGAATAAAAATAAATATCAACACCAACAAAATTTTCCCCAAAGTCCACAAAGAAATGGACACAAAACAGCATGATGCTAAACAACTACTGGGTCAACACTGAAATCAAAGCAGAAATTAAGATTCCAGGAAACAAATGAAAATGAGGCAACATCTTACCAAAACTTCTGGGATGCCATGAAAACAGTTCTGTGAGGGGAATTTATATCTCTGTGAGCACACATTAAGAAAATGGAAAGGTCACAAATTGAGAGCCTAACAAATCACCTAAGGGAGCTGGAAAGAGAAGACCACCAAAACCCCAACTTTAGCAGAAGAACCCAAATCACCAAACTAAGAGCCTAAAGATGGGGATGTAGAAGACAAAAATATCATAGAAAACATCAATAAAACAAAAACTGGTTCTTTGAAAGGATTAACAAGATTGATGGACCCCCAGTCAGAATGACCAAGAAATAGAGAGGAAAAGTCCAAATAAACACAATCAGAAATACAAAAGATCAAATCTCAACTGACCCCGAAGAAACACAAAAGATTATCAGAGGTTACTATGTACACCTATATGGAAACAAATTTGATAACCTAAATGAAATGGAGGACTTTCTGATATCACACAAACTCCCCAGGTTGAAACAGGAAGACATTGAGACACTAAATACACCAAAAACAATCCAGGAAATTGACTCTGTCATATGAAAACTACCTACAAAAACAACGTCCTGGACCGGATGACTTTCCAGCAGAATTCTACAAAACATATAAGGAGGAGCTGATATCAATCCTACTGAAAATATTACAGGCAATTGAGAAAGACGGAATTCTCCCCAAATCATTTTACAAAGCTAAATCACACGGATACCCAAACCGGGTAAAGATCCAACAAAAAAAGAGAACTACATGCCAATATCCTCTATGAACATAGATGCAACAATCCTCAACAAGATTCTAGCAAATCAGATCCAAAAATGCATCTCAAAAATCATCCACGATGACCAAGTAAGCTTCATTCCCAGGATGCAAGGCTGGTTGAACATTCGCAAGACCAAAATGTAATTAAATACATCAACAGTTGTAAAAACAAGAACCACATGATTATCTCATTAGATGCAGAAAAAGTTTTTGATAAAATTCAGCATCCCTTCTTGATAAAAACCCTCAAACACCTAAGTATAGAAAGAACATACCACAAAATAGTAAGTGCCTTCTACGATAAACCCACAGCTAACATATTGCTAAATGGACAGAAACTAGAAACATTTCCTCAGAAAACTGGAATAAGAAAAGACTCCCCCACCACACCCCTCTTGCTCAACATTGTGTTGAAAGTTCTAGCTGGGGCAATTAGACAAGAGAAGGAAATCAGGGCTATCCAAATAGAAAAAAAGGAAGTCAAGTTATTCCTCTTTGCTGATGATATGATCCTATACTTTGAGAATCCAAGAGAATCTGTCAAAAACCTGCTTGCATAGATAAACGACTTTGGCAAAGTCTCAGGGTACAAAATAAATGTGCAAAAGACAGTTGCATTCTTATACACCAACAACAAGTGGGCAGAGACCTAAATTAAAAGCCCAATCCTATTCACAATAGCCACACACACACAAAATGAAATACCTCGGCATCTTCCTAACCAGAGAAGTGAAAGTCCTTTACAATGAGAACTACAAAACACTGCTCAAAGAAATCCAAGAAGACACAAACAAATGAAAAAATATTCCATGCTCATGGTTCGGAAGAATCAACATTGTTAAAATGCCCATCCTACCAAAGGCAATCTACAGATTCAACACAATACCCATTAAGTTACCAACATCATTCTTCTCAGACCTGGAAATGACAATACAGAAATTCATATGGAAATATAAATGACCATGAATAGCCAAAACAATCCTTAGCAAAAGAAACAAAGCAGGAGGGATCACACTTCCAGACTTCAAACTTTATTATAAGGTTACAGTAATCAAAACAGCCTGGTATTGGTACAAGAACAGGCAGATCAATGGAACAGGATAGAGATTCCAGAAGCAAAGCCTCAATTTCTCAACCAACTCATCTTTGACAAAGCCTCCAACAACAACCACTGGGGAGAGGAGAACCTATTCAGTAAATGGTGCTGGGAAAATCGGCTGATCACATGCAGAAGATTGAAACAGGACCCCTACCTATCACCATACACACAAATTAACTCTAAATGGTTCAAAGACCTAAACAGAAAACCTCAAACTATAAGAATCCTAGAAAATATAGGAGACACCCTCATGGAAATTGGAACTGGCAACCAATTCTTGATCAAAGCCCATACCATAAGAAATAAGACAAGTGGGATCTCATCAAACTGGTGGGCTTCTGCAAAGCAAAAGAAACCTTCAAGAGAGCAGGGAGACAGCCTACAGAATGGGAAAAAATATTTGCCAACTGTATATCTGACAAAGGCCTAACATCTAGGATCTGCAAGGAACTCAAACGTGCTGAAAGGGAAAAAAAAAAGCCCCTTTAAAAAGTGGGCAAAAGGCATGAATAGACACTTCTCAAAAGAAGATATAATGTGAAAAAGTGCTCAGGCTCACTCACCATCAGAGAAATGCAAACCAAAACCACATTGAGATACCACCTAACCCCTGTAAGAATGGCCATCATTAATAAAACAAACAATAGATGCTGGAGAGGATGTGGAGAAAAAGGAACGCTTCTACACTGCTGGTGGGAATGCAGACTAGTACAACCTCTTTGGATGACAGTGTGACGATTTCTGAAAGTACTAGAAATTGACCTTCCAAATGACCCAGCAATTCCCCTATTGGGAATATACCTGGAGGAACTCAAATTATTCTACAAAAAAGATACCTGCACACATATATTTGTTGCGGTTCTATTCACAATAGCAAAAACATGGAACCAACCGTGTTGCCCATCGAAGTTGGACTGGATAAAAATAAAATGTGGTACATATACACAAGGGAATATTATTCAGCCATAAAGAAGGACCAATATATGGACTTTGCAGTAAATTGGATTGATTTGGAGTCTATCATACTCAGTGATTTATCACAGAAACAAAGAACTGAGTTCCATATGTTCCCACTCATAAGGTGATCTTGAACAATTATAATGCTATAAGAAAGTGATTGGTAATAGTGGAAAACTGTCAGGGGACAGTGGGACTGGCAGTTGAGGGAAACTGCTAGGGGAGGGAGGGGCATACCTCATCAACAAGGGTACCTGCATGATCAATGTTTGTATACCTAACCCTGAGTTGTACCCCACATCTTTAAAATAAATAAATAATTTTTTAATGTAGTACATATACACAATGGAATATTAAAGAAGGACAAATATATGGATGTCACAGCAACTTGGATGGATTTAGAGTCTATCATACTCAGTGATCTATCACAGAAACTAAGAACAGAGTACCATATGTTCTCACTCATAAGCGGACCTTGAACAAATATCATAATACTATAAGAAAAGAATTGGCAGTAGTGGGAAACTGCTAGGCGAGGGGGGTGGGATTGGTAGTTGAGGGAAACTGCTAGGAGAGGGAGGGGCACACCTCACCAACAAGGCTACCTGCATAATCAACGTGTGTATACCTAATCCTGAATTGTACCTCACATCTTTAAAATAAAAAAAAATTTAAGCATATATAAAGACATTTTTCTCTCATTTTTAATCACTCTAACAGATAGTTCATTGTCTAAAGCAAAAATAGTAACAATATATTATGTGTTTATAGCATCTATAAAAGAAATACGCTTGACAACACTAACATAAAACATGAGAGGGAAGAAATAAGTGTTCTATTATAAGGCTCTTATGCAACAAGTAATATAATATAATAATGAAGTAATATAATAATTGAATGTAGACTGTGATTAGTTAAAGATGCATACTGTAAGCGCTAAGGCACCACCAAATTTGTTTAAAAGAAGAGTAAATAATAAGCCTATAATGAAGGTAAAACAGAATTATGAAAATAATTAATCTAAAGGAAGATAGGAAAAAATAGAGCAACAACAAAAAAACCCAGATGAAACAAATAGGAAACATCCAGCAAGATGCTAGACTGTAATTCAATCATATCAATAGTTACACTAAGTGTAAATGTTCTGTACACATCAATTTAAAGATAAAGAGAGTCAGATTGGGGAGAGAAAGTAAGACTTAACTATATAATTATCAGAGATTCACATAACTGTAAAAATATACGTAGGTTAAAAAATAGAAGTTACACCATGCAAACATTAATTATAAGAACACTGAAGATTCTGATAATTCTGAAGATAAAGTAAACTTAGAACAGCAAGTGTTATGAGAAATTAAGAGGTATGTTACATAATGACAAAAGGTTCAGTTGTCTGATAACACATAACAATTATAAATATGCATGCACCTAACACCAAGAAAAAAAGGAAGTTCTAACACATTTCTAAGAAATATCATATAAACTGTATTATCTGACCATAACACATATATGCATAAGTGATCAAATTGAACAGCATTTTGATACTTAAAATGCATTTCTAAATAGCTTGTGAAAGAGCAAATATTTATAGAAATTATAATATATATTAGTAAATGTTAAAAGTTATGCAATGCAGCTAAATGCCATAGGGAAATGTGTGCATTTAAATGTATCATTTTTTAAAAATCAAGAAATATAGTTTAAAAAAACTAACAAGAAATACACTGAAAAAGAAATCTAAGGAAAGGAATGCTAAGGAACATAAGCATAATTAAAACCTTTGAAAAGACCACAAAAATATACAAAACTCTAGGAAGACTGTACAATAAGTCAAAAATACCAATGAATAATAATTATTATGAAAAGGAGAGGATTTACAATTACAAATCCAGTAAATATTTTGAATATAAGATAGCACTATGAATACCTTTATGCCATACATTTTAAGACTTAAAGTAATTTTGAAAAGAAGAACTAGCATGTTAATACCACTTAAAAATGAACTGATAATCAAAATGTATTGTCTTATGTCAACAACTAACTCTCAAATGAATTTTTAAAAATTCATTTAGTTAGCTAAATGAAGATAGATGTAGAAAGAAGCATGTATAAATAGAAATGTATAATGACAAAGATGATATAGATAGATAGACAGACAGACAGATAGATAATAGATGCAAAATAAAATATATAAACCAAATGTGGTAAAATTTTGACAATTTGTGAATCTAAATGATGGCTATATGAGCAGTTATTTTCTTATCCTTGTGATTTTTCCATATGTCTGTAATTTTTTTAAAAGTTGGAGAAAGTAAATTTTTTTTAAATGCATTGTCCCAATAGATGGCAAGTTCGGATGCCTACAGAGGCTAGTTTTACCAAACCTTCAAAGAATCAACAATCCCTATCTCATACAACTTGTTTTAGAGAAAATAGAGGAGGATATAACCTTGGTATCAAGGTTGAACAAGAACAATATAAGCTAAATGTAGGCCATATTCTACTAGATAGAGTGCAAATTAATGCAACCCTTTGGAGAATAATGTTTCCACCCTTCCTCCTGCAATTCTACTTCTAGGTATACAGACTAGAAAAATCATTTCTTAAGAACACACTTTGCAGCATTATTTATGATGTAATTTTTTTTGAAAAAAATTGATAACTGCTTTAAATGCCCATCAAAATGAGAACAGATAAATGCACTATGAAATATGAATATTATTAAATTTAAATGAAAGGAAATTGAGTTATTTAACTATGCTACCCAACAAAGAGTTTCTCTTTATTTTATTTTATAAATTTTTTGAGTTGGAGTCTCACTCTGTCGCCCAGGCTGGAGGGCAGTGGCATACTCATGGCCACCTCAGCCTCGACCTGCTGGGCTCAGGTGATCCTTCCACCTCAGCCTTCCAAGTAGCTGGAACTACAAGCATGCGCCACCACGCCTGACTAATTTTTTGATTTATTGTAGAGATGAGGTCTCGTCAAGTTGCCCAGACTGGTCTCCCAAGGTGCTGGGAGTATAGGCATGAGCCACAGCGCCTGGCCTTATTTTTTTTAACTTTATTTTATTTTATTATAGAGATGGGGGTACAAGTCAGGATTGAGTACATAAGTAGTCTATGTGTAGGTGAAGTTTGCGCCTCCAACTGACCCTCACTTCCCCTGGTTTAGGACCAGGTACCCTTTGTTTTGTTACGTGTCCCCCTACCCCCCTCTCCTGGCAGCGTCCCACAACTGCCAATCTCTCCCTTGTGCTGTTGTGATTAATGTCCAGGTCCCACTTATGCGTAAGAACGTATGGTATTCGGTTCTTTGTTTCTGTGATAGATCACTAAGTATGGTCTCCAACTCCATCCAATTCATTGTGAAGACCATGACTTTGTCTTTCTTTATGGTCTCCAAATCAAATTTCATACAAAAAATTTGCAGAATTTACAGTACAGTCATGATACAGCTACATATATGATGTAGTATGGTGTTCATTTAAAACATGCAAAAGACTACTGTACTATGTCTATAGCTACATACATATATGCAAAAAGCATAAACATATACATGAATGTAAAGCACCGAATAAATGACAATGGTGGCCATGACCCCTAGGGAGAAGTATCAAGAAGAGTAAGAAATATGTCATCTATTTTAAAAGCCAAAGTAAATGTGACATAGCTTATGAGTTCATTAAACTAGGTGCTCTGAATAGGGTTGTTTGTATTATTCTCTATTCTCTGAATATTTGAAATATTTCACAATGGAAAGAAAAAGAGAATGAAGGAGACAAAGTAACAGGGTTTTTTTGCAGATGATAGACTTATATAACTAGAGGAAAATCATTAGAACTAATAAAAGAGTTCAATCAGATACAAAATAAATATCCTCAAATTAATAGTATTCCTAGTTATTTGCCATAACAAGTATGAGTGTTTGATAGGGGAAAAGCAATCCTTTTTCAGTGGCCAATAAAAGTATAAAATATCCAGGAAGACACTCAACAAGAATTCTGGAGGACTTCACAGTAAGAAACAAAGTACTGAGAAATTATATACCAACTCTGGAATATGATACACATGATATATCAACGTTACCACTTTCAGATGTGGAATCTGAGGCTTAGGCAGGTCAGAGATTTGCCCAGCTGGTTACCCATCGCTGGCATCTTCAGGGAACTTTACTGACACTTGGTCCCAGTGCTGCTAAAGAACATTCTTATTGATGCCCTCTAAAAGTAGTCTCAGCAGTGTGGGTAACATTTCAGGGTGATGCGTGAAATCAACCTCTTTTTTCTAACCGGTCATTTGCTTTCTCTCTGCTCTCTCTGCCCCACTACACTATGTACCTCATGGCAGAGCTAAATTTTGTGAACTTCATTTTCATTCCTAGCCATTTACCTCTGACCTTTAATGAGAACTCAACAGAGCCCTTGTCCTTCACTGGCTAATCATCTGTGTGGATAGTTACACGTTCGCATTGGCGGTTCCAACCCTGAGTAGAATGCAGCATCAACTTCTCAACTTCAGCTGTGAGGAAACCCCAGGAGTAGGACATTACTTCCCGGGTCATGACCTAGCACAGACAGAAATCAGGTCCATCTCCCTCATGCACGGGGAAGTTTAGGTCCGATAATGCCTTTTCCCCATCCTAACCCTCCCAGAAGAAAGCCAAGTTTCCCAGGAGAGGAGAAGTTAACGAATTACTTAATACATACTCTGGGTTGAAAGCCTATCCTATTTTTAATTAACTGTAAGGGAAGCCTGGCCTGACCCTCAGGCTCAGGGCTTAAAACATGAACTCGGGCCAGGCACGGTGGCTCAAGCCTGTAATCCCAGCACTTTGGGAGGCCAAGGTGAGGGGATTGCCTCAGCCCACGGGTTCTAAAACAGCCTGGGCAACTTGGTGAGACCCCATCTCTACAATAAATCAAAAAAGAGTCGGGCATGATAGCGCACGCCTGTGGTTCTGGCTACTTGGAAGACTGAGGTGGAAGGGTTGTCAGAGCCCACCAGGTCAACTCTGGGGTGGAACGTGAGCATGCTGCTGCACTGCAGCCTGGGCGATGGAGTGAGACTCCGACTCAAAAAACAAAAACAAAAAACCATGAGCTTGTTATTTTGCTTTTCTTGCACTTTTCTGAAACCTCACAAGTTCCAGAGCAAACGCTGTATGGATACCCAAAGCGTACAGATCCCATAAAAGGCACAGAAGACTGCGGGTGATGTTTTGGGAGCTGGCCAAAGCTAAGTGTTTCTTCTTGGGGATAAGGGGATTGGTTTTACAGCAGGATGAGATGTAGATTTCAATAGGATTTCCTTTATCACCAACATCCTTGGGTAGAGTCTAAAGCCCCATTTACACAGAAGTCATTTTCCCCCAAGTGTGAGAGTCAATAAAATAATTCACATCTAAACTTTAAATCAGACAGGCGTGGATGAAGTCAAAGGAAGATTTCTGGTATGGATGGGAGAAATGCCCCAAGGAAGCTAAAGAACATCCGTTTATTCATGGTGACTCTCCAAAAGGGATTGGCGTTAAAAATGAGGCATTTTCTAGCTATTGACCAGAAGATGGCAGCATAACTCAAGAAAAGAAGCCAGGTTCCTTAATTCCTTAGATCGGTTTCAAAGGTTCTTCATTATGCCAAAGAGAAAAATATCCTTTTCACTCAAACAATTGTTGCTGGGGGTGGGGGGATTATGGGTTTCCAGTGACAGTAGTTGCACTTTTAGTATATTCTGGTTAAAAATAAATGCTATATGACAAAAGCTACAATTAGCTCATTACAACTTTTGAAGAAACGAATATTTTAATAGTCACGCAAAAACATCTACATACTTTTGAAGCATAGAAACAGGGTTTAACACTTGTGTGAAGAATAGTCACATCCACTCCAGACAATCCTTGGCATGCCTGTGCAGGCCCAGACCTTGGCAATAACTTTATGCTTCCCAGGGGTCCTTAATCCACACGATGAGACCACCGCTTTCGTCAACCCTTGCTCCCTCTCCCTCCCACCCAGCAGTTTGCTGAAAGCTTAGAGAAGCTGAGAAAAGTTCAAAGGACAGAGTGATACCAAAGTCCCCACTTTCTGCATAGAACTAAGTCTCTGAACTCCAAAACCTGCCTGGTATAAATCACAAGGACTCTGGCACCGCTGTTAACTTTTGAATGCAGAAAACATCATGTAAAACTCTGTGGGAAAGAAGAGTTTCCCAATGAGACAATATTTATGGTTGACAAAATTACAAGATCTGGAGTCCACGTGCCTGAGTGGGAGACAGGCATTTCTATTTCTGTTAGCTGTGTGATCTTGGATATGTTACTCAACCTTTCTGAACTTCTATTTCCCCACCTGCAAAATAGAAAACATATTTCTTGTTTCCTGGAGTTTTTGTGTGGACTAAGTGAGATCATCTACATAAGGCAATTAAGGTAGTGCTTGGCACATGGCAGGATTTAAAAATGTTGGCTGCCATTGTCGTTACTGGCATGATTATCATTACCATTACTATCATTATGATGACTCCTATCACAGGAGTGCATCACTGAACACTGGGAACTTCAGGAATGAGGTCTCCTTTAGGGAACTCAGCAGGGAATGGTGTCATAACATGGTTGACATCTATTCATCCACAATGTTTCTTAGTTTTCAACATTTCCAAAGTGTCCTAATAAAATAAGGGCAACATTTCATCCTGACGCAAGGTTTCCTGATTCAAGAACTCAGAGAGCAAAGCATCTTGGGAGGACTGGCTTCCACCGCTGCTGGTGCTGGGGCTGCCATCCCCGGAGAGGCTACTCGCAACAGATGATCATGATTGAACTGTTTCTGCAGGATGTGTGGCTGTCTGAGCACGGGGACATGTAGATATCTGGAACTGAGCTTCAGATTTTAAAAACCCATCTGAAAAGTTGAACCCTATGTCCAGGGAAAGGTCCTAAGCCTTCCTTTCCAAAGGTCTCCCACTTGTAGAATAACATTCTCCCGTGCATTTCACAGTTTCTCACCCTCAGTAACAGTGAGCCTTTGGCTAAAGTCTGGCCTGTAAGAGCAACATGGAATAGACTGAAGGAGCAACCTTCCTGGACTTCACCCTTTCGCAAAGTGACCAGCAGTCACTACAAGCAGGGACGTTGCTGAGATACCAGACACATAGGCAAGTGTAGACAGATGAGGTAGACCATGCACTGGAGGTGAGAACCCATGGTGTCAATTCTGTGTCAAGGTGGTAAATAAGAGGCCGTTAGTGTCACGGACACTAACCTATCTGGACCATGGTGCTTCGGGGCTACCGCGTAGCCACTCACTCGCTTTTCATTCACAGACCAAAAAGCTTGCTAAGTGCAATTCACAAAGGGGAGCGGCAAAGGGTAAGTGCTCAATTTAGGGGATAATGTGGCCTGGGTTAAATTTGGCTACTGCCCTGCCCTGACCCATGTTGAGGGCTTCAGAGGGCAACCTCAAAGAGGCATCCTTAAAACCCAACAGGATGGGCTGTCTATCTCACGTGTCCCAGGACCAGGAGGAGGCAGAGTAAAATGGACTAAGGAAGCAGCCCCACAAAGATGTAGACAGGGCTTCTCCATCACTCCGCTGGTTGTTTTCCCTGAAGGACAACAACATTTCTGGCTGACTAGGAACCATACTGATTATCCCTCCAAACTATTAAGTGAGAGAATAACAAAAGGTAGTGCTATATCAACCCTGGCATGAGAAAGCTTCCAGAATCAAAGAAGCAGCTCAAGCCATGGACTGGTTCAGAGACCTTAGCAGTAAGACCTCTGGGCTCTTTCTCTAAGCAGGCACCATTAATGCAATAGAGTTTACTGCTAATTTTCTTCTTTTATTTTTAGAGACAAGATCTTTCTTTGTCCCCAGATGGCTACAGTGACACAATCATAGCTCACTGCAGACTGTAACTCCTGGGCTCAAATGATCCTCCTGCCTCAGCCTCTCAAGTAGCCAGGACTACAGATGTGTACTGCCAAGCCCAGTTAATTTTTTTTTTTTTTTTTGAGTCGGGGTCTCACTCTGTCACCCAAGGCTAAAGAACAGTGACACCATCAGGGCTCACCACAGCCACAACCTCCTAGGCTCAGGCAATTCTTCCATCTCAGCCTCCTGAGTAGCTGGGGCTACACCACACCCAACTAATTTTTTGACTTTTGTAGAGATATGGGCTTGCTGTATTGTCTAGGCTGGTCTTGAACTCCTGGGCTCAAGCAATCCTCTCATCTCAGCCTCTCAAAGTGCTGGGATTACAGGTGTGAGCCACTGCACCCAGCCAAGCCCAGCTAACTTTTAAAAACTTTTTTGTAGAAATGGGGTCTCGCTATGTTGCCCAGGCTGGTCTCAAACTCCTGGCCTCAACAATCCTCTCACCTCAGCCTGAGGTGTGAGCCACAGCACCCAACCATCTGCTAATTTTCATTAAAGGTTCAAGTTCTCAGGAAAGATGACCAGACTGACCACCCTCAGTCCAGTGTCTCCACCCCTGGATGAACTAGCTACAGTTAGAAAGTTAGGGTGACAGGGAGTCAGTACAACACAGACACAGCTGCTAGGAGGGTTATTGAGTCTCTGACAGCCATGGCACATTGTGATGCCTGCAACAGCCTTGGAGCTCATTCCCCTGCTGTATTTAATTCTTCTCTTCCCGCAGGCTCTCACCCAAGAACAGTCCCCAGGAGGTCACCCTCATCTGAGAAAAGCCTGCGGTCATTTACTTACTTATCATTCACAAGTTTCCCATGTTGGTGGACCTGATTTTCCATCGTGAAGTTGATCGTAGCACCGTACACGTGCTCACCAAAAAACACCTTCATTTTAGACTTGTATTCTTCATCTTGAAAATACCGGATCATATCTGGGAACCAAACTGTCAGTCCATAGTAACTGTGATAGAGAAGACAGAAGGTTGAAGCAACAGCACGATCAGTTCTTTCATGAGCAAAAAGTCTACATTCTTGACTTGATAGAGATAAAACTCCTATTCAATGTGTTAATTTGATTCCTATTAAAAAACCTAATAATATAACTCATCATATTAATAGATCTAAGGAAAAAACCATGACCACTTCCATAGATACTAAAAAGGTCTTTTATTTTTTTTAAGAAAAAGATAACTACAATATTCATTTCCAATAGAAACAAAAACAGACTAGGGATTGATGAATGCTTCCTTGATACATAAAAAAATACAGGTCTCAGCTAGAATCTAAGTGAATAAGGAAACACTAGCAAGAAGGCCCTGGTTGAACAAAGTATAGTACTGTGCTGTGATACTGTCGTCATTCCCACCAACCTCAGGACTAAGACAAGGATGCCCGTGATCACCACCACAACTTAATACTTTATTGCAGGTCTTAGCCAACGCAGTGAGACAAGAGAAAGAACATAAGAATGTAAAATTGCAAAGCGAGAGGTAAAACGATCTGTATTTGCAGTTAATATTTTATGCATGAAAAACACAACCATTCAAAATAATAGATATTAATCTCACCTATAATAAGACAAATGCAAATTAAAACCACATTGTTACCATTCTCACCTGGCAAGTTGTCAAAACCTTAGCGGTTTGCTAAAATATTTTGTGGAGAGACTGCAGACAACAGGCACTCCCATGCATTGCTGAGAAAGGGGCAAAACTGTACAATATCTTATGGAGGGACATTGACCGATGCCCAAACATTTGGTGATGAACTTACCCCCTCTGGTCACCTAATTCCACATCTAGGAATCTATTCCACTGATAAACCAGCCCAAATACAAAGTGGCCCACAAGCACGGTTACTCATTGTGGCATTGTTTGCTAGAGCAAAAGTCTGGAAACTTCCTAAGAGTCTAGCAGGAAGACCCTGGTTGAATAAAGTGTGGGGCTGTACTGCTGGGTGCTCTGCAGATGTACTATGCCACTGTGAAGAAGAACAAGGAAAATCTCAATTTACCAGAAGGAGAAATCCCCAGAATATACCATGAAGTACAAAAACCAGTTGCAAAACAGTGTGTCCTTTGAATAAGAAAAGGAGGAAGAAGCAAGAATATGTAATAGATATAATTATTTGCTTACATTTGTAAATGGAAATGTAAATATATAATTATTTGCTTACATTTGTAAAAAGAATCACTGCAATGATAAATAGGAAAATTTTTTAAATGTGTATAGAAGGCAGAAGGGAACAGATGGGGGCGGTCAGGATTGATGCAATATGTGCCAACATCTGAAATGCGTTACCTATTCAACAGAATTAAATTACACATAAATAAATATAAAAACACAGTGCTTAAAAACTACCAGTGAATTGAATCCCAGTGTCTGTCACATTTGGTTTCTAAAATGTTCTCTCCTAGTTCGAACTGAAAAAGAGAAGGGGAGCAGGGTCAAGCTTCCTCCATGCCTTTTCCTGTTGGGTTTAGAAGGTCAGGTCTCTAAGAATAGGTACCGGAAAACATTAGGTCTCCCTATGTTTCTCCCACAATCAAACCGGTCATTTGAGCCCGTTTAATTTCCGGGAGTGAAGGAGTGTGTCTTTGAGCACAGGCAGTGGTGAAAAAGCAATTTTATAGACGGAAGTTTAAAATCTTGCAAATAGTTCCTAACTGATGATTTACTGAGCACTTCTTATGTGTCAAACTATTGCAAGCAATTTATCAATATTCAGAGAAACAGTCCCATAATGCCTAAAAGCGCCAACTCACATAAAAGGAAGAGTCATGTTATTTGGAGGTTAATGTAGTGACTGGGCTAGAGCCTGCTGTTACAGAGAGGAGTCAGCTAATCACCAATCACATTATATTTTAGCGTTCTTTATTGCAGAGTACAGTACTGCAGAGTATTGCGTTTCCATCTATGTAATATGATGGCTGCCTACTCAGGACCTGTTTCCCTGCTTCTTTGTGAATAAAAACTTGATTTTATGAGGTGTCAACCCTCAAGAACAATACTAGTATCTTGAAGTCAGGGTAAATCCTGATTAGTCCAAAATCACTGGGAAATCAATCCCATTTCTTTTGCCAGTGATTAGTTTAGACAGATGGGTTTGGCAAGCAAAAGGAGGGAAAGTTAGCAGGGGCTCAGCAATTAACAATTAGTTAATAGCAAGTAGTTCACAATGAGCAATTAACAGTGAACAATGCTGAACTACTTACTTGAAATTTGCTAAGAGGGTAGATCTTAGGTATTCTCAACACACCCACATACAAATGGTAACTATATGAGGTGATAGATATGTTTATTAGCTTGATTGTGGCCATTATGTCAGTGTCTATATAGATCAGAACATCAAGCTGTATACCTTAAATATCTACAGTTTTTATTTGCAATTATACCTCAGTAAGTGTGGGAGGAAATTTTAAAAAGAAAGTCTCTTCCAAAATGACTGACGGTACTGGGAAACTATGGGGGGGGATGGGATTAACAGTAGCAAATATCTGTCTGGGGATGGGGAAACACCACTTATCAACAGGGTGCCTGAATGAAATGTAATTGTACACCTAACCCTTAACTGTACCCCACAAAACCATAATAAAAAATATTGATAATAATAATAATAACTCACATTTATTGAGGATTTATTATGTACTAGGTACTGTCCTAAATGCCATATATATATGATCTATCAACTTATTAAATATTTTAAATACCCCCCCAAAAAAGAAAGTCTCTTCCTTTGTGGAACATTTGTTTCCACGTCAAAAGTAGGCCTAGAAAAGCACAGGCATCTTGCAACCACAATGAGAACTAGCTCGAGACTGAAACTTCTGGAGCCTGCTTCTCTGCAGAATTCTTGTTACAAAGGATAAAAAATTTCCTCCTTGTAGAAGCCACTGGGTGGGTTGCCTGTTACCTTCAGCCAAAGCATCCAAACTAATACAAACTCCATGAGTTGGAGCCAATTGTAATCTTCAACGTATACTTGAGGCAACTGAGGCAGGGAAATTAAGGTACTTAAAATAGAACTTACCTTAAAGCCATGGTAAACCAGACCACAGCCAGAATCAGCGTGTTCATTCTGTAGGGCCCCATCACACAGTACAGCGCATTATCCCAGACCTAGAACCCGTGCCGGAGAAGGATTGTTAAGGGAAAGAATGTGCAGCTCGAAATAGCCTATTTTTCAGATTTTCTAATAAATTTCCTAAGAATGCATGGAGATAATGGGCATTCCATTAGCTCCCAGAAGCAGCAATCTGTCCAAATGAGAGTAGATTTTATGGTATTTTCCCTAGGAACTCGATATTCCACAAATGTGACTGAAAGCACCCTGAGTTAGAATTTCAAGGCACTGAATAACCTTGAATGGTGAGTTCTGCTTCCTGCCTGTGGACACAGGTGATATTCCAAACATTTATTGAGCACCATCCCGTCTCAATAGACTCTGGTCCGCTAGCTGCCTCAGTTCTCAACAGCTGATTTGCTCCCTGCCTGTAGGAGCCAGTGCTCCAGAGAAATGGTATTGCCCTTTATGAAGAATCTTGCTCAGAAATCACTAACAAACCTTAAGAGGTCATTTGTTTCATTCACTTCTTCCTTCCTATGGATTATTTCAAGAGAAGTTGCTAGTGAGAAGGGCGTGTACTCAGACTATCCATTTTACCTGCGTTCAAAATCCCTGCCTTGGGAAGGAAGAACAAAGGAAAGAAACTAAGGTTTGGAGAGCTTGTGCCTCAAGGGCACACAGCAAGTTAGAGGCAGACGTGGGCTAGGTCCCAAATATACCCACCAGGGTTGCTTCCTCTCCATCATGCTACCCTAGGTTGATGGGGACATTCAGGGTCTTCATTCTTCACCCACTAAGGTTACAGACTCACATAGAGCCACCCTCTCATCTAGCCTATGTTCCCAATCATACCTGCTTGAAAATAGTCTTGAATCTGACCAGCCAGCGCTGGTACCAGGTTCCTGTTGAACTTTGGATCTCAATGAATTCATCCATTTGCTTGGGAGTTTTGATGTTGGAAACCTAAAAAGCAAAGATGGGCTAGAGAATCTTCACCCCACTCTGTGCCAGAATTTTCTTTTCAATGTTTAGTTTAATGTAACTGACTTTATTAATTTAAAGCTAGAGGAGTCTTTGATGACCCTCTGGTTCTGTGACTCAACCAAAGGTGTACACAGCATCTCTTAGAGATCTTTCTCAGGTGGCTATGTCCTACTGCAGTTAAAATGAACCGGAATCAATCATGCTTTGGGGAAATTTATATTAGTGAGTCCATAAGACACTGAATTCCCATTTATATCTGTTTTACCCACAGTAGAGTTGATAGTACCTTATAATTCACAACTCTATCCTTAATGGGTATTAATATCATGGAAGTTTAGAACCTCATGACAGTATGAGGAAAGGATGATACTACTTAACAACACCATGAGAGAGGTCATGGCCCTGCTGCTATTCCCTGTTTTCCTGGTAGAAATCAAAGAGTTAGGGTGTAGGGATAAGGTTATATATCTTAGTATTCCCCTCAAGGGCTATAGAAAGTATTAATATACCCAATGTGGGCAAAGAGCCACAAAAAGCAATCGTGACTCACTAAGGCAGTGATTTTCCACTTAAGCAGATGTTTAAAGCTGCCATTGAATTGTATAACTAATCACCATCTTGCAGAGATTCCTGCCTACACAAACTCTTTTAGTGAAGTTATCGAGGTCTATGCTTGTGTACAATCTTGCTTAATTCATAGAAGAAGTGGAAGAGTGTACTCAAAAACACATAAAAAATAGATTCCATCATCTCCTCCAACAAACTTTTTGTCTAGGAATAAAAACAAGCATCCCCATCTCTTCCTTCAGCCAAAGAACTGAGAATGTGAGACAAAAAAAAGAGAAACAGAGACAGAACTGGATAATCCACAGGCAGAAAATTAGTCCCTAGATATGGACAACTGACTCATTATTTCCTAAGCACTAGGTCTAAGACAGCCTGGCTCTGCTCTTTTAAACCATAAAAACAGTGACTCTTAAACCTGTGGGAGGCCAGGAACCCTTTGATGAAGGCACAGGCTTTCTTCCCTGAAATTTCACAGATATAAACACTCTATGAGACTTCTGGACTCATCCCACCATTCCCAGGTATGTGACCTTTGCAAATGACCTTCTGCCTGGAGTCAGACAGGGAAACTTCAGAACTAACATGGCAGCCCCTGCAGTAGAACTCTTGACTGGAGCAGGGCTTCAAGTCATCCGATACCCCATGGATATAATATGAGCCCCAGCAACAGACAAAGAGGGCCAAAAGAGGAAGCTGACATCAAATCTGGAAGCACCTTAGAAACCACAATCCGAAGCATTAAGATATCACTCAATTAATTTTTCTTTTTCTTTGTTCCTTGGGAAAAATAACAACCCATTCCCTAGGGACTTGGGAGTGGGTGTGCTGACAACTTCAAGCACAGTTACTCACTCTAATTTACAATTAATTGGAATACTTGTCTATGATTCAGTCTAAATTAGAATACAGCCAGTGTTACCCCAGCTCTGCAGAATGTAGGTTCTCAGATGAATACTTCATCTCCTCCTCTTTCAAAAATGTCACCGGGGACACTCACCAGCTGGCAGTTCAGAGGGTTGTGATAGAGCCAATGCAGCTGGTAATACCTAGGGCTCACAGTATGAGCACCAACTGAGATTCTGACCTGCCCTCAGCTCTTTCTCTAGGCCACAGAATACATTTATGAGAGCATTTACTGGTGAGGAGCACACAGAAATAAAATGTAACACTATCAAGTTAAGCTGAGGATCTATCCCTGACTGCCAACCACAGGCCAGGTATCTGAGATCAGTGACCACTTTCTAGTTGTCTCTCTCTTCTTTTTTATTCTTTTTCTGACCCTCTAGCCAATTAAATACTTAATACAATAAATAAGTCAGCAGCATAGAATACTGAACTCATAATCTTTTAAATTCTCTTTACCTGTTGGGTCAAAAACTACTAAAAGCAGAGATGATGCCTTAGAACCTAGTAACTGGCATGGATGCTGGGATAAGACACATGCTGGGATAACTCCCCACCACTCATTGATTTCTGCCTAAATTTCCTCCCTCGGGATGTGCTCCCATCCCTGAAATGAGGAATTCTAGTCCTAATGTAAAAAGTTTAGCTTTTGTCTTTGGAAAATGGAGTTTTTATTGATTTCCAGGCTAAGACCTCATTCTTCAACATTAGAATGCTTCCATTTGTTAAAAGAATTCAATGGGAAGTCATTAGACTGTGGTGGCTCTAATACCCTGAGTTGCTACATAATCAAACCAAAACCTAACTCAGAATGTAAATGAAAATGAAACAAGCTTAGCTAATCACAGGTGGCCCAGTAGGCACTGGTTATGTTATCTTGAACTTCCCCAAGGAAATAGTCCAAAATAAAGCAATTGTTCAAACTTTAACCAATCAAATGTCTTTGCTTCTGCATTTACCCTGTAAATAACTTTCCTTGGTGCTTCTTCGATGGAGCCCTGATAACTTCATTTTAGAGGTACCTGATTCATGAGTCATTGAGTGCTTAAATAAATTCTTTAAAATTGTGGTGTGCCCTAAAAAAGCTGGAAAAACAAGACCACAAAAACCTTTTTACAAAAACCCTAATTTCAGCAGAAGAATCCAGATCACCAAAATAAAAGCCCAAATCCAGGACAGAGAAGACAAAAAGATAATACAAAAATACAAAAAAATCAATGAAACAAAAAGCTGGTTCTTTGAAAGGATAAACAAGATCGATGGTCACCTAGCTAGATTGACCAAGAAAAAGAGAAAAAAAGCCCAAATAAACACAATCAGAAACACAAAAGATGAAGTCACATCTGATCCTGAAGAAATACAAAAGATCATTAGAGACTACTATGTACACTTGTATAGAAACAACCTTGAAAACCTTTCGGAAATGGAGGACTTTCTGTCATCACACAACCTGCCTAGATTGAAACAAGAAGAAATTGAGACCCTAAAATGACCAATAACAATCAAGGAAATTGACTACGTAATAAGAAAACTACCTAAAAAAAAAGCCCTGGACCAGATGGCTTTCCAGCAGAATTCTACAAGACATTTAAGGAGGAGCTTATACCAATCCTACTGAAGGTATTCCAGGTGATTGAGAAAGACAGAACTCTCCCCAAATCATTTTACGAAGCCAACATCACATTGACACCCAAGCCAGGTAAAGACCCAACAAAGAAAGAGAACTACAGGCCAATATCTTTGATGAACATAGATGCTAAAATTCTCAAAAAGATCCTAGTGAACCAGATTCAACAACACATCTCAAAAATCATCCATCATGACCAAGTAGGCTTTATCCCTGGGATGCAAGGCTGGTTCAACATCCATAAAACCATAAATGTAATTAAATACATCGACAGATGTCAAAACAAAAACCACATGATTATATCATTAGATGCAGAAAAATCTTTTGATAAAATCCAGCACCCCTTCTTGATAAAAACCCTTGAACAGCTAAGCATATGGGGAACATACCTCAAAATAGTAAAAGCCATCTACAAGAAACCCACAGCCAACATACTCCTAAATGGACAAAAACTGGAACCATTTCCCCTGAAAACTGGAACAAGATAAGGATGCCCACTCTCACCCCTCCTGTTCAATATAGTATTGGAAGTCCTGGCTAGAGCAATCAGAGAAGAGAAGACAATCAGGGGTATTCAAATAGGAAAAGAGGAAGTCAAGCTATCTCTCTTTGCAGATGACATGATCGTGTACCTTGAAAACCCAAGAGAATCTGTCAAAAACCTCCTTACACTGATAAAGGCCTTTGGCAAAGTCTCAGGATATAAAATAAATGTGCAAAAGACAATCACATTTCTTTACACCAATAATAACCAAACAGAAACCGAAATAAAAAATCATAGTTCCATTCACAATAGCCACCAAAAAAATGAAATACCTTGGCATCTTCCTAACCAGAAACGTGAAAGACCTTTACAATGAAAACTACAAAACACTACTCAAAGAAATCAAAGATGACGCAAACAAGTGGAAAAATATCCCATGCTCATGGATTGGAAGAATCAACATTGTGGAGATGTCCATCTTACCTAAGACAATCTACAAATTCAATGCAATACCCATCAAATTACCAGCAACATTCTTCTCAGACCTAGAAAAAACAACACAGGAATTCATATGGAAACACAAATGTCCAAGAATAGCCAGAACAATCCTCAGCAAAAAAAAAAACAAAGCAGGTGGTATCACATTACCAGACTTCAAACTTTACTATAAAGCTACAATCATCAAAACAGCTTGGTATTGGTACAGGATGAGGCATATAGATCAATGGAATAGAATTGAGATTCCAGAAGCAAAACCTCAATTTCTCAACTAACTCATCTTTGACAAAGCCTCCACCACCCTACTACTGGGGAGAGGAGAACCTATTCAGTAAATGGTGCTGGGAAAACTGGCTGACCACATGCAGAAGACTGAAACAGGACCCCTATCTATCCCCATACACAAAAATTAACTCTAAATGGATCAGAGACCTAGATGTAAAACCTCAAACCATAAGAACCTTAGAAAATGAAGGACATACCCTCATGGAAATTGGAACTGGCATCCAGTTCCTGAACAAAACCCCAAATCCACAGGCCATAAGAGATAAGATAGACAAGTGGGACCTCCTTAAACTGACAAGCTTCTGCAAAGTCAAAGAAACCATCAAGAGAGCAGGGAGACAGCCTACAGACTGGGAAAAAGTATTTGCCAACTCCAGGTCTGACAAAGGCTTAACATCTTGGATCTACAAAGAGCTCAAATGTGCTGAAAAGAAAAAAAACAAACAACCCCATTATAAAGTGGGCAAAAGATATGAACAGACACTTCTCAAAGGAAGACATCCAAGCAGCCAACAGACACATGAAAAAATGTTCAACCTCACTAATCATCAGGGAGATGCAAATCAAAACTACACTGAGATACCACCTAACTCCAGTCAGAATGGCAATTATCAATAACTCAAAAAATAACAGTTGCTGAGAGGGTGTGGCAAAAAGGGAACACTTCTACACTATTGGTGGGAGTGCAAACTAGTACAACCTCCGTGGAAAACAGTATGGTGATTCCTAAAAGCTCTAAATATTGACCTCCCATATGACCCTGCAATCCCCCTACTGGGAATATACCCTAAAGAACTCAAATCACTCTATAAAAAAGATACCTGCACGCGTATGTTTATCGCAGCAATGTTCACAATAGCAAGAACCTGGAACCAACTGTGCTGTCCATCAAAAGAGGACTGAATTTTTAAAATGTGGTATATATACACGATGGAATACTATGCAGCCATAAAAAAGAACAAAATCATGAATTTTGCAGCAACCTGGATGGAACTAGAGTCTATAATACTGAGTGACCTCCCACAGAAACAAAGATTTGAGTATCACATGTTCTCACTCATATAATGGAACTTGAACATCCAATGTAATACTATAAGAAAAAGACTGACAATGGTGGGAAATTATGGGGGGGGAGGGGAAGGGAAATGGGAGTAAATATCTGTCTTGGATGGGGAGACACCTCTTATCAACAAGGGTGCCTGAGCGAAGCATATTTGTATACCTAACCCTTAACTGTATCCCGCAATATCATAATAAAAAAAATTGTAGTATGCTGAAGTTCATCTCTTAACGCATCAGAATGGGTTGTCAAGAGAGAATGTGGGACCACTTCTCCAAAAAGGACTCCCAACTCCCAATTCTATTTGATTGGTGTAGACATGGTCCTTCTAGAAGCCACAGCAGGGAAATGCCTGGCTGGGCATCACTGTGTGGCAGCCACTGTGCAACCCAGGGTAGGAGGAGTTGGAAGGGCATACAGTAGCCCTGGGAAAGGCAAGGACAGGTGGCCCAAATGGGGTGGGGAAGAATTATCTCTCAGTACTCCTCTTAGGACAGACTGTGTTTGTTTGTAATGCATCTGTTAATAAACTGCTTGAGGAATGGGGGAATCCCAAGGAGACACACTCCGACTGAAAAGACCAGTAATTTATTATACATAAGCCAAAGAGAAGTTGTTTTATTCCAGAGGGAGAAGAATAGAGAGACAGCAGAGGAGAGGAGATCCAGAGAGAATGAGGAAAAGAGGAGAGGGCAGAGAGAAAGGAAGGAGAAGGCTGCATGGTGTGGTACGGTTCCTCTGTTCTCAAGTGTTTCACAAGGCGATTAAGCCCACAAAGGCTTGATATGGGTGGTGTCTGTGTCTCTTTTATGTGTGCCTGCATCTCCCTATTTCTGTATGTGCGTGTCTGTGTGTCTGTGTATCTGTGTCTCTGTGTGTGTGCCCACCTTTACATGTGTCTGTGTGTATGTCTGAGTGTCTGTGTGTCTGTCTGTCTGTACCTATCTATGTCCATATGTGTATCTGTGTGTCTCTGTGTATCTGTGTGTCTCTGTGTGTGTGTCTGCCTCTACATGTGTCTGTGTGTATGTCTGTGTTTGTGTGTGCACACATGCACTCCTGTGCTGTGTGTCTGTGTGCCTGTCTCTAGGTGTGTCTGTGTCAGTGTGTGTTTGTGTCTCTGTGTGACTTTGTGTGTATGTGCCTATTTTTGTGTGTTTGTGTGTGTGCATGTGTTTCCTAACAGGATGATATAGTACAAAAACCAACCAAGCCAATGTGGATTTAGAGGCTGGAGGCCAAGACAGAAGATGGAAACTTCTCCCAGGAATAAGCAGGAGCTCAGAGAGAAACTTGGACTTCCTCAGGCTGTGGTGGGAGCAGGAGGTTGGATTGAGCCAAGCACACCCCAATTCCAGTGGACAGGGTGTCCTTCACTAATGTCTGCTTTTGGCACCTGCAGCCCAGCTGTAGCATTACAATCCATCACAGAGTTGGTGGGCATGGAAGATTGAGAGGACCATTTTAGCCCTTAACGTCTTTCATTTGGAGTTTTTCCATTGTGTTTCTTAATAAATGCTTGCAATAAAAGCATTGGTCCCATATTTTAGATATTTTAGGAGCATTAAAGTTGATAAAATGTGCCATCAAGCAATTTTTCCATAAAATGTATAACAAGTTAATTTATGTAAATAAATGTCATAACACTTTTAATAATGGTTACCATCTTTGTAGCACTTACTCCAAGCCCGGCACTGTTTTAGGTGCTTTATTTATCCCTCACAATAGCTGTACTTATAGAAACTATTAACCATCTTTTTCATGACGAAACTGAGGCACAGAGAATCCCTTGCCTACGGCCACATAGCCCAGTACCAGACTGCCAGGCTCCAGGGTGTAGATGGTTAGCAACCATGTAATTCTGCTCAAAAATGAGGAGTTTTAAGCAATAGATTAATAAAGGGAAAATATTTTACTTGAGTCTGAAATGATGGAAGTCAAAGAATTAAAAGCAATAAATCAAAGTCAGCTCCAAGTTAATCCATCCAGGAAACCTCCCTTGAAGAAATGGATTTGAAGTAAGTCTTGACAGAAGTTATAGCAACAAGTGCCCAGACACATACCTATAGCCTCCTGGTTGTCCAGAATGTGGCAGGAAGGAGCACAGCATCTCTGTAACTAACAGGACATCTTTATGGAAATTACCCTTAATAGGGCTTTTCCTTTTTTTCTTTTTAAACCAGCAAGAAACAAAATTCAGGCTAAAAACCAATGCTGGTGAGGGTTAGAGAAACAGGTCCCTTATTGCCTGTGGCGTTGCTGTAGACTGGTACAACCCTATTGAAGTGTAATCTGTCCATATATCTCAAGAGCTATAAAAATACCCATGCTCTTTGAGCCAGTAATTTTCTTTCTAGGAGTCTACTCTTAGAAAATAAAGCCAGAACACGAAGGGAAGAAAATATGTGCATGAGATGGTTCATTGCACTAATACTTACAGAAGCCAGATAATGAAACAGGGTGAATAAACTTCTAACATTAGAGACATGTTCAGGAATACTGTGTTAATGTTCCAGACATTAAAGTTCATTAAAATGATGGTCATGAGTACTATGGGAGAGCTGTACTGTTAAATAGTATGTGTATATAAATACACTTACGTATGCTTATCCCCATTAAATACAGTTAGCTTCTTCTGTCATCATTTTTTAAAACAATTAGCTGCCCAAGGAAAAACCTAAATGGGTAGTTATCAAAGTGCAATAAATGATTATGAAAGTGTGACCGGCATATCAGAGGTTTTGTTCTACTTTTGACAAATTTTCTGTTACATGTTTATATAATAAATTATATTTTTTAACAAAACAAAAGAGTTAAGAGGAGAAACTTCATCTTGTTGGAGGAAAGAGGGAAAACCCCATCTGCAGGGGACCCCACACTCACTGTGAACACCTTCTCTGGGGTCCCCTTAGCCCTCATGTTGGTGTCATGGACTTGCTTGAGAATCATCCAGGCTTCGTCATGTTTGCCCATCTGGAAAAACCAAGGAAGGAGACATGACAAATTAATGGCTGAGTTCGCTTTCTGTTCATGGGGCGGGGGGAATCCTACAAACTCAAAGGGAATGCTGATACCTAGGTCTGAGGCAACTGGACATGGACTCATTACTGCCCAGTGCTTGAGAAAGACTAGGACAAGTCTCTGTCCCCAGCCACTCTTGAAAGGATAATAAGGTTGTGCTTTCAAAGATATTCAGGTCATACAAAGTAGGTATTATCACTATACACTCTGAGTAATTAACCACGGTTATAAGAGTGAATGGACTGGGATGTAGGAACCGTGTTCCTTATTGATGAGATAAAGCAAAGAAGCAATGTGTTATGGGTTGAATTGTGTCCCCATCAAAGAAAAAATATGTTGAAGTACTAACCCCCCCCCAGTACCTCAGAGTGACTTTTTTTGGAAATAGAGTTGCTGCAGGTGCAATTAGTTAAATTAAGATGCGGACAGGCTGGACACATTGTTTCAACCCTATAATCGCAGCACTTTGGGAGGTGAAGGTGAGAGGATTGCCTGAGTCCATGGGTTCAAGACCAGCCTGGGCAATTTGGTGAGACCTCGTCTCTATAATATATATTTTTAAAAATTAGACAGTCGTGGTAGCGTGCGCCTGTAGTCCCAGCTACTTGGAAGGCTGAGGCAGAAGGATCGCCTGAGCCCAGCAGGTCAACACTGGGGTGGCCGTGAGCATGCCACTGCACTCCAGCCTGGGTGACAGAGTGAAACTCTTGGTTCAAAAAAAAAAATTAAGACATACTGGAGTAGAGTGGAACCCTAATTCAATATCACTATCATCCTTTTGAGGGAGTGGGGGGAAAAGAATCTTGCTCTATTGCCCAGGCTGGAGTACAGTGGTACAATCACAGCTCACTGCAGTCTTGACTTCCTGGACTCAAGTGATCTTCCTGCATCAGTCTCCTGAGTAGCCAGAACTACAAGCATTCCCAGCTAATTTTTTAATTATTATTTTTGTAGAGATGGGCTTTTACTATATTACCCAGGCTGGTCTCAAACTCCTGAACTCAAGTGATCCCCTTGTCTCAGTTTCCCAAAGTGCTGGGATCATAGATGTGAGCCATCACACCTAGCCCAATATCTCTGGTGTCCTTATAAGAAAACAGCCATGTGAAGGCACAGAGGCACAGGGAGAATGCCATGCAAAGACAAAGGCTGTGATTAGAGCAATGTGGCTGCAGGCCAAGGAATGGCAAAAACTGTCAGCAAGCCACTAGAATCTGAAAGAGGTAAGGAAGATTCTCTCCTACAGCTTTCAGGGGGAGCATGGCCCTACCACTACCTTGATTTGGAACTTCTAGCCTCAGAAACTGCGAGACAAATTTGTTATTTTAAGTCACTCCGTTTGTGGTGCTTTTTGTTTCAGCAGCCCTAGGAAACTCCCTATTGCATCTGCCTCCTGATCAGTGGGGTAAAAGAGGAAATCCAACATGAATGGAGGATCACTCCATAGAAGGCTCAGGAAGGAAGCAGGTATGTGGACTCTGTGGGTTGGGGCTACCAGAACCTTAAAGCCCTGTTTCTCTTCTGCCAGCTCCTGCCTTGTGTGACCTCTGCAAGCACTAGACCCCCCACAGGGGAAGGTTCCTGGGACTCATCTCTCAGGACCCTGGGTGCAGCTTTCTGGTAGCTCAGGGGGGCCTGTGAAACTAAGAGTCCTGGAAGGCTTGGGAGCAGCGATGAGCTAAACCGTTGATCTCACTGACAGACCATGGAAAAACATGCAGCTTTAAAGAGGCTCCGAATCAGGACCTCTGAGTGGGCACCGTGAGGCCGCTCAGGAGCTGCCGTCCACCACCACACTGCCTTGGGGACAGGCCTTTGCTCTGTGCTCCATGAGCTCCTGAGCCCCTCTGGTACTGACAGTCCATGAATCCATGACCTGCCACCATCACCAGCAGGAACAGAGCCAGATATAATAAGTGAGATCAGCCAACCTGCAAGAGTTTGCAACGTGCAAACAGGAGAGAACATAGAACTAGGAGCTGACAGAAAACAGGCTGTGCCATTATCGTCCTGCTGATGGGGAGGCACTGACTCACCTCTAGCAGAAACCTTGGGCTCTCTGGCATGAACTTCAGGGCCACCATGGACACTGTGCACGGCAGAGCACAGACGATGACAAACACTCTCCAGCTGTGGAAGTGGTAATTGGTCCCCATGCTGAAGCCCCAGCCTGTGAAGGAGCAGTCAGTCAAAGGATTTCTAGAACACGGTCTTTTCCTCTACAGAAGAGTGACTCTGAAGCTCTGACCTGCAAACTTCAGGGCACAAGAACGTCGCCTGAGGAGCTGGTTAAAATACAGTTGCTGGCTGCACCACCAACACTTCTGAGTGGGAGCCAGGAATCTGCATTTTGACAAATCTGTAGGCCTAGACCTGGTCTGACATTTACAGAGGAGCCTTAGATAAGAGTACAAATAGAAGCAACAGCCCATATTTCTATAGAATTATCCAATTTAATCAAGCTAACAAACTGTTAAATAATAGATGTTCTGTCTACCTACCTTGACAAATAACAAGGTAGAAGGCAAGGCCCAGAATTATACCTACCCTCACCAGACCCTCCTTTTTTCTCTCCCTCATCCCCTCCTGCAGAGTGAGGGGCCTCATGCCAACATGTGCGGACATGCCACACACATCACCATGGTGAGAATAGGCACTCTTTTCTTAATCCCGAGTTTATGGGAATTCCTGGGTCCTGAGGATCCAGGACATGATCTGGAGACAAGTGGGGAGGGAGGTCATGGCCTCAGGAATCCCTTGCCCCATGAGAGGAGGTGGAGCCAAGGGAAGGCCAAGCAGGGTCTCTTAGGGCCCAGAGCTTCTATTAGAGACTCCTCTTACCCAGGTCAAAGGGCCATACCAGCTCCAGGTGATTCCGGTGCAAAGGGTTCAGGACCGCTCTTTGAAAATAAGTCATAATACAACGACAAAAAAAAAACAACTGAACTTCTACTTTCAGAAGCATCCCACCATCATTGAAAAGGAAAGGCAGTCAGCTCCTGTTCAGACGTCATTATTCAAAGCATTGTTAAAACTCATTTTCAGAAATTACATTCAGACATTATTTTGAATATCCTCATGGATAGCAAATTTTCCTCTTGTGAGTAACACAATAAAAAGAGACTGGACTTTTGCAGTCACATAGATCTGAGTTCAACTCCTGGCTCTGTCACTCACTATTGCGTTGGTGGGTTTTCACAGCTGTAGAATGTGAGTAATTATACCTCCCCAGATTTGTATATATGAAACCTCCTGGCCATTCATCACAACTCATCTAATTTAAGGATAGATTTAACATTTTTAGAAATAGCTGCATGACATTTAGTGTCAAGGATGTTGAATAAAATAGATAAGTATCAGCAAATTTCAGTAAAAGAACTGTTTGGGGAAAAAAGCCAAGTTTATAAAATAAACTGGTTTTCTCATGCCACTAAAGTATTTCTGAAGACAATTCAAACACCTGAAGACATTCAGCACCTGCATCTTTGGGTGTGTAGTGATCGTTCGGGTGAACACATGACCTATGCTGATCCAATCAGAGGGAAATGAAAGTATTTTTTAAGACAAAACTATATAAATAAATATATTAACTGACAAAGTTTAGAGGTAATCATTATTTGGATATAAAATTTATTTTTCATTTACTTAAAAATATAACATATGGCCAACTCCCACAGTGAGCAGCTTATGTCTCATATTCTTCTTACTCCCCATTGTGGTTCAATCTGTTCTTCTTGCAGTAGAGTCTAACAAATATCTGCAGTTTCTGCAGATATTTTCTACTCTGTTTGCACAATTAAAGGATAGGCAGAGGGAATCCCAGGTGGGAAAGTGTGGGACTGTGGCCACTTGGACACATTTGGCCTCAGCAATGGAACACACACTCCATCCAACACACTCAATCAGAATCAAATCTCTTTTTGCACAGCTTGGTCTCTTCTCACTGGGGCTTGTTTGTTTGTCTTAATTTTAGTTAAAAAGCTTTTTTCTTTCTCCTGGGAGTAACGCTAGGAAGAAGAAGATAAAACCATAGCAATATTTACTCCATTCTATGCAGCTCATGTCAAAAAACAATTCTGGCCTCACTAGAAGTAAAACTGATCAAAACTACACAACAGTCAAACTCAGGTGAATAACCAGGAAGAGGGGTAGAAGCAGGTATGTTTATAAAGTATTCTGCCTCAAAATATTTTTTCTTTATGATAATATATATAAATTATCCCAAAATCCATTATTCCCTCATGCCTCTATAGTTTTTGTGATGACTTCAGTAATCCAAATTCTTCATACTCATAAGGCACATCTTTGAGCCCTAAATTAAATAAAATTAAATGGTGAGCTGCTTCCAAATATTTTTAACAATATTAATTTGGAGGCAGAGATTGTTCTCTTCACTGATCTTTTAGCTTGCCCTACTTTCCTCTGTCAGGATTTCACAAACAGCTGGTGGTGCTGACTACAATGAGAATTAATCTTCCATAATATATCCATTTTTTTCTGGGCTGCACCCATGAGTTCCCAGGAAAACACTCTGAGCTTTGTAATTTTTCCTTCTCAATGAGTCAGTCACCCAGACCTGGTGCCAAGACCTCCCATTACTTCATTCTTGCAAAAGCAACAAAATGGGTTACACAAACTGTATACACAAACATCAGTCTCTTTTCTGTAGTCATACTTGCATTTGCTTGAGGATTAATATCTTAGGAATATTGAGAAATAGCAACAAATGTCTGGTTCACTGTAGACAAAACATCTGGCACTGGTAAAGTGAGGTTTAAAATAAAGAATGACTCTTGTTATATATTGTGATTCCAGTCTACCCTATTTCTAGAATGGGTTTCCCTCAAGCTAATGCCTGTTTCAATTAAGCCTGATTATCCAGGAGTCTTCTATTTTAAAACAGAGTGTAAAACGCACAGATTTTATACAGGAATACAGGAAATGTCCTGTCTATTTGGGGTAGAATATTCAACCACAAGCCCCACTGTCAGTACATAGTGATCAGCCAGGAGCCACAGTGACCCCTCTGCCATGGGCATCACATTCATCTTGGTCAACATGCTCCCAACCTGGCATTCTTTTATGGATTGCTTTTGTAGAAACCAGATACCTACACAATAGTGTGTGTTTGTGTATAGAGTGCACTGAAGAAATGATGCAGTTTGTTGTGACTATCATGGTTGCTAGCTCCTCTCAAACATCCCCCTGTCCCTTTGTCTCCATTGTGTTTTACACATGTGTTTTAGGTGGTACTGACCTCACCCCCAGTTCCAGGGATGAGGAAGGAAGTGTATTATGCCATTCAGCACCTGCATTCTCTAGCATTCAGTGATTGGCTGAGGTGGACACATGACCTAACTTGATCCAATCAGAGGGAAATCACTGGTTGAGTGTGAGGGTGTGATCCCCTGTGGAACAAGCAGTCTACAAACAGGAAGCCTAGGATTGCTAATGCTTCCAGGGAAGAAAGCTAGCCTGAGTACTAGAACTGTCTTGAAAATGAGAACTGTCTTGAAAATGTTGTTAACACTCCCCTCGGCAGGAATCTTGCTAAATTCCAGGCAGGAATCTTGCTACAGTCAATTCTTTTTACTTCCGTCCTTTCCTCCATTTTATAGGTGAAGGAACCAAGGCTGAAAAGTTGGAGTGACTTGTCCCATATCACACTGCACTACTCTTTTGACTCACCTTTTTTTTTTTTTAGATTCACTTGTCCTCCCTAAATGGGTTTTTAATCACTTCATTTAAATGTGGAAATAGTTTCTTAGTGTTAAAACATCTGGTCAGTTAACAAGAAACATGATATTATATCAAGAATTGTGACAAAAAAGAAAAGAAAAGAAAAAACATTGCTCAGAACCATATAATCAACAACATAGTACATGGGCAATTAAAATGTGTTTGGGTGAAAGGTTGAATGCAGAACCTGAAATTAGGAATCATACAATTTTGTATCTAAAATTATGGAGGACTGTCTATAGTGACAGAATTAACTGGAAAACTCTTTATTTCATTATTCCTGTTCATATTTCTTTTTCTGTTTCTGATACAAAAGTCCAGTGAATTCTCAAATACAAGATACAGCAAAAACTACATGATGTTTTCAAACCCACTTCCTCTACTTTCTGGACACACAGCTAGGCTATGTTTACCAGTATCCTTGGTAGCAGGGTATGGTCATATTACATATGTGGGCCTAATGGAATGCAAGCAGAGATGACATGGCCTACTTCCTGGCCTTCACTCTAACCAGTTTACAACTGCCCGTGCTCTGTCCCCAAACCAGAGACCTTGTAAGCCATATGTTGAAGATGGTGGAATCACATGATAGAAGGAGTCTGAGTCTCGGAATTACTGATGAAGCAGAGCCATCTGCAGATCAGAAATGCCAGCCAGACTTTACACAAAGGAGAAATGTCTAGTGTGTTAAACCACTGAGATTTCAGTGTTTGTCAGTTTATCGGGGTTATACACCTAGTATCATCTTAACTAACACAGTAGGTATTATCTACACCAAAGCTTCTTCTTAAAAAGATACCTATAGAACTCTTTAGTTCAGAACACACAACAGAGAGGATCAGATTTAAAACAAGAAGGTGAATGTGTGAAATATCGGTTAGCTTCAGAGGCCATTGTCTGCCCTCCCAGTGGACTGCAGGATTCCAAATCACAGTAAAGTCCAAACTGGTAACCGGTAGTTTACCGAAAATAATCTTGAAAGATGCTGCTGATAGTATTACCCAATATACTCAAAAAGCATAATCAAATTCAAAACTGCTGCCTTATCTCTACTTTGCTCCTGACAAAATCAACAGGTTCAGAGAATGTAGTTATTACAATTATCCAGGTTAATATAATTGTCCCAGCTGAAACCATGACCCTGTCTATAAGGGCCTCTTTTGCAGCCAAACAAGAGTGATGGCAGGCACTAGAGTAGAAAGTGTACAAGTGTACAGCTCCCAAGGAGGAGTCGGGATCAGGCCGTCAGCCCCTACTCCACATCATACCAGAAGCATAGGCTTGAGCAAGTCACCAAATTTTCTTGGTGTTTGTTACATCTATCATCTATAAAATGGGGTTACCAAAGTCTAACTTACTGTGGGGGAGAAGAACTAGAGTAGAAGAAGGTTGAAATTCTTTCAAACAAAAAGAAGGAAAGAAGAAAGGGAGAAGGGGAGAAAGAAAAGGAGGAAAGGAGGGAGATCTGACTTTATTATTTCCAAAAAGGCATGTGTATTGAAATTGACAATGTGTCTGCAATGTTGGAAGCTCTTAAGAAAGATCAAGGTCACATACAGGAATTGTGTGTGAGGACACGGAATAGAGTTGGGGACAGGAAAAGTTGATTGGATGCGGGTGCCATGGAAACAGGGGTCCCTGGGCTATTTTAAGACAGCAGCTCACCGTAGTGTGGGATGATGCTCCAGGCCATGGCAGACGCGTAGAGTCCTCCCGTCATCCAGAAGATGCCCAGCCAACTGAGGTGTTCTCCTCGTTTCTCCCGAGACAAGAATTCAGAAAAATAGGCAAAAACTATTGGCAGAGAGCCCCCAATACTGCAGAGAAAAAACACCAGAGAGAAAAAAATCAAGTCATACACTAAAAATGGTTATAGCAAAAACCAAGTTGCCTTATGCCCACCTCTCAGGCTCTGTAGTGAAATAACTCAGCTAATTTAAGAGACAGGCCAGGCAGTTCCTCTCTACATGTGGAAGCAATCTTGGATTTTGTTGATTGTATATACTGACTTTGGAGCTTGGCCCTAACCCTAACTCTTTCTAAGGTTCAACATAGTGTCTTGAAAGTTAAACAGAAAACTCAGTCCAAGGGTTTCTAGAGGTACCACTCAGTGCTAGAGTACTAAAATGGATGGACTATTAGTCTAGGAGGGCCCAGTTCAATCTCTCTGAGAACATACCCTATGCCTGAGATGAGTCGGCAGAAAAGGAAGGCTCCGTATCCCTGTACAAATGAGGAGAGGGAGGCAAAGGAGGCATTGACGGCCAGAGACATGCTAAGGACTCTCTTCCTTCCCAGCTTATCAGCCAGACCCCCCAGGATGAAGGCCCCTGCCATCATTCCTAAGTAGACTATCAGCCCTGTGAAGAGAATAAAGAGAGGGGAGAGGATGGAGACAGAAGACAAAATATTAGACTATTTGATGTTCAGAAAAATTCAATGCTTATTTTTACCTATCCTAGAAATTCCATGTCATAGACATAAAAGGTAGACAAGATATTTGGGGCAAATTAGAAGTGCTATACAAATGTGACTTTTTACAGTTTTTTTTAAAAATAGCCTCACCAGGTTTACACGTAGATACACAGACTAACACAGATCAACCAAAACTGGGATAGATGTACCTTTCTTAAAGATTACTCATTTCAACGCACAATCTGCAGACAAGGGAAATGTGTGATTTTATTTTTAAGCAAGAGAAGTGTTTATGCTGCAAAAGCCCTCTGTGTTTTAAGGAGAGAATTTCCAGGTCAAGTGTGTCAAATGGGAAATGTTAGGAAGGAGGACCATGGTACAAGTGAAAAACGCCAGTACTAACAAGGCCAGTTATCTTATGTTATTACCACCAAAGTAGTACCTTTTTCAAGCTACAACCAATGTCCAGAATTCTTAGGGGAACGTAACATAAGTTGTATGTGGTGTGAGATAACGGTCCAGCTTCATTCTTCTGCACGTGAATTCCCATTCTCCCAATGCCATTTATTCAAGAGACGGTCTTTTCCCATTGTGTGTTATTGGCACCTTTGTTGAAAATCCACTGGTCATAAATGTGTGAATTTTCTGGGTTCTCAGTTCTTTTCTATCACTCTATATGTCTATTTTTATGACACTGCTATGCTTTTAAAAATTACTACAGCTTTGTAGATATTTGAAATAAGGTAGTGTGATACCATAAGCTTTGATCTTTTTGCTCAAGATTGCCTTGGTTATTTGTCTTTTGTGGTTCCATACAAATATTAGGATTTCTTTTACACTTTTAGGAAAAATGCCATTAGAATTTTGATAAGGTTTACGTTAAACCTGTAGATCACTTTGGATAGTATAGACATTTTTACACAATTAATTCTTCCTATCCGTAACAAATCGGATAGAGTTGGAGACAATCATACTTAGTGATCTATCACAGAAACAAAGAAATGAATACCACATGTTCTCACTCATAAGTGGGACCTGAACATTAATCACAAGAGCACAAGGGGGGGATTGGCTATAACAGGACACTGCCAGGGGAAGAAGGGAGAAGGAGCACATGGCAACATAAAGCGTACCTGGTCCTAAACCAGAGGAAGTGAGGACCAGTTGTGGGCCCAAACTTCACCTGTACGTAGATTACTTATGTACTTAATCCTGACTTGTACCCCACATGTCTACAATAAAACAAGGTTAAAAAGAGAGAGAAAGAGAGAAAAAATGTCCTTTTATTTTGCCTTCTTCAACTTCTTTCATTGTCTTCTAGTTTTCAGTGAACAGATCTTTCACTTCCTTGGTTAATTTATTCCTAAGTATTTTTTGGTGATATTGTAAATGGCATTATTTTCTTGATTCTTCTTTAGATAGTTCATTGTTAGTTTATAGAAATGCTATTGATTTTTGTATGTGGGTTTCCTATCCTGAAACTTTACTAAATTTATTTATTAGTTATAACAATTTTTTGGTAGTCTTTAGGATTTTCTATATATAAGATGCTATCTGCAAACAGATAATTTTACTTCTTCCTCTATGATCGGGTTGCCTTTTATTTATCTTTTTCTTGCCAAATTGCTCTGGCTAAGACTTCCAGCCCCATGTAACATAGAAGTGGCAAAATGAACATCTTTGTCTTGTTCCTGATCTTAGGGGAAAAGGCTTCAGCTTTGAGTATGATTTCAACTGTGGACCTGTCATATGTGGCCTTTAATATGGTGAGGTACATTCCTTCTATACCTAATTTGTTGAGAATTTTTATAACAAAAGATGTTAAATTTTGCCAAATGCTTTTCCTGCATCTATTGACATGATTATATAATCTTTATCCTTCATTCTATTAATGTAGTGTATTACATTTATTGATTTGCTTAAGTTGAAGCATCTTTGGGTCCCAGGAATAAATCCACTTAACCGTGGTGAACAATTCTTTTAATGTGTTATTGGATTCTGTTTGCTGGGGTTTTTTTAAAGATTTTTACATCTATGTTCGCCCGAGATTGAGTTTTTGGCCTATAATTTTCTTTTCTTGTTTTGTCTTTGGTATCAGGGTAATGGCCTTTGAAAATGAATTTGGACATACATCGTCTTCTTCAATTTTTTGAAAGAGTTTGAGAAAGACTGACATTAATTCTTCTTTAAATGTTTGGCAGAATTTACTAGTGAAGCCATCGGGTCCTGGGTTTTTCTTTGTTGAAAGGTTTTTGATTACTGATTCAATCTCTTTACTTATTTCTGGTCTGTTTGCATTTTCTATTTTTTCATTATTCGTTCTTGGCAAGTTGTTTTGTGTCTAAAAATTTATCCATTTATTCTAAGTTATCTAATTTGTTGGGTATAAATGTTCATAGTAGCCTCTTAGGGTCCTTTGTATTTCTGAGGTATCAGTTGTAATGACTCTTCTTTCATTTTTTTATTTTACTCGAGTCTTCTCTTTATTTTTCTTAGTCTAGCTAAAAGTTTGTCAATTTTCAAAAAATCAACTTGATGTTTTAAATATTATACTTTACCACTGTTTATAGGTAAGCACTTTTCAGATTCCTTGGCTCTACACTGGTTCATTCTTTCATTTGCTCGTACCCAGGACTGCTTGCTAAGTGGGGATGGTTCCTTCCTTTCATGGAGAGAAACAATAAAATGTATGATTATCTCCAAGTGACAAAACGTACTCCAATAAAGTTATATGTGAGGTATTATTAAAACACAGAAAAGAAGCAAAGCTCCTTCACTCAACGTGGATATACTTCACTCAACGTGGAAAATCTTCCAAGAGAAAGATGTTGAGCTGTTCTTGAAAGACAAACAGAACTTAGTCAAATTTCCATTTGGTGATTTGGGAAGTGTATTAAAGGCAGCAATCGACAGTATGTGCAAAGACAAGAAAGCAAAAAATTAAAAATAAATAAAAGCCTGGTATGTTTGGGCAATGACTTGTAAGTAGTTTCGTGTGAGTAGAACATAGTTCATTGTGGGGAATCTGATGAGGAATTCAGGCTGAAGGATAAGACAGAGGCCAGATCATAAACAGCTCTGTAGTGGGTAGGGGTGTGTGTGTGTGTGTGTGTGTGTGTGTGTGTGTGTGTGTGTGTGTGTGTGAATGTATATGAATACATGCATGTGTGACTGTGTGCACAAATAGGTGTTTGCATGCATGTGTGTAGGCCCTTAAATTATGGGGAGAAAGGGAGAGAATTAGAGAAGTGGCCCAGAGTTCCAGAGATTTGCTGAGAACCAATTTAGACACCCCATGTCCTGGCCCCACCCAGGAGAAAAACACTAGCATTCAATAAAAGTTTACTTTTCTTTTACTTCAATAAAACTATCTGCAACACTTCTCAGACTTTACTGTGCACACAAATCACCTGGAGATCATGTTAAAACCACACTCTAATTCAGTAGGTCCTGGGTGGGCCCTGGGATGCCGCATCTCTAACAAGCTCCCAGATGATGCCAGTGCTGCTAGTCCAGGGACCATTCTTTGAATAGCAAGAGTCTAGAGCATACCTGTCCTCCTGTATCCAGTGAGGAATCATGACCAGAATCCTGGCCTTGGAACTCAAAGATCTCATTCACTAATTGTATTATTTGAAAATAAAACCTCTCACCTTCTGAGGGCCTTAGCCACCTCATTTGTAGATTAATTACTGAACTAGAGATAATCTCCAAGCTGCCTTCCCTCTAATTTATTTGTTTAAAAATATAAATCATAGTCAGGCTCGGTGGCTCAGCCTGTAATCCCGCGCCTTTGGGAGGCTGAGGTGAGTGGATTGCCTGAGCCCGCGGGTTCGAGACCCGCCTGGGCAAGCGAGACCTCATCTCTACAATAAATCAAAAATTAGCCGGGCGTGGTAGCGCGTGCCTGTAATTCCGGCTACTCGGAAGACTGAGGCGGAAGGATCGCCAGAGCCCAGCAGGTCGAGGCTGCGGTGGCCGGGAGCGGCCACTGCACTCCAGTCTGGGCGACAGAGTGAGACTCCAACTCAAAAAAATTAAATTAAATTAAAAAATCATGAAAGATGAAGTCCTGAGGGTCTCCCAGGAAGAAGATTTTCAAATTAAAAACATAAACCCAGATACACATGTTTGATTAAACCACTGAGGGCCACACAAGACGTGTTCATGACATTGTATTCGTGTATCAAAATATCATATGTATATACTCCCAAACTATGTACAACTATGATAAGTAAGTCAATTTTTAAAATAAAGAGAAGATATCCTAAACCAAAAAAAGGTAGCTTCAAGGCCCACTAGCTTGCAATCTCAGTAATGAACGCTGTGCCAGTTATTAAGCTATTCTCTCTCGACTCCAAAGCCACCCTTCTGCACCCTAATTGGTCCACAAATCCCATGTCTGTTTTGCCAGCTGCTGACTGCTAGGTTATGCCAATAGGGGGCACTAGAAGCCCTTCAGGGCGGAGAAAGAAAGAAGGACCTGTTCTTTCTTTTCCTGTAAGTTTCACATGGACAGGTTTCACTTGTAGGTTTCACCCTGGCAGCAGCAGTTCAGTTCCACAACAGTAGCTGAATCCGATTAGCAGAGGCCACATCGGACCCTACCCTCCTCTCCCACAGCAGCAGCAGCCAGCCAGGGCTCCTCTTCACAGATCTGAGTTGCAGCTTCATGGGGCCTTTCTTCTGAGATTCTGAGTTAGATCGTTCCAGTCTCTGCCCTTTATTCTGCCAACCCTGGGATAGTAGCTGCTCACTGAGTTTGCTACCTTAGTGATACTTTTCAAAAACATTTCACTTACCCAGTTAATAATTTTTTATATTAATGTCTCTCTTTTCAAATAACTGGTATGATTTCTGTCCCCTGACTAATCTAGACACATTGGCAAATTGACAAGTCTTAGTAATTAGATACTGATTCCAACCCCTTAGCTTTACCAGACAAGAAGGCTGAGCCCCAGGGAGGATCAGTGACTCGCCCAGAACCTTGACATTGGCAGAGGATCTGCCAGCATTTCTGGTCTCCTGGCTCTGAACCTGGTGCTTTCACTACTAAATCTCACTTTCCAAGGCAACAGAGGTACTAGAGATAATAAAAAGAACTTCTCAAATGCTATCTTTGGAGGCTGGGGCAGGGAGATGGAGGAAAAATGAAGCTATCCACCAGGGAAGAGAAATATGAAATTGACGCCTCTGAAATGATTGTATTATTAAACTCATTTAAAATCTATCTTTAGCAGAAGAAATTAAGACAATAAATTTGAAAAATTAGAGTGCAATGGAAATTATTTTAACATGAAGCAGATAAGGGACTAGTTAAAAGGCTAAAAACTCTATCATCCTTCAATTTCACTGTACAAATTCAGTGGCATAGTAGGGAAATGTCTCCCTAATGCACTGAGATTCTCAAGGAACTTGAAACTATGATTGCTACTTGCAGAGCAGAGGAAGATGAGGTTGGGTTGGGGAGACGGAGAGTAGTGGGATGGAAAAGGCTTTTAATTGGTGATAACACAACAAAGGAAACGGAATATTCCTCCTTGGAGGAGCCTGCAGTGACAGTCATCATACAAGGAGGAGCCTAGCCCAGTCCTGAGGTTGAGTCATGTGGGTCATGGTCCTGACTCCATTATTACCAGCAGCTCAACTGACAGCAACCTATTCAGCTTCTCTGACCATTATCACTTCTTTGTAAAATTCAGACAACAGTGCTCATCTTGCGGAGTTTTAGGATTATATGGGAGAGTAAATTTGAAGTATCTAGTAAAATGCCTGGCACAAAAGAAAATGCACGATTAATAAAAGTTACTAATGTTGTTATTAGTAGTACAGCTTAGAATTGTCTATGACCTTGGAAAGTCACAGGATTAAAAAGATAAAAATAAGATGGTGGTATTTTCAAATCAAACCAGCCATATATCAAAGGAATCTGAGGAAAGAAGACAGAGAATAGCAGAAGAAACTTATTTATAGTAGCATATCCTTTAAATATACCTCCCTCTCTCCTTACCTGAAGAAGAAGCCAGGTTTCAATAAAAAGTTTTCTTTGACTAAAGTATTTTTAAAGTTTCCTCCATCAAGACTTTGAGGGGAAAAAAAAAAACACTTGTTTCACCACTCTTATATTTTCAAAGCTCCCAGATTAAATGGCATCTCCTTACACAGACACCCCTGATGTTCCAAACTAAGGCTCATCAAACTTTTTCTGTAAAGAGTCAGAGAGTATATGTTTTACTTGTAAATAATTTACTTTGTCCATCTCCCATGGTCTTTGTCACATCTTAGTATTATTATTCCTTTAAAAATTTACAACCTTTTAAAAATGTAAAAACAAAAACAGGTCACAGGTCTGTGGGCCCTTACTGACACCCCTCCCTCCCCCATTACAAACAAAATTTGAGCTAGACATGCTGATATGCACCTGAAATCCCAGTTACTTGGGAGGCTGAGGCAGAGGGATTGTTTGAGTCCAGAAGTTTGAGGCTGCAGTGAGCTGTTACCATGCCACTGCATTCCATCTCTTAAAAAAAATTTTTTTTGGTCATCTCTGCTAGTCTTTCTGTGGTACATTGTTCCTTTTTTTCATATCACATCTGTCTATTTGCTATTATGTATTTATTTGTTCAACCTTTCCCAAGCTCCTTTGATTGCAAACTCCTGCTAGAGAGAGGGACCATGTCAGTACTGTTTGAGTATATTTCCCAACTCTGTATCTAGCACATAGCACAGAGCTTGAAATGTAGTAAGTGGTCCATTAATATTTGCTCAATAAATAAAAAAATATACAAATAATTCATATTCATGTAGAAAAATCTGAATAATACCCAGACAACGTACAAAAGGTAAAGCAAAAGCTATCCACCATACCACCACTGACAGACAGCTGTTAGCATGTTTTATTTGGGGATTTTTATTTGGATGTGTACAACGACATACCATATTTACATGGTTAAAATCATTCTGCATTGGAGGCTTCATAGTCTGGTTTTTCCACTTAATAAATAACACAGCAAAAGCATTTTTGTGCATATGTCTTTTCTGGTGTTTCTGGTTTTTTGCTCAGACAATTCCAAGAAATGGAATCATAAGGTCAAAGGACTCAACAAGTTTGTGACTCTTGAGAACAATGCCAAATGTCCTTCCAGAGAGCTGGCACACATCACAGCCCTCTCACCAGCTCCAAAGATGCTCTTCTATTCACACAAACAGAATATTTTTCCTCAGCACCGGAGGCAGCAGGATGAGGAGACACACAACCAGACTGCAGAGGTGATGAGAAAGAAGAGGCAATTAACCAAGGACAAAGATGCATTTCCAACTGTTTTTGTTTGTTTGAATAAATAGAAATTAAATGCATTAATTATCTTGGGAAGACTCTGAACTTCCTTTTCCTGCAACCACTCAAATATTTATTTGATTGTATGCATGTGCTCTGCAGGGATAAAGATGGAACTAGCTCCATTCCATTTCTAATAGATGATTCCTGTTCTCTCCATTCCATTTCTCTATTATTTCATCAAATGTGCCCTCTTGAAGAGTAGTATTCTCTTGCACTAGGTATGGGGTTCACAGTCCTTCAAGGTAGTAAATGTGATAAATGCTTAACATATATGGGAATCCACTAGAGAACTCTCATTTTGGTATTAAATTATGGAAGAACATTGGGTTATCTGTCTGCACATCCTGGGAAATCAGATGCATTGGGTAAGTCAGTCATGTGCTTTGTTTATATAACATCTGGATGCTTGGAAACTTCTGGATGAGTTAACACTTACTTTTGGGTCTAGATCCTTGGCACAGAAAAAGTTTGGCTCTAACAAGTTGTCCAGTGGAAACCAATCTGGAAACACCATGCTAGACTTTTCTAGTTCTTTATGTGTCCAATAAACTCAAGTGAAGAAATCTTCAGAAGTGAATGCTAACTTTCCTGTTCTATTGGAAATTGGAACTCAAGATACTTGGAAACAAATGTGTAGAAGAGAAATGAGTGGACAAAAGAATTAGCATCTACTGATACCCTGCCATGTGCTAGACACTATGCTAGGTGGCATATATAATGATTTTAATTTGTTATTCCAAGCTTGTGAAGGAAGAAGCTTCATTTAACAGATAAGGAAACTGAGGTCAAGAATTTTCTTCTTTCACCACAACTATTAAAATACCTAAGTAAAAGTTTCCCAATATCTGATGGAAGAATCAAAGTTTATAGTTGGGCAAGTTGTCAGTGCCCCAAATAACAAAATAGCCCATGAGAAAAAATACATCAATACTCTTCAGGGACACCAGGGTTTGTCCCTCTGTCTGAGGATGCAACATACTCTCTTGGGACTTTCAGCTCAGGACAAGCTACGACACTAGGGAAGGGCAGAACTGTGCTTCCTGGAAGTTCTAGGTTCTGAGTGTGAGGAACAGGCCCAGAGGTGGGGGTCTGCAGATTGTAGAGTCACAGAGACAGCAGGCCCCTGCTTCCGCAACACAGTATAAAGAAAGAATCTTAAATCAGGAAGGGACTCTTTCTCCAAACATATTTATGGGAAATTAAAGATTTTGCAAGGCAACCTGGAGACTTCATTTTTCCTCGATGAAGCTCGAGCCATAAGACAACATGCTGAGTCAAGCAGTGAGCCATGTGGACACCCGCACCCTGGCTGCGTCGTTGGTGAGTAGAGACTTACTGGTGAGTAGATACTTCCCCGCAGCCATGGTAAGAGCAATGGCAATAGAAAGGATTCAGGAGACCAATGAGGTTTCTAAGTAGGGTACATGCTAGCCCTAGGGCAAAGGGGTATCCAGCACTTTCTTTAATCTTCTTTCAGGCTGAAAACAAGTGACACTAAGAAATATTCCATTAGGATCCTATGATAATACTAAAATTGCCTTGTTCACATACTATCACACTAGAGGTGTCTCAGAAAAGTAGTTTCCCTTTTGGTACCTCAAATGCAGAATGACTGCAGGTGAGAGGAGGTGTCACCTGGGCTGTGGGGGTATGACATCTCTGATAACTCTCCTGAGCATTGTATGCCTCAGTCATCTCATTTATAACCAAGTTGTGGCTACCACTGTGGCCATTTCTAGAGGGTGGAACATTATGTCTGCTTAGATATGAAAACAGTACAAGTGGCTCACCAGAGGGCCAATCATGGAGTAAGGCTGAGAGCTGGAAGCTGAGATAGGAATGAACACATGATAAAAGATCTAGAGAGGGAACCAAAGTCTTTACGTTGAAACTTGCCAAGCTACATTCTCTACGTGGCAGTGAGTCTGGGATAGGGGCAAAGGGATAAATAAATTCCAGTCTTCTGTTTTCAAAAGCTCATAATATAGTAGAAATACAGAGGTGGAAACAGGGATGGCTATAGGGCAGAGGGCATAAAATGAGCACCTCAAGGACTCTAGTGAGCTGGTGACTGAAAGAGGGTGAGAGATAGACTTGACTACCTTAGAACAGGTAGTTGGGGAAGCAGGAGGTGGTCGTGAAGAGGTGGGCAGAACTGAGCTCCACACCAAGGAACAGGAAGGTAACGAGACTGGTTCTTGACAGAAGTCAAATTCATAACCTTTGTCATAAGTTCTCCCAGAGCTTAGATGCCTTTTGGCGACAATGACTCTGATCAGGCCACCTTGTCTTCAAAGGGCATTATCTCCTGTGTTAGGTAGAGTTGATTGACAGCAGGACGGGAAACAATCTATATTTATTCCTGGGGACCCTTGGATATCTGACTCTGACTCTAGACAAAGATAAGGGCAGTAGGATTTGTGATGTGCTCTTTAAAATCCGAACTCCCCCTGCAACCCTTAGGACCAGTTTATTGATTGATAATTTTCAATGGCATAACTGGTTAGTCAACCTAGCTTAACCATGAAAACCCCTCCGGCACTTCTGCTTTGAACTCAACTGAAGTAAAGATTTCCTACACAGATCTTGGTGGTTCAAGATAGGTCCGTACTGAATGAGAAGCTTTCTGGATGTCTTTTGGGTCTCCAGGCCCTACCTACACTCTCTTTTGCTCCATGGCATCCTCTGTCTTTAAACAAAAACCTATGAGTATGCACAGTGGTGCCATGAATCCTTTCAAATAGCCAGACTGATAAAATCTTTGCACCTCCTGATCTCAGAGTTGCAAAATTAGATGTCTACAGGGACCAAGAAGATAATTTGGGTGAAGCTGTCAGGCAACTTTAATAGGTAGTATGGGGAATATGGAAAACTGGGGAATACATACCCCATCTAAAGACAGTAGCCACCACCTAACTGCAGCCAACTGTGGCATTATAGAAAAGACCATATTCCCTCATTTCAAACAGAGCCAGAAATATGGATTGCTAAATAAAGTTTTCTGCTTTTAAAAACACTCTACAATCCAAACAATTATTTTCAGCTATTGTTTGAGAATCCCGATGACAGAGATTTGTGAAGGTTTTAATAGCATGTTAGAAAAATGAGCATTCATATTTATTAAAAAATGGGTCTAGTCACTTAATTTTTTGATTCCTATGACAATTACTCTTAATCTGCTGTTCACCTTTTTATCAAGTATTGAGGAGCCCCTGAATTCTGATGTTCTTTGCTTTTCTCACTTCAGGCTTCACACTGCTCTTTCCTCTACCTAGAAGTTTCTTTGTTCAGATCTTTGCATGGCTGACTCCTTCTCATACTTCAGATCTAAGCTCTGAGAGGCCTTACCTGACCACCCATCCATAGTATGTGCTCCCTTCAACAGGTGGAATCATAAAGACGGCCATTACAAATATTTCAAGAGAATTATGTTAACAAATCAGGCCAGGTTGGTAGACAGAGGAATATGGTAAGGAGTGGCTGGATTCTGGGTGCATTTTAAAGGTACTGTCAAGAGGAAGAATGATATTTAAAACAAACACTGAAAAGGCTCCAAAAAGGAGTGGCAAGAGAAGAGAAGAGATTCAAGGACTGAATACTGAACTACTCTAGCATTCAAAGCTTGGAAGACAAAAGAAACCAGCAACGGAGAATGAGAAGGAGTGGCTGGTGGGCAGCAGGAAACCTAGGAGACAGTAGAACCTAGATGTCCAGCAAAAAAAAGGGCATCAAGGAGGAAGGAGAGGTCAACAGTCATAGTTGCTGTGAGCAGGTCAAGACAGCAGAGGACTGAGAGTTGACTGCTGGGCTGAGCAAGTGGAAGCCACGAGTGACCTAGACAAGGACAGGTTTCTGAAGTGGTGGGGACTAAATCCTGCTCAAACTGGGTTCGAGTGAGGCAGGGAAGTGAGAAATTGGATTCAGTGAGTTTTACTGAAAAGGGAATTGAAAAGATGTGTATGGGATCACGAATGAAGAAACTGTAACATGTTACATGCCAATGGGAATGAATCCATAGACAGAAAAGCATTGATGAGAAGGAAGAAGGTGAGAATTACAAAAGTGGTGCCCTGGGGAGGTGAGAAGGGGTGGGATACAAGTAGACAGGTGAGACCTGCAACTCTTCCATGGTCACAGGATAGGGTGAAAATGTAGAGGTAATTAGGAAGGTAGATGTGGTAGTAGGAGCTGCAGAAGTTCTTTTCTGGTTGCTTCCATTTTGCTCAGTGAAAGAGGAACCAAGTTTATTAGTCTGGGAATGAAGATAAGAAGGAGATGCTGGAACTTAGAAAATAGTGGATAAGACATGAAATAGTCATTTTTGAAGAGTGGAAGAGTGAATGGACTAGGGAGATGAAGGATGGTAGCCATCAGCACAAAGGGCTCCCTCGAGGCCCTAGATCAAGAATTTAGTGAAGCCAGTGGAGGATGCTGTGTGTTTCTCACCAGTCATATGCAGCTACAGGGTACAGGGACAGACTGATGATGAGTCAGATGTAACCAGGAATGGGGAATACAGTAAGAGACACAAGAAAGTTGATGGTGTACACAGGAAGTAGCTATGATATGGACAATGGAATTTAAATTCAGTGAGGAATGTGGTGAGGACAAAAGTACAATAAGAGACAGTCAGATCAAAAGGCCACTGAAGAGGACTTTAAAGAAGAAGGAGACCAGGATATTGAAAAGCACTTACTGAAATCTCCAAGGATTACAATAGAAGTATTGTTGGAATGTGACAGTGAATTTGGAACTAAAATCCTCAAGGAATGAGAGAGTATCACCCAGGGGTCAGTAGATGACTATAACAAGAATGTGTAATAAGTGATACACACTAATGACAAGAGACCCAAATATGAGATGTTTTTAGTGAGGAGAGGGAAGACTGATCTGGAAATGCCAATGGGGAACAAGAAGGAGCAATGGTACCAGGGTGGGGTGTGAAAGAGGAAACAGCCCCCATCTAATACTGCAGGGCTAAATATCATCCTCAGAGGAGAAGGGGGAAGGGCAAGGAAAATCAGGGATGCATAATGCCACCTGGGAATGAAAGTCTGAGTGACAAGGGATGTCCTGGGAGACACGGGCCTCTTGTGGTGGCATACGGTGATAAAGAGCTGGGGAACTGGACACTGAGACCCAATCCCCACCACTACACAATATGTCCATGTAACAAAAATGCATGTGTAACCCCTGAATCAAAAACAAAAAAATGGGGAAAAAAGAGCATAACAAAATTAGTCCTTATTCAGGTGGCAAGGCTGTAGTGCTGGAGAGAAAGAAATGTTGGAGGGCCTACCAAAAGTACACTGAGTTCTAGAATCTTCTTCATTCCTTCCAGTGGAAAAGGGAAAGTAGGGGGAGTCATCTTGTGTGTTATCTGCCTTTCTAGTAAAATGTTAGCTCCGTGAAGGGAGGGACTTGTATCTCTTGTTCATAAATGAGCCAGTGACTAAATAGTGGCTTCCTAAAGAATTATTGAATAAAGTGAAAAATTTTAAATGTACAAATTTAAGCTCATATTTATTGCATCCTTACTGTGCACCAAGGACTTTGATGAGCCCTTTATGTGTATTATCTTATTTAATCCTCACAGTGGTTCTGTAAAATAAGTACTGATAACATTTTAATCTCATAGATTAAGAGACTAACGTTCAGGGAGGTTAAGAGACTGGTCTAAAATGGTTAGTGATGCAGACAATATGAACCCAACTAGTTTACCTTTAAAAACCTATGTATGTGGCAGACTCTGTTGGTCACAATCCCAATGTCCCTTCTTTCTCCTTCCTTTTTAAGGAAGCCCTGGGTTTTGTCCAGGTTAAAACGTGTTTAGAGAAATTACCCTCCCAAACACATTTAACCCTGGGGAAAATAATTCATTTAATTTAATTTACTTAATTAAGATAGTCATCTTCATCCAATTCTCCTTGCCAGTGATTAACCAATGGAAGACAATAAGACACTTAGGGATGCCTGCCAGATGATGATTGAAAAGCCATTATGAAAGGATATAGAGCTTAGACCAATGGCGGCTATCTTGTGACCATCAGGGAAATGCAAAGAGAACCACAGAGATGCCTGGAACCACCTACTTTGAAATTCTTGACCAGTAAACAATAATATCTTTATGATTCAAAGCCATTGTTGTTACCAGCAGTCAAATGCATTCTATATACATACTGACTCCTAAAAAAAAATCATACAGATAAAAGATCATCTGATTGACTTAAATGATCATTCCTTGAGAGCTAAAGGCAACCCAACTTGGTATGGAGGAAATAACTCCATACCAGTAGTCAAGAGTTCAGGGTCCTGATTTCAGAGCCTGTGACCCTGACCAAGCTACTTCTTCCTTGTGACTCAGTTTCCTCAAGTTGGAAGTGCGATAGGAGTTCTCCTTCATCTCTTTCACTTCTAATATTAGGTGGTTCTATAATGTTGTGATTCACGCCTTGTACCTTATAATCTGTTCTCACATCTCCTTTCAAGGACAAGACTTCTCTTTCTAGGACCCATGCAGAAGTGAGACAGAGAGGTCAAGGGAAGGATTAAGCTTCTTTGGACTATTTTCTGCACGTGCTCAGCAGAGAATGATGTATGCCTCTGAGTCAGCAAAATCTTCAGCAGTGAAACAAAATCTGCACTCTGCACATTCAAGCAGCCCAGGCCACAGCCCACATGGAGAGGAGGATGTTCACATTCAGTCTGTTCAGTGAACCCCACGGGGCATGTCAAAGGCTGTTACGTTTCCAGGACCTTCTATTTATACCCCCTTTCTTCCTCCCCTACTAATATCTGTGACTTTCAAACTTTCTTCTCTGTACACTAAAATCAATCCTTTGCAAAGGGAAAATCAGCTCATCTGGGCCTGGGATGCTTCAAGTTTATAAATAGAGAAGAATTTCAAACCCACTGGCCTACAAAGGACCATTTTAGCTGTGCAGTCATGTACTCCACCGAGGACCTCTCTTACGTGGTTGCTGGTGGAGGGGATGTGGGAGTTCTTTGTGCTTTGCTGCTCTGGTCTATACTTAGTGATGGAACACCCCGTGAGACACTGACACAGAGTATGGTAGTGTTGCCCCTCAGCTCTCTGGACAATCTATTCTGGGCTGACAATCTGTGCCTCAGGGATCACTGCATACCCCTGCATCTCCCTTTCCTAGTGCAGTCAGCATCTGGCCTTTCTGACCCAGCCGGATGGACATGAACAACATCACCCTCTCACCTATAGAGGAGCTGGCACTGATGTCAGCACTCTGATGGAGGCCAATGCCTACTTTACACTTGTGTCTGATGGGAGTGATGCACTTTGCATAAAAGAGATGCTTAAGGTTATATCTTTAAGGGACACCAGGAAAAGTCTTCCAGGGTTGAGACAGCAAGGGAAAGAAAGACAATAGACTTTGAAGTCAGATATGATTGGTTTCAAGTCCTAGATATGTCACTGATTAGTTTTGACAAGTTACTTTAACCTCTTAGAGCCTGTATTTTTTTCATCTATTAAATGGTGAAAATAATGTTAGCTTTGCAGGTTGCTATAAGGCTTAGAAATGTCATATATAAGACACCTAGCACATAGATGCAGAGAAAGAGCTTATCAAATTAACCCTTGATGGTGGTGGTATAATTATTATAATTTGCTTTCAAATTAAAAGAAAGGTAGCAGAAGTTGTACTGGTCACTGGGAAAAAGCGAGCTCATTAGCATCTGCTTCTTTTGCTTTCCATGAAAATGTATGTACATGAGAAAATAAGCCTTTCAACCTCATTAATATAAATGAACCCACAGTGACAATGGGTGGCAGCACAGGGCAGGAAAATGACTTTACAAACTAGAGTCCGGCACTCATCTTTTATGGTGTCTGAGCAATACTTTCCTCGTCACATAAATGGGGATTATCATTGCTCATCTCACAGGGCCATGTAAGATCAAATAAGAGTGACCAGGAAAACCACTGAAAATCTGTAAATCACTTACATAATTTCTCATCCCAACCATCATTGCAAACACTAGAAGGAAGTCATGTAGGGATAGTTCCTATACTTTATACAGCACCATAAGCAAAAACCCTGACATCTCAGCAGCTCCTACTCACACAGAGTCCCTGTGTGAACTAACTGGTTCTCTTTCCTGGCTGCACAAAAGCATTCCTAGGGAGCTGTTAAAAAATGCATATGCCCACGCCTCACCCTGACTTAATTATTCTAAAGCAGAATGTGCATTTTTAAACAGCTCCCCTGGTGATTCTATTGGAAACCAGAGTTGAGAACACTCATCTAGAGCAATGGTCTCAACTGGAAGTGATTTGGTCCCCAGGGGACGTTCAGCAATACCTGGAGACATTTTTGGTTGCCACAGCGGGGAGCAGGGTACCACAGGCATCTAGTGGGTAGAGGCCAGGGGTGCTGCTAAATATCATACAATGCATAGGACAGCCCCCCAGAACAAGGAATTATCCATCCCAAAATGTCAATAGTGCATGCTCTTGAGAGGGGCTGTGCCTCTAGAGGATGGATTCCAAAGAAAGTCAGTAAAGAATATACTGCATAAAAATGGCTCAGCAGCAAAGTTTCTGCTCTCCAGAACTTTGTCATTTCCTCCATCAGGAGATGGAGTCGATTTCCCCTCTCTTTGAAATTGTACACATCTTTATGACCGCCTCAACAAGCAGAATGCAAGGAAGTAACGTTGCTTGACTTCTGAGGCAAGGCCACAGAAAGCTTCTGCTTGTCTTTCATTCTCAAGATCTGCACCTTGGAAGCCCTCAGCCAACAAGTACAAAATTTGGCTACACTGAAGCTTCCATATTGAAAAGATCACATATAGAAGTCATTTGAAGATAGAGATGTTCAAAAGAAGCCCCAGCCATCTGTGTCTTCCCAATGTGGGCACAGAAATGTATATATGTATGTGAGTGAGCCCTCCTAGGATTCCATCCCCCACCTGCCAGCTGTCCCAGGCAATGCCAAGTGGTGCAGAGGCGAGGTGCCTGCCCAGATGTCAGGTTTATGAGCAAAATAAATGGGGTGGACGTTTGGGTCCTATGGAGGGTATATGTATGTTTGTTTGTTTGTTTGTTGTTCAGCAATAGATAACCAGAATGCAGTTCATTTTGATTCTGTAAAAGATCCATATCTAAACTCTCTTGACTAGGCCACCAAAGTCAAAGGTTTGCCTATACTTGTAGAGGGAATGAGATTCTTATACATGTCCAGCCCATCCCCAACCTACAACTTCTCAGTAAATATGCCACTTCACTTAAGAATTTTTCTCATCCATTCCTGTTGTACTTTTTGTAGTTTGGAAGGTCGCATTTTCAAACATGTGGGTTAAGAGCCTTATGAGTCCACTTATGAGTGAGAACATGTGGTACTCAGTTCTTTGTTTCTGTGATAAATCACTGAATACTATAGACTCTAAATCCATCCCACTTGCTGCAAAGTCCATAATTTTGTTCAGTAACTGCTGGGGAAGTGAGGAACTATAACATTAATACATGTACCTGATCTCAAACCAAGCGAAGTGGGGACCAAAGGGAGGCCCAAACTTTACCTGTATGATGATCACTTATATACCTAATCCTGAATTGTACCCAACATCTTTTAAAAATGTTTTTCAAAGAGCTTTATGAAACTTTTTTATTGTTGGTGAAGTTTTCCATGGTTGGAACAAATATAAATAAAAATATATTAATAGGTGGACCAATATAAATAAATAACACATTTTTACTCTGATAATTAGTAAATTGATGGTTACCAAACATTTTTTATTAACAAATCTTCCAGGAGGGTGCGTATAACTTGTGGGGGAGGGCTCCTTGAAGTCTTTAAAGGTCTAATTGCCAAAGAGATAATCTGCAAGCAAAGTAGACAAAATGTACTGGGATATCTTTGCCCTAACCAAAATGAAAACAATTGAGAAGCTAAAATATCAGGTTTTGCAGTTGGATCAGGAGCAGGATGAGTACTAAGCACCTACTGTGTGCAGATCTTACGCTGAGCAGTTAGGACAATTAGCATACATAATTTCATTTAATTATCCCAACAACTCTGGGAGGTAAGAATTATCCTCTGCTGTCTGTCTTTTCTATCTCTGTCTCTCTCTCTCTCATCCCTCTACTTCTCCTTCTCTCTCCAGACATTGCGCTTTACTCCCAGTGAAACTAAAATCTACACACACACAAGTCCCAAAAACCTTTGATTCAATCTTGTCAAAATCAGAGCAATAACCCAAAAACCGTAAGTTTCACCAAGCAGTTAATAATTTGAAGTTGTTGACACAAGTGCTTTTGAGACAGACATTAGGCTCTATCCTTTGGTACTGGAATAAGATGAAAGGCACAAAAATAAAATAAAATAGGTATAGACAAGTAAGAAAAGGGCCACACTCAAAGCTAAATCTATACTTAATCTGCATCCCACATCATAAAAGTGAGTCTTTTGTTTGCAAGGTTTCCCTGGGGAATTTTTTTTTTTTAAACAAATGATTGTGAAATAGTTCTTTTTTTTATTTTAAAGATATGGGGTTCAATTCGGATTAAGTACATAAATGGTCATCATACAGGTTAGTTTTTGGCCGACCTTTGGTTCTCACTTTGCCTGATTTGAGATCAGGTAGGCTTACTGATATTATGTGCCCCCCACCCTGCTACTGCCAATCCCTTTCTTACAGTATTGATAAATATTCAGGGTCTACTTATGAGTGGGTACATGTGGTACTCAGGTCTTTGTTTCTGTGATAGATTACTGAGTATGATAGACTCTAAATCCATCCAAGTTGCTGCAAAGTACATAATTTTGTCCTTCTTTATGGCTGTGTAATATTCCACTGTGTATATGTACCAAAATTTTTTATCCATTTCACTTTTTTTTTTAAAGATATGTGGTACAATTCAGGGTTAAGTATACAAACGTTGATTATGCAGGTACCCTTGTTGATGAGAGATGCCCCTCCCTCCCCTGGCAGTTTCCTTCAACTGCCAATCCCACAGCCCTCCCCTGGCAGTTTCCCACTATTGCCAATCCCTTTCTTATAGTATTATGATAATTGTTTAAGGTCTGCTTATGAATGAGAACATATGGTACTCTGTTCTTTGTTTCTGTGATAGAACACTGAGTATGACAGACTCTAAATCCATCCAAGTTGCTGTGAAGTCCATATGTTTGTCCTTCTTTATGACTACATAATATTCCATTATGTATAAGTACCACATTTTTTTAATCCAATTCAGCTTCAATGGGCAGCATGGTTGGTTCCATGTTTTTGCTATTGTGAATAGAGCTACAACAAACATGTGTGTGCAGGTATCTTTTTTGTGAAATGATCTGAGTTCTTCTGGGTATATTCCCAATAGGGGGATTGCTGGGTCATATGGAAGGTCAATTCCTAGTTCTTTCAGAAATCACCACAGTGATTCACCTTTAGTGATGAAGGAATCATTTTCACTGTCTTCCAAAGAAGTTGCACAAGTTTACATTCCCACCAGCAGTGTAGAAGCGTTCCTTTTCCTCTGCATCCTCGCCAGCATCTGTTGCTGTTTGTTTTATTAATGATGGCCATTCTTACTGGGGTTAGGTGGTATCTCAATGTGGTTTTGATTTGCATTTCTCTGATGATGAGTGAGGCTGAGCACTTTTTTCATGTGTCTGTTGCTGCCTGTATATCTTCTTTTGAGAAGTGTCTATTCATGTCTTTTGCCCACTTTTTAATTGGGCTGTTTGTGTTTTTTTTCCATGGTGCATTTGAGTTCCTTGTAGATCTTAGATGTTAGGCCTTTGTCAGATATACAATTGGCAAATATTTTTTCTCATTCTCTTGATGGTTTCTTTGGCTTTGCAGAAGCTCATCAGTTTGATTATCCACTCCACTTTTGATGGGGAGTATGGTTGGTTCCATATTTTTGCTATTGTAGATAATGCTGCAATAAAGTTTGTTGTTTGTTGGTTTTCTTTTGATTTGGGAGTCAATATATGTGTATGTTTTCAATTTTGCAGTCAAGATGCATGCTGTATTTATTCCTCATTTTTCTGCATTCTTGGGAAGTGTGTGATCATTTTTTTATTTTCTTTCTTCTGTACTTAATACCTTCTTAAGCATCTCTTGTAGAGCTGGTCTGGAGGCATAATAACTCTTAGGGATTGAACGGGAGGGATTTTAATTCTCCATCACCGATGATACTTAGCTTAGCTGGGTAGGAAATTCTTGGTTGGAATTGTTTTTCTTTAAGAACTCTGAAGACTGGACTCTAGTCTCTTCTAGCCTGTAGCATTTCTATAGATAAGTCTGCTGCTATTCTGATTGGTCTTCCATAATAGGTAGTCTGATCTTTCTCTTTCACTGCCTTTAGGAATTTTTTTCTTTTATACCTACTATGTAAGCAAATTACTATGTGTCTAGAAGTCAGTCTTCTTATTTGATGCCTTGCTGGAGTTCTCTGAAACCCTTGTGTTTGGATGGTCACATCTCTGATGAGATGCAGGAAGTTTTTTTGGATGACATCATGGAATTTTTGTTTCGGAATGCTTTCATTCTATTGTGCCACTTCAGGGATACTGATCAGGTATAAGTTCAGCCTATTAATATAATTGTACATCTCTTGAAGGCTTTGTTCCATCTTTTTAAGCTTCCTTTCTATGTTTTAAAGATTGGGTGAGTTCCATATTTTGGTCTTCAAGCTCTGATATTCTTTCTTCTGATTGGTTAATTCTGCTTTCCATGCTGTCAGTTTATTATTTATTTCATCGACTGTATTCTTCATGGCCTACCTCTCTATGATTAATTCTTTCATATGTTCATCTTGTCTTTCTTGGTTCTTATTCATCCTTTCCAACCATTCGTTGATCTCTGCATTTGTGGTCTGAGACCAGTCAATCTGGGTGCTCATCATTGTTTGAGTTCTGAAGTCTGTACTCTCTAGCACTATCTTTCTAGGGGGTCTCTGGGTTACCTGTTTTTGTTGTTGTTTTGGGGTTTTTTTCATTAATTTCTCTTCATTTGTAATGGATTTTTCTTTTCTTTTTCTTGTTGTTTAGTGATGAAGGAATCATTTTCACTTCTTTTTGTTCAACCTGCAGTCTTCCTTTGGTAAAGCCTACAGATTTGTTCAATTTTGAAGTCAGTTTGGGGGTGGGGAACTGTGCTGTTCTTTTGCAGCTTTGAGATTTGAATAAGATGTGTTGGGGGTGCTAAGTTTCAAAAGCTGCCTGCAGATCACAATGTTTGCTGACTGGACTGTGGGCCCCCTGGGGCCCACTTCTCACCACCTCACAGTATGACAATGCAATGGAAACATATGCAATGGGAACATATGTATATATCTTGTGTACAAAATAACATAAGGAAAAGGAAAGGAACTGAGAAAAGAGAAGAAAGGACAATGAAGAGAATGACGTAGAGAAGGAAAAACAAACAAACCAACAAGTAGACAAGTAAAAAATAAAAATAAAAAAACTAAAACCAACAATATTAGGACATTTTCACACTCATATATACCTTATGTGAAAAAAGAAGGAGAAGGAATAAAACAAAATGAAACACACACACACACACAGCAAAATATATAATGAGAGCAAGGAAAAAAAAAAAAAAATCATCCCCCCAAATGTAATCCTTGAGCACCCTCTTGTGACAGTTTCTGAAACTTCAGGTTCCTTGTCAGCATGACACAAGCATCACTGCTCCTGACTAGCGGTAGAGGGGAGGGAACTCTGACCTCTAGATCTGTTCCCCATTACTGTGCAGTCAGAGGAAGACTACAAACCAACCCCAACAGATTCACCTGTTTTCAACCTTCTCTGTGTGCACCCATCAAGACATTCTCCACCTGGATCATACACCTCACGAGTCACTGGGGGAAGGGAACTAGGTCAGTTTAAAACTCAGCTCCACTCATCCACTGCAGGCTGGGTTCTTTGTCTCTGGTTGCAGCCATAGAACCACAAATGTTCCAGTTAGGAGGATGGGGCAACTGGATCTCCTCCTCAGGCCTGTCCTTCTGGGGATACTGCACCTGAGGTAGTCTCTCTGGGTTAACAGTGATCAACCTCAGACGGGTGCTGAATTCACCCCTCGGTCTCAGGGAGTAGCTCTGCTGTTCAGGTGTGCAGGTCAGAGCCAGTCTCCACCTGGGTACCAGAACCAAGGCTATGGGGGCATCTCTGTGTCTTGTCCTCTACTGGAACTTGGCAACTAGTTCCTTCAGTGTATTTCCTTGGGGTCCCCTCTGCTAATGTTAGATCTGTTACCAGAGGCTATGGTGGTGGGGGGCACTGGCAGGGGCTGTTTTTTGCCACTTTCTTCTTAGTAGAGTCACAGAGATGGTGCCTGCCTCCGGGCTGTGGATCATGCTGGAATCTGAGTAGCTGCACAGGGCCGCTGCCTCAGTAGAAGAGCTCAGGCCACTTGTCCCCATGTCCCCACTCAGTCAGATACTCACATACCACTTGCCAATACACTTGTATGCATATTACTCCCTATGCACTCTCATTTATACAGAGACTCACTCACTGACCAACAGCCATTGTTGTCTTGGAATTCTCCCTGTAGGATAGTTCTTAGTCTTGAGATTAAAAAGCTTATCTTTCGATTAGTTGGTTGGTTGGTTGTAGAGGAAATTATTTCTCTTCATTGTATGTTCGCTACATAAAATTGAATTTACTCATCAACTCTGTAATAGTCAACCCTCTGACTATGAATTCACTGACTTTATTACAACAAACAGAACCAGTTGTGTAAAAATATAAATCCCTTAAAGTCAAGAGGGATTTTTTTCTTTCTTTCACAAGTCGTCTATTTTCTTCCTTGCATAAACTGTACAAGAAAATGACGGTCTTTATGGGAGAAATATTTTAAACCCTATATAAAAACATCAATTTTCCAAAACTTTCAAATGGCTTCTACTGCTACTTCTATATACTAGTCCAGGAATTACACATTTCTTACTCCAATACCGTTCATTGGATTCTCCTCTTGTTTCTTTCCCTAATACTCCCTTCTTCACCAGTGTAATTTTGATCATAGCTAAGGATCTTGATTTCAATTATTCATTCCTGAACTGGGAAAATAACCACAGAATGGATTTGGAGACCCACTGGGCCCACTGGCAAATTTCAGCTAAAACTGCATCGATCGCTAGTCCTACATTAGCCCCTACTCCGACTGGTGTGCCACAGTGATATTTTCAGGCTCCTGGAATTAGTATCATTTCAGAGTCAGTGTCTTCAAAAAGCCTGGCTATTTCCTTCTCCCCAATTCACGGTCACCTAGTAAAAGCCCGGGGAACACTGAGAGATTAACAGTATACATTTTTTGGCAGTGTACTGGGGTCCTTCCTCAAGGAGACCCACCTTCCCCTTTATTCAAGGGGTCTATAAACTAGCTAAAGTCTGGGAATTGATCGAGGGGCCATGACATTCTGTTTTTATCATTAAAGTTAGACTTCGGTTTACTTGACCTATAACATTTCTGCTTATATAGATCAAGTAAGAGTTTTTGGAGGTCCCCTGTCTATTTCACTTCTACAAATGCTACAATGAATTCGTTACCACCATAGGTCTACACAGCGAGACTATTCTAATTGCTGCCTCGTCTCAGCTGTCCATTACAGTAATTATACCCTCCTTGCTCTTGGCAGCTGAGTGCCATTGCCAAGCCCCTGCCACCCCAAGATCCAATTATTCTCATGGCATTTAGTTTTTCCAGTTCTAGTGACTGCAGTCCCCACTGTGAGGTCTGACTCACAGAGAAGAGTGACCACAGACCTCTTCCAGGATGCAGGGGCTCCTTTCACAAATTTCTCATCGTCGTGGTGAAAGTTGTGTCCTCTGAACCCTTCCAGCACAGGTGAGTAAACCTTAAATGACAAATCCACTCTAACATTCCAATTTCCCTGAGCCTTTGAATCCCTTCCTCTACCATACACCAAGGCAGGTTTGGCATTTCAAGTTCATTTACTGTGGGCTACATTTTGGTCATGCTTCTGCCAACCAATGAAACAAATCATTAGAGATTTTTTCTAGCTCTACAGGCTGCAACATTAAATGCAGAATCTCTGTTTAGTGGGCCTAAATTAATAAATTTGGCCTGATCCAACTTTATATTTCTTACAATTTTATGTCATACCCTTAATATTCATTCCCACACATAGTCCCAAGACTTCTGCATGGGTAAATTAGAAAAATCAACTCAAGTCATTCTTTTGTAGTGCAGCATATCTCCTCATGGGTCACATGTTGTGCCTCATACTTAGGGGTCTGCTGGGACTTGAGTCTAGCTACAGGTCTAGAAGGAACAAAGGGGGTTAGGGTTGGGTCTTGAGGAGAATCAGCAGTGTCTTGCAAGGCGACTGTCACAGGGAAGGCTATTACCGTTTCCACAGTCAACTGCAGGGCTAATCTCCTCAGATGGAGGATACAGAGGATGCTTATGTTGGCAGAAAAAGATTAATTAGAATTTGGGAACTCAGTGTTCCCAATGTCATCAGAGTCTTCCCACCCATCCCCCTGACAACTTTCAGGATCCCATTCCTTCTCAGTCAATGTCCTTACTTTAAGAGTCAGCACCATGAAAGGCTGGGAATTCAATTTGCACTGCAATTCAGCCACTCAGAGAATGAGATTCTGGGACTGGTTTTCATCAATCTCAAAGGATAAGGATCTCTTTCAAGGCAATCATAGGAGATTTTAAGTCATTTATGCAGCAGCTTAGATAGGAATTGAATCCCTGAGCTTATATTTTTCTTTCCCCACTTTGCCCAGTAACATTAAGAGCAACAAGCTAAGGTCATTTTACTTATTAGTTTAACAAAATTTTTGAATTTTGAAAGTATCATACACAGTCACCCAGATTCTTGATTATTATAAGTGTTTGATTAGGAATATCCAGTGATGCTATTTTATGTATCTTTACTGCCACATCACACCATGGACTACCAGTGCTCTATTTACTACTGGAGATAGAGTCAAAAATGTATTTAAACTTAATCAGATTGGAAAGTCAGTCCCAGAAACCCCAGAACCAATTCAGAAAATTCATCCTCAAGATTCTCCTCCTCTAAAACCACTCCCAGCATAAAAATCACTGGAGGAGAGTGATCATTCTAAACCAAAGGCCCTGTCTTATCTCTTTCTTTCTCAAAAACATGTAATAGCTCCCCACTAAACAGCTCTCCATTGCCTGTGGAATCAAGTCCAGACTCCTAAGCATGGCAATCCATACATGCTTCATTAAATCCCCTAGCTTTCATTCTATTCTGAAGAATTCTTTGACCTAAACAATATAAATAAGAACAACTGACATAAACCAAACACCGAAAGAATATATGAACATTCCATGTGGCAATTTTGACCATCATGAGTAATAAGTATTTCCTAAGCACATGTTTTGTGACCAACAGGTGACCTTGTGGGACACAGAGTGGCTTTTCCTTTCAGGAACTGACACTCTGAATTCAAGGCTTAAAAAAAAGTGGCTTGTAAGTCAAATGTTCTGCTCTGATGCTCAGTCAGATTTGCATATAGAACAATTAAAGAATACCCTTTTATGGCAGCAGTAACGAATCCATCTCTGAGATGCTATGAAAATTCAACTTGCAATTTATTCTAATGAACCTGCCCCATCTGATATTGCCCTGTGTCTTCCCTGTGGCTGGCACAGACATCAAGCCCCAGGAATCAACTGTTAGGTGCTAAATCATTGTCTTAAGCATAGAACTTGCTGAGTCTTTTCACTGCAGATGGCAAGAAAAACTAACAGCCAATAAAATACACACCAAGTGACTAAACCCTTCCAAGAAATCAACTCTGCAGGCAAAGCATGAAATTCCTGTCTGAAAGTCAAGCTCTCTTCTTTTGCATGAAGGTAGGGAATTGCCCACAGTTTCAGGTCAGGGAGTTTTGTTTTTGTCTTTGTTTTTTTCAATTATGAAAAATCTTTGGTGTCAGTTCATCAAATACAGGCAGAGGAGGATGCTGTAATTTGCCTTATGTTTTGTCAATATTGCCATTCCAGCTTCAAGGAAACAAAGGTGTAAGGTGCCAACAATTCAATGTCATTTGAGAGAAAAAAACATGGCTTACCATTCCAGGTAGCCCAAATTTCCTACCTTTAGAGTCATTTCTGGGGTAATTTTTTAAAAAACATACACCCACAAAATGCATAAATATCACCTAAAAGGAGTTTAAAAGAAATGCGGATTCATTCATTAACCATCTAAAATTGTAGAATCTCAGAAGGAAGACTTCAGGTCAGCCCAGAGTCACACAGTCATTAAATAGTAGAGTGGGCACAAAAACAAGTCACCTAATTCCAGGATGCCCAGCCTCTTTACTGTCTGAGTTTCCTTCCTAGTTGAATAAAAGTAGGTAAGGTGGTAAGATTGAATGTTGCACTGCACCATTATATGGTGTTGTTTGTATTTTATATTTCTTGTATGACCTCTGTTTTCACCAACGGAATCAAACTCGCTGAGTGCCAGGACTTTGTCTCCTTGGATTGCTTAGATCAGAGGAGTACCAAGCACATGGTAATACTCAGTCATTTTTTTTTAAAAGAATGAATGATGAGTTTAATTTTAAAACAAATGAGTGCATTACCCTTGGCTTAAAGGAAATTAACCACTAGATGCTAAGCAGAGCTGAGCTTTTGATGCTAACCACATGCTCATAGACCTTTTTCTTCTGCAAGTAAAACCGTTCTAGATGAAGGATCCACCAAAACACAATGCTCAAGAGGAGCAAGAACTTTCATCTTTCTGAAAGCTCAGAAAAGTAGCACAGCGGCACACAAATATTTTTGTCACCTGGCCAAAGGACACTTCTATTTTCTGAACTGGTTCATCGATTTCCAGGAAGAAAATAACAAAATAGCCTAGGATTTGAGACTTGAATAAGGGGGTAGGGAGTTCTCTTACTGAATTCTTCTCCTGGACCATCAAGTAAGAGTCAGGCCTAGAGGCATCACTTTCAAAGACTTTCTTTTTAAAACAAAGAGAGAAGAAAGGAAGAGAGTGAAAGAACTGGGTCAGCACTCAGGCCTTTTTTAGCAGCGAAGGTAGAGTAGCTTGACCTTAAAATTCTAAAACTTGTCTGAAAGAAATCTGCAATGACCCCTAAGAAAATCTGTTCCTGAATTTAGGTGGCTCGTCATTATCAAAATCAGTTTAGTAATAACAACAACCGCAATCAACAATAACAATAATGAAGATATCTTGAGCGCCTACTATGTGCAGGTGCTGTTTTCACCAAGTTAAATGCATTCAATTCATCTAACCCTCACAAAAACCCTAAGAAGCAGATACCATGGTTATCTCCATTTTCCAGACAAGGAAGCCAAGGCAGAGAAGCTAAGCAACTTTCCTGAACTTTCTCCACTAAGAATAGGCACAGCAAAAATTCAAACCCAAGCAACTGGCTTCAGGGCCATGTAGTTCCATCATCTCACTGCAACCATAATTCACTGTAAATGCCAGAAGGGAGAATGTCATAATACAAAGTAACAGGAGCTAATCATTGCTTAGAAGGTGTGATTGTTGCTGGCTGCTTTACCTACATGATCTCATTTAGTCCTCACAATAATGTGTTGCTACCCTTATTCCACAGATGGAAAAACTGAGCATTAGAGGAGTTATCATTTATCCATGGACACTAGCTGATAAATGACATACTCAGTTTCTAAACCCTAGAGGTCATACTCCAGTGCTCACATTATGATTCACCACACCACGCTCCATTTCTGTTGGAGGAAACTGTGGTGTTCTAAACAATCTACAGGGTACTGGATGACACACAGAGAAGCTCGTGTCATGGCATGACCACTTCAACAGATCATACATGAGAGAAAGGCAGTATGGCTCAGCACAATGAGCACAGACTTTGAGGTCATATAGACTTGGATCCAAACTCCTGCTCAGCACTTACTAGCTGTGTGATCTTAGATAAAACTCTCTGAATCTTTTTCCTCATGTGTACACCCAAGGATAAAAATAGTCTCACTGCCATGGTGACTCTGAAGGTTATGTGTGATAGGATGTGGAAATTCTGACCTCATGAGACCCTCAAATCACCCACTTCCCTGTATTCACTTAGACACTTATTTTCTTGACCATGAAGGGGGTCCCACAAGAGCACAAGAGTCTATCTCTGTTCAGATGGCCTGCCTGCTCCTCTTGGACTGAGCCACAGCATCTTCTTGGCAGACACTAAAGCAAATTTGCACAAATGTGAGCTCTCCAGGTTAGGACCATGTTCCCTCAACTCCCATCATCTTCCCTGGGAACCAGCAGGAGCTGCAGCCACACTGCAGCTCTGTTAATGAGGTTGCTGGGCACCAAGGTGCCAGAGAGACCAGCAAGGCATGAAATCATTACTGACATTGCCAATCTGGACCCAGGGTTTCAGTTGGGAATATCATAAAACAAATTAGTGTCTCAGAAATGTTTAGATCGTTTGGGAATGCTTTTGTTTTGGGTTCTTGTTTGTTTGTTGTTTATTTTTGTCCTTAAAAAAACACTTCTGTTTATACTTAAAGGCAACTAATAAAATTTTTCTAATATGAAAAAGAACTGGATTAAATTTCTGTTGATGCTTAAAAAACTCTGGGTGATAACCTTGCTTCTCAAGCCATTTCTCCTGCTTGTATAAACTCAGTCTCTTATGGTTCCCTAATTGTGTCATATCTGAAATAATTCTAATAATTTTAAATGGCCTTTAGTTAAGCACAAATGTGTAAAACAACGTTTAAATGCCCCCAGGGACAATTATTTAGGCAGGTGCTTTCTTTATCTTATATCCCAATCTTATTTATAGTGGTTCTAAATCAGGGGCCAGCAAACTGCAGCTCACAAGCTAAATCCAGCCCACTAACTGTTTTTGTAAATAAACTTAAATTGGAACACAGTCACACCCATTTGTTTACATCTTGTCCATGCTGCTATTGTGCTACAGAGTTGAGTAATTGTGAAAGAGACCATCTGAGCCTACAAAGTCTAAAATATTTACTCTCTGATCCTTTAAAGAAATGTTTACCAGCCCCAGCACTATAGCAAGTGTTGGGGACCAGACTCACACAGGGCAATTAATTGTGCTTATCCCCATAGTAACTAAATAATCCTGTGTGTTTTTTAATGCCTGTTTGTTCAGCTATATGTAAATTCTTTGGGAGGTAAGGACTGTCTTTTTCCCCAGGGCCTGTGCACAGCTCAGTAATAAATGTTGGAATTATAAATAACAAATAATAATTTAATAATAATTAATTATTATTATTATAAATAACAAATAAATATTTGTTGAATGAATGAGCTAAGTTGCCAGATAGATTTTGAGGTCTTAAGGGCCATAAGCGTGCCTTGGTCTTGTATGAAAACTTGACTCACAGTAAGTTCTTGATAACTTCGTGTTTGCCACACAATTATTTTCGTGGACTTTAAATTTAGAATGTGTATATGTTTTGCAGGACATGTAGTGGTCAAGACAAACCCTTGTCTCTAAGATGGCGTATCTCTTCTACATCACACCATTTGTACCCGTCCTCTCTCTAATTTCACAAAATCCTCTCTGCCTCAAGCCGTGTTATCTGGTGCTTGGCTCTGATAGTGCTAATCTCATAACTGACTTGCAAAGCTGGTCCTTTGTCCTGTAGAATCCATCTGTGCTTCACAGCGTGGCTTCCAACAGCCTGCAGGGGTTCCACTCGTGTGTGCAAGTCCATCTTTCATTATGGGCATTGAGCCCACTAACACTTATGTACAAGAGAACCAGGAACAGATTCTGTCAGATTCCAGAAAGACACACAGAGAAGAACCAAGTGGAAAAGACCTCTGTCCTGTCACTCCAAAATATGTTTGTCATGTGGCCATGGAAGATGGTTTGATACAAAGAGAGAAAACTGACACTCAGGAAGCAACAGGATTTGGAAAACTAAGAACTCAGAAGTCCAATAGACCTGGATAGGAATGCAACCTACCAGCTGTGAAAATTTAAGACAAGTCACCGATTTCTCTGAAATAAAAATACTTTATAGTAAAATGGGTACACTGTGATTTATTTAAAGTGCCTAACAGTGGCAAGTACTATATAAATTTTTACTTCTTCCCTTTCATTTATATATATATATATATATATATATATATATTTTTTTTTTTTTTTTTTTGGAGTTGGAGTCTCACTCTGTCACCCAGACTGGAGTGCAGTGGCTGCTCCCAGCCACCGCAGCCTCGACCTTCTGGGCTCTGGCGATCCTTCCACCTCAGACTTCCAAGAAGCTGGAACTACAGGTACGCGCTACCACGCCCGGCTAATTTTTTGATTATTGTAGAGATGAGGTCTTGCCAAGTTGCCTAGGCGGGTCTTGAATCCGTGGACTCAGGCAATCCACTCATCTCAGCCTCCCAAAGTACAGGATTACAGGCTGAGCCACCGAGCCCAGCTATATAAATATATATATATATATATTTTTTTTTTTCTTTTTTTGAGTTGGAGTCTCATTCCATCGCCCAGGCTGGAGTGCAGTGGCACACTCACAGCACCCCAACATCGACCCACTGGACTCCGATGATCCTTCTGCCTCAGCCTTCCAAGTAGTCGCACCTGTAGTACCGCCCTTTCATATTTTTAATGCCACAAATAAAATAATCATTGGAAATTTCCACTTACCAAGCATTCCTTTCTTGGAACTGGACAGACACATATCTTTCTCTGCACTGGGCAGGGCAAAACTCACCACGAACACCTCCACCCCATCAGCCATTAGGGCCAAACCCAAGACGAAAAAGAGGATCCACTGGAAGCGACCATGGCCACACTCTTCCATGATGTTCTCGTACTGGTGGGCCAACTGCTCCTCATCTTCCATCCTCTCAGCCATCAGGTCTGTCTGACCCCGAAGGCCATCTGCCCTGGAGGGCGCCATCTTGGCCTGCTTGGCCTTGACGTCATCTGGGTGAGGGATGCCCTGGTACTCGCCCTCATAGATTTCATCTTCTTCATCATGGCCTTCTGTGACATCGCTCTGTGCGTCTTCCTCTGGATTGGACTCATTGCCACGGTAATAGCCATCACTGGGGGCATAGCCCTCATAGTTGCCCTGATACTTGTAGTCATCCATGGCTTGGTTCTGGGACTGCTTTGTTGCCTCTCAAGCTATATTCGTTGCTCTGTGGTTGAGTTTTGGGCTGCTTCAGTAACCATCATCCATCACCTGATTTAAATGTGGAATATGTCTCCCTGACTTCTTGGGTGAAATTTACACCTGTTTCCTCCTCCTTTGTCTCTCAAATCAACCAGATTTGTGCAAAGACAACCTAAGTATGTTTTTGTATTCAATATCTATTGGAAGTCTTTGGAAAGTTTCAAACTCTGGTCTCCTTCAGTGAGCCAGAGGTGTTATGTTTGGAAGTGTTGATTAGAAATTGATCCAGCTGTTTTTCTTGACAAGGAGCGAGCAGGACCTGGCAGCTGTGTGCTGGCCTGATTTGTACTGCCACTGAAGGTTATACCCTGAGAGTAGAGAGAAAGGAAAGAGAAGAATGTTACGAAAGGCTGAAATTCTGACAAAATACTCTCAGAATTGAACCAGTATATTTGGTCATGTCAATGCTTTACGTATGTAAGGTGGAGAAAATTTTGAGTAGACATTCAAATTAGTATCAGCTGAATGGGGGTTAATTTAGTAAGACTAAAGGATAAGGGAGAAGGAACAGTGGTCAGAGAGGTCCTTTGAAGTTCTACTTCACCCACAAAAGGGGTCAAATCTTACGCGAAAATGAAATATAAAGTAGTCAAGGAATTTTCAATACAAGACAATTTTGTGTTATGGATTTTCTGTTGGAATTTATCAAGTCTTTGGCAACAATGGAGACTTATTACAGATCAGTTTCTGTTATGAAAATGCCAGCCTTTCTAACTTTGTTATGAAGAGGCTGTACAACTTTACATCTAGGAATGCATGGGGGAAAACATTCAGAATTGCGTTCCCTGAGGTTCAGCCTACTTTTGAAACTCAGCATTGCGGTTCAAAGGCCACTCTGTCCTTGAATGTGGCTGAAGCGGGCAGGATTAGGGTGCTGAAGACCCAGAGCCAGATAACTTGGGTCTGAAACTTGATTCTGCTGCACAATGATCATATGATCATGCACATATCTTTCCAAGTCTCGGTTTTCTCATGTGTAAAATAATAACAATCGTACTTAACACGTAAGGTTGTACATAAAGTGCTTAAACTAGTACCTGGCCTGCATGGTGAATGCTATTTGAGCCTTGACATTAGTGTTGCTTTTGTTTCTAGTTCCAATTCTGGACACAAAGAGACAGTATTGTCTAGAACCCAGGCCCTGTACTATATCTCAATTTCAGTCCTGGAGTCTGTTGATTCTTTTGACCAATGGATTGTCATTGTGCCTGCTTTCTCAGGTCTCACAAAGTTTGAAGCCTCCATGTAATGATACCTTCTGTGTACCAGAAAACATGCTAAGCATATCACATCCCTTATCCCTAATTCTCACAATGGCAAAAAAAAAGTTATTTGTATCTTCATCATAGAGATAAATAAACTGTGGCTCAGAGTAAGTTAGTAACATAATCAAGGTCACAAAGCTAGGACTCAATGCAAGGTCCATTGGTCCCAAAGCCAGTTCTTTCCATGGCCCTTGGGCTTCTCAAATCCTGTTCTGAGGGATGGTCATATTAGATCACCTGAAGAGCTTTAAAAATACAGATTTCCAGAGCAGAATGCAGAGGGGCTGGTTTGAGCTCAGGAACCTGAGTTTGCACACAGCTCTCCAAGCAGCAGCCCCCCAGGCTTCTCCTGCACCCCCCTACCCAACCCCAACTCTCCCCAGTTGCCAGACCCTCTGATGGTGATGGTACTCATATCTCTCTCACATTGAGGTTGCCAGAGACCCACTCCCCAGCTCCACATATCCGCCAACAATACCTACGCGTTCAACTCTTACAGGACTTGCCATAACCACTGTCCTTTCATTATACTCGACAGATGTCACCTCACAATGGATCGGACACACCTGGCCTCACCATGGCTGCTGGACTCCTCCCCGGCTCATAGCCCCTCCCTGGGCCCTCTGTCCCACACCTGCTGCCTGGTCCTCTCAGTCTTCAGCCCTAGGCAACCTCCAGTTTTGGGATTCATCTGACTTGAGTAACACAATGCATTTCCTTTTGGGAGGATGCCTGAGACCAGTGGTTCTCAAACCTTGCAAAGTAGGTCAGCACCACTAAGCACATGGGAGGCTCAATAGAAATGCAAATCTGGGCTCGGTGGCTCAGCCTGTAATCACACGCCTTGGAAGGCTGAGGTGAGTGGATTGCCAGAGGCCACAGGTTCGAGACCCGCCTGGGCAACTTGGCGAGACCTCATCTCTACAGTAATTCAAAAAAAATTAGCCGGGTGTGGTAGTGCACGCCTATAGTTCCAGCTACTTGGAAGGCTGAGGCAGAAGGATCGCCGAGGCCCAGCAGGTCGAGGCTGCGGTGGCCGGGAGCGGCCACTGCACTCCAGTCTGGGTGACAGAGTGAGACTCCAACTCAAAAAAAAAAAAGAAAGAAATGCAAATCCCAGGATCCCTTCCCCAAAGACACTGAACCTGTAGGGCAGGGTTAGCGCTGGGAAACCTGCATTTAACACAAACAAATCCAGTGAATCCAGAAACTGCACTTTGAGAAATAAGCCTATAGAAGCCAGCAAGAAATATTTGCTAAGAAATGAGTCTTACTCTACTCTTTCAGATTTTCCACCATCCCCACTAAATAAACTTATATTAGATCTTGTTGGCCTGAGCCATATCAGATTAATATTCTAAATCTGTTTTTATTACATCTATTTAGGGGCCACTGGAGGAATATAAATCACTTGTAAACAGCCCAAGAGTTTGCAGAATGCTATAAAAAACACAGAAGGAATGTCAGCTGCCTGAGATCTGTGTGTTATTTCCATCCTGGGGGCCTGCAACAGTGTCATGAAACAATAGATGCGCAATTTCAAAAGCACATATGGGAAATACTACTCAGGGCAGAGGTTCTGGGACTTGCTTTGCAGAAATAAGCAGATCTTCTCAAAACTAACTCTACTTACCTGAGTTAGTTAAAAGAATTGCCATGAACATCAAGTGAAGTGAAGGCCTGAAAAATCACTGTCAAGTGATTTTTTTAAAATTTCTATTTAATTAAGGAAATATAACTAGTCATCATTTTCTATGTTATCAGAAGAACTGTGTCCCCAAAATACCAAAGCATGTTGAAGCCCTAACTCCCTGGTACCTCAGAATGTGATCTTATAAGGTCTTTACAGAGGTACTCAAGTGAAGATGAGATCATTAAAGTGGTCCTAATCCATCATGACAGGTGTCCTTGAAAAAGGCGAAACTTGGACACTGAGACAGACATGCACAGAGGGAAGACAAGGTGAAGACCCAGGAAGAATGCCATCTACAAGCCTAAGACTACCAGAAGCTAAGATAAAGACTTGCAACAGATTCTCCCTCACAGCTCTCAGAGGGAATCAACCCTGTTGACACCTTGATTTCAAACGTCTAAGCTCCAGAACCATGAAACACTAATTTCTGTGATGTAAGCCACCCAATTTATAGTGCTTCTTACATCAGCCCCAGGAAACTAATACATCCCAACAAGTTTAGCGTTTACCAACTAAACGGCAATGATAAAACAACCACAGTTGCAACAATTAACTAAGTACTAAAGTAAGCATTTTATACGTAATACTTCATTTATTCTCACAGTCAATAGTAAAACAAGATTATTATCTCCATTTCACATATAAAGAAACTGAGGCCAAAGAAGATTAAAGAATGTGCCCAAGGCCGGATGTGATGGCTCAAGCCTCTAATCCCTATACTTTGGGAGGCCAAGGTAAGAGGATTGCCTGAGCCCGGGGGTTCAAGACAAGCCTGGGCAACTTGATGAGACCTCATCTCTACAATAAATAAAAAATGAGCTGGGCGTGGTAGCATGCCCCTGTAGTTCTGGCTATTTGAAAGGCTGAGGTGGAAGGATAGCCAGGGTCCAACAGGTCAATGCTGTGGTGGCTGTGAGCATGCCACTGCACTCCAGCCTTGACAACAAAGTGAGACTCTGACTCAAAAGTAAATAAATAAGTAAAAGAATGTGCCCGAATTAACACAGAGAATCAATATCAGGACTTGGATTCAAAGCCATGTTTAAATAAAATCTTAGGGATGATGAGGCAGAGTGGAAGAAACTGAGACTCCAAGGAGCTAAGTCAAGGTCATGTGCTGGCAGAGCTCAGACTGACATCAGGCTTCTGTCTCCCAGGTTAGGGTTTGCTCACACGTTCTCAACAAACATGTCCTGGAATATTGGTGCTGAAGGCATTGCAACATTTATAACATGACTTGGTCCCAATTCTCTAGTGTTCACCCCTCAGGAAAGAATCAGCTTGAAACGATACAAAGCATCAGGCAGTAATGAAAATTACAATCTTAATTATTAATAGCATTTTTTTCATCTATTGAATACATGCCTTGAGGCTTTGTGTCAGGCACTGTGCTAAGTTTACCATGTGCTTTACTCCTTTAAACCTGCACAGCAATCCTATGAGGTAGGACTGGTATTATACCCATTTTGCAGAAAATAACACTGAGGCTGAAGAAGTTTCATAGATGACCCAGCGTCCCAGATAATAGGTTCTCCAAGGAGTTTCAGAGAAAGGAGAGGTCACTATGAGCTGAAATCTGCTGAAATAGTATCACAGAGGTAGAAGGTATGTCCAAGGGCAGTAAAGGGCTCCAAGAAGCAAACAAAGGAGAGGAGGGCATTGCAGGCTGCAGAAAAAAAGATAAACAGGCATGAAGGCAGGATGGCTTCGTTTGTCTCGGCAGCAGTGAGGAGGCCCTTTGGCCTACAGCATTTGAACCAAGAGAGAGGGTATGATATGATGGAGAAGGAAATCATTGTCAGTCCAAATGCCCTGTTCAGGATTTGGGATTTTCTTCCAACAAGGGAAGTCAGTGAAGATAGCTGAACTGAGCAAAACAGTGTAGTATAAGCGGACATCTAGAAAGCTCTCCCTGGTGAAGATGTGCATACTGGTTTTTCAAGAGCAAATCTAAGGACAATGAAACCATGTGGAAGCTTGGGTGTGTGTGTACGCACGGGTGCTTGGTAATATCCAGAGGTGACATGAGGCCTGGATAAGGTGGTGGCCATCAACCAGAAGGAAGAACAGACACCAAGAACCCCCAGAGGAGAACAAGTCATGCATTTCCTATTAGATGAGAGGGAGAGGCTGAGGGTGACTGGAAAATTCTAGACTGGAAATCTTCCCAGCGCCCTATAATTGCTATGTAATTAGGACAAACAAAAATCTCTTATTAGGCTGATCTGCTCTTTTGGTGTGGTGGTGGGACACAAAATAAAGACCCTGGTGTCTGAAGGTCCCAGGCTCAAAATACTCACTCTGCCACTTCCTACTACCTGTGTGCAGTCTACTACCTGCTCTGTGCCTCAGTTTCTTCATCTGTAAAATAGTTATGAAAATAATACCTATGTTGGGGGTGTCATTGTGAGAATTCAGTGAGATATACTATGAAGAGTACTTAGCACTGTGCCTGGCATAGATGTGATCAATACGAATTTGATCCAGTTACTATTACTGTTGTCCTTTTTATTATTATCTGACTGAGTATTGACAAGTTAAATGTAGCCAAGATTTCAGCTTAAGCTCAACCTCCCTCCCCATAAGATTTGGGGCCCATCTGGGTTGGGCTGGGATTCAAGTACAGAATAAAACAAACCGACATTGAGTTACTCATGAAAGTTACCACCTCCCACTAATGTCTCACTGCTAATCTCTTGAGCATCCTCCTTTAAGTCTTACATTCTGTTAACTCTGCATCTATGCTATATGATTGAAAGTCACTGTGTGGCAAACACTTGTTCATCATTAAATATCACAGAGAACAATGTTTAAAATAACAATCAGATAATGTAATGCTTCTCAAAATCTGTTCTATAGAACATTAGGCCTTTAATATGCTCCGTTAAGAGAAAAATAGAATTCCAAAAGAAAGTAAGTTTGGGAAACATTGCATTTGCTATATTTACCATTATGTTGGGAAATTTACAATGCACATTGCTATTTAAAGACTGTGAGAAGACCTGAGTAAAAACCTGTTTAACACCACAGTGACATGCCACTACATACTCATTAGAATAGCTCTAATCAAGAAACAGACAATAGCAAGTGTTAGCTAGGATGCAATGAACTGGAACTCTCAGAAACTGGTGGTAAAAATGTAAAATAGTCAGTCTTTGGAAAATATTTCAGCAGTTTCTTTCTTTTTTTTTTTTTGAGCTGGAGTTGCACTCCGTTGCCCAGACTGGAGTGCAGTGGCATGCTCATGGCTACCCCAGTGTCGACCTGCTGGGCTCGAGCAATTCTTTCGCCTCTGCCTTCCAAGTAGCCAGAAACATAGGCGCATGCTACCACACTCAGTTAATTTTTGATATATTATAGAGATGAGGTCTCATCAAGTTGCCCGAGCTGGTCTCGAATCCGCAGGCTCAGGCAAGCCACTCGCTTCAGCCTCCCAAAGTGTTAGGATTACAGACTGAGCCACCAAGCCCGCCTCGGCAGTTTCTTAAAATGTTAAATGCACACTTACCAAATAACCCAGAAATTCCATCATGAGAAGTTACCCAAGATAAGTAAAAATATATGCCCACACAAAGACTTGTACATGCATGCTAATAGCAACATTATTTATAATAGCCCCAAACTGGGAACAATACAAATGTCCAGCAACTGATGAGTGGATAAGCCAAATGTGGTATATTCATACAATTAAATATTAATTGGCAACAAGAAGGAACAAATCATTGCTACATACTATAACTTGGATGAGCATAATGGGCAAAGAAACCAAATGCAAAAGGTCACATATTATATGATTCCACTTATATAAAATGTCCAGAATATGCAAACCCTTAGATAAAAAGCAGATTAATGGTTGCCTAAGGTCATAGGTGGGCATGGGAATTGACTGTAAATGAACTTGGGGGAATTTGTGGTGGAGGGAGGTGTTGATAGGAATGTTCTAAAACTGGATTATAGTGACAGTTGTACAACTCTATAAATTGCTAAAAATCACTGAATTGTATACTCACAGTGAGTAGATTTTATGGTATGTGAATTATACTTCAATTCCCCCAACAACAACAAAAAACCTATTTAACCTGTGGAATTTAGTGTTTCCCACCATAGGCTTATTTTTCCTTAGGACCCTTATTAACATCCATGAAACATAGGCTATTCTAAATAGTTAAGTACTGATTTTGTACTATAGTCTAAGCTATATTCATCCTAGGATTTTGTCAGGTTTTTAGAATCCATATGACAAGCATCTATTTGCATGCAGGACCTAGAGCTTTTTATTGGAAGAAAGAACTAGGGAGTACATGTTGGTCATAGCCCAATGGGCCACTCCTTGAGGGAAAGATCATTCTGAAGTTTTTCACTAGGTCCAGTCAAATCCTGGTGGTATATCAAGAAGCCCAGAATGTAGCAACTTTGGTGTGAGCAAAGATGGACCCCACAGCCAAGGGGTCTTTAGCCAAAACACCAGCATTCTCAGCTTCCGCCCCTGGATAGTTCAGCACATTCTCTGGTCCCCTTAGCAGGAATAAGTAGCAACTGTGCCTTCAGTTGCAATTGGCCTTGATGGGTGATTCACCCCAATGAGTCAAGGTAGAAGCAGGAAATGGAGGATAACCCATGCTTACAAGGATTAGACATCCTCAGGTACTCCTGAAACTAGTTGACAGGAATTAGGTGGTTAGTGAAGCATTATTGGGGTAAAGCCCAAAAAAAGTTCTTTGAGAACCTTATTATAATTGTATGTTACATGAACAAGAAAGAAAAACATCAATAAATTCAGATAGGGACTAATGAGATGTTCTTATGTGTCAGTTAGCTCTGTAGAAACTGATATGGTTCAGAACATGCTAACCCATAATCTTGGCATTTGAGAAAACAGAAGTAGGAGGTTCTCTCCTAACCTTCCCCTGAAGCAGATTGTAAAAATATTCTCTGACCTTCCTCTACAGTAGGTCACAAAATCTTCATTCCAGAGGTACCTACCCTATACCAGGAAGAAAGATACGTCCTTATCTTTGAAGACACAAGGACTCAAAGGAAAAAAACTGAGCAAATAGGCCCTGGTAAGTTTCCCCAGTTTATTAACATTAGATAATGGCAATATGGAAACACAGTTTTCCTGTTTCTTTGGGTTCTCATTTCTGAAAGCTCTCTTGCCACATAGAACTTATATTAATTAAATGTGAGCTTTTCTCTTGCTGATCTGTCTTTTGTTATAGGGATCTCAGCCATGAACTTAGAGATGGGTGAGAAAAGAAATTTTATCTCCTCTGCAACAGCAACACCTCATGCTAATTCCTGTCCTAATCACCTAAGTTATGACAAGAATGAGAACTAAGTGGGGATGGGGCATCACAGTACAAAATATGGTCAGCTGTGTCAGAGAAAGACCACTGGACCACTGGTTCGAGAGCCTGAATCATAGTCCCATCCAGGTCAACAAGTTTGTGGGATCCTGGAGAAAGTCACTCACATTCTGAGGTTCTCAGCTTCTTCCCTCTCAAATAAGGAGCTGTCTTTGATGATTTATAACACCCTGTCTAGACATCTGACTCAATATTTTGTATATATCTGTGAAAAAGTTTTGAACTATCTAAGTAATATATAATGGCATAATTACTATGTTAGACTCTGCTAGAATGGTGTCTCTTTCACATTAAGAGCAACATTATTTAAAAACTGATTAACCTTTTGGGGGGGGGAATTCTATGGCTGTTTATTCTTAAACATTTAGAATTACTCCAAGAGGTCCAGTGTCATCATGCACATCTCTCTATTATCACATTATACTGGAATTATTGGTATCTCTGTTTATATGTCTCTCTCTGCCAGGAGATAGTGAGCAAGTCCAAGACAGAGGCAGCACTGAATTTTACTTATCTTTGAATCTCCAACACCAAACACAGAGTCTTGAACATAGAAGGTTCCTGAAAATGTTTGCCCAATGAACAAGGTTAATCGTTATTCAGTGCTCACTGAAGTCGAAAATGGCCCAAGAGCTAGAGTGTCCCTGCCTTGCTGCAAATAGAACAACTGTTTTGCCACTGTCCTTTCTTTTTGTTTAAAAAATACAAATTAAATTAGGAGGGAGATCATCGGACATATTCACACAGAGCCATCTACTGTCTGACCTTCCTATTGGCCTTTTGTTAATACCCAAAAGTTCCCAGCCGAGACTGCTGGGAGCACAGTGGTTCTAAGGACTGCTTGAGTTATTTGCTATCATCTTTCTGACCATATAAGGTTTTAACCACCTGCGATGCTTCCTGAAACACATTCTTGGTGTTACTAGGGTTGGTTATATCAACCTGTGGGCTGTGAATATACCAGGCCCTATGTGGTTGGTACTGGGAGACAATGTTCTCTGAGGCTTCCAACAACCTCTGGGCTTGCCCCATTTACAACAATGTTGACTCATCAGTACCACAGTTAAAGTATTTCTTTCTTCTTTGCTGAATCACCCATCTATTTTCTATTGTGCTAAAACAGAAAGCTAGTTTTCAAGGTATGAGAAACAACTGATTATTAAACAAAAAACAAATCACATATTTTTTTTTACTGGAAAAAAAATAATAATAATTTAAAGTAATACCAATACTTAATGTAATACCAGCCTTAGTTTGAATTTTCAGAATGATTCTTAGTTTTAAAAAAACTAAAGCAGGACAATAATTTAGGGAGAAGTATGTTAATCAAAGCATTATTTACAACATCAAAGCATTATTTATAACATCAAACCTTGAAAACAACCCATATGTTAAATAACAAGGATGAAGTAAATAAATGTTAGCATACTTATACAGTTAAATATTATGGTGACATTAAAATTATGTGTTTTGAAGGACTTTTTAAGAAAATGATTACACTATAAAGCCAGGTATATTTGTATCATTATACCAAGAGTATTCATAATATTATGTGAATACGTATTTATATTACACAAATATCTCTGACAAGATGATAAGATGTTAATATATGCCTTTTACCCCCTGAAAAGTTGATTTCTCTCTCTCTCTGCTTCTCTGTTTTCTAAAGCCAAGTTAGTAATTTTCGGCATTGTCCTCAAACCACCTACAGGAGAAGAAGCCCTCATCCAAGTCTTCAGGTAGTTAGGCCCTTGCAGGAGCTATGCTGGAACAGAAGGGGAAGACGGGCTGACTTGCTTGGACTCGGGGCAGTATCCAGTCACTGGAGAAGGACTCCCAGAAAAACAGATGTGAGTTCCCCAAGAGGAGATAAGCCTGTCTCTCCAGCAGGCAGCACTCCGGATGTGGGAGAGCTATAGGATGCCTGCGGAGGCTGTTTACCCTACAGCCCTGGGGTCACCAACAAGAGTCCAGCCTGCAATACAATCATAAACAGAATTGAGAATCATTCAGCAGCAACTCTGTAGTCGACCCAGAACTGCCCAGCAGATGGCAGAATGCTTGCTCTTGAAAGCAGCACTGAGTAGCAAAAAAACAGGAACCACTGAGCCTACAGCACAGAGTCAGGCACAATGCCCCTCCCCACCCCCACTACTTGGAGGATCACTGAAATAACTGGTCCAGGGGAATGGGGAAGGGAGTCCTAACAAAGACAATTATGGGCAGCTTGTCATTCCTATTTAGATTTGATTTGAGTAAGAAAAAAAGTTAACGATATTTCTTGCACTGGAGTGAGTGTTGTAAAGCAAATTCTTGCCCATTGCGTGTATTTACAGAAACTTAGCTCTGTGAAGCAGAGCAGGTTGTTGAACATTCAAGCTTCAGTTTCTTCATGTGTGAAATGAAGAGAACAAGAGTTCCTATTCATCGGCTTGTCAAGAGAATTAAATGGGTTAATATTTTCTAAAACCTTGGTATAGTGCCCACCACCAAGAAGGAGCTCAACAGAAATAACTATTATTGTATAAACACACACACACCAATATGCCCTTGTACATATTCATGAATTTTTGCAGCAATGCTTACCAGAGCCAAAAGGACAGTAAGAGCCTTAACCTTACCCCACCTGCAGCAAATCTACAGCCCTCCCAGGTGAGAGACGCTTTGATTTTTTAGCACCCCTACTCTGCTGAAGCCCCGCCCTGAATCCCCATCCCCAAGCTAGGCTCCTGACCGCCTTTCTCCCCAGTCCCTGCCAGTGCCTTCCTCTAGAGACGCTGACCTGGAGTCACCAGTTGACATTTTGTTCCCAAATGACTGAAACCCAAGTTAAGTGTTTCCCAAAGTGGAAGATGCTACCTCTCATGGTATCTGATGTGATTTCAAAAGACCTCTGAACATACCATTAATAACAATGAATCACATGGAGAAAGAGTGATTCCATTGTCAGTGTTCTTTCAATCCCTTTTGATCATCAAGGGAAAAGTCTTTGGGGGGCCAGCACAGCTCTAACACCTCCTTGCTAACTTGCTAACTTGCTCACGGTCTTTTTTAACCAAGTGAAAACAAGCCGCCGGGCTCGGTGGCTCAGCCTGTGATCCCGCACCTTTGGGAGGCTGAGGTGAGTGGATTGCCTGAGCCCGCGGGTTCGAGACCCGCCTGGGCAGTGAGACCTCATCTCTACAATAAATCAAAAAATCAGCCGGGCGTGGTAGCGCATGCCTGTAATTCCGGCTACTTGGAAGGCTGAGGCGGAAGGATCTCTGGAGCCCAGCAGGCGAGGCTGCGGTGGCCGGGAGCGGCCACTGCACTCCAGTCTGGGGCAACGGAGTGAGACTCCAACTCAAAAAAAAAAAAAAAAACAAGCCTCAGGGACAGAGCCTTTCATGGGAACAGCATCTGCTATCAATAGCATAGCAATTATTTTGTGATTGTTTTTATAGTTATTTTTATAGGAGTGATATAGTATCTTTCTGAAATAACTGCATTCAGTTAATAAAAATCACTTAATTTTTTAAAGTAAGTAATTAAGAGGAATGCAGGAATTGGAATATGATCTTTATCAGGAATATGGCAAAAATTTTGAGGATTATGCACAGGTCATGGAGGTTTGGCAAGCACCACTGGGATAGGAAATAGTGCCTTTAAGGTAGAGAGAAAGTAGCACTTTCTGAGCTGAGTGCTTTAAATGCATCATCTCATTTCAACTTCACAACACTAGGAGATAGACTCCTTTGCTTTTCTATTCCATAGATGAGATAACTGAGGCTCAGAAAGGTTAAGTCACTTGCGAAGGTAACAGCCATCAAGTTCGAGTCAAGATTCAAACGTTCCTCCTATACCAAGCTTTCCCCCCCACACCCTTCTTACATTACCTGCTGCCAGATGGGTACCTCTTGGAAAACAACACCAGCATGAGGAAGAATTAAATATGCAGAGGAGTCTATTGACTGCCACTGGGGGAGGGGGGACAGCTCAGGGCCTCCCTCCCTTAGGGTCTTGGTTTCCTCTATTCTCTGTCAGAACATTCCTCTATGATTCCACTTTACCTTACAAATATACCCAACAAAGAGCATTGACTCTAAGTGACAACTGTGCACATCCCTGTATGAGTTGGAACATATGTGCCTTAAGTAAATGCTAAGACTGATAGAATTACACAGTGACTCTTAACAAATGACTCTTGGGTAATGTCAAATGATCTAATGATGGGTTCCACACAGGGGCCAGTGAATCCAGCAGGAACATAGAGGGATTTTGGTAGGAAGGCTGCAGACATATGTGGAAAGAAAGGTAGGGTCAACCTGGGAAGTGGCTTGAGTGACAACAGAGAGTATCAACTAATTGATACCAGAATGCTTCAGGAGTGAAACCAGCACAGATAGATTTGGGGCTAGGCCTGAAGAAGAAAGAGGGCAAGTTTTTTGTTGTAGTTGTTTTGTTTTGGTTTTTTGAGGGGGAGGATGGTTGTTCTTGCTTTTGTTTTTCCTAAGAAGCGATATTTCTTTGGGGAAAAAAAGTAAGAGCTGTTAAAATGGACCCTCTCTACTATTGCACACATCTCCCTGGAGGCTCATAGCACGCAACGTGGGCTTATCTAAAACAGCATTTATAGGTAGGTCAATTTCTACCGCACTTCAATCTTTCAGAGCAAAGAAGAGACATTACAACCTGGTGGGCATCTCAGATGCATGTTTTTCTTCCCAAAATAGAGTTAATTCAAAAGCCATTCTACTGGTTGAAAGCATAACTTAAAAATAAGAAACAGCCAGATACAGTGGTATGTGCCTGTAATCCCAGCTACTTGGGAGGCTGAGGTAGGAGGATCACTTGAGGCCAGGAGTTCAAGACCAAGCTAGGCAATATAACAAGACTTTATCTCTTTAATATTTTCAAAAGAAATTAGCCAGGCATGGTGGCATGCATGTAGTCCCAGCTATTCAGGAGGCTGAGGCAGAAGGATCACTTGAGCCCAAGAGTTCAGGATCAGACTGAGCAACATAATGAGATCCCCCTCTCTAAATAAATGAATAAAAAGAAACAAATAGTTTAAATCACCAAGCCAATAAAAGAATTGAATATGACCTTGAAGACTGCCATGGCCATCATCAAATGAACCATCAAAAAGAAAGCCACACGTTTATGGTCCCCTTCTTACGTGGTTGGTGGATTTTGCCTGCTGACCCTACTAGCTTTTCAGTTCTGACACTGTGTCAAAGAAGTAATATCTGGGGACAAGCCCTCCACCCCCATTCCACTGGCACTGCCTTAGCACCACTCTCACCTGAATTACCTAGCACCATCAGCCACCCTCCTCACAACCTGACTAAAATCTCTTAGTGGCTTCTCAAGACCTTCAAAGCACTGTCCTTGATTTGGCCTTAAAGGACCCTCACTAAACACACCCACTCCACCTCTCTAGCTTCATTTTCTCCATTTGTGGTGGTCCCTTTCTAGGCGAGTGGCTTTATCCATTTTCATCATTATAATTATTCAACTGTTCCATCAATACTCTGTGGGCATCTACAATACATAGGTCCTGTGCGAGGTGCCAGAGACACCTAGGAGAATAAAACAAGCTCCTGTCCTAATGTCCCATATGGTCTAGGAAATGGAAATTTTACTCCCCCTAAAAACAATAGGTTTTCTGTAAAGAGAGGGTCCTCTCTTCACACATAGGATATTCTCTATCTTCTGGTCATTCAAACTTATGGAAGTACATCCCAAGCAGTGAAAATACAAAGCTGGTATTGAACTTGGAAAATGTATTGCTCCAATAGGGGGCACTGGCTGAAAATCTAGATCTTTTCTAAAAGAGTTAAGAAACTTTGCAAGCCAGGCACAGTGGCTCACACCTATTATCCCAACACTTTGGGAGGTGGAGGCAAGAGCATTGCCTGAGCTCAGGGGTTTGAGACCAGGTTGGGTAACTCGGCGAGACCTCATCTCTTCAATAAGTCCAAAGATTAGCCAGGCATGGTGGCGCGCACCTGTAGTTCCAGCTATTTGGAAGGCTGAGGTAGAGGGATGATTGGGTCCTGCAGGTCAAGTCTGCAGTAACCATGAGTGTGCCACTGCACTCCAGCCTGGGCGATAGTGAGACTCCAGCTCAAAAAAAAAAAAAAAACTTTATGGATACAGATATATGAGTTATTGAGGAAAAGGAAGACTGGAAGATGAAGATTAGAAGAGATGATGTCAAGTAGCATCCAGGACCATTCCCCAGCACTTCCCAGATGCAAGTCTGAAAGCAGTTGGTAGGCTAGCAGCACCACTTCTTTATGCCTTGCTTCTTTATGCCTTGCTGCATTTTTTTCTTTCTTGAAACTAACCTGCCCTTTGCTATAGTCTAGCCTCATAATGACTTAGCCATGGAAATGCCCCATACTCTAGGATTGTCTACAGTCCATACCCTCTTCAGCGCAGGCCTATGGACTTACCTCCTCCTGCTTGGTTCGGGACCTCTGGTCTTGGCTGCCTGGATACAGCTTTACCCCATACACAACCAGCCTGCAGTTCTTCCAGCCTCTGGAAGCCTCCCCCACAATCTCACAGGGGTAGTTTCATAGCTTATCCTGCAGTCCCCATGTAGTTCCCGGAAATAATCATTTTTGCTTAAATTCACCTCAGTATGTCTCAATTCTGGTCTCCATCTACTAATTACTTTGCAATGACTCAGCCTCTGGGTGTCGTTGGCCCTGTGGTTCCCCTCTGCCCTGACACCCACGAGCCTCACTCCAGCTCATCACTGCTCTATAATTAGTCCCCTCCTTCTCCCCATCCTCGCCCCTAATTCAGCGTTGGCAAATTATAAACTTTGTAATTAGAAAAGGCTAACATGTTGCCAGGAATGCAAACATATTTAGTGTTAAAGCCTAGTGTTTTGTGCATTTCTGGGCTCCGTTCCAAATCCTAGAGTAACAGAGAAAGACAAGGGGAAAAGGAGAAACCCTTTAATGCGCTTGTAGTTTATGTGAGGAGCGTTCTCACACACAGTCTCATTTAATCCTCCCGAAGACCTGAGAGGTGAGTTTAGGTAACAGGAGCTCTGAGAGACCAGAGATTTGGCCAAGGTCATAAGCCCGGAGACAAGCAAAACTGGATTCAAACCCAGGTCTACACCTGGGCTGCCTCTGCAATCATCTTTGGACATCCCCATATTATCACAGAATATCATGGATTATCTCAGTCTGGCAACAGAGAGGCTCAGCTAATTGTGTGCTGGAATTCCTCAACACTCCTGTTTCCACCGTGGCACTTTCCTGTTCAGTTTACTCCTACAGATCCGGCAAGAAAATATTTTAAAAGCTGTCAACATTTGTAAAGAACTCTACTTTAGCTACCCAAACCAGCACTTCCGGAGTCACTCACTGCAGCTGGTGGCTGGACAGTAAGCACCTTGAGGACCAAGTCCATCTCTGACTTGTCTTTGTTTCCCATGTAGCAGGTAGAAGGACTTGACACGACAGGCACATAATAAATACATTATTGCAAAAGGAAAAGAAGAAGATTGCATTCCTGCTCAACTGAAGCTGGAATGGTGGCAACCCAAACAGTCCATCACCGTATCCTTCAAACTATCCTTAGATACCGAAATGAACTCTCACACTGCTGTGTCCTGGATTTCTGAGGGGAGTCTGAGAAGGAGAAGACAGGTGTGAGACAGCCACCAAGCTGAGTGGCAGGGAGATCATTTTTTACAAGATGTACCTCCACTGCCCTCCTATTCCTAAATGCTCCTATTGTATAGAGGGATGCCATATACAAGTGGGAGAAAAAATGACTTTTTAAGAAGACCTGGCAGGAATATTCTTTGTAAGCTCCTCAGCAGCTACTAGAATCATCCTAGAAACAGATGGTGTGTCACTGCAAAGTGCTACATGCAGGACAATTCCCGCACCAGGCATCATCTTGGGTCTAGCAGTAGAGCTGCCTGCCACTGTCATCGGGAGCCTTGAAACCAAATACACGATGTCCGTCTATGTTCCATGAATATGAGACTACATTAGCAAAATCATTGCTAGTAATTTTCACCTCTGAAATCAACTAACATCGTGTTGTTTTCAAAGGGGGAAAAATACTTTCCTCTTTATCATAAATTACATAGTAATGATCCCCCCTAGAAATATAAGAGGGAAAAAGGTAATTTTCAAGCTGTTATGCATAAAAATAGACGTAAAGGTACATGAGTTTTTGCAAAATGGGTAGGACTTAGTGGTCTCCACTGGGGAATGTGAAGCCAGCTGTTCAGACGCCACTAAGTTTCTACCACATGGGGAATATTTCAGATATTTCCACTGGCCTGAGACCCTGGTTAAACTGTAAATATTGATGAGGTTCAGAAGATGCTACCCCAAAATATGGCACCTTGGAAACAAAAAACAACAGAAGAAGGAAGGGCACTCTGATCTTCTCCCACTCCCATCTTCCCTGAAACAGGCCGCAGACACTAGAATTCCCCTTCTTCTTTCTGATGCAGGCCACAAAACCAAGAAGGTCACTCTCTGACCTTCTCCTCTGAAGGCCCCTGTGTGACAAGGAGACTTCCAATCATACTTCTGCATAACTGCCTACTAGGTTAGCCCTATTCTACAGCTGGAAAGAAGGAATGTCCCACAAGAATGCCAAGAAACTCAACATTGCTAAGTTCTCTCCCCATCCCAGTTTATTACCATCAGATCATGCCTTTTGTCTTCCAGTAATACTTCTGTATAACTGCCTATAAAAATACACAGGTTAATCCATTTCTTTGGGTCTTCTTTTCAGAATGTTCCCGTGTCACATAAAACTTATGTTAAATAAATGTGTATGCTTTTCCTTTGTTAACCTGTCTTTTGTTATAGGACTCTCAGTCATGAACATTGTCATAAGTAAGGAAACAAAATTATTTTTTTCTTCCCTACAATATCAAGCTAACTGAAGAGACTAGATGGACATCACCCCCAATAAATTGATCCTTTGTTTGCATGAAGTGAATAAATCATTTCCTTCATGGACATCCTGCAGGTCTTTTTCAGGTACAGGGACTAGAAAGAGTCCTCATGGAGCCAGTTTTTTGCTCTTGATGTGGGATGCCTTCCACAAAAGTATTCCTTGGTCCCACCTGCTAAAATATGCTAAAATATGTTTAAAGAAACAGGAAAATGTTCTAAAGAAAACTGCTGGATTGCCTGAGCCTACGGGTTCGAGACCCACCTGGGCAGCAAGACTTCATCTCTACAATAAATCAAAAAATCAGCTGGGTGTGGTAGCGCATACCTGTAATTCTGGCTACTTGAAAGGCTGAGGCGGAAGGATCGCCGGAGCCCAGCAGGTTGAGGCTGCGGGGGGCGGAAGCGGCCACTGCACTCCAGTCTGAGCGACAGAGTGAGACTCCAACTCAAAATAAATAAATAAATAAAAAGAAAAAATAAAAAGAAAACTGCTTACAGTTCCATTTCACATCCTCCTTCGAGTTACCATCTTTCCCTCAGTCTCAAGTGAAATGCTCCCTTCTCATTCTCTCAGGACTCTCTGGAAGACACACATGCCCAGTGTTGGATCAAAATCTGCTTTTCTATTTGGGATGATGTGTCTAAATAAAAGATCCTATCACCAAAACATCAACTTTTTGAACTTATAAATTGATTAGGATACCCTTTCCCCCTCCTCTGTACACCCATGATGTTCAATGTGCTCTTTTAATATCATACAATTAAGTCAAAAAGAAAGATAACAGGTACTAAGTTTAACATTTATATCTTTATGAGCACAGCAGTTGATAACCCAGAAGACAACTCTATCACCCTGTTTAACAAGCAGTGACCACCCCCACCCCAGCCCAGCCACCACTCACTTAATACATTTGTCTAAATATTAGCTTCCAAACAGGCTTAGCCCACAACGTCCCCAAATGGACAGCTCTTCTCAAATCCCAAGCAAACTGCAAGTTAGTTTTCAGACTGATTCTAATTCAAAGAAATTCCCAAAGAGGCTTCTGACTTTTACTTAACTGAAATTCAAAATAGTAGCCAGAGCCAGGCTGTTGAAAAGCAGCCCCATGTGGATCAGCAGATCATCCATGTATGAAAACACCACACTCAAGCCCTTACACATAGAGAACCTTCTGGAAGGGGGAACCTTCCTTAACAAAATATTGACAGCAGCTATCTCCAGATGTAAAGAGAAAATAAAAGTTCAGAGTCTCCCAAATGTGTTACATCAAAGTGAAAAGTTACACCGTGGAAACGGGCTCACATAGCATGCCAGTTTTTCTTCTCTGATGCATGACCCCTGCTTCCTGGCCTTTGTGTCAGGATGGTGTACATTAACCAAACTCCCTATTCTTGACTCAAATCTAGACTAAATGATATAAGAGATGGAGACCTTTGTGATCGTTACCTCTACAACAGAATGTTAGGCTACTCCTCAGAATGTAATCAATAGTAGCCAATGAAATCTTTATCTATATTAGTCTTTGTATGAAAAATGTAATTCTGTTCACCACCTCTGTTTTTGCCTAAATAAATGGTCCTCATTTTTTCCCTGCACTGGAAGCTCTGATCATAATTTTTGTTGTAGCTCTGCTCTGTGAATGGCTGCCCTCATGCTTTGTGCTCTAATAAACTCTTTTAACTGGCTCCTGAGCCCTTGAGTTATTTTAGGTTGACCCTGGAGAGAAGAATCATGTGCATGGCACCCAATCAATAAAGTCTTCTGGAAGAAAGAAGTCAAAGGAAGAAGAACAGCACATACAGGAATCCATGAACGTCTTTCTAAAGCCTGGTGAGTGTGTAGCCTTTTAGCACATACTTATTTCAGAAAACAAAAACTGCAGCCTGGACTTTGGCATCAGACCAACCTGGATTTGAATGCAAGTGACGATCTCTGTGCAAGCTACTTAACCCCCTCTTAACCTCTGTCCTACCCTCTGTAAAATGACCTCACAGGGTGGTGATAAGGAATAGAAGAAAGTAAGTGGATAGAAAAATAAACCCTGGTGAATGTGCATAAATCTCAGTAAGTACTACATATTATCATTAACCTCCAACACTTCAAAAATGCTGGTTAATTTTTCTTCTAAACAAGCATTCCTACTCAAAACCAAAAATGTTTGAAATTAATAGAAATGGAGCCATCATCTCCATGAGCTGCCTGGTAGAACTTTTTGTACTGCCTGTCACAGTAACACTAGCCCCAAATGTCTGTTGAGAACTTGAAATGTGGCTCATAGGAACTGAATTAAATTTTAATTAATTTGGATTTGTAAAATAAAACTGAAAATAAATACCCTAAGTTCTCCAGACATGATGGATTCCCCATGGCTAATAGGGAAGCTCTAGATTTAAAAGCAGAACCAGGTAGACATAGTAGGGTGTGAGGGATTGGTCACACACCTTATTGGAGCCAGGGCAGCCTGCGGCCGGAAGACCCTTTCTCATGAGTCATTTGAAAGAAACATCTGACAGAGACTTCTTGGTTGGAGCTTGGAAGCCACCCAATCAGGTCTCGACTATTTCAATCAATAGAAACTGAACAAGTCTGAATCCTTCATTTGTCCAAATGGACCTGATTGAGAACCTGGGCAAGAACTTTCCCTATTTAAGCTAGACTCTCCCTTTGTTCTTTGGAGAGCACATGCTCACAGGTACTGAAGGCTGTGCTACCTCAATCTGCAAATTGTTTTTTTAGAAAGTAAAGCTCTCCCTTTTTCCTCTGCAGATCTCATGTCTTTTGTTTAGAGATTTAAAAGTAAATAGCCACACCCCTAGTGTTGACCGACACAGAGCTAGATCTTACCCCCTTTGAATGAAGGGAGTAATGAGCAGAGACATGTAGGAACTTGGCAAAAGTCCTCAGGTTGTCAGGACAGATGTCATACTAGACTCCAGGTCTCCCAATTCCAACCCTTTTCCTACCATACCTTCAATTCCTCTCAAAGAAAATGCCCAAATGAAGGAATACAGATTATTTTTATTTTCATTAAAAGTAGATGAAACCCAAGCTAAACCATAACAAGATTGCCACATTTAGAATACTTTAAAATAGAAAACATAATAGTATTTGAGAATAACGATATTAAGGCATTTCATCACAAAGGCTTAAGCCTGTTAACTTTTACTGGGTTATTTGCATTTAAATAAAACATTCTTGATGTTTTTAAAATGCTTCAGTACATAATGGAATCCTAATGGCAGGATTCCAAGCAGTGGGAGATTCCTTTCAATGGCACCAGGCTCTTGCCTACAGATCTAGACTGTTCCAAAGGCTTGCCCTACTTTGTTCTGAATCACCTTGACCACGGGGGATGGCGCAGAACTTGCTGACACCTCAGTGGTGACTAAGCAATTGGGCAGCTAGACAGCACTCCCTTGGCAAAGACTGCGGGGAGAAAAGATAGGTCAAGTCCAATCCTAAGTCTTTACAGGGAAGCTGAGACTCTCAAAGGTTGGTATTTATTCTGTGTTAGTGGGCACTAGGTTCACTAGAGGTTGCTAGGCAGGGAACTAACTGCCAGATTAAGACAATGCAGTAATAAGACTGTCATCCCAAGAATTCATTGAAAGTTTACTCTAGGGGCTGCTGTGATGTCTACCCACCCCCCACACACAAGGACAGGAGCCCTCACTCCCCATCTGCTGCAAGTATGGGTGGATGTCAGTCCTTCCTAGGGGTTGCCTGGGACTGAAAAGAGGGTTTTACCCAGGTCATGTCTCCTCTCAGAGCAGCCTCCCTATGAATAATTATTGGAGGACTAAAAGGCCAGACCCACTTGCCCCAGCTCTGAAGGTCTTTTCAGCTCCAGCACTCCCTGGAGTGAGGAGACTGCAGCCCACCTTCTCCCTCTGGTTCATCCTTTTACTTTCATCACCACCAATTCCCCTGTCTCACAGGTGTTGATCCCAAGAGCACTAGCCCAGGGTGATTATCTCCCTTTGCTTCCCAGGGAAACCACCTATGACATGTACTATGTGCCAGTCATTGTGCTCAACTTTTTATGGGTACTTACCCTTAGAGGTAAGTACTATTATTATCTTCATTTTACAGATAAAGAAACAAAGGTCAAACAAAGATCAATAATTTTTCCTAAGACACTCAGGTGGCCTTGGAAATCTTGTAGAAATGAAAAAAGATGATGTTGGTAAATACACGTACTTGCAATAGTGGCTAACACAGAGTAAGCATTCAGCTCATTCATTCATGGTTTTCATTCATTCTACAAATACTTCCTGAGCATCTACTAATGTGCTAAGCACTATTCTCAGCACTGCAGATACAGCATTGGGTCAAAGAAACAAACAGCTGCCCTCATAGAGCTAACCTTCTAATAGAAAGAGCAGGAAATGTAAAAGTAAACAAGCAAATGCATATGTCATATGCCTGCTATGCAGGAAAATAAAGCAGGTTATGGGAGACAGGAGGTGACAGGGCAGGGATGGGGATATTTTATGCAGGGAAATGAGGGAAGTTCTCAATGACAAGGGGACATTTGAATAAGGAAGAAGCAGAGTAGGGAGTGAGTCATATAAATATTTGAAGAAAGGGGATGTTGAGTAAAGGGAGCAAGTACAAAGTCAGAAACAGTGAAAAATATTGACCAGGTGAGACATGAGCTGACAAATTTTAAAAGGATCAAATGGCCACTGTGTAGAGAACAGACCTGGTGAGGGAGGGGGGCCTTTAGGGACAAGAAAGGAGGCAGGGAAGTCAACTAGGAGTCTCTTGCCACAATTCAGGCCAGCAATGGCAGTGGCTTAGGCCAAGATGGTTAGTGATGGGAGTGGTAGAAACCTAGGTCTATGCTAGAGGAAGAGCCATCGGATTTGCAGACTAATCAGATGGAAGGTGTAACAGCAGCAAGAAAAAAGTCAAAGATGACTCCCAGATTTGGGGCCTTAGCAGGTAGAAGCGTAGAGTAGCCAAAAAGTGAGGTTAAAAAAATCTGTGGAAAGAGCAGCCTTAATGAAAGATGGGGCAGGATGGACAGATAAGGAGTCATGCAGTTAGCTTTCATTGGAAGCAGATTTGGAGAGGTGGGACAGCACGCTGGTTATAAAAGCAGATTCCATAGCCAGACTACCCGGAGTTGAGTCTCAGTTCTGCTGTTATTCACTGTGTGACCTTGGGCAAGATACTGCACCTGTCTGTGCATCACTATTCTCATCTATAAAATTGGGAGAACATTTGTTATTTACTTCATAGGGTCACTTATGAGACTTAAATGAGTAAAGATATAGAAAAGTACCTGGAACAGTGGCTCTCATACAAGAAGCACCACATTAGTATTTAAAAATTAAAACAAGGCTCTCAATGAATGCAAATTTGGAGGATTCGTGTATGGTACAAGGAGGCACCCAGGAAGGGTGATTCACAGGATCTGAAGACTTGCTTCCTTCCCAGAGAAGGTAAAACCCGAACTTGAGTTAGAAAGATGAATAGCAGGTAACCGGATGACTGGCCGAGGAAATGGAGAGTTGGGGGAACAGTCGAGACAAAGGAAATCGCATGTTCATTTCCCTGAAAATATAGCCACTGTGTAGCAAAACCAAATGTAAAAATGGTTACCTTATGACACCTGAATTAACCCTTCTCCCTGTTACTGTAGAACCCAAAATGTAGCCAGAGAGACTGAGAGTAACATTTAGTTTATGTATTCGAAGTAAACTCTGGTACAGTCCATCTGCCTTCTCATGGGTCTGTCTTCACTGTGTTAGACCAAGATGGCCACCACCATCCACGACCATGCGAAGACCCCTACTGACATGCTGAAGCTTCTGACAGCCACCACTCACTGGCCCCTGCAGATGCCCCTGTAGTTTCCTCTCTGATTCCCTAGGTGTGTTCAAAAAGTAATAGGGATACGGCATTTGTCTTTCATCTAATTATATTTGAACATGTTTCAAGGCCATATGGCCCAATAAATATCCCTAAACTCTCTGTACTTTACTGTTCCTAATGATTCTGCTGGAGAAATAACATTTCAAAGGTCAAAAGCCTGATTCTGGCAGAGCAATTCTGTCTGGATCCCAGTGAAATTGTCCACAAAGACCAGACTTAGAAGCAAAGCATCAGATTCCCTCAGCAGAAACCTTACCTTTTGGTAAATTATCAAATACCAGAACATATGCAATAGGAGAGGATTGAATTTATGTGGGATCAAAGCATTTCCTGAACTTTCTAATGTACCTTAGCTACATAAATATGGAAAGTTTTAACCAGTGGTAACAGATAGCTCCGAAGAAAGCCAGACCCTACTGTCAGATTTGCCTCTCAGATGGGCCATCCATCTGAGGATCCTCTACCTGTGGGCCCAGCTTCATGCAGACCCCGGCCTATGAGAAGTGCACTAAGCCATCCCAGATCCCACACTGCCCTGACAGCAATACATTCAAAGCTGCTTCCTCCTCATCAGATAGGCCTGAAATCAATAGCCTTCAGCCCAGAGTAACCTCCCAAGACCTCTCACCCATTCCCACTGTGCGTGCCCAGAAATTTCTATCAAGTCTCTGTACCATGTCCTGGTTTCCCCATCACCCCACTTGGACACTGAAACACCAGTCCTCTGATGGTTCCTCTCAGCTCCTGCTGCCTGTGGTTCTGTTTCAAAGACAACAGGCTTGGAAACAAACACCAAAGAACACCACTGCCCACAATGAGGCTTCTCAAAGTTTTTGCTTTGCCCCAAGATGCCTGAGAGCCTAACATCTGACTAGAGGCTCCATGATTCAGGATAGCAGTATTTAACAAACAGAAACCATGCCCACTCAACCCCCACTCCAGGTAGATGGATCTCAGGAAGGAGGAAGACCACTTGCTATTTGTTATCATCACATATCCCTCCACCATCAAGACTCTTGTCCCTGGAGCACGCTAGCCTAGAGTAGTGTTACCCAACCTGTTTAACCTATGCTCTGCCCCTTTGGACAAATCTCACTGCCATTTACTTTCTAATTCTCACCCTTCCTCAGAAAATGATGGGTGCAGTTAAGAGTCCAATTTTCTTCCGCTAGGAATTACTAAAGTTTACTCTTAACAGTTTATATGACTTTTTTTTAAGAGTGTTTACAGAGCCCATGGGGTCTTGAGCACCTATAGTGCCAGCTATTCCAGAGGCTGAGGCTGGAGGATCACTTGAGCCCAGGAATTTAAGTACAGTCTGGGCAGCATTCTGACTCTAAAAATAAATGAATTTCAAAAAAGTGTCCATCATTTCTACACTGCTGGTGGGAATGCAAACCAGTTCAACCTCTATGAAAAATAGTGTAGCAATTTCTAAAAGAACTTGACCTTCCATGTGAGCCAGCAATCCCCCTACTGGGAATATACCCAGAGGAAATCAAATCATTCTATCAAAAAGATACCTGCACGCGCATGTTTATTGCAGCACTATTCACAATAGCAAAAACATGGAACCAACCTTGCTGCCCATCAAAATTGGACTGGATTAAAAAACTATGGTACATACACATAATGGAATATTATGCAGTCATAAAAAGGACAAACATATGAACTTTGCAGCAGGCTGGATGGATTTGGAGTCTATCATATTCGGTGATCTATCACAGAAACAAAGAACTGAGTATCACATATTTTCACTCATAAGCAGACCCTGAACATTTACCATAATACTATAAGAAAGGGATTGGCAGCTGGGCTCAGTGGCTCAGCCTGTAATCCCATGCCTTTGGTAGGCTGAGGTGAGGGGATTGCCTGAGCCCGCGGGTTCGAGACCCGCCTGGGCAACTTGGTGAGGCCTCATCTCTACAATAAATCAAAAAATTAGCTGGGCATGGTAGCGCACGCCTGTAGTTCCAGCTACTTAGAAGGCTGAGGCGGAGTCCAGCAGGTTGAGGCTGCGGTGGCCAGGAGTGGCCATTACACTCCAGTCTGAGTGACAGAGTGAGACCCCAACTCAAAAAAACAAACAAACCAAAAAAAACGTATTGGCAATAGTGGGAAACTGCCAGGTGAAGGGGAGGCACATAACATTAATAAAGGTACCTGATCTCAAACCAGGTGAAGTGGGTTTTATGACCACTTGTATACTTATTCTGGAATTATACCCCACATCTTTAAAATAAAAAAGTTTTAAAGTGTTTATATGCAAAATAGAAAATACATTTTATAATACTGAAAATGCCATTTCAAACTGTAGGTACATACACAAAACACAAGAGAGTCTGCTAGTCCTACAGCAGCATCTCCAGGAAGCTCAGAATGGCTGTTGTCTGTGGCCCCCCCTCCAGATCCAGCTGCATGCATACAGCAACACTAGTTTGAGTCAGGGCTAAGTTTGCCACATAGCTTCAAAAATCAGCATTAAAATCTTCGGTCATTGACCCCTGGGCAGGAGCACCACAGGCAGGTCATGGCCTTACACCTTCCATTCCTCACCTCATCTTTTGTGACCCAGGCCTGGTTATCCACAGCAGAAGCCCTTCTACTCATTAAGATAACACAGTCTGCATTTCATTTAAATAAAATATGCTTTTAGATTTTTGGTACAAACATAATACCCCATTTTGACAAATGAACTCACTTCCCTCTAGCAATCCTCCAAACACACACCTACACACACGTGCCTCATGGATGAAAACCAAAAGCTGTCACTGAGAAGCAAAAGCAATTAGAAAACCCATTCAATGCCAAAGGTAATGACTTTGTTTTAATAGGCCTTGGTGCCTTGATTAAAGCATTTTCTTTTAAAACTTTACCATATTGTGAAAGAGTTCAAGTACAGAAATAAGCAGAGAAAATGACATAACATAATGAACCAGCATGAGCTCACTGCCCAACTGTATCTAATCTTAACATTTGCTTTATTGCCTTTTTGCTTTCAGAACAAAGGAGGCACTACAGATAAAATTGGAACCCCTTTTCCAACCAGGTTCTCTCTTTTCCTCCCCAGAGATTCACCAGTTTTTATTTTTTTCCCCCATATTGATGTGTCCATCAAATATGCTCTGCGTGTTTTTTAAACTTTATATATGTGGAATCATATTGCAAGTATCCTTGCTTTTTAGCCTAATATTACATTGTAGGGATTTTACCATAGTATTCATATAGTTGTAATTAACTTATTTTGACTGCTAAATAATATTCCCTTGTATGAACCTCTTATTCATTTTTCTCTTTACGATGATTTAGTTTTCTATATTAAAAGCATTGATCAAAGCATTGCTTCTATTAACTGATACTGACTCTCTGGGAAGAAGTACACTATTTTGATAAGGCCAGTCTCACTCCTCTATTTATCAGGGGTAGAACTGACAGGTCTTTCTGATGTGCTGCCATCTAAGATCACAGTATCTATGGGCCAAAGGCTGCCACAGCCAACAGGCTAAATAGAAGAGGGCCAAAATCCCAATGACCTAGGACTAGGTTCAAATGTGCCCCTGCAGTAGTGCTTGCTGTCTGTGAAGTGTCTGTCACTGGGCCCAGAACGTTGCTGGCACTATGAAAACAGTACACATTATCATTAGCATCCGCCTGATACCCTGCTTGGCTAGAATCCCAGACCTCTCCTCTAGGTTCACCCCACAGTGACACTTTTTACTTATTAGCAAGCCAAATGGCATATCCTTCCTTTTAGTACAATTTCATCCCAACAAACTTATGTAGACACATCCTGTTCAGCAAGTAAAATGTTTGCTTGACATATAAACGAAGATAATTCATAACTTTGCTGATTTTTCTTCCCCTCTGTCTTTGGTGTTTATCCAAGGCATATGCACTGAATGTACTTATCTCTAAAATGTCCCTATCCTACCAAAAGAATCAAGTTCAAAGTTTCTAATATGGCATCGAGGGCTCTTTCAACCAACCTCAGCCACTCACTCTATCTCATCTCTAGCTATATCCCACGTCCTGACTCCCAGTCTATGCCTTTGTTGTGCTGGACCCTACATATTCAAGGGGCATCCAATTAGCCTATACAACCCAATTCAAGCATCACTTCTCTCCAAGGTTTTGACCAGGAACTATCTAGACATAATATATATCACTCCTATATCTATGTTTCCATCACCTTTTCTATGTAACTCTCTGTAATGCAATAGCTTTTACAGTATCTTTTTTTTTTTTGAGTTGGAGTCTCACTCGGTAGCCCAGACTGGAGTGCAGTGGCCGCTCCTGGCCACCACAGCCTCAACCTGCTGGGCTCCAGCGATCCTTCCGCCTCAGCCTTCCGAGTAGCCGGAATTACAGGCGTGCGCTACCACGGCTGGCTGATTTTTTGATTTCTTGTAGAGATGAGGTCTCGCTGCCCAGGCGGGTCTCGAACCCGCGGGTTCAGGCAATCCACTCACCTCAGCCTCCCAAAGGCGTGGGATTACAGGCTGAGCCACCGAGTCCGGCTAGCTTTTACAGTATCTTATTTCAACTGTGTGTACATGGGCCCCTTTACCCTCTAGACCAGCGGTTCTCAACCCCTGGGGCCGCGAACTGGTACTGGTCCCTAGCTTGTTAGGAACCAGTCCACACAACAGAAGGTGAGCGGTGGACAAGCAGAGTTCCCTCTTCTGTCAGATCAGTGGTGGCGTTAGATTCTCAGAGGAGTGCGAACCCTATTGTGAACTAAGCATGTGAGGGATCTAAGTTGTGCACTCCTTAGGAGAATCTAATGTCTGATGACTCCCCCCTACACCTTCCATTCATGGAAAATCGTCTTCCATGAACACTGTTCCCTGATGCCAAAAAGACTGGGGACTGCTGCTCTAGACTGTGCATCCTGGTGTAGAGGCCCTTGGGTCTGCATTATTTTATCCTGGGCTTTTCCCTGGATGCAGTCGAGTGAATAAATGTTTAATAAACATGTTGAGTATGACTTTTTTCCCCCAAGACTAATTTCTAGCAAACAGAAGAGGATTTTGGTAACTTGGCCTGTGTGAACCATTGATATATTTTTGAAAGAAGGCTCTTCTAGCAGCATATATTTAATAAATTATTATAAACACAAAGTCTAAAGCCCTTAAGAGGTTTTCTTTCTAGGGATATTTCCCCTGCCTGCAGATTTTTTTTGAGATAGACATATTTTAATTCCAGTTGTAACAGAATAGAATTGCAGAACTTCAGCCCTCCTCTGGGTTCTCTAATCCTGATGCTGATAGAAAATGTGCCTGGTAACAACAACAACAGCACCATAATGATGGCAACCACAGCAGGCAGACTTCATCAGAGATTTGCTATGTGCCAGGCACTGTGCTGTGTTTAGCTCTACTTGGCATTTAACCTGCCCACCACTTCATAAGGTGTATATGACTACTATCTACATTTTAGAGCCGAGGGTACCTAACAGAGTTAAGTGACTTTTTTTTTTTGAGTTGGAGTCTCACTCTGTCGCCCAGACTGGAGTGCAGTGGCCACTCCCAGCCACCGCAGCCTCGACCTGCTGGGCTCCGGCGATCCTTCCGCCTCAGCCTTCCAAGTAGCTGGAACTACAGGCGCGCTACCATGCCCAGCTAATTTTTTTTTTATTTATTGTAGAGATGAGGTCTCGCCTGCCCAGGCGGGTCTCGAACCCGCGGGCTCAGGCAATCCACTCACCTCAGCCTCCCAAGGCGCGGGTTTACAGGCTGAGCCACCGAGCCCAGCTAGGGTTAAGTAACTTATCCAAAGTCACGCAGTAAGGAAATGGCTCAGCTGCGTAACTCCAGACTCTGAGCCTTTAGTCATTTACCAATTAGGCTATACCACACTGCAATCATAGAAATCAAGCCTCATATCTGTTGAGCATCTTCAAAGCAATTCCACAATTTGTTGCTTATTTCAATCCTCATAGCAATCCTGGGATGTTACATCAACCAGGTAGACGCCCATCTCCCCGTTTAAAGGATTATGTAGCCATGAGTCAAAGAAACTTACATGACATGCCCAAGGATTCGTGGCTAGTAGATGCTGAACTAGCCAAGCCAGGCAAAGTTATGCTGTGATAACAAGTAGCCCTAATATCAGTGACTTAAAATAATAAATGTTTATTTCGCCCTCATGCTACATGTCCACTATGGATCTGCTGGGCCATGCTCCATGATGTCTTCATTCTGATCTTGAATATTGCCAGTCACCATGGCAGAGGAAAATGAGAACACGGCAAACTATGCACTGACTCTTAAAGACACAGACACACAGATATGGGTCATTTTTATGTATATTCCATTGGTCAAAGCTGGTCACATTACTATGCCTGAAATCCAACTGGGGAAGGTGAACAATCCTCCATGATCCTCTCACAGCAAAAGGAACACCAAGTAGTACATTCCACCATAAGGAGTAACATCACCAAGGCCTAAACCCAAATATGCTACCTCCTTTGAAGTCAGTGAGTTCTTTCAGAATAGAGACTTTTTCTCCTTCATGCCTGTATCCCCAATGGGTTGTCTGAATGAATCCTCATCTAATGAGTTATCCAGAGTCCCCAAGGTGCTTCATCAGAATTTCTGAATTCAACAGAAATTCATTTCTGCTATTTTACAGAAAGTTCTAGAGAGAGGACTAGTTAAGCTAAACACATATATACCTATGACTCTGCAAACCCACTCCTGGGTATTTACCCAAGAAAAAGGAGTGTAAATGTTTGTCAAAAAGACATGTACAAGAATGTTCACGGCTTTATTTATAATCACTCCAAAATGGAAGCAGCCCAACTGCCCAAAGGTGTTATCCTGAATTCACTCAAAAAGGAAATGAAGCTCAAGAGGTCTAGAGACATGAGGAAGCCGCCCCAAGGTCATATCTTCACAGGGCAGAGCTGAAAGAGAAGTCACACATTTGTGTGCCCTGTCCATTGCTCTGCCCATCATCCTTAAGTTGCTGAGCCAAAGCTCCCTGCTTCTCTGCCTGTCCTCCCGTTTCTGCTCAGCTGAAACATTGTCTTCCTCTCTCTAGGTCTCCTAGGACAAGACACTAATCACAACTGCCCTTGACTGATTCCAGCTGATGTTTCATAAATTCAATTCTCTCCTTCCCTAGCCATTGACTTCAGCAAACCAGTCTCCTGGCTGAGTTCCCATAAGAAAAAGCTCTCTGATTCATCTGTACCCTGGTGGTTAGCCAGCAAAAGCAAACATAGGTTTGCAATTCCCACATTTACCCTATAAAAAGAGGGGGAAACTTTGTGTGTCTTTATGGTTGCAACTTAGATTTTATATACCTTATCATGATGGAGCACGTAGGAAAAAAGTAATATATTTTCCTGGACTTCTGTCCCTGAGACAATAAACACATTCATATCACTTAAAACTATTCTAGTAATCTCTTCTGCGGTGGTTTTACAAGCACATCACTCGAGAATTGGCCCTCATGTTAATATGAATGGACAGATATGAAAGCTGGATGCTTTCTAACATGAGAATGTGGGGCAACTTTGAGAAGAAGAAAGCTGTATTCAAAATGGCAGAATGTCCTTGTGCTTGTCTCACATGTTTGGATGTTTTCAGAGGCCTTAAAATTTTTAAAAATGCATGGTATGGGTCCACTCTGAGATCTGCCTCTTGATTAGACCTGGCAAGTGTAGTCACCATCTGCTCTGTTTCTAAGCAAGAGAATGAAGCACAGGCAGTCTGGATCAACCAAAGGGAGATCCCTTGGTCTGGTTTTGTTTTCATTTTTTTAAACATCCAATTTTGGAAATGTCAAGGCAAAGCAAAGTTGACATTGCTTCACTGGAAACAAGAGGCTAACCATACAGGCCAACAGGTATGTCAGGTCAACAGATAGAGTTTTCAATTATAGTAGTATCCATGTGCTACTATGTACCAGGTCACCAGGTAGGTGTGGCAAAGGTTCCCCTTGCAGGTTGTCTCCTTCTCTTCCCACAACACTTGCAGAGGCTCCTTTCTGTCTTGCTGCCATCTCAGACTCACCTCTCCTGAATTCCCAACTCACTTGCTTCCAAGAGCTGAACAGGGTGTGATATTGAGAAAACTCAGATAGATGCCTAAGAAACAAGTGCCTCACTGAGTAAAAGGGACCACTATGTATTAACAGACAGAAAACAAACTGTTAACTAGATTTGTTCCTATTTTTTTTCACTTCCGAGAAGAATAATGAAAAAAATAGTTCATGGTATAAGAGCAGTCACAAGTCTGAAAATGACTGATTTGAACAGCCCAAGCCAACTCACTACACCAAGGACAGAATCCATCCTGCCCAGCCTCAGGATTCTGCACAGCAGGTGCCTGGGAAATAGTGCGGCTTGACTTCAAGCTATGAGTCACACGCCAGTCCCTAAGTCCTTCCTCGTGAAAAGAACCTGCTGAAAGTCATTGGTCTGTCCACTGCAAGAAAAACTTTCCATGATTTTTTGAAATGGGAACAATTAAAATGAATCCCTTAACCCTGTGAAATAAATGAAAATGTTATCTGCTCTCTCCTTTTCTTCTCCATTCTTTTGTAAAGGGAAGAATTTTGTTAAAAATTTTAAAGCCATATTAGTGGCAACTCAGTGATTATTCTCTTGTTCACAAACACATGAAGAATATCACAGTTTTTCATATACTACTACATTAATTTCTCATCACATCCCTTGTGAAATACATATTGATTTTTTTCTCATTTTATATACATGGAACTTTAAGTTCAAATAGGCCAAAGATTACTTCCAAGACTAACGTCAGACCTCACAATAGAAACACTAGACTCAAGAAGTCATATTTACAAAGAGTTAGCTAAAGAAACAGAAAGCCTGGGGAAAAAAATTAAACTCAAGAAAGCCTAGAATTTTGCATCAGTCAAATTTTCAATAAATGCAAGAGTGAAATAAAAATATTTTTAGTCATTCAAAGCCTCAGGATTTATTACCCAAAGACTCACTTAGAAAACACTTTTAAGGAGAAATAGTGCTACAAAAAAGAAAACAGAAGCCAGAAGGTTGCTAGTAGATACGGAAGGAGAAGTAAGTAAATATGTTAATAAAGTTGATTTTCTAAATAAGCAATGACTTTTAAAATGTACAAAATCCTAGAACTAAAGATCAATACTAATATGGTTATAAGTAGAAGAGGGACAGACCAGCATGAGGTTAGAATATGATAATGTATTTGCTTTGTGTGATGGAAGATTTGGAAAGATAACCATAGCTTTAATAATCTAATGATAACCAGAAAAATATAACTATCACTTTAAAATCCATAAAATAAAATATGACATACCCAGTAGAAAATAGAAAGTGAAAAATATTTACAAATGACATGCAAAATTTTAAAAAGAAAATGAGATAGAGCAATAAATTATAATATAATAACTATAATTAATGTAAAAAGTAAAACTAACTGATTAGGGGATAATATTATCAGATAGTATTTTGAAAATATCCAGAAAAATATTGCCTATCAGAGATTGATTTAAAACAAAAGTACATAGAGAGGTCATGTAGAGGAAAAATTTTACACCAGACATTTGCCAAAAATGGCAAGATAGATTTTAATTGAGTTACTGCAGAGGGAGGGAGAGACTTTGATAAAGAGCTGAGCTCAACTCCAAATTCAGCAGAGACAGTTTGGGATTTCTAACCAAGCAACAGACTAAGGGGTCAGTGGATGGAAAATTACTAAGAACTTGGTTAGATATCAAGGGTGAGAGAATTTATTCAGTAAGAGGGAATTTTTCTTAAGCTAAATTGGTTTAATAAGACTCTTATTAAAGACAAAGCAGAAACTTAAATATCAAGGGTGAGGGATGAATAAAATGATGATTTATTGAGGGTGGAAGGATTCTCTCTAAATGAACTCAGTAGGATTCTTTGCTAGAACCAAGCTAAGGAGGCCAAGGGCAAGACCTAGTTGAGAAGAGGACTAAAAGGAGACTTAATAAAGTTTGATCAAGAGGGTAGTCTTTGTATCTGAAAACAAATGAATTTTTAAAATATGAACCCCCCCGAAAAAAACAAGGTAGTTATCTCAATGTCAGACTAAATAGAATTTAAGGTAAAAATTATCATAAAAACAAAGAAGCATGATACACACTAGTATAGGAAACACTAGATCAAAAAACTATGAGAATAATGAACCTAACTGGCTTATTTATAAAGTCCAAATAATACAGCATCAAAATATACAAAGCATTAGTGATAAAATTACAGAGAGAAGTAGATAAGTCAACCATTGTAGCTGGAAAATTTAGTACTTCCTTCTGAGAAAAATATAAAGCAAGCTGGACTCGGTGGCTCAGCCTGTAATCCCACGCCTTTGGGAGACTGAGGTGAGTGGATTGCCTGAACCCGCGGGTTTGAGACCCGCCTGGGCAGCGAGACCTCATCTCTACAATAAATCAAAAAATCAGCCAGGCATGATAGCGCACGCCTGTAATTCCGGTTACTCAGAAGGCTGAGGCGGAAGGATCGCCGGAGCCCAGCAGGTCAAGGCTGCAGTGGCCAGGAGCGGCCACTGCACTCCAGTCTGGGCGACAAAGTGAGACTCAACTCAAAAAAAAAATAAAAATAAAAAAAAATAAAAAATAAAAAAAATAAAATAATATATATATATAAAGCAGACCAAAAGCAATTTCATGTGGTAGAAAAACTAAAAAAGTTTTTGTGCATAGGTGTGTCGATAACATATGGAACATTTGTAAAAATTTACAATGTACCAGGCAAAAATAGAAGCTTCCTAGAGATTAGGTTTCTGCCCATAAAACAATAACACTAGAAATTAACAACATATGTCAGAAAACTAAGGAATATCCTACCTCTGGAATGAAGAAGAAATTAAAATGGAAATTTAAAGATATTCAGAACTAAATGAAAGAGAAAGCACTTCTAGCAAGTATTTATGACTACAGATAAACACTACCAAAAACCTACAGCAAACATCATACTTAATGAGGAAATTTTATATGCATTCACTTTAAGATTATGAAAAAGATAAGAATGTACACCTTGCCACAACTCTACAACATAGTATTGGATGTCTTCCCCAAGACAATTAGGCAAGAAAAAGAAAGAAGGGAAAAAATAAAAACTCCGGAATTGAAAAGGCAGATGATCACTTAAGTAGATCATTCATGTAGATGTAATAATCCAAGGTAGATGGATAAAAGATTAACATAAATCAGTAGCATTTCTCTTCACCAGAAATAACTAACAAGAAAATATAAGATAAGATAAAACACATAGTAGCAATAAAAATCTAAAAAATGTGAAGGAATTATTCTAAAAGGACTGACTGTACAAGACCTTTACCTAGAAAATCTAAAACTCATTCAAAGAATATTTTTTAAAGACCTGAACATACAGAAAAATTTACCAAATTCATGTATGGGATGACAACATAATAAAGGAGGAATTTTCTTAGAATAAGATTATATTGGTAAGGTAATTTGGAAAATTGGCTTATTTATAAAGTCAGAAGTATTAAAATACATATAAACATACAAATTATATATGTTAGCATAGACACACACACTTGGGGGGAGACCAAAGAAAAACCAGAATTATTTTTTGGAGGGAGGGTCTCTTGTAATGCAGGTTTCTCCCACTACGCGTTTTAGGACCCCATCGGCATCAGTATACAGCTAGCGTTGTTGTGAGAGGCTGCATTCGGCTTCAGTGAATTTTTTTTTTTTTTTTTTTGGAGATTCTTTCAACCTGTTTGCCCATTTCATGGTGGGTGATTTGCACAAACAACCTGCCCACTTTGCGCTGAGTGTTCAGGAGTTTTGTTTTGTTTTGTTTTTTTACCGAAAACAGCATGACCCCATGCCCCACACTCCCTATTCGTCCGATCTTGCCCAAGTGACTTTTTTTCTGTTTCTGGATGAAAAATGTCCTCAAAGGAAAACATTTTGTCAGTGGGAAGGTGAAACAAACAACGGCAGAAGCACTAAAAGGCATCAAAATTGACAAGTTCAGAAACAGTTTTGAGCAGTGAAAAAAGCCTCTCAGTAGGAGTATTGCATCAAAAGGAGAGTACTTTGAAGGTGACTGAAGTTTAAACATGTAAGACTAAATCTACATTTTTTAATAAATAAATCACGTTTTCTGGGGGTTCCCCCTCATAAATATGGGTAGATATTTTAAACTAGCACTGCATAAAAAAGGAAGACACAAAACAAAACTATGGTGCCATGCCATCTACACATATAAAATATGTAAAAATAAAACATGACATATATTTTATGAATATACAGAAGAGGAGCTATTAAACATGTTGAAGTGGGTGCCCATGAAAGGAAGGAAATGGGGATGGAGGTGAGAAAAAATTGAATAGAATAACACAAAATATGGAGCATCTTTCCAAGGACCAGTTATGACAGTGTGCCATGAACTAAATGTGGTCTCAAAAACCTAAGAGATGGGGGGGAAATGATATCTGGAGGAAAAAAACTGAGGTGGGAAAGAGGATGTATATAAGCCAAGGTTTAGTATTAGAAGCTATTAGATCATGAAAACAATAAGAAAGAAAACCTGTAATACCTGATGAGTTATTATAATAAGTGCTTTCAAATTAATTGTTTTCAAAAAATAATTTGCACTATTCAAATGTTCAAGGTAAAGATCATTCCTTTGGCTTTCAATTTCTCTGGACTTAGAGGGCAAGTACAAATTCTACTGATAGACCACTTCCTGGGTTCTTTTTTAGCTCTGGCAGAAGGCAGCCTGTATTGTAGATCTCTAATTGTACCATTTGGTCTCTCTATAATTATTATTTTTAAAATAAAGTGAATACAGAAAAATTTATTGATAAAGTAAATAAAATAATTAAATATAAGCTAATATATAGCCTTAACACAGCATGTTTAGCTTTTACCCTCAAATTTCTTAGTAATATATATCTGAATGTTTTCGGAGTATAAGATGGTTTCATTATAATTCTTATTTTGTTTACTATGGTGGTTTACTTTTTTTCCGTTTTTGAACTGGGGGGTCTCACTCTGTTGCACATGCTGGAGTGCAGTGACATAATCACAGCTCACTGCAGCCTTGACTTCCTGGCTCAGGAAATCTTCCCACCTCAGCCTCCCAAGTAGCTGGGACTATAGACACATGCCACCACACCTGGCAAATTTTTGTTGTTGTTGTTGCTGAGACAAGTTCTCACTATGTTGCCTAGGCTGGTCTCGACTCCTGGACTCAAGCAATCCTCCTGACTCAGTTTCCCAAAGAGCTGGGATTACAGGCGTGAGCTACTGTGACTGGCCTTGTACTTTAAATTAAATTCACATATAGTGAATCAAAGTTAGCTTAATTTCAATTTTGTGGTTCAGTACTTCTTCAAAAGATCTAAGCACCAAAACACCATGCTTAAAAGAAATATAGTGGGAAATTATGCGGGGGGGATGGGATTAACAGTAGCAAATATCTGTCTGGGACTGGGAAAACACCTCTTATCAACAGGGTGCCCGAATGAAACGTAATTGTACACCTAACCCTTAACTGTACCCCACAAAACCATAATAAAAAATATTGATTAATTATTTTAAAAAAAAGAAATATAGTCAGCATTTGAAAACCACAAACCTCAAATGCTGCTCCCTAGCAAATATAAAAAATTAGTAAATTAGTTATAATTCAATTTGACAACAATTATACAAATCCGCTTACCTTTGCAACAAGGAAAACAACTTTATATGATGCCACAATTTACAAAAGATAATGATTTCAGGATTATCTCTACTTTTCTAGGTATCAAGTACTTGACAGGTGTCATCCTACAAGCCACAAGAAGCTTTACTGTGTGGAAGCATTTTTAAATGTTGGATTCGATATTAGAATGAGGTGCCTTCCAGAGAATAAGCCCAGGGCCACTGGTTTCATAAGCAGTCGCAGCTTTCAGCACTTTGGACAGTGACCTTTCCCGGCTGTTGTCGCATGCTGGTTGGGATGTTCTCCTATTCTGTTGTCAAGTAAAAAATTATTGATTAAATGTGAGACTCTGAAATTCAACTCTTTCTGAGAAACATTTAAGAGCATTATGGAATTCATTTAACCCATGCAATAAATCTACTGAGTAATGAGAAAGGAGAATCCACTTGCAAATATGGAGAAACATTTCCCCAAGCAGTCACACCAGATATATTATTCACCTCCAACAATATGCCACAAAATGTAATGCCAAAAGAAAATTTTAACGCAGTGTTCATGCATCCAGGGATGAATGGCTGTGAAATGTTAATGCCTGTCAGTTTTTCTTAAAAGTATGCCTTGTGCAAGACTTAGGACTTCTCTCGCATTAATTATAAGAATAACATGCTCAATTGTCACCTTATAGAGTCAAAAAAAAAAGGAGTACTTTTAAAAGATCAGCAAGTCCTGTATTTGGTTATTTGGTTGATATGTCATGCTTCCAAGTGAATAACCTAAGAAAGACTTGAGGGTTCTCTTATTTTGAAACTTTTATTTATTTCATTTGCATAAATTTAGGGGATACAAATGCAGTTTTGATACATTAATATATTGCATAACAGTTAAGTCTGGGATTTTAGTGTAACCATCACCCAAATAGCATACATTTTACCCCTTAAGTAATTTTTCATCCCTCTCTTCCTTCACCTCCCTCCTACTCTCCCATTCCTCTGAGTCTCCAATGTCTATCATCCCACACTCTAGTCCATGTGTACACATTATTTGGCTCCATTTTTTCAAGTTCATGAAGCATGTAAGATTTTTTTCATGCTTCTTCAACTTGTTCAATAACCCCCATTCATGTAATCCTACAATTTGTTCACAACTACCTTGTTGCTAGGTACGATGACATCCTCTTAAAAATTAGAAAACCAGCCAGGCTCGGTGGATCAGCCTATAATCCCCCGCCTTTGGGATGCTGAGGTGAGTGAATTGCCTGAGCCCACGGGTTCGAGACCCGCCTGGGTAGGCGAGACCTCATCTCTACAATAAATCAAAAAATTAGCCAGGCGTGGTAGCGCGTGCCTATAGTTCCAGCTACTTGGAAGGCTGAGGAGGAAGGATCGCCAGAGCCCAGCAGGTGGAAGCTGCGGTGGCCGGGAGCAGCCACTGCACTCCAGTCTGGGTGACAGAGTGAGACTCCAACTCAAAAAATAAAATAAAATAAAACAAAATAAAAATAAAAATTAGAAAACCAAGTCTCAGAGTGGTTAAGTGACTTGCTAAAGGACACACAGTTAGTAAATTGTGGAACTAGGCTTTGAAACTAGCTTTTTCCAACTCCATGTATGGAGCTTTTTCTGCTTTTTATGATGCCAATTAACTATTATATGTTTCATATATAATATTTGCCTGGTAGTTTATCTCATGTATAGCAAAACATAAGTAAATGTAAACTGTATAGTTTTATTTACATAAAATAAAACATGTTTATGACATTGAACTGCCAAATACAAAGATAGACAAAAAAAACTGGAATTTATTTTTAAAATTGTGTATTTATTCTTACATATTTAAAATTCAGTCGCCTTCAAAGTACTCTCCATTTGGTGCAATACTCTCTGTTTGGAGACACTTTTACCACTGCTCAAAACAGTTTTGAAACTTGTCAATTTTGATCCTTTCTAGTTGCTTCCATCATTTTTTGTTTCACCTCTTCGACATGGGCAAAACATTTCCCTTTGAGGAATTTTTTCATCCAGGGAAGCAAAAGAAAAAAGTCATTCGGGGCAAAATCAGGTAAATAGGGTGGGTGGGGCCTGGGGGTCATGCCACTTTAGTCAAAAACTACTGAACACGCAGCTCAGTGTAGGCAGGTGCACTCATAAATCACCCATCATGAAATGGGCAAACATGTTGAGATAATCTCAAAAAAAAATTCACTGAAGCCACAAGCAGCCTCACACAGCAATGCTAGCTGGCACGCTTATGCCTATGGGTTCTTAGAACACTTACATGGTAAAGTGTGCACTACAAGAGGCCTGCCCTCCCAAAAAGATGATTATAGGGTTTTGTTTTGGTTTTTTTGTGGGGGCGTCCTCCTTCGTAGATCTCCAGAGGCATTGCAGTTACAAGCTTTGGGTATAAGTCAGTTTCAGTCTTCTTTCATTCTATATCTCACTGATAAATATCCAGATAGGTAAGTGCATAATTTTGTTAGGAGAAAGTCAGTAGATAATTCCATGCCAAAATTCACACCCTTATTCAGAAATGAAAAAAAAACCATAGTGTAATAATTCATGAAGAATTATCCTGTCTGTGATGATGAAGAGAGAAAGAACAGGGGTCCAGTGTCAGCCTGGGACAGTTGAGAGCTCATCCTAAGAGGAGTCTGGTCACTCCCCACTGGAGGGTCAGGACACACAGATAATTTTTTTAAAAAACTTGTCAATCTCATAGAGTGGTATCGCAATGTGGAGCTTGGAATGTGGAGTCAGGTCACAGCAACATGACATTGAACAAGTTACTGACCTCTTCTGTGCTTTAAGTTTCTTGATTTGAAGAAAGGAGATAATGAGATTTACCTGGCAAGAATCAAAGAGTTACTGGGTACAGGATGATAGTTGAGCAAATGCTAGCCATTATCATCATCCTAATCACCATCCGATAACTTTTCCAGTTCAGCAATTTGACTTTGAAAATGTTCACTACTATTTTCCCCAGGAAAATCCAGAAGATACTGACCTATGGGTGCGAGGGGCCAGAAATATTTCCCTTCCATTCTTCCCTGCAGACTTTGCTAAAGAAAACATAACATCTAATTAGCTATAAACTCTAGACCAGCAAGACCAGTAGCCTTCTCATCAACGTGCTGGAGACAGCTGTACACCTTACAAGTTAAGTATGAAACAGTGTCCAGTGATTATTTAAATAGAAGGGAGGAAAACATCACCCATATTCTGAACTACATGAAAAATTCAGATAGACACAAGTAGGTGGAAAAGGGAACATGTTCCACATCTATGTAAGTTAAATATCAAAATTAATTTATTTTTATTTATTTACCTTTTTGAGTCAAGGTCTCCCTCTGTTGCCCAGGCTGAAGAGCAGTGGCACCATCATGGGTCACTACAGTCTCAACCTTCTGAGCTCAGACAATCTTTCTGCCTCAGCCTCCCAAGCAGTTGAGACTACAGGTATGTGCACCATCATGCCTGGCTAATTTTTTTTTTTTTTTTTTTAGAGAGGCAGGGTCTCACTATGTTGCTTAAGTTGGTCTTGAACTTCTAGGTTCAAGCAATCCTCTCATCTCAGCCTCCTAAACTGCTCAGATTACAAGCTTGAGCCATTGTGCCTAGCAGAAATAAAAATAAATTTGATTTTGGGGGGTTAATTTTTTTCCTCCAATGTCCTTTAAATGATACTCTACTGAATGGACAGAACATCTATTTTAGAAGAAAGTTTCAGTGACAGGATGGAGTAATGTCCAATATCACGCCACTCTAAAAATGAAAAAAACCTTTATTAATATTTATCTTACTTAAAATAGACTCATAATAATTTTATTATACTAACATTAATAGGCCAAGTATGTACCTATATCCTCCTGTGTACATTTTTTCAAAATAGCCTGAGATCTCTCAAGACAAGCATGGTGCCTTTTGACTCAGAGTTTTTAAACCAAAATTTGAAGAGATGAAGGGCAATTGCATATGACTGCTTGAATTCTGAATAAAGTGGTGAAGGTCAGACAGATAGGTTGGATAAGATGAAACATATGGCTTTGAAGTAACAGATAAGTCATGAGTAGGCATTTTTCAAGATCACAAAGGAAGAAGCAACTGACAAGCAACGGAAAAAAACAAGCTAAAGAAGAAAGAAACTGGGTAATAGAATGGTGCCAGGGTGATGAATCAGAAGGCAGCATAGGCTATAACCCCAGGACCTTGGGGAAAGAAACCAAAGAAAAAGGGGGAGCACATTTTAGAGAGCGTTGACCAAAGCCAGATTTTTCTCCAAGAAATGATTTACACTTAGTCATCAAATCTCACAAAGTCTGACATCCAATTCTTAATGCTTAGGTAAGGTACTAACAAGTAACATTTATTGAGAAGTTACTATGTGCCAGACATTGTGCTAAGTATTTCCTGATTTTCTGAGGTGGGAGCCATTATCATTCCCATTTTACAGATGAGAAAGCTAAGGTTCTGAGAAATTAAATAGCTTGCCAAAGACATGTCACAAATCGATGGCAGTGCCCAGATACGGCCCAGGGTAATGTGACTCAGAGCCCATGCTCTTAACTCAAAAGCTGCACTTCTGCATTACACAATGGAATGAACTGCTTGAATGTTTGAACAATATCATACAGCCTTACTTAATAAAATGAAGAAGAAAAAATTATATGCAAATTCTAACCAAACTATACCCTGGTATAGAGAAGAGATGAGAACTTTGGGTCTAAGAACTCCATAGAATCAGGGACTTTCTGAAGCTAAGCAGTGCTTTCTTTTTTCTTTTTTCCATTTTACACAAACGTAAGGACACTACTCCTTACTCTCCTAAGGTTTTTTGCAAAAAGCTCTTTCTCAACTCATTATCTTTAAATAATGACTCACTCAATTAACCAATTGGATAAACAATGCCCAAATGGTATCATTCATTTGAAACTATCATGAGGCTTTCACTTTTCTGAGTAAGGGGGGGTGTCACGTATCATGTATCACTTTTTCCCTCTAGAAGTCATGGCTGAATCTGTATTTGGGTATTTGCAAAGTAATATAAGGAATTTCATAGCACTTGGTCTTTAGAATCAGAAATATTTTAGTTCAAGTTACATTGTATGTCTCTATTCATTATGCATCAAGATTAGATTACATTAGATTAGATTAGATTAGGCTAGACTAGATTAAGTTGGTTAGGTTAGATTAGGTTAAATTAGACAGACAGATATACATACTGGGGGAACTCCCCAAAATAATTATTTTTTGGAGGGCAGGCCCCTTGTAGTACAGGCTTCCCCTACTAGGTAAGTGTTTTAGGAACCCATTGACATCAGGATACCAGCTAGAGTTGTTGGGAGAGGCTGTGTTTGGCTTCAGTGATTTTTTTTTTAGATTATTTCAACATGTTTGCCCATTTCATGATGGATGATTTATGAGCACACCTGCCCATACTGCACTGAGTGCTTAGCGATTTTTGACAAAAAATGGCATGATCCCTGTGCCCCCACCCTCCCTACTCACCCGATCTCATCCTGAACAACTTTTTGTTGTTGTTTCTCTGGATGGAAAAAAGTCCTCAAAGGGAAACATTTTGCCCATGTGGAAGAGATGAAACCAAAAATGGCAGAAACACTAAAAGGCATCAAAACTGACGAGTTCAAAGTTGTTTTAAGCAATGGAAAAAGCATTTTATAGGTGTACTGCATCAAATGGAGAGTACTTTGAAGATGACTGACATTTACACATGGAAGAATAAATACACAATTTTTTACAAGCAAATGCTGGTGTTTTAGAGAGATCCCCTTATACATACACATATATGCATGTATTTATATTATAAGCATTTTCTTTGAGTTGGGGTCTCACTCTGTCGCCCAGACTGGAGTACAGTGGCATGATCCCAGCTCACTGCAGGCTGGACCTCCTGACCCTCCTGACTCAGCCTCCTGAGTAGCTAGGACTACAGGTATACACCACCCTGCTCGGTCAATTTTTTTATTTTTTTGTAGAGACAAGGCCTTGCTGTGTTACCTAGGATGGCCCTGAACTCCTAGGCTTAAGCTCTCCTTCTGCCTTGGCCTCTCAAAGTGCTGGGATTACAGGCATGAGCCACCACACCTGGCCTATAAGTATTTTTTAAGAGTTGAAGTATAAAGGACAAGAAAAATGAACCTTGAAATTTTGCACTTTCTTCTTTTGTTTTGAAATACATATCTCTAAGGTATAAACTGTACAGAACCACATTATCACTGGTCCTCTGATAAAGCGCGCATTCAAATTAAAATCATTCTAGCACTTCAAAATAAATTCAAGTAGGAGAAACAAGGCTTATATGAAACAGAAGAGGAATGTTTTCCTATTATTAATTTAAAGCAAGGATCAGTTCAGGCAGGGAGCGCTCTCCTTTGTAGAAGTCTCTCAAGCCTGACATGTGACAGTCCATCTAACCATCCTTATGGCTGAGTGCCTGCTTTGCTTCCGGCCCTGAGCTAAATTTAGAGGATCGCATTGTAGCTGGCACATAGCAAGTGCTCAGTTAATATTTGTTGAAAGCACACATGCATGAATAACTGAATAAAGGACAGCACAAAAAAGCTCAAAATCTAGAAGCTCCTATTTTCAGTCTTTGAAATAAGATTATGGACCTGAATATGGCTCCAATGGTGATAATAGTTCTGATGATACTACTCAGGCCAAGTCCATGAACTTGATTCTCCTTGAGGCCAGTCAGCTTTGGTTGTTCTGAGCCCCCATATTCTGCCAGAGGCCATGTTAGCTATCTTTCAAACATGTGCCACTGACCACAAGGGCATCTATGATGGGTCAGCATGGAGTCATAGCTGGAAGAAATAATTCCAAGAGTTCGTTCTTACGGCAGAGATAAGAAGCACCTTTTTGGGTCCTTCATTGTAAGAACTTTGTCTCAATTTTATTTTCTCTACCATTTAAAAAAATGCCACTGGTGAAGGGGAAGAAATCCACAATTCTGCTGGATATTATTCATAAACCAAACTCAAATGCACATAGATGGATATAGAACTATCAGCTTTGGAAGCTATTGCAGAGAATGGTCGTTTATCTGTATATCCAGGGACTCTGAGATTTGCACTACCTCTTCAAGTTCACAGCCTCTATTCAGTGCCTATCATGTGCCAGGCACTGTGCCAAGGCTAGAAAGACCAGTTTCGGAGCCCGTCCTCATGGATTGCATGTTCTAAGGAAGAGACAAACATTGTAAATATATGATTTTATAAAAGAAAAGGAGAAGGCATCATTTGGGGTAATTAACATGGGGACTTTACCCAGCCTAGGGTCTAAAAGGACTTCCACAATGAGGCAGACTTTGAGTTAAGAGCTAAAAGATCAGTAATTAGAAAAAAAAAAACACTAATATCACCAGTCATCTAGATTGCACACAAACTAGGATTAAATTATCCAGATAAATGGGGAAAGCTGGTCTTCACTTGGATTACCCAGATATTTCCATTTGACTTTCCATTGTGTACCACTGAATATCAAGTGGAGAATCAGGGTAATTGACCAATTGGCCAGAAAACACTCCAGCCTTAATTACACAGACACTTATTAAAGCGTAGTTTAGAGGGGAACTGTTTAAAAAACTGCATGGGTTCTCCACTGCAGTTGCATTTACGTCCAGTTTAGTATTCAGCTTAACTCATTCAGGATCACTGACGTGAATTTTCATCATTCCAAATCCTGTTCCTGGTTGCCACTGATGTAAATTTACATCTTTGCAAATTCTGTTTCTGAATGCTGCAATGTTGTCATATGCATGTGTTATTATAGTTTGCTTGAAAACTTAATAGTGAGGCGAGAAGAAAGTTAATTGAGATAAGTATCTGATATCGAATGCACAGTGTTGTTACTGATTTATGTAGTTGGCAAAAATTACAAGTTGGTCATTATTTTGTTGCAATTAGTGTTGTATACTCTGTATTTTGTTGTATACTTGTATTTCAGGGCTTTCATACTTCAACATTAAAAATAACTTACCAACTGGGCACAGTGGCTCACTCCTATAACCCCAGCACTTTGGGAGGCAGAGGCGAGAGGATTGCCAGAGCCCAGGGGTTTGAGACCAATCTGAGCAACATGGCAAGACCTCGTCTCTGCAATAAACCAAAAAACTAGCTGGGCATGATGGCATGTGCCTGTCGTTCCAGCTACTTGGAAGGCCGAAGCAGAAGGATCACCTGAGCCCAGCAGGTTGAGACTGCAGTGGCTGTGAGCATGGCACTCACTCCAGCCTGGGTGGCAGAGTGAGACTCTGACTGAAAAAAAAAGAAAAAAGTACCATAATTATGGAAAATGAAGAAATACATGCTGATGAGATTTCCGAGGTCGAAGGTGAATCCAGTGAATTTATTAGTGTTAGTGAGACAGAGTGATGTAATGATGGAATGTAAATGAAGATATACATATGTAATATATACTCAGTTTATCATCTGAATAAAAATATAAAGTATGGAATGCTAGTCAGAGTGCTGTCTGAGGCAAATCCTGGATATGTCTGCAACTTTCAGCTGTATTGTGGAAAAGGTGACAATTTAGAAAAAATTATTTCACTTGTGCTTAATGACAGAAGTTTTCAGCAACCAACTTCAGATTTTTCTTATTTTCACCCACTCTTGGCATTAAGAAAGTGAAAAAATTGCCAATGTGTTAAGATACATGACTTTTTATAAGTTGAAACTTTGAGGCAGATTTCTCCAAAATTCTCCACAAAACATGGTACAGTCCAGCATAGGTTAATTGCTTGTTTATAAGATGTCATCTTGCCTTCTTCATAGACTAACTTCCACTGTTGCATTGGTTTTATTGGGCTTCGCGGTCATTTTGCTATGTAATTGCCCAGGCATTCATCAAAATGACAAAGGAAATAAAAACCCCAGTCCAAAGCTATGTGAATGTCAATGAGCAAACAGATCAAAGAAGTAAACAAGCCAGATCCATATTCACTAGTGATTAGCAGAAAAATAGAGGGAGAGGAAACTGACTATTTGCCAAGGACAGGATGGAACATAAATTGAATTTTTCTCCTGGCCTTTGAAAATGTTGTCATTATCATCTGCTCATCATTTCTACATGTCTTATTTTCACAACTTGCTTAGCACCCTAAATAATTGCCTTGGGCCAAAAAAAAAAGAAAAACTGCAATATCATCTTGAGTTGTTTTTGCTTAATATTGTTAGGAAGAAGCTATATCCACCTTCATCTTCTATGACATGTCTGCGACACTTAACAATCACAATATTGTGAATTCAGTGCATGAGAGAGACTTGAGGTATACATGTCTCATTTATCTCTGTAGTCCTAGTACCTAGCACAGAACCTGGCATAAAGTCTCACTAAATAGAGTCCCTTAAAACCCTTATAGCATAAAAGCTTGCCTAAGTGCTCATCCTCAGTAGGAAAGGTGACTCAGTGAGTGGAAGTTCATGGGTTCTGAAGTTAGACAGATGAGATTTTGAATTCCGACTTCTATTTACCAGTGATATGACCCTGGAAAAATGGCTTAAATTTCCTAAAGCTTAGATTCTTCGCCTATCAAGTAGACATAATGATCATCTACACCATAAAGATAAGGTGAGAAGCAAATCAGATCACGTATATAAAATGTCAGCACTCTCTAGGAAATAAGGAAATGTTTATTGTTTCTTTTACGTTCCCTTAAAATATCCAATAGATCAAGTCAGGATGTGTCAATGATAAGAAATTTTGGTTTTTCTTTTATTAGAAGGGAAAAGGTGAGATGGGAAGGCAGACCACCTTACATTCGCTACAGCAAATACTTTGTTGGAAAATTACTCTTTTTCAGACTGGCTTCATTTATGCCAGAACAGGACATTCCATATTCACGTGTCTGAGATATGCTCCCCTACAGTGACAGACCTGCAGGGCTGCCAGAGAGAAGTCCACACATACATGATCTTAGAGAACTTCATGGCCATCCACCTCCCTTTGGCATCTCTTCTATGAACCTCAGAATGGGAGAAGTTTCCCCCACCCTCAGATCAAGACAATCTGGTCTGAGCTCAGCTTCCCTCTGCTCAGTGTCCACAGCTCAAGCTGAATCCCTCAGGAGACACTGTCAGGCTCAGAAGAGAAGCTGACCCATCCAGGAGTGGCTCAAACCATATTTTAATGATCTACATAGAAATGCCACAAATTTGGAGAGCTCTCTTATCAAAAGCTTTTCTTCCACAATCGCTACACTAAATTCCATTTGTCCCTTTCAACGCCCACGGGCTCTTCCTGCAGATTATATACTGCCTGTGCTAGCCAGCTTCCTGCATGCTGGATCCTAGTTAGTGAACAATATTATTTACGAAAAAGATGAAGGGAGGTAGGGTGGGACAGTGCAGGGACTTAAACTATTTAGAGAAGTGATTCTCAGTTTTAAGTTGTCTTTTTTCTCCCTCAAGAAGGATAACACACTATTCAAGGTGCTGACTATGCACTCTCAGCTAGTTTACATAACTATCCCATGCAGAACTATCACATTGGTGCAGCAAAGTTTAATTACCGATCCCAATATAGCACAGAGAACTTAAGTCATTTGTCTACAGCCACGAAGATAGAGAAGCTGAGACTCAAAGCCAGGTTTCTCTGTCTCTCAAGTCAAACTTTCTTATCCAGGGAATTTTTTATTTTTCATGCACACGTGCACTTCATCTGTCACAGAATTAGAGTTGCTGAAGACTGTGTATCTCTACAGCGATCCATTGGCTCTTCAGAATCTGTTCAGTGTTAGTCCTTTTAGACAAGTGATCAGAAGGTCCACACAATCAGCTGATTAGGGAAAATGACAAGTGACACCAACTGGCTTGATTTGAGGACTGTTGCAGAAGTCCTCAACATGCACTAAAACCAGGATCCCAAGGGTGAAATGGGAAACCTTTGTATGGATGAGACAAAAGCAAACTCACGACAAAGTGCTGAAAAGATGATCAGAGAAAGAGACGTTCACATGAGAGGCATGGCTAGACCTGAGAGGGCTTGAGGAACGGTCGTTTTGCCCAACATTTCTCCAGCTGGTTTGCAAGATTATTTTAACTCTGATGCTGGAAGTATTCACTTATGCATTCTTGCATGTCCTCTATGGGACAAAGAATTTGAAGAATTTCTGGTCATTTGCAACAGACTGGGAATATTTCTCCTAGGCTGGAGCAGGGCAATCACTTAGGAAGGTCATGAGGGTGTGGACACAGGATAAGGAAGTTTGGATAGGCTGGGGGCAAAGAGCTATGCTGGGAGGACTCTGAGGACAGGTCAGGGCAGGCCCAGGTGAGCTGCTGTATCAGGAGAAGTAGTATCATGATACAATACTTGGGAGGGCCTTTGCAAAGAACAACCCTGAAGACAGAGCTCTTGGTTTGGCTTCAACCAAAAACTGAAAGCATTCAATGTCCTGGTAGGACTGGACCCTGCTAAAGGCTCTGCACGGGCTCCCAACACAGCTAGAATCAAATCCCAGCTTCCTGCCACAGCTGGTGCCTGTGCTGATGGCCAAGCTCTTGCCAATCCCACAACCCTGTCTGCTGTGTTTTCCCTGCCCTGCTCTGTGCCAGCCGTAGCAGCTCCTTCCTGTTCCTCACACACACGTGCTCATGCCCCCTGAGAGGTCTCACGTGCTGTTCTCTCTCCCTGGAATACTCTTCTTATGGCTTTTACATACCTGGCTCCTCAGCACCTGGCCTTTAGTCCAAATGTCCTCTCCTCATAGAGGCCCACTCATCAACCAAAAAGTCCCTCTATCCTCTAATTACTCCTCAGTATAATCGCCTCTTTGTGTCTTTCTTAGCAGTTATCACACTGTGGTATCATGCTGGTATTGCTTTGTTCACTTGTGTATTGTCTGAATTTTTTACTAGAAAATAATGCACCTAAAAGTAAGTTCTTATCTCAGTGTATTTTGGCAGGCAATACTTATAATAGCAATACTTAAATATACCCTTTATTTATGAGGCAGATGCTGTTTCTAGTACTTTCCATATATTAATTCACTTAATCCTGTGGGATGGAACTATTACTGTCCATCTTACAGATACGACACCAAAGTACAGAGAAGTTCAGTAAATTTCCCAAAGTCACACAGCTAGTGAGGACCAGAACTGGGAACCTAGACAAGCTATCTCCAGAGTAGAAATTTTTAACTGCTCTGCTCTCCTGTTTCTATTTGTTGTAGGGAGGACAGAAGACTTCTTGAAAGGAAGTGATAGGGTTTGTTACAGGAAGCACAAGAGGCTTTGGAGATCGCATTTACATCGACCTGCCTGTATCCTTGCTCATGCCTCCCTCTGTCCTCTGCTCTGAGGATCTCATGTGCCAGAAGAAGAAACTCAAGACTCGATGGGACCAAAATGCCAAGTAAGGGGAGAGAACAGGCTTGCTCAGTGTGATCCTCAGAAGCCAATATACCTCTGTGGGTCCCATGCCTAGCACAGTGGCTGGCACACAGAAGACCTTGAAAGGAAGGGGAAGGAAGTCTCCTCACTGAGAAGGGTGAGGAGAGTTTTCCTGGTAGAGAGAACAGCATATGCAAATGTTTGGGCTTAAAAGTCAGGACAGTACAGATAGGGAAAGTGGTGGGCTAGCTATGGCACAGGGAACAGGAGAAGGGATGCGGAGTGGAAGGAGAAAAGACTGAAAGACAGGCTGTGGCTAGGAGGAGAGAAGATTTCTGAAAGCCCAGCAGGGAGTTCAAGCTTTTCCCTGCTGCTGACTACTTTTGTTTTACAGAAGTGTCATTTACGTGCGCCAATTTTAAGTGTGCGGTTGACTTGTTTTGACAAAAATGTACATACCCGTTTAACCACCACTCCAGTGATGATAATCAGCATTTCTACTACCCCAAAAAGTTTCCTTATTACTAAAGATTTTTAACCAACAGAATGACACAAGTTGGTGTTTCAGAAAGACGGTTCTGCAGATGGTGTGGAGAGGGGGCGGAGGAAAGAAGGGGGTGATATCTTCAGTCATCTCTCATCAAAAGCCAACAACTTTAAAACACTCCCTGGAGCACTGATAATTCACAGACTTTGTCAAAATGCCAAAGAAAAGAGCACAAAACAGTGAGACTGGTCTGCGTGGACTGTGCATAGGGTTTTTTTGTGAGAGTCAAAGATTGCTGCCCGATCAATAAAGCCACAGCAAGCCATACTCATCACAAGGAGAGATGATGGCCATTTTCGCTGGGTCTGTGTGTTTTATGACTCTAGGCACAGTCTCGTAGACGCATTCCAACAAGCCGCTCTGAGAAAATTAGCTGCCAACATGACACACAACCCAAACCAACAGACCAGGAGAATGTAAAGTGTTTGACATCCATTGCAGTCTCTCGCACTGATCATGGCTGTCACCAGAGTCACTGCAGCAGCAGAGGGAAGCCAGACCCAGACCATCAAGACATGCATGCCACCAGCCCCATATTCCTGTCAGCTCACAAGACCAAACACCCAAAGTTTTGTCCGCAGAATCAGTGACTTGTTCTTGCGAACTACTTGCTAGGTGTTTTCCATAATTTAACTTAGTTATTTTAACAACTCTACTAGGTAAGTACTATTCATGTCTTCATTGTAGTGGTGATGAGATGCAGGCACAGAAAGGTCTAGCCACTTGCCTGACATCACACAGCAGAGCTATGACTCGAGCCCCAGAAATCCCAGTTCCAGAGACCCTGACACCATGCTTCCCTGCCTCCCTGAGAAGGCTGAGAACTGCTGAGAGCGCAGATTTTAGAGCTAGACAGATTGAGATCCACATTCTGGTTCTGCCGCTAACCAGTGATGTGACCTCAAGCTTAACTTCTCTGAGTCATAGTTTTCTCATCTGCAAAATGAGCAGAGCTGTTGCGAAGATTTAACTACACAAAAAGCACCTGGCACAGAGTGAGTCCACAATGAAAGGGGATGTGAGTCTATATTTTGGGAGCTCACAAGGCCTGTCTATTCCAAGATACATATTATTCAAACTTTACTGCCAAATAGCCACCTTAAAAAACCTGAATACTAACCAACTTTTGTTGATTTTAATTAAAGCCTTCTTATTCCATTAGATCAGAAAAAAATTTTTGTTTAGAAGCATTTAGCAATTTGACGGATATTAAATAATTGCTCAGTGCCAAGTACTGTTTTAGTTTCTGAAAATATGTTGGTGAACCTAAGAGGAAAATCCCTGACTTCAGGGCAGGGGCAGTTAAATTTTTTAATGTAGTTTTTAATCAAGTTTTATAACATTCTTTAATTTTAATTTAAAAAATCTAACAAATCAGCATGTTTCTCTCAGCTGCAGAAGTAATTTTTTAAAAAATCAAATGTCTTTATCTTTTGACTGGAATTATATCAACCCCATGCACTGAAACTGCAATCTCACGAGAAATCTACTTAATTAAATTTTTTTGGTGATCAAATGAAATTTTTTTCTAGGTCCATTATGAAAATTTGGACCTAGAAAAATAAATTAAATTTTAAAAATTTTTTAATAAAAAATAAATTAAATCATAGTAATTTTAATTTTTTTAACCTTTGATGACTAAAAACAAACAAGCAAAAAACACATACTGGGCTAAATCAAATCATTGGCTGGTCTCTAAGATCCCTTTAACAACAGAAAAGTAATTGATTCTCTTCTGTCAATTTTAAATATTTCTCTCAAAGTCTCATTTGCACAACTGATTTTCCCAATGAAAGCAATGGGCACGCTCACCAAGAAGGTTGGCAAGTGACCTGCAGGTGAGTAAATGTCTGGTTTTTCTCACGAGTCAGCTAAGGTGTGAACTCCTTTGAGAACCCCCCCATTATGATTAAGGTTCTGCTTCCCGTCTCTATCCATTACCCTATTTCATTCTTCCAAAACACTATCATCACCTGAAATTGTCTTGTGTGTTGATCAGTTTCTTGTCTGACTCACACATTAGAATGTAAACCATGGGCTGGGGTCTCATCTGCATTTCCCCCTCACTATCCCCAGCAGCGAGAAGGCTTTCGGGTGCACATACATGTTGAGTGAGGAGATGAATAGCAAAACTGGCTACTTCGATGACAAGGTCTCCTCCCTTAGCTGCAGATAGGAAAGAGAAGCAGGTACACATTACTAAATTCTTAAATATTCTGTAAAACAGGGTGGAAGTGGAGGGTGATCTTTCATTTATTCATTCACTGGGTATATATTTACTAAGTATCTGCTACGGACCAAGTACTGGCCAGGTGCTGGGTACATGCAGGAGAGTGAAATACATCTTGTTCGGGTTCTTAAAGAAGACATTGTTACACAAACCCAACCTGGAACATCAGCAAAGCATACGCGGATGAGGCTACTTCAAAGATACCTCAAGTATGTAAATCCCTTAGCCTAGTCCTTGGCACTCAGTGACTGACCACGAGGAGGAGGAGGCAGAGGAGAACAAATAAAACAACGATGATGGCAATTACTATTTCATATGCAAAAAGATAACGTAGCCTCCTCATTGTCAAATATAACCTCAGATATCAGGAGCAATAGACACTTACAAGGGTCATTTTAAAAATGTAAGAATCTGGCCCTAGACAAACCAGGAGAATCCACTATAGGTTCTCTCTGCAGATAAAAAGAATCACCATGGCCAAGAATGATGAGGCATTTTTCTTTAATATCCAAAGCTACAGCCTTGCCATCATTTACATTATTAATAATCTATCTGAGGCTTCTAGCTCTGGGGAAGATGAAATGAATACCCTCTGCTCCATCTCTCCCAGTGATTATAACTAAAATCTCTGGACAAACCAGATAAAGCTACTATATGAGGATTCTAAAAAGTAAATAACAGCAGGTGTGCTGGGGTGGAAAATTAAAACCCAAGGAACAACCAATACAGCAGTGAGTTTCCTGGCCTAATTTTTTTTAGCTTTCAATTCTCCCAGTTTAGACTCCAGGGTTGCTCAAATTCCAGAACAGCACAGCAGGCACAGATGGGAAAATCTTCAAGAGAAACTTCCTTTTTCTGTCCATAAGACCAGAAAGGGGACCTCTGTGGGACAGATGGTGTGAGAGCTATCTCTCTGGTTTTCTGCTTTTTATCTCTACCAGTCCTGTCCCACAGCAAGCCCCAGTGATGAACCGCTCTTGTACAGTAGCAACAGCAGTGTTGGACACATAGGCATTCAAAACTCTGAGAGAAAATTCTGCTCGTTGATGAGAAGAATGGGCCTCTTTGGTCTGAAGAGTGTGGTAGGAACTCATTTTTTTCCTCTCTCTCTTTTATCTCATTGTTTTTTCCTAAGGTAGACCCATTCACAGAAAGTGTGGAACTGGGCAGGAAGGCTATCCCTCAGATTTCTAGACAGAAGACCAAGAAAAGGGGGCCCTGTGAGCCAGAGAATGTGGGGATCATCACAAATTGAAAGGGGCTGGCAAAAGCTATCCCCTAAATTTGAGTATGAAATTCCAGGCTCACTTCCAAGCTGTTCATGTGTAGTAACAACCCAAAGCAGCATAGCAAAACCTGCAGATTCCAGACTGACCTTGAGTAGCACACCCGGGAAGGAGACTCAAATAGCAACCACAAAGGCTGTGAAAACTCTATTGACATTGGAACCACAGCCTACAGAAGATGGGTTTAGAAATTGCCATCTGAACCATACCAAGATGATCATCTGCTTTGAAAAAAATAACAACATTCTTCGGAGGATTTTAGCAGAACCTAGACTCTTGTAACACAAGATTCAAAATGTTCAGAATGCAATCTGTGGTAGGATGAATAATGACCACCCCCCATTACATCTATTACTTAATCCCCAGAACCCATGAATATGTCACCCTACATGGTAAAAGGGATTTTACAAATGTGATGAAGTTAAAGATCTTGAGATGGCGAGATTATCCTGGATTGCCTCGGTGGGCCCAATCTACTTACATGGACCTTTATATAAGAGGAATAAAAGGATCAGCATTAGACAGAAAGGAAAATGAAAGAAAAAAACCAGAGGTTGAAGTGATGTGTTTTGCAGATGGAGAAAGAAGCCACAAGTCAAGAAATCCAGGCACCTCTAAAGATGGAAAAAGCAAGAGATGCGTTTTCCTTGAAATCTCCAGAAGAAACATAGCTCTGCCAAGACCTTTATCTTAGACTTTTAACCACCAAAACTATAAGAATAAAAGTTTAAACCACTAATTTTGTGGTAATTTGTTACATCAGTAGTAGGAAGTTAATAGGCAATTTTAAATAACCCAAACAAAAAATTGGGAAACTCTCATTAACTCTCAAAGGAAAAAACGACATATACCAACCCCAAGATGATCTGGATGTTTGGATTATCAAAGACTTCAAAGCAACTACTATAAATATATTCCATGAAATAGTGGTAAGCACTCTTTAAGTAAATGAACAGAACTTCTCAACATGCAATTAAAAAAAAACTTTATAACTAAGAAATACAATAAGTGAATTTAAAAACTCCCTCTATGGGTTCAACAGCAGAATGAAGTTTACTCAGGAAAAAGTTAATGAACTTGAAGATAAATCAATTTAAAAAATTATCCAATCAAAATAATAGAGGAACAAAAATTCAAAGAATGTCAAAGAGATTCAGGAAAAGAAAACCAAAGATATATAAAATTATATTTAAAACATTTTAAATTACACATTACATACAGAACATGGCAATGTTTCTCAGCTGGGGTGATTTTGCCTCCCAAAGAACATCTAACAGTGTCAGACATTGCCAACTTTTTTTGGTCACATTAGGAAGAGACCACAAAAAAGATAAAAATTCATAATTTCATAATTTTTAAAAAGTAAAAAATTAAGAAAAAGTTATAGTCCCCTCTGTCCAATCTAATCCTACTCTCAAAAATAACCACTGTGCTCTTGAATGATCTTGCATTGCTGTCCACTGTCCAGTTACATATATATCAATATGTCTATACATATGTAAACATATCCATCTATATGTCTATCCATATATACATATAAAAATTGTCCATGGATTCATGCTCAACCTTTTGATCTATGAATAGCTTTTTCATTTGTGGTCAGTCATTATGGTAAGCAGAATTCTAAGGTGACCCCCAATAATCCTAGACCCTAGTGTATACACACCTTCTTCCAGTTATTCAATCAAGCATGAATCTAGGTGTTAAGGTAAAGACATTTTGCAGGTATAATTAACATCCCAAATCAGCTCCACTAAAAATAGAGAGATATTCACACAAACTCTTTAAATTTGAGTCTAGGGGTCAGAGAGAGAGGAAATCAGAGATTCAAAGAAGGATTTGACACACTATTCTGGCTTAAAGATTGAGGGAGATATGTGACTAGGAATACAAGTGGCTTCTGTGAGCTGAAAGCAGTCCCTTGTTGAGGGACTGTTGGAGACTTCATTCTACAACCACAAGTAGCTGAATTCTGTCAACAAAAGAATGAGATTGGAAGCTGATTTTTCCTTCAAAGCTTCCAGATGAGAACTCAATCCAGCTGATACCTTGGCTTTAGCTTTGTGATACCCAGAGCAGAGAACCCATCCATGCCATGCCAGACTTCTTAGCTACAGAAATCTAAGTGTTTAATTAGGTGTTATTTTAAGTTTCTAAATTTGTGGCAATCTGTTACACAAGAATAAAAAACTAATATAATAACACATAGCTTTCCAAGTCAATGAAGATAAACATTTCTACTTCATTTTGCATAGTGTTTTGCTGTCATTTTGATGAAGCAAAATATGTTGAAACATAAGCCTATTATAGACATTCACCTGGCTTCTATTTCTTGTTATTGCCAAATAACATATTAACAAATATCCTTATATCCATATATTAATATATCTGTACTATTATTTTATGGAAGACAGGTTGCTAAGAGAGGAATTTTTTACTAAAGGTGTACACATTTTTAATTTTAACAGCTGTTATCTAATTAATCTCCCAAAATGTTGAACTGATTTAAACCCCCCAAAACAGACTGTTCATTTCCTCACATCTTCACAGCATATATTATCATATGTTAGAAATTTTGTCCAAAAAAGGGTAATCCATTGCTTAAGTTTTCATTTCTGTGGCTACCTAAGCAATTTTATTAATTTTGCTGTCCACTTGTATTGTCATAAAAATACCTTGGTTAATTGAAGTTAGAGTGTTTGCCCCTCTAATTTTTAGGAGCGTTTGCCTAATTGAAAGATTCACTCTTTGTCTTTTATAAATAATGCAAATACTTTCTCCAAGTCTACTACTTGCATTTTTATATTTTAAATGTCTTTCACCAAGAATTTTTAAAATTTTTATGTTGTCAAATGTATGTTTTTCTTAATGACATGTTTTCCATGACTTGCTTAAGAAAGTCTTTAATAAACCACTATAATGTTTTATTTTATACTTTTTATTTTTTACTCTTAACATTTTTTAGAGTTCCAGCTACTTGGAAGTCTGAGGTGGAAGGATCCCCTGAGCCCAGCAGGTCGACACTGGGGTGGCCATGAGTGTGCCACTGCACTCCAGCCTGGGCTACAGAGTGAGACTCTTAACTCGAAAAAAAATTTTAATAGGTTTATTAAGCTATAATTTACATGCAGCAACTCACGCATTTAAATTCTATGGTTTGATAAGTTATAGTACATTCATATAGTTGTACAACCATCACTACAATTCAGTTTAGAATGTTTCCCTCACCCCTAAATTTCCCATCACGCCTGTTAACAGTTACTTTCTAGGCCAGGCTCGGTGGCTCAGCCTGTAACCCCAGCACTATGGGAGGCCAAGGCGAGTGGATTGCCTAGGCCCACGGGTTCTAGACCAGCCTGGGCAACTTGGCGAGACCTCATCTCTACAGTAAAATAAAAAATAGCCGGGCGTGGTAGCACGTGTCTGTAGTTCCAGCTACTTGGAAGGCTGAAGCGAAAGGATCACTGGAGCCCAGAAGGTCGACGCTGGGGTGGCCATGAACGTACATGTCACTGCACCTCAGCCTGGGGGAAGGAGTGAGACTCCAACTCAAAAAAAAAAAAAAAACCAGTTACATTCTACTCCCATTCCAGCACCCAAGAAACCACATATCTCTATAGGTTTGGCCTTTTCTGGGTAGTAAATGTAAATGGAATCATACAATATGTGACTTTTTGTGTTTGTCTTCCTTCATTTAGTATATATTTTTTAGGTTAATCCATGTTGTTGCATTCAACAGTTGTTTCATACTTTTTGTTGCTAAGTAGTATTTCATTGCATGGATAAGCCACATTTTGTTTACCCACTCACCAGCTGACAGCTATTTAGATTGTTTCCAGGTTTTGGCTACTCTTACATGGTTAATTAATCTGAAATTTATTTTGCATACAAGGCTTGAGGCAGGGATCTATTTTTTTCTAAATGGTTAACAGTCACTATTTAATGGATGACAGTAACCCCATTGATTTGAATGACTATGTTTATCACACATTAACTTTCCATTTATCCTTGGATCTATTTCTGGACTCTCTCTTCAAGTCTAATGATAAATTGTCTGTTTTGATCTTAGTGGTTTTATGCTATATTTTAATATCTGGTAGGGTAATTACCCTTAGTCTCCTTTTTCAAAATCTTCTTAGCCATTTCTCTATATTATTTGATACAAAACTTAAAATAAATTTTTCAGCTACCTGCTTTTTCAAAAAGATAACATTACAATTCTTTTCAGATTTGTATTAAATATTTTTGTTGGTTATGAAAGGATTTTTATCCTTATGTTAATCTTCCATCTAAGAACATGGCATGTCCCTTCATATATTTATTTGGTAAAATTTATATCCTTCTGTAAAAGTCTACTGTTTTCTTCATGTAGATATTATCTTTTTAATTTAGTTTATCCTTTGGTATTTTTTAGTTTTGTCATTAATTTTTATTCCATTTTATTTTCTAAATCATTTTTGACAATGGAAAAAGGAAAATTGATTTTTGTGTTAAGAGAGCTAAGTTCTCTTAATAGTTAAAATAGTTTTTGACTTAGACTTTTAGATTTTCTAGATATGTGGTATCAGAAACATATAGTGATGATTATAAATATTCTTCTCTTTTAATATTTAAAACACCTTTTTAAAACATTTATTTATTTAATTGTCATACAGTAACTATATATTTGTGATTAAATCACTTATTTTTATTGTGTTCAACCGGAAACTTCAAAATTATATCAAATAATATTAGTGAAAACAAGCATTTCTGCCTTATTCAAAACTTGAATGGGAATGTCTTATACCATTTAATATAATGCTTGCTATTGATTTTTAATAAATTTCTTAATTCTCTCAATGAAGTTTTCTTCTATTATTTCGCTTTTTTCACTTTTTATCAAAAACCGTTGCTGAATATTAGCAAACACTCTTTTGTTGTCTAGTGGCTTAGTCATATGATTTTTTTCTCTAATTTGTTAGTGCAATTACTTAGTTAGAGAGATTTCCCAACATGAAACCATTGTGGAATACTTGAAATAACCCCTTTTGGGTAGTACAGAGTTTCACTGTGTAAACTGATAATCTGAATATCCAGAGGTTTCATTTTCAGCCCCATCTCCAAATACCCAGTAAATCATTTGAAAAAGATTGAACTTTACATCAAAGAGCTAAGCGCGCTCCTCTCACTAAATCCAGACACAGGGAAGTCAAGCAGCAGGGCTAAGAAGCTGAGGTGGTAGGGAGCTGGGCAAAGCAGTATCAAGTCAAAGTGATCAAGTAGTTGAGCTCTCTAAAGCAGCCAAGATGTCTGAGAGGGTAGCTGTTTCACAGCATTCCTGGGAACTGATTTCTGGTGATGTTCTTGATGAAAAGAGCTCAAGTCTATCTACTCAGCCTCATCATGCCTGGCTACCCTATCTCCCAAGCCCCATCTTGGCAGTTGTCCTTATCCTGCACTCCCCAAGTTGAATCAGTCATTGAGACTGTCAGTGGAATCTCTAGTGATCAAACCTATTTACTCCGCTCAATCCAGACAACCTCTGCCTTGAAGCAGCCTCACTGCATTTCTCTGCTACATAAGAACAACCAGGACTGCCAAGAGCCTTTAGGGTACCTTGAACTAAATTTGCAAAACAAATACCTAGTTAGAAAATGTTCCCCTCTAAGTAGACTTGTTGCCACTGGTACATGGCTTAGAGATTGGAGGTACCAAAAAAAAATTTTTTTTAAAAGGAGGCCAGGCATGGTACCTCAAGCCTGTAATCCCAGCACTTGGGGAGACTGAGGTGGGAAGATTGCTTGAGCCCAGGAGTTCAAGATCAGCCTGGGCAACATAGAGAGAACTTGTCTCTAAAAAAAAATAAAGATTAAAAAAAATTAGCCGGGCATGGCAGTGCATGCCTGTAGTCCCAGATATTCAGGAGGCTAAGGCAGGAGGATCTATTTCCTGAGCCCTGGAGGTTGAGGCTACAGTGAGTCATGATTTTGCTACTACACTTCAGCCTGGATGACAGAGTGAGATCTCAAAAGAAAGAAAGGAGAGAAGGAGGGAGGGAGGGAGGGAGGGGGAAGGGAAAATGAGGAAGGAAGAGAAGAAGAAGAAAAGGCTACCCTTTCTCTAGGCCTTAATCAGCCCTCCTCCCCAGCCCCTCTCACTCACCCAGCCAGGTACCCTTGTGCAGGTTACTAACTACAAAAATATATTTGTACCTGTCTACAACAGCATCCTAACTGGTCTGCCCCCCACTAGGCTTGTTCCCCTCTAATCCTTCCTTCATGTTAGCCCTAAGTGAGCCTCCCACAAAATAGATCTGACCACATATCGCCTCACTCTGATAATTTAAGGCTCTGCCATTACCTTGCAACCCCACTAGCCCAAATCAGAGAATGAAATTTGGATTAAGAGAATTAAGTAACTTGCCCAAAGTTACACAACTAGGAGAAGGAAGAAGAAGTGCTCAAACCCATGTCTCTGACTCCAAGTCTGTGCTTTTAACCACTGGGTAATCATATCTATCAGAAAGGCACACAGTCCAGCTCATTTTAGAATGTCTACAGGAAGTGTTCGTTAAAACTTAAGGAATTCTTAAGAAAAGTGGCCCGAGTTGGGTCTTTTCTGAATCCTCAGTTATGGCTCCTATCACATGTGCTATGTGAAGCCAGCATGCTCTACTGACCACAACTGGACCAGGAATCACCAGTATCTATGACAGTAACCACCTGTCTCAGATAGACACAAGATAGGTTAACTGCCTCTAAGAAAATTTGGTGTAAAATGCTGCCTAATGGGGGCATTCCATGTGTGGTAAGGATAAACCAATCAAATCAGAGCCTCTCTTGGGAAACATTAAGCTCAGTGCATGCACAGAAGCTGGACCAGGATATAAGGCCTAAACTAGGCCCAAAATAAAGAAAAGTCATTCATCTACATTCATCTAGACCACACTGTGGCATGAAGGCATTGTAGAACCCTAGAATATCTGAACTGGACAGGAGTTGGGAAACCAGAGTCCAACCTCCACCTTTCATGGGTATCTTAGTCCATGTTGTGTTGCTATAACAGAATATTTAAGGCTAGTAATTTACCAGGAAAAGTGAAAGAGAAAAGTGGTAGATTTAGGTCATGGTTCTGCAGGCTGGGAAGTTCAAGAGCATGGCCCTGGCTACTGTTGAGGGCTTTCGTGCTATGTTATATTATGGTGAGAAGGTCAAAGAGGAAGTAAACACGTGAGAAGAAGCAAACCCAAAGGGGCTTCCTGGGTTTATAACAACCTACTTTCATGGAAACTAATCCATCCCTGTGAGAATTAATCCAGTCTCACCAAAGCAAGAACACACTCACTACCCAGAAAACAGCACAGACACCTACAAGGGAAGAGTTCTCTTAACCCAAACATCTCCTTTTAGACCCCACCTCCCAAGACCACCACATTGGGGATCAAATTTCAAAATGAATTGTGGTGGGGGACAACAAACCATATCCAAATCATAGCAATGGATGAAGAAATTGAGGGCCAGAGAGGGAAGCCAACTTGCCCATGGGCACACAGAGGTCAGAATAGAATGGGGATTCAACCAAATCCCTGAATCCACCACAGGTGCTCTTCACCTGCACTCCCAGAACTAGACAGACTCAGAGAACCAGAGGGGACACCCCAGGTGAAGCTAAGAAAGCACCTGATCTGTAGAAAGCATGCAGAGTAATTTGAAGTACACACAGGGTACAAGGTAGACAGCCCCCAGGTCGTAGAAGATACTGAATGCCAGACAAATGAACTTGTTCTTTATCCTCCAGGCAGTGTGGGGAGAATGTGGTCTCCTAGTCTAGATTCTAAGTTCAAATCCTGGACCTGCTACTTAGGTCTATGACCTAGTACAAATTAACTAACCTCTCTCGTCTCCATTCCCCTCTTCTCTAAAATGAGGATAATAATAGCATCTACATCACAGTGCTGTTTTAAGAAATAAATGAATTAAAATATGCAAAGTGCTTAGACAATACCTAACATATTTAAGCATCAAAAAGTTTGTTTTATTACTTTTGATCAAGAGAGAATCACAAAGAAGACTGTGTTTTAAGACTGTTGTTCTGGCCAAAATTTTCCTGGAGCTAGGAAGAAATGGGGGAATGCTAACATTTCCTTTCATGGGGGACAAGCAGGTAGACAAGAGAAAGAAAAGGAGGAACAGAACAGCTGAATCTTATGGGGCTTTGAACCTAACCCTCTATAATCTAGAACACCGTCCCTGATTTTATGCCTTTTTACTGGAACCACACAGAGTTAAGTAAACACGGAAACCACTTCTCTGTGTATCCCAAGTGATATTACTCCCAATTCCTCCAGGATATGCTTCCCAGAAGGCTGTGTGGAATTTGACAGGGATGGAAATGGGAAAAGGTGAAAATCATTTTTAAATCCTCCCCTCCCCAATCTACTGTCATGACTTCAGTATTTGATATGCACAGGGCCTTAACCATTTTCTGACCATCAGAACCTACAGCTAGAGATCTAGTGCAGCTACAAAGATCCCTAGGCAGCAAGCAATGGGCTGTGCCTATACCTGTTTAGCTGGGCTTTCGTTTCTGAATAAATCATCTGTCTCAATACATAGTGTAAACACAAAATTGCAATTAGCAGCCCTCATAAATGAGGTAGGTGCCCTCCAGGTGTCTCCTAAACCAGTGGAGTTTATGCCTGCAAACAAGGGGCTGCAAGGATGTTATGCCCTAGAGCTTCTCCAAGCGGTGCTTCAGGCAGGTGATGTTGAGTCCCTCTGGGGATTTGGGGTTTTACTCTGAATTGATGAAAATTCATTTGTCTGACTTTGCATTTGTCTCAACTAGAGATTTCCAGAAAGGGATGAGTGCTTGACCCTGTATGTCTAAGCCAGGCCCATGGCCATTAGGACTGGACAGCCCAGAGCCATTAGCCCTGATCTCTCCTGGTGTCTTCTCATCACTTACCTGCTCCCTTGCTGCTGCAACTTCTTCCATTTCCTTACTTGTGGCTTCAGCTCCTGATTCCACCAGCCCTTTTGTTTAAGGCTATGGCTTGATTCTTCTGAGCTTTAACTCATCTGGTGCTTAAAAATGTCTGCCCGCCATAAAGAAGGACAAAACGATGAACTTCACAGCAACTTGGATGAACTTAGAGTCTATAATACTGAGTGATCTATCACAGAAACAAAGAACTGAATATCACATGTTCTCACTCATAAGTGGACCTTGAACAATTATCATAATACTATAAGAAAAGGATTGTCAGTAGTGGGAATTGCCAGGGGGAAAGGGGAGTGGGATTGGCAGTAGTGGGATTCTGCTGGAGAAAGGGAGGGCACAACTCATCAACAAGGTTGCCTGTATAATGAACATTTGTATACTTAACCCTGAATTGCACCCCACATCTTTAAAATAAAAAAAATTTTTTAATAAATAAAATAGCAAGAAAATAATAAAAACAACTGCTAAAAAGCGAAAGAAAAAATGCCTACCTTCAGCTCTAGGTTCATTTAGCTTCTGATGTCTCATGTAGTGTCCCTTGCCATAGTTGCAACCCCTAGGAACTAAAATCCCAGCAAGCCCCACACAAGCCCCTAAGAAAGATCACTGAGAAAAGGAAGGAATGAGGCTCTCTGCCCATGGCCCTAGTGGCCAACTGAATCACACTCCTCTAACACTGTAAGTCCCCAAGTCTTTCATCAGCCTTTCCCAGGTTTACAAATTCAAGTAACCCCACAAAAGAGAACTCATTTCCAAGAAGTCCCTAGTGTCATACTTGGTCTCTTATTCCACTTGAGGGAGGGAGTGAGGGAGGGAGGCAGACTACTTGTATCCTTTCCTTACACTTTGGCAGAAAGAATACAAGCTTACCAGGGACTTTCCTTTTCTAAGTGTCCACTCCCAAGTTCCTGGGCCTTGCAGCTAAAGCTCTCAGAGACATTTCCTCCCAAACTCCAGCATGGAGTGACCAGAAGGCTCCTATGACATTTACATAAAACATTTCTCCATTCCTTGTTTTCTACTTGACCTTTTCACTCTGTCCAACCAAACCTCTGTGCTTGAAATTCATGTCAGTTCTGTATCAGCTCAACAGAATACCTTGGCCCATTGTTTCTTGGAAAGAGAGAAGATAGGGTTGAGAGATATGATAATTGTGAGTTTCCAGAGTGGCCAGTTGGATTTCAGGGACTCTTACCTTCATGAGGTTCCACTGAATTCAGAAACTGTCTTAACTATCTGGACCAAAGACCACCATATAACATCAAGAACCTGAGATTTGATCCTTCCAGTTTTGTCAAGAATGGCTCAAATTATTTTAAGCTTCCTGTTAAATAAAATGCAATTTGACTGAACAGGTTTTCTTTGCATAAAAGCCACTGGAGGGAATAGAGCATCCTCCTGCAGCAGACAGTCGAGAGAGGGGTCAGTGCCCAGACCCTCGGGTCTTGAGTAAAACACTCAGTCGTGAGACCTCAGGCCACATGCCCTGATTCACAGACCAAGGCAGAAAGCCTGCTCCTGCATTTAGAGGTTCAGGGAAGGCAAAATAAACAAACAAACAAACAAGGAATGCTAGTCACACCCCAGGATTTAGATGAACAATGATTACAATTAGCTTAATCTGCCCTTTAAGCAGAAAAGTTTCTAAAGTCCTGTGCTGGTGGCCAGGCAGAGAAGATGACTAAGCTGAGACAGAACTGGTATATCAGTATAACATCCACCCTAGGGTCTGGGTCCTGGGACACCAGAAGTCTGCTCTTGACCCTCCAGGAAAGCATTCTGTTCTTCACATCCCTTCTTACTTCCCCTAGTTACACTCTTACCCAACCCAGGCCCTTTCCTCTCCTGTTTGGCCCCAGGGCTCCTACCTTCCACATTCAGTGGTTTCTCTTGGACAGTGAAAGATGGGAACTGGAGAGAGAGCGGGTCGTGAGTGGGAAGAATCAGGTTCCCCAGGACAAGGCTTGAAGCAGCACCTTACGATATTTGGGCCCACCGAGGACAAGTGACTCATCAATAACAAATGATTGCCAGGCACAGAGCTTCACACCTGTAAATCCTAGCACTTTAAGAGACGGAGGCGAGAAGATTGCCTGAGCCCAGGGGTTCGAGACCAGCCTGGGCAACTTGGCAAGACCTCATCTCTACAATAAATGGAAATTTTTTTAAAAAAATTAACCAGGCTTGGTGACACTCCTATATTTCCCGCAACTTGGAAGGCTGAGGCGGAAGGACCGCCTGAGCCCAGCAGGTTGAGGCTGTGGTAGCCATGGGCCTGCCACTGCACTATAGCCTGAGAGATAGAGTGAGACTCTGACTCAAAAAAAAAAAATCCAAAAAACAAAAAAGCCTAACAAATGATCAGCAATAGGCACAGAAGGGCTGAGACCCCACTCCACTTATTTCCCTCATCCTGCTGACTGGCATCCGCCCAGGATCTGTGCTCTTAGATCAGAGGTCTTTTAGTTTGACAGGGGTGCTATACTGGCAGCCTAATTAACACAAACTGCATGACTTAAAACAACAGAAATTTACTCTCCCACAGTTTAGAAGCTAGAAGTCAAAGTCAAGGTGTCAGCAGAGCCATCTCCCTCCAAGGATCTAGGGAAGAATGCTTCCTTGTCTCTTCCTAGCTTCTGATGGTTGCTGGCAACCCATGGCTTATGGCTGTATCACTCCAATCTCTGCTTCTGTCATCACATGGCCATCTTCTCCTGTGTGTGTCTCATCATTCAAATTTCTCTCTTCTTATAGGACATCGTCACTGGAATAGGGTCCACCCTAATCTATTATGACCTCATCTTAACTTGATTGCATCTGCAAAGACCCTATATCTAAATAAGGTCACATTCCCAGGTACTGGGGATTTTGATCAGAACACATCTTTTTAGAGGGCACAATTCAATCCACAACAGGAGGATAAGGACAGACACTGAGACCAATATCTGGTGCTACACAGCTAAGTGGGATCAGGGTTTCTGGCTGTCCTATGTACCTCCCTGCTTCTTCCAGAAAAATTTGCCTCTCTAGTACTCAACTTTCATTGCTTGACCTCAGTGTCTCCTGAGCCCCTGAACCTTAGCCTTCCTGGCTAACAAGACACGTGCTACCGTGACCTGATCTGGCATTGTATCCAACCCATTATAAAAATAAAGATGAACGCATGACACTCAATTGATTTCTTTCCATAGTCAAGACCAATGGCCCTAAATGTAATTGTCTCTTGGGAGCTGAGAATTAGAGAAGTTGTGACTCCCTTAATCAAGTCAGCCCACTATACAGCAGGTAACTGAGGGCCAGCTAAACTCGGGTCTGCCTACTTTGGTGGCAGGGAGTGAATGGAGTTTCTCTTGATTCTTGGTAGATGTTCTGTTACTACCCTGCCTTGCCCTGTCCTCACATGTTTACTTTTGACCCTTGTATCCAGGTCTGCTCTTATGTCTTAATACAAAAGGAATTGACCTTCAACAATAAGTTTTGCTTCGCCCTCCTGGTCAGTTTAGATGGACATCCCTTGTGACCCAGATTTGGCCTCTAGGACCCACGCATGCACTGGCTGTTTGGCAGGTACATGACGCAAGCTTATCTTAGCATCCTAGCTTACAGTCATAGAAAACTGTATATACAGGCATGATGCTAACAGTTTTCCGTGGATCCACTCATCAAATCCTCCAAGCAATTATGAGAGACAATAACAATTCCTATCCCTATGGAGGGATGAGGAAACTGAGGCTTCAGGAGGTTAAATACCTACCCTGACATCACACACCTAAAAAGTAGCAGGAATTGATTCCATCCTGAGCCTGTTACTATGCAGCCAGGGCTCCTGAAGTGCACTGCCAGTTTCCCAAAGGATGGAACACGCAGTTGTGTTGACACCAGAAATGAGTTGGAGTGGTCCACAAGCATAAAATTAATAGTGAATCCTGGGGCTATGGTGTGAATGTGTGTATCTCTCCCAAAATCATATGCTGGAACTTAACTCCTAAGGTGATAGTATTAAGAAGTAGAGGTGAAATGATTAAGCCATGAGAGCACCACTCTTGTGAATGGGATCAATTCCCTTTAAAAAGAGGCTTCAGAGAGCTGCCTGGTCCCTCCATCTCTTCTGCCATGTGAGGACATAGCATTCATCCCTTCTGCCCTTACACCATGGGAAGGCACAGAGTTCTTTCACCATTTGTGCCCTATGAGGATCTAGCACCAAGACAACGTCTTGGAAGCAGAGGATCCTCACCAGACACAAATCTGTTGGCACCATGATCTTGAACTGTCAGATTCCAGAACTGTAAGAATGTGAGAAATAAATTTCTACTGCCTATAAATTACTCAGTCTCAGATGTTATGTTATGGCAACACAGAATGGACTAAGACACCTGGCATGAGTCTTCTCTTTTAACTCTCGTTCATCTTTCTGATTATATCATGGAGAAGGTCTTGGCTGGTGCTGTTTAGATGTGATTTAACACCTTTCTGGCCTTCGTTAAGATCCTCCACAACCCACTTGTTTTTTTAAAAGGCAAAGCAAGCCTCAAACTCAGACAATTTGACAGGCAATAGATCAGGGGGAAAAAAAGATACAGTAATCATCTTCTTTCTTTTTATGGTTACTTTGAATGTATGCAAGCGACACTATTTTCCTTGTTATGGTAGTGATTAAAGGCTTCCTTTTATAATGCATCTATTTAAGCACAAAATGTGAATCTACTTCTTAAAAATTAAGTAAATAATAGTACATGTTTCCCCATAAGGAAGAAGTCAGGAAAGCAGAGCACAACAAACTCAACAGTGGGAACAGTGCCCTGTGTTATGCCACCCCTCAAGACTGGGAAATCCCAGCTGCGATGTCAGCAAAACTGGCAGCTCTCACCTCGTTCTTCTTCAAACACCATTAACGGTATGTGTTCATATAGAATAGTTGCAAATTTTCACAAGTTTGAGAAAAATCTACACCCAAGCTTTGCGAAAACTGAAGAGCATTGACTCATTAATCACCATTCTCCTCCAAAGAGTCTCAAACTTTTGAAAAAGTAGCTCAGACCAAGAAAATAAAAAGTTGCCCTGCCATTCATCAGCCTGGGATAACAGATTCAGAAAAAGCCCATTGCAAAGTACCAGGAAACAATCTTTCTCCCAAGGACACACTGCACAATACAACCTTCTTTGAGTAACTACTGCTTTCTTCCATCCTGAGAAGCCTTGATCTCTAAAATCAGAGACAATCAGAAACGTCACTGCTGGAAATTGTATCAATAAGAATAAAACCTTTCCCTCTTTCCCAGAGGATCTGAGTCATTTTGACACAGAGAAGTAGTCTCGATTTCCAGCTCAGACATAGAGCTCCAGGTGAGGGATTTCTTATAACAACATTTACATTTATCTTCGTCATTTCCAAGGAAACAGAAGCCTGGGTTTAATTTACAGTTCAGACCTGACGTCATCCCCCTTATACCCAGCACTGCCTTGCTTTTAAGATTTATTTTCATTTTACCTAAATTTTACTCTTCTTAAAAATCCTAGAATAATCCTATCTTTTCCTGTGGTGAGATGCCCCATGCTTCTTCAGACAGGCAGTTACCATCATGGAAGTAGACTAATAAATCTGACTTTGTTGGGCCACAGATTTGTCCTGGGTGGCTTAAGTTGATTGGGTTTGGGTGGTTTATATTTAACTTTTGTTATTCTAGGTTTTCTTGGTTATTATTTATCTTTTAAGATAAACAGGACAAGCCCAGTGGCTCATGCTATAATCCCAGCACTTTGGGAGGCAAGGTAGGAGAATCACTTAAAACCCGGGAGTTTAAGACCAGCATGGGCAACATAGTGAGACTTCATCTCTTAAAAAAAAAATCTGAAAATTAGCCAAGTATGGTGGTACATGCCTGTAATCCTAGCTACTGGGGAGGCTGAGGTAGGAAGATCATTTGTGGCCAGGAGGTTGAGGCTACAGTGAGTCGGGATATGCCACTGCACTCCAGCCTGGGTGACAGAGTGAGACCCTGTCTCAAATAAACACAAATCAAATAAAATAAACAAACAAACAAATCACAATTTGCCCCCTAGAGACATTAGAGCCCAATTATAAAGCTGCAGTTTAACTCCTCTATAGAAACCACCTGGTAATTGGACTCAATTTTTCTGTGTAACCATTAATGTCATGGTTTCTCTCTTCAGATGGTTATGGCTTTATTTTGTTTCAGTGGGGACTATTGGCCCTGATCAGTTCTGTGAATAAGCACACAGGCTTGAATCTGCACAGACATGCTTAACTGTTAGTCTTCCACCTCAGCACAGGACAAAGCCCCATGCCAGGGTGAGGCAGCCTCTATAGTCAAAGCCCACAGGCTCTTATCCAAATCATCTTGACTAAGGATCATCTGGATAAAAAGAAACCCATGCCCCCGCTCAAGCTACATGCTTCTGTAATCATAATTACATTTCTATCAGGCAAGAGGAGGAAAGTCTAGTCCAGGAGTAGAGAGGTGGGGGGCAGGATTCAAAACTTCTTCCCCACAGAGCCATCTGTTCCTTTGTCTCTGCTTCCCCGCAAGCATCTGCCTGCTCTCTGCTCACTACAAGCTCCTCTGCTCCCCCATATCTAAGGCTCAGACATGATTTTGCAGCATGATTTGCCACAGCATGACCATTTCAGTCTCTCAGAGCTTCAGAAATAAATTCCCAGGACAGAAAATAGGGTAGGATTGGTTCCCCGGCAGTCAGGTGTCTATTCCTGTGCTCATGAAAGCAGACACAGTGGCACAAACATGAAGCTGGTCCCCCTTCAGCAGGAGCTGGGGATCAAGAACCAGTCCAAAGGAGAGGAAGGACATTATGGATCCACGTGTGTATTAATTTAATAACAGAAGGATTAAAGGGATCAAGTTTTATTTGTAATTCATGGTTTTCTAACACAGATATTAGCAGCTCTCTGAAAGCTAATAATTTGGGAGGACATATCAATCTCCCAGCATGAGTTGATTTGATAGGCTCAGAAATATGACATTAGACCTTACCAACAGCTGCAAATACCGGATACAAGAGAAACAGACAGACAGACAGCAGACAGAGATAGAGAGGAGATCAGGGTCAGTGCAGCATATTTCTCCATTAGAAAAACAACCTTCTGTCACTGGTCTGGATGCAAGTCAGCATAAGGAGAAGCATGTAATTATACCATTATTAATTCATTTGGCACATTTGAAAGGTCATCTTCCTGAGGGAACCACCAGGTATCATGGAAACAGTACCAGTTTTATCATCAGGTAGCCCTGGGCTCCACTCTATATGACTGATCCAGCTATGTGACTTGGGCAAATCCCTCGCTTTGCCTCAGTTTTCTCCCTTGAGGACAACAGATAGAACCACCTTGCCCAATGTTGAATGTGAGTGTTATGTAAGGCAGTGGGAATCTGCCCTTCCTTTGGCTCCAAACCATCCAAGATGGAAAGACTAAGAGCCCCGACCCCCACTGGTTCACATTACAAGGCCAACTTAAGATTCTCCCTGCAAGATCCTCGTTCCTTCATTTGTAGAAGAGAACTGTCATAAGAGCACTAGTATCTCTTCTGAGACAAAGTACTAGAGGTCAAAACATCAGAGACTTAGAATCAAACTCCAGATTTAAAAATGTTTAAAGATCAAAAAGCATTTATTGAGCATCCAAGCACTCTGCCACATCCTGTGTGACAGACACCGTTGACTGGTACAGCCAGTGCCATCAGTATCCACTATTATCTCCTCATCTTACTACTCCAGAGCACCCTCCAGACATCCAGTGGCCAACTCCTGCATTCTTTGCCTGAAGGCATCCTCTGGCCAAAGCCTGTCAGCCAGCTCTTGGGCAGAACAGAAGTGTCAGAGTCTTAAACTGCTCCAGCATCCTTCAACCAATGACTGGTGGAAGTGAGAGAGCTCCACTGTGTATCTTACACTGGCTCCCAGAGTCACTCCAACAGGATTAAGGACTGGTGCTCACAGTGATAGCCAACTTGACAGTGCCCTCTGTCACAATCAATGTGATTGGTCACAGGGCACCAGACATTTGGTCAAATATTATTCTGGGTATGTCTGTGAGGATGTTTCTGGATGAGGTTAACATTTTAATCAGTATGCTGAGTAAAGCAGAATTGTCCCCTCCAATGTGGGTGGGTCTCATCCAATTTGTTGAAGACCTGAGTAGAGCAAGAGGCTGACTCTCCCTCTTTTTGCCTGACTTTCTTTGAGCTGGGACATCAGTTTTCTCCTATCTTCAGACTTAGACTTGTAATGGAACTTAAACCCTCAGCTCTCCTGCATCTCCAGCTTGTCATCTGCAGATCTCAGAGTTCTCAACCTCCAAAATCATGAGCCAATTCCTCACCATAAATCTCCATATATATAATGTGTGCATATATATATATATATATATATGTATACTGTATGTGTATATATACGTGTATACATATACAAATGCTCATGGACTCGCAATGAGGTTGTTCCTCAATAAACCCATCATAACTTGAAAATATCATAAGTAAAAAATGCATTTAATACATCTAAACTTAAAAATTCAAAGTACAGTTTCTACTGAATGCATATCACTTTTGCACGATAGTAAAGTGAGAAAATAAAACTATTATAAGATAGGGACTATCTGTATATACATCATATATATGTGATGTGTGTACATGTCTGATATATATCTAATGTATGTGTGCCTATACACACACACACCCATATACACACACATACACATGAGGAGGAACCAAAAAAAACCCAGAATTATCTTTTCAAGCCCTTGTAATACAGGCTTTCCCCACTAGATAAGTGTTCTAGGAACCCATCAGCATCAGTGTACTAGCTAGCATTGTGGGAAGATGCATTTGGCTTCAATGAGTTTTTCTGTGGCAAACAGGTGACTGGTTCTTCAACCTGTCCACACCGCACTGAGTGTCCAGCAGTTTTTGACCAAAAGTTGCATGACTCCCATGCCCCACCCTCCCTATTCACCCAATCTTGCCCCAGATGAAAAAAGTGCTCAAAGGGAAACATTTTGCTGATGTGGAAAAAGTGAAACAAAAAAACAGAAGCATTAAAAGGCATCAAAATTGACAAGTTCGAAAGCTGTTTCGAGCAACGGAAAAAGCATCTTGATAGATGTATCAGACGGAGAGTACTTTGAAGGCGACTGAAGTGTAAACATGTATACACAATCTTTTATAAATAATCCTGGGGTTTTGGGGGATGGATAGATAGAGATAGATAGATAGATAGATAGAAAGAAAGATAGATAGATAGATGAGTCCCCATTGGCTCTATTTCTCTTGGGAATCCAAGTTAATATAATAGCTTCTTCTCTTTGGCTCACTTCCTCACTACTCTGCCAGGCTTTACTTCACCATCCAAACAAACTACTTGCATTCGAATTCTTGTCTCAGGATTTGCTTCTAAGGGAACCCAGACCACAACAGGCCAATCCAACAGCATTCCCAGCCTCTTCTCCCTTCTGTCTCTTCTCTTCTCTTCTCCTCTGTCTCTCCACATTGAGGCTGGAAACCCAATGTTTGTTTTCCCAGCTCCCTGTGCAGTTAGAGGTGGCCATGTGGCCCAATCTTAGTCAATGATACATAAAATGAAGTCTATTGAGAGGAGAGGGGGTTCCAGAATATTACTCTACTTCTTGTTAAAAGGGAAAAGTACAAAAAGAAAACTCTTGTTTTTTCCATTCTTCTTCCTGTCCTAATCACTATGATGAGACCTGAAGTTTCACCACCATCTCACTACCATGAGAAATTAATATCCTCTAAAGTCCTGTAACATTTACCATCCCTGATAAGACTAGTCCCCAATATCTAATTATTTCTTCCCAGGTACCCTATCTATAATATTTTAAGACAATGATCTCTCAGTTGAGCATGATGGCTCATGCCTATAATCCTAGTACTTTGGAAGGCCAAGGCAGGAGGACTGCTTGAGCCCAGGAGCTCAAGACCAGCCTAGGCAACATAGTGAGACCATGTCTCTACAAAAAAAAAAAAAAGAAAATCACAAAAATTAGCTGGGCATGGCAGTGCATGCCTATAGTCCCAGCTACATGGAAGGCTGCGGAAGAAGGATCTCCTGAGCCTAAGAGGTCGAGATGCAATGAGCCATGATCATGCCACTGCACTCCAGCCTGGGCAACAGAGTGAGACTCTGACCCCTCCCCATCCCCAAAAGAAAGAAATTACTCTCCCTTCTCCCATTCAGGCAAATAGTGAGTCCCACATGTTGATACCCAGGAGAAATTTATGGCAGAGTAGAAAATAAATCACCTGAAATTGTTTCTGGCTTGTGTGCTTCAAAGCAGAAAAAGAAAGTTGATCTCACTTGGACTAAAAAGAGATTCCTGTGGGTGGGGAAGAAGCACAGAAGCAGAGATTTGAGAGGTCTCTGAGAGCAGAATAGACCTGCACCCTGCTGCTCCTCACACCTGCTTGTCTGCAGCACTGGTACTGGCATGACAGGACTCAAGAGAAGAGTAGCTGCATGGCACGTCTGGGCAAGCTAGGCCACCAGCATCTCTGCAAGGATTTGCATCCACCTCGCATCTCAGGGAGCTCCAGAGGACACCCAGACCAGAAGGACCACATAGGAAGGGATAGTGCAATTCTCGGTGGTAGCCTTTGTGGACTGACACAAGCCAACACCCTGCTAAGCAGGCTGAGAAAGTCTGGGTGATTGGTCCAAATTCCTTCAGCGATAGAGACATGTTAAGAATTTAGGGCTAGAAAGTTGTCTACACCCCAGCACTAGCCACTGTACTGTTGTAAAGATTACTAATCAAATAAGACCAATTCCTTTATCATTCTTTCAATAAATATGAGCCTCTAGCATTACTAGGCATTGGAGAAATAAACCAAATAAGACCTCATCTTTGCTCTTAAAGAGCTTATATTCTAATGTAAATAATGTAAATACTCATGGCCAACATGTAGGCTCATAAATTGATTTACATGTCTCAGAAGCTTCCCAAACATTGCATGAGTCACTCCTGATCAAAAGAGGCATTCTGTGCACTATCTATGAGTGAGCAAACAAGATTCACAGAGGTTATGTGACCTACCAAAGATCACACAGTCACTATAAGGTGGTGTGCAGATTCAGGCCACGATCTGACTAATGTCAGTGAACAGGTTCCTTCCACTTTGCTTATTGTCCTCCAATGCCCACAGAGAGCCCAGAGGGAGTCTGGGGTGACTCTTTATACTTTAGTCCTTGGTGGACAGTACCAAATAGAATGAGTAGTGTCTTGCTATTCAGTGTGACTATTTCCCAAAGCCAATTGCTACCTCTGCTAAAGCTCTAAGTGACTTCCGTGAAAACCAGTCCTATTCATCATACCTTAAGGGAAAACAACAACCTCCTGTATGCACACATTAATTAGCACAGCAGAAATAGGCCAGAGTTAATTATACAATCTTCCTAGTTAAAAAAAAAAAATAAGGAACAGGCCAGCTGCCAAAGAAAACTCAGCATCATGGAATACAGTAAGAAAAGTGGAGGAAGCCATGGTGTCTCTATCCCGTGTCCTATCTGAGAGGTCTCTCTCTGTTGAGAAGCAAACAGATTGCTGGTCAAAGCCTCAGAGCTGGCCACAAACCCAGTGAGTCTCTTAGCTTTGTCCATATGATATCTCCCTCTAAGGAAAGGCTCTTTGCCACTAGAAAAGATGTGTGCATCAATTATTAATATTAAGAAGGGCTTATATCCAGGAGGAAGAAAAAAATTGCATCTCATTTTCCTAGCACTCAACATTTTTTTTTTCATTAGTTGTTACCAGCCTACATCTATTTGGGGAATAATGAGCCAATGCTTTAAAAATAAAAACCATGAATGCAAGAGCTGGAGAGATACTGGGCAGTACGTTCCCCAAGGCCCAGAAAATACACATTTGCCACTGAATCCCCTGAGAAGTGTTCTTATTCTGCTTTAAGCACACCACGGAAAAATGTATCTAAGCATATGTCACATTCCCCAAACCACTCTGTCCTGTGTTTATTCTTCCATTTTTTTAAATAAATATGATATCAGCTAGGAATCTCATCTTGATCCCTCTAGTTAGTTCCTGCAGGTGTATAAACATTATCGAACTTCTTCAAAGTAAAATACGTGTGGTCTGCTGAATTCACCAACAAGTACTACTAGAATAAAAAACATTTTCCATTACAAACAGTATGCATAACCCAGACATTTTAAAGGCAGCGCAGGAGTCTATCTTCTCCCAGAACGAAATAGACATAATGTTTGACCGGTTATCACTGCCCACATGAACAGAACATTGTGCTTTAAAGGATACAAGACTCTCCTATAAAACATACTGTCTAGACTCCTGTGACAGAGGGTACTTTAATGGCAACCTGTTTCAATTTTCCCCAAAGCTGGGTATCCATTATGATCAACTGGGGAGTGTATCTCAGACTTACATTGAATTGTCTCTAGTAAGATCCGGGTATCTGTATTTTGAACATGTCTTCCCCAAGTGATTCTGATGGACAGCCCCATGTGAGACTCTTTCATCCAGATTCGAATTCCCACAACAATCCAACAGAGTAGTCCTGCAGTTTTTGTTTTAATGTCTCCTGGGAGAGTGATTCAACCCAGTATCTCCCTGAACAGCACTAACTGCTAAGAAACCACCTCCCTGGAACTCCCAACCACCGGTGCTGCCCTTACAGGTAAGAGGAGCCTCATTGACACAGATGAGGCAGCAGATTTCAGGGCTTACGAAACCACATAAAGAAAGAGATACAAATCTCTTTTTGAAAAAGAAAAAGAATCAAATTGCAGCCTAAAAATAAATAAATAAGGGTTATATGCTAGACATTTTTTTTAAGAGACTGGGTCTCACTCTGTCACACAGGCTGCAGTGCAGTGGTATAATCATAGCTCACTTCAGCCTCAAACTCCTAGGTTCAAGAGATTCTCCCACCTCAGCCTCCCAAGTAGCAGTGACTACAGATGTATGCCATCACACCCAGCTAATTTTTTTTTCCTGTGGAGGCATGGGTCTCACCATGTTGCCCAGGCTGGTCTCAAACTTGTGGCCACAAGCAATCCTCCTGCTTCTGCCTCCCAAAGTGCTAGGATTACAGGCATGAACCACCATGCCTGGTTACTACACTTTATTTTTTTTCAGAAAGGTCTTTTTTTTTTTTTTACTGAATTAGAGTCAAATAAGAGTTGAACTAAGCCGGGCTCGGTGGCTCAGTCTGTAATCCCGCGCCTTTGGGAGGCTGAGGTGAGTGGATTGCCTGAGCCCACGGGTTCGAGACCCGCATGGGCAGCGAGACCTCAACTCTACAATAAATAAAAAAATCAGCTGGGCGTGGTAGTGCATGCCTGTAATTCCGGCTACTTGGAAGGCTGAGGTGGAAGAATCGCCGGAGCCCAGCAGGTCGAGGCTGCGGTGGCCGGAAGCGGCCACTGCACTCCAGTCTGGGCGACAGAGTGAGACTCCAACTCGAAAAAAAAAAAAAAAAGAGTTGAACTAAACACAGTCTTAGAATGGACCTTACTGTCCTCCATGGTAGAAGCATAAGTGACTAAGAATACAATGCAAAGAATGTAGGTTTTTAAATCACACCTGGGTTGGATCCTGGATCTTCCAGTTACTATCTGAGTGGCCTTGGGTATATTATTTAACCCCTCTGAACTTTCATTACCTGGAAAGTTGTGATAAAACCAATAGAATAAGGTTGTTGTTGAGATCGTATGAGAAACTGTCATTCCAATAAATGTTGGTTCCCTTCCTTCCCCCTTCCTTTTGCTTTTCTATGATCAGTCTGTCATGAGATAGCATCATCTCTAAATATCTCTTGGGTCCAATTACTAGCACCATCACCACCACCCATGTTATCATGCCTATATTTGTTCTCATTACATAAGTACTCATTACTTAAATATTTAGGTTTGAAGGAAGATTTTTTTAAAAAATGATCTTAAGAGCAAGTGCCATAATTTCCTTTCAGAGAGTTATTCTCTTTTTTCAACAAAATGTCTATAATGCCATTTGGGGCAGCAGAAACCCTAAAAGTCTTGAGTTAGCAAGAGAAAAGGTAGCAAAAGAGGAAACTAAATTGTTCTGTTTTGAAATAAACTGGATGAGCCAAGCACAAAAGAGAACAGAAAGGAGGGAAGAGACAAAACAGCAAGATTGTGGGCAAGCAACAGGAAGAAGGTTCTTACAGCCAGGGTAGCAGCAATTGAGGAGCAGAGCAGCAGGAAGTCAGAGTCAAAGGGGACTTTGGAAAGCACCTACAAACTGCAGAAATCTTCAACTTCCCCACTGAATGTAGAATGGGGTGTGATGCAATCATATCCAGTTCTTATGGTTCAGAGCCTCCAGCTGACACTTAGGCTATGTCGAGATTCCTGCACAAGTCGCCCACATCTGAGCTCTCTGCTCTCTTTGTGACATTCCTCATCTCAGGAGCTCTGAGGATCTCACTGACATTGACTTTATTCCCAATTTCTGTCAGACATTGTCTGTCTTTAAATACATACCCTTTCATGTACAGCATTCACCTCTCTGAATGTAACTTTCTGTAACCTCCCTTGGCAAAAAAAAAAGGTTGCCAAAATGTGACCTCTGTCCAGAAAAAACTATTTGGGCAACTCTATCAGCTTGAACCTTTAGGGAAGAAAACAATATCAACTATTTATTGATCATCCACTATGTGTCAGGCAATAGGCTAATATCTTACTTATGGTCTCTCATTTAATCTTCACAAGAGCCCTCTCAAGTAGATATTATTCTTGCCACTGTTTACATAAGCAAAATGAGACCCAACGGGATTTGGTAATTTGCTCAAAGTCTCAGAGATGGTAAGTGGCAGAGCCAGCCTTCAAAGCAAAACCTATCTGTGCCCTCGACCAGGACACCTCCACAGACTCACCTATCACCTGGGTTGGGAATGGGTAAGAATGGCAAACTGCAAAGATGCTCCTGAAACTTCAAGTTATTCTGAAGAAGAGTATGGCCCTACTCTGCAAAAAGACCCTAGATGATGCCAGGAAAAAAATCTAGAAAATCTTCAAGCCTTAGCTAGAACAGCTTAATCCAGAACCAGCAGGTCCAAACCCGAGCTGTGCATCAGAGTCCCCTAAGAACTCTTCCAAACTTAGAGTTTCTCAGACCTCAGTACAGACCTACAGAAGCAAATTCTTTGGAAATGGGGTACAAGAAAAGACTATGTTTTTAAAAGGTCCCCCAAATAACATAGCCAGTTTCGGAAGTGAGGCACAAGAAATACTGCGGTTCTATGACACTCTTAGCTACAAACCCTACCACTTTAATGCCTGTAGCACTTCTAGCTTCCATCACAATAATAGTTCTATTTTTAAAGAAGCTGGAGGAAGTGTGGAGAATCCTAATACTAACATATGCTCATTTGAGGCTGCATGGGTTTGTGTTTAGTGCCTGTGGCCACAAGAAAGCAGAGAGCTTTCTATCTCTCCATATGTTTATCGACTCCCAGCAAGGCTCTAATCAATGAGGGGCCCGTTCTATTGTGCTTAATACAGAGTTGATAAACAGCCACCAAGGCATGCCAAAAACTTGTTCAAAGACAAATGCAAGTATGCCTTTGGCAGAAGGTGGTGAGTTTTTAAAATTATTTTATTTTAGGTTTGGGGGGTACACATGCAGATTAGTTACATATGTATATTGTATGATAGCAAGGTTTGGACTTTAAGACTGTTACTCAGGTGGTAAGCATGGAACCCAATGCCCAGGGGGCTTTCAACTCTTACACCCAATCCTCCTCCCCTCTTTAGGAGTTTCCACTGTCTGTTGTTCCCCTCCTTATCAGTGTTTAGTTCCCACTTACAAGTGAGAACATGAAGTATTTAATTTTGTTTCTGTGATAATTCACCTAGAATGATGGTCTCCAGTTGCATCCATGTTGCTATAAAGGACATGACATTTTTCTTTTTTTATGTCTGTGTAGTATTCCATGGTGGTGTTTTAAGCCACAAAATATCTGGTACATGCCCCAGACACAGTCCTGGTTAGTTCAGTAAGCCCAGTATGGAAAGAGAAACTGACCATCAGCCATGTTCTTCATTTGGTTGGAGGATATGAAAAAGAATAGATGGCAACAGGCTATTCCTCAGACTCCAGGTTAAATGAAAACAGACCTAATGAATAAGCTCGTGCTAACTAAGGGCCAGTTTCAGCCAGAAGTATGTGAGAACGTAACTTGAAGGTGGTATTTTTGTCCTACTTCTCACGGAGAAGCATTAGACCTTTGGGATGGGTAATGCTAAAAGACAATTGTATTACTTAAAAATCCTTCTTAATGGATAATTGATGAATGACTTTTACTAGACTTTCTATATAGAATTACCTGATATGACTAACATCCTGGGGGATGGAAAAACATCCCTTGGAAATTTCCTTTATTTCTTTTTGTTTTTCACATTTATTGTTAGATTTTCAAACACATTTAAAAGTAGAGAGCATAATATAATGAACTGCCATGTACTCACCAACCAGCTTCCACAATTATCAACACGTTCCAGTCTTATATCATCTATAACCCCACCCAATTCTCCAACCTCCTTCCCTCTCACACAACTGTCAGGTGATTTTGAAGCAAATCCTAACATCATATGATTTTATCCATATCAGAAATATCTCTAAAAGAATAAGACTATTTAAAAAAAATAATCAGTATACCATTATCACTCCTAAAAATTAATAATTATATAACATTATTAAAATATTGTCAGGATTTCATTTTTTCAAATTGTCTTATAATTTTATTAGTTTAATTATTCAAATCAGGATCTAAATACACACCATACCTTATAATCGGTTTATATCACTTACCTTTAATAATTTATGTTCCCAGAACTATCTATTTTTATTCACTGTTTTTATTCATTCATATTCATTTATTCATTCTTATTCTTATTTGTTGCTGAAACCAGAGAGTTTTGTCCTATACAGTCATGCCTCAGTATCCATGAGGGACCAGTTTCAAGACCCCCTACAAATACCAAAATCCATGGATGCTCAAATTTCCGATAAAAAATGGTGTGATATTTGCATCTACCTATGCACATCTTCTCATATATTTTAAATCATCTCTGGATTATTTATAATACCTAGTACCATATAAGTGCTATATAAATAGTTGCCATACTGTATTGTTTAGGGAATAATGACCAAAAAAATCTGTACATCTCTGGTATAGATGCGATCATTCATTTTTTTCCAAATATTTTTAAGCTGCAGTTGGTTGAATCCACAGACACAGAGGGCCAACTGTAGTCCCCGCAGAGTGTGTTTTGCTATTTACCTCCATACAGTATCATTTTACACATTCTTCTGTACCCTGCGTCTCCCATAAATTGATATGTAGATCTAGAACTGTGTTGTCCAATCCAGTAACCCATAGTCACATATGCCTATTTAAAGTTAAATTCAATACAATTTAAAACTCAGTTCCTTAGTCATACCAGTCTTATTTCATCAAGTACTCAGCACATCCATGTGATTAGTGGCTGCTATACTGGACTGTGCAGATACAGAGCATTCCTATCATCACAAAGTTCTATTTGACATGTTCTTGCTCAGATTCAAGTTAAGATTTTTTAGTTTGTTGTTGTTGTTGGGTTTGGGGGATCTTTCTGGTTGGTTGGTTGATTTTGTTATTGCCGTTTTGGTCAAAGCTATTTCATAAATAGTATTGTGGTACTTCTATCAAGAGACACATAAAATCTGTGTGCTAACAGTCATTGGTGACCATTGCCTAGACTCTATAATTTAGACTGCAAAGTTTCAATTCTATTGTTCTTTCTTCATTTATTAGCTGGAATACTGCTATAAAGAAAAACATCCCCTCATCTACCATGTGGTTGTTCTAAGATTCAGTTTGTATAGGAAAGTCAAGGTAAACACCTGATCCTTTCCCCTTATTTATCAGTTTTCAAAATAACAAGTTGGTTCCCCAGCATGTTCCAAAAACGACCCTTGAAGTGTAACATTATGAACCTATGGTTTAAACATGTTTGATGTTTCAATCAATTTAACGTTATTAGCCACAACTAATAGCCTGTGTGAATGAATGTGTATATATACGTATATTCACATTTTTCATATTTTTGTCAATAAACTATATATTTTGGAATAAAATCTTAAAAGTGAGATTTCTAAGATTGAAAGTAAGTGCACATGTGCTGCCCATCAAAAGAGGACTGGAGAAAAAAATTGTGGTACATATACACAATGGACTATTATGTAGCCATAAAGAAGGACAAAATCACGAACTTCACAGCAATCTGGATAGAGTTAGAGTCTATAATATTGAACAATCTAGCACAGAAACAACAAACTGAGTATCACATGTTCTCACTCATAAGCAGACTTTGAACAATTATCGTAATACTATAAGAAAAAGACTGGCAGTAGCAGGAAACTGCCGGCGGTGAGGAAGATGTGGAATTGGCAGTAGTGGGAATCTGCCAGAGGATGAGAAGCACACCTCATTAACAAGGGTATCTGCATAATGAACATCTGTATATCCACATCTGAATTGTACCCCACATCTATAAAATTTAAAAATTTTTTTTTAAAAGTGCACTTATAATTTGTCCACCTCATGTCTGACACACAACTACTCACTAGTGATTTGCTGACTGCTTTATCCATTGTAAATCTAATTGTAAGTTAAAAATAGACCTTTGGGAGGCTGAGGTGAGTGGATTGCCTGAGCCTGCGGGTTCGAGACCCGCCTGGGCAACTTGGGGAGACCTCATCTCTACAATAAATCAAAAAATTAGCTGGGCGTGGTAGCGCGTGCCTGTAGTTCCAGCTACTTGGAAGGCTGAGGCGGAAAGATCGCCGGAGCCCAGCAGGTCGAGGCTGCATGGGCGGGAGTGGCCACTGCACTCCAGTCTGGGCGACAGAGTGAGACTCCAACTCAAAAAAAAAAAAAAAATAGATGATAGCTGTGTGGTAAATGCTCTAATGCTACCCTCATCCTCAATCTCATGTTTAGAATCACACAATTTTTAAAAGGAGTATGACTTAAACACTCATTAGTAACTGGGGTGATTCGTAATTGGAGGCTGGAGGAGGGCTCAGCTGACATACTCAAGTTAAAATTATTTTTAAAAATTGGTAGAACCAGGAAAAAGTTAAATGGGATTTGGAGTTTATCTGACCCAACTCTCTTATCCCCTGGCTGAGGAAACTGAGACTCAATGATTCCGATTTTTTTCCAAGTCACCCCAACAACTGGCTTATGAGTTGGGTCACCCATACTTTTCCCAAAAAAATCACACCAGTTCTTTAACTTTGCCTTCAGACTGTCTTTTGCACAGATTCAATTTTAATTTAGGAGCAGATAGCTCTTCCTTCCTGTGCCAGAATCCCAATCAGGAGAACAGGAATGAACAGGCCACTCAGAGCACTCTTGCCTTTCCAACCAAAGTTGCTGCACTCTCTTTCATTACTGCCAACTCTGGATCCTGTGTGCCAGCCTTCAGATACATCTTGGCACACTGATCGCCAACCCTGATCGTCACTACGTTCACCTCCCCCAGGGAAGGAAGCAGCCATTCCTGCTCCTGAGAGACAGACATGCTGACAACTAAGAAGGCAGTTTGCCTGCCGGAGCCTAGAGCTTCTTTGCCCCAAGGTGTAGAGGGAATGGCTGGCCCCACTTGTCTGTCAGTTTGTACAGGAAAGGCAATATAAATATCTGATTTTCCTTTATTTAACAGTTTTCAAAAGCATAAGTTGGTTCCCTAGCATCTTCCAAAAATGACCCATGAGGTGTTTTATTCTGAGTACCATTATGAACCTATAGTCATTGATAAAATGAAACATGTTAGAGCTGATGGACAGCTTGCACCCAAGATCCCTTATTCTACAATATGGTCATCTGCCTAGAACAAAGCACCCAACAGGGTTGGGCTCCCCCACTGGTTCTCAACAGGCTGAGATCAGCACATGTGAGTAAAGCTTCTCTCACTGAGAATGTACCAAAGACCCCTAGAGAGTAAACCACCCACAAACTGCATCAAACCTCTCAGCAATCTGCCAAGGTCAGGCCACTTGCTTCCTATGGATCTGAAATTTATACCTTTGCCACTGATATAGTTTGGATGCCGTCCCCTCCAAATCTAATGTTGAATTATGATCCCTGATGCTAGAGGCAGGGCCTAGTGGGAGGTGTTTGGGCATATCTAATTAATCCCTGATGCTAGAGGCAGATCCCTCACGAACGGCTTGGTGCCATTTTCCCGGTAATGAGCGAGTTCTGGCTCTATCTGCTCACACAGAGATTGATTGTTTAAAAAAGGCTGGCACCTCTCCCCTCTCTTCCACTTCCACTCTTGTCATGTGACATGTTGTCGCCTCTTGCCTTCCTCCATGAGTAAAAGTTTCCTGAAGCCTCACCAGAAGCCAAGTAGATGCCAGTGCCATGCAGAACTGTAAACTAACATAAATCTCTTTTCTTTATAAATGACCCAGTCTCAGGTATTCCTTTATAACAATGCAAAGCAGACTAATATAGCCGCTGCATCCAAGTATGACTTACCTGACTGGTATCCTGCTAAATTCACTCCAGAGAACACAGGTCACTCTTTGCCATACCAAAGATCAGTGGCATTTAATCTGGGACACCCAGACCCTTAGAAGTTTGTAAAATCAGGAATTTGTGATGATGGTAATATGCAAAAAGTTTTCAAAATATTCTGGTTTATATTTATCTTCGTATCTAATTGTGTCAAAAAAAAAACTGAGTGTGTGTGTTGGGGAGGGGGCAGTGGGGGAACGCTACAGTTGTGGTTCTCTCACCTTCTGCAAGGAGGAGGCTAAAAGCACCTTCTTCCTGGGAGCCATGTTTCACAATAAACAGAGAAGCTTTAGGAGAAGCAGACCTAGGTGATAATCCAGCCTTTATGAACTGCTGGCCGTGTGAACTTTGAAAAAAATAATCACTGAAAATATATCTTTTGTCTCTAAAACTAAGGACATTCACCCACCCCCTCGGCTACTTCACAGAACAGCTGTTCAAATAAATAAGTAGGTAAAGCACCTAACGAAGTACCAGACACAGTAAGAGCTCAGTAAACGCTGATCCCTTCCACCATTACCTTCTCCCTGGCCTTTATGAATACACAGACAGTGCAGGGACCTGGTTTCAACTGGTATATCAGACAGACCTAGTCTTACATTCAGCCACGCAGTCGGGGGTGACTGACCTCTCCTACTCTGGGTTTTCTCATCCATGAAAGAAAACGTTCTTGCAGGATTCCTGTGACATCGTCACAGGATAGATAAAGTATAATGTACCATGCAGCACTTTCTCGACAGAAGGAAGATCTTACCGTTTTTCATGGTTTTTCCCCTCCCCACTATGAAGGCAGGTTCTCACTGAGAAGTACAACACCCCTGACATAGAAGAATGTGAGATGGGGTAGGAAGAATGAAAGATGATCATACTAAATGTCACACATTCTCAAAAGAGGTGAGTGACATCACCCCCCAAGAGGACAAATATCCCTTCTTGGAGTGGGTGATAACCAGTTCTTCAAGGGGAAGGATAAAAAACATCTTAGATGGTCACAAACATCCTCAAAGGACCACAATGCATAAACAGACATACAGTCTATCTACGGTATTAAAATTTCATGATGGGAGGAGTTTTGGCAATCAGGCAAAAAATGTCTAAAAATGCTTTGGAAGGTAAAAATGGGGGGAAATTGTTAAGAAACACTGTTATATAGTGACTAGAAGCATCTAAATGGAAAAGAAAATGGAATCCCAGTCAGGAGATTCAAAAGTAATCCTCTACCATGGACTGGAAAAGTAATCCTCTACCATGCACTGAAACAGTCGGGGAGGTCGGGCAGTGAAACAGGCAGGGCTCAATCCCACCTGCTGGAAATCTAAGATTGATGTCTGGTTCAGAGCCCTTTTTGTTGTAGCTGTTGTTTTTATTTGGTTTGCTGACTTTTTAAAGAAAAAAAAAGAGGAGCAGGGTAGTATAACTTACACCTATATTCTCAGCTACTCAGGAGACAGAGGCAGGAGGATCACTTGAGCCCAGAAATTCAAGTCCAGCCTGGGCAACATAGCAAGACCCCATCTCTAAAAAGAAAGAAGGAAAGAGGGGAGAGGAAAAAATAAAAGGAGATAATACATATTGAACACACTTTTATGTTAGGAATTGTGCTTGGCATATTATATATATTACTCCAACAGGATCATGAAAAGTAGGTTGCAGTTTAACAGAAGAGAAAACTGAGGTTCTTGAATATTAAGCAAAATGCTTCATTCCAGAGCCCGTGTTCTTTCTAGAGTGGCCATCCTCCCAAGTTGCTCCAGGCAGTGCCTGATTATGCCTAACGTTCTGGAGTTAGAGTATCCCCTTCTACTCACATACATGTCCTGGTTTTGATCACCAATTAAATAATCAACCAAGTTGCAGCTAACCTGTTGCCCTGGCCATCCCTCAAATAATTTCCATAGGGAAGGCCTAAAATCAGAGCAAGCCTGAATGGATTCCGAATTATAACTATATCCTCATCGGAAGAAACAAATAGGTCCCTGAGGGAGAAGAGGATGAGCACTGAAAAGACAGTGGCAGAAAGGTATGGAAGGATCCACATTTTTTTTTTTTTTTTTTTTTGAGTTAGAGTCTCACTCTGTTGCCCAGGCTGGAGTTCAGTGGCATACTCACGGTCACTGCAGCCTCGACCTTCTAGGGTCAGGCGATCCTTCTGCCTCAGCCTTCCAAGTAGCTGAACTACAGGCATGCGCCACCACACCCAGCTAAATTTAGATTTATTGTAGATACGAGACCTCACCAAGTTGCCCAGGCTGGTCTCAAACTCCTGAACTCATGCAATCCTCCTGCTTCCGCCTTCCAAAGTGCTGGGATTACAGGCATGAGCCTCCGCGCCCAGCCTTAAAATTTTTTTTTTTTTTTTTTGAGTTGGAATCTCACTCTGTCACCCAGACTGGAATACAGTGGCCGCTCCCGGCCACCGCAGCCTCGACCTGCTGGGCTCCGGCGATCCTTCCGCCTCAGCCTTCCAAGTAGCCGGAATTACAGGCATGTGTTACCACGCCTGGCAGATTTTTTTTTTTTATTGTAGAGATGAGGTCTTGCTGCCCAGACGGGTCTTGAACCCGCGGGCTCAGGCAATCCACTCACCTTAGCCTCCCAAAGGTGCGGGATTACAGGCTGAGCCACCGAGCCTGGCTCAGCCTTACAATTTAAGACATCGCAACATGCCTCACTTTTTTTTTTTTTTTTTTGAGTTGGAGTCTCACTCTGTCGCCCAGACTGGAGTGCAGTGGCCACTCCCGGCCACTGCAACCTCAACCCGCTGGGTTCCAGCGATCCTTCCACCTCAGCCTTCCCAGTAGCCGGAATTACAGGCACCCGTTACCATGCCCGGCTGATTTTTTGATTTATTGTAGAGATGAGGTCTCGCCAAGTTGCCCAGGGGGGTCTCAAACCCGTGGGCTCAGGCAATCCACTCACCTCACCCTCCCAAAGCACGGGATTATAGGCTGAGCCACCGAGCCCGGCTATGCCTCACTTTTTAAAACCATCCTGCAGAAAGTCCTCATGCACATGTGGACCCTTCAGAGCTCAGAGTATGCAAAATCATACACGTGATCACCACAGAAATGTGCTGTGGTAGTTCCTGTTTCTTGTGGATTGCATACCTGGAAGGCTTGCAGACACCCATGTGGGGGTGGACAAGAAGCAGCCCTGGCCAAAGGCTCTGTTGCCATGGTGCCAAGCAGTGCCCCACTGACCCTTCAGCCTGGGGACAGGAAATGTGGAGGATTTGGAGTTGCAGATTCCAGTCAGGAGCCAGCAACTACCCACCTCCTGGGAAGTGGATGGAAGCCCTGCTGCCTGCTCCCTCCCTAGCCAGAGCATCATCTGCAGACCCTCTTGGGCTCAAGCAAATTGACATCTGCAAGTTTAAGCAGGAAGTCAAGGCTGCTGGAAACAGTCTATTTGTGCCTACCTCTGAATAATTTAACACTCTCTCTGAAATAGACTACCATTAGAATTTGTCAATTCCTGCGCATTTGAGCAGACAGCCTCAAAAAAAGAAAAAAGAAAGAAAAAGGAAGAAAAAGTTCCCACACATATTGCCTTTTAGTAGTGGAACAGGAGGGTGGCGGTTCAATTTTGCTTTTTTTTTTTTTTTGCATCAAAGCCTTTGCTCACTGGTTCATCTGACCCAACAGGAAATGCTGTCTTTTCTTGTCTAATTAGCACTGAGACCAAGTTTGCGCTATGGGCAGAAGACTCAGGAGAAAATGCTTACTTCCTACAAATGCACCGGCGTCAGTTTCTACCTGCACCACTTGCTCTGTGTGTGATCGTATTCAAGTCACTTAACCTTTATGAGCCTCAGTTTCTCTGTCTGCAAAATGTGAATAATAATGTGGCCTCCCTCACTGGGGTAATGATAGCATGTATGAGCTAATAGAGATCAGGCACCTCTCTCAAGGTCTGGCACGCAACAGTCACCAAATAGTCTTTAGTCTTCTATCTTTCACTGTGCACTAACCTTAAGTGAAATGGTGTCAGTATCCATGAGAAACCAGAGACAGGGACTACATAAACCATTTTCTTTCCAACCCTACATAAACCCACTCTCTTTTTTTCTTTTTTGAGTCAGAATCTCATTCTGTCACTCAGGCTGGAGTGCAGTGGTACAATCACAGCTCACCACAGCCTTGACCCCCTGGGCTTTGACAATCCCACCACCTCAGCCTCCCAAGTAACTGGGACTACAAGTTCCTGCCACCACACCCAGTTGATTTTTTTATTGTTTGTAAAGATATGGTCTCTCTGTTTTGCCCAGGCTTGTCTCAAATTTCTGGACTCAAGCAATCCTCTCACCTCAGCCTTCCAAAATGCTGGGATTACAGGCATGAGCCACCATGCCTAGCCTATAAACCCACTTTCTTTTGCCCATTGCTTAGGCTGCCAAACACTCATGGTAAATATATGTATAGGTTTACATAATACACATATATGTATACACACAAGTGTGTGTGTTCATCAGTTCAACCCCCATTACAGAAGTTCAAATCAGTTGGGTTCCAGTCCTACTTGTCCATGCCACTAGTTAGTGCCTAGTTTTATTCCTAGTTCCAAACATTTTCCGTGAACCTCACTCCACTTTCAAAACTCTCCCTCTTACTTCTTAACCTCACCCCCAGTTCACTGAATACCTTCTCTCAAAATGTCTCCCGTCACAAAATTATAAACTTCACAGCAACTTGGATGAACTTAGAGTCTATAATACTGAGTGATCTATCACAGAAACAAAGAACTGAGTATCACATGTTCTTACTCATAAGTGGACTTGAACAACCATAAAATACTACGAGAAAGAGATTGACAGTGGGAAACTGCCAGGGGAGGAAAGGTGGAATTGGCAGTAGTAGGAAATTGTCAGGGGGCGGGGAGAGCACACCTCATCAACAAGGGTACACGCATAATGAATATTTGTATCGCACCCCACATATTTCAAATTTTAAAAAAATTCTTTTAAGTCTCCCATCTTCATCCACTTCAGTCTCCCCCTCTCCCCTCCCCAGTATCCCTACTCATTTCTAAAGCTAATACTCCACTGTGCTCTCAGTCTCACCTTGTCCCATTTGCTCCTGAACTTGGTGTCATCTGCCATCTCCTCCCTGTATCTTCAAGCTCTTACTCCTCCTCCTCACACTTACTTTTCACCCTGTAAAAATGCTCAAATACCACACATCCTGAAAATATTTCCTTCAGCCCCCTTTTCTTCAAGTTCAATCGACACTCTCTCATCCCTTTCACCACCAAAGATCTAATAGAATTCACTAACCTATAGGCCCCTCATACAATCACACTTTCACTCCTAGCATTGAGGCTCTTGGTCTCACCACTGCGAGGGCAGCATGTCCTTGAAACTCACTAGTCATGTTCTCACTGCCGTTCAGGAGCTTCCGCTTGGTCTCCATCCTCCTTGACCCCCATCTTGGTTAGACGCCTCCTGCTATGGAGTCTGTGATACCAGTTCTTTCCTGTCTCTCCTCCTTCCTCCCGGAATGCTTCTTCTCTCTCTCCTTTCCTGTTCCTTATCCTCCACCTCCATTTTAACCGGAAATGTTCTCCATGGTTCTACACATGCATTTTTCTCTTCTGCCTCTACTCTGTCTCCCTGGACGATTACACATCACACTTCAACCTTAACCTTGCCCTGAATTTGCAGTAGGCTCCTGAGCCTGTCTGCTCAGATGTCCACCAGTCGGTTAAATGCCCAACACGGGATTTGGTATTCCTCCAACACTCCTCCCTCCCTGCTGCCCTAACCTAGAAACCCCAGCTGCTGACTCCTCCCACTTTCCTCTGCCCCACTTCCCATACATGCCAAGTCCTAGCTATTCCTTCTCAGCAAGTCATCCTCGGTCCCTCTTTTCCTTCCTCCTGTCACTGTCCAGATTCAGGCCTTGACATGCCTGATCTGCATGCCAGAAACAATTTCCCACATGACCTCAGGCCTGCTGTCCCGCTCTTCCCAATTCATCCACCCCATGGTTGACATCCCCTCAGAATGGTACTCATGTGAGCTACCTTTGTTGAGTCCTTGCTAAGTACCAGGCACAAGCTAAGCACTTTACACACATCATCCCATTTAACCCTCCCAAGATCCCTACATGAGTACTATTCTTGGCTCCATTTTACAGATGAGGAAGCAGAGACTAAGGAAAATCATACTCATGATCACACAGTCAGTTAGTGGCAGGACTGAGTTTCTAACCCAGGCTCTCTGAGTCCAGGATACAGGCCAGAAACAATGAAGTCATATTGCCTCCATCCACAGATCACATCAGACCAAGCAAATCCTCTCCAAAGAAACCTTCAGGAGTTCCCTACCAATTTTCTCTGTTTGGCCCTCAAAGCCACCAGTGATGACCACACAACTATAGTCTGTTTTAGACACATCATACTGGTTGTCCAACATGTTACTACCATTTTGGTCCCATCTGCTTTTGCAGCCACATTCATGTGCTGGGCTTTTCCTAGGCGTACTATACCTTTGCTGGCTTCTACTATCTCTAATTCCAACTCTGAACAATTGATTTCTCCTCCTGCAGCACTTCACTTGCAACTTTGCCACCGCCTTCGTTTCACTCTACCTCATGAGATGCTCATTTGCACATTTGTACTACCCAGTTGACTCTAATTTTCTCAAGGGCAATATACTCAACACACTCATTTCTGTAATATGTCACATGTACCTACCCCAGGGTGAAGTATTTGTTGGAATGGATTGACTCCAAGGGTCTCACAAGTACACTGTCACCATGAGCATATCACTCCCGTTTGAAAGGCAGCAGGACACAAGACTTGCACATGGCAAAGCAGGGGCTCTCAAACTCAATTGTATGGAGGCTGAAGGGTTCAGCCCTTTGGTGGGTATCTGGTCCATTCAATTGTTCTGATTCTTTGCAGAAAAATCACTGCTGCAGAGCTAATTTTCAAGGAAAGAACAGAACAGCTTTCACATTCTGACACCTCCTCCTGCTCTCCCATCCCACCTTCTCAGAGAGCAGCCTCTGAGGATGACTCACTGATGGGTGAGGGTGAAAACAGCTACTGAGAGGGGCTGGAAATCTCTGCTAGACACAGAGCAGGGTTGGTGATGGGATTTGTTCCCGAAGGGCGGTAATGCGTTTTCTGCACAATTCCAGATTTGATTTGAGCTCTTGGGATGATCCTGACAAAGAGAATAGCCTTCATAGGTATATTCTCTTTCTTTTTCCTCCCATGGAATAGACTCAAATGCCTGAGGGATGTTTTTCTCTTCAGAGCACTAAATTTCATTATTCACTATCTTCTCCCAAGTCTCCTTACAGTCCATAAAACGTATGTCACTTTAATGCTCATAATGAGAAAAAGAAAAGCTCAGAGAACTACTCGGCAATCTGCATAGCTTTGCAAAGTTAACATAAAAATTCTGATGAACCCCTGGGACTATTTCTGTGCCCCAATATGTAGAGGTTAAAACTTTAACTCCACTGTAGAGGTAGCATACTAGAGCCCAGCAGAACACTTAACTCAAATATCTCCCTCCTCCCTCCCTTCCACCCACCTCCCTGCCCAGCATCTCAGCTCCCTTCACACAAACACCTTCTGGACTGTCCCCGGGCCCATTCTGTAACCGTCATGCCTCTGGAATGTTTCCTTTTTTTCTCATCCAGAAGGTTATTTGTTCCACAGAAAAAGCTTTTCTTTTCCAAAATCAAGACTGTGGACAGTCTGCTTTCTAAACCCTTTATCGAGCCTTCCTGCCAGGAGATGGAAGAAGAGTGGCCAGACAGTGCTGGCAGTGCGTGGGCTTGAGAACAAGATGCTTTCCCAGAAGCCCCAAGCAGAGGGCATGGCATAATGAAATTGTTCTGGAACAGCCGCATAAAGGGCGCAGTTGATCTGTTTCCAGCCTTGCCCATTAATTAGAATATCCCAGAAAAGCTTACATTTTCTTCCCACTATCCCCCACCCTTTCTCATCCATACCTTTCTCTCTTCTCTAAGATGAAACTAAGCACCCAAATAAGAAAGTGTAAAGAATATTTTGTGAGCATCTGCCACATGCCCAGATCAGGGCCGGAAACTAGACATTCATTCAGTCCTCACAAGTACTCTCTAAGGTAGGATTAGAAGGGGAAACTGAGGCACACTCAGAGAGGTTAAGCACTTTCCCCAAAACCACACAACTAGTAATTGATGGAGCTAGCATCTGAGTCCAATTTCCTTCATCCTAAAGTCCATGCTCTGTGTCCTACAATGTTGAATGAAAGTAGTGAGAGTGGACATCCTTGTCTTGTTCCTCATCTTAAAGGGAAAGCATTCAGTCTTTCAACATTAACTATGCTGTTGTGGGATTTTTGTAAATGCCCTTTATCAGAAAGTTCTGTTTCTATTCCAAAGTATTTTTATTATGAAAAGGAGTTGGATTTTTGCCAAATGCTTTTCTGTGTCTATTGAGATAGTCATGTGGGTTTTTTCTTTCATTCCATTAATATAGCATATTACATTAATTTATTTTTAATATTAAACCAGTCTTGTGTTCCTGGGATAAATGTCATTTGGTCATGCCATATAATCCTTTTCCTATGTTGCTGGATTTAGTTTGCTAGTATTTTTGTTGAGAATTTCTGCATCTATACATAAGAGATAGCAGTTTACAGATTTCTTTTCTTGTGATGCCTTTGTCTGGTTTGAGCCATTGAAGGTTTTTTATTATAAGGCTGATGTAATTAAGTTCAGTTGACCCTTGACCAACACACAAGTTCACTTATATGTGGTTTTACAAATGTGGATCAAAGATACATGGGATACAAAACCCACCTATACGGAGAACCAAATTTTTATATAAACAGGTTCCATAGGGCCAACTGCAGGACTTGAGTATGCCCAGATTTTGGTTTGCACAGGGATCCTGGAACCAATCCCCCCATATACCAAGGAGCAATTGTGATTATAAATGGCAGAATTATGGCTCCCCAGATATGTCCTCATCTGAATCCCCAGAATCTATGAGTATTTATCTTACAGGGTGAAAGATACTTTGCAAGTGTGATTAAATCAAGGATCTTGAGATGGGAAGATTATCCTGGGTTATCCAGGTGGCCCAATTCAATCACAAGAGTCCTTAACAAGTAAAAGAGGGAAGCAGGAGGGTCAGAGTCAGAGAGAGATTTGAAAATGCTAAGCTGCTGACTTTAAAGATGGTAAAAGCAGCCACAGCCTAAGATTGAAGTTGGCCTCAAGAAGCTGGAAAAGACAAGAAAACAGATTCTCCCCTAGTACCTCCAGAAGAAGCACAGCTCTGCTGACATCTTGATTTTTGCCCAGTAAGACCCATTTCAGACTTCCAACCTCCAGAACTGTAAGATGATACATACGGTTGTTTTAAGCCATGAAGTTTCTGGTGATTGTACAATAGTCTGGCTCTTACCTTAAATCGGGCCAAAAACCTGGTTCATGAGCCCTATAACCAAAAGTGTCTCTCCAATTATTACCCAAGCATTCCAGATGAAGATACCAACCAGAATGCCACTTCACTTACTTGCAAGGAGTGAACTACCCTAGGATAGCACAGGAAGTCAATCCATATTTGGAAGGACGCTAAGAGCACAGAATTGGAGCGAGCTGAAGTATGAGTCACTGCTCCTGGTCTCCAGTTTCAAGCCTGCTACACTCATTCCCACAGTAGGCACAACCTTTCTAAGGAAAGTCTCATACCTGATTTGTTGGCTAGACTGCTCTTTCTTGAGCAGAATTTGGAAAACACTGCCAACATCACCTTCTGCAAAGCTCCTTTTTCTATGCCTACCAGGCTAACCAACACCTCTTAAGAGTGACAGATGTGCTCTTTCTTTAGAGTTGTAGCTATCAAATAAGTACTATATTCAAAGCACTTAGAACACACACTCAGTCAAAAGTTGTTACCACTGTTAATATTATTATCCCCATTACTGTTGTCGATATATTCAACCCAGTTATGCTCAAGTACAGTGGGGCTGGGGAGGCTTTTCTCTCTTTCAGATAACTTCATTTTCCCACTCTGTTCTTTATGCCCTGATTTTAAATTTCTGAGTTCTTAAGGGAGGCCTCCCTCCTTGTATTGACTGCACTATGACTATACAAAGTTCAGTTGGGATCACTGCTGGATGATCCACAGGGTCCTTTTCAGCAAATGAGAAAACAAATGGATCCATGAGTCATGGAATAGAAATTTGTCATGGAATACAAACTCAACATGTGTTAATATCCTCACTCACACGCTCACTCACCACTATGAATGGTGTCCCCTCAAAATTCCTAACCCCAGTACTTCAGAATGTGACTGTGTTTGGACACAGGGCCTTTAAAGAGTTAATTAAATTAAAATGAAGCTGTGAGAGTGGATCCTAATCCAATCTGACCAGTGTCCTTATAAGAAGAGAAAATGTAAACACAGAAAGACACATCTGGGTGTGCACACTCCAAGGAAAGACCATGAAAATAGGCAGCAAGAGGGTAGCCATCTGCAAGCCAAGAATAGAGGCCTCAAGAGGAAACGAACCCTGATGACACCTTGGTCTTGGACTTCCAACCTCCAGAACTGAGAAATAAATTTCAGTTGTTTAGGCCACCCAGTCTACAGTATTTTGTTATGGTAGCCCCGGCAAATGAAAACTCCCCATTCAAGAAGAAATATTTTTGGCATCTCTGGACCGCAAAAAGTTTTAGTCTGACTTAAAAGAAGTCCCTGATTCCTCTTCAGGCTTGAAACTCTGCTTTGTGAGGTAAGAAATGCACATTATTCCACCAGACCCCCTCACCAGGTTCTTGGCTGCTGTACTTCACACTTGGTTGCGGATTTCTCACTTCCTGAGGAAGGAGGTGCCATTAGCTTCACAATCCCCCCAAGAGCTCTGCCTGGAGAGTCGTGCCTCGCAGAGGAAACACCACTGGCATCACACATGCGAAAAACTAAAATCACAAATGACAGATTCGTGACTTCCCTGAGGGAATAAATAGCGTGAACAGATGGGCCCTGGGGCTGGAACATTCCATTTAAATCCTCATAGAATTTTGATAATTTAATGAATGTGGTGAGAAAAGAATGGCAAACCAGTACCAGCAAGCCAAACACCCTTTGCCCACCCTGGTGTTAACCCCAGGATGGTTTTCCCATGATAAGAACCACAGCAAGGTTACATTTCCTGAGGCATTTAAGGCACCCCCTCTGAACTAGTACCTACAAGCTGAACACCTAGAAATGGGGTAACGTTCAGAGGAACAGGCACCATACTTTTCCTATGTACCTCTTCAAGGCACCTCTCTGGGAAACAGGTCTCAACCCAGTCCCAGGTGATTCCTAGGTAAGGGATTAACATATAGACATGTCAGGGACACAGATCAAGTGTGCTCAGAGTTCAGGATTGTCTCCCCTGGAGTCTGCTTAGCTAGTTTCTCCAAACTATCAAATCCAACTTGTACCCAATTAATCTCTTCTTGCTCATCTCTGGAGACCTTCAGTGAAGACACGCCCAGTATAGAGAAAAGAGCACTAAATGAGGAGTCCAAAGATCTGGATCATAATTCTACCACTCACCAGCTCTATTCTTCAGAAAGTGCTAGGCAAATAACTGGCCTTTAGCAAATCAAGATCCACACACACACCTCCATTTGTAGCCCACAGGCAGCGCAATGTGCACAGGGAACCTCTTTGTATTTACTGTATGAAATGACCCAGACCTCGACTCTCTAGGTCAGTGGTCCCCAACCTTTTTGGTATCAGGGACCGCTTTCATGCAAGACAATTTTTCCACAGACTGGGGCAGGGAAGGGGAAAGGTTTCAGGATGATTCAAGCACAAAACATGTATTGTACACTTTATTTCTATCATTATTGCATTGTAATATGTAATGAAATAATTTTACAACTCACCATAATGCGGAATCAATGGGAGTCCTGAGCTTGTTTTCCTGCAACTAGACAGTCCCATCTGGAGGTGATGGGAGACAGCACAAGCATCACCACCTCAGCTCTACCTCAGATCATCAGGCATTAGATTCTCATAAGGAGTGCATAACCTAGATCCCTTGCATTTGCAGTTCACAATAGGGTTTGTGTTCCTGCAAGAATCTAATGCCACCACTGATCTGACAGAAGTAGGTAATGTCAGCAGTTGTAAATACAGGTGAAGCTTCACTCACTTGCCCACTGCTCACCTCCTGCTGTGTAGCTGGGTTCCTAACAGGCCACGGACCAGTACCGGTCCATGTCCCATGGGTCAGGAACCCCTGCTCTAGGTTATTCCTAGATACACAAATGCAGGCACTATGCTTTTGTGGCCCACCCACACTGTATCTTTCTCAAGCTCTTATTTCTTTCTTTAATTGGAAAAAAATGATACATATTTATCATGTACAACATGATGTTTTGAAATATATATCCATTGTAGAATGGTTAAATCTAGCTAATTAATACATGTATTACCTCACAGACCTATCTTGTGTGTGTGCGTCTCTGTGTGGTGAGAATACTCTATTACCCTAGCAATTCTCAAGAATGAAATACATTGTTATTAACTATAGCCACCATGTTGTACAATAGATCTCTTGAACTAATTCCTCCTGTCTAGCTGAAATTTTGTGTCCTCTGACCAACATCTCCCCTGCCTTCCCAACTCCATTCTACTCTCTGCTTCTATGAAGTCAACTTTTTTAGATTCCACATGTCACTGAGATCATGCAGTATTTGTCTCTCACATCTGGCTTATTTCCCGTAACATAATGTCCTCCAGGTTCAGCTCTTCTTTCAATAGATGTCTTGGAAAGTGCAGGACAAGAACAGATAAAAGGTTGGGAAAGATGAGCCCGAGGTGCAAAGTATCTTAACTGGAACGTCCAGTTCTGTTAAATCACTCAGAGAGACAAAACAGGCACTAGATGCAGCAGAAAGGAGGGAGAGGGAGCCAGAAGTGGGGAAACCAGCTCTGAAGCAAGTGTGCTGGCAGACAAAGAAACAGAAAGTGGTGTCCAAATGGCTCACAAGGCACAGGATGGGAGAGTCAACCAGCAGGAGAAAGATAAGCCATTAAAAAATGATTCAGAGCCGGGCTTGGTGGCTCAGCCTGTAATCCCGCCCTTTGGGAGGCTGAGGTGAGTGGATTGCCTGAGCCCGCGGGTTCGAGACCCGCCTGGGCAACTTGACAAGACCTCATCTCTACAATAAAATCAAAAAATCAGCTGGGCATGGTAACGCATGCCTGTAATTCCAGCTACTCGGAAGGCTGAGGCGGAAGGATCGCCGGAGCCCAGCAGGTCAAGGCTGCAGTGGCCGGGAGTCTGGGTGACAGAGTGAGACTCCAGCTCAAAAAAAAAAATGATTCAGACAGGGGAATTGACCCCAGACACTCCTGCTTTCCAGACTGAATTCCCAGGGAGGATGTCTGGGAACCTCATTTGTACACAACATGGCCTAATTCTTGATGGAGGAGCAGTGGGCATCGTTGATTAACTCTTATTCTGGATTTGGCTCTGTGCTCATTGTACCTGCAACCACAGCACCCCTGGCTTAATGGAGCATATATCAATGAGATAACACCCCTGGCTTAATGGAGCATATATCAATGAGATAAAACATTTATAGTACTTAACATACAGGGAGTCCCAATGGGAGACTGTTTAGCACTTATTGGGAATACAGTCTTTGGAGTCACACTCCTGGAGTCAACGGGCAAGCACTACTTTTTTAAGATACCATTAATATAAATAGATGCCTTCTTCAAGTATGTGCATAGGTGAAGGGAATGGCAGAAAGAAACTAATTCCCAGGTTGGGATAAGAAAGCATGTTGTTAAAGGGTAACAATGTTCAGATCTTATTTGCTTTCATTTCTAAGTCAACTTCTCTTTCTTCCCTTCTTGCTAGTGGGTTTCCTGCTTAGTTTGTTCCCTGCCTGATTGCTGAGTCCACCTTCAAAAGAAAAATAAAAAATATAAAAAGGTAAAAATTATGACATATTATAATAGACATGAAAGACAAAGAAGCAAAGATTCTACCCAAGAATTATGGGAAAATAGAGCAATAGAAATAAATAATAACTAAAGGTTGATTCTATCACTGGGTATTGGCTACACATTAGGATTCTTAGGCACCTTATTTTAAAAATTCAATTTCCACTCTTATCCCTAGAGATTCTGGTTTAAGTATTCTCAGGAAAGCTAGGAAATTTCTTAAACTCCTCACCTGATTCTTACTTATAGCCAGGACTGCAAACCAAAGCACTAGATAAAAACTTGCCTGAGGTAAAGAAAACTTCGTTTAAATCAATAGTGCTAAATTACAAGCAAAATTAGGCTTATCCTTTTTTTATTTCAGAAAGAAGACAACAAAATAAGTTACTAACATAAGAACAAAAGTGTGTATGTTCTTAGACTAGTTCCCTGCCACTTTAAACCATGGGAGACCATTTGCAGGAGTCTTAAGAGAGAGGATAGATTGTAGAAGTTAACACCTCAGGCTTCAGAATCAGAAAACCTTGAGTGGGTGCTCCACCTCTGCCATTTACTATCTGAATCATCTTGAGTAAATTGGGAAAAGCAAACACTAAACTGAATTTAAAGAACCTAAAGCCTAGTACATATTAAATTCTCAATAAGAATTTAAGAATATAGAGAGAACATAAACAAACATTGAACAAATAAATATATCATGTTCTGCAATGCTAGTTCTTACCAATTATGTCATAATGTAATTTCTATCTAAATTCCAACTGAATTTTTTTAACTTTCCAACATGATTCAGGAATTTAGGAAGAATAAATGGGTAAAAAATAGCCAGGCAACACTTTAAAAGTAAGAATGAAGAGGATTTTTTACTGCTGGATATTAAAACAACATAAAGCTTAAGCAACTATATTAGTTTTGACACAAGAGACAGAGATCAAATGGAACAAAATGATACAGGTGGCTTTTCAATTCACCAGGGAAAGGAGAATTATTCATTAAGTGGTACTGAAGGAACTGATTAACAAGTTAAAATTGACTAAAATAAAGAGAGATCCCTACCTCACATCACAAATCATAACAAAATCCAAACAGATTAACAGAACACATATAAAAATTTTTAAAAATAATAAAAACTTGCTAGTGAATACCTTCCTGATTTTAGGAAAAAAAAAGAACTTCTCAGCATAAAAATAAATATTTTTTTCTTGTGTTTTTTTTTTGAGTTGGAGTCTTACTTTGTTGCCCAGACTGGAGTGCAGCGACACGCTCACAGCCACCCCAGCGTTGACCTGCTGGGCTCCAGTGATCTTCCACCTTAGCCTTCCAAGTAGCCGGAACTACAGGCGCGTGCTACCACATCCAGTTAATTTTTTTATTTATTGTGAGATGAGGTCTCACCAAGTTGCCCAGGTTGGTCTGGAACCCACAGGCTCAGACAATCCACTCGCCTTGGCCTCCCAAAGTGCTAGGAATACAGGCTGAGCCACCAAGCCCAGCCAAAAGTAAGATTTTAACAGAAAACACTGGTAATGTGAATATATAAAAAGTTAGATTTCTACATGGCAAAAAGATCATAGAAGTACAAAACTGAAGGTAAATAGATTTAGGGAATGTTTGCAATATTTACAAGAGTATTTCTGGTCGGACACAGTGGCTCAAGCCTGTAATCCCAGCAATTTTGGAGGCAGAGACAAGAGGATTGCCTGAGCTCAGGGGTTCGAGACCAACCTGAGCAACATGGTGAGACCTCTTCTCTACAATAAACCAAAACAATTAGCCAGGTATGGTGGCACATGCTTGTGGTTCCAGCTACTTGGAAGGCTGAGGCAGAAGTATCACCTGAGCCCAGTAGGTCGAAGCTGAGGTGGCCGTGAGTTTGCCACTGCACTCCAGCCTGGGAGACAGAGTGAGACTCCAACTCAAAAAAAAAAAAAAAGAGTATTTCTGATAAGTATTTCTTATGAGCATATCAAGGAGAGTAATATCCTCAATATACACAGAGTCTTACGGACAAATATGAAAAAAACTAACATTCCATTTAAAATGGACATGGAACATGAAAAGACAATGTTTAGAAGAGGAAATACAATCAGTCAATAAATAAAAGTGTTCAGTCTCATAAGCAATCAAATAAATAAAAAGTTAAAAAAGACATTTTCTCTCCTAACAAATTAAAAATGTTTGCTTTTCCTTTTAATAATTTTTGTTGCAAGCAAGGTTGTCATATACCACAAGCAAGCATTCATATATTGCTAGCTCTAGGATAAATTAGAACAAGATTCCTGGAAATCAACTTGACAGCATAAATGAAGAGCTTTACCATTTGTAAATGTTCTTGTTTTCCAAATCTTATTCAATACAAATGCCCCTTTTCTAATCAGAAAATAAAAAAATTAACAATCATAAGAAAACCAACTACCATCCAGGGAAATGTGAATATTCACTGGGTTCAGTAATAGATTTGAGTAATTCCCAATTCCCTTGCAAACACAAGGTTTGGAATATTCTGGGTATTATATTAGTTTACAGCAATCAGAGCCAGGAGTGGGGTTTGTCACTGGCTAAATTTGGGCAGGTCACCAAATGGCCCAGATCTAAGCTTGAGAACAAGTGAAGTACTCGTTATAGCTTTGTACTCGTATCTCAAATGACAGAGTACCTTAGGTACATCTTAACTTCTTACTTCATCTACTTTACCGTTTTAATATCTCCTTGAAAGTCAAAGGATTGTTAAATTAGAAACGGACTCATCTTTATAAAGATAGCTCTTACCACTGGGAAAATCTTGTTCCCCTAAAAAAGCCCACCCTTTGCTCCTTGCAAAGATATGTTTCCTGCCAGCATTTTATTCATATATGTTGGACCCTGCCTTGTTTTAAAAAGTAGAGCAACTGGCCAAGCATCCTGCAGAGGATTCCATCTGCTACAGCCCAGATAGAAGCTGGGGATTAGAAGCAAAAGCTGGGAACCCCAAGCGGATCAGCCGGCATGCCCACACCCCAGCCCTGCCTCCACCCAGGGAGAGTTCATTAGCTGACATATAAAATATTGTAAGGCTCCAGACAGAGCTGAAGAGAGGAGGGAAGAAGCTATGAAGGAGAGTCAGGAATGGAGGAAGAAGACATTAATTTTGTTCCTTCAAACTGGAATATGAGTGAAGCATAATTACAACAACAATAACCATGATGATGATGACGATGACAGGGAAATGTCCCTCCTGGCATCACTCTGGTTTGGACTGGGCCCTCTGATGCCAGTGGTTTCTATGTATACAGTTTTCCTGACACAGTGTTCAGCCTCACCTTGGCTCCCTTGGGTGGTGAGGAACGCCTCAGAAAGGGACAGCTGGTCTCGCTTCAGACCCACCAGCTGTCCATGCACCCAGCCACTTCGCCAGGCAGACCTCCCCTTCTCATGATTCAGTTACTGCTCATACAGTCCTGGAGCTCCTGCTCCTCCCCTGAATGTCAGGCTTCTTCCTGTGGAGCCTCCTGTACTTTCCCAAGCTCTCAATGAATGCAGTAGAAAAATGTTCTCTTCCCCTAGCGTTGTACTACCACCCACCTTTCCCTGCTGGGATGAGCTACTCTGTTAAATTGCCTGCCTGCCGAATTTTCCAGACTAGAGTAAGCCCAGGGCTCTACGTCTTCATATGCTCCAAACTCCGGGGGACACGCTGTGCCGAGCTCTTGTGCATAGTCCTCCCACCCCACTAGCACCACAGGTCAGCAAACACCCAGCCTTGGTACAAAATACCCTGCCTCCCTTCTTATAACCATCTTCATAAGGGGAGCCTTTCAGAGCTCTTCACTTGGTTTTATGGGGAGAGAAAAGCCTTTCATCTCATGCTAGTACACGCAATAGGCCAGGATTTGAAACCTCAGTTGTTTAAAAAGTAGAATGTATACGACTTCTTATGTTTAGATTTGCACTCTAAATACCCATTCTGGGGCAATGAAAATGTTCCACTCAACATCTTGTTACATAGGCAACTTGCTTTGGTAGGTCAAATTTTTATTCCCAATTCTTCTCCCCCATGTAACATGGGATAATCCACATCCTTAGCCATGTAACTTTGTGGTGTCTTCCACACCACTGTGAAAAGAGTATGCTTCCCATTTCATTGATGCGGATGGAAGCTTGGCCACATGATTTATTTGTCAAACAAAATGTCAGCAAGCAAAATGTATGTAGAGGCTTAAGATGTGCTAGGACAGTTTGGCATCTCACATCCTCCTGCCATTTGGCATGAGAATAATATGTCCCTTGTGCTGCTTTATAGCATCCTGGTAGCTGGATGAAACTTACATGGAGCAGGCCTGAAGTTAGACCTGCAGTATGAAAGACAGACACCTCAATTGACTGGCAAACTCACAAGTGAGATAAAATAATGTTTGTTGTATAAGCCACTGAGATAATTGGGGCTGTTTATTAGACAGCATTATTACTATACAGTAAATAACTTACAAATATACTTGCTGTATGTCCAACATTGTGCTGTGCACCATATTGTCTTGTTTAATTCATTCCTCTTAACAACTGTATGAGATAGAGCACTACTTAATATTGTCTTTATTTTACAACCAGGGAAATTGAGCATTTAAATGCAATTAGTAAGTGAAGAAGACAACCTTCAAACCCAGCAATGTGACTCCAGAGACTATACTCTTGCTAATATGGAACAACACACAAAAAAAACTGAAGGCTCTATGCTCATTTAAGTCTGTACTCTGGAATTGACCTTGGACTCAAAACCACAACGACTGCCTATTAGTTTCCTATTAGTACAAGCCTGACCAGATCCCAAGGGCTGAGGCAATTTTTCTAGCTCTGTCAGTGTACAAAGGAAGATGAGACAGGCTTCCCTTCCAGAATACATGACCCTCCTCTGAACTTTGACGAAGGAAAGTCCCACGGGGAATTCTAACCAAGGAACGATCCTGTCATTGTGAAGTGCAGTCATAAACTTTCTGCATGGGATACAGAGCACACCTCATTCTGTCCCTATTTTTATTCTCTCTAAGCAAATATCTCCAGGCTTTTGCTCTTGAAAATTATTACACAATTGCCGGCTGCTGGGATTATACAAATAACTTGATAATAGCAAAGCAATATGCTGTCCGGTGTTCCAACGCTACCACACAACAACAAAGCAACCTGAGGTGCCAGCCCTCATTCACAGCCTGCAAACAGAAGCAGCACAGATGAAGGACACCCGCTCTTCCCAGTTTCTGGAGAACAGGGTAGCAGGCAGTTTGGTCCCAAAATGGATTTTTACTCTTCAACTTTCAAGATGTTCTATGCACGGGGAGAATGCCAAATCATGTTCTTTAGCAGAATCAATCATCAGTGTGATTCAATGATGCAATCCTTTCTTTAACCAAAGTTAGTACCTCTGATGAGCAGAGTCTGGGCTTACAGGTCTTCAGGTTATAAGCAAGCTAACATCCCCGAAGTACACAACTTAAAAATTATAGGCCAGGCTCAGTGGCTCAGCCTGTAATCCCAGCACTTTGGGAGGCTGAGGCGAGTGGATTGCCTGGACCCAAGGGTTCGAGACCAGCCTGGGCAACTTGGCATCTACAATAAATTTAAAAAAAAAAAATAGCCAGGCATGATAGCACACCTGTAGTTCCGGCTACTTGGAAGACTGAGGTGAAAGGATCGCCAGAGCCCAGCAGGTCGACACTGGGTTGGTCGTGAGTATGCCACTGCACTCCAGCCTGGGCAACAGAGTGAGACTCCAACTCAAAAAAAAAAAAATTATATATATGTAAATGTATGTTTGCGTGAATACTGTGTTTAGATGTGCATGAAACAGAGCTTCCTTATGAAATGCTACACTATATGCCCGGGAAATAGGGGTCATGTCTTCTTTATCTATCATTAACTCTAATGCCTAGCACAGTAGGCAGTCAATAAACATCACTGAATACATAAATGGATAGAAAAGAGATTTAAGGAGGAAATACATATATCTTTGAATTTTACACACTTAATTCTTAAAATGCAAGACCAGGGCAAGCAAGAAAATAGTTATGAAAATTTGAATCCCTTAGAAAAGGAAGGAGAAATGAAGAAATATTCAGACTTTCTAAGTCTTCAACACTCACCAACAAAACTAAGACTTTGTGATCTTCATTTTAACAAGAGAAGCTAGATCAGTGTGTGAGGTGAAAGTCTGTGGGTTTTTGCCTGCTCAGCAACCATGCTCCCTTCTTTCAGCAACAACTCTCTTATTTTCCTCTGAGGCACTCACCTTTCCTCACTATACACAGTCTTGGGACTCAGATAGTTACGGTGCCCTCAGGTATGGGAATGTGACCTCAGCTGGGCTAGGGAGAGCTTTCTCATCTTGAATGTGAATCTTGAGCTAAGCACATAAAGCCAGAAAGTGGTTGGAGACTCAGCCCCTTGGGGGTGTTTCCAAATAACCCATCTACAGCAAGGGAGCAGGCTGGACTTTTCACAGACAGACTGGAGACTTCTCCAGAACACAACATGGAATTCATATCAGTACACCAGTATGCCCACAGATCCATTGTTTTGCTCTTTCAACTAAGGCTCTTTTCCTGAATTCTTCACTGGGGACTAGCCCAGAGCACAGAAGAGAACACTAAGCTGGATGGGAAAAGCAGTTCTGATGATAAATCTGCCACAAGAAATAAGTTACCTCCCCTGTTGAGGCCTCAGTTTCTCCCTCCATAGTATTAAGGGTCTGGAATTAAACAACCACAAAGGAGCCCTGTATATTAAATCAACAGAAATTGACCCCTTGAATTCCCGGGCCTTGGCAACACAAAGCTCACACTGTCAGGGCCAGCGAGGCTTGGAGTTTAAAGCAGTTAATCCCTTGGCTGGATGACTCGGACAAAGAGGATTAACCTCAGATGAGAGAGTTATCATCCAAATATAGAGCAATCCCAAGCACACACATTAGAGATAGGATGGTCCCCCACCTTCTTTTGCAAATTCCTGTTCTCTCACCCTTTTGGCAAACTGATAGATCAACCCACCCAGCACCTCAAGGATAAGGTGTTAGATTATCAGAGACCCTGTCCACATTCCTCTAACACCTTTCTTAGTTCTCCAATTCAGAGAATGTTGTCTCTCTTTTGAAATACACAGGTTTCTTTAAGATACTCTAAGTTTGGTAAATAACTAACCATTGAGTGCCTACCATGTGATCTTTAACATTTTGCATTAACACTTTATTTTAGCAAGAGAAGCCTGCTCAGTGTGTGTGGTGGACATCTGTGGGACTGTGTTAGACACTGGAGGTACAATGGTAGACAAGGTGGCACATTTCAGCCCTCAGGAAATTTTCAGTTTAGTGGTAAAGTACCTACTGCATACCATGTGCCCTGCTGAGCACTGACAAATATTATCCCCTTTAACACCCTTAGACAACTCCAGAAAGTAGGTCTTATTATGACCATTTTACAGATGAGGAAATTGAGGCTCAGAGAAGTTACACAGCTTGCCTAAGGTTATGCAGCATGTACACTGGTTTAAAAATGATATGGACCCGGCGGGGTGGCTCACACCTGTAATCCCAGCACTTTGAGAGGTGGAAGCAAAAGGATTGCCTAAGCCCAGGGTTTCTAGACCAACCTAGGCAACATGGCACATCTCGCCTCTATAATAAATTATTAAAAAATTAGCCTGACGTGGTGATGCATGCCTGTAATTCCAGCTACTTGGAGGGCTGAGGCAGGAAGATCACCTGAGCCCAGCAGCTCACGGTTGCGGTAGCTGTGAGCGTGCCACTGCACTCCAGCACTCACTCCTGGAGGACAGAGTGAGACCAACCAAAAAAAAAATTATATGGGATTCTATAAGATATTCCCATTGTTTTTGTAGAAGTCAAAACAATAGGAAAAGGAAAGGGAAAATAGTGAATTTCAGTCTCCTCAGAGTACATACACTCCAGGAATATTCATTATAGAACAAAACCATATGTTTAATCCTATACTTTTCTGCACCTAGTCTACAGACAATCCAGCAGCCCAGCAATATCTTTTTAAATTTTTATGTATCAAGAAATACTCTTCTGAATCCCTCATAATGTGTTCTATAAGCTTATGAGAAATTGTTCGTTGAAATTTCAGGCTCTATGTTGATGAATCTAGGCTAACAACTGCAACAAACAAACTCTAAGATGTCAGTCTCTTAACACAGGCAGAGTTTATTTCTTGCACTTGAGATATCTCCATGAAAGGACAGCCAGTAAAGGGGAAGAATACGGATGGGCACACCCATTCCCATTGCTCTAGCGGAACTGTCACGTTGTCACACCCACTGGCAAGGAAAACTGAGAGAAGCAGTCTGTGTGCACAAGAGGAGGAGAAAATGGAGTTGGCTGGACTTTGCCACAGACTCCAAAACTGCTTACTTAATGTGGTTACTGCTAAATAAAGAAAATATTTCAAAATGCTTATATAGATGGTGGGAGTTCTCCGCAGGTTATTCTTTTCTTTTCCCAATATTCTGGATTATCTGGAATGTGGTTCTAATACATCCAAAATGGAAAGGAAAAGGAGAAAGAGGGAAAATCCTCTACCTGGTAAGTCTTTGAGCAGTATGGGTAGAACCTCATGATACAGATAACTGCGTAAGAAATAGAGACTGGCCAACACCTTAAGAAATAAGATAGACAAGTGGGACCTCATCAAACTAACGAGCTTCTGCAAAGCAAAGAAACCATCAAGAGAGCAGGGAGACAGCCCACAGAATGGGAAAAAATATTTGCCAACTGTATATCTGACAATGGCCTAACATCTAGGATCTACAAGGAACTCAAACACACCAAAAGGAAAAAAACAAACAGCCCCATTAAAAAGTAGGCAAAAGACATGAATAGACACTTCTCAAAAGAATATATATGGGCAGCCAACAGACACATCAAAAAGTGCTCAGCCTCACTCATCATCAGAGAAATGCAAATCAAAACCACATCGAGATACCACCTAACCCCAGTAAGAATGGCCGTCATTAGCAAAACAAACAACAGATGCTGGCCAGGATGCGGAGAAAAAGGAACGCTTCTATACTGCTGGTGGGAATGCAAACTAGTGCAACCTCTCTGGGAGACCGTGTGTCAATTTCTGAAAGAACTAAAATTGACCTTCCATATGACCCAGCAATTCCCCTATTAGGAACATACCTGGAGGAACTCAAATCATTCTACAAAAAAGATACCTGCACACGTATGTTTGTTGCAGCTCTATTCACAATAACAAAAACATGGAACCAACCATGTTTCCCATCAAAGCTGGAATGAATTTAAAAAATGTGGTACATATCCACAATGGAATATTATGCAGCCATAAAGAAAGACAAACATATGGACTTCGCAGCAACTTGGATGGATTTGGAGTGGATCATACTCAGTGATCTATCACAGAAAGGAAGAACAGAGTACCATATGTTCTCACTCATAAGTGGACCTTGACCAATAATAATACTATAAGAAAGGGATTGGCAGTAGTGGGAAACTGTCAGGGGAGGGGGGTGGGATTGGCAGTTGAGGGAAACTGCTAGGGGAGGGAGGGGCATACATCATCAACAAGGGTACCTGCATAATCAACGTTTGTATACCTAACCCTGAATTGTACCCCGCATCTTTATAATTAAAAAAAAGTTTTAAAAAATGCTAACAATAAAAAAAAAGAAATAGAGACTAATGCTGCTTCCCTGATCCCCTTGCCTCTCCCTTGTCTATTTCAAAGAGAACTTTCTGCTCCATTTGTTCTGGGCAACTATGATCTAAAAGCTTTTTATTTCTTAAATGCACTCCATGCATTTTTGGGTCTTTCTGTACCTTAAAGCATCTCCAAGACATCAATCAAAATTTTCAAGACCACTGTTCCTCTATTTAGATGGATATCTGTGATCAAACCCAAATTAAACTTCTGATCCACACAATTCACATCCAGTCAAGCCTTGCCGCCGAAGCACAGGACAGCAGCTATCTCATCACTCGCAGGACCATTTCAGGAGCCAAGCCAACCAGCTCCTCTGCGTATCACATTATTTCTAAGTTTCTTCCTCTTTGGCACACCTGATGATAACCTTCACACCCACATAAGATCAACAATAAACCCACAAGAGATTCTAGTGTGTGTCCTTCTATTTCCTCCCAAACTTTTCCTCCCCATCCCCCTCTCTCCATACATACCTCTGGCCAACACCTCCTCAAACCCCATGTTTTAGCCACACTTGACTGCCTGTTGTTGCAAAATCAATCATGCATTTTCAGGACCATATGCTGCTCCTGAAGCTATTCCTGCTGTCCTCCCTGCAAGTGCCCATCCTTCAAGGCCTAATTGAAGAACACTCCCTCCCCCATCCATAGCTTTGCCTGGCCCTTGGTCTTTTCTCCTTGTGTAGTAATGGCAACTGCTTCCGGCCTTGTGCTCCCCCAAACGTTCCCTCAGTATACACCTCCATGATATCACCTTCTCATCTTGTATTCTAATTATTAATTAATGAACTCCTCTATGGCAAAGTCCTCAGCAGACTGGCTGTGGGGCTTTTTGCCCTGAACCATCTCAAAAAAGCACAAGAAGGTAAGAGTTAGCTCAAGAATCCACGAACTGACTGCAAGGTCAAATCAGCCAGAAGGGGCCTTACTTGCCTAGGAGAAATGGGTTGAAAGTGATAGGACATCAGCTTGGGAGTGACACAGATGAAACTGAGAAACCTGGGACTAGCCTGGCCTCTGACAGCCCTCTGTGGTGCCCCAAGAACCCACCCTCTGATCCACTAAGGAAGCAGGAGACCACCACTCCATGATGTGAGGTTGGGAGCCTGGCACAGCTTCTCTGCCACAAGTGTGGCCAGCATCACCAAAACGACCAAAAACAAAAGCCAAAAAAAAGCCACCATCATGGGGAGTAAGAGGAGAACTTGGCTCAGCATCTCACCTGTTTTCACATTCCTTCTGACTTTTTCTCATGTACTTCTTCCTCCCTTGAGTCCTCCAGGTCAAGGCCAGGGACTCCTGACATTGCTATGACCTATTCAGCCCCATCTCCCAGGTCTAGCACTCTGCCCACAGCAGGTCACCCTACAATGCCTCTTCCTCTCCCTCAGAGCCTCCCGCATGCCAGCTGGGCTCCATTCCTTGGCGCCATCTGCTGCACCCCAGATCAGGTGACAGACCACAGTCAGATTTTGCACATGGCAAGAGAACAGGGGCCACAGGCAAAATAGTAGCAACCCTCACTGGGTCTGGGCTCTGACCAGGGAAAATCCCAAAGGATTAAAGCATTCTGGAGAAGCTGTTGAGCGGCCTAACCAGGCTCTCATCCGCCTGGGAGAGTTAATTGTACCGTTTTAGATGGTTTCTTTTCTTTTTCTTTTTCTTTTTTTTGTTTTTTTGAGGTGGTGTCTCACTGTCACTCAGGCTGGAGTGCAGTGGCACGATCGTGGCTTACCATAGCCTCAACCTCCTGGCCTCAGACAATCCTTTCACCTCAGCTTCCCAAGTAGCTGGAACTGTAAGCCAGCACCACCATATCCAGCTAATTTTTTAATTTTTTGTAGATACAAGATCTCACTATGTTTCTTACCTAGACTGGTCTCAAACTCCTGGGCTAAAGCAATCTTCCCATCTCGGCTTCCCAAAGTGCTGGAACTATAGGTGTGAGCCACTATCCCTGACTTATTTCAGAAAATTTCTAAGCATAACAATGAAGGGGACCCAGACTCCATTTCCTGTTCTCTCTTGACCTCTCATATGAATTTATGTTGCTACAGCACTGGCCTGGGCTCTGATTCCCTCTCTGTCATTAACTTACTAAATGACCTTAAATCAGTTATCTCCTTCTCTAAACTCAGCTCCCTCCTTCACTAATAAGGAGCTTAGATTCACTGCTTTTTAAGGTCCCTTCAAGCTCTGAAACACTAAGATCCTACAGTTAAATTAAAGCTTTCCATCGTCTTGAACTTATTCTAGACCTGAAAAGGAACTTGCCCATGAAATATTCATTAAAATAAATCATGCCACTCAAAAGTCATGATGGACAGCTCAATTATCCATGAACGTGTACTGGTCCTCCTTTTTAGTAGTATTCATTTGCAGCTTTCTGTCATGGAACGACCAAGAAAACAGAATTGTAAATCACACCCATCACATCTAGGTGAGTTTTAGGAGCTCAGAGCTCCTGCCAACACACATATCACCTGGGGTTGACATAAGAATCACGTAATAGCATCCAGCTCCCAGCTTGAATGGTCAACTTCCAGATCCAGACATCTGTGATTCAGGAAGGTCTCAGAGGTCTGGCAAAATTACCTTCTCTTCCATCTATGCAGAACTGGCAGAGAAATAAGATTGTGTAGCCACTTCTTCAAGGGTACTTTTATCTGCAATTTCTTTGCTGTGAGCTTCAGTTTTCTCATCTGTAAAATGGGCACAGAAGGAAGTATGTGGCCTATATGATCTAACTCCCAAGGAAGTTCGGTTCTGAGATGTTAAATAGTCACCAGTTGGGGTAAATTTTCCAATTGTCTCTGGGAAAACAAAGTCAGTGCTACTCTCTCCCCCTGCCAAAGACAGAATCAAGCTCAAAAGACTGAAGGGAACAGGAGGTAGGTGGAGCAGAAATTTATATAGAAAAGAGGATGGCCTAATAGGACCACAGGTTTCTGTGTAACAAGCTGAAGGGGGAAGTCAGGTATGGGTCTTTGTTGCTAAGACAGGAGACACTGTCATATGAGCTGTACTCACCAGTCAGGACAGCTAGGGAGCTTTAGACTTTACTGATGACGTATCTGAGAGCTTAGAGGGAAAGCTGAGTATGTGAACCTTGATCCAGAGGAGGTCAGAATGGCAGCAAAAGCATAGGGGTGGCAGGGGAGGAAAATCATTAGCTGTTGAGTACCTACTACGTGCCAAAGACTTAGCTCATCACTGTCACATTCTCATTTCTTGTCCACAAGTAAAAAGCAACCACGAAGGGTCTTGGTCAATAGAGAAACCACAACAGCATTTACTCACCATGAATCTAATGTATATTGCATGCCTACCATGTGCCTAGAACAGGAAGAGCAGCAGACTTTTCCAGTAGAAGATCATAGGGCAGTTTTTGAGAGTCCTCCTCGAAAGCATCTGATAGGAAAGTTTTTCTGCACTGGTATACTCCAAATGACTCCGAAATTTTCATTATGGAATTCCAACAAATTATGTGACATTGTAGAACTGAGCTAATGAGGCTAACTTATTGCAGAGAATGGAAGGTTGTCTTCCCTCTGAGGCACCTTGAAATCTTCAGTCCATAAGGTTTATTATTGTCTACTTGTCTCCTTTTGAACATCATGAGCCCCATGCAAATACTCTAGATGGCACTGCCCACGTTCAATGACAGGTTCTTAATTCTCCCTTTATATAAAATCTTTAAGTCCTTCAGCTGGTATGATAATCTTTTAATCAACATTTAGACCAACATATCTCCAAGTAAGTTCAGGAGCATGAAGGAAACAGTACAGCACTTAGATATTATTACTATCATTATCATCATCACCACCACTACCACCACCATCATCATTTTACAAGGCTCGGAGAAAGTAAACAACTTGCTCAAGCTTACACACAGCTAGAAAGTAAGGAAGCTTAGTGCAAACGCAGTTCTGTCTGATTCCAAAGCCCGCTACTCCATCCTATACTTCACATGGTCAGGTCTAGCACCCACACTTAAAAATGAAGGACAACTTGCTATCTCTTTCTTACATTTATTTTTGGGCTTCAATTATTTTTTCCACCGTTGGTGGCATGATTGTGCTCTCTCTCTCTCTCTCTCTCTCTCTCTCACACACACACACACACACACACACACACACACACACACACACACAATCTGCCTTTTCTCATTTCACTTCCCCCTAATATCACTGTAAATAAAACTCACACTCACACATAATCAGCCACACTATGGGGAGAAAATGGACAGCAACCATAGTTCAAGGCTGAAGTCATACCAGCCCACCCCTTTTCCTCTGAAGCTATTGCCTGTTTCTTCCTTTTATAAACAGGAACACATTATACAAGATACTGTAGATGTGAGATTTTTCAAGCAAGCTGGTGACACTCAGCATATATTTATTTAAATAAATTTCTCCCCTTTTCAGGATTCCTTCTTGCTTCTGCTTCATCTTAAATTAAGAGTGGTACAATAATAACCCAAGAACATCACACCCCTGAATTTCAGCCACCTCTCTCTGAAGAATCTTTTCTCTTTTTTTAAAAGTATGAGCTATTTTTTGGTTTCCACTTGTTCCTCTTCTTGTCACCACACATTGCTTTCTGTAAAATATAAGCAATTGGAGCCTTCACATTTAAAGTCTGTTTTTAGTCCACGAGATCCACAATAAGGCTCCCATGAGACCTTGTGAAGAAAGGGAATAACTTCAGGGAGTTACACTTCGATATTCACCAAAGCAAAGATTTGCAGTCAACTCTAGTAATTAAATGGTTCCATTCACCCATTTAATGCATATTCATTGAGCACTTGCTATGTGCCAAGCAGTATTCTGGGCAATGGTGATACAGCAGTGACTTGGCTCATGGAAGGAACAAATAAGTAACATGCTAATGATACTCAAACTTATGTCTCCTTCCTGGACTTCTTCCCTGAACTCTAGACTCACATATGCAAATATCTACTTAACTTCTCCATTGAATGTCCAATTGAGCCCCATAACTGCTCATTCTCCACTTCGGTCAATGGCTACTCCATCCAGATGCTCAAGTCAAAATTCATGAAGTCGTCCTTAACTCCTTTCTTTCTTTCATACCCTAAATCTAACTCATCAGCAAACCCTACCTACTCTACCATCTAATATATCAATATTTGGCCACTTCTTACCATCTCAACCACTATTTCACCTGGTCCAAGCCACCATCTTCTCTCACATGAATCATTGCAGCAGCATCCTGGCTGATCTCCGTTTCCACCTTTGCCTGTCAGAGTCTATTCTAAGTCTAAAGCTCAGGTGATCATTGTAAAATGCAAATTGGATAATAATATCCTGTTCCTAAAATTCTCCAGTGGCTTCCCATCTCTTTCAAAGTAAAAGCCAAAGACCACACAAAGCCCTACAAGACCTTGCATTACCAGATTCCCTGCTACTTCTCTGCTCTCATCTCCTCCCATGGTCACTCTGTCTCATTCAGTTTCTTCTGTCTGAGTCTCCTTGTTCTTCCTGGAATATGCCAGTACTCTGTTGCCTCAGGGCCTTTGCACTTGTTGTTTTCCCTACGCAGAAACGTCTTTCTCCAGATATCCATTTTGCACACTCTTTTACTTCCTTCATGTCACTCTGACCACCTTATATTAAACACTCACCCCTCACCTCACCCTACCCTCCACCCCAATTCAACCAGGTACTCCCCATCTTCCTTTTCCTACTTGATATTCCTTAATCATCGATATTACACATTTACTTATTCAATTACATATTATTTGTCTCCCCCAACTAGAATGAATGCTTCATGAGATGGATCTTGGTTGATTATCATTATTGTTGTTGTTGTTGTTATTATTATTATTATTATTATTATTACTGGATCCACTGCCTATAACATGCCCTGGCACATAGGGACCGCTCAATAAATATGTAGTGAATGAATGACTATCTGAAGATGCATATGTCTGTAGATGGTCAACCATAGAAACACAGAGAAAAAGGGAGCGTCACAAGGACAAGTATAAATTCTGCCCGTTAAAGCAGAGTCCAAAAGAAAAAGAAACTTAGCCAAGGGGACTTTCAACATTAAGGTACCTATGGTAGACTGATTGCAAATATATCCCAAATTCTTTCCCTCCCTGTATCCATGTTTTTTGCAATGTGACTTCGTAGTTCCTCCTATCAAGAAATGGAGTCTACACTTTCAGGGGGGCAAGACAAGAGGATTGCTTGTGCCTAGGAGTTCAAGGCCAGCCTGGGCAAATAGCAAGATTTCATCTCTACAAAAAAAAAGTAAAAGTCATAAAGGAGGACAAAATTATGAACTTCACAGCAACTTGGATGGACTTAGAGTCTAAAATACTGAGTGACCTGTCATAGAAACAAAAAACTGAGTATCACATGTTCTCACTCATAAGTGAACAATTATCGTAATACTATAAGAAAAGGATTGACAGTAGTGGGAATCTACGGGAGGGGGAGATACCTCATCAACAAGGGTATCTGCATAATGAACATTTGTATCCCTGACCCTGAATTGTACCCCACGTCTTTAAAATTAAAAAAAATTTTTTTAAGAATCAAAAAAAATTAGCCAGGTATGGTGGTGTGCACCTCTAGTCCCAGGTACTTGGAAGGCTGAGATGGGAGAATCACTTCAGCCCAGAAGTTCAAGGCTGCTGTGAACTGTGATCATACCACTGCACTCCAATCTGGGTAAGAATGAGACTCTCATTCTTCCCCTGCCCTTACTCTGGGCTGTCTTGTGTCTTTCATTTGTCATTAGACAAGGATAAAGTGTCTGTGTGACAGTCATAAGCTTAGGCCTTAAGAGGCCATGCAAGCTTCCACTTTCTGTTGGCCACCTGCCATACCATGTGAACATGCCAGGCTAGACTACTGAAGGATAAGTGAGCACGTGGAGCAGAGCCAAGTCATCCCACCTAAGGCTATCCTAAAGCAGCCAGCCCTCAGAAACTCCATCAGCAGACCAAAATCAAATGAGCAGACACAGCTGAGATCAAGCAAGCCCAGCTCAGGTCTGCAGAACTGCTCAGCCAACACACATTCATGTGAGAAAATAACAAATAGTGGTTATTTTAAGCCACTAAGTTTGGAGGTGGTTTGGTCTGTCATTCCATTGGCAAGATCAGCCCTGATGTGTATAATTAATCCCTAAGGTAGCCATCTAAGCTGCTTTGCTCTCAGTAAATGTGCATCAGGAAACCTCCTTGTAATTTCATTCATTTTTTTTTTTTTGAGTTGGAATGTCATTCTGTCGCCCAGGCTGGAGAGCAGTGGCACACTCACAGCCATCCCATCATCGACTTGCTGGGTTCTGGAGATCCTTCCATCTCAGCCTTCCAAGTAGCTGGAACTACAGGCATGTGCTACCACGCCCGGCTAATTTTTTATTTATTGTGGAGACAAGTCTTGCCAAGTTCCCCGGGCTGATCTCGAACCCGCAGGCTCAGGCAATCCACTCACCTCAGCTTCCCGAAGTGCTGAGATTACAGGCTGAGCCACCAAGCCTGGCCAATGTCATTCTTATGACAGGGGTTCTGCAGGAAGATGTCGCACTAGCCAAGCCACACAGTATCTCAGTCATTGCAAATCAATAGACTAGCATGTGGGTGAACAAGGTCACTGTAATGTGGCCCAGAGAGAAAGATCAGGTCTCTGAGGCAACAAGACTAAAAGCCAGACCTTGGATGAAGTAAATTCACAGAAGCAAATGTTGCCTTTTAAGATGACTTAGGGGTACTCAGTCAGACACCCTGATTTTGACCCAGGCTCACCGTGTCCTATTTCACAGAAACTTTGACAAGGTTCTTAGGCATCCAGCCCCATTTCTGTTCCTGCACAGAACACACTGCAGTAGTCCTTCTGCACCAAAGACATCTAGATGATGGAGCTCTCAGATCCCAAAACCATGCTTTCTCTAGAGGAACAAAGTCTCAAAAAGGCAGAACAGCAAACTGAACTTTATAGTAAGGCTTCTATAAGATGAAAGCCTCAAATAAATCTGCCATATGATATCATGGTACATTGAAGGTCAGTATATTTCCAGATGATCTTAACACTTTTCCATGACCATAGAAACTCTTCTCATACTCAAAGAAAAAAAGAATAATGACTAGCAAGGACAATAACTGCTGGACTATATGCTAAAGATGACCTTTTATTTCACTGTAGGGGAAAGAAAACAAAGAAACATAATACTAAGGTTCAAAAGAAGCACAAATAAATGCAGCCCTCAATCTGAATAAAAGAGATCTGAACGCTGTGTCACACCAGCTCCCTAACTCCCATGCTTCCCACTGCCTTGCAAAGATTTTTGCCTTCTGCTTGCTGCATTCGTTTATGCTTCGGGTGACCACAAGAACCTGTGCCTACATAGAGTTTAGGTTTCAGCCAACTCCTTGAGCAGGAACTCAGCCCGTATATTTTAGTGACAAATAGAAATCGTAAGAGACAATGCCTCAACCACCTTGCCGTGCTGCCCCTCTGACCTCAACTCCCACTGCTGTCCCCCTCACCCACTCAGTCGCAGCCTCCTTGGCCTCCTTTCCAGTACTGGTAAACGTGCCTCTCTCCTGCCACAGGATTTTGCAGATGCTGTTACTCTGCCCAGAATCCCTGGCTTCCTCCCTCACTTCCCCAGAGGTCTGGTCAAATGTCATTTAAAAGCAAAGCCTTACCCAACCAAGCTGCATTAAAAAGAAGGGAAAAAAATGCCCCCCCACCCCACCCTCTGGCAGCACTTCTCAATCCTCTTAGCCTGTTTTATTTTTCTACATTACAGTGTCTCATTGGCTAATACTGTCTGACACACATGCGTGTGCACACACGCACACACACACACACACACACACACACACACACACACATCAACTTAGGCTCCTTGAGGGTAAGGGTTTTAGTTTGTTCAGTTCCATATCCCTTACTCATAAAGCAGTGCCTGATACTAGTAGGAACTTAACTAATGAATGGACTGCCATTTCTTGAGTACCTACTTTGTGCCTGGCAATTTATTGATGACAATCATTTGACAACAAGCAAATACTTTTAAGTGTTTTTTTCTTTAATTACTACAACAACCCTACTGTTGTCTCCATTTCACAAATCAGGAAAACAAAGCTCAAAGAGCAGCCAAGTAACTTGCCCAACACACTCACCTAGGTCTGTCTGAGCATCAGGGCCCATGCTCCCTGCAGGACATCAAGCTGCTTTTCAAACACCTTAAAGATGGTGTAGGTGCAAAGTGCATGGGACACACATCTCTGGCAAGTATGCACCGCATAAGAGCTCTTCATGCTACCATCTCTCGTCACCCACCACAGCTTTTGTCCAGAAGAAACATCCTTGAGTTCGGATTTTCATCTCCCAGAGAAGATCAGTAGTAACACCTTTAGTTTTTCTATATTCCACCCATTTAGGGACAACCAAGGTCAGAGTTTTCCTTTTGAACTGTTCTGGGACAAGAACAGATGGGTCAGGGACTCAGGGAGAAGACAGAAGCTCATCTACCCTGAAACCCCCTTAGAATGTTCCAGAGTCCCTGTCTTTGTGAAGTGACGCTTCAAAACCTTCATAGTCTTGGAATTCCGGAAAATCATTTGTTTAAAAAAGGAAAAAATAAGAAGTCTGACCTGCATCAGGCGTGCCCCTCTCCCGGTGTCAGCCCATGTCTACTGGGGTCTAGTCACATCCTGCTACCGCCAGCCCTGCTGAGACTTGCAAGGCTCTGCCCACCCAGTGGCAGTGATGGTGATGGATGGCGTGAGAGAGGGATATGGGTCACTCCAGGACCCAAGGACCAAGAGAGGGATCCAGCCTTTGCTGAAATCCATGTCATGCCTACTCCATCATTTTTAAAGTAATCTCTGTCACCATCAACGCACTCCTCGCTGCTCCCACTGCGTTTTCCCATCACCATTACTGAACTTATCACCCCTCCTTTTCAAAGCCCTTCCCCACCACCACCACCAGGTGTGAGCTTCTGGAGAGCCAGGACTTTGTTTTCATCACCTCTGCATCCCCAGGGATTAATCCCACCTCTGACACACACTAAGCGCTCAGTGAGTAGTTGCTGAATGAGCCTGGACTGTGTCTACCGCATCGACTGGGACACGCAGAGCAAGGCACCTCTTCTGGAACGGGCAAAAAGCAAAAATATAGAAAAGACCAGTATAGACCAGAACAACCGCCGCGCTGGTTACAACTCCCGGTTCTCCCCCATACACACCCCTCGCGTGCCTCACCTGCCACTCCCTGAGCCCCCAGAGCCATCCACACTCACCTCCCCAAAAGGCTAGGAAAGAGAGTGAGCATCCCCCAGCGCCCCGCCCCACCCCACCCGGGGGCTCTTACTAAAGCCCAAGACACCAGACACCGGCGTTTAAGTTACCTTTAAACGGAGCTAGTTTGCATCTGCGATTTCTGGATAAAGGATCGTATTTCATCAGCCCTGCTGAACCCTGGACAGGAGAGATATCTACCGCCCGTCTGCGGAAGAAGCGGCAGCGCCTCGCTCCTCCCTGGCTGCTCTCTCTCGCTCGCCCAGCCCTGCAAAACAAATCACGCTCATTTCCTTGCGCTAAAGCCCATCCATAAACAAATCCTCTCTGTCGCTGAGAAACGGCTCCCACGCCCGCGGAGGGGCGCCCTGCACATACAGAAGCACACACTCACAACCTCAGCCAGAGCCACCAGGTGTATGCATGTGTGAAATCTGTTCTTAAGAACAAATCAACAACAACAAAATCCATCTAATAGGGATGGAACGGAAACTAAAAGCGTATGGAAACGGAGCTGTAATTGTCAGCAGCCTGGCATGTGTAAGTTGCAAAACTACTTATGGCGCTCATAGTTGAAACAGGGTTTCAAAAAGCCCTTGGGGAGGCCACCTTCAAAGCAGCGCCCAGACCCGGGCAGCGGGCAAGTCCTCGCTTTTCTGCGCCAGCTTTCCAACACTCTCCTCTTCTTTTGCACCATTGACTATAAACGACGCAGCGGTACCGGCGTGTGTGTTTCGGCCCAGGCAGGCGAGCCCCGAGCCCTGGAGCGCACGGTGTCCGCACCCTGGCCGGGTCTGGCCGCAGCGCAGCGGGCAGCGCCGACCCCTACCTGGGCGGGAGATCCGGGTGCGGGCGGAGCGGCAGCACCCTGGCAGCCCAGCCAGCAGCTCCTGCCGACGTGGCGCAGGGGCGATCCCGGCGGAGGCGGGCGCCGGCCCATGTCACACCTGCATCGCCGCGCCCACGCAGCCACCGTCCCAGCGCAGCGCGCCCCCGCACCGCAGAGAGCCCGGGGCGGGAGCCTCCTGGGTCCTCTACTCAGCGGGATCCGATCCTAACCCACTTTCTTCCAGGCCTGGGCATTAAAAGTATTCGCTGCGGGCAGCTCTTGGCTTCTAAGTCCCCTTCCGCTTCAAGGCTGGATGTTTAGGATAGCGCAGAGGGAAGGAGGAACCAGCGGGGCCAACGCTCTCCGAATTTACAAACCAATAGCTGATAAACGTCTTATTCCTGGAGTTTTGTCCCCCAGCTGAAGATGGGCGTCATCTCGCGCTCTCGACTCCGCCTAGGGCCAGGGGGCGCTGTCAACTCCACATGCGGCTTGAACAACTCCAAACTAGGCTATGTCAGAGGACAAAGATTAAGATTCCTGGGAAGTGGGATCCTCTGATCTCCATCTCCAAAGTATCCTACCTCGTGGATGTTGTTAAACCACTCTGCGCCCCCGTTGGAGGAGGATGCGTTCGACAAAACCCTCCACCCGTCTCCCTTCTTCCAACATCCCAGCCCCACCCAACAGCACTCACGAGAGTTCAGCAAATTAAACTGCCAAAGCTCACCCAGCATTGAAAGACCTTTCAGGGTCGGGCGCGGTGGCTCAAGACTATGATCCCTGCACTTTGGGAGGCCGAGGTGAGAGGAGTGCCTGAGCCCGCGGGTTCAAGACCAGCCTGGACAATATGGTGAGACCTCGTTTCTACAATAAATCAAAAAATTAGACTGGTGTGGTAGCGCGCGCCTTTAGTTCCGGCTACTTGGAAGACGAGGCAGAAGGATCGCTGGGGCCCAGCAGGTCGAGACTGCGGTGACCGGGAGCGGTCCAATGCACTCCAGCCTGGGGGACAGAGAATCCAACTCAAAAAAAAAAGAAAGAGAAAAGAAAGGAAAAAAGGATCTTTCAGGAGCATAGGGCTCCTTCTAGGAGGAAGTGAGGATCAACGAAGGCACACGAAATTCGGAGGCGGAGACCAACCACATCACACTGCAGGTGTCTGGCCTCGGCTAAAATCCAGAATTATGTTCCTTTGCTGATAGTGCTGAAATGGAGGCAAGTCCAGGAAGAATCTTCCCTCTTCTCATGCGGCACATCCAACTCATGAGATCTTCAGTCCCGCCTCCTCAGCCTCCTGCTTCCTGCTGCTTCTAACACATCACTTTTTTTTTTTTTTTGGTAGAGACAGGATCTTACTGTGTTGGCCAGGCTGGAGTACAATAACTGTTCACAGTCGTGATTATAGCTCACTGCAATCTCCAATTCCTGGGCTCAAGTGATCCTCCTGCCTCAGCCTCCCAGGTAGCCAGGACTACAGTTACATGCCACCACACCCAGCTAACACATTTAGTGATCAAAGAGCAGATTCTTGCTGACCCCATAGCCTCGCCCTTCCATCCTCATCTTTTCCCCTGTACTCTAGCCATACCAAATGTTTTGATTCCTTGGATGTGCCTTACTCTCTCACCTCTAGGACTCTGTACATACGGTTCCCTCTGTCTGGCATGTTCTCTTCCTCTCACTCCTCTTATCCCAGTTGAATGCCTATGGCTCTCAGTTGAGCCACCCCTTCTTCCAGGAAGTCTTCCCTTATCCCCAGAATGCCTGAGTTCTCCCTGCTCCATATGCCGAGAGCCACCACTATTTCCTCTACCACAGCACCCAACACATTACTAAAGTTAGTTGTCTAATGTCTTTCTTCCTCATGAGCCTGTCTCTTTTGTTTGCTGCATATGGACGGGACACACAGCATATAGTGTCTATTCAACCTATATCGCTATAGACACCATCCAGATTAAGATGGCAAACAGTTCTGGCATCCAAAGGTTTCTTTATGCCCCTTCCCCGGTAATATTCTTCACCTCCCCCCCACACACACATGCCAGATGTAACTAATATTCTGACCTCTGTCTGCATCAATTAGTAGGGCCTGTTCTTGAACTATACACAAATGGAGTTATACAGTATGCACCTTTTTGTGTATGGCTTTTTTCACTCAAAATAATGTTCATGCGATTAATCCACATCATTACATACATCAGCAGATCACTCTTACTACTGTATAGTACTCTATTGCCTGAATATAACATAATTTACTTATCCCTTCTCTGGTGAATGGAAATTTGGATTGCTTCCAGTTTTTAGCTGTTATGAATAAAGCTGCTGAGGGCAGGGTGCAGTGGCTCCCACCTGTAATCCCAGCACTTTCATGGACTGAGGCAGGAGGATTGCTTGAGCCCAGAAGGTTGAGGTCTTAGCGAGCTGTGAATGTGCCAGTGAACTCCAGCCTGGGTACAAGATCCTGTCTCAAATAAATAAATAAATAATAAAGCTGCTATGAACAGTTGATAGACATATGCATTCTCTTCTCTTGAGTGTGTAACTAGGAGTATAATTTCTGGGTCATAGGGTAAGTGCATGTTTTGCCTTAGTAGATACCTACTAAGTAAATATCTACTTAGAAATACCTACAAACAGCTTTCCAAAGCAGCTATGTCAATTCACAGTCCTATCTGCAATATTTGAGAATTCCAGATATCCTACTTCTTTGCCATAACATGGCATTGTCAGTGTTTTTATTTTTAGCCATTCTTGTAGATGTGTAGTGGTATTTCAGTGTAGTTTTAATTTTCACTTCCTTGTTGATTAATGATGGTGAACAACTTTTCATATGCTTATTGACCATTTAGATATCTTCTGTAACATGTTATTTCTAATCCTTTGAGTTTTTTTGTATTTTTATTGTAAATCTAAATATAAATCAGATATAAATCTTGGATGGATATGACTAGATATAAATCTTTGGTTGAATATGTGCAGTTTTAATATCCTCTCCCAGTTGGGGCTTATATTTTTATTCTCTTAATTTTAATAAAATACAACTTCTCAGCTTTTCTTTTGTGATTAAAAGATTACTTATATGACTTTTTTGTGTCCAGTTTAACAAATCCTTATCTATCTCAGTGTTGAGCATCTATTGTCTGATGTTTCCTTCCTTCTACGTGCCTTTCTGTTTTTCCATTCACATTTTTGTTTATCTCCTATTCACTTATAGAATTAGATAGGTTGAAAGTTTTGTTTTGTTAAGTTGCTAGATGCATGCTCCAAAATCATTGTAGAAAAGGCCATTCTTTACCAGTTGGCTTTCAATAGCACCACTGATGTAAATCATTTGACTATCTATATGTGAATCTATTTCTAGACCCTCTGTTCTATTTCACTGGTCTATGTGCCTATGCTTGCACCAGCACTGCACTGTCTTGATTAGTCACTGTTATTGTAAGACTTAAAATCTGATCATGTGTGCCTGTCAACTTTGTTCTTCTTCCAAATTGTCTTGGGTCTTTTAGGTCCTTAACTTTACCACATGAATTTTAGAATCAACTTGTCAAATTACACACAGAGAAACCCTGATGGGATTTTGATTAGAAATGCCTTAAATCTATAGATCAATTTGGTGAGAGTTTACACCTTAACAACATTGCCTTCCAATCATTTTACTGACCATCTATTTTAGTCTTCTTTAATTTTTTTCACATTATTATTTCATAGATTTCATTAAATAGATCTTACATATATTTCATTGTATTATGCCTAAGCATTTGATGTGTGTATTCTATTGCAAATAGAACTTTAACCTCATTTTCCAGTTATTATTAGTATACCAAAATAAAATTAATGTTTACATTGACCTTATATCAGTATCAAAATAAAATTGCTCTCAATATATTATCTTCACATCCTGTATCCTTATGTCACTGTTAATTTACATATTAATCTTAATAGTTTGCATATTCTTTCAAATTTTTAAGGTACATAACATATGTGAATAAAGACAATTTTGCCTTTTCTCTTGCAATGTTAATATCTTATATTGCATCTGTGGTTACAGCTACTTGGAAGGCTGAGGTGGAAGGATTGCCTGAGCCCTGCAGGTCGAGGTTGCGGTGGCTGTGAGCGTGCCACTGCACTCCAGCCTGGGCAACGGAGTGAAAGACTCCAACTCAAAAAGAAAAATGATGATGATAAAGAACAGCCTTGTTTTATTCATAACTTCAAGGGAAAGCATTTTTATAATTAAGTGTAATGCTAACATGGCTGTATAGGGAACAAAAAGTAAGTTTCCTTCTAACCTTCTAAAGTTTTCAGCTGGCCTTCATAATAAAAGACAAATTAACAAGAAAAAAATAAACGAAGAGCACATGGCCAAGTCTGAACACGACGGCCCCTGCCTGGTTGGCAGCCCTTTCGCACAGGCTCCATGATGCAGGGCTGGTACCTGCAGTGACCCCATCACCCCAAGCCCAGCCACTCGGTGGACCTCTGGTAACTGTGACAGCTCGGAGTGCTCTGCTGGAAGAGAATATTCCAGCATAACATCTTGAGAGATCATCCTGTCCACATTAGATAATAGAAGAGTGACGATCCTCCATTGCACACCTTGTTGAGTAGAGGAACTCACCTCTGACATAGTAATATCAAAAAGGCTGGATGCTGACATATATGAAAATGATCCAGAATTAGAAAGGATCTGAAGAAAGAAAAACTACTCCTGGGTGGACATAATAACCATACGTAAAGATAAACTACCCAATTATGAAGAAAAGATTAAAATGTTTTACGAGGATCACTTGCACTTGGACAATGATATCCACTACATCTTGGATGGCAGTGGGTACTTAGATGTTAGAGATAAAGAAGACAAGTAGGTCCAGATCTCCAAGGAGAAAGGAGGCATGATAAGGCTCCCTACGGGAATTTACAACTGCTTCACGGTGGATGAGAAGAACTACACAAAGGCCATGCAACTGTTTGTGGGAGACCCAGTGTGGACAGTGTACCATCCCCCAGCTGACCATTTCAAGGTCCGAGGACAGTACCTAAAGTTTCTGACATGGACAGCATAGCAGCACTCCCTGGGAACTAACAGGCACCTTAGAAAGTTCCTCCACACAGTAACCAAGCAGAACAAGTGTTTTCTCTTGGCTTTTGTAGGGTAGATCTGAGGCAAGGTAAATTTTCTTTTGCAAGGTTATTTGATCAGACTATTTTTTAATGAAAGGATCTATGAAATTAATTTTCACATGAAAGCAATTTGGAAATGTAACCAGGTCACCTTCATTATCTCTAACTAGATTAAGACAAGTGGTTCCTGGCCCTGTGTTGGTGCCTGCCTTCCTCTCACGCCCATGTGAAAGTTTCCTCTCTCAAAATGTGGTTCCTTAGGCTAATTCCAGACATGATGCCACACCTGCCTTGTGAACGGGTGCAATAGCAGGTAACACAGCTAGCCAAATGGAAGATGCTTCTCCCAAAATTATCCCTTGGAGTAGGAGGTGCTGTGGGGGAAGAGCTTTCCTGTTAGGGGCTCTTTGAGTTGCTTATGCCACCTCCTTGTTCAAAATAAAGGGACAAGGCCAGGCACGCCTATAATCCTAACACTCTGGGAGGCCGAGAGAATTGCCTGAACTCACGGGTTCAAGCCCGGCCAGGGCAATTTGGCAAGACCTCATCTCTACAGTAAATCAAAAAAATTAGCTGGGCATGGTGGTACATGCCTGTAGTTCCAGCTACTTGGAAGGCTGAGGCGGAAGGATCACCTGAGCCCAGCAGGTTGAAGCTGCAGTGGTCGTGAGCAGCATGCCACTGCACTCCAGCCTTGCTACAGAGTGAGTCTCTGACACTTAATTAAGTAATTAATTAATTAGTTATTTAGTTAATTAATTAAAATTAAAAAGTGACTGCCTTAATTTTATGCTCATGATTTGGCATTACCTTCTATTCAAGTATATGGGACATTTTGCCTGATGTCTTAAAATCACCACTGTTTAGATTGTATAGAATTAGTTTATATATTAGCTGTGTTAGTATTTTTTCAGTGTATGGTTTCTAGTTTCTTTCACAATTTAGCTTTTGAATTTTAACAAGAGAATTTGCATACTATTTTTCTATGCAACAATTCTGAGATACATTTATCTAGTTTGTTATAATCACAGAAAAATTCCAAAACAACCTCATGTTTTAGAAGGGCAGGTTGTTTTCTAAGTTTTTTTTTAACTAGATGAAATCTTCATGTTGAAATTAATCATGCATCATTTTTACACTGATCTTGGGGTTTTGTTTCCTACTGCACAGAGGAAACTCAAGCCTTAGATGTTTAAGTAAACACTGTCTCAGTTTTAGGATTAAAATGTATGCAGGAAGCATGATAATAACATGAATATTCAGGGCTTTCTTCTGTCAAGTATTATCCTATTTTAATTATTAAAATATGTGTTGATCTACTGTTTTTTTGTTATTTTATGTATTCATTTCTCAATGGTCATTATACATGGAACTTGTTCACTTTTAAGAATCAAACATTAAAGAGATGATTCATTTTTTTAAAAAGTTTATTAGCATGCATATGTCATATTTACACAGAATATGCCCAGAAAATGAGTAGTTCTCAAAAAGATGACTGAAAACTCCACCATATATGTCATCTTTGACAAAGAATAATAAATTTTTAGAGAAGTGACAAGACAAAGGAAAAGGATCTTGAGTCTCTAGGAATGGCAAGTTGTGGAAAGGTAAATATATGGAAAAGCAATGGTGATTAAAGTCTAATTAGTAAAGTTTGTTATGTTGATTCCTCTGTTGCTGTTTCCAGGTGGAAAAGGATCTAAAATTATCTTCATCTGGTGACTCAAATTTTGTATTTGTGGTAGAAAGGGGAAGTGAGACACCCTTGTAAATTTATAATTTTTTAGGAAAATAAGGAGAGGGCAGAGAGTTTGTCTTGTATCTACTTTTCCCCAATTGTCTTTAGCTCAAAATAAGCCTTATGCCAAAATGGCATATTTTGGAGTGATATTTTTAATCTTTGTAACATTTTGAAAGTTCCCTTCTGCTGTTAGTTTGTTTAAAAATATACAATAAATATGTGTTAAAATTTGCTCTTTTTTCCCCCATATCCTGAGATAACCATATAGTTTTTCTCCTTTATTTATTAATATGAGAAATTGCATTGATTGACTTTTGAATGTTAAACTAACCCTACATTTCTCAGATAAATTCCATTTGATCATGATGTAATATTTTTTATTATCATTACAATTGATATGATGATATTTTGTTTAACATTTTTGTATCTATGCTCATGAGAGATGTTAGCTTGTAATATTTCTTCTTACAATGTTCCTGTCAAGTTTTGTATCAGAGTTTACAAGCTTATAAAATGAGTTGAGAAATATTTTCTCATTTATCTTTTCTGAAATCATTTTTATAGATTGGCATTCTTTTTTTCTTAAAAAATTAAATATTTAATCAGTATAGCTCCTCTGTTTGTTTTTAATCTTTCCTTTTTTATTTTTATAATTTTTGTATATTCCAGAGATTTTACAGTGCAACTCTAACTACTCTAAGTTGACTTTAAATTAGTACTCTCACCACTTTCCAAATGATGCAAAACCCTTACAAAAATTTAACTCTGTTTAACTCTTCCTGACCTCTGTGCTACCATTTTCAGATATTTTACTTAAATATATGTTATAAACCCCTAAAAAGTCAATATTCTTCTATATTGAGCCACATATTTTCCATTTCTGATAATCTTTATTCCTTTCTGAAATTCTGTGTTTCCATCCAAGATTCTTATACTTCAGCCGGTACAATTCTTTTTAGTATTTCTTATATTGCAGGTCTAAGAATTTATTTTCTTGTCTCTTGATTGACTTAAAATGTCTTTATTTTCCTCTTCTTTTGAAAGATATTTTTTACTGTATATGAATTTGTAGATGAAAGTCTTTTTTCTTTCATCATTCTAAAGATGACATTCTATTGTTTTCTTGCTTCCATATTTTCAGTTGAAAACTCTGCTGTTGGTTTGTTAACTGATTCTTTGAAAACAATGTCTTTTCCTTTTGCTGTTTTTGTGTTTTTCTCTTTATCTTTTCTATCAGAAGTGTAATTATAATGTTCCTGAACGAGTTTAGAACATGTCACCCCAAAATATGTCATTTTGGCATCTCAATTATTTTGAGATGAAAAAAATTGAGAACCAGCCAGCACAGGAAGAGCTCTTTACCGCCCCTTCAACTGCCTAAAAAAAAGTATAAGTTTACCCTTTTTAACAAAAAATTGATTTATCATTTTTATTAGTAAAGGTATCTATACCAGGAAGACAGCTACTCTGAAACAACTTATGTCACCTGAGAAACTTGTATCTGCATAACAGGGTAACCTTTATTATCTACATATTTTCTCCCATCTGTTCCCCATAATTTGTCCCCACCACCCTCCATAAATTTTAATCCTCTCTTCCTTTCTATAGCTCACAGTGATATACAAGTCTCATTGATCTGCCCACTTCCTTGAGTCTCATACTTTTGTGGGTCTCCTATGCATGCACAATTAAAATTATTTTTCTCTTGCTAACATAGCTCATATCAATTTAATTCATAAAATGGCCAAAGAATCTAGAAGCGTAGAAGGAAGCATTTTTCCTCTCCTACATTCCTATGTATTGTTTTCTTTGTATTTATTCTGATTGTGGTTCTCTGAGCACCTTGAATTTGTGGGTTGATGTATTTTATAAGTTTTAGGAAACTCTGTCTTTATCTTTTCAAAGGCTGTTTTTGTCCTATTTTTTTTTCTCCTATGCTTTTGTATCGAGAGAGCACATATGTTACACATAATTAAACCATTTTGATATTGCCCCATGTTTCTCTTACAATCTGTTCATTCTGTTCCTTTTTTACCCTCTTTGTAAGCTTGACTAGTGTCTGTTGGTCTTTCTTTGAGGCTACTAAACTGTTTTCTACTATGACCGCTTTGCTATTAAATACCTCCAGTGAATTTTTAAGTCCAGATAGCTATTACATTTTTCAAATGTCCATTTAATTATTTTGCATAAGCTTTTTTCAGTTTTTTATGTTTTTTCATTTTTCATCTGTTCATCCTTTTCTATATTTTCTATAACATAATTATAATAAAATTTACTGACTTTAACATATGGATAATTTTATCTATTTTATTGTCTTTCATTTTCTCTTGATTATTAGTAAAAAATGTTCCTGTCTTTTCACGTGTCTTGATTTTCTTATTGTAAGCCAAACATTGTTTGTAAAAGGAACCATGGAAGACTAAAGTTGGTGCTATTTTCCCCAAAGATGGTTCACCTTGTTCTCTGTGAAGCGGACAAGATGAGCTGGATAGTAATTTGATCCATTTCACCTCTGTTATTTATATGTCTCAAGGTTGAGCTCTATCTTGTGTTTATCATAGGACATTCCCTCCAGGAAGAATTTTTCTCCTAAGCACTGTGAAACTGCAGAATATTTCTTTTCTTGTTTTTTTTTAAGATGTGGGGTACAATTCAGGGTTAGGCATACAAATGTTCATTATGCAGTTACCCTTGTTGATAAGGTGTGCCCCTCCCTCCCCTGGCAGTTTTCCTCAACTGCCAATCCCACCACCCCCTCCCCTGGAAACTGAAGAATATTTCATTATGCCTTTCCAGTCTAATGCCCAGTCTCCCATGTCCCTCAACTCAGCATTCAGTAGATATTCTATCAGGTAAACTATCTGTACATTTGGAACTTCTCTAGATTTTAAACCAAGATCTCAAGCTATATGATATTCTAATGCCCCCCTGGTCTCCCTTTCCCTAGTCTAGTTCCTCTGTCTATAGCAAGCCTGATCCTCAACACATAGTCAGATTCAGCAAATCTTTATAAGAAAAAAAAAGAATAATCTCAACTCATTTAGGAGGAGCCATTCCTTCTTTGGAATATTAGTTTATCTAGACCTTTTTACTTCCACTGCCCTCTGTTATATTTTAAAATATATTTTCTATAATTTATCATTTTTTTCTAGTTGTTACACAAGATCAATGGTTTGTGACTACCACTACTGGAAATGGTATTACTACACAAGATCAATGGTCTACCACTACTGGAAATTAGAAATCAACCTGCTAACTCTTTTGATCTTCTCAACATTTTTATGAGGTAGATATAATTTTCAGACAAGTTATGTAATTTGCCAAAGATCACATAACACTAAGTAATGAAGTCAGGAGATGAATGCAGTTATTTCATTCTAAATCCAGGATAGTTATGACCATATGATCTATTGCCTCTAGTAGATGAGAATATTATTTTAAAGAAAGGTTAATTCTGATTTCTAATTGAAAATCTGGAGGAAAGATTGTTTTTAAAACATTCTTTTGAGATTTGCTTTAGTCAGATATGTAAATAAATTACTTTAAATTTGAGGCATATTTCTCACCAAAATTTTTCTGCAGAAATTAAATTACCAACCGGTGGCTCACCCTGTAATTCCAGTACTTTGGGAGGCCGAGGTGAGTGGATTGCCTGAGCCCGCAGATTCGAGACCAGCCCAGACAACCTGGTGAGACCTTGTCTCTACAATAAATTAAAAATTAGCTGGGCTCGGTGCCTCAGCCTATAATCCCAGTGCTTTGGGAGGCCGAGGTGAGTGGATTGCCTGAGCCTACGGGTTCGAGACCCGCCTGGGCAACTTGGTGAGACCTCATCTCTACAATAAATCAAAAATTAGCCAGGTGTGGTAGTGTGCACCTGTAGTTCCAGCTATTTGGAAGGCTGAGGCGGAAGGATCACCAGAGCCCAGCAGGTCGAGGCTGCGGTGGCCAGGAGCGGCCACTGCACTCCAGTCTGGGTGAGACTCCAACTCAAAAAAAAAAATTAGCTGGGCGTAGTAGCACAAGCCTATAGTCTGGCTACTTGGAATGTTGAGGTGGAAGGATCGCTGGAGCCCAGCAGGTCAATGCTGGGGTGGCCGTGAGCATGCCACTGCACTCCAGCCTGGGCCATGGAGTGAGACTCCAACTCAACAAAAAAAAGAAAAGAAATTAAATTACCTTTTCCTATTCCTCAAGATACAAAGGACAAACATTATATACTCAAAAGTCATTTTGTCCCTATTTTCTTCAATAAACATGAGTGGCAACTGTCAAATTTTCTGTGTCTTCCTCCCAAATAACATTATTATTAATTATAATATTCACTTTATTAATACAAATATATCCAGGAAAACGCATTCTTTATTTTCACTTTGAGAATGTAAGTGCAGTGACCTCCTAAACCCTTTGCTTAGAGCAGCAAAAGTTAAGGCAATTAGAGCAGAAATGGGAAAATGTACAATCTGCTTCTGTTTTAACAAGGGCCAAAGTATACCAGGTGAGAGCCTAGAGGCCATCAGGCAGCTGTTGATTTGTGGCTGCAAAGGGAAAGTCACAGCAGAAGCTGGTACGGAAATCAGCACATTCTAAAAGCTCTGGTATTTACTCTTTGTGAGCCTTCGGCTAATAGTAATGTGATAATGATAAAGTCTCTTCTCAAGTTTTACCAAGAGAAAATTTTAATATGCAAAGAATTAGTATATTTTCCACTTTCTGTACTGGCAGAGAGGAATTTCTGATCTGACCACAGCAAATTCCAACATATGAATTTAGAAAAAATTTTTGTTGTCAATTTTCAGAAAGGAAAATGTTGCCTGGTACTGCAGATAAACAAAACAATTCTATAATGGAAATGATAATCTTCTTGAAAGCAAATTATAAAACTAAATCTGAAAGAAGACAAAAGGAATTCGTAAAATCCCATCACAGGTTTTGGAATATTTCCCTCACAGTTCTGCTGCCTCCCAATCAACCAAAGAAGACAGTGATTTCCATGCATTGGCAATGTCTGGCAGACTTGCTGTTTTGTTTCCTGGATTTTATCACTCTATAAATGTCGATGGTTCAATTATACTACCATTAAACAGTGTTAAAATGGCACACTCTGGTATAAAACAAAGACTTTCACACTACCTGCCAGTATAATCAAGTTAACATGTGCTCACTATGTGAAAGGCATTCTATGTATATTTTTGCTAAACTTCACCAAAAAATGCTACAAATTTTTTACACATTATTTTTATTTTATAGATAAAAAATAAGCTTAGAGTAGCCAGGTTATTTGTCTAAGGCTACACAACTAGTAAGTGATGGGGTCAAGAGTTAAATCATGGTTTAATTCAATGCCTGAGCTCTATCTACAAAGTAATCCTTCTTCTATTCACTTAGTCCTAGCTCCTCTATAATTTGGTTTCAGCCTAACCATCCTGTCTTATCCCTCCTCATTTCCATTCCCATACCTTCCATTCTAGCCAAATTTCTCTATTCCCTGAAATATTTTGACTTATTTTTCTTTTCCATATCTTTACACATGCAAGTCTGCACACTAATACTGTTTCTGGTCCTCAACCCTGGGAAAAAAGTCAATTTATCCTTCAAGTTATTTCTCAGATCCCACTTCCTCCAATAAGCATGTCCAGGCCACCCTATTCACTGCTCTCCATAGCAATCTTCCCCTCCAGATATTTATGTATTATCTGTACTATTTGTTTACTCATGCATTCAACAGATCTTTGTTCCATTCAGGCACTAGAAATACAAAATGACTAGAAGTGAAATCCAATAGCAGATATATCGAGCACTTACTATGTATCAAGCACTGTTCTGGGCCACGTATATGTTCTACTTATTTTAAAAGGTAAGTACCTTTTTTTGCTTATGAGAATACTGATGTACAAAGAGGTTAAACAAGATTCCCAAGGTCACACCAGCTAGGAAGCCAAATGGACTCCAGATCCTGTGCTTTCAAAATTGTTATCCCATATAGTTTCTCAGATATAGTACAGAAGAGACAAGCCTGCCTCACAGAAGACACAATGTTTTAATGGGGCCTTGATAGATGAGATGTTCATCAAGAGATTAGGAAAAGAAGGGTACAGTGGACATTATAGTTGATTCCCCAGCATGAAATCCATTCACTCTCAGCAAATGTGAAGTTTAGAAAAGGTTGGAAAAGATGAGAACCCCATGAATTGCCCATGACTGCCATAAGGTTAACAAGCTCAGTATTTCCAGTCTCTAATTCCAGTCCCCCACTCCCCGCACCCTGCCCATGACTAGTTCAGAAATCGAATAGCATTTTTTGCAATGAAAATTAGTCTAAAAAGCCCATGAGATCATACTAAAGAAAGAACTACTTTTAGAGGCAGTGTTCCTTTTCCCCTGTACATGAAAGAAGCAAATAGCCCTTCTTGCTACTGGCAGTCAATTTACAACCATGAGGAGTACCGATATTAGCATGAAGGTTACTGCCTTAGCCTAGATTACCCCATTTATGCCAATGTTTCACCTTCCATCTCCTCCTCATCCCAATGCTCTACCATGGAAAGTCTTAGCAATTACAATAATACTGCAAGCCAAGGGTTAGAAACTCTTACTTTCCACGAACAATGGAGTCCTCTCTACCACTTGACCAGTGAATAATCCTGTCACATAAACCATCATGTATTCAACTGTCATAGCCTATGTTTTCCCCTGAAACAAAACCTGAGGCAAGGATTTGCATATAAATAGTTTATTTTAGAAAATTTTAGAGTTCAAGAATGGGAAGACTCTAAGTAGTGAAACAGGAGAGAAAGGAAAGTAAATTCAAGGGCACATAATCAAACTCGTCACTACTGTTGGCAACTGGACATTGGTCCTGCTGGGAAACTGAAAAATTATATAGAGTATGACTCAGAAATGTCACCTAAGGGATGGAAGAGTGACACATTAATCTGTTAGTTCTCATCTCCCATTGATCAAAGTTTGCCTCATGGAGTGTTAGCTTCTTCATATTTGCAGTTTTACTTATGCACAAGTGTCCAGCATGTCCCCCAGCAAGTTCCCACAATAGTCCTATATCTGGTATCAGGAAAGTCCTGGGTAGAAAGTGAACAATGTGCTGTTCAGCTGAGGAAAGGTACTGATATACCTAGATAGAGCTTATTCCTGCACCAACAGCTAGATTAAAGGTGACTAAGAGGCTATGAGGCAGTGCACAGAAGATGTGTCCATTCAGAAGTACCAGATGTCAGAGAAAAAAATAAAAATCACCTGAAAGCTCAAGACCATCATTCAGTTGCTAGAGTCTGGCTATCTCTGTGCTTCCAGTAATGTGAACACATAAACTTTTTACTGTCTACATAACTTTTTTATTTTTAATCCCTCCTTTAAGGAGACTGCTAGACCAAAAAAATGTTTATTAATTGTGGCATGGCAGGTAGCAGTAGAAAGGTAGTTAGAGATATAGGGGGATTTTTCTCATTGGTTGTGAAGTCTTAATAGTATCACATTTTTCAGAAATGGCTTTCCTTTTTTTTTTTTTAAGCATGCTGTCATTTTTATAACCTGAAGCCAAAGTCATGCCAGTTCTTACAGATCATCCCATACAGAAAAAGTAACCTATACAAAACAAGCATGAAATTCATTAATCAGCTCAGTCTTTCATTCAACAAATATAGGTTCTTCTCATGTACCAGTCAGTGTTGCTTTCACCAGGGATACAGCAGGGAACCAAACAGACATTATCACCCACCACCGAAGAGCTTACAGTCTAGTGGCAGAAGGGGATAAGTAAATAAGTACCCAGAGGAGGGGGGAAACTAATGCTGACTTTACATTTTTAAAAGATTGTTCTGGCATCTATATTAGGAATGGACTGTAAGGGGCAGGGATGGAAGCAAGGAGACCATTTGAGAGGCCAATGCAGCAATTCAGGCTAGAAAGGTAGGACAAGGTAGGAAGAGTGAAGGTTGTAGCAAAAGGTGTTCATCCTCATCCCATTTATAATGCATATCAGTAAAAGTTTTGAGGAAGGAAATGTCTGAGAAAGTATAAGGAGATCCAGAAGGAAGTGGGGAAGAGAATTAAATATAAAAGACCATTGCAGAGGCACTGAAGAGGACGTTTGATTGGGGGATAGTTGCAAAGTGTGAAAGAGGCAGATAGAGATTAAAGAAATATGAGTTATGAATTGACCCCACTTTAATGTTCATCAATAGGCAAGTAAATATTGGAATTATGTTTAATTACTTTCAGTTGTATTCTTGTAGTGCGTTTCTTTAAATACACTTCCATGAAAAGACTGGACCATATGGAACCTGGTATACTTAAGGTTACACAAGTTTATAATGCATAAAATTTGTAATGTTTACACATTTTGAAAATGATTTAAAAATATTCTTACTCTTTTTTTAAGTATCTCTCTCTGAGATATATTAAGTATCAACTCCTGCAAAGAAAATTAAATAGAAGGCAGTTTAGATATGAATTGAATGAGATTCATAATCAGAGTCTCAGCAAAGAGAATGTATTTTAGAAATTAATTTAGCTAAATTTGGATTTCTTCCATTAATCATTTCATAATTCATATTTTTAAATATTTATACTTCATTGCACAAGCCCATTTTCATTCCCTGGGGGAAGATGCTTGGTTCTTAGGGAATCTTGTGGTTTAATAAGGAACAGTGTGTGAAGTAAAGTATAAACAACGTGTGATTCTGAAGTCAAATTTTTGTGACTTGGTTTGCCTCCTTTCCAGACTCAGTGAAATGGTGAAGTAGAAGGAAAACTGGGTGACCAGGTGGGTAGGGATTACAGGATTACCTCCTTGCTCAGAAATATTTGGGACAATAAATTCTGCCTTTAAAATGCAAGTGCACTCTGAGAGTGTGAGCTTCATCACATCTCTGTGTGAATACAGTGATACCTCAGTTATCTAAGACAGTAGGCAATGGAGCGCTAACAAAGAAGAGTAGGAAAAGTCCTAAAAACTTGGAGTCAGGGAACCTGGTTTCTGGCCATATCTTTGCTACCATCTATGTGGCTCTAAGGAAGTCACATTGCTTCAACAAATAATGTTGGATAGCCCCCTACAAAAGAGTGAAGTTTGACCCTTACCTTACACTCTATACAAAATTCATTCAAAATGGATCAAAAACCTAAACATAAGAGCTAAAATTACCACTCCTTAACACAGTTCTGGAAGTTCTAGCCAAAGCACTCAGACAAGAGAAATATAAAGTATCCAAATATGAAAAAAGTTAAATTATCTCTCTTCCAAGATAATATGATCCAATATCTAGAAAATCCTAAAGATTCCACCAAAAGACTTCTAGCACTTATAAATGACTTCAGTAAAGTCTTATGACACAAAATTAATGCTCAGAAATCAGTTGCATTTTTATACATCAACAACAAACAGTCTGAGAATCAAATTAAAAACACAATCCCATTTACAATAACCACAAAAAACAAAAATATAGTAAGATTCCAAACTGCAAAAAGATACATCAAATCAAAGAGGTGAAAGATCTCTACAATGAGAACTACAAAGCACTGCTTAAAGAAATCAAGGATGACACAGACAAATGGAAAAACATTCCATGTTCACTGATTGGAAGAATTAATATCATTAAAATGTCCATATTTCCTAAAGCAATCTCCAGATTCAATGCAATCCTTATCAAACTACCTGCATCCTTGCCACAGATCTAGAAAAGACAGTACTTAAATTCATATGGAAGGAAAAAGAGCCCAAATAGTCAAAGCATTCCTAAGCAGAAAGCTGGAGCCATCACATTGCCAGATTTCAAATTTTACTACAAGGCTACGGTAACCAAAACAGCATGATACAGGTAGAAAAATAGATATACCAATGGCACAAAATAGAGAACCCAGAAATAAAACTGCTGACCTACAATCAATTCATCTTTGACGAAAACAAACATTAGAGAAAGGAAACTCTCTTTAACAAACAGTGCTGGGAAAACTGGCTAACCAGATGCAGAAAAATGAAGCTGGACTCCTGCCTTACCTATCACTAAATACAAAAATTAACTCAAGATGAATTAAATAACTTAAATGTAAGACCCCAAACTATATAAATCTTTGAAAAAAACCTAGGAAACATTCTCCTGGACATCAGTCTAGGCAATGAATTCGTGACCAAGTACTCAAATGCAAAAGCAGCAAAATCCAAAATTGACAGTGGGACCTAATTAGACTAAAAAGCTTCTGCACAGCAAGAGAAACCATCAACAGAGTAAATAGAAACCTACGGGATGGGAGAAAATATTTGCAAACTATGTATTCAACACAGGCCTAATATCCAGAATCTGTAAGGAACTCAAATCAACAGGAAAAAAAAACCAATAACTCTATTAAAAAGTAGGCAAAAAAATGAACAAACACTTCTCAAAGGAAGAAATACAGATGACTAACAAACATATGAAAAAATGTTCAGCATCACTAATCTTCAGTGAAATGCAAATCAAAACCACAATAAGATATCATCTCACACCGGTCAGAATGGCTATCATTAAAAAACCATAAAATAACAGATGTTGGCAAGGTTGTGGAGAAAAGGGAATTCTCATACTCTGTTGGTAGAAATGAAAGCTAGTTCAGCCCCTGTAGAAAGCAGTTTGAAAATTTCTCAAAGAACTGAAAATAAATATACCATTAAACCTAGCAATCCCACTATTGGGTATATACCCAAAGAAGCATAAATCTTTGTACCAAAAAGATACCTGCACTCATATGTTTATCAAAGCACTATTCACAATAGCAAAAACATGGAACCAACCTAGCTGCCATCAATGGTGGGCTGAATTTTTAGAATGTGGTACATAGAATACATGTGATACATAGAATACTATGCAGCCATAAAAAGAATGGAATAATGTCCTTTGCAGCAACGTGGATGTAGCTGGAGGCCATCATTCTAAGTGAATTATCACAGAAACAAAAAACTGAATACAGTATGTTCTCACTTATAAGTGGGAGCTGAACACTGGGTACACAGAGACATTGGGATGGGAACAGCAGACACTGGAGATTCCTAAAGGGGGGAGGGTGACAGAGGAGTAAGTGTTAAAAAAAAAAATCATTCTGATGATTCAAGTCCTACTCATTCTATGCTTCCCAAGTTAAAAAAAAAAAATACCAGCCACTGGGTACTATGCTCACCACCTGGGTGACGGGCTCAATAGAAGCCCAACCTCACTATCACACAATAAACCTGTGCAACAAACCTGCTCATGCATGCTTTCAATTTAAAATAAAATTTAAAAAAGGACAATTCCCTTGGGTCCCCTCCCGCTGTGGGGGCTTTTCTGTCCTCTCAATAAATCCTGCTTTCTAAAAAATAATAATAATTAAAAAATAAAAAATAAGCCAGACACAAGACAACAAATACTGCGTATTCTCAGTTACATGTGGAATCTAAAAAAAGTTGAACTCAGAAGTAGAGAGTAGAATGGTGGTTACCAGAGTCTGGGAGAAGGGGGCCAGGGGAGAAGAGACGATGTTAATCAAAGGGTACAAAGTTTTAGTTAGACAAGAAGTATAAGCTTTAGTGATCTATTGCAAAGAATGATAACAATAATAAATAATAACACATTATATATCAAAACTGATAAAAGAGTATATTCTAAATGTTTTCACTGCAAAAACATTATAAGTATATGAGGGGATGGATCTGTTCATTAGCCCAATTTAAATCAATCCACATTGTAAACATATATCAGAACATCACATTGTTCCCCATAAATACATACAATTATTATTTGTCAATTAAGAATAAAATTTAAGACTTTTTTTTTTAAGCTGACACTATAGAACTCTCAGGGAAAAACCTTCATTATATTAAATTTCACAATGATTTCCTGCATATGACACCAAAAGTGTAGGCAACAAAAATATATGTAGATAGATTGCACTACATCAAAATTAAAAGTTTTTGTGCATCAAAAGACACAACCAACAGGGTAAAAATCAACTTACTAAGTGGGAGAAATCATTTGCAAGATATATATCTCATGGGTGGCTGATATAAAAACAATATAAAGAACTTCTACAACTCAACAACAGCAAAAGAGCTAAAAACAGGTAAAGGACTCTTAAGTAGACATTTCTCCAAAGAAGATATATAAATGTCAGTAAGTGCATGAAAAGATGCTCAACATCACTAATCATCAGAGAAACAAAAATCAAAACCATAATGCAATAGTATCTCACACCCATTAGGATAGCTCTTTATAAGAAAAGAAAAGCACAGGCAGAAAATAACAAGTGTTGGCAAGGACTTGAAGAGTTGTAAACTATATGCACTGTTGGTAAAGAAACCTAGTACACTGGCAAAATGCTGCAGCCGTTATGGAAAACAGTATAGTGTTTCCTCAAAAAAATTAAAAATATAATTATCATATGATTCAGCAATTACACTTATGGGTATATACCCCCGAGAAAACTGGAAGCAGGGACTTACAGAGATATTTTTAGATTCATATTTATAGCAGCATTATTCTCAGTAGCAAAGGGTTGGAAGTAACCCATTAACAGATGAATGGATAAACAAGAGAGATGAAATGTGGTATGTACATTCAGCAGAATGCTATTCAACCTTAAAAAGAAAGAAAATTTGGCCAGGCACAGTAGCTCATGCCTGTAATCTCAGCACGTTGGGAGGCCAAGGCAACAGGATTGCCTGAGCCCAGGGGTTTGAGACCAGCCTGGACAACTTGGTGAGACCTTCTCTCTACAATATATCAAAAAATTAGCCAGGCGTGGTAGTGTGCACCTGTAGTTCCAGCTACTTGGAAGGTTGGGGCAGAAGGATTGCCTGAGCCCAGTGGGTCAATGCTGAGGTGGCCATGAGCATGACACTGCACTCTAGCCTGGGTAACAGTGATACTCTAACTCAAAAAAAGAAAGAAAGAAAGAAAGAAAAATTTTACACAGGCTGCAACAGAGATGAACCCTGAAGACATTGTGCTAAGTAAATTGTTGGTCACAAAAGGACAAATACTCTATCGTGTGACTTCCACTTATATGAGGTATGTTAGATTCATAGAGACAAAAAGTAGACTGATGGTTGCCAAGTACTGGGGAATGGGAGAATGAAAGTTATTATTTCATGAGTACAGAATTTCTTCTTTTATTTTTATTTTAGAGCCATGGAGTACATGTGGGGATTTGCTAAGGAAGTAAATTGCAAGCAGCTGAGGCTGGGGCTTCAGTTGAGCCCTCACTTCCCTGGCAATGTACATGGTACCCAGTAACTGGTTGTACACCCATTCTTCCCCCTCCCTCCTTTAGTAATGCCCAGCATTTGTTGTTCCCATCTTTGTGCTCATGTGCCTAATATTCAAGGCCCACTTATGAGTGAGAACATGCGGTATTCAGTTGTTTCAAGTATAGAATTTCAGTTTTGAAAGATCAAAAGAATTTTGGAGATGGATGGTGGTGATGGTTGTCCAACAACAAGCATATACTTAATGCCACTCAACTGTACACTTAAGAATAACCAGGATGGTAAATGTCATGTTATATTTGTTTTACAATTAAAAATTTTGGCCGGGCTCGGTGGCTCAGCCTGTAATCCCAGCACTTTGGGAGGCCAAGGCGAGTGGATGGCCTGAGCCCGTGGGTTTGAGACTAGCCCGGGCAACTTGGCAAGACCTCATCTCTACAATAAATCAAAAATCAGCCAGGCTTGGCAGTGCACACCTGTTGTTCCAGCTACTTGGAGGGCTGAGGTAGAGGGATTGCCAGAGCCTAGCAAGTTGACACTGGTGGCAGTAAGTGTGCCACTGCACTCCAGCCTGGGCGACAGGGTGAGACTCCAACTCAAAAAAAAACAAAACAGAAAATACAATACCAAGATCAAATTTATGAACTCCAGTTGATAATGATGTGTCAATGTCGTGTTGAGTAAAATTTATGAAGGGCCACTAACTGAGCTCCTGCTCAGTTAACCTGAAAAGGAGTCACTCATGCTAAGATTCCAGCTGTTCACTTGTAAGATTTGATCTGAAAAATCAGGAAAGAAGTGATAGCCAAATCCCCAAACAGGCCAGTTTTAGCTAGCATGATGAGGAAGCTTTATCCCATACAAGAGGGGTCTGTTTTATCCCATAACAAGGAAAGTAACCTGCAGTTAATCTGATGTTAACCAATGTGCTTTTTTGCACTATGCTGTTTCCTTATTCCTGCTCAAGCTACTTTACAAAATGCTTTTCTATTTCATAAATGGCATGCTGCCCAATTCATGAATCACAATTATAATCCAATTCAACCATTAAACTCAATGTATTAAAATTTTTTAACAGTACGTTTATTGATTATAAACAACTGTACCACTCTGGTGTGGGATGTTGTTTAGTGGGGAGGCTGTGCATGTGTCAGGGGAGGGATATATGGGAACTTTCCACTTAATTTTGCTGTGAACCTAAAACTATTCTAAAAATAATGTCTGTTTAAATGGAATATCTTATTTAATCTCTTTACATTCTCCAAGTTTATTAGAATGAATATGTAGAAATTCCTTCTAGGTAAGCAGAGATAAAATATGTCAAAATGTTACCATTTCCCTCTTCCTACCATCAAAGAGAGAGAAAAATCAAAGTGACCCTTTAGTCTTCTTCCAACATTGTGCTTCCAAGTCTTGAGTTGGATGAGTAATACACTCCTATTCTCTGGTACTGATTGAACTTGTTCTGCAGTAAAAACAGAGAGAAGGGATTGGGACCCTCCCTGATTAACATCTTCTCAGGTCTCTGCTTCTAGTCCTCCCACACTGTAACCCAAAGTATAATGGTGTGTAAATTTTTGGTATTGTTATGCATAATTTAAAGCCTATTGATTAGGAAGGAGCTGATTCACTCTAAGTGTTTGCAGCAAAGTCACTAATAAACCATTAATATTTCATGGTTTTTCTATTCATGTGAGAGGACAACTCAGTTGTCCAGTCTGAAGACAAAGGTTACTAGAAACTGCAGTCTCCTCTGAAACTGCTGAGCTCCAACTGGAACCTCATGTCATATACACAGGTCATAATAGACTCTGAGACATAGGTTAGACAAGATGTATATTTAGTCAGGAAGCATGTTTCCATGGCAATCTTACATTCCTGTGCTTGCCTTTCTTCCTCCAACCAGTATGTTAAATTCATTCAGAGCTTCTGCAGGTTTTGCCCATCTGCAATGCAGCTGGGGCCTCAGCTGCTTCAACAGCTGCTAATAATCCTGGATTATTAAACCAAGACACAGACAATCATGTTCCCAGTAGTTGTCTTGTGATTGCCTGCCATATTTTAAGTTTTTTTTAATTCAAAGACATTCACAAAGATTTAAGAAAATGAGGGTCATTGTTGCATTATTAGTAGCAGCAAAATGCTGGAAATCATTTGAATGTCCAATGAAAGGGGATTTTTAAAGTGAATCACGGTAACTTTCATGTGTTGGGATACTCTGAGACTATTAAAATCACTCTGGAAAACTATTTAAACATGGGAGAAAGTACATGATAGATGATAAAGTAGACAAACAGAGTCCCCAAACAGGTCATACTGTACATACAACCCCCGATTTTGTATGTCTAAGAGGTGAGGTGTGTGCTCCAGAGAGCTGATTTCACATAGTTTCACCAAAGTACCTAAACTATGTTTCCCTACAACCTCACCACTGCCTTTCCAGGTGTCATGTGGGCTTACAGGTATACTTGACCTTTGTGGGGCACTGACCAAATAAAGTAAGATGGAAACTTTTCAGATGGAAACTAGTAACATCTCAGGGAACAGATGGCCAACACTTGTATCCATTGATTCATGTGCCAGAGACCCACTGGCTGATCTCCATGAGCATTCTTAGCATGATGGCAAGGAGGGAACTGCTGACTTAGTTCTCCCTGGCACTAGTAACACACTAGTGGGCACTGGTGAGCACTGATGCAGCTCCCTGAAGCCTCTCGTTGCCAACAACAGATGGTGATCACTAGGGCAAAGACTAAACAGAAACTCAGTACTGGTCTCCCCAGGTGGGTCCACATAGTCCCTCAAACCCACACATTTCACTTTCTAGGCGTGTGTTCTGTGCCCATCAAACTCCCATGCCTTTTCCCACCTGGAGATTCTTCATCTCCTCCTGAAAAGAGAAACCTGGCTCCTCTCCCCTTCTTGTTTATCCCATTCAACTTTATCCCACTGAATTCTTCAGGACATGGACTTCCAAAATATACATATTCCAAAGCTCTTGATTCTGACATAATTTTCAAAAGGTGATGTTGACTCCTTAAGGAGTAGTAGGCCAAGGTGGAGAGGAGGGATGCCACAGGATAGAGTACAAGGGAGTACAGCTGGGGGAAGTCCCCAGGGTAGTATCTCAAATTTGTATCCTATCACATAAATATTTGCATAGAATAAATATTAGGGAGACAAACAATCTTTTTTTTTTTTTGAGTTGGAGTTTCACTCTTGTCACCCAGGCTGGAGTGCAGCAGCACACTCAATGGCCACTGCAGCCTCCACCTGCTGGACTTAGGCAATCTATCCACTCAACCTTCCAAGTAGCTGGAACTACAGACGCACACCACAACGTCCGGCTAGTTTTTGCGATTTATTGTGGAGACAAGGTCTCACCAAGTTGCCCAGACTGGTCTCGAACCCTCGGGCTCAGGCAATCCCCTCATCTCGGCCTCCCAAAGTGCTGAGTCACCGCACCCAGCCGACATACACTCTTAATAATCATTACAATTGTCATCTCCATATAGAAGGATGAGGGATGACTTTTATCATCTGCTGCTATATTCTATAAAATTTTCTGCAGTGAGCATATATTACAATAAACATGCATTTTATGCCAGGATTAGTTTTCAATGGCAGGCTGCAATGTGAAAGATTATGTACAAAGTTGAATTCATTTAATTGTCCACCAGATACAGTACTCAGACACACGTTGATCAAAACAACCAGTAATTCCTGTGGCACTGGGACAAACAGCTGTTTGTCCAACTAAGCATTAGAGGAGGTACTCAACTTGTATTTAAAATTCATGATGTATGAAAAAGAAATGTCTTTAAATGCTAGAATCACATACATTTAGCTGAATTTGCTTAAGTCAAATGCATTTATAATGTAATCATACTGTAGTCATAAAAATCATTAAAAAGGCTATATTAAAACATATCACTCAAAAAAATTGTTAAAGAAATAGAATAACTTTTAATATTCAATCAAAAAACCCTAATTATTCAAGCAGCCATGTAATCCTTTTTTTAAGTCACCCCAAAAATGCTCTGCTATTTGCCAACTATGACATTTATGGAACATAAAATAAATAGATTACTACCCTGATCTGTAGGGCATAACTGGACAGAGTAAATGCTCGATGACTACTATTCCCAGTTAGTCTGGATATATATACAGGGACTTACTGAAATTGGCCAGCATGGCCAGAATGGGACTGCTCAGATAATGCATGCAGAGCACATGTAAAAATTAGATCACAGAATTTCAGAGATAGACAACACAAGACAGAGAATCCAAGCCAAGCTCTCATTTAACAGATGCAGACTCAGGGAAGCAATGTACTACCCAGAGTTGCCTAGCAAAGTGGGAACAAGAACTCAGGTCTCCTAAGTGTCCATCCTGAGTGTAACCTGAAGCTTCCCTTCTTCAGAGAGAAGAAAACAGAAACAGAGAAGGTAGATGATTTGAAAATATGGGGTGGAGGAAGCTGACACAGAGCATACAAGCAAACCAGCACACAGTGGAACTCACTAAACAATTGTTTTATAAAGTTTAGGATATGCTAATGACTTGTTTTTTCAAATAAGAATTTTAAATGCAACATAATACATGTACATTGCAAACGTAAATAAATACTAAAATATACAGAGCAAAAATTTAAAATTCCACCTCTTCAGCCCCCTGCCAGAAATAACCACCATTGACTATTATTGACGATTTGAAGAATATTCTTCCACTTATTTTCCTGTATGTTTATATATATATATATATATATTTTTTTTTTTTTTTCTTTTGAGTTGGAGTCTCACTCCGTCACCCAGACTGGAGTGCAGTGGCATACTCCCAGCCACCGCAGCCTCGACCTCCTGGGCTCTGGTGATCCTTGCGCCTCAGCCTTCCAAGTAGATGGAACTACAGGTGTGCACTACCACACCCGGCTAATTTTTTTGATTTATTGTAGAGATGAGGTCTCGCCTAGTTGCCCAGGTGGGTCTCGAACCCACGGACTCAGGCAATCCATTCACCTCAGTCTCCCAAAGCGTGGGATTACAGGCTGAGCCATCAAGCCTAGCTATGTTTATATTTTATACAGAAGTTGATTCATAATACATACTATTCTGAGTCTTTTTTCCTTTAGTAATGTATGAGAGACATCATTCTATGTCAGCATATATGGATTGCCTTATAAGTTATAATGTCTGAACATTATTTGTCCAATACTTTCATAAAAATGTCTCCCTTGAAGAACAGAATGAAAAAATCTTAAAAAGCACTGTGGGAAAAGATGGAGATTTTATAAACGATGTTGTGAAATTTGGATAGTCATTTGAAAAACTGCAAATTTAGATCTATTCATCATGCCGTACACTACAATAACTTCCAAGTGAATCAAAAGTTTATATGTAAATACAAGCCAGGTGCGGTGGCTCACGTCTATAATCCCAGCTCTTTGGGAGGCGGAGGTGAGAGGATTTCCTGGACCCATGGGTTCAAGACCAGCCTGGGAAACTTGGTGAGATCTCATCTCTATAATAAATCAAAAAATAGCTGAGCCTGATAGCACGTGCTTGTAGTTCAGGCTACTTGGAATGCTGAAGTGGAAAAGATTGCCTCGGCCCAGTAGGTTGTGGCTGCGGTGGCCGGGAGCGACCCACTGCCCTCCAGCCTGGGTGACAGAGTGAAACTGCAATTCAAAAATAAAATGTAAATACAAAATCATACAGAAGAAAACATGAGTGAAGATACTTAAGTTGAGAAAAGGGAACTTTTCCCTTTCACCATGACATAGGACCCAGAAGCAGTAATGCAAAAATGCATAAATTTGACATAAGTGTTTTTCCCATTGATCAGGAAAGAGAAAGACGAGATGGTAAGAGAACCTATAGATTAAAAAGACACTTAAGAGATAAGTCAATCAAATGCACTGTATGAGTCTTGTTTGCATCCTGATTCCAACAAGCCAAGAACAAACACATGCACACATACACACACATAGGCATATGCACACCGTTATAAGACAATCAAGAAATTTTGAAACACGGAGCAAATATTTGAGATTAGAAAGTTATAACTTCTGAAGTAATTTCGTGATATTATAGATTATATTTTTTAAAGAGCACATATCTTTCAGTGACACATACTAATAATATTTATGGATGAAATAAATTTTAGATTTGCTTTAAAATAGTCCAGGGAGTGGAGTGGGAAGAAGCAGTTGGCAACATAGATGAAACAAGAGTGGCCCATGGATTTAAAAATTGCTGAAGTTATGTAGTAAGTAAATAGTAGCTCATCATACTATTCTCTTCTTTTTTGTATATTCTTAATATTTTTCATATTAAATATTAAAATGCTAAAGTCTAGTGATATAGTGCCGCAATCAAGAAATCTTGTCCTGGCTTTAATTCTGCCAATTAATTTGTTGAGCAATCAAAGGTAAATAAAAATTTCTTTGTATAATTACAATTTATATACTGCCTTATCACCCCAGCAATTTAAGAATATGTTCATCTCCCAGTTAGACACCAAATCTGTAATAACAGGATTTGTTAAGTGTCCTTTTAATCTATAGATAATATCAGGATTTGTTCATCCTCTCTCCCAGTGCCTAGCTTGGAGTAGGATTAGATGGGAGAGTGTTTCTCAAATTTTCCCATATACAGAGACCTTAATGTTTGCTCAGTACAAATGTGGTCCACTGGTTTTAGATAAAGTAGATATACTAGACTGGGCATAGTGGCTCACGCCTGTAATTCCAGCATTTTGGAAGGTCAAGGAATGAGGATTGCTTAAGCCTGGGAGTTTGAGCCCAGCCTAGGCAACATACCAAGACCTCATCTCTACAAAAAATCAAAAAATTAGCTAGGCATGCACACCTCTAGTCCCAGCTACTCAGAAGTCTGAGGTGAGAGGATCACTTGAGACCAGAATTCAAGGTTAACAATGAGTTATAATTATTTACAATAACAAAAACATAAAATCAACTGTGCTGCCCTTCAAAACTGGACTGGATTAAAAACAAGTGTTACATATACACAATGGAATATTAAGCAACTACAAAGAAGAACAAAATTATGGACTTTGCAGTAACTTGAATGGATTTAGAGTCTATAATACTCAGTGATTTACCGCAGAAACAAAGAACTGAGTACCACATGTTCTTACTCATAAGCAGACCCTGAACATTTACCATAATACTATAAGAAAGAGATTGGCAGTAGCCAGAAACTGCCAGGGGAAGTGGGGAACACATAACATTAATAAGGGTAGCTGATTTTAAACCAGACAAAGTGAGGACCAAAGGTAGGCCCAAACTTTACCTGTACGATGACCACTTATATACCTAATCCTGAATTGTACCCTACATTAAAATAAAATAAATTTTAAAAAAGAAACAGTGAGCTAGAATTGCACCATTGCACTCCAGCACTCCAGCCTGGGCAACAGAGCAAGACCTTGCCTTTTTTTTAAAAAATGGTTAAATAAAGAATTGGTAGACAAGAATAAATGATAAAAATATTTTTAAAGCAATGCTGCTCAAGGATAGACATTGGGCACTGCTAATGGAGGGAGGGAGGGAGGAATAAAGGATGCAAACCCACCCACTGAGTACCTTGCTCACCACTGAGGGAGGCGAAAGACAGGCTTATCAGAACTCCAAACCTTGTCTTCACAAAATATACCTATGCTCCAAACCCTCACATAAACTCCCAATTCTAAAATGTAAAAAAGCAATGCTACTAATAATGTGCCTTTATATTTATAAATAATAAATATATTTTAAAATATATAAATACTTAATGTTAACATTAATAGACATATATTATCAGCTATAGAAATGATATCCTTTGCAATCTTTCACCAACGTTGCTGTATCTGGTTCAGTGTTCTATAGTTTAAGCCATAGATCATGCTCTCTATCAGGGCTTTATTCCTCTTATAGTTTACTTTCCTCCTCTGTATTTTTACTAAATTAGAAAATCCCAACTCAGAGTTCAGGTCATCAGAAATGGCAGTAAATATGTGGGTTTTTTTTATACAAATATGGCAAGTCTAGTAAAACAAAGAAGTGGTTTCTCAGTGAATACAATTTTCACCACCCTGTTGGACTCTACACTGAGAGCAATCGCATCTCAAAGACAAAGAGTAAAAGTATTGCTCAGAGGTGACTTTGAATGCAGACTTTTTCATTCTCATTGGCCAGGGCTCTACAAAGTATTGTTTCATGTTCTGTTGCAGTTCTGATGCACTGCATCTTGTTTTTCTTAACTTCTTCCTCTATCAAGTGAAAAAAAAGGTTAACTATGCGTAATCAATGAAGCTCCAAGAAATCAAACCCTTTGCATCATTGTTCAGCCTACTGAAGAAATCCTGATGTTGGCCAGGATCAGTGGTTTGGGCTTGAAATCCCAGCACTTTGGGAAGCTGAGGCAGGAGGATTGCTTGAGCCCAGGAGTTTGAGACCAGCCTAGGCAACATAGCAAGACTTTGTCTCTACAAATAAACAGAACATTAGCCGGGCATGGTGGTGTGTGCCAGTAGTCTCAGCTACTGAGGAGGCTGAGACAGAAAGATCTCCTGAGCCCAGAAGGTTGAAACTGTGGGGAGCCATATGGTATGGCACTGCACTCCAGCCTGGGCAACAGAGTGAGACTCCAAGACCCCGACTCAAAAATTAAAAAAAGAAAGAAAAAGAAAAGGAATCCTGATATCTTATCCTGAGTGTTCATCATAGAGACATTTTGTTACCATGTGAGTTTAGACCCTAGTTTACACTATTCAAGACACTAAGTAATTTATGAATTAAGGCAAAAACAGCATTATGAAAAAATGTTTAATTCTTTTTGTTTAAGAGATAGGGTCTCACTCTGTCACCGAGGCTGAAGCTCAGTGGCGCTATGACAGCCTTGAACTCCTGGGCTCAAGCAATACTTCCTCAGCCTCCCGAGTAGATGGGACTACAGGCATGTGCCACCACACCTGGCTAATTTTTTATTTTTATTTATTTATTTATTTTTTTTTTTTTGAGTTGGAGTCTCACTCTGTCGCCCAGACTGGAGTGCAGTGGCCGCTCCCGGCCACCGCAGCCTCGACCTGCTGGGCTCCGGCGATCCTTCCGCCTCAGCCTTCCAAGTAGCCAGAATTACAGGCATGCGCTACCACGCCCAGCTGATTTTTTGATTTATTGCAGAGATGAGGTCTCGCTGCCCAGGCAGGTCTCGAACCCGCGGGCTCAGGCAATCCACTCTCCTCAGCCTCCCAAAGGCGCGGGATTACAGGCTGAGCCACCGAGCCCGGCTTATTTTTATTTTTTTAGAGACAAGGTTTCGCTGTTGCCCAGGCTGGCCATGAACTCCTGGCCTCAAGCAATCCTCCTGCCTCAGCCTCCCAAAGTACTAGGATTACAAATGTGAGTTACCACACTGGGCCAAAAACTTCATCCCCATTTAAAAACAAGAGTATCCCACTCCCACCCAAAACAGTACCCTCCATCCACTGCAGAAAAGCAGAATGTTGCTCTAACTGCCTGTTTCACCAGTTAGCATACAGAAAAGATGTTCACACAGAGGTCATAAATTGTTCTTATTCACAATTCTCAGTATTTCCATCAGTGTTAAACCAAGATTAGGAGGCATACAGTTAAGTGCCAATTATTCTTTGTGAGGAAGCATTTTGTGGTTTGACACCCAAAAGTCACATCTTTGATTAGTGTGACAAAGCTCTTTCTTGGTGTAAATTTGCTGGTGCTTCATCAATATTTTTCTCAATAACCCTACTTAAGTCTATATCATGGCTCACAAAGTATTATAGATTAAATTCTTTTTTTATTTTATTTTAAAGATGTGGGGTACAATTCAGGGTTAGGTATACAAACACTGATTATGCAGGTACCCTTGTTGATGAGATGTGCCCCTCCCTCCCCTAGCAGTTTCCCTCAACTGCCAATCCCAGCCCCACTCTCCTGGCAGTTTCCCACTACTGCCAATTCCTTTCGTATAGTATAATGATAATTGTTCAGGTCCGTTTATGAATGAGAACATATGGTACTCTGTTCTTTGTTTCTGTGATAGATCACTGAGTATGACAGACTCTAAATCCATCCAAGTTGCTGCGAAGTCCATATGTTTGTCCTTCTTTATGGCTGCATAATATTCCCATGTGTAAATGTATCACATTCTTTTCATCCAATACAGCTTCAATGGGCAGCATAGTTGGTTCCATGTTTTGCTAGTGTGAATAGAGCTGCAACAAACATGCAAGTGCAGGTATCTTTTTGGTAAAATGGCTTGAGTTCCTCTGGGTACATTCCGAATAGGGGGATTCCTAGGTCAGATGGAAGGTCAATTTCTAGTTCTTTCAGAAATTGCAACACTGTCTGCCAAAAAGGTTGCACTAGTTTGCATTCCCACCAGCAGTGTAGAAGTGTCCCTTTCTCTCCACTTCCTTGCCAGCATCTTTTTTTTTTTTAATTATGGCCATTCATATTAGGTTTAGGTGGTATCTCAATGTGGTTTTGATTTGCATTTCTCTAGCAGTTTCCCTCAACTGCCAATTCCACCCCCGCCTCCCCTGGCAGTTTCCCAGTACGGCCAATCCCTTTCTTACAGTATTATGATAATTTTTCAAGGTTCGCTTATCAGTGAGAACATATGGTACTCTGTTTCTTTGTTTCTGTGATAGATCACCTAGTATGATTGACTCTAAGTTCATCCAAGCTGCTGCGAAGCCCATATATTTGTCCTTTATGGCTGCATAATATTCCATTGTGTGTATGTACCACCTTTTTTTATCCAGTCCAGCTTCTATGGGCAACATGGTTAGCTCCATGTTTTGCTATTGTTATAGATCTCTTCATCTTGCTGTACACTACAGTAACTTCCAAGTGGATCAAAGGTTTATATGTAAATACAAGCCAGGTGTGGTGGCTCACTCCTATAATCCCAGTTCTTTGGGAGACCGAGGTGAGAGGATTGCCTGAGCCCACCGGTTTGAGACCAGCCTGAGCAATTTGGCAAGACCTTATCCCTACAATAAATTTAAAAAAAAAAATTAGCCGGGCATGGTGGCACATGCTTGTAGTTCCAGCTACTTGGAAGGCTAAGGCAGAAGGATTGCCTGAGCCCAGCAGGTTGATACTGTGGTGGCCGCGAGCGTGCCAGCCTGGGTAACAGAGTGAGACTCCAACACACACACAAAAAACAAATTTCTTCTCTTGCAACATGTGATTTCAGTGATAAACAGAACAAAAAGTCATTATGCACATGTTCATATACACTCCACATACCACAGTGATTCTCCCTCTGCACCTGTAGGAGGCTGACAGGTGGACTCCACAAGTACCAGGTTCTGATCCCCAGAACTTGACATAGGAAAGTTTTTTGCAGATGAGGTTAAATGAAAGATCTTGAGATGAGATTCTTTGGGTGGGCCCTAAATGCCATCACAAATGTGATATGACAGACAAAAAGAGTTCTGAGACACAGAGGAAATGGTGATGTGAAGATGGAGACAGAGATGTGAGTGATGCGGCGACACGCTGAGGAAAGCAAGTGATGCTTGCAAATGATACAAAAATGTTGATGATCTTTTGTCACTGATCTGCCACCAGAAGCTGAAAGAAGCAAGCCTGTGTGAAAGTGTGACCCTATCAACAGCCTAATTTCAGCCCAGGGCTTCTGATCCTGGACTTCTAACTTCCAGAACAGCTTGCAAAATTTTTTTACAGCAGCCTCAGGAAACTAATATCAGTACAACTGCTCGGTGATTTTATCCAAAAGTAAAGTATCTCCCAGAACTCTGAAGCACTGTCAATTGCTCCTTCACATTTACACTATTCATATCATCTGGCAACAGAGGATACTCTATCAGTAGAGCTTTCTGTTTCATGCACTTTGAGACAAGGTTTCGCTGTATGTAATGCTTGTTGATTTTTTTTTTAGTAACATAAGTGATAAAAGTTATCAGTTTTTCATAAGAAAAACTTTTCCTGTTATTATTATTTTTACATTTTAAAGATGTGGGGCACAATTCAGGATTAGGTGCATAAGGGATCATCATACAGTTGAAGTTTGGGCCTCCCATTGATCCTCACTTTGCCTGGTTTGGGATTAGGTACCCTTATTAATGTTATGTTGCCCCTCTCCATTCCCTGGCAGTGTCCCACTACTGCCAATCCCTTTCTTGTAGTACTATGATAAATGTACGGGGTCCACTTATGCGTGAAAACATGTGGCACTCAGTTGTTTGTGTCTGTGGTAAATCACTGAGTATGAAAGACTCTAAATCCATCCAAGTTGCTGCAAAGTCCGTAAGTGTGTCCTTCTTTATAGCTGCATAATATTCCACTATGCATATGCACCACATTTTGTTTTTAAAAAGTCCACTTTCAATGGGCAGCATGGTTGGTTCCATGTTTTTGCTGTTGTGAATAGTGCTGCAATCAACATGCGTGCACAGATATCTTTTTTGTAGAATGATTTTCACTCCTTCAGGTATATTCCCAGAAGGGGGATTGCTGGGCCATATGGAAGGTCAATTTTTAGATCTTTTAGAAATCACTATATTTTTTCCCACAGAGGTTGTATTAATTTACACTGCCACCAAAAAGGTAGAAGAGTTCCTTTTTCTCCTCATCCTCTCCAGTATCTGTTGTTTTTTGAGTTATTGATGATGGCCATCCTGATTGGAGTTAGGTGATATCTCAGTGTGGTTTTGATTTGCATTTCTTTGATGATTAGTGAGGCAGAGCATTTTTTCATGTATCTATTGTTCATATGTCTTCTTTTGAGAGGTATCTATTCATATCTTTTGCCCACTTATTAATAGGGCTGTTTGGTTTTTTCCTTTCAGCACGTTTGAGTTCCTTCAGATCCCAGATGTTAGGCCTTTGTCAGATATACAGTTGACAGATAATTTTTTCCCATTCTGTGGGCTGTCTCCCAACTCTCTTGATGGTTTCTTCTGCTTTGCAGAAGTTTTTCAGTTTGATGAGGTCCCACTTGTCTATTTTATCTCTATGGCATGGGCACTTAGAGTTTTAATCAGGAATTGGTTATCTATTCCAATTTCTGTAAGGGTGTCTCCTGCATTCTCTAAGATTTTTATAGTTTGAGGTTTCACATTTAGGTAAAACCTAAATGTACCTTGAGACTTTGCCAAAGTCCGTTATCAGTGCAAGAAAAAAAAATTTATGAAATTGGTTTATGGAAGAAAACTTAATTGGTTTATAAGAGATCATTATAGTTTGCATAAAAGTTATATAAAAACATCAATAATTTTATGTCACCATGAAAAAAATTCTTTACAGACTATGCACTGGACTAGGGGTGAATGGATCAACAATTCATCAAAAGCCAATGTTTAGATATTCATCAATCTGCCTTCTTTATGAAATCATCTTTTCGTCTGCTTGTACAAAATCAATAAGTGAACAGATTCAATTGTCCTAAATTATAGATATTCACATTCTGGTTTTGCCTGAAAAAAAACTGCTGTATCCTATTCATGTCTAAAACTTTATTATGAATTGTAGCATTAATAAAATATTTTAACTTTTTACTTTAAATCCTACTAGGATGACCAGGGAGCTCGCACGTGTAATCCTAGCAATTTGGGAAGCTGAGGCAGGAGGATTGCTTGAGCCCAGGAGTTCAAGACCAGCCTAGGCAACATAGCAAGATCTTGTCTCTACAAAAATAAATTTTTTGTCCCTCCTCCCCCCCCAAAAAAATTTTAAAAATTAGCCAGGCATGGTGCTAAGCACCTGAAGTCCCAGCTACTTGGGAGGTTGAGGTGGAAGGATAACCTGGGCCCAGGAGGTCTAAGTTGTGGTAAGCCATGACCATGTCACTGCACTCCAGCCTGGGCAACAGAGTAAGATCCCAATTCAAAAAAATAAAAAAACTAGGATAGGTGTAAATACTTGTATATAGTCTGGTAAAGTTTAATATTCACACTTGCTACAACAGAGCAACTCTGCCACTAGTTTTTTCACACAAATAAATTTTTTCATGCACACGTGTATTAGCAGACATAAACAAGAACGTTCTGATAGCGTGATTTGTGAAAGTAAACCAACTGAAAACAAGTCAACCAGAATTTTCACTACTGGTGGAACAGATAAATTAATTATAGACTAGTCATAAGTTAAGTCAATTGTACAAACATGTTCATCAGTAAAAGTAAATACAGCCTGATTGACAGAGTGAGAATCTGACTCAAAAAAAAAGAAAGAAAGAAAAGAAAGTAAATGAATCAGAACTAAGTCCAGCAACATGGATGAATCTCAAAAACATATTGAGCATCTGAAACAAGTCACAGAAAAATATATATGGTTTCATTTATATAAAGTAGAAAAACAGGTAAAAGTAAGCAATAAATCACTTAGTGATGCATACATAGGAGATAAAATTGGAACAAAAAGAAAGGTAATTAAAGACACAAAAGTCAGGAACATGGTTAGGAAGGGAGGTAAGGAAGGGAAGAGGGTGCCTCTGGGGTGTAGCAGGAATCTCTACAGAGAGAGATGGGACACTGAGGCCACTTTGCCAGGGAACAGCATTTATTTGTGTCGGCACCAGCTCAGCGGATTTGTATCAAAGGTTGAGCCCCGAGTGCAAGGGGCATTGCCTTTTATATACTTTTAGCTTCCTTGTCTCTTCGATAAGGCTTACATATTAGTAACATACTGGCTAATTGGGTATTTCATAGCTCAGGTTTACAAGAGTTACACACGCACACTACAGATTGGGGCCACATTCCTTTTTAATATGTATCATCCAAGAAAGTTTTTATCTTATGGTATTAGAATAACTCTTTCATTGTCTGGGGAAGGCTTTTATTTTACTGTACTAAGGGGAGGTGTCCTACTCTGTCGTGGGAAGGCCTTACCTTATGGGGCTTGGGGGAAGAGCTCCCTGCCTCATTCCCCCTTTGATGCTAGAATCTCTTTCTAGGGTTATAGAGCATCACTCTGGTTTAAAGGTTTGTACTTTGTTGCTGTCTTTCTTTCAACCATGGCCTCAATAAGGCTGGAGACAGACCTTATAACTAAGGGGCAAGACAAGGAAGGATTAGGCAAATTCCCAACATTATGAGTACAACGCCTATGAGGGTTTTAAATCCTCCAAAAGTTGAGAACCAACCTCCAAACAATTTTTTGGGGTCCCGGCCTTTTCAGGTTTGGACTGGAACATGAGCAAGCTTTTTAATTTGATCGGTGACTTCCTTCTTTTCATCTATTTGTAAGCAGCAGTTGCTTAAGTTAAACTTTCCACAAACCCCTCCTTCAGAAGCAAGCAAGTAATCTAAAGCTAAGCGGTTTTGATAAATGGCATTGTGCATCTTAGTCTGCTGTTTGGTTAATATGTTAACGGCCTTTGTAGTTTTATTAGTTATAATTTTAACAGCCACCTGTAATTGAATTATGCAGTTTAGCATGTAAATGGGCATCCGATAGCCCCAAGAGCCATCCTGTGCCCAGGTAGCTGGGACATAGTATTGGATAATACGCTCCAGGGGCCCTTTATTATCTTTTCAGTCTCCAATTTGTAGAGTATGTTGCTTTCTTTGGGAGTTTCAGGTTTTATATATTTGGACTCCCAACTATTTTCCCTTTGCAAGTGGGAATAGGAAAAAGGAAGACTGAATAGACCCTAACACATAAGCTCCTGTCCAGTCTGAAGGAAGTACAGTGTAGGCTATTTCCCCAAAGATCCAATATAGTCCATTTGGGGTCTGCCATCTGATGTTTGTGTCAGCAGCATTTCATGCCTGTCAGAAGTGGAGGAAGTTAGACAAAGGGTGAGAGTTTGGTTCAGGAGGGTCTGGGGACCCCCACCACTGACTTTTGTTAGTCATGGCATTATAATACCTTTGACCTAAGCATGTCAGACTTTTAACAGGAGTGTTAAACTTCATTTCCCATCAGGCAAGCAATTTTTTCCTATAATTGAGGTTTTAAGTAGCCAAATTCCATTGGAAGGGTTAAGATATCTTGTTTTATTATGGAGCTTGTGGGGTTTCAGTTTTCTAGTTTCCTATGGCCATTGATCTCCCATATTTGTTTCCCCACATACAAAATAAGAGGAACTCTTTAGAGACTGAGCAATAGTTTTTGTCAAGGTTAGGAACAGATTTTTAGTCAAACAGAGAGGGGAGGAGGACTGCTTTTCATTTTTTCATAAAAGGAGTAAAAGACCTCATGGGAGGAGGCTTGGAGTGGGATTTTGACTCTTCTGTCATATGATAGGGCTCCAGGTTCAAGACCTCACCCATGGATACGTATGCCAACCTGACAGCCTGTTTTCCATCCCAGATTTTTTAGGTTAAAGACGATAAAATTAATGGGATTGCAGGCTCAGGATTTACAATTAGAGGTGGCAACACCCTTTTGAAGGAACGCTTTACCTCAGTGTCTCCAAGTGGTCCATGATACACAGCTCCATGAGGACAAAAGAACTTAGATAAATTATAACATGGGGACCACATTCCATTTGCAGGCTGTTTACATATATACTTATCGCTGAGCCTATACTCCCTCTCCCAGGCTAGGCTTCCACATGATTTAGTACTGATACTGTGGGTTACACATGCCATCAGGTTTCACTTATGACTGAGCAGGCATCAAAGAATACAGACACCCATTGAAGGGGATTAGTGATTAGGGTTTGGTTAATTAAATACCCCTTTCTCCTTGGTGTGACAGACCTCTAGCCATTCTTCACTCGGCGGGTATTGTGGGTTGAAGCAGGTATATTGCTTCTCTTGCTGACAAATAGAACAGATAGTCTTATTATGCCTGCAGATCCCTGAAATAGTTTCCCAGCAAGAGAAATATGTGGTAAAGGAGGATCCAGGTAACTCCTTGACCCAACCTGGTTGTGTGAATATATGGGTCATGAAGCAGAGGACTTTGAAATTACAAAGGGGAGCCAGATTAGTAATAATAGACAATGGCTATATACCCTGTCTAAAAGAGACAAAAGAGTGTTAACAGTAACCTCTCACCACCAGGGGTCCAGCTGTCTGGAGCAACCAATGCCAAACCTGCAGTGAAACCCAAGGCAAGAATTACAGCAACAGACAATAGCAAGGGATGACACTGCATTACACTAAAAACAGTCTGTTTGCTTATTTGATGGTCGATTCCTTAAGCTTCTGTCCTGTAGATTAGTCGGCTTCCAGAGTGATTAAAGCAGGGCTGCAGTCCTCTAAGGTCCTGAGGTTGCGACCTGTTTTCTTTGGAGAGTCAGCTTCCTGGGCATTGATGGATTAGCAGTCCAGTCTCAGAAGGCCAGTTTTACTCTGTTGTAATGAATCCAGGGGCCCACCTCAGCTACCTTTATTGCAGTGGGGGTGGACGAAATGACAGTAAGTTAACCTCTCCAAAGGGGCTTTATGGGCTGGATGTTTCATTCCTTCATCCATTCATCATCCCCTGGTTTAAAGGGTGAGCATCTGTGATTAAGCTCACAGGTAGTGGTTCTTTAACTCAGTGATGTATAGCAGTGAGGGCTGAGTCTAGAGTCTGTATCTGTTGTCTAATAGTAAGATTACCCACCTCTTTTGGAGTGCAGTGGCTGATCCCGGCCACCGCAGCCTCAACCTACTGGGCTCCGGCGATCCTTCCGCCTCAGCCTTCCGAGTAGCCAGAATTACAGGCGCGTGCTACCATGCCAGGCTAATTTTTTTGATTTTATTGTAGAGATGAGGTCTCGCCTACCTTTAACAAGGGGAGGAGGGCACCCGTAAAGAAGTTCAAAAGGGGAAAACCCTGTCTGCTTAGCGGAGCTAGACCTGATACTTAGCAAAGCAATTGGCAACAGCTGGTCCCACCACAAGTGAGTTTTCTGACACAGTTTACTCAACTGTGTAGTTTTAGAGTCCAGTTTATCCATTCCTCTTTTTTGGAGTTCTGGAGGCAATAGGCAGTGTGTATGTTTCATGTGATTCCTAAGCCCCTTGTCATTGATTGTATTACCTCAGCCACAAATTCCAGTCCATTGTCTGATCCTATCGTGATTGGGATTTCGAATCGGGGAATGATTTATTTTAGAAGCAACTGTACCACTTCATGTGCCTTTTTGGTGCGAGTAGGAAAGGCCTCAACCCAACCCGAGAAAGTACACACAAAAACTAACAGATGTTTGCAGTCTCAGACACAGGGAAGCTCAGTGAAGTCCACAACTATGTTTTCAAATGGGACCCTTCCAACACTCTACTTCCAGAGAGATCTTAGGTCCCTGCCATGAGTTATTTTGGGCACATACTTCACTTTGTTCACACACTATATGGGCTATATTGGAGAGTCGGGGAACATAGAAGTGCCAGCCTAATGTAGTCTTGAGAGCTGTCTGGCCCATATGAGTTTCTTGATGAAAATGATTGGCAAAGGTTGGGGCCAAAGCCTCAGGGACAGCAACTTGCCTATTATTAAATTTTTACCACACACCTGGGAGATAATTCCCATCTTCAGTTTTGAACCAAGTTTGCTCATGTTGTGAATAATTAGGGCCCCATTCTGCCAGTGAATTTGGAAACAATGCAATGGCCAAAGTCCTTGGTTCTGTTGTTCCTTGGGAGGCTGCGAGATTTGCCTCCTGGTCCACCTTCCAGTTTCCTTGAAGTAACCATTGTGTCTTCCCTCTGGTGTCTCCGGCAGTGCATGACTGTTACCTTTTTAGGGGCCCATACAGTATCTAAGAATTTAAGAATTTCTTTACCATATTTTACGTCCTTGCGTCCTTAGTTGATTAAGTCCTTCTCCTTATATAAAGCCCCGTGTGCATGGAGAGTGGCAAAGGCCTATTTAGAGTCAGTGTATATATTGACATTTATTCCTGTCGTCAGCTGGAGGGCTAGGGTTAGCACAATTAATTCTACCTTCTGTGTTGAAGCCCCTTTTGGCAGAGATTTTGCCTCGATGGCCTGCAGGGTTACTACAGACTACAGAGTATCCTGCAAACCGTTTTTCCTCCATATGAAGTTGCTGCCATCAGTGAAATATTCCACGCTGGGATCCCTGAGAGACTGGTCTGTCAAGTCAGGTCAGCTGGAGAACACCTCATCCATGACCTCGACGCAATCATGACAGCTGACCCAGCTCAGTAGGCAGCAAGGTTGCAGGCTGAGAGTCTGCACCACTTTCAAGTGAATACATGCGTTTTTACATAACATTCCCTGGTATTTGACCATTTGAGCGTTAGTCAACCAGTATTGTCCTTTATATTCCATTAATGTGAACACCAAGTGTGGCACCCAGGCCATTAGTTTTTGTCCCATAGTCAAATTGTCAGCCTCTGCCACTAGAAGGACTGTGGCAGTGAGTGCCCATAGGCAAGGTGGCCAGCCTCGAGCAACAGAGTCAAGCTGCTTGGAGAGGTATGGTACTGGACAATGCCATGATCCTAGCATTTGGGTTAAGACCCCCTACCCCCACTCCAGTACGCTCGTGTATGTACAGGAAAAATGACTTAGATATGTCAGGGAACCCCAGACTAGGTGCCCTAGCAATGGCTTGCTTGACAACAAAAAGCAAAGACCTTTTGTTGTGCTTGTACCCATAACATAGGCTCTCATTTTACCCCCTTTGTGACTTCTTAAAAGCCTTTGCCAGCAGTGAGAAGTTAGGTATACAAATTTTACAAAGCCCTGCAGCCCCAAGAAATTCCTGAACCTGACGTCCGGTAGCTGGAACTGGAATGGAGCAAACAGCTTGCTTTTTGGGGAGGCCAAACTGACATTGTCCCTGGGATAAATGGAAACTGAGATATTTTACCTTTTCTCACAGATTTGGACCTTTATCTTTGAAACTTTGTAGCCGGCCTGCCATAGGAGGGTAAGAAGCAGCTGTATTGCTTTCATATAGACCTCCTGTGTTTGCCCAGCCAGCAGCAGATCATCCACATATTGGAGCAGTGTACAGTCATACTAATCTGCTGGGAAGGGCTTTAAGTCAGAGGTTAGCACAATACCAAAAATAGTTGGGGAAGTTTTGAAATCCTATGGCAGTCTAGTCCAAGTCAATTGGCTTTTATGACTGTTATCAGAATTTTTTCACCGATAAGCAAAAATCAGCTGACTTTGAGGCACCAAGAGGATACAAAAGAAAGCATCTTTGAGGTCTAAACAGGTAAAGAAGGTGACTTCAGGAGAGATAAGACTTAGGAGAGTGTAGGGGTTGGGGACTACCCGGTGTAAAGTAACAGTGACTTGACTTAATACCCGTAAGTCTTGAAATGGTCTATAATCATCTGTCTCCTGTTTCTGAACTGGCAGTAGTGGCATATTCCGGGACAACTGACAAGGCCGGAGATTTTGTATTTTAAAAGTCTCGCCAGGTGTTTTTGGATCTCAACCTGTGCCTTGCGAGGGATGAAATACTGTTTCTGATGGATGGGCATAGTCCCCGGTTTTAGTTCTGTTACTACTGGGAGTATGTTTTGGGCCAGTTCGGGGGAATTATCCTCAGTCCATGCCCCAGGCACCTTGAAGGGAAGTTCAAGTTTTTGCCGTGGCTCTTCTATCAGGCTATAGAGTGCCACTCTTCCCCTTGGGGGACTGTAAGAGTCATGATTTTTGCTTCAGGACTCCCCAGGGACAAAGCTGCCCAGCCATTGGAGTAGAAGGTTACTTGGGCTTGCAGCTTTCCCAAGAGGTCTTGGCCTATTAAAGCCACTGGGCAATCTGGGAGGTACAGAAATTCATGGACAACTTTATGGCCCCCTTGATTGCATCACTGGGGCTGTAAAAAAGGGTGATGGGCTTGGCCACCTGGGCTCCCACAATGGTAGCTTGTCTTGGTGAAAAGGGCCCACAGGCTGGGGTTACTACAGAATGTTCTGCCCCAGTGTCTACCATGAAGTCTTGGGGCCGGCCTCCCACAGTCACTTGGACCATAGGCTCCCAGGGGCCTAGTAAACTGGAGCCCAATCTGTCCTAGTCTTCCCCATAGTTTTCCATGGCAGCTAGGCCAACAAAATGATTCTTGGGGGCACATGGTTGGGATGCAGACTGGTATCTCCCTCTTCCTTGAGGAACCGGATGGAAATTTTCCAGCTCCAGACATTCATTTTCCCAGTACCCCTCTCAGAAGCAGTGAGTACATTGGTTTCACCCCAATCTTATCACCGGGCAGGCGGCCCTTCTTGCTGGCCTCTCTGCTTGTCTCGCCTCAGTCCCAGCCTCAGCCTCAGCCTGGTGGGGCAGCTCCCCAGTTGCGTTGCTCGACCAAAACAGTGGCGAGCAGGTGTGCTTTCTTTTTCATTTTCTGGTCTGCCTCCCTTCAGGTCTCTTGGTCTTGATTAACAAATATCTTTGTTGTGACCTCTATCAGTTGGCTAGCATTCATCCCAGCAAAGCCCTCTAACTTCTGTAATTTTTACAGAATGTCTCCCTGAGCTTGGCTCACAAAGGCTGCATTAATCAATTGCCGATTTTCTGCTGCCTCTGGGTAGAAGGGAGTGTAAAGATGGAACACCTCACATTGCTTCTCAAAAAACTGGCCGGGACTCCCTTTGGCGCTTTGGAACTCCTCTGAGGTTTTATTCATTTTTATGGCCTTTTTCCCCTCCTTTCTTCATACCACCCAAAAGGGCCTCTTGATAATGTTCAAGCATCTGAAATCCATGGCCATCGTTGGGGTCCCACTGGAAGTTTTCCTCTGGGAAATGACTTTGGACATATGAGTTCAGTGTTCCTTTAGTCGCATGCTCCTCTAGCCATTTTAAAGCAGCCTGAGTGATGTGATAACATTCTTCAGCGTTAAACAAAGTTAAGAGGAGCTAGCAGCAATCAGTCCAAGTGGGCTTGTGGGTCTGAATTATGGACTGCATTAGATCAATCATGGCCTGAGGCTTCTCAGTATATGAGGGGGTATGATGTTTCCAGTTCAGGTCAGTGGTAGTAAAAGGCTGATAAATAAAAATGCGGTGCTCCCCTTGGATTTGGCCATCTGAATTGTAGTATAGGGGTCCTCTAGTTTCCCTTAATGGCAGTTGTAAAGCCTCTTGACATCTATGGGGAAAGAGGCTGTCAGCAAAGTTTCCCTGGCACCTTCCTGCTGGGATGTAAGGAGATAATATTGGTGGCTCTGGAGTAGCTGCTGCCTAGGGCATTTCTGGTGACCTTGGGGAAGGAGTGGATTCTGGGTTGAGGACAACCTCTGATGCAGCTTCAGCTGTAGCAATTGCAGGGGGTGCAGGTGACAATGAGGGGTACAGTAGCATGTAAATTGGGGGGGTTTCTCAGGTTCCTCAGACAGAATGGTTTTTTTTTTTCACTCTGGTCGGTATCTTGAAGGAGCTGTTGCTTGGACCAGCATTATTCTATAGCTGTTTTCTAGACAGACTTTTATCCAAGGTGGGTAAGAGAGAACTACATCTTGCCAACAATCAATGTAGGGAAACTGGTCTGGGTGACCTGGATCCCCCACAATGATGTCAAACACCTTATTAACTAGTCTCTTGTCTAGAGACCCCTCAGAGAGCCACCCCACCCCAAACAAAAGCCAATTTACTTCACAGAGGGTCCAAAGCTTTCTGGCTTAACTTAATACTGTAATTCCCTGAATATTCCATTTTGAAATTCTTTACCATGCATTCTAAGGGGGTAAGCTTACTCTGGTTTCCATGCATTTTCTCCCACTAAAAGGTGACAATCACACGCACGGCAGCAAGGAATGGGGGGGTAAAAGGATTGGACAGCCGATTGGACAGCCCTTCTCCAGCCATACCCCTCCTGGGAACATTTTAGGTGACTTCTGGCAACAGGTGAGTCACTATAACCCCCCTGACCAGGTTTCGACTCAGGGTGCCGTACTCCCACTACAAGAGAGATATTTTAGATGCCTTTTTGGAAATAGGGAAGTCATATAACCCCCAGCCAGGTTTTGGTCCCACTTACTTACTCCCGCCATTTATCCATATGAAGGTCACCACTTCCCCCCAGTCTACTCGCGCCATTTAGCCATGTGAAGTTCACCTCCGGAACCAAATCAGGGCTACAGCACTCACTTCGCCACTAGGTGGCGACTTTTTCACTCACATTTGCCCAACGTCTCCAACCCGCGGCCCAGTGTCTTCGAGTTATAGTTTTGTCCTCCTGTGGGACTACTCGGGCAACTCTGGGAGGTGATCAGGCTCTCCTGCCTCTTAGGGGCAGGTCTACCAAGTTGAACTCAGGTTCTTACCAATCTGATGGGCGTGGCTCCCTTGGCTGGCTCCTGAGCCTCACCCCAGCAGGCTGGGAGGGCTAGTCCCCTACGGATCAAAGGATTCGCTGGCACCAGGCGAGGTCACCTCTCCCGGCGTCCTCGGGGGTCATACCCTGGCGACAAGGCAGGTGGAAATATCGGGTCCGCCTCTCGCTTCCCGGCCAACACACCAGAAATGGAGCAGGAATCTTTAGAGAGAGAGAGGACACCAAGGCCACTTTGCCAGGAAGCAGCATATATTTGTGCCGGCACCAGCTCAGCAGATTTGTATAAAAGGCAATGCCCCCCAGTACTGGGGGCTCAGCCTTTGGATGCTGTTTCCTGGCAAAGTAGCCTCGGTGTCCCATCTCTCTGTAAAGATCCCCACTACAGGGGAAGGTCCCTGGGGGCCTGTGAGGTACTAGTAATGTTCTAGTTCTCACCCAGAGACTAAGTATACAACTATTTATTTTACTATTCATCTCAGATGTATAGATATAATTTTATACACCTCTCTGTATAATATCACACACTCACACATAAAACTCTTTGAGCCATTGATTCATTTACGTGAATGGTGTCAACAAAATACAGTAGCTATAGATTAACAAAAATCATATGCAAATACTATGAAAATATTTGCTAAAACAAAAGGCACTCTATAACTGAATGTTAGCAGAGACAAACTGACCAACATAATCCTTGTGGGGTATGCGCAGTCTATAAGAATATAACAATTAGTCGGGCGTGGTGGCTCACTTTGGGAGGCAGACACCAGAGGATTGTCTGAGTCCAGGAGTTCAAGATCAGCCTGGGTTCCATGGTGAGACCTCGTCTCTACAATAAATTAAAAAATTAGCCATGTGTGGTTGCTGAGACCTGTAGTCTCAGCTACTTGGAAGGTTGAGGTGGAATATTCGCCTGATCCCATTAGGTCAAGGATGTGTTGGCCGTGATCATGCCACTGCACTCCAGCCTAGGTGACAGAGTAAGACTTCAACTCAAAAAAAAAGAGTGTAAAAATTATTAAGGATATAAAGATGATTTCTTTTTTTTTTGACGGGCATGGTAGCCCACACTTGTAGTTCCAGCTACTTGGAAGACTAGGGTAAAGATGATTTCTACAAAAAAAAAATCATAATTGTTTTGTAATAAAATTTTGTGAAGTATTGTTAAACAAAACTTTGTCACAATTTCTTTCTATAAAACTGAATATGGTCCTCAGATTATTTGATACACAATCAAGCATTATCAGTAATATGACAACACAAATTGAGATACTAGTGCAATGGTTAAGGGCACTAACTCTGGTGTCAGACATGTGAGTTTAAATACCAAGCTCTGTTCCTTTCCAGCTGTGTCATCTTGGAAAAATTCAAGTTAAATATGTCTCAGTTTCCTAGTCTGAAAAATAAGAATAATACTTACATCATAGTTATTGTTAAATAAGACAGTACATGAAAAGCCCTTAGCTTATTTTCTTGCAAATCCAAATCACCTAATACAACGATAATACAGTATTACCATTTACTACATGTAGGATACTTATTGTTTTGTCTCTCACACACACAATGCTTCATTCCTTTTTTTCTGGTAATTGCACCCTCTACCTTTGGAGAAACGCTCCTCCCTCATTTTAATCATGTGGTCCTAGTGGATACTGAGCCAATCATAGAACTAGAATGATTGGTCCAAAGTTGCACAAGGAATCCAAGGTACAACAACCAGTCTTTCCTCTAGATTTTTCTAACAGTTTCTGGAAAGGTTATCTTTCCTCTTAGATTATAAAGGTACAGGATGTAAACTCAGAGATGCCTGCAGCCATAGTTCCAGCCTCATGGGAGAAAAATCAACCAGAAAGACGGAGGTCAAAATTCAAAGAGAGAGAGAGACCTAACAGAACTGGAGATGCTGGATCCAACCATCATTGAAGCTATCTCAGGATTTGTTCTTCCCATGTGCCAATTTCCCTTACTGCTTATTGGTTAGAGTTGAGTTTCAGCCTTGTTGTTAAGAGTGCCACTGACACTCAGCATACATTTGAAAAATGATTGTTGCTGGAGTGTAAGGGCTTTAAATTTTTTTTTGAACTACCATGTATTTTCTTTCTTTTCTCCCAAAATTTTTTTGTAATAATGACTAACAGTTTTGATAAAGAGGTATCAACCACTCCTGGAAGTTTCTTGGCAAATGACAGTCTTTTTTTTTTTCCCTTATTTCTCTTATCTAACTGAAATTTTGAATCCTTTGATCAACATCTCCCACACTACCCTCCATTTATTATATATTACTAACAACAGAAGGGTTTTGGTGTAATGTTCTTCACATCTTGTGAGGACAGATTTATCACTGCTAATATTTTCAAATCAAAAACCAATATTGTCTTTTTTGTGTTTGTTTCTTTTTTCTTTACCCATAGCGGACTTTGTGACTTGTCTGGTAATTTTATTATATTGTACTTCCAAAGAAAATTAATTTTTACCAACCAGTCACCAGGAGAATACAAAAGGTGACATTATTTTGATAAACTCACCAAGTTCTAGGGTCTATTTCTCAGACAAGTTACTCGTATATGAAGAATCAGAAAAAATGTTACAATTTCTCAGGATTAATCTCAAATTAACACAATTTACAGAGACTGATGAGTAACTGTGAATGTAAGTTTATTTACAATGAGTAACATAACTACAACACTGACAAGTACTTGCAGAATGCATAAATCAGAACACTAGGCATCAGATGGTTTCTTGATATATATAAAATAAGGACAAGGATGCTTAAACGTATATTCAGATGTCTAATGGCCTCATCACTGGAGTCCAACTTCCACAAGAACTAGGAAAGTCAAGTATGCCAGAGAAAGTAGACCCTCTTTGGATGTGGATTGAAGGAGCACTATGACTTATCTATGCTGTAAGCCTGTGCTTCTCAAATTCGAGTGCCTGTGAGGGCACCCCTGCAGCACAATGCCTGGCACAGAGTATACCTACAATAAATATATGGCAAAGAAATAAAGAGAGGATGAAATAGGATTTTCCTCAAAGTCTACAAACAATACATCTTCCTAGAGCATTAAATGTAGGCAACTGTAAATAATATTTAAAATATCAGGCCAGGCAAAGTGGCTCACACTTATAATCCCAGCATTTTGGAGTTTAGAACCAGCCTGAGCAACATAGCAAGATTCAATCTCTACAAAAATTTTTTAAATTGGCCAGGCGTAGTGGCTCATGCTTGTAATCCCAGCACTTTGGGAGACCACAGCAAGAGGATTGCTTGAGCCCAGGAGATTGAGACCAACCTGGGGAACATAGCAAGATCTCGTCTTTACCAAAAAAAAAATTAAAAATTAGCCAGGCATGGTGGTGTGTGTCTGTAGTCCCAGATATTTGGGAGGCTGAAGTGGAAGGATCACCTGAGCCCAGGAAGTAGATGTTGTGGTGAGCATGATCATGCTACTACCCTCCAACCTGGGTGGCAGAGTGAGATCTCAATTCAAAAAAAAATTTTTTTTTAATCAAAAATAAATTTCCAGAAATAAATAAATTTTCCCAGGATGATACAAGTACTGGATAGTGGATCCACAAGTTGAACTGGATTCTTTCCAACTGAAGAGCCCATGTTTTCCCACTTGATTGGAATTGGGGTGTCCTCTAACTCTTTGCTCAAATATTTGCATGCAAATAATCTTATAGTTTATCCCACAGATAGCATGAATTTTTCTATTCAATTTTCTGAATGTAACCTCATTTCTCTTATTTTCCGATTTGCATGTGGGGAGACTACCTTATGGTGGCCTTTTTGCTTCAGCTTAGAGATTACAGAAAGCAAGCAAGAGAGAGAGAGAGTATGCATCAAAATAAGCTTCCAGAAACAAATTTATTTTATTGAAAGAGGTCCATTTTCCTAGAAGAGAATAAAATGGCCTGTGCTTGGAGCCTCCAGGTTGTAAGCAAACTAAGAATTTCAAAGATTAGAAAAAGAAAGCCTTGGCGAAACCCTCATCAATGAAGCAATGAGGCCTCTCCAGCAAGTTCCAGGCACTGAGAATTCGACTGCACTTGTTCATTGAAGAAGCCACTGTCAGCTCACTGGATTGGCAGTTAAATGATCAGGGAAGAAAAGTAGCCTAAAGGCCCCAGCATGTTTTTCTGTTTATTTGTCAGAGATGCTGACCCTTTCTCCTCGTCTCCACAGAGGGGAGCTTGACCTTCACAGAGTTTGCACCAGCTCCGAGCCCTGCTTAAAAATCAAGACATAGGAAAATGCTACTGAGTGAGAAAGCCGAGGGGTGTGCAGAGAATGGGCACAGCAGTGCCCCTGATGAGTCCCCGTCAGCAAAAATGGAAGACTGGGTCCTTGCCCTGAAAAAATGTTAGGGAAGCCAATAAAATCAAACTGAATTAAATTAAATTAAAAATGTAACTAACATAACCTTTTAAAAGTATTTCCCAGTATCGACTTCATTTGGTCTTTCCTAGGATTCTTGGGGAGCAGATACCATTTTCCCTATTTTACAAAAGAGCTGACTGAGGCCCTGTCCAGTGTGACAGGTCAGTTACAATGGCAGCTGGCAGCTGAGGCTGACTGAAGTTTAGGAAACCTCTCTTATGATAGCCCTGTGTTCAAGTGCGTTCAATGCACATGCTGAGCTCCAGCTGTATGCCAGGCACTGTGCTAGGTGTTTGGAGAAAGTAGAGACAGGGCAGTGTCCCTGAGAGCACAGTCCACTGATGGATGCTGACAAACAAACAAGCACATCAAATCCTCTGCAGTGACCGTCACAAGAGGGCACAGAGGAGAGGTAGTAACATAGAAGCTGAGGCCTGAGAGATGGCCAGGAGTTGGTCAGACAAAGGACAATGTTTCATGAATGCTTTGCTCCTGGGACCCAACTTGAGCAGTCTCCAATTTGACAGCAGAAACCATAATGTTCTTCTGTTATTTAGGGCTCGTGGAATTCTCATACTTCACATTTTTACACTGTCCCGCAATATTTTTTAAAAAGCCATCGGTTCTAAAAAAAATGAATATGTAATACACATATGTCATGCATTTCTATATATGTGTCCGTGTATGTATGTGTATTTTATATACATATACTTACATATGGATATTGATATAGATATAGTTATGACATACAAAAGGACCAAAAAACACTATTAAATTCATTGAGTACTATTTTTCCATGTATAATATTACCTAATCAGCCAGTTTTTTCAATTATTCATGTATTCAGTGATTTGTTTAGGAAACGCTTTAAAAAGCATGTTGCTAGGCACTGAGGATACAACAACAAATAAGGCTCCTATCCCTGTGGCACTTATACTCGGGCTGGTGGATACAAGTAGACCTAAATAAACAAGATACCTACAGATTGAAACAAGTATTATAAAGTGAATACAGTGACCACAAAGAGGGAAACAGAAGGAGCCACTTTCGATGGTCAAAGACCAGGCATGGTGGCTCACGCCTATAACCCCAGCACTTTGGGAGGCAGAGGATCGCCAGTGCCCACAGGCTCAAGACCAGCCTGAGCAACTTGGCAAGACCTCATCTCTACAACAAATTTAAAAATTAGCCAAGCATGGTGGCGTGTGCCTGTTCTTCCAGATACTTGGAAGGCTGCGGAGGAAGGATCTCCTGAGCCCAGCAGGTTGAGTCTGCGGTGGCCAGGAACATGCCACTGCCCTCTAGCCTAGGTGACAGAGTGAGACTCCAACTCAAAAAAAAAAAAAAAAAAGAACGCCAAAGAAGGCAACAGCATTCCAGGTGGAGAGGACAGCAAGGACAAAGGCCTAAGGTCAAAAGAGTTTGTTGTGTCAGTGCTTGGGTTCTCAACCTTGGCTGCCCATAAGATTAACCTGTGGAGCTTTTCAAAAATACTGACGTTCGGGCCTCACTCTCATGCTGGATATTGGAGTTAGGTCAAACTTCGCAGTTTGAGGGCATAGCCTTCCACAAGACTCCTTTACTACAGATACCAGTTTCAACTCTGGGGTCCCCAGGTCACTTGCACTTCTCACCACTTGGTCACAAATTTGGAGGTTCTCTCTACTCTTCAGGCTCAGTAATTTGCTAGAACAACTCACAGAACTCAGGAACACACTATACTGTATGATTACAGTTTATCATAAAGGACACAAATCAGAACCAATCAAATGAAGAGATGCACAGGGTAAAGTCTTGGAGTGTCTCAATCATGAAGCTCCTCATCCTCGGGATACACCACCCTCCTGGTGAATCACCAACCAGGAACACTCACCTGAGCTCTGGTGTCCAGAGTTTTTACTAGGGTTTCAATACATGGTCATGGGTGACTGAATCACCAGCCACATAACCCAACTCAACTTCCAGCTTCCCTTCCCTCTCCAAAGGTCAGGCTGATAGCACCCAGCTCAAAGACCAAGTCCTCAATCACACAGTTGGTCTTTCTGTCATGACCAGCCTCCGTTCTGAATCATCTCATTAACATTAACTCAGGTGTGGTCACAGGGGCTCATCTTGAATAACAAAGATACTCCTATCACTTGGAAAATTCCAAGGGTTCAGAGACTTTCTCCCAGGAACTGGCAACAAAGACCAGACAATTTCTTATTGTACTCAACAACAGTTGGTACAGGGCCAGTTGCTGAGCTGGAGGAGGGCAGGCCTGGTGAAGGCTAGGGGCTGGAATCAGGAGTGTGGTTTTGGACATGTGACATTTGGATCACCTTTTAGACAGCCAAGTGGAGACATTAAGTAGACAGTTGGGTGGATGATACCGGCCCCCAGGGTGACATCTGGACTGCTGATACAAATTTGGGAGCGATCAGCATGTTCATGGTATTCAACACCAGTAGAAGGAGACAGCCTGTTGGGGATAAAAGAGAAGATGCTCCAGGTCTAAGCTCCAAAGCAAACCAGCATTTGGAATTAATACCACCTACAACTCTGCTTTCCTGCTCTTTCATCTTTTTCTGTTTAGACAGCAAAAAATGAAAGTTTGCCCCAATTGAGACATCTCATCTTTTATACATACATAAATCTCCTCAAAAATCATGTTATAAGAACAGAACCAGGAGGTTCTCACAGTGGATACCAGATTCAAGCCGGTGAGGATCCATGCGTTTATTATCTTCTAAAACAGACAGTAACAGAGAAAAAATTAAAAAGCAGCAAATCAAAACATTTGAAATAATATTTGAGTTATTGTAGTTCCAGCTACTTGGAAGGTTGAAGTGGAAAGATCACCTGAACCTGGCAGGTCAAGGCTGCGGTGGCAGTGAGCATGCTACTGCATTCCAACTGGGCAACAGAGTGAGACTCTGACTCAAAAAAAAAAAAAACTGTAAAAGGATAAAAACGATGTGTTTATCATTTCAATAGCAGTTTCCTCTTATTGAAAATGTTAACTTTCCACGCGATGACTGTAACAAAAATGATACTGTTTGAATTTTTTTTTTAAAGAAAAGCTTGTCGGGTGCAATGGCTCACACCTGTGAGCCCAGAACTTTGGGAGGCAGAAACAAGAGGATTGCCTGAGCCCAGAAGTTTAAGACCAGCCTGGGAAACTTGCCAAGATCTTGTCTCTACAATAAATCAAAAAATTAGCCAAGCAAGGTGGCACGTGACTGTAGTTCCAGCAACTTGGAAGGCTGAGGCAGAAGGATCACCCGAACCCAGCAGGTCGAGGCTATAGTAGCCATGAGTGTGTCACTGCACTCCAGCCTGGGTGACAGAGTAAGATTTCGACTCAAAAAAAGAAAAACTTCAGGTACGGTGGTGCAAACCTGTAGTCCCAGCTACTCGGGAGACTGAAGCTGGAGCATCACTTGAATCCAGGCATTGAAGTCCAGTCTGGGCAACATAGGAAGACCCGCCCTCCCAACTCTAAACAAACAAACAGTAACAAAAAAATTGTTTAATCTTTGTTGAAAAAAAATTTACTTATTCAACTTTAAGAATTAATGTAAAAGTTCTATAAGTCCAATATATGAACTATCCTTCAGAGCATCCTCACTTCAGGCCAAGATTATCAGGGTGATATTCAGTAAGTTCTTTATCTAAAACCATCTCTAGGGTGATAATCATATTTAATAATAAAAAGAGAAGTTAGCATTCATGGAGCTCTTATTATATGCAGCCCTCAACTCTGTGCATCATAGGACATGTACCAGCATCCTTGTTACATTATTACATCCAATAATATACTTAATGTGTATTGAATGCATGCATTTAATTTTTATTTAATAATATGCTTTGTATGTATTAAACAATAACCCTGAGGAATAGAAATCATTACTTTATCCCTATTTCACAGGCAAGGAAATTGAGGCTTACAGAGATAACTAACTTCTGTACAAGTCACAAGTCCTTTACCTAGAATCAAGGCCAGACAGTTAGTAAGTAACCAGGCAAGTATACTAATCTAGTTCTGTCTGAAGAAGAAGCCACGAGAGGCCCAGGAGTTAAAGGAGAGATAGTCATTGGTGACCTTACCATGTCTGGGATGCATGACTACCTCACGGACAGGTGTTGTTTTTGTTGTTGTTGTTGTTTGTTAGAAGTAATTCAGTTCAGTGTGCAGATCCCGTGGGGTTCCTGTGTTTTCTCAGCCAGCAGGAATAAGGAGAGGCAAGACAGTCTTTCTGCAGCACTGAAATGGCTCTGGGTTAAGGGAGTTCAACAATGCAGTAATGCATTTGGGGCTGTGCAACTCCCAGTTAATTTAATTTTAGGTTTTTCTCCTTTCTCCTCCTTCAATCCTTGAACTCTGACTGGATTAGAAGCACCCTCCTCCCTCCATTCTGCTCCAGAAATTCATCACAGCTATCTGTGAATGGGCCAGGGAGACTGCCACCCAAGGTCAGCCTATTGGCACTGTGCCAATTAACTTTTATTTCCCAAATGCCAAGACACCAGAATGTCTGGACATCAGGAGATCAGATTATCATTAAAAACTATCACATTAATCATTTGCTACTGGTTACATATGTTATCATATGTTATAAAGTAGATGGTATTTTTATTTTATTTTTTTTATTTATTTATTTTTTTAGTCGGAGTCTCACTCTGTCCCCCAGATTGGAGTGCAGTGGCCGCTCCCGGCCACCGCAGCCTCGACCTGCTGGGCTCCGGCGATCCTTCCGCCTCAGCCTTGCGAATAGCCGGAATCATAGGCATGCGCTACCACGCCCGGCTGATTTTTTTATTTATTGTAGAGATGAGGTCTTGCTGCCCAGGCGGATCTCGAACCCGTGGGCTCAGGCAATCCACTCACCTCAGCCTCCCAAGGGCGCGGGATTATAGGCTGAGCCACCGAGCCCGGCAGTATTTTTATTATTATGAATTATTTATTAATCATCTACCATAGTAATAGAAGCCATTATTTATTAAATGTCCTCCGTTCATGGAGCACTTTACAAATACTTTTATTTAACCTTCATAGCACTCAGCATGGTAGATATTATAACCCCCTAAGAGACTCAGAAGATTTAAAGCTTGCCCAAAGTAACAAAGTGGTAGAGCTGGAACTGGATCCAGGTCTCTGGAACTCCTAAGTACATGCACTTTCTCACATAAATTCTGTCTCTAATACACTGGATAGCAGCCCCTTAGCTCCAGCTCTGAACTTTTTCAGAGGTATCTGTTTATCACAGATGTCAGTCTCTGCCATCTGCAGTCCCCACTTGGCTACAGGTAATAAAAATCTCCCACCTATTTTATGAAACTGAATACATTAACATTATTTGAACAGCCATTATGACTCAGTACCCTGATACAGCAATAGCCTCAAAGGTTATTGGCATGCAGTGAGTTCTTTGGCTCCATGGTAAATGGTGCTGCTCTGACATGCTTTTGTAAATTTAATTTTTTGAAATTCATGTGTCTGTTTTCACAATTTTTCTGCCTCCCACCTCACTGGTAGGTAGTAAGCTACCACATATATTTTGCTGATGTTTCTGTGCCTGGTTCTAAGAAGGCACTATTATCATTTGGGCTGATATTTTTTTGTTTGGGGGAAGGACATCTTGTGCATCATAGGATATGTATTAGCATCCTTGTCCTGTACCTTTCTATATGACAGTAGCAACTCTCCTTTCCTCCCCAGTCATGCCTATCAAAGATGTCTTCAGACATTGCTGAATGTCCCCTGCGGGGGCGGAGGGTAAGAGGAAATTACCCCCAGTTGAGAATAACGATTCTAGGTGAACACACACATATTTCTAACATGTTACTTCCTATAGTGCTGCTTAAAGGAAGAAACAGCTAGTCAGGCTTATTAGACAAAAGCATTAAATAAATAAAACCTCACAGCAAACTGCATAAGCCTTAGCTCATAATGACATATTTCTGCTGCCCAAAGACCTATTTTATTTTATATACATTTATATTTCCAGCATATTCTGAAGAGATGAGATACTCCAATAAGTGATTACATTTTTTTTTAAGTACTGTATATTCCACTATGGGGATCCTCTATGTTCTCATCATGCTACTCAAATAACCAGTCTGTGAAGTAAAATATTACCTATAAATCTCCACTTTCCTGCAACAGATAGACGCTGCAATGCTCTTGTTCTCCCTGAATCAATATTTCTGTTAATAAAAAGAGACTGGTTAAAATACTACTGTAAATTTGATTCCTTCTCATGTATTCGATCCTGTAAGAACTACATGAAATAAAACTTCAATGATTCTTCTTTGCACAGATGTCTTTACTTGTTTAAATTCTGACTCTCAAATAGTCCTGAACTGAGAATATCTATGAAACAGACAGGCAAGGGTCTCCATCATTTAGAAACTTGCTACCAATGTACGTGCTCAGCTACTGACAGCAGAATTCTGAAAGAATCAATTCCTTTCTCATGAGAACTTGGTCAATTTCTTCCTGCTCTTCAGATATCATCTTGTCAAAAAATGAAACCCCTGGGAGTCGTTCCTATGTACTGTTTTTGCACAATTTGGTTATTTGGGGTTGCTTATTGGGAAATAAATCCCATCCATGATACCGATTGAATTGCTGGGACATAGGATGCTTATGTCTTCAACTCTAAGATAGAATGCTGATGTGTTCTCTAAATGGCTAAACCATCAAAAATTCCACCTGCAGTATATTAAAGGTACAGTCACTTCTTACACAAAAGAGTATCTAATTATACTAATAATATTTGGAAATATACATTACATTTGAATTATTACAATCCATGGAGGAATTGTACCTTTTAAAAGAATTTGTTAGCCAGGTGTGGCAATTCACACCTGTAATCCCAGCAATTTGAGAGGCAGAGATGAGAGGATTGCCTGAGCCCAGAGGTTCGAGACCAGCCTGGACAACTTGACAAGACCTCATCTTTACAATAAATCAAAAAAATTAGTCAGGCGTGGTGGTGCATGCCTGTAGTTTCAGCTACTTGGAAGACTGAGGCAGAAGGACTGCCTGATCCCAGCAGATCAAGGCTGCAGTGGCTGTCAACATGTCACTGCACTCCAGCCTGGGTAAAAGAGTGAGACTGTGACTCAAAAAAAAAAAAGAATTAGTTGCCAGGCACAGTGGCTCATGCTTGTAATCCCAGCACTATGGGAGCCCAGGGTAGGAGGATTTCTCAAGCCCAGGAGTTTGAGACCAACAAATCAAATCTGGCAACTAATTCCTAATCAAAACCCCAAGTGCCCATGCAATAAAAAATAAGATAGACAAGTGGGACCTCATCAAACTGACAGGCTTCTGCAAAACCAAAGAAACTGTCTAGAGAGCAGGGAGACATCCACAGACTGGGAAGAAATATTTGCCAACTGTATGTGTAACAAAGGCCTAACATCCAGGATCTGCAAGGAACTCAAAAAAAGAAAAAAAAAACAGCCCCATTACAAAGTGGGCAAAAGATAAGAATGGACACTTCTCAGAAGAAGACCTAGGAGCAGCCAACAGATACATGAAAAAATGTTCAGCCTCATAGTCATCAAAGAAATGCAAATTAAAATCACACTGAGATGCCACCTAACTCCAGTCAGGATGGCCATCATCAATAACTCAAACAACAACAGACGCTGGAGAAGATGCAGGGAAAAGGGAACACTTCTACACTGTTGGTGGGAATATAAACTAATACAACCTCTGTGGAAAACAGTGTGGCAATTTCTAAAAGATCTTAAAATTGACCTCCCATACGACCCTGCAATCCTCTTACTGGGAATATACCTGGAGGAATTCAAATCACTCTATGAAAAAGATACCTGCACACGTATGTTTATTGCAGCATCATTCACAATAGCAAAAACATGGAACCAACCGTGCTACCCATTGAAAAAGAACTGTATTAAAAAAATATTGTACATATACACAATGGAATATTACACAGCCATAAAGAAGGACAAAAGTATTAACTTCACAGCAACTTGAATGGACTTAGAGTCTATAATAGTGTGTGATCCATCACAGAAACAAAGAATTGCGTATCCCTTGTTCTCATTCACAAGCGGACTTTGAACAATTATCATAATACTATAAGAAAAGAATTGGCAGTAGTGGGAAACTGCCAGGATTGGAGGTAGTGGGAATCTGCTGAGGGGGGCACACCTCATCAACAAGAGTACCTGCATAATGAACATTTGTATACCTAACCCTGAATTGTACCCCATATCTTTAAAATTTAAAGTAAAAATAAATAATTCACTGACAGACAGATATGCTTCCACGTACTCTCTGATCACCCTGCTGAGGAGATACTTGCCAGTGTAGAGTAAAATATCCAGGTCCAAGGATCTCAACTGGGCAGAGATATGCCCAGTGAAGTGTGAGTTTTCCAAGCTTTATTCAGAGCTGGCTCCCCTACCCGGGCCTCTTTGCCGCAGGAACCTGCCAGTCAATACTGCCAGGGAGAGTATTAATTGCTTGAGGATGGTGGTAGCTGTTCACATGCAAAGAAACCGACTATCACGGAGCTTCTGGATGTGTCAGTTCAAAGATCATAGTAGTTAAAGGAGCAGGAATGAGCCTCAGACATGGGCAGGATGCACCAGGGTGAGGATCCCACCTGCACACATTAATCTTGCTGCTTCATTTCCATCACAAGAAGTGCCTTAATAGAAGTGATCGCTCCAGGAGACTGAAATGGAATATAGCAGCTGCTGCCAGATCTCTATATTTTGCAGAGATGCCTACCTGGTTCCCTAAGATTACTGGGCGTTGGACCAGAAAGATGGCCCCCAAGTGGCAAGATTGCCTGTTTCAACAGCGACACCATGTGGCATGACCAGCAACAACAGGCAGCAATCCTGGACAACGTGGTTTTCCAGTTTTCTCTGCTGAAAGTTAGGATCCAGGAATCAAGGTGCATCCCTAGGGGAAGAGGAGGCTTTGAAGTTATCACAGAAGAGAGGGTAACAGAAAAAGAAAATGTATATCTCACTATAAATGGCATGGGATAGTGAAATAAGTTAAATATTAAAATGAATATGCATTTCAAGCTGATGAATAATAATAAAGGCAGCTACCTTTTCTTATGCATTCTCTATGACTCAGGCATATGAGGTGCTTTGCATGTGCTTTGCTCATTTAATCTTCATAGCAAAACCTTTAAGGCAAGTATATACTTTCATTACTTGAGGAAACCGAAGGTCAGAAATGTTAAGGAACTTGCCAAGATATGGTAAAGTGGCTATTCAAACCTAAAACTGTCTACTCCCAAATCCATGTTCTTTTCATGATTCCAGAGAACATAGAGAAAATAAAAAGAACTTATGCCTTCAGAAGGGAAGGGAGGGGTCCTTCATTATATTATCTGACCCACTTAGGTGTGAGGGAATCAGGGAAGATCTAAGAGATTCTACAAATCCAAGGACAGCATTTTTACCAAATGAGAATTCCCATTTTCAACATCATCATCTGTAGCCCAAACCTTTGTAAAAATAAATAAATAAATAAATACACCCGTTTTTACCTCCAGTTTCTCCTTGTGTCTGATAAAAATTTGATGGCAAAGTGTATCAATGAAGAGTATTCCTATTGTTAAATGTCACACTGAGATCTTGGGCACAGTGTCCAACTTGATTTAATTTATATTTACTAATTAAGATAGAGCTTTGTAAAGCAGTTTGTTACATTAAAGTGATATGACCTATCCATCTGCTCCCAGCACAGATGTTTGTGACAGTAGCAAGAGTTGTTGGAGAGGAAACATTCTGGTGTTCTCTTACTTCCACTAACAACCCAACATAATGCAAAGAAATCTCATCCTGTTGTTCAGTCTTCCTACTGCTCCTCACATTTTGGTCCCCAGGAGTGTTGATGGGATTGAGAGTATATTAATCTGGGATCATTTTGGCTAGAAAGTAGAGAAACACATTAACTAGTTCATGAAAAACTGTTGATTTGCTCTTTTTTTTTTTTTTTTTTTTTTTGAGTTGGAGTCTCACACTGTCGCCCAGACTGGCGTGCAGTGGCACGTTCCCAGCCCCCAAAGCCTCGATCTGCTGGGCTCCAGCAATCCAGCCACCTCAGCTTTCCAAGTAGCCAAACTACGGGCACACGCTACCATGCCCAGCTAATTTTTTATTTACTGTAGAGACGAGGTCTCGCCAAGTTGCCCGAGTGGGTTTCAAACCCGTGAGCTCAGACAATCCACTCGCCTCGGCCTCCCAAAGTACTGGGATTACAGGCTGAGGATTTGCTCTTAAATAATATTTTCTCAATTTTCCTCCATAGGAACCTAGACTTAGAAAGCACCAAGTGACCAAAAGCAAAATGTTAATTAAATCAAACTTCCCTGTGTAAACGCCAAGCTGTGGGTGATGGAAATCAGCACTTGAAAGTGGTGAGTAGAGGTGAGTGAGAATAAACTTATCACACAACATGGGAAAAGAAGAGATACCACCAGCAATTAGTAGTATGAGAAAAGTTAAAACGGTAACCATTGAGGAACAAGAATGATGTTATGTAGAGACCGGATATTATATGATGTAGAGACCTCATCTCTATAAAAAAAAAAAAATCACAAAAATTAGCCAGGCATGGTGGCACATGCCTGTAACCCCAGGCAGCTCAGGAGGCTGAGGAAAAAAGATCACCGGAGCCCAGGTGGTCAAAGGTATGGTGAATCATGAGCATGCCACTGCATTCCAGCCTGGGCAACAGAGTGAGACTCCAACTAAAAAAAAAAAAAAATGTTCAAACAGATACTGCAGACCAAATACAATACAGCAGACCAAAGATTAAAATAACTACAGTCATATTCCTTAACGAGTCCACAGTCTTGTGAGGAAGACAGACTATAAACAAGTAATGACAACAGTTCCGTAAGAGAACACAGTGCTACAGTGGCATAAAGGAAAAGGGAATCCAGTCCTCAGGAACTGATCGAGGAAAGAAGACTTCACAGAGGCAAGGACATTTGAACTGAGTCTTGAAGTACACAAGTCTAAGAACAGCTTCCCTCTCCTGTCCAAAATCTTCAGAAATAGAGAACCACGTGTTTAAGCCCATAGCTGCCCTGGAAAGCAAAGCAGTGTCCTTGATGGGCTGGCAACTGTGAAACGCAAGGGGCATTCGACTGAAGAAAGAAACTATAGTCTGAAATGAGCTCAGAAGGTTATTGTGCCACTTCTGGGTACATACCCTGAAGAACTGAAAGCAGAGACTCAGGGAGATACTTGTATACTCATGTTCCTATGTTATTCGGCACACCCATGGAGTAGAAGCAAACCAACAGATGAATGGAGAAACAAAGTATGGTATATACACACAATGAAATATTGTTCATCCGTGCAAAGAAAGGACATTCTGCAGAGGCTACAACATGGATGAACCCTGAGGACATTACACTAAGTCAAATAAGCCAGTCACAAAAGGACAAATACTATATGATTCCTCTCATAGGAGTTATCTCGAGTGGTCAAATCCACCAAGACAGAAAATAGAATGGTGGTTGCTGGGAGGTAGAGGGAGGGAGAACGGAGAGTTAGTGTTCAAAGAGGATGGAGTTTTGGTTGAGGAAGATAAAGTTCTGGAGATGGATAGTGGTGATGGTGGTACAACAATGTGGATATGCTTCATGGCACTGAGCTGTACACTTAAAAATGGTTAGAGCGGCAAATTCATGGTACATACTCTATATCTCACCACAATTCTTTTTTAAGTAAGGCAAGAAAGCTACTGGGAAGCTTGGTAAGAGCTGTTGGGAGCTCATAGGCAGGAGGCATGGTATGAGAGTAGCAGATACTGAGGATGTCTGTTTTTAGGGGATAAAATGGAGTTTCCAGGGAGGGGCCTCAAGCAAAATGAACTGCACCTCCCAATGAGTCATGGGTGTGGGATGCTCAGTTGGAGAGACAGAGCACTACAGCAGAGTCCAGCAAGACCCTTCATGTAAAGGGAGCTAAAACACTAAACAGGTCAGGTGCAGTGGCTCATGCCTGTAATCCCAGTGCTTTAGGAGACTGAGGCAGGAGGATCGCTTGAGGTCAGGAGTTCGAGACCAGCCTGGGAAACATAGCGAGACCTCATCTCTACAAAAAAATACAAAAAATTAGCTGGGCGTGGTGGCATATACCTGTAGTCCCAGCTAGTTGAGAGGCTGAAGGGGAAGGATTACTTGAGCCCAGAAGGTCAAGGCTGCGGTGAGCTGTGATGGTGCCACTGCACTCCAGTCTGGGCGACAGAGTGAGACCCTGTCTCAAAATAATAATAATAATAATTCCCTCGGGGACACATCCTTGGGGAACACAGAATGTGAAGGACTATTTCTGTTGCTCTCCCTCACCCCACACAACACCCTTTGTTCTAAAATGCTGAATACAGATGAGCCACCAGCCCTCTCATTCTTATGCTAGGCCCACCCTGTCCATGCTACAGATAAGCAGCTTTTCTCAGCCCATTGGAACTGTCTCTTGCTTTGTTTGAGATATTTTGTGTGAAAAGTGTGGAACTAGGACTCAAGGAGGCTTCAGTTCAGCCACTTATTTATTGTTGAGTTGGCTTTTTATTTAAATATCTGTGTTTCTGTCTCCTTGTTTTTAAAAAATGATATAATCATAACTATCACAAGGTTATTGCAAAAACTCAAAGGAGAATATATTTAAGATAGTCTACATGGCCGGGTGCGGTGGCTCAAGCTTGTAATCCCAGCACTATGGGAGGCCAAGGTGAGAGGATTGCCTGAGCCCAGGGATTCGAGACTAGTCTGGGCAACTTGGCAAGACCTCGTCTCTGCAATAAATCAAAAAATTAGCTGGGCATGGTGGCTCATACCTGCAGTTCCAGCTACTTGGAAGGCTGAGAAAGAGGAATTGCATGAGCCCAGCAGGTCGAGGCTGCGGTGACCGTGAGTGTGCCCCTGCACTCCAGCCTGGGCAACAGAGTGATAAAAATAAAAAACAGTCTACATGAAAAAAGTGGAAAAGAATATTTTGTCTTTGGGAAATACTGAAGGTTAGCTGCAAATGGGTGGTGGTATGAATGCTAACACTTGTTTTTTTGACTAAATTGCAAATTTATCCAGGGTTTTGTCTGTCCACTGTGGCTCCCACAAGGCTTTCAGGCTTGTCTTCATTGGTATCTTGCTTTGGGATGCAATGAAAGCCTTGTCCCAGCAGATGGCAGAAGAGAACTGAGTCAGAAAAAACTAGCCTAGGCATTTCAGTATGCACTGGTGAACCCCTTAGGTATCCACACCTTAATGTGCCTTCTGCAATAGCTCTGTACATGGACTTCACACTCATTACTGAACATTCCTAGTAAGGGTGGGTCTAGAAAATCACAAGGGTAACCACCACATCAAAAACATCAGTCCCTGAGACTCACTTGCCAAAAACATGCATTCCCTAAGCACCTCCATGGTGTGGATACATGAGGATGAATACAAAATATTCCCTGCCTCCAGGGAGTTCACAGTCTAGCTGAGATCAACTCGGGAGACAACACGTGGCGTTTTTCAGGGCATCAGCAATGGCCTGGGTGTAGTCGGGTGGCCTGCTTTAGCCATCTTTTCTTCTATGGCCACTTCCCTCCAGCTCCAGTCTCCACACCAGACCCGCTCATTGTCTCCAGCCTGGGTTACTGCAACAGTCTCCTAAGAGGGCTGCCTGTATTCTCATTCACCTCCAGTTCATTCTCCTTCTATAGACAAGGTAATCTTTCTAAAATGCAATTATGATTATGTTACACACCATCTACTTAAAAGATTAAATGGTTCTTCATGACTTCATAACACCCATACCCTTCTTCTTCTAAGGCGTTATTGTGATGTGATTCCTATTTTCCTTCTCCTGCCTTATCTCACCCTCTCCACCTACAATCAACTCGAGAAATATACTTTTAATTTCCCAATGTTTTAGATTCCCTACTAGTCTTTGTCCAAATTGTTATCTCTGCTCAGAATATCTTAAAACTAAAACCCATTCCCTCCCACTGACCCGTTCTCCTTAACCTGGCTAACTAGTATTCATCCTTAAGGTTGGGTTGGGTAACCCTCCTTGGTACTCCAAAGCACGCTCTACCTCCATGCCCCTCACACTTACCATAGTTCTTCATAATAGGTTCATACCTCTTCCCCTGTCTACTGTAAACTCTCTGAACACAAGGACTTCCTCTTGTTCAACAATATATCCCCATTTCTTGGCACCGTTATTTGTACAGAGTAGCACTCAGGCAAAATTCATTGAGTAAATGAACAAATAAATCACAAAACACAACTAATACCATTCAAGGAATCATACAATCCTTGGGGCATAAGGCCTTGGGAGAGCAGGTCTTTCTGTACGTATCAGCCACATCCCTTTTCATCAAGAAGGTGCCAATCATATACACTCAAGACAAGTTGCTATATATGCAGTTAGGCTTTCAACTTGGAGCACATCTCCTACACAATCTTCTCATCCGCTGCAAAGAAATTCTATAAACTTTTTTTTTTAAAGGAATTTTTTTTTACTTTTCACACAGTATCTTGTGTCATTCCAGGTAGTTAAAATGCAAAGACTTTAAGGAAGGGATTATTCAGAGTTTAGGTATGCTTAAGGGAGCAAAAAACATATGGTAGGGCATCCAGAGACTAGCAAAGCTGAGAGGATAACTGCCAAGCCCCTTCCAGGGTCTTCTGAGGCAAGAGAAAGAAACACCGTTATTAGAGCCCAGTGAGGACAGCACCCTGGGAGGCGGGACTATTTGGTGAGAGCTGTACTTGGGACACAGCTACAATCACATGCCAAAGCAGGAAGAGCTGAGAACAAATACCCTGACCTTTCTTTAACCCTACCCACAATCTGCCCGAGGTGCTGGCAAGGGAGGTTGGGTGATAGGTGATATAATCCACAGGATCCAGCAGGGTGGGGCAGAGATTGAATCCAGGAGGGGAGGCATAAGAAGAACCAGCATCTTACCTAAACCAGCATCCATGCGACGGTTTCATCCCTACGTTTTTGGAAAAATGTAGTTAAGAAATATATAACAGAGAGATGTAATGTTTAAACATTTAATTATTAAGTATTTCAAATCATAAAAAAAGCCCAGAAATGAATATATCAGACACCCACATACTGTCAACCCAGTTGTAACACATTAACTTTTAGTCATGGTTGTTTCAGAGTCACTATTTTTTGGTTAAGGGGAAAAAAATTGCAAATATAGTTAAGATTACTCCATCTCTACCTCCCATTCCTCCCTTCTCCCATCTCTCCAGAGATAATCGCTATCATTAAATTGGTGTGTATTCTTCCATCCATAATTTTGCTACGTATTTTGTATCCATAAGCAACATAGAGCATTGTTTTATGTCATTTTAATTTCTAAAGTGGTGCCATACTGTAATATCTTTTTGCATCTTATTTTATACACTGGTACAGTGTGTCTGAGATTTGTTTGTTTTGATACATATAGGTATGGTTAGTTTGTTTTGACTTCTATGTAGTTTTCTACGTTATAAAGATATTTATATTTCCTGTGATTACCAATATATTTAAATGTATTTCCATTTTGCTTACTTTGTGTTTTCTGTTTATGCTTTCCTGCTCCCCACCCCCACCCACCATTTTTATTGGAGGACGGAAGTATCATGTTTTCTTGATTTCCTCAATTCCTCCTAACCATTTAGGAAGTTAAAGATTCTGTTTCTCTTAATTTATGATCTCATTTTTTTGTGTGTTAAGAGTCTCATTTTATTGCCCATGCTGGAATGCAGTAGCACAGTCAGGGCTCACCACAGCCTCAACCTCCTGGGCTCAGGCAATCCTTCCACCTCAGGCCCCCTAGTATCAGGGACTACAGGTGCACACCACCAAACCTGGCTAATTTTTTTTGTTTGTTTTTTTTTATTAATCAATATTGTTTATTTTGGTATTGTGGGGTACAGTTAAGGGTTAGGTATACAAATATGCTTCGTTCAGGCACCCTTATTGATGAAGAGTGTCTCCCTGTCCCCAGACAGATATTTACTACCATTAATCCCACTTCCCTTCCCCTCCCCCCCATAGTTTCCCACCACTGTCAATCCTTTTCTTATAGTATTACGATAGATGTTCAAGGTCCACTATATGAGTGAGAACATGTGATACTCAGATCTTTGTTTCTGTGAGAGGTCACTCAGTATTATAGACTCTAGTTCCATCCAGGTTGCTGCGAAATTCATGATTTTGTTCTTTTTTATGGCTGCGTAGTATTCCATCGTGTATATGTACCACATTTTTTAAATGCAGTCCTCTTTTGATGGACAGCATGGTTGGTTCCAGGTTCTTGCTATTGTGAGCAATGCTGAGATAAACATACGTGTGCAGGTATCTTTTTCATAGAGTGATTTGAGTTCTTCAGGGTATATTCCCAATAAGGGGATTGCGGAGTCATATGGGAGGTCAATATTTAGAGCTTTTAGGAATCACCACACTGTTTTCCACAGAGGTGGCACTGGTTTGCACTCCCACCAACAGTGTAGAAGTATTCCCTTTTCACCACACCCTCTCCAGCAACTGTTATTTTTTGAGTTATTGATAATTGCCATTCTGACTGGAGTTAGGTGTTATCTCAGTGTGGTTTTGATTTGCATCTCCTTGATGATTAGTGAGGTTGAACATTTCTTCATGTGTCTGTTGGCTGCTCGGATATCTTCCTTTGTGAAGTGTCTGTTCATATCTTTTGCCCACTTTATAATGGGGTTATTTGTTTTTTTCCTCTCAGTACGTTTGAGTTCCTTGTAGATCCAAGATGTTAAGCCTTTGTCAGACCTGGAGTTGGCAAATTCTTTTTCCCAGTCTGTGGCTGTCTCCCTGCTCTCTTGATGATTTCTTTGGCTTTGCAGAAGTTTCTCAGTTTAATGAGGTCCCACTTGTCTATCTTATCTCTTATGGCCTGTGGGTCTTTTTTTTTTTTTTTTTTTTTTTGTAGAGTCGAGGTCTCCTGGTTTCCTAGGCTGGTCTCTAACTCCTGGTCTCAAGTAATCCCTTCACCCTGGTCTCCCAAAGTACTGGGATTATAGGCATCAGCCACCGTGCCTGGCCACCTATTATCTTAAAATTCTGACATGCATGAATGACAAAGAAAATATTCGGATATTAGAATGTTTTAACTCTGGATTATCCTCTCCCATTTTCTATGTTACTGTTGTCTAGAATTTTAGTTCCACCTAAAAATGTAATCATTTTAAAATTTATTTCTGGTCAAAGTTTATTTAGAGTTGTTTGCACATTTACTAATTGTTCGCTCAACTTTGCATCTTGCATCCCACTTTTTCTTCTGCACTAAATTTATTTCTTCTTGAAGTCAACCTTTAGGAAAATTCTTTCAGCAAGAGAATTTTCTACCTGGAATATCAGATAGAAACAAGATCCCTCATTGCCTTCTTGAAATAATAGATTTTCCTTAGTCCCCTTTTTTGGAGTCTTTCCTTGCAATATGCAGTAGGCTCCGTTTTAGTTCTTTGTGTCATATGCTTCCTGTTTTCGCAAAGAGTTCAATCCTCCCACCCTCACCCAACACCATATGCAAAGGTTTCTGGGGCCATGTGAAAGTCAGGTATGTCTCTAAGTCACACCTACTGCACTCATTGCAAATATTCTTCACTTCTCTTATCTGGTGACCATTTTTTCCCTTTGGGTTTGGCATATTTTTATTTTCCCCAATGTTTTATTTTGAAAATGTTCAATGATTTGAAAGAATAGTGTGCTGAAAATATGTATACCTTTTACCTACAGTTGAGAGAGAGCAAGAGGGAGAGAGAGAAATGTTTGGCTTCCTCTTTAGTTACCATTCAAGTCTTTTGTCAAATTTTTTTTTTTTTTTGAGTTGGAGTCTCACTCTGTCGCCCAGACTGGAGTGCAGTGGCCACTCCCGGCCACCGCAGCCTCGACCTGCTGGGCTCCGGCGATCCTTCTGCCTCAGCCTTCCAAGTAGCTGGAACTACAGGCGCGCGCTACCACGCTCAACTAATTTTTTTTATTTTTATTGTAGAGATGAGGTCTCGCCAAGTTGCCCAGGCGGGTCTCGAACCCGCAGGCTCAGGCAATCCACTCACCTCGGCCTCCCAAAGTGCTGGGATTACAGGCTGAGCCACCGAGCCCGGCCTGTCAAATGATTTTATTGAATTAGATGCATGACAAATACTTTTCCCACTCCATAGCTTGTGTTTTCACTCTTTTTTTTTTTGAGTTGGAGTCTCACTTTGTCACCCAGGCTGGAGTGCAGTGGCATGCTTACCACCACTGCATCTTCTACCTGCTGGACTCAGGCGATCCTTCCGTCTCAGCCTTCCAAGTAGATGGGACCACAGGCATATGCCACCATGCCCCACTCATTTTTTAATTTATTGTAGAGACGAGATTCACCATGTTGCCCAGGCTGGTCTTGAGCCCCTAGGCTCAGGCAACCCTCTTCCCTCCACCTTCCAAAGTGCTGGGATTACAAGCATGAGCCACCATGCCTGGATGTTTTCACTCTCTTAATGGTGTCTTTTGATACAGAAGATTTAATTAATGCAGTTAGATTTATCAAACTATTTCTTTATGGTTAGTTCTTTTTTTGGTTCTTAATAGGAAATAATTCTTTATCTATACTCCCACATAATATTTTAAAAATATGTATAGTCTGGTGTGGTGGCTCACATCTATAATCCCTGCACTTTGGGAGGCATAGGTGTGTGGATTGCCTGAACCCAGGGGTTCAAAATCAGTCTGGGCGATGTGACAAGATCTCATCTCTACAATAAATCAAAAAATTAGCCAGTAGTGGTGGTGCACCCCTGTAGTTCCAGCTACTTGGAAGACTGAGATGGAAGGATCACCTGAATCCAGCAGATTGAGGCTGCGGTAGCTATAATAGTGCCACTGCACTCCAGCCTGGGCAACAGAGTGAGACTCCCAACTCAAAAAACAAACAAACAAAACAAAAAACATATATATATATATAAGCATTTCTATATTTTTTTAAAATTTTTTATTTTAAAGATGTGGGGTACAATTCAGGGTTAGGTATTTAAATGTTCGTTATGCAGGTACCCCTGCTGATGAGGTGTGCCCCTCCCCAGCAGTTTCTCTCAACTGCCAATCCCACCCTTCCAGCATTTCTATTATCTTTTTAGTAGAAGGTAGAAGTAAACTTAGTCCACCCTTTTGCCAGAACTCTACAGTACAGATTGTAAAGGAAAGCAACGTAGAAAGAGTAATAAACAGTCAAGGGACTTGAACTCTAACCCTTATGATACCATATACAGTATTAGGGTGACCTTTTGAAAATTACTTAATCCCTATTGTTTAGTTTTGTCTCCAACCATGTGGTCATCCCATTACACGTCTTCAAACCAATTAAATGTTTATTGCAGTTTCCCAGGTGTGTTGTTAGTGGGACCTCAAATTCACTTCATACTTAATAAGAAAAATATTATATGCATTTACATTTAGATGTTTCCTAGGGTAGGAGTCGAGAAAGTCTACTATCTAGGTATAGTTAATGAAAAATGTTTAAAACAAAGACAAAAGTCACTTAAGTTTATGGGAATCTGTTTTCCCCTGAATATTGTGACCATAGAATTTATTATTCAAACCCAAACATTTTGGTTGTGAAAGGAAGTGCTATTAATGATTGTTCAAGAACAACTGCTGTAAATTGGGTCTGTTATGGGCATCTCTGGATATTGTTATCCCATCCATTCAGAAAATGGCAGACATGTAATAGATGATCCCAAAGATTTCTTCCAGTCTCACAGTCTATCGCCCTATAAGGAAAAAAAGTAGAAAATAGTCGCATCTTTCTCTCTCTCTCTCTCTCTCTCTCTCTCTCTCTTCTCTCTCTCTCTCTGTGTGTCTGTCTTTCTGTCTCTGCCTCTGTCTGTCTCTCTCTCTCTCTCTCTCTCTCTCTCTCTCTCTCTCTCTCTCTCTCTCTCTGTAGGCTGGAGTGGAGCACAGTGACATATTCACATGATCACGGTTCCTCGCGTTCCCACTATGCTGCCTAGGCTGGTCTTAAACGTCTAGGCTGAATCAATCCTACTGCCTCAGACTCCCAACGTGCTGGGATTACAGGCGTGAGCCACTGTGCCCAGCCCAACAGTCACATTTCTTTCTTTCTTTCTTTCTTTTTTAAGAATTTTTATACTATATTTTTAAAAACCACAAAATAAAAAAAGGGACCAATCCACACGCATCTCAGAAGTCCTTCCAGAGTTTCCGTCTCTACAGCGGAGGCCGTAGCCTTTCTCCTCCTCAGCTCAGCCTACGGTTCACTGAAGGATCCCCGAGATGCCCCGTGCTCTCGTTCTTAAGATCACTCTTGTTCCGCCAAATCCAATACCCTGAGCTTGTCCAAGTTGTAGAAACACGCTTTGACCGCCCGGCCACCAAAATACCTCCCGTTCCGGTAGACAACAGCTTTCATTGCGGACTCAGCTCTCTCAAATTCTAAAAATATCCGCACTGCTTCATCGTCAGGGGCACCCGGAATTTCAAAGATCACACACTTTCCAGTGTTGCCGTGTTTTCCACATTCTTCCTTGGTTTCCACTTCCAGGCCTCCATCCACCTCTCCTGCACCAACCGTGCTCCTTAGCGGGACCACTTTAGTATTTCTGTGGGCGGGTTTGAATCTGACCTCTCGGACGCATCTGGGGACTCGCCCTTCTCCGGGGCGTCACCCACGAGGATCTCGCCGCCACGCGCGCTGGTCTCCTCCAGCCACCGGGCGGGGCCCGGCCCCTGCTCGCGCCTCCCCGGGCCGGGGCGCTCGCGGACGCCGCACTTCGGCACGACCCTGCGCGCCGCCGCGCCGCCCACGCTGGCGAGGGAGGAGTGGCGGGGCCGGGCGGGAGACCCGGTCTGTCCCGCTCCTCGTCCACCCGGGCGGCACCGCCGCTCTGGAAGACCGGGGGCGAGGGCTGGAGCGCGCCTGGGGAGGACAGTCTCGGGCGGCTCTTGGCCCTTCTCCAGCAGAGACGCGGGGTGGGGCGATGGCGGCTCCGCCCATGCTTCGTGTCCTCTCCTCTCTCGCCCATAGCTTCGTCTTCACCAGAATCCGGATCCGGCCACCCGCGAGCTCCCTGCCTGTCTTGACGCCTCTTTTCCCTTTCCTCGATCTCCTTCTGTCTCTCCAGCCCCGCCGCCTCTGCCGCACCTCCCTCTGGCGCTTCTCTGCCTTCCCGTCGTGGTTCGGAAACCGGGGAGCCAACGCGCCAGCCGAGGGAATCAGGACTTCTCCCGCGGAAAACCCCGGGAAGGGCATCCCTGAGCCCCGCGGCGACGTGCGCAGGCGCGTCCACGACCCGCCGGTCGGAGGAGGAGCCGCCTGGCGTCAGGTCAATGACCCGGGCGAGGGCCGTGCTGTTTTGTCCTTGGGCTCTTTGCTTGGGTGAGAGAGCTGCCTACTCCACCTGAAGCTCAGACTGCAGAGGCTTGAAGTTTTGGGTCCAGCCTTCTGGGTTTGAGTCACCGGTCTCCTCTCCCAGGTCAGCGTACAGGGACATCTTTTTTTCAGTTTAAGGCCGGCTCGCCTGGCCGACTCTGCCCACGGGCCACGGGGGAGGCAGGGTGGAGCCGGGCATGACCCCGGGGAAACCCCGCTGACAGCCAGGGCCCGCGGCGGCACCCACCCTCCGCTGGGTCCGCAGGGCTCCACGGCTCAGGGTCGGTGTGAGAGCTCAGTCACATTTCTTTAAACCCATTCCCTATTCTGATACATAGTCTGTTGCCTCTTTTACCATATGGTTTGATTTTTGATGACCTATGCTATAGCAGATTATTTCGATAATTCAGATAAACTTTCCGGTAGAGGAATATGGGACTAGGATAGTCTAAAGTTCTCCCTTCCTTTTCCCCCAGAAACATATCATTGTACCCACAACTTCAGCCATGCGGCTTGCTCATAATACTTAGTGAAAAGAACAACCCAGAGTGTTTTTGGAGTAGTCTCTGGTTCTTGAGTCTATGCCTGGTGTGTTCTAAGCTCTTCCAAATGAGCCTGCTTTGGTCATTCCACAAAGTATGCTTGTATCAACACATCACATCATATCCCACAAACACATGGAATTATTATTTGTCCATTAAATATAAAATAAAACCCAGAAAAGAAAGAAGGAAATCCCTAGTTCTTGTAGCTGTGCTCTATGTAGTGGCCCAAACACTACTGGCAGCCTTTAAATTTCCTCATATATTCCTGTGAAATCATGTTAAGTGAAGAAAATAAAAGAGGTACCAAGAGAAAAACTAAAGCAAAAGGAAAAAGAGTAAGATGCCTGGAAGCCCTGCCCACATAAAAAAGGCAACTTGGAACTCAACAGCAGTGGCGTTTCAAAGCATGGGGAAAGAAAATACAATTGAAAATACAGTACCAGGACAACTGGTTTCATGAAGAAAATAATAAATTAGACCCTACCTCGCATATAACAACTTGAAAATGTAAAAACAATATTTCTTGTACTCTGGAAAGAAAATATAAGAGAATGTAATTTTATGACATTGCAGTAGGAAAGTAATTCATAAGGCACAAAACCCCACATACTTCAGGATAAATGGCTACCTCTAAGAAGAGGAAACAGGGTGAGGAGTAAACTTTGTTTATACCTTCTACTTCATTCTTTATCTCTTTTCCTTCTGGTATTCCAACTACACATATATTAGACCATCTGTTCCATAGCTTTTGGGTGGTCTGGGTTTTTTTTTTTTTTCCTTTTTCTCTTAGTGTATTATACACATCTTATTGGTTCAGATTTAGTCATGTGGCCACATCTAATTGCATGGTGAGTAGGAAATGAAATTTTTATTCATGACGACATGTCCAGCTAAAACTTCATTTGCCATACCATAGACCCACCAGCCAGATTTAACATATGATATCACTTGGCTAATTCAGATCTCTTTTAAAGTTTTGCAAATTAAGAGATTGAAGAATTAAAGACATGGATAGATTCTTTCATCAAGAATGCAGAAAGCTATAAAAATATTACTCCCACTTGACAAGAAAAGGACATATAAACTGCAAAATCATGTCTTCTCAAACCCATTTGAAAATTGAGGTTGGAGGGTGACTAGCCTGAAAGCTAAGGAAAGATAGGGCCCTCCAAGGAGAGAGAAGGTACAAGCACTGGCTCCCCTTTGGCAGAGCATGGGAGGTAGAAACATTCAATAAACTAAAAATTTCTATTCTAGCATTCTTTCCCAGAGGTCTTGCGATAATCCCCAAGCACTGTATTAGAGACAAGCCTGGGTCCCTTAGAGATCAAGAACCATGGTCTTCTTGAATGCTGGATGATCTGCTACTTTATCATGCGTTCCAACCTCACTAAGAATACCCAAAACCCCAGAGTTCGGGTGGTCTTTGTTTCCCTCTTTGTTCAAAACAATAAATTGAGGCCAAGCACAGTGGCTCATGCCTGTAACCCCAACACCTGGGGAGGCCAAATCAAGAGAATTGCTTGAGCCCTGGAGTTCAAGACCAGTCTAGGCAACATAGCAAGATCTTGTCTCACAAAAAAAAAAAAAAAAAAGACAGTAAATTGTATTGACCTGGTATATTCATTATCTGTTGCCACATTAAAAATTATCCCAACACTTAGCAGATTTAACCAATATACATTTATTATTTCACAGCTTTGAGAGAAGGGTCAGTTACTCAGACACCACTTAACTGAATCCTCTGTTTCAGGGCTTCTCACAGGATGGAAACCAGGGTAACAGCTGGGGCAGCAGTCAACTCGAAGTTCAACTGGGGCAGGATGCACTTCCAAGTTCCAGTGGCTGTGGGCACAGTTGAGTGCCTTATGGGCTATTGGACTGAGGGTTATATTTCCCTACTGGATGTTGACCAGAAGCTACCCTTGGTTTCTTGCCACACAGGTCTCTCCAACATGGCAGCTGGCTTCATCAAAACACACAAGCCAATAAGGCAAGAGAAAAACAGATAAAATGACAGCAAGAGAGAGATTCCTAGCAAGGTAGAAATCACAGCCTCTTGTAATCTAGTCATAGAAGTGACATTCTATTGCTTTTGGCATATTCCATTCATGAGAAGCTGGTCGATGCATCTAGTTGAGACACAAGGGGAGAGGATTACCTAAAGGGGTACATACCAGGGAATCTATATTAGAAGTCTGTCTGCTACATTGGGTGTTACCATCAGTTCAAAAGTTCCCTTCACAGTTTTCCTTAGGAGACCTAGCAAGACCTCAGGTGAACTGGACTCCAAATGACCCTTTCTGCTAACCTAGTTCAACATGTAGCAACCCAGACACATTAATTTCTACTTTCCAAAGCTCTTCTATTGTCCTTTACTTGTCACTCAATCAAATTTAGCTTGGGCTTTCGGAGAATGAAAATGGCAGATAGACAAAAAGAAAGCTTATCTGAAGTTAAAGATTTTAAGGATGCTGCCAGTTTCCAAAAGAAATTCTACTCCTTGGTAAAATAAAATCTTTATTCTGCTTGTCCAGTACACTTGATCCAGAGCCCAACAAAGGGCTATTCCCGTTCACACTCACTGAAGCCACTCTGTCTTCCTGAAAGAGTTGTCTTGGCCCTAGTCTGTAGCTCAGCTCCTACAGAGGGACTTAAAAGGAAACAACAGTTCTTGGTCCAAAGCAATAAAGAGACAAATGAGTCATAACAGTCTGGATTCTCCACCAGCATAAGCAATTCCGTGAATCGCCTCTATAAAAACCCTGCCCTTCTATCCCAAGCCGTGTTCCAAGTGCCAAAACCTTCCATTCAAGAGTTTTATAACTCAGCCCTGTGCTCAGAAATGTCACTGCACATAAGAGGGCCTTTGATCTCTGGCCATACCCAAGCCCACAGTCTGCAGCGAAGCATGGTTTGATAACTATCTAAAGAGAAAAGCTCTTCGGTTTTCTCTCATCTATTTCTATTCTACTTTTAATAAGCTGCTTAGCTTCAGGCATCTGCCCTTTGCCCTCCAAGCTTCATCTCAACCAGAAGTAAAACAGGCCTGTGGTTATGTGCTTTGAGAGCTCATGACATAACAACCACGGTAGCAAATAATCATAAAGGGCTTACTACGTGCTGGCACAGTCCTAAGCAGTTAATGTAAGCTGTCCTATGTACAAGGTTCTCCCAGATAAGGAAATGGAGGCACAGATTGACTAACTCTCTGACAAAGTCACAGTCAAGAAACGGTAGAGCCAGGATTTAAAACCTAGCAATACTTTTCCTAAATATAGCTTACCCCCTGTGCAATGAAAGTGAATAATACAAGCATCCACAGAGAAGGAGAAATATGAAGTTAGAAATGTGAGTCTCTCTTTAATGAGAAAATTTTGGAACAAACTTCTTAGGCCTAGAAATGTTTTCTTTTTCTAGATACTGTTTAGAAATCCCTTCAGTAAGAAAACAGTGGGCAAACTTTTAAAATAAACCAAAACCGTTCATGAGCTTTCAATGAATCAAATGGAGCTGAAGGCCCTGTGTCAGATTAAACTATGCTCTAAGATCCATCAAAAGCAGCAGATTTCTTCTGTTTTCATCCACTCAACATAAAGACATAGGGGCTCTGTTGCTGCCCAATTGTTTTATTATCTTTACTCCTCTGCACTGAAAACCTCTATGTCTTTAAAGTATTTTTAAAAGTGTGTAAGTTCATAAAATATGGCTAGGTCAGAAGATAATTATATTTATAAATTAGATTTATAATCTACCATTTCAAACATCACTGCATTCAAAAATTAGCTATCCAAAATTAACTCCACAGTGGTTCTTATGTACAAATAGTTGTTATCATGAAAGCTACCTTTTTTTCTTGATCCATGTCATGTGGTAGATCTAAGCTTCCTCCCCAGGAAATAGGGCCGGCATGTGTGTCCTGGCGGGGAGACCATTTTACCTCCCCAGACAATGTGATTGTTCAAGGACGGTCACATAGCTCTACCAATAAAAACCTCCAGACTTTTGCTGAAATATTGGGAATGATTCTTTTTCAAACTGGAATTAATAAGCAAGTAAAATACAAGCCCGTAGCTGCTCCAGGCCACCAGATGGGGAAGAGCTCGCCTGAAAAGAATCCAATACAGACAAAAGCAGATAGAAACAGCTTCCAGTGATTTTGTTAGGGCATGTGGAGTCAGCTGTATCTAAATCTTCTCCAGTTAAGTGTGCCTATAAATCTCCTTTGTGTTTAACTCTGTGCATTAGGTTTCTGCCTTGTAACCCACAGAGTCCTAACTAGTTCTGAGGCTCAGATCAGCTTCCGCATCCTGTCCAGCTACTACTGACCACAACAGGTACTATGAAATGACTCCTCCTGGGTGCTGCTGGGTATTTCAAAGCCACACCCATATTCTGGGTGTGCCTGCAAAAGCAATCCAGGAGCCGTGTGCACAGCTGGAGCTGACTTAAGAGCTCCTAGGAAGGCCCAACCCTACAGCTAAAGGTCATGTAAAGACATTCTGGAGAGATAATAAACAACACACACACACACCCATCAGGCAAAAATACCACGTATTTTCTTCTCAGAGGAAATAACCACAAACAACGTATGATTATGAGTCAGTAACTGACTTTAGGGCCTTTATTCCCCCGGTAATATCTGAATCAAGGCAGAGGGCATTACAGTAGTCCAGCAGTTGGTAAAGAACTAACCACATCTTTCTTGATGTTTCCCATGACGCAATCCTTGAAGAACAGGCTCCTGCAAGTCAGAAAAAGGCTTCCTAGGGAAATTTAATACCTAAGTAATTGGGAGTTTCTTCCCTTCTATCAGAATCAAAATAATTTATCCTTAACCCTTCCACTTGGGGCTAAACATAACTCAGACATCCACTGTAGAAACTTCCCATTTAGGTCAATTGTATTTCAAAAATTTTATTATGGCTGGATATCCATATGCAGAGGAATGAAACTAGACCCCTGTCTCTCGCCATATACAAAAATCAAATTAAAATGGATTAAAGACTTATATCTAAGTTCTGAAACTATGAAACTATTAGGGGAAAACATTGGGAAAATGCTCCAGGACATTGGTCTGGGTAAAGCTTTCTTGAGCAAGACCTCTGAAGCACAGGCAACCAAAGCAAAAATGGACAAATGGGGCCATATTGAGCTAACAAACTTCTGCACAGCAAAGAACACAATCAACAAAGTGAAGAGACAGCCCACAGACTAGGAGAAAATATCTGCAAACTACCTGTCTCACCAGAGATTAACAAGAATATATAAGGAGTTCAAACAACTCAATAGCAAAACAAACAAACAATTCAATTTCAAAACGGGCAGAAGATTTGAATCGACATTTCTCAAGAGAAGACATGCAAATGGCCAACAGGTATATGAAAAAATGTTCAACATCTCTAGTCATCAGAAAAATGCAAATCAAAACTACAATGAGATATTATCTCATCCCAGTTTAGATGGCTTTTATCCAAAAGATAGATAATAACAAATGCCAGTGAGAACATGGAGAAAGGAGAACCCTCATACATTGTTGGTGGGAATGTAAATTAGTATAACCACAGACCGGGCTCGGTGACTCAGCCTGTAATCCCAGCTCTTTGGGAGGCCAAGGCAAGTAGATTACCTGAGCCCGTGGGTTCAAGACCAGCCTGGGCAACTTGGCGAGACCTCGTTTCTACAATAAATCAAAAATTAGCCAGGTAAGGTAGCGCACGTCTGTAGTTTCAGCTACTCAGAAGGCTGAGGCAGAAGGATCGCTGGAGCCCAGAAGTTCAACGCTAGGGTGGCCATGAGTAGGTGTGCCACTGCACTCCAGCCTGGGCAACAGAGTGAGACTTCGACTCAAAAAAAAAAAAATTAGTACAGCCACTCTGGAGAACACTATGTCGGTTCCTCAAAAACTAAAAATAGAACTACTATGTGATCCAGCAATCCCACTGCTGGGTTTATATTCAAAAGAAAGGAAATTGGAATATTGAAAAAATATCTTTAGTCTCATATTTTGTCACATCAATATTTACAATAGCCAAGACATGGAATTAGCCTAAGTGTCCATCAACAAATGAATGAATAAAGAAAATGTGGTACATATACCCAACAGAATATTCTTCAGCCATAAAAAAGAATGATTTCCTGTGATTTGTAACATCATAGATGGAACTGGGAGACATTTTGTTAAGTGAAATAAGCCAGGCAGAAAGACAAATATTTCATGTTGTCACTCATTTGTAGGAGCAAAACAAAAAATTAACTCATGAAGGTTGAGAGTAGAATAATGATTATTAGAGGCTGGGAAGGGTAGTGAGGAGAGAGAGAAAAAGAGGGATTGATTAAGGACACAAAAATACAGTTAGAGCGCAATATACATTAAATTACCAGCAGCATTCTTCTCAGACCTGGAAATGACAATACAGGAATTCATATGGAAACATAAACAACCACGAATCACCACAACAATCCTCAGGAAAAAAAAAAAAACAAAGCAGGAGGTATCATGCTCCCAGACTTTAAGATTTATTATAAAGCCAAAATAATCAAAACAGCCTGGTACTGGTATAAGAACAGGCATATAGACCAATGGAACAGGATAGAGATTCCAGAAGTAAAACATCAATTTCTCAACCAACTCATCTCTGACAAAGCTTCCACCATCAACCACTGGGGAGAGGAGAACCTATTTAATAAGTGGTGCTGAGAAAACTGGCGGGCCACATGCAGAAGATTAAAACAAGACCACTACCTAGCACCATACACAAAAATCAACTCTAAATGGATCAAAGACCTAAATGTAAAACCTCAAACTATAAGAACCTTAAAAAATGCAGGAGAGCCGGGCTCGGTGGCTCAGCCTGTAATCCCACGCCTTTGGGAGGCTGAGGTGAGTGAATTGCCTGAGCCCGCGGGTTCGAGACCCGCTTGGGCAGCGAGACCTCATCTCTACAATAAATCAAAAAATCAGCCGGGCGTGGTAGCGCATGCCTGTAATTCCAGCTACTTGGAAGGCTGAGGCGGAAGGATCGCCGGAGCCCACCAGGTCGAGGCTGCGGTGGCCGGGAGCGGGCACTGCACTCCAGTCTGGGCGACAGAGTGAGACTCCAACTCAAAAAAAAAAAATGCAGGAGACACTCTTATGGAAATTGCAACGGGCAACCAATTCCTGATCAAAACCCCAAGTGCCCATGCCATAAGAGAAAAGATAGACAGGTGGGACCTCATCAAACTGAAAAGTTTCTGGAAAGCCAAGGAAATCATCAAGAGAGTAGAGAGATAGCCCACAGACTGGGAAAAAATACTTGCCAACAGTATGTATGACAAAGGCCTAACATCTAGGATCTACAAGGAATTCAAACGTGCCTAAAGGAAAAAAGCAAACAGCCCCATTACAAAGTGGGCAAAAGATATGAATAGACACTTCTCAAAAGAAGACATGCGAGCAGCCAACAGATACATGAAAAAATGCTCTGCCTCACTAGTCATCAAAGAAATGCAAATTAAAACCACACTGAGATACACTAACTCCAGTCAGGATGGCCATCATCAATAACTCAAAAAACAACAGATGCTGGAGAGGATGTGGCAAAAAGGGAACACTTCTACACTGGTGGTAGGAGGGTAAACTAGTACAGCCTCTGTGGAAAACAGTGTGGCGATTCCTAAAAGATCTAAAAATCGACCTCCCATATGACCCCACAATCCCCCTGCTGAGAATATACCCAGAGGAATTCAAATCACTCTATGAGAAAGATACCTGTACACACATGTTTATTGCACCATTACTCACAAGAGCAAAAACATGGAACCAACTGTGCTGCCCATCAAAAGAGAACTGGGTTAAAAAAATGTAGTACGTATACCTGGTGGAATATTACACAGCCATAAAGAAGGATAAAATTATGAACTTCACAGCAACTTGGATGAACTTAGAGGCTGTAATACCAAGTGCTCTATCACAGAAACAAAGGAATGAGTATCACATGTTCTCACTCATAAGCAGACACTAAACTATTATTGTAATACTATAAGAAAGGGATTGACAGTAGTGGGAAACTGCGAGGGCAGGGGTGGGATTGGCAGTAGTGGGAAACTGCCAGGGGAGGGAGGATAACATCTCATCAACAAGGGTACCTGCGTAATGAACATTTGTATACCTAACCCTGAATTGTACTCCACATATTTAAAATAAAAATACTGTGGTACAGTGGCTCATGCCTATAATCCCAGCACTTTGGGAGGCCGAGGTGAGAGGACTGTTGGGCCCGTGGTTTCAAAACCAGCTTGGACAACTCGGCGAGATCTCATCTCTACAATAAATCAAAAAATTAGCTGGGCATGGTGGCGCACACCTACAATTCCAGCTACTTGAAAGGTTGAGGTGGAAGGATTGCCTGAGCCCAGCAGGTCAAGGCTGCAGTGGCCATGAGTGTGCCACTGCACTCCAGCCTAGGTGACAGAGACTTCAAATAAAAAAATAAAATAAAATAAAATAAACGGAATGTTCCTAACACAAAGAAATGATAAACGTTTGGATATAAAGTAATGGATATTCCAATTATCTTGATTTGATTATTTGATCATTACATATTGAATGCTTTTATCAAACTATCACACATACCCCATAAAAAATTTTTTTAATTAAATGTATTACAACATATATAATACATAAAGAAGAATGTATAAAATGTATATGTATACTTTAAAAACAGCACTTATTCCAGCCTGGGCAATATAGCAAGACTCTGTGTCTAAAATGACAAAATAATTGTTATTATATAACAATGTGCCCCCCCATCTAGGTTAAGAAATACATTACAACTGGGCACGGTGAGTGGCTCAAGCCTGTAATCCCAGTACTTCGAGAGGCCGAGGTGAGGGCCCTCCCTTGGCAGTTTCCCACTACTGCCAATCCCACCCTCATCCTCTCCTGGCAGTTTCCCACTACTGTCAATCCCTTTCTTACAGTATTACGATAGTTGTTCGAGGTCTGCTTATGAGTGAGAGTACGTGATACTCAGTTCTTTGTTTCTGTGATAGATCACTCAGTATTATATCCTCTAAGTCCATCTATCATGGGTTCAAGGACAGTGTGGGCAACCTGGTCTTTGATCCATTTAGAGTTAATTTTTGTGTATGGTGATCAGTAGGGGTCCTGTTTCAATCTTCTGCATGTGATCAGCCAGTTTTCCCAACACCATTTACTGAATAAGTCCTCCTCTTCCCAGTGGTTGTTGTTGGAGGCTTTGTCAAACATGGGTTGGTTGAGAAATTGAGGCTTTGCTTAAGGAATCTCTATCCTGTTCCATTGGTCTGTATACCTGTTCTTGTACCAATACCAGGCTGTTTTGATTATTGTAGCCTTATAGTAAAGTTTGAAGTCTGAAAGTGTGATCCCTCCTGCTTTTTTTCTTTTCTTTTTTTTTGGAGAAAATACGTTTAATTAATGACTTCTCAACCCTGCTTGTTCTTACTGGAAGCAAGAACCAGAACTTCTTTTTTTTTTCATAGTCACAATATTATTTATTCTCAGAATGGATAAAAATATCATTTTCTTTTCAACAACTATATTATAGATGTATGATTAATCATCTGGAAAGACTGAGTTGAAAATTTACATAGTTCAAATTATACAAGTGACCACAATGTTATCTGAACTTTAGGAAAACAATGATGGGTTACATGGGCAATAACTCCATGCAGGGAGTGATGAACGCAAACAAATATCTACTTATTGAATAATAATATTAAATAAGTAATCTATAGAGATGATTTTCTTTTCTTTTTTTTAATCAATATTTTTTATTATGATATTGCGGGGTACAGTTAAGGGTTAGGTATACAAATATGCTTCGTTCAGGCACCCTTGTTGATAAGAGGTGTCTCCCCATGCTTTGTTTCTTTTGCTAAGGATTGTTCTGGCTATTCGTGGTCGTTTATGTTTCCATATGAATTTCTGTATTGTCATTTCCAGGTCTGAGAAGAATGATGTTGGTAATTTAATGGGCATTGAATCTGTAGATTGCCTTTGGTAGGATGGACATCTTAACAATGTTCATTCTTCCTATCCATGAGCATGGAATATTTGTTTGTGTCTTCTTGATTCCTTTGAGCAGTATTTTGTAGTTCTCATTGTAAAGGTCTTTCACTTCTCTGATTAGGAAGATGCTGAGGTATTTCTTTCTTTTTTTTTTTTTGATGGCTATCATGAATGGGATTGTGATTTTATTTGGTTCTCTGCCTGCTTGTTGTTGGTGTATAAGAATACAACTGTCTTTTGCACATTGATTCTGTACCCCGAGACTTTGCCAAAGTCCTTTATCAGTGCAAGCAGGTTTTTGACAGATTCTCTTGGATTTTCAAGGTATAGGATCATATCAGCAAAGAGGGATAATTTGACTTCCTCTTTTCCTATTTGGATACAGCTGATCTCCTTCTCTTGTCTAATTGCTCTAGCTAGGACTTCCAACACAATGTTCAACAAGAGGGGTGAGAGTGGGCAACTTTGTTTATTCCAATTTTCAGGGGAAATGTTTCCAGTTTCTGTCCATTTAGCAATATGCTAGCTGTGGGTTTATCGTAGATGGCACTTACAATTTTGAGGTATATTCCTTCTATACCTAGGTGTTTGAGGGTTTTTATCAAGAAGGGATGCTGAATTTTATCAAAAGCTTTTTCTGTATCTGGTGATATAATCATGTGGTTATATAATCATATAATCTGTTGATGTATTTAATTACATTTATAGTGTTGTGGATGTTGAACCAGCCCTGCAGCCTGGGGATGAAGCCTACTTGGTCATCGTGGATGATTTTTGAGATGTGTTTTTGCATCTGATTTGCTAGAATCTTGTTGAGGATTTCTGCATCTATGTTCATAAGGGATATTGGCCTGTAGTTCTCTTTATTTTTGTTGGATCTTTACCCAGTTTGGGTATCAGTGTGATGTTAGCTTTGTAAAATGATTTGGGGAGAATTCCATTCTTCTAAATTGCCTGGAATACTTTTGGTAGGATTGGTATCAGCTCCTCCTTGTATATTTTGTAGATTTCTGCTGGAAAGCTGTCCGGTCCAGGACTATTTTTTTTTTGGTAGGTAGTTTTCTTATGACAGAGTCAATTTCCTGGGTTGTTATTGGACTATTGAGTGTCTCAGTGTCTTCTTGTTTCAACCTGGGGAGGTGGTGTGATGTCAGAAAGTTCTCCATTTCATTTAGGTTAGGTATGTTTCCATATAGGTGTGCATAGTCATCTCTGATAATCTTTAGTATTTCTTTGAGATCAATTGTGATTTAATCTTTTGTATTTCTCACTGTGTTTATCCCTTTTCCTTGGTCATTCTGGCTAGGGGTCCATCAATCTTGTTAATTCTTTCAAAGAACCAGCTTTTTGTTTTGTTGATGTGTTCTGATATTTTTGTCTTCTATGTCCCATATTTGGGCTCTTATTTTTGGTGATCTGAATTCTTCTGCTAAAGTTAAGGTCCTGGTGGTCTTCTCTTTCCAGCTCCCTTAGGTAATTTGGTAGGCTGTCAACTTGTAATCCTTCCATTTTCTTCCAAATTCCCCTCTTAGAACAGCTTTCATGGCACCCAAGAGGTTTTGGTAAGATGTTTCTTCATTTTCATTTGTTTCGAGGAATCTTTAATTTCTGTTTTGATTTCAGTGCTGACCCAGGAGTTGTTCAGCATCATGCTGTTTAGTGTCCATGTCTTTGTGGGCTCTGAGGAAATTTTGTTGGTGTTGATATTTATTTTTATTCCACTCTGGTCTGAGAAGGCACATGGCAATATTTAGCCTTATGGAATTTGTTCATGCTTGATTTATGGCTGAGGATTTGATTGTTCTTGGAGTACATTCCATGTGGTGATGAGTAGAATGCATATTCTGTGGTTGTTGGTGGAATGTTCTGTAGGTATCTATCAAGTCCATTTGTTCTAGTGTCAAGTTTAGGTTCCAGATCTCCTTGTTGATTTTTTTGCCTTGATGATCTGTCTAGGGCTGTTTGTGAGGTATTCAAGTCCCCTGCAATATTTCTATGATGAGAATATTTCTTCAGCATATTTATCTCCAGTTTGATTTCTTCCTCTTCATCCTCAGTGACATTCATAACTTTGATGGCTGCCAACTGACCCATATTAACAGGTCGACCTTTATAGACTTGTTCATAGGTGCCATTTTCAACCCCTTCCACCAGCTCAAAAATCTCAGCAGGATCCCACAAGGCAGAGAGGTTGATGTCCACCAGACTTTTTGCAGGGGTGAACATTTTCCCTTTTTACCACCAGAAAACAAGCAGTAAGTAGAAGCGTCCCTGGCGCAGCACTCACTCCGGCCACAGGCCTGGCCCCAGTGGCACCGCTCTCGGTTCAGGGCTCTGGACTCCTCGGGGCCAGGGGTGTGGTGGGCTGGGCCACACTTCTCTTTAAATGTTCACAGACCAATTTTAAGTAAGACCAATTTTAAGTAGGAGAAAACTTATCATGGACCTTGAACAAAATTTGAGGTGTCTTCTCACAATTTGTACATTTCGTCTTGGGCAGAAAATATGAGTGGTTCATTTTGAGAATTTGGAGCTCTTGCCTGTGAACTACAGCATTGAAGCCAACATATGTTGTGATGACTGAGGTGCCATGATACTCAGTAAGAACTCACTCTGCAGACAATGGGTGTGACTTCACACCAAACAGTTGTCCACTCTGTGAGTTTCCACTTTCTCCTATGCCTCAGTCAGCCCAACTTTTTATCCTAATGTCTTTTTCATTGCCAGCTGAGCACAGTCAGCACTAAAATAAAGTCACAGCTGTGCTTTCCTTTGAGTTTCACTTCATTACAAAGGATATTTATTAGTATTGGGAAAAGATACTCATTTTATGGAGATTCCAAATCCCTGGCTCCTTGAGTTTGATTATCTGGATTACATTAAAGATATAATATATGCATAGAAACATCTAATGAACAGAGCACATCACAAAAGTTGTGTAAACTACATTTTTGGAACTTGGAATATATTTTCCCGTAGGGAAATTGTATTGTACTTATTTAAAGGCATGACTAAATCATGAAAGAAATGAATAATAAAGTTTCCAGGCTAGCACACAAAAGCCTGCTCAATATGTTTTTAACCTATAATATACCTAAAGTATAAGGCTAAGGTTAGTATTTCAGATATATTTGGTTCTGAGCACTAAATGTGGTTGTTAAAGGAAGACATTTTTTTCCAAGTAGAAACACCTCTTCGTGTTCAAGAGATCTAATATTTATCCATTAGTGTGTGAAGTTTTGTACTAGGTGCTTTTATACACATTAGTTCATTCTGTCTTCAGGATAGCCCTTTCGGGAAAGCATCACAGACACTGGGTCACAAAATGGTTAAGAATAAATATTCTTTATTCTTAAATTAAAACAATGCTCAAAGACATGTAGATAATAAGTAGCAGAACCAGAAAGTAAACTCAGGTTTCTCTTGGCCTGTGCTTTTTTCTACTAAGCTTAGTTATTGCTCTACATTTATAATCCAAATATTCTGAACGGAGAACAACTTGTCTCCCACCACAGTGCAGTAAGGGGTGAGATGGATGAAGGCTGGTCCTCTACAGCAGCCATCTCAAACCTGACTGAGCATCAGAATCACCTGGAAGAATTGTTAACCAAGATTGCTGGGCACTATCCCTTGTGTTTCTAATTCAGTAGGTCTGACTAGGGCCTACTCAGACAAACTCCCAGGGAATGCTGATGCTGCTAGTCCAGAGACCAGGCTTTGGACTTGGAGGTCCTTATTAGGAAGTCCTTATTCCAAGCCTTGGACCAGGCTTGGACATCCTTATTAGAAACTTCTCTAATAAGTCATCTCAACAAATAGCCAATCCTTGAAATAATCGATGGTTTTCATAGCTGGTAACCAGGGATGAAATTCACTTAACTCTTGAAGAGCTATAATTATGATTAGTTCCTGAAGGGAGCTAGCAGGTGAGTTCAGCGCTGTGGCGAGACAATATAGAAAGGAAAAAGATGTGCTCAGCAAGGTTGCTCTCCATGCATAGAGTTCATTTTCTCCAAAGAAGAAAAGAAGCTAATGATACAGAAAATCAGCAGGGAAATTTTGGCTTTGAAGGTAGAAGCAATAGTTGGGCAGGGTGGGAGGAATAAAACAATCAAGTTTACCCAATTTTTTCCCCAGTGCCTACAGAGGAGCTTAATCAGCCAACATGTATTTACTGAGTTCTTACAGTGTGCTCAAACAGGAGTAGAAAAAAGTATGGGCATGGCTTTTGACTTCTAACAAGTTACAGTCATGCCTTATTGATCAGTTTCTTGGGAAGGGGAGCATGCCACAAGGTGAAATTCCCAAATAAGTAAGGCTAACTCCTTAAGGTACCCAAATGTTATTTGAAGTATATTTTATATTTTAAAGAAATCTTTCTGAAACCTATATCATCCTACAATTTTGAGTAGGACATAAACATGGTTTAAATTTGTCTTGATGATTCTAGGTCAATATTACACATATCTACTTTTACAATGTGAAGTAATGACCACAGGACATTGAGAGAATAATGGTGCTGTTTGTCCCCACATTAAAAGAGTCCAAGTCCAGGCTTAGTATTTGGGTTTTCTCCATCAATTGTCACCTTATTTCTGCCATCATTGGTCCACCTTTTAATAGCTCTACTTCGCTTCTTATTTGCTGCTTCTTCTCTGGTATCGATTAAAAACATGCAAAGTTTGTAAGAAGCAAGCCTAAATGAAGACAGCTCTGAGTGAGAAGCTGAGTACCCTGCCTACAAGTCAATTGAGTTTTAGGGACTGGCTGTTGTCACTTCATTCCTGACAAGCTTCCAGGTAATGCTGATGCTGCTGGTCCAGGGACCACACTTGAGAACTCACTAGGGATTCCCCTAATGAGTCATCCTTAGAAATACAGATATTTCCTTCCCTCTGTCAAATTCTTCCCTCAGTGGGAGGCTAGTTGGAAGGCTTCCAAAGACACATACTTCACTTTGAAAGGATGTTGGGGCCAGTCCTACGGCTCTTTCCTTTCTTCTTCTGAACAAGTGCTTTTAGGACCCTTTTTTGTTTTTGTTTTTGAGTCAGAATCTCACTCTGACACCTAGGAGTGCAGTGATGTGATTATGGCTACCACAGACTCAGGCTCCTGGGCTTAGGCAATCCTTCTGCCTTAGTCTCCTGAGTAGCTACAACTACAGGTGCACACTACCATGCCCAGCTAATTTTTAGATTTGTTGTAGAGACAAGGTCTCACCATGTTGCCCAGGTTGGTCTTGAACTCCTGGTCTCAGAAAATCCTCTCTCCTTAGCCTCCCAAAGTTCTGGTCTTACAGGTGTGAGTGACCATGCCCAGCCCCTGTTTTCATCTTCTGAAATTTTCCAAGTGGCCAGCATAGGATCATATTCTCTGCCTCACAATTAGAGTCACCTCTAATTGTGTAGTTCATTATGTATTCATTAGATGAATACGTAAGTAAGTGTTATAGAAACACACATACAGCCAGGCTCGGTGGCTCAGCCTGTAATCCCGCGCCTTTGGGAGGCTGAGGTGAGTGGATTGCCTGAGCCCGCGAGTTCGAGACCCGCCTGGGCAGCGAGACCTCATCTCTACAATAAATCAAAAAATCAGCCGGGCGTGGTAGCGCATGCCTGTAATTCCAGCTACTCGGAAGGCAGAGGCAGAAGGATCGCCAGAGCCCAGCAGGCGAGGCTGCGGTGGCCGGAAGCAGCCACTGCACTCCAGTCTGGGCGACAGAGTGAGACCCCAACTCAAAAAAAAAAAAAAAAAGAAACACACATACAAGACTGGGCACATCCCATAAACCGAGTATTACATAGATGCTTTCATTTGTCGTCTCCTCTTATCCTCACATGTACCTTATGAGCTGGGAATAAACGGCTCATATTCCAAGCTCAGGAGGGGAAAGTAAATTACTCACTCTTTCAGGATCATGGTTAGTAAGTGACACAGCTGGGATTGCAACTCAAATCTTCAGACCCCAAGGCCACATGCTTTCCATTAGACCACAGCTACTGCCCCATTGAGAGCAAACTGAATATTGGGTGCAAGAAAACATGGCAATTCAGTTTTTAAAAAGACAGACCTAGCCGGGTTTGGTGGCTTAGCCTGTAATCACAGCACTTTGGGAGGCCGAGGCAAGTGGATTGCCTGAGCCTGCAGGTTCGAGACCAACCCAGACAAATTAGCCAGGCATGGCAGCACACACCTGTAATTCCAGCTACTTGGAAGGTTGAGGCAGAAGGATCAACTGAACCTAGGAGGTCAATGCTGGGGTGACTGTGAGTGTACCACTGCACTCCAGTCTAAGTGACGGAGTGAGACTCCAACTCAAAAAAAAAAGACTCACAGGAAACATAGTGGGACCTCCACCCCACACCTGAACTAAGCAGTTAGAATAGGCACAGGAGGGACAACCTATCCATAGCTCACTTATTGGAAATGGGAGTCCAGCTCCAGCAGGTTTCCAGAAACCCTTGGAGATGGTGTCAGCGATTAGGGGAGAAGAGAGAGAGAGAGAGAGAGAGAGAGAGAGAGAGAGAGGGAGAGAGGGAGAGAGGGAGAGAGGGAGAGAGGAGAGAGAGAGAGGAGAGAGGGAGAGAGGGAGAGGAAGGGAGAGAGAAGAGAGAGAGAGAGAGAGAGAGAGAGAGAGAGAGAGAGAGACTGGACTCCAGTCTAATGCAGAAGCGATGTGTGTTATTGGGAATTACAACGGGTCTTTTATACACAAAGTCAGATGTGTGAGGGGCGTCCCCCACCCACCAGAAACCTTAATCCATGAAAACTTAATCAATGATTGCCTTTAAACCCTTTTCATATGATAATCTTAAAATCCCATAACAAAGGATAACCTAATCTATGACTGACATATTCTATAAACCGTTTTCTCGTCGTAAGCTGATTGATTTATGCCAAGTTAAACAATTCTATAGAAGCTTAAGTATTTACTTTACAACTGAAAGTGGCCCATCCCAGAATGTTTGGAATGTGGCCCAGTCCAAAGTTCACAGTGGACTACCTGCAAGTAACCCAGCCGCATTCTTTCAACAAAATGGCTGTCTTCTAAAACTATATTCTACAATTTACACCTTCGATAAATCCTAAGATCATGACCCAGAAGCCTGTGACCAATACTAAGGCCCTTAGATGTGATACGAGTTTGAATTATAAGTTGTGTGAAAGTCAAAACTGCAGTTTGTAGAAGAATGGGAGCAATGAGCTTCTAAAGTTAACTTGTGTTCGTCCCAGTCTCAGAGTTTTTATGTTTTGAGCTCACAGGAGCTTAATCTGGTTAGTGCTGAGTAGAAAGGGGGAGGAAATGGGGTCAATAGTTCCCGTATGCATCCTAGTGGTCTCGGGGGTCAATGGCCCTTTCTGATCCCTAATGCTCAGTGGGCCTCCGTGGCTCCCAACAATTTTCCTTTTTTTTTTTTTTGGAGTCAGGGTCTCTCTTGATCGCCCAGACTGGAGTGCAATGGTACAATCACAGCTCACTGCAGCCTGGACTTCTTGGACTTCAGGGACCTTCTGGTTCAGCCTTCTGAGTAGCTGAAACTACAGGTGCATGCCACCACGCCCAACTAATTTTCATAGAGACAGGTCTTGCTATGTTGCCCAGGCTGGTATCAAACTCCTGGACTTATGCAATCCTCCCACCTTGGCCTCCCAAAGTGCTGGGATTACAGGCATGAGCCACCATACCTGGAAATTTCATTTGGTGGTAGCTCACTTAGAACATTCCACTAAGAAAGTGGAAAATAAGCTGGCATTTGAAAAGGCAGATAGACTGGGCATGGTGGCTCAGGCTGTAATCTCAACACGTTGGGAGGCTGAGGCTAGAAGGTTTGCTGGATCTGGGGGTTTGAGACAGCCTGGGCAACTTGGTGAGACCTCGTCTTTACAACAAATCACAAAAATTAATCAGGCATGGTGGCATGTGTCTGTAGTTCTAGCTACTGGGAAGGCTGAGACAGAAGGATCATCCCAAGCCCAGCAGGTAAAGGCTGCAGTGGCCGTGAGCGTGCCACTGCACTCCAGCCTGGGCGACAGAGTGCGACTCCAATTCAAAAAAAAAAAAAGATTGGGCACTGTGGCTCATGCCTATAATCCCAGCACTTTGGGAGACCAAGGTGAGAGGATTGCCTGAACTCACGGGTTCAAGATCAGCCTGGGCAACATAGTGAGACCTCATCTCTACCATAAATGAAGAAATTAGCTGTGTATGGTGGTGCGTACCTGTAGTTCCAGCTACTTGGAAGGCTGATGCAGAAGGATTGTCTAAGCCAAGCAGGTCGAGGCTGCAGTGTCCAGGAGCATGCCACTGCCCTCCAGCCTGGGTGACAGAGTGAGACTCCAACTCAAAAAAAAAAAGAAAGAAAGAAAGAAAAGAAAAGGCAGATAGATAATGTTGGAGATGGTCAATATTCTGTAGAACTGGCAGGTTATACCTTACCCTATCCTACAGCAGTGATTCTTAACTAGGGGCAGTTTTGCCCCTAACGCTGACATCTGGCAATGTCTGGAGATACTTTTGATTTTTGGTTGTCACAACTGGGGAGTGCTACTGGTATCTAGTGAGTGGGTAGAGACCAGGGATGCTGCTAAACAGCCTACGGTGCACAGGACACTTGACCTCCCACAAAGCAAACAATTATATAACCCAAGATGTCAGTGGTGCCACAGTTGAAAAACTCTGCTTTAGATCACAGCACAAGCAAAGGAGGGAGCAGGTTATAATTCCTTGCAGATGCTGGCTGCCACTCTATCACATTAGTAAAATACGGTTAAGGGAATTGAACCCTTTGGCTTTGGGTCTGTTTCTAGTTTCTAGATGCTCACACACAGACTGTGGAGGTCACTCTGGTTTCTGTTACATCTGGTTGCAGTACTCTTGTTCATTTTCAACCCAGAAGACCTAGAGAAACATAGCTGCTACACCCAAATCCTGCAGCGACAAGGCTTTCACAGCTTCTCTCCAATCAAGAAAGACAATAAAGGATATTTACGGGGTCATATGGGAGGTCGATATTTAGAGCTTTTAGGAATCACCACACTGCTTTCCACAGGGGTTGCACAAGTTTACACTCCCACCAACAGTGTAGAAGTGTTCCCTTTTCACCACACCCTCTCTAGCAACTGTTATTTTTTGAATTATTGATAATTGCCATTCTTACTGGAGTTAGGTGGTATCTCAGTGAGTTTTAATTTGCATCTCCTTGATGATTAGTGAGGTTGTACATTTCTTCATGTGTCTGTTGGCCGCTCGGATGTCTTCCTTTGAGAAGTGTCTGTTCATATCTTTTGCCCACTTTGTAACGGGGTTGTTTGTTTTTTTCTTTTCAGCACGTTTGAGTTCCTTGTAGATCCAAGACGTTAGGCCTTTGTTAGACCTGGAGTTGGCAAATACTTTTTCCCAGTCTGTGGGTTGTCTCCCTGCTCTCTTGATGGTTTCTTTGGCTTTGCAGAAACTTGTCAGTTTAATGCAATCCCCCTACTGCGAATATACCCTAAAGAACTCAAATCACGCCAGGCTGAGGTGAGTGGATTGCCTGAGCCCGCGGGTTTGAGACCCGCCTGGGCAGCGAGACCTCATCTCTACAATAAATCAAAAAATCAGCCGGGCGTGGTAGCACATGCCTGTAATTCCGGCTACTTGGAAGGCTGAGGTGGAAGGATCGCGGGAGCCCAGCAGGTCAAGGCTGCAGTGGCCGGGAGCGGCCACTTCACTCCAGTCTGGGCGTCTGAGTGAGACTCCAACTCAAAAAAAAAAAGATACCTGCACACGTATGTTTATCGCAGCATTGTTCACAATAGCAAGAACCTGGAACCAACCATGCTGTCCATCAGAAGAGAACTGGATTAAAACAATGTGGTACATATACACAATGGAATACTACACAGCCATAAAAAAAGAACAAAATCATGAATTTCGCAGCAACCTGGATGGAACTAGAGTCTATAATACTGAGTGATCTCTCACGGAAAAAAAGATCTGAGTATCACATGTTCTTACTCATATAGTGAACCTTGAGCATCTATCATAATACTCTAAGAAAAGGATTGACGGTGGTGGGAAACTATGGGGGGGTAGGGAGGGGAAGAGAGGTGGGATTAATGGTAGTCAATATCCGTCTGGGGATGGGGAGACACCCCTTATCCACAAGGATGCCTGAACTATGCATATTTGTATACCTAATTCTTAACTGTACCCCGCAATTTTAAAATAAAAAATATGATAATAAAAAATAAAATAAAGGATATTTACAAGAAAAGAGAAAGCAAAGGCCTGAGGGGAAAAGAAGACCTAATCACCAAGGAAAACTCCTCCTACCATGCTCTATTAAGTCAGACTTCTTCTCACCTATGCTGGTGGGTGTTCTTACAATCCTTTTGAGTATTTAGTGACCTTGATACTCTAAGTGCCGTGTCCAGTGAGGCAGAGTTGGCACCACACGGCAGCTCCTTAGAACTGTAGAACCTCAGCCCTCCTCAGAACTCCTGACTCAAAATCTGCCCAAGTGGTTCTTATGTACCGTGATGTCTAAGAAGCATTGTTCTAGGTTTCCACAAGGCAAAATAAAACTGCAAAATGAACAGCTGCAAAACAGATGCAAAGTTAATCACGTGGCGTAACATATGACTCCTCCAGGGGATTTATGACCCTCTGTGGATGGTAACTTGTAATATAGAAAACAGAAATTTGAAAGAATATGTGAAAAAAGTAAATGTCATGTTACAGCCTTTTAAGAGTCATAAAGGGATCTGCCTCGAGTTAGAGGAAATGCAGTGCCAAGCTCCTGAAACAGTTTCATGTACCCAGTGAGAGTGCAATTGTTTGGTTTTGGTGGGGTTTTTTCATTAGGGAACAGAGAATTTATTCAGATCTTTCATGAAATCAGAGGGATTGATTTGATTAGTAGCTCCAACACAGCATTCCACAGTGCCAAAATTGTTTAATAAGATTCGATGTTAAAAATTTTTAAATAACCTAGAAAGTAAATTAGGTGAATGGGTCAGGTTCAGGTTCAATCTCAAGTTGTTCACTTATTGGCTTGGTTTTGCTCACTTAACAAATATTAAGTCCGTGAAAAGAACTTGGAAGAATGCAGCAACCAATCCTGCAACCCCCTGCCCGATATTAAGTGCGGCAGGCAGCCCATGATAATTGAGGTAGGTAGAGGAACGGGGCGGAGGGGGGCGTGTGGGAGTCGAGGAAGGAGCTGGAGGAAAGATCAGGGGAAGGAGTTCTGGTTGCACTGGCAAGTGAAGAAGCTGGGCTCGCTGGGGAACTCGACCGGTCCTGAATTCTGGACCTAAGCTCCACAGGGAGCTTACACACTTGCCCGCAGGAGCGGCCGCGACTCTGCCTGGTGAAAGAGAGGGCAATGTCGCGCGGTCCTGCCCCGCCTCTCGCCCAGGCTCGGAGCTGTGGTCTAGTTTAAGGTGAACGAGTCCCGCAGGTCTGTCTCCGGCGAGCAGGCCCGGAAGCGGCCGCTAGAGGCCGAGCTTGGTCCCTCTTCCGAAGAGACGAAAAGGCCTGAGCAGGTTTGCAGCTGGCTTTGTTCAGCCCAGAACACTCTGTTCTTTGCTAACATCCGGACGCTCTGCTTGGGGCTCTCTGCCCCAGGCCTGCAGGAAATCAAACACCAGCCTGGAAGTTAGAGGGCTGAGTGGGCTGGGTGGCCCTCCGGACTCTTTCCAGGTCTCTCCCTCCCTCCTCCACCCCCCCCCGCCCCCCGCCCCCCGCCCTGGGGACAGAATGTTTGAGTTCTCTGATAAGAGGCCTCTGTCGCCTCTCTTCACTAAGATTCTGAAACACAGACACTGATTTGGAGAGAGGTGAGAAAGAACGGACCCAAATACTGCCCAAGCGCTCAGTGCTCAGTCGAGCAGCCTGCTCACAGTGAAGCACCTGAGGCCAGGACTGCTGCCCAAGAGCTGAGCTGGGAGAAATCAGCTAAGCAAAAAAATGAAGCAGAAGTTTCTAGAGGCTGCCCCGCCTACAAGAGGAGTGTTCAGAGGCTACTGAACTTTTAAGGGCACTGGACTTTTTTTTTTTTTTTTTTGAGTTGGAGTCTCACTCTGTCGCCCAGGCTGGAGTGCAGTGGCACGCTCACAACCACTGTAGCTTTGACCTGCTGGACTCAGGCGATCCTTCCGCCTCAGCTTTCTAAGTAGCTGGATCTACAGACGCATGCCACCACGCATGGCTAATTTTTGTGATTTATTGTAGAGAGGAGGTCTCACCAAGTTGCCCAGGTTGGTCTTGAACCCCCGGGCTCAGGCAATCCTCTCGCTTCAGCCTCCCAAAGTGCTGGGATTACAGGCTGAGTCACCGCGCCCGGCCCACTGGATGTTTTTAACTGGGGTGAGTACTCAGACAGATTCATGACAAGGCAAGCAGGACAAGGTTGCTCCAGAAGTGTTTCCTGAGAAATTTGAGCGATGAGTCAGAATCCCGCCCAGAGCAGAGAGACCTTGGCATGGTCATAGGGAAGGGAAATGACCCAATTTCCCCTCCAACTCCCCCAGGCACTGTGGTTAGTACTTTCTGAGTTCCTTGTTCAGTGACCTAATAGCTCTGTCGGGCAAATATAACTATTGTTGCTTCCCTAATGTGGAGCTGAGAGCCATTAAGTACTTACCAGGTAACAAAGGGGCAGAGCTATGAAGCCTGTTAGATTTGGTTTGTAAATAAATCAGTCATGAGTCACGATCAAAAAGCATAGAAAGGTATGCAATAAAAAGTCTCAGGCAGGCATGGTGGCTCACGCCTGTAATTCTAGCGCTTGGGAGGGCTTGACCCCAGGAGTTTAAGACCAGTCTAGGCAACATAATGAGACCTCGTTTCTACAAAATAAAAAGTAAAAAAATTAGCTAGGCATGGTGGTGCATGCCTGTAGTCCCAGCTACTCAGGAGGCTTAGGTGGCAGGATCACTTGCACCTGGGAGTTTGAGGCTGCAGTGAGCCATGAGCGTGCCATAGTACTCCCACCTAGGCGACAGAGGGAGATTTCGACTCAAAAAAAAGTCTCCCGTCCCACTGATGCTCAAATATTCAGTTTCCTCAATCTGCTTCCCTTGCCACATGCCTAGGTAACCACCAACATTTGTTCCTTGTACATTTATAGCATTCATTTATTCATATTCCAGTTAATAGAGTATATATTCTTTATTTTCCTGCCATTTTTACACAAAACATAGCACACTATAAAAAATGTTCCATGCCTTGCTTTTTTCACTTCAAGTATCTTGAGTCGGGTGCAGTGGCTCATAGCTGTAACCCTGTCACTTTGGGAGGTAGATATGAGAGGATTGCCTGAGCCCAGGCAACTTGGCAAGACCTAGTCTCTACCATAAATTTTAAAAAACAAAATTAGCTGGGTGTGATGGCGGACACCTGGAGTTCCAGTTACTTGGAAGCCTGATGCGGAAGGATCACCTGAGCCCAGCAGGTCAAGGCTGTGATGGCCGTGAGCAGGCCACTGCACTCCAGCCTGAGCAACACAGTGAAACGCAGACTCAAAAAAAAAAAAAAGCATCTTGAGACCTTTCCATACCAATACATACAGAGCTTCTTCATTCCTTTCCTTTCATAGCTGCACAATATTCCATGGTATAGACATACCACAATTTAATCAAGTAGTCCTCTCTTGTTGGACATTGGGTTGTTTCTCATCTTTTGCTGCTACTAGAAATGTCACAATGAATAACTTTGTGCCAACATTATTCTGCACATGCCAGAGCCAGGAGCCCACATCTGTCTAGCTCTAAATAGTTTACGTTCCCTCCGCTCCCAAGCCAACACAGGACTGATTATATGCCAGGTCTGGTAGATAAATCTTCATATCTCTGTCCTCGCCCCCACCTTCTATTTCCCATTTTCTTTTCCTGGTTATGAAACCCATTTCTGCTTATGAAACAACTACAGAGACTCCAGAGAGTTCTTGCCTTTTTATCTCTTCCTGTGGTTGCTTTGCTTCATTCTTTAAATACCGACTGTGATTGTAACTGGGCTGTACTGGAGACCAAATCTGCAGATGTTCTTCTGCATAAACATGAAATTTCAGCTACCAGTTGTGTCACACTGTTTCATCCACGTGCCAGGGAAGTTCAAATCCTGTATACCGTAGCCTACAACAGGCTTGGCTCCCAGCTTAGAACTGGAAAAAAGACCTGCTAGAGGCAGCCTGCTGCTGCAGGGGCCAGCATCTGCCTCCATTGCCCTAGAGAGACAGTCAATGGATGAAGGCCCAGGAAGTCTGCATCCAGAAAAGATCAAATCCATCACCCAAACTTTCCTCCTTGCCATCTGTGGTCCTTTTGTCGTCTCTTTTATACTTAGATTTTCAGAGTCACCTTTCAAGATCTCCTCTTATTCTTCAAAACAGGAAAAGGAAGGTTGTTTTTAGTCATGTGATTCTGACTACCACCTGCATGGTTAACTGAGAGATCGGTTCACTCGACTTTGGAGGCACTTCAGTTGGACTCCTCTTTCTTGAGCACTGACTGCATACCAGTCTGTTGAGTGGCATGAGACCCAGCTGCTCCTCTCTAAAAGAAGATTCAGACATACCAAATATTTTCAGTGCAGAGAAGAGAGAACTTCAAAATGACTCAAACTAGGTTATAGGTAGTGAAGTATGCTCAGAGTTTCCTCAAGCTCAAAGAAGGGGCACATTGCCCAGAGTGGGGAGAGAGAGGCAGAGGAGCAAGCTGTTCAGGAAGGTGTCATCAGAGCCCTAAGGAGAAGGGGACACTCAGGCAGAGAAGACAAACAGCACAAGCTAAGGCAGGCAAGGGAAGTGGTATGGGAGGCTGTGACCAAACGTAACTTATTTTTCTAAACACGAAAAATCAAATAACAAACTAGTAGCCCAAATGGAGTGAGTTTTAAGGGGGAAAATTGAGATGAACTGGAATTCGATTCCACAGTCCTTAAATATGAGCTGTTCCTCTGATCTTACCTTAAGTAGATGGGTCTTCAATAATAAGCTCACCCTGATCCTCCTCCCCAACCTTGGGAATGTTTTAGCAGACAGGGTTCCAGGCAAGCTTTCCTCAACTGACTCGGTGACTCGGCCCTCCTGGCTCTTATCTCTGACACATGACTATTTTCTGCTAATCACAAGGAAGACCTGAGCTGCCTTTTTTTTTTTTTTTTTTTTAAGTCAGAGTCTTACTCTGTTGCCGAGGCTGGAGTGTAGCATGCAGTGGCACACTCACGGCCACCACAGCCTTGGCCTCCTGGGCTCAGGTGATCCTTCCACTTCAGCCTTCCAAGGAGCTGGAACTACAGGTGCATGCCACCACGCCCAGCTAATTTTTTAATTTATTGTAGAGATGAAGTCTCTCCAAGTTGCCCAGGCTGGTTTGGAACCCCAGGGCTCAGGCAATCCTCTTGCCTCCACCTCCCTAAGTGCTGGGACTATGGGCGTGAACCACCACGCCTGGCCCCTGAGCTTGCCTTTTTAAAATCGCCGCTGGCACTCAGAACTCATACCATTCATTGCTGTATCTTTCCTTACAGCTGCCGACCATGAAGGACATCAGTAGCCTTCTGGAAACCTGTATGATAGTCCTTTGCCCCTAAGAATGGGGCACAACTGAAAGGATACAGTGGAAAGGCTGCAAAACCCAGATCACTCTGTAAATATAACATGCCTGTGTTATCAGAATAATGATCACTGTCCTATCTCCAGGTATCCGTTCATTTGTCAGATGTGGTTGAAAAATTAATATCAGAGCGTCTTTAAAAGTTGGTCCTACAGACGTTCATCCAGTAATAATAACACCATTTCCAATACTTAACATTATTTAAAGCTTTCTATTTTCAGTTACTGTTCTAAGTTCCTTAAAGGTTTTATCTCTTTTAATCCCTAGACTTTTTTTTTTTTTTTTTTTTTTTGAGTCAGGGTCTCACTTTGTTGCCCAGGCTGGAGTGCAGTGACGTGGTCATGGCTCACTGTAGTCTTGACCTCCTGGGCTAAGGCAATCCTTCTGCCTCAGCCTCCCAAGTAGCTGGGGCTACAGGTGTGCACCACCATGCCAAAATAATTTCTTATTTTTATTTTTGTAGAGACGAGGTCTTTCTATGTTGCCTAGGCTGATTACAAGTATAAGCCACCACGCCCAGCCAGACTTCCTTCTTCAAGCCTGACATGCTGCTTAGTCAAGATACAAGTGTCCTTGGGCTCAAATCCCAACTCTTCCACCTACTATTTTTATAATGTCTCTGAACCTCAGTTTCCTCACCAAAAAAATGAGCATAATACCTTCCTCCCAGAAGTAAAGGAAATAATATGGATTAAAGTATCCGACACAAACAGGCTCACGGTGAATATTAGTTACTGTCTCCTAAATAGCTATGTTTATTTTAAATGCTTAAATTACTTATTAAAATGCTAAAATTATTTTCAAATAATTTAAGATAGAAAACTTAGGCTGGGCATGGTGGCTCAAGCCTGTAATACCAGCATTTTGGGAGGCCAAGGCGAGAGGATTGCCTGAGCCCAGGGGTTCAAGACCAGCCTGGGCAACTTGGTGAGGCCTCATCTCTACAATAAATCCAAAAAAAAATTTATCTGGGCATGGTAGCATGTGCCTGTAGTTCCAGTTACTTGGAAGGCTGAGGCGGAAGAATCTCCTGAGCCCAACAGTTAAAGGCTGCGGTGGCTGTGAGTGTGCCACTGTACTGCAGCCTGGGTGACAGAGAGAGACTCTGACTCAGAAAAAAGATGGAAAGCTTAATAAAATGTTTTACAAAGACAGAAAGCAATCGTATCATATCATTCCTCCAAAGAACAGAGGTAGATCTATGAATGGTGTTTTATCTTCTGGGGTCAATATTTCTTTTTTTTTTTTTTTTCGTTGGAGTCTCACTCTGTTGCCCAGGTTGGAGTGCAGTGGCATGCTCATGGCCACCCCAGCATCGACCTGCTAGGCTTCAGCGATCCTTCTACCTCAGCCTTCCAAGAAACCGGAACTACAGATGCACGCTACCACGCCCGGCTAATTTTTGATTTATTGTAAAGACAAGGTCTCACCAAGTTACCCAGTCTGGTCTCGAACCCTTAGGCTCAGGCAATCCACTTGCCTCGGCCTCCCAAAGGGCTAAGATTACAGGCTGAGTCACCAAGCCCGGCCTATATTTCTTAAATAAGACTGTGAATATAAGGAAAGAAATATATGAGCGTAGGCCTAAGTGCCAATGAAGAATATATTTCCTAATCTGGACTCTACTCACTCAGGGCTCCCTGCCTCACCCCACCCCCTAACTCCTATGAAATCATCAGAAAAGAAAAGAGACGCCTGGGCTCAGAGATCCTGTCCAATTTTAGCTCTAGGTGTTAGAGTCATGTGGAAGTGGCAGGTTTTTGAAATGCTGACATGCTGACACTTAAGCACATGACTGGATCCTGTTATAGCTGAGAGAAAGTATATAAAGAAGTTGGCCCTAGGTGAGATTTCAAAAAATGAAACAATGCCCAGCATGATGTAAGTGGTAAGGCTTGGGGATGGGAAGGCTGGGGCTTGAATCCCAGCTTCACACCTCTTTGCTGTGTGGCCTTAGGCAAGGATGAATAATGTGTTGTCACTGTATACTCCATCTTTTGCTCACTTGTAAAATGGAGGTAATAGCGTCCTCTTCACAACATCGTTATGGTGCTGGGGCTGGACAAACGTCCATTCCCTTCTCCTTTGTGGTCAAAGGCTTAGTCCACTTAAATCTAGACTCCCAGCTTAGCCTAACTGCAACCCTGGACACTAAGTCAGTTGTTGGAAACGTACTTCCATACGTTATTTTATATGTGTGTGTTTTTCTTTTTTTATTGTTGTTTTCTGTTTTGTTTTGTTTTTGTTTTTGCTTTTGTTTTCGAGTTGGAGTCTCACCCTGTTGCCCAGGTTGAAATACAGTGGCAAGCTCATGGTCACCGTAGCCTTGACCTGCTGGACTCGGGTCATCCTTCCACCCCAGCCTTCCAAGTAGCTGGAACTACAGGCACGCTACCATGCCCGTCTTATTTTTTGATTTATTGTAGAGACGAGGTCTCACCAAATTGCCCAGGCTGGTCTCGAACCCGTGGGCTCAGGTAATCCTCTCACCTTGGCCTCCCAAAGTGCTGGGATTACAGGCTTGAGCCACGGTTCCCAGCCTTGTGTTTTTCTTTTAAGGAGTCTGTGTTGACATTATCTCCAGGCTCTGCAGCATGTGTCTGCCCATGTAGAGGATCAGTTTCCCTTCTTAGCTTCTACTCAAATGATTTTACCTTGGCTGATATCTGGCACATGGACTATAGCAGAGCAGTCACCCCATCATGCTCTCTGCTTCCAACATCCTTTTTGTTTCCAGCAGGAATGAGCTTTTTTTTTTTTGAGTTGGAGTCTCACTCTGTCACCCAGACTGGAGTGCAGTGGCCGCTCCCGGCCACCGCAGCCTCGCCTGCTGGACTCCAGCAATCCTTCCGCCTCAGCCTTCCGAGTAGCCGGAATTACAGGCGCGCGCTACCACGCCTGGCTAATTTTTTTATTTATTGTAGAGGTGGGGTCTCGCTGCCCAGGCGGGTCTCGAACCCGCGGGCTCTGGCAATCCACTCACCTCAGCCTCCCAAAGGCATGGGATTACAGACTGAGCCACCGAGCCCGGCTCAGGAACGAGCTTTAATCTTTCCGGAAAATGCTTTCATCTCCAGTGGGACTGTCCCAGCCCCTTTAGTGCCAGTGCCTGAGACTCTCAGTCTCTGTGTCCTACCTCTCAGCCTTCGCTTTCTTTTGCATTTCCCGAGGCATTACCCTCTGTTTTCAATGACTTCCTGGATTTCTCTTTCGCTTTGTGTTGTTTTTCCTTTGCTACCTCTTGGAGATCAACGTTAAAATCCTGTCTCCCCCACCCCACTTTTCCATTGCCCATCCTGCCATTTTCATTCCCTCATCCCTTTGCTCAGAACAGCACAAGAAAGAAGTGCCTTGAAAACACCTTCCAACCACTGAACTGGAGGCATCAGGATTAAGAAATACAGAGCAACTAGATCTGCAATGATATTTGTGTTGTATATAAACTGATATGTAAACATAAAACAGAGTAATGGAATTATTAGCATTAAAGACTTCAATTAAGTCTCATCTTGATACTATATAAAAGCAATAAACTTGTCAATACTATTTTGTGCCATTTTACACTCACGAATGATCCAACCCAGTCAATGCTTTATTTTATTTTTTTGAGCTGGAATCTCACTCTGTCACCCAGGCTGGAGTGCAGTGGCACACTCACAGCTACTGCAGCCTTGACCTGCTGGACTCAGGAAATCCTTCCACCTCAGCCTTCCAAGTAACTGGAACCATAGGTGTGTGCCACCACACCCAGCCAACTTTTTTATTTATTGTAGAGATGGGCATGAGCCACTGCTCCTGGCCCCAGTCAATGCTTTAAAAAAATCATGCCCACTTCTGCAATGCATACTAGAAACCATATAAAATGAACCTCTTAGGCCGGGCACAGTGACTCAAGCCTATATTCCCAGCACTTTGGGAGGTCAAGGTGAGAGGTTTGCCTGAGCCCAGGGGTTTGAGACCAGCCTGAGCAACTTGGTGAGACTTACAATAAATCAGCCACTACACCCAGTTTATTTTTTGATTTATTGTAGAGATGAGGTCTCACCAAGTTGCTCAGGCTTGTCTCGAATCCCTGAGCTCAGGCAATCCTCTAGCCTCAGCCTCCCAAAGTTCTGGGATTACAGGCTTGAACCACTGCACCCTGCCAGAGTTCGTTCTTTTTTCTTTTTCTTTTCTTTTCTTTCTTTCTTTTTTTTTTTTTTTTGAGTTGAAGTCTCACTCTGTCACCCAGACTGGAGTGCAGTGGCCGCTCCCGGCCACTGCAGCCTCGACCTGCTGGGCGCCGGCGATCCTGCTGCCTCAGCCTTCCAAGTAGCTGGAACTACAGGCGCACGCTACCAAGCCCGGCTCATTTGTTATTTATTGTAGAGATGAGGTCTAGCCAAGTTGCCCAGGCGGGTCTCGAACCCACGGGGCTCAAGCAATCCACTCACCTCAGCCTCCCAAGGCATGGGATTACAGGCTGAGCCACTGAGCCCGGCTCAGAGTTAGTTCTTAACCACTGTCTTCAACTCCTTCCTTATGCTTCACTTCATCCAGGTCCAAAGGTTATAGGTAAGACCACATCTATGAAAATAAGATCCTGGTAGCGCACGCCTGTAGTTCTGGCTACGTGGAAGGCTGAGGCGGAAGGATCGCCGTAGCCTAGCAGGTCGAGGCTGCGGTGGCCGAGAGCGGCCACTGCACTCCAGTCTGGGCTACAGAGTGAGACTCCAACTCAAAAAAAGAAAAAAAAGAAAAGAAAAGAAGATCCAGAGAGAATTAGTAAGAAAACAGAAACAAGTTGTACTAAATTCAGGATTCAGAGGTTAGAACAGGAGAGGCTGGGGTTCAATTTCTTTTGAATGACTGAAAGCTGACCCTTTTGCTTTCACGGTCTCCGCGTTAGGAGGCTTTTCACTTTCCTATTCTCAAGGGCAAGAATGAAGGGTTCTAGACAATTATTGTAAAAAGCATGATGCGTCTAGGCCTAGTCGTACCAAGAAATGTGTGGTGTTTGGATAGACCAACTGGTTTCAGTGAACAAACTGATTGGACACTGCTTGATGTCGGATGCTTGCCTTGGACCATTCCTCAGACTAAATACCTACTGTGACCTTGGCTCCACACTTAGAATCTTGGTACTGTAATTAGATACATTGCCTCTAGTCTTTCCCCCATATTTCCTGAACCCTAGGACCCATCATTTTCCCATCTGTTAATCCACCAACAGGGTTCTCACTCAACTTGCCTCCTAAGTGGAACCCTGACACCAATCACAAAACACTCATGCACATGCACACATACGTGTACACTTTCATGCTCCCCTCTGAATTGCTTTTTTTTTTAAGTTGGAGTTTCACTCTGTTGCCCAGGCTGGAGTGTAGTGGCATGATAACAGCTCACCACAGCCTCAACCTCCTGGATTCAGGTGATCCTCTTGCCTCAGCCTCCCTAGAAGCTGGGACTACAGGCTCATGCCACCACACCCACTAATTTTTAAAATTTGTTTTGTAAAGACAAGATCTTACGATGTTGCCCAGGCTGGTCTCAAATTCCTGAGCTCAAGCAATCCTCTCGCCTTGGCCTCCCAGATTGCACATGAGTCACCACTCCTGGCCTCCCCTCTGAATTCCTTACACCGAGCACTGATGGTGCTTTCATTCACCTTGCACCTAAATACCACCTTATGACAATCTTCTACTGTCAAATGAAACGATTACTTCACATCCTCCACCATGCCAACGTAGAGTTTCTTGCACATGGCAGTTACTTATGGATATTTGTATTTAGTCAAGTATTTGTCTGATGACTCTCTGGCTCCACTGGGTTTGGCCTCTCATCTTTCAGAGAGGTTCTGGCAGTCTCTAAAGAGGTAGCTGACACTTGAAAAAAAGAGACAAATAACTAATACTTTAGGATCGCTGTAATCTGGGGAGGAGAAGGCCTGGTGGCAGAATCTCCACAATGGCAACTCCTATTTTGGAAGGTATTCATTGTGTGTCTGAAGGCTGAAAGAAACAGCACTATAGGAACAGGAGAAAAGAGAAAAACATATACTAATATCCCAAAATATTTACTCAGACAGGTCTCCTCTCTTATCCTAGAGATCAGAAAGGAAGTCACTCCTCCACTAAGTGTGGAGCCTCCTCCTCCCTATCTAGGACTCTGCCAGGGGAAGGGGGCACACCTCATCAATAAAAGTACCTGTATAATGAACATTTATATACCTAACCCTGAACTGTACACCACACCTTTTTCTTTTTTTTTTTTTTTTTGAGTCAGAGTCTCATTCTTTGTCACCCAGGTTGGAGTGCAGAGGCACGCTCACAGCCTTCGCAGCCTTGACCTGCTGAACTCAGGTGATCCTTCTGCCTCAGCCTTCCAAATAGCAAGCACTACAGGTGTGTGCCACCACATCCGGTTAATTTTTTGATTTATTGTAGAGATGAGGTCTGGTCAAGTTCCTCAGGCAATTCTCTTACCTTGGCCTCCCAAAGTGCCACTGAGCCAGGCCATATCCCATACCTTTACAATAAAAAAATTAGAAGTAGAAAAAAAAAGGAAGATAGGACTCCACAGTGGGAGAAACCCATAGCCTTGGCCCAAAGCACTGATTGGCCTTGATTTCAGATAGTTGCCTTGAGGCACTCTTCAGATTAAATACCTATTGTGACTGTGTCCCCACACCTAGAATCTTGGCACTCTAACTAGACAGATTGCCTCTAGTTCTTCCCCATATTTCCTGGACCTGAGATCCACCTTTTCCCACCCCCTAGCCTTAATACACTGAAAGTTGCCTATAAATGATGAATGAATTAATGAATGTGAGAGAGATTGGCAAGTATTCTTCTCTAAATAGGTCATAAACTTCCAGCTTCTAGACAAATCTGATTTCCCTGGAGAATTATAATAATAATATTAGAAACTACAAATATGTGTTTAGTTCTTTTTATGTGTAAGTCATAGTTATAAATCCTTCATGTATTACTTCATTTCATCTGGGAAATTCTTTGATGTTGATTATTTTATTATCTGCACGTTGCAAATGAGAAAATTTAAACACAGAGAAGTTAAGTGACTTCACCAAGATCCCACAGTCAGTGAGCGGTAAACCTGGAAATATAGTGGGAGAGATGAGGAAATTAAAGTTAGAGAAACTTGAGTTGGAATCTTGGTCCCATCATCTATTAGCTGTGTGACATTTTGCAAGTTATTTAAGCTCTCTGAATCACATTTGCCTCATTGGAAAAATCAGATTAATTGTATCTACATCATGGGGTTGCTGTGAAAATTGGATGAGTCTTGGAACTTTGAGTTTCCTGTTATTGAAGGACTAGTCATTTGGACCAACCCTCCTGCTTGAAAATAACTAAGCATGCTGAATAAGTTTTCTTTTAGTATTACTAAAGGCATCACACTGCTGGCAAGATGGCAAGGAAAAATCTAAGAGAAAGCAAGAACCCAAAGAAGTAAGTGGAACATCAAAGCCACCTTTCCTATGAAGGCATTTGTCAATATGGATTCTCTAAGTCACGAAACTATGAAACTCCAAGCTGTGCTTCTGATGAATTCTGAAAGCAAGAAGACAGAAGTCAACCAGGGATTGCCAGGGTTTCCATGGGTACTTCCCCAAGTCCATGTGAGCCAGAAGTAAACTAGCTTTTCGTACAACACCCCCATGGGACAGTAGAAAGTGAGGTCTTGAGGCCAGAGTCAGGGAAAAAGAAAAGAGAAAATGCCTCTCTTTAAGAAGTTGTAACCAGGGACCAGCATTTTTGCAGATTTGGAGCCCAAGTCTGCATCACTGGTGTCATTCAAAGACTTAAACTGTGTATCTGAAATAGCACTGCATGACTGGACTCAGTGGCTCATGCATATAATTCCAGCACTTTGGAAGGCTGAGGTGAGAGGATTGCCTGAGCCCAGGAGTTTGAGACCAGTCTGGGCAACTTGGCCAAACCTCATCTCTACAATAAATCAAGAAAAATTAGCTAGGCATGGTGGCACATGCCCATAGTTCCAGCTACTTGGAAGACTGAGACAGAAAGATTGCCTGAGCCCAGCAAGTTGAAGCTGCAGTGATTGTGAATGTGCCACTGCACTCCAGCCTGAGCAACAGAGTGAGACTCCAACTCAAATAAATGCAATGAAATAAAATAAAATAAAATAGCACTGGCCAGGTGTGGTGGCTCAAGCCTGTAATCCTAGCACTTTGGGAGGCCAAGGTGAGAAGATTGCCTGTGCCCAAGGGTTCGAGACTAGCCTGGGCAACTTGATGAGGCTTCATCTCTACAATAAATCATCTCTACATAAATCACTGGGCGTGATGGTGTTTGTCTGTAGTTCCAGCTACTTGGAAGACTGAGGCGGAAGGATCACCTGAGCCCAGCAGGTCAAGGCTATGACGGCCATGAGTATGCCACTACACTCCAGCCTGGGTGACAAGAGTAAGACTCCAAACCAAAAAGAAAAAAAGAAAAAAGAGAGTGTGATGAGAAAACAGGAGAAAAGTTTACAGAGAAGAAGGTTGGGGAGCCACAAAGGTAGATACAACTTGTGTGCCATTGTATGCCATGCTCCAGCCTCACTGAAATGCTCCCAATGCTCCACACTCACACCCACACATACCTTCTCATCCTTGCACTAGTTTTTCCTTTCAGTGGAGGCACTGCTATGGTCAACCACATGATCTCTGAAGTCAGATGGCACAGGTTCAAATCCTGACTCTTCTACTCACTAGCTGGGTAACTTTGGATAAGCCACTTAATCTCTCTGGTTATTTTCCTCATATGAAAGGTGGGAATAACAATAGTATGTCCTTGTGGTTTATTGTGAGGATCAAATGAGTTGATATATACAGAATGCTTAGTATAACATCAGGCACATAGAAAATAGTTCTATGGTAGTGGTGGTAATGGTAACTTTTTTTTTTCAAATAATCAAGTCTGCTCTTATTTATTTGGCATGCTTTATTAATTTTTTACAATTAGGTAAAATGTCACCTCTTCTGTTAAGTTTTCTCTGCTTCCATCCCCCATAAAACTTTAATGTGTGTCTCTCCTGGAATTCTTACCACACTCAATTGCAATGACTTATTGACATCTCTACCTACTCCCAGGAACTATAGGTTACCTGGTGGTGGGGACTAAATTTTATTTACCATTATGTCCTCATTTGTGTTTTTTTTTTTTTGTTTTATTTTTTGTTTGTTTTTTTGAGTTGGCATCTCATTCTGTCGCCCAGACTGGAGTGCAAGTGACCGCTCCCGGCCACCGCAGCCTCAACCTGCTGGGCTCCGGCAATCCTTCCGCCTCAGTCTTCTGAGTAGCCGGAATTACAGGCGCGCGCTACCATGCCCAGCTAATTTTTTGATTTTATTATAGAGATGACGTCTCACCTGCCCAGGCGGGTCTAGAACCCACGGGCTCAGGCAATCCACTCACCTCAGCCTCCCAAAGACGCGGAATTACAGGCTGAGCCACCGAGCCCGGCTCTCATTTGTAGTATAGAGTTTGACATATACAGATGCTAAGTAAATATTTGGTGAATGAAGGAATGCATTGATGACTTTAACTTGCCTTAGTGGAATAATTTTTCGTATAAGAACTTTTTTTGAGTCCCCCACCATTTATTTCAGTGTTCTTTCTGCAACTCTATGCTGAGAATAAAACATTATTCTCTCACGTGAATTGTTTCTCTGGAATGTAAAATTCCTGGGAACAGCCCCAGTATCTTATCTGCTTAATTTTGTTCTGCATGAGCCATAGAGTGTTAGGAAAATGACTAAACCACCATAAAAATGATGTTGGCAAACAAGTTGGGCCAATGAGTCATGAGGTAAGTGTTCAAGAAATACTCACAAAATTCTTCCTGCTTATGGGAGAATGTGGATTTGAATTGATTTCCTGGTTCTGTTGTATTAATGATAAGAACACTGAACTCAGGGCTAGCAGGCTTAAGTTTAGGTCCTTAGACGCACTCCTTATTTTGCTGTTGCTGTGTTGTTGTTGTTGTTGTTGTTGTTGTTTTGAGTCAGAGGCTCATTCTGTCACCCAGGCTGGAGTGCAGTGGTATGCTCACAGCCACCATAGCCTCAATCTGCTGGGCTCAGGCGATCCTTCCGCCTCAGCCTTCCAAGTAACTGGAACTACAGGTGCACACTAACACACCTGGCTTATTTTTAAACTTATTGTAGAGATGAGGGCTCACCAAGTCTCCCAGGCTAGTCTCAAATCCCTGAGCTCAGGCAATCCTCTCGCCTCGGCCTCCCAAAGTGCTAGGATTACAGGCTTGAGCCACTGCGCCCAGCCTCACTCCTTATTTGTTATGTGACTTTGGGCAAAATTTAGTCTTCCTAAACTTCACGTTTCCTCATCTGTAAAAACAGTGTTGTTTTGAGGTCAATAAGTTGATACAAAGCATGTAGAAGAACTTTGCTGATGGCCAAGTGCTTTGAACATGTAAAGATGGTCAATAATACTTGCCTGTGCTATAAAGTGCCCAGTTATATTCTGAGTGGCCTGTTCTTGCCACTCAATGGGTGGCTTTTCTCAGTAAAAGCCCTCTATCAATTTTACGTTAGCTACTAGACAAGGTACTTTACCTTGGAACAAGCAGTCCTTATGGAATTTTAGAGACACCTCTGTTTTGAGAGTTTGGCAAGTGACTAAGCTTGTTTCCAGAGAAAACAGCCCTGGAGGGACCTGTCTGGGGAGCACGTAGGAGAGTTCATGCTTTTCCCATGACTTGACTTGCTCTGACACATCCATTTGCAGTAACAAGTGGAGAGAGGGTATGGGCTGCCTCTGCCTGAGAACAGAGGGAATCCTCTAGAATGACAGGGTCTTAAAAAGCAACTCTGAATCTAGGAAAGATTCAGAGAGCAAAAACAATTCCTCCCAACCAGGAGACCTATGTGAAACCAGGGGAGTAGGGGTGTTAGAGGAAGCAGAGGGCCTTGCCTTCAAGTTATTAAAGACCAGACTCCACGTCTTGGATTTAGAGACATATTTACTCATCCTCATTATTCATCTGTCTAAATCCTGCCTCTCTCCTTTTAGAAGGCCAGAGAAATTTCATAATGGAATGAGGCAATTTCACTTTGGCATTGCCTTCATTTACGAAGATCATATTATTCAGCTAGGAACGAAGTTACACATTCATGGAATAATAAGATATTAATACTTGGAAAGAATTTGGAAAACATTATTTTGAACCCACCGATGCTGAGAGGAAGAGATGAAGTGACACTCCCATGGGCAAGCAATGAGTGGGATCAGAATCCAGGTGTCTTTACTCTCAGCCCAGAGCTCCACCCTCTCATCCTCCTAGACCTGTGAACCTGGAGAATACAGATGCTTCCATTTATCAAATGTGATCCAGAGAGAGAGTAAGGGATCTAGGTAAGAAGTACAATCTACTAAGCAAACAACCTACCACTGCTGCAGAGGAAATTCATTTTGAAACCTCCTACCATTATAAGGCTGCATGACTGCCATCATCTGTCTAAAGGTTCAGGTTGTCATCACATTGGTTGGAGTTATATCAAGGATCAAATATGTTCACCTAATCAGTTTTCTTCCTCACCAAGTCTTCTCCAAGCAGGCTTTCTCTTATGTATAATTTCTTCTAAACTGTCCCAGAGAGTAAAAGAGCTGGGTCAGAAACCAAGACGTTGATGACAATGCTCTATATCCCTATTAAACTCTCATTTAACATCTGAGTACAAGGCATATTTCATTTGGTATCTCATTTAATCCTCACAGCAACACTCTGAGTTAGATAACAATAATAATTTATAATTGAAGAAACTGAGGCAGGAGGTTAAATAACTTTCTTCAGATCACACATTTAGTATGTGGTAAACCCATGTTGAGCCTTTCTGGCCCATCATATTGAAAATTAATGACCACGAACATGGTATAGTTTATATGTATAAACTATCTGTACTTATTAGCTTATGCATTATTTATATGCATATTCCATTTCTAAGCAATGCCCTGAAAAAGTAACTATTATGAATAAGTCTTTCCATTAACCTTCCTATCAAAGAGTATTTCAAACGTTCAAATGCACCAGAAGATTAAAGATAGGGGATTCTCCATTCTTCCATGCTAAAATCACTTCTGGACTTAACCTAATCTCCAGTCCTTTCTGGGTCATATTAATCTGTCCTTTGTGTTCTAGAGAAAAATAGTGTCCCAACTTCACCGAACTTCAAACCAGTTTTAAGATAATAATAATTACTGTTTAGTTAGTGATTACTATGTGACAGACACGGTGCTAAACCTTTTAAATTAATTACCTCCCAGCAATTACAGGAGAAAATTAACACTATGAGCATCATCCTTCTGTATAGCTGGCTAAATTTCACACAGAAAGTAAGAGACAGAGCCATGCTCAAAACCATCATGCTATGATGTCACCCCGCTATAAAGGGGAGCACTGAGGAAGTGCTCCGAAGCTAAGATGGGCTTGGGAGCGTGACCCTGAAGACAGGTATCCAGAGGCAGGAGCATCACCTTTAGCATCCACTGTTCTTGGTTGTAGATCCAGTGATCTAAGTTCCAGTAACAGGTGGCACCATTACTTGTTCTACACTGACATGTGGCACTGATGGAGTTCCAGGTCTTGTTCGGTGCAACCCAACACAGAGACAGGTAACTTTATCATCACGTAAGAATTGCCAGAAAGTCCACAATTACATAAAACAATGATGATAGGAATGGTCCCCACCTTATAGCAGATGAGAGTTTCAACTTTTTTTCCCACCAGTCAGTTTGACCAGACTGGCTTTGTTTGTGTTACCAGTGCTAGTAACAGATAATAACACCAACTTGTGATTGACCTCATTCAATTGCCCAAGAGCCTCTTGACTTGCTATCTCATTACCTCCACACAATGCCTTCCTGGTGTGCACTTAAGTCAGTGAGGTCACTGTCCCACACGCAGGATATATTTCATTCCACCTCGAGGCTTCTGCTGGGGCCTATTCTCCCTGCTAATCTCTGTCCTTAGCAACCTTCCTGACTTTTCACACCCAACTCTGGTCACTTCTTCATGGTCTGCCTCATTTGGTAGCAGGCTATTATTTTGGTCATGAGTGTTTTAAATGACGTCTTCTACATATTTTATTTCCTCTAATTAGGTCAGAAGCTTCTCAAGGACAAGGGTTATATCTTTTATTTATTTGGTTTCCCACCTATAACACATAGCATTCCCTTCTTGCACCAAAGATTGTCAGTACACCTTTCTTGACTGACTTTTTTTTCCCCTTCTAATCGGAGTCTCACTCTTGCCCAGGCTAGAGTGCAGTGGCACACTCACAGCCACCATAACCTTGACCTTCCAAGTAGCTGGAACTACAGGCCCGTGCCACCATGCACAGCTAATTTTTTGATTTTTATTATAGAGATGAGGTCTCACCAAGTTGCCCAGGCTGATCTTGAACCGATAGGCTCAGGCAATTCTCTCACCTTAGGCTGCTAAAGTGCTGGGATTATAGGTATGAGCCTGTTGACTTTTATTTCTTCTGCCCAGCCTCCAACATAAAGGGAAAATAATTACACGAGCAAAAAGGAGAATAAGGCAAAGGTATAAACAGCCCAGGGTTCAGAAAAATAGATAATTTTACCTGGTCATTTTCATGTGAGTTTCTTGATTGTCAATCACATTTCACTCAGGTTCTAACTACTTTTGCAAAGAAAACGAAGACTCATTGAAGACGTGCCACGTGCCAAGTTCCTTACATACATTATTTCAATTAATTCTCACAACTACCATAAATGGCAATAACTGTTTTTCTCATTGTGGGTATTGGAACTCTGGGATATTAAGTAATTTTCCCAAGGTCTTCTATCTAAAAAGCAATAGGGCCTATATTTAAAACCCAGTTTTATTACAAAGCCTATGATCTTCCACTCAACTACACATCCCCCAGTTCTGCCCCAAGGTTCACTTACTCATCCCTTTTCATTCCTTTTATTTTTATTTGACAGGTTTATCTGCAAGTTGCATAACACGGACTCCAGGGAAGCCTGATAATGGCCCCATGGAAAAAGGGAGCAGGGAAGCAGGGAAGCAGGGGGAAAAAAAGGATCACATTTTCTTTTTTTTTTTGAGTTGGAGTCTCACCCTGTCGCCCAGACTGGAGTGCAGTGGCCACTCCTGGCCACCGCAGCCTCGACCTGCTGAGCTCCGGTGATCCTTTCGCCTCAGCCTTCCAAGTAGCCGGAATTACAGGCACGCGCTACCACGCCCGGCTGATTTTTTGATTTATTGTAGAGATGAGGTCTCACTGCCCAGGCAGTTCTCGAACCAGCAGGCTCAGGCAATTCACTCACCTCAGCCTCCCAAAGGCGCGGGATTACAGGCTGAGCCACCGAGCTCGGGTTTCTGAGCTCCTGCTTTAAGCCAGGCTATTACTAGCTTTTTATATATAGCCATTTGTTTACTCATCTTAATGACCTCATTATGCAAATGAGAAACCCGAGGCTCAGGAAATCATATGACTTGCCCAAATCCCACAGAAAGTAAGTGATAGTGTTCAAATCCAGTTCAGGTCAGGCACAGGGGCTCACGCCTGTAATCCCAGCACTTTGGGAGCCTGAGCCCAGGGGTTCCAAACCAGTCTGGGCAACTTGGCAAGACCTCGTCTCTACAATAAATCGAAAATTAGCTGGGCTTGGTAGCAGGCACCTGGAGTTCTGGCTACTTGGAAGGGTGAGGCAGAAGGATCGCCTGAGCCCAGCAGGTCAAGGCTGCGGTGGCTGTGAGCGTGCCACTGCACTCCAGCCTGGGTGACGGAATGAGACTCCAACTCCAAACAAAAACAAAAACAAAAAAATATAATAAATCAAAAATTAGCCAGATGTAGTGGCACACACCTGTAGGTCCAGCTACTTGGAAGGCTGAGGTAGAAGGATCACTTGAGCCCAGCAGGTAGGCTGTGGGGGCCATAAGTGTGCCAGTGCACTCAGCCTGGGCTAAGGAGTGAGACTCTGACTAAAAAAAAAAAAAAAAAAAAGAAAAAAAATCCAGCCCCAAGGCCATCTAATTCCAAAGCATCAGAAAGGAGCTTGCTGGGCTCAGTGGTTCAAGACTATAATTCCAGCACTTTGGGAGGCCAAGGTGAGAGGATTGCCTGAGCCCATGGATTTGAGACCAGCATGGGCAACTTGGCGACATCTCATCTCTACAATAAATCAAGGAAAAATTAGCTGGGTGTGATGGCGCATGCCTGCAGTTCCAGCTACTTGGAAGGCTGAGGCAGAAGGAATGCCTGAGCCCAGCAGGATGAGGTTGTGGTACCTGTGAGCATGCCACTGCCCTCCAGCCTGGGCAGCAGAGTGAGACTCCAACTCAAAAAAAAAAGACAAAAAGAATGGAACATCCTTGAGATGTTCCAGTATGCTTTTTGCCTACATTGAATTTGATATGTAGAAGGAACTCAATCAATGCCGGTTCAATGATTGAATGAATACTGAGATTTCACCAAGGTAGTAGGTTTGGTTTTCAGAACTTAGGATTAGTCTCTATCATGTTGTCAGACTCAGGGGTAATAAATCAGTCTGAGTGGAACAAGACTCTAGAAGCCTTGAACTTCTGATATTGGGGATGTCAGGCACTTGTTCTGATGTGGCTCACTAACGCCCATGAAAGAAGCACAAGGGGTCACAGGCCAAAACTACACATCCAGCCATCCTTGAAGGCCTGAAGGCCTATGAATCTGTTGCTCACACATCTTGTGTGGTGACAGGAGACCTTAGAAACCACCAGTCCCACTGAATAAGCTTACACTGTCTGAGACATCTCTTAGGGAGAAATCTATGCTTAATCGTACTTTGGGCATGAAGTAAAGTGAATAAACATTTCACTGAAATGTTTCCTTGGTCTGTCGGTATAGAGGGCCACTGTCTCCTTCCTTCTTTCCATCAGGATATTGGCCTGGGGTTGCTGACAGCTTTTGTTTTGTTGTTTTTTGTTTTTTGGGGGGTTTTTTGAGTTGAAGTCTCACTCTGTCACCCAGGCAATCCTTCCGCCTCAGCCTTCCAAGTAGCTGGAACTGCAAGCGCATGTAACCACACCTGGCTAAATTTTTGATTTATTAGAGAAACGAGGTATGGCCAAGTTGCCCAGGCTGGTCTCTAACCTCTAGACTCAGGCAATCCTCTTGCCTCCACCTCACAAAGTGCTGGGATTACAGTTGTAAACCACCATGCCTGACCTTCTTGCTTTATTTTTCACGTATTGCTATATAATATGCTACATATTTTACTTACTTGTTTTGTTCACTATCTGTCTCCTGTGAATCATTAAGAGCAGGGATTTTTATTCATTGCTTTTTGCCTACATTGAATATGACATATAGAAGGAGCTCAATAAATGCCAGTTCAATGATTGAATGAATACTTGATCAAGCAGTACAGAAAGGCATTGATTTCAGATACATCATGATCTTCTCAAGAACCTTTCTATTTAGACAGACCTAGGTTCAAATCTAGGCTCCCTCAACTACTGGTTGCTTGATGCTTTACACATTACTTAATCTTATTAAATTTCAGTTTTTCACCTAAAAACAGTGCAATAATTTCTTCTCTCTGAACTATTGTGAAATTAGATAATATTATATCATCCTACCCTTGCCTTCCACATTGTAGTTTCTCATTACATACACATGGATGTCCAACTAGAATGAGAATAAGAACTCACTAAACAGAAATGTCAGGAAATTTTGCTCATCTCTTATGAATCCATGATGGCTGACGAACAACAAAGGATATTCTCTTGGCTCTGTACGAAAACCAATATTTCTGACCCATTGTTAGCCTGTACACCTGGTTTTATAATGGCTGATCTGAGAAAAAAGGCTTTTTGGATGATCTGGGAATTCTCATGGGACACAGATAATTAATTACTGACTTCTGGCAAAAGATGACATTACTTTTATCTTTTTTTTTTTTTTAGTTGGATTTTCACTTCGTCACCTAGGCTGGAGAGCAGTGGTACACTCATGGCCACCCCAGTGTCAACCTGCTGGGCACAGGTGATCCTTCCGCCTTAGCCTCCCCAAGTAGCTGGAACTACAGGCATACACTACCACACCTGGCTAATGTTTGTTTATTGATTTATTGATTGATTGAAGAGAGGAGATCTCACCAAGCTTCCCAGGCTGGTCTCGAACCCACGGGCTCAAGCAATTCACTCACTTTAGCCTCCCAAAGTGCTGGGATTACAGGCTGAGCCACTGAGCCCGGCCTATTTTTATCTTTTATCTAAATGATGATTAGAAAGACATTGCTTTATCCACTTATTTGCTTAGTATTATGGACTAAATGTTGTATCTCCCCACCAAATTTATATGATGAAACCCCAACCCCCAGCGTTATAGTATTTGGAGGTAAGGCCTTTGGGAGGTAATTAGAGTCAGATGAAATCACAAGGGTGGGTGGGTAGATTATGATGGGATTTATGCCCTTGTAAGAGATACTAGAGAGCTTGTGTATGTTTGCTCCCCCCCAGCCTAGACAATGTGAGGACAAAGCAAGAAGACGGCCATCTGCAATCCAAGAAAAGAGCCCTCACCAGAACCTGTCCATTCTGGCACCCTAATCTAGAACTTTCGGCCTCCAGAACTGTAAGGAAATTAATTTGTGTTGTTAAACTACCCTGTATGTGATATTTTGTTATAGCAGCTGGAGATGATTAAGATACTTAGGTACACTCCCTTTCTGCATACTCAGGTATTATCCCTTTTGGATACATTTAAAACATGAGAATCTGTATAGTAAAATAGTATAGTGAGAATTAAAAATATCAGTTCCAAGGAAAGTGCACTTTAGCATAGGTGGTGATTGGGAAGACTAGGTGGTTCATAAGATAATACAAAGTTCTAGAACAGAGCTGTGAATTTAGCTAAGAGCTTCCAGTTGGTCAAGAAAAAGAAAGGGAGAGACAGTCATATTATAAGGGTCGCAAAAGACAGACTCTCATTAGCTTAATGTCTAGGAGTTGAGAGACAACTAGAGTTCAAGGGTAGCATCAGTTACTTAGCATTATATAGGGTATGACTACTTGATCCCTTCATTATGTGACTGGTGCCTTAACAAACATGCCTAAGTAATAGTTTCAGATGAACACATTGAACCTTCAAAGTAACCACTGAGCTACCACCCTTTGCTCATCACATTTTTTTTTTAAGTTGGAGTCTCACTCTGTCGCTCAGGTTGGAGTGCAGTGGCACAGTCATGACCCCCGCAGCCTAAACCGGCTGGGCTCAGGTGATCACGCCTGGCTAATTTTTTAATTTATTGTAGAGATGAGGTCTCACCAAATTGCCCAGGCTGATCTCGAACCCCTGGACGCAAGCAATCCTTTCACCTCAGCCTCCCAAAGTGCTGGGATTGCAGGCTTGAGCCACCACACCCAGCCTGCTCATCACATTTAATGAAATGTCCCTGGTTTTCCTTTTCAAGCTGACGGCAACTTCTTTTAAGTACACTCGCTATCTTTTTCCTATGAGAGTGGTAGTGCTTTTAAAAAAATTTCTCACTAGGTGAGGTCTTTAGGTACTATGCTGAGTATCCTGTGAACTTTATCTCTAATCACCACTGTAACCCACTCTCATTGCATGGGTGAGCACGTAGGACTCAGAGAGTTTGAGTAACTTGTACACAGGCTTCCAGCTAATAAGTAAAATAACTGGAACACAAGACCTTTTGCTATTTTCATTCCATCAGTGTTTCTCACACTTTAGTCATTCATGTGCCCCCTTCACAATCTGTCTTTCCAACCTGGATTATCGGTTAATATTTCTCAGCAAATTGCCAGGTGTGATGGCTAATGCCTGTAATCCCAGTACTTTGGGAGGCTGAGGCAAGTAGATTGCTTGAGACCAGGAGTTTGAGACCAGCCTGGGCAGTATAGTGCGATCTTGTCTCTACAAAAAATAAATTAAAAAATTAGCCTGGCGTGGTGGTGCACACCTGTAGTCCCAGCTACTCAGGAACCTGAGGCAGAAGGATCACCTGAGCCCAGGGAGGTCGAGGCTGCAGTGAGTCATGGTCGTGCCAATGCACTCTATCCTGGGCAACAGAGTGAGACACTGACTAAAAAATATTTCTCAACAAATTAACTCTGTATTTTTATTTAAATAAGTTTAGCTTTTTATTAAACAATATCCATGAAAACATGGGTTCTATGCGCTTATCATATATATGTTTCATTATAGTTACACTTCAAGTAATGCTATGAGTAGAAATTGAATAAAAACCTTTGGACTTTGTAAGGATGAACAAACTAGTATCAAATCTTATTTATTTATTTATTTATTTATTTATATTTTTTATTTTTTGAGTTGGAGTCTCACTCTGTCACCCAGACTGGAGTGCAGTGGCCACTCCCGGCCACCGCAGCCTCGACCTGCTGGGCTCCGGCGATCCTTCCACCTCAGCCTTCCAAGTAGCTGGAACTACAGGCACATGCTACCACACCCGGCTAATTTTTTTTATTTATTGTAGAGATGAGGTCTCGCCAAATTGCCCAGGCGGGTCTCGAACCCGCGAGCTCAGGCAATCCACTCACCTCAGCCTCCCAAAGCGCTGGGATTACAGGCTGAGCCACCAAGCCCGTCTTCAAATCTTATTTAAATAAGGCCTCAGTAGAGCACCATGATGAAACAGAAGCAGTAAGGTTAATTAAGTCTTTATGCCTTATTATATACCTAGGGAGCCCAACCTTGTTGGATTAAACAGTATTAAAAAAAAAAAAAGGGCATATGGTGAGTTGAGTTTATACTCAGTATACCAACAACATTTTCTTTGTGGGTTTTCATTGGTTATTTTAAAAGCAGGTTTGAGCAGTAACCCCCTCGGGGAATCCTTTGATCTAACCAGTGGAAGAACAATTCATTAGTTCTTAAAGCAAGAAAGTATAATCCTTTTTCATGCAGCCAACATACATTGAATGGATGCCCAAAGATGCTGGGTTCTGAGAAAACCTAATAAGATGTGGCCCTTGCCTTCAGGGAGTTTGCAGTCTAGTGGAGAGACAAAGAAAACAAAGAATGACAGTGCTGTGTTGTGTAAGCACAGGCATGATGGGAGCCTAGAAAAAGAAATATATTGCCTGGCATGGTGACTCAAGCCTGTAATTCTAGCACTTTGGGAGGCAGAGGCAAGAGGATTGCTTGAGCTCAAGGGTTCGAGACCAGACTGAGCAACTTGGCGAGACCTTGTCTCTACAATAAATCAAAAAATTAGCCGGGCGTGGTTACACATTCCTGTAGTTCCAGCTACTTGGAAGGCTGAGGTGGAAGGATCACTTGAGCCCAGTAGGTCGAGGCTGTGGTGGCCGTGAGCATGCCACTGCATTCCAGCCTGGGCGACCGAGTGAGATTCCAACTCAAAAAAAAGAAATATAATTCATTTTGAGGAAATCAAGGAAGGTTTCTCAGACAAGAGAAGGAGGCACAAGGTAAGGTTTTAGCTATGGGCCAGGCTCAGTGGCTCAGCCTGTAATCCCAGCACTTTGGAAGGTCAAGGCGAGTGGATTACCTGAGTCTGCGAGTTCAAGACCAGCCTGGGCAGCTTGGCGAGACCTCTTCTCTACAATAAATAAAAAAATCAGCCAGGCATGGTGGCTCGTGCCTGTAGTTCCAGCTACTTGGAAAGCTGAGGCAGAAGGATCGCCAGAGCCCAGCGGGTCAACGCTGGGGTGGCCGTGAGTGTGCCACTGCACTCCAGCCTGAAGACTCCAACTAAAAAAAAATGTTTTAGGTATGAGTTGGCGTCAGTCACGAGATCATTCCAGGCCAAAGGACTAAATCATATAGAGAAAAGCACTTTCATGAGGGTAGTGGGATGGAATCGGGTCAGGTCATTCATTGATAAACAAATAGTTCAATAGGGCATAAGTGAAGGTTGTTGGGAGAAGATGTTCAAGATGATGGTGGACCAGTTGATGACACACCTAACTGAACAGTTAATCCTGAGAGTTATAGGAGCCATTGGAAGGTTCTAGGCAGAGGAAATGTAGGTTTCTTGACAGTGGCTGCCTGGAATATGCTGTGAGGGCTGCTCATCTTCATTCTTGGGACTCTCCCTGGATGCATTTGGCACCAGAGCAGCAGCTGCTATCGCTGACTGCTGGAAAACAGGGTCTCGCTGGCATGGAATTTGGGTGACTGTAATTACAGATAATGGGCCTCAATTTGCCTGTCAGGAATTTGCACAGTTGGCTCTATCACTGGAATTTGAATATTTTACAACCCGCTTGTGCATCAAAGTCAGACAGCAGAAGAAGCAGAAGTCGCCAGGATTTCCCATCCACTCAGTAAGTTGGTCTTGGAATTAACTGTGGGTCTCTCTGAAGCAGTGGCTGTTCCCCATGGGGTGAGGTTTTCCTGAGCCAGTTGACCCCCAGAGAAGAGGTTAAAAGCCACTTTAAGGCACCAAGTCTGGAAAGCTAAGGAAGCTGGACTTGCTGTTCTGCTGAAACCATGTCATTTTCCCAAAGTACACCACAAGCTAGAAGGACTGTGTCCATCCACATTCTGGTCTTTATCACAAGCTGATATATTTTCATACCACACTGCCCGAAGCCAATTTTTTATTTTTTATTTTTGAGTGGGGATCTCACTCTGTTACCCAGGCTGGGCATGGATCACTGCTTACCTCCTGGGCTCAGGAAATCCTTCTTCCTCAACCTCCCAAGTAGCCAGGACTGCAAGTATGTGCTACCACACCCAGGTAACTTAAAAAAAAAATTTTTTTTTATAGAGGTAAGGTCTATGTTGCTGAGGCTGGTTGTGAACTCTTGGGCTGAAGAAATCCACCAGACTTTGCCTCTCAAAGTGCTGGGATTCCAAATGTGAGCCACCACATCCTGTCAATTTTTTAAAAAGAAAGAAAAGGTAAGGCATGGTGGCTCATGCCTGTAATCCCAGTACTTTGGGAGGCTGATATCGGAGGACTGCTTGAGTCCAAGAGCTCAAGACCAGTCTGGGCAGCATAGCGAGACCTCGTCTCTACAAAAAATACAAAAATTAGTCTAGTATGATGGTGCATGCCTGTAGTCCCTGTAGGACCAGTTACTTGGCAGTTTGAAGTGGAAGGATTGCCTGAGCCCAGGAGTTTGAGGCTGCAGTGGGCCGTGATCACGCCACTGCACTCCAATCTGGGCAACAGAGCAAGATCACTACTCAAAAAATAAGTAAATAAAAAGAAAGAAAAAAAGATGTCTTTGACATGACTATTTCCACTCTACTTAGGACAATTGTCTTGGAAGCATTTGCTTCACAACTGCTTTTGTTCTTCACACCCCATTCTGATCTTGAGTCAACTAGTTTTTTTATCCTTGTGGTTTTGCCTTCTGTTCTTGCTTCAACACTGACCTCTCTATCTATTTAACATATATTTATACAGTACTTGACTTTAAGCAATGTTCTAAATGCTTTATAGATTAACTCAAATTTACTACTCATAACAAATATAATGTGATAAGTACAAATAAGGAATCTACTATACACATTTTACAGGTGAGAAAGCAAGGCAGACTGTAGTGGAGCTCAGACTTGAGCCAGATAGTATTGCTTCAAATTCCATGCCATATGTACACCTGCATTGATAAATTTCAACTTGTCTCTCCCCGACTTCTTCTTTACCAAACACATTATTTATGCTAGCTCTTTATGAGTATGATCTTCTATAATCCACAGCACAACCCAAAAAGTCAGATACTGATAAGAGAACCAAGTCAATAGTGATTTGGGCAACTTGCACAAGATTATTCTGTTAGCAAGTGGGGGAGTGGTCAGCCACTAAGTTGGAGCTCTTTAGCTCCCCAAGAACTTGATTTCTGTTTATAGCCTGAATGTATCCTGTGTTGACTCTTTGGGGTATTCTCATAGCCTGAGTCTGTCCCTGGGACTCAACCACCATGACACTAGATATACCCCAGCCCCCACTCAAGGGGAGCATAGAACAGTCTGTCACAACTTCAGAGGAGTGAAATTGAAACTTTCAATCCAATCTGTGAGGCTACATTCTCACTGCTTTAAAGAGCCTCTTAATAAAAATAGCTATAATAATATTTGTCACTTACTGGATCCTTTCTAATGTGGCAGGCACATTAGATACAATATCTATAACCATCATGACAAGCCTACAAAATAAATATTATTATTGCTGTTTTACAGATGAGGAAATAGAGGTTCAAAAAGGTTAAATGACTTGACCATGATCATACAATTATTCAGACATACTGACTCCAAAATCAAAACTCTTTCTACTATATCTGGCTTCTTCTCATGTGAACATCCAAGACAAGACTTCCTAAGGGCTTTCAGAAAAGATAGAGGACTGAACAGAATACATTTCAACTTGGGTCGATGGGATATTTCTTTCTTTCTCTGTTTTCTTCTTTTCTTCCTACCTCCTGTCCTCCCTTTTCCCCTCTTTTCTTCCTTTTTTCAATTAATAAAAATGGCACAATTAATAACAAAGCTAGCAGAAGCCCTAAACCTGGACTCTTGTCATCTTTAAAATCCAGGTCCCACCCATATACAATTATGACTCCTGACAATAAAGTCCCAACCCAGTGTGAATCAGCACAGAGCAAAAAACAACAGAGGGCAGGGCTGGGACTTGGTGCTCAAAGTTAGCCCCAAAGTTATGAGTCAGAAAAGTCTCAGAATAACCTCCCAGTCAAGTTAATCCCAGGCCAGGGCTTGCCAATGTGCAGCTAGTTTCACAAACTCCAGTGGACTGGAGTGGACTGCCCTGGGGCAAAAGAGCTGTGGTAATGTTCCAGAGAAAGACAGACTGGGCAGGTCACTGGAATTATGATCATTGACCAAGCCTCACTGGTGCAGCTGTAGCAGAAACAGTCCTAAAGTCATGTAGGTGGAAGTGCACCTATTTAATTCTGCTCTTCACTGTCCTCAGGAACTCAGGAAAGGTGTGTATAAAGCATCCAAAATGAAGGCACAAACTTTTTCATATTATTAAGTAATATCTGCAACATGAACTAATCCAAAAATTAACTATCAATACAATTCGTGTATGCTACTAAAAGAAATATAGAGTCTTAAAGAAAATGGAAAAGGAATGTCAAAATGTGTCCTCAGTCCTGGTTCTCCCCATCAACTCAAGGTCAATCTCCTTTTCTGAATCTGAACTTTATGAGTAAATTCAAGGGTCAGGTAGTGTTGGGATCACTTTGTGCTCCAAACACACATAGACCTAGGCTCCTGTAGGTCTCAATAATCTGCACCTACTTTCAAAAGACAGAAACCAGAAATGTTCTCCTCATCCAAGTCCTCCTAGGGAAAGAAGTGATAGTTGTGCATTCATGCTATGTGAAAAGAACAGGATTTTAGAATCATAAAGATCTGAAAATGAATCTTAACTCTAATATTTCCTGGTTGCATGGTCTTTGGGCAGTTTATTCATTCATACAATGGAAAAAGCAATATTTACACAGAAAACTTATTGTGAAGAATAAATGAGAAAATAGGTGCTAAAGTGCCCAGGACAGTATCTGGCTCATGGTTAATTATTTCTTGGTCAACCTATCTCCTGTGCTGACCCGTACTTCCTTGTCTTCTTTCTGTGTTAGAAAGTCCTTTTGAGAGCCCTAGTGCCCTCTATTCTTTCTAATGTAGGACTTATTGATCAGAAATGCACCGAAGGGCAGGCATTCTAAGGCACTGTGTATTCCAGAGATGGAAATAAGCAATTCAATTATTTTTTATTCAGTAAAAGTTATTAAGCACTCATGCTGTGTTAGGGACTGAACAGCATGCTGGAAATTATAAATAAGGTATGGGCCTCTGTTTAAAGGAGGAAACAGACAGATAAGACTATTCTGCGAGATGTCAAAAGGCAAAAATAGGGTGCTGAGCACATCCCAGGAAGAGCATCCAAATAAGATGCTCAGGAACTGCTTGAAGTGTGTGTGTGTGTGTGTGTGTGTACACGCATGCGTGCTTGTATTGGAGAGTAAGGCATAGTGGGAAGTAGGGCAGGTAAGAGCCTGAAGGGACAAGCTGGAGAAGACTAGGCCAAAAAGAAAGTGAAGGTGAGAGACAATCTACCAGCAAAGGGAACATCATGTTCGTAGGCACATGGTGTGAAGTTACCATTGGTTTTGATGACCAGGCCACAGAAATTGTGTGGGATGGGGGGCCTGAGGAAGAAGCTGGAGAGTTCGACAGAGGTCAGATCACAAAGGGGATAGGGAGCTTAACTATGTAATTTGGGTTTAAAAATGAAATATATGGAGACTCTTTGAAGCATTTCCAGCAGCAGGGTAACATGATTAGATGTGCTTTTTAAAATCACCATGAAAATTTATGTCTGTGGATTTGACTTGTTTTTGTGAAATCATAATACTACCAAACTCCCTTCCCCTCCATAGAAAGAAAAAGTTATGTCTTTGAAAATTAAAATTGTCAAAGAACCTCATGCTAGATGGGATTTGGATTTTGTTTGTTGTTGGGGGTAGGGGAGGTTGGACTTGAACAGGAATTCTGACACCTAGACTTGATCATTTAGCTCTTTTTTTAGCCTCAAGGTCAAATCCATGGTGCTTATAATATGAAGAGGAGTTTTGAAATTTTTACCAAATCTGGAACCAAGGATCAGCAGTTTAAGAATCGGGTGCTGAGAAGCTCCTCAGGCAGAGAAAGGCTATAACCCAGCCTTAAAATTTATTAGCAGAAGCAGTTAACGACCATAAAGTCTCATCATTAAAGCACACCAGTGCTTGCCTTCTATTTCTGGATCTAACCAAAGCTGTCAGCTTCTCACTTGCAAAAGAATTTAGTTCACTTAATTTAAAAATATTATGATTGTGAGAAGTCTATAGAAGTGCCCTGATAATTCAGTGACCTCATTTTTGGTAGTTCCATAACTTTTATGAACATTTGTTTTTAATCACTGTCACTACTTTTGATCAAATTTACTCGTCAGTGTTTCTGAGTTTCAAGGAAAATGTGTCCTATCAAGCAGGACACTTTTATTGAAAGATCTGTCTCTGTAAATATAACATGGCCACATATAGTAAAAATCCATCCAGCCCCAGCAACAATCAAGATCTAGAAAGCAAAATTAGAAAGTGGATTAAAAGAAAACGCCAAGGTCAAGCATAGTAGCTCATATCTATAATCCCAGCACCTTGAGAGGTGGAGGTGAGATAATTGCCTGAGCCCAGGAGTTCAAGACCAGCCTGGGCAGAATGGCAACACCTTGTCACTACAATACTGTAAGTTAAAGAAAAAAACATTAGCCAGGCATGGTGGTGCATGCCTGTAGTCCCAGCTACGTGGAAGGCTGAGGCAGAAGGACCGCCTGAGCCCAGTGGGTCGAAGCTGCATTAGCCATATGTTCTCCAGCCTGGGTGACAGAGTGAGATTCCAACTCAAAAAGAAATTAAAAAAAAGAAAAAGCCCAAACTTTTGGTATGGCAATTCTTCATTGCTCTTATTCACTGGAAGTCTTTTCTTTTTCTTTTCTTTTTTTTTTGAGTTGGAGTCACTCTGTCGCCCAGACTGGAGTGCAGTGGCCGCTCCCGGCCACCACAGCCTCAACCTGCTGGGTTCCAGCGATCCTTCTGCCTCAGCCTTCCAAGTAGCTGGAACTACAGGCATGCACTACCACGCCCGGCTGATTTTTGATTTATTGTAGAAACGAGGTCTCACCAAGTTGCCCAGGCGGGTCTCGAACCGGCGGGCTCAGGCAATCCACTCACCTCAGCCCCCCAAAGGGCGCGGGATTACAGGCTGAGCCACCGAGCCCGGCTGGAAGTCTTTTCTAAAATGACATTTGTCTTGGCACAGGAAGTGTCACATACTAAGCAGGAGATAAGTGGCATAACTTGATGGAAGCATTTGGGAAAGCAAGTCAGAGACAAATGACAAGCTGGAATGTGTGTAATTGTCAGCACAGTCAGGCCTAGGACCCAACTTAAAAGTTATTTTGAAGGCTCTTCTCTGACTTGGCAATCCTGCTGAAGTTAGACAGGTTTGGACTCATTTTTAAAGTCAGTCTCATTGTGTGTGTGTGTGTTTTATATGGCTGCTATCTTTCTGTTGCTGAATACTCAAAGAAGAATATCAGAAGGCAGTGTGTTGTACTTAAAACGAAAAGGGAGAGATGGGGATCTTTAGGAGAAAAACAAAGAGAAATAAAAGCAGATTTCCAAATAGACCTGATAGCCACTTCAAGAGACCAGCTAAAATTACCCCAGCTAAAGAGTGTTTTGTGTCACAAGCTTTGTCCCTGAGGTATGCTGAGGCTGAGTCCTCCCCACGTGGAGCTCCAGTCACAGCTCAGCTGAGAATTACCCACCCACTGGGGTCTATAGGTCAAAACATAAGTGCATTTACAGAGGGCCTCTTCAAGCTAATGTGACAGAGACCCATCAAATCCAAATTGAAGCCAAGAAGGGGAAGGAAAACAAAATTAAATAGTTCTTTCATAAACTTCAGTGAGGTTTCACAAATTAAGACACAGATGTGAAAATTTAAAAACATTCTCCTAATGCCTTTTTCTGGCTGAATGAGTTTCTGCATTTAGGAAATTTTGGCATTTGCAAAGTACTTGCTTTGTGTGACAGGAAATGAATATGAGGATAGAGAGATAGAAGAGAGAAATGAAAGACCAGCTTCTAGCCTCTATCTGTTTCCAGAGGTCTTGGTTTAGAGCTGTATTTAGCTGTGAAAGCAACTCTCAAATAAAAGCGGAAAACAAATGACTTCGTAGAAGTTGGTGACTAATATGACTCCTCCTAATAAATCAATAGTTTGGCTGAACGCAGTGGCTCATGCCTATAATCCCAGCATTTTGGGAGGCCAAGGCAAGAGGATTGCTTGAGCCCACAGGCTCAAGACCAGCCTGGGCAACATGGTGAGACCTCATCTCTACAATAAACCAAAAAATGAGCCAGGTGTGGTGGCACATGCCTGTAGCTCCAGCTACTCGGAAGGCTGAAGCAGAAGGATCACCTGAGCCCAGCAGGTCAAGGCTGTGGTATCTGTGAGCATGCCACTGCACTCCAGCCTGGGTGACAGAGGGAGACTCCGACTCAAAAAATAAATAAATAAATAACAGTTGACTTTATTGGGGTGATATTCTTGAGCCAGCCTTTAAGGTTTGTGAAATTAACCAGGCAGAGAGGCAGCGGGAGGACATTCTAGGTCAAGATAATCATATGAACAGGGGCAGGACAGAAGGAAACCAGATAACATGTTCTGGGCACATAAAGCTGCAGAGTCAGGAGAAAATGGCATCAGTCTGGAATGCTTAGGGCAGGGCAGAGGGAGGTGTCAGAGGGGACCTGCAAGTTGTCTGCCCGAGGTGACCTTTACTGAAGGTTGGAACACAGGAAAGGGATGAATTTGGGAGGAAAATTGGTTACCATGGTCATCTATTGGTTTTGCCTTGCTGACATTTATCCCAATTGCTTCTAGCCTCAATTTTCTTCTCAGCATACAGCCCTCCCTATATTCTCAATTCATGAGATTCAAGTGCCAACCTTTTTGGCTCAAAGTTGGACACATGACCTTGGCCTAACTAATCAGAACATTTCATTTCCTAGGCTATCAGGGGTGACTCTGTAATTTTCATGTAGAATTGCTTATGAATTGTAATGTGATGAGAATGTGGAACTTTACACTGTTTTCCTAGCAACTTACGTAAAATTAAGAAATTATCAAAGGATAGAGGAATGATAAAGAGTATGGGGGAGCTAACACTTCTTCAACAAACTCCCCACAGTGCTGTGGTACCACCACTGATGGTTCAGGGATGGACATGTGATCAAAGCAGGGCCAATGAAAGATAGTGCTGAAACTTTTGGCGAGAGTATTAGAATACAGAAATTCTCATTTCATTGGAGCTACAGAACTTATAAAATGAGGACCTGAAGCTTCTGGTGATCATCTTGATGATGATCTATGAGGGAATAGCTTTCTGAGAAGGAAACCAAAGTGAAAGAGAGCATAACCAAGAGAGGGCAATGGGGAGAAACAAAGAAGGTGATGGAGAGAGATAGATTCCTAATGGCATCACGGGATCATCTGGAACCAGACTTGCTTGAAATCTATCTGTGGACTTAAAATTTCCTTTTTCTTTTTTTCTTGAACCAATAAGCAAAAAGAGTATTAATGAATACAAAGATGCTGTTTTGGGACATGTATATTTAAGTTACTAGAAGTCATTCAGGCAGTCAAAAAAGAGAATAGTGCCCTGAACACTATATCATGAGCCCTGAGCCCTGAGAGAAATATTTGAAAGTTATTTACATGATTAAAACAATAATAAAAACCAATATTTATTGCATTTTTTTTGCTTGGTACCATACATTGTTCTAAAGAGCTTTACATATATTCTCTGATTTAACCTCTTAGCAATCATTTTAGTTAAATACTATTATTATTTGTATTTTATAGATAGGGACACTTATGGACACAGGTGAGGTTTAGTAGTTTGCTGTGGTTATCAGACTCCAAGATGGTCCCAATGAAACCTGCTTCCTGGTATTCATGTCTTTGTTTCATCCTCTTCCCTTAAGTGTGGGCTTTACTTAATGACTTCCTCCTAATGAATAATAAGGTAGAAGTGATGATATATGACTTGGAGACTAGATCATAAATGCAGTATGGCTTCCACTTTCATTTCTCTCTCTCTCTCTCTCTCTCTCTCTCTCTCTCTGTCTCTCTCTCTCTTTCTCTCTGTCTGTCTGTCTCTATCTCTATCTATCTCTATCACTATCTCTCTATTTCTCTATCTGTATCTCTATCCCATCATTACTCACTCTTTGGGAAACCATGTTATAATCAGCTCTATGAAATGTCTCTTGAGGTGAGATACTGAAACCTCTGGTCAACAGTCAAAAGAGTTAGCTTGGAAATGAATTTTCCAACCTGTCAAATCTTAAGAGACTTAAACTTTTACTAATAGTTTCACTGCTACTTCATGAGAGACTCTGAGCCAGAGTGCACCACTAAGCTATTCTTGATTTCTGATCCACAAAACTGTGTGAATAAAAGTGTTTGTGGTTTTAAGATGGTAAATTTGCTGACAATTGATTATACAACAGTAGATAACTAATATAGATTTTAGTACCAAGAGTGGGATGCTGATACAATAAAAATCTAAAATGTTGGAATTGCTTTGGAACTAGAAAGTGAATAGAAGCTGGAAAAGCTTTAAGTATTTTGAAGAGTATTACTGAAATCTTAAAGTGCCTTCAACACACTATTTGTAGAACTGTGAACTTCAAGGAGGCTGCCAGTGAGGATTTGAAGAAAAGAGAGAAAAATGTTAATGGAGATTAGATAAAAGGGTATTTTTTTCATGCAGCAGCAGAAAGTTTAATAATATTGCTGCCTGCTAGTAATATTGCTAGTAGAAAATGTACCTAGCCGGGTTTGGTGGCTCAGCCTGTAATCCTATGCCTTTGGGAGGCTGAGGTGAGTGGATTGCCTGAGCCCAAGGGTTTGAGACCCGCCTGGGCAACTTGGCGAGACCTCATCTCTATAATAAATCAAAAATTAGCCGGGCGTGGTAGTGCTCGCCTGTAGTTCCGGCCACTTGGAAGGCTGAGGCGGAAGGATCGCCGGTGCCCAGCGGCAGTGGGGTCGAGGCTGCGGTGCACTCCAGTCTGGGCAACAGAGTGAGACTCCAACTCAAAAAAAAAAAAAAGAGCAGGGTAATCAAGTTAAGGAGATTTCCAGTTTTTTTCCATTGCCCTCTGTTGGCTCTGCACTCCTCCACTTTGGCTTCTCTTTCAGAAATCTCTTTCCTCATAGTGACAAGATGCCCATTAGAAGTTTCAGGCTCCCATTTTATCATCTCTGTCCTCCCAATAAAATGAGAGTTTTATATTCCAATGCTTTTATCAAAAGTCTTAGCGCAAGGCTGGTCGTGGTAGCTCATGCCCATAATCCCAGCACTTTGGGAGGCCGAAGTGAGAGGATTGCCTGAGCCCACGGGTTTGAGATCAGCCTGGGCAACTTGGCGAGACCTCATCTCTACAATAAATAAAAAATTAGCTGGACGTGGTAGCGCACGCCTGTAGTTCCGGCTACTTGGAAGGCTGAGGCAGAAGGATCGCTGGTGCCCAGCAGGTCGAGGCTGCAGTGGCCATGAGGGTGCTACTGCACTTCAGCTTGGGCAACAGAGTAATACTCCAACTAAAAAAAAAAAAAAGGTCTTTCATTGACTCAGCTTTGATTATGTGTCCATCACTGAAGATACCACCTGGTTTCTTCTTGTTTCTTATAGTAAAATTCAAGAGAGAGGGCTAAACCAACAGAAAGATTTTTAAACAAAGACAAGCCAGATTTGAAGATTCCCAGCCTCTGTAGATAGCAAATAATTTTACAAAGGCTTCTGAGAAACATGGTCCAAAGATGAACTCAAGCAGTTTCTGTAAAACACATTGTTAAAACTTCAGAAAACTTAAAAGTGGTGCCCTACAGTACCATTTAGAAATACAAAAAAAACTCTTAAGATTTTAAGGGTGTGATGAACACATTCTCTTGATTATGTAATAGGGCTTCTAAGAAGCTCAAGTGTATTGTCTCTTAGCAGTAGCCCAAAGTAGAGAAGTGCTTGTATCAAAAAGACTTGCAAGTGTGGCTTTAATGTAATGGTACAGACGCCCCAATAAGATGCAGAAGAGAACCACCTAAATATTTAAAATTATTATATCAGCAGAAACATCACCAGATTAGACTGAAAAAGGCTGAGACAATACAAAATGAAAAGAGGCCTTTGTTCATTCAAATTCTGCAAGAAAAAAACAGGCTGAGAAAACTACTCTGTTGCAAACACATGCTACCTTTCATATAAAAGCAACGATAACTCAGAGGGTGGACCCAAGAGCTATGAGAATCACTCCGGGAAGAAACTGGACTGAGTTCTAATCAAGGAACTCACAATATTTCTCAGGATGGATTTCAGGATTGCTATGGGCCAGGGATGCCTGTATGTTTCTCCCATTTCTTTCCTTTTGAATAGTAATGTCTATAGTGATTATTTTATTTCTGTCTTGTCATTGTACATTGAGTATGTGTGTGGAGGAGGCAGATAGCATGTATATTTCACAGACTTCATAGGCTTAATGGTTAAGAAGAACTATACTCAAGGATCTATACTTAAGAACTACACCAAAGAAGCCTCATTTATAGCTGAACTTTATTTTAGCTATGATATTCTAAACTTTGAGCTGATATAATAATGGGGTGAGATTTTTGAGGGTCTTGGGAGGTGGTAAGTATATTTTGCATGTAGGAAGAACATGAATCAATAAGGGGACAGATAATAAACTGTTATAATTAGCATCCAAGATGGTGCTACCTACCTCCTAAAATTCAGTTCTTTGTGTAATCTCCTCTTCTTAAGTATGGGCTGGATTTAATGATTTTCTTCCAATGAAAAGAATAAGACAGAAGTGTTGGTACATGACTCAAAGACCATGTCATAAAAGTAACTTTGCTTTTTCTCTCTCTTCCTCTCTCATCGCTCAGTCTGTGAGTAGCCACTCTCTAAGAAAAGACCCAAAAACAAGGAGTTGAAACTTCATGCCAATAACCAGGTGAGTGAGCTTGAAACTGAATCCCCTGGTCACAACCCAGAGACTGTAGCTTTAGCTGATGGATTTGCTACAACCTCATGAGAGACTTTGAGCCAGAACCACCCATTTAGATGGCTTATGGTTTCTTAACCCTCAGAAACTTTGTAAGATAATAAATATTTGCTGTTTTAGGCTAAATTTGGAGGGTAATTTGTTATACAACAATAAATAGTATACTTGCCAAAGGTAAGTACTCTACAATTCCATTTAAACAAACTCTAAGATTTGTTTTTTTCTCGATAGTGATAGAAAGCAAATCAGCAGTAACCCAGTGTCATGGAGGATAGGGGTGGAAACTGACTGGGCAGCGACACATGAAAACTTTTCGAGGTCAGAGAAACGTTCTTTTTCTTGGTTATGGAGGTGGCTACACATTTGGCATGCCCATTGAATTATACACTTAAAGTGGGTGTATTTATTGAATATGTATTTTACTTTAATATGGGTGATTTTAAGAAAAGAAGGCAAGTGATGAGGAGGAGTAGTCAGTAGGCTAAAAAGTGTGAAGGTGAAGGCACGAAGAGAGATGGGACGATGTCTTAAGAATGTATTTGTGGCCAGGAGTAGAGGTTCATGCCTGTAATCTCAGCACTTTGGGAGGCTGAGGCAGGAGGATTGTTTGTGCCCAGGAGATTGAGACCAACCTAGGCAACATAGTGAGACCATGTCTCTACAAAAAATCAAAACATTAACTGTGTGTGGTGGTACATACCTGTCATCTGAGCTATTTGGGAGGCTGAGGCAGAAGGATCTCCGGAGCCCAGGAGGTCGAGGCTTCAGTGAGTTGTGATTGTGCCACTGTACCCCAGCCTGGATGACAGAGGGAGACCCTGATTCAAAAAAATGTGTTTGGGTCAGGAATTTTTTGGTTTTTGTTTGTGCTTGTTTAAGGATAAGAGACTTGACTAAGTTTGAAGGCAGGATAGGAACTAAATATGTAGAACAGAAAGCTTAAATTATAAAGTAAAATTCTGGAGGAGACAGAAATAAGTGATATTGAGAAGGAAGGTTAGATAGTAAAGTACTTGCCAGAGAAGATGGGTAAAAGAGATTTTAGGTACTCAGGTAGTTCTGGTGTTCTCAGTAATGTAGAAGGTCTGTTCACATGCCAATAGTTAGAGATTTTGAACAGGGACTTGTGATTAGACAGAGAAGTTTAATGTACTTTTTATGAATTGATACTGGAAGTCAATTACTTTTGTATTATCTGGTAAAGTGTTAGTATTATTCCATAAGCAAAAAGATCCACTGAAGTTTTTTGATCAGGGAAATGACAAGTCAGGGTCGAACTTTAGTAAAATCGTTGCGGAGAGAAATATGGACTAGTTTGGAGATACTAGAGGCAGGGAAAACAGAAGACTATTAAAATCGTTTGGTCAGCTGGGCTCGGTGGCTCAGCCTGTAATCCCACGTCTTTGGGAGGCTGAGGTGAATGGATTGCCTGAGCCTGCGGGTTCGAGACCCGCCTGGGCAGCAAGACCTCATCTCTACAATAAAGCAAAAAATCAGCCGGGCGTGGTAGCACATGCCTGTAATTCCAGCTACTTGGAAGGCTGAGGCGGAAGGATTGCCAGAGCCCAGCAGGTTGAGGCTGCAGTGGCCGGGAGCGGCCACTGCACTCCAGTCTGGGCGACAGAGTGAGACTCCAACTCAAAAAAAAAAAAAAAAAAAAATCATTTGGTCAAATGTTGATGAATGAACTAAAAAAAAAAACAGGAAAGGGAAACTTGATTTTGATTTGTAAAATAGATTGTAACAGAATGAAAAGGCAGAATGTTGAAAATGATTGGATGGGATTGAGGGAGAGGAAAAACAGAAAATGGAGCCGGTGAAGGAAAGAAGGAAGTCTCACTTTTGCAACCAAATTTGTTGTTCATTAGACTATTCAGGGTGAAGAGGTGTTTGCAGTGGGTGGGAATACAGCTTGAAACCTCCTAGGAGTGGTCTGATCAAGCTGGGGGTGAGATTTAAGAAGAATCTGTTTTCCTTTTTTAACTGAGGAATTCCCTCTTGATTAACTAAGGATCTCCTTTGAAATGGTGGGTGTCTTAGCTCAAGCTAGTTTTGCAAATTGCTATAGACTGAGTGGTTTAAACAACAGACATCTATTTAATTTATTTATTTATTGAGTTGGAGTCTCACTCTGTCTCCCAGGTGATCCTTCTGCCTCAGTCTTACAAGTAGCCAGAACTACATGCGCCCAACTAATCTTTTTGATTTATTGTAGAGATGAGGTCTTGCCAAGTTCCCCGGGCTAGTCTCGAACCCGTGGGTTCAGGCAATCCACTCGCCTCAGTCTCCCAAAGTGCTGGGATTACAGGCTGATCTACCAAGCCCTGCCTATTTATTTATTGTTTGAGTTGGTGTCTCCCTCCACAGGCAATCCTACTGCCATAGCCTTCTGAGCAGCTGGGACCACTGGCACACACCATGCCTGGCTAATTATTATTTTTTTTTTTGAGTTGGAGTCTCACTCTGTCAACCAGGTTGGAGTGCAGTGGCATGTTCATGGCCACCACAGCTTCACCAGTTATTGGTACAGGCCCTTCCTTGCTCTCAGGTGGCCACCATTTTTCTGTATTCTCCCATATTGAGAGAAGAAACTCTGGTGTCTCTTCTCGTTTTTATAAGGTCACTAATCTTATCATGGGGCTCCACCTTCCTGCCCTTATCTAAACCTAATTATCTCCCAAAGACCCTAATATTATCACATTGGGGGTTAGGGGTTTGTTTTTTGTGTGTTTTTTTTGAGTTGGAGTTCTCACTCTGTCCCCCAGGTTGGAGTGCACTGGCATGCTCACAGCCACTGCATCCTCGACCTGCAGAGTTTAGGTGATCCTTCACCCTCAGCCTTCTAAGTAGCTGGAACTACAGGCATGTGCCACCATGCCCAGCTAATTTTTTAAATTTATTGTAGAGATGAGGTCTCACCAAGTTGCCCAGGCTGGTCTCTGACCCATGGGCTCAAGCAATCCTCTCACCTCGGCTTCCCAAAATGCTGGGATTATAGGTGTGAATCACTGCACCTGGCCTAGGGGTTAGGGTTTTAACATATACATTTGAGAGGACACAGACATTTAGTCCATAAAAAGTGAGTAATGACAAATGATGCTCAGAATCAATATTATCTGTCCTGATTTTTCTGGAAGATGAAATGAATAGATTCAGGAAGTGTTTCTCAAAATGTAGTCTTAGTGTGATGTGATATATTAGTGTGCTTTTTTTAAAATTTTTTTTTGAGTTGGCATCTCACTCTGTCACCCAGACTGAAGTGCAGTGGCCACTCCCGGCCACTGCAGCCTAGACCTCCTGGGCTCCGGCGATCCTTCCGCCTCAGCCTTCCGAGTAGCCGGAATTACAGGCGCGTGCTACCACGCCCGGCTGATTTTTTGATTTATTGTAGAGATAAGGTCTCGCCAAGTTGCCCAGGCAGGTCTCAAACCCACGGGCTCAAGCAATCCACTCACCTCAGCCTCCCAAAGCGCGGGATTACAGGCTGAGCCATCGAGCCCCCAGCTTAGTGTGATTTTTTAAGGGTAAAAAAAAATAAGTTCATGATCAAATACGTTTGAGAAATAAAAGATTAAGCAAAGCTAAACAGTTAAAAAAAAAAGCATTTCTCAAAGCCTTAATATGTACTGCTGCTATGCACAGGAATCCTCAAGAGGAAAGAGATATAGAATGAAGCATTTCTTGTAGTTGTTTAAACAGACAATGCTTTTTCTAAAGGAATAGCTCCAGGAATTAATGTTCCAAGGAAAGTTCTTTAACAGAAACTGGCTTAAGCTGTGCTAAAATTGCAGTGACTGGTAACAGTTGATGCAGATAAGAATTTCTCTCTTCTCTCCTTTAATAGTACAAATTTCATATAGTTCTTGAAAAAATATTGTATTAAAGATGAAAAATGTTTAACAATTTTTGCCTAAGAAAACCTGAGCTTAGGCCTCGCATAAGTTGTTGGAGTTCATTTTCATTAAATAGTGTTTAGGGCTCAAAAAACACGGTGTTTCTCTAACTCCAGCTTCAGAAACCTACCATTATAAATAATTGGGGATAATTATGAGAGCAGCTGAATAAACTGAAAAAGGCTGGGCATAAAGAGAAAAGCAATAGGAGGAAATGTGCAGTACTTGAGCCAGCCCATAAATCTCTCTGGAGGCAGAAAAACAGTCCCCATCTTCTACAAACTGGAACCTGCATTTAAATCAAATACCAAACCTAACCAAATCAAAATAATGTTACTCCAAAACGTGACTCTGGTTTTCTTTTGCAGTTATTGGGAGAAAACCTCTGGACCCTTTTATGCCCTTAAAATTAAATCCCCTGACTCCAGATTGAGAAATAGTACAATAACTTTGTTTGAGGCCAGGGTGGTCCCTTAATCCTGAAGCTTTTGTGATTTTTCTCCCTCCCATCAACCCAGCAACCTCTAACTCTTCTACCATTGGAGATATAATGACTTTAGAAGCTTAATTTGGTCCCATGAGCAGCCTTCAAGTAAACCTTTTGCTAGAAGGGTCATTATGGAGAAAAGAAAGGCCTCCAGAAATTAAATAAATTGCTCTATCAATAAGCAGTGCATCTGGCATATATTAATTAAAGACTGAGGAGCCTCGGGGGACAGGAGACTGGGTGGCTGCCACATCCATTGAGAAAGTCAATACATGACAATATGCACTTTTTGCTGGAAGTTCTCCATTTTTGAGTTGGAGTCTCACTCTGTTGCCCAGGCTGGAGAGCAGTGGTATGCTCACAGCCACCGCAGCCTCAACCTGCTGTGCTCAGGTGATTCTTTCGCCTCAGCCTTCCAAGTAGCTGGGACTACAAGCATATGCCACCATACCTGGCTAATTTTTTTACATTTATTGTAGAGAAGTTGCCTAGGCTGGTCTCAAACCCGTGGGCTCAGGCAATCCTCTCACCTCAGTCTCCCAAAGTGTTAGATTATAGGCATGAATCACCACGCCCAGCCTTGTTTTATTTATTAGTCATCGTGTGGTTATTGGGTGGGAGTGATCCCTTTACATACAAATAATTTGGTCATCTAGGATCTAAACCCAGCCCTTACTGCTTCTAAACCCTTGTTCTTTCTGTTTTTCTTAAATCAGAGGTTAGCCACTCTGATGCCCTGACTGCAGGGATGTAAATCATAAATCAGCACAGCTGTTTTGGAGTACTATTTGCAATGAATGTGCATCAAGGTCCGTGTCTGACCTGATGATAATCATAATGATAAATGCCATTGACTGCACATTTACCTGTAATACAGCACATAACTTTAATTCATTTCTTTGTTTAGTTTGTGCCTGCAGACTTTCTGAGATGTATTATAGAAATATATTCTGAACAAAGGATTGGTTGCTTAAACAGCTTTTGCCTGAACACCTACTCTTTAGATAGGGTGAGCACTCACAATTCTAAGTACAGAAGGGAAGGAGAAGAGGGGAGAGTGCCCAGGTGAGGGAATACCTATTCAGTGTACTATTTTAACTTGGTTTGGCAACTGTCCTTTAGTTTCCATTTTTTGGAAAATAGATAAACTGTGCCAATGACTAGCTATGTGATTTGGAGCAAGTTACTTAATCTCTCTAAGTCTGCCTTACTTGTAAGAGGGGGATAATAGTGCCAACCTAAGGTTGTTGTGAATAATAAATGAGATAATGCAAGTAAAAGAGGTATAGTACAGGAATTTTTGCTCCAGGCACATGTTGAGGTTTGGAAGAAACTCACAGATGAGGCTCAATATCAGAAGCAATCAGCCTCACCCTCACTGTCCATTACAGTAGTCATTGGACACACATACCTTTCAAGCCGTTGAAATGTGCTTAGTCAGAATTGAGATGTGGTATAAGTATAAAATACACACTGTATTATTTTGAAGACTTAGCACAATAGCTAGAATGTAAAATAACTCAATTAATTTTTGTATTGATTACATTATAATATTTAGGATATATTTGCCCAAGTAAAACATTATTAAAATTAATTTCACCTGTTTCTTTTTGCTTTTAAAATGTGACTACTAGAAAAATTTTAAATCATACATATGGCTCACATGTGCTGGATAGGTTTGGGTTTGACATTGAGGAAGGAATTTTCCTTCTGCCCCCTAAGAAGTAAAAATTGAGCTCTGGACGGCAAAACCTTTTTACCTGGAGCCAGATTTCTCTTAGAGATGCACCCATTCCCTCTCTCATCCTCATTCCCAACCAAAATCCAACCTAAGCATATGGTAGTAAAATAATCTTTCTAAGATGAAAATCTGCTCTCATCATTGTTACATTGTTAAACAGGTTTTGAATTTTCCTCTTTGCTTCTCAGAATAAAGGCTGCATCCCTTAACATAGCAGGGGTATCAGGTCATTCACAAACTGGCCTCCATTACTGTCCCTCAGCTTCATCTCCTGCCCAGTTTATGTGTGTCATGTTTCTGACACCTCCATGTCTTTGGATTTACTCTTCCCTTTTTTGGAAATGTCCTCTACTGTCTGGCTGTGCACACACACCCTAGTCTCCGGTACTACCCCACTGTTCTTTTTTCTGGTTGATTGTCTTCCAAGACCCAGCTTATCTATGTCATCCACTTGGATGTCTTCCCTAAACTTTCGTCCTTTAACTAGAAGTACTTCTCTTTGTGCCCCCTAACACCTTGCATTTTCCGCTTTAAAGACACTCACACATTTCATTTTTTGCTGGTTTGCCGCCTCTTTCCTTCACTTGACTGTAGTTTCTTAAGGACAGCAACTTTTTCCTCACCTGTAACCCCAGGACCAAGCTCAATGCCTGGCACACAGTAAACTCTCGTTAGCTGTTTGTCAGGAATTTGATCAGGGATCATCACCTCATGGGTTATATATCAGTTAGAACTCTCCTGGAAGCAAGTGAGAGAAATTTCCATTCTTACCAGCATTATTGGCTTACCTGATTGAAAAGCCTACTTGTTGTTCCAGCATCAGGTATTGTGGGGCTCAGGATTTCAACCAGTGTCACCGAGTCTTTTTTTTTCCAATCTCTGTTACCTTTCACTATACTAGTTCCATTCTAAAGGTTCTTCCCTCATGTGACAAGATTGCTGACAAGTATATTCTTTCAGATTCTGTTCAAGGAAGATAATGATTCCAGTTAAGCAAGATCTTAATAGTTAAATTGCGGGTAAGTTTTACTCCTGTTGCCCCTGATTGACCTGTTTGGGGCCATGTGTCCAAAACTGAAGTAATCACTGTTGCCTGCTGATAGGATGCATTGACAGGCTCAGGTCTGGATCACATATTGAGGCCATGGAACTGGGGGTGTGTGATAGAATTGGCTTCATACCAAGCAAAGGGCTAAAAGTAGAAGTTCTACTGCTGCAAAAGAAGAACACTGGAACAAGTTTGTTCCACTGCTTCTTTTACAAAAGTGAACATTATAGGGAGCATGGTTTTTGAGAAATTTATGTTCTTTCAACTGTGTCGATTTTGTTGTTTCTTTGCCTTGACTTTGTCAGGAACTCTCCATAAAATAGGGCTTATTCTGGTTATATTTTTGGATATTATAACCTGTGTAAAATCAATTTGAGAAATATATTAATAAGTCAACTGGAAGATAGTTCAGAGATAATTCAGAGATACAAAAGCCTACCATGGCTTGATAAGGCCCTGGCATCTTTTTTTGGCTTGTAAACTTATTCAGAGTAAGCGGAAAAATGATTAAACCTCAAATCTCTTTCTGTGAAATGGGGCACATTGTATAAACATATTTGGTGCTCCTTGGGGCCTGGCGTGGTGGCTCAAGCCTGTAATCCCAGCATTTTGGGAGGCGGAAGCGAGAGGATTGCCTGAGTTTAGGTATTCGAGACCAGATTGGGCAACTTGGCGAGATCTCCTCTCTACAGTAAATAAAAAAATTAGCCGGGCTTGGTAGCGCTCTCTTGTAGTTCCAGCTACTTGGAAGGCTGAGGCAGAAGGAACGCCTGAACTCAGTAGGTCGAGGATGTGGTGACTATGAACAGCATGTCACTGCACTCCAACCTGGGTGACAGAGTGAGACTCCAACTGAAAAGAAAAAAAAAATTGGTGCTCCTTGGAAGAACAAATCTTTAGTATTAGGAACACTCAGTTTAAAGGTACCTCATAGTAGTTCCTTGCAGTTCCTTGTGCATAAATTTACTCATGCAAAACATTTACAGTATTGAATCCATACTGTGTACCAGACACTATGATAGATGCAGGGAAGAGGGTCTAAACAAAACAGACTTCAGGAGCTTATTACAGCAGGGGTTGGGAGGAAGATAGCCAATAAGCCCACAAAATAAATAAGATACTTTCAGATATGGATAAATGCTTCAAAAAATTGAGTAATATGCAAGAGAAGGACCAGATGAAAGCGGATTACTTTAGACAGGGTGGCCAAGGAAGTTTTTTCTGAGGAGGAATATTTGAGCTGAGGCCTGAATGATGAGAGGATGCCGGCCAAGCAGATAATGATTTAGGACTTCCTAAAGAGGGCAGAAGGCTCATTTGTCTGGAGAATTTGGGACTCCTTGCCCTCAAAGCGGGTCCCAGATGAGCAGCATTTGTGTCACCTGGAAGGTTTCTAGAGATGCAACATTTTCAATCCCATTCCAGACTTACTAAGTCAGAATCCACATTCAACAAAACCTCCCAAATGATTTGTAGGCACAGTGAATTTGAAAAGTGCTAGACTCTGGACACTTCTTACAGCCTGCTGGAAAGGTGTAAATCCAGTCAAGGCGGAGAGCAGGGAATGGTGTTGTCAGCAGTCACTGCTGACTCTGAAACAGACCAGTCAGGCGCTAAGAGAAGACCACAGGATTATCAAACCTTAGAGTCCAAGTGATTTTCTGCATTAGTACCTTTGCTTTACAGGAGGTTCAGGTTCTTTAAGGACGAGTGACCATCTCATGGTGGGCTCTTTTGTGGCAGCCAGGTCTAGGGTTCAGGCATCTCCTATCTCTGTGCCAGCTTTTACATTTCAATGACAAGGACCGATTAGAGTGAGTGTGGAGGAGGGTGAGCAGCATGAGAAGGTGATCCGGAAATAATTCCACATGAAGAACTGGGAATGTTTGGCCTTGATTTTTTTTTTTTTACCATTCTGTGAGGGTAAACTTAGAAAATATATGGGAGCATCAGGTCAACCAACAGAGAAGCAAATTTCAGTTCAACATTAGGAGTATTTCTAAGATTTAGAACCATCCAACAAAGGAAGTGCCTGGTACACACATTAGGTATTCAAAATACCCTCTCTCAGGTACTTTGGTAATGAGCTTGCCTTAATCTGGAACTCCCAAATGACAATCACTTGCATCTTTGCATTTTTTGCCGTATCCTGTACCAGATTTTTAAAAACTGACATTTAGGTCGGGCCTGGTGGCTCACTTCTATAATCCCAGCACTTTGGGAGGCCGAGATGAGAGGATTGCCTGAGTCCACGGGTTCAAGACCAGCCTGGACAACTTGGTGAGACCTCATCTCTACAATAAACCAAACAACTAGCCAGGTGTGGTGGTGCGTGCTTGTAGTTCCAGGTACTTGGAAGGCTGAGGCAGAAGGATTGCCTGAGCCCAGCAGGTCGAGGCGTGGTGGCTGTGATTGTGCCACTACACTCCAGCCTGGTTGACAGAATAAGATTTCAACTAAAAAATTAAAAATCAAAAATTAAAAAATACATATTAGCTGGGCTCGGTGGCTCAGCCTGTAATCCCATGCTTTGGGAGGCTGAGGTGAGTGGATTGCCTGAGCCCGTGGGTTCAAGACCCGCCTGGGCAACTTGGTGAGACCTCATCTCATCAATAAATTTTGATTACAATAAATTATCTGGGCGTGGTAGCGCGTGCCGGTAGTTCCGGCTACTTGGAAGGCTGAGGCAGAAGGATCGCCTGAGCCCAGCAGGTCGAGGATACAGTGGCTGAGAGCATGCCACTACACTCTAGCCTGGGTGACAGAGTGAGACTCCAACTAACTAACTAAATAAATAATAATTAAAATGTGCAAAATGCACCAATTTTAAGTGTACAGCTAGATGAATTTTTTCAAATATATATACTTTTATGACCACCACCCAGATCAAAATACAGAACCAGCACCGAGAGGGTCTCCTTCTGTTCCTTCCAGTCAATAACTTTCTCCCTCTCGAGTACTACTCTTCTTACTTCAAGCACTATCAACTAGTTTTACACGTCTCGAACTGCATATAAAGTGCCTTCGTTTTTTACTTAATATTTTTTTCTTGAAGTAGACTCTTTTTTTTTTTTTTTTTTTTACAACTTTCTACTTGACTTAAGAAATAACAACAGTGAAACAATGGTTTGACATGTTAGGCATTCTCCCCACAATGCACATTCAAATAAACATATAACTATCAAAATAAAGAAGTTTCTTCATGTACTAATATCTCCTGAGCCACTATTGGTACCCGGACCACATTTTGTTTCTTAGTAAACGGATGATTTCTGAGGTCCTTTGCAACTCGAACGTTGAATGATTTTGTGGTGATCGAGTAGCCGAAAGTTCATGGGATGCATGGTCACAATAGCGCCGTCCCTCCGTCCATCCATCCACCACTTGCTGAATACCTAGCAATGACTCTCCTACGCTCTGAGCACAGAAGACTAAACTCCACTTCCTGATTGGAAGTGGGAGGAAATAGAATAGTAAATCATTTCAGTATGTGTGGTAAGTGCTAGAGTTCAGGTAAACACCGGGCACATAGAGGAAGGGCGGTTTCTGGAGATTGGGCGGAGAGGAGACGGTGGGTGGGCACTTTCCAGAGCCGTCTCTGCCAGCCACCCCACTTTGATCACTTTGCCGCCGAGCAGCAGCGGCAGTCAACCTCAGCTTTCCTTAGCAACCTGATCGCCCCGCCCAGCAGCCGTCCTACTGGTATCACGGAGCATGATGGGCAGCTCTGTCTGGCAATCCCAGCTCGCTGCTCTTGGCTCTTCGTGTACTCACGGGAGGACTCGTAGGTGTTACCGCCCTCCCCTTGTACTTCGCCCATCCCCGGGCGGCTTGTGGCGCATGCGCTGGCGGGCTGGGGTTTGTGTGCAGGGCCATCGCGGAGCCGGAGCTGCTGCGGGGAAGCGCCTGGGCTCCGCTGAGCTCGCCTTGCCCACTCGTCGCCTCGGCCGCCGCCGCTTTAGCCGCCGCCTCCGCCGCTGAGGGGGGCGGCTGCCTATTGTCTTTCTCCGCGGCGAAGGTGTGGACCTGTTCCCGGGGAGCCCCGGGAACCGCACGGTGAGAGCGCAACTTAGTTGGTGGAGTTGGGGGAAGTTTTGGGATTTGAGGAGGGGTCGAGGCGAGGCGCTCAGGCCCCTCCCCCTGCGGCCTCTCCTCGGGGTGGGGCTGCGGGGGGGTGCGGGGGCGGGCGGGGATGAATGGGCGGCGGGTAGCCCCGGCGCCTGGCGCTGCGCACCCCTCCTCCCTCCGCGTCCCCTACTCCCGCATTGTCTGCTCCCGGGCCGCGGCGCGCGTCCCTCGGCTGCCTGACTTGGGGGCCCCGCCGCTCCCGGGTGTGGGGCGCGGCCACCGGGGACGGCCGCGAACGCCTCACCAGGCGCCCCCGCGATGCCCTGGACCCCTGCCCCCGGGCCCCCAGGGTCGGCGCCGCCGAGGTGGATTCCTCCTGCCCCGGGGGCGCCCGGCCGCGGTGTGGTTCGCTCACGAGTCCACCACCGCGAACAAGTGCTGCGGGCGCGAGGGAGCGGCTCCCGCGGGCCGACGCGGATAGTAAACACGTCGGGCCGCGCCCGCCTTCGGGGGCCTCTCCGTGCCTTGTCCCGGGGGCGCGGCCCGCTGACCTGTGCGGGTAGGAGGCGGCGGCCGGAGGGGACCGGCGCGGTCCACAAGCGCTCTGGGAACCCTGCGCCCGGCTCGACTTGTAGCTATACTTTGGGACCAAACAAAACATTTTTTTTTTTTTGTAGCTGTGGCTCACTGCCACTTTTTTGCAAAACCAACCTTTATGTGAATTTTTTTAAAAAGGGAAAACCTTAACCTTTTTTTTCCTCATCAAGAAAGAGGGTAGACAGGTTTGTGTTGTTTTGTAAATAGTTCTTACAGCAAAACGATTCCGTCGCGTTTAAGTTTCTGGATCCTACTGTGAACTCAGGAATTCACAATGAAAGTTGGATTGAGCAATATTTTGGTGTTCATTCTTTGCTGTTACACTCCTTAATGAAGTAATTTTGAGAGTTTATTGCTTCAGGCAATATATAAAGTAAAAAGCAGCGTGCCTTTTTGTTGTTGTTGTTACTGACCCCCACTGCCCCCACTGTTTTATTTTTAGGAGAAGCAGTTTATTCGCTTTTTTTCTGAATGTTAGATTGTCCAGATTAGGACAAACTCTGCAGTTCCTGAAAGGTCATTATTATGCAAGCTTGTGAATTAGTTGTGATCGGGTGAGATAAATCAGCGTTAATGTTCTTGTACTCCTTGGACTCTTGGGGATTTGTGGACAAGTCTTGTCAGGTTTTGGATGCACATATGCCACTGAATTCAGTTCGTTGGGCTTATGATATGCGAATAATTCTGTGTAAATTCCCCAGATGAAACTAGCTTAAATATCTGTCATTCTTAATAGAATAAAATGATCATAGTATCATTTAATATTAATTTCGGTGGTTGTATTCTTTTGCCATCTGTTAAATTAAAAGGAAAAATTTGAGAAATACTGTGTGTGTCAATTTGCTTTGATTTCTCATGCTAAGTGAGTAATGTGGAGAAGTATTCCTGGGTTTTTCTGGTTTGGTTGGCCTTATTATGCTTTAGATCCAGCTTTCTTCACCTGATGAAGGTAAAGACAGATTTTCTTAAGGTATAGGCATTGTACTTTTAAACTACAAAGTCACTTTTAGGATTTACAGTGCTTGCTCTGTGACTTCCCTTCCTAGTAGTGTGGTTGTGTGTGTGGGATTGTGGGGAGGAAGGTTGACAGAGGTTGGAAGGGGTTGTCAGGGAGGGACATAATGTAAACAAATACTACTTACAACATCATGTGACAAGTATGCCAGTTGCTTTCCTTCTCTGGACTGTGATAGCATGTTTACTGTACATACTTTTGTGTTACAGATTCACACATTTCATTCATTTGCCTGACTAAATGGTAATTGTACATATAGCATAAATGAATGATAGCATGTTTACTGTACGTACTTTTGTGTTACAGATTCACACATTTCATTCATTTGCCTGACTAAATGGTAACTGTACATATAGCATAAATGAACGACTCTTGTCTTTTAACTCCTGAAGGGCTGTAATGGGTCTTATTTATCTTTGTTCCCTCTTTGCCAGGAAAGAGTCTTAACACAGTGCAGCCATTCAGTAGGTGTTTGAATTGGGTGAAATACTTTTTACTAGCTAGCTAGTGGTAGTGCCTGTAGGAGAGAGTCACTAACTCTGGGGGCTTGTCCAAAACGACAATAAACTTGCAGATCTGTGATGAAATATACTTTAAAGTGATTTCTAACTTTAAAATGATTTTTTTTTTTTTTTGGAGTTGGGGTCTTAGTCTGTCACTCAGGCTAGAGTGCAGTAGCATTATCATTGCTCATTGCAGTCTTGACCTTTTTGGCTCAGGCAATCATTCTGCCTCAGCCTCCCAAGTAGCAGATGCCACCACGCCTGGCTAATTTGTTGATTTTTTTTTTTTTTGTAGAGAGGAGATCTCACTATGTCCCCAGGCTGGTCTCAAACTCCTGGGCTCAAGAAATCCTCCCTCTTCGTCCTCCCAAAGTGCTGGGACTACAGGCATGAGCCACCATGCATGATCTAAAAGGATTTCCAGGCTGGGCTGGGTGGCTCAGCTGTAATCCCAGCGCTTTGGGAGGCCGAGGTTAGTGGATTGCCTGAGTCCACTGGTTCGAGACCCGCTTAGGCAACTTGGTGAGACCTCATCTCTGCAATAAACCAAAAAATTAGCTGGGCGTGGTAGCACGCGCCTGTAGTTCCAGCTACTTGGAAGGCTGAGGCGGAAGGATTGCCGGAGCCCAGCAGGTCGAGGCTGCAGTGGCTGTGAGTGTGCCACTGCACGCTAGCCTGGGCGACAGAGTGAGACTTTAATGCAAAAAAAAAAAAGGAAAAAGAAAAACTTGAGACTCATGGCAACTTGGAATCATGCTAAGTTAAAAATAACCAGTCTCAAAAGGTAACATGCTATGTACTTTCGTTTCTATAACATATTTGGAAAAACAAAATTTTAGAAATGGAAAACATGCTAGTGTTTCCACTAGCAGGAGTTAGAGACAGGAGTGCAAAGGAGGAGGTAGGTGGATTTGTTTATAAAAGGGTAATACTGGCCGGGCTTGGTGGCTCAGCCTGTAATCCCACGCTTTGGGAGGCCGAGGTGAGTGGATTGCCCGAGCCCGCGGGTTCGAGACCTGCCTGGGCAACTTGGTAAGACTTCATCTCTACAATACATCAAAAAAATTAACCAGGTGTGGTAGCGCAGCGCCTGTAGTTCCAGCTACTTGGAAGGCTGAGGCGGAAGGATCGCCGGAGCCCAGCAGGTCGAGGCTGCAGTGGCCGGGAGCAGCCACTGCACTCCAGTCTGGACAACAGAGTGAGACTCCAACTCAAAAAAAAAAAAAAAAAAAAAAAAGGGTAATACTAAGGATACTTGTCAAGATGTAACGGTTGTATCTTGATTGTGGTGGTGGATACACAAATGTACGCACATCGAAAAATTGCATAGGACTAAATATACAAATGAGTACAAGTGAAACCGGGGAAATGTGAATAAGAACAATGAATTGTACCAAGGTCAATATCCTGGTTGTGATATTACAGTATAGTTTCCAAAGATGTTACCACCACTGAGTTAAGTATCTCTTTCTATTACTTATATCAGCATGAAAATCTACAATGATTTTTAATTGTAAATAAATATCCTGGCCGGGTGGAAAAAAAAAAAAAAAAGAAGTGTTCTGTGGATTTCAAAAAGAGATTTCGATTTAGAAATCCTCTCCTCCTTTTTGGTGAAATTATTATCATTTATTGGACAAAACTTTTCATAACTCTGCCCATTCTTCTATTGTGAAATTGAAAGTTTAGCACAATTTAGAAGAAAAGTACACTCTTTGCAGGTAGGTAAATTTAAGTTTAAATTCCCTCATTTCGTTGACTAGTTGTATAGTCTTGAGTTACACTTATCTCTCAGAACTTCAGTTTCCTACTCTGTAAGGGTTTGTAACATTCTTTGTTATGTTCTTAGGAATAAATGAAACTATATGAGGTCATAGCATTAAGTAGGTGATATTTCCTTCTAGCTGTAATGATAATAATATTGATAAATTTTTACATAATTTAAGCATTTTTAAAAGTCTGATGCTTCTGAGTATAGTGGTTTTGCTATTTCATGAAGAATGGATCCTGAGACTTGTCAGGCTTATCCAAATGCATTTTTTACAAAAATGCCAGTTGAACTGACGGATAATAGAAACAGTAGCAGTTTTACCTCAATCACATATTAGCCTTCCTTTAAGTGGGACTTGCATTGTGGCTTGGTGTAGGATAGATTATAGTGTTTAGGAAATGGTGAGAGATAGAATCCTTTTGTGTGTGTGTGTGTGTGTGTGTGTGTAGGATTCTCACTCTGTCACCCAGGCTGGCTAAAATACTATAAATTTGAGGTTATATGCATGAAACAAACTTCCTTCCACTAACAGCTTCCTCCTCTCTCCCCCTTTACAGCGGTAAGACAAGAGAGGGTGATCACAGGACTTGACCTACTTTCAAATGGATGCCTGCCCCCATCAGTAATAACCAAGTCTATTCAAGTGCACTTAGATGTTAACTTTAAAAGAAGGGAACATCAGAAGTCCAAGTTTGTTTACCTAGTTTTGTCAGGGATGCTTTTACCTCAATCTAAGTTTGATCAAATATAATTTTTAAAGATTATACTATAGTTTGTTCATAAGAAAACTAATGGAAAAGTGGAATTAAATATAAAGAAATGTTCTTAACAGGTAAATATTTCTAGAATGTATCTATTTCGTTTGGTATCATAATTATTCTAAAATGAGCTAGTATAACTGATTTAAATCACTGCTTCCTTCTGTAAATGGTGGCACCTTCAAAGTGTTATCTTGAAAGGGAAGTGAGTGGTTGCCCAAGTCTCTGTGTTGTACTAGCACTGTGTTAAAACTCAGTTCAGTACTACCTTAAGTCTGAGAAATATAGTCATAATCCATACTATTTTTCAAGATGAAGGTAAAAAATAGGAAAGAAAGTTGGAACTGAATAAATAACTGGGATATCCTATTACAGTTATTGAAAACAATCAGCCAGGTGTGGTGACTCATGCCTGTAATCCCAGCACTTTGGGAGGTGGAGGCGAGGATTTCCTGAGCCCACGGGCTCAAGACCAGCCTGGGCAACATGGTGAGACCTCATCTTACAATAAATCAAAAAACTAGCTGGATTTGGCTCCAGCCACTTGGAAGGCTGAGATGGAAGGATCCCTTGAGCCCAGCCTGCTGCACTCCAGCCTGAGTAACAGAGTGAGACTCTGGGAAAAAAAAAAAATTACAGTCTTCTAGTCCACCTGTGGGTAGATTGTGACACACACAAAGTGGGGACCTTTGTAGTACAGGCTTCCCCCCACTAGGTAAGTGTTCTAGAAACCTTTCTGCATCAGTGTACTGGTTAGCATTTTTGTGAGATATATTTTGGCTTCAGTGATTTTTTGTTTTTGAGATTCCTTTAACACATTTGCCCATTTCATGATGAGTGATTTATGAGCATACCTGCCCACGCTGAGCAGAGTGTTTAGTGGTTTTTGACCAAAACTGGCATGACCCCTATGCCCCCACTTCTTATTCACCCAATCCCACACCAGTGACTTTTTTTTGCCCCCCCCCCCCAGGAAAAAATTCTCAAAGGAAAATGTTCTGCCAGTGTGGAGGGGGTGAAACAAAAAACAGCAGAAACACTAAAAGGCATTAACATTGACGAGTTTAAAAACTGTTTTGAGCTTAAAAACTGTTTTAAGCAGTGGAAAAAACGTCTTGATAAGTATATTACATCAAACAGAGAGTACTTTGTTGGTAACTGAAGTTTAAACATTTAAGAATAAGTGTGTTGGCCAGGTGCGGTGACTCATGCCTATAATCCCAGCACTTTGGGAGGCTGAGGTGAGAGGATTGTCTGAGCTCGCAGGGTTCAATACCAGCCTGGGCAACTTGTTGAGACCTCATCTCTACAATAAAACAAACAAAAAAATTAACCCAGTTTGCTGGCATGTGCCTGTAGTTCCATCTACTTGGAAGACTGAGGCAGAAGGATCACCTGAGCCCAGCAGGTTGAGACTGTGGTGGCTGGGAGTGTGCCACTGCCCTCCAGTCTGGGTGACAGAGTGAAACTCCAACTCAAAAAAAAAAAAAAAGAATAAATATGCAAACTTTTATAAATAAATCCTAGTTTTTTTTTTTGGGTCCCCTGTTGTATGTAGGTAGAAGATGAACAGATAACCCATTTTTGTCAGTCATTGCTGGAAGCATGGACCAGCACAGACTGGGTGCTGAAATACTGTGATTGTATGAATATTTGTGTGGGGCAGTGGTGTGCTTTCCCTTTGTACCTTTTTAAAGCTGTTTTCAGTGTCGGGCAAAGGTGGATGTCAGTGTTTGTATGATGTGGTTATTGGGGTGGGAGAGAAGAAGAAGGTGTGAGGTGCTTACCATTCGTGCCACTCTGGGCTCTTCTGTGTCTGTTCTGGTGCTACAGTGGCAGAGTTTGTGATCCACAAAGGTTAGTATCTGGCCTTTTATAGAAGACGTTTGCTGACCCTTGTTCTACATGGCCAAATGCAGTTATTCCCATCTGAGAAGATTAACACTAATTCTGTGATATTTAATACCTATTCAGCTTTCTACTTTTGTCTCCCAAATGTATTCTATAGTTGATTTTTAAGAATTTTGAACAGGGTAAAATCTAAGTCAACTCTGTACATTGTTATATCTTTTTAGTCTTTATTTTTCCATTCTTTACCTTTTCAAATGTATAGTTTGCTTTCACTAAAATGCAACCATTTTAATGTAACATTCTGTGAGTTTTGACAAGTACATACATTCATAAACTCACTACTTCAAATAGAACAGCTCCTTCCTCCCCCCAAATTCTTCAGAGCCCCTTTGTAGTCAACCCGTTCTCTACCCTCAGACCCTGGAAACTGCTGATCTGTTTTCTGTCTCTGTGGTTTTTTGCCTTTTCAAGAATGTCATATGAAGGGAGTCATACAGAATGTAGTTTTATGTTTTTCTCGTTTGCCCAATGACTAATGATATTTAGGCATCTTTTTTTTTTTTTGAGTTGAAGTCTCACTCTGTCACCCAGGCTGGAGTGCAGTGCCACACTCACGGCCCCTCCAGCATCGACCTGCTGGGCCCCGGCGATCCATGGGCCTCAGCCTTCCAAGTAGGTAGAACTACAGGCGTGCGCTACCACGCCTGGCTAATTTTTTTGATTTATTGTACAGACGAGGTCTTGCCAAGTTGTACGGGCTGGTCTCGAACCCACGGGCTCAGGCAATCCACTCGCCTTGGCCTCCCAAAGTGCTGGGATTACAGGCTGAGCCACTGAGCCTGGCCTCTTTTTTTGTTTGTTTGTTTTTTGAGTTGGTGTCTCACTCTGTTGCCCAGGCTAGAGGGCCCGTGGCACACACTCACAGCCACTTCAGTGTCGACCTGCTGGGCTCCGGCGATCCTTCTGTCTCAGCCTTCCAAGTAGCAGGAATTACAGACACGTGCTACCACACCTGGCTAATTTGTTATTTATTGTAGAGATGAGGTCTTGCCAAGTTGCCCAGGCTGTCTCAAACCCGCTGGCTCAGGCAATCCACTCACCTCGGCCTTCCAAAGTGCTGGGATTACAGGCTGAGCCACCAAGCCAGGCCTCTTTTTTTTTTTTTTAAAGCATCTTTCCATGTGATTTTTTGCCATTCTTTGGTAATACAGCCATTGAAAATCTTGGCCCTTTTAAAAAAATTAGGTTGTTTCTTTGTTAATACCCTGGAATCATACATACATATATTTTAAAATTTAATTCGAATCGGAGCCTCACTCTGTTGCCCAGATTGGAGTGTAGTGGCACAATCCTGGCTCACTACCTCGTGGTCTCAGGCTTTCTTCCCATCTCAGTCTCTCAAGTAGCTGAGACTACAGGCACCCACTGCCTCCTGGCTAATTTTTTTTTTTTTTGTAGAGATTAGATCTTGCTATGTTACCCAAGCTGGTGTCCCGCTCTTGGGCTCAAGCAATCCTCCTGCCTTGGCTTCTCAAAGTGTTGGGATTACAGGTGTGAGCTACCGTGCCTGGCCTGGAATCACATATATTATTTTGATTTGTAAATATTTTCTCCTAGTCTGTGGTTTATTTTTTAATTCTTTTAATAGTGTCTTTTGAAAAGCAGAAGTTCTTAATTTTTATGATGTCCAATCTGTTGTGTTTTCTTTTGGTGTAATAATTTAGAAATCTTTGCCTAAGAGATCAAATACTTTCCCTGTATTTTCTCCTAAAAGTTTTATAGTTTAAAATTTTACATTTAGGTTTATTATCTACTTTGAGTTAATTTTCCTAACTAGTGTAAGGTGTGCATTGAGTGTATTTTTCTGCATGTATATTCACAATTATTCCAGCAACATTTGTTGAAAAGACAGTCCTTTCTCTGTTGAATTATTTTTGCACTTTTGTTAAAGTTGATTGATCATATATGTATGGGTCTGTTTCTGAATTCTCTCTTCTATATCATTGATCTGTGTCTTTCATATTTCTCTATTCCCTTACTTTTGATTACCATAGCCTTATAGAAAGTTTGAAGTCAGGTAGTGTGAGTTCTCTTATTGTGTTATTTTTTAGAATTGTTTTTGGGTATTCTAGTTACTTTGCCTTTTCATTCACATTTAAAAATCATCTTGTTGGCTGGGTGTGGTGGCTCAAGCTTGTAATCCCAGCACTTTGGGAGGCTGAGGTGAGGAGATTGCCTGAGCTCATGGGTTCGAGTACAGCCTGGGCAACTCGGCGAGACCTCATCTCTATAATAAATCAAAAATTAACCAGATGTGGTAGTATGCACCTGTAGTTCTGGCTACTTGGAAGGCTGAGGTGGAAGAATCGCCTGAGCCCAGCAGGTTGACTATGGGATGGCCATGAGTGTGCCACTGCATGCCAGCCTGGGCGACAGAGTGAGACTCCAGCTTAAAAAAAAAAAAAAAAAAATCTTGTCCATATCCTTAAATCCTGCTGGGATTTTTGATTGGCATTGCATTGAATTTGTAAATCAGTTAGGGGTGAGTTTGACATCTTAATAATATTGCGCCATGAATGTGGTATATCAATTTATTCTTGCCTTTTATTTTTCATTAGTGTATTGTAGTTTTTAGCAGTTGGATCTTGCATATATTTTGTAATCTTTATGTCTATTTCACATTTTCTGGTGCTGATGTAAATGATACTTTTAAAATTTCAATTTCATTGCTAGTATATAGAAATATGATTGAATATTGTTTGCTGACCTTGTTTCTTATAACCTTGTTAAACTCACTTTTAGTTTTAGAAGACTTTTTTAAGATACTCTGGGATCTTCTGCATAGACAATAGTTCTTTGACAAATAAGGGCAGCTTGATTTCTTCCTTTTCAGTCTGTATGTCTTGATATCTTTTTCTTGCTTTACTTCACTGTCTAGGATCCCTAGTATAATGTTGAATATAAGTTTTTTTTTTTTTTTTGAGTTGGAGTCTTACTCTGTCATTCAGACTGGAGTGCTGGCCACTGCAGGCTCGACCTGCTGGGCTCTGGCAATCCGTCTACCTCAGCCTTCCAAGCAGTTGGAACTATAGGTGCGCGCTACCATGCCTGGCTAATTTTTTTGATTAATTGGAGAGATGAGGTCTTGCCAAGTTGCCCAGGCGGGTCTCGAACCCTTGGGCTCAGGCAATTCACTCACCTCAGCCTCCCAAAGCGTGGGAGTACAGGCTGAGCCACCAAGCCTGGCCCGAATATAAGTTTTGAGAGTAAACATCCTTTCCTTGTTCCTGATGTTAAGGGGGAAAGCAGTATTTTAGCATTAATTAATATGATATTAGCCATAGGTTTTTTTGGTTTTTTTTTTTGAGTCTCATTCCGTCACTTAGGCTGGAGTGCAGTGGCGTGCTCACAGCCACCCCAGTGTTGACCTGCTGGGCTTAGGGGATCCTTCCGCTTCATTCAGCCTTCCAAGTAGCTAGAACTACAGGCATGCGCTACCATGCCTGGCTAATTTTTTGATGATCTCAAACCATGGACTCAGGCAGTCCTCTTGCCTCGACCTTCCAAAGTGCTGGGATTACAGGCTTGAGCCTCCGCACCTGGCCTTTTGTTTGATTTTTTTTTTTTTTAAGATGTCTTTTCTCAAGTTCAGAGTTGTCTTCTATTTTTAGTTTGAGAGTTTTTTAAAAATCATGAATAGATATTGACTGTTGTCAAGGTTTTTCTATATTTGTTGAGATGGTCATATGTTTTTTCTTTTTCTTTTTTTAGTCTTTTAATTTTTATTGCAGGAGAAAAGCCCCATTTCTTTATTTTGCTTTCTGGCTTTGTGCTTGTGCCTTCAACACTTTAACAACAGTTTTTCTGCTCCTCGATAAGAAAAGCACACTTGATCCTGTCAGAACACATTTGGCACACATGGAACCACCATAGACCCTGCTGACAGTTTTTTTTTTTGAGTCTGCGTCTCACTTTGTCTCCCAGGCAGGCTGGAATGCAGTGGCACACTGCTCACAGCTATTGCAACCTTGATTGCTGGGCTCAGGCGATCCTTCCACCTCAGCCTTCCAAGTAGCTAGAACTACAGGTGTATGCTACCACACCCAGCTAATTTTTGACTTATTGTAGAGACACGGTCTCACCATGTTGCTCAGGCTGGTCTCGAACCCGTGGGCTCAGGCACTCCTCTTGCCTAAGTCTTTTAAAGTGCTGGGATTACAAGCGTGAGCCACTCATTGTGCCTGGCTGACAGATTTTTTGTTTTGGACAACCTCATAAGAACTTTGGGTCTCACAATATGAAGCCCTGGAAGTCGGCCTGGGCACTCACCACATGCAGACTTTGGTGCTTTTCCAGCCTTTTTAGTATATAGGTAAGCAATTTTATTTACTGGGGTTTGGGGCAGCCTAGTTTTGTTAGAGGCAGTATTGTAGGGACGCCTACGATGGTTTGTCAGATGCTGGACCATTATGAATGCCTTTAGACTGTGTCCCTGGAAGAAGAAAAGGGAATGTTTTTTCTTCTTTAGTTTCATAATATGTTGAACTAGCTTTGCATTCTTGAGATAACCCTCATTTGGTTTTGTTGTATTTCTTTTTTTGTTTTTTTGAGTTGGAGTCTCACTCTGTTGCCCAGGCTGGAGTACCACCGCAGCCTCGACCTACTGGGCTTGGGCGATCCTTCTGTCTCAGCCTTCTAAGTAGCTGGAACTACAGGCATGCACCATCATGCCCGGCTAAGTTTTTGATTTATTGTAGAGATGAGGTCTCACCAAGTTGCCCAGACTGGTCTCAAACTTGGCGGCTCTCAATCCTCTCACCTCGGCCTCCCAAAGTGCTGGGATTATAGGCGTGAGCCACTGTGCCTGATCTATATATTTTTTAAATATATTGTTGGGTTCCATTTGCTACTCTATCTTATTTCTTCCATTTATTTTTTTGTTAGGTTCATTTTTTTTTTTTTTGAGTTGGAGTCTCACTCTGTCACCCAGATTGGAGTGCAATGGCTGCTCCCGGCCACCGCAGCCTCGACCTGCTGGGCTCTGGCGATCCTTCCGCCTCAGCCTCCCAAGTAGCCGGAATTACAGGCATGCGCTACCACACCCGACTGATTTTTTTGATTTATTGTAGAGATGAGGTCTCGCTGCCCAGGCGGGTCTCGAACCCGCGGGCTCAGGCAATCCACTCACCTCAGCCTCCCAAAGGTGTGGGATTACAGGTTCATTTTTAAAAAAGATTCTTGATTGTATATATAAAACATTCATAACAGTTATTGAGTCCTTATCTGTTAAATACCACATGTTGCCTGGTGATAAAATCATTCCTTACATGAGAACCATTTAACCAAGTTATTTATTCGTTATACCCCATTGCTAAGGCATGAAATCTCTGTAGTTTCTGTTGAAGAATTGAACACCCAGGGAGGTCTCTATTCTGGCTGTTCTTAGTGCAAATATCTCCCAACCCTCTGTGAACGCTGGGGATCATTTAGCTTACAGTTCTTTGGTCATTCTTTGCCTGCCCTTAAATATTTTTACAATATGTTACAATATGCATGCATAGCTTCTTATTTCTCAATATTAGACTCATGGGGGCCTCTGTGCCCTCTGTGCTGATTTCTGGAGCTGCTTCTTCATGTGGCGTCCTTGTCTTTGGTACTCTGTAATTGTCAGACTCCTCAGCTTTCTCAAATGCTTATGTCTGTCTTCTTTTTTTTTTTGAGTTGGAGTCTCACCCTGTTGCCCAGGCTGGAGTGCAGTGGCATGCTCATGGCCACCGCAGCCTAGATCTGCCGGGCTCAGGTGATCCTTCCGCCTCAGCCTTCCAAGTAACTGGAACCACAGACGTGCCACCACGCCAGCTAATTTTTTGATTTATTGTAGAGACAGGTCTCATCAAGTTGCCCAGGCTGGTCTCGAACCCATGGGCTCAGTCAATCCTCTCACCTCAGCCTCCCAAAGAAATGGGATTATAGGCGCGAGCCACTGCACCAGGCCTTATGTTTGTCTTCTAACTGTGGCAAGACTGTCATGCTTTGCTCGGTATCCTCCTCACTCTGCCACAGTCCAGAAGATGCCTCCAAAAAAAAAAGCTAGTGCAATTTTAGTGCTTATCTCATCTGTTCCTTTCTCTTAGGGATTGCAACTTTGTGCTGCCTGTTTAAAGTGTCTAAAAGATGTTGCCTCATATATTTTGTCTGTTTTCTAGTTGGGAGTGGGAGGACATCAGATTAAGTCCATCGTGGTTGGCAGCTGAAGTCCCTTGGGTGAATATACTTTGTTGGTGGTGCTGAAAGTATTATTATGGTATTTTCAAAATTTTTGAAGGTATATATCATTTTTGAATAGCAAAGTGACATTTGTTAAGTGTCTGATGACGGTAGCTCAGCCATTGTTTAGTGAGGAATAAAAAAAAAGTAGGTGTCTTTCAGTTGAAGAGTCACATGATACATACCCAAGATTAATCAAGTAAATGAAATGCTGTGGTGATGAATGGAAAGAGAAGGATCACTATGTTTTTTTTTTTTCTTTCTTATGGTGTGTGTGTGGGGGGGTGGGTGGGGGGGGTGTCTTCTGGTAAAAACCAGAAAACCTGCTAGACAAATTCTAAAAAAGTTGTAGAACTTGTGATCTGATATTTCATATATAAATGCTTTCTTTTGCATTTATGTTTCCTAGAATTTATATTTTATGCCACAAATCGTAGTGAGTCAGTGGGTAGAATACTGGCTCTTTCATATGTCTTTGCTGTTTTTTTGCCATGTGGTTTTAGGAAAGTTGTTTCTAAAATTGTTTTCTCTTTTGTCAAATGACTATATGACATACTTCATAGGGTTGTTTGTTAATTTATTCAAATATTTGAGTGGCTTCTGTATGTCAGGCACTGTTCTAGGTAATGGGTATTCAGTGATAGATAAAATGTAGTTGCTGCCCTCTGCATTCTAGCAAGGGAAGCAGAAAAATAAATGAACAATTGCAGTGCTGTCTGGTGGTGGTAATTTCAGAAAGGATCTGAAGAGTATTAGCAGAAATTAGGGAGGTCGAACAAGGTTTTACCTGAGGAGGTGAGATTTGGGCAGACCTGAAGAGACCTGAAGAAGGTGAAGGGATCAAGCCACATAAAGATTCAGGGGAAGTGTGTTCAAAGCATAAGGGACATCAGGTGCAAAGGGCCTCAGGTGAGAGTGTGAATAGGGAGTATGGACAGGACAAATAGGCATTTAACCTTTGCACCTGTAGACATCTCGTGGATCACCTACCAGCAACTTGACCACACTTTTTTACAAAATAGTGGAAAAAAAATCACTTCATATTAAATAGTACAGCATTGGAATAAATTATTTTTTATTTTTATTTTTTGAGTTGGAGTCTCACTGTTACCCATACTGGAGTGCAGTGGCATACTCATGGCCACCACAGCCTTGACCTGCTGGGCTCAGGTGATCCTTCTGTCTCAGGCTTCCAAATAGCTGAAACCACAGGCGCGCCACCATGCCTGGCTAATTTTTTGATTTATTGTAGAGACGAGGTCTTGCCAAGTTGTCCAGGTTGGTCTCGAACCCCTGGGCTTAGGTAGTCCTCTCACCTCCACCTCCCAAAGTGCTGGCATTACAGGCATAAGCCACTGTGCCCTGCCTGAATCAATTATTTTGTTGTAATCATATTTGGCTTATAATGGAATTTTGGACATTGAGGAACTTATTTATGACAAAGAATAAACTTTTTATCTTTTATTTTTCTAATATGTGGTAACATGTGAAACAGTCATCGACTTGCATTGCAGGTTCATTGGTACATGTTGTGCAATAATAATTTGTTTTATGTCTTCCACCTGGTGTTTTTCTATTCCTGAAGACAATGCAGTCTCGTTTTCTTCCCCCCACATTAATATTATGTCCTGTATTGTCCAGTCTGTTGTTCGAAGATGTGGAAGGATGCACTTGTGATTTCTGAAAATCATTTCTTAACTGGTCAGTCATATCTCAGTATATATTCCTTCCCTTTTTTTGCTTTTTCATACAAATTGCATGGGAAACTTCAATAAAACAAACATTTGTGAAAAATTTGCATAAGTTTGTCCTGTGTAGTCACCAGCAATCTCTTTATATCCCCTGAGAGGGGACATCAAAGTGGTTTGATAGGTTTACGATGAAAAAGATTAAGTATGGTGAAAAGTAACTGAAGGATTTGGGCAAAGCATGCTTGACAAGAGTTGTTTTAGGCTTTGTTTTATTTTATTTTGAGTAGAAGTCTTACTCTGTCACTCAGGCTGGAGTGGCGTGGCATGCTCACGGCTACCTCAACCTCAACTTGTTGGGCTCAGGCAGTCCTTCCACCTCAGCCTTCCAAGTAGTTGGGACCACGGGTGCACACCACCATGCCCAGCTAATTTTTGGTTGTTGTTTATTGTAGAGATGAGGTCTCACCAAGTTGCCCAGGCTGGTATTAACTCCTGGGCTCAGGCAGTCCTCTCATCTCTGCCTCCCAGAGTGCTGTGAATACAGGTGTGAGCTACTCTGCCTGGCTTGATTTACGTTTAAAAGTTTTACTGTGGATGTAGGGAGCAGGAATGGAAACAAGGAGACTAGTTAAGAGATTTGCTGTAGTCCAGGCTAGAGAAGATGGTGATTTGAATTAGAGTGGTAGCAGTGAAAGTGGTGAAAAGTGGTTGGAATCAACATACTCTTTGAAGACGGAACTGGTAGGATTACTTAGAGACTGGAAAAAGTTTCTGAAGGAGAGAAATAAATCAAGGATGATTCCTAGGTGCCTTACCCTAACAACTGGATGAGTGGGGAAGATGTGGAATGAGTTTTCTGGAAGGAGGAAATTGTGATTTCCCTTTTGATATGTTAAGTTTAAGTGAAGATATTAGTAAGCATTTGGGTATCAAATCTGGAGTTCAGGGATGAAGTCTGGATTAGATATATGAATTAGAGAATTGTAGATAGAGGAGTGAGAATGGGAGGTTATGGTGGGAAATAGGAATATATAAAGCTCCTGGCACATAGTAGGGACTCATGACATGGTAGCTAGTAATAATAGTGACAGTCATAAAACAAGAACGAAGGAAGGTGGTAGTGACCTAAAACGATACCTTGCATGTTATATCAGGACTCCTTACATGCTGATGACTTTTCTTCTCTGAGCATGATAAAAGTATTCTTAGTGAAGTCTGTAGTACATTTCCAGTCTCTAAGCGTATTTGAGTAATCAAGAGATAATGACTTTTCAATGTGTTGCAAGGCTATCATTTATGTGTACATGTGCATATATATATAAGATAGCGTGGAAGGAGGCTATGACAGTGTTCAGGAACTTTTGAGAAGTGAGATGATAGGTATATTTTTGATATTCTGATTTTCTGCAGTGCCTATATTTGTTTTCACTCTTATTTTTAGTAAAGGAGGTTAATATTTTTAGAGTCTACTTAGTTGGTTAGTTACTGGAGTGATGGGCTTCATTTATTTGTGGTTGCTAATGTCTCGTATTTCACAGACTGAGTCTTTGACTGTGGTCTGTAGTCTGAAACATTTGAGCACTTAATCATCTTAATTGTAAATGGGAGTCAGTTAAGAATATGAGAGAGAGAGAGAGAGACAGAGAGAGAGAGAGAGAGAGAGAGAGAGAAAGAAAATGTGTGTGTGTGTTTAAAGAACCAAAATCTTGTTGTGTTGCTGTTGCCAAGGTTAGACTTGAACTCCTGGTCTCAAGTGATCCACCCACCGCAGCCTCCTGAGTAACTGTGACTGCGTGGTCTGGGTGGTTTGGATGAGTCCATAAAAATTATTAGTAGATCCTCTCCCTGTCGGGCTAGTTGTGGCACCATTTTGTTGAAAGGGTACTTTATGTTGCATTGTGGTGGGATAGCACTTCAGAGAAACATGACGGTTTTTTTTTTTGTTTTGTTTTAACATCTGAATTAAACTGTCAACATTAACTTAGATTTTTAGAAGTATCCCTTTTACCTAGTGACAGCCGGGCTAAAAGTGGTGGATGGCAGGGGCTTTTGGCAACTTTATCATTTCTGTAATTCATGAGTCACTTCTAAAAACATGCTCAGTGTGATTTAAGTAGTATCTGTAAATTAATTTACCTTCCTAGTCTTGCCATTTGAGTTGTGCCTTGTCTAAAGTGGATATGTTTCTGGAGTGGGAGAAGGAGGGTCTATTGTGGCACTGTATGGAAATAATTTCTGTTGCCCTTAATAAACTTCAAGGAAATGTTTTTTTGCCTCTTGGATTCTTTGTGCACAAGTAGTAGCTGGGCTCAGAATACAAGGGAACTCTGGATGAGACCTTGCAGTTTGGGAGTTATTTAGGAAAAAAACGTGGCAACAGGAGTTGAGAAGTAGAGTTCATTTGGTGTCATGAAGCCTTTGGGGCCTGACTGAGGTGCTTTCTCTCTTCAAAGATTAAAGGCCTATATAAATCAGTGAGTGAGAATAACAAAGCTTTTGCCTGGGCCCTTCTGCTGAAATGGTGCTGTCTGTATGCTTAGTGTGTATTTCCAGTCTGGATAGATCTTTTGAGACCCAGTTCCTAAAAGGTGTTTTCTGAAAAGTAAAGTCCCTGAAGGGAAGAAGGAACTTTTATTGTGTGCCTGCCTGCATATTTTGTTCATTTACATTCCTTATAATAACCCTGTAAGATAGTTGTTATTCTCCCTTCCTTTTTTTTTTTTTGAGTTGGAGTCTCAGTCTGTTGCCCAGACTGGAGTGCAGTGGCTGCTCCCGGCCACTGCAGCCTTGACCTGCTGGGCTCCGGCGATCCTTCCTTCCGCCTCAGGCTTCCGAGTAGCTGGAACTACAGGCGCGCGCTACCACGCCTGGCTAATTTTTTGATTTGTTGTAGAGATGAGGTCTCGCCTGCCCAGGCGGGTCTCGAACCCACGGGCTCAGGCAATTCACTCACCTCAGCCTCCCAAAGGCGCAGGATTATAGGCTGAGCCACTGAGCCCGGCTATCCCTTCTTTTTTTGATGAAAAACTAGGGTTCAGAGATTTCAGTTTGTTTCCCTCAGGTCAGTGAACTTTCATCTAGGACACTGTGACTATAAACATACTCTAGTTTTATTATATATGCGTAGTTCACATTTTTCTCTCTGATATAATAATATCCAAAGTAGCCAGCTTACAATTCCAGCTTGTTCTTTTTGTAAATGGAAAATCATTGTGGTCTGCTCTCTCTTAAAGTTTTCCTAGATTGCTTTTTTTTTTGAGTCAGAGTCTCACTCCGTTGCCCAGGCTGGAGTGCAGTGGCACACTCACGGCCATCCCAGCGTGGATTTGCTGGTCTCCAGCAATCTTTCTGTCTCAGCCTTCCAAGTAGCCAGACCTATAGGCGCACTACCATGCCTGGCTAATTTTTTGATATATTGTTGAGACGAATTCTCATCAAGTTGCCTAGGCTGGTCTCTAAGCCCTGGGCTCAGGCAGTCCTCTTGCCTCGGCCTCCCAGAGTGCTGGGATTACAGGCTTGAGCCACTGTGCCTGGCCCCTAGAATTCTTAAAAGCATAATAGGTTTCCATGTTTGTGCTTTGAAAGTAGCAAAAACTTGTCAGTAGAATTGTATTTTCCTTCACATGCAGGAGCTTTGTGGATGGAAATTAATAATTAGCATTCACACACTTATTTCCATCTTCAAAGTGTTTTACAAACATTTAATTAGTTCATGTTTAACCTCTATTGGAAGTTGAAAAACCAGTCTTTTAGGTTCATTTTAGCAGTACTGAGGTGATGAAGAAGGAGTAAGTCCTCAGTGAGAAAAACGTAGGTATACTCTGTGCAGTTCTAAACCCCTTTCCTCCATCCCATAGCTTTCAGCCCAGTTTGCTCACATCAAAGCATATTTTTGGGTGTGTAGCTTCTGTTTAATACAAGGGCGTACAATTATATGAATTTAAAAAAGGACACAGGTTGGAATGGTTGGGGAAAAGACCTGGTTGGCTCAGTGAAGTCTAATATAGCTTTCTCTTTTGCAGTCCCTTAAATGTGAATTGTCCTTAATTGTCCTGTGAGCATTTTGAGGGGGAGGATGTCATTAGAGCAGAGACTTTCACAAATGAATAGAGCCATTACACATAATAATTTCTGGGGAAAAAAATCTTTTTCACTTCTGGCTTAGGAAATAACAACTCTGTAACAGGATACTTTGCTAGTTTCCTCACTACCACTTGTCACCTGATTTCATCCCCTCTCCTCCCACCTCCAGTAAAATGGCTTTAACTTGGCAAGGTTTGTAGTTGGAAGGAGACACTAGTCCCAGTTCAGCCACATTTCTGTCATATAATTGACTGTGTGACCTTGAGCAGGTTACTGCTCTTCTGCCCTTGAATTCTTTTGTTTTGTGAAATTGGGTTTATTAATGACTCACCTTTCACTAAGTCCTAGAGCGGTGGCAGGGGAGGATATAACATTTATGCTGTTGGACGTGAAATGGGGCTGAGGATGTTTTCATATCAGTGAGGATTCTTCAGAATTGTAGTGATTTCCTTTCTGCTTTGGTTGGAATAGTTAATTTTCTTTTGTTCCCAATCCCATTACTATACTTTAAACGTCTTTTGTTTTTCTGATACAGTACAATAAATAGAACCATTTGATAAATATTTTGATAAATATTGATAAATATTGTGTTTGGATGATTTCCTAAGACAGGACCTTTCATTATTGCTTATAGTCCATATTCAGAGGGACTTGTTCCTGAATCTTTGTCCAGATGACTGCCAAAGAAACCCTGGTATGTGACGGCAGAAAGGGGAGAAATTCTGAGAGCTTGGCATGTATATTTAATTACATTTTTTATTTTTTGAATCTGAGTCTCACTGTTGCCCAGGCTGGAGTGCCGTCGTACGCTTATAGCCACAGCAGTCTCGACCTGCTGGGCTCAGGTGATCCTTCTGCCTCAGCCTTTCAAGTATCTGGAAGCACAGGCACATGCTATCATGCCCGGCTAATTTTTTGATTTGCTGTAGAGACGAGATCTCACCAAGTTGCCCAGGCTGGTCTCAAACCCCTGGGCTCAGGAAATCCTCTCGCCTCTGCCTCCCCAAGTGCTGGGATTACAAATGTGAGCCCCCTTGTCCAACTTAATTACATTTTTAAAATTATGAATGGGACTCTGTTCTTTTAGTGGGGCCAGATAAGAATGGCCTTGTACTTTTTTCTCTGTTAAATAATGTTGTTTTTCAAGTCTTTCTCTTCTCTTCTTGAAATCTGAAAATTTAAAAGTGAGATGAGTTGGCTGTGGCTATTGAGCTTCCTTGTAATAGTAAATACACCCAGGTTTAAGCTCTTTATCCTTTCTGTTCTTCCACCAAGATTTACAGTAACCTGGAAGGAATGCTGTACAGATGGACCTTGAATAATACTATGTGAGAAATATGAATAAATGAGATTGGCTTCGTTAAATGCTTAAAGCTGCCTTTTTATTTGAAAGGATGTCTGAAGGTAACATTTTGAAAAAGGAGACTTTTTGACAGGATAAATTACGTGTGCGCGTGTGCACACCGGTAGAAGTTTCCTCTTGGAAACCTTAGTGGTTTCCAAACAATCCAGTAAATGATTCTTTTTCCTGATTGTGTTAGGGTTTTGAGTTGTACTGTTTTCAATCACTCCTTTAATGTTTCCATATTGTCTTTGCACTGTTCATCCCCCGTTACCCCTCCCCCCCATTAATTTAGTAGGATTCTTTTGTCAGATTGCTCACTGAATAGATAGAGTAAGATAATACTACATGTGTGTATTTCCTCCTAGATTATAAACTCCTTAAGGGCAGATTTTATCTGTTTTGTTTATTGCTGCATCCCTAGCACCTGGAGGCACAGCACATAATAATTGCTGCTCAAGAAATACTTGGGTTGATGGAAGTATGAATGAATTTTTCACATATATATTTTATGAGGGGGGACATCCCCTCAAAACTATATATTTTTGGAGTATAGGCCCTTTGTAGTATACTCGGGATTTGTTCCTCCAGCTGAACCAATGTTTTTATCTGGAAGTTTTGAGAAGGTTCCATCACAGTTTGTGGAAAAAATGCCCTGAGTTGTACAAACAAGTGACTGGTTCTTCCACCGTGACAATGCACCTGCCCACACAGCGCTGAGTGTTCAGCAGTTTTAGACCAAACAAATGGCATGACCCCCATTAAACCAGTCTCAGCCCGAGTGACTTTTTTTGTGTCCCCTCCATGAAAAAGTCCTTAGCTGGCTCAGTGGCTCAGCTTGTAATCTCAGCGCTTTGGGAGGCCGAGGTGAGTGGATTGCCTGAGCCTGCGGGTTCGAGACCCACCCGGGCAACTTGGCGAGACCTCATCTCTACAATTAAAAAAAAAAAAAAATTAGCTGGGTGTGGTTGTGCGCGCCTGGAGTTCCAGCTACTTGGAAGGCTGAGGCAGAAGGACCGCTGGAGGCTGTGGTGGCTGGGAGCGTGCCACTGTACTCCAGTCTGGGCGACGGAGTGAGACTCCAACTCAAAAAAAGAAAAGAAAAGAAAAGAAAAAAAGTCCTTAAAGGGAAATGTTTTGCCCATGTGAAAGAGATGAAACAAAAAACGGCAGAAGCCCTTAAAGACATAAAAATTGATGAGTTCAAAAACTATTTTCAGCCAGGCTCGGTGGCTCAGCCTGTAATCCCACGCCTTTGGGAGGCTGAGGTGAGTGGTTGCCTAAGCCCCGCGGGTTCGAGACCCGCCTAGGCAACTTGGCGAGACCTCATCTCTACAATAAATCAAATATTAGCCGGGCGTGGTAGCATGCGCCTGTAGTTCCAGCTACTTGGAAGGCTGAGGCAGAAGGATCTCCGGAGCCCAGCAGGTCGAGGCTGCGGTGGCTGGGTGCGGCCGCTACACTCCAGTCTGGGCGACAGAGTGAGACTCCAACTAAAACAAAACAAAACAAAACTATTTTTAGCAGCAGAAAAAGCATCTTGATAGGTGTATTGCATCAAATGGAGAGTAATTTGAAGGTGACTGAAGTTTAAACATGTAAGAATAAATACACAATTTTTAATAGATAAAGTCTGTTTTATTTTGATCTCACTTTGTATAATACATGTGTATATTAAACTTAGTAAAATCTGTCCTTTGAGAATAAACAGATTTTTATTTTTCTTTTCTAGTATTAGTTTTAATTTGATTGTGGTGAGTTTAAGGCATCTCTTTTGGAGAATGAGAAGACACCATGTTAAATGAGATTGGCCAGTGTTGCGCAATTCTGGTAGTAAAATTTCTCTACAACTCTCTTGCCTGGTTTTTTGCTTGGTCAGTGTAGGGCTCTGTCACTTTACATTTTAATCTGTTCAGTGACTTTATCATAGGCATTAGATGGTTGAACCTGAGAATATAGGTGTATGATGGATGGCCTAATTTAAAAATACTATAATTTTAAAACATATTCAAAATAGAACAGTTGAATTGACTCTCATATACCCATTACCCAGATTCTAGAGGATTAGCAAGACTTGGCTATTCTCTGCAAGCATCACTTTTTAAAACAATCATTTTATTGTGATATAATCCACATACCATGAAATTACCTCTGCATCACTTTAATATGTTCATCTTGGTTGTCTTGAAAGTCATTGCCAACTATTTTTTAAAATAGTAATTTTTAAATGGTATTTTAACTCCAGTGTATAATATTATAAACCATGAACCGTCTCTGTAAAACATGGCATGATATATTTTCAGGATATGGAACAGACAACTTTAACTTAGAATGAATGAAAGCTGAGTAGCTAGTTTTCCTTTAACAGAGTAATTATAGAAATAGGACCATAAACCTTCTATTAAGCACTTTTGTATGAAATCTGAGGTTTCTGTCAAATTAGACGTGGAAAATTAAACAAAGCTGCACAAATTACAGATCTGTGCAGTTTTTGAATTCTTCTCTTTTATGTTAGACTTTTTTTTTTTTTCAGATGACTGTTCTCTTAAGTACCAGCACAAGCATGTTATAATTTACGTAAAATTATTTCTGGTTTTATGTCAATAGTTTTTTCACTTTTCCCCATAGAATTTAGTGATTTTTTTCCCTTTGAGAATCTCTCTTTTTTTTAAAGCTGCATACTCATTTATTTTGATTTTTGTGAAGATACTTTTTAAGGCAACTGAATACCTTCATAAATTTTGTACTTTCTTAATAATTCATTTGGCAATATATACACAAATAGTGTTTATATTTTAAAAGCTTTCATTTGAAGCTCAAGAACAACTGTTACACTATTTTTCACAGTCTCTATTTGTATATATTACATCCTAAGTTCATGAATTCTTTGAAATACCAACCCTCCCCCCCCAAAGTATTATTTTGGTTGCTTTGACAAAAGTGCTTGTGGCAGTCTTTAGTAGTTAGTTCACTAGCATATGTGCCTGTGACTGAAGAATTTTTTTTCCAACTAATCTGTGAGCTACTTTAAGACTCAGATACGGATTCAGAAGGAAAATTATATCTGTTGTTCCACTTTGCTTTGATGCATGTTGAAATTTACAGAGACAAGTTCGCTAATATAATAACTGTCATTTATTGGCATTTATTGGGAACCACCACTGTTCTAAGTGTCTTATGTATATCAGTTCTCATCTCTGCAAGGAAGATATTTTTATGATTTTGCAAGAAAAGGAATTTGAGGCCTAGGGAAATTAACTAATTTGATTATTATTATTATTATTTTTGAGTTGGGGTTTTACTCTGTCACCCTGGCTGGAGTGCAGTGGCATGATCATGACTGACCACAGCCTCGAACTCCTGGGCTCATGCCATCCTCTTGCCTCTGCTTCCTGAGTAGCTGGGACTATAGGGGTATGCCACCACCCCTGGTTAATTTTTTTGATTTTTTTTTTGTAGAAATGAGGTTTCGTTGTGTTGCCTAAGCTGGTCTTGAATTCCTGGACTCAAAGCAGTCCTCCCACCTAGATTTCCCAAAGTGCTGGGATTACAGGCATGAACCACTGCGCCTGGCCAATTTAAGTGATTTTAGATATACGTCAGCATTTTATTGAAGGCCTGTTATATGTCAGGCATGGTACTGGGTGCCAGGAATTAAGGAATGAACCAAAGAAGATATGGTACTGCCCTTGAAGCACTCATGATTTTGCTTCTTGATTTACAATAGTAATAAATGTCACCATTTATTATTACTTTCCATGTGCCAAGGTTAGTACTAAGTGCTCTACAAACCCTTATTTCATTTTAATTCTCACAACTCTTAAGAGGTGGATTCTGTTATTCTTCACATTTTTTGTATGAGGAGACTGAAGCTCAGAGAAGCTAGATAACTTGTTCAGGGTCATGCAGTTGGTAGTATGTGGCAGAGTTCGTACTCGAACACAGTCAATGACTCTAGAGCCCAAACTTGTCTTTGCATGCCTCATTCCAGCAAGAGTGGAAATGAGTAATTACTTGAAAGGGGCATCCATTGTGAGCTATGATTTTGGCAGAACTTTGTGTAACTTTGACTTTGCCAGTAGATCTATTTTTATGGTTAACTTTTTACTTTATAATTTCTTATTCTAGGAGTCATCAAAAAGTTTTCATGATTTCTGAAACACAACTTTAAAAAGTCTTATTTTTATTACAGTGGTAATATAGAAATTCAGGAATTATATTTAGCCAAATGAAAAAGAACATGTACATGACCCTGCATAGAGAAAATATTTTGGTATAATTTGGTGGTTTTCTTTACAGACTTGAAAATTTGTAGAGGATTTGTGTGTGTGTGCTTGTGTCCATTTGTAAAAGCCATATGTGACATACTTTATTTATTTATGAGCATAAATAGATTGTAAAACATTTGATGAATATACCTTTATATGATATCAGAGATAACTAACATAATTATTTTAATGGCTATATAATATTGCTTTGCATGGATTTAGATTTATCCTCAGTTCACTAATTACCCTATTATTTGAATATTTGGGTTTTATATCTTTTTTCTCCCTTCACCCTTCCTCCCCCTCCTTCCTTTTTGCTATTATAAACATTGCTGTGATGAACAACGTAGTACATGCATCTTTGTGTCCTTGCTTACCTCTTTTTCTCAGAAATGAAAATTTTCAGAAATGGAATTGAAAGGGTGTGCATTTCAACAGTTGTTGATAGCTTTCAAGTTGTCTACAGAAAGCTTATTTACAATGCTACTAGAAGAATTGGAGTGCTTATTTGCCATTTTTTCATAACCTTTAGAAAGCAATTTTAAAACATTTATTTTTAATTTTCATTTTTTTAGAGATAAGGTCTCATGCTGTCATCCAAGCCAGAGTGCAGTGATGCACTCAGTGCAGTGCAGTGATGCACAGTAACCTTGAACTCCTGGGCTCAAGCAATCCTGTCTCAGCCTCTGAGTAGAAGTGACTGCAGTTGCACACTACCTTGCCTGGCTAGTTTTTTATTTTTTGTAGAGATGATGTCTCACTATGTTGCCCAGGTTGGTTTTGAACCCCTGACCTCAAGTGGCCCCTGACCCTTGGCTTCCCAAAGTGCTGGGAGTAGGGATGAGCCACTGCATGTGGCCAAAAAGCAAATTTTAAAAGTTTTAGATACTATAAGATAATTACTCATAGATTTACTGGATTACTAGCAACCAATGGTAGATGAAAGAACCTTGTTTTTTTAAAAAGGATAGGAAGAGACTCATGAAACATAGTTTCTATTCTCTTAATCACTGAAAGTTAATCTAAGATCAGTTCTCAGTATTAAGACAGATAAAGGAAACTTTCAAATAAAGAGAGTCACTGTTATATTCTTTTGGCTGCTTCTTAATTGTCAGTCTAAATTAACTCCAGAAATGAGACAGGGAAATATTTGAGATAAGATTTAGAAATGAGAAGAAGTAAAGTCTCTTTCTACACAAAGAGCTTTATGAGAGATGCTCTGTGGCTATTCTGTTGCATATCCAATTGCATATTAGAATTAATGTTATAACCGGGCTTGGTGGCTCAGCCTGTAATCCCGTGCCTTTGGGAGGCTGAGATGAGTGGATTGCCTGAGCCCGTGGGTTCGAGACCCACCTGGGCAACTTGGCGAGACCTCATCTCTACAATAAATAAAAAAAAAAATTAGCCGGGTGTGGTAGCACGCACCTGTAGTTCTGGCTACTTGGAAGGCTGAGGCGGAAGGATCGCCGGAGCCCAGTAGGTCGAGACTGCACTCCAGTCTGGGTGACGGAGTGAGACTCCAACTCAAAAAAAAAAAAGAATTAATGTTATATCTAATTTAGTTCTGCACTGGAGGCAGTGGCTCATGCCTATAATCCCAACACTTTAGGAGGTCGAGGTTGGAAGATTCCTTGAGACCAGAAGTTTGAAACCAGTCTGGGCAACATAGCAAGACCTCATCGCTACAAAAAATAAAAATAAAAAAATTTAGCTGGGCATGGTAGTGTATGTAGTCCTAGCTACTTGGGAAGCTGAGGTAAGAGAATCCTATGAGCCCAGGAGTTTGAGTATGATTGTACCACTGCAGTCTATTCCGGGTGACAGAGCAAGACCTTGTCTCCAATAAAAGTAATTTAGCTCTGAGAGCACATGTATAATCATTGGAACTGTGTTCTTGACTTTAATATAGCCAAACTTTTTTCTGTGAGCCAAAGATGAGTTAATTGGTCTTAGCTATAATAGCAACAGTTTCCGGTCAGATAACTTGGTGGCTCAGCCTGTAATCCCGTGCCTTGGGAGGCTGAGGTGAGTGGATTGCCTGAGCTGGCGGGTTCGAGACCCGCCTGGGCAACTTGGTGAGACCTCATCTCTACAATAAATAAAAAAAAAATTAGCCGGGTATGGTAGCGTGCACCTGTAGTTCCAGCTACTCGGAAGGCTGAGGCAGAAGGATCACCGGAGCCCAGCAGGTCGAGGCTGCGGTGGCCGGGAGCGGCCACTGCACTCCAGTCTGGGCGACAGAGTAAGACTGCAACTCAAAAAAAAAAAAAAAAGGTTTTCTGTACTATAAGTAGTAAGAATCAGTTATATAGGAAGATATGTCAGGTAGGTGGTTCGGTTGTACATTCTTGTATTTTCTTGGTGATTTTCATCCTGTTTCTGGTTATAGAGAAAGAGCTGGTTAATTATAATTCAATAGGAAATTATATCACTAAAAGTAGAAGAATTGACTTATGATGATTCTATAATAAAGTCCTGGAATGTGCTGACAGTTATTCACTTGTGGGAGGACTTCAGTGGTTTTCTTGAAACTCCCAGTTTTTTATGCAGCATACTTGATTCTTGAACTGTTCAGTTTCATTGTTAAGTCTGGATGGTATTTTGGTTTTGTAGGAACCCTCTTTTATGTGGAATTTTGAGAACATTCTCTGCCAACCTGAATTGATCAAGACTTTTTTTTTTGAGTTGGAGTCTCACTCCGTTGTCCAGGTTAGAGTGTAGCGGAACACTCATGGCCACCCCCGCATCGACCTGCTGGGCTGCGGCGCTCCTTCTGCCTCAGCCTTCCAAATAGCTGGAATTACAGGCGCATGCTACCATGCCTGGCTAATTTTTTATTTTGATTTATGGTAGAGATGAGGTCTTGCCGGGTTGCCCAGGCTGGTCTCGAACCCATGGGCTCAGGCAATCCTCTCACCTCGGCCTCCCAAATTGCTGAAATTACAGGCTTGAGCCACTGTGCCCGACCTGATCAAGACTTTTATTGGCCTCCCAAAGTGCCTCTGTTTTGGAAATATTTTGGGGTCAGGCCAACTTTGATTGGTTTTCTGTTACAACTGCATTATTTGGGCTCAAATCTCAGAAGTGTGCCATCCTGCTTTCTTATGTTTCCTTCCCCTGGTAACCTGAGTTATAAACTATTTACCAAAGAAGCTAGCTGCTTTTTGTCTCAGCATTCTCTTGACAAACTGCCCTTTTGGGGATGCAGAAAAGAGAGTAGTAACATTAGCAAGTCAACCAATGATTAGGACCTAGGCACCTAACATTTTAGAGGATCCTCCCTTTGGATGTTGTTACTTTTTTTCTTGTCTTATGGAACTGGAATAAACATAATAGGCTTAGCAAATCAGTGCTGGGAGTTAAATGTTTCTCTGCTGTTGTTCTGGGACATATGATAGTACTAATGGGGAACAAAATAATAAGAGAATGAGTAATGTGAGAGTAATAAGAAAGTAAGGATGCCAGGTTAAAAACTGGAAGGTCGAAACTCACTGATACAGATGAAAAGGATAAATTCTGATGTAAAGCATTCTATAGCTGAGAAAAACTTGATTGTTGGTAGACTTTGGATTAGAATGCACTAGATTTGGGTTCTATACTTAGCTGGCTGCAAACAACCTTGAGCAAATCTCTTAGCCCAGCCTATCCCAGTTTTTGCCATTGAAAATGAAATAGACTGCATCAGGTTTTTTTTTTTTGAGTTGGAGTCTTACTCTGTCGCCCAGACTGGAGTGCACCGCAGCCTCGACCTGCTGGGCTCCGGCGATCCTTCCGCTTCAGCCTTCCAAGTAGCCGGAATTACAGGCATGCGCTACCATGCCCGGCTGATTTTTTGATTTATTGTAGAGATGAGGTCTCACTGCCCAGGCGGGTCTCAAACCCGCGGGCTCAGGCAATCCACTCACCTCAGCCTCCCAAAGGCGCTGGATTACAAAGCTGAGCCACCAAGCCTGGCTTTTTGTTTGTTTTTTATCGTTGTTTTTTCAGAAGGTGTTCTCAAGTCCTAGAGATCCTTGGAATTACATCTGGGGCCCAGTGGGATTGGGAATGGTAGGAGAAAGAGAATAAGAGGTGCCACATGGAATTGTTTCACTTTTTCCTGTTTTACTTCTGTGAGTTTCCTGGAATACTGTTTCCTCTGAAGGTCCATGGCCAAAAATCAATTTGGAAACATCTGAACTGAAACATCTTGGAAGTGCCTTTTGATGTTAAGATTTGGTGTTTATGAATATCCATCTGTTGGTTAGATATCTTTGTTCTTGGTGTAATTCTTTCAGGGTTAGGGATATATTGGCTCAGTTGCAGAGAAACTGTATAATATAATGGATCATTGAGGTGTTTGACTACTTGGCTGTTCCCTGATGCACATGGGATATTTCTTAACTAAACAATTATAAATTAATTTTCACCCCTCCCTTAGCTTGGAAAATCCTGACAAAAAGGTACAGAAAATCTTATTTCTTTCTTATATTTACACTAGCTCCTGTTTTTTTGAGCACTTATCTTGAAGCGCTTTCTGTAAATTGTCTGGTTTAACCCTGGGATGGCCCTGTGAAGTAGCTGTAGTTAACTCTACTGTACTTCATGTAATTGAAGCTTATAGAAATTCTGGAGATTGGTTAAACTCCACAGTCAGTAAGTGATAAAGCCTGGATTTGAAACTAAGTTATGTTTCCAGAATGTGTGCATTCTTTATTAATGTTCACTTGCCTCTCCTAAGTTTACAGGAGTTTTGTAGCTGAAAGTTGTTATTAATAGCACCACTATGACCACGAATAGCCAAAACAATCCTTAGCAAAAGAAACGGAGTGGAAGGTATCACACTTCCTGACTTTAAACTTTACTGTAAGGCTACAGTAATCAGAATAGCCTGGTACTGGTACAAGAATAGGCATATGGACCAATGGAACAGGATAGAGATTTCAGAAGCAAAACCTCAATTTCTCAATCAACTCATATTTGACAAAGCCTCTACTAACACCCACTAGGGAGAGGAGAACCTACTCAGTTAATGGTGCTGGGAAAACTGATCACATGCAGAAGATTGAAATGGGAACCCTACCTATCACCATATACAAAAATCAACTCTAAATGGATTAAAGACCTAAATGTAAAACCTCAAACTGTAAGAACCTTAGAAAATGCAGGAGGCACCCTTATGGAAATTGGTACTGGCAACCAATTCCTGATCAAAACTCCAAGTACCCATGCCATAAGAGATAAGATAGGTAAAGTGGGACCTCATCAAACCGACAAGCTTCTGCAAAGCAGAAGAAACCATCAGGAGGAGGGTGGGGAGACAGTTCACAGAATGGGAAAAAAATATTTGCCAGCTGTATCTCTGACAAAGGCCTAACATGCAGGATCTACAAGGAATTCAAACGTACTGAAAGGAAAAAAACAAACAGCCCCATTAAAAAGTGGGCAAAAGACATGAACAGACACTTCTCAAAAGAGGATATATGGGCAGCCAACAGATACATGAATCAATAGACTCACTAATCATCAGAGAAGTGCAGATCAAAACCACATTGAGATACCACCTAACCCCAGTAAGAATGATCATCAGTAATAAAACAAACAACAACAGTTGCTGGTAAGAATGTGGAGAAAAAGGAATGCTTCTACACTGTTGGTAGGAATGCAAACTAGTGCAACCTCTTTGGAAAACAGTGAGGCGATTTCTAAAAAAACTAGATATTGATTGATCTTCCATATGACCCAGCAATCTCCCTGCTGGAAATATACCTGGAGGAACTCATATCATTCTATAGGAAAGATACCTGCATACACAACATGCTTATTGCAGCTTTATATCACGGTAGAAAAAAATGTGGAACCAACCGTGCTGCTCATCAAAACTGGACTGGATTAAAAAAAAAAGTGGTACATGTGCACAATGCAATTTAATGCAACCATAAAGAAGGTCAAACATATGGACTTTGCAGCAACTTGAATAGATTTAGAGTCTGGGGAGAAGGGGGGGACACACAACATCAATAAAGGTACCTGATCTCAAACCAGGCAAAGTGGAGACCAAAGGTTGACCCAGACTTTACCTATATGATGACCACTTGCATACCTAATCCTCAGTTGTACCCCACATCTTTAAAATAAAAATATTAAAAATTTTAAAAAATCCCATGAGGATTGTCAAAAAAAAAAAAATAGTACCACTATGACTCATGTTTCTTAGTAATGAAAACTGGTAATATAAATAATTAGCAACTTTTATTCTCAACTGCATATTATGCCAAAGGCAATAATAGGGCAGAAATTATTTGATCATATTGTATGTATTATCCCTACTGTTATGTACTTATGAATAAGGAAAAAATGAGAAATTTACCAGATTAGAGTAGAATAAAATATGGTTTTTAAAAAGGTTTGAAACTATTCCTAAAAGATTAATAGATGTAAAAACTGAAAACAAAAATTAAAAATAGAAGATACTTAAATCTTTTTTGTTTTGAGTTGGAGTCTCACTTCATTGCCCAGGCTGGAATGTAGGGGCACGCTCACGGCCACCCCAGTGTTGACTTGCTAGGCTCAGGCTATCCTTCTGCCTCAGCCTTCCAAGTAACTGGAACTACAGGTGCACACTACCACGCCTGGCTAATTTTTTGATTTATTGTAGAGATGAGGTCTCGCCAAATTGCACAGGCTGTTCTTGAACCTGTGGGCAATCCCCTCACCTTGGCCTTCCAAAGTGTTGGGATTACAGGCTTGAGCCACCGCGCCTGGCCGCTAAATTCTTTATAGTGAGTGAACATGTAGAGATTAGATTGTTTCATAATTAGTATAAGATTCATGATATTTATAAGGTTTCATAGGAAATTTGGTTTTAACTTTGCCCAAGAACCAAGTATATTATGATGGGACCATTGTTTTTCTTTAGATCGTAATTTGTTACTGGCCACTGTAAAAGCATCAAAATGTGATGCATATCAGTGCTGCTCATTAAAGTTTCTGGTTCTTTTTTTATGCGTGTGGAATATTATGTTTCCCAGCCCCTTCTTGTTGGTGTGGCCTTGTGACACATTCTGTCCAATGAAAATGGCACGTCATTTTCAGATAGAAGCTTTTAAAAGCTTTGCTTGCTGCTGGGACATGAAAGCGAGTTGTGTGGCAGTACCATATGATTAATACAAGTCGGAATACTGAGCTGAGGCATGAAGGACAGCTGCCCTGGAGAGTTTCCTGAAGCCATGGTGATCTGTGAGGGAGTGAGTGAGGATCGTGTTAGCATCTAACACCTTCTGGTTCTTGTTACCATAGTATAACCTAGCTTACCCTGATGTTATTACACGCATCATGAGAAGTCATTTGTGTGATAGATTTTTAAGGGGATGGATTGACCAAGAGTGAAGCAAAATTACTTTGGATGCAGATGAAGTCAATAGTACAGTACAAGACAGGTTTTCTCTTTGAGTTGTCTTAGTTTTATGTTCTGTTAGTTTATGCTTCCTGAAGCCCACAGCTCTGGTCGTATCACTGCCCTATTTAAAAAGAGGAGTTCCCCATTGCCCACAGAATGCAATCTGGTAAGGCCTGCCACAGTTTGGCCCTGACATGACATACTTTTAAAACTGTTCTCTTACTATGTTGAAGTATTCATCAGCATGCCTTTGCCCTTTCGTGCATTTGAGAAACATGTATTGACCAAGGTGTGTGCCAGTGCTGCAGCTAGACTAGGGACACAAAGAATATTTCATTCTGACTTAGCTTTGGATATGAGTCTTGAAAGATATTTCCTATACAAAGTCTACTTCATTCTCACAGTTGGATATAATCTTTCTCTCTGACCTCTCAAGCCTTTGGGCCCACTGCTTTCTATGCTTTGTTGTAAATTTTTAGGTATGTGGCTTATTCCCTTTACTGGGCTAGTCACACCTTTGTATCCCTAGTACCTAGCTCCCAGCATATGGTAGGGGCCCAGTATTGTTTACTGAGTGAATGGTTGTAGGGTGTGGCTGTGTTGAAAAACCAATGATTAAAGTGCTTTTGTTTAACAAATTGTTGGTTATCTTTAAAGTTCTTTTGCCTTTCTTCCTTGTACTTGTCTCCTTCCAGCTATTATCATTCTGTTTGTACATTCTTAACACCCAGTAGGGCCTTGTGGTTGGTACTGTGTTTTTTTTTCCTTCTTTTCTCCATAAACTATATCTAGAATGCTGTATTGTAGCGTACACTGATGAGTCTTCTTTACCATTGTGTAAAGTCTGTTTTGTGCTTTAAAGATCTACTGTAGGGTTTCTTTCTTTCTTTCTTTTTCTTTTTTTTGTGTCAGAGTCTCACTCTGTCTCCCAGGTTGGAGTGCAGTGGCACAATCACGGCTCACCGCAGCCTCCAAGTACCAGATTCAGGTGATCCTTCTGCCTCAGCCTCCCGAGCAGCTGGGACCATAGGTGAATGTTACCACACCTAGCTAATTAAAAAAAAAATTTTTGTGGAGACAAAATTTTGCTATATTTCAAAGGCTGGTCTGGAGTTCCTGGACTTAAGCAATATTCCTGCCTCAGCCTCCCAAAGTGCTGGGATTATAGGTATAAGCCACTGCATCCTGCCTACTGTAGGGTTTCTTAATGTGACTTATGAGATAAGTCAAGGGTTTATGAATATTTGGGCCAAATATTTTAACTGATTCAGACTTTGTTTTGTCTTTTTGGCTTGCTTTCTCTACTGAAAGTGTCCTGAAAGATGTGTTCTTTTTGTCGTGAGTTGTAAAGAATTCCAGACTTTGCTAATAGGTGTGTGCCCTTGAATCAGAGAATTGAACTAGGTAGTTAAAAATACCCAGATTCTAGTCTAGTTTGGCTGCTAGCTCACTTTGTTAACTTTGGTTTTGAACTTTGTATCCATAAAACAAATGGATTTGACAAAAAATCTATGGTTCTTATTTTTACTGTGGACCAGGTAAGTTATTTAAATTCTTATCTGGTATGGATACAAAAACTGGAGACAAAATTTTGGCAGAATTGATGTAGGATGAAGGAAACTTTAGATTTATTAAGTGCTTACTATGTGCTAGATGCTGTTTATTTGCTTTATTCACTATCCTGTGAAGGAGATTTTAGCTGCATGTATATAGCTAAGGAAAACTGAGGTGCAAAGAAGCTAGGATATTTGTATAACCTAGTAAGGGCAGGATCCAGAACTCTCCTTTGAGAGTGACTGGATAAATACATCCTTTTTCTAGCTCTTCCATTAAGATGTGCAGTAATTCCCTTTGTTTCTATAAGTGTGCTTTACTATCTAGAGTGAAGGGATCATGATTGAAATTCCCATGACATTTTGTGGCTTCATCATTGTGGGTTCAAGTTTTGCTCTCTCTCTTAACTAATTTTTGTGACTTTGGACTAAATACCTTAACCTTTATTGAGCTGCGGTTCTCTTGTATATAGGTATATAATACCTATTTTGTATACCATGTTGCTTGTTGCTGGAGGCATAGCATGTGTTTAGCAAACATTTATTTTTCATTTGTGGTTTTAAGTATAATTGGGAATTTTTTTTTTCTTTAAGCATAGATCATGTTGTAGAACTTTGGAAGGTAAAAGAAGACGTTTGCTATATAGCAGATACTGACCTTTTCTTTCTTTTTTTTTTTTTTTTGAGTTGGAGTCTCACTCTGTCGCCCAGATTGGAGTGCAGTGGCCGGTCTCGGCCACCGCAGCCTCGACCTGCTGGGCTCCAGCGATTCTTCTGCCTCAGCCTTCCAAGTAGCCGGAATTACAGGCATGCGCTACCATGCCCGGCTGATTTTTTTTTTTTTTAAATTTATTGTAGAGATGAGGTCTCGCTGCCCAGGCGGGTCTCGAACCTGCAGGCTCAGTCAGTCCACTCACCTCAGCCTCCCAAAGGCACGGGATTACAGGCTGAGCCACTGAGCCTGGCTTATACTGACCTTTTCAGTCTGCATTCCTGTTTAGAAATAAATTAGTTATGGTATTTGTATGTTACTGTTTTAAGAGACATGTATTGGTTAGTAAGGCATTTGTAACTTTGTTTCTTTGCTAATTTTTGTAAATGCAATTGATTTCATTATTAACATTTTGTGTAAAGCGGGACATAGACACTTTGAGAGAAAATATGTAAGAAAGAGCAAAATTGATGGTTTCTAGAGACAGATTTATTTTGGGATTCCGTTCAGCAAACATTTGAAACAGCATGTCATCAGTTAGGCCTTGAAAGAACCAAAGGAGAGTAAAGCACAATCCTGGGTCATAAAGAGTGAATCTCTGAATGATAAGCGCATTGGGTATTTTGTCTTACTCACAAAACAGAAAGCACAAATCTTATCCCAATTACTAGTAGTATAAGCTCATTGAAAAAAATGTATGAGTAGAATGAGATTAAATCAGCCACTAGGAACACAATGAGACTTTTTGGATATAGTGAGGGAGGTGACAATTTATGCCGCAACAGTGGCACAGTACTGATTTTGTGGTATACAGAGTTCTTAAGGAACATGGATGAGGGATGGGACATTTGTACTCAGTCTTAAAGCATGAAGAGGAATTTTCCAGATCCAGGAGTAGAATGGCAATCTTGCAGTGATACAGTGTGTGCAAAGAAATAGATGTTAAAGAACTTGGAGTGTTTTAACACCGAGCGGTGAGGTGTGGTTATTTAGCGTGAGTAGGGTGAGGTCACCAAATTAGGTTGGAAAGTCAAGGTAGGGTGGGTGGAAGAGTCACTGTGTTGTGCTAGGACAATTAGTTTGTCCTCCTGAAGCAAAAGGGAGGGTAGTCTTGTTTTTGTTTTGGAGAGCTCCTTCTGGGAGGGGGTGAGGATAGTGACTTGGCAGGCGGAAGGCGGCACTGTCTTTCAGAGACAAGTTAGGGGAGACCATTAGCATAGTTTAAGACAGATTGTGAGGATCTAAACACAGTAAGGATGTTGGGTCGTCAGCAGATTTACTGGACATTTTGAAGGTCAAATGGTTGAAACTTGGTAGGGGGATGGTGGGAAGTAAGATGTCGTAGTTGTCCAGGATGACTGGAAGTTTCCAGGATAGGCTGCTGGTGAGTATTGTAGTGAGGAGCATGATTCATTTTGCCATGGGGATTGAGTAGGCTTCCTGAAAGAGGTAACAGCTGAGTTTGTCTTAAATGACCTCTTTCAAAGTGGTTCTTGATCTTGCATGCAATCAATTTTAGAGTTAGAATTTGCCAAATGCTTACTGTATGCTAGTAACTGATTTTCTTTTTATTTTTTTTAAGTCAGGATCTCACTCTGTTGCCTAGGCTGGAGTACAGTGGCATGATCATAACTATCGTGGCTTATGGCAACCTTGACCTCCTGGACTCAGGTGATCCTTCCACCTTAGCTTAGCATCCCAAGTAGCTGAGACTACAGGTGTGTGCTGCTATGCTCAGCTAATATTTTGAATTTTTATTTTTTTTTTTGTAGAGACAAGGTTTCATTATGTTGCCCAGGCTGGTCTCAAACTTCTGGGCCCAAAGTGCTGGGATTACAGTTGTCAGCCACCACACCTGGCCAATAATCAATATTTTAAATATATTTTAGAAATGTTAATTGTGATAACATGCACATATCATAAAATCTATCATCTTAATCATTTTTAAGTGTACAGTCAGTGGCATTAACATTGTTGTGCAACTATCACCATTATTCTTTCCTATAACTCTTCTCTTTTTTGGAGGGGGAGCAGTTGGAGTCTTACTCTATTGCCCAGACTGAAGTGCAGTGGCACGATCTCGACAACCATGGCTCACTGCAGCTTCAACCACCTGGGCTCAGGTGATCCTTTCACTTCAGCATCCTGAGTAACAGGTGCGCAACCCTTCGACTGGCTGATTTTTTAATTTTTTTGTAGAGACAAGGTTTCACTACGTTGCTCAGGCAGGTTGTTTTTTTTTTTTTTTTTTTTTTTTTTGAGTTGGAGTCTCACTCTGTCGCCCAGACTGGAGTGTAGTGGCCGCTCCTGGCTACCACAGCCTTGACCTGCTGGGCTCCGGCGATCCTTCCGCCTCAGCCTTCCAAGTAGCTGGAATTACAGGCGTGCGCTGCCACGCCCGGCTAATTTTTTGATTTATTATAGAGATGAGGTCTCACCAAGTTTCCCAGGCAGGTCTCGAACCCGCGGGCTCAGGCAATCCACTCACCTCAGCCTCCCAAGGCGCAGGATTAGGCTGAGCCACCGAACCCGGCTCAGGCTGGTTTTGAACTCCTGGGCTCAAGCAGTCCACCCACCTTGGCCTCCCAAAGTGTTAGGATGACAGGCGTGAGCCACTGCCCGGCTCTGTAATTCTTTTTATCATGCAGAACTGAAATTTTGTACCCATGAAATAACTTCTTATTCTTCCCTACTCCTAGACCCTGGCAAATGCCATTCTACTTTCTGTCGAAATGGTATCATACAGTGTTTGTCTTCTTGTCACTGGCTTACTTTACTTAGCACAGTGTCGTTATAGTTCATCCATGTTGTGGAGGTGCCAGAGTGTACTTCCTTTTTAAGGCAAAATAGTATTCCATTGTGTGTGTATACCATGAATGGATACTAGGGTTGCTTCCACCTTGAGCTGTCATGCAAATATCTCACGTCCCGGCTTTCAATTCTTTAGAGTATATGCCCAGAGGTGGAACTGCTGGATCATATGGTAATGCTATTTTTAATTTTTAGAAGTACCACACTGTTTACTGTTGCAGCTGCACCATTTTACATTCCCAACAGCAAAGCACAAGGGTTCCAGTTTCTCCACGTCCTTGCTGACACTTACAATTTTCTAGGTTTTTTTGGCACTAGTTATCCTAATGAGTGTGAAGTGGAATTCCATTGTGGTTTTGATTTGCATTTCTTTAATGATCAGTGATGTAGCTTTTCTTGTGGTTATTGACCATTTGTATACTTTCTCTGGAGAAATAGCTATTCATGTATTTTGCCCATTTTTAATTAGGCTGTTTGAGTTATAGGAGTTCTTTCTATATTCTGGATATTAATCCCTTAACAGATATGAGTTGCTAAAATTTTCTCTTATTCTGTGGGTTGCCTTTTCATTCTGTTGATTATATCCCGTGATGCAGCCAGGAACTTTTTAATGAACCTTACATTATGAGAGAGAGTTGTTTCTGTGATAACTTTATTGAGTCAAATCATGGAGTTAGTTTCCTCTCTTTTCTTTTGGAGAATGATGGTAGAATTTTAGAATTTGATTGAGAGTGTGTTCGTATTCTCTTTCCCTAGAATTTTATTTTCTAGGTGTGGTCTACTGACCTAGTATCATTTGAATAGGGTCTCCTTCCTTTCTTTTTTGTCGTCTACAGCTGTGGTTATTAGAATAAATATAAGAGTGTTCATTACTTCCCTGGACACTCATCACCAGCTGTCCAGATAGAAGCACAGTTTGTCATATCTTCTTTTGTGTAACATCCTTTATAGTTATAGTTGTCTTTCAGTTATTGCCCTACTCATGTCTTCCTCATTGGCTTTCACTTGGGTCATGACAGTGGCTCCCAAATAGGTCTTATGCTTCTGATTTCTCTTATTCATTTTTCCTGCACACTATTTAGACTGGCCTTTCCAAAACATCTCAGAAACTTAAACTGAACTTCTTTCAGGGACTCTGTGGGTGAAGCATTCAGGATCAAGTTCAAACTACTAAGCTTGGCAGGCCGACTCCCGCCACCTTGACCATAGCCTTTCTTTCCAGTCTTTTTTCTTCCCAGGTCATTACTGTATTGGTGTTTTTGGTCAAGGCATTTTTACCTTATTGGGGCTGCGCTAAGATGCTTGACAGCTCAGACATTCCTCCTGTTAACTCTTCAGTTTTATTGTCTGTGCCCTGAACTATGACTATGCTCATGCTATACCCTCTGCGTCGAATGCTCTCACCTCTTCTCCTTACCTTGTTTTTCAGGGTCTAACATTTCCTCTTTTAATCCTTCTCTAGATGATCCAGCAGATAGAGATTATCTTCCTTCCTCAGAATGATTATAGCACTTATTTTCTGGACTGTTTTATTGGGCAGTTGATTATAAGCTGCTCTGTATTGTGTTTAGCTTTTCATTTTTAAAATGCCCTTAGTTCCTTGATGTAGTAATTATGTCTTATACTCTAGACGGTTTTATACATATAGGTAATTGATAGATATTCATTGATCTTATAACGTTGGTTCTCAGCGTCTAGTCAGTAGACCCTCCGGCATTCCTGAGACCCTTTCAATGAGTCTGTGAGATCAACACTATTTTCATAATACTAAAGTGTTATTTACTTTTTTATATTGTGCAGACATTTGATCTGATAGTGCAAAAACTATGCGTGAAACTGCTGATTTGTTAGCATGAGTCAAGGCAGTGGACTAAACTGAACCCCTCTAGTCATGATATTCATAGTAAAAAATAATTCGTCTCACCTAATGTCTTTGATGAAGGAGTGAACATTAATTTTATTTATTTTTACATATTTTAAAATGTGTGATGAAAAGGGAAATATGTACAAAGGAGTTCTGCACATGGAAGTGTTATGGTTATCTTGAGGAATACTCTTGTGCAATTGCTTGACTTTCAAGGTGAACTAACTGCTTTTTAAATGGAATTCCCATTTTTATTTCAAGGGAGGACTGATATACTGTGGTTATTCATACATTGGGTATTTGGCGCATTTTTTTTCTTGACAAATGAAGCAAGCCTATTGCTTCAAGGAAAACAATGAAAAATATTTGTTGCCAGTGATAAAATTTGAGTTTTCAAGTGAAAATCAGAACTTTGGAAAACATGTATTCACCACTGTGAGCTTGACAACTTTTCAATATTTTAAAAACTTGCTCATGAGTTTAGTAATGATGTTAACAAATGGGATTTTTTGATGATTTTGATGTATAATGAAATGTTTTCTACGTTTGGAAGAGCTGCATAACTGAAGGAGCCAGTATTTTTATCAAATGATGGATGTATAATGTTTCAAATCTTGCTTCGGTAAAAGAGTCACACAAAGTGAAAGATAACACCAATGATTTTTAATGTAATTGTACAAAAAAGTCATTGGTTTGGTTTCAAATTTCACATTGCAACTAACCTTTGAGAAACTACTACGTGGTAAGTTTTGCTGTAATATGGTAATGAAAAAGAATTTTCGTAACAATTTTCTGAAAAGACTATTAAAATACTCCTCCTTTTCCAACTGTGTATTTATGTGAGGCTGAATTTTTTTTGTTTTTTTTTGAGTTGCAATCTCACTGTGTCATCCAGGCTGGAGTGCAGTGGCACGCTCATGGCTACCGCAACCTCGACCTGCTGGTCTCACCGCAACCTCGACCTGCTGGTCTCAGGCGATCCTTCCACCTCAGCATTCCAAGTAGCTGGAACTACAGACACGTGCCACCATGCCTGGCTAATTTTTTAAAAAATTTATTGTGGAGATGAGGTCTCGCCAAGTTGCCCAGGCTAGTCTCGAACCCGTGGGCTCAGGCAGTCCTCTCACCTTGGCCTCCCAAAATGCTGAGCTTATAGACATGAGCCACCGCGCCTGGCCAAGGCTGAATTTTTAAAAACATATTTCCCAAAACAGTATAACAGTTTGAATGGAGAAGCAGATATGGGGCAGCTGTTTTCTTTAAGCTAGATGTTAATGAGATTTGCAAAAATGTAAAACAATGCTAATTATATTTGTTTTGTTTTGGAAAATAAAATTATTTTTTATAAAAAGTTACTGTAATGTGTAATGAGTTCATTGATATTAATGAATTATGAATTCATTATTAATAAATATTTTATAAACTTCTCAGTTTTAATTTCTGGTATAAGTGTCAATAAATATAACCCACACAACAAAGGTTCATTGGGTTCCTTCAGTTTTAAGAGTAAAAAGGGCGTCTCAGGTGACCAAGAAGTTTGAAACCACTGGTTATTGCTTACAATGAATTGAAATAACCTCCTCAGGAAATACTTTAGTTTCTGGCTTATTTGAAAATCTTTGTAAAAGCAACACAGAAGAAAGGAGAAGTAATTTATTTCTACTTTTATTATGCTAAGTTATATTTATTGGAAATCTAATAAGTACCTGGCACTGCACTAAACATGATGCCTATATTATTTCTCTAACCTTTATCTTGCAATGTATATATTACCTCAGTTTTACAAATCAGGGTCTAAGACACAAAGAGTTAATTCGCACAGGCTTATTCAAGAGGTAAGTAGCAAAGCCAAGTTTTAGACCTAGTTCAAGTCTGATTTAAAAGCCTGAGCTCTGCCATCTTACAGAACAGTGTATGTTATAGATCATCACTGTTATCTACACTACAAATTGATCATAAGCAAAGTGCAGAACACTGTTATCTGAAGATTGGTGATGCAGGGTTGGAGCAGTGACCGAAGGTCTCGCCCATGTTTCGTTTTAACCTGTGCCATAGTTTTGTACTGTTTTGTGGAACAAGATCTTTAGAAGGTGATTCCTTCAGAACTTCAGAACAATCCATGACTGGAAGATTTTAGACTTAATTTTTTATGGGTTACCAGTAGATAGTATGTGAATCTAGCTCAAGGTTGAGAAGATTGACAGGATGGCATTAGGGGTGTTAGTCTCCCTTCTTTCATTTCATTCAGGGGCATAGAAACTTTAGCTTGTTTGAAAATGTTATTTTGAATCAGAAAGGCATTTTTCAGTTGGGAGAAAAGGAAATGGGACTGGAGTTGAAGTCAGGTGAAGGTGAGGAAAATGGTACCGTTTTTCTGGTTCCAGCTCTTGAGTTATTGTGCTAAACGCGTTGAGTGACTGAGAAGAAAGCACACGTGAAAGCACAGATTCACAAAAGGGGAAGCGACCTGACCCAGGCACCCTGTACAGGGTCACACTATGCCACATTTCAACTCCGGTGGTGAGAATAGTAGTGTGTTCTGAGGCCCTCAATTTGGGATTGTCAGCACACTTTTATTTCTGCTTGGTGAGTTTGCTGACTGAGAGAACCTCAGGCGTTTATATTCAGTGTCCCATGTGTCTAAGCAACTCAGCTTTCTACTACTTAGACAGTTATTTTAGTATTGTCTTGTTAAATTTATTTTGAAATTAATGATATGAACAACTTTATTTATATTATACATTATGCTCATTTATTAAGGACATATATTTTTATTGTATTGTATTATATTCATTCAATTCTCATTGTTTTCTTCAAGCTTGTTTTTTAAAATCACCTTAGTGGAAATGGAAATGAGTACCTATTGTGGCCCAAAATGTGGGGAGAAAAGGTGTAATTCTTTAATTCTTTTTTAGCTTTTTGGTCTTGATTAACTAAGTTGTAGTCCTAGGTTTTTCTCTGACATTCATACTGTGTTCTGAAACCAGTCTTCCTTTTGCTTAGCACTACCGTGGCCAGTATATAATTGGTACTTGTCTTTCAGATTTGAATTATGTAAATAGGCTTTGACAAGGGGCAAATTTAAACTGTTGTAAAGATTGCCTATTCATTTCTAAAACTGTGTTTTGTGGTAAAATTGAATTGCTAATTGTGTGAAGGGTTTTTTTAAAATGGGGCAAACAAAATGAGAACTTATGAATAGTTGCACAGTAAAAAAAACCAAAGAGGTATATGATCATTGTGCTTTCTTTTTTTTCCCCTCTGAATTAGTCAATAGCTTTTTATTCCAGTAATTAACAGGATTTCTGCATATACATAAACATGAGTTGTAGTGATATGTAGATGATGACATATAGAATGAAGATGGGGGAAACTATGAGTACACATGGTATGAGTACAGAGTATTCCTCTATTTCTATAATTTAAAAATAGTTAGGAAGCTCCAAAATAGGATATGCAAGTTGGCCTACTACGTGTTTTGTCAGCTTTGTCAAAATGCCTTCTAGTGTGGATGCATTTCTAAGATAAATGGTTAATGTGCTCTGGTTTCTTTTTCAGTCTCTTTGAGCAGATGACAAATTGATATGTTCTAACTCTGAGAAGACACCTGTTGGCATTTTTACTTGCCTGAGGCCTTTTCTTCTCTTAGCCTTCCTGTTGTATTTGAGAATTATGTGACTGGTTATGACTAAATGGTCTGGGAGGAGGGTTAGCATTCTGTTTTCTAAGTTGATTTCTGGATTGTTATCTGGAGTCACTGCTTTATGATGGGGGGAAAACCACCTAAGTGTATGAGGAAGTGTTCTGTCAACTGTTTTGGTTGGGTTTTCTGGAGTTAAAGTTTGTTTCTTAAATTTTACTCTCAGGTTTGGGATGATAGTAATTGATATTTTTCCTTTAGTCTGAGGACTTTCAGAGGAAAATGACTTTTTTAAAGTGGGTCACGAGTGTTACTAGCTTCTAAAAAGTGACAAGAGGTTTATGAGAGAGCTGATGGCACTCAGAGTCCTGTAGTTCACTATGCATAGCCCTTTTCTTGAGTTTAAAATCCATGGATCAAGGAAACTTTATAAACAGAAAAATAATGGGTTAATATGGCAAATGTCATTGGAAGAGTTGGGGAGAAAAAGTGAAGTGGGAGCACAGGACAGGGCAGCTGTACCTGCTCTGAGTTGCGGAGGGAAGGGCATTCTAGTATCTCAGAACATTAAAGAAAAGTGGAGTGGGGCTACTCTTTTATAAATTCAGCGTTCATTGTACTGCATATTTGCATAAATGGACACTTAAAGATTAGTCTGGATACCTCTATTCATTGTGCAGTTTACAGTTAGCACTATGCTAGGTTCTTGGGGAAGGAGTTAAAAAATAAATACAGGAAGAGGTCCTTCTAGAGTACTTTTTTTTGGGAGTAGGGCTACTTTGTGAGCAACCTGAATAACAGTCAACACTCAGTTCTGGGTAGCCAGGTACTGTGGTGGATTGTGCTTTTGTTCATTATGCTTATTTTTTCCTGCTTGCTGGTAAGCCACGTTGGAAATCATCCATTTCATTAATGTAAAGTCACATCTGTACCTCTCCCTGCTAATACCTATGGACATGGCTGGTAACCACAGTAATTTTTGGAACTCTGGTGGTCAGTGACTATGTCTAAAGTACTTAATTTCTTCCATGGCTAACTAGTTTTTAGTGGTGACAGGGAAATTTGAGAGAAGTTAGGTAATTTGCTTTAACTTGCTCGACATGTATAGAATCACATCTATTATGATTATGAGAATTTTGGTGTATGTTTGAATGAATGGTAGGGATAGTGTCAAGGTCTTTCTGCAGAAAATTGACCTATCTGAAAATTAGTATGTTCACTCCATTTCACTCAGCAAAGCTATCATTTCCTTGTTGTCATGGTTCATTCCTCCTCTTTCCTGCCTAATAAAAGGTAGTAAATTTTCAGGGTACTTACACACATAAGCAGTTACCTAAAAATTGTACTGTGACATGTAAGATGGCCTGTCTATAAAGGGTTATGTACTTGCAGAATTAACAGTTGTTATCTGTGTTGGATTTGGTAGGTTAGAGTAATAGAAATATGTTATGTTTCAAAATGAAATATTGGATTTTATTCATCAGTTTAACTGTCTTTGTTCATTCTTTCCTAAAAGAATGTTTATTAGTGCTTACTTGAAAAACTGATTTTTGCAATAAATTTCCTTTTAAGTTGGGTAACTTAGGAATAAAAGGTAACTTTTATTTTTCTTTTTATTGTATACTGATTGACATTAAGTTCTGGATTGATATTGGAAATACAAATGTTTATCCTAGGCAGGGGCCAACTTTCTTTTAATGTATGCAGGTGAGCTTTCAGTCATTTTTGGACTTTGAGATTTTAGAAACCTTGTGTTTGGGGGGAGGTAGGATTTTGACTTTGCTGCCTTTTCTTCTCTTAGTTTAAAATTGCTATGTGTGACCAAAGGAATCCCTCTGATATTCACTGATCCTTTTGGTAGAATTGAAACAGAGTGTGAACAATAGTCCTTTAAATTAGAAAATACTTGTTTATGTAAAAATTAACCAGGAAATCACCAGAATATAGTATTGGAGTATTGGTCAAGGTTGTAGAGTCAAGTTAATCGGTATGATTGATGGCTATTATGGATAGAAATGTTGAAATAAGTCTTGCATTGTTGAAAAAACAATCTGTTGTTAGCCCATTTAAAAACATTTTGAGGTATTTATTTGAGAACAGTGGCGTCATTGGCAGGGTTTGTAGTCCTTTTTTTTTTTTTTAACCGTTTAAAAAGGTAGTACCTTTAAGGCTAGTCATGGTGGCTTATGCCTGTGTTTCTAGCACTTTGGGAGACGGAGGCGAAAGAATCGCTTGAGCTCAGGAGTTCAAGACCAGCTTGGACAACATAGTGAGACCTCATCTCTGTAAAAAATATAAAAATTAATTAGGTGTGGTGGTATGTATCAGGAGGCTGAGGTAGGAGGATCACTTGAGCTCAGGAGGTTGAGGCTGTGGTGAGCAGAGATCGTGCCATTGTGCTCCAACCTGCGTGATAGAGTAGACCCCAACTCTAAAAATAAAAATAAAAAAGGTCATTCCTTTACATTTTTTTCCAATAAAAAATGTCCCACACTGAAGAAAATAGTGGGAAACATTCCTTTTTCTATATTTCAGCTTCCTTTTCCTGTAATTCCATGCTTCTCAGATAATTTCCCTCACATAGAATAGTTCCTGGCCCCTTACAAAAGATATCTCTGGTCTCTCCATTTTTACCCTTAGCAAAGTTTTCTGACATTATTTTCTGGTGAAGTAGGTGTTCTTTTCCAAATCTCAATTAGGGTAAGCATTTTTAGGTATCAACTTTAAACTTTTTTTTTGTCTTTTCTGTCTTAAGATATGGTCAACTGATTGCTTTACACATAGCTGAGCAATGGTCTTCACACTGAGTAAAAAGATAATTAGAATGATAATACTGTACTCTGCATCTATTCTTTCAAGCAGGAAAGGTAAAACACCATTCCCAAAGATGAATGAATACACTGGGCTAAAGGAACTATTAATAGTATCTGAAGTCATGGCCAGACTTTCCAAGAGGCTATTCTGCAGAGCATCATAAAAATAAAGTGGCAACAACTAACTATCTGCTTGTTGAAACAACCACTGCTCTGTTAGAACACTGTTTCAAGGGTCAGTCTCAGACTCTCTCTTAAGCCATCTAGAAATGATGGAAGAATATGAAAGGTATGTTTTCTTTCTCTCACCCTCTTTCTTTTCTGCAATCCCACAGATAAAATGAGCTGCACACTTTCCCTTCTCTTTGCCCTACATACATTTAGGCATTGACACTGATCAACAGAATAAAAGAGTTAGAGGCCAACCTGGGCAGCATAGTGAACCCCTTTCTCTAAAGAAGACAAAAAAGGAAGAAATAGTGCTGTTAAAGGAGTTGTGTTCATTCTTAGCCATAGATTAGGAGCCTTGAATTATGTGGAGTCTGAAAACTATTTCCACATATAAGATCTTATTAAACCAAGGTACACATGGATTAGGACTTTAGGAATTCAGTCAATGCTTTTGTTTTATGTTTGGTTTCTCAAGTTTTAAAAAATGATGACAGTATCAGAGAAAAAACAATTTAATGAAATCTCCAGGTGTCAAAGCAATTCAAGGCACACAGAATTAGGTTAAATTAAGGGAGAATTGCTAGATTGCATTTGAGCTCTGTAGTGTACTAGTGATTCTTAAAGGGTGGACAAAACAAAACCTAAATATAGATGGAGGCTTATCTGCACATTGGAATTTATGGAACAGCTGGAGTGGGTCTCTTACTCCTTCTAAGCCCTCCGCTGAATAGTTCTTCCTCTTTGTTATCTGCTTTATTGAGAAATCTTCACTGGCTCTTACTGCATTTTGAGAAAGATATGAAAGGGGCATGAATTAGAGTACAGGAAGTGGAGTAAATGGCAGGAATATTTGATAATTTCTGACTGTGTCAAAATGAAAGCATATACTATTTGACTAGAGAGGTTGCAAGAGTAGCAAATGTTTTGATGGATAGTTGTGTGTGAGTGCACTCATGAGTCTGTCTTCATAATTTTTTTCTTTGCCTTTCTCCCCTCCAATCTAATACTCTCATCTAGACTTTTAGAATGTACTGTCCTCCGCTGTTAATAAGTCACAACCTTTCACAGGTCCAAGGAGGGTGACAGAAGGGAATTTTTACTTTATAGACTTATTATTTTTCAATTTCTGAGTAAAAGTTTATTTTCCCAGCTGCTATTTTTCAGTTTACATACATTATTCAACAACTGCATTTTCCCATGTTGCATAAGGAGCATTTCGTTTATAATGTCACTGTTCCTGCTCCATGAAGGAAGTGTCTGCCCTGTCTCCCATGTTATCTAGTACCTAAAACACTAAAGTAAGGGCTCCAATGTGTGTCAGCATTCCAAATACCTGTGTTTCAACTGCAACTAGAGGATTAATATGAATAATACAGGCGATGGTGAGTTCTATCATGGTCTTTCACTGCAAGTGATTTACCCACAGTCCTTTTAAATAATTACTATGTGCCATCTACTGTGTGTGGTCCCGGGGACAGACATTTTTAGCACCTTTAAGGAGTTTATATGTTAGCAGGAGAGGATATACTAGGCAACCAGCAATTATGGTATGGAGGTGCTCTGTTGAGACTTGACATATGCGTTAGAGAACCTAGAGGAAGGCTACCTGATCCAGTTTAGAATGAGTTGAGAGAATTAGGGGATCCTTTCCTGGAGGAAGTGGTGGTTATATTACCATATTCTGAAAGATGAGAGGAGTTAACTGGGGAAAGGATGGGAAAGGCTTAGAGGCATGAAAGAACTTTGTCGCTTTCAATGAGGAAGTACTCCTTTTAATTTTCATGTTATATACCATTTTGACTTATCCATAAGGAAGTGCAATTGGTTGGTTTGGACTTAACTCTTCTCATAATTTGAACAGAGTTCAAATTTTTATAGTGAAATGGTTTAAGAAAGAACTACCTTGCTGGGCTCGGTGGCTCAGCCTGTAATCCCGTGCCTTTGGGAGGCTGAGGTGAGTGGATTGCCTGAGCCCGCGGGTTCGTGACCCGCCTGGGCAGTGAGACCTCATCTCTACAATAAATCAAAAAATCAGCTGGGCGTGGTAGCGCATGCCTGTAATTCCGGCTACTTGGAAGACTGAGGCGGAAGGATCTCCGGAGCCCAGAGGGTCGAGGCTGCGGTGGCCGGGAGTGGCCACTGCACTCCAGTCTGGGCGACAGAGTGAGACTCCAACTCAAAAAAACAAAAAACAAAAAAACCCCCCCAAAAAGAACTACCCTTGTCTACCCTGCCCTTCAAGCCAAAGTGAACCAAACTGAACGTATTGCTTCCTTCCCTGTACATACCTGCATATGATTCTAAATTAGGAGAGAAAAACCAACCCAATTCTGCTGTCAGTAGAAGTTGATGTTAATGTAAAATTTCCTATATTGTCAGTAAATCCATCTAGTAATGCAGATGTTCTGCAGTGAAATAGGTGACTTTGAAAAATATTTTACACCTTGTTAATATGACCTTTTCTGCTTGTGAAAAACAGTTGCATAGCCAATATATAAGTGAGTTACTTGAATATGGTACAATATTAATGTATAGGCATACATAGGGGATAATGCAGGCTCAGTTTCAGACTACTGTAGGAAAGTGAATATCACAGTAAAGTGAGTCACACGAATTTTTTCACTTCCCAGTGCATATAAGTTATGTTTACACTATGCTTTAGGCTATTAGGTGTGCCATAGCATTATGTCTAAAAAATGTGCATACCTTAATTTTAAAAAATACTTCCTTGCTAAAAAATGCTAACAGTAATCTGAACCTTCAGCAAGTGCTGGATGGTCTTGTCTCATTGTGGATGACTGCTGGTTGATCAGGAAGTGGTTGCTGAAAGTTGGGTTGGCTGTACAGTTTCTTAAAATAAGACAATTAAGTTTGTTGATTGAATCTTCCTATTATGCAAATTTCTCTGTAGCATGTGATGCTGTTTGAAAGCATTTAACCCACAGTAGAACTTTCATATTTGAAATCAGCCATCTCCAACCCTGCTGCTGCTTTATCAACTAAATTTATTTTATATTCTAAGTCCTTTTTGTCAATTCAACAATGTTTATGGCATCTGTACCAGGAGTAAATTCCATCTCAAGACACTTCTTTCTTTGCTCATCCATAAGAAACATCTTCTTAGCCCTTGAAGTTTTATCATGAGATTACAGCAATTCAATTACATCTTCAGGCTCTACTTATAATTCTAGTTCTCTTGCTATTTCTACTACATCTGTAGTTGTTTCCTCCACTAAAGTCTTGAACCTCTCTTCTAGTCATCCATGAGAGTTGGAGTCAGCTTCTTCTAAATTCTTGTTAATGCTGATATTTTGATTTCTCCCATGAATTGTAAGTGTTCTTAATGGCATCCAGAATGGTGGATCTTTTCCAGAAGGTTTTCTTTATTTTTTTTTTTTTTTGAGTTGGAGTCTCACTCTGTTGCCCAGGCTGGAGTGCAGTGGCATGCTCATGGCCACTGCAGCCTCTACCTGCTGGGCTCAGGCGATCTTTCCGCTTCAGTCTTCCAAATAACTGGAACTACAGGTGCATGCCACCATGCCCAGCTAATTTTTTGATTTATTGTAGAGACGACGTCTTGCCAAGTTGCCCTGGCTGGTCTCGAACCTGTGGGCTGAGGCAATCCTCTCGCCTCAGCTTCCCAAAATGCTGGGATTATAGACTTGAGCCGCTGTGCCTGGCCTCAGAAGGTTTTCAGTTGACTACCCAGATCCATTGGTGGAATCACTATCTATGGCAGCATAGCTTTATAAAATGTATTTCTTTATTAATAAGTCTTAAAAGTTGAAATTACTCCTTGATCCATGGGCTGCAGAATGGATGTTCAGTTAGCAGGCATAAAAACATTAGCTGGGTATGGTGGCTCACACCTGTAATCCCAGCATTTTGGGAGGTGGAGGTGAGAGGATTACCTGAGCCAAAGGGTTCAAGACCAGCCAAGGCAACTTGGCGAGACCTCAGTCTCAAGAAAAAAAAAACAACAACAACATTAATTTTCTTGTTTATCTCCATCAGAGCTTTTGGGTGATTAGGTGCATTGTCAGAGAGCAGTAATATTTTGAAAAGAATCATTTTTTTTTCTGAGCAGTGGGTCTCAACCAGTGTGCTTAAAATATTCAGTAAACCATTCTGTAAACAGATGTGCTGTCATCCAGGCCTTGTTATTCCATTAATGGAACACAGAGTAGATTTAGCATAATTTTTAAGGGCCCTCGGATTTTTGGAATGTCAGTTGAGCATTGGCTTCAATTTAATGTGACCAGCTGCATTAGCCCCTAACAGGAGAGCCAGCCTGTCCTTTGAAACTTTAAAGCCACACATTGACTTCTCTGTACGGAAGTCCTAGATGGTATCTTTTCCCCATATAAGGCTGTTTCATCTACATGGAAAATCTGTTGTTTAGTGTAGCCACCTTTATCAGTTATGTTAACTAGATCCTCTCATTAACTTGCTACAGCTTCTACATCAGCACTTGCTACTTCATATTACACTTTTATGTTACATAGACTGCTTCTTTCCTTAAACCTCATGAACCAGCCTTTGCTGGCATCCAGCTTTTTTTCTTTACCTCTCTCAGCCCTCATAAAATTGAAGAGAGTTAGGTTTTGGCTTTGGGAATTAGGCTTTGGCTTAAGGGAATGTTGTGGCTGCTTTGATCTTCTATCCAGACCACTAAACCTTTCTCCATATCAGCTATAAGGCTGTTTGTGTTCACTGGAATAGCACTTTTAATTTCCTCTAAGAACTTTTTCTTTCCATTCACAGCTTGGCTAACTGTTTGGTGTAAGAGCTCCTATCTTTTGGCTTGTCTCCGCTTTTGACATGCCTTCCTCACTAAGCTTAATTATTTCTGGCTTTTGATTTAAAGTGAGAGATGTGCGACTCTTCCTTTCACGCGAACACTTAGATGCCATTGTTGGGTTATTAATTGGCCTAGTTTTGATATTATTGTGTCTCAGGGAGTAGGGAGGTCCCAGGAAAGGGAAAGAGATGATGGAGTTACTGGTCAGTGGAACTGTGAAAACATACAATATTTATTAAGTTTGCTGTTTAATATGGGCACAGTTCGTGGCACCCCAAAATGATTACAATAATGACATGAAAGATCACCCATCACAGATATAATAATAATAAAGTTTGAAATACTGTAAGAATTACAAAATGTGACCCTGAGACATGAAGTGAGCACATGCTTGTTGGAAAAACGGTGCCCAGAGAAGTGCTCAATGCAAAGCTGCCACAGACCTTCAGTTTGTTAAAAAAGCATGCAGTATCTGTGAGGCACAATAAAGTGAAATGCAGTAAAATGAGATATGCCTATACTCAGGCTCATCATTTGGTTTTTTTGTTTTTGTTTTTTGAGTTGGAGTCTCACTCTGTCGCCCAGACTGGAGTGCAGTAGCCGCTCCCGGCCACCACAGCCTCGACCTGCTGAGCTCTGGTGATCCTTCTGCCTCAGCCCTCTGAGTAGCTGGAATTACAGGTGCATGCTACCACGCCCGGCTAATTTTTTTTATTTATTTATTGTAGAGATGAGGTCTCGCCTGCCCAGGTGGGTCTTGAACCTGTGGGCTCAGGCAATCCACTCACCTCCGCCTCCCAAAGGCGCAGGATTATAGGCTGAGCCACCGAGCCTGGCTCATCATTTGTTTTTATTAGGACTATCTTTCTGTTATTTATAACAAAAAACCTGTTTATAAATTATAGTTTTCTAGGCATGTTTAAATTATGTAATTTATGCCTTTTGGTTTTTGGGAAGCAATTTTGGGAGTATCAACCTCTAATTTTTCATTTAAAAAAATCCTCTAGGAACTTATACTACGTAGGACTTAATTATCTGCAATCCTTTTTTTTTTTTTTTTTTTTGAGTTGGAGTCTCACTCTGTCGCCCAGACTGGAGTGCAGTGGCACGCTCCTGGCCACCGCAGCCTTGACCTGCTGGGCTCCGGCAATCCTTCTGCCTCAGCCTTCCAAGTAGCTGGAACACAGGTGCGCCCTACCACGCCCAGCTAATTTTTTGATTTATTGTAGAGGTGAGGTCTTGCCAAGTTGCCCAGGCGGGTTGCGCACCTGCAATCCTTGACCTTTACTAGAGGAATCAGGACAATACTTTTCAAAGTACTGGTGTTAATTGATGTGGTGGATAAGTTTTCCTGAGCAGGTGAAGTTTTTAGTTTTTAAAAATAGTCCAACAGATATCTAGAAACAACATAGGTTAAAAAAAAAAAAGACTGATCATGAAATTGCAAAGTAATGTTTTGTGTGAAGAAAGAACGTGAGAGAGCTCTAAAATAATGACTTGTGTCCAGTGACTTATTTTCAGATCATATCCTCTCCTTCATAAGCGTCTCTGAAGAATGTTCTTCCGTGTAATTCTTGTGAACATCATTTGTATATAGTCATGTTGACTGGAAATTTAAGTTGTACATGTCCGAAGTCCTGTTTCAACACGATCTCCTTAGTATTGTTTTCTGGTCATTAAATTAAAACTTTTAAAATTTGTCCATGTCTTATGCCTATTCTGCTTTGCAGGAATTAAGAACACTAATTATTAGAAATTTTGGGATTTGTTCTCCTTCTTGTACATGAAGTTTTGAGAAGGTTATGTCATCCCAATGCTTAACAGAATGGTTTTATTACATGAGTATGAGTGGTATGCAAGTATATTGATGAATTGATTCCTTCAGGCAAAAGTTTGTAGCCATTTGTGTTTGTGTATATGTTTGTGTGTGTTGTGTGTTTTTAAAGCTTTTTAAAATTCGCAGTGGAATAAATTGCTTTAAAAGTAAAATGTTAATTAACTGTGTATGTTTGATAGATTTTAGAATGTGGTTTTAAAACAAGAGGGAACCTTGAAATAATCTTGTCTCACAGTAAATTGGATGGATTTAGAGTCTACCATACTCAGTGATCTATCACAGAAACAAAGAACTGAGTACCACATGTTCTCACTCATAAGTGAACCCTGAACATTTATCATAATACTGCGTGAAAGGGATTGGCAGTAGCAGATCACTGTCAAGGGAGGGATGGGGGGAGAGTAATATGAATTAGGGTACTTGATCCCAAACCAGGTGAATTGAGGACCAATGTGAGGCCCAAACATCACCTGTACTGTGACCACTTATGTACCTAACCCTGAATTGTACCCCACATCTTTAAAATAAATAAATAAATAAGAAAGAATCTTGTCAAATTTGTTCATTTTATGGATGACTAAATTGAAGGCCAGAGAGATAGATCTGATAAGACTAATTATAGTAGAGATACTTGTAAAAAAAAGTCTTAAGTAGAACATTAGTTGACCATAATGAGCTTATTTTAGTCATGAATGACATGGCTGTCAGAATTGCTAAATTGATCTTGAATTACAATAATAGTATAATATAAAAGAACAGGACGTTTGGTGGTCTATAAGAGCATACCAGAGTATTTGGAGTATAAATGTGCTTAGTCCTGGATCACCTATTTTCAAAGGAACATTGACAAGCTGGAGCTTACCAGCCAACTTATATTTCTGAGGACAATTTGAAACCAGAAGTCCCAGCCAGCCTCTCCGGGTACCCACTGTAACTGATTGCAGGTGTTATTTCTGGCCACATGAACAAGTCTGCCTTTTTTTTTCCTCAATGTGATTTTTTTGCTTTTCTTTCTACATAAAGATCACAGTAACACCTTTGACTTTCCTAGAGGCCTCACCAGGCCTGGTACCATTATTATCATTTTGAATCAGTCTTACTCTGATGCCCAGACTGGAGTACAGTGGTATGATCATGGCTACCGTAGCCTCAACTTCCTAGCCCCAGCTGTCCTTCCGCCTCAGTCTCTTTGAGTAGTTGGTCTTGAATTCCTAAGCTCAGGCAATCTTCCCAGAGTGCTGGGAATATGGGTGTGAGCCATTGCATCCATCCTGATACCCTTAAGTAAAACTGTGAAGGTTGGAAGTTGTTTCTCAGACTTCTTGCAAAGTTAGGCCTTAAACCTAGGTAAAAATAAGATCTTTCCTTGTTTTCAAAGTATCTGAGGGGTTTAAATGATTATATGTGGGTTTGTACCTGTGTTGTGCTGTTAATTGGGGTCTTGATTTTAAAAAGGACGTATAAAACTTCGTGGGCATTACAGTCACTTTTAGTTTTCCTGTACTATTGCATATGAGAGAAATGGTAACTGGACAGTACTAACAATTGGCATACCAACAGGAAAAACACAGCACAAACATCTGAGAAAGCACACAGGTAAAAAATGGTGTTGGAATGACCATCCAATCTTCTTCTTATCTTACCCTTCAAGTTTTCACCTGAGAAGGAAGGGAACTAATCTTTATTGAATACTTAGAATGAACCAGAGAATGACTATGGATGTACTTTACAATGTAGCTTTTGTTTTTCCTTGCCTTATCGTGGTGTTCTTACCCCACATATAGATGAAGAAACTGTGGCATATGAAGTAATGTCAGATAGCTAATGGAGCTGGATTTTGAGTTCAAAATCTTGACTCAGAAGATCTTTATGACCTTTATTTTATGATCACAGAAGACAAAATATATTTTTCTTTTGTTTAGAATGGACACTACCCCTTTTTTCTATCTAATTATTTGCTTGTATACCTCTTAGGCTCTTTATCTGTGTTTTCTCTAGTAGATTTTCTTGAATTCTTAACTTACTCAAGTTCCTAATTTAGAATCATGTGCTACTTCTAGCAGTTTCTTCAGATGATCTTTCCTCCTTTCCTTATGAGACTAATGATCCATCCAGGAGCTGTTTTTCAGGCCAAGGAAGAGTCAAAGGGACGCTTGACTACCCCTATGCAGCATGAGACGTTCATCCCCCAAACTGATTCTTAAAATCTTGTTTTTATTAGACTAATTTTCTTTATTGGTTGAGCATTTACAATAGTACTCTTTGCTGACATGATTTGATGTTTAGGTGCTCAAGAAAATAGTAACTCTCCCTCTGGTCCTTGAAAATTTGAGATTTGGTGGGAGCTAAAGTGTACACACAGTTGGCAGGGTGATAAGTGTCACAGGGACATAGATTATACCGCTAGCCAACCAACCAAAAACCAGACAAACCGCTAGCTGCCTTCAGAAGGGGAAAGGAGCACAAATCTGCATAGATATTGCACAGAGCCTGTAGTTCTCAATCCTGGCTCTGGATCAGAATTTCCTGAGGAGATTTTAATTCAGTAGTTCTAGGGTGGGGCAGGAATCTGTGATTTTGATGTGCACTGTGATTTTCACCATCAAGGAGAATCTTTTATTGCCTTAGTTCTCAGAAACATGTTTATGTTTATTTTCTGAATGTTCCTTTGCACTCATCTAGCTTTTATCCCAGACTTTACTCTGAAGTGGGAATAACTGAACTGGGATGTCTGTTGGCTGATTCCCCATGTCTAGTTAGTGGATCTGTGAATTTAATCTGTGATTGATTTTCCAATGTGGAAATAAACTCAGTCTTTCTTGGAATTAATTGAAGACCCTAGTAAAATAAGCTTTATGTATTTGTGTATCTTTTGGACTACATTCTTGTATTTAATAGAAAGCCTTATCGTATTTTTCTAAAGTCTCATTAATTTGGACCCAGTAGTTTAAATTTGTATTTTAGAGGCACACTAGGGTTAAGTTTATCCTTAATAAGGATACCATTGTTTATTGTAAATATGTTAATTACATGTTTTAATTATTACAGCAGGTCAAATACAACTTCTTCTTGGCAACATTTTATTGGTTCTAGTTTCAAGTTATTATCTCCCTTAAAGTAGTAAAAATTTAAGTTCATTAACTTGCCACTAAATTGTCTTTCCCAAGCAGTTAGAAATTAGTTGAAGTTGCAAACTCTATTTGCTCTGTAGAAATAAGCTGACACTTTCTCTTCAGTTGTAGAGAGTGATATGTGACGGAGAATCTTTCCCATCAGGAGGATATGAGTGATTTGAATATTAATGGCTGCTGGTGGATTGTTTCTTGAAAGCTATATATAGTTGTACTTCATTGAAGCAGCTGTATGGTTAGGCTAGCTTGAAGTTCTTAGTCATTCCTATACTTCTCCTTGAAGTGATACTGTGGTTCTTTATAGTATTTCTGCCTTTCATCCTATTTTAACATGTCAGACAGTTACTGTTGATCTAGGCTTCTTCATTCTTATCCTAATCACTATATGTAACAACTAGTATTTGAATACCTACTATATACTGGGCATCATGCTTGATGGCCTTACATACGTTAGCTTAATGTTTGTAATACTTACATGAGCATTACTGTTGTTATCCACATTTTGTAGGTGAAAAGCAAAGCTTTGAGGTTTTAAATACTTGCACTGGGTCATAGAGCTAACAAAAGATTTGAGATTCAAATTCACGCATGCTTTTGAACTCATGTTTTTAACTTTTGTCTTTTGCACCAGGACCAGGCTAGATAACCAGTTTTCTCTTTTTCTTATCAAGTTGGTAAGCAGCTGTCCTTTAAGTGAGTTCTTCTAGTGATACTGAGAGGTAAAGATCATAGTCAGTGAATAATCAGCGTTTTTTGTAATTACTGCTGAATTGTGATTTCAGAGAATGGAATAACCATAGAGTTATTACTTCTTTTTTTTTTTTTTTTTTTTGAGTTGGAGTCTCACTCTGTCACCCAGACTGGAGTGCAGTGGCACGCTCCTGGCCACCGCAGCCTCAACCTGTTGGGCTCTGGCGATCCTTCCACCTCAGCTTCCAAGTAGTTGGAACCACAGGCATGTATTACCACGCCTGCCTAATTTTTGGACTTATTGTAGAGATGAGTTCTCACCAAGTTGCCCAGGCTGGTCTCGAACCCATGGGAATTACAGGTGTGCGCTACTATACCCGGCTAATTTTTTATTTATTGTAGAGATGAGGTCTTGCCAAGTTGCCCAGGCAGGTCTCGAACCCACGGGCTTAGGCAATCCACTCACCTCAGCCTCCCAAAGCGCTGGGAGAGTTATTACTTCTGAGACATTCACATGGGTGATGTAGAGGCTCATACTCACTCTAGGTCAAGCAATGTTTAGAAGCGTGATTTGTGATAAATTGAGGAAACAGGTGTATCAGGAAAATCTAAAATACTCCTTTGTTTATGCCAATGCTGTGATTAAGAACTTAGACTGGGAACTAGACTCTTTACATTTATATCTTAGCTCTGCCAGTTGTGTGACTCCAGGCAATTTATTTAACTTCCCCAGACTTGTTTTCTTACCTGTAAAACAAGGGTAGTACTAGTACCTTTCTTAAAGAGAGAGTATAAGGGTGAAGTAAGGCAATGTGAAGTACTAAGCAGTGTGTCTTGTACATAGTAAGCTTCAAATGTTGCTTTGCTATCATAAGCTAATGATAAAACCATAGTAGTATTATGTTTAGAGCTTATGAAAAGTTGTGAGATGGAGAAATGGTCAGATGATGAGGTGCTAATTACTTTGCCGTAAGTGGTCAACTGACTTGTGTTGTTGGTTCTAAAATCGACTCCTTCCAACTTTTAGGTAATAACTACAAGTTGTACTTAATGATTCTAAGTTCTGAAATATTTTTAATCATTTTAAAGTAGTTTATTTTAAAAAATATTGTTGCTTGTAGGCAACATGAAAGTCAAGTAGATGATAAAAAATTGATTAGCAGATTATTTTAGGAGATCAACCATATATGATAGATATAATTTGAAAGATAGAGTTGGGTGTGCTTGTGTGTTTTTGTTTGGAGGGATGCAGGTAAAAGAGATGCCAAATGGTAGAGTTATTAATTCAAATAGAGGGTCGGTGTAATTGTGTAGAGGCAGCATTTGGTGTATGGAAAAGATGCCTAAATTTCACAGGGAGGCAATTTAGATGAGGGGTGATTTCTAACTCTGGCATTTATTTTTTCTGAGTGTTGAATGAACTAGGTAAGTTCTCATTTTTTCCTTTTCAGGAGAATGTGTACGTTAGCTTAAGAACAATAGAAAGTAGCTTTCTCCTTTAGCTGTCTCAGCTCAATTCTAACTTCATTCCTAACTTATATTAACTTTATATTTTATTTTGGCTGCAAAATCCTGCCTACTTTAAATCTTCTACAAATGAATTTTTCTTCAATGAGGGGGAAAAATGCAAGCTAACACATCTTTATTTTGGGTTATCTTTTTTTCCCATTATTTTCCTAACCCCCTTGAGCTCTGTTCATGCCTCTACCAGTCTTTAAAAAAAAAATGATTGAGTTTGAGGATAGCTGAAACATTTTGTATGAGGGAGTGCTTTGTAAAATGTGGGAGAGTTCTACTGAATTCCCTCTCTTGGGCATCATTCAGTAGTGGCTTACTGGTGACAGAGATTACTATTGATATTTTTATTATTCTGGCAAAGTTCTAGGTTTAGAAGGAGATTGTTAGAGTTTACTTCAATATATAAATCAGGAAAATGTTTACTTACTTATCTAAAAAAGACCTAGGTGGATTTATGCCTTATCATACCACTTGATTTTCATTCACTTTGCAAAATTGAACTTTGTTAAACTAATATAAGGTGAAAAAGTGATCCTGACAATGTTGCTGTGAACTGATTTTCATCATTTTGAATCCTATTACTGCAAAATATCAGAAAAGAATTGATGAAAAATCTTTTTTTTTTTTTTTGGAGTTGGAGTCTCACTCTATCGCTCAGACTGGAGTGCAGTGGCCGTCCTGGCCACTGCAGCATCGACCTGCTGGGCTCCGGCGATCCTTCCACCTCAGCCTTCCGAGTAGCTGGAATTACAGGCATGCGCTACTATGCCCGGCTGATTTTTTTTTTTAAATTATTTATTTTTTATTATGAAGTTGTGGGGTACAGTTAAGGGTTAGGTATACAATTGCGTTTCATTCAGGCACCCTGTTGATATGGGGTGTTTCCCTGTCCCCAGACAGATACTTGCTACTGTTAATACCATCTCCCTCCCTCCACCATAGTTTCCCAGTACTGTCAGTCATTTTCGTATAGTATTGCATTGGATGTTTAAGGTCCATTATATGAGTGAGAACATGTGATACTCGGATCTTTGTTTCTGTGAGAGGTCATTCAGTATTACAGACTCTAGTTCCATCCAGGTTGCTGCGAAATTCATGATTTTGTTCTTTTTTATGGCTGCGTAGTATTCCATCGTGTATATGTACCACATTTTTTTAATCCAGTCCTCTTTTGATGGGCAGCATGGCTGTTTCCAGGTTCTTGCTATTGTGAACAACGCTGCGATAAACATGCGTGTGCAGGTACCTTTTTTATAGAGTGATTTGTGTTCTTCAAGATATATTCCCAGTAGGGGGATTGTGGGGTCATATGGGAGGTTGGTATTTACAGCTTTTAGGAATCGCCACACTGCTTTCCACAGAGGTTGCACTAGTTTACACTCCCACCAACAGTGTAGAAGTGTTCTCTTTTCACCACACCCTCTCTAGCAGCTGTTATCTTTTGACTTGTTGATAATTGCCATTCTGACTGGGGTTAGGTGGTATCTCAGTGTGGTTTTGATTTACATCTCCCTGATGATTAGTGAGGTTGAACATTTCTTCATGTGTCTGTTGCCTGCTCGGATGTCTTCCTTTGTGAAGTGTCTGTTCATATCTTTTGCCCATTTTATAATGGGGTTGTTTGTTTTTTTCTTTTCAGCACGTTTGAGTTCCTTGTAGATCCAGGATGTTAAGCCTTTGTCAGAACTGGTGTCGGCAAATATTTTTTCCCAGTCTGTAGGCTGTCTCCCTGCTCTCTTGATGGTTTCTTTAGCTTTGCAGAAGCGTCTCAGTTTAATAAGGTCCCACTTGTCTATCTTCTCTCTTATGAGCTGTGGGTTTTGGGTTTTGTTCAGGAATTGGATGCCAGTTCCGATTTCCATTTTCTTAGGTTCTTATGGTTTGAGGTTTTACATTTAGGTCTCTGATCCATTTGGAATTAACCTTTGTGCATGGGGATAGATAGGGGTCCTGTTTCAATCTTCTGCATGTGATTTTTTGATTTATTGTAGAGATGAGGTCTCGCCAAGTTGCCCAGGCGGGTCTGGAACCCGCGGGCTCAGGCAGTCCACTCATCTCAGCCTCCCAAGGCGCAGGATTACAGACTGAGCCACTGAGCCCGGCGATGAAAAATCTTAAACAGGCAATTGTCATATAGATAAAGGAGCTTTCTTCTTTCTGTATTCATTAGTAGAAATCATTTTTTCTGGTATCATATAGATGAATCTTTAAAAAATCTGTTTAATCATAACTTGGTTTGTTATGGTTAATAGCAGTTTGCCTTTTTAATATTTTTTTGAGTTGGAGTCTTACTCTGTTGCCTTGACTGGAGTGCAGTAGCACGCTCACGGCCACCACAGCCTTGACCTGCTGGGCTTGGTGATCCTTCCGCCTCAGCTTCCAAGTAGTTGGAACCACAGGCATGTATTACCATGCCTGCCTAATTTTTGGACTTATTGTAGAGATGAGTTCTCACTAAGTTGCCCAGGCTGGTCTCGGGCCCCTGGGCTCAGGCAGTCCTCTTGCCTTAGCTTCCCGAAGTGCTGGGATTGCAGGCATGAGCCACCTCACCTGACTTGCCATTGTATTTTTATTTGTTTATTTTTATTTATATTTTATATGTTATGAGTCAGAGTTTCACTGCACCCGAGACTGGAGTGCAGTGGCACAATCACAACTCACCACAGCCTTAATTTCCTAGGCTCAGGTGATCCTTCCACCTTGGCCTCCCAAAGTGCTGGGATTATAGGCATGGTGATTCCCTGCATCTGGCCTTGCCATCATATTTTTAAAATAGTTGTTGTGAGATTGTCTACTATCTCCTCTCCTTGCTAACTCACAATTATATAGATTATTCAAAAATTTGGAAAATATGTAAAAGAAAAAACAGTCCATAATCCCATTACATAGAGATAGTTAACATTTTGGTTTTCTTCTAGCTTTTCTTTTATACATTGTTTAAAAAAATACATAGTTTTGAGAAGATCAGATTATATATAAACAATTTTCTTATTTTTGTCATTTAGTACTGTGTTCCCATATTATACAGTCTAGTCTTTGGAGCTATCAAATTTTACCAATTTTCTGCTATTGGACAGTAAGATTTCCCCTCCAAAACACTTTTCCCTTTTGATAAAGTAAAACTGCTCGGTTAAAGTTTGAACATTTTAAAGTATCTTTATATGTAATGTTAACTTTGTTAAATTTTATCCAAAATGCTGGTGACCATTTTGTATTTCTTGCCTATCAGTTGAGTATGGGAGTACTTGTTTGGCCACATCTTTGTCAGTAGTGGGCATTTCACTTTCTTACCCTTTCTTGGTTTATGGGTGGAAAATGATATAATTTCACATACAATGTGGGCATACCCCTCTTAGAAATGCTATGAATGCCTACTCAGTCCACAAGTTCATTGGCATTCTTTGGTCTAAACCCAATTCTGAGTACTTTCTGTCATATTAGGTAAGCTTCCTAAACACATGGGTGTTTGTGTTAGAGACCATGTGGTTTCATTAAAACCAGGTTGCCACTGAAAAGTTAAGCAAGCCCTTGGAAATTCCCTGTAAAGGAAAAAGAACACCCTACAAAGCTATCCGTGTTTATGATGTTCTGTGCCCATCCTTTATATATTTAGCAATTACTTTGGCTTAACCAGTTTGTACATCCAGAAGAACCAGTTGGAATTTCTCTACCTTTCCCTTCAAAGCAAACACCTTGGTCATCTCCTCCCTTTTGCCTTTTCTTTTGACCAGTACTAGCATGTCCTCAGCTAGCATACAGATTATAGACTTGTTCACACAGCTGTAGTTCTGTGTCTGTTGGACATGTTTCTGTTTTATAGATGAAAACTTCCTAATTTAAATTTCCCTTTTCCTGGAATTTATTCGTGTGTGCTGAAATGCTGCTGTTATTGTAACTGTTGTGTATTGTAAAATCATGGATTCTATCCAGGAGGGACTTGACTTTGATGTTGAGGAACTGATACAATATTTTAAACAGGCAGTTGTCATATATATAAAAGAGCTTTCTTCTTCCATCAGCAGACATTTTTCTATCTAGTATTGCATAGGTGATTCCTTTTAAAGTCAGTTTTCTCTTGAGGCCAGTCGACACCTAGAAAGGAGGGGAGGATCTAAGCAGTCACAAAGCTGTCATCAGGGTGTTGCATCAGAGTTCACTCATATACTTTTCTTTTTTCTATGAAAGTTACTTTCTTAGAGCCATTCAGATACTTTTGTCATATATGCAATTGGGGGAAGTTGTCTCTTTTCCTAGCCTCTATCAAAGTTATGATGGCCGTTTATAAGCCAGGGATTAAGATTGGGGATAGCCTGGTGTGGTGGAAATTTTAAGAAAATTCTGGACTGATTTTAAATAATCCAAGTGGATTTCACTAAAGTGGTCGATGTAGCACTTATAAGAGCCAATGGTTTGATAGCAAGAGAAACTACACAAAAATATTTAAGATCTCTAAGCTCAGTAGTCTGGTGCCTATTCAGTTCAGGTCTTTGTGTGATTATGTTTTCACATAAGTATATACCTAGGAGTAGAATTAATAGGTTAAACTGTTTTCCAAAATGGCTGAATATTTTACATTTCTGCCAGCAACATATGAGGGTTTCAGTTTTTCTCCCATTTTGCCAATACTTGGTATTGTTAGTTTATTTTCATTATAGCCATTCTGGTAGGTATGTATTATTAGTGACCAATAAACATTTTTTCCTGTGTGTATTTGCCATTTATTTATTTTCTTTGATCAAGTGTCTATTCAAACATTTTGTCTATTAAAAAATGTCATTTTTTGTTATTGAGTTATGAATTCTTTATATATTCTGGATACAGGTCCTTTATAAGATATTTGATTTGCAAATTTCTAGTTTTTGCACATCTTTTTTATTTCCTTGATAGTGTCATTTGAAGAGGATAGTTTTTAATTTTGATAAACTCCAGTGTATCCTGTTTTCTTTTATGGATCATACATTTGATGTCATATCTAAGAGATCTTGGCCTTAGCCAAAAATCACATAGATTTTCTCCCATGTTTTCTTCTAAAAGTTTTACAGTTTTAGTTCTTATGTTTATGTCTGTGACCCATATTTGGGTTTATTTTTGTGTATAGAGTGAGTTCATTTTTTTGCACGTGGATATCTGCTTATTCTGGTGCTGTTCATTGATAAGGCTCTTAAAAGTTTTTTTTTTCCTTAAGCTGTATTACTATTTCTCATTCTTCTGTATACTGATGAACAAAAATCTTCATTTTCTGACTCGGGAGGAGGAAAGGGAGGAGTTTGTCTTGGATCTTGGCCTTATTATAGGGAGCTGTTGTACCATAGTTCAGTTTGCGTCATTCTGTCCTTTAAGAAGACATCTACAGAGCCTTTGTAAACCATGAACAGAGTTTTGGCCAGTTTGGATTTAGTTAAAAAGATGCTCTATTATCCTCTCCCCCTGAGGATGATTATGAAATCTTATTTAGCACATAGTTAGGGTTGGGTAAGCCTAGGATAGTGTAAGTCATCCTACTGAACATTTGTTAAAAATAGTTCTAACATGAGAATGATGAAACTTTTCTTAAAACATTTTATTTTCCTTTTCCAAATAGTTGTTACCAATAACTATTTACCAATTAAAGTAAAATACATTTATTACAGAAATGTTTGGAAATTATTACAAGTATGAGGAAAAATCTTTTCCCCCTGATTTTGGCTCAACAATATTTTGAATTTTGGGTAACATAGTGACTCTGGACAACATAGTTTCTTGGAAAAATATTTGGATATACTGATGAATTCAAGCCTACTTTCTTGCATTTATCATGGGAATGGAAGAGAAAGGGAGCTGATGTTTGATGAGCATCTATTGTGAGCCAGCCCTTTTACCTCAGCAAATCTGTGATGTATTAAGATTATATTAAAATAATATTAAAAATTCATTCCCTCTCTCCATTTCTTCTTTCTTCCTCCTTCTCTTTTTCAGGCTTGGGTAAACAATTTGCCCAATGTCATTGAGCTCTGGTGAGTGGTAGATTTGGAAACCATCCTTCAGTTAAAATTATGAACTTGTATCTTAGTTCATTGTTTCTAAGGATATAAAAGAAGAAAGGATGAAGTAGCTTTTCTTTTTTTTAATGATTGTTTGAGTTTTGTTTTTATTTTTTATGCTTCTTTTATTTTAAAGATGTGGGGTACAGTTCAGGATTATGTACATAAATGGTCAACGAGTTTTTCTTTTCTTACCTGTCTGGCTCCTGTGTGCTCCCTTTTATTTTTGATCAGAATCAGAAATCCCAAGATCCCCTTATGTTCTGTTCAAACTAACACTTGTTTGTCTTCTTTCTGTATTGCGCTTTCAACTCTGTGACCCTTCTTTTTTTATTTTTTTGAGTTGGAGTCTCACTTTGTCACCCAGGCTGTAGTGCAGTGGCACGCTGCTCATGGCCACCACAGCCTTGACCTGCTGGGCTCAGGCCATCCTTCCGCCTCAGCCTTCCAGGTAGCTGTAACCATAGGCATGCGCTACCACGCCTGGCTAATTTTTTTATTTATTGTAGAGATGAGGTCTTGTCATATTGCTCAGTCTGGTCTCAAACCCCTGAGCTCAGGCAGTCCTCTCGCCTATGCCTCCCAAAGTGCTGGGATTACAAGCTTGAGCCACCGTGCCCGACGAGACCCTTCATTTTAACTTTTGTATTTATTAGCAAAATAAAAAGGAGAAGAGAGTTTGGATTTTTAATAAGGAAAATTTCTTGAATTGGATTAATTTTATCATCAGTTTTAATTTATTAAGTATTAACTAGTTAGCTGTGGATTCTCAGACAGGCCAGTCACTTTTCTTCATCTGTAAAATGAACTACGTACTACTGAACGAGGATTCTTCTGTGGTATATCAGCATTCCTTATTTTTCATGTTAGGACCATGAAATAAGTTTCTGGTGATATGGTTGTAGAGTATCTGCCATAGGGATGAGTATTTAAAGAACTTCTGTGTCATTGCCCCTGGTGCCCTTAAATCTCAATCCCTCAAACTACAGTCCTGTGCCCCTTAACAAGAGAGAGACGTTTTGAGAAATGTTTTGTTAGGTGATTTCGTCAATGTGTGCACATCAGAGTGTACTAACACAAACCTGGATGGGGCTTGCTACATAACTAGGTTATGTAGTATAGCCTGTTGCTCTGAGGCCACAAACCTGTACAGCATGTTACCACACTGAATACTGTAGGCAATTATAATGCAGTGGTAAGTACTTGTGTAGCAAACATAGAAAAGGCACAGTAAAAATATGGTATTATAATCTCATGGGACTACTGTCCTATATGTGGTTCCCTGTTGACTGAAAGATCACTACGCAGCACATAACTGTTTTTGCATTTGTGTTAAAGGGTAAGAAGCATTCATTGTAGTGTTCTTCTCTTTTTATGTAAAAATTAAAAAGTGTGTGTGCATGCGCAGGATATTTGTGATCCTAGAGCCTCATTTTTCCTTCTTCCTTTAGGAGGTATTTGTAACTGTTAAGGCTTTCTTGACAGCCAGAACTTCCCACTGACTTGCTCACTTTATCAAATAACTTAGCCTTTTCTAATCTGTTGCTTATTTTGTTGCCATAGTATCCTTTTTGTAAACAGAAAGGTGGTTGATAATGTTTGTACAGGAATCCAGGGTTTTCCCCCTAATTGACATTTGCTGGCTGAAATTTTTTCTCTTAGTGATTCAGGCTGAGCCTCAGGCTATACTGAGTACAAAGGGAGATGGGATATTTGGACTCTGGACAGTTTGTCGTGAAGCAGACTTCTTTATATTAACTCACTCTGTTAATTACTAAACTATTTTATTTAATGGTTTAGGACTTTCCACTTAAGCCAGCTATTTGTATATGAATTGTATTTATTCCTGACAGATGTTATGCTTGGGCAGAGCATTAGCAGTCAGGCTAGAGTAGAGCTCCTTACTGCCACATCAGGCTTATTTCAACAAATACAACAGAAAACAGCTAAAGGTGGCAGCTTCCGACTACTGCCTTTGTACATTTGGACTAGTGAATCAAGATGAGGAATGATAAAAGGTAGTTGAGGAGGTGCGGAAATGAAATCCTAAAGGAAATAAAAAGTGAAATATTTTCATCTCTATTCTAGTGCCAGTGAACCTTTGACTTGGTTGCAGAAGGAATGCACATGGGAGCAAGCAGTTGTTCGGAGTAAAATCTTTGCATTGATTGTCCTTTTTGCTTTTCACGTGTACAGAAAAATTGGGGAAAAAATCTGTTAGTGATTTAGTGAAATGCCAAATAATAAAGCATAATCCTTTTAGGATGTCTAGGAAGGACTATAGAATCAGTTTTAATCTTTTTCAGAAGACATGGCCACAGAAGCTTTGTGGGAAGGGGATTATAATTTAGTTAAAATTTAGTGAAGTCAATACCAGAACTCTAGCAGTACTTCCTGGTAAATGAATTTTCTTCTTTGGGGCCTTCTACTTTCTTTTTGAACCTCTTGCTTCCTGGAGACTTTCTCTCCCAGCTCCTTGCCCTGGGGTATTCTGTTACCATAGAAGAAGTTAACTCTTCATATGGTACAGTCATCATAGCTGTTTTGAAATCTGTTTTACAGCTGAGGAAATTAAGGTAGAGAAAAGTTGCACAGGGTCATTCATGTTGTTTTTCCATTTACTGTCTTGTCTTCTCTTAAAATGTGGAATACTTTAAATGAACTGTTCCCTTATTTTCCCTGACTTTCCATAATATGCTTACTCAGTTAAAAAACTCTTGTCCTCTGACCTCTGATAAGTACTGGGAAATTATCTGATCGAAATAGTTCTTTATAATGAACCTTCCTATGTTATCTGTGTTTTGTAAAGATGCTGGATAACTCGAATGAACATTCAGTTAGCACAGTTTGTGGGTGTTGTTTTGAGGCCCTCTACAATGCCATAGAAAATGGTGAATAACTTGGCACCTTACCAACAGAAAATGTGAAGGATCTGATCAGAGAATTGACACACATATCCAGGTATTTAGATTGTGGGCGAATTGAATCTTAATGATAATACGGTCAGTATGCTTAGAGACAGGAAGAATAGAGAAACTTTAGTCCATGGGAGAGGATGAGAATTGGGACAGTAGAAATGGATAAGGAGTTAGTGTAAAATAAATAGGATCTGTTGCGATACAATGTAGGAGGTAAAGAAGGAAATAGTTATATGAGAATTCTAGGTGACGCCATTAATGAGCATAAAGGACAGTTGAATGAGAGTCTAGGAGATGGGTTCTCTGCAGAAAATCCATAGGGACTAGGATGTGTAGTAGGTACTTGACAAGGTTATGGAGCTAAGGAAAGAAGTTAGGGCTAGAGAGTCAAAGTTGGGAGTGACCTGCATATAAGGAGTAGTTGAAACAGAAGGAATGAGATGGAAAGATATTTGTTGAATGCGAGGACAATATGAAATTTGGTTGTGTGACCAAGTAAACATGGCCCTTTTTTCCTCCCCACTTATTTGGCCCAGCCCTTGCAAAAACTCTGGGCTCTGATGAAAAGGATTGAATTTAGAATCCATGGCTGGCCACTGTGGCTCATACCTGTAATCCTAGCATTTTGGGAGACTGAGGTGAGAGGATTGCTTGAGCTCAGTTGTTAGAGACCAGACTGAGCAACATTGAGATACCTTGTCTCTACAAAATTAAATAAACAAACAAACAGAAAACACCAAAAACCCATGCGTGGTGACGCTTGCCTGTAGTTCCACCTACTCAAGAGGCTGAGGTGGAAGGATTGCCTGAGCCCAGGAGGCTGAGCCATGATCATGCCACTGCACTACAGCCTGGGAAACAGAGTGAGACCCTGACCCAGAAAACAAAACAAAAAGCAAAACAAAATAAACCAGAAATCCATCTCATTGTTAAACATTGTATAAATAAATGGTATGCTCTTAAAGACAGCATAAATATCTGTGTTTCATCAACCATCTAGTGAGAGGCATGTGGCGTGGTGATTAAGAGCATTAATCCTGCAACCAGAATGCCTAGGTTTTAAATCTTTGCTCGTTACGAGCTGTCCACTTACTAGTTGTGTGACTTTGGGGGTTGTGTTTAACCTGTCTGTTGTCACTTTGTCTCTTTTGTAAAGTAGAAATATACTTTATGGTGATTGTGAGGATTAAATGATTTCTTGGTATAAAACCTTTTTATTTTTATTTTTTTGAGTTGGAGTCTCACTGTCACCCAGACTGGAGTGCGTGGATGCTCCCGGCCACTGCAGCCTCGACCTACCGGGCTCCGGCGATCCTTCTGCCTCAGCCTTCCAAGTAACTGGAATTACAGACGCGTGCTACCATGCCCGGCTAATTTTTTGATTTATTGTAGAGATGAGGTCTCGCCAAGTTGCCCAGGTGGTTCTCGAACGCACTTTCATTTTGGTGTTTAGACGAAGGTCCTGGGTGTTTTGACAGAAGTGCATTGTTATGTGTATCCATATTAAATTTCATCTTGGTGCATTTGGACTTTCATGTATATCCTTGGAGTGTCTTTTTGACCTTTCAGGTTTTTGATGTATTATTGTTCTTAATAAACCTCATATCGTCTGTATATTTGATTATCTTATCATTAGATTTTCAAGTTGTTGGTGTGTTCATCAGAATTGGGCAGAGATGTAGGGGTGGGGAAGAGTTAGAGTTGCCTACACAAAAAAACTTCTTTCTTGTAGACATTCATCAGTTATTCATTTTGCTTTGTTTGTAGAAACATTATAGGATTGAGGATGACAACAGGGGGATGCAAGGCATATTCCCCTCCTACCCCACATGCTTTCCTAAATTTCTAGAAAAGCAGCATGCTTTTATTGAGAAGCACAGACAAAAGCACGAGCTAAGGGAGGGGGAATTTTAGTCATACTATGCTTGTACCTGAACCTCCATATCATCTAAACTCAGATTTCTTTAGTTTGTTTCGAGGGAGATTTGGGCAGGGATTTTGCTCAAATTCAGACACATTGTTTTTAGTTTTCTTTAATCAGACCCTTGGATGATAAAAATTTTTTTTTTAATGAACTTTTCCTGCATTTGTAGATATATGCTGGGCTTTTAGATTATTGTTTTCCTTTCTAAGACTCCTAAACCGTCCCTTTAATAACTTGTGTCTGGAAAATCTTGCTGGGGGGAAAAAGGCACATACAGATTATGGAATCTGAGTTTTCTTACTGCAAGCTAGTGCAGTCCCTTTCTAATCTTCCATCTTTTTTATTCTTTTTTTTTTTAAGTTGGAGTTTCATTCTGTCACCCAGGCTGGAGGGCACTGGCACACTCTTGGCCACTGTAGCCTTGACCTGCTGGGCTCAGGCGATCCTTCCATCTCAGCCTTCCAAGCAGCTGGAACTACAGACACACGCCACCATGCCCAGCTAATTTTTTGATGTATTGTAGAGATGAGGTCTCGCCAAGTTGTCCAGGCTGGTCTCGAATCTGCAGGCTCAGGTAATCCTCTCACCTTGGCTTCCCAAAGTGCTGGGATTATAGGCGTGAGCCACTGGGCCTGGCCCCATCTCTTTTGTTCTTTTTTTTTTTTTTTTTTTTTGAGTTGGAGTCTTACTCTGTCACCCAGACTGGAGTGCAGTGGCCGCTTCCGGCCACCGCAGCCTTGACCCGCTGGACTCTGACTATCCTTCCACCTCAGCCTTCTTTTATTTTTAAATAATATTCTATCAGAACTTAGAAAGTATTTCTTTCTGGTCTGGAGAAATCTCCTTTAAGTCAGACACTCCAACAGTGTCTCCATATCTTAGACTGTTAGTTCTTTCTTTGCTGTTGTTTGTTCTATATTATGTAACCTGAAATTCATTTTCATTGGTGGAAAAAGGACATAAGTAGATTAAGAACTCCTTTATGTACTTTCTTTTGTACATCACCACTCTGAGCAGTAGATCTTCCTTATTTGTCTTGCTTCAAACATAATTAGAAAAAAATTGAAAAGCCCTGTTTGTTGTTCATGGCATTTTTCCAAGGTTCAGCTCATTTTTGGAGTAAAGAATCATACCCTTTCTAGCTTTCCACTCTAAACTCTTGCAGTTTCATTCTTCTTTTTATAAGCAAAATCAGAAGTGTTTAATTATTCAGTCACTTGAATATATACACTGAACATTTCTAGTTAAACAGACCTTTCTGCTTTGGAGATGACTATTAATACAGTGTTAGAGATGAAAATTAATCCTGCCTTCTATTTTTTTTTTGAATTGGAGTCTCATTCTGTCTCCCAGGCTGGAGTGCAGTGGCCACTCCCGGCCACCACAGCCTCAACCTGCTGGGCTCCGGCGATCCTTCCACCTCAGCCTTCCGAATAGCCGGAATTACAGGCACGCGCTACCATGCCCGGCTGAATTTTTGATTTATTGTAGAGATGAGGTCTTGCTGCCCAGGCGGGTCTCGAACCCGTGGGCTCAGAATCCTGCCTTCTCTTAATCAGAATCCAAATAATGATTGAACAGCCTCAAGGTCTACAGGACACTTACTTACCTTTCTATTTTCTTAGAACTCAAGTTGGCAGCTTTTTTCTTCAAAATGGGTCTAACTTAGCTCACGTAACATTACTGACTGTGAGCTCTTGTTGAGAGGACGAGCCTTCCTTAAAAGTTTCATGAGGTTTTGAATTTGAGGAGCTGTTTTTCAGTTCATTCAATACTATAACAGTAATAACTATAATTTCTTCTCTGCTGTTTGCCAGGTACTGCCTGTAGCTAGGCATTCTAGTTACATTTTCTTGTTTAATACTGCCAATAGTGTTACAAGAAGGACACGATCCCCTTTTTATTGACCAGGAACCTGAACCTTATGAGAGGTTGAATAAATGCTCCAGGCCTCTTATAAATAATTTATTCTGTAGCTGCATTTTTTATCTAAAATAGTAAGAAGCATGTCTATAATTCTAGTCTAGGTCTCTCTAACACCAAAGCAACTTCATTTTCTTACTGTGAATGGGAGCCTACTGTAATACGGGACTGTGCTAGAGAGTCTCCAAAAATAAAGAGGATGCATTCTCTTTTAAATTAAGGAAAGCACATTCTTGACTTTTAAAGACTTTAAAAATAATAATAGTAAGAGTGGGGGAAAGTATTTTATTTTATTTATTTATTTATTTTGAGTTGGAGTCTCACTCTCGCCCAGACTGGAGTGCAGTGGCCATTCCCAGCCACCGCAGCCTCAACCTGCTGGGCTCCGGCGATCCTTCCGCCTCAGCCTTCCAAGTAGCTGGAACTACAGGCGCGCGCTACCATGCCTGGCTAATTTTTTGACTTATTGTAGAGATGAGGTCTCGCCAAGTTGCCCAGGTGGGTCTCGAACCCCGGGGGCTCAGGCAATCCACTCACCTCAGCCTCCCAAAGCGCGGGATTACAGGCTGAGCCACTGAGCCCAGCTGGGGGAAAGTATTTTAAAGGAGAGATACTTCCTACCTTTCTTTTGGGAAACTGTGGGCTGATTCAGTTCAGCAGTGTGCAGAATTGGGGCCATAGTAGGAAGAGGTGGAGATGCCTGTGTTAGCACCATGGCGTCTAGTATAGCCCTTGACTCCCTGGAGTGATCTGTATGTCGCTTCTACTTGGGCACAGCTGTTTCCACAGGCCTTGCCCATTGCAAGCATCTGATGTGTGGTAACAAACCAAAAGGATCTGCCTTTTATTTTAGGCTCTTTCACTTACTGTTTCTGTCTTCTTTTACAGAACTCAAGCCTTTTGTGGAGGACGCCTTTGAGCTATGACTATGTTATTTATTGCAATGAATGCTCTGTTTGACCTTCATAAGCCAAAGCTTTGTGAAAAGAGATTTGAAAAAATTATTGATTTCTTCCCTCCACTATTTGTTAAATTGCATTCTGGTATAAATCTCACAGAAATACTAAATTCACTTACCCTGCCTTAATTTGCCAACCATAAATTCTGGATAAAGTAAAGAAAAAAAAAGAACAGCTATGGAAAGGCACTAGAGGCTAACCAACAACAGTGGTTTCTTAAAGGCAGTTGACATGTGAAAGACAAGCAGTCACTGGGTGAATTTCTTGTTCTTCATGGCTTCTCACCTGGTGGCAGGCATTGTGTGGGACGGTTGGAAGACCATACATAGGAAGCCTGCTTGTGATCTGTGTCATCAATCACTGCCATTGGAATGTGAAGGATACAGGAGACAACTCAGATGGGGTACACCAAAAATTCTGTGTAGAAATTCTGTCTGAATCACTGAACTATACTAGAATAGGGCAGCTCATAATTAAACTGAACAGAGATTGGAGCTGCCATCAAGAAACAAGAGTTCAGCTGGGCTCGATGTCTCAGCCTGTAATCCTGCGCTTTGGGAGGTTGAGGTAAGTGGATTGCCTGAGCCCGCGGGTTCGAGACCCGCCTGGGCAACTTGGGGAGACCTCATGTCTACAATAAATCAAAAAATCAGCCGGGCGTGGTAGTGCATGCCTGTAATTCCGGCTACTTGGAAGGCTGAGGCAGAAGGATCGCCGGAGTCCAGCAGGTCGAGGCTGCGGTGACCAGGAGCGGCTATTGCACTCCAGGAGCGGCTACTGCACTAAAAAAAAAAAAAAGAAACAAGAGTTTGCCATCTGAGTTTTAATAACTACCTACTAAAAAAACAAAACAAAATAAAAATTATTTGGAGGAATAGAGCAATCCAGAGTTGCCACATGTCCAGGATATAATCTAAAATCACTCAAAATATGAAAAAACTTGGAAAATGTGACCCATTTTCAAGAGAAAAACTAATTAATGAAGATGGTCCCAAGATGACCCAAATGCTAGATTTAGTGGATAGGAATTTTATTTTATTTTAATTATTTATTTATTTTTTTGAGTTGGAGTCTCACTCGATTGCCTAGACTGGAGTGCAGTGGTCGCTCCCGGCCACCGCAGCCTCGACCTGCTGGGTTCTGGCGATCCTTCCGCCTCAGCCTTCCAAGTAGCCGGAATTACAGGCATGCGCTACCACACCCGGCTGATTTTTTTGATTTATTGTAGAGATGAGGTCTCACTGCCCAGGCGGGTCTCGAACCCGCGGGCTCAGGCAATCCACTCACCTCAGCCTCCCAAAGGCGCGGGATTACAGGCTGAGCCACCGAGCCCAGCTGTGGATAGGAATTTTTAAGTGGCTATTATTACTATACTCAATTACATACAGGGATGCCTTCTTACAGTGAAAGCTACGAAATCTCAGGAGAGAAATAGAAACTATTAAAAAAGAAAGAAAAGCTTACCTGAAATAAAAATTTTATAGGAGAGATTTAGCAGAGATGACCCCCCAAATCATTGTAGATCAATAAGAATTATCTAATTTGAAGAACAGAGAGAAAAGGAGAGTGAAACAAAAATGAACAGAACATCACAAGTTCTGTTCGTTTAAAAGACAGCTTTTAAAAAGTCTGTAATATACATGTAATTGGAGTTCTAGAGAGGGAAGAATGGGACAGAAAAAAATTTGAATAAGGGACAGCCATTTCCTAAATTTAATGAAGGAACTAAGCCTAAATCATTATTGTTTTCATTGTTTACAAGAAAAGAAATAAAAAGGGTGATGCTTTGTGCCCCGAGTCTAGGAAGAATGAGGCTTGACCAGCTTCTTCCCACATGTCTTGTTTTAACAAGCCTGACTGATTTCAATCCCTATAGTGTTTCTTTCTGGGATCCACACTGTTATGAGATCAGTAGATTAAGTTGCAGCCAAGACTAAATTGCACAAAATGGTAGACTATGGTGGTTTCTTGAAACACACCATGGCTGATTTCTTTTGAAGGTCTGTGGTAAAGACTGGATCTTTTTCTGTGTGCTGTTTTTCCCTCTGCCCTTTTTCTTTGCTTTCCTTTCTTGCTCCCCTCTTTGTTTCTGAGAAAGGATAAAAACGAGACGGAGACTTGATGCATTTGAGCTAGACTGGGTACATCAAAGGCATTGAGTTCTACTGACAACGGAGTCTGCTTTGGCAAAAAGCAGCCTCTGGAGAGGCTTTTGTTGGGTCTTGACTTTTTTTCTTCTAAGCAGTGTTGCTGGTGGTAGTATTGGGAATCATTTGGAAAGAGTTATAATGTGCCTTGGTTGAAATGTGGAAGTGAGAATCCTGTGATTCTAACCTTAAACTTTTAAGGAATGCACACTTGTATGTTCACACCCAGCTAGTAAGTACTGGGTGAGGCCATAATGATTGTTAAAAATTTGAAATGCTGCTTCAAGCCCCTGTTTCTACTTCTCCTTGTCCTGACTGCCCTTGGACCTCCTTAAAGATCACTTCTCTTCCCACACGACCTCTGTGATCCAGCAACCTAAGGGCTTAAGTCTGACATGGGGGAATGGAGTGCCTCCCTCTATTCTATTTTGTCTTTTTTCTTCATAAATATTTAAAGATCTCTCTGGCCTATCCCTCTTCTGCCTGTGCCCACCCATGTGTGTGCACCAGTGTATGTTATAAACAGATGTTAGAAGTCCAGTTACAGATTTGGGGAGGTAATATGGTCTGGGATTTGGAGTCAGCCTCCAGAATTTACCACTTTTGAGCCGGGTGTCATTAAACAAGTTCTTTGAGCCCTTATGTGCATTTTCTTGTAGAATAGGGATAATATTTATTTCTCCTTAGTTTTTGAAACGTAAAAGAATCTCTGTTTATAAACCTTTCACATTAATATTTATTCTTTTGACTTATTTTTGATATTATGGAGTTATTCTAGATCATTTCTAATTTTGGATATTTTTGTGTAATTCTTCTATTTTAAGGAATTAATATCAAAGAGGAAGGTTAAAACTGGCAGGTTCTGATTCATCTGTCTTGACAGAAGAGAAGTCTGAGGTTCAGATTTATAAATGGGTTGCTCAAGATTATACAGCTAGAAAGCGGTATAGCTAGAATTTAACTTCAGTTAACCGATGCCATAGTCGGGGCTCTTAGCAAATTTATATCAAAATATCCCTAACCTAAAGTTATGTAGATTTAAAATTTTCAATTGCTTACCCCGTCCCTTTTTCTTCTTTTACTAGTTTACAAATAGATTAATGATAAAACTAGAGAGGCTAAACTGTATAGTTTTCTCCTAAACCTACTTGTAGTTATCATCCTTGATCTTTAGGCATTTACTGCTTTTTATCTGTTTATGGATCTATCATCTGTTCTCTAGGAGACAGAGATCTTTGAAGGCAAATATTTGGATTTTAGTCATTTTGAAATTCTCCAAAGGATTCAGCATGTTGTCCCTCTTTCTATTTGTACTGTCTACCACTGCACTTTACTCATCATAACAGACACACAATATGTTTTATTGGTGACAGTTACGACTTGAATAAAATCTTTGAAACACTAGAAATAAGCTTTTAAAATTTTTAAAAAGCTCAGCTAAGCTATGGAATCTTGGAGTGAAGAGAAACTTAAAGATTCTTTAAACTAAAGATCCTTGGATCTTTTCTCCTGGTGAAACCACTAGTTTCATCAACTGCTACTTTTACAGCATCGTTTTTCTCTCTCTCTCACTGTCTCTTTACTTTGTTCCTAACCTTTAAAAATTTTATGTTTCTATCTTGGTGAGGTTGCCAGAAAGGACCATTATATTCTAGGTCTGTTGAATAAACAGTGGTTTGGAATCATCTTCTCTGCTTTGAACATTGTACATTTATTTTATTAACTACACACACGTATGTAACTGTGTTAATCATATACCTAGTAACGCATACCAGCAATTTTGGTGCCATTTTATGCTATTGATTATTATTTGAGTTCACTATAGTTTATTTTACAAGTGCTTCTGCTGAATTACATCTTTCCTAACTTTTTGATGTAGTTGATTCTAAAGATATACCTTGTGTATATTTAATACTTGGTACATTGTAGATACTCAATACATGTTTGAGTGATTGTGATTTTTATCTTACCTACTCTATGAGCCCTCCCTCCTGTCCTTTTTCACAACATCCCATATACCTTGTGATCTAGCTCTACTAAGATCTAGTTCCTCTGTTTTAAACAGCTTATGTTATTTATGCCTCTGTAAATATGTACACTGTTCTATCCATCTAGAATGACTTCTCTCTCATCCCTAATGTATTGTCAGGCTTTTTTTTTTCCCCTTAAGTTTTGAGATAATTCAGATCAACAGTTACTTTCTCTGTAAAGCCTTTCCTGACCATCCTCTTTCCCAGGTAGAATTGACTACTCCCTTGTGTCTTCCTTATGTATTTTCATAGGTGTTTCTCTTGGGATGTATACACTTTGAAAGCAAGAACTGTATTTTTATTGTTCTATCTGTAACATCTAATACAATATACCTAGTAATAGCTGCTTACTAAACTTTGGTGAATGAGTGAATACATTAATTAATGTTCAGTTTCAAGAACTGACAGTACAGCCTGCAGTGTTTTTGGATCTGGATTTTCTTAACCAACCTGTCATCCATTGGATCCAGCAAGTTTGGCCAGCATGTGGTTCTGTGTCCCCTCCCTCACTCTCGTGTTCTCTCTCCCTTTCACTCTCTTTCTTGGAGACAGGGTCTTGCTCTGTTACTCAAGTTGGAGTGGAATGGTACAATCTTTTCTCACTGCAGCCTTAAATTCGTGGGCTCAGATGATTCTCCCATCTCAGCTTCCTAAGTAGCTAGGACTACAGGTGTGCACTACCATACCTGGCAAATTTATATGTTTATAGTAATGGGATCTCACTATGTTACCCAGGCTACAATCTTCATTCAGTTTACTAACTTAAATATTAACTCAGGCAGAACTGGGAGGACATTTTTGATGCCTGATTCTAATATGTTCAATGCTCAAATTTACGTATTTAAATTAAATTATCATTCTTGTTCATATTCTCTCTCTCTCTCTCTCTCTCTCTCTCTCTCTCGGTATTTTTGTTTCAATAATGTGAAAGAACAACAGCAAAACTTAAAAAATACTGTTTTGTGGTTTAGATGGTATAGGGAACAGCCCAGAATTGCTAATTTGTAGTCAGATGGAGACCCTATTTATGATTATTTGCTTTCATAATACTGTGCACGTAGGTGATTCTTAAATTATCCTTTAGGTGAATGAATATTATGATACTGTTAAAGAAACTTTCCTGTATTTTTCCGTTTGAATGAAGTTTTGAGGCATTCCATGCTACTAAGTCTGCAAGGAGCTAAAATGGGGAATCCTGTCTTTTTCTAGCTTTACCCACAATTTGTGTCACGTTTAAATTATTCTGAGCATAGTCTCTCATGGCAGATGCCCCTTTGAGCCTCGTTACAGTCTTAGCTCTTCTAGCAGTATATTCAGACTTGAAAATCACACTGTGTTATGACGATTTTTGTGGGTTTAGTAGTTTCCTGTAAATTTGTACTATTTTGCATCTACAATAGCAGGTGAGAGGTAATCAGTCTTTGGAAAAGGACTTTGAAATAAAATTAAGTTTTGGTCAAATTTTTTTTTACAAGTTTAAAACATGTATTTAAAACACAATGTATAAAATGCTTAATCTGCCAACTCAGGAGCCCGCGGTGTGGTGGGGGGTGGGGGTGGGCAGCTGCCGGCTACACCAGCAGAGCAAGGCTGCAAGAGGTGCAGCCCTCCCTCCCATGCCCTTCTGTTGAGACACCCAAGGGGCTCGTGTGTACCCCTGGGATCACATGATTAGAAAACAGGACCCCAGAGGTTTCTTGAGTCTCTGTTAACCAGGGAGGCTGGGTATAGCCCTGCCGGCCCATCCCTGAGCAGGGTACCCCCGATGGGGCAGAGCAGGGTATGGCTGGGCAGGGCAGGGCAGATAAAGTTTGTCCCATTTCACCCTTTGTATTTCACAAATACTTCTAGAATATTATAACTGCCTTGTAATTAGATGTTTACATATCTATCTCACTTAATATATTGGGAACTTCTTCAGGGCTGTGACTACCAATTGATTCATTTCCGTTTCCCTAGAGTTACATGGTCTCTATTAGGTGTGCAGATGTTTAAGAGGGTAAATGAGAGACCTCACTATATGTGTGTACGAGCCTTATTACAACCAGAAAGTGCCTCTGCTTATAAGAAATTGTATATTTTAATACCTTCTAGAATAGATAGATGTAAAGTTAGGACTGTAGTTGCTATGTACAGTGGATATTATACCATTGGGTGTTACTGTCAGTGGGGCTATTCCTTTCCAGATTGCTCCGGATTGTGACAAATAGACTAATCCAGTAGAGATAGGTATTGTTTTCAGGTGTAAAGTTTAGCGTTTATCCCTTGGTGCACCTCTGGAATAGCTGCTTGGAAACATGGCTGTTATTTTAGTGACCGATACATTGCAATTTTGAGATGTATCAATCACTAAAGATGAATTGATCACCTGCAAGATTTATTATTTGACCTCTTGGAGACTTATTTGACCTCTTTTCTTCCAGCCTAAGAGTACTATGATTACTAAGCATGCACTAAATAGCTAACTCATCTGTTGATAAGTATGCACATAGACTTTGACTGCAGCTCATTAGATCCCTGAACAGAAAATTTAAAAATATTAGCATGGGGTTTATAGAGTTTGTTTTATAGAGCAGGCATCCCCAGTCTCCAGACCACAGACCAGTACAGTTCATGGCCTGTTAGGAACCAGGCTGCTTAGCAGGAGGTGAGCGGAGCTCTGCCTTCTGTCAGATAAGTGGGGCATTTGACAGATAAGTGGAGCAGGGACCCTATTGTAAACTGCGCATGCAAGGGGTCTAGGCTGTGCACTGCTTACGAGAATCTAATGCCTGAGATGGTGATTAGCAGTGAGGGTTGACTGCACATCCCCCACTTCCCATTGGCCCCCACTCCCATCTGTGGAAAAATTGTCTTCCGTGAAACCGGTCCCTGACTCTAAAAAGGTTGGGAATTGTTGTTATGTAGGAATAAAATGAGACCCAGAGAGATAAAGTGATTTATACAAGGGTCTTCCAAATTCTTATCTAGTTTAGAGGCTCATGGTGGTTTTTTATTTTTAAATAGCTTTTCCCTTTCTAGAATAACTTTTCTCATCCCAATCTGCCTTTCATTTTGTAACTCTGATAAAGTTGGTATGCTCTAATCACTTTCTTTTGTTTGAAGTAGCCAGTATGCATCTAACAGACAATTAGACAAAGGCTCAGAGCTTCAGACATTGATTGTGAAGATACTTCAGTGATTTTTTGTCTCTGTGGTGATGTGGGGAGAAAGAGAGATGCAGCTTCTCAGGAACATTCAATTTTTTGCTTTCTGGGAGTCTTAACATCGAGTGGCTGCATTTAGTTAAGTTTCACTGTAATTTTGCTCTTTCTTATCCTTGTTATCTATGCACTTTTCAGTGCTTTTAAACAAAAGTACAGCGTTATCTTAGTTACCTAGTTTTATGCACTTTCCATGCCCCTTGTGACTTATTGCTGGCCTCTTGTTGCTAGCCTGTTACTACCCTCATTGTGGAGGAAGCTGAGATTTTCTTATCCAGGACCAGCTATAAAATAATGATAATTGATGTTCAACACAATGACACAGAGCATTACAGCATTTTAAATGACTGTTGAATTGCTTGAAGAAACTTTCAGAGAAGTTTAAAAATCTGCTTTATTAGGTATAATTTACACACAATAAAATTCATCCATTTTAAGTGCCTAGTTCGTGTAGTTGGTTCTGACAACTGTGTATAGTCATGTAACCACCACCAGAGCTGGGTTATAGAACATTTCTATCAGTCTAAAGTTTCTTCTTGCTCATTTGTAATTAGTCCTTTCCCTCTATTCCTGGGCCTATGCCAACGCTGATCTACATTGTGTCACTAGTGTTACCTTTTCTAGAATTTACTAAGAATGAGATTATACAATATGTAGATTTTTAGTATCTGGCATTTTCATTTACCGTAATACTTTTGAGATCCATTTATGTAGTTTCATGTATTAGTAGCTTATTCCCTTTTATTGCTGAGATGTATTCCATTGTATGAATATAATACAAAATGTTTATTTGTTTGCCAGCTGGGTAGACATCTGGATGATATCCAGCTTTTAGCTATTATGAATCAGGTTTCTAGGAATGTTAGCATATAGTCTTTGTATTTTCATTTTTCTTGAGTAAGTACATGAGAGTAGGATTGCTGGGTAATATTATTAGCATAACTATAACTTTATTAAGCAACTGTCAAACTTTTTTTTCTCTTTTTTTTTGAGTTGGAATCTCACTCTCTCGCCCAGACTGGAGTTCAGTGGCATACTCACGGCCCCCGCAGTGTCGACTTGCTGGGCTCTGGTGATCCTTCCACCTCAGCCTGCCGATAAAACTGCCAGACTTTTTCAAAGTGGCTTTACATTTTTGCATTCCCATCATCAATTTATGAGGATTCTAGTCACTCTATTTACTTTTTAAAAATTGGTGTTGTCAGTCTTTCAAATTCAAGTCATGCTAGTGGATGTGTAGTGGTGTCTCATGCTGATTTTAATTTTCATTTCCTTGATGACTAATAATATTGAGCATTTATATTTTTTGGTGAACGATGTATTCTTTTTTGTCAATTTTTTTGGAATATTTGTCTTACTGAGTTTTAAGAGTTTTAAAATGTATTTTGAATACATGTTGTTCATCAAACAAGTTTTGCAAATAGTTTTCCCCAGTTTATCTTATTCTTTTTTAATTGTGTCTTTTGAAGTGCAGCAGTTTTCAATTTTGTGAAAGTCCAGTTTCCAGTGTTTTTCTATGTAGTTTGTTCTTTTGGTGTCATATGTGAGAAATCTTTGCCAAACTCAAGATTCCAAATTTTTCTCGTTTTCTTTGAGAAATTCTCTCTTTTACATTTAGGTTTGTGATCTGTTTAAGTTAACTTTTGTAGATGGTGTGAGGTAAGAGTTGAAGTTTGTTTTCTACAGCTGGATAAGAACTTGTTCCAGTCCCATTGAAAAAACTGTCTTTATTGAATTACCTTGAGTCCTTATTACTTTGAGGTCCTTATTAAAGGACCATAAGTGTGTGGGTATATTTCCAGATCCTTCTTTTCATTGCTTGATATGCCTGTACTGAAACCAATACTGTGCTGTCTTGATTACTGCAACTTTTTAGTTAATGTGGAAATCAGGTAGTGTAAGCCTTCCAATTCTGTTTTTTGAAAATTGATTTTATATCCTACATCATTTGAGTTTATGTAAATATTTTTGAATCAGCTTGCCATTTTCCTTAAGAAAGACTACTGGAGTTTTTATTAGAAATGCATTAAATCTATAGGTCAATTTGGTAGAATAGATGACCTTAAATGATATGAAGCTAATGTATTACCATGATGTAGCTATTTTTATTTTATTTATTTATTTATTTTTATTTATTTATTTTTTGAGTTGGAGTCTCACTCTGTCACCCAGACTGGAGTACAGTCTCCTGGCCACTGCAGCCTCGACCTCCTGGGCTCCGGCGATCCTTCCGCCCCAGCCTTCCGAGTAGCCAGAGTTACAGGCATGCGCTACCACACCTGGCTGATTTTTTGATTTATTGTAGAGATGAGGTCTCGCCAAGTTGCCCAGGTGGGTCTCGAACCCGCGGGCTCAGGCAATCCACTCACAGCTTCCCAAAGCGCGGGATGACAGGCTGAGCCACCGAGCCTGGCATGTAGCTATTTTTAAAGGCCTTTCTTTTTTTAAAAAAATAAGTTTTTTAGTTTTCAGTATATAGGCCTTGCACTTATTTCATTAAATTTATCCTTAAGTATTTCATGTTTTTGATGCTGTTGTAATTAATCGAAATTTCAGCTTGCAGTTGTCTGTTGCAGCATATAGCAGAAATACAATGGATTCTTGCATATTGACTTTGTACCCTGCCACCTTGCTAAAATCACTTATTTCTAGTAGGTTTTTGTAGATTGCTGTTGTCTGCAAATAAAGGCAGCATTACTTTTCAGTCTACCCTTAATCCATCTTATTTCTTTGTCTTACCTTACAACACTGACTAGGGCTGCCAGTACTATCTTGAATAGCATTGGTGAGGACCGACGTTCTTGTCGTATTGCTTATCTTAGTTGTAAGCATTCAGACGTTTGCCCTTCTGTATGATTTTAGCTATAGGTTTTCCATAGATTCCCTTTATCAGGTTGTGGAAGTTTTCTTTTCTGTTCCTAGTTTGCTGAGAGTTTTGCTTTTTTTTAAAAAAAAAATTATTAGCCGGGCTCGGTGGCTCAGCCTGTAATTCCGCGCCTTTGGGAGGCTGAGGTGAATGGATTGCCCGAGCCCGTGGGTTCGAGACCCACCTGGGCAACGAGACCTCATCTCTACAATAAATCAAAAAAATCAGCCGGACGTGGTAGCGCGCGCCTGTAATTCCGGCTCCTCGGAAGGCTGAGGCGGAAGGATTGCTGGAGCCCAGCAGGCGAGGCTGCGTTGGCCAGGAGCGGCCACTGCACTCCAGTCTGGGCGACAGCGTGAGACTCCAACTCAAAAAAAAAAAAAAAAAAATTATTTATGGGTATTTAATTTTGTCAAATGCCTTTTCTGTGTCTAATGAGACATTTGTATATTTTTCTTTGTTTTAAATTTGTTGATGTGAATTTTATTGATTTGTTAATATGGTAATTTTATTGATTTTCAGAAGTTAAATCAGCATTGAATTCCTGGAACAAACACCATTTGGTCATTGTATATTGTTTTTTATGTTCCTGAATATGAAATGGTAACATTTTGTTAAGGATGTTTGTGTCTGTGTTTATAAGGGGCTTGTCTTGTATTTTTCTTACCATCTTTGTCTAGCTTTGGTATCAGACCTTGTAAAATGTGTTGGAAGATGCCACCCTCCCATATTTGGACAGTGTAAAATTGGCAATTTTTTTTCTTTAAATGTTTGGTATATGATATCTTGCTGGTATCTAGGCCTGGAGTTATTTGGCAAGAAAAGTGAGAAGTCAAGCTCTTTAACAGGGTGATTCTGGATGTGTGGAGGAATCTTATAATAGTTTTACTTTGTTTCCTAATGACCATTGATGTTGAGCATATTTTAACATGAGTACCAGCCATTCACATATCTTCTTAATGAAATGTACATTTATTTATTTTGCCTATGTTAAATTGTGCTGTTTTCTTTCATTGATTTAGAAGAATTTCTTATAAATTCTGGCTATAAATTCTTTATGAGATATATGATTTGCAGATATTGCCTGTGGCTTGTGAAAGATAAAATTAAGACTGTTATGCAAACATAAAATGAATGTATTGATTGAAGGTTTTACTTAACTCATTTGTTAGAGAGCCAGTAAGATGTTTGATTCCACATATCTAGTAATTTTTTTTATGCTGTGCATTGTGGATGATTTGTTTTAGAAACCATTATGTTCTTTAGGTTCTTTGAATAATGTTAACTTTTGTTCCAGCAAGGTTGGATTCAAACTCCTACCTTAGTTTGTTCTGTGTTCCTTCAGGCTTCTGTATCTGTCTTTTCTTGGAAACCTTGGACTCTCCCTAGTATTAATATAATTCAGGAGTCTACCAAGGATTTGGACAAAATTTATATGCAGATTTTAAGGCTGCAGCTTTCTGCTTGATTTCTAGCTACTGTATCATGAGATCTGAGTGGTACCTTTAGTTGAAAAGCAATATAAAAGTGAGTCTTAACCAGTACTTTCCTCTTCTTTCAGTCTGCTTTTATCCCCTTCCAGTGCCTTCCAATGGTTGCTTTTATATTTTGTTCAGAATTTATAATCATTTATTTGTAGGAACAGAAGTCTAACACAGTGTAGTCTGTCTTTGTTGACTTTTTGGGTTTTTTTTGAGTTGGAGTCTCACTCTGTCACCCAGGCTGGAGGGCACTGGCACGCTCCCGCCCCCCGCAACCTCAACCTGCTGGGCTCAGGAGATCCTTCAGCCTCAGCCTTCCAAGTAGTTGGAACTACAGGCACACGCCATCATGCCTGGCTAATTTTTTGATTTATTGTAGAGATGAGGTCTCGCTAAGTTGCCCAGGCTGATCTGAACCCATGGGTTCAGGCAGTCCTCTCACTTTGGCCTCCCAAAGGGCTGGGATTATAGGTGTGAGCCACCGCGCCCAGCCTTTCATTGGCTTTTTAAATAGTGGAGGTCTTAAAGTGTCAAAACTGTTACTTATCCATTCTAAAGGATTTGATAACCATAATGTTTTTGTTGTTTTTGCCTTAGTGTTCATGGATCCCTTCAGTTCTGCTTTTGCATTCAGAAAAGCAGTATAGGACTTAGAAATATATATTAATGAAAAAATATTTTGCAAACCTTTGAGCTTATTCATTGTCATCTCTAGTTAACTTCATAGTGTTTCTTAGGAAACTAACTCAGAGATTCAAGTTTTTGTAAATAAAGGGAATAGGTTGATTTGGTTGGCAGGATTTAAAAAAAAATGTTTTTCTTTTGGTTCTGTTTTGACTAGAGCCTGTGAAAGGCAGAGCTTGCCTTGGGGTTAGTAAGAGCAACCAGTACTAGTGAAGTTTTTAATTGTATAGTATTTGTTAGCGCTGGAAGTCTGAGACTGTTAGCCCATGTCTGACTGTCAGCGAAGAAGGAGTGTCTCATTGGAGACATCATAACTGAGATTTTAGATTCCCTGACTCTGGTATTTCATTCGGGTGGTAGGAATGGGGAAGGGTTGAGTTGGGAAGCATTCTGTGGGTGACAGCATTCTTTATTTGTTCTTGCTGTGACTTGGTGTAGTGATCACTGTCTATAATGGAAGGTCATGGTACATGTATCTTTGGTCTGCCAATCTTGCTCTGTAACTGATTTGTTTTGAATTTTTTTGTTCAGTTTAATAGTAAATTTCAGAGTTGATAATTACCTGTATGACATGCTGGTGTGCTTTTCAGTATGTGCCACGAAGTGTTAGAATGGTATACTCCTTATTAGTATTTGCAGTTTGTGAGATTTAAGATAGTATTGACAGAAACATTTCATTCATTTTAATGTGGTTTTGAATGTGAAAGACTGCATGTTCACTTTCTTGAGTTTGGGCATTGGTTTTGATCAGAATTTTGTAGAATTTGGGGAAAACATTCTCGGAAGTTTCAGTTGCTCATATAACAGCAACTGATTTTTTGGACAGCAGATTTCAGCTAGCAAATGTATGCCTGTGTTTGTATGGAAGGGAGTCCATTCCCAGCTGATTCTTAAACTTGTAAACATTTTCATTTGGATGTCAGCAGGAACATGTTGGCCCATTGAGTTGCTTTACTTGTTGGTTATTTATGCAGATGACTTTTTCTGGAGTCCATACCGACAACTCTGGATAACAGAGTACGGCACGTCTGTAAACTGGATCTACAGTGGAAAGTTTTGGAGAGGTAAACCTGATGAATTAGTCTACAAAGAAGCTTTAAGCAACCATATAGCTCTGCCTTCCTCTTCTCTCCTCAATCTTATAATTAGTGAAATGCTAATTTTGATAAAATATTTTCCATTTAAAAAAATGAAAAGAATTTTTCTTCCTTCCGATCCTCACAGTGTTCAGTTTCCAAATCACAAAAATTACCTTGCCTCATCTGTTTATATATTTAAGGCACCCAGTGTTTCTGGATGTGGAATTATGGTATATTAGAAATGGGAAGAACTTTCATGATTACACAGTTAGAACTCTTTCATTCACCAAATAAAAAATGGAGGTCATGAGGCTTGGCACAGATTAGGAGAGGTAGCATGTCATGGTGTAGAGGTTAAGAGCATGAATTTTGAAGTCAGATCTGGGTTCAGATTACATCTACCACTGCTTACTAGCTGCATGACTTTACACAGGTTGTTTAGCATCAGTCTTTTCATTTGGAGACTGAATTAATGTAAAGATTAATGTAGTGCCTGGAACAGAGTAATTCTTTATAAATTCCTGCAAAAATGATGATGATGATGATGGTAGTTACATTTCCATAGTTGGTAAGCTGTAAGATATCAGAACTATAGAATTAAATTGTTTACTTTTTGGAAGAACGAATGAGAACAACATAACTGAAACAGAAGGCTAGGGCTTATCTGTCAATGAGTCCATGTATATTGTGTGATATTTGATGAGTATGAAACCTGCAAACTAGTGAGTGTATATGTTTACCACTGGGTTTATTTCAGTATATGCTTCAGAGAGCTAAAGAGGAAAGAAAGAGTATTTTTAAAATGTCTTTGAGTTTCAGAAATGGATTTCGGATGCCAGAAAGAATCCTATAATGGGGTATGAGATCAGGTGGCATAAGTGCAGCTAGTTGATAATACTTTTACTCTATTCTTGAACATTTACAGTGTTCCTATTTCTATATAAGCATGTAAGCTAGAAAACCATTAAGTTCCTCCGTAGAAACTTCATGTGTCAAGTTGGGGAGGGAGGGGCGCAGGGTGAAGAGAATGTGGAGTAGAGTCAGCAGTTGGTCTTCAGTCTTCATCTTTGATTAGGTTCTTTCTGTGGTGGGCACTGGGGCAGTTTTGTTCTAGAATGTGATCTTTAGTTTGATTGTATCACCTTTTAGGGAAGGGAGCAGAAGAAAAGAAAGAATCAGGTATACATTTTTAAAACTTTAAAAAACATTCTGTGATCTTTTGCCTCATGGGATAGGGGCTGAGAACCCATTGGTTTGTGGTTTTTAACCACAACTGATGGAGAACCAGCCGCAAAAGATAACTGTTCTTGAACCCAAGTTTGATAATTGAAAACATTTTTCTAAAGTTCCATTTAAGTCACTTAGAGAATTGTCATCACTGAGAGTTTAACCTTAAACTTTGAAAGTAGTAGTTATTTGAGTGGGGTCTATTTCTTAAGATTTCTGCTGTTGGCAGCAAGTAAGAAGTGAGGATTTTATTTTCTAGTTGCTCCCATTATTATCTGTTTCTTGTTGGTTATCCCAAGTCAGGTGTCCTGTTTACTGGGCTGGTGTCAGTGAAAGAGAAAGTTTAGGGAACTCCTACTCTGGGTCACCATTGTGTTAAATTGGTGCACAGATGGTATCTTATTTGACCTAAAGCAGCTCTCTGAGACAAGGGATTATTAACTTTGTTTTAAAATACTGAGGAGGAAGGCCCCCAGCCAGCAAGGTGCTAGGTTTCAGCTTCTTCTTCTCCCATGACCCTCTTACTATGACCAAAGCAGTCCATCCATTCTTCAGTTGGCATGGAATGTTTCATTGATTCTGTGCTTTGCTATTTCCAGGACTTTGGTACAATCTTAGTTCTTTGCTCTTTCAGATCAGTCTGAATTCTGGTCGTCTTCTAATCATGGCTAACACTGAACCACTCTTTGCTGCTATTGGGGCCTATTTAATTTATGTGGAGAATCAGAAAGCCACGGTCTCAGTACTCTCTGGAAAGTTTATTTGGACTATTTATAGTTTATTCTATCTACAATCTCTGTCTAGAGTATGTGCTCAAATATTTGTTGAATTCAATTATTTCCTTTTGTTGTCTTTTAAATACTTTTTGTTTGCATGGTTTACATCTTCTCTTCCTCATCCTCTTTCAAATCAAATTGCTTTCCTGATGACCTAGGCCCTTTGAACATACATACACAAGGTCCCTACTAATCACTTCCACCCCTACGCCAGTTAGCAAAACCTGCAAAGCGGTAGCTTTACTTTTAGGACAGTGTGTCCTGAAACTTTTAGTCTTTGTTCCCTAAATTAGTTTACTTTTTGATTGTAACAGCTTTCAGGAAAAGTAGCCAGTTGTTCTCATTATGACCAGATTATTAGCACCTGAGTCATTCTATTATAACAGTGATTTTATACAACCACTGTGTGTATTTTTTGAATTTTTGAACTGTAGTAATTTTAAAGAAAAGGATACTGTGCAGTAGATGTCTGGCTGCTTCTTTAGCTATATTCCTGTGTATATTTCATATATATTAACTATTTGAAGTGCCACATGCATAGTAATATAGCCTGTTTCCACATTTACTAGAAACAATTCATCATTATGCATTTCTATTATGTAAGTGTCATTTTATATTTGCACACAGTTAGAAATGCTAAATGTTTTAAAGCAGCAGATCTGTATTTTATGACAGTTTTCTTTTTTTAATCTTAGTTCAAGTAGGAAAGTTAATTTTCTACTCATGGATTATGTAAGTTTTTAACATATGTAGCCCTCTAAGAGTTTACCATTAAGAGAAATTCATAGCCGGACATGGTGGCATGTACATGTAGACCCACCTACTCAGGAGGCTAAGGAGAAAGGATTGCTTGAGAGGCCAGCCTGGGCAACATAGCAACCCCCCGCCCCCCTCACACACACACAAAAGAGGAGTACAGAAAAGTTGAAATTCCGGAAAAAGCCACTAAATTTTCCTTAAATCTGTTATCTCTAAATCCAGAACAAGTAATGTTACCCAAATTTAGCCTGGCAATAGTATTTTTAAAAAATTAATGAAAATACATCTTTTTAAGTCATTCTTCTTAAAACATTTTCAGTGAATTGATGGAGTTATGAGAATTTGCAAAACATGATTTTCTTTTCTTTCTTTTTTTCTTTAAGAAACAGTTCTTGCTATGTTGCCTAGGCTAGACTCAAACTCAAGTGATCCTCCCACCTCAGCCTCCCAAGTAGCTGGGAAATCTTACTAATTCTTTATTTTATCATTGTTAAACTTATGTTTGTTTTATGAAGCAATGTGTCAGAAATGAAAGTGAATTATCTTTATTAATATCTAAACAGAATTAGCCACAGCTCTTATAAATTGCCATTTTGAAAAGCCATAGGCATTTCTTCTTCTTCTACTGTAGACTCTTATGAATGTAGATTCAGTTTCCTTTAGTATGCCCAGCACGTTACTTGAAAGAGATTACTGAGGAATACCTTTCCCATGTAGTGAGAGGTTGAGAAACAGTTCCATTATTTAAGGATACTCATAATTTTTTTGTAGTTAAATAGATTCTCTGCTAAAAATACTAATGTTATTACAAGGTATATATTGACACGCCATCTAGATTGCTGGAAATGGGATTGATGATTTTCATGTGCTTTTAGTTGACTGATCCTAGTATTTTTTTTTAATCTGCTCTAGGTATGTTATAAAGAACAAGAATGACTTTCCAAGGGATTACTTAGGCCAGGGGTGTTTTATGAGTAGAAATTTCCCACTAGAAATAAAATTTTTCATTTAAGCAATTGATAACATACTTAAAAAAAAAAATCTTGTAGCTGAGGCGAGAGGACTTCTGGAACCCAGGGCTTCGTGACCATCCTGGATAACTTGGTGAGACCTCATCTCTACAATAAATCAAAAAAATTAGCTGGGAATGGTAACTTGTGCCTGTAGTTCCGGCTACTTGGAAGGCTGAGGCGGAAGGATCGCCTGAGCCCAATAGGTCGATGCTAAGGTGGCCGTGAGCATGCCACTGCATTCTAGCTTGGGTAATGGAGTGAAACTCCAACTCAAAAAACAAACAAAAAACTTGTAATAGGGGACTGCTGAAAATACTAGAGTTTTCTTTGTCTCTGTAGCATTGTCACTTAATTATGACATATAAAAATTTATTTGAAGTTTTTTTTTTTTTTTTTGAGTCGGAGTCTCTCTGTTGTCCAGGCTGGCGTGCAGTGGCATGCTCATGGCCTCCATGGCCTCGACCTGCTGGGTTCAGGCAATCCTTCCACCTCAGCCTTCCAAGTAGCTGGAACTATAGGTGTACACCTGGCTTATTTGAAGTCTTTATTGTTTAAAACTTTTTCTACCAGTTTTGATCAGTGGTTAAAAAAACACCTTGCTTGTGTTTCCAGTGTCACTATTCTCGAGATGTTAATTTAAAGGTTTTGTAGTGTGGAATCATAACATTGGCAATATTTATCCTCAAGACATGAGAACCATTTTCATATTTTAAAAGCTAACATTGTCACTTTTAGTGTCTCTGATCTCTTTTGCCTGCCACTTGTGGGAGTCATCTAATAGTGCTTTTTGTCACATAATGTGTCCAAAAACGTGGGCTGTGTGTCACTGTGAAATCATTTGTAACAGGCTCTGGGATTTGTCCAGGTAAGGTCATCCTGCTCTGTAATGTCTGCATTTGTGTGGGAGCTCACTTGCCTATAGTTAGTCTTTCCAGGTGGTTTATAATTGGTTTAGCCTATTGGGCTGCTTGATTTTTGTTGATAGGATGAAAGAAATATAAAGGCTTGAATTTGGCAGTCTTTTAACCGGATATCTATTTTAACCCCTGCTGAAGGTAATTTACATAAAGCCCAGCTGTGCATGAATTTTTCTAAATTTAAAGTTTATTCTTATTACCATAGGGATAAGAGTGTCAGCACTTATTAAATTTATGGTCTTGCTCTCCTGTGTCTGAACCTCCTGGCAGCTTCTAGTTCCGTTTCCTTTGGATAACAGGATACAGCTGGTGGCAAAATTCTCACCTGTGGAATGACTATTGGGAGTTTTCTTCTACATATAGATCTTTACAAAGTAGCAGAAACCATTTTTGCAGGAAACCACAAGCCTGTGTTAAACACCAAAAGAGAATTGAAATAACATGTACATATGTTCCTCTTTCCAGAGGTACCAGCCATCTTGTGGGAGCCTAAGTATAGTGTTAAGTAGCTCTTTGTCTTTCCCTTTGTTTTGAGGTTGTCTAGTTAGACAGTGCTAAATTTCCCCACTCTTGTCCCTGTTACCTCTCTGACAGATTAAGCAAATTGCTTCAGGCTTGATTTCTTAACACTTAGCAGGATCCATACCGTTATTAATGAGCAACTGGATTTACCTTCTGGGGCTAGACTGATCTTAGACATTTTTATTTTGATACGCTGATTTTTGTACTTATAGCTATAGCTGTGGATCCTTTGCCATTAAACTATGGAGGAGAAGAGCTGCTGATTAATTTCTGTCTCTGATATTCATGTCAAACAAGTATTTCTTTAGTATTTATTGATGCCTTAGCACTGTGCCAGGCGCTGCGGCATGAGCAGTAGTGGTGTGGAGACGTGCTACAGAAGACATTCACAATGCAGTAGACTAGAATAAATATGTTGAGGAGAGAAGGCAAGCACAGAAATAAAAGAAAAAATATAAGACAGTATGTGACTTATTGCTGATAGTGTGAGTTAGAGTATCATCAGTAATCAGCAGAGGAAAAGGGCATTAGCATGAGCACTGGACCCAGTGTTGGTGCATGCAGATGGTGTGTGCAGGAGCTGGATGGAAGGTGTGAAGTGGGAGGAAGGGAATGCTTAATAAGGCTACATAGGTAATGGTGGGTCCTGAACATTATTTGTAGGCACCAGAGGATAAGCGTGAGCGGCATGTATAGCATCTGAGACCTCACCAACGATAAACGGTATGCTTAATAGAGTACTATTTTGGGGATCTACATTTCCCTCAACATTACCCTTTATTTAGAATTAGGGATCAGCACAGTGATTAGGATAGTCCAGGAGATATGTTGAATGTTATACAAGGTCAGTGTTGAAAGGCTATCATGTAATTCATGCCAGGCAGTAAGACCAAGAACTTAATTTATTGAGTATTTTCTTATTGTCTATCACTGTGATGAACATTTTATACACCTCTTTTATTTTTTTTTTTTTTTTTTTTTGAGTTGGAGTCTCACTCTGTCGCCCAGACTGGAGTGCAGTGGCCGCTCCCGGCCACCGCAGCCTCGACCTGCTGGGCTCCCGCAATCCTTCTTCCTCAGCCTTCCAAGTAGCCGGAATTACAGGCATGCGCTACCACGCCCGGCTGATTTTTTGATTTATTGTAGAGATGAGGTCTCGCTGCCCAGGCGGGTCTCGAACCTGCAGGCTCAGGCAATCCACTCACCTCAGCCTCCCAAAGGCGCGGGATTACAGGCTGAGCCACCGAGCCCAGCTTCTTTTATTCTTATATGAGGAGCATAAAGCTTGTCAGTTAAGTAACTTGTCTAAGATAATACAGCCAGTAAGTGCCAGAGTTACAACATAAATCTAAGTTGTTTTGTCTCCATCTCTGAATTATATTGCTATTCTTGTTTTTATTCCTACATTTTTAAAAATAAGGAATTGTGAAATAATTCTTAAATACTGGAAGCTTGTCTTTAATCTGTAGTCTTTTACAGTCATCCCTTCCTTTAATATCAATTATTCATCACAGCAGCTTATCAATAGTTGGTGTAAAATAGATATATTTAGTTTTTTCACAGAGGAAATGTGAGCTTATTTGCTATGCTGGCCATGTGTGTCTTTGGATGCAGCATCTGGGCATAAGGGCTCTAGGATACAGGGCTTCACCTTCAAGCCTTGGAGGTTGGAAGCTCTAGAAAAATTAAGATGAGTTAAATGCATCTCCAAAACTGTGATCACATTTTTTTGTTATATTTTTCTTGAGTCATGTTAGGTTACTGTTTTGGTGCCATCCTCTAAAGAAAAGGGATTGGTATCCCAAAAGGGGTGCCACAGAATGAAATTAGCATTTTAGGAAGGTTGAGTCTGTGGTAGCAGCAGGGTAGCACAGAGATTTTCTCAGAGTGATAAGGTCTTGGTGTTCAAGTTTACATGCAGAGGTGGGCAGATTGGCAGTGACTCTCCTGGGATAAGAAGATTGATCTGAGCTGCTTCTTAGACCCCTTCTACCTATAAGGTCTTGTGACTGTTGGGATTTGAATAGGGATTGGGATGAGGTCTCCAGTGCTGTTGCAAATTGGGAAACTAGCTGCACCTCAGAGAAGCCATAATAGGGGTTATTGGCTGTTACTGGCCTTATTGGCTGTGACCCTCTCCCCTATTACTCACTCTATCTGGGTTTGAGTTTAGGCGACATGATTACAGACTTTTTCCAGTGCTACTTTTTGTGAATTTTTGAGTCTGCAGTTGTGAATGGGCAAAAATTTGGACTGAGCTTGTTAAAAGAGAAAAAGAAAAGGGCAGTGATTCATTGATACCATTGCCGTTGTTTCACTATGATTTCTTTTTTCCCCCTTAGCTACAATGCATTTATTTTTTCTTTATGTAATGGCTATGATGTTTTTAGTGTAGAGCTATGCCACAGTCGTTTGTATATATTCTTCTCTTCCTTTCTTTGTTTCTAAGGCATGGCAGTTGCAATTGACGTGAGTGCCTCTCCTGATCTCATCATCCTCTGCCTGTACTTCTCACTCATCTATGTAGTCCTCAGCAACTCACTGTGCTGGAACATACTGATCCTTCTGCTCTATACTTCTCTTCCTGTGTTTACTTGGTGAAACAGGCCCATGACTTGCCTCCTCCAGTAATCATTGTCTGGGCCCTCCATCTTCTAGAGGGTTTATTGTTCCTTCCTTCTCTGTGTAACATTTTATTATTATTATTGTACCCATCTTATTGTTATATAATTATATTTTTACATGTACATGTCCTTCACTGAATTGGTAGGGACCCACACTTTTTTTAATCTCTAAAGCTCAATAGCTTGCTTAATATGTGAACTATTCTAGGATCTCAGAAATGTGAGCTAGTCTACCATTATTGAGTCTTTATGTGCTAGAAGATTATCTACCATCATTGAGTCTTTGCACATATATTACAAATGTGTAAAGAAAAGGAGGTCCTAAGTACTGAAAAGATTATGGTATACTTTCCTGTATGAATTTCAAAGTAAACTTTAAGATGAGGATGTCAAAAGTTCTAATTTTTTAAAATTTAATTTACTGGATGATTTTAAATTATTTTTTTATTTTATTATTGTGATAAGAGTTCTCATTTTTTATCCCATGATAATTACTTTGATTTTATGTTTGTGTGTGTTTTTGTCCTAAACTCAGGATCTTTATGCCTATTGGGTAATTCAGCATTGTTAAATAATAAACTTAGTGAATGAATGCTAGTATCTTTTGGCTTTTGTTTTAATACACTGTGTTCCTTGCTTTTTTTTTTTTTTTTCCTTGTTGGACTCTTCATTTCCTTTATGTCTTATCTACCTGCTGTGGCTTCCCCCCACCCCTATTTGTGATCAGTGCTTTGCTGTTTTCTTGGTGGCTAGGAAGTAACTGTGTCATGTGATAGCTGAGCAGAGCAAAGCTAATTAACTGCTCCACATGTTATGGGCCTCAACATTGTTTCCCTGCTCCCTCCTCCAACCCCCCCAACTAGTACATAACATGTATACATGTATAGCCACCAGCCCAGGTGTTGTAGGAATGAAAGAGAGTCTTTGGATCCTGTTATTTTCCTTGAGGAAGAGCTGAATATTGACTCTTTTGCAGGAAGCCAGGGCATGCATTGTCATTTCTGCCCTACGTGTTTTTCTACACTGAATACTCATCCTAATTTTTGTGGGTTTCGAAGTATTGACCATAGTCCAGTCTTAGCAGGATCCCCAACCGTAGAAATTCATTTAAAACACATTCTGCCATAAAAATTCCCTGCAGGCAAAAATCCTCTGTTTATACTTGACTGAGTCCCAAAGAGCTGCCCTCCCTACTGGGACTGGGGGCAGATGTGTGTGGGGTGAGTTGCACATCTTTTTTGTGTGGATTTGGAAGCTTCCCTATTGAGAATGGCAAAAATCATGTCAGTTGAAGTGATAGGTTTGTCATGCCTAGACAGCTGATCCTTAGAAAAAGAGCTGAGATCACTAAGCTGACAAGTACAAGAGGGTTTACAGTTTATAGTATAATTATCTGATATGATATTGAGCCTGTGATTCCCCATCCCCTTTCAGGGACTTGTCATTAATGGTGAAACACTTGTTAAAGACTTCTCTAGTATAATGTGTAAGAATCGCTGAAGAGTAGTGCATGTGATATATGCTCACATATGTATGGGTGCAGATATTCGTATTTTAACTTTTTTTAAATTGACTCTAGGGAACTTTAGTAAAGATTGTAGATTTCTTCAGTTTTACACATTTAAGAAATGATGTCTTCTTACTCATTTCCAGTTCACTGGTGACACATTGAATGACGAGAAACTTAAAGCAGACATACTGTGTATACTGTTTGTTCCTGATTACAAAAGCAATATTTATTCATTGTTTGAATAGTTAAGATTTAGAAACAGATTATTTAGGAATGAAAATTCCCTGTAATCCTTAGGATATGTACACTTAACATTTATGTATTTGTTCCTCCAGATTCTTTTTTGTGGTTATTATGTTATATTTTAAAATTGTAATTTAACTACCAACAGATTTTAAGAAGTCATCAGAAAAGCATCTCTGGGTACCTGGTGCCTCTCGTTTAGCCATTTATGAATTTTAAAGTGTCTTACGTGGGGTTAGTCTCTCTTGAGACCCAGGAGCTCTGCAAGAGGAGGAAACAAGGGCTTCTACTGTGTGCCTGTTAACAGGTTTAAGTACTTTACCTGGATTATTTCTTTCAGTTCTTCCGCTAACCTCACTCATAGTATAGACGAGCACTATTAGTCTCTTCTACAGATAAGGAGTCTGAGATTCAGGTAAATTAACTGGCTAACTAAAAGTAATACAGTTAATCTGTAGAGGGATTTAATTTGATTTCCTGTCTAGAGAATATTGTACAGTCCCTATTACTTTTATGTACTAAGATTTTTTTTTTTTTTAGCTGAAAACATTTGTGAGACACACAAAGGGGGATCCAACCCCCCCAGAATTTATTTATAAAAAGTTGTTTATTCTTGCATGTTTAAATTTCAATTGCCTTCAAAGTACTCTTTGATGCAATACACCCATTGAGATGCTCTTTTCATTGCTCAAAAGTTTTTGAACTCGTCAATTTTGATGCCTTTTAGTAATGTTGCCATTTTTGTTTTACCTCTTCCACATCAGCAAGATTACCTCTTCCACATCAGCAAGATGTTTCCCTCTGAGGACTTTTTTCATTGGGAAACAAACAAAAAAAGTCGCTCCAGAAGAGATTGGTTGAATAGGGAGGGTGGGGCATGGGGGTCATGCTGTTTTTGCTCAAAAACTGCTGAACACTCAGCTGCAGTGTGGGCAGGTGCGCTCATAAATCACCCAACATGAAATGGGCAAGCATATTGAAAGACTCTCCAAAAAAAATTCACTGAAGCTGAGGGCAGCCTCTCATAACACTAGCTGGTATATTGATGCCAGTAGGTTCTTAGAACACTGACCTGGTTGGGGAAGCCTGTACTACAAGAGTCCTACCCTCCAAAAGATAATTCTGTTTTTTTGGGGGACCCCCTTGTATAAAAGGCGTTGAATGGGGACATACTGCTTCTTTGGTTTGTAAGTGGTATTTTGTTAGTGTTTGACCAGGTGTTGGCACATGGCCTGCTGGCTGAATCTAGCACACTACCTCTTTTTAAATAAAGTTTATTGGAACACTCATTTGTTTATATATTGTTTAACAAATACTATATGACTTGCAGAGCCTAAAATATTTACCATCTGGCCCTTTACAAAAACTGTTTTCTGACTACTGCTGTGGTTACCACTTTTAATTTAGTTGTAATCTGTTTTGAGGCGTCTAAGGTTTTATATTCATTTGCTCAGGCATATTGGTTGGTGGAAGTGCTCTTTGTCCTCTCCTTTCCCCAAACCAACTATAAAACCATATAACTCATGCGTGAGTTTTTGTGTGGTTGTGATTTAATTTCTCTGTCGTCCTTTGCAGGCAGCCTGAATTTCAGAAATTCCAAAACTCTTGCCGTTGCTAATCTTCAAACTCGTTGCACACATGCTGCTGGTACATTCTGATGATAGTGTCCACACTGCACTCTATAAAGATAGACTGATGATAGTATATATTAAAGTGAGGAAGAGATTGTAGCTACAGTCTTTTTTTCTCTAATCTGCTCCATAAGAGACTTCTTATGTGTGGGCATTGAGGGAGAGAGCCTTTTGAGTTTCATCAACTTTCTTGTTCAAATGCAGTGGGAGTCACTTAGGTAAATTGATATCTGTGGTTCTTAGACATATTCATCCTAAATTTTTTGACAAGCCAGGAGACAGCAGAGGACTCGTAAGTCCTTAGCTTATCTCCATAGATTTCTCTAATCCAAGATGTTAATTCCTATGTCAGTTAATACCAAGATATTAATTCCTGTATCAGTTTCACTGATTTTCTTTTGTTTGTTGTTGTTTGCTTGTGATGCAGGAATGCTTCAAAAGTTAGTTAAGGCAGATTGGTTCATAAATTTGTAGAATCTTTTAATCCTGTGCCTCGGGCAAGTTTGAACAGGACCTGGAAAGCTGATTAGAAGGTTAGTGAGCACAGTGAGCTTAATTGTAAATTAAATGGTCATTTAATACATTAAGAAAGGGCTCACATCTTTCATCCATGCTTGCTAATTGAATCTGAGGGACATGAAGTTGACTCTATTTTTCTACTAGAAAAGTGGTTATTGCTTCATTTCTCAAGCGTGGTTTTTGGTGTGAGCTTCTGCACTTAAGAGTAAAAAGTCATTAAATGAAGGTAGGCAGGAAGGAAGGAGTGCTCTGAGCCAGGAGATCTGTTATAGTGTATGGGGTGGACCAGAGACTGAATGGAGATGAGCATGGAGGTGGTTCAATCAGTGTGGAAAAGCCACCTGCCTGTTGGCTTCCTATTGCCTTGTCCAGCGCAAAACACATTGAAGCCTGGGGCCTGTGACTGATTGGAGATGACTGGATTTAGGAGGCTGGTATAGAATTCTCTAAATTGTGTTAACTACTTTTTGGCTGAGACTTGATCTGAGACATACACAGCTTGATATGTGGTAGATTTATGAGAATTTTAACTTTGAGAGGGTTATTTTATTTAAGCTATGCATGGTTACCAAGGCATTACTTTTTAGTCCAAACAATTGGCCATTGATAACCTCCAGTTTATACTATTTGTATTTCAGTTTATTGTTAGTGAGTTTTCTGTGATCTGATTAGAACATGGGATTTATCTATTTTTTGGATGTATGAGCGATATTTTTATACTATTATTTATATTACTGGTTAAAATGTGCCTTCTTTGCCTACTTTGAGTAAGAAACTTTCTCAGATCAAATTATAATGAAGTCATTTGGCTCTGTTTCTCTGACTCTTATGAGGATGAGATCACCTTATACTCAAATTTGGGATGCTTGGCCAAAGACCTGCTTCTCTGAAGTCCCTTGATTCTGGATTATGCATTTTTAGCCTTGATCAAGTCCTGGTCAAATCACCAAGTTAAACTTTTAAGACCATATTATTCTTAATATTCGGGAATATGTTTGACAACCCTGAAAGCCTTCTCTGAGGTTCTTAATAACATTTTTGTGAAAACTAATTTAGTGAAAATAACAGGGAATTCAACTGTTAGTTTTGAGGAAGACCATGACCTAAGTTGTTAGAGGCCGGCTGTGACCTACCTTTGCTGAGAGGAAGAGAGCTCTAGTGGTCCTTTGCTGCCTCCTTCCCCACAAGCTCTCTAGTGAGACCCAGGGAGTCCCTGGGGACTGAACATACAGTGCATAACTGAACACACAGTGTTTTGCTTTGGCAGTTGCTTTAAATATCCTATTGGTTGTCAAAACTTCTGTGACTATGAAATCTTTTATCTTTATTTTTCAATCGGAAAATCTCCCCACTTGAAAAGATTGAGTCTGGGACATAAGGAATTCTGCAATCTTTGACCTCCCTTCCTTCCCAGGTCACTTAGTATAGAGTACACAGCTGTGTATACAATAGTCTCAGGCATGTGATTATACTCATACAGATGTTCTTGACATCCAGGACCTCAGGTGTTTTTTATATTTTTGTTGACAATTTTTAATTTTATTCTCATTTCTGTTTCAGTGTCCTGGGTCATGAAACTTAATCCACAGCAAGCTCCGTTATATGTGAGTAAATCTTGAGATTTCTTTTTATTTTGTACTTGTTTATGTTTTTCTCTTGCTGCAGTAAACTCACTCTCATGTGAGAGTTATCAAGGAAAATTGTAACCATCTGCATACACATGAATTTATTGGTTTAAGACATTTCAGAAATTTAATAAATATGAAATGGTAAATATGTGCATGGTACTGAGCTGACAAAAAATCATGCCAGTAAGGCTTGTGAGGTAATATGGTTGGAGTGATAGGGTGCACATATGAAACAATCAAATTGCCCTGCAAAATGGTACTGTGGTTACCTGTAGTGCATTTCTTGCTGCTATCGTTGAGTTACCCTGTGTTGCAACTAGGTGGCACTCTGCCATTGGCAAGAGTGCTATTTTCTTTAGAACTGGATGAAAGCTGATCTATCCTCTCCCTAAAGTAAGGGAATTATAAGATGAAACGGATAAATGACTGAGTCAAGGCCGGAAAAGGTAAATTCTAGGTGGCTCTTCCTTATTGTTGTAAGAATGAATTAGTTGAATTGGAGTGGTAAAAAGCACCTGTTTGATGAGGAGCCAGCTTAGAGTTGAGAGAGACCAGTGTATGTGGGGTTGTTATGCTCTGGAAAAGTCAAGAACAATTTTTTGTAGTAGGACCTGAGTCTCAGGCCTTGAAAAATAAGAACCACTTAGTTGGGTGAAAAGACTACAGAATTTGTTAAAGACAAAAGGCAGTTGGAGGTAGGAGGATAGGAGATGGTGAAATGGTATTGGATGAGTGGTGGGAAGGTGGGCATTGGGAACCCTGGCCCACCTGAATTTGTGTCAAGGAATAATGGGAGATGAGTCTAAAAAGATAGATGAACCTCAATTGTGAGGGAAAACAAAGGTATGAAATTTTGTTTTGTGATGACTGAGGAGCCATTGATGGTGCTTATTTTAATGCCGTTCCTTTTTGTTTTTATTTAACCATGCTTGTTAATAATAGTACCTTTCCAACATAGAATGTTCATAATTCTTTTGCATAATTGACTTTTATGTTAAGTATAACATATAAGGAAAAATACTTGTTCTTAGGAGATATTTTATGTGTTTACTTTCTTCCCAAACTACTTGGAAATAATTTATTATGTTCACCAGTGGGTTTATGTGTGAACTGAGTACCTTAGATTTTTTTTGAAAAGCCTTATTGAGATATAATTTACATTTGGTAAGATTATCCCTTTTAAAGCATATGATTTGGTGGTTTTTAGTATGTATGTAGTTGTGCAGTCATCACCATTTGCTAACTTCAAAACATTTTCATCAGCCCCAAAAGAAGCATCGTATCCATTAGCAGTCATTCATTCACCACATCCACTTATCTACTTTTTGTCTTTACTGATTTGCCTATCCTGGAAATTTCATGTATATGTACATACACATAAATGAAATCATGGAATACTTTTCCTTTTGTGACTGGCTTTCATTTAGCTTAGTTTTAAGGTTCATGTATGTTAGAGTACGTTATCAGTACTTTTTATTGATGAGTAATATTCTAATGTATGGATTTACCACATTTTATTTATCCATTCATCATTTGATGGGCATTTGAATTGTTTTGATTTTTTGCTATTGTGAACAGTGCTGCTTTGAACAAAGAATTTTGATATAGATGTATGTTTTCTTTTTTCTTGGGTCTGTAGCCAAGATAATTGCTTGGGCATATGATAACTCTATGTTTAATATTTTGAAAAATTGCCAAACTTTTTCCCACAGTGGCTGCACCCCATTTTACATTTCTGCCATCAATGTATGAGGGCTTCAATTTCTTTATATCCTTACCAACACAAGTTATCCGACTTTCTGATTTATAGCCATCCTAATGGGTATGAAATGATACCTCATTGTGATTTTGATTTGCATTTCCCAAATGGCTAATGATTTTGAACATCTTTTCGTATGCCTGTTGGTCATTTTATTTATCTTTGGAGAAATGTCTTCAAATCTCTTGCCCATTTTAAAATTGGGTTATTTGCCTTATTGAGTGTAAGGGTTCTTTGTATATTCTTTACACAAGCCTCATATCAGATCTTACAAAAGTTTTTCTCTTGATTTTTAGCCAAGTGAAGTCATTTCAGACTTCTGAACCCCTAGAACTACAAGATAAATAAAATATTGTTGTTTTAAGCCACTGAGTTTGTGGTAATTTGTTTTTTGTGTTTTTTTTTTTGAGTTGGAGTCTCACTCTGTCGCCCAATCTGGAGTGCAGTGGCACGCTCATGGCCACTGCAGCCTCAATCTGATGGGCTCAGGTGATCCTTCTGCCTCAGCCTTCCAAGTAGCTGGAATTACAGGCACGTGCCACCATGCCTGGCTAATTTTTTGGTTTATTGTAGAGATGAGGTCTAGCCAAGTTGCCCAGGCTGGTTTTCAACCCATCGGCTCGAGCAGTCCTCTCATCTTGGCCTCCCAAAGTGCTGGGATTATAGGCATGAACCACTGCACCTGGCCTGGTAATTTGTTTTAATGGCAGTAGGAAATTAAGACAGTAGTGATTTGGGAAAATTAATGGTAGTGTGAAGGATAATTGGGAAGGAGAAGGTATATGCAAACAGATCAGTTAGAAGTTTTTTTGATCTTGCCATCATGGAGTCTGAGAACTTTAGAGTTAATAAGAACCTTAGATAGTATTAGACGGGGAACCCAAAAAACCTGGAATTTATTTGTTAATAAATTGTGTTTTTACTCTTACATGTTTAAACTTCAGTCACCTTCAGAGTACTCTCCATCTGATGTAATACATCTATTGAGACACTTTTTTCACTGCTCAAAACAATTTTTTAAACTTGTAATTTTGATGCCTTTTAAGTGCTTCTGCCATTTTTTGGTTTTTTGTTTCACCTCTTCCACTTCAGTAAAACACATTTCCCGTTGAGAATTGATTTCATCCAGAGAAACAAAATAATGTTGCTGGTGGTGAGATTGGGTGAATAGGGAGGGTGGGGCATAGGGGTCATTCAGCAGTGTGCATTGTCATGGTGGAAGAACTAGTCACCTGTTTGCCACAATTTGGACCTTTTCTGCCACAGATTGTGATACAGTCTTCTCACAACTTGCAGCTAAAACCTTTGGTTGACTGTTTGATCTGGAGGAATAAATTCTGAGTGTACTCCAAGGGGCTCACCTTCCGAAAGATAATTGCGGGTTTTTATTTTGGTCCCCCCTCGTATGCTTCAACCTCTTCATTTTAGAAATGAGGAAATGAGGTCTGTAGATGTGGTAAGGCAGCACAGCTAACTGATGGTAAAATTGTGACTTAAACCTTTGTTTTCTTGACTTAGTCATAGAAACCACTGTAAACCTTGTTAAGCTTACACAATTTTCATTTGTTAGAGAAGCAAGGCTCAGTCTCAGGAATATTCTTAATAAAGTAAGTGCTTTGCATATAATTATGTGTTTAATTGAATTGGGCAGGCTCTACAGAAGAAGACTACTTTAAACTTCAGATTTCAAGCTTATCTATCATAGTAGTACTTAATGGAACAATTTGTTTTTTCTTTTTTAAAAGGAGAGTGACTTTTATTCTCAGTGAACTAAAGTTGCAGGGATTTGTGCTGTTTTGGTGAAGAAAAGTAGCTGTTATATGACAGTCTATTGGATGAGGGGAATTTCTTCACCCTTAGGAAAAAAAGTAATGGGTAAAAGAATAGAAAGATTGTGAAGTTTTTCTTTTAGTTCATATTTCGGATTTGCTTGGGGTGTTACTAAATAAGGAAAAACACTGGATCCTGAGAAAGAACTTTTATCTGTAAGCTAAGAAAAACAGGCAGATTCTAAATAAATATTTTAATTAGTATATGAATAAAAATGCATCCAGAAAAAGTTGTAGTAGTTAAAGATGTGATAAAGGTTTCAAAATATATAGGTGGCAGTACTGTTGAGTGTTTAAATGAAGCTGTTTTAATGATTATTTTTGATGATATGCTCACAGTAGAATGTCCAGGACACTGGCCTGGAATTTTGGTGACCAGTAGCTCAACGTGACTGTGCTTTGGTTTCCTTGTCTGTCAACTCTGATTCCATGAGTACAACTTGTGTGTTAGGCAAGCGAGTTACATCACTAGGTCAGGTATTTTTCACAGTCTACACAAAAGTATTGATCATTGCCAGATGAATTTATAAGAATTGCTGTTTCAGTTTCCTTGAGTGTTGGTGCTAAATTCTGGCAAGTTTAGTAATAGCCTTTTCTGTATGAGGGCCTAGATAGTGAGAGTAAGAATGGAGAGGCAGTGGCAGATGCAAGAAATATTTTAAAAGAGAAAGAGTGCCAAATGCTTTATTAGAGATATCTGAGGTGTGAAAGAGAGCTAGTCAGTGACAGTTGATTGAGAATTTGAGTGTGAGTTGATGCCGTTGTCAGATATAGAGAAAAAGGAAGTGAGATGAGAGCTTGTTCTTTAAAATGTTAAAGAGCACATGGATATCTTGGTGATAGCAAGAGATGTGAACTTGAAATTATGGGGCCGATTTATTCTTTTATTCAGGTGCCTTCTTTCTGCCAAGACCTGTTCTGAATGCTGGAGATTTAGCCATGAACAAAGCAAAAGGTCCCTGCTCTCATGATACTTACGTTATGGCGAGGAGATAGGAGACCGTTTTTTGTTGTTGTTGTTTCTTTTGAGTTGGAGTCTCACTCTATCACCCAGGCTGGAATGCAGTGGCATACTCGTGGCAACCCCAGCATCAACCTGCTGGGCATCAGTGATCCTTCTTTCTTGGCGTATCACATTAGAAAGATGTGCTATATTGTTGTGTGAATATTGGCAATGTTAGCTATAGGGATCCCTTTGGTTGAGATGGTGTTGGATTTATATAATGTATCTGTTCTTGAGGAAATGGGCATTATAAAAAGATGGTATGAGTAGTTGTTCACTTTTCTCTTCTAATGTCTCTGGTTTGGAAGTACCTTTTGCATCTTGGATTTTCCTAAAATGGAGCACCCTTGGTATCTGTAAGATACTCCCCTAAATACAAATGAGTTCTGTTCTGAGAGCGCATTCATAAGTCCAGTTTGTAAGTCCAACAAATTTAGCCTAGGTACCCAAATAACACAATTATCTATATAGTACTGTATTAGCTACATCACTGCTGTTTTTATGATTGCTTCTGGATATCCTGAGCCTGAAATAAAGATACTGCATTACTGTACTCTGTACAGTACTGTACAGTAAAGTGCACAAAAGCACAACCACTTGTAGACGATGCATGCACATGACAGTGTACACTAGACACGTGAACTAACTTATGTGATTGGACACGTTTGCGTTTTTGAAGGTTCACAGCTTGAAGGTTTGTATCTAGGGGCCTTACTGTATAGGTAAAAGGGCTATTGTCAGCAGAAAGCTTATTGTGAGGAATAAATTGCCTGAGGTTTGAATGGAATATTGCCTCTACTTCTGTGAATATACATGGTTTTTTAACAAATGTAATTCTTGACTGAGTTGTAATAACTATTTTTAATATGGAACATAGTAGGCACTCAGTAAACATTAGTTGAGTGAGTGAAAGAAATACAATTTAGATGAGACTACTGAAATTTTGGAAAATTCATTTTTTTTGATAGAACTTCCTTTCTTAAATTTGCTCATTTGTTTCTCAGTTTTCATTTACTAATTTACTCAGTGAAGTAATACACTGAGTAAATGTAAATAGTTATTTACATTAAGTTAGTGATGTCATCTTTGTTTTGTTTTGTTTTGTTTTTTGAGTTGGAGTCTCACTCTGTCACCCAGACTGGAGTGCAGTGGCCGCTCCCGGCCACCGCAGCCTCGACCTGCTGGGCTCCGGCGATCCTTCCGCCTCAGCCTTCCAAGTAGCTGGAATTACAGGCGCGCACTGCCATGCCCGGCTAATTTTTTGATTTATTGTAGAGATGAGGTCTCGCCAAGTTGCCCAGGCGCGTCTCAAACCCGCGGGCTCAGGCAGTCCTCTCACCTCAGCCTCCTAAAGTGCTGGGATTACAGGCTGAGCCACCAAGCCCGGCTGTGATGTCATCTTTGTAATTGCAGGTTTTCTAACAGGGAATTGAATGTGATAATCATGTCTTTATCATGCATGTATAACCTTCCTTACAGTTTTAAGAAAGTCCTTACACAGTATTCCTATGAAGTGAACTGAGTGTGTTAGAGTTTTATTCTAGAGATGTATGTATTCTGTGAGATAACTAACTTGCGAAGTTGAAAAAGCATGCTAGAAATAGTGTCTCTATCTCTTGAGTCCTGAATTATTATCTTCATGTGACTGCTGATATTTTTTTATGAACACAGTACATGTACCCTTTGGCTCTAGAGCTCTTCTCACTGTCAAGATAAAAAGCACAGCCTTTTCTCAAAAGGGGTAAGGGATGAGAGATGCTGTCAGAGGATAAAAGAAAAAGTCAAACACATGAAGGAAAGATTGGTATTTATAAAACAAACAAAATAGACCCTCTCACTACCCCCACATATTAAGCACTACCGGATCTAGCAACCTAGCAACTGGATACTAGCAACAGTAAATAAATATTCCCTCAGACTAACAGCTGAAAAGGAAGCAAGAGTTTTAGACTTCCGCAGGAGGAGAAGAAAAAGTCTTTGGATGCCTCTTATCTCAGGCCCCAAGCTTATTCTAGAAGAGATCTGGCTAGGCCAGGCCTGAACCTGTGCAAGCTATAAGGAGATAATAGATGTCAAGAATTAGGAGACTTGAATGAATTGCATACTTTATATGCCAGGGAAAGTCACTTCCCCTGTCCTCTTATTACCTTACACCCAAGCGAATGCCCCATAGTCAGCTGTACATGTGAGATTGGACTTTGTGGGAGTGGTCAGTCAGGACTGGCAAAACATTTGATGAGTTAAATCATTTTATTTTAGGAGTAGTTGAGTCCAGTCTTCTGGAAGAGTAAGGAAACTGAACTACTAGATCAAGGGGTTTGCTTGTGTTTCACAAGGGGTTATGATCTGATCAAGTAGCAGAATTATTATGCAAATAATTAGCATAGCTATTGTGCAGAAGGCAGGGGGCTAGTTGGTTTGAATTTAAGACCCAGAGTACGTGTACAGAGATTATCGTATAAATCTTGGAATAAAGTGGACTAAGTAAGACAAAAAACATAGCAATTAGAAGACTGAAAGAAGAGAAGTTTACTTAAAAAGATAGCTTTGATTGCTATCTTAGTAGAGTGCACAGTAAGGATTAAATTTTCATGAGCTGTAGATACATTGGAGAATAGTTTACAGTTATTATAGAAATCTCTTTTAAGTGGAAGAAGCAGTCAGAATAAAATGTGTATTGTAACGTGTAATATAGTGACGTCAGTAATAGTCATCTCAGTATAAGTACGAGGTTAGATACTTCATCTTTATATTCAGAGCTTCCTCAAGAGAATGGTGACTTATTAACCTCAGATCAGTGGCAGCAAGGCCAAGGCCCTGGAGCAGTAGCATTTCTCTTGTAAACAGCTCCTGCAGTTCATTGATGCTTTTTATGTATTAGAATAATGTTCTTGACTGGTTTCCAAAGTATTCCAGTGGGCATTGGACACTTTATGGTTGACGATGTGCAGCTATAACTCCAGAAAGAATGGTGATGCCCAACACTGACCTAGATGATTTATATTGGATGTTGATAAATTCACAAACTCAAATGATCATAAGAATACATTTAAAGAGGGAAAATTGGGAGTATTTCAGATTCTTATATTACAAATTGGCTTTCTTGTATCTCTAAGATTTCTAGTCTGTTGACTCGTCTTTAGGTCTCCTTCAGGAAAGCAAAAAGATTTATTTTTTTTCCCTTACAAATTAAGTATTTTTAAAGCCAGAGAGATACTCAGATATGAGATCTAAATTGTGTTCCAAGGTAATATATGGAATAATAATCATTACCTGCCATATGTTTGGGATAAAACCCACATTTATTAGATTTTCAAGGGGAAGAGCCATTCCAATTACCAAATAAATTTCCAGAACCCCAACAGATCTGGTTTATTATATCCTCCTGACTCTCTCCTTTTTCCTCAATACCAAATGTTTTTCTATGTAACTGCTTCTGGGAAGAGACAGAAACATCCTGACAATAAAGGAACATCATAAGAAAGAATATCTGGCACTGGATGCCTTGCTTTATTTAAAATGTGCAAAACAAAACAGTCTCCAGTTATTCTAACTATTTCTATTTGAATAGAGACCATTTCTTATGATGTTGTTCTGTTTTCTCAAGGAAGGGAAAAGTTAGAGTTACTGGTATTAGTGGAGAGCCTATTCTTGGCGAGGTACCATGGCCAGCACTTAATGCACATTGCCTGATTTAATCTTCACAGCAAATATACAGTTGGTTAATATTTCCACTTAACAGCCAAGGAAGTAAGAGTCCAAAGGGGCAACTAAGTTGTCAAAGGTTGCACAGCTGCGGTGGACAACAGGGTTCAAATCCTGTTAATGACTATAAAGTACTCCCTTTGTTTTTCAAAAGCCCATTTAAAGATGGGAAATAAAAAAGCATATCTATTAAGTTGCGTTTAGAACTTAAGAAAAACTTATCAGAGTGATTTTCTGCCACTACATTTGATTCTTATTCATTCTGGACTTATTTTTTCAGCCTCCATGAGGACTTGGACCTTGTGCAGTGGATTAATGTGCTCTGTTCATGCTAATTAGAACAGATCTCAGAGCCCAAACAATACCAGAAGATGAGCGTGCTGATGGAGATGCTGTGCTCATAGGGAGGAGGCTTTAAAATTTTTACCAGTTAAAAAAAATGTTACTGGGCAAGTGTAGTTTGCACAAATAATCATGTTTTTGAAGGGCTCCAGATTTAGGTTACCTCAACTTAATGTTATCAGTTACCTCATTGTAGGGAGGAGAACCAATTTGGTAATAGTTCGGTTTTATCATTCTTTCTAGGAAATGTGTTTCCACAGCAGGAACTGAAATAACCTGGTTGTACTTCTCCCTTGGCTGTTAGGTTATATTTTGCTCCTGCAAAGAGCCTTATCAGCCTTCTGATCTCTTAAATGGATTACCTGCCTTTACCATAATAATAAACTTCTGATGGATCTGCTCCAGCACTTTGTGGACTGGTGGTTCTGTCCAGCCAGGTCTGAGAACTGTGTTTAAATAATGACATTTTGTCACTAGTGCCAGAAGACATAAGGAAGTAAGGGGTTCCTCATGGTAGCTTTTGATGGTATTACAGAGCAAGAAGTTCAGTTTCTTTCTGTTGGACTTTTAATCAGTTTCCAGAAACTTGATGTGAAGTTCATGGGTTTTACATTTGCAAGTAATATTTTATTTTTTGGCATGTTCAGAACAAGCATAGGTCACAGACTTTTCAGGGTCTGTTTACAGGATGCTTTTACAGTAATTTAGTGTTTCCTAAGCTTTAACATAACAAGGAGTTGAAATTTCCGTTTGGTACTAGTGAAGAGAGGTCTTGCTGTCCGAAGAAGATCAAAATTTAATGTTCTGTATCTTTAGTTTATTCAAAAAAAGTATTTGTGAAGCACCTGTTAATCAAATGGGAGACCTTGTTTTAGAGTAAGTAATAGATTCTTTTGCTGGGGAAGCAGTGTCTCAGATGCATGAGTAGTTAAATGGCAGTCCAAGCAATACCTGTTCAAGTGCTAGATGAGCTGTGTGTACAGTGGTGGCTTATGGCAGGGCGAGGAATGAGAAATTGGCAGAAATCATTGGGAAGCATTCAGGAAAGATGGGGGCTTTACCAGCATAGATATAACAGATAGACTATGGAGACATGGAAGAGCAGAGTAGAGGAGGAAGGAGAGTCTTTGTAGTAAGGCATAGAAGAGTGTCATCAGGGTGGTGAGGACCTTTCTTGACTGGGGTGGACAGTTCACTTTGAAGGATACCTAGACATGAGATTACATAGAACTGCTCTGTTCAGTAATGTAGTCACTAGCCACATGTGGTTGTTTAAATTCATTAAAATGAAGTAAAATAAAAAATTCGGTTCCTCCACTGCATAGTATTCAGTTGCCACATGTGGCTAGAGGCTACCATATTAGACATTGCAGATAGAGACTGTTTCTTTTCCATCATTGCAGAAAATCCTGTGGACCAGCACACATACAAAGAATATGTATGTTATGCTGGATGACAGTGTGGAGAGCAACTGGAGATCTTTTCACCAGGCAAATAATAGCATAATGAAAGTAGTACCCAAAGTCGAGAGTAGAGGGAGAACAGTGAGGAACTATCAAGTGAGTAGGCCTAATGGAATCTGGGGATGATTAAGCTGTTTCGAAGGAAAAATATATGGATTTTGCTTGGTAGAATGACTGAAAGCATCAGAGAGCCACAGATATGGCCCCTGAAGGCTTAAATATGAGAGGCAGAAGGAGAATGGCGTAGCATTAGTGAGTAAACAGTTTGGAGAAGGAGCTGCCTTAGAATCCGGAAGGAGAATAATCATGTCTGTATAACAACTGGAGAGTTTAGTAGCAAGGATTAAATGAGGCAGTATGTATAAGGCACACTGCATAGGTGATGGATAAAAACTTCTAGATATAGGTAGTTTTTAAAGAGAGCCGTCTTCTTTATCTTGACATCGTTTGAAAGCATATAAAATTACATTGTGTGGCTTTCTCTTGCGTCTTCTGCATATATGCTTGTGTTGAGAGTACTTCCTCTTGTTTGCTTAGAAAGCAGAACATCTTTCATGTAAGGTGACTTAAATACTTTATCTCCTCACCCTTGTGAGACCCATTTTATAAATGAAAGGACATAGGTAGTAAGAGGTAAAGCAGGGATTGATTTTGAACTCAAAACTTAATTCTTTTCTATTGAATCTCTACATGTAAGGATTGTTTCACTATCAGTTCCTCAAATTAATGCCATCCTCTCTTTATCTGGTAATTTGAAGACTGATGCTTATATCACATCTACATTTAGAGATTGTCTTTAGCACTGAACTCCATTTGCCATCTGTTTTTCAAATATAAGACATAGATCCTATAAAAATTGTTTACTCAAGGCAGTGATTGGTATGTGGGGTGACCTGGAATGACTGCCAACTGTACAGCATTAAGTATACAGCATCAAGTGAGGTCCCCAACCAGCAACAGCATGGGCATCACTAGCAACAGCAGAAATGCATATTTTCAGGCCTTATCCAATTCCTATTGAATGCGGAAGGAGGAGGGGTGGGCAATAAGCCATTTAAAAATAAGCCCTTCAGGTGATTTCATGCATGAGCCAAATGAACAAAAGGATACTTTTTAAAGTTCCTTCTTATGAATTAATAAGCTGGGTGCGTGTATGTCCTTCAGCATGGCTGACTGTGTAACTCATCAGCAGTGGTTGCCTGTGAAACTATATGGGAACTTATAGGTATTTTAGTAAGATGTTATTTCGAAAGGTTGGATCTGTGGCTTCTTTTTAAAAAGGCTAGCTTCTTAAGTAAATTATGACTAGATTACTTACTCAGAATAAATGTCAAGATGTATACTATTGAACACAGAGTTGTTTATCTCTTAACAAGAGGTAGTAGTGATTCTTAGGACTATTAAGGGTGTTAACACTTACCATTATTTTTCACAATATTTTTATGTCATTTAGTTTCTCATGTATTCTTCCTTGTATGGTTGTGGCTAATTAAACCCACATTTGCTTTGTAGTAGTAGCACACAGAGGGGGTCATGATGCAAACGGAACTGATAAGAGCAGTGGTTTTTGGAATGAGGTTCTAGATAGGCTGCTGTGACTGAGAGCATAAGTAAAGGAAATATTTTGACGTTGGCATCTGGGCAATTAAAAATCTCTAACTATAGACCCCATGGCAAGTCAGTGGCACTTCAGGTAAACCTGTTTCAACTCTGTGTAAGCTAGCCTTCAGCCATGTAAAACTGTTACTGCATTTCTTCCTCTCTCTGAAACACTCCCTCCCCCAATCCTCAACACATGCATCAAGAAATCTGCTCATCTTTCAGGATTCATTTCCTGCCACTTGCCTTTGTGGCACTGCTCCTGAGCCTTCACCCTTGTGTAGAATTCATCACTCCTCCCTTGTCCCAACTACTCTATAATGACTTTGTTAGTAGCACTTTGAACACGTTACAGCACTTTGAACACTTTAGGTACACTTTTGTGTACATGCCTTTTTCCATTTATTCTCTATTGCATGCACCTAGGGCAAAGCTGTGTATTTGAATTATTGTTTTTCTTGCTTTCATTTAGTACTTCAGCTTCTAACACATAATAGGTGCTTGCACATAATAGGTGCTTACTCTTTTTGATTTAGTATTTCCTAGTAGAATTAAAGCTGTTCTTCAGGAAAGAACTTTGCCTTATGTATGGATAGTTATAAATATCTGATTAGCCGTAGATGAAATCTTTTTTTAGGGGGTGGGGTTAAGATTTATGACCCCAAAGGTAGGGCCATTGTAGTTCATCAGTCAAGAAATGAAACCACCCAGGGCACTGTGTGACCTGGAACCAGTGACAGAGTGTCACTTTGACCTCTGGGATAGAACCTCCAGGAGGCTCTTTCCTAGTGAAACCCTGGGATTGACACTAGTTAAAATAAATGGATTCCAACCAAAATAGTCTAATACTTCTGTGTTGTGTATGAGTTATTTGCTTGGAATGCTCCGTGTTTGTTTTTTTACTACTCTAAGCTCATTTTATTGGTCTGACCAACCCATGAATTAAGAAAAATTGCTTTTTTATTTTACGAATGGGGAAACTATCCAGGAAGATTTATATTTAAAAGTTCTTGTATGTTGATGATCAGACTAAAGATTTTCATTGCCCTCTTTGGAATTTGCTATGTCACCTGAAACAAGAGTGTTAAACTAGGTTCATAAAGTCAGTGCATTGAATCTGTAATCCATAAATCCATAAATTGCTCTATTCAAATTGAACATTGGAAATATATTTGTATCAACGGGGACATAGAAATTAACATTTTCTGAAAGGTACATGAATATATTGACAATAGGCTGGTGATACACACATCTTTTATACTTTTTCTCATTCCTACACGTTTCTCCTCCAGAGAGTCACTTGTTTCCTTCTGTATCCTGTTATATGGCAGTTATAACTTAGGGTATTCATCTTGAAGTATGGAGAATATTACCTGTATTCTCAGAATTTTGTTTGGTATTCTTTTTAAAACAAGAAAGAGCTATTGATTCTTGTGCATCTTTGGAGCCCTTCTCAAAACTCTGTGTTTGGATTAACTGCTGACCCCATGTGATATACAGAGCATCTGGCAGCTAGGGTGGAATTCTCAGCTGTCTCTTTTTTGTTATGTCCACAGAAGGAAATGTGAATTTTATCTTACTGCTCAGGCGATGGTACATTCCTTTTTTGGTCCATGGAACCCACCAATCTGATTGTGGGCACATTTCCTGCCATTCCTGTCATCTTCTGGAATTAGTTAAAGGCCAGGGATGATCTTAACCTACCCTCACAAACACGAATTCCTTCTCAGTGTCGCCTCTTGCATTACTATATTCTTTGAGTAAAGCTTATTAGATTTTTCTGATGTTTTTTCTAATTTGTCCTATCTTGTATGGTTAAGGGATCCCCAGGCAGCCTAATATTAAGAAGCTAGTACTGTGAGTATTTCTTACAGCCAATATTGTTCCTTCACAAATCCCCATTTTCCAGATCTCTGTCAAATTTGTTATTTTATTCTTGCCACATCTGTGACTTTGATTATATGTTGTCCATATTTTACTAAGTCTCAGAATTAAAAATCGTTCTCCTTGACTGCGTGGCAGAGATGGGTGTTATAGGAAATAGTGTAATGAGATTCCAACCCCAGTCTTCCTGGTAAGTATGAGATTGTGGTGTTGACTTTTCATTTGCCATAATGTATATGTGTGGATCTGTATGCAGTAGAGATTGGCAGAAATGTATATTGTGTTAAAATGGTAAGCATAAGAGGTTCCTTTTACCTATCACCTACTAGTACTTATCCACTAAGCTTTTTTATGTCCTACATTCATTTTCTCATTTAATCATCCTAACAGTCTCATGAGATAATGATTGTTTTCTATATTTTAAGGATAAGGAAACAGTGTCAGAGAAATTCTGTGATTGCTGAGGTCACTTGCTGAGGTGATGGAGTTAGAATTCAAACCAGGCCTTTCTTACTTCAGAAGCCTAGGCTCCCTAATGATGCCAGTATATTGCTGCTTTGTGTCTGCTCTTAATCCTGCATGGTGTGGGAAGAAAGTGGGCAGTTGCCAGGATCTGCAAAATAAGGATGTTGATGGGATCATTACAGGCAGAATAAGGCAGTGAGTAATAAAATTAGTCAAGAAGGGGAACCACTTAGGGACACCACACCTTTGTGAGAAATGGTGGAATGGAGTCCTTTGGGGCTACCCGTTCTCAGACTTGAGCATTCTTTGGAATCACCAGGAGAGCTTATTAAAACACAAATTGATGGGCCACACCCCCAGAGTTTCTGACTTACAGGTCTGGGGCAGGCTGAAAATTTGCATTTCTAGTAAGTTCTGAGGTGATAAACACTTTGACAGCCATGTAGAGGCAAGTGCAAGGGCTTGGGAGTCATGGAGATATGGGTTTAAATGCCTGCTCTACTACTTACAAGCTGTGGGAAACTTAGGTTTTTCACCTGAAAAATTCTGTAATATAGGGTAGTACCCATATGACAGGGTTTTTGTGAAGATTAAACATGATTTTTAAAATGACAGCAGTATCCAGCATTTATTGGACACTTACTAAGTACCAGGTACTTTGAGAAGTACTTCACATATGTCATTTAATCTTCAACATTTAAGTATGACTTCCTACATGTAAAGATCACAGTGCATAGCAGTTGCTCTGTTAATATTCCTGCCCGTCTCTATCAATATTTAAGAGACCTAGAAATGTGTAATGAACCCTAGACAGATTTTTATAACATGAATTTATTTCTTTTATAAAGCTTGACAATTTTTAAAAGAAAACTTTAAAAAAAAACTGGTTTATTTATGTGAAATGATTTTGTTAGTAATACTGGATTAAAAAAATTATATTATCTGTAATGATGAAATTTTTTTCTTACTACTTTTATGGTTTGTAAGCATTGTGGATTGTTTAATACTCATATAGCTACTTGTTGTAAGTTAGAAAGCTTAACCATCTTTAAGAAAGCCTTATAATTTACATTTAAAGCTAACATGATAATTTCTTTTACTTCTACATTGCCTTCTACATTCTACTTTTCAGAGGATTTCATAAAGCTAATTTGCCATTCAGTTAAAATTCCTTACCCGCAGTTAAGTAAAACCAAAAAATACTAAAATATATTACCAAACTTTATTTGACTCCTTTTGAGAAATAGTATGTTTTACTAGAAGAGATTGAAAAGGGAGGTAGAGACATGGAGATTCTGAAATGTGGGATGTTTCAGTTTTCTTGGGAAAGGGTGGAAACATTTCCTTTGTGTCTGTCATATGCTAGGTACTTGGAATTCCTTGTTAAATACTTCACTTTATATGGTGGTAAGGGGATTAAACGGTCACTTTAATCTATAAGACATTTAAAATAGTGCTGGCACATAGTAAGCATTTGATGCAATAGCCATATTGTTTGATATGCACTTCAGATATGAGAATATAGCAGATACAGTTTCTGCCCTCCTAGAATTTACAATCTAGCAGTTTTCCAAGGGATTTGGGGTAGCTCCTAAAAGAATCAGCTATATTAAGCACACAGCTTGAGGTCACATAATTAGTAACAAGGGAAGCAGGTATTCTAGTCTCATGTGATTTCAAAACCTGTGGTTTTTGTCTGATACTACAGCCCCCTGAAGCAATGCCTCCCATTCTGTATTTGCAGCTTCCCTTTTTGATCATGATGTAAATAGGGTCAAAACTGTAGCTGATAGAGCAGTTGCCGATGTTGAATATCTCTTTTCCGTGGCCTCGTTGTAAGTGATTCCTGGGTTAAGATTGATATGTGACCAGATGTGATTCAGCTCATCTTGCCGTCCCCTCCTCAGGCATTGCCCACTGTGCAAATCTGATGGGCTTGTGGAGTCCAAGCGGACCTTGATCCATCCATTTGGAGTGGGTGAGGCATAGTATGTGTTAGATCAGACAAGCAGACCTTTCATCTGAGGAAGGTTCCCCGCTTTCAGGGAGAGGAGCATTGTCTTCTTTCATGCTTTACAGCTCTTGCAATCATTAATATGGCAGGTTAAGGGAGCAACATGGTCAAATAATGAGACAAGTTGTAAGAATGATCCTTAAATGTGTGTTCTTGAGCTGTCAGCTGTTTGGTATGATTGTATCAAAGTATTTGAGAGGTTCTGTGAGGGAGATGATTCTGGAGGGCCTTGTGTCCTGCGAGTTGAAGGGACATGATCAGGCTTTAGGATTTTATCCTGTTAGCCCATCCGAGAGTTTCAGGGGAGTAGCTTGATCAGATTGTATTTTGGAGACTCTTTTATGCTTCCTAGAGTGTGGAGGAAGGACTCTTATGCTTCCTAGGGCATGCCTAGAAGCCTGGATTCCCAACTTCATTGATGATTTTGGAGGAAAAACAAAGGAACTGGGAATAAAGAACCAAGGAAACTAGGCGAATAACAACAAGAAATAGGTGAGAACAGAAGACAAGCGTATATAATATTTTTTTTCTAATGACAGAGTGTCCCCTTTTCAATGAGCAACAGAGTAATAGAGTATAATCTTCAACTATCTGCTCAATAGGACAGAAGACAGGAGCGGGAAGGAACGAGGAATGGAGAGCTAGAGAGACTGATTTTTGTCTAATAAGTTCAGATTTTTTCATTACATTTTTGTCAAGAATAAATAAAAATCCTTATATTCTCTGCATATCAACCAACTATCTGTTTCTGTTAGCAAAAAAGAAAAGTGTTGACCTAATTAATAATTCTTACAGTTCCAGAGCGGGTAGAAACTCTATGTGCATGTGTGTGTGTGTTTTCAAGCCATCAGGAAAGCCAACACTCTGACCAATTTAGCTTTGCTTAACAAGAATAGACTGGCAGGCGGGGTTTTAAATTGAAGGGAAAAAAAGTTTATACTCTTAGAATTTTTCAAAACTCTTCTTTTTAAGAACTATTTCTCATTAAGGGGACCATACGTTAAATTTGTAATTTGATTCCTTTTCTATCTGAAGCCTTTAACTTTTTAGGAGAATAGTCTCTAAAACCCCTCCATAGACAGAGAACCCAACAGGTTTATTGAGCATCATCTACTGGCTTTGTTTTAATGGACCAAATATGTGGTGCTTGGAAATCTCTAAGAATCAATGCCTGTGTCTTAGTTTTGCAAAATTATGAAGCTGGAAGACTATATGAATTTGGACTACTGTTGGTAGTCATACTTTAAATAATTTTAGTCTGGTCACAGTGGCTCACACCTGTAATACCAGCACTTTGGGAAGCTGAGGTGGGAGGATTCCTTGAGCCCAGGAGCCAGCCAGCCAGCCAGCAAGCCGGTTATGGTAGCATGCCTATAGTCCTAGTTACTCGGGAGGCTGAGGGAGAAGGATCTCCTGAGTCCAGGAGCTCAAGACCAAGTTGTAAACTGTGATCGTACCACTGCTCTCTATCCTGGGTGACAGAGTGAGATCTTAACTCAGTAATAGTTTTGTGTTAGCATTGAGAAGGAGGATGCTTTTGGCAGGAATATGCTCATGCATGATTAAAGATGGAGAAGACAGTTTATAGGGATTTCATTGACCAATAATTATCTTCATTTGGCAAAAGATTAGCCTGGTTTAAATAAGAAGTAACTTTAAATGCCAAATAAAATTGTTTAATATTTTCTAACAATGAAATCAATCTAACCCTGTATCTGGATGATTTTAGTTTATACTAAAATTTAGCAAATTTCTCAGTGGATTTCTGTTCCTGTTGATTGAGGTACTTGAAGTATCTTTTAAGGAAAGCTTTATAAAAATGGCTTTGCCAGCTAGTTTGAGAGTAAGCTTTATTGTGAGGATTGTGAAGAGAATCTTAATATTGTCTATCTGAGAGATGGATAAAGCCCCCAGGTTAAACAAACAGATATGATGCTGCTATGTTCTCTTCTTGCCATCAGTCCTGTTGAGTCTTAGTTTTATTTTAGGCGACTTTTTAAGAACCACTGAGCTAAAAATTTGTTATACCTAGAGCATTAGATTCTAGATCTTTAAATTTCTCACCCAGCCATCTTAAGTGTTTAAGATGAATTGAAGACTGACAGGCAAATTGTTTACAGAAAGAGAGCATAGTTATAAATTATTCATTTATTTAGCCAGCAATTATTGAGCACCTAAAATAACCAGATTCACTTTTAGGCAATGATATGTCATTCAGTAAAACAAATATGGCATTGATGCAGATTTTTAAGGTCAGCCTGGGCTTTGATAGTGTCAGCTCAGTGGGTTGGCCAGCCAAGCCCCAGGGAGGGTTGTCAAGGGGCTGGTAAGCCTAGCCCCAGAAGTGTCAGCTCTAATGGGCTGGCAAGCCAAGCCCCGAGAGTGTTGCTAGTTTGGTGGGCTGGCAAGCCTAACCCCTGAGGTGTCTCAGCTTTGGAGTTTTGCAGCCTTCTGGCAGTTCTCCTGGTTCAGCCGGCTCCAGTGATCTTCTGCAGGGGATATTCGAAGTCTGATGATCATTAATGGTATATAAAACCATTGTTTATGGTTATTTACTTGATCTCTACCAGCCATGTACAGAAAGTACATGGGATAGATAGCATTATTAATCCTTCCATAGGACCCCTTGGTCTGAAGTATAAAGACTGAAATCCTTGGTGTCCCTGTATGCCTCTGTTCCCTGTCCTCAAGCTATGCTACATTCTCTTTCAATGTACAACATTGTTCACGTCTGTGTGTTTGCACATCCTTTTTTCTCTTTGATATCACTTTACCCTTTGTCTGCCTAGTCTGCTCCTACATGTTTTTGAGATTCATCTTATATTTTACCTTCTCCAGGTAGTCTTTCTAGGCTTCGCTGGATGATTTTACTCCTTTTCTTTCTATTTTGTTATGCCATAGCATTTATAAAATGCTTCTGTTTATAGCACTTGCTAAATCATTGTAACTACATGGTAGCATGATTTTCTCCTACTAGGTCAGGGGTTCTTAATCTGTTTTTTGCGGATATCTTGAGGGGACTGGTGTTTGAGCCTCTGGAAAACTGTGCAAAATTTTGTGTGTTGTGTTTCTTTTTGAGATGAGGGTCTATAGTTTTCATTAGATGTTCAAAATAATACAATACTTGAAAAGATTATATTAGACCAGGAGTTGAAAAGTTATAATCTGTGAGCCAAATCTGGCTTGCTGCCTATTTTTGTACATAAAGTTTTATTGGAGCACGGTCGTTTCCTCTTTCTTTATGTATTGTCTGTGGCTGCTTTTGTGCTACAAAAAATAGAAATGAGTAGTTGCAACAGTGACCGTATGTCACAAGGCCTAAAATATTTACTGTCTGGGTCTTCACAGAAAAGGTTTGCCAATCTTGGTATTATATTAAGAGTGACCTCTACATGATGGAGACCCTGCTCCAATCCCCACCCTCCACCCCCCCCACTCCCACTCCCAGCCTGCGTTTATGTAGAGCAAGACTGTATATCTCAGTGAGTGCCTGGTCTTGAGAATTAAAAAGGAAGCATTTGGAACTATGTGACACGAAGCTATCCCTCTCTTCTTTGGATCTGGAAACCCCAGTGAAGACAAAACAAGGCATCTAACTTCTAACTTTCTCTTTGTCTTAGGACTGAGAACTTGACATGCTTCTTGGTTTTGTGGCCAAAGGTGCATGCTTTTGGGGACAGGTTTAACTAGCTTGCTTCCTTTACAACTGACATTCCCTTTACAACTTACATTCCCAAAGCAGGCAGCGGCCAGTGGGAGTAGCCTGTGATGACAGCAGTGCCTAATCACCTCCTGCCTCCACCCTCCTCCCTTCCAGACTTGTAGTGCTCCCTGGTTACAGGGCATCTGCTGTAGGAAAAGCTTTCAACCTGCTTCTTATAAGACTTGCCCAGGAGGATGTGGTAGGAGTGGGAGCCATAGACCCTGGGAGGAGAGTATTTTCTGACTGTTCTTTGAGGACAGAGGCCCCTCCTCCATCTGTCTGTGACGTTTTGCTTTGTCTACTTGGTGTTTTATGTCTTTACAGATGGAGGAGCTAATTCTCCTCAGGGCACTTCAAGCAGAAATGAGATAGGAGGGATATTGGTTGAACCTCTCTTTTCCCTTTCCCTAGGCACTGTTTTAGGTGAGGAGTAGAGGGAGGTTTATAGGTTGCTGAGGAAGGCGTGGTACTGCTGGCTCCTCTTAGTTCATTCCACCATTATGTTTCATGTGGACCAGTCTTGATAGCTTCCTAAGTGGTCTTCTTGGTTCTGGCATTTCCTTGCTATGATCTGTTCTCCACAGAGGAACTATAGTAATTCTTTTAAAACGTGAATCACATCATGTCACTCTTCTAAACCTTCCAGTGGTTTCGCATCACACTGAAAACAAAAATTCATACTCCCGTCTCAACTCCCATTCATTGTTTATTCAATTTATTCCTCCAGACTGACCTTTGTTGTTCCTGGAACATGTTGAGTTTGTACCTGTTTTGCACTTGATATATTCACTTTGCCTTGAGCATTTTCTTTATCTTTCCTTAACTGACTTCAGGTTTCAGCTCAAATGTAACTTAGTCAGAGGAGCTTTTCCTGATTATCCTACAGGGAAAAGAGATCTTCTCACCCTAATTTAGACACACTTTAACCCCCTTTATGCTGTCTTATTCTAACAGAATTTTCCTTGAATGTTACTTTTACAATTTGTCTTAACTGCTAACATAACAATCTCCTTGAGAGCAGGGGCCGTGTCTCTTTCATGTTTGCACTCTAGTTCTCAGCAGTGCCTGATATACATTATAATAAATATTGTATTGAATGAATTCATTTTGCTAACAGAAATTAGTTTCAAGTGATTATTAGGGATCTGTAGCTATTAAGTGACTGATCCTAGTTTTATTTCTGAGCCTATGCTTTTATACTTAACTACCATGTGTGGTGGCTAATACCTTGTTACTGAGTAGCATGTTGCATTTCAGATGCTAAATAATATTGAAGATTTTTGTGTTTGTGTGCATGTACAGATACACACACACACACACACACACACACACACACACACACACACACACACACACACACACGCGTGTGCTGAACTGGTACTCATTGTCCAAAAAAACTTAAATTACTCTGACAACCATACAAACTACTTTGAGGGAATATTAAAGGACTAACAACTGCATATCTACCTGTTCAGTGATCTGGGGTTTTGGGTTTTTTTTTTTCTGGTAGACCTTCTGTTTTCTAGCCTTGTATCACACATTTATATTACCTTAAAGAGGCTCGGGAGTACTACTTGGTTGTGACTCTGCCATTATACATTTGCTTTTCATTTTCCTAGAGCACTCCAGAAATTAGGCAGCACAAATAAAACTTGTGTTTTGTAATTAAATTTTGTGATAGTCTTCTTTTGAATGAATTTTGATGTAAGGAAGGCAAAGGAATAGCACTTTAGGGTACTCACAAAGATATACAAGAAGGTTTCTGTTCTTTGGGGTTTGCTAGTGTTATATAATATTTTATAAGCTCCAGTATATTCAGTGTTTAAAAACTCTCAGGTCTGACAGCTGTTTCCTGGATGCTTTTGGATTTCATTTGTAGCCTCTTTCACCTCCTCCTACATGTCAGCACTGTCCACTTTTGAAAATATCATCTCTTTCAAACAGAATCTGGAGTCAAACAAGAGAGAATTCGTGTTATTCTGAATTCTCTGTGACCTGTGTTTGAGAAGACACTGTGGGAAGCCTTTCTCTCTTGCCTTTTGCTCAGGCGCATCAAGGACCTCCTCTAATTCCTTGAGTCCCTGATCGTTGCTTGTCCTATATTATGCTTTTTATACAGATACAGTTATTCCTTGATGTGTCTTTCTCCCTGAGAGGCTGTGAGCTCCAGCAGGGCAAGAACTGGCTTGTTTTCATCGTCTTGGTGGGTACATAGTTCTTCACCTAAGTGCTCAACCAATGTTCAAGTAAAGGAAGAAAGTGATAAAAAAGAAACTTAGTATTTTTCTTATTTATAGCATTTTACATTTTTAATTTTATTTTTTATCGTTGGCCACCTTTTAATTTTTCTTTAGCTGTGGGGTACAGTTCAGGATTAGGTACACAAGTGGTCAACGTACATGTGAAGTTTGGGCCTCCCATTGATCCTCACTTCGTCTGGTTTAGAATCAGGTACCCTTATCGATGTGCCAACCCCCCCCTCCAGCAGTGTCCCACTACGGCTAATTTCTTTCTTTTAGTATTATGATAAATGACCAGGGTCCACATATGAGCGAGAACATGTGGTACTCAGTTCTTTGTTTCTGTGATAGATCACTGACTATGATAGATTCTAAATCCACCCAAGTTGCTGCGAAGACCATAATTTTGTCCTTTTTAAAAATATATATATTTTATTTTAAAGATGTGAGATACAATTCAGGATTAAGTATACAAGCAGGCATTGTACAGATAAAGTTTGGGCCTCCCTTTGGTCCCCACTCTGCCTGGTTTGAGATCAGGTACCCTTACTGATGCTGTGTATCCTCTCCCCATATCCCCCACCCCCACTCTGGCAGTATCCCGCTACTGCCAATCCCTTTCTGGTGGTATTATGGTATATGTTCAGGGTCCACTTATGAGTGAGAACATATGGTACTCTGTTCTTTGTTTCTGTGATTGATCACTGAGTATGGTAGACTTTAAATCCATCCAAGTTGCTGCGAAGTCCGTATATTTGTCCTTCTTTATGGCTTTGTAGTTTCATCATGTATGTATACCACATTTATTTTATCCAGTCCACTTTCGATGGGTAGCATGGTTGGTTCTATGTTTTTTATTGTGAATAGTGCTACAATAAACATGGCATGCACAGGTACCTTTTTTATAGAATGATTTTAGTTCCTCTGGGTATATTTCCATAATGGGGATTGCTGGATTGTATGGAAGGTCAGTTTTTAGGTCTTTTAGAAATCACCACATTCTTTGCCACAGAGGTTGTACTAAATTATATTCCCACTAACAGTGTGGAAGCATTCCTTTTTTTCTACATCCTCTCCAGCATCTGTTGTTTTGTAAGTTGTTAATGATGGCTATCCTGACTGTAGTTATCTCAGTACGTTTGGCTCAACCCAGCAAACATTGATTGAGTACTTGCTGTATGTCAGGCCCTTTGAAGACATGTTGAGTGTATAAAGATTAACTAGATGCAGTCTCTTCCCCAGCTTCACTATGATGGTATAAACTTTTGGAGAGCATGTACCCACCTAAGACGATCTGTCTTGAGTCTTGAGTAGCACTGTGCAGAGGTGTTTCTCCACAGAAGCCTTTCTGCTCATATGCTTCAAGTAGAGTTTGAGTATTTCTCTCTGTACCTAGAGAAGCTGGTATCTTAGCATTTATCCTCTGACTGTATGAGTGTCTGTCTAGTTCCTGGAGGACAGAGACCAGATAGTATTTGTCTTTTTAATTGTATTACCTGGTTGATAGCGGAGACACAGTACATTAAACATAAGGCACCATGTGCTTGTTCAGCATTAAATGGATGAACAGCCTAAGGTTTGGTAATGAGAACAGAATAGAACGGACGGTAATAAGCGCTTTATTTTATTTATTTTATTTTTTGAGTTGGAGTCTCACTCTGTCACCCAGGCTGGAGTGTAGTGGCACGCTCATGGCCACCCCAGCGTAGACCTGCTGGGCACATGCTACCACGCCTGGCTAATTTTTTTGATTTTTTGTAGAGACGAGGTCTTGTCAAGTTGCCCAGACTGATCTCGAACCTGTGGGCGCAGGCAATCCACTTGTCTCAGCCTCCCAAAGTGCTGGGGTTATAGGCTGAGGCACCGAGCCTGGCTGGTAATAAGCACTTTAATATTGGGCCACTGAATATGTTTCTATCAACTAACTTATCTACTGGATGGACTAGGAAGAATTTTATATTAGCAATAAAAAAATTGAAAAAATAAAGTAAAATATATTAAAGGATGTCTTTAAGGAATATGTTTCTTAAATAAATAATATTTTAATATAGTAAAGGAAATATTTAAAATGACAAAATCCTTTCAAACACTATGTCTCATCTGTATGGCAGCATTAATATTTCATATACCCTGTAATTTATATATATTAAATTATTCTTTTTAATTTTAATACCTTTGGGGATACAAATAGTTTTTGGTCTGGGATTTAAGAGTACCTACTATTCCCATGTGTGCACATTGTGATTGTACCTAATAGGTGATTTTTTTTGTCCCTCCATCCCTTCTCTCTTCCCCTTCTGAGACTCCAGTGTTCATTATATTATTCTCTATATCTTTGCAGATCCTTAGTTTAGCTCCCACTTAAAAGTGAGAACACGCAGTGTTTAGCATTCCATTCCTGAGTTAGTTTGCTTGTATGGTGCTCCCCCAACTTATCAAATTGTTGCCAAAGACATTATTTCATTCTTTTTATAGTTGGAATAGTATTCCTTAGAGTACATATACCATATTTTCATTATCTATTATCGACTGATGGGCATTTAAGTTGATTCAACATCTTTCAATTGTGAATTGTGCTGTGGTGAGCATGCGGGTGCAAGTGTCTTTTTCATATAATAATCTCTGGGTTTGGGCGGGGGGTAGATACCTAGTAGTGAGATGCTGGATCAAATGGTAAATCGACTTTTGGTTGTTAGAGAAATCTCTATACCACTTTCCATAGAGGTTGTATTAATTTACATTTCCATTAACAGTGTTTTAAGTGTTCCCTTTTCTCCACTTCCATGCCAACGTCTGTTTTTTTTGTTTTTTTGTTTTTAAATAATGGTCATTCTGACTGGTGTAAGGTGGTATCTCATTGTGGTTTTAATTTGCATTTCCTTGATGGTGAATGATGTTGAGTATTTTATCATATGTTTGTTGGCCATTTGTATGTCTTCTTTTGAGAGATATCTGTTCAGTTGTTTGCCTACTTTTTAATGGGGTTATTTGCTTTTTTCCTGTTGATTTGTTTGAGCTCTTTGTAGATTCTGGATATTAGTTCTTTATCAGATGTCTAGTTTGCAAATCTCTTCTCCTATTCTGTAGACTGCCTATTTGCTCTGTTACTTATTTCTTTTGCTGTGCAGAAGCTTTTTAGTTTAATTAAGTCTCACTTATTTTTGTTTTTGTTGCATTTGCTTTTGGGGCTTTAGCCAAAAATTCTTTGCTTAGGCTGATGTTCAGAAGAGTTTTTCCTAGGTTTTCTTCTAGGACTTTTATGGTTTCAGGTCTTACTTTTAAGTCTTTAATCTATCTTGAGTTAATTTTTGTGTATGGGGAGAGATAGGAATCAAGTTTCATTGCATGTAGCTATCCAATTTTCCCAGCACCATTTGTTGAATAGGGTGTACATTCCCCAGGGTATGTTTTTATCTGCTTTGTTAAAGATCAATTGGCTGTAGGTTTTTGGGTTTATTTTTAGATTCTCTATTCTGTTTCTTTGGTCCACGTGTCTGCTCTTATACCAGTACCATACTGTTTTGATTACTACAGTCTTGTAGTATGTTCGAAGTCAGGTAATATGATGCCCCAGCTTTGTTCTTTTTTGCTTAGGATTGCTTTGGCTATTCTGGCTCTTTTTTGGTTCCATACGGATTTTAGGATTATTTTTTTCGAATTCTGTGGAAAATTACATTGGTAGTTTGATAGGTATTGTGTTGAATCTGTAGATTACTTTGGGTAATATGGTCATTTTAGCAATGTTGATTCTTCCAACCCAAGAGCATGGGATTTTTTGCATTTATTTGTGTCCTCTACAGTTTCTTTCATCAGGGTTTTGTGGTTCTCGTTGTTGGAGTCTTTTACTTCCTTGGTTAAATATATTCCTGGGTATTTTAGCTTTTTGGCTGCTGTTGTAAATGGAATTGAATTCTTGGTTTAAATCTCAGCTTGGTTGCTGTTGATGTATAGCAGTGCTACTGATTTGCGTGTGTTGATTTTGTATCCTGAAACTTTACTGAATTCATTTATCAAAGTTTAGGAGTCTTTTGGAGGAGTCTTTAGGATTCTCTTGGTATAGGATTATATTGTCAGCATACAGAAATAGTTTTATTTCTTCATTTCCAATTTGGATCCCGTTTATTTCTTTGTCTTGCCTGATTGCTCTGGCTAAGACTTCCTATGTATATATATTTTTAGTCAGGGTCTTGTTCTGTGGCCCATGATGCAGAGCAGTGGTGTGATCCTAGCTCACTATGGCCTCAAACACCTGGGTTGAAGTGATATCCTTCCACCTCAGCCTCCTGAGTAGCTGGGATTATAGGCATATGCCACCATGCTAAGCTAATTTTTTGTTTTGTTTTGTTTTGTTTTGTTGTGTGTTTTGTAGAGACAGGGTCTCACTGTGTTTCCCTGGCTACTATGTATATTTAAAAAAGTAATCCCTATGCTAACATGTGGCAGTTCTATATATATTTGCTAGCAATACATTATTTGAAAATCCTTTAACTTCAATTAATACAGGTTAATGTTAACAATAATATCTTGTCTAGATTATGTCATCCTTGAAAGGCTTTTGTAGTTACTGAGGGTTTGTTAACAACAAGATGGTTAAAGAATACTCTGAAATATTTAGATAATGGAGAATTGATTATATCATGAATTTGGCAAGTGATACTTTTTTTTTTTTTTTTTTTTTTTTTTTTTGAGTTGGAGTCTCACTCTGTCGCCCAGACTGGAGTGCAGTGGCCGCTCCCGGCCACCGCAGCCTCGACCTGCTGGGCTCCGGCAATCCTTCCGCCTCAGCCTTCCAAGTAGCCGGAATTACAGGCATGCGCTACCATGCCCGGCTGATTTTTTGATTTATTGTAGAGATGAGGTCTCGCTGCCCAGGCGGGTCTCGAACCCGCGGGCTCAGGCAATCCACTCACCTCAGCCTCCCAAAGGCGCGGGATTACAGGCTGAGCCACCGAGCCCGGCGGCAAGTGATACTTATTTAGTTTAGCAAATTAGTTTTCTGAAGGACTTGATATGGGAAGTAAGTTTTTGGCTGCAGAACGCACACTCGTGGCTGTCATTAACAGAGAAAAACGTGGTAAGTCTCATAATTTTTCTAGGTGGCACTTGAGTTGGATTCCTCTTGGGTTCAAAGGACCTATTAGCAAGCAAGTTTGAGGCAATGGAATACATAGATGAATGGTATGTTTAAAATAAAAAATTAAGGCTGGAGAAAAAAAATAAAACAATGGGAGAAGGGCTTGCTTTTCTGCCTGCCATCAGATTCTCTCCTCTATTGTCTGTTCTGAGGATTGTTTAAAAAATCATTCCTTTTAGTGCTGCAAGTCATTTATATCCTTGCTTTTTTGATTCTCTAGTCTCTGATTTCTTTTCTTCTATGACTGATCTTTCCTTGTTTGGCCTGTTGCTCCAGATCAGTTTCTTCTTCCTGCCCTCCCTGCAGGTACACCAGGATCTAGTCCTTAGCTCCCTGTTACCACAGAGAACTAATCTAAGGTCAAGGCTTTGGGTCTTTACTTCACAGAGACTGACTTTCAGACCTGCCTTGCTAGCCCGGCCTTTTTCTGACAGCTTTCCTACTACCTACCTTTTGGGTATGTAATGTTACCAGTTATCTGTTCTGCTCATATATTACCCATCCTTGGACCCAAGCGGCTATTGTACCTGAGATTGACTTTACCCTAAGTGTAAGCAGACCTTCTGCTTGTCCTCCCTTCACTACTTCCAGGTACTTCAGCTCTTTGGTGTCTCTTGCTTGCTGTTTAACCCTTTGTATTCCACTGTCCCCTCTGAGAGGGCATCGTAAATCTAGCAAACTGCTCGAATGTCCCCTCTCAGGGAACATAAAGAGATTGCTGGTGATTATACAGGACATACTTATGCCAGTGTAAATTTTTCAAATATGTATATTTCCTTGAAGTCTTCCATTCAAATGGCACAAAAAAGCAAATAAAGAGATGAACTATATACTGAGATATAAGTTTAAAAAAATCAGCTGGCATTATGTGGAAGGAATGTGTGAAGTGCTTTTACAATGGTCCACAGACTAGACAATAAATTACATATTATTAATGTGGGAGGAAGAAAATGAGATTGCATTGTTTGCTCAAATAGAAAAACACCAGGTAGAAGACGTCAAACAAATTACTATTGTACACAACATGTATCAATGAACCTGCAATGAATGCTGCCAACTATGTCACAGTTTACCACACATTAGAAAAATATAAGATATAAAACTTTGATTTTGAATCTTGGCCCCCTCCCTGACCTTGGGGAGGTAAATCTCCTCTCTCTCTCTCTCCTTCTAATTTACTTTCTAAATACACTGTACTTTCCAATCTAAAAAAAAACACTTTGATTTTTTTGGTCATAAAAAAGTTCCTGAATGTCCAAAATTTCATTATAAGCCAAATATCATTACAATAAAATAATTGGTTCCAGTGCTTTACTATTGATATGAAGTGACTTGTTTTTCACTATTTCATTAAAAAGTGCGGTTGAGTTGGTGGTAGATGATCCTTGAGATGTCTCCAAGTGCAAAGGGTTATTATGTGTGTCTTCTATTGATAATTGCTTCTTTACACACACCTCTTTTTCTTCCCCTTAACACTGTCTCCTGCACTTAACTTCAGGATCAGAATAATAGAAATAGTGCATACTTTGGAATCCTACTTGAATTTGAATCCCAGCTTGGGCCTTTCTAGCTTTGTTCTTAGGCAAGATTTAAAAAGTTCTCTAGGCTGTGCTTTTTTCCTCTTTAAAAGGGAGATAAAGATACCTGGCAGTATCTGTAGAGGCATCTGTACATTGTCAGCCCCTCACATGCAGTAGGCATTCAGAAAATGACAGTAGTAAGTCAGTGTTGGCTCCTCTTCCTTCTTTCACCAAACTCCTGTAGCATTTGCTATTTATATAATACTGGTTTAGTGATAAAATGTCTGCTATGTTGTATTATTTCTTTTTCTGATATCCTCAGGTAAAGGACAGTTGTGTGGGGCAAGGACAGGCTCCATGTTCTCACTGTAAGCCTGAGAGAGCCTTAATTAAGTTTACTGTTTAATGATGAGCTTCGTCCACATCTATACTGATAGAACTTCCTACATCCCTAGTTCTTAATTACTTTAAAACTTTTTTTGAGTTTTGCAATTCTTAAAATTTTTATGTTTTAAAAACTTTTAATTTGGAAATAATTTTTAAAATCTTAAAATTATTTAAAAGAGGTTTTATAAAGTTTTCAAAAAACAGTGCAAAGAATTCCCACATGTGCCTTACTCAGGACAGCATCTATGGTTAACACCTTACCCCATTTGCTTATCATTTTTACTCTGTGTCCTGTACACACTGACAATTTTTTTCCTTAACTATCTGTCAGTAAGTTATATATCTCCCAGCTCTTTATTCCTACAATGCTTAAGTATGGTTTCCTAAGCATAGGGATATTCTATTACATAATCGTAGTAGGGATAGATACTGCTTTTAGCTGGCTTGTCTCTTTTAGCCTTCTCTAATCTGGACCATGTCCACAACCTTTATCTTGTGTGGCATTGACAGTTTTGAAGAATACAAGTACAGTATCGCCTCCTCTTTTTTAATAGAACATTTCTCATAGTCTGATGTTTTCTTGTGATTAGATTGAGGTTTTGCATTCTTAGTTAGAATACTACATCAGTAATGTTATGTCCTTCTCAAAGTATCACTCTGGAGACACAATGTTCATCTGTCTTTGAGATCTTTATGTTGATTACCTGGTCAAAGCATTGGCAGATTTTACTGAATCATTACTGCTTTTTTTTTCTCCCTTGTAACTAATAAACAGTCTGTAGGGAAACACTTAAAGACTATGTACATATGTGTCTCATCCCTCATCAGAATTTCCCCCTAAATTGAGCATTCATTGAAATGTTTTTTGCCAGAATCACTCTTTACCATTATAGTTGCAAAGTGATAATTTTACCACTTCAGCTGTCTTTCCACTTTGGTTAGTCTGCCCTTGCTATTCTACTATACTTGAAGTGACTTTTTCTTTATGTAATTTTCTTTTTTTTTGAGTTGGAATCTCACTCTGTCGCCTAGACTGGAGTGCAGTGGCTGCTCCCGGCCACCGCAGCCTCGACCTGCTGGGCTCCAGCGATCCTTCCGCCTCAGCCTTCCGAGTAGCCGGAATTACAGGTGCCCGCTACCATGCTCGGCTAATTTTTTGATTTATTGTAGAGATGAGGTGTCGCCTGCCCAGGTGGGTCTCGAACCCATGGGCTTAGGCAGTCCATGTAATTTTCTATCTTTATTTTTTGTATGGACTCTTGACTTACTATTTCTGAAAACATTGTTTATCATTTATTCTGTTCTTGATTGTTTAGTCTTCAAATTATCCCATATTTGTCCAGAGGAAGTGTCTTCAGTCTGGCTTCTGTGTCCCTGTGACATGGCCCCATCTTTTCTTTTCTTTTTTTTTTTTTTTTTTTGGGTACTTCCTTATTTTCTGTCAAAACAAGATGTTACAGGCTCATCTTTTAGGCACCCTGACCCAGGCCTAGAATCAGCCATGTCTCTGAGAAGGCTCAGTTCGTTTTATCAGAGAATGGTATTAGTGACCAAGATCTGTGCATTAGATAATGCCCTTTGCGACTGGGTGTTCCTCTGTTGGATGAGCCTTTAATGAAATTGAACATTAGCTGCCATGAGTTGATAAGGAATGGACTTTGCATTTTAGCCCATAGAAAAGCTATAGCTAGCTCCCCATCAATCTTTGGTTGTTTTAGGACATTATTGGGCAAAGTGGTATCAATTGCTTATACATTTGAGTTTAAAGGAGAGGGTGAAGATCATTGTGTAAATACAAATAGTGTCTCTTAATGAGTTTTTTTGGGGAGTACTATAATAATTACCACCTCATGGAAAGGTAATACTTTGTAGTTGCTCAGTATTTCCTTAGTGTTACTAACTACCTTTGTTTTGCTTTTCCCAAATGTGCTGCAGTGGCTATAAATTTTGTCATTCTGGCAAACTTGGAAATTGATTTTGGAAGGCTGGTGAAACTCTTTTAAGATTCTGAAATGAAAGATAGTTTTTTTGTTATAATTTCATAATTCTGTTACCCAGTGAGAATGTCTTTACATAAATATATATATCTGTAGGATGTGAAGAATCTCAGAAATCTAACTTAATTGTGTACCTTTTAACTTTGGTTATATTATAAATTATTTGAGCACATGTTTCTTGGAAAATTATTTACTCTGAAATAATTTAAAGCTTACAGAAAAATTGTAAGAATAGTACAAAGAAGTTCCGTAAATCATAAATCCAGATATGCCAACTATTAACATTTTGCTGCATTTTAATCATCACTTTCCTGAACCATTTGAGAGCAAATTGTAGATATCATTTTTCTTTATCTTGCATGCTTTGTTGTGTTTTCCTAAGACTAGGGATATTCTCTTATGTAACCACAGCACAGTTACCAAAATCAGGAATTTTATCATTGGTACGTTGTTAAATGGGTAAAACTCATTCAAATTTTGCCAGTTGTCTCAGTAATGTCCTTAATAGCACCTTTTTGTCTGTCATTTAGTATTTAATCCAGAATAGAATCATGTATTGCATTTAGTTGGCAAGTCTTTTTAGTTTCCTTTAATGTGGAACAGAACCTCAATCTTTAATTAGTGACATTTCCTAAAGTGTACAGGCCACTTTTTATATAGAAGTTTCCTCAATTTGGGTTTGTCTGAAGTCTTCTCATGACTAGAATGAAGTTAGGCATTTTTGTTAGAAATACTGTAACTGATGCTGTGTCTCCAGTGCATGCATGCTATGTGAAATTGATGTTTGTTTTAACTTTCCTGATCTTGATTCAGAAAAGGACAAAGTATGTTAAAATTGCCTTCATCCACCATCAAGGAGTAACTATTAAAAGCTTAGGTGCCCCCTACTGGGAATATACCTGGAAGAACTCAGATCATTCTGTAAAAAAGATACCTGCACATGTCTGTTTATTGCAGCATTGTTCACAATAGCAAGAACATGGAACCAACCGTGCTGCCCATCAAAAGAGGACTGGATTAAAAAATGTGGTACATATATACAGTGGAATATTATGCAGCCAGAAAAAAAATCAAAATCGTGAAATTCGCAACAACCTGGATGGAATTAGGGTTTATAATACTGAGTGATCTCTCACAGAAACAAAAAGCTGAGTATCACATGTTCTCACTCATAAGTGAACCTTGAACAACTACCATAATACTATAAGAAAAGGATTGACAGCGGGAAACTTTGGCAGGGGGGCGTGGGATTGACAGTAGTCTATATCTGCTTGGAGAAGGGAGGACACACCTCATCAACATGGGTACCTGCACAGTGAATATTTGTATACCTAACTCTGAATTGTACCCCACAATTTTAAAATAAAAATTAAGAGAGAAAAAGTTTAGGTATCTCCTTTTCTTTATTTTCAAATACTGCTTGCTAGTCTGGGCAGATGGGATTATATCAATGAATAAAACATGCTCCCAAGGGGTGTACATTGTGGTACATTATCGTAGCAGTCATTTATTATACATTTTGTGCCATGCATTGCTATAAGGGCTTTCCTTTTATCAGCCACTTAATTCACAAAACAACTTTATGAGTTAAGTTATGTTTGTTGTACTCACTTAGGTATAGAGAATAACAAACCCCAGGTTAAATAGATGGAAATTGATGTACCATACTGTGATCCAAACCCAGGCAGAGATCATCTTAACCACTGTGGTAAGCTAACAAGTTATAAACCAAGTTAAAAAAAAAAAAAAGAAAGAAGACAAATTGACTTAAGGTGGTGATAATAGTGGACTGTTGTAAGCATAGCTGTGGCAGCACTGTTATCTATAAACTGTGATGCTTTGTACTTGCGTAGGGATTTCTCTTATAAGCAAGACCTCCTTTCATCCCTTAAGTAGTAACCTTTTTTTTTTTTTTTTTTTGAGTTGGAGTCTCACTCTGTCGCCCAGACTGGAGTGCAGTGACTGCTCCCGGCCACCGCAGCTTCACCTGCTGGGCTCCGGCAATCCTTCCGCCTCAGCCTTCCGAGAAGCCGGAATTACAGGCATGCGCTACCACGCCCGGCTGATTTTTTGATTTAGTGTAGAGATGAGGTCTCGCTGCCCAGGCGGGTCTTGAACCCACGGGCTCAGGCAATCCACTCACCTCAACCTCCCAAAGGCGCGGGATTACAAGCCACTGAGCCCGGCTTGTAATAACCTTTCTTAATTGGGCTTGCCATGGCCTTCCTTGGCCTTCCCTGTGGAAATTCTTCCCTTTTCCCCTCTTCCCTCTCCTGCTGACCTGTTCTCAGTGATGTGCTGGTTAAAAAGAAGAAAACACAAAGCTCTGATTTGTAGCACTTGCTGATGTCAGCAGTGTAAATACCCTCATGATGGTTGATTTCCAGCTACCAGTGCCACATTACTGAACATAGAGTTGACAAGAGATATATGTTGGGAAGACACCTGCATTACACATCATCATATAGAATTTTCGCTATATAGATATACTAGGTGTAAACCTCATGAACATAGATAATAGAAAGATGCAAGGAATTTAAAAAATGTTGTTTTGAGTATTTATTTCATTTGTTTTTAATACAATTACTTAATCATAAGTTTATATTATTTAATTTTTAATAATGGCTGTGTTTAACAACTGGCTTGCAGAATTCCTAAAAATTTAACAGTCAGCACTCATAAAGCACACACAAAGCAGATCCAGTATCCCACGTAGTCACTTTGCTGCTGATTGGGGCTACCTTCAGAAATCTTATGGCTGACTCTTACTAACACATCAGTGTTATTCCTTTTTTAACTCTTCCTTCTATAAAACTTACCTAATCCCCATCTAGCATCTTTTCTGTCCAAGGCCCCATCCCTTCCATTTATCCCCACACTGTAATTCACCTCTTCCCATCCCTCAAATACATTTCTTTCCCCTCTATTTTTTTCCTTCACCACATTCCCAGTCAAAGGAAAGCCTCAGACTTTCTTGGAGCATGGAGAGTCTCCCAGCAAGATGTTGGGTCTCAGGTGGAGAGGAACTCTGATCTAGAAAAGGAAGATAGATTCATAGAATTCCAGGTTAGAAATCTAAATGAAACAATGTTTTATATTCAATAATTATATAAAAGTAATTACAGTGCTATTTTACAGTATTTATTATATCTACTGTATAAATGAGTTCAAGATGGAGAAATCTGAGACCATGGCTACCACTTACGATTTTATTTTTAATAACCCTTTTATGAATACCCGTCTTTATTGGCAAATAAGTGACTGGTGACATTTTGATCACACTGCATTTATATTTATATTTTGGGGAACCCCCTGTATTTACAAAGTGGGGCAGTAGTACAGACTGCTTTTTTCCCCATTAGTTCTTATATCAACTGTCAGCAAAACTAATTAGGATTTTGGAAAAAATGTCAGGGTTCTTACTAATGAAGAAACATGTAAAGTATGTTTGTAAGGATAATATGCTGTCCTTCAGTTCAGATTATTGGATAAGTGGTCATGTTGATGTGCACTCTTCTTGGGGTTGTGTCATACTAAAATTATAATTGAGAATATCTTGAAAATTGTCCTTGTTAATAAGTTCGTCTGTTGTAGTTAGAAACATGGCAGACTTGTTCACTTTGTAGCCAGACTGATTTATCTGTTTATTCTTTGCGGTTGGTCCTTTCCATGAACAGCAGGGTCATTTACCAGGGTATCCTTCAAGGATGGCTAGGGTTAAAACAACCACCTCAATAAAAATTATTACCTAGATCTGTTTTTCATTTTTATTTTTTCATTACCATTCTACTTGCTTAATCTTTCAAGGGCATCTCAGGTAATAGTGGGTGCTTGGCACTACTGAAAAAAAATGGGAGTCATGTGGCTGAATGAAGAGTTTGCTATTTGCTTCAGTGACTTTATCAGTGTGCAGAAAATACTCCTTCAAGGAAAGCAGGTACTTAATTCCAAGTGCCTTTGGAGTCTAAATTTCAAGTGGCTATGACGTCAGTGAGGCTTCTGTGTTCTTTTCTGTTGACTATTTTGTGTGTTAGGTAGTGTGACTTAATATTTTTAAAAAACTATTAAAGGTATGTGGACCATAACATCTTTGTTGGAATCATTCAACTGCTATGACCCATTGTAGTGAAAGGTAGCCATAGATGATGTGTAAACAAAACAAAACAAAAAAAGTGGCTGGGTTCTAATAAAACTTATCTGTGGGTATTTATTTGAATTTCATATAATTTTCACATTAAAAGATGTTCTTTTGATTTTTTTTTCTGACCATTTAAAGATGTAAAAGATCCTTTTCAACTTGAGAACCACAGAGAAACAAGCAGTGGGGAGACTGGATTTGGTCTGTGGGTCACAGTGTGCCAATGTGCTGTAACTGAACTTTCATTTGCACCTTTTTTTCAGGTTATAATGGTATTTCACTACCTTGAAAAACTAACTCTTTTCATATGTGCTGCAGACATCTTAACTGTTGCATCATGCCAAAGGATATTAAACTTTTTACCAGTCTAAGCTTTTCAAAAATGTTTCCATCTTATACGCAAGATGTATGTGTAATTCTGAGTAGTAACTGAAGCCAGTGATAATTCTGTTTTACCAGCTGTGATATCAGAGGGTCTTATACACAAGATGAAAGTATTATTCTGAGTAGTAACTGAAGTCAGTGATAATTCTGTTTTACCAGCTGTGATATTCCTTGTGCTAGTGTTGTTTGGAACTCTCCACTTCAGTAGTAATATTAATAACTAACTTTGGACAAAGTAAATTACAGCTTGTTTGGGATTGTAGTTTGTTCTGACTTCTTATATATCGTGTTCAACAGATTTGTATAGGGTGTATAGGGTGCTGAACAAGGCACTGGATATAAAGTGAGAGATAGGCTCAGGGCTTTGGAAATACTTTGAACTCTGTTTCCAGAATCAACCTACTGCCACATTTCTGTTAACAGGCTTGGTTCATGATTTTTTTGCCTTTCAATGTTTAGTAAAAAAACTACCTTCTCAGTTATGCTTTTGGGCTTAATAAGTTGTGGCCACAGGGTGGCATGGTACTCTCATGGTCTGTAATTATTGCTAAAGTGGAAAGAGAAAAAAAATACTATCAAGTAATGAGAATTCAGTCCCCTAATTATAATGCTAAAATGGCCTGGTTTTCTCTAAATTGATTTTTCTATGGTGCATTATTAAGTTTCACACAGTATTAAATCTCAGTGCTTTAAATGTTGATGCTTTAAAATCTTTTGTTATGGTTGCAACAAGAATTATGTAATGTTTATAATTGGGAGAATGGTAATTAGAAATGTATTTCATAGAATGTATTAAATTTAGCTACTGAATTAGATTTTTTAAAAATAACATATAAAAACTGCTAGAAATATATTTGCAATTAAAGGACAAAGATGTCTTACCTTCCAAATAGTTGCAAAGTCATGGACAAAGTTATTGGCATAGAAATTTTGTCTGATTCCAAGGACAATGTAGGGATGGATAAAGAAGAGCAAGGATGCCAGATGGCTAGGAAACACAAATTTTTAGAAAATCAATCTTCCATTGTAACAGATTAAGAACATTAGGATATACCAAGAGCTGAACATACTCTGAGAATTTTCATATACATTCATGCATCACTTAGCCATGAGAACATGCTCTGAGAAATGTGTTGTTAGATGATTTTGTCTGTTATGCGCACATCATAGAGTGTACTTACACAAACCTAGTGGTATAGACTACTAGGCTATATGGTATAAGCTATTGCTCCTGGGCTGCAAACTTGTCTAGCACATTACTATACTTGATACTGTAGGCAGTTGTAACACAGAGGTAAGTATTTTGAGTATCTAAACATTGAAAAGGTACAGTAAAAAAAAAAAAAAGACAATATAATCTTATAGGACCACTTGTCCCATATGTGGTTTGGTCTGTTGTTGAGTGAAACATTGTTATGCATCCCATGACTGTATTAGCTTTTAGGAGATAAAGTTTCACCTTCATTTATATAGTGAAGAAAGCAGGTTTAGTGGATCTAAGTTAAAATCTTTGCTAGTGGGATTTAAACCTGATTTGCCTGGAGCCTAGGTTCATGCTGTTTGTCAATTCCAGGCAAGCCTATTAGAGTGTCTCTACCTTTGCTAGAAAATGGATGAACTTGGTAGTGATTTATAGGATGTAGAATTTAGAGGATTACTGCTATCAGCTGGAACACAGGAGTTAAGGAGAATTTTGGGTCTGAGGATCTTGACTATTTATTATACCACTCCATCCTCTCTGCCTTTTATCTGAATTTTCTTGAATTTCTCCCTCCCTCCTCCTCCCACTCTTTTTTTTTTTTTTTTACCCATTCATTGAGTAAATACACACACTGTTTTTTAATTGTCTAGTCATCTTCACTAAAATCTAAGTTTAAGGAAGACGGATCTTATTTTCAGGCTCATTCTATATTCTCAATGCCTAGAATACTGACTTGACACATAAATGAACAATCAGTGTTTACACTTGTTTAAACCTACAATGGGAGTACAGTTTAGATTATATATTTGATTTTTCCTTAAATATGATGTTTTATAAAGATAGGCTCCCAAGAGGAACCCTACTAATGCAAACTTTCTGTATTATTTTATTTCCTAGGGCGATTGTGTTGTTACAATATTGCTTGCTGAAGAGGACAAAGTTGAAGATGATGTAGTTTTTTACTTGGTATTTTCGGGTTCTACCCTCCATCACTGTACAAGTACTCGGAAAGTCAGTTCTGATACATTGGAGACCATTGCTCCTGGTAAGTATTTGAATACAATCTTTATTAGCCTTTGCTCATTCTTGAACACTTATTTTATGTTCATTAGTATAGGGTGATAGGAAGTATGGAGTGATAGGAAGAGTGAATCAGGGTGATATAATTATTTTCAGATCTTTATTTTAAATATGTAGGTACTGTATTTTGTTTATATCTTGCATATTCCTAAAAAACTGAACGTAACTAGTCAATAAGTGAATAAGATTATGTCATAAATTGAAAGATAAAAATCAGCATCAGCAAAAATATTAATTTATTAGAATATTGAGATTTGAAGGAAACACGTGAAAGAGAGAAGTTCTCACATGGTTACAAATGTGGGACTGCAGATTTGATTCTGAATTACATGGTGGCAAAACAAGAAGGTAAAATACAATCAGTAACACATTCCTTAGTACCTGTGATAGAGAAGCTTGCAAAATTTTTTATAAAGTCAGATTTCCCAAAATTAACAAATTATAGTTTATGATGGCATGAATGCTTAATCACAATTGCATTTGTAAGCTCAACAGAATTAAAAGGAAAATGCTTACATATTAGACATTCTTACAAAATTATTAAGTCATTGCTACTTCCACCAGAAACCTCTGGTAAAGTAATGATCATTTCCTGGCCTGTCTCATCATCTGAGGGTATATTGAGCTTTCTTACACTGTTGGTGGGAGTGTAAACTAATACAACCTCTGTGGAAAACAGTATGGCAATTCCAAAATATCTAAAAATCGACCTTCCATATGACCCAGCAATCCCCCTTCTGGGAATATACCCAGAGGAACTCAAATCATTCTATAAAAAAAAGATACCTGGACACACATGCTTATTGCAGCATTATTCACAATAGCAAAAACATGGAACCAAATGTGCTGCCCATCAAAAGTGGATTGGATAAAAAAATGCAGTACATATACATGATGGAATATTACACAGTCATAAAGAAGGGCAAAATTATGGTCTTCGCATCAGCTTGGATGGATTTTTAGTCTATCATACTCAGTGATCTACCACAGAAACAAAGAACTGAGTATCACATGTTCTCACTCATAAGGAGACCCTGAACATTTATGATAATACTATAAGAAAGGGTTTGGCAACAGCAGGACACTGCCAGGGGAGGTGGGGGAGCACATAACATCAATAAGGGTACCTGATCTCAAATCAGACAAAGTGAGGATGAAAGGGAGGCCCAGACTTTACCTATACAATGACCATTTATATACCTAATCCTGAATTGTACCCCACATCTTTAAAATAAAAAAGAAGAAAATGAACTTCTTTCCTTAACTGATTTTGCTTCAAAGGTAATAAATGACCAATTTTCATCAAAATTCAATAGAGGGCACATTTAAAGGGAACCCTTAAAAATATTGGTAGTTTAACTATTTTCCTTTATAGAATAAGGTGGATATAGTTCCTATTGAAACATTTTTTTAAACCAGCATTTTTATATAACTGATTCCACTTTGTTGGTATAGACAGTGTAATATGAAGCAATTTGAATATCTAATCTTGCTGATACTGGATTTTTTTTGTTGCTGTGCCATTTTATATATTAACTTTATATCTGGTACCTACCAAATTCTGTAAATTATACCACACTTAAGAACTGGTATTGTGGCAAGTAAAAGCTATATTTATCTTCTTTCTTTGCAAAAGTGATTTTGAAAATAATGGAATCTAAAGATTTCTGGCAGTCTTTAGGAATACTCCAAATTTTTAGGAGTGAGAAATGTAAGAAGGCAGTCAGGATAGATACTGATTTCTTTTCTAAAGAGTATTACATATCTTTCTTTGTAACATTAAAGCTCCAGTCGTCTTGTCTCCTTGATGTATATCATATGCCAGCAAAGTCCAATCTCGTGATGGAGAAGGATGAGCCTGGAAGATCTTATACCTTCACTGGCAAGGCCCTTAAATTGGGATGGGTGGCATGCAATTACTCTTCCTGGAGTCACAAACTCACTGAACTTGAATGACATCCTGTAGCTCTAAGTTTGTATCTGATCTGAATATGTTATCCTTGGCCTCTCTTTCTGACCACTTCCCATTTTTTCCCTTGCCTTTGGTTCTAACACCTTTTTATATATGTCTGTCTTCTTTTTTTTTCTATCTGCATCCCTCTCTGAGTGTTCATTTGTGCTTATTGACTAAGTACCCTCGTCTTGCCTACCCACGCCAACTGGAAATGGGTATCTTACTCAGATACTTTCCTCCAATTTGGTTCGAATCCTCAGAATTAATTCCTGACCCATGTTCTTGGGGCCTAGGGTCCTAGCTAGTACTTGACTTCTCCTTTATTTTTTACTAATCATTTCTCCTTCCACCTTCCATATTTTCTGTCACACTTGCAGGATCTGATAACTTTTCCCTACCCCATTGGCCTGGACATTTTGCTATCCACCCAAATTCAGTCAGACAGCTGACTGTATAGGACATGCCTAATCACAGCAGAGATGACAAAGAATTTGACCCCTTAATAGACCTTGTACCTGTGGGAGGCCAAAGTAAGGCAGCACTTTAACATGTGAGCCTTTGATATGTATGCAAGGGGAACAGTGAGGTACCTACTTTGGGTATTAGAAGCTCCATTAGTAATGAAGCAAAGGAGATTCCTGACTGGACCCGAATGCTCTAGTCATGGTGTATAAGGTTTTTCTGTTTACTTATCTTTTTCAGCTGTTGTCATTTGGATTCATTTGACAATTTGTTGTGGATGGGTAAAGATAGGGGTGTTTAGGGGTTAACTTAGTTTTGAATTTCTTGGTGATATCATGGGGTTCATTTTTTTAAGCCTAGAGTTAAGCTGCTTTAAACCTACTTTTGTTGACTTCATTGACTTGTGCCTTCCCTACCTTTAGGTCCTTACTCAGATAGTACCTTCCTTCTCAAGTGAGGTCTTTGCTGTTCAACTTAAAAAAATAAAGAACTGCCTCCTCTCAGCAGTCCTTCTTCCCTGCTATATTTTTCTCCATTGTACTTTTCAATATCTAACATATTATATGTTTTACTTATTTATATTTATTTTTTGCCTACCCCAACTAAACTGTCAGCTTCATGACAGCAAGGTTTTTTGTTTGTTTTGTTCACTGGTGTATGCTAAGAAGGGTTGTTCTAGGAATCCCTGTCACTTGGTAGAACGTTTGTACTGTGTCAGAATTCTTCCTGGTTCTCAGAAGCTGCTCTTCAAAAAAGATGTGTGAACATGCATATATAGACACCCACACATAACCCCTTTTTTTTGAGAAAGGCAAAAGGAGTCTCTGGCTTTTTTAGTTGAATTCTTAGCTTGGAGCAAGAATCGATGTCCTTTTTCCAGAGCTACCTTTGATGATTTCTGTGCGTCACTTAGCTGTATTGATAGCCTCAGATTTCCTGTCTGCTCAGGGCAGCGTCATGGAAAGTCTGTACAATGCACCGTGCATCCCAGTTACTGAATAACTGTGTATGGTCTTGCTGCAGCAGCTGCTGCTGATAGGGATGTCTGCCCTCTTTCTGCCTTTTCTGCTGTGGGACTAACTCTGCAGTCCCAAGTCATTTTGGCTGACTAAGAGAAGAAAAACATCTTTGTGCCTTGTTCTTGCTTTTAATATCATGCTTCGTCCAGATTGCTGGCTGTGATTTTTCTTTGAGTTCTCTGTATGTTTCACTGTCAGTATTTTATAACTTTTTTTTTTAATAAAACCAGATGATTGATTGACCTTCAGAAGGTAGCTACTTCTTGATATTTGCCTATAACCTTTTACCAAATAAATATTTGCCTCAAGTAGGGTGGAAAAGGAGATATTTTTAAATTGTCTCCTAAAAAATCCAAAACCTTGACTTCAGTTATTGAAATTACGGTCCCATCTCCCCCTTTTCTATTTTCTCACTTTTTTGAGCATGTTTTCTAATAAGAGTCTTTCATTGAAGTTTGTGTGTGTCTGTATAATTATAAAGAAGGTATAACAACTTTTAAAGGTGATTTTGTTTGCCTTCTCACCATTAAAGGCTCTAGCTATGACATGCTTCCCCTTTTATAAATAAAGAAAATATGGTAAGATTAAGTAGTAAGCTGGGTGCGGTGGCTCTTGCCTGTGATCCTAGCACTTTGGGAGGCAGAGGTGAGAGGACTACTTGAGTCCAGGGGTTCAAGACCAGCCAGGACAACATGGTGAGACCTCTTCTATACAATAAATCAAAAAATTATCTGGGTATAGTGGTGGTGCCTGTAGTTCCAGCTACTTAGAAGGCTGAGGCAGAAGGATCACATTAGCCCAGCAGGTTTAAGCTGCAGTGGTCGCGAGCAGTGTGCCACTGCACTCCAGCCTGGGTGACAGAGTGACTCCAACTCAAAAAAAAAAAAAAAAAAGACTAAGTAGTAACATGTTAGGGGACAGGTAGCTGGAGACTTTGACTTTCTATTTTCTCTCCCTTTGAGTTTGAATGCTTTACAGTGAACATGTTACTTATATAATATATAGTAATTTTTAATTTAATAAAAACATTTTGGCCGGGCTCGGTGGCTCAGCCTGTAATCCCGCACCTTCGGGAGGCTGAGGTGAGTGGATTGCCTGAGCCTGCGGGTTCGAGACCCGCCTGGGCAGCGAGACCTCATCTCTACAATAAATAAAAAAAAATCAGCTGGGCATGGTAGCACATGCCTGTAATTCCGGCTGCTTGGAAGACTGAGGCAGAAGGATCGCCGAAGCCCAGCAGGTCGAGGCTGCGGTGGCTGGGAGTGGCCACTGCACTCCAGTCTGGGCGACAGAGTGAGACTCCAACTCAAAAAAACAACAACAAAAAAGCATTTTGAATAGTAAAAATATTATTTTTAAAATAAATCCATCTTTGTGCTAATTAACACAGAGACAGAACAACATGCTTTGTAATAAAATATTACATACAAAATACCTATGAAGTGGCTAGTTCAATAATATAATCTGCTTTGAAATATATAGACTGAAATGGAATTATATCTCTAATAATGAAAGGTATTGCCTTTTAATAAATGAAAATAAGTATCACATTATCATCTCTTCATAGAAAACAAATCCAACCTTAAATCACATTTTTATTAGCTGGTGGTTTTCCTCTTGAGATTAAACTTTTTTGTTTTTTAAAGATCTTTGTAGGATTGTTAAATAGAAATATGAGTATCCTTGAAGATGATTCTTGGGGTGGGGGTATAGAGTACTCTTTTATTGTGTTCCCTTTTGTTAATGAAACTGAATTTAGACCTAGCAATGATTTTAGAATGAAAGAAGGAACAGGATGTTTAGTGGTTTCTGCACACTATTTTTTTGAAAGGCTTTGGTGCAAAATCTTTCATAAAATGAAATCATTTTTCAGCATATCTATTATTTATTTTTAGAATTCACAGCAAGGGTTCTTGTTTGATAGGAAAACTACAAACCTTTATTGACTCCAAATTTGACTCAGTTCCTTTATATTTTTCTTTTCTTTCTCATTTTCTAGGGAAGGTACTATATAAGTAGATGTATTAAAAGAAAAGAAGAAAAAGAAAAATAAATTAACCATGATCAGAAGTCTTTTTGGGCTTAAAGAAAAGTTGCAGCCCCAGTCTCAACAAATGATCTGACAGTTATTGCGTGATGTATCTTTTAGTTCTTATGAATCAAGCTTTCTTTTCTAGCAGCATATGTTCAGAGATTATCAAATTGAATGACATGTTGGAAAATAACTTACAGGCCTTTAATTGGCTTAATCAGAGAATTCTGATCTCCCCCTGCCAAAGTAATGTTATTTTTTATTGGACATTTTCTAATAATGGCTCTATACTGAAATATTCCTGTTGTAGGGCTATCTACATACAGATGTGAATTTTATATTCTAAAACATGTAATTGTCCCAATGCTAGCTAGTCAGTACATATATTGGTTATACTGAAAAAACAAACTGAGAACTAGTTGAAGGAGGAAAAAATCTGTTGTCCTAGTTGTAACGTTATGAGGAAATTGTGTATTTCATCATGTTGGAACTATGAGCACAGCACTGGCGTTCTGTGGCATGCTATATAACAGGAGGGAGATCCCCAATGGCGTGAAAATTGACTTTTGGGGAGCAAAAACCTTACTTTGTGTGTGTAACCACAGATATACAAATATGTGGTATATCTATAGTATTAAAATTTCATGGGGAGTGGTGAATAGAGAATAATGTATAAAATGACTCTTGAAGGAGATGATAATAGAAGAAAAGGTTGAAAAACACTGTCTTAGATATGTAGGCTAGAATATAGAAGGACATGTTTTTAGTATTAGTTAGCTCCTTCCTCCTCCAAAATGTACATGAATGAATGATTACCTGTGCCTATTGGTTTTTCCATCTTCTTAAATACTCATGTACATACAGAGACGTTTTACACATACACTAATTTGCATATCTACCATTAGACCACCAAAAACTAGTAGTGGTTACATACTTTTGCACATAATCCTGGTTCCTATTAGAGTGCGGGTCTTGGAAATGGAAACTTTCCACATTTCCTAACCCTGTTGTAACCATTTCAAACAGAAGAAAAAGGCACTGAATTTTTAAATATTTTGAAACCAAACTGAAGTAGTGAAGGTATTATTTTTATATTTTCCACCATTCTTTCTCTTAGAAGGTAACATCTGGTGAGACTTGATTTGGCTGGCCCAGTGAGCATTTTGAGGGTTCCTTTTGGATAGCTAATGAACAAAGTCCCAATTGTTTCATCCTCAAAAGAGAAGGCCCGGATGGGATGTGTTCCACTTTTAGCTTAATAGGAAATGAAGTAATTCTTGGGTCATGCTTCAGCAGTTTTGTTTATCTGTAGCAGTATTTCGTTTCCATGGGTGCAGGTGCTCCATGTGGCGATAAGGAGCCGGTGGAAATGTTCTCCCACCATCATGAACACACGCCTTTTGACCTGTGAGCTTCAAAGGGGATGTGGATTCAATAATTTTAAGAGGACCATTAACAGTTAAACTGTTGTTTCTCACGTTGGTGCTCTTTGTGTTTTGTTTATTTTTTCCCTCTTCCCTGTATTTTTTCAGTTCTACAGGGCCAAAGGCAACATTTAGCTTAGAAGGTTTGTTGGGACATATTGGAGAAGCTCTTTGTAGAGTAGTAGTGATCTGTTTTCATTGAGTTACCTGAACATGAATACTTTAGTAGCTAATAATAATAACTATCAGTTTTAGATGCCCATTTTATGCCAGGTGCTTTGTGCATGTCCACCTCTAATGTTTGTAACAATCTATAAAGTTGGTGGTGTTCTTTTTTTGTGCACAAGGAATCAGGCTTCAGGGTTGAGTGATTTTCTCAGGATAACCAAACCTGTCTGCAGTGGAGCTGAGGTTCAAACCTTGTATTTTCTGACTCAATAGCTGATGACCAGCATACTTGGAGGGCCCCGTACACTTCACTCTGATCTCTCCCATCCCATAATTTATTTTGTATTTCTGTTATAAATGTACTGGACCCAATAGTGTGAGAAATTCAGAAGGCAGTTTAAAATACAGAATTAAATATAGGCCATGTTTCTTCAACAGTTTATCTTTCTTTTTGTTTTTTTTTTTTTTTTTGAGTTGGAATCTCACTTCGTCACCCGGGCGGGAGTGCAGTGGCATGCTCACAGCCACCCCAACCTTGACCTGTTTGACTCAGGCAATTCTTCCACCTCAGCCTTCCAAGTAGCTGAAACTACAGGCATGCGCTACCACACCTGGCTAACTTTTTTTGATTTATTGTAGAGACAAGGTCTCACCAAGTTGCCCAGGCTGGTCTTGAACCCCTGGACTCAGGCAGTCTTCTCACCTCAACCTTCCAAAGTGCTAGGATTACAGACTTGAGCTACCTTGCTCACTCAACAGTTTATCTTTCTTATTCTGCTCTCTATATCCTCTTGGGTAGTTTCTTTCAGAAGTTCAGAACTTCTTTTTTAACAAAAGATTGAGATTTTTATTTTCCTTTCTTGTTACCAGGAATTGAGTGGAAGGAAAAGTATCACAGAACTAGCTGAAAATCTAGCTACTCTTCTTCCTGCTGTTTTCACACAGGAAGTTAAATTGTGGTTATATATCAAATTGAATATGGTTTCCCATCCTCTTGTCTTTGCAGTGTAATTGTAGACATTGTTAACAACCCTGCATTCTTTATGTACAAAGGCAGTCATAAGACTAGTGGTCTCCTGTAAATAGGCGTTCTCTAGAGCTAATTTATGGTAGTAGCAGGTTTTATATGTGCATATTCATTGATTTTAATTTTATTACTGGGTCCATCACTTTTGGTTAAAAAAAATGCTGATTCCCCCATCCCCTAGATGCTTTATATGAAAGATTATAGGAGTTAAAAAAAATAATCTTGGAGCCATTTGAGCCTAATAGAAAGCATTAATATGATAGAGTAGCCTCACCAACTTTGTGTGGTTGATTTCTAGACAGTAGGATAAGGTACTTTGGTCTTGATCAGCAGTAACTCTTCCAGTCTACTTTCTAAGTTTAGTTAAGACTGATCCAGGAAACTCTCTGTTCTTCACTCATCTTTTAACCCTCAGTTTTTCTTTCAGAAAAGAAGCCTATAATCATGCCAAACAAATTGCAGATTTATGGCACATTTTACTTACGATGATTTATAGTTTCTCCTTCAGATTGTGAGTTCGTGTCTAAAGGAACAATATTGGGCTAACAGTTGGACAGCTGCTCCTAGATATCTATTTCATGGACTTTTCTGACTTTCTGCCTTCTCTAATAAACAGTTTCATTTGAGCTATACATAAACAGAGCTGACAATAGCTCACTCATATGGTCTTCGATCTGCTAGTAAGTTCTTATGCTAAAGCAGCAGAATGAGATAAAGTGTAATTGTGCTAAGAGGAAACACAAACACACACACACACACACACACACACACACACACACACACACACACACACACCCCCTCTTGTGCATCTCTTCCTCATGTTTGCGCCATTCCATGTTGCCCAAGTAAACAGACATTTTAGCATTCCCAGAAAATTTACTTCTGTAGTTTTGAAAAAGGCAGTATTGCTTCCCCATGGCTTTTTGGGGTGTGTGTGTGTGTGTGTGTGTGTGTGTGTGTGTGTGTACACATATGCATACAGAAGGTGATTTTATAGACCAGTGAATGATGTTTACTTTTAGTGGCATTGTAACTCCCTTTCTGATTCAAGTTTTCAGGTATCTCTTCTTTGTGGAAAGAGACTGGTAAGAAAGAATGGGTAGGACAGTGGAAATTGTTGTAGATTAGTTTAGGTTTTGGAGGCAGGATTCAATTTGGATCCAAAATTGCTTACATCATTATTATTGAATTGTGAAATTTACGATTTTAGTGTTTGTTGACATTTTCCCATGTCTACCTTAAAGGATTGTCATTTTATAAATTAGCTTAATTCTGAAAAAGTGGACAATGCTGTGTTTTGATTAGATTCATGAACCACAACATTTTTTCTTTGAAGCTATTCTTCTGATTGAAATATATAGTGCTCCATCCTCCTATACAGCCAATTTAGTGAGACTGTGTATGTTGTTTTGGGTGATAGTATTAAAGAATTTGGGACGACCCTTCTAGATTATAGCTGTTCACTTATAAGGCTAGGAAGACCTTCTAGATTTGAAAGTGTTAGAGAGATTACCATTTACCTTAGGCCACACAGCTAATAAGAAAGTGTGTTTGAACACAGGACTCTTTTATTACTAAGCATCTAGATGTTGCCTAGTTAGTATCTCCCTGAAACTGTCTCGTGTAGTAATAGTTCCATCCCTTAAACTTACCCTCTGCTTTCTTTTTTTATGTTTTTAAACCTGTTTCCTGTTCCTGAAATTTTTTCCCAACCTTCTTTTTCCCACCTTCTGCCCGGGAAAACTCATTGACTTAGACAGCTGGAGGAGCCTTAGAACCTCCAGAGGCTGTTCCCTTATGCAGTAAATGAAGAAATTGAGGCCAGAGAGGTGAGATGACCTACTTTCACTTGATGAGTCTTACAGCTGGGGTTTGAACTTGCTTTCGTTCCTTTCCAATTGATTCTTTCATAGCACCCTTATTTCCTTTTAAAGTCATCTTTAATATCCATAAATTTTGGGTGCAGGGGCAGACTGTAGAACATGGAAACTTGGGTTCAAATTCCAATTCTGACATTTAAGTTCTTTGTAACTTTGGGCAAGCTACTTAACATTTTGTGCCTCAGTTTCCTTATCTTGCAAATGGGGTAAATAACAGTATCTACTGCATAGAATCATTATTAGAAGTAAATAAACTGTTACTTGTAAAGCATTGAGAACATTGTCTGGCACATAGTGAGTGGTTGTTATTATATAAGTGGTTGTTAAATGAATAAGAACAAAAGAGAGAGAGGGACATTGCAGCTGAGTTCTAAGGGTTGCAGAGAAGAACCGTTAGGGTTGGAGACTTGGGGAGCCAGCATGCCTGTCAAGGGTCCTTCTTCTTCTTCTTCTTCTTTTTTAAAGAGAAATAAGGAAAGTTCAAACTAACTGGGACTGAAAGAAATCAAGAAAAAATGGCATGATGGCATGATTTCAAGGGTTCTTCTTAACTGCCACCTCCTTCATGGAGTTATGTGTGTTTGGACACTGATCTTCATGATTCACGAACCTGTTATTCTTGCTTAATAGCTGTACTGGCCTATCATTCCAAGTGTTAGGCTATCAGGGAGTTAGATGTTTCCCTTCTTCGTCTGTTTATAGATAATGTGATATAAAACCCTTGCATCAAGATATAATAGGCCATGTTCTTTGGCATCAGCTTTGACTTTGAATAGTGGATTCTGCATCTTATCATCTGTGTAACTTTGGGCAAGTTACTTCTTTAAGTCTCAGTTTTCTCAGCAATAAAGTGAGGACAATACATACCTCATGAAATTGTTGTGTAGAGAAAATCAACTTACTTATTATTCTGATTATAAGAAGAAAAAAAAAACCATAGTTTTCTCTTTCAAAGCAGAAAGCTTAGTTTGTTCTGAGTCTGAAACCTCTCTTGGCCTGTGCTTAAGGTATCCATGTCCTCTGGTGCAGAGTTAGAGATTCAGGGAACCCATGGATGCATGGGTGCCTGTGGTTAATCAGACAAAGCACAAAGTGGCGTCACCCAAACAACAAAACCATTAATGCACTTTTTTCCCCATCAGAAAGATTATTTATGGAAGACAAATAATGATGGTAGGAGCATAGTTGTGGCTAGTTGAAATCAGTGTTTAAAAACTGAGGGAAAACAATGTTTTTTGTTTGTTTTGAGTCGGAATCTCACTCTATTTTCCATGTTGGAGTGCAATAGCACACTCATGGCCACCGCAGCCTCAACCTGCTGGACTCAGGCAATCCTTCTGCGTAACTGGAACCACTGGTGTGTACCACTACACCCAGCTAGTTTTTTGACGTATTGTAGAGATGAGATCTTGCCAAGTTGTCCAGGCAGGTCTCGAACCCCTGGGCTCAGGCAGTCTAATTGTCTCCAACCCCCCAATGTGCTGGGACTGCAGGCGTGAGCCACCGCACCTGGCCACAATGTGTGTTTTGATGAGCACATTCTACATATTGGAAATATTTAATTCTGTGAGGCCAGAAATCCAGAAGAAAGTCTGATTCTCCAAGAAGACCTCCCCTGTAGAAACAAAGTGTTGTTAAATCTAGCTCATTTGGCTCCAGCTGACTCTTTGGGGTGGCATGCAGGTTGTTGCTCCAAGTCACTGCTCAGGAGGTGCCTGCTGGTCTATACATTGGGTACCATAGAGTCCTTGGTGTGTTTGCTCTTCCTGATCTGAACTTCTAACCATAGCACTACATCATCCTTGTGTGAACCAGGTGACTTTATTGATGTTCTCATTACATTAGTGGTTGAAACAGGATAGAAAACATATATCTGAGAACAAAAATTATTGTTATTATTCATTTTTATGCCTTGGACTGCTAATAATAGTAAAATAAAAATCACATAATTGTGTATTTATATATATAATTTTTGAGTTGGAGTCTCACTCTGTCGCCTAGGCTGGAGTGCATTATCATGCTCACGGCCACTGCAGCCTTGGCCTACTGGGCTCAGGTGATCCTTCCTCCTTAGCCTTCCAAGTAGCTGGAACTACAGGCACGTACCTCCACGCCTGGCTAATTTTTTTGATTTATTATAGAGACGAGGACTCCCAAAGTTGCCCAGGCTGGGCTCAAACCCATGGGCTCAGGCATTCTTCTCACCTCGGCCTCCCAAAGTGCTGGAATTATAGGTGTGAGCCACTGCACCCAGCCAGTTGTATACTTTTTTTTTGAGTTGGAGTCTCACTCCGTCACCCAGGCTGGAGTGCAGTGACACGCTTATGGCCACCCCAGTGTTGAATTACTGGGCTCTGGTGATCCTTCTGCCTCAGCTTTCCAAGTAGCTGGAACTACAGGAGTGCACTACCATGCCCAGCTAATTAAAAAATATATATATTTGTTTATTGTAGAGACAAGGTCTCGCCAAGTTGTCAAGGCTGGTCTCAAACCCGCAGGTTCGGGCAGTCCACTCACTTCAGCCTCCCAGAATGCTGGGATTACAAGCTGAGCCACTGAGCCTGGCAGTTGTATACTTCTTAAGTGCTTCTTCATTTGAGTTGTGAGAGTTTGAGAGACAAGAAATTGTATACTTCTTAAAGTGCTTCAACATTTGAGTTTTGTATTGTGATAATAAGACAAGTGCTGGTAAATCAGTAAAATTCTTCCCATGTAACTTTTATGAATGATGTTTTTCCCTGTTATATTTTTCAAATCTAATTCAGTTAAGTAGATATTGGACTTTCCATTGTATGCTAGGCCTTGTAGGTTCCTTGAGCTTTCATTCTTTAATTTGTTCAAATTCAGTAGCAACAGTTGTTATTCAGAACCTATTCGGTGCCAAATATTATGTTATAGGGGCGGTGAAAGGTGGGTCATAGGGTTGTTTGCTGTTAGCTAAAGGAATTCATGTTTGCAAATAATTTAAAAAGCTGAAAATAGAGATTTAAGAAGCTTGCAAAAAAGAGCTCAGGGAATGAGGGGTTTTTTTTTTAGGAGGAAATACTTGTGTATAATGACAAAAGTTCTAAGAGGACCCACCAGTGTCCTTTTATCAGGGGACTCTAATGCTGTTTTTTTGGCTGCCTATGTTTTCTTTAGGTCATGACTGCTGTGAGACAGTGAAGGTGCTGCTCTGTGCTTCCAAAGAGGGTCTTCCTGTGTTTGTGGTGGCTGAAGAAGACTTTCATTTCATCCAGGATGAAGCATATGATGCAGCCCAATTTTTGGCAACCAGTGCTGGAAATCAGCAGGCTCTGAACTTCACACGTTTTCTTGACCGGTCAGGACCTCCATCTGGAGATGTGAATTCTCTTGATGAGAAGGTTGCTCTGGCATTCAGGCACCTGAAGCTGCCGGCGGAGTGGAACGTGTTGGGAACAGATCAGACTTTGCATGGTGAGAATTTATATGACCCACAAACAAGCTTTGAATTTGAAATACTTCATTTTTTAATGGGACTGCTTTTCTATGGTCATTATATTCAAGTCTTCCACAATGGCTGAATAAATCTTATAACTACTATAGGAAAGTGGCCTTGATTGCATCTCTTATAGATTCCTCAGTTGAGCTGTTAAACCTGTTCTTGTAGTGAAATGACCCAAATAGAGAGTGGCACATCACCTTGCTGTGGGTCTGTAGTTCAGGCTTGATCTCTCAGGCATAGAAACTGACTCATCCTTCATGATGAGAGTAGCAGAGTAACTTTTTGGTGTTTAATTATCAAAGACGGGATTTTCATTATTGTGTTATGAAGTTTTCTAGAGAGTTCCTGGAGTTGGAGGAAAGGAAAGATTGTGGAGTGAGAAGGGAAAGGATAAGAATGGGATGAGCTCTGAAAAACTCTACACTTCGTTTTACCAAGGTAGTTTGATAGGACTCCACTTTTTCAAAAACACAAATGTGGCAAATGTCTACATATACTTTTTATTCAGACAGTTCTTCTCACATAATTTTTGTAGCAAATGGTATATATTAAATATCATGGCTATATAGATAATTTTTAAATGAAACATAGTATGTACCTTGGATTTAATAAATAACATCCCCTTTTCCTACTGAGTTCAAATTCTTTAGAAAGATTTAGAAGTTCCACTGATAGAGATCAAAATGTTTGCTTTATTACTGGTGAAATCTAGATTGGAAGACTGCTATAGAGATCCAGCCAGAAGGGTGGATCTGCTTGTGCTTTCTATTTCATCACTGAAGGAGCTAGACAGTTACATGACTTTCCTATGGATCCACTCAGCTTCGAATGTTGTATCCCGTAAGGGAGAGCAAAGCAGACATTGCCCTCTTTACAGGTGAGCATGTCCTGAGGAGAAATACCCAGAGGGACCTGAACCAGGGTACGCTCATTTCCTGCTCCATCAGACCCATCCAATAAATTTATTCTTTCTCCCATGGAAAAATGATAAAGTATTTGCCAGCCTTGATTCTCTCAAGTCTGCTCAATTTAACAGTTATGCCTGTGATCAGCCATTAGAATGGTGTCCCATACTATCAGGTAGTACCAGGACAGTCCTGTCCAGGTACAATTTGAAAGATAGTGTGGGACTCTACAGTCAAATCAAGAAAGAAAGCATCTTTCTTTTTCTTTTTACTATATTCCAAGAGATTTCTGTATAGTTAATATTTAGAGATCAGAATATTTGACATTATAGTGGGGCATGAGTACCTTTTCAGAAACCTAATGATGGGCCTTAGTACCGTTAGTTCCTGCCATTTCTGTATCAATATGGGAATGATTGTTCTGGTTGCCTTTTCCAAATCAACATCAAAATAGGCCTGCATTATTTATTTGTGGACCTTATGGTGCTTTATAATTTTCTTTTATCTTGTTTATAGAAGACTCAGGAGATAGTTTATGTTATCATGATTAAAAAGAACTGTTAGAAAAAGCAAAGGTCTGAAACTTTGGGCGTATCACCTTTCCTCTCTGGGCCTTAGCTTCCTTTTCTTTACTAGGAGGTGACTGACCAGCTTTAATATTTTAGTGTACTTCCCATGTACTCCTAAACTTTCTGCTGTACGAAATTGTTCAAGCAGTGCTAACAAAGTCTACCCTAAATTAAAATACTCAGAGAAATACAAATTAAAGCCACAATGAGATGTCATCATGCATTTATTAGGATGACAGATTAAAAATAACAGGTTCTGGCAAGGTTGAGGAGCAGAATCTCATACATTGCTTGTAGGAATGCAGAATAATATAGCCACTCTAGAAAAACAGGGCAGTTTTTTATAAAGATAAATGTGGGCAACCCCCTTGGGTCCCCTCCTACTTTGGGAGCTTTTCTGTCCCCTCGATAAATCCTTTCTCAAAAAAAAAAGATAAATGTATACTTACCATATGATCCAATAATCCCTCTTTTGGATATTTACCCTGGAGAAATATAAGCTTTACATTCACCAGAAACTCTATGCACAAATGTACCTATGGTAGTGTTACTCAAGGTCACCCAAAACTGGAAGTAACTCAGGTCTTCCTCACTGAGTGAATAGATCACAAACTGTGGCACATTCATACAATGGAACTTCAACTCAGCAAGAAAAGAAGCAAACTATTGGTATGTGCAACAGTCTGTATGCCTTTTAAATGCATTGTGCTGAGTCAAAGAAGTCAGTTTCCTAAGGTCACATACTATATGGTTCCATTTATATGATATTCTGGAAAAGGGGAAATTATGGAAACGGAGAACAGATCAATAGTTGCCAGGGTCTGGGAGTTAAGGGAAAAGACTTACTGTAAAGGGGTATCATGAAGGAATTCTTTAGGGTGTCCAGAGTTGTTTTGTGTCTTATTTGTAGTGGTGGCTATAACAATCTATGGGTATGTTAAAACTCATAGGACTATATACCCCCCAAAAGTGATTGTTATTTTACATATATTTAAAATAATTGTTAAAGATAAAATAAGTTGAACAAATTAGGTGTATACCTAAATTAGGTGTATGCAAGGGACTTGACAGAACTGTCTTTAAGTCAACAGCTGAAATCAGGAATCTGAGTTTAAGTGGTGAATTCTGCAGGTTAAATTGTTTTAGTAATTGTGGATTAGAATCTAGGAAGATGGGATATGTAAGGGCAGAGTAGTGTTATGCTTGCTATTGAGGGACAGATGTCATGGAATAGTCTCTTCACATCAATGAGTTGTGTATCAAATCCCTCTTTTTTAAAGGTATTTAAAGAAAAAAGGTACAAAGAAAGCATGGTACCTGGGATAATGCTGGTAAATAGGACAGCCTGTTACATAACAGGACTACCTGCTGTTGAAAGCTAGCATGTTTACAGGTGTGCTAGCCTAATACTTGTACAGAGGAGTCATGTAAGATTTATGGCTAATCCCTGTACTCTTTAATTGTTTGGATGCAGTGCTTTTCATACTTTTTTCTCAGGTCACTGACTCCTTTGAAAATTGCTCCAATTTCTTCTCAGAAAAAGATGTTTATAAGAACCTATCTACAAACATTTACATATAGTAAATTTCATAGTCTCCCTGAACTTTAGGCATGAAAATGAAGTTAAGAACTCTTGGTTTAGGCCAGGCACAGTGGCTCAAACCTGTAATCCCAGCACTTTGGGAGGCTGAGGGGAAAGGATTGCCTGAGACCAGTCTGGGCAACTTGGTGAGACCTTGTCTCTACAATAAACTTTAAAAAATTAGCTGGGTGTGGTGGCATGCGCCTGTAGTTCTAGCTACTTGGAAGACTGAGGTGGAAGGATTGCCAGAGCCCAGCAGGTCAAGGCTGCGGTGGCCGTGAGCGTGCCACTGCACTCTAACCTGGGTGACAGAGTGAGACTCCAACTCAAAAAAAAAAAAGAACTCTTGGTTTAGATTTGATATTGTGAAATGGAAAGTGTGGGCATCAGAGTCAGTTCATATCCAGGCTTCCTTGCAAGAGTTTGTGCAGAATACTAATCTCTCTATTACTCAATTTCTTCATCTATAAAATGGAGGAAGGTATATTCAGATAATGTGTGCTGGTTTGCAAACTGTTCATTTTAAATATAGCATGATCAATAGCAGGCAACCTTTTAGAGACACAAAAACATTGATGAGCTGTAATGAGAAGGGAACGTGTTCTATAAAAGGATAAAACAGGACAGTACTCAAAGGAAGGCTCTTCAAAGCCGAATGAAACAGTTTCCATTGCTGTTTACTTGTTGCTAAAGTTAATTCTTGCTTTCAACGTGGGCAAGAGGGAGTTTGTCCATTTTAGTTCCTAAATTAATTAGTTCTCTAATTCCTAGTTATGTTAAGAAACCTCTGCACTCTACTTTTTGCCAGTTTGGTCTTAAATGCAGGTGATAAAGATTCATCAGGTGGAGCGTGAATAGTGAGGCAAGGACTTCTTTTTTCTTTGAGTTTTCCAAGTCGGGGTTTGTTGTCTCAGCTCTTCAGTGCCTTGTTCATTTGTGAAAGTGTTGAATTAGGATGGTTTTCCCTGAGGGACCCTTGTAGAGTAGCAATGAGCATAACTCTCAGGTAACTTAGAATGGGCCATTGAGGACTTGCTCTGGAGAAAGCAAGGAGAGTTGTACTAGGGTAAATGTTTATTCTATTTAGTCATAAGATTGTAAAACTAATTGAAAAGAAGATCTAACATCTTTGGGGGTAGGAATCGTCCCCATAAGCAGAAGTTTGGATGGAGAGAAGGATGATGGGTTTAGGAAAGACTGTACTGAAAACAGCTTGAACAGTCCCAATTCTGTATATCTGATGTTGGTTAATAAATCCTTGTCCGTAGTCATTTGGTGATTTAGTTTCCACACTCCTTTCGGGGTGTTTGATAGCTTTCCTTGGAAATTTTTCTTTAGCTACACTAGTATCTGAGTATTTTTTTTCCCCAGTAATCATCATTGCTAAAAAAGAAATCTAAAAATAACAACACTGCTAGTAGATTCTTTCTCATGGCAGAAGGTTAATATTTATTGACTGCAAGACAAGCAGTGCTTAGTAGTGGCAGGTTTTGAGCTCTGTAAAGTTTTGTTTGTTTTGTCTGTAAAGTTTTTCTCGAACCTTGGTTTTGTGACAAGGTTACAAATCTCATTTTTCCAAAAGCCCGTTCCCTTACACTGGCTTGTTTTCCTTCCTTCCCCTTACAGTTGGGAATTCCTGCATCATGTGGGGCTTTAGGATTATTTAAGAAGCAGTCCAGGATAGTAGAAAGAATGGTAACTTTGGAAATCCATAGATATAGATTCAAAGAGTACTGTGAGTAGGGCTTGCTGGGTAGATTGATGGGGTATGAAATTGCTTGATTGATTGTACTGATCTCATAACTTAGAATATTTTCTTTAGTCAGAGAATCTGATAATTTGAAAAAAATTGCAGGCCCCCCCAGAAGGCTTATTGTGGTTGAATGCCTAGTAGGCACATCAGCCTTCTTTTCAGATCCCAGGGAATGTGTGGGCGGTGTGTCCAGCCGATGAGTAGATAGCAAGCAGTACTTTCGGCACTCTATCTACCTTCTGGGGTGGGGGGTGGGGGTGGTGGAAGCTCGTCCTACAGAGATCTTTCCAATTAAGTATGATTAGACATGAAAACCAGCTAACGTAGGCCTATGAAATAACATTACAGAATAATGAAAAGGGGAAAATGTCATAAGTATCCAAATGAAAGACTCTGAGTGTGAGTTTAAGAAACCAAAGAAAAATTTACAAGATATTTTTCATTTGTCCTTGAAAGGGATAAAAAGCTGTTTTTTGAACTCTAGTTAACTACATGCTGAAGTTTTTTGGAGTGAAGTGAACTACTGTCTTCCACTTATTTTGAAATGTCTAAAAATAAGGTGGCTGGGTAGATAGAGGGAAGGTTAGCTGTACAGATATGTGATAAAGCAAATACAGAAAACCATTGATTGTAGGACTTGGGTTATGAGTGTCTAGTTATTTGTTGTATAATTCTTTCAACTTATGTGTACACTTGAAAAAATTAATAAAAGTTCAGGGTAAACATGAAAAGGTTTTTTTAAAAACCACATTCGTTTGTGTGATTGCTTGTTTTGGGGTTTGTTTTACAGAAAGAGATAAGGTAGAGTAATGGAAAGGGTATGGGTTTTTTAGACTTAAAATAGAAGAACTCTCAAATCCTGATTTTGGCTGTGGGCAAGTTATTAATTCTGTGAACCTATTTTCATATGCAATGTGAGGATAATGGGACCTCGTAGGGTTACTGTGAAGCTAGAATGGAAAAAGTTGCCATAAACCACATAACCCACATGACACATAGTAGGTTCTCACTGCATTTTCTTCTCAATTTGTTTTCTGCAGGAAGGGACCACCTGAAAGTAGATGTGGTGTCATCTGCTAAAGACTTTAGAATGAGATTGGAGGATGTATAGGATAGGAACCAATATGCTAGCTTCTCAGCTGGTGCATGGCCTTATTGTTGGGAGCTCTACTCAATACTGAGCTGACTCAGAACAAATAAAGGCTCAGGAAGGGTGAGGAGTAAAGAGATGGCTGTTTTTGGGAGGTGTTGCTTGGTAAGATCAGAATTAAGCAGCCTCTAAAAAGCCTCATCATATTTCATGGTCAGTGTCTTATTAGCTCTTTTTGTTTGTTTGTTTGTTTGTTTTTGAGTTGGGGTCTCACACTCTGTCGCCCAGGCTGGAGTGCAGTGGCATGATCACAACTTACTGCAGCCTTGACCTTCTGGGCTTAGGCGAGTCTTCTGCCTCAGCTTCCTGAGTAGCTGGGACTATAAGCGTTCACCACCACACCTGGATAATTTATTTTATTTTATTTTTTGTAGAGACAGTGTCTCGCTATATTGACTAGTCTTGTTTCAAACTCCAGGGCTTAAGCAGCTCTCCCATCTTGGCCTTCCAAAGTGCTGGGATTACAGGCTTGAGCCACCATGCCCGGCCAACTCTTTTGTTTTTGATAAGGTGGTCCGAACAACTGTAAGGCATAAATTAGATGGTGATATTTGATCTTTTGTGAAGGTTCTTTTTGTCCTTTTGTTTGGCCTTGCCACTCACTCAGAGGTGTTGATCATTAAACTTTGTACCTGTGTATGTCATTGTCTCTTCTAGGACATTGGTTTTTTTCCTCTCCAGCCATGTGCCTGTGCTTGAATATCCTATAAATCCTGAATTGGTCAGTGTGTATATAGTTCTGTAGGGAAATATATATAATATGAAAGATAGATTATGGTCCCAAGGAAATTTACCTTGGAAATAGGGATAGTAGATTAATATAATACACAGGTGATATTAGGCAACAGTGCAGTTTAGTATAAAATCACAGTCTCAGAGATGTGTTCTTTCCTATTGTGATACTCATAGAAGCATCTGAGAAATTCACAGTAAGAAAAACACACTGGAGTATAAGAAGTCTGAGAATGCTCAGTGGAGAAGATGATACCCATGGGAAGCCATGAAGAATGGACTGTGATAGTTAAGCTGAGACAGTCACAACTTCAGGGTGCCATTCACAACTGTGGGGTAGTCTACAGCCTTGTGGGGCCATATATGGCAGCCCTGTGGTGGCCTTAGCTGCTGTCATCACAGTTGGACACAAGAGGATGGCTGAAGAGGACAGAGAGTATTGCTAATGAGCCCCAAATGTAATTCGAAGTCCAAGAGGACAGGGAAGAGAGCAGGGAAGAGGAGGGGAACTGGCATTTTAATGAATACCTACTACAGCTAGTCATTATACTGGCATTTTATCTCCTCTGATTTGTTGCAGCTCTGTGAAGTGATGGTATCACATCACTCTAGGGATGAAGAAAGTGAAGCCTAGACAGGTTAAATGAATCATGCCTGGATACACAGATGATAAATGCCAGATTTGAACCCAGATTGTATGACTCAAAGCCCTTTCTGATTCTACCCCTTTTTTTTTTTTGGAGTCGGAGTCTTATTTTGTCATCCATGCTGGAATGCAGTGGCATGATCATGGCTCTCCACAGAGAGACCTCCTGGGCCCAGGCAATCCTCCTGCCTCAGCTGCCTGCATAGATGGGAGTATGGGTGTGCACCATCATGTCTGACTAATTTTTTAATTTTTGTTTGTTTTTCTTTTAAGAGATGAGGTCTTGCTATGTTGCCCAGGCTGGTCTTGAACTCCTGGGCTCTAACAGTCTTCCTCCTCATCCTCTCAAAGTGCTGGGATTATGAACATGAGCCACTGTGCCCAGTTCCTGATTCCACAATGCTTTCAAAGTGACTTACTAGATCAAGAAGAAGCCTTCATTTCAAGTGAAATAAGCTCAAGCACATATTTGTCTTTCTGAAGTTATTAGGGTATTGTCTTAGAGTCAATCTTTCTTATTATGCCTGAAGATGCATTTTTTTTCTCTCATTAAACAAACAACAAAAGCTGGCCCGGAGCCATCAATGTGATTTGCCGTTATTGTGGGAAAATAAAAAGACCTGTGTATACGTAACAAGCAGAACCTGTTTTTAATGTTTCACTAACCAACTCCTGTCTGGGTATTCTTTTTAAAAGTAATTATACCTTTTATGATACACCCATTTAAGTTCTAACAGCTATTTTCCTTGGATTCCTATGTTGTAGGGCTGCATTTACTTTTTTTTTTTAATAAGGAAAATAATGTATGTGAGCGTCACCCTTATATCCTGCCAGTGAAATTGGTTGAACACATATAGTATGTTAAGTCATAATACAGAAATGGCTTGATGCTCTTATGTAGGACTGTCTCCTATTGAAGATTTTGCTTCTTGTGCTTTTTTGGAGCTTTGTATTTATTTGAGGGCTAATTCTGTCTGGCCACAATAAAGTTGTTCACGCTGTATGATGTAGCTTTAGGATCTTAGGCACTTGGAGGCCGTGGTATTTACCTAACTTGTCTTTTTGCTTGTTTGGTTTTGGTTTTTACATTCTCACTTAGGTTCATTTTCTCTCCCATTTATAGATGCTGGCCCTCGGGAGACATTGATGCATTTTGCTGTGAGGCTGGGACTGCTGAGGTTGACGTGGTTCCTGTTGCAGAAGCCAGGTGGCCGCGGAGCTCTCAGCATCCACAACCAGGAAGGGGCGACACCTGTGAGCTTGGCCTTGGAACGAGGTTATCACAAGCTGCACCAGCTTCTAACCGAGTAAGAAGCGCCTTCTCCCTGCTTCCCTCTTCTCATCCCCAACCCCACCCCCTGTTTCATAGTAGGACCGCCCACTTGGCATCTCAGTGTGAGTTTGCCAGGAATTAGAACGTCTACTCTGTACCTTCTTGCCTTCTGCTAGAGAGTTGTGAGTTTGTTCCTGCTAACTGCTTCTTTGTCTGAGAGAGACAAACGTAAGTCATATTACTATTTTCTCTCTCCTCTGCTTCCCTGCCTTCTTCTCTGCTTATCTCGAGATTGTATTTTACTGAAAATTCAGAATGAGTCTTGCCTATGGGAATAGTGTAACATTACCAATGTAAATAGTTTATCCTGGTTGAGTACAAAAGAAAACAGTTTTCTTGTGCCATAGATTTGTTTCTGGTATGTCTTCAGAACTTGAAAGTGTTATTTAGAAACCAGTACTTTTATTAATATTTGCATACAGAAGATATGGTAAACAATTATGTTTTGGATTTAATGTATTTTTCATGAGTAAAATTTGAGAGCAGTGGTTTCTACTATGAATAGTAATAAAAAGCAACTGACTTGTCCTAGAAATATGCAGTAGGAAATCCTGTTTGTCTTTGGGTTCTGTTGTTATACATTTGGACTCTGTAAAGAGTCCTTTGGAGGAAGGTTGTTAGTCAAAACATTTGAAGTCTTTTTTTTTTTAAAGAAACAGATAAATAAATACATTAGAGCAGCCAACCTTTTTTGTTGGAATATTTGTAAAAGGTAGATGTTTCAAGAATACTTTTTCCTGTTCAGTATATTTTTATAGTTTTATGGTCATCATCCTCATCTTTTCTGCCACATCTGAACAAGAATAAGCCCCACTGGAACTATGGTCTTTAGCAATTGAGGGACCCTTGTAAATTGAGTTGGTATTCTCAAATTCTCAGATATTTTGTTCATGTCACATTTAATTTAGTTGCATTTTATACTTAATCATTTTCGCCATATATGCAGGGTAGTCTGGAAGGACCATGAGGAGATCTCAGAATGAAATGCTGCTTACAGTTATATATAAACAGTTTTTTCTTGTGTCATTTGCTAAGCTTATAACTTTCCCAGTCAAGCTAGACAGAAGGTTCTTTGCAGAAAGTTTTCTGATGGGTGGTACAGATACAATGGTGGTAGGAGGGGCACTCTTCTTCTCAAATGAGCTTTGGATACCTGAGCTCTCCTATGACAGTATTTCAGAGAGTGATATGTCCCACTCCTTCGCACTTCCCATCTGGCCCAATGATTGGATTCATTCTACTGTTTGCCTCATGACCTCAGAAGGAGACACCTTGTTCCAGAAGTTGAAACAATTAACTCTGTATAACTATCGTGAGGTTTAAGTGCAGTTTCTCTAAATTTAATTTTAGAGACTCAGAGTTTTTGTGGGGAAGCAGAGTTGGTTAAGGGATGCCTCCCAAATGGAGAAATAAATTATTACAACAGCTTCATTATGTGCTTGGAGGGTATGTCACAAGACTGCTATTGTACCACAGTTTAAGGAAACTAGAGTGTGTTTATTCTTGGAGAAGATTTTTGTTTGCTTGCTTTGAAGTACTACCTCTGTGACACGTGGGAAAGTCACTTATCTTCTTTTGAAAGGGAGACCAGTAATGGAAAACCAACTTGAGAAATCTCCAAATAGAGGACTCTGATAGGAGAGTATGAGCATTTTGCTGCAGAGTTAACTTTACCCTTAAGTTGAATTCTTCTGGGCTATTACTGTTCTGAAGCCTAGAGGAAGTGCTGAGTCATAATTAGCAATTGAAAATGGTAAGGAGGTGATTTTACTAAATCCTTCAGTCTCACTGTAATACTAGGAGACTTTACTAGAATTTCAGTTGTTAAAGGTCTGGAAAGATCGTAGTTTTGCTTGATTTTTCCCCTTTCTTCCTCATGTCCTCCCTTTGTAGAAACATGCATAACATATAATTTATAATTTTACCATTTTTAGGTATGAGATTCTGTGGCATTAAGTACATTCACAATGTTATTTAACCAGCACCACTCTTCATTTCCAGGACTTTTTTTCTTAATCACTCCAAACAAAAACTCTACCCATGAAGTACCGACTGCCCATTCACTCCCTTTATCCCAACCTGATAACCTCTACTCTGTTTTCTGTCTCTTAGAATGTGTTTATTCTAGTTACTGCATATAAGTGGAATCATGCAACATTTGTCCTTCTATATCTATTGTCCTTCACGTAGCATAATGTCCTCAAGGTTCATACATGATGTAGCATGTCAGAGTATTGTATATTTCAAAATCACTAAAATAATAGATTTTTTAAATATTTTTATTTTAAATATATATATTTTTTGAGTTGGAGCCTCACTCTGTCGCCCAGACTGGAGTTGCAGTGACTGCTCCCGGCCACCGCATCCTCGACCTGCTGGGCTCCAGCGATCCTTCCTCCTCAGCCTTCCAAGTAGCTGGAACTACAGGCGCGCGTTACCACACCCGGCTGATTTTTTATTTATTGTAGAGATGAGGTCTCGCCAAGTTGCCCAGGCGGGTCTCGAACCCACGGGCTCAGGCAATCCACTCACCTCAGCCTCCCAAAGCGTATTTTAAATATGTGTTGTACAATTCAGGGTTAGGTTTACAAATGTTCATTATGCAGTTTCCCTTGTTGATGAGGTGTGCCCTCTCTACCCTGGCAATAATAGATTTTAAATGTTCTCACCACAAAAATATAAGTGAATGGATAGATATGTTACATAGCTTGATTTAATCTTTCTGCAGTGTGTATCTATATCAAAACATCACATTGTAACACACACACACATATATACATATATATACGTGTATACATACACATACATATCTATATAATTATTTGTCAATTGAAAAAAACATAGTCTAAAGGTGGAAACAGGCCAAATATCCATCAATAGATAAGTGGAGAAACAAAATGGTATATACACATATAATGGAACACTATTCAGCCTTAAAAAGAAAATGCAAAGTTTATATTTCACAGATGTAACTCAGATCCGGGGAGGTAAAGTGATTGGATTAGGGTAGCAAGCCAAATCTCCTAAGAGACTGTCCAGAGCTCCTTCCACTCCTGGGATTCTTAACAAGGGGCCCAAGAATAGACTTCATGGGGTCTGTATCCCCTGAAGTTATAGGCAAAAGTTTATGCACATTCTTTTCTGAAAAGTTTGTGAGATTCACCAAGAGACTTGTTAAGAAGAATTGCCATACTACATGATGTCTTTCTAACAGTTTACTAAAATATTTAGATTTCGGGTGTCTGAACCCATCATCTTTATTTTTTTATTAGATTTTCCCCATGTAGACCAATCTTTTTATTGCCTCTTTTCAATTAGTATAAAAATTGAAGTGTGACTCTATAAATTTTACATTTATTAAATAACTATTTACATTCTACTCTTAACTGGAAAGCCAAACGTAATTTTTTTTATAGCCCTCCCAAACTATATTTGTTTTAATTATTTGCTTTTTCCTTTTTAATTTTTTATTTGGGGGGTAGGGGGTCATTTGGAGGGTATTGTGCTGGTTAGGGCCAAGTTATTTTTGTGTTTCTGTGTTCAAGGCTTATTTTGATTGACAGTCTGTTTTTATAAACTGAGTCTTACTTATGTATAATCATGATTACACTTATGTGAAAATGTGATTTGGCATTCTTGGAGATAGAAGGATTCTCTAAGACCTCTGTCTAGAGACTTTTTGAAATTGATATTAAGTCCCACCAGGATAGTAATCACTATTCAGGATGTTTTTGACAATTTCTCTTTTCTGTAACCCATGAGTGTTAACTTTCACTTAGTTCAGTGACAGAGAAGGAAGAGGTTTTGTTGCTCTTTCACTTTAGCTTATATTTTGATCTTATATATTATGGATGCATTTGTGATCTGAAAATTCTTTTTAAATAGAGGTTACTAGTCCTACCTGAGAAATTTTAACCCCTGAAGGTACCCAGAACATCTACACCTACTTCTGCTTTAGGTAGACAGTTGTCTTCCCCAATATGAGGACCCCAGCCAATGTCACCATAAATTAGTGATGGATAGAGTAGGAATAAACCCCAGTTTGCAGGCTTTTGGTATAGTGAGTGCTAGGAAGTGACATTAGATGATTGTGACATTGTAGTCATCTAAGAAGAGAATATTATCAGATCTGACTGATATCTCACTCACACATCACAAATACAGAATCTTGGGACCTGGATCACTTGTGTGGAGGAGGGACAGAGAACAAGAGGCAGCTCAGGTGGTGACTAAGTGTACAACCTTGGAAGTCAAATCTAATTTACATTTTGACTCCACCATTTTTAGCTATATTAATTCAGACATAGTAAGTAACTTTCCTCTCTAAAATTTGACTTCTTTATCTGGTAAATAGAGGATAATAATGTCTGCTTCCTGAAATAGTAAGCAAGTGTCTGGTGTATGCAGTGTGAAAAATCACAGCTTATTTGTCATACAGATTCTGGTTACTCATGGGCAAATAAAGGTGCTAAAAATATTCCAGCTTTAAGAAAAATAGTGCGGTATGGTGGAATTGCTTAGGGATGGAGAGCTTAATTAAAATCTAATCCTCCCTATTTAGTAGTCTGTATGTCTTGGAAAAAGTCACCTATCTACTTTGAGTTTCAAGTTTCTCCTCTCTTATGGATAAGACCTTTTCTGCCTACATCTCACAAGGTTGTTGAAAACTAAATGAGATTTGTACAAACACTTTGTTAAACTCTAAGGTGCTTTGGTTGAGAGTTTTAAATAAGTATATAGTAATGACATCGTAAAATTAGCATTAACTGATCAAGGACATTCAAACTCCAATTGATTAGTCTACTGAATATCTTTTTTGGGGGGTAGTATTTATTGTAGTTCTCTATGAATTAAAATTAGTAGAGCAGTTGGGAGAATTGTTGTTAAACGAGTTAGTTTTGAATCTAGGGTCTGTCTCTGTGAAACTGTACAATCTTGGGTGATTCACTTCACCTCAGTGCCCTTTTTGTGACATGAGAAGAATAAGCAGGCTGTCTTCAGTAGGTTGCTTTGAGAAATAGGTGAAAGAATTTATGTAACGAGCATAACTCAGTGACTGACATGAATGTTATTATTGCTTCTTTCCTTAATTTTCCTTTCCTTTTAATGCCTGTATCAACTTTTCATACATTAAGGACATTTTGCCAAAATCTTTAAGTATTTTTAGACATAATTTGGATGTCCGTACTTGATAAGGGTTTGAAATTATTCCCTAGTGTTACACATATATATCACTTTGAATAAAATTAGTTTGGCTCTCTGATACATGCTGTGATATTGATGCCTGTAGATTAACAGAACAAGGAATTCTAGATTGATAAAGAACCACTTATAATGCTGCTGCCCTTACAGGAAGAGTATTTTTTTTTTTTAAGAATTTTAACTCTGAAGTGTTGGCATGCAATGATGAAATATTTTAGTTGCCTTAAGAGCCAATTCAAAAATATTTGTCCTAATGGATGTTATCTCATTTTTAGTATTAGTTCAACAGATCTCTATTTATCAAGTGCCTACACTGCACTACAGTTGGTACATTACAGATATTATTTCAACATTACACCAACCTTTTGAAATAGGCATTATCTCTGTTTTACAGATGAAATACAGAGACTCAGAAAATTAAAGTAACTGGCCCAAAACTACGTAGAAAGTGGTAGAGCAACTATTACACAGACATCTGTAGAATTCCAAGGCTCATATTTTTCCCTCTACGAAAAATTGAAAGGGAAAGAAGAGATTCAGGAAGATACTACTGTAATACAGGCTAAAATGGTCCGTAAGTGTAAAGGGTTGCTTGTTTTCCATTTAATCTAGCCCCGATCTTTTCTGAGGAAAATATAATAACTTTATATTACCCATGATGTGATTTTTAAAGTATGGTTGGTTATATTCAAACTATCTTTTTACATTTTCATTCTCATGGCAGCTCCCATAACAGTGGATAGGGAAAGTATTGTCATCTCTATTTTGTAATTGGGGAAACTGAGGCCAGAGAGATGAAGTGTTGCTCCATGTAACAGATACAGTCTCAGAGTCAAAGTCCAGTGATCTGTCCAGGTTGAGATGACATGTATAAACGTGCATACCCAGCCTGGAAGGTACTCCGTCATGTTTTATAGGCAGTGTTGACCCCTCTCAAAGGGTTTATGCCTATATGTTCTCAAGTCCTTTTATCAAGACACTTGCACATGAAACCTGGGTTTAGGATTGGGCTATAGAATAGCTACTCAAGTGCACATATTTCACAAGTGCTATTGAGCAAGATGTTCTGTCAACACAGTGATTGCCTTTTTAGGGTCCTCTTCAAGTGCTTTACAAGTGGATCCTCAGTAGCCCATCTGGTACAAAACAAGTTTGGAGACTTTGCTTTTGCTTAGAAAGGGAAAGGATGAAAGAAATGTACAAACTTACCTTTAAAATCATAGCCAGAGAGCAGGATTTGGGATGACTTGACATTTCTCTGGCCTAAGTCCCATTTATCAGTCTGTCCATCTGTCCATCCATCTGACCTCCATTATCACTGTGTGATCTAGGTTTTTGTGCTTTGGTGAAGAAGTGGTAGAACTGAGTGGAAACCAGATAGGGGACACTAACATTTGCTGAAAATCATATACCCGCTTTTTCAATATTGAATACGGTGTTGCTTTGGTGTTCTTATTTAAAACTTCTCAACAAACCTCTGATGTGTAGTTAGTACAGTCAGTATTCTACACATGAGAAAAACAGATTCAGAAAGGCTAAGTAGCTTGCCCAAGGTCCTATAATTAGTAAGTACCATTATTCACAGCCCGTCTTTAGGTTCTTTTCAGACTTATTGATAGAATTTTGTAAGGAGGCATGTTTGGTGGCTTTGTCAAGTTTTTAATATTTAATATTTTTTAAGCCACTCATCTAGTAATATCAGAATTGCTGTGTCTGGCAACATGCTAAATGCACTTTCTGAGGATATTGTATTTATGTAACAGCAACTCTTGTTGCCTTTTATTATATTTGTTGCTAGGCATTTTGCTCAAATGCTTATATATTTATCCTCTCCCCAACCCTTTGGGAGTGTCATATTATCCTTATTATACAAGGAAATAGCCACAGCTGGTAAGTGATGGAACAGTCATCAGAACCAGGATGTACCTCCAAAGCCCATGAACTTTTACACTGCCTTGAACTTTCTAAGAAGATGGGTAGGTGTTGAAAGTTGGTTGGGACCACAAGGCCTTTCCAAGCATCTTGTTTCTCTACACTTCTTTTCTCTTCCTACTATATTTGGCAAATAGCCTGAGCATGTGTTCATTTTCCTGTGTAACATTTAGGCCTCGGAGATTTTTTTTCAGAGTTGTGAAATTATACAGCTTAATCTGTGTTTACAACTTGTCTATGGCAATGCCATGTGATTTTTTGAAAGCACTTGTTTCTGACTACATTAGGCTTGAAGAAAATATGGATCTAGATTATAGGGCTTGATAGTTACATATGAGAAGATGAAGGATCAGTTGTCACCTTCTGCCCTCTAAAAACTATATGCTGTTAGTAACTATTATTTATTGTTGTTGTTGTTGTTGTTGTAATTTCACTCTATCACCCAGGCTGGTTGCAGTGGCATGCTTGTGGCCACCACAGCTTTGACCTGCTGGGCTCAGCTGATCTTCTGCTTCAGCCTTCCGAGTAGCTGGAACCACAGGTGTGAACCACTATGCCTGGCTAATTTTAAAAAAATTCTTTTGTAGAGCCAAGTTGCCCAGGCTGGTCTCAAACTCCTGGGCTCAGACAATCCTCTCACCTTTGCCTCCCAAAATGCTGGGATTATAGGTATGAGCCACCACACCTGGCCTACATATTATTTTTATTTGGTCATTTCTAAAGTTTCCTTAAAGGCATACCAATAGGAAGAATAACTTGAAAATTTTACCTGCTTTTATTATTAGCAGAAGTGAAAGTGATCCTTAAGCAAAGAAAAAAGAAATAGGTATGTTGATTATACATTGTAGCTAAAATCAATGTTTGACCAAAGCTGAATATCACTAGTGCAAAATAAGTTGTGTAATATAAGAATGAGTCAGTAAAAAATATAACTAATCCTTTACATTTATTAAAGTTTAATAGTTCTGTTTTAAAATTTTGACCTTATAATACAAGAACAATAATTTTTCAGCATTACCAGCTTCTAGATTTCTCTTGATTCATTAAACAGTATACATACTTTCTACTGGCCCATCAGTACTACCTGTCACTAGTTGGGCTAGATGTATATTTTCTAGAAGTAATTTTTTATTAAGATTCTTTGTTTAACAAATCAAAAAAGTTTTTCACTGCTGAAATTGGTTAGCATTGTAGAACAATCATTTTGGCAAGGTTTTGCTTAAGTCTTTAGCGTACATAGACATAACTAAAAGGAGTTGTATTCTTGAAGTATTCTTATTAAAGTCTGTTGTTTTGGCATTTGGTTAATGAAAACAAAATATATTCGGAGTACCTAATTTTCTAATACTTTTTGTACATTTATATATGGATTAAATATGATTTATCATAGTTTTATACATGATTTTGGCACGTTTTTTCTTATAAAATTTAGAGGTGGCAGTGCTGACATCCTACCATTAAATTTTTTCTTATGTGAATAATTATAAATATGAGGGACCCCCCCCCCAAAATAGGAATAACTTTTTTGGTGTGGAGGGGGAAGACTGGCCTCTTATAGTACACTCAGAACTTGGTCCTCTAAATCAAACAGCCAACCAAAGTTTTTATCTGGGGGTTTTGAGAAGGTTGCATCATGGTTTGTGGAAGAAATGTCTCCAGTTGTGGCAAACAGGTGACTGGCTCTTCCACCATGACAATGCACCTGCCCACACAGCACTGAGTGTTCAGCAGTTTTTAACCAAAAATAGCATGACACTCATTGCCCACCCTCACTGTTTTCCGGATCTTGTCCTGAGCAGCTCTCTTCTGTTTTCCCAATGAAAAAAGTCTGCAAATGGAAGGTTTTGCCAGTTTGGAAGAGGTGAAACAAAAAATTGGCAGAGGCATTCAAAGTCATCAAAATTTACAAGTTTAGCCAGGCTCGGTGGCTCAGCCTGTAATCCCGCGCCTTTGGGAGGCTGAGGTGAGTGGATTGCCTGAGCCTGCGGGTTCGAGACCCGCCTGGGCAGCGAGACCTCATCTCTACAATAAATCAAAAAATCAGCCGGGTATGGTAGTACATGCCTGTAATTCCGGCTACTTGGAAGGCCGAGGCGGAAGGATCGCCGGAGCCCAGCAGGCCAAGGCTGCGGTGGCCGGGAGTGGCCACTGCACTCCAGTCTGGGTGACAGAGTGAGACTCCAACTAAAAAAAAAAAAAAAAATTTACAAGTTCAAAAATTGTTTTGAGTAGTAGAAAAACTGTCACAATAGGTGTATTGCATCAGAGAGTATTTCAAAGGCTACTGAAGTTTAAATATGTAAGAATACACAACTTTTTTTTTTTTTTGAGTTGGAGTCTCACTCGGTCGCCCAGACTGGAGTGCAGTGGCCGCTCCCAGCCACCGCAGCCTCGACGTGCTGGGCTCCGGCGCTCCTTCCGCCTCAGCCTTCCAAGTAGCTGGAATTACAGGCATACGCTACCATGCCCAGCTGATTTTTTTTTTTTTTTTGATTTATTGCAGAGATGAGGTCTCACTGCCCAGGCGGGTCTCGACACAACTTTTTTATAAATAAGTTCCAGGTTTTTTTGGGTACCTCCTCGTGGAACTTTTCCTTGAAACACATATAGCCTAAATGGAATAAAATATCTACAATTTTAAAAAGTTATTCTACTTAATGTTTATTTACTGTTATGATGCTAGTTAGCAAACAGTTAATCAAAACTATAATTTTTATATAATCTAATATTTATAATTTTTCTTCATACCATTTAAATTTTTATAAACATTTATTGGCTTAAGAAAGATTAAATGTTCTTCTAAGGTTATGTAGCCAGTGCACACTCTCTTAATATTCATATTAACTGCCAAACTATCCATTTGAAAACTCTTGTTTTTGCACATGACATGAATAGTTTTTACAGTTACTGATAATGGTAGCATTTTACTCTTAAAATAAATATTTTGTGCTTTAACTGACCAACAGAATTTCTGCATAAAAAGCATAAAAGGAGATTTGTACTTTAGACTATTTTAGAGAATGCTTATAGAATACTCCTTATTTTAATAGTAGTTCTTGTATTGGTGTTGCTACTTCACTGATGAAATTTCACTGTTATGATGGTAACCTTTGCGATCACTTGATTATCGATCACATAAATGTTCAGTAGGCATCCAAATATTTGGCCTTTAAAAATGGCAAAGTTGAATTTGGGTGTATCCCTTTTGTTTAGCATCCCTAGGCCTCAGTTTCTTCGTCTGTAAACTGGGGGAAAAATAATACTTACCTTATAGATCTGTTGGGATTAAATGAGAATATCTTTATAAAGTTCTTAGAAACTTATGTCCCTTTATTTGGAGGGTTAGGATGGAAAATTCATCAGAAATATTTCAGTTTTGTGTGAATGTGACATCTCTTTTCACCACCATCTAGTTTCTGACTTATTGTTTGTTTCCTATTTAGCCTCATGTCATAATTATAGTACTGTCCCTTGAAACAGCAGGGAAATTGAGCCCTATTTTTCTCTCCTATTTTTGAAGAGTAAATAGTGATAGGTGATGTAGGGTAGTTGCCTTATAGTTACCCCACTAGTAACTAGTTTTTTTTTTTAAGTCTAGTACTCAGAACTTCCTTCTTGCTCACTAGAATTATGCTAGCCCTTTAGTATACAATGTAGTCACAGTTTATTGAGCATTTTGAGTGGCCAGATACTCAGCTCTCACTGCATCTGTGTTTATTTGATCATGACAACAAACTTAGTATTCCCACTTTATTACTGAGGAAACAGAAATGTAGAGAAAGTCCAGTCACTAGTCCAAAATCACACAGGTGGTAATGCCAGAGTAAGGAGTCAAAGTCTGTCTAACTCTCTAGCTTATGAAACCATTATCTTATAAAACTCTTTCAATTATTTAAAAGTACAAAATTTAGAACACTGATACTGATACACAGCAGTTGCTCAAATGATGTGCCTTGTTTCCTTCTCTTTGCATTCTCTTTATGTTAATTGTTAAGGGCAGAATAACAGTTCTGTGCACTCCTCTTCCCAAAAAAGGAAGGAAGGGAGAGGAAATCTTAGAGTTTCAGTGATAAAAATATCTGGTGGATCTGTGTGTACATAAATCTGAACATAACTAGCTTAGCAGTGCGTTTTCTACAGATAATCTATTCTGTCATTTTGATCAGCAACCTCCCTCCCTCCCTCCCCCCAATCCCTTCTTGGTATTTAGCCTCTCCAACCCCATTTTAGTATAGTTGTGGGTGATTTTGTAGACCTCATTGAGGTTTGGTGCTGTTATGGTGATGTGGTTTCATGAAGATATTGCAATAGCTCTCAAAGAAGGAACTAGGTGCTGCAGTTCCTTGTCAGAAGTAGACTAAGGGCAAAACACGCCTTTTGGGAGGGGTGACTTGGCTGCTTTCCTTTACCTTTAAAGCTGTAATCTGAAGCCAGAACCGAAATAGAATGGGTTTGAGATATTCGTGGTGCTTGGGCAGCCCTGTGTGAGTATCAGCTTCCAAACTGATGCACTGTTTGTTAATCTCCATTGTTTACTTTCTGACATTTTTTCTGGCTTTTGCTGTAACTGAACAAGAAGCATCTTTGGACTTTCCCTGAATGACTAGCGTTGTTAGGACCAGAAAAATATTTTTCTCTGAAGTTAGCTTGACTACATTTTATGTGTATGTTACCATTAAGTTCAAATTTTTTCCTGAATTGCAACATGCTAGGCAAGGTAAGATCACCTGTTGATTGTTGATAGTTGCATAGCAGCTAGAATGCTGGGAAATTAGTTGAAATTCACCCTAGATTTATTGAATTTTGTTTACTACATACTTTATTTTAACCTAGTCTCCTTCTTTTTATAAGATTTGGATTTGCATTTTAGATTACATACAGAGCAAGTCAGAATTCTCTACACACTTTATGTTGTAGATATCGTCTGGAACCTTTGTATGTGCACTTCCTTTTAGAGAATGTGCTTTTGAAAGTGGTTTTGTTGTTTAAGCTACAAGTGCTTAGTAGAATGTCTCTTAATGCCATTTTCAAATGTAATCCACAGAAACATTTAGCTTTTAGCTTTTCTTTCTGCTCATTAATCCACATAAATTATTACGCTGGATTGCTTTGGAATAATATTTTTTGGAGTGAGTTTAACAATTTATATTTTAAGCCCTTATTCAGCCCTTAGCTCTGTGAAACTATGGTTGATTTATGTAAACTCCATCAATATGCAGAACATAGGCTTTGTCACTTGAAAGATTAAATATGATATTTAGGACGAAAGTACTCTGAAAAACTGGATTCTGCTTTATAATTGTAATTTTATTATGTACTGTGATTTGTTCCTGATATTTCACATTTGATTCAGGGAAAAACCATGTCAGCAAAAATTACAAAAGCTCTTTGTGACATGACTGTTACAGTTGATATTTGAATGCTTTTGGTTTTAATAACAAAAGTTATAATACTAAAGACAGGTTGGGACTGAGCTTCTGAACTACCCTTCAGTATTATTCAATCGGTTTTCAGCTCTGCCCAGACCTGTATGAAGTACACCTTTGGGAGAAAAACGAAACCTTGTCCAGTGAATCTGCAACTGGTGCTACACAACCATGGTCCTGTCTATGCTGTGTTTCTTCTCTTTCCTGCCAGTAGCCTGGCTCCTTAGGATCTTGTCACATTAAATTTTGTTTTTCTAGTAATTCATTTTTACAATCTTCATTTCTATAACGAATTGGAAAGTTAAAAAAAAATATCATAAGTAATTTGAGAAGTTCTCCTCTGACCCACCTAATTTATTTAATGTACAGTGCTGTTGTTAGGGAGAATAGATCAGTGTTGTGTATTTCTTTGGCAAAAGCAGCAAATTAGAGGAAAAAGTCATTTCTAGTTTGTGCAGAGGATATGGTCTGTTTATGATTACCTATTTTATTAATATAACTGCTTTTTTTTTTTTTTTGAGTTGAAGTCTCACTCCTTTGTCCAGGCTGGAGTGCAGTGGCACGCATGCTCACAGCCACCCCAGCGCCGACCTGCTGGGCTCCGGTGATCCGGAACTACAGATGTGCACTACCACGCTTGGCTATTTTTTAATTTTATTTTATTGTAGAGATGAGGTCTCACCCAGTTGCCCAGGCTGGTCTTGAACCTGTGGACTCAGTCAATCCACTCACCTCAGCCTACCAAATTGCTGGGATTACAGGCTGAGCCACCACGCCCAACATTTAATCTAACTGCTTCTAAGTAGGATTAATCCATTTTATAATTTATGAAAAGTGCCAATTCAGGCCATTGGATTATATAAAAATACACAGGGTCATTAGAAACTTATTGTACTTTTAAAATGTGGATTCTTTTCTTGACTTTTAATGACATTAACCTGACATAGTCAAGTGAACTGCATGCCTGAAGATAGGGATCCTGCCCTGACTCATGAGCAAACATTTCTTTTTCTTTTCTCTGAACTGGAAAAGCTAATTTACAGTGTGATAACTTCATTATGATTAAAATTATCAGTTTCTATCATTAAGAACCAATTGCTTATCCATAGATTTGTGGAATTTTCAAGTTGGAAGCCTGTCAATCAGTTGATTTTGATGCTTGCCATTGAGTTGGAGTTACAGATTCATATGTAGCTCTTAATCTTTGTATCATAAAGTTTCAAGTAATTTTCGGTATAATACTGGAAGAAATGATTTTGTTTTGTGTTTTTGCTCCATGAGAAAGCTGAAGAAACTCTGACATTTTAAAGATGTCTGTGCACTCACCCTGTTTACCTCATGTCTTGGAAATTAGACTTTTTTTTTTTTAACTGATCTGTTTTCTGTTATCTGCTTGAAGTTACTTTATCCAGGTATATCATTCTTTCCAAGTTTCAGGTTATTTTGTGAGCATTTCTCTTTCCTATTCTCATTACCACTGTTGATCTTGGTCAACAGTGGTAATGCTCTCACAAAATAATTCTGGAGTTTCTTAGTCTCATTAAGCATCATTAAAGCACTAGGTATGTAGAGGACAGTAAGGAGTTAGTAAGCCAATTTTGTCATGGACTAGACAAAATCTGTTCTGACAGAGATCAAACTAACTTGTGTATAAACATAAATCCAAATAACATTTAAATAGAAATCTTTAGTTAACCTCTGATAGTCACTTAGATTATCTAAATCATTTAGGGAGTGAGAGGGTTGTAAAGAGAAAGTGCATTACTGAGTGAGTAGAGATTATCTGGGATTGTTTCTTAGGTGAGGATCTATTTGAAGTGCCTGGTTTTGGTCTGGGGATGAACTAAATATAACTGTTGGAGTCTAAGCTTAGGCTTCTGTGTCATGGTTTATTTTTCCTGTATTTCTTTCAAGTAGCTCTCTGTGACACCTGCTGTCTCTATCTGATTTAGGCCAACAAGAGGAATAATTATTTTTTAAGAGATAAGTTATACATAATAATATTACTTATAATGCCACCACCAAAAGACAGGTTTATTTCACTATCGGATATTACCTTCACTTTGTATAGAGTTTTTAAAACAGTTGTAGCTGATATTCCAATTTTGCAGACTATTTTCATTTTATCATATTCTTATCTATTTCTATGGTCTTTATTTTTGAAGCCCCATAAAATATTTTATTACACATTTATTATTAATATTTTGTTTATTACGTGTATCTTAATTCTTAAAAAGTCAACCATTTAACAGATGTTGATTAAACACTAAAGCTCTAATAAATGCTGGAATAAGCCTCATCTTTTTCTGTTTTTTTTTAGTTGGGGTGTCACTCCGTCTCCCAGACTTGGAGTACAGTGGCAGCTCATGGCCCCCCAACCCGGCCCAGCCTCATCTTTTACTTACTGGTTTTTGCTTCTGTTATTTTCTTAGGATAAATTTCAAGGAATTCTATAATTAGGTAAAAGTATATAAAACTTGCAGCTCTACTATTTATTGTAGTGTTGCTGGCCTTAGCGCTGCTTATCTTTTCTAAATCAGCTGTCATTGTAGGTGTTTTACAACCCTAGCTGTGTATTAGAATCACCTGAGGATTCTAATTACACATTAGACTCTCCTGGGGAGCGTTAAAAACACTAATGCCTGAGGGTTGCCTCTAGAGATTTTGACTTAATTGGTGTGAGGTGTGATCTGGATATCGGGATTTTTAAAAGCTCTCTAGGCATATCCAAAATGCAGTTTAAGGTTAAAAGATAGCTTTAGTGAGAAAATTGGGCTAAAAATTGCACCCGAAGATTAATTCCTAAGAGTTATTTGTTGAATTAGGTTGATTCAGTAAGAGAAATCAACTAAGTACCTTGATCACATCAATAAATATTCACATGTCAGTCTGGTATTAAATTGATTTGACTGTAATTTTAATTTATCCTCTGAATGTTGGCTTATTAGCTATTCATGCGTGTGTGACTAATGACAGTATACTGAAAAGTACTTTTTAAGGATCCTAAAGGCCATGCAGTAACGTGGGACCAATAGACACACTTTGGCTGTTAGAGGAATGTGGTATTCCAGAAGTCATAGTGGTATTGGGTAAGGGAGCTGAAGTACCCTTCTGAATAAAAAGCAAGAGAGATAAATGACCGTGGAAAGTATGAACTAACTATTCCTTACATCCATAATGCACTGTGATCTAGAACTTGAACACTAATCCCCCAAATTGTGTATTTTAAAAAATTATTTTAGTTTCATTTGTTTGCTTTCTCTGACAAAGTACAGGCAGCAGAGGAAGTTTGTGTGGTGGTTTGTGTCAGCCCAAATCCTGGCTCCGTTACTTAGTAGCTATTTGGCAACTTACTACATTTCTCACAACTTCAGTTTCCTGATGATCTGCAAACTGGGGAAATAATATTCTCCTTCACAGCATAGCTAATAGAATAAGTGAGATGATATATAAAATGCATAGCTCAATATCTGATGCTATTGAACAATGAATAAATATTAAAAGTAGAAGAAAGCTGTCATGGTGTGTACCCCCCTTGTTTGAGGAAGGAAACAGAAACCATAATTTAATTAGTTATTAGTAATGTATATTAAGAATTTTTGTATATCTCCATTTGTATAACTTTAATCCTTATAACCATTCTATATGAAAACTGATATTATTTCTACTTTTCTTTAAAAGGATGAATAAACTCTGACTCATACAAGCTAAATAATTTGTTTCCAATCAGAACATGGTATAAATGGGATTCTACTCAGACCTCAACACCCATGGTTTTCTCATACCCTGTGATGGAGCCTCCAGGGAAGCTGGAGTTCAACATAATTAGATAAGTTCGTACTGAGTTGATATGGTATTTTTTTCTCCCGTTGGGAAAGGTAGGTGCTGATTGGAGTCAGTTTTGTAAACAATATGGTGAACAACTATTGTCCTTCATTTGAGTAAAATGTGCTCATTTCGAAAACAGCTAGACAATGAGAATTTGGGCTACAGTTTGTCCTACATTTTGTCAGAATCTCATCAATGCTCATCAGTCTTTTGACTAATTCAGCAAATGGTGGACTTTGGAACTTTTTATCAGAGAATATTTGTGTGTTAAAAAATGTTATAGCCAGGTTCGGTGGCTCAGCCTGTAATCCCGCGCCTTTGGGAGGCTGAGGTGAGTGGATTGCCTGAGCCCGCGGGTTTGAGACCCGCCTGGGCAGGCGAGACCTCATCTCTACAATAAATCAAAAAATTAGCCGGGCGTGGTAGTGCGTGCCTGTAATTCCAGCTACTGGGAAGGCTGAGGTGGAAGGATTGCCGGAGCCCAGCAGGTCGAGGCTGCAGTGGCCGGGAGCGGCCACTGCACTCCAGTGTGGGTGACTGAGTGAGACTCCAACTCAAAAAGAAAAAAAATGTTCTACTTGGAGTGAGCATTCTTTTAACTCATAAAGAAATTTTTTCCTTGCCCCTTTGCTTTATGCTGCCTTCAAATGATCTTAAATACTTTCTGCTGTAGGTACCACATGAAATGTTTCTATAACGACTCACCCTTGCCACTTAGAGCAGTACGGCATTATATAATGAGGAGAGCACAGGCTTTGGGCCCAGTTCAGCCTGAATTCAAATCCATTACCAATTAGTGATATGCTAAGTAAGGAGGTACTAATAGTTTTTGACTACCCACTGTGTGTTAGACATTATTTAATGATTTGTTTACTATCCCCTTTAATTGCCACAACAACTTTTTAAAGGAACTATTAACATCGTTTTATAGATCAGGATACATACTCAAAGAGGTTCAAGTGTCTAGCCCAAGTTTTCACTTCTTGTAAGTGGTGCTCTTTGATTTTGAACTGAGATTTATCAAACTACTAATATATATATGGTATACCTTAAGCAAATAAGTTAATATTTCTGAGTCTCCATTTCCTAATTTCTGAGACAGGATAGTACTACAGTATTTTGAAGTATTGCTATGAGGATTAAATTAAATTATTGTGAGGGTGCCCATGTCTTAGTAGATACTTTAATAAAAGTAGTTTCTTCCCCACCTTAAGTAAATGATAATCATAGAAGACTGAAAGAATTGTCGCTTCTGCCTTTTTTTGAATTAATGTTTTACATTTAACTTTTGTATTTTGAAAAATGCTGAAATCATAGAAGAGATGCAAGAATACTACAATGCACTCCTGTATACCCGTCATTCAAATTCACTAATTCTTAACATTTTGTTATATTTACTTTATTTGTATCTGTGTATATGTGTATACACGTGCACTCACACATAAAATTTTCCTGAACTCTTTGAGCATAAGTTGCAGATATCATGAACCCTTCTTCTGAAATATTTCAGCATATATTTCCTGAGAATGAGGACAGCCTTTTATGTGATAGCATATTTTTCAAAATTATTAATTTAGTGTTAATATAATTCAGTGATCTGATGTATAGTTTGTATTCACTCTTCACCAACTGCTCAAAGCTATTAAGTGATGATTCTTCCTCCTGATCTTGAGCATATACTGGATTTAGCTGTGAGGGCTTTTTGGATTTCTTTACCACCCTTGCTTTTAAGCCATTACTGCACTGTGTTGGGTTGTACTAGAATTGCTTCTTTAGGTGATCTGTCCCTTCACAGAGAGTGATGATCTCAAACCATTTTAAACATCTTAAGGAAAACTGAATAGTCCTACGCTTACTGCTCTGAAGTGAAATCCCCCCACAATATTTAAGTGCCTACAGTATGTCAAGAGATTGTGCTGAGCAGCAGGTAGGAAGATATACAGTCCTTGTTCTCAGTAGGGGTTGAGGATGAGTAAGGAGATTGTCGTAGTGCAACATAGCAAGTCTTGCTGAGTTTGGAGGAGACTGCTCCTGTAGGTGTGCTGGGAACTAGGTATACTTCAAGGCTCCCAAGAACGTTTGAAAACAGTATAAATTGCCTTATGACAGGAGATTGAAAGTTTCAAAAGTAATCATGGTATCAGCTTTTTATATCTTGAAGTCTGTTATGGGATCTGGTTGAATGTGAAAATCTTAAGAGATTTCAATACTCTCTGATGTAATCGTAATGAAATAGTACCTGTACTGCATAATTGCCACAGTTGGTGGTAAATACTCTCTCCTTTCTTCAGAGTAATAGTTTTCTCATTGGGATTTAAAAAAAAAAGGAAAGTAGTGGGAATTGTTTTGGTGCCTCTTAATTCACCAGCTGAAACAACCAAAATTTCGACTACATTTGTAGGTATGCTTTTCTGTTCTGCCAGATTTGATTCCATTATAATAAAATCTTTGTGCACATTTTCCATGGTAAATTTTAGATACCCAGGCACAGTCTTTTCCTCGGCGAAAGTAAAAGGCTGAGGAACAACTTAATTACTAACTGTAGACATAGGAAGGGCTTCTAATCAAGAGAATGTGGAGTAGTCAGTCTACAAGTCCAAAGGAGGCAGAGTGAGGAAAATGACTCCAAGATGGGAACTGTGGTAGTCATACATAAAGAAATTCTGTACTTTGGGAATTATAGAGCATTTAGATGCACCTAGGGTTCTAGTTATGAGTCTCATAGCCTACGTGGGGGGGGGAATGAATAGAGAACAGGGCTTTACTTTCCCCCTACTGGTCCCACCAGACATAGCCACTGTATTTCTGCATATGATTTTATCTAAAAACATTCAGATAACTTAAAAATTTGAAAACTCGTGTCTTGGATGTTTTTATGAAAGTGCACCAAGCCACCGTCTACCGAAGTTCCTTGTGGTTCTGCCCAAAGCTTCTGAGCTGCTTTTCTCACAGGCATTTGCTTGGTTTGGAAACACAGGTGAATGTTAGCATTAAGTTAAACAGAGCATACTGTGAAATCATGTGATGTTCACATTGGTTCATTTGAACTATTCATACTATCACTACCAGTGCTTCAGACAGACAGTTAACTATACTTATACTCTGTGTTATTGCTCTTAAGATGCGTGTCTTTTCAGCTGCAAAATCAGGTACATTTTGATCACAAATTTAAGGGGCACAGGTGCAATTTTATTACTTGGATATATATTGCATAGTGGCAAAGTCTGAGCTTTTAGTGTAACTATCACCTGAATAATGCACATTGTACCCATTAACAAAATTATAACTGTTATGAGGAGAAAAAGGCAAGCTATGTGCATGTGGTTTTTGGGAAGGAGGGAGATAGTGAGCGAAATACTCATTTTCTGTGTTGGGAAGTCAGTTTGCAATGCATCATCAATCTCAATTCCCACATTTCTGTTCTGTATGCGTGTCTGACTCTGCTTTGTGAATTCATTGTTTAGAGATGCATAGTTTTTATATAACATGGTCCCAAAATGTTAGGCAAGATTTCATTTGTTCCTTGGCCAAAAAAAATAATAATAATAAAAATAGTGATAACGAGAAATTTTTTGTGTACTCTTACTTTGTGTTACGTACTGACTTTGGATCTTAAATTCTTAGTAAATTGCAACTCCATTAGACTTAAAGAAGTTGTAAAGAAGTTCAGTAAGGGGGCTGAAACAAAGATTTAAATAGCTAAAAAAATCACCCAAAGATGATTTTTTTTTGTAAAGCCACAATACAGTAATATAATAAGGACCTTGTATATTCAGAAGGGAGAAAAGATCCAATGTCAGCAGAGAGAAGAATGGAAAAAGAGATCAAGAAGCCAGATTGAAAAAGACTGAAGGATGGGTGGATTTAGGGTAGGCTGGCATCTCTGACTGATGAAATGTGGTTTGGGAATGGACATTGGCAATTCTGCAGAATAGGTTATAACATGAATTGTGGCTGGGAAAGAACATCAGTGAATGTGGAGAACTCTGATGGCCACGTAGGAGAGTTGTTGGTGAGCATGGTCTATGAAGTCTCCATCATAAAGGGACAGTTTTAGTTTTGACTCTGCTTATTAGCTGGATGGCCTTGGCCATGAAGTTCTGTGGCCCTCTGCTTTATATATCTGTATAGTGGAGATAGGTTGCTTTGTGGAATGAATTAAGATTGAAAGAGAAAGCCTAAATTATACAGGTGCTCATGATATGTGTTTCATTTCATCTGCAAAAAGAACAACAAAAAAGTTTTGCAGAGCAAACTTTTGAGCAAAAGAGTGATGTTACTGTTGCTTTGAAACAATTACTTCTGCTAGATTGGAGGGTGGTGAAGGCCCAAGGACAGTCCACCTGTAACTAGAGCGGTTGTAAGAGTCCAAGTAATTCAACAGAGATCTGAACTAGAGCAGTGCCCATAGTATTTGAAATAAATAGCTGAACAAGGGAAGCATTGCAAACATAAAGTCAACAGAATGTTCCAAACGGGAAATATTGTTACTAGGGATAACAGTTGTTTCATAAATGGAAATAAGTTTGGAGTTTCTGTTGCTTTGGGAATGGGGCAACATAAAATTGAGGTTTGAAATTGGAGGGTGCCTATTGGACTCCGAGTAGTTGGAGGTGTGGGACAGGAACTAGAGAGACTTTGAGGCAAGAGAGAGATTGGGGGGGCGGTGAATGGGGTTTGTGGGAAAGGATAAATGAAAGTAGAGTACTGAATCAGAGTTGACATGTGTTTACCTGTATGATATGAGAGAAGGAATGGGAGCCAGGGAACACAGTGGATGGAAAGGATGATTCTTCATGCATGTTAAGTGAGGATACATTTCAAAAGAAGAAATAGGTCAATGTTTTAAAATTCTGTAAAACTCAAGGATGGTGGAGACAAAGAAAGGCTTCCAGGTTTCGGGATTTACTTGTCGCTGGAGACCTGTGACAAAGTAGTTTTAGTAGTAGTTTTGGGAGTGAGTAGGAGCCATGCTGCAGAGCCTTAAAATGTTGAAAAGGCCGGGAAGGAGATAAAGATGGTGAATGACTCCTTGAAGGAAAGTGGAGGAGGAAGACAGAAAGTGGTCCAGTGGGTTTATAGCAGGATTCCTCAACACCAGCACTACTGGCAGTTTGGACCTGACAATTTTTTGTTATAGGGAGTTGTTCACCCTCCATCCCAGTGGCGGCAACCAAAGATGTCTCTAGACATTGTCAGTGTCCCCTGTGGGTCAGATTCCTTAGGTCTGCAGGATGAATGAGGATTGCTGCTGCTGGTGGATCACCTTTGCTGCCATGACTGCTCTGTCTACCGTGGTGTGGGAAAGGAGCTAGTCAAGAGTAAGTGGAAAATTACAGGCAGCCAGGAGATGATGACTGCAGCAGAGACCTGAGGAGAGAAGGAGGAAACAGAGCAAAACCATTGTCTAGAAAAGGTACCTTGGAGTTAGGGTGGGGAGAGGCATTTTTTAGTAGGTGAAGATTGTTTTAGCTTATGTTAGATGGCCTCGAACTTCTCACGAAGAAGAATGAAATAGGCAAGGTTAATGTTTGATATTGGAGGAAATTGTATAAAGTTTAAGTAACCCCTGTGGGGATGGATTAGTATACAGGTGAGTAAAAGCAGTATGAGCAGCAATGAGCCTGGCTGAATAGGGACTTTTGAAACAGTTATTTAAAACATTGTTAAAATCTTGGGGAAAAAGAAAACCTGTAACTCAGCCACCCTGATGCTATTTTTATTTGTGCATTTTACTGTGTAGACTTGTCTACATTTTATACCCTTTTAATTTTACTTAAATTCCACAGAACTTTATAGATATCACTGTTATTGAGCTGTCATTTCAGTTATTTTTTAATGGCTACATAATTCTTTAGTTTATCAAATAGTGCTCTGGTTACTGACTGGTTGTTTCCAGTTTTTAATGCTATTATACCTAAAGTTGCAGTAAATATTCTTGTGCATAGAACTTTGCTATATTTGATTAGTGGGCTCAGTAAAGGTCTTATATAGTGCTAACACAGAGTAGGAAATGTATTTGCTTAAATGTCACTTTAATGAGGCCTTCCTTTGACCCACCACATTTAAAATTGCAACCCGGATCCCTGCTTTATCTCCGTAGTGCTTGCTATAGCTTCTAGTTTTTCTTACTTACCTTGATTGCTGTGGTCTTCCTTTCTCAACAGGACAGAGATTTGGGGTTGCATCACTAGCACCTTGAATAATGCCTGGCACATAAATATTTGCTTGAATGAGTGAGTGCTTGGGTTTACCCAGACCAGTAGGCAAAATGGGTTTGAAAAAGTGTCAGTAGCAACAGATATTCATGGAAGCCAGTGGAAAGCTAATTGCAATGATTAGTCTTTCTTATCTAAAGGGACTGGTAAGCAACAAAAATCCATAGGGACCAGGAATTGGGAGATTTAAGAGTTAGCACCTGGAGGTAATTGTGACAACAAAAGCACATTCCTCTGGAAGGAGCGCATGGGAGAGGTGGTAGGTAAATAAGTTGTGGTTAGAGAAGGTGATTTCCCAAGGTTAAGATATTAGAAATAGGACAGTTTGAGAATTAATAGAGGCAAGGTTAGGATACTCCATTTTGCTGGGAATGGACTATGTCACTTTTTACTCACCCCTGCCTTGGCAAAGAGTCCCCTCTAAGCTAGTTTATTTGGGTCACACTGAATGATGGTGTACAAATCAGGTTTTGTCTTCAGAGGTCTTTTTTGTTGTTGTTGGAATCTGGCTACGTGTGGTAGTCTGATTAAGCAGATGTACCAATAATGTCTGCCAGACAGTAAGGCATTTTAGTGATGATGTCAACCAAGCTTGAAAACTGAATTTAAGAGAAGCTGTCTTCCCCTTATTTTATTTCTTGAGTCATTCCATTGAACTTTTAAGTGACTGTCTTACAGGTGCTTTTCTATTTGAGGTCATTTTACATATACAGAGTAGAGCAGCTTGGTGAATACATAAACCATCTAGTATAGCATATGTTGCTCTTTAAGCAACTTTTGAGGAGTCACTCTTGAGCATGGAAATTTCAGTAGTATTTTTTTTGGAGCACCCTTAATTTTTACCCTCAGCCAGTATATGATTTTTCCCTGTCTTACAGTTTTTCCACAAGAGCATGTATTTAGTTTTAAATTTTAAATTATTCTCGGGTGAATTGTTAATGACAGATAGGTATGATTTAGTAGAAATATCCCTGGAGATCTTCAATTTCAAAAGGTGATAATGGTCTCAAATATAGCCTTTCTCCTAGAATCTCAGGGATATTTTTTCAGTCTACTGAAAGGTGTTAATGTTGTAAGGAAAGGACAAATAAAATTACAGATAAGGAAGAAAGGGTTGATGGAAAGCATAATCTATTACTGTGCCTGATCTTTGAGCTACTAGGCATCAAATCAGAATGGCCTTGAGGATCATTTTCAGTGTTTTTAAAGCTTTCAGAAGGAACAGGATTTTCTGATAAAAGTAGAAAGTATAAAATGATTAAGAAGGAAAGCTAAGAATTCTTTTTGAACAAATGAGAGAGTAGAAAGAGGAGGAACGGGCAATATTAGTGTGCAACTTCTCCATGCCAAATACTGTAGGTATAGTTTTTCATGTGCGTAGTCTCTAATTCTCCTAACACTGCTTGAATTGTAATATTCTTAAAATAACTTAGGCCATATGCTAATTGCAATTTATTATAATGGGTAGAACCAGTTACTTCAACCCAGAAAGAGGCCCAGAAAAGTTAAGAAATTTGTCTAACATCACATAGCTAGGAAATAAAGTTTTGTATTCAGAAAACCCTGACTCTGCATTATACCATATGTCAGACAAGAAAGGGCAATGGCACCAAGGATTCAAGCTTCAGAAATTTATATTTGTGTTGAATGCAAAAGAGACTGTTTAACACTTGGAATGTGTGCCCAAGTTCAGTAATCGAGTGATATGAGACTGTGTGGTATACCATTATGTGCCTTATGCCTGTTTATTTTATGCTCCAGAATTCCTTCATCTGGTATCTATAAATAACAGCACAGATTATGTATTGTACAGACATCATGGGCATGGGTGTGCCTTTTAGGAGCAAGGGTGATATTAGAGATGCTATGGCCTTTAGAGAAGAAATCTACTTGCCTTATTTAAGTCATTTGGCTTATAATAGTGGAAGGTTCATTAGCGAGAGAACCACATAAAGAGAGATTTACTGTTTGAGGCCTGGCCCAAAAGTGCTTTGTTGTATACCTATACTCTTGTCAGATGTATTTGTATATGATATATGTTTATAATGATATAAGCTGAGCAAAGTTGTTTATTTTTTAAATTTAAAAGTTTTTTACTTGAAGTTCTTGGAAGCAGCGCTTCATTTAAAATAGAATTTGAAAATTATATTGACAAGTATTGTATAATATGACATTTTTGTCATTTATTTCTCTGTGTAGTTGACTTTAGGAATTTTGAGAGTGTTTCCTTCATCTGTTGTTTAAAAAGTTGGAGTGCTCTTGCAAGAGTTAGAATCACTGGTTCTACCCATTATAATCAACTGCAATTGGTATATGGCCTAAGTTATTTTAAGAAGAACTCTTAATAAGCCTTGCTTTTATTGAAAACAAGGCTAAAGCCATCTTCTGAACTTCCTTATTATTTGATTGTTAGCATAATATTTTTAGATCTCAGACATCTCTTTATCTTGATCAAAAGAACATCCTTAGGAAGGAATCTGCAGTTTTCATTGAACCCATTTGTGATCTTGTGAAGAGGATGGAGCAGTTAGTTATATGCCTTAATCATGGCCAAGTATATATACCAAACTTTTGCTGTAGAGTCTCAAAGAGCAGTGAAGTTAGAAATATTACATAGCACTTAGAAGGTTAGGCCTATGTTTTTGGGAGGCAATATATATATCTATACACATACATTAATTAGAGGTTGCTTGTTTGCAGGGAGAATGCTGGAGAACCAGACTCCTGGAGCAGTTTATCCTATGAAATACCTTATGGAGACTGTTCTGTGAGGCATCATCGAGAGTTGGACATCTATACATTAACCTCTGAATCTGAATCACATCATGAACCCCCATTTCCTGGAGACAGTTGCACTGGACATATTTTTAAACTTATGAACATTCAACAGCAACTAATGGTAAGGAAGAAAGTTTCTTTTCATTTTTAGGTGTGTGTATGTGTGTCCCTGCCCTCCTCCAGTGAACCTTGATATAATTAGAATATAAAAATGCTTTCCCCAAAGATTGTAAACCTGCAGGACAATATTAGCAGTATTAGATATTACCACTTAACAGATCAGAACTAACATTAGGGTTGTAGCAACAGGGGGACAGGGGGTAGATTTATTTCCTTGGTTTTTACCAGGTTTTTGAAACAGTGAAAGATGCTCATGTACACACATTGCAGATACAGAAATATGCAACAAGTTAGAACTAAATTTTCCTGACATAAAAGGAAATTTGTCTGTGTTTGGTTCAGCTTTACAAAATGAAATGAGCAAAGCAATTTCTGTGATTGTTGCTAAAGAACAAGAACCAACTTTACCCAGAAATAAAGTCTTTTTGCAACTATGTTAGTGAGTGATGATAGTGTTGCTATTTTAAATCAATATTTATATGGTAAAAAGATCACTAAAAAAATTAAAATGTTATAATCCACTCAAGTCTTCAAGATAAAGTTGTTGCCAGACTAAAAACATTACAGACTCCCTGGTAGCATTTATTATGGATAATATAAACGTCATATGGGTACATCACTCTTGGCCATAACATCTGAAAGGCTAAGTTTAGATAATTTTTCCACCCAGTTTAGTTCAGAGCTGATTTGATTTGGAAACAGCTTGATAATAATTTCATTTAAGGTCATCTAGGGTCAGCTGAATGCCAGAGGCTTCTTTGAGAGCAGTCATTATTTTTGAGACCAGCAAACCAATAGACTTCTTAGTAGGGTTGTGTGATGCTCCTGCCTTTGAGAATCATGTCTTTTCCAGAGCATGTCACATTTTATTTTCCTCTGAATGGACTGCTAGGAAGGTCATATTTTCACTGTGAACTTTTCTACTAGGTAAATGACAGTCCACTTGAGAATATCAGTTTGCAGGTACGAAAGCTATCTGCAAGGTATGGGAATGGTTGGCAAGAAGACATGATAAATTAGAACTTTGAGAGCACGCATGTGTTATGAGCTTTTTAATTCTTCAAGTAGCATTTGTTTCTGTTTTGTAATGTTCATCCTTCATTAGATTTAATGACATACTTTCCTAATTTTTAGGAGACTGTCACACTCTCAGTCAGAATGGAGAACCAAGCTAATTTTGAATACTCTTAAGAAACATAGCACAAGGCCAGATGTAGTGGTTCATGCCTATAATCCCAGCACTTTGGGAGGCCGAAGTGAGAAGATTGTCTGAGCTCACGGGTTCGAGACCAGCCTGGGCAACTTGGCGAGACCTTATCTCTTTAATCAAAAGATTAGCTGGGCATGGTGGAACGTGCCTGTAGTTCCAGCTACTTGGAAGGCTGAGGTGGAAGGATCACCTGAGCCCAGCAGGTCGAGGCTACAGTGGCTTGAGCGTGCCACTGCACTCCAGCCTGGGTGACAGAGTAAGAGTCTAACTCAAAAAAAAAAAAAAAAAAAAAAAAAGTGTAGCACAGAGGCTTTTAGTGAAAGTTCATTTTGCCTCTATTCTCCAACAGAGGGATTTTTAGCAAGCATAAACTCTGACAATAGACTCAGTAGAGAGATAGGAACAGTCTGATGATGGAGTGCTATAAGTACTCAATATATTCACTGAGAGAGTTAAGTGAATGAGAGAATAGACCGCAGTAGACTTGCATGAGATTATTTCAGTAGATTAGATAACAAGTGGGTAAACCAGATATTTCATAAATAGTTTTTATGTACTGAGAAAATAGTATTATAAACATTCCTAGAATTTTGATATAAAATTTTCACTAAAATTTACTACAGATCCTCCTATATTTGTTTTTCTCTATTTTTCGTAAGCTTTCTTTACATGTACATAGGATTTTTGTATAATTATAACCTTAGATTAACTGTAGGTTATTTTTTTCAACATTGTGGTTACACATTTTTTTCTGATTGTAGTATGGTCTTCATAGTTAATATTTATAGAACAGCATTGTATTTCTTTTATTGGTTTTAGGAATCATGATTATCTTAGCCATTCCTATGCTGTGGGTTGTATCTGTTTATATTTTTAAAAATACTTTAAAATTGCAAAAACTCTCTTTGAGATGACCTGTGATATCCATGGTACATTCTGACAGAAATCAAAAGTTAGGTATTGCGGTGTTATATGCTCTCATTTATTTCATATTTGGTATTGGAAAACAGAGGAACTGCTTTTATTAAAAAGTGAAGAAACATCTACCATGCCACTATTCCTGAAATCATATGAACCCAAAACAATTAACTTAGGTGGAGAATATTTGGAGAATTTAAGGAACTCCTCAGTATTTAGGGAACAGGAGCATCTGGCTGCACTTTGTGGTTTAAAAGAGTTTACCAAAGTGATTAGGCTTTGTTTGGGTTTTTTCTTGTATATATGAAGCAGGATAGAAGTAGGCTCTGCTCCTCTAAAGACCCTAGTTTTTTGTTTTGTTTGTTTTGTTTTGTTTTGTTTTGAGTTGAAGTCTCACTCTGTTGCCCAGGCTGGAGTGCAGTGGCACACTCACGGCCATCGCAGCCTTGACCTGCTGGGCTCAGGCGATCCTTCCACCTCAGCCTTTCAAATAGCTGGACCTACAGGCACGTGCCACCACGCCTAGCTATTGTTTTTTATTTATTGTAGAGTTGAGGTCTCGCCAAGTTGCCTGGGCTGGTCTCGAACCCATGGACTTAGGCAATCCTCTCACCTCTGCCTCCCAAAGTGCTGGAATTACAGGTGTGAACCACCACACCTGGCCTAAAGACCTTGTTTAAAAATTTCTATCTTAGCTGCTCATTTGAAGGTATTCACTGTGCTTTTTAAAAATAAGATTTTTGAGGCTCATTTCTAATCTACTTTTCAAAATAAATTCAAGATATAGAAAACAGCAATTTGGATTATCTGGACTACTTTTAACATCCTAGTGGATATGCATATATGAGAAAGGAAAGTAATATCAGGAATAAGAGAAAAATTAATTGTGTTCTTTTGGATCAGCTTACCATATGTTACCTTACAAGATCTGGAATGACAGTGAGCTCTATCCAAAGGACTTTTCTTATGTGTGTCAGTGACACCTTTTCCCATGGACAGGTTTTTGAAAGTATCTTTCCTTTCCTCCTAGAAAACAAACCTCAAGCAGATGGACAGTCTTACGCCCTTAATGGTGACAGCACAGGATTCCTCCAGTCCTCCCAGTGCCCCAGAAACAAATATCCAGTTTCTAACCTGTGCTTCAGAGTCCATAGCCAGCCAGCAGCTTTCTTCTTCTGAAGAGACCGAGAGCATTCCGGGCTGCCAAGGGAGCCTTGTTGGGCAGATTGAAAGTTCCTGTGATTTATCAAGCATGATTGAGGAAGAGAATACAGACAATTCCTGTAAGAAGAAAAATAAAGGCATGGAAAGAAAAGGGGAATGGGTGCAGCCAGCACCTATTGTAAACTCTGATACTGTGACTGATCAAGACAGCTGCTTTCGGAACATGTCTGACTGTGGAATAAAGGGCATAGACGGCCTTTCATCCTGTGGAAACAGCAGTGGAGAAACTGGAGCAAAATCTGGAATGCCCATAGACTGGGAGTCTCTGAACAGAGGAGATAGTGAGCTGCAGAGAGACATGGTCACGGAACCAGGCACTGCCCAGCATTCCTCTGGAGGTGAATTGGCAGGCATTTCAACAACAGATACCAGTACCCTAGATACTGTAGGGGAAAGAGAACATGGTCTCTTGAACTTAGATGCCACTTTCCAGAGCAGTGTGCCTCAAGAAGGGGAAAGTACCAAGGAAAGTTTTGAGAATTCGAATCTCACCACCGCGGGAGCCTTCGACGTACAAGTCACAAGTAAGCCTGAGGATAAAGCCAGCATTCCAAACTATGTCTCTACCACCAGTTCCCTGGGTGGTAACAAACCTGCAGAGTCTTTACTAGCATTTAGCAGTGGAGGAACCTCCACTGAAAAAGAAGCAGAAACAGAAACAGAAACTTCAAGAAGCTGTGAAGAGAATGCTGAGACTCCAGTAGATCAGAATTCCGTGGTAATTCCAGCTTCTGCAAATGACAAGATTTCAGATGAATTAGAATCGAGCACTTCCTTAGCAGGCATATGTGAGGCATTGTCACCTTCAGATTTAACCTTTCCTGGGCTAGAAAAAGATGTAATTCCGGACCAGAAATCAGAAACAAATTCATCTCATACTCAAAGCCAAACGAGCAAATTACCTATTTGCTCTGCAACTGGAGACAATAAACTTTGCGCTGACTCTGCATGTCAACAGAACACAGTGACTTCTAGTGGTGAGTTGGTTGCAAAACAGTGTGATGACATAGCCAGCCAGCCTGAAAGCTTAAAGACAGGGCAGCCCGACTCACAAGGCCCGCCTACTGCTGTCAGCTGTGAAGACTCACAGACTAACACAGTCACCTCTCACCCTGGAAGGAATACCCAGGAACATGTGAATTTTTGTTCTTTTGAAGTTGTGGATAAAGAGGACCAAGAAAAAGAGTTGAAACTAGACAAACCTTTAACAAATATGCTGGAGGTGGTTTCGCATGCATGTCTGGTTGTCCCTAAAACTGAGAAAGAACTGGTGCCAAACCAGGCAGCAATATCAGACAGCACTTTCTTTCTGGCAAATAATCCAGGCAGTGAATCAGTAACCAAAGATGACGTACTTTCCTTTGTCCCCTCCCAGAAAAAAAAGGGAACAGCAACTCCTGAACTACATATGGCTACAGATTATAGAGATGGTCCAGACGGAGATTCGAATGATCCTGATTCACAGCCACTAGAAGACAGGACAGCGGACCTGTCCATGTCCTCCCCTGTGGTAGAGCTTCAGGCCAGCATGGGTAATATCAGTCCCACAGGACTTGGTGGGGAATATGAGAGTCCTGGCTCCTCAGCAAGCCCTGAAGTTCTGAATATCAAGGGGACCACTGACTTGTCCCTACTAAGTGTGAGTAAGTTCACTTTGGCCTCCAATTCCGTTTTGACTAGAGAAGGGGAAAATGTGGGGTTTCCAGAAAGCTCTGCAGCTCAAGAACAAGATGACAGAGATAAAACAGAGACTTGTTCCTTCATTAAGGAAGACAATCTTTCTTCAGGAACGTTGCAGGAAGAGCAGAGAACACTACCTCCTGGACAAGAGACACCCGGATTCTATGAAAAACCTATCTCAGCTGCCTGTGCTAAGGACAAAGCGCTTCAGCACAATAATTTACCAGGTACACCCTCCGTCTGTCTTAAGGCAGAAACTAAACATAACAAGGAAGTGGCCCCACAAGTCTCACTGCTGACTGAAGGTGGGGCTGCACAGAGCCTGATGCCACCAGGAGCAAGTGTGACTGCAGACTCGAGGCAGGAAGCCTTGAGTACAGAGCAAAACAGCTCAACTCTGTTGCCAGAGGGGTCTGAGGCTCTTAATGGCAACCAACCTTTTGCTCTGGATGTTAGAGTGAACAACACCCAATCCCAGGGAAAAACCAATGCCAGTGAGGTGAGTGGAAATGTAACGGTGGATGTTGCAGTGGTTGATGCTCTACGATGTACTGCTGAGCCCAGAAGAAAGGATATGTCACATAACACGCAAGACATTCTGAGTCCACACATTTTGTTGAGTCAGGAGAAGAATGTGATCCTGGGTTTGCCGGGAGCTTTACCAGACAAAGGTGCAGCTGACCTACAGGGAGCTGCAACCCCACAGATGGTACCTCTCCATTGGGAGGAAAAGGAGCTGGAAGGAGCAGACCACAGTTGCACCATGGATGACTCTAAGGAAGCACAAATGGGCAATGAAGCACTTCCTGTCCTACTGCAGCCTATTGCCAAGGAACTTCCCACAGAGACAGGGCTCTCAACTGGTGATGACAGGGCCCCAGCTGATGTGAGGGAAGTCATGCAAGCCTTGGCCCCAGGCAAGGAAAGGAGTGCTCCTTGTCTTCCCTGCCCGTTCTCTGCCCAAGCTGCACCTCTGCCTAAGGGAGTAGATTTGATAGAAGTGGCTGCAAGCCACATAGTGGATGCTGTCATCGAGCGAGTCAAGGCATCAGGAGCACTTTTTACTGAGGGGGATATCAGTCACATATTACTGTCCAGTCCTGAGGTGGGCCCTGTGACCAAGGGGCTAGAGAATGCTTCTACAAAGCAAGTGAATGCTTTTCCACCTGGGGAGAACCTGCCAATGGGCAATATTCCAAAAGAAGCCACAGGGAACCTTGCAGGATGTTTTGGTGAAAGGGAGGAGCCAGAGAAGATTATTCTGCCTGTTCAAGGGCCTGAGCTGGCAGCAGGTAAGCAAAGCAGAATACAAAATTAAGTTTGAAAAGCATATTCCCTTAAGAGTCTCTGTGGTGTGCTGGTAAAAATACAGGCATCTTTGTTGTTTTGAGATCTTGCATTCATTGGGTAGGTTGCCAGATTAATAGTCATTACCATCAGGAGAGACACATCACCTCAGAGTTGGACAGATTTTTGCTTCCTATATTGTACACTTGCAACTTGGTTGCTTAAGCTTATAAACACTGTCTACTTTCCAAACCTGGAAGAAAATGCTTAGATCACAGGTGCCCCAGAATGATGAAGGAATTTGCAGTTATTTTTATTCACATGACTGTCCTTTTCTCTAGTACCATAGAAGACAGTGCTGAAAAGTGTTTTTTTTACAGGCGTGACATGCCCTTCATCCTAGTCTGTATTCTGAGCAAATTTAGAGTCAGAGTGGTTTCATGAATAGCTCTAAGTATTGTTCAAAGTTGATGGCCCAACATCCAAAAGGTATTGGGTCGTTGATTGGGGGCAGGATGGGGGATCGCCTCCTTTTCCCGCTTGAGGAGAAGACTTCCAATTCCATTGCCTGTTGCTTTTGGGCAGCAGTCCGGGAATTCAGGACCCTGCACAGCGCTGGGGATAGGATGCAGGATTTCCGCCCAAGCCCAGTCTGCTGAGCTGCTGTCACAGGGCAGACCTTGTGTCTGCTTATCTTGGTGAAGCAGCTGCACCAAGCAGATTGCTCACACAGCAGCTTGTTCCGTCTATGGGTAACCATGTCTAGAGACAGCAAAGAGAAACCGCTATTACTCAGTGGAAATAAACTGTCTGAATAAAACTTCTTATTGTGGGTTGAGGCTGAAGCTGAAGCTGGAGTCAGGCACGATCTTGACTCCTGAAGTCTTTAAAGGTCAGTTTGATGCACACTTTTTTACCACCACCTGTTAACAGCTGTAGACAGAGGACCTGTCTCCATGCTTTCCCCAAGGCTTTCGTAGGTAAGAAGTAGCCTTTTTTTTGCCTTTATTATTTGATTTGTTTTACTGTTCTTTTTAATTTTTGAAAATCCCTTTATATGTACTACGTGTTAAGAGTGTGGGGGTGGGGCATGGGGAGAAATGAACAAGCAGAACAAAAGAAGTTATTTAAGAAGAAGTGCAGTTTAAACACAGTGGCCATTTTCCCTAGTAAAGGGCTTTGGCACTTAGAATATTTTTTTTTCCTCTGGTGGAAGGATTTAAAGAACCTGAGTTAGAATTTTTGGTGACTTCAGGCTTCTAATTTTATTAATGTTTTAGATTGCTGGTGATAGATATTTGTTGGCTGATATGAAACAATCTCTAATTTTCAAAATAAGGCACAACAACAAGTCTATTTTGGGGGCCCTGGCAGGTTGGCATTTCAGAAGAATGGGAGTGGCTGTAAGCTGATGCCTGGCTGTGTTCTTTTCATTTGGGTGCTGCGTCCCTGGCCACATGGGCTGGAATTATTTCTCTTTCTGGCTCAGTGGTCAGAATTTAACCCAAGCAAGTATGAGCTATGTGGGGTTTGTGTCTATAGTACTCTTTGAGAAAAGGTTAAAAAAGGAAGATAATTTTAGACTTTGATTTTTTTTTTTTTTTAGAAAGCAAGATTTATTAAGAGGACAGAAAAGCTCCCATAGTGGGAGGGGACCCGAAGGGGTTGCCCAGGACTTTGATTTTTATTTTTATGTAAATGTAATAAAAACGCGAAGGAATGATGTTTAAGATTTTAAAGTTTTAAGAAGGAAGTCTCCACAGTGCATGTGAGTGTGGGTTTGGGACTGGTAAATTTTGTGTAGGCGAGTAACTTGTTCTGCTACCCAAAGGAGTCATAATAGGCTCAGTACTCATGGTCTCAAACTATGGAGAAAAGTAGCCAGCAAATGAAGAAATCGGTGCTTTTTTTTTTTCAGAAAATAGCCAGGACTGGGTAAAGTCCCTGGTCATGTTGCCCTAGAGAAAAAGCACCTGAGTATGATCTCAGAACCAAAGGGTATTTTCTAGCAAGTTTACATTCCTTTCATGGACTTAATCATACTGTTTTATGAGTGAGGAGACACAAGTTTTAACTACTGATTTGGAAGGAGCCAGTTAGAAACAAGGGGATATAGCCCTTCACTCATTGACCACAGTGCTTAGGAAGTTAGTGGTGTGTAACCCAGCCACGCCAGGCCTACAGAGGCTGCCAACACCCCTCAAGTCTCAGCAATCACTGTTTACCAGTATGCCTGGTTGCTATGCCAAGATACATAGTCTCAGTTGATAGGTATAGGAAAGTAAGGTTGTACCAATGATCACATCCACAAACGAATGAAATAAAAAACACCAAAGTCCCTTTCCCCCCAGAAACTACTCTGGCTCACTTAGAAATGTTTTGATCAAGGGATGGTTCTAAGGGGATTGCTTAGTCAGATTTTTTTTAAACTTTAATTTTATGAAATGTAACATAGATTTTGGTTCTCTGGGCAAGAAAGATTGTTTACCCATTTTTAAATTGCTAGTAAGATTATGTAATTATAAGGGCAAGGAAAGAAGAACGAGGTTTATAAATGTTCGTGTGTAAGAATATAACTTTTCTAAATTTAAAGTAGACCTTTGTACATGTCACATGCTGCTAGAATAAAATATTAATATAATTTATTCTTTAATGAAAGAAACTTCTCTGCTCTTCGGCATGGGGAGCGCTTTTCTCTGCCAAGTAGGGGCATCACTAGATTAATAAAGACTACAAAAAATTTTCCACATGCAATTAAGATGACCGTTCCATTTGTATTTGGTTTATTAAGGTGAATTTTGACTGCTCAATCATCAGTCCCCTTTAAAGTGTCATAATCCTAAATTTGCCTCAGACATCATTTTTATCACTTCCTTCCTGTATTTGCTTGACCATATGCTGGTCAAGTAACAAAAGCCATAGGACAGCTATGTAATTCTAGTGAAAACGTGCATAAAGATTTTTTCTTAAGAAAAAGAATTGCGGCCGGGCTCGGTGGCTCAGCCTGTAATCCCGCGCCTTTGGGAGGCTGAGGTGAGCGGATTGCCTGAGCCCGCGGGTTCGAGACCCGCTTGGGCAGCGAGACCTCATCTCTACAATAAATAAAAAAAAAAAACCAGCCGGGCATGGTAGCGCATGCCTGTAATTCTGGCTACTCGGAAGGCTGAGGCGGAAGGATCGCCGGAGTCCAGCAAGTCGAGGCTGCGGTGGCCGGAAGCGGCCACTGCACTCCAGTCTGGGCAACAGAGTGAGACTCCAACTCAAAAAAAAAAAAAAAAAGAATTGCTAGTTTGTGATTATGTTTTAGTTTTGAAAGAAATAGCTAAAAATTTTTTAAAATAGCTTGCTAGAATACTTCAGTTGTACTGATTGCAGTGGTGGGTGGATTAGGGTGTCTAGTATGTTTTTAGAAAAAGTCAGAGTTGTCCCGGAGGTTTTGTCTCATTCTCAGTGACTTTCTCCTTTTTGTCTAGTACAAATTTCTCTTGCCTTTTTGATGATGGCCAAGATGGACCACCTAGCTTCAGCTGTTACCTGTTTCCTTAGAGCTTATGAATTGATTTTTCCATATACAAGTCAGCACCACACTCAGATTTGTCATAAAAGTCGGTAGTGAAAGTGCACATTCAGTGGACATTGAACTGGATCTTCACTTAGCTCCAAACCCCTACAAAGGCTAGGGGAAAACCAGACAGCTATGTGATAAAGGAATAGCTCAGCACGGGGTCAGAAATGGCACTAGCTCCTGACAGCAAAAGAATATTTTTCCATTTAATACAAAAGTGAAAACAAAACACATGAAACCTGGAGCGTGTTGTGTAAACAGTAAGGCACAGAAATCAACTTTTAAAATATACTCTGTAACCTCCTTTTCAGAAATGCCAGACACAAAAGCTGAAGATGAAGTGGATTTTCTGAGTAATGCCAGAGCGAGTTCAGTTTCTGAAGAGGTGACTGTAGGGAGTGTAGCTACTACACCCAAGATTGAGCAAAGCCCAAAGATCCAGGAGGTAAGTGGCATCAGTAAGTCTGTATGAGCCCAAAATGTGTTTATATCCTGGTCTGCTCTGTCTGATTTATGACCTTGTCTTTTGTTTTGTAGGCAGGTGGGCACAATAGTATTATTTTCTGTGTTGCTTTTGTCCTATTATATAAATATGCACATGTTGTTGCAGTTTATGCTTTCATAAATGGTGTACACCACATAGCAGAATTTTGGAATGGGCTCTCCTACACGGGAACTTTGGAGATTGTGATGAGAAACATTTTCTCTATGAGCACAAGACTTTGAAATTTGTCATCAAGCTTAAATTGTCACAAAATGAGAGTTACAACAAAAAGAGGATCTATAAAGCTTTCTTAAACCTAAATCATTTCTTTATATAGAAACTGACAGCTACAAAAATGAGATTTTTATTTTACAGCTCAGTAGTAACTGTCTAAATTATAAAGCATGCCATTTTTTGCAATGAAAAAAGGTTTAATGAGGATTTTCTTTTTAACAACTTTAATTGGAATATAATTTACATACCATAGAATCCACCCAATTAAATAAAGTACATAGGTCAGTGGTTTTAAATACATTTACAGAGCTGTGTGACTGTTACCACTAATATTCTGGTTTCAGAATATTATCATCACCCCAAAAAGAAACCCCAGACCCATTAGCAGTCAACCTCTTCCCTCTTCCTCCTCCCAGCTCCTGGATCACTAATCTACTTTCTGTCTCTAGGGATTTGCCCATTCTGGAATTTTATATAAATGGAATCTTATGATAATGTAGTCTTTTGTGATTGGCTTCTTTCACTTAGCCTAATGTTTTCAAGGTTCATCCATGTTGTGGCATTGATGAATATATCATTTCTTTTTATCGCCAAATAAGATTCTCTTGTATGGCTATACCATAGTTCTTGTGCATTTGGATCGTTTTCACTCTTTGGTTACTGTGAATAATACTGCTATGAGTATTTGTATATGAGTTTATGTGGATAAATGTTTTATATGCCTAGTACAATTGCTTGGTGTATTGTAATTCTATTTTATATTCAGTAGGTTTAAAAAATATTTTTCTTTAGGATCTTGGTTATTTTTCTTCCTGTTGAAAGCTATTAACTTTTAAAACAAAGGAATTTAAATTTGTTGAGATAAACAGTGCTCTGTACTTTAGATTCCATGCTGGTCAAAACAAAACAAAACAAAACCCTTTAAAAAGCTGAAAATGAAGTTAATGGCCTAGCTCATACTGCTCCTCAGAAAGTCAGTGCTCTTTGACTAGACTTGACATTACACTGTTTTGATCTTCGAAAGGCTAAGTGGTATTTTTTTCTCAGAGTTACACCAGTAAGTAAACAAAACTGTACTATCCCAAACTGTTTCAAGTGTATGAACAGTGATAAATAAGATTTGTTTTATTGGAGTACAGTGGTATGAAGGTGCTGACTGTTCTAACCCACCCTTTTTTACAGATAATATTCATGACTAATGCTTGGGTGGCTACTTGTATAGCAGGCGCTATTCAGACAAATGTTGCTTTTGCCCCTGTGGGAAGAAAAGAGAACACACCCTGCATGGGTACCCTCAGAAGGGGAAGGAAAAAACTCACATCCTTGAATTCAAATGCATCTATTACTTAGTCTTCCATTTTAATATTGTGATTAGTGTCATTGAATGCAATCTGGCATTTGGCTCCAGACCCTTTGCTTTCTGATGAGAGCTGTATCTATCCCAATGTATCTTATCGACTAGAAAGAAAAGAAACACTTTTTTTTTTTTTAAAAGATGTCTCTCTTCTTTCAACCCTTTTCTCATTTTTTCCTCTAGTTTTAGTTGAGAGGAATAATATTCTTCTGGTTGGTCTGCTTGCCTCATTTTACAGATTAAAAAAATAGATCCCTGGAGAATCAACTTTGACTAACTCAAGGTCAACCTCAACTGCAAGTAGAGTTTGGCATTTGATTTTTAACCTAGGACTTACACAACAAAGCAATTCTTCCTTGGCTTTTAACCTGGTGGAGATTGATGACTGGTGGAGATATTTTAAAGAGCCTCAGAATCATGTAATTTGTCTCTGGCTGGGAGATATTGATGCCTTCTGCTTTGTGTCTGCTTCTGCCTTGTATAGTTGGGGAAAGCATATGTCAATGAGATTTTCAGGTTTTTAAGATTTTTAGGTCTAAACAGTGAAAGTTTTTGTGTTCACAGCATTGTTATAAGGCTGTGAAACCTGACAACCTATTTCTTTTCGCTGTTACTCTGCTAAACATGCCCTATTTGCTGTGAATTGAAAGGATAAAGCATTGCCACATACTTTAATGTTTCCCATTTAACTCTTTATGTACTTGCATTCTTTGTATAGATTTTCACCGGGTTAGGAAAGAGCACAGAGTTCTGCAAACTTTTTTTATAAAGGACAGAGAGTAAATATTTTAGCCTTTGTGGGATGTACAGTCTTTGTCACAGCTAGTCAACTTTGCTGTTACAGTGTGAAAGCAGCCATAGCTAATATATAAATGAATGAGTGACTGCTTCAGTAAAACTTTATGTACACCAAAATTTGAATTTCATATATTGTTCACATGCCATGAAATAGTCTTCTTGTGAATATTTTTTCTAACCATTGAAAAATGTAAAATCCACTCTTAGTTTTTTTCATGGGCTATACAAAAGCAAGTGATGGGCCACTGGCAGTAGTGTGTGAACCCTTTGCCTAAAAAGTATTTGTATAATGGTAGATGAAAAGAAAAAGAAAGCGAGCCGGGCTTGGTGGCTCAGCCTGTAATCCTGCGCTTTTGGGAGGCTGAGGTGAGTGGATTGCCTGAGCCCGCGGGTTCGAGACCCGCCTGGACAGCGAGACCTCATCTCTACAATAAATTAAAAAAATTAGCCGGGCGTGGTAGCGCATGCCTGTAATTTCAGCTACTTGGAAGGCTGAGGCGGAAGGATAGCCAGAGCCCAGCAGGTCGAGGCTGCGGTGGCCGGGAGCGGCCACTGCACTCCAGTCTGGGTGACAGAGTGAGACTCCAACTCAAAAAAAAAAAAAAAGAAAAAGAAAGCAAGTAGATTTCTTCTTTTCTTTGAAAATTGTTTTGTTGTGAAACCTCTAATTATTAAACTACAGATTGCTGAACAAGCTTTTGACAACGTCTCTAGAGTTGTTTCCTTATCTCTATTCATCTTTTAGCTCTAACTTTCTAGAGTCTGTGTTTTCATTCTGAAAAGGGTTAATTGATCTAAAAGGGTTAATTGTGATTATAGTTGAGGAAGAAGTGGCATTTGTTTAATATTATTTAATTTGGTCTTTCTGACACATGCCCTGTCTATGTTTTGGCCTTGGGAATAATAGGCCAGTCATTGCTGCATTGAATCATTGTTTCATTGAATCATCCTCTCCAAATGTAAACCAGAACAAATTCTTATAACTTATGCTTTGCTACTTGAAAACCAGGACAATGGTAAATTTATGGCAGTTTTCTAGCAAATGTAAATAATCTATTTAAATTCTTATGGAGATCATCCTGTTTGAAGCCTTCTCTAAATATATAATTGTCAGAGCATAGGGTTCTCTGACCAAGAGTGGCACTATCAAGGATTTAAAGAAAAAGGCTACAGTTGGGTTTCTGTTTTATTAGTTCATTGACTGACATCTGTCATATAAATTGAGGAGTAATTTTCTTTCCTTAACTTGCTTGACACTTGTAAATTGTAAATAAGACCTTAGTTTAAAGGTTAAATGCTGGCCTGGCACAGTGACTCAAACCTATAATCCCAGCACTTTGGGAGGCCAAGGCAAGAGTATTGCCTGAACCTGCGAATTTGAGACCAGCCAGGGCAACATGGTGAGACCTTGTCTCTACAATAAAAAAAAAATTTTTTTTAATTAGCTGGGTGTGGTAGGGCGCGCCTATAGTGTCAGCTACTTGGAAGGCAGAGGTGGAAGGATCACCTGAGCCCAGGCATGTTGATGCTGTGGTGGCCAGGAGTATGCCGCTGCACTCTAGCCTAGGTGACAGAGTGAGACTCTGACTCAAAAAAAAAAAAAAAAAAAAAAGTTTAAATGCTGAAAACCATGGTTCATTAAGGAAGTAGGTGATATCAACATTTATGTTTGCTTATATTCTGAGAGAAAACACATTTGTGAATTAAATACTGCAGATTTTTTGATAGTTTTCAATGGTATTTCTTTACTAGGTTGAAAATCTTCACAATTTTGGAGACAAAGTTATTAATTTACATATAATATGTTTCATTCTATTAATTATTTTATGGTTGTTGTTTGTTGAGTATTGCCAGTTTTAATACTCATTACAATTTAATATTCAGTGTTGTCTCCTTATGCATGCTTTACTAGTTTCAAGTTTCTCAGATGACCTTTTGTTGTCTTCTCTTTTCCCCTCAGTGAGTTAATACATATCAATTACTTAGAACAGAGCCTAGCACACAGTAAGTACAGCCTGGAATTGTTATTAGTTTTGTAACTTTAGATTTTAGTAGCCTATTCACTTATTTAGGTGACCAGTAGAATATGGTGGTTCAGACTCAGTTGCTCCTTCTTGAAAATATTACACAAGCTTCAGGAATAATATCATACAGTAATTTAAAGTTGGAAGATGTGGAGATTGCTTTACTTTTGAGATTTTTGCTTTATAGGAGGAGAAATGGATTCAGAATGGTTAAATGACTTACCTTGTTTCACTTAGTTAACTGTCAGCTGGACTAGATCCCAACTTTTGTGCAAGTAATGTTTCCACTATACTGTTGTTTCCTGAAGAATCATCCTGAGGGTACACCCAGGACTTCCTGAGAGTGTACCCTCACTTGGTTTAGGATGGGTTTTTGCTTTCTAAACAAGTATCCCTGAATGATGCTTATGCACACTAAAATTCCAAAACCTTTGCATTATATTCCCATGCTTTTGGTGATAGTTGGAGAACTTCCTTTGGCCATTTTGGGATCTTAGCTGATTCACTTTAAAATAAGTCTCATGTTCTTATTATGATCTGTTTAGTTGCAGCTAAATACCACAAAGATGGTGTTTGTCCAAAGAGCTTGTTTTTGGTGCAGAAATTACTAAGATTTTCCAGACCTGTCTTTTATTTCCTAAAGAATGATATGGAAAGGTATTGAGACAGTTGCAGGAGATGACACTGAATTCTTAAGTTCAGAAGAGAAAGCTTTATTCTCTTGAGAGTATGCCCTAGTGCTGCAAATCAGTATTCTCCATGTGTTGTAGGATCTTTTCAAGGTATGGCCAAGTTCATTAGAAAGGCGCTTGCCTCCCTGTGGTTATCTGTTCATTGAGGCATCTCTGTAATAATTCTTTTTCTGAATGTTCATTGATTAATGGAACAGTTAATTCTGCAAACCAGTAGTATATCTTGTCAGGGTGCCCGTGGTCCTAGCAGCCAAACCCTCAAGAACAAATAGGTTTAAGGACAACTATAAAACTCATATGGCAAGTATTAAGTTACTGGGAAAAATCTATTCTTTATTTAACATACCCTCCTCAGTCTAAAAAGCTTTTTTTTTTTTTTGAGTCGGTCTCACTCTGTGGCTCAGGCTAGAGTATACATTCATGGCTCACTGCAGTCTTGACCTCCTGGGCTCAAGTGATCCTTCTACTTCAGCCTCCTGAGTAGCTGGCACTATAGACGTGTGCTACCATGCCTGGCTTTTTTTTTTTTTTTGTAGAGACAAAGTCTCGCTATGTAACCTAGGCTGGTCTCGAACTCCTGAACTCAAGCAATCCTCTCACCTCAGCCTCCCAAAGTGCTGGAATTACAGATATGAGCCACTGCGCCTGGCCAGTAAAGCATTTTAAAGCAGAACTGTGATCCATTTTTAAGAAAATAATCAGACAACTGAACATCAAATTAACTGAATTTCCATTCTTAATGATGTGTACAACAGTATTAATGTTTGTTTCTTCAGGGTTGTAGTAAGGGCAGTTGGTCTTGGAATATTTCCTGTTGATATCTTCTTGATTTCTCTGTCCTTTTATTATTTTTAACTGAAAACTATGTTTTCTTTCTCTTGTCCCAAGGGGGGCGAGCTTGCATTTCCATCCTCAGTTCTGGGGTTTGGTTAAAAGTTTTTGTTTTGTGAGGCTGTTCACAGCCTTCATAGCTAACCTCAGAAGCCATAACACTGATATTCAGAATGATATTCACATCTCACCCTGTTATTTAATAGTGTCAGTTTCAAAATAGTTTCTTTAACAATGTCTCTGCCATCATATTTACATATATAGTTTTGTGGTATATGTGTCACCTAGGAAAAGAAAAATTGGCTTCTTTCTGAGTTGCCAGTAAGTCTTGCCTGCATGCATTTGGCATTTAAGAGGGCCAGCCCCGCCTTAATTATCCCTTTTTGATTCAAAGCTAGACCTAGTATCAACCACAGGATACTTACTTTTCAACTTTTTCATGTAATTTTTTTGGGAAACTCTCTTTCTCTGCATCTCCTTGGAAATGGAGAGTTTCCAGGAAATTCTACAGTGATTCCTTCTGCAAATTTTTAATAAAATTGCAGAAAAGAAGTACCTCAGAGAACCCCAGATTGTAAAGCCACAAATGACAAAACTATAATCTGTCTGTAAAACTATCCACAGATAATATATGTAAGGATATAATTTAATGATCTGGCTATACATTTTTAGTGACTTTCAGTGAGTAATTTCTCTGATATTTTTGTTCTCTATTGATTAATGGTTAGACAGTTTTTAAATTTTCTTCCAGCTCTTAATTTTTGACCAGTGTATGATTTCAAATGACTGGAATACATTTTAAAATGTTGGGGTATGTCTTGTATGTTGGACCAAGAGAACAACTATGAGGGACTTTAAAACCATGTATTCTTTAACCAAATTCTTAACTAGTCACTTTTTTTCTTAAACATTTTTGTGTTTTGCTCTAAAATCTTAAATTATTCTGTAATCGTCTTTTTTTCTCATAGAACTGCTGAATCCTAGGTCATATGTGCATTTGGAGGGAGTATGTGTCTCACACTCCTGCCCTGGGGTCAAAAGAATCATATCTGAGTCTTGTCATGCTTTCCATTTGTTTCTTACACTCATTTCTCTTTTGTTCATGCTTATCTGAGTATATTGACAGTCAATGATATTAGCTACACATAATGGAAAGATTATGGAGCCCAGTAAACTAAAGTTTTAATCCCAGTTAGTAGCTCAAAAACTTAGATTCATTTATTTAGAGCCACAGTTTCCTCATCTGTAAATTTGGGATATTGATGCTTCTACAAAGGGTACTTATTAATATACAAGGGAGATCCCAAAAAAACTGGAATTATTTTTTGGAGGTTGGGCCCCTTGTAGTACAGGCTTCCCCCGCTAGGTAAGTGTTCTCGAAACTCACTAGCATCAGTGTACGAGCTAGCATTGTTGTGAGACGCTGTGGTGGGGTTCAGTGAATTTTTTTTTTTTTTTTTTTTGAGATTCTTTTAATGTGTTTTCCCATTTTGTGATTGGTTACATATGAATTCATCTACCCATATTGCACTGAGTATTCAGGGGTTTTTGCCCCAAAACTGCATCAGCATGGCCTCAGTGCCCCATCCTCCCTGTTCACCCGATCTCGCCTGAGCAACTTTTTTTTGTCTGTTTGTTTCCCTGGATGAAAAACAAAGGGAAACATTTTGCCAATATGGAGGAGGTGAAACAAAAAACAGCAGAATCACTAAAAGGCATTAAAATTGATGAGTTCAAAAACTATTTTGAACAGTGGAAAAAGCATCTCAATGGGTGTATTGAATGGAATGGAGAGTACTTTGAAGGTGACTGAAATTTAAACACATAAGAATAAATATGCAATTTAAAAAAAATAAATTCTGGAGTTTTGTTTTTTGCTTTTTTTTTGGTCTCCCCTTAAAATTCTAGCATGTAGTAGGTATTTTTTTAAGTGATAGATATAGTTCTAATCTCATTTTAAACTAATTCCGAATTAACAAGTCCATTGGAATATGGATGGATGATTTTTAGATAGGTAATGATTTTTAAATGGTCTTTGAAGAAGCTACCAGTTATATCGAGTCATCATGGTACTCATTTAAACTTTCGTGTCACTTTATGTTTACTGTGAGGATGCATTAATTTATTCAGTGCTTGATTCAACAAATGTTCATTGACCTCTGTGCTAGGCCTCAGATATGCTAAAGTGAAAATCTGTATTCAGAGGCTCATATTTCACTGGGAAGAGGCAATTATTAAACCAATAAATAAGATATAGTCTGAGTGTTAAAATATGGATAATCATAGTTGTTTATGAAAAGTTGTCTTTCGGTGAAATAGATGCTAACTTCTAAGTGTATGATTTTTACACTGTGGGAGTGAAGATGTATGCATTTTTGTGTCAGAAACACAGGCTTGAGTATAACCATTATGTCAATTAACAGTAGACTTAGAAGGGCCACCACTAGGTGATCTCTTGGAGAAACTATATATTGCTTTGGATCCTGAGTTCTGTGTTGCTTACTGACATACACATGATTTAGAGCTGCTTGTTTTTGCCTCTTAAAAGAAAAAGATTCTATAGTATAAAACCTGAAAGAAAATTATCATTTGATCTGTTATGAAAGGCCTAAATCCTCCTCAGGGTAATTGGTTCCCTGTAATGTGAGCAGTTTTAGATTTTTCATATTAGGTTTTGATTGTGCATTTTAAGAAGATGCCTATGATATCTCGTTGGTTGGTCACCATAAAAGTAATGATATACACTATATATGAAATTGTCCACTTTATCCAGAAAAGTTTCAATTATACTAGTTTCAGATCTTTCTAGCCTCCTAGGCTGCTCAATATGGTGGTATAACCTGTGACTTTGATTTCTTTTCTTTTATTTTTTTTTTTAAGAGATGAGATCTCACCAAGTTGCCCTGGCTAGCCTCAGGCAATTCTCTCACCTCCACCTCCCAAGGTGCTGGGATTGAACCACCTTGCCCTGCAGACTTTTGATTTCATTCATTAGTAAACATTAAATGATTACCTTTTCATGATCAAGGTATAATAATCACAAATCAGAGAATTTTTTAAAGCTAGATAATATTGTCTCTGCCTTAGAATCTGTACTTAGAATCTAGTTAAATAAAACAAGTGGCTGGATACAGTGACTCATGCCTGTCATCTCAGCATTTTGGGAGGCTGAGGTGGGAGGATCACTTGTGGGCACCATAGTGAGACCCCATCTCTACAAAAATAAAAACATGACTGGGTGTGGAGGCATGTGTCTGTAGTCCCAACTATTTGGGAGCCTGAGGCATGAAGATCGCTTGAATTCAAGAGTCTGGGGTTGCAGTGAGCTATGATCACGCCACTGCACTCCAGTCTGGGTGACAGAGTGAGACTCAGTCTTAAAAAATAAATAACAAGGACGTACAAACATAATCACAATATGTGAATGCAGTATGTGAGGCATGCTATCAGATACCATTAATGTGCCATAGGAGGTCACAGAGAAAGGAATCCATGAAAAGTGTTTGTCTGGAATGTAGTGGTGTTTCCTTGGTGATGCCCATTTGTAGCACAAGTGATATCAATATTCCATTGGCAAGAACAGGGATAGATTAAGGGAGCTGCTGATGTGCATTCTAGCCTTACAGCTCTTTTTTACTTTCACAGTATGCTCAGCCCTTCAAATCTCATAGAATTGTCCTGGAATTGCCAGAAACACCCCAGTTTGCAAGGTACCTGAACTGGCCATAATCCAGGTTTTAAAAACACCACCAGGAAACTGAGAAGAGTAATAGTTACCTTAGAAGTATGAAGAATGGAAGTATTCAGAAGTGTGTAAACCCTGTGAGAATTAAAACAAGTATTATCTCTGTTTAAATATTTCCATTCAACCAGTGAAAGTCTATGTTCTTCTTTCTTGCCTCTTTCATTTCATGCAGTGATATAGATATTTTGTTTCCATTCTGAGAATCCCCAAAGCCCTATCACTGCCTGTGGATCTAAAAGCTTATTGTAACATTGTCTTAAATATTTAACCCAGTGCACATGTGAGGTCTTCCCAAGAAAGTTAATTGATGGTGAAAATACCTTTCAAAAAGTTTAAGACAGAGAATACTTTTTTAAAATCTTTATTTTATTTTTAAAATGTGGAATACACATGAGGGTTAGGTACATATGTGGTCATCCTACAGGTAGTGTGGGGACCCTTACTGATGTTATGTGCCGCTCCCCCCAGCAGTGTCCCACTATTGCCAATCCCTTTCTTATAGTATTACGATAAATGTTCAGGGTCCACTTATGAGTGAGTCCATGTGGTATTTAAATCGTTATTTCTGTGATAAATCACTGAGTATTATAGACTCTAGTTCCATCTAGGCTGCTCAAAGTTCATAATTTTGTTTTTCTTTATGGCTGCATAATAAGAGAATACTCTCATAAGAGTATTTAAAATACCCTGAATTTAAAGCCAACTCAGAAGTCATAGTAAGTCAAAATATTTACAGTGTTTATCTTCCTTATCTGTTGTTGGGTTCAGTCCTGACTTGAGTAGTTAGGATTGATATGTATTTATGAGTTTTGAAAGCCTAGTTGCCGGGCTCGGTGGCTCAGCCTGTAATCCCATGCCTTTGGAGGCTGAGGTGAGTGGATTGCCTGAGTCTGCGGGTTCGAGACCCACCTGGGCAACTTGGCAAGACCTCATCTCTACAATAAATCAAAAAACTAGCTGGGCATGGTAGCGTCCACCTGTAGTTTCAGCTACTTGTAAGGCTGAGGCGGAAAGATCACCAGAGCCCAGCAGGTTGAGACTGTGGTGGCCAGGAGCGGCCACTGCACTCCAGTCTGGGCGACAGAGTGAGACTCCAACTCAAAAAAAATTTTTTTTTAATAAAAAATAAAAAGTAAGAAAAAAAAGAAAGCCTAGTCATTCTGGGGTTGCAGTTTGGGGTTGTGGAAGCATAAAAATGAAATGGACTTATTTATTTACTTTTTAATTTTTTTAGAAAGCAGGATTTAGAAGACAGAAAATCTCCCATAGTGGGAGGGGACCCCGAGGGGGTTGCCCGAAATAGATTTTTCATGTGTGATTCCTGGATTCCTACTAAAGGTAGTTGCAAAAGATGTCTAAAGTTGTTTGAACTAATTGTAATAGGAATAATTGAATAAGTATATAGCTTCAAAAAGTGGACTCTGTGGAAAATATTTATTTGAAAGCATAAATTTGACTTTGCGCTTTCATTTGTGTGAGATATGTGTGTATGTATGTGTTTCTTTTACTAAATAGACTATGAGGTACCTTGAGAGCGGCATGACATCTGGAAGTTTTTGCTTAACCCCTTCCCTGAGGCAATAAAAAATGGTAGAGAAGGATAGGTAGTTAAAAATTATGAATTGTTTTATTGCTTGGACTTTCTTTGAAGAAAGATAAATGAATAGAAAATGTACTTGAATTGGAGATGTCTCATCCCCTTTCATTTATTTGTAGAAATAGCATGGTATAAAAAAATTTGTAATGGAGCCATTTAAAGGTCTCTGTTTGTACTACAGAGTCTATAACTACAGGAATCCAAAATCTTCCAGAAATCATTGATCTCATATCGAATCTTAGTATAGGGAGGAATTTTAGTGCTCATGAGGTATGTACTCTTTAATTTGCAAGGAAGGAACTTGAGCCCCAGAGAACTAGTGTGCTCAAAGAGCCTGCCATCATTCACCCAGCTAGTTAGTGGTGGAAACTACCTTCTGTCTTTGTGATCACCTCATCTCACTGAAATAAGCTCCTTAGTGTTACGTAGTAAGCTGGAAACATCCTGCAAGCCTCTCCAGTATTTCTACTGATTGCCAGTCCTGTGCTTGTGCCCTTATGAAAATCCTTAAGTAGGACCATCTTTACTGATCAGTGACTCTCCTCTACTTCATTAAATCTTTTAACACCCCCCTCCCAGTACATTGAGAAAAATCATGGGAAGGATACAGCTGAATGTGCACACTTAATGTCTTTGTGGTAGTTGATAAGCCGTGTGCATCTGCTGCATTAGTGGCTCTGCAGTCCTTCCTTTTAGCAAATTGCCATATGATATCAATTTTTGGAAACTTGTGTGTGGGCCATATGCAGATCACAATACAGGGTGATTTGGATAGATTTAAGTTTCCCTCCCCCTGTTATCTTCCCCTTTACTTTCATGTGTGCTTCATTTGGGTCACCTTCTTGAAATTTAGTGAAAACCAAGGCAGGGAATCTTCAGTTCCAAATGACCATGTATGAGTCACTCAGGCATCCAGGTTTGTTTAATACTGTTTGCTGACAGTGGGTGAATGAAAAGAAAACAGGAGTAGCCTTTTCTGCTTCTGCTTGCCATGTCCATCACTAGGGATGTATCCTGGGAGCCCTGGAAAAAGCAGACGTGTAGAATCCTCTTTCCGGTATTCTTCCTCTTTCTGTTTCTATGAAAGTAATAACTTAAAGAAAATGCAGCCGGGCTCGGTGGCTCAGCCTGTAATCCCAGTGCTTTGGAAGGCCGAGGCGAGTGGATTGCCTGAGCCCCCGCGGGTTGGAGACCCCCCCCGGGCAACTTGGCGAGACCTCGTCTCTACAATAAATCAAAAACTAGCCGGGCGTGGTAGCACCCACCTGTAGTTCTGGCTACTTGGAAGGCTGAGGCAGAAGGATCACCGGAGCCCAGCAGGTCGAGGCTGCGGTGGCTGGGAACGTGCCACTGCACTCCAGTCTGGGTGCTGGAGTGAGACACCAACTCAAAAAAAAAAAAAAAAAAAAGAAAAGGAAAGAAAATGCACTGTGGTCAGTTTTATTTCCAGCTTAGTAATTTATTTATTTGCCATTCTTCCTCCTTATTTTGTTCCCAAAAATTCTTTCTTATTTTTTTCCCTTGAATCACCAACAAACCAAATGCTTTTTAGGTGGAAGAACCTGAAGACAGAGTGGGTTTGCTTTGGGTCTCTTCCTACCATGCTGGGCTGATCGCTAAATAAAAGCCAGAGGCTACAGGCCTCTTGAAATTGGACCAGGGCCTGGACCCGTCTGGAGGTGATGCTTGATGAGAAGCCACAGAGCCTGTTGTAGTGTGCTACTCTGTGGGCAGTAGTACATTTGTTCTAAGAGGCTCAGGGTTTTTTTTCTCCCATCCCATGCCCATGAGGATAGAGATTGTGGGAAGCCATGGACTGACTTGTGGGGTTGAGCAGGGAGAGGGAAGGCATGGAGAGTGCATACATATGTCCCTGCATGAGTCCCTTACTTTAAACACTTTAACAAAGATTCCAACAGTAAATTAGCTATTGGAATGTAGTTCCTGTCTCCAGGAGATGTTAATGTTGTGCATTTCAAAAGCTAAATTGAGCCTTTATCTGCAAACATCCACTGTTTTGTGTGCTGAACATTGCAGTAGAAACCAGGGATGCCATAATGGGTAAAATGAGTAAGATACATCTCATACCTCAATAAGCTTGTTGGGTGAAACAAAGAATTGAACGAGGAGTTGACACTTGGGTCATGGGAACTTGGAGATGGAATTTTCTATTGTTTGTGCCTATCTGCAGCACTGTCCTTTCTACTGTTCACTTCTGGTGGCATTGTGTCATCAGGCATTAAGTGGGATTCTGCTGAAATGTTTCACTCAAGGGATTTTCCTTGCTGACAGCATTGCTTGCCTTAAAATAGGGAGTCAGTTTTTTCATTCCACTTCCAGAAAGTGATGCATATGTCATGATTGTTTTGCTGTGGAACAGTTCCTGTCCCTATTACTCTTGTACACAACACAATAGGCTATGTTCCTTCCTAGGAGTTATTAGGTTTCCCTAATGGGATGATGGAAAGGAGGGAAATAGAGCTCTGGCCCTCTCCCCTCATTAGTGCTGAAACCTGGTGCTGTGTCTGCTTCACATCAAGCTCAGTGTATTGTTTTTCTCCTTGTCTCAGACTGTTCTTTCCTCCTTGAGTCAGGAAAAGGATTTAAATCCTGGCTTTCCTAACATGGAACTTCAATGCGATTGCTATTACAGCTGAAACCATTAAAAGGCATACCTGCAAGCTGTGAGAAGAAAAATTGTTTCAAGGTTGGCATACAATTTAAAGTGGACAGTGCTCCTGGGTTTGCTTTTAAGTTGAAAGGCTGTGTCCTGTAGGCTTTGAGAAAGAATTTGCTATTGACACATTTCACCCCCACAGTCCTCTAGGCTTCTGTGAAGCCACTGGAGGGTCTGAAGAGGTACTGGCAGCAGTGAACGCAGATGATTGACATCTGCTGAGTTTCAGAGTTACAGTGTCTCTCTTCGTGCTCACTTTGGTTTTGGTCTCATACTAGGAGCTACTGTGCTTTTAGTTGTCCCTGGAGCTGGAGGAGGTGGGTCAGTACCTAACAATGCCACATTTTCTTATCCTTGTTTTATTCCTAATCCAAACTGCACTGCTATATGTCTGTTTCTCGGCATGGCTCTTTGGGAAGGAGGAGGAGTTAAGCAAAAACAAACCAATGCATGTCCTATTGTAAATATCTCTGAATCAGTCTTGCTGTTTTTTAAAAACATGGACTCACCCTATTGGTTATCTATAATAATACCAGTCATCTGTTAGCAGACAAACATGGAGGTGCCCTGAAATATGACAGATGTGAAAGGTTGCCTTGATTCTTCCTTTTTAAAGGCTAGTTAGCGGGACTTGGAACAGGAAGGAGGGAAGTTTTAAAAAGGAAAGCTGCAATGAGGGAAAGCTATAATGTGGGGGTTGGGCAATCAAAAGGAGAATGAAACATAAGTCTCTTTACAACATCTGCAACTGACCATGCGCCAACAACCTGAAACAGCAACTGTGAGAAGACCCAAGTTTAATTATTCTAGCAGTTGTTTCTATAACTTCTTGTAGTTTATTACTCCAGCACAGAGTGCGGAAGATGAGAATAGATGAGATTTTTTTTTTAAAGATGGAAGGGGTAAGCTGACTCTTCTTCCTCTGAAAAGTATTTTATCCCATAACCAACTAATTTAGTCTAATGGAGAAAGATAATTGCACAAATCTAAATAAGTAAATGTGGAACAGTTAAATATTTTAAAGGTAAGACCCTTACTTTTAGGTACACATAGTTAGTTACTCAGGAAATTTCAACAGCTGCTGCTAAGTGGAGGCACTGTTAGGCCATCCTCATGTAATAGAACTTTAAATGTTGACATCCATTTTCACAAAACATATGGTCCTTTAGGAAGTTCTTTTTAATAAACAAATAAGAATGAAAACATTTGACAGATGTATGTCATTAATCTTAACTAACAAAGCAGCCTTTTAAAAGGGAGATAGATCCCCTCAAAAAGCACATATGCTCTGATGACCACAAGGAGTAACTGAGCTGAGAGAGAACTATCTTTGGCAGGGAGAAAAAAATGCTATAAAAATTCTTCTGCCATGTTTTTATCTCTCATTCCTTAGCATGGTGGCTTATGGCCTTCTGTAATGTTACCTTCCCCAGGAGTGAAGACCATCTTATAATTAGAACACTTCTACTCTCTGGAACCTTTGATAAGTGAATCTTTTTGGAATGACAGTTTTCAGTTAGTTGGGGATAAACCCTTAAGTGCTGGAACTTCTACTTTGAGGCCTTTGCTGCAGTATTTTTCTAAAATACCTGTGCACTTGACTGGCTTCTTAAATGTTGAACAAAATTTATCTTCTTCTTGATGGCTCAGAATTATCATTGTGGGTATTATTAAGTGTTATAGATAAATATGCACATTAATGGCCACTAATCCTAGAAAGTAGTACAGGAGCTTGCATTATAGAGTTACTCATGTCAGTTTACCTGTCGATCATTTGCCTTGGTCTCTCAAAAGTGGAATGGTCCCTTAAAAAGTGGCTTTCATCTTTAGCATGCAGGTCATTGAAATAGTCTTCTCCTAAGGAACTTGCCCCTCAGAAAAGCATCTTTGCGTTTCATTTTTGTTGTAGTAACTCTTAATTCATTGGCATCATTCAAAATAATATGATATTGTTTAGATCTAACTTTATATATAACTAAGACTTTAACTTTCATACACTCTGTTAAGCTAGAAAGTGCTTATCAAAAATTCTTTCCTTTTCTTCCAAATAAAAAAGTTGGTTTTTGTTGTTGTTTTTCCCTCTGAGATAGCTAGCAAATTTAATTTGCGACATCAAACTGCTGATACGGGTTTATACTCTCATCTTCTCTCCTTTGAAATCTGTCTTTTCTTTTCCTTTTCTCCCCCCACTATTTTCTTCCTATCTTATAACCCATCAGTTCTCAAACTGTTTGGCCTCAAAATCCTTTTACATTTTAAAAAACTAAGGGCCCCAAAGAACTTTTGTTTATATGGGTTATATCTATAAATATTTATTGTATTAGAAATTAAAACTGAGAAACTGAAACATTTTTATTATTCATTTAGAGTAACAATAAACTCATTACTTGTTGACGTAAACAGTATACTTTCATGAAAAACAACTTTTATAAAACAAAAATTTAGAGGTGTAGCATTGTTTTTATTTAATTTCTGGCTTAATAGAAGACAGTTGGATTCTTATCTCTTATACGTTCAGCATATTGCAGTATATTGTTTTGGTTGCTGGATATGAAGAAAATTCATTCTAACCAGGTACATTCTTAGGAAAGGGAAGAATACTCTAATAGTTTTCTTAAATAATTGTGATAGCCTTCTTTGAGACAAGATTAGAAGTGACAGATGGTGGGTTCTTAAAAAGTTATGTGTGGAATCTGAAATCATATCATTGAACTTTTTGTCCTATGTTACATTAAAATCCTGTGGTCGGTCTCGTACTTTGCATCATTTACCTTTGCCTTATTTTGTAAGAACATACATTGGTTATTTGGAAAATACTGATTCAGTGAGTAGTACAACGCTTCCAAATGTTGAATATCTCATTCTACAATTTAAGAAAATCACATTTGTTAATATTACCACCAGCCTTATCAGAAATGTCTTTTAGGTATTGACAAACTGGCAAACTCACAGAAGCAAATACAGGCTTTCCAAAATTCTTGTTTTCACTTGAAAGTCTGAATTTTATCATCAATGATATGGTCAGTTGTTTTCCTTGAGAAGCAGGTTCACTTGGTTCATTCTCAAGAAAATTGCCAAGTTTTGAATAACCATTGTTTGTCAGTCCCTCTTTCAAGTAAAAATGTTGCTCCACTGAAAAGCAGCTAGTTTAGCTCACAACTCAAGATAACTATACAAGAGATTTTTCTTAAGACAACCATCATATCTCCTTACCTGGAAGCATTTTATATATACTTCTCATTTTGTCACAACTAGTTTTTAAAAGATGTATGTGCTTTGAGGTTGAAATTAATGTGTACAGCTTTACCAAGAACATTCTTATCTGAAATGTTTTTATTTCTAAAACTGTGGCAGTGAAGAATACAGTGACTCCAGATTCACTTTGGTACCACTGCTGTGGTTTGTACTAAGGCACCATTACTGTATATGTCAACTTACACAGACAAAAGCAAATAATATCTTAGCATTACTATGAAAATAGTTTTGACCCCAGAGATAACCCAGAGAACAACAAGTTGACTTGTGTGACTGAAGTAGAAGAATCTTGCAAGGAGAAGTAAGAGAAGAGGCCAGACAAGTGTCATGGCTTCTTTTCCAGCGTAACCTCTTAGACCTAGATGTTTTTTATCCTAATCCTCCTGGGTGGGTATTGTTTCAGGGACATTTTAAGTTCAATCCAAATTAGACACTTGGGAATCGGCCAGGAAAAATCTATAAATATGTCTTTTCTTCTTTCCTTTTCCCTCAGAGAAAGAGGCCTTTTTCTTTTTTTCTAAGGCTTAACTCTTCCATCTGTGTTCCTAGTCCTATCTTGACTTTCTAAAGAATGACTTCATAAAACAGCGTGGCATTTAGATGCTCAATAATTCCTTTGGTCTTAGCTTCTGGGATAACTGCCTGCCTTCTCCAGTGATCAGAGAACTAGATAATGTAACTTTTCCCTTTCTGTGCTTTTTTGTCTCATGGTACAAAATATATCCAGAAGGAACATGGCACTCTGATTCAAAGCAAAGGTGTTTCGTTCTTTAAATTCTGACTGGAGTCAGAATTTACTTCAGTTATTTGGTTTTATTTTAGGCTGATTGGCTTAAATACCTCTTTTTTTTTTTTTTTTTTAATGAGGCCAAAATGTAAAGATCATAAAGCAAAAATAATACAGCAACTAATCCTTATATAGTAAGTACTGTGCTATAAATACTCTACAAAATATTTGACATACATTAATTCATTTATTCTCATAAAAACCTTTCTCTTTTACTATTCATCCTTATTATCATTATCCCCATTTTACAGATGAGAAACTGAGAAACAGAAGGATTATGCAACTTGCTCAAGGCAATGACTTCAGTTCATGCTCTTAACCACTAAGCCACTCAGTCGTCCCTTTACTTCTCATACAGATTTTTACTGTATTAGACATCTCTGCTTGCATATATTTAAGAAAAGGAGCATTTCCCCTTTGTGAAAACGCTTCCAAAGCATTTTTTTTACAATTTAAGGTAAACATAGTTATGTTGTACTTTCTTAAAGTTTTCCAGAACATTAAAATGTTTCAGTTGAACAAAATTATCAAAATACAAACTTCAAATAATAGTCTCTAAATGAGCAGAGCTAGGTTTATTGCTTTAAGGATGAGTAAATGCCAAAATTAACCTGGCAGTAGTGTTGAAAAGTAGGCCTTTTCATAAAGGAATTCTCTCCTTTCCTCTTTGCTTTGTGTTTTGGACAGTTGATAAAAAGAGTACGTTGTACCTCTATAATTTTTGGAAAGCATGACTGTACAGTGGTGTGTTTGCCTTGGAACGATGAGGGAAGTCTTCCATGGGAAGCTGAATCATTTTTTGGCTCATCTGTCTGAGTGACTGTGCTAGAGCTATTCCTTTGTAGTGAAGAGAAAAATAAGAAGAAAAAGTCAAGTAATTTCCTAAATGTATTCATTTTCATCTTATATGGAATTCATATTTTCCTAAATTTATGGTTATTTTGAATAGGACTTTTTATATCTGGCCAAGACTTTTATCCTTTTAATACAGAAACTCTTTTAGACTACTCACCTTTTGTGTATGTTAACACTGACAAGCTTATTTTCTTTCACTGTTTAATAACTAAGTTTGGTCAGCCGTTGGAAAAGTCTTAGGATTGTGTTATGGTGGTGAAGACACAATTAGTTATTCATCTTGCCTTAGATGTCTCATACCATACCACGCTGGGAGAGAAATTTAAGAAGTAGCTCTTGTTTTTAAAGAGCTCATCATTTAATTAGAGTCAGACCAATGTGTAGCAACAATGAACAGTACAGAGCAGACACCATAAAGTTAGTGCAGCAGAATGTTAGCCCTATAGTAGTTCATAGGAGAGAGTTATAAGGAGGGTTAGAGTGGTCAGAGAGAGCTGGACTGGGAAAGTAGGATTTGAAGCATGGATTTTGGCTACAGAGAAGGAATTCCAGAAACCACAGTTGTTCTAAGAGCCAGGGGCATTGAGGTAGGAAGGCCCACATCCTAATTGTGGAACCTTGAGACACAAGCCATATATTTATCTTGAGGAATAGTAGAAAATGAGATTTGGTAAGAGTCATGGAGCAGTCTGAAATCCAGACAAAGATTAGACTGGATGAAGCTGAAGATTTCTCTCCTACCTTCTTGAATGACAGCACAATTCATGTCACTTCTCTGTTCAAACATCACTGGCTCCCAGTTGCCTCTGAATAGAGTCTTAAACCCTTTAGCATGACACCATGTGCTTTTTAAAAAAGTTTTAGTTTTAATTGTTGCATAATTGTACATATTTATGAGGTACAGTGTGATGTTTTGATACAGGTATAAAATGTGTAATTAGTATATCCATCACCTCAAACACTTCCTTTTTTTGTGGTGAGAGCATTCAAAATCCTCACTTACTAGCTATTTTGAAATATGCAATGTATTATTGTTAACTTTAACTATTATAACCATAGTCACCTATGCACCGTGATTTTATACTCATTAACCAGCCTCTTTTAATTTCTTCCTTTTACCTTTCTCAGCCTCTGATTACCACTATTCTACTCTCTACTTACATGAGATCAACTTTTTTAGATTTCACATGTGAGTGAGATCTTGTAATATTTGTATTTCTGTGCCTTACTTATTTCCCTTAATGTTAATGTCCTCCAGGTCATCCATGTTGCCATAAGTAACAGGATTTCATTCTTTTTTTTAGTGACCGAATAGTATTCCATTGTGTAAATATACCACATTTTCTTTCTTTATTCATTTGTTGACATAGGTCGATTTCATATCTTGGCTGTGATAGTGCTGCAGTAAGCATGCGAGTGCAGGTATCTCTTTCACATACTGATTTCATTTCCTTTGTATATATACCCAGTATTGGGATTGCTAAGTTCGCATGATAGTTCTCTTTTATATCATATGCATTTATAATCTAGGCTGTTAATGCTTTCCAGCTTAATGTCATAGCATATCTTTACATGAACCTGATTCATGTCACTAGACTTCCTGATATTCCTCTGTCATACCTGGCATTTGTTGACATCTGTGCCTTCACTTACATTCTTCATATGCAACGTTTGCCTCCTCTCTCCCGTTTTCTCTCTTTCCTTCCCTTTATTTTATTTTATTTTTATTTATTTATTTTTTGAGGTAGGGTCTCACTCTGTTTCCCCAGCTGGAGTGATGTGGCACAGTCATAGCTCACTGTAGCCTCAAACTCCTGGGCTCATGGGATCTTCCTGCCTTAGCCTCAGTCTCAGCTGTAACTGGTACCATTGCACTCCAGCAGTGGTGACAGAGTGAGACCCTGACTCAAAATATCTATATATAAACACGGCAGGATGTCATATATGTTGCATAGAGCTCACTCTGTGTTAATGGTTCTTTTTCTGTGTCAGTACTCTATTTACTTCTCAAAGATTTTGCAGTCTAAAGTATTTATTACCAAGCTAGTAATGTTATAGCAACAATTATATGAGGATTAACTTAAGGTATTTTCTCTAAAGGGAAAAATGAAAACATTTTTCAGAGAAAACTAGAAGGAGTTGAGTATGCAGCCAAAACTTAACAACACCCCCCCCCCCCGCCCCGAATTGGTAGACTGGTAGAACATTAAATCCAGATTTCATCACTACTACCCCAGAACTAACTCACCAAAGTCTACAAAACATTTGCCTAGCAAAATCCAGGTCTCTTATTTGCTTAACTTTTCACAGTATCTGGCACTGTTTACCATTCTTTCTCTGAAATACTTCCTCCTTTTAGTTTCCTTGATGTCCTAGCTATTATGTGTTGATTCCCAAATCTGTATGATTCCCTGCCATTCTGACATACACTTTTACTGCTTGCCTTGGCTCTGCTGGGATGTCTCGGAGACAGTGTCTCACATTTACTGTGTCTTAAACTGAACTCATCATCTGATCTCTCCCTCTTGCCCACTTCTACTCTATTCCACCTTTTAACTAGTTGTTCAGGACACAAACCTAGTCAAACATGACACTCCTTTTCCTTCATCCTCTCACCTCCAATGCCCAGTGTCCCGCTAATTTTAAATATCTTTCGACTTTTGGTTTCTTATCTTGATCTCGACTCTCCTCACCTGAATTCAGGCTACCATCATCTCTCATCCAACTTCTGTAACAGCTTTGTAGCTAACCTCTCTGTCCCTAGTCTTGCTAGCCTCCTGTCTATTGGGCATACTCCAGAAGAAATATTTTTGAAATGCAAATGTGATTATGTCTTTCTCTTGCTAACAGGCTTTTTGTTGCTTTTCCTATTGTAGTGAGGTAGACATCTGAACATAGGTAACGTGTTCACCTGGCCTCTTCTTGCTCCTTAGGCCTCATCCTTTGCAACTGTGCTCTTCCATGCACAGTCTTCTTTCTTCTAGACCCTGTACACCAAATCAGTCTCTCTTTAGCTTTTCTTCTCTGCCTCTCTACACATAGACACCTTTTGTCTATTAATTCCTACATCGAATCTCATGTTAGTAACATTCTAAGGGCCAGTCTCAAACATGATTATAATTATTTAATGTCTGTTTCTCTACACCATCAGTGCTAAGCATAGGTGTTCAATAAATATTTGTCTAATGATTGAACTTCATTTACTGAAAAACTTATTGACAATTTAGGCCAATGATATGTGGAGTTGTAGTAAACAGTCAAAGCAATATTAATTTTCTAGGTGGAATTTCTTTGTTGTTGTTCAAATTGTTACTGTTAGTTTGCCATGTTTAATGTTCTTGTTACTTCAAGTTTTTAAAATGGCAATGAATTTTAAAGCCACATTCTTTAGAAGAATTTGAAAATGGAATTTAAAAAATTAAATGTTTACAAAGTATTTCGTACACCTTATGTATAATTTATTATATGTAAATTATACCTTGGGAAAGCTGTTTAAAAATTAAATGATAAGTGCAAAAGTATTTTTCAAGATCTAGATTACTATCTGAATGGAATTCTTTGCCAAAAGTTTTGTCTGAATCTCATAAGCTTTTTGCATTTGTGTATATACAAACTATTTTGGTGGGAAACGTAGCAAAAGGATATGAATTCATTTCAGTTGACTATTTGGTGGTATAGTTAACATGTAAGCCGGGCTCGGTGGCTCAGCCTGTAATCCCTCGCCTTGGGAGGCTGAGGTGAGTGGATTGCCTGAGCCCGTGGGTTCAAGACTCACCTGGGCAACTTGGTGAGACCTCATCTCTACAATAAATCAAAAAAATTAGCTGGGTGTGGTAGTCAGCTACTTGGAAGGCTGAGGCGGAAGAATCGTCGGAGCACAGCAGGTCGAGGCTGTGATGGCCAGGAGTGGCCACTGCATTCCAGTCTGGGTGACAGAGTGAGACTCCCACTCAAAAACAAAAACAAAAAAAAATTAAGGAAATGTAGAGAAAACATATTCTTCTTACAATGAATGCCTTGGGGGAAGAGAGGGATGCTATTGTTATTCCAATGGCAGAACCCAGATTCAAAATACTCTTTTTTAGGCTAAAATGGTAACTTTAAAACAAATGAAAAAATTTACCATACAAAGATGTAAAATGGGTTTTAAAATGCAATCTCAAGATCATAGTATGAAGGAGACCTGATAATATAAGTAAAACTGAAAAAAAGATGTGGGAAGTGAGCTTATTTCACCATAAGCTTATACTTCTAGTGTTGAGGTGTTGGGTCAAGAAAACTGATTTGATCTTCATCATACTAGTATATACCATTCCACAGATTTTGTTTTTGGTGTCCACATCACAGGAATGATACCAAGTAGAGAGCACTGAGGTACCCTGTAGCATGAGGAACTTTTATGGGAATTGTAATTCAGAAGAGAAGTTTGAAGGGGGGTGGTGAGTCATGATGGGTATCTTCAAATATCTGAAATGCTGCCATAAGAAATAACTACTGTCTGTTCCAAAGAGTAACACCAATGTACCCATTCGTTTTAAAGAAGAACTAGGTAACTATTGTCAATATTCAGAGATCTTTTAGTCTGTGTTTGGTTTGTTCATTCTGATGTTTGTAAGATACTACTATAGTAAGAAACTTTAAAAACTGGAATGTAAGGTATTATAATGTTGATAGAGAAGTTGTCTGTTTAATGTAATGATATACTTTCTACCTGTACTTTTCCAAAATTGTTATTTTTACTTAAAAGAAAGCATCTTTTTCTGTCCTTTGACATTTATGTTAAATCAAATATAAGAACATTGATGATGAGTAATGAATTCTAAGTCTTCCCTCAGATTTTACCTTACATTTTTTCTGTTATAATTTCATTTCTTTTAATTTGGAGTATTTATCAAGTGGCAAAATAAGCTATGTAGTGAAGAGAAAGATTAACAGAACTGAGTTTAATGCACACTCGTTTTATTAACTGTGTGATGTTATATAGTTGATTTAAACTCTGAGTGTTACTTTTCCTCATCTGTAAAGTACACAGTAAATTTCACCTTATAGCTTTTTATGAGGTGAAATTGTAAATGAATGAAATTGTACCTGTGGAACCTGGCAAACCAGAGGTATTCAGTAAATGTTGTTGTTAATAAATCTTACTCTAGAAGACCTGTTCTGAGATTAAGCTGTCCTATCACTATTTTTCCAACTGAAAATATGATTCTGCCGTCTTTTTTCTTGCCTCCTCCCTCCTTTTATTTCACAAAGCTGTTGATAATTTTAGAAAAATTTAACATTTATGTGCATGTCCCATGAGACTTAGCTAGTTCCTGTAAAGAGCACAAGTTTGTGTAGAGACTTTTTTCTTACATCCTTCCATATTAATTTGTTGTTGTTGTTATTTTAAATGTTGCTTTTGTCAGTTTGCTGCTGTCAGCTTCATGGTCTTCTAGTTTCTTCTTGTAATGGCAGTAAAGGGATAAGGAACGGAGCTGTCACTATTGGCTGCTAATTTGAAAGGAATTGCTGGCTGGTGACCCTCTAGGCCTCCCCTTCTCTTCACCTTCTCACCTTCTTAAAACCTTCAAAGCCAGGAGTTAGGGAATGCTAGGAGTGAGTGGTAAACTTACCCCTCCTGGACCCCTAGTGCTTAAACACCTGAATTGAAATTTAAAAGAAAATCCGAGATGGAGACATTGCCTTTGCAGCCACTGTAAATAATTTTCTTCTTTCACATCTCAAGTACTCATACATCTTACTTGAAGCAGTCTATTATTCTAAGCAGATAAGAGTTGCTCAAGTGGAGACTAAATGTTTTATCTATATTCTAATAAATTTTGCCACCAACAAACATGTAACTCTCACCAGTCTTAAGTTAATGAAAACATAGATTGATGAAAATTGTTGACTGTGATAAACCTTTCCTTTCTTCCCATTGAAGAATGAAGATGAAAAATATAATTATGCAAGAATAATGTTTTCTACAACATGTCTTCCACAAGTTTTGAGAGAATATCTCAATTTCTTTTTCTTTTTCCTCTGAAACCACCCACATCCTATGAGCTATCTGGACTGGTGATAAAGATTCTTAGTGTCAAACTGACGATAGATAATATTAGAGCAAGAAGGAACTTCAGATATGATCTAGGATCAAATTCCTCTCGTATTTTTGTTCTGGAAATCTAGGTTCAGAGAATCAAACTAATATCTCCCAAGCCAGATAGTGACACACCTAGAAAAAGAAAGAACCGTTGATTTTTTTGCTTTAGGACATTGTGTTCTCTGCAGAAACTAAATTGATCATGGGTGAGTCATTAAACCAGTGCTGGTTTTTCACATGCTGCTATTTTATGCTCACTTTGGGGTTTCAGCAAAAATATTTAGTAGCAGAAGACTATTCCCCAACCTCCTGCAAAAAAAATACTTACTGGCATTTGGTGTTCTGCTTGGATCTTCAGCATACCCACTAGGTGGTGTCTTAATTCAGAAATTTTGCTGTGGTACTTCAGACAGGCTTTTGCCCTTACTGGAACTACAGAAGCCAGATAGTGGCGACCCATAACAATGCTTAAACAATTTGGATAACGTGTTAGATTTTGTAATTAAGTAAATCAAGAGAAAATTTAATTAGTGAGCAGAAATGCTGTAGTTAAATTTAAATGTATACAATATTTTTATACTTCATTTTCTGGAATCTTTCAGAATGTATGTCAGCCCTTATGACATGAGACAAAAGCACTGGTTGCTTCTGGTGAAGAATTTGGGACCTCTTGTTGTAGATAGTGTGTGAGACAAAGGACAGAGAGAAGGGAGAGATAATTAATATTGTAAGTACTGTTGTAAATAGTATGTAAATAATACAATATTTACTATAATCTTCCAAAATTAAAGAAAAGAGGGAATATACTCAAAACCTCCTTTAAATTTGCAACTCTCAGCTCTGGTTTAGATATGAAATGATTGGTTGCTTTGTTTCAAAATCCTTGCAGAATGACTGTTCAGTGGTTCCAGATGTTTTTGATAAAAACTTGGAATTGTCACATCAGCTGCAAAAGTGCGAGACTACAGATTTTGTCTTCTGTTGGGGAGTGCTGAGTATAACCAGAGGGTAAAGCAAAACAGACTCTTTTCCCCACCCAGAGCATTTGCTTCCCCACCCAGAACATTTGTTTCTAAGAAGGAATGGAATATGTAAGGAATTGTCCTTTTAGTGTGTGTACAGACAGGGTAAGAAATCTAGGTTTCCAGCCTATATCAAAAGTCAACAGTCAGTCAGAAATAAAAAGGTTACTGTGTGTTTGTGTCCAACAGTATCTGGGCTAGTTCAGAAAATTCTGTTACTTTGGAAAAGGCTTCTCAATTATATAAACTTTCTGAGGACAGATAACTTGTTATTTATTTCTTCTATTTGGCTCCACTGAAAGGCGCAAAGTATGTTACATTGGTATAGATCGTCTACATTTAAGTCGCTAGTTAGACAGTTAGACTGGGATAGGAAGGGAAGACTTTGTGGTGATTAAAGCATCTCTGATCCCTAGAGAAATAGAGATGCCTGGGAACCTTGGAAGCAGGAAACATTTGATTCTAATTAAAACATAAGGGAGTGGCAGTGAGGAATGAACCATATTGAGGACAAGGGGAGGCAACTTTGTGTTCATATAGGAAGAAGAAGAGAGTTCTAAATTACAGCTTGGTGAAAGTTGATACACAAAAGTTAATAAACTATCAATTTTTCTGTACATCAAAGCCTGAATGGTCTTTCTGTCTATGCCCCAGACCATATAGTTTGAAAGTATTTGCAAATCTCTAGCCAGGTTCCCATGCTTTTGGTAAACCTGAGCAAGGATTTTATTTACTGTTTTAAAATCTCTCTCTAATCATCTTGTTTATACTGTTTTCTAGCGTTGTCTCTGATTAAAGCAGCATCTATTTCACTGTACATGTTGGTAACATACAGAGCCAAGGCTCACTAGGGGCATGGGAAATGGAGAGAAATCCACCTTCATGCTTCGGATAGCTGGTGAGGTTGGGGAGATAAAAGGCTTTGAGTTGGAACTGAACAGTTGAGTTAGGTACAAGGTATTAAAGCAGAAACCAGGTAGGATTCCAGGAAAGGAGTGAGCACCCAGCATGCCCTTTCAGGGAACTGAAGGTTTTCTTCCTTAGATACATGTCAAGAAACATGTTAGGCCAGGTGTGATGGCTCATGCCTATAATCCCAGCACTTTGGCAGGCCAAGGCAGGAGGATTGCCTGTGCCCACGGGTTCAAGACCAGCCTGAGCAACTTGGCAAGACCTTGTCTTTATGGTAAATCCCAAAATTAGCCAAGTGTGGTGGCACATGCCTGTAGTTCTGGTTGCTTGGAAGGCTGAGGCAGAAGTATTGTCTCGAGCCCAGTGGGTCGAGGTTACAGTGGCCGTGGTCATGCCACTGCACTTTAGCTTGGGTGACAGAGTGAGGCTCTGACTCAAAAAAACCCAAAAAACAACAATAACAAAAAACAGACCTTAGGAAGCCTCTGTGTGTTTATGAAATTAGAAAGGAATATTTTTATTTTTATTTTTCTCTCGGAGCCAGTGGCTTCTGAAGTACTGCGATTTTCTTGATTCTAGAAACCTTCCTCTTAGACAGGTGACGGAAAAGACTATATAACTGCTGGTCCAATTTAAAAAGTTTAGATAGTGGCCAGGCATGGTGGCTCAGTCCTGTAATCCCAGTATTTTGGGAGGCAGAGGCGAGAGCATTGCCTGAGTCAAGGGGTTTGGACAACCTGGTGAGACCTCATCTCTACGATTAAAAAAAAACAAAAACAAAACAGGCATGGTGGTGTGCAACCATAGTCCTAGCTACTTGGAAGACTGTGATGAAAGGATCACCTAAGCCCAGCAGGTCAAGGCTGTGGTAACTGTGATTGTGCCACTGTACTCCATCCTGTTTTGAGACCCTGACTCAAAACAAAAATAAGCAACAAGACTTAGAAAGTGAATTGCTGAAGATAAGCCAAAAAACTAAAAAAACGGCCTTCCAGGGCTTATTCCTTTAGCACATTCCTTGAGTGCCTGGTGTATGCCCAGTGCCATGGTGCCATCTGGGTTACCTTCAACCTAGGTTTCCCTCAGCTGTGGTTTCTGTCTTTGCATCGCTCATAGTATTTTCCAGGGGATAGTTAGGTTAACTGTTGGTACAGAAGTACAGACTGGGATTACCCAGGGCAACCTGAGAGCAAGAGATAACAATGGGGATCTTGCCAGACTTCCCAGAGAAAGCGCTGATGCTTGAGGGAAATGCACTTTATAAGGGCCCACTGCCCCCACCAGTGCCTGAGCACAGTGGGACGTGGAGGGATACCTGTACCCATAAAAGTCTTAAGGGTCACAAAGGAACCTACAGAGGGAGAAGGAGAAGGATTGTCCACACAAAAGCAAGCCCTAGCGGATGGCACGTATGTCAGCACAGGTGTGGGGACCCAGTGTCACTGCCAGAGTAAGGGGGATCTGTGAAGTGGGAGCTGGCTCACCGAGGGCTCATGGACTTGATCTAGAAACAAGGGTATGGCATCAGCAGATTAATATCATAGAGCAGTTTCTCAAGCAGAAGTCTCTCCATTCAGTATTAGCCTATACTTATTCCCACTTGTCATCTGAAAATCAGATGTTTTTGCCAGGTGTGGTGGTTTGTGCCTATAATCCCATACTTGAAAAGCTGAGGCAGGAGGATGGCTTGAGCTCAGGAGTTCAAGATTAGCCTAGGCAACATAGTGAGACCTTGTGTCAAAAAATAAATACATATATCTATATTAATAAAAATCAGATATTTTTGGTAGAGGAAAACAAGAGGCTTTGAGTTGGTTGTAACTGTAGTGTCTGGGGGTATTAATAGACAAATGAGGAAAATATTAGTACTTTTCTTAGCAGGGTTTGCTATATTTCTCTCATGTTAATCTGGTTGGCAACTTGAATGCCTGGCCTGGGGGTGACCCATCAGACCTTCTGTGCCCCCTTTATCATTCCTGAAAAACCTCTTTACCAGCTTTGTTTGCGATATCAACCACAGTTTGGGTATTCAGTCTCTGTTCTTCCTTTCCGTTGTGGTAGTCTCTGTTCTTCCTTTCCGTTGTGGTATGTGAACCCTTGCATGCACACTCTCCAGGTCTAGCTAAGGACTGTTCTGGCCAACTCAGGAAAAATACCAGTAACTCCTGTAAAGAGAATTTTTTTTTCTTTTTCTTTTCTTTCTCCACTATTTACTTTTTTGCTTCCCTCAGTTCCTCATCCTTTTCTTCCCAAATTATTTATGATCCAAGTGAGAGAATGTCTGAAGTGAGAGAATTCATTTTGAAATACATCTGCCTCTGACAGTGTTAGACAGGGTGGGGGCTAGAAGGGTCTGGAATAGTAAGAAAGCAGGCATATGAAGTAACCGAGCCACATACAAGGCCCAGTTAATGTGAATGAAAACATTGAAGTCCTTGCCAGGCGACTCTTCTTAGTCACAAAAAATATCAAGCCACACATACCCATTTGTTGCACTCCTTTTCTTGTTAATTGTCTTTAATGCCCCTATATAACCCCCCCAAAAAAGAAAATAAAAACCAAAAACCCAAAGCTTAACTCTTGATTATTTTTCAACCTTGCTAGACACTTTTGTAGCCATTTCTGGATCCTAAAGACGTAACTGCAATATTTTACTAACATTTTTCTCATATTAAATCATTGGTTTGCGTTTGGCAGGGAGATACAGCATATGCTTTGAGTAGTTTCAGTTTTCTGTACTTCAAGGAATAGATAAGTCTGTTGTACAAGTTTGTGGTGCTGAGGATGGCAGCCCCCTTCCTGTATTAGCATACTAGACTGAGTTGCATCTTACAATACCTGATGGAGCCTTTTTCACTGGGAGGGAGGTAGGAGGAGGAGGTGGAGGAGGAAGGAGCTGGTTGGAAAAGGAAGCCTTGTTTTTCTCTTCTTCGTCTGTAGATGAATCATGTTCCCACTGCTGCAATTGGGTTTTAAAATCTCCAAGGTTGCGGGTGCAGAACTGAAAGGGCAAGTCGTGACGTTCTTGAGAGAGAAGAATAAAGGGGAGGAGGAGGCTGGGGCTGGGAAAGGCTGGCTGGGAGGGAGGGAGGAGAACTGGAGGAGTGGTCTTTTTTTTTTTTTTTTAGACTCTTTTACTCTGCTGTCCTTAGATATTTTAAACTTAAAACCAAGCCCAGCTGCCTGGTGAGCAAGAGACGAACTCTAAAGACTCTTTACTCTGAAAAGCATCTTCCAGCTTCTGCTTTTTTTTTTTTTTCCTTTAAGGAAAAATTTTTTCTTTGTTTTTGTTTTGAGCAAGATTGAATTTGATGATTTTTTTTTCATGTCATCCCTCTGAAATAGAGCCGCTGTCTTTTTTTTCTCTTTCTCTCTTTTTGCCAAAGTATTTGCTGGATTTTTATTGCCTGCTTTTTTCCCCCCCGTGTCAGCCGTTATGCTTAGCCAGTTCATTCTTAATTTTTTTATTGGCATTATTTCCTGTGATGAAAACAGAGTGTATGCCTCTTTCAGTCAAGATCTGCAGAGTATAGCATCAGGAGGTATTTATTGTTTATATTATGAATTCTAAATTCATCATTCCAGCACTCTGAAGTAGCCATAAAGTTCTCAGTCAGTTCAAGGAATTGGATTCTGCTTGGCTTCCTTTGAAGTCTCTTCTTTTTTGTTGTTGTTGTTGTTGTTGACCCTTTGAGGGTTTTATATAGAGAGAAGTCTGGAAGGCAGAGATATTCTCCAGCTCACTGTGAGAAATTTGGAACTCTGGACTCGCATGAGAACGTTGGTACCCAAGTTAACAGTGGATATACTTCTTGTTTTCTGTCTCATTTTTGCATTTTGGCACAATGTATGAACGGCACAAGAGGCGCTACAGCCTATGTGACATCTCCAAGGTGGACAGGACTGTTGATGTGGTGTTGCTGAAGGTAAGGGGGGGGCATACCTTATGCATTCTGAAGCTCTGCAGGCTATTTCACCTCTATGAATCCAGTACCCATGTCCCTGACTTTCCTATATTGGGGAAAGGCTGAGAAATCTGTGGGAACAGTAGGGTGAGAGGGCGAGGGGGGTACTGTAAGATCTTAAAGGAGTGTCTATACAGAAACAGTGGGTGCTTGAGAGTCAGCATTGAACCACTTACTGTTGAAATGTATTTTTACTTGTTTTAAAATATATTTTAAAATCCTTGTACTCAGGAAAACCTCATACTATTGAAAATCACAGAGACAGTCACCTTCAGAGGTTCTCCGTCTGTCCTGTCTCTGTCGTCCCCCTTGATCCCACCCCCATCTGTCTGGGGCCTTTCTCTGTTGCTCTCTCTGCCTCTGATTCTTAGTCTTTCTGTCTTTTGTCTGAGTCTTTTTTATTTGTGGTTCTACCACTGTCTTACTCTCAATTCTTTAGGTGAAAGATGTAGACATTCATTTCTTTTGAAAGTGTCTCCAATCAGCCTGTTTATTAAGTTGGCAAAATCGACCTTTTGGCTTGATTTGACTGCTTTTCAGATTTAGCTTTTGGCTCTGTTGATCGCTGTATTTGTTTGTTTTTTCAGCATTAGTGATGTTGGATGTCTAAGCAGGATGGGGGCGGAGACTTTGGGTAGCTGATTCCTCACAGAAGGCATCCTTGAATCTAAAATTAGTGAGAACTCCTCCAGCCGGTAACATGGGAGTCTGGGAATGTTGGACAATTCAAGGAGCACTTTTTGGAAGTTTGGTAATTTGCTGGCAAAGGCAGGGGAAATTGGAAGCTAACCAAGTGCTTCACAGATGACAAAAAGAACTTCAATGTCAGAACTTGTAAGGATGTATGAATGGGGTAGGGGAGAGGGGGTGATTTTAGGCAAAGTAGTAATATATTACCCCGGTCAAGAAAATAGTAGCGCTGTTTTGTTGATTTATCGATTCACTTTATTTCTGGAGGCTTTCTAATTTTTTTTTTTATTAAGTGTGGCTAAGGAATGTGCTCAGAAGGCCAGGCATAGAAGCCAGTGAAATACTGTGTTGGACAAGGCACTCAGTGGAGAGCTGTGATTTATGGTCATTGTCCCTCCATAGTCACTATCAGGTTATTGTTTGACCTGCTGGGACTAGGCTAACAGCAGTTGGTAACTTAGTGTTTTGAACTCATTCCAAGATATTACTCATTTTGTTTTCTCTGAAATGTGACTTCCTCTGATATTGCAGAGATGTTTTAAAATTTTTGTCCTCATATAATATATTCAGAAGAACTCATGTTTAGGATCTTTGTTTAAATATTACCTTGAGATTTTACCTGAGGGTGGGGGAAAGAAAGAAAGAAAACAAAATCTCAATCTAAGTATCACAAATATCATACATTTAGAATAATGCTAAAATATGAGGTAATCTACACTCGAGCTGGATTTATGAAAGTCTTTGTGAGGGGAGCTAAATCAGTGCAGGATTGTTGGTCTCAGAGTTGCTGTTTTACAGTTTTAATGAAACAATTCCATATATGTTACTTCATTTGAGTCTTGGCAGGCAGTAACTTTTACCCCATTTTTATATGAAGAGCTTTAGGCTTTTCTTGAGCCATGGTGAGGAGTATGAAGAACATCAGTGACAATGATGTGATCCCCTGCCTCCCCACAAGACCATGGCTACTAAAGTGGTTTGTATTCTTTTATTTGTATCATACTGCTCAATGCAGAATGAAAGATTTACAGCAGAGCAAACTAACTTCTCATCACATAGTCATTTATTATGTGTAACTAAACACTCAGAGTCCTGAAAACACCCTGTTTCCAGTTTGAAATGAGATGGGGACATTTAGAGTTAGTTTCTTTGCTTCGAAGATAAAGTGCTAGCTATACAGTAAAAAACCTTAAGTGTCTATTCTATGCCAGGCACAGTGCTGAGTCCAAGGAATACAGTCTTTATCTTATTGCATAAAGGCAGACAATAAATAGAGAAATAAATAAGTACAAACTATCGTAAGTGATTTGACAGCAATTAGAAAGGTACTGTATAGGAAATAATGGGCAGACCTATTTCAGATAGAGTGGTCTTTAGACAGATAATCTTTCTGAGGTGCAGACATTTTAAAACCTGATCTCCAGAGGATGAAAAAAACACTAGCTAAAGGAAGGTGTTGTAGAAAGAATGAACAGCAAATACAAAGGTCCTGAGAAAGGAAAGAACCAACAGAGCCATTGTGATGGATGGCAATGTCCTGGGTAGCAAGCGGGGGAGTAGTATGAGAAGGCTGGAGCCAGATCTGGGACCTGTGAGAGCAGAACCTTGACAGCCACAGAGGAGATACCTTCCTTCTCAACCTCTGTGTTGAAAGATCATTCTGGGAGTGTGGGAATCAGGCTCCTGTTATGATAGTTCAGACATGATATGATGGTTTTGTGGCCTGAAGTGGGAGGAAGTAAATGGATATGAGACACAGGCATTTACTGTGTACATTCTTACTCTTTGTCTCGTTTTACATATGAGAAAACAGATTTGTATAGTCAGTAATTTTTCCAGTATCTCACACCTCATGTGTAATTAATAAAAGAGTGTAATCCCAGATTGGACTGTGTTTTTTCTTGCTATTCTGGGCTCCTTTTGAGTTGACCAATTTGTTTTATTACTTGATACGTATATCCACTTTTATTGATATATATGTATGTGTTTCCATCATAGACTTTTCATCTTGGAAGAAGCCTTAGAAGTTATCTTAGTCATTTCTTTCTCAGTGTAGGAATTCTTTCTATAATACTCTGGACAGAAACATGGTGGCATGTAAGTTCACTTTGTTGCACGATTTTTAGCAGATTCTTTTGGTTCCTTTTGTTACAAGCCATTCAGTAGTATTCGTCAATTATTTCTTTTCTTTTTTTTTTTTTTTTTTGAGTTGGAGTCTCACTCTGTCACCCAGACTGGAGTGCAGTGGCTGCTCCCGGCCACCACAGCCTCGACCTGCTGGGCTCTAGCGATCCTTCCGCCTCAGCCTTCCGAAGAGCCGGAACTACAGGCGCATGCTACCACGCCCGGCTGATTTTTTGATTTATTGTAGAGATGAGGTCTCGCTGCCCAGGCGGGTCTCGAACCCGCGGGCTCAGGCAATCCACTCACCTCAGCCTCCCAAAGGCGTGGGATTACAGGCTGAGCCACCGAGCCCGGCTTCGTCAATTATTTCTACAAAATTATTTTGAGTGTTAGTATTTTCTATCAGTGCTTTTTTAAAAACTAGTAATGTTGGTTACATGTGACACACAGTTTCAAGTGATCATGTACATGTTCTTAATTCCATTTTTATCTGTGGAAATTTGCTTTTTTCTACTAAGGAGTTTGTTATTTTTTTATCCGCTCATTAATGTATCTAAGCACTCAGAATAATTTCTCTAATTCATATTAAAAGCTCAATAAATATTTATTGATTGAGTGAATTAATCTTTGTATAGATTCATAAATGTTATATAAATTGTGTTTTATGTACTGATAAGTTTTATATAAGAACAGAGGTGAATTATGGCAATAATTACAAAGTTTAGGTCATGAACCTCTCATTTTGGTATTCCACATTTGCAGCTCTGGTCTCTTCCATTGGCATCTAATAATTCACCTAGGTCAGCTTCAAAATTCTCATTCTGTGCTCTGTCCCATACTTTCTTTGGCTTATTCTGCATTCTGATCTGCTTCCTTTGTCAGTTCTACATAGTTAGTTTCATGGTAGCTCTTCTGTATCAAGAACTTCTTGTAAGATTTCCCTAAGACTAATCCTTCATAACCACTCTTGTGGTTCCATTATCTACCCCCAACATCTCTGAAATCTTTCCTCTTTTCTGATTTTTTTTTCTAAGTAATAAAATCTAAGTTGGTAGTGTTCCTTGGTCACCCCCCCCCACTCTTCCGAGGCTAATGTATACATACATTCATCTTCATCTGTATTCCCATGGATTTCTTTTCCTGATGCATACATGGCTTCTGGCTCTTATGAGGTTAGTAACTATGAATCATGTGCTTAGAGTGGTATATGGAAGAACTGTATTGTTGGCAAGGACCCTTTGGTATGAGTGTGCCCATTTATCTCAGCTGCTGATGAATTCACAGGTTGGTGACTGATGAAAGTTTTTGCCTGATTCATTCAGTGGCCAAACTTCAACTCATGATGAGCATTACTAGAGGACAGCAAGAGTCAGAAACTTACTGCAAAAGTAGCACACCAAAGGGAAGGAGTCAGAATTTGGGATTCATTGCTGTTTACACTGATTTTACCCAGGGACCACTTCTGTTTCACTAATTGGTAACTTGGGTATCTGCAAAAATACCATCTGCAATAGTAACACATTTCTTCATGTTACTGATGCTTTACAGAAGATTATATTTTGTAGGTTGTGATCAGCGCGTTAGCTGACTGGTTAAAACATTTGCAGCAATGTTTTGTGTACAGTGAATGAAAATATTTACAGAGGACAATCCCCTCCCCATTGCAATCCTTGGGCAGACCACATGACCTCGTTAGCCAGATTTTAAGAGGAGTAGTTTTTCTCTAACCATAGTGTCATTTTCCAGAGATAAATACATTCTTGAAAAGTTTACTTGCTCTAAGTGACTTCCACGTTGTAGCAAAAGAAAAGACCTAAGAAGGCTAAGGATTGAAGACAACCATGCTTATCTATTCAGATACTGTCTGATTTCTGAGAAGACTTTGACTCCTCAAGTGTTGGCTTCCATGCTGGATAGTGGGGTTTTACTTCCTTTTGCTCAGCCTTGTAGCCCTGGCAGGATCTCCTGAGACAGTTGCACAGGAAGTAAATATGGGCAGTGACTGAGAAGGCTGGGTGTAACCATGAGCTGTATTATTAGAATGTTCAGATATAAACAGTAGCAGAAACACTGCCAAAAACAAAAGACAGTTCCTTGTCCACTGAAAATATGTACAGCTCTATTTTCAGATTGATGGGAACACAATATGGGTGTGGTTTAGATAATCACAAAAGGCCTCTAGGCTTCATGGCAGGAATGAAAAAGTTACCTGGATAGGTCTGATGTTTCTTGTGAGGTAACTTCCATTATCCCATGTTCATATATGCACTGTAGTTCACCAGAGCTTTGAATGCTATGTACCTGTGGTGTCCATGAGCTGATTTTCATGGAGCTGCTATGGACAAAGGAAAATCAGTAACTAAGTTTGGATTTTTTAGCTCAAGAATCATAAATATGATCTCACCACTGCACCCTGGCAGTGATCGACAGTGATCCCCCTTCCACCAAAAAAGAATCATAGATGTAGTCAGAGCCCCAAAAGTGTACTTTGTTAACTTATGTCCCCAAAAGATATAGGTCTCTGTTTTCCACATTTCTAACTACTAACTAAATAAAATTTCTAATGCATCTTGAATTGTTTCCTTTGCTACCCATTTAGTCTGTTGTTAAGCCTACATTTTGCTCATAGCTCAAGGTTCCATAAAGGGCAAAGTTCAGATAGAAGGGCTCATAATCATCTTCATTTTTCTCTTAAAACTCAAATTATTAGCAATGCCAGCCCTGATATGCTTCCTATTCTGTCACCTAATTCTGCTGACAGTCAGAATCTTTTGCTTAATTTCAGAACTGGCTAAGAAGAGTATTGATAGAATCAGTACAAGGAACCAATTTGTTAGTGTAAAAACCTCAGCCTTTTTGTTTTTGTTTTTGTTTTTGAGTTGGAGTTTCACTCTGTCACCCAGGCTGGAGTGCAGTGGCACACTCATGGCCACCCCAGCGTCAACCTGCTGGGCTCAGGTGATCCTTCCTGATCCTACCTACTTCCAAATAGCTGGAATTGCACTAACACGGCCGGCTAATTTTTTTTATTTTTGTAGAAATGAGGTCTCACCAATTGCCCAGGCTGGTCATGAACCCGTGGGCTCAGGCAATCCTTTCACCTCGGTCCCCCAAAGTGCTTGAAAACCTCAGTCTTAGAGACCACATTTTGGAAAAGAGACTTACATGAGAACAAGCGTTCCTCTAATCAAAAATATCTGGTAGCTTTTGATATCTTATGGTATAAATTTCAGATGTATCCAGACATGGTGGCTCACACCTGTAATCCCTGTGTATTAGGAGGCACAAGGATAATTGAGGCCAGCAGTTTGATACCAGCTAAGGAACATAGTGAGACTCCATTTCTTAAAAAAATTAATTAACTGGGTGTGGTAGCACGTACTTGTAGACCTAGCTACTTGCGAGGCTAAGGTAGGAGGATCACTTGAGCCTGGGAGTTTGAGGCTGCAGTGAGTGATAGAGTGTTACCCTGTATGTACTCAGGGCCTGGCATTGTATCTGGCCAATAGGAAGCACTCTGAAAATATTTCAACTGGAGCCACATAGTGTGGCCTTTAAGTTGCCTTCCTTGTGAGTGAGAAAGAAAAGAGTGAAGTTGTTGATGAATAGAACCAAGACTATGGCCTATTTATCTCCCACATTAATTATTCTGAAATAGAGAAGAAGGAAGGGGAGATGTTTCTAATCCAATTTATAGCTCTTAAGCAGCTTACTTATGTAGTAAGCACAATATTATTCACACATGAATGTGATGTGCTGGTGTTGCTGTTATACAGGATGTGGTTGAAAATGCTGATGCATGTTTTGACATTCTTTCCACACTCAGTACATATGGAGTTTGTCTTCTGAATAATGGCATTGACCATGATTGGTAGGGTCTGGCCCAGATTGCTGGCTCTGACTCTGACTTTGTGGTCGACTTGACTACTTTACTTTAAACAAGATTGCATATCTCTAACTGCTGCACACTTAATTTTAAAATTGTGATAAAAAATATATATAGCACACATTTTTAGGTATATACTTCGGTGGCATTAAATACATTCACGTTGTTATGTAACCATCACCACCAACTGTCTCTCCAAGAGTTCTCATCTTCCCAAACAAACATTGTGCCTATTAAACACTAACTTCTTATTCTCTTCTTCTACCAGTCCCTGGCAACAACAACCATTCTGCTTTCTGTTTCTATTAATTTGACTACTCTAGGTACCTCATACAAGTGAAGTCATGATATTTGTTCTTCTGTGACTGTCTGATTTCACTTAACATAATGTCTTCAAGCTTCACCCATGGAATAATATGTGCCTGATTTTTTTTCTTTCTAAGACAAAATACTATTCCATTATAAATATATACCATGTTTGTTTATTCATTTATCTGTCAAATGACATTGAACTCCTTCCATCATCTGGCTATTATGAATAATGCTACTCTGAACATTGGTGTACAGATATCTGTTTGAGCCCCTGCTTTTAATTCTTTTGGGTGGACTTGCTAGATATTAAGGTCATTGTATATTTGTTTATTTATTTTGAGTAACTTCCATAGTGTTTTCCACAGTGGCTACATCATTTTACATTTCTACCAGCATTGCAGAAGGTTTCCAATTTCAGCACATCCTCACCAACCCTTGTTCTCCTCCCTCCCTCCTTCCTTCCTTCCCTCCCTCCCTCCCCTTCCTCCCCTTCCTCCCCTTCCTTTCTTCTTCCATCCTACTGAGTATAAAGTAATACCTCATTGTGGTTTTGATTTGAATTTCCTTAATGCACACTTACTTAGTACTGTTTGTGTTTGTAAGAAGTCAGCAAATATGCACTTTCCAAGCTATCCCATCTACAAATGTGTATTATCTAACGCCCTTGAGGGAGTCTTTCCTCTTTGTGTGCTCTGCCTTGGCTTTCTCGCACACACTTTCCACCTTTTACCTCAAAAACAAGTAACGCTAGCCCCAGCCTTTCTCTCAAACTCCCATAACCTTGTTTAACTATGTATATGTATGTATGTATGTGTGTGTGTATATGTTTTTTGTTATTATTATTTTAATTGTAGAGATGAAGTCTTGTCAAGTTGCCTAGGCTGGTCTCGAGCCCCTGTGTACTAGCTCTCTGTACAACTTTTATTGTGCTTCAGAGGACAGGTACACACTACCTCTAGGACTAGACTAGTTCAGGCTCATCTGACTAGTCTTTGTGTCCCAGATGCCCCATATTCCTTCCTCTCCACTGTTCTATTTCATTTATATACTTCTAGAGTTATTTTTAAAATATAAAACTAATCTTTTCAGCCGGGCTCAGTGGCTCAGCCTGTAATCCTGCGCCTTTGGGAGGCTGAGGTGAGTGGACTGCTTGAGCCCACGGGTTCGAGACCCGCCTGGGCAGTGAGACCTCATCTCTACGATAAATCAAAAAATCAGCCGGGCGTGGTAGTGCATGCCTGTAATTCTGGCTACTTGGAAGACTGAGGCGGAAGGATCACCGGAGCCCAGCAGGTCAAGGCTGCGGTGGCCGGGAGTGGCCACTGCACTCCAGTCTGGGTGACAGAGTGAGACTCCAACTCAAAAAAATAAAAATAAATAAAATAAAACTAATCTTTTTACTTCCTTAATTATATGATTGTGGGGCTCCTCCCTTGCCAGAGAATAAAGCCTAGATTCATTGTAGTCATATCTCCTGTTACTCTTTTTTCTTCAGTATATACTTCTGGACACCATTGGGCTTTTTGTGTACCTGAAAAACATCTAAAGTAAAGGTCTTTCATATGGGTTATGGTGATATGCACCAGAACCACTGATCGTGATACCACGGGCATGTTCCTGGTGAGAGTTTCACGGCATCCCTCAGATTTTGAAAGGAGTCTGTGACACGAGAGGCTATGAAGTCCAACTCTAGGGTATCCTCACTGCTTTGCTCATGCTTCTTTTCATATGGCTAGAATTCCTTGCCTTATCATTTTTCTTTCATGAGCATATTGTCTTTTTTTAAGGCCTATCTCATATACTACCACTTGTATTGAGCTTTTCCCAAATCCTTGAACCAGAAATTGAGTTGTAATGTTTGTGCTAGGGGCTTCCTTCCATAGAGTTCAGCTATTTGTGTACCTATTACATTTCATACATTAATCAGTGTTTCTCAACCTACAGAACACAGTGTGTAGAGTTAGTTCACTGAGTTGGATAATCCATAGAGTTGTGAATATATGAGGGAGAACCCCCCCAAAAAAACCTGGAATTATCTTTTGGTGGGCAGGACACCTTGTAGTACACTTGGAATTTGTTCCTCTGGATCAAAAGGTCAACCAAAGTTTTATCTGGAAATTTTATTAAGGTTGTGTCACAATTTGTGGAAGAAACAGCCTGAGTTGTGGCAAACAGGTAACTGGTTCTTCCACTATGACAATGTATCTGCTTACATTGTGTTGAGTATTCAGCAGGTTGTTTTTTTCTTTTTTGTTTTTTTGAGTTGGAGTTTCACTCTGTCTCCCAGGCTGGAGTGCAGTGACACGCTCATGGCTACCACAGCCTCAACCTGCTGGGCTCAGGCAATCCTTTCAACTCAGCCTTCCAAGTAATTGGAACTGCAGGCACACGCCACCATGCCCGGCTGAGCTTTTTATTTATTGTAGAGGTGAGATCTCACCAAGTTGCCCAGACTGGTCTCGAACCTGTTGGCTCAGGCAGTCCTCTCACCTTGGGCTGCCAAAGTGCTGGGATTGTAGGCGTGAGCCACCGTGCCTGACTGTTCAGTAGTTTTAGACCAAAACCCACATGACCCCCATACCCTACAACCTATTTACCCAATCTCACCCCAAGCAACTTTTTTTTGTTGTTTCCCCAATGAAGATAGCCCTCAAAGGGAAACATTTTGCTAATGTGGTAGAGAGGAAACAAAAAAACGGCAGAAGCACTTAACGACATTAAAATGGACAAGTTCAAAAAACTATTTTGGATAGTAGAAAAAGTGTTTTTGGATCCAAAAACTATTTTGGATAGTAGAAAAACTATTTTGGATAGTAGAAAAGAGTACTTTGAAGGTGACTGGAGTTTAAGCATGTAAGAATAAATACACAATTTTTTATAAATGAGTTCCGGGTTTTTTTGGTCCCCCTCCACCCCGTACATGCTTCTGTCATTCTCACATGTGAAGGCAGTGTAACCCATGGCATTTTATATTAGAATCATACTTATAAAATGTGGGACTAACAGTACAAATTATAATGAGAATCCTGTCTTTTTCACCTTTCCATCTATTGCTACGCCTTAGCCTGGTTTCTTGCCTCAACTGGGCACTCTGTAAACTGTTCACCAGCTGCAGGGATGGGCCAGTGTGTAGCTGACAGCAAGATAGCTCTAGGAAAGCCTTCTGGTATGAGATTTCCCAGTCCTGATGTGGAAATCCTGAATTACCTGAAATCTTCCTGTTTTCCAATATAGGTTTGATTATTTGTAAAATAAAGTCTAGTTTTTGAATATTTGTAAACGAAATCTCATTCGGAAGAAGGAAACTGAAAGTGTGCATTACTTCAGATTTTCTTAAGCTTCTTGTGTACTTAGAGACAGCGAGCTTCCTCAGCCCATCATTGCTAATTAACTGTTGGTGATTAAAAACACAGGCTTCCAATAATTGTCAGAGGTGAAACAAAAAACATTTTTTTTTTAGTTACAGCATTTTGGTGTTCAAAAAATTGGTATCCACAGTTCCTTATTTTAGTTGTTTTGCTAATGCTTTCTTTTCTAACTATCTTTGTGTAAATGAAACAATGACTTTTTTTTTTTTTGAGTTGGGGTCTCACTCTGTCTCCCAGGCTGGAGTGCAGTGGCACACTCACGACCTCTCTACTGTCGACGTGCTGGGCTCTGGCGTTCCTTCTGCCTCAGCCTTTCAAGTAGCTGGAACTACAGGCACATGCTACCATTCCCGGCTGATTGTTTAGTGTAGAGATAAGGTCTTGCCAAGTTGCCTGGGCTGGTCTTGAACCTGCAGGCTCAGGCAATCCACTCCCCTCGATCTTCCAAAGTGCTAGGATTATAGTCACCGAGCCTGGCCTACAATGACTATTTTTTTTAACACATCTTTCCTGGAGATGTAAAGTACCCTTTGCCAGACTTATTTAATTTAATAGCAATATTTAAAATTGTTTAAACACTTGTGAATTCTGAGACAAAGTAAAGAACAAGAAAAGACGCTTGTGGTAGGGAATGTGCACTGGGCTGGAAGTGAGGAAACCTTGGGTCTTCACTCTGTATCTATTAACTGTTACTTTGTCAAATTACTTTGCCTCCTTTGGCCTCTGTTTTTCTAATGGGTCTAATAAAGGGAGGCAGAGATATAATCCAAAAGATCTCCCCACTTTTAATTTTTTTCTGAACCACTGAGGATAATGAATTCAAAGATTATACATTAAGTGTCCACCATGCATCCTGCACTTATTATGCATTGGGGTGGTCCATGGAATAGATGTGATTTTGTTCTTAAGTTCACAGTCTTTTGAGCAGATGAAGCTATAAATACAGTGTAGGTCACATTCATACAGATGCTTTTTCCAAATCACAAAGCCTCACTGAGTCTGTTTCCCTCTTTCTAAAATGGCAGCATGCCTTCTCACAGGGCTGTGAAGAGGTCAAATCCATGTGACAATACTTTGCAAACTTTAAAGTGTCATGAATCCAGAGATGTAATGAGCTGTTTTACAGTCATAATTCTGCTCACTTGATTTTTCTGAAGTCTCCAGAAATCTCACAGTTGCCAAATTCAGTAACTTCTTATTTTTTATCTGTTTTGACTTCTCTGCAGCAGTTGGCACTGTAGACATACCTTCCTCTCTTAACCTCTGCTTTCTTAGTCTCTGTAAACTCTGGTCTCCCAAGTTCTCCACTCCTTGGCACGTCTATGTGCAGCCTCTGACTTCCCTATTCTCTCTATTTTGTATATGCAAACTCACACATATATAACTATAAACACACACATATAAATATACATTTTATATGAACCAAAAGAAGAAAGTTGTTATTCTGGCGTAGTGTCTCTGTATGTAACATTTGTGACCCGACCACAAATGTATGTAGCACTTGAAATATTGTATGGTTTTTTGTAACTAGGTCTTTCACTTAGCAAAATGTTTGCAAGATTCACCCATACTGGAGTATGCATTAGTACTTCACTCTTTTATTGCCTAATAATATTCTACTGTGTGGATATACCCACATTTTATTTACTTATTCATCAATTGATGGACATTTAGGTTGTTTTCACTTTTTTGGCTGTTATGAATTATCCTGCTGTGAACATCCATATCCAAGTTTTTGTGTGGACAAATGTTTTCATTCCTCTTGGACTTATAGCTAAGAGTGAAACTGCTGGGTTATGCCATATGATAACTTCACATTTAATACTTTGTTTTTGCGAAATGGTCAGACTGTTTTCCAAAGTGACTACACCATTTGACATTTTCTCCACATTCTTGTCAACACTTGTTTTTGTTCTTGTCTTTTTTATTGTAGCACACAATAGGTGTGACATGGGATCTCATCCTAAGTTTGTATTAAAATGGAATAATATATTTATAAATTTAAATCTCTTGTTACTTTCTAGAAAAGGAATATAGTGTGAAGATTTAATGTTCATCACACTCAGATTTATTTTCTTCCTTCCTTTTATATTAGAAAACAATGTATTAAGTACCTTCTATGTAGCAAACATTGTGCCTAGCCTTAAAAATAGAAATAATAAAATAACTCATTCTCAAATGAAAGGGATGTGAAAATGTTAGGTCAATAAGCCTACGACAGCCATCTTGCACGATAGTAGACACTGAGATCTGTGTTGACTTGTACAATGCATGCTGTAAATAGTAGAGATAAGAGTGAGAGTGAATGGAATACTAATCGCTTACAATATTTCAAGTACTACATACATTTCTGGTCAGGTCACAAATGTTACACACAGAGACACTTGGTATATTAATTGCAATTTAATAATGCTAAGAGGCAAAAATAACACGTACACAGTGTATATATACACGAGGAGGGAGCCTCCCCAAGAAAAACCCTAGAATTATCTTTTGGAGGGTGGGTCCCTTATAATACACTCAGAATTTGTTCAAATGGTCAACTAAAGTTTCTCTGGAAGTTTTGACAGGCTGTGTCACAATTTGTGGAAGTAACATCCTTGAGTTGTGGCAAACAGGTGAATGATTCTTCCACCATGACAATGCACCTGCCCATACCACACGAGTGTTCAGTAGTTTTTGACCAAAAACGGCATGGCCCCCATACCCCACCCTCCATATTCATTCAGTCTAGCCTGGAGCGACTTTTCTTAGTTTCCCTATGAAAAAAGTCCTCAAAGGGAAAAGTTTTGCCCATGTGGAAGAGGTGAAACAAAAAACAGCAGAAGCACTAAAAGGCATCAAAGTTGACAAGTTTGAAAACTGTTTTGAACAGTGGAAAAGTGTCTCAATAGGTGTATTGCATCAAACGGAAAGTACTTTGAACATGACTGAAGTTTAAGCATGTAAGAGTAACTACACAATTTTTTACAAATAAATTCCAGGGTTTTGGGGGAGTCTTCCCTCATATATACATACATACATACATGCATGCATGCACACTAACTCGTGACAATCTGGATAGGATATACAAGCATTCTTGAATAGATAATTTAGAATAAAAGGGCATTCAGCTTTTGCTCACAGGACCTAAAGAAATTCAGGAGACCCATGGAAAATTGTTTCCTCACTGTTATTCAGAAATTAGTGTATTCATTTAAAGATAACTCTAATTTTGTTCTTTCAGTATTTTTCATTTATTATATACTGTTTAACATACATGCCTAAAATGATAGGGAAGGTATAAAGAGTCTGTTAGTCCTTTGCATATTCAGGGCAAATAATATAGTTTACTCATTGTCCATGGAATAACATGTGTGATACTAAAAAGATGATGAAAAATATTCTAAGGTAAACAATTTTGGAAGAGTTTTCTAAAATGCTGACTTTTTCAAGTTGTCATGAAAGAATTCAGAGCGATTCATTTTCCAGATTATTTATTGTTATTAAGGGGTCATCTGGACGTTTAAAATTTCTGTTAACTGTCTAAACCTGTTGCTTTATTCATGTAGCCTCTTCTTATTACAGGAATAAGAGGAGGAAAAAAGCCATTTTTTTCCCTTCCAATTTCAAATTGTAGTCTTATATTAAAGTGTAATGGTCTTTTGTTTTTACTGTTAGCAGAGACTTATTTTATAGTAAGTAAAATTTGACTTATTTCAAATGAGATACAATTCAAAGTGAAGAGAAAAACCCTCTGAATGATTTTTTTTTTTTTTTAAGAAAATGTATTTGTTTCAATTCTTTGAAAGATGTGGATAGGATTTGGTAAAGTTACCTAATTTGTGATTACTTCCTTATTGTGCACACCCAAATTGCATTTTTCAAAGAATATTCTGATATGTGAAATCCCAGAGAACCTGCTGAAGATTCTTTTTCACTTAGGATCACATTTATTTATTTATTTACTTATTTATTTATTTGAGTCCGAGTCTCACTCTGTTACCCAGGCTGGAGGACAGTGGCATGCTCCCGGCCACCGCAGCCTCAACCTTCCAAGTAGCTGGAACTACAGGTATGCACCACCATGCCTGGCTAATTTTTTGATTTATGGTAGAGATGAGGTCTCACAAAGTTGCCCAGGCTGGTCTCGAACCTGCGGATCACGCAATCCTCTCACCTCGGCCTCCCAAAGTGCTGGGATTATAGGTATGAGCCACCGTGCCAGGCCTAGGATCACTTTTAAATTTTGAATGTCATTTAGCAACACAGCAGGAATTAAAACCTTGATGACTGTGGTCCCTGCTGCCTCACCTCTCTGTAATAGTGGAATACCTGAAATGAACAAATGATATGACGTTTGTTTCATGTGATTCTAGTTTTCAGTTATTTGCAAGCAGTTTAATTCCTTTCGTTTCTTCTATTGTCACATAGTTATAATTTGACAAAATATCTGTTAGCTTTTTATCTTATCCTTCTTAGCCTACTAAGTAAAACTGTTGATCTCTATCAGCAGAACAGTTTAGTATCCACTCACCAAAGTGATCAGAAATCTAGTAGGTACATACTATATTTTAGAGGGTATTAAATAAAAATCATGGTTTGTCTTTGAGCATTACAAATATGCAACTATTTGTTTAGATATTTCTATTTATATTATTTTGAATTACAGCTGAGTATTTTGGTTTTAATTAGATTAAAGGGATATAAGGTGCTTGGGAGTTGCAAGCACAAGGTGAGAAAACTAGTTTATTTTCTGTTTTATACGTCTACTTTGGGAATGTGTGTTTTCAGCTTTATTGGGTGTAAATTTGCATGCAATTTAAGTTTATAGTTTGAGGAGTTTTGACAAATGTTTAAATTGTGTAATCACTACCTCATCATGACAAGAACATTTCTGTCAGCTCAAAGGCTGCCTTTTGTCCCCTTGCACAATTAGTCTTCTGAGCATCGCACAAATCATGCTCATATGTGTGCTGTCACTACAGTTTTGCCTCTTCTAATTATTATGTAGATTAGAACCATATAGTAGGTAGTTTTTTGTGTCTGACTTGGTTTTTTAACTTAGCAATAGTACTCTTGTGATCAATCAATATCGTTGTTTGTACCAGCCATTCATTCCTTCTTATTGTGAGTTTATTGCTTTGCATGAATAAATTACAATTTGTTTACCTATTACCATTTGATGATACTCTGGGCTGTTTCCAATTTGGAACTGTCATGAATTAAAGTGCTCTAGAAGTTTTATAGTTTTAACTTTAACATCCACGTATATGATGTATTCTGAATTCATTTTTATAAATGGTAAGGTTTGAGATCTTAGAGAGTGTTTAAAAATTTATTTGTTTACATATGAATATCCATTTGTTATAGCATCATTTGTTCATAACAGTATTTTTTCACAATTGAAATGTCTTTGCACCTTTGTCTAAATTAGTGGATCATATATGTGAGGATCTGTTTGTGAATTCTCTCTTTTTTTCACTGATCTATATTATATACCAGATCACACTGGTTCGATTAATGCAGCTTTTATAGTATGTCTTAAAATCATGTAGTGGTAGCCGGGCTCGGTGGCTCAGCCTGTAATCCCGCGCCTTTGGGAGGCTGAGGTGAGTGGATTGCCTGAGCCCGCGGGTTCGAGACTCGCCTGAGAAGCGAGACCTCATCTCTACAATAAATCAAAAAATCAGCCGGGCTTGGTAGCTCATGCCTGTAATTCCGGCTACTTGGAAGGCTGAGGCGGAAGGATCACCGGAGTCCAGCAGGTCGAGGCTGCGGTGGCCGGGAGCGGCCACTGCACTCCAGTCTGGGTGACAGAGTGAGACTCCAACTCAAAAAAAAAAAAAAAAAAAATCCTGTAGTGGTTACTTTGAGGACAACTGACACCTGTATTGAGTCTTCTGATGTATAAAGATGGTATTCCTTTTTATTTGTTTGTCTGTTTATTTATTTATTTGAGTCAGAGGGTTACTCTGTCACCCACACTGCAATGACAGTGGCATGGTCATGGCTACTGCAGCCTCTACCTGCTAGGCTCAGACAATCCTCCTGCCTCAGCCTCCCAAGTAGCTGAGACTACAGATGTGTGCCACCACATCTAGGTAGTGTTTTTTTATTTACATTAGAGAAGCAGTCTAACTATGTTGCCCAGGCTAGTCTCGAACTCCTAGGCTCAGGCAATCCTCTTGCCTTGGCCTCCCTAAGTGCTAGTATTGCAGGCTGAGCCACCAAGCCTGGCCACTTAAGTATATTTTGATAGTTTAGTAGCTTGTATAGTTTCATGGAATGCTACCTTTTCATCTAATTTGATGAATTTATTACAGTAAAGTGTATGACATTCTTTTATTCTTTCAGCATCTTTACAATCTATAATGAAGTCCTTCTGTAATTCCTGATATCAGTAATTTGTAACTTTTATTTTGTTCTCAGTTTAGCTAGAGTTTTATTTATATTATTGACCTTTTTAAGAAACCAACTTTTGGTTTCATTGCTTTTATTGTTACCCTTTTTTCATTTCATTGACTTCTATTCTTTATTGTCTTTATTCTGCTTTGGATTAATTTACTCTTGAAGTTTCTTTTTTTTGAGTTGGAATCTCACTCTGTCGCTCAGACTGGAGTGCATTGGCTGCTTCCGGCCACCGCAGCCTCTACCTGCTGGGGTCCGGCTATCCTTCCACCTCAGCCTTCCAAGTAGCCGGAATTATAGGCATGCGCTACCACGCCCGGTTGATTTTTTTTTTTTTAATTTTTTATTTTTATTGTAGAGATGAGGTCTCACTGCCCAGGTGGGTCTTGAACCCGCGGGCTCAGGCAATCCACTCACCTCAGCCTCCCAAAGGCGCAGGATTACAGGCTGAGCTACCGAGCCCAACTGTCTTTTTCTAGTTTCTTAAGGTGGAAATTTAGATCACTGATTTGAGACCTTCTTTCCAATATTGCCATTTAATGTTATAAGTTTTTCTCTTAGCATTGCTTTAGTTGTATTCCCACAAATTTTATATGTAATTTTTAAAATTTGCATTCAGTTTAAAATATTTTCTAATTTTCTTTAATATTTTTATTTGATTTATGGGTTATTTGGAAGTTTGGTTTTTTAAAATTTCCAAATATTCATTTTTTTCCCCAAGTACCTTTTGCTTTTGATTTCAGATTTAATATTGTTGTGATCAGAAAACTTACTTTTTATTATTTTAATTCTCTTAAATTTGAGATTTGCCTTATGCTATAGAATATTTGTTTTATGTCACAGAATATGAGCAATTCATGTGCTTGAAAAAATGTGTATTATGCTATAATTGGGTGGAGTGTTCTAAATGTGATGGTTAGATAAAATTGGTTAATTTTTTTCAACTTTTCTGTATCCTTGCTGATTCTTTGTTTACTGATTTTATCGATTAACTGAGGGAGAAGTGTTGAAATCTTCAATGGTAATTTTAAAAATTAGTTCAAGCTTATAGAGAGGGTTATAATGTTAAGAAGATTTGGAGTTGTAAAGGCTAAATAGAAATTTCTTTTTTTATTTTTGTAGAGGAGAGTAGATTTGCTTTTTAGCATTACACAGACTTGTCATTTTAGTACCAGTCCTGCTGTTTATTACTTTAGCAACCTCTCTTAGCCTTTTTCTTCTTTGTATAAATAAAGACAAGCTTTGTGAAGCTATTGTGGTGATTCATAGAGATAATATATGTAGAATTTGTTACATAGTATGTGGTGTATAGTAATTCTCATACAGAAATTTTTTTCTGTATTTTTGAAACTTGTAAACTAGGACATCACATTTGTATTTTGGTGTTCAGCTGATTTCATCTGTTGCTCTATTAAAATTTCACCCTTGGCCTACACCATGGCCTTAGTCTTTGTATATCTTTTTCAACAGCTTTTGTATGCCTAACTTTTATTAACAAGCTCTTTAGAGCCTTGATTAAGTACAGATTGCCTTGGTTGTATTGCAAAAAGGTTTTTTTTTTTCCTTGACATAATTTTACTCACTTTGGATTAAAGAAAAAGATAAGCATATTGATACAGTAGATACAGTTTCAGCATCTGTAAAATCATCTCATGTTACTTTAATGTCTAAAACTCGGTGTTTTCCTTTTCTTTCAGATAAATAGAGAAAACTGGTGTACAATAGAGCCATGCCCTGATGCAGCATCTCTTTTGGCTTCCAAGCAGAACCCAGGTAAGCTGAGATTTTCCATCCATTTTCTGGAGCCACAGTCTCACTCTAGTAACAGATCATTTTATTTGGAGAGCTGCCCTTTCTTTGCATGTCATTCAATAAATCAAAGAAAGAATTATATGATGTGATTTGATTTTGTAAGCATTTTGTCTTACAATTGAAGATGAGCACATGTAATTACTTTTATTTTAGTAATAACAGACTTCATGTGTGGCTTTATGATTTTTAAATCATTTGTGAAGGCACGTGCTATGCATATACATACACGTTTTTTTAATCTGGTAGAATTATAAATATGTTATGAAGGACTTAACCAGGGGTTCTCAATTTCTACTGCACATTAGAATTATCTGGGCAAACAAGCTTTAAACATATACTGATGCCTGAGTCTTGTTTCCCGAGATTCTGACCGTGGCGTGTAGCCTGGACATCAGAATCTTTATAAGCTCCTTTGATTGCCCTATTGTGTAGCCAAGGTTGAAAACAATTATACTTTGGAAGTATTGTCAGGAATGGAGTCTTTCCTTCATCACCTCTGAGTTAGTAGTAACAATTCATAGGGTAGGAGACTCTTAAGGCCTTGCTTATTAATGACCCAGTGCATGACTTGTGGTTAGTTAGGATTTCCACCTTTAACCCAGGTTTAGCCACTAACTCCCTGTGACTTAAAGTGTGTTCCCTCATGTCTGTGTCCTCTATTGTCTCTCATCTGTAAAGTGTTACTAACTTGCCTTACTGGGTGGTAGTGTACAGATGACATGGTGAGTAATTACAAGTCCCTGTGTCTGTTCCTACAGCTGCTAGGTGAATACTAGTAATTTGCATTATGAGTTTTTGAGACTGTTGAGCCCAGCAAACACTGTTTACTTTCCCACTTTTTACTGATCCGCTTCAAAAATTACCTAGAACAACTTATTTGCTGGTCTTTTAAGAAAGTTTATCTTTAGTTGCCCTGCAGTAGAGTTAAAACCAAATTTGTTTAAAGAGGTTTCCTGCTGGTTCTCACCTCTCTGATTTTTCTACAAAGAATGTATTGAAAACAAACATGAAAAGCATTTTTTTGGTCTCACTTTTTGAGAGTGATTAAAGGGTATATTATGCTATTGTGTTTAGGATCTCCAAGTTTTATAAGATAGAGACTGTTCACAGATTTAACTGACACCTTTCCTGCCTTCCACCTAGAATCGTCTACTTAAATGTATACTGCTGACTACATTTTGGTTCCTTAACTTGTTTGGGGCTTTTTCTAAAAGTGTAATTACTCCCAACCACCCAAACAGTGACACTTTCTACCAAGTAAAGGTTAAATGAGGTTGCTCAGAGTTTGAATTTTTATAGGAGGAAGAGTCTCCACAGGTTGTTGTTTAAGCTGTTCATTTAGAGATATGATTTTGAATCCCTTGAACATATTCTCCAGGGCATAATTTTGAATTTTGTCATAATTATTTTAAGATTTCAGTTTAAACAAAATCTAGGGTCTGATTTATGCTACTGAACTTCAGACTTGAGATTTTTATTTTAGGCATTGTTTTTTTGTGAATCCCAGCTACTTTGCTTTGCAGGGGTTTTTTTCTTTTACTTTTTAAATACTTCTCAAGAGACAAATAGTATTATACTAAATAAGGAAATATTTTGAAAAATAAATTTGTAGGCCAGGTACGGCCTGGGTGACAGAGTGAGACTCCAACTCAAAATAATAATAATAATAATAGTAATAATTTTGTATACTTTTCATTCCTGGATAAATACAAGGTAGGATTATGACTACCATGGGTTAGTTTAAGAACTTTAACTACAATTAGTTTAACTACAATTTGTTTGCATCTATGTCCATGTCTTGATAGCATCTTTAAAAGTGTATGTTCTGCCGGGCTCGGTGGCTCAGCCTGTAATCCCACGCCTTTGGGAGGCTGAGGTGAGTGGATTGCCTGAGCCCGCGGGTTCGAGACCCGCCTGGGTAGCGAGACCTCATCTCTACAATAAATTTTAAAAAATCAGCCGGGCATGGTAGCACATGCCTGTAATTCCGGCTACTTGGAAGGCTGAGGCGGAAGGATCGCCAGAGCCCAGCAGGTCAAGCTGCGGTGGCTGGGAGCGGCCACTGCACTCCAGTCTGGGCGACTGAGTGAAACTCCAACTCAAAAAAAATAAATAAATAAAATTAAATAAATAAAAGTGTATGTTCTGCTGGCATTAAAACACTAATAACTTCAGTACACAAAATTATAGACAGATTTGTATATGGCCCGGCTGTACCCATCTTCAAGGTAGTGTCATCCAGATGCTTGCTGAATCAAACTTTAAAGGTTATTGAAGCCTTAACTTCATTAGGTACATCTAGTACACACCTGTTGTGTGGTGGGGACCAGAGCTTTGGCTACTGTATGGAAATGGAAATTTAGAGAGGACAAATTACTTCTTGCCTGCAATCTTGCCTATAATGAGTAGTCAGACCTAAAGTTAAGCCAGATCATTCGAACTCTAAAGCCAGGGTTCTTTGCTCTTTTTACACTTTGCTATCCTGCTCCACATTATTCCTTAGGAAGGGGATATAAAGGAAGAAGGGAAAAATTGTATAAAATTTGAAAATTGACCAACACACGAGACACAGGGCACTGATTAGCTTTGCCTTTAGGGATCCCCCTCCACATGGTTGTGGAGGTTCTAATGGCTTATGGTCCTTTATCTCTTCCTTTTTTTCTTTTTCTTCTCTTCTTCCTACCCTAACAGTCAACACAATCTCACACTGTGGACTCTTTTTATCCCATACTTGTTCTCTTGTAGTGCTAGCTTGAGTTTATTTTCTGGGTGAGCTGTTCCTACCAGGGCTGAATTTTCCATTAGAATATCTTGAGCTGGTTTGTTTTCCAGTCTGAAATCTGGACGTGGTCTGTTAGACTGCCAGCTGGACAGCTAGCATCTCAGCATAGTTGCTGTGACAGCCCTTTCTTTCTTGGCCAGCCCCCCTATTTTTCCCTCAACCATGGAATGGAGTTTTTGATTTTTCCAAGTGGGAAACGGGAGGAATAGAAAGAGCACACCCACCAACTCCTCCTGAGTTACTACATACTCTGTGAAATGGGGGTGAGGGAAGGGAAGAAACATTCAGAATACCCATAATTTCCAGTCTTTTAAAGGCAGGGCTATTCAAAAAAAAAAAAAAAATCCATGGGTCCCACCTCACGTTTGTATAACTTTTTGTTGAAATTGTCTCTTAATATGTTCATTTCTATCACAAGATTGAAAACTGCCTCCCGCCAACACTAAATATCTTTTTACTTGACTACTCTAGTACCTAGTCAGATGTGTAACTAACAGAAAAGATCATTTTGTTGACAAGCTATTCATGACTTATACCAATCCAGTGCTCAGCTGACCTTTCTTCTAAGTTACCAGGGGCAAATAAGTTAATGATTATCAATTATTAATTAGAACTTTTCCACTTTCAGTGTGTGTGCATGCACACAAACAAAATTACAATGCAAGCATAGAATCAAAGAATCAAAGGAGACTACAAGTTATCTAGTCCAGTCTCTGCTTCCTTCTCTGTCTGGATATCTCTTCCGTAATATCTTGACATAGTCATTCAGTCTCTGCTCCAGTTCTCTGGTAAAGTGAGTACTTTATGAGACGGCCAAACCCATTGCTCAGAAGTCATAGTGAAGCTCTGCAGCTTACACTTAGTGTTCTTTGGTCTGTCCCCTGAACAGCACAGAGGGAAGCTATGACTGTCCTTAGGAATATTTTCTTCAAGGTCTTCTGAAAGCTGAATGTATCTCAGGTGTTTTCACTCTTGTGACCTCATTATTTTGTTTTTATTTAATTTACTATGTACTATGTACTGTGTACTAGATTACATTTTTGTTTGTCAGTGTTCTGATTAAATGTTTTCTAGGAACAAGCACAATCCTGTGAGTGTGATCTAGATAGCACATAGTAACAGGACTGTCCCCATTTTAGATTCCAATATGCTATCTATTAATAGAGTGTAAAACTATTAGTGTTTCTGTTACTGTTTTGCCATCACCTTGTACAGTTAGTTTCTCTTAAATTTGCTTTCAACAAAAACCTCTAGTTAGATTTCTCATGAACTGCTAGATATCCAGGTTTTTACTCCTCTGTTTCTTATCACTTAGTGTCACCTGCAGATTTGATGAAGTATGCATATATGTCTGTCCAGATCACACATTAACCTTTTCCACTCAGATGTCCCCTCTCAGGGGACATAAAGAGATTACTGGTGATTATACAGGACAAACTCATGCCAGCACAAGATTTTTTAAAGTGTATGTTTCCTTGAAGTTGTCCATTCAAATTGCATGAAAAAGCAAATAAAGAGATGGAACATATACTGAGATACATGTAAAAAACAAGCAGCTGGCATTAAGTAGAAAGAGACCAATGTGCTTTCACAATGGTGCACAGACTAGGTAATAAGTTACATTTTATTAAAATACTGGAATGGAGATGCATCACTTTTATATTCAAAACTCCTTGAAAAAGTTTTATAGGCACCCAATAATTGACTTTTGGGTGGTTGTTTTTACCATTCACAAACCTCTTTTTTTTTTTTTTTTTTGAGTTGGAGTCTCACTCTGTCACCCAGACTGGAGTGCAATGGCCGCTCCTGGCCACCGCACCTCAACTTGCTGGGCTCTGGCGATCCTTCCGCCTCAGCCTTCCGAGGAAACCTCTTTAACCCTATTGCTACCAGGTCACGTGTCCTTTTTGCTACAGAGTAAATAGGAGAGAAGAGCTAATTCCTTGCTAATTCTAGGCTACTAAGTTTTTAGATTTACTCAGTGTAACAGTGTAATAGTTTTGTCAAGGACCCCTCCCCCTGATTCACCAGAATCTTCATTCTAGTTATTGAACTGGAAACAGATTCTAGGTGATACAGTTTTCTACTTTTTAGTACATTATTTTCCCAATATAATATCTATTTAAGGTAGGAAAAATTAAATTATATTTCTGTTATTGCTCAGAAGAACTCATAAGTTTAATATACTGATAAGTTTATTAGGTATGCCCCCCCTTTTGATAAGGTAAGATGCTTCCGGCAAAAATTTTAATCTCAAAACAGAAGTTGGCCGCAAAGCCTATCACATAGTTTACTAGTAATGGACTTTGGATTTTGGTGGCAAAAGAAAAATAATTTCCTAACTACAAAGAGGAAAATATTATTATTTAGGTACTTTCATAGAAGTAGGATATAGTTCCAAATCATTATTTTATCTTTCTGTGCCTAAGATAAACATGGCAAACTTATGATTTTCCTGTAGTAACTGTGTCAACCTAGAATTGGAGTAGAGAGCTGAAGCTAAAGTATTGGTGAATGCATTTTCTTTTTCAGAATGTGAGAACTTCCTGGATGTTGGACTGGGCAGAGAGTGTGCCTCAAAACAAGGTGTACTTAAAAGAGGATCTGGGAGTGATTCTGACCTCTTTCACTCACCCAGTGATGACATGGACAGCATCATCTTCCCAAAGGTATTGAGTGTACCTTTCTTTTGTCTTTGTCTATCACCTCTCATGTTCCTAGTTGCTCTTTCCTAACTTTTTTTTCCTCTGTCCTCCTTTTTTTTTCTCTCATGCTCATTGTCTTCCCAAGGCATATTGTTTCCCTAAATATTTAACTCCCAAAAGTGAGTTGTGATCCGGCAACCTGGTAGGGCCTCATTTACTCTCAGAGGAGTATAAATGTTACCTTTTGAGAAGCAAACACCAGATTGCCAGGGCTTAGAAAAAGGCATTGGCCAAATGTATCTTCTGGGAAATCATGGCTGGTTACTTGCAGATTTTGAAGCTCACATTGAAGTCTAAAGAAATACAAGTTCCTTTAGAAAGAATTAAGTCAGATGATAGTGAACACTTCTCAGTGGGCAGGAAGGGACCGCAGATCAGACTGTATGATGTCATGTGTATAAGCTAACCATAGAGTCATTTCTGATTAATGTGTTTAGGCCTGAAGCTTGCTCCTGAGCATGATGATATCACCCTTCCTCATCTAGCCTGTTTAATTGGAACTTTCTAGATCTCTGAGGAACCCAAGCTTTCTCCCTAGTGAAAAGCTCATCCACATGAATCAGCTCATGTTTGCATATAATTTGAGGCTGTCTAAGGGATGTGGGGGATGGGGTGCTTTGCTTTCTTTTGCTTATGTTTGCTTCTAGTTGCAGCAAGTTCTTTTTTGTCCCCTGGGAAGAATAGAGGGCTTTCCCACAGCAGAGACAGCAAATAGTACTCAATTACATCCCGCAAGTGGTTTTCTTAATAGTAAGGGGGTAGAGGGACAGAAACATTGTGGCAGCTATGAAAAAGACTGTTCCTTCTGGTTTTATGATGACTTTGGAGAAGTGGTGAGAGCAGTTGTGTTAGTGGGTGATTAGGTTATCCAAGGTGATGTGATGATGCTGTGTAAGAATTGTGATGTAAGAATAGAATCTTAACATTCTGGAAATCTGGAACATATTGAAGTCTGTGTGAATGTATCCTGTGTACCTTCCTGCCCTAGCCTTTTCTCTTGCGCACGTTGTCTTCCCAAGGCCCTTGGAAAGATTTATGATACACGCATCAGGAATTCTATCGTTGTTACTCATAGTGAGTTGACTTAAGAAATTCTGCAAAGCAAAAACTCCACAAGTTTGGAAGATCTGCTCTTTTCTGAAGTTATTTGGGAATAGGGAAATCAATGAGTTTTTTTTAAAAACATCAGAATGTGGGTAATTTGTACTGTGACTTTGAGGCTTTAATTGTAGGACTTTTCTTCCCCTCGAGGGAAATACCATTCTGAAGGTACATGTTTCTAAAAGCATGCTGCTTTTGTCTGAAATAAACAGATTAGACAGTATCTTAAAGTTCCAGCTTTAAAATGGGATCTTTGATAATCATTGAAACTGGACCCTAGATACAGAGAGATTTAACAAAACAATTTATGAATGTTTGAAATTTTTCATAGTAAAGAAGATTGTTTTTATTGATATTTCATCATTAAGCAGTACTTGCTGGGTGCCGGCAATCCTTCCGCCTCAGCCTTCCAAGTAGCTGGAACTACAGGCGTGCACTACCACACCTGGCTAATTTTTGATTTATTGTAGAGATGAGATTTCGCCAAGTTGAGAATTTCATATGTTTTACTTTCTTAGTCTGCCAAAAGTAATAGAAAGTTGCTTATACAAATGGCTTATGCTAGATTCGGCAGTTTGTTGTTGTTGTTTTTTTCTTCAGGGAAAAAAATATAATTTTTACAAATTAAATATACTCCTCGGCCAAGCGCATTGGCTCATGTCTATAATCTCAGCACTTTGGGAAGCTGAGGTGTGAGGATTGCCTGAGCCCATGGGCTCGAAAGCAGCCTGGGCAACTTGGTGAGACCTTATCTCTACAATAAATCAAAAAATTAGCTGGGTGTGGTGGCACATGCCTGTAGTTTCAGCTACTTGGAAGGCTGAGGTAGAAGAATCACCTGAGCCCAGCAGGTCGAGGTTGCAGTGGCCATGAACATGCCACTGCACTCCAGCCTGAGCAACAGAGTGAGACTTCAACTCAAAAACAAGTATACTCCCCAAATAAACTTTTACCTACATTTCATAACAGACTGCTTAGAGAAAACTGGAAATGGTGGGCACTTCTCAGCTCTTCATGTATGCATGAAAATGTCTAAATGACCTTGGAAGAGATCGAGAGGGTTTTTCCTCTTAGTATTTCTACTTTACCAAAGTAGTTTGTGACCAGGAGAAGCTTTGCTGTAAATGTTTTCTTTGGCATTAGTAAACCAAGGGTTTACTTTTGAAAAGGAAAGAAGCAAGACAAATTAATATTGACAGAGTGCTTAATGTACAATAGGCACTGAACTGGATTTTTTATATGTTTGATCTCATTTCATGTGCCCAGAAACCCTGACAGGTAGGTGATTTTATCCTCATTATACCCTTGAGAAAGTAGAAGCTCTGACTGTTAAAGAAATGTATCCAGAATAACCTAAGTCAGCTGAGCAACAGAATTGAGACCTGACTCTAAAACTCATTCATTTTTAAATTTTGATCTCAACCTCCAGAAACCTGCTCTAATAGCCAGTGGTTAAATAAAAGCATGGCACCAGCAGATAGGCCATCAGCTACTTCCTTAAAAAGCCTTCCTCAGTGGTTACCCACACAGCATGTGCTGCGAAATATCAAAATGCTCCGGGATTTCTTCCCAGGGCTTAGCCTTCTTCTCTTTTCTTTTCTAGAATATAATCTGTAGGCAGGACATTGCAACATCTTTTTCTGTGAACCATGAGTGGTGCGTTAGGTCACTTCCTGCCCCCATTTATGTCACTCTGGCCCTACAGAGGTCTTTTTTAACAGCCTGTAATGTTTGTCATGAACTTTTCACCTTAACCTTGTATTTCTAGCCAGTATTTATCAAATACAACTCTTCTGTGTTATGAGCTTTATGCTTCTTCTTACAAATATTTGATGTTCCTGATGTCTTTCTTCTCTTTAGTTCAACAGCATAAAATTTAGATTTTGTTTTTAAAGTGAGAAGAAATCCTGGAATTCTTTTGATACTAGCTAAGATAAAGTGTGGTCATAAAATATAAATGGTGTAGGCTACTCTGCTATCCCAAAGGATAATTAAAGTCAACAGGAAATATTTATAGTTGCTGCTCTTTTCCCAAAGAGAAGCAAATCAAAACCCTTATGCTTATTTTTCCCCCAGGTTAGAAGATATATCTGCAATTGATAAGAAAATCAAAGTGACTTCTCGAAGATACAGAACTTTAAGGGAGCATCCTTTCTTTTATGTGCTGTAGTTTGCTTTCAAGTACTTGATCACCAAGCCAAAAAAATTACCTTTTTGAAAGAGAAAAATACCTTTTAGAGACAAAAGCAAATAAATTTATAGAATCTGAATTAGAAAAACTACTGCCTATGCATAAGTACTGAAGTTATTAAAATTTTAAAAACTGTGAACCAGTGATAATGCTTGTGATCAGGTACTTAAGATTCTTAGATAAAATATTGTACATCAATAGCTTTGACTTGCATTTCCTTGACAACTAATGGTGTTAAACACATTTTCATGTGTTTACTGGCCACTTGTATGTCTTCCATTATGGAATGCCTTTTCAAATCTTTTGCTCATTTTTAAAACTTAGATACTTATTAATATTGGAAGATGGGAGTTCTGTATATATCCTGGATACCAGTCCTTTGTCAGATTTATGTTTTGCAAATATTTTCTCCCAGTCTGTGGCTTGCCTATTCACTTTCCTTATAGCATCTTGATGAGCTAAAGTTTTTCATTTTAATGAAGTGTAATTTATTAATTTTTTTATCATTATTGCTTTCTGTGTCCTGTGCTATTATTTATTTGCTTGTTCCTAGCCTTAATGTTTTTCATTAGCTGTTTTATAGTTTTAGCCTTATGTTTATTATTAGAATCTATGTCAATTTTATTATACACATTTTAATAGCAGTTCTGTCATTTATAGTAGTAGGATTCGATCCTAGCTGTACCTAAAATCACTTGGAAAGCTTAAAAAAGAAAAAGGTGCACCTGGACTCTACCCCATACCAGTTAAATTAGAATCTTGAGTTTATTATTTAACGTCACTGAACTTCAGTTTTCTCCCCTATAAAATGAGAATAACAGATTTACTAAATTGAATAATTGTAAGGATTAAAAGAATTAAAGTAAATGAAAGATTATGTATAAATCACTTAGCATAGAGCCCCACATGTGATGTGTAGCCGTAAATAATTTTTATTCAAATTCATATTATAGTTATTTTACACATATATTTAAGAATAACAACAGCTTTTTGGCTTTATATAAACATCATCATCATTTTTAGGTCTTTTCATTAATTTTTAAATATGTAATTACTTTGTAATTTAGAACTTCCTAGTTTATTCGACCTGAAATTAAACGTAACAGTGTTCTTGGGTCACTCAGCATCTCTTCAACTCAGCTCCTGCCACTGACTTTCATTCTCCCACATGTAGGAGGAAAACCAATTGTGAAAGCTCAAAGGAGGAAAGATTTTTGTGTCATTGTCAGGGATAGACTTTGTCTTAGTTTCCCCAGTGTGTTTTCTTTCTCACAAGCATACATGACTCTTTCTTACACCTCTTTTGTGTCTATCTTTCTCGATTTCTTCTACTTCTTCACCCTAACCAAGTCTTATATTCCTCCATAATAACTTCATATTAAGAAAAACAAACAAACAAACAAACCACTTGTATTTAGCAGAGAATTATGTTTTGGTCATCTACTTATAAAGCTTGAAATATCACCCACTTTGACTCCATGTAAATTTTGTTAGTTAAACTTATCTCATGGTGCCATTCCTCCAGACAATCAGGTAATATCCTGAGTCCCTGAAAGTTATTTAATTAGCAGACACTCAAAGATAAACCAATTTCTCTAAAGAAAGACTGACACATAACTCAAGAACTCTCAAGAGGGACTTCAGACCTTAGGTATGGAACATTCTGTTATGTGTCAGAAGCCATATTCCCCCCCCCTTCTAATATATAATGGAAAAACAGCATCCCCAAGCATAGTACTTTTTTTGGTAATACAGGGAGGGGAGGCAGAAAATGGAGGAAGTAATTGTTTTTATGTCTCTTATTTGACAGACCTCTGTAAGAACTTCAGCACTAATAGATTCAGGAACTGGAATGGAATTTTCTTTCAAAAAATGTCAAATTTTTTTTTAAAATCCTGCTCTTTTTTTCCTCTATCATTCATAATTTAAATAGATAGTACCTTTCAACAGGGTTGTGTTAATTTTTAATCTCTATAGATAAAAAGATTCTTTATTTAAGTCTTTTATAATAAATGGAGAGGCAAAGTGAAAAAGTGACTTAGCCACAGTCATACACTTAGCTATAGAAAGGCTGTGACTATATTCTGGGTTTGATTTCTGGTTAGGCTACTGGCTGTTTTGTAGTCTGTAGGGATAGTGTAAAGACATGATGAAATTGGGAAAACTCTTTTGAGAATACTTAAAAGTCTTGGGAAAAAGTAATTTAGAGCTTCCTTTAGATTCAGTACAGAATTAAAGAAAACTATTTGCTTTAGCATTTAATAATTGAGCTCAGTTTGGAGTTTTGTCTTGTTTTTTCTTTTTCAATTAATAACCACCAGCTCATAATAAGAGCTGCATAGTACAGTAAAAATTTTGAGTATAAGAATATTATTGCAAGCCAGGCTCAGTAGCTCAGCCTGTAATCCCGTGCCTTGGGAGGCTGAGGTAAGTGAATTGCCTGAGCCTGTGGGTTTGAGACCCACCTGGGCAACTTGGTGAGACCTCATCTCTACAATAAATAAAAAATTAGTCAGGTGTGGTAGTGCACGCTGTAGTTCCAGCTACTGGAAGACTGAGGCGGAAGGATTGCTGGAGCCCAGCAGGTCGAGGCTGCGGTGGCCCAGAGCGGCCACTGCACTCCAGTCTGGGCGACAGAGTGAGACTCCAACTCACAAAAAAAAAAAAAGATATTATTCTGGAAAAACCCCTTCGGGTCCCCTCCTGCTGCCCTGCCAGTAGCTTTCCTGTCTTTTAAATAAAGCCCTGCATACTCACACACACAAAAAAAGAATATTATTCTGTGTGAACCTTATTCTTATCAGGAGTGTAAGACTAAAGAAATCATGTAGTTATAGTGAAGACTCCCTCAGCATTTTTTAGTGAGATCAGAGTTAAAAGCAGGAAATGTTATAGCACACACCAGGAAGAAAGGCTGTTGCAGATATATTACAGACAAACTATGTATAGCATATGTGTATGTATATGTACATATGTATTTTTACATGTGTTTGTGTACGAGTCATCAAAGATTTTCCCTTTTAAAAAATTTTCTCCTAGACCGGGCTCGGTGGCTCAGCCTGTAATCCCAGCACTTTGGGAGGCTGAGGTGAGTGATTGCCTGAGCCCACAGGTTCGAGACCCATCTGGGCAGCTTGGCGAGACCTCGTCTCTACAATAAACCAAAAACTAGCCGGGCTTGGTAGCGCACGCCTGTAGTTCCAGCTACCTGGAAGGCTGAGACGGAAGGATCACCGGAGCCCAGCAGGTCGAGGCTGCTATGGCCGGGAGGGTGCCACGGCACTCCAGTCTGGACGACAGAGTGAGACTCCAACTCAAAAAATAAATAAATAAATAAATAAAATAAAATAAAAAATTTCCTCCCGAGAAATTACTTTTAGAAAGATTTTTCCATTTTATTTTAATGTTTTTAAAAGGGTAAATGGTTTGTTTCATGAATTTCAGATTAGTAAAGCGCCAGTGAGATAGCAGGTCTTTTTTCAAGGCAGTGTCCTTCTAAGACTGGATGCCAGAGTGAAGAATCACCTTTTCAACTGTCTGTGGGTTATTTCCAAACTGGGAAGAGCTAACTTATAAGAATAATATATGAGAAATGGGTAAGTGGGAACTTTGACTCAGAGATCTTGTTACTTCTCTTTTTCTTTCTTTTTTTTTTTTTTTTTTTTTTTTGAGTTGAAGTCTCACTCTGTGACCCAAGCTAGAATGCAGTGACATACTTATGGCCACCGCAGCCTTGACCTGCTGGGTTCAGGTGATCCTTCCACCTCAGCCTTCCAAGTAGCTAGAACTATAGGCATGCACCACCATGCCCACCTAATTTTTTTTTTTTTAATTTGTTGTAGACACAAAGTCTGACCAAGTTGCCCAGACTGGTCTCAAACCCCTAGGCTCAGGCAGTCCTCTTGCCTCTGCCTTCCAAAGTGCTGGGATTACAGGCATGAGCCACCGTACCCGACTGAGATCTTGTTTTCTGAAGTCTTTCTTGTGTGTTTTGGACCAGACTTGTCACACATTTTGCTTTATTGATGTCTATCCTGTTTGTCGCTTGGCATTGTTTTAAGAATCAGAAATTTAGTCAGCTAAGAATGAGTGTGTTAGTTTTTAGGGCTGCTGTAACAAATAACCATAAAGTGGGTTGCTTCAAATAACAGAAATGTTTTATCTCACAGTTCTGGAGGCCAAAATCAACATGGCAGCGAGGTTGCTTTCCTTCTGGGGTCTCTGAGAAAGACTGTTTCATGCCTTTTCTTGTTTCTGGTGCTTGTCAGCAGTTCTTGTGTTCCTTGGTTTGTAGACGCATTGCTGCAATCTCTTCCTCTGTCTTCACATGACATTCTCCCGTGTGTCTCTCTGTGTCTCTTCTCTTATAAGGACACCAGTCATGTTGGATCTAGGGTCACTTCAGTATTACCTCATCCTAACTAATTATGTCTGCAGAGACCCTGTTTCCAAATAAGGTCACATTCTGAGAAGTACACATATTTGAAGAGGACACTCTTCAACCCAGCACAGTGAAAAAGCTAAGACATTCTTAAAGTGTCCTGTAAGGTTGGTATTTGTGACTATTTGCATTGTCCTTCTCTGTGGAGAGTGGTCCCACGAATAGGAACCCTTCAGGATGCTGATGTCAGTTCCTCATTAACTTAAAAAGAATAGTCAGTAATTTTATTTTTAAAAAATAGCTACCCCCTTTTTTCTAAATTACTTGGTGAAGCACACTTTTATTTTATACTGTGACCCAGTGAAAGGACTTTGAGATCTCGTTCTTATACGATTTTTAAAAGATGGTTGAGAAATTGTAGCATAGCAATTTGAGTTAAAGTCAACATGGATTCAAATCTTGATTCTGTTGCACATACCTGTGTATTGGTAAAGTCCACTGGACAGTTTGGGCTAGGGATTTTGACCTCTCGTGATCCCCTTGCATCTTCTCTCTCAACCTCATTCCACACATTATGTAAAAAGCAAGGAAACTGGATTCTGCAGAGTAGAAGAAAATCTTATATTAGCTGGCAAGATCCAGCTCAAAAGGTATAAAGAATGCTTTAGAAGGTAATGTGCTTTTGAAGTATTTTATTACACTTTTTAAAAAGATCTTTCTCCTGGTATGGGGCTTGTTTTCTGTTCCAAAGCTGAAAGGGCTTATTATTTCACATACATTTTTATTTTCAAAGAACCATTAATTTTTTCACTCTTAATTAAAACATTGATTAGACTGGCTAATTAGGAAAATATTGTGTAAAAGACAAAAAAAAGAAATCACAGAATGCCCTTTTGTTCCCTGCTTCCTATCCAGTAAGAATGCAAAATAAAGATATTAAGACCGTGCTCACATTTGTAACTTGAGTGTGTGATCGTACCTCTCTTAGACACTTTTATCTTTTGTTGGATGCCATGAAGCATCTGTGTTCTGATGTCTTTCAACAAGTAGAGAATGTCAGGCTACTAGGACTGAAGCTGCACAATTCCTGTTAGGTTCTAGAGGTTACAGGCAAAGAGTATCATGACTTTATCAAAGACCTGATTTCCAGGACTGATTATTTGATGTGTAGTTTGGCTTCGTAACACTCAGCCAGTTCTCACTGAAATGAGGAAAAGAAACAGCTTTCTTCCATTTAGGTATTTGTGGCAGACTTCAAATGGGTTCGTAAGCTAGTCTGCATTTTTCAAAGGCCACTAAGAACAATCACAGACTTGCTTTTGGAATATTAATTTCACATTATTATTGTAGCCAAGCAGACTCTTTGTTTTCAGTTAAAGCTTGTGGGGAGAAAAAAGTTAAGCCTAGTACTACTTAGATTTAGAGTATTATACAGCAGAAACCCCAAAGCTAGATGGGCTTCTTTCAGCTCACTTGATGACATTGACTGAAAGAACTAACCTAAGTTAGATTTTATTTCCTCTACAGGAAAGAAAAAGTTTGTATTTCTAGTCTAGTACCTCTAGAAAGAGGATAAACGTAAACCATTTCTTTACTGGAGGCCCAAGGGGGTTTGAATCCAGCAGTGATTGTACTTCAAACAAACATAGATTTTTATTTTTAAAGTCAGTTATGATCTTACCTGCCTGCGACCCACTGTGAAGCCATTGGCTTCATCTGAAGTAACTGAGATGGTTTGCTTGGTTCAGCTAGTTTCAGCCGTACTTGCTTTCTTTCCATTACAGCCTGAAGAAGAGCAGCTGGTCTGTGATATCACTGGATCCAGTTCTTCCACTGATGACACAGCTTCCCTTGATCGACATTCTTCTCATGGCAGCGATGTTTCCCTCCCTCAGATGTCAAAGTCAAACAGGTCCGGAGATCGGCAAAGCCTGAATGGTTGCTGCAGCCATGGGGTGGGAGCTGAGGGTCGAGAGAGTGAGAGTGAACCTGCTGGCCCAGGTGACATGGAGGAGGAGGAGATGGACAGCATCACTGAAGTGCCTGCAAACTGCTCTGTCCTGAGAAGCTCCATGCGCTCTCTGTCCCCCTTCCGGAGGCACAGCTGGGGGCCTGGGAAAAATGCAGCCAGTGATGCAGAAATGAACCACCGCAGGTGAGATGGGAGGCTGTTTGTTTAGTGTCTCAGTGTCTGCTTGCTTTGGAGAAGTTTCTGATTTGGTATTATTGGTAAAAGAATTTAGGAGACACCATAGTGTAGGCTTTGGAATCAGAAACCTGTGTTCAGGCTCCAATTCTAATTTACTTTCAGCGAGTCACTTCCCCTCTGAGCTTTAATTTTTTCATCTGTAAAATTCCTTTATTATTTGTTATAATAAAATGAAATATGGCTGTCATATAGTGAGTATTTAGTAAATGGTAATGTTTATTCTTGCCAGATGTGTTAATGACATTCATGAATTAGAAAATATTGAAGGAAGTAGTTTCCTGTCAATTTTGAATTAAGAAATAAACACAAACCTTACATCTTAACATTTCCAGGTTTTTTCCTCCTTTCTGAGAATTAAAGCCATCTGTTTCTAATGCAGAAAATTTTGATAGAAGTCTAAATTATCATTGTTTAACTCTCAAAAGAACATAAGACTCGTTGTATGTCATTAAATTGTTGTTATTTTCCTGTGTGTCATATGATCTTGGGACTTTTATAACTGATCCAGTGTTAGTCCTTCAGTTTAGAAGCAGGCTAAAAGAAGATAAGTTGGATTTGGCTTCTGACCACTGACTGCCTAGATGAATTTAAGCAGGTGACTTTAGCTTTAAAGAACAAGTGTCATAGTGCCTCCTGTACTTATAAGAGTGTGCTTATTCCATAGCTGCTTTCTCACTGAGGAAAACAGCTAAGGGAGGAGGCTGGCAGCTGTTTTAAAACAATTGATGTAAACAGCTCAGCTGGAGCAATTATTTGCTTTTTTTTTTTTTTAATGTTTCAACCTTCTCATAATATTATGACTGTAAGTACATATAAACAAATCATGAGTGAATACTCATGTATTCAGCCAACATACATTGAGCACTCAATACATGCCAGGCCCTGTTTTAGGTTCTGGAGATGCAGAGGTAAAAAAGACAAAGTTCCTGCCTTCATGGAGCTCACAGTAATGAATACCTTCTTACACTTTGCTCATTTGCTAGTCTTTCTAGACTCTTATTTTTTTATTGGAGTCTTACTTTGTTACCCCGGCTGGAGTGCAGTGGCACCTGCTATTGTCAGGTGATCCTTCTGCCTCAGCCTCCCAAGTGGCTGGAACTACAGGCTTGCGCCACCACACCTGGCTAATTTTTTTTTTTTTAATTTATTGTAGAGACAAGATCTTGCCAGGTTGCCCAGGCTGTTCTCAAACCTCTGGGCTCAGCAATCCTCTCACCTCTGTCTCCCAAAGTGCTTGGATTACAGGCTTGAGCCACCACGTCTGGCCAGACTCTTTTTATGACACATTTTCTCATGTAATTTTTTAGTCCTGTCCATGAGTGGTATTATGCCCATGTTTGCAGATGAGGAGACTAGTGCAAATTGTTTACATTATTTCTCCAAGGTCAGTAGAATCCAGGTTTCTGGTCTGTTAGTCAAATGTTCTTTCTACACTTCCTATTATTCTGTGGTGACATTTAAGATGCTAACCTTAAAAACAAGCAGTGTTCATTATCTACTAGGCAGTTTTTATATATATTTGAGACCCTAGATTATATAAAAAGCAATTTCTAAACATTTTCCTTCCCAGTTTTATTCATGTTGTACTTTTTCTTTTCTTTCTTTTTTTTTTTAAAGTCGAGGTATCACTCTGTTGCCCAGGCTGGAGTGTAGTGGTACTATCACAGCTCACCAGAGCAAACCTCAAATTCTGGGCCCAAATAATTCTGCCTCAGCCTACGCAGTAGGTGGGACTACAGGTACACACCATCATGCCCAGCTATTTTTTTTTAATTTTGTAGAGATGAGGTCTCACTATGTTGCCTAGGCTAGTCTCGAACTCCTGGACTGAAGTATTCCTTTTGCCTCGGTCTCCCATACTGCTGGGATTACAAGCATGAGCCATTGCACCCAGCCAGTACTTTTCTTTTTTCTTTTTTTTTTTGACGTTCACAACAATAGAAAATATAAGTACATGGAGAATAATCCCTACAGCCAGAATTCTCTTCCTGAAACAAGGGTAACTTTTTTAAAAAGACAACCTTATCTTAGATGATAACAGCAACAAGAAATGAGGATTTTTTTCATTTTTAAAAATTTTTGAGAGAGTCTCGCTCTGTCCCCCAGGTTAGAGTGCAGTAGTGGAATCATAACTCACTTAAGCCTTGAACCCCTGGACTCAAGCCAACCTTTTGCCTCAGCCTCCCAAGAAACTAGAATTACAGGGACACACCACCACACCTGGCTGAGTGTTGTTTTGTTTTGGTTTTTGTAGAGACAAGGATTGCTAAGGATTGCTCTGCATTGCCCAGGCTGGTCTTGAACTTCAGGCCTCAAGCCATCTTCCTTCCTGGGCCTCCCAAAGCTCTGGGATTACAGACATGAGCCATCATGCCCAGTCAAGGTTTATTTGATATATGTGATCCATTTGTCTTTATTTTACTCTGGAGCCTTTTGTCATAACTTAGATTTTAGAGCCACATGTGACTGTATCAGTCATGTAGCTCAGATGAGGAAATTGAAGCTCTGAATAAATGATTTGCCCAAGATTATATGGTGATCTTAAGACAAAGCTGAGACTAGAACCTTATTACCTAAGTTATTTATATTCAACCTGTATAAGGTCATGGGATCTCCTGTTTGGATTTGGTATGAAGGGTTACCTACCCCTGCTGTCCTAAACCTCTGGAGATACTGGAATGAGAGTTAGGTTTTAATTATCACTTTAATGAGTTTGATTAATTCTTATAGTATTATTTCATATAGTGTAACCTGAATTGAAGTTTTGAATGGCAATTTTTTTTTTGAACCTTTTACTTGTATAATTTAAGAAACTGTATAACTTTTGTTATCCAATTTACTCCATAGAGTAAGGAAAGAGCACAGAAATTGTCAGGCCTTTTTGGTTCTGATATTTTTCTTATTCTACATTCTTTTATTTTCTTACCTCTCGTGCTATTTCCTTTGGGGATTGTCTCTCTTCCCAGTGTGGTGTCTGTATGTTTCATGCATTTGTATCCCATTTTGTTTCACCTGCAACACTGACCTCTTCCACCATTCATTTTCAGTTCAATTCGAGTTCTTGGGGATGTTGTCAGGAGACCTCCCATTCATAGGAGAAGGTACAGAGTTTGCTAACTTGATGGACTAACCATATCGCCTCTGAGCATATACTAACAAACATCTCATTCTGCTTAATCCATGATTGGACCATCTACTTTTAAACAATGTACATCTAATTCAGGCAAAGAAAACATAGGTACTTTTTAATTAATTGCTGATGTCCATTCCATAGAAAATGGTTTCTATAATTTGAAGTTTTATCCTATTCTATTTTTATCTTTTAAAAAACATTTTAAAAAATATTTTTATCTTGCACTTACTGGTGTTCAGATGACGTTGGTAAAAGGGTTTCACCCAACTTTCTCTAGGAGAATTCAAAGAATTGTCTTTGTTGTACCTATCAAATGGGCCCCGAAGAGAACTTTATTTCTTCACAAAAGGAAAACCAGTAATGTGACTATGCTTGTGCACAGGCCCTAAAATATTTTCTACACATTCTTTAATAATATGATGAAAGACTTCATTACTAGGCCACCTGGAAGTTTCCACTCCATTGTTGATATAGTCTTTTTTTTTTAGTTGGAGTCTCACTCTTTCACCCAGGCTGGAGTGTACCGGCATACGCACGGCCACCCCAGCGCTGACCTGGGCTCTGGCGATCCTCCCGCCTCATCTTCCAAGTAGCCGGAACTACAGTCGTGCACCACCATGCCCGGGTAATTTTTGATTTATTGTAGAGACAAGTCACGCCAAGTTGCCTGGGCTGGTCTCAAACCCGCAGGCTCAGGCATTCCACTCACCTCAGCCTCCCAGAGTACTGATTACAGGCTGAGCCCCCGAGCCAGGCTGAGCCCCCGAGCCTGGCAATATAGTAATTTCTTAAAGCAAGTTAGAGGCATAAGTTGATTTCTCAGTCTTTGACTTCCTTAATTACTTTTGGCCAGGTCATTTTCAAAGCTAAAAATCAATTATTTATTTGTTGAGAAGTAATTTCTGGTCAAAAAGTGCTGATTAGCTTCAAATTTTTCAAATGGTAGATTTTTTTTTTGTAACTTTTAGTTGTCAGTAGTTGATAGTGACATTTTTCCCATTGCTAGGAAAACATTAAAATATTCAAAAATTAAGGTTTGTATTGATGTTAACTTCTCATATTAGGAGACATTTGTAAAGAAGTATTTTTTAACTATTTTAGCAGAACTTTTGTTTGTTGGTAAGCAGGCAAATCGTTATCTTTTCTACTTTGTCTTTTCAAGTGAGTGCTTTCTCTAATTCCAGATTTTAGGCAAAAAAACTGAATTTAAACTCAAATTTTCTCATTAATTTTAGATAATCATGACTCCTTTTAAGTTAGTTTTCTGGTGAACAAGTTGTTAAATGCCTTTTTCGGTAGAAGTATCTATAGTCTTTGGAGTTATGTTTATTTGGCTTTTTATTAAAGCTCTTCAATTTGAACTTATTAAAAATATGCACTTGATGACAAGGTAGAAGATGACAAGTTGCTGGATGCAGTTCAAATTAGCATATATATGTGACTATCATAAACAATTCTGGTTACAAGTTTACCTTTAATGAAACTTATTTTTGTAGGAAGAATATGATGTAAAATTTTAAATTTTGTAAAATTGAAAAATTCCAACAGCTATTAACAGATAGGGAGAGGGACATTTGTTTTTATTTTTTAATCTAGAACTCTCCCAATCTCAAAATAAAGCCAAAGAACCATTAAATACTACCTTTATTAATTAATGAATTGAGGAAATTAGGATATTCTCAAAAATGCTCTTAATTATGAAATGCAGCCGGGCATGGTGACTTGTGCCGGTAATACCAGCACTTTGGGATGCAGAAGCAAGAGGACTGCCTGAACTCAGGGGTTCAATACCAGCCTGGGAAACTTGGCAAGACCTTGTGTCCACAATAAACCAAAACAATAAACCAAAAAATTATCTGGATGTGGTGGGGCATGCCTGTAGTTCCAGCTACTTGGAAGGATGAGGTGGAAGGATCACCTGAGCCCAACAGGTCAAGACTACAGTAGCCGTGAACATGCTGCTACACTCCAGCCTGAGTGACAGAGTAAGACCCCAATTCCAAATAAAACAAACATTATGAAAGGCATTTACTCCTACAAGGAAGGGCAGGCATTATAGACCATCTGCAACTTCCTTCCTGAATCCTTTGAAAAGCTGTATATCTCTCTTCCTGTTTCCCTGTTGTTTTCATTCTTGTCATCTTAAATTTCATCTCAGTCTTCCATGCCATTGTCATATTTTGAAAGTAAAGACATGTTTCAATCTGTAGGAGACTATTTTTAAGAATAATGGTTTCACACTGTATATTCAGTTATTGACTTACCACATTCTGTTTTTTAAAAGAAATTGGATATTTAGGTAAATATGCGTATTTATTAACTGTTCAACATTGCCGGGCTCGGTGGCTCAGTCTGTAATCCCACGCCTTTGGGAGGCTGAGGTGAGTGGATTGCCTGAGCCCACGGGTTCGAGACCCGCTGGGCAGCGAGACTTCATCTCTACAATAAATCAAAAAATCAGCCGTGCGTGGTAGCGCATGCCTATAATTCCGGCTACTTGGAAGGCTGAGGCAGAAGGATCACCGGAGCCCAGCAGGTCGAGGCTGCGGTGGCTGGGAGCGGCCACTACACTCCAGTCTGGGCGACCGAGTGAGACTCCAACTCAAAAAAAAAAAGAATTCGACATTAAGATAATAATTTCCAAGAATGGACTTCTGTCTTGTGTGTATTTGTAAAATATATCTTCTCACACAAGTAAATTATAAGTCAGCTTGATCCACTTACCAAGCTAGAGAGGTGTCACAGCTGTGTATTTCTGCTTTTTTGCTCTTATCCTTGCTAGTTTTATACTAGTAATTTAACCTGATTTAAAACAATTTATACTGTTTAAATTATTTTTAAATGTTATCTTAAAGATTCATGTTCAGGAGAACCATAGCAGTTGCTTTTATATCTTCTCACTATTTTTCTTGTCTCCTTTCCTCTGCCAAAAACCTCCACTTGATGAAAAAACAAAATTATTAAATATATTCAACATAGGCTTTTTCATCTGCAAGATTCAGAAGGACCTGAGTGGTTTTATAGTTGTCCAGGAGCTCTGTTTTTATCATACCCCACTACCCCCACCTCAAAAAAAAAAGAATATAACTTAGAACAGGTATGTCCAACTCACAGCCCACTGGGTTCTTGCAGCCTAGGACAGCTAGTAAGCTGCCCCACAAAGTTGTTTAACAACATGTGTTTTTTAGCTTATTTTTTCGTGACCCCCATGCCTGGTTCCATTTTTGAAGTTCACAATCACGCCTTATTCATGACATTATTTTTTGGCAGCTCATACATTTGTAAGCAGCTGTTTTCAGTTGTGAAACACATGGAGAGCAAAATTCAAACAAACATTTCTGACGAGCATCTTGAGAACTCACTAAGAATTATGACCACTTCCATCGAACCAGGCATTGATAGATTAGTTTTACCAAAACAAGGTCAAGTTGCCCACTAGTTATCATTTTTCTAAACTTTATAACAAAAAATTTTAAAAGATCCTATTATGTATATACACTAACTATATTATATAATTTATGTGTGGCTCAAGACAATTCCTCTTTACTAATTGTGGCCCCAGGAAGCCAAAAGTTTACTTGATGTAGCTCAGAGAAGCTAAAAGGTTGGACACCCCTGGCTTATAATTGTAAGGCCAGCATAGCAGTGTGTTTTTTAAATGATAGCTTTTGTTAGTCAAAAGTCCTGATCTTTTGTGCAGTTCCCTTCACAGAATACCCAATATTTTAAGTGTGTTATTATATTTTTTATCTGGTTATATTTGCTTTGTATTTTCAACCCCAGATTTTCTGTCTTTGCTGCTTGAGATATCCTAGTACTGGGATAATCAAGCAAGTAGATAGTCAAATGGATTTTTTTATCTTGTGGGGAAAATGGATACAAACATTAAAAGATACCAAAGAATTCCCTTTTTATAAAAAATTTCATTATTCTTAATATACAAGCAAATATATAACCATTGTTATATGCTTTATCTTTAGTATAATAACCTAGTGAGTAGGGTTTGAAGATGGATGCAAGTATTGACTGAGTATGCTTATCATGCAAAAGCTATGAAATGTGTAGTTTAGATGGATCCTTACTGGAAATACATTAAAAGACTGATGACTCTGCGCCTACTGCAGTGCAGTTTATCACTGTCTCTTTTAGTCCAGGTTTAGAGGTAGTGTGGAAGGGGTGATGTGAGAGTATGAGGTATACAGAGAAATTGTTCCCAGTAGTGAAGGTTGAAATAGTTCTCTGAGAATGTCTGTAGAGAAAGCCACAGGTGAGGTGGCTTCTTTGCCAGCGTTCACTAGAAGGAATTCTCGGGCTTCAAGTTGAACTGGTTCTACTGTAAAGACCTCATGTAGTCTTCTAAAATACTGTCTAGATGACATCAATAAAACAATTTTAAGTTTTCGTGGCTCTTATTCTAGCCTTTTTCTGAATTCTCCATGTTAGATTTTTAAATTTTTTGATGATTAATAAATCCATCTGTCTCTAGCTATGCCCTTTCTTTTAAACCTAATAACCCCATCCCTGTTTCCTCTTTTCTCCCTGCATTTCTATTTCTGCCTTTGATGTCATCCTCAGTATGAGCTGGTGTCCCTCTGGTGTGCAATACTCTGCTGCCCTGAGTGCTGACTTTAATTACAGAAGGTACAGTATCTTTATATGTCCAGGCACCAAATGGGGAACCATAAACCATGGCATCTGGGCTTCTGGCTTGGAACTGGCTTCTCTATGGCTGGGATGCATAGGGGCAGCCTGCTTTGTCTGTGAGCACAGTGTTCCATTGCCTTTGCTGTGGGTATCAGTGACCCAGTTGAAGGATTGTAGCCTAGGAGTCAGATGATGCATCCTACTGGTCTCAAGAGACTGTAGACTTTGTATTTTCTACACAGACTTGTGTCTGTGGTATGGTAGTCCACTTCTCTTTGTTTTGGTCTGTCTTGATTCCCAGATTCTAGGAATTCCCAAATCTTGAGGAAAACAATGAGAGAAGCAAGGCAGCTAATAAAATGTACTAATTTTGATTATGCTTCCAAATCCACCAGCCTTTTTAGATTCCAAAATCAGAGCCTTCTCATAATTTCATATTCTTTTCTCAACTAAACAACCAGATTTAATTACTAAAACATTTTTAGGATTGTTTTACCGTAAGCATAGAGCTGGTTTTCTTAGGCTTTCCAAATAATTCATAATAGAAAACTAAATTTCTTCTTCACTTAGCCCATCTTCCTATCCCTGTTATTAAAAATGAGTTTTACAAAGACATGGTGTCTATTGTCATATCAAAATAAGAAAAACAAATCTATTGTCTAATTTACCCACTAAAGAAAAAAGAGATATATGTCTTTGGTTCGTAAGTGACTTATAAAGCAAAAAGAAAATGCAAGCCCTTTTGGACTGGCACGTGTGAACTTAATTGTAGCAATTATTTGTACAGTTTTCCCTGAGCAGAGGTAACTAAATAGCTTCACTGCACACCTTCAAATTCAATTCCTGCTTGTTGTTAACTGAGAACATGGTCATCTACAACTGTATTTTGAGATCTTGATTATTTTAAAGAGGTTTCCACTGCAGTTGTAACAGATGTGAATTATTCTAGTTAGCAACCCCAAGGAGGATTGACCACTAGCCTGTCTCTTAGCTTCCTGCTTACAGAACTTCCTTTTCACTCTGCAACCACAAATCTTTATCCCAGGGATCCCATTTAAAATGCCAGATCCTGTTTGCTTTTTTTTTTCTTTACGAGTATCCAGGCAAAAATGACAACTCTTACTGCTCTTAAACCTAGTAGTTTCCCAGCATTTATTCTTTAAAGTATTATATGTGCCTGTCTGCAACTAACAAATCTCAGGAAGCCTGTCAGCAGTTGTTCGGCCAGGTGTGTGGAGAGGTTCTCTGGGTTGGATGCATACCTGTAAAATTATAAAGATCAGCTAGCATGTAGTTGAATGTAAAGTTACAAATGTCCGCCTAATGGACACAAAGCAAGTCACTCAGTTTACCTTATGAAAGTTACATAAGCTCAATATTTTCTCTATTATTCTAATTATTTGGCATTGGTAGAGCTAGATTCTGGCCAAGATTAATTACATCAGATCAAAGAAAAACATAAATAATATGCCAGTAAGATAAATATGGTCTATATGGTATATTTTGAAAAAAATCTGAGAAAGCAGTGCTAACTGGTTCAACATTTGGATAAACTGAATGAGGTAAGAATATCCAAATGCTGTATTCTTTCTCAGTATTCTAATATCTATGGGGAAAAGGTAGGTGGTATTCATTCATGGTGTGCCTTTTTAGACAGGTTTGCTAGGTGATAGAGAAATAATATGCAAGCGAGGGAGTTGTAACTAAAAGGATTTTGTATCCTCCTTCCTTTCTGAGATCCAGAAATAAAATGAATTAACTTTTGTGCCCTGTGTTCAGTTTCAGTCTAGAAGGCTTGACAGGAGGAGCTGGTGTTGGAAACAAGCCATCTTCATCTCTTGGAGTAAACTCTGCAAACACCAAAGAGCTCAGACACCCTTTCAGTGGTGAGGAACGGGGTGACTCTTTGATGTCACTTTCAGAAGAGGATCTGGAATCAGGCCAGAGAGAACATAGGATGTTTGGTCAACAGGTAAGGTTAAACTGTTTCTAATTTGGAAAAAATTTATTTCTCCAAATATGGACATAGAAGGCAAAACTTCTGTTAGTATAAGGCTAGTAGCAATGATTATAAAATTACTTAATCTAACACTAAAGCAAGTTTTTAGCACTGAATACTACTTAAAGAATTCCATTAATCTGTATAAATTTAAATACTTTATCAAAGCAAACGTTTTAGAAGTTGAATAAGTTTCCAGAATATTAAAATTGGGTTTTTCCTTCTTATCTGAGGCCTTCTTTTACCACCTTAAATGGTAAAATGAGTCTTTTTTTTTTTTTGAGTTGGAGTCTCACTCTATCGCCCAGACTGGAGGGCAGTGGCCGCTCTGGGCCACCGCAACCTCAACCTGCTGGGCTCTAGCGATCCTTGCGCGTCAGCCTTCCAAGTAGCTGGAACTACAGACATGCACTACCACGCCCGGCTAATTTTTGATTTATTGTAGAGATGAGGTCTCGCCAAGTTGCCCAGGCGGGTCTCGAACCTGCAGGCTCAGACAATTCACTCACCTCAGCCTCCCAAAGTGTGGGATTACAGGCTGAGCCACCGAGCCCGGCAAAATGAGTCTTGAAATTTGTTATATATCATTATTAAATTTACCAGTTTTCTAAAACATACCCCAAGTTTTTCCTTCATAGGGAAAAAAAACACAAAACTTTCTTATCACACTGCCTAGGAAATGACTAGTCTCTCTGCTTCTCATCCCTACCAGAATTCTTAAGAGAATGTCTACACTCCTTTCCTTCTTTTTATCACCACCTAATCATCTCATATTTCTTCTGCTACTACTCTCTTGATACTCCTGTTTTGAAGGTCATGGACTTCCTTGCCAGCCACATTGAGTGACTTCCTTTGAGTTCTTATCTTCTTAGTCTCCTCATTATCACTTAGCAATTTTGACAATACCTTGGGGAGTTGTTGAGTTGAGGATTTGAATTACTATGCATTTATAACATTCTATCTTAATCCCAGTTCTTTTTCTTCCTTTTGGGCCAGGAGACTTTGGATTAATTACTAAAAGGATTCTGGGATACATCTTAATTTCTCCAAATGAAACATTTATAATTTTAAAAAAAAGACTGGGCATAGTGACTCACGTCTGTAATCCCAGCACTTTGGGCGGCGGAGGCGAGAGAATTGCCTAAGCCCAGGGGTTCCAGACCAGCCTAAGCAACTTGGCAAGACTTCATCTCTACAATAAGTCAAGAAAAATTAGCTGGGTGTGGTGGTGTGTGCCTGTAGTTCCAGCTACTTGGAAGGCTGAGGCGGAAGAGTTGCTTGAGCCCAGGAGGTTGAGGCTGCAGTGGCTGTGAGCATACCATTGTGCTCTAGCCTGGGTAACAGAGTGAGAGACTCCAACTCAAAAAAAAGAAAAAAGAAACAGTGAGATTACCAGTCAGGAGCTCTGAGTTTAATACTGTTCAGCTAGCAGTCACTTATGTGGCCTTAGGCAAGTCCCTCAAATGGGCTTGAAGTTGTCACACATAAGCGCTTGAGCTGAATCTGAAGGGATATACTAGCTCTCAGTCTGTGATTCTGTTTACAAACCCACTGATGTCTTTCTAAAGTGAACTCCCTGACACAGTCTTTCTAGATGAAGTTGTCAACGTTTTAGTGCCCTGCTATGCTTAGCCTTCCTGGAACTCTCAGTTTGCCCATAGTTGTTATCTTGTGAGCAACCCCAGGATGGGTATTTGAGCTGCTTTTATCTCTCTGATCTGGACAAGAGATTGCCTGCAGCCAACTTCCTGTTCTATGTCTCTGCCTTTCACTGAGGTCATTTTTCAGACCTCACAGTTGTCTTTGAAACATAGCAACTGTTTGCCTCAGATTCCATGGTTACATGTGAAACAAGCTCTAAATAATCAGAAACCTGGCCTAATTGAGCTGAGTTCATGCTAGTAATGGATTTTTCATTGCTTCCTTTTCAACATGTGTGAATCACAAGGAGGCAGATTTCACTCTACTATGAAGGGAAAGGATTGATGATAATTAAAGGTGGTTGACAGTTGTCATGGGGTCTCTCAAAACAAAAGGGAGACAGAGCTCCTTATCACCAGAAGTGTGCTAGTAGACACTAGTTGACTATCTTTAGGGATATTGTAGCAGGAATTTCTGCAATTCAGTAGATTATATGGTCTTAAACCTTCTGTAAAGTTGAATCGTCAAATTTCAGGCACCCTTTCACACTCTGTTCACGTAGAATTAGTCTAATCTTAGAAGAGGAAATGAAAGAGATTTAGGCTTCTTTCCAGATGCACTCTTGTTTTGCTTGTGATCTTGAAACACTTTTTACTTGCATCTCAGTTTTCAACTCTTTAAAATCAGAACAATATTACTGATATCCTACTATATCTCTATAAAGGAATGTTTAGATTTGCAAAGAATCAGTACTGTATGTAGTTTGATATTTCCAGTGATTTTTTTTTTATCTGATTGTGCATCCAGCAAATCTTTATTAAGCACTTACATAAATCTGAAAAAGTTACTATGAGGGATACAAAACCACTATAAATGATGGAAACTCTATTTAACCCTGTTTTACCTATTTTTCTGAGAAAAATAAACCTCAGAAAAGATCAGTAACTGCTCTGAAGTTGAGCAGCTGTTCAGTGGCAGGAGCAGATTTGGCTCAAGTCTGTCTGACTAGGAAGCCTGTGTGCTTCACCTCCCTCTCTACCTCCTTATTTCACTGAGTCTTTGAATGTAAAGTTCCATGCTTACCTAGAAATACAGAAACATGTACTTAGAACCTGTTCTTCACTTTTTTACTTCACAGACCTGTCACAGATCTAAACAACAGGGATTTAATTACTGTACATCAGCCATTTCCTCTCCATTGACAAAATCCATCTCATTAATGACAATCAGCCCTCCTGGATTGGACAGTGAGTATACTAATATTTAAATATATGACATTATAACCACTTTTCCTATTATTTTTCTCGCTTTAAGGCCCTATAGCAGTACCTTCCAAAATTTGCTCACTACTTCTGAGTGAACGGCTCAGCTCTTAAACAGAAGGTTGCATAGAGTTCAGCTTTGGGATCTTCCTTCTTTTGCTATCTAAAAATCTCCTTAATACATTAATTTTGTTACATTCTTCAGTATAAATCTGACTTTTTTTAACCTCTTTCTTTCAAATAATTTCAGACCAGGAAAATAGTTACAAATGCCTCCACTGGGAAAAAAGCAATTGCAAAAATGGTAGAAAGTATCCTCATATATTCTTTACCTCAAGTCCCTAAGTGTAATCATAATACTTGTTTTGCCAACCTCTCCCCTTCTCTTTATCACTCTCCTTAGTTTTTTTCTGAAACACTTGAGAGAGTAAGTTATAAACATAACAATCTTACCTCTAAATTATTTAGTGTATATTTCCTAAAAAGAAAGATATTCTCTTATGTTACCATAGTATAAGTATTCAAATCAGCAAATTAATATTGGTAAAATTCTGTTATCTAATGTATAGACCTTATTCAGACTTTCTCACCTATTTCTGAGTCCAAGATTCAATCTGTGAACATACGCTGAATTAAGTTGTCTTGTCTCTTTGGTCTCCTCTAGTCTGAAAGTGTTCCTCAGTTGACCTCTCTCTTTTGTGAGCTTGACAGTGGCGAAACCTGGCAGAGTAACTGGCCTGAGCTCTTCAAAAATGTCGAGCTCAAGAAGGAGAAAATAAGACATATATTTTTAGTTAGTTAAGCAGGTGCTAATAGAGTTACAGCTGAAAGGATCAACGAAACTGTATGCAGAGTCCAGTCAATTGATTATGAAAGTTATATAGAGATGTCTTAGCATCCATAAGCACAGGGCATTTTTTAATAAATGATGCTTAGAAGCATATTTGAATTGGATAAATATTGTTTGCCACAAAAAAGCAACATGTTCTTTGAGAAACCCTTTTTTGTTTGTTTTTAAATACTGTTTTTTAATAAGTAATTGTGATTTTTTTTATGTGTGAAATCTTGATATAGAGATCAAATTCTCATCAAAGAGAAAGTGATTCAGGAGACTCTGAAGCAAAGGGAATGAGCACATTCTCCTGGTGTTTCTCCTGAAGATTTCTACAGTTTTCCCTGATATATGTTCAATTTAAAAGTTGATGGCCAGACGCAGTGACTCATTCCTGTAATCCCAGCACTTTGAGGGGCTAGGGCGGGAGGCTTGCTAGAGCCCAGGAGTTCGAGAGCAGCATGGGCAACATAGTGACACCCTGTCTCTACAAAAATAACCAGGCATGATGGTACACATCTATAGTCCCAGCTACTCTGGAGGCTGAGGTAGGATTGCCTAAGCCCAGGAGATTGGGGCTGTAGTGAGCCATGATCATGCCACTGCATTCCAGCCTGGCAACAGAGTGAGACCCGGACTCAAAAAAAAGAAGAAGTTGGTGGTAGAAATATGCCTAGCATCAATGTGATGTTCTGTCTCACTTCATGGCTTACTAGAGCCCTAATTTTTGAATTTTTTCACAGTGGAATTAAGACATAATAGATGATTCTGTTATCTTTTCCTTCACTTTTATATGATTAACATTTCAAATACAGACCTAGCCTATTGGACAAAAGGTGCCTAATGATAACTTCTTCTCAAAGGTACAGATAGAACCACACAGAACTGTGATAGAAATAGCTTTTCCTGTTTTTGATTGTTTTGATTTTGGTTTGGTTTGATTTGACTTTGGGTTAGAGGTTTGGCTGGTATAGAAAGGAAATTATAACTGAATAGTTTATAGTGGATTTGATGAGCCGGAATGCTAGTGCTCAATAGTCAGAAAAGGCCAGGAAGGCACTCTGAGACATGTACCCCTCCTTCCACAACTAACAAGCGTCGTGGCATAGTGGATATTCTACTCCTATGGCAACAGATACCCAGTACTCACAGAAAGAGTGATCTTTTTCCTGTATTATGTGACACACTCTTTTTCCTTGTGGATGAAACACTTCATTATTTTTCTTCCAAAAAGCAAGATGTTTTTTGACTGTGTTTCCAGTTGCTATCCAAACACTATAAAGAAAGCAGCTAACTCCCAGAAAACCCTGTTCTAGAGGTTCTGGCATGTAGCACTTTTCTCCCCGTTGCTGGGAAATGTTCTCAGCTCACCAAGGGTACCTGATATCCATAGTAGACTGCTGTCAAGGGTAGGGCTTCAAGCAATAGTCTAATCCTTTCGTCAGAATACAACACCTTCATTCTGGTCTGTGGTGTACATGCATGCAAGCTGGAGTGGTAACTAGCCCCACATTCTTCCCTAAGTGACTTATACCAAAATGAAGGACTAATCAACTTTAATGTCATTATTTCTCCTTTTTCCCTTCCCATGTACAACTAAATTAGTTTCCCAACTCTATTCCTATTTTGCTCTAGCAACGTAATTAATCTTTTTGGAAATGTTAAAATTCTAACTGAAGAAACAACTAAAACTTGTGTTAAAGTCTGTGTAGTATGCCTTAAGCATCAGGATAATTGACTGTTTCCCAACTTGCTATAGACTTGAGTCTCTAATTCCAAATCACTTAAATACTCTTTAGAGTCATCTTTGGTCATGGTCTTCCTAGCAGAAATAGTATCATAATTAAATCTACAAAGTGATTTTAAAACCTGTGTTTGAGAAACTTAAAATATTTAACTTATTTTTTTTTGTGAGCACGCTTAGTGGCTCTGTGACTTTGAACTTGTTACTGGAACTCTTTGTCTCAATAACATCAACTGTAAAAAGGAGTTAATAATGTGATATGGCTTAAATGTAAATTTATTTTAAGTCCTTAGCATATTTTCTGTCATGTAATAAGCATGTGTTCTTATTATGCCATGCTATAGTTCACAGTGTCCAATGCCAGAGTCCGTTTATCTCTGACCAGAGTTTAATCAGTGTTAACATTATCCCTTACTATCTTGCAAGTGGCTGTGTCTTATAAGCATGCTTGTTTAGGAACAAAGTGTTTTCTAAAATCATCCTTATCTTACTGCTTTCCAGCTTTTACCAGTGCTCTGCCTTCTCCCTTCTAAAGAAATTGTTAGCTGCTTCTATCATAGATTTTCACAGCTGGTAACATTTGAGCATTTCTGAAAGTTTATTTCCACTGAGCTGTTGTCTGGAATGTCTCTTTGGGTCATTTGCTAGATTAGAAAAGCAGACCAACTTACAGCATTATTTCTAAGCTGGGATCTGTTTCAAAAATCCATTGGGTAGAGGAAAATACTGAGTAAAGAGCGTGACTAAAATATTCTGTACCATTTTCTGGGGTGGACAGTAGGCAAGCAGTGGCTTATTTAGGAACCACAGGGGGCATGAAAGCCTCAATAGCTCCTGTCTTGGATTTGCTGTCTTGATGGGGGTGGAGGGGTCATGATGCAGGCGACTTCCTGGCTCTTTTATAGAGAATCAGAATAGCATGGGCGCTGGCTCTGTCATGAGGCACAGTGCCTGGGTGGACTGCCCTGAGAGAAGCTACTCCAAGAAATCTGTTCAAGGCATTTCTCCTTCTTGCATCAGAGAGGATTTTGTGGGGCTTTTTTCTCACAGCATACTGGGAAACTTAGTTTCTTGACAGAAATTAAAAATAAATTTCATTTTTACATATACAAAATAATCCAGTTATTACAGATGATACCTTTCTAAGGCTGCGTTTTTTTTAACTTTTCATGACTCCCACCCAGAAGGTGCTTCACATAACTGAGAAACTGCTTGATCGCATCTCTGGAGGAACTCTAAGCATGTTAGTGGTGATAATGTTACAAGGGCAATTATATACATTAGATGTTTTAGCCTCATATGCTTCTTCATGAGATTTCATTTTCCCCTTTACTTTGCATGGTTTGTTACAGGTTGAACATCCCTAATTCAGAAATCCGAAATGCTCCAAAATTCAAAACATTTTTGAAAGCCAACATGATACCACAAGTGGAAACTTCCACACATAAGTACTTAACAAAATTATTTAAAATATTGTATAAAATTGCCTTCAGGCTATGAATATAAGGTATCTGTGAAACATAAATGAATTTCATGTTTAGTCTTGCATCCCTTCCTCAAGATATTTCATCATACATCTGCAAATATCCCAAAATCTGAAACACTTCTGATCCCAAGCATTTCAGATAAGGGATACTCAACCTGTATCACAAAGACGGGCACTTACTTTTGGGGCCCTTCTTACACCTTCACTAATGGCATGTGAGTTTGCCAAATGTCTTATGCATGTTTTGATGGGAGCTCTAGCTTATGATTATATAGTTTGCATTAGACTATGAAAGCTAAGGCCGCCTTAAGAGCTGACCTATGACATATATATGAACTGGATCTAAAGAGAACAATGATCTGTGTGACTGAAGATCAGGGTGGGCCTCTGGAAAGTTAGGCATCAATGTTAATGAGAATATTTTATCTCTGCTTCTGTGCTTATTTTCTTTCTCTGTGGACAGTGAAATGGGAATTTACTGAAATACATGTATGAGGGAGGACCAAAAAAACTCAGAATTTATTTTTAAAAAACTGTGTATTTATTCTCACAAGTTTTAAACTTTAGTCACCTTTAAAGTACTTTCCGTGTGATGCAGTACAGCTATCGAGATGCTTGTTCCACTGCTCAAAACAGTTTTTAAACTCTCCAATTTTATGCCTTTGAGTGCTTCAGCTATTTTATGTTTCGCCTCTTCCACACTGGCAAAACATTTCCCTTTGAGGACTTTTTTCATCCAGGGAAACAAAAAAAAAATTCACTCAGGGAGAGAGCGGGTGAGTAGGGAAGGTGGGGCATGAGAGTCATGCTATTTTTGGTCAAAAACTGCTGAACACTCAGCATGGTATGGGCAAGTACATTGTCATGGTGGAAGAACCAGTCACTCATTTGCCACAGTTCGGGCTGTTTCTTCCACAGATTGTTACACAACACTGTCAAAACTTCCAGATAAAAAAAATCTGACTGGACCGGGCTCGGTGGCTCAGCCTGTAATCCCAGCACTTTGGGAGGCCGAGGTGAGTGGATTGCCTGAGCCCATGGGTTTGAGACCTGCCTGGGCAACTTGGCGAGACCTCATCTCTACAATAAATCAAAAAATTAGCCGGGCGTGGTAGCACACGCCTGTAGTTCCAGCTACTTGGAAGGCTGAGGCGGAAGGATCCCCAGAGCCCAGCAGGTCGAGGCTGCAGTGGCCGGGAGCGGCTACTACACTCCAGTCTGAGCAACAGAGTGAGACTCCAACTCAAAAAAAAAAAAAATGCTGAGCTCGGTGGCTCCGCCTGTAATCCCGCGCCTTTGGGAGGCTGAGGTGAGTGGATTGCCTGAGCCCGCGGGTTCGAGACCCGCCTGGGCAGCGAGACCTCATCTCTACAATAAATCAAAAAATCAGCCGGGCGTGGTAGCGCATGCCTGTAATTCCGGCTACTTGGAAGGCTGAGGCAGAAGGATCGCCGGAGCCCAGCAGGTCAAGGCTGCAGTGGCCGGGAGCGGCCACTGCACTCCAGTCTGGGCGACAGAGTGAGACTCGAACTCAAAAAAAAAAAAAAAAAAAATCTGACTGACTGACTGATCTGGAGGAACAAATTCTGAGTATACTACAAGGGGTCTGCCCTCCAAGAGATACTTCTGGTTTTTTTGCCCCCTCCTCCACATATATTCTTAACATAGTTCTATTTGGAAAGGGTAGTATTGATCACCATGTCAGAAAGAGAACAAAAGTTTACTCAGGAAAATTGACTCTATATTGATGTTTTTATTAAGTTGTAAACCTGGAAAATATTCCTGTTCATTAAGTACATACAGGTAACCTTTAATTCAAGTACATTATAAAACTGAATCTCTGTGTTACCAGAACTTCTTTCCATATATGTTAGAGATTTCTGTATATGTCAGGGATACTCTTTAGATATTCATCAAGTAAGGTTTTTCATTAGGATCCATGATTTTGTGATACAAGAAGGGAATGTTTTTAGATTCTGGGTAATAAGGCAGTTCATGCTCATTTCCTAAATTTGCTTCACATTTGGAAATATGTTAGAACACACATTACAGGCCTGGCACCGTGGCTCCACCTGTAATCCCAGCAATTTGGGAAGCCAAGGTGGGAGGATCACTTGAGCCCGGAGTTCAAGACCAGTCTGAGCAACACAGCAAGATCTCGTTTCTACAAAAATATCCAAAAAATAGCTGAGCTTGGTGGTGCACACCTGTAGTCCCAGCTACTCTGGAGGCTAGCGTAGAAGGATCGCCTGAGCTAATGAGTTCAAGGCTGTGGTGAGCCATGATCATGCCACTGCACTCCAGCCTGGGCAACAGTGAGATCCCAACCCAAAAGAACACACATTACAGTGGTATTTTACTTTTGCACAATACTGTCACTGCCCCCAAAAAAACAGTGTATTTGTATTTGTACCAACATTTATTTGATTTGTTACTCATAGTGACTACATGGCATTTCTCTCTGGGGTATGGAGTGTCTTTCATATTGGGTAGGTACAGGGCATTTTCCTTTACTTCATATAGGACATTTAGTTTCCAGAATGCCTGATTAAGGGAGAGTCATTTATTAATTTGTTTGTTTATCCAGGAGATATTTGAGTGCCTACTCCTTGTTGTGCACCAGGTTAGACAATGGTGGGAGAGGGATGAACCTACAGAAATTGTTCCTTTCCTCACCATGTTTACAACCTTTAGACAAGAGAACAAGTAAATCTAATAGAAAACAGTTAATGGCCGGGTGTGGTGGATCACGCCTGTAATCCAAGCAGTTTGGGAGACAGAGGCAAGAGGATTACCTGAGTTCAGGGGTTCAAGACCAGCCTGAGCAACACGGCAAGACTTTCATCTCTGCCATAAATCTAAAAATTAACTTAGTGTAGTGGTGCACACCTGTGGTTCCAGCTACTTGGAAGGCTGAGGCAGAAGAATCTCCTGAACCGAGCAGGTTGAGGCTGCAGTGGCTGTGAGCGTGCCACAGCACTCCAACCTGGGCGACAGAGTAAGAGTCTGACTCGAAAAGAAAACAGTAAATGCAGCAACTTAAAGTAATATTTGATGTTATAGACTGTCAGACTTAGGGTCAGAGGTTTACTGAGGAGAAGTAATATCAACGTTGAGACCACAAGGAAACTAGGAATTTGCTGGGTGAATTATAAGGTACAAAGCAAGACTCAGGAATTTGGGCTTTTTGCCTGAAGGCAGTGGAATCATTGAAGTTGATCATATCAATTAATTAATTGATTAAAACACGCAGGCCAGCCTCACTGAAAAATGTGTTGGGAGGAGAGGCTGGTGGATCAGTAGAAGCCTTTTGCAGGGTTCTAATAGCAGGAAGTGGGGTCCTGAACCAGGACATAGAGTGGTGGCAGAAGGGGAGAAATCGAGACTGTTCTTAGAAGACAAAGCCAAGAAGCCTAAACAAGGTGTGATACAAGGACTCAGGAACAGTGCCCAGGTTTCCATTTTGAATAATGAGTTAGATGTTAGGTACCCCTCACCAAGGAAGGAACACAGGAGGAGGAGCAGGTCTGCAGGAAAAGCTAACTTATGCACGGGGGAATTTCAGCTGCCTGTGGAATATCCACCCGCAGGTGAGAGGGAGAGGAATGAGTCTCGAGCTCAAAGGTGAGATCTGGCTTGAAGATGAAAAAGATGAGTCACCAGCATATTGTGTGCAGATTGCGTGTTATGAGGTGGGAGTGGATGAGATTTTGGATGAGGGAGGAGAAAGCTAAATCAGAATCCTGAGGGACATGACCACTGGATGTTTTCAGTCTACTAAGGAAGAAAACTCCAGGTATGCATTGTGACTTCTTGTTTTCATAATCTAACAAGTACATATCTGTTGGATGCATTTTTTTAAAAACTACATTACAATTCTGCATATTCAGAAGTGAAGATGAAAATGCAAGTAAATTACATTGTTCACCTAGACAGCCTTCCCTGGAACTATGTAAGCCAGTGGCATCACTCTGTTTCCCCATGGGTTGGAGGTGACTTTTACTTGGATCTGGCATACCTGTGCATGCTCTAACGTCTTCTGTTAACCTACTTCTCAGCTCAGCAGCAGATGCAGCCCGCAAGGCGGATCTCCTTCTCCATCAGCATCTCTCCACTCCTCCTTAAGTCTAAAACTCTCTTTTCTCTTGGCTCTTCTTATTCCAGTGATGAGGAGGAGTTGCATAGTAAGTAAGCAACTTTGGTATCCAGTGACTGTTATCCAAGGTCTGACCAGCGCAGAAAATGCTGTAGGCTTGATACTAAGAAATTGTTTGGGGTCTTTTGTCCTCTTGCATGCCGTCTTTTCTAAGTCATTTGTCCTTATGCTTAGCTTTGAGAATTAATTAGGATAGAACAGTTTGTGTCTTCTGTGCACTACTAACACTGATTGATACAGTGGCCTCCTGATTCCAGGGCACAAGATACTTTCCAGAACACAGATAGCCCCAAAGGCATAAGGGATGTGTTCCCTTCCCACTTTGTACTCTTTGAAATACTATGTACTAATTTTACAAAACTTTTCATTTGACAATGTAAATCTTATTTTTCTTGTTTCATTTTTCTGTCTCCTGGGACAGATATCTAGATGTCCATTTTGTAGTATTTAAAACCTAATATGCTTTCTTTTTTCTCCTTTTCAGACCGTTTCTTTAAAAAATACCTTTTCTTTAAGATTAGACCCTATAGATTAGAGGGTGGAAGTTATATATTTATCTCTTTTTGACTTTCTTGCTTTTGGAACTTTTATTTTAGCTTATTTTTCAGTCCTTTGGATAAGCTGTAGGTTGCAGATGAATGCATTCTTAATTAATAATTCCTAGTTTAGAAACTTTATGTGCTATCAGTTTTAGTAAACTTGAAAAGGAAATGAATCTCCCTTTCGTGAAAATCTCTGTATTCAATTATGCAAGATTGCTGTTTTTAATGGAAGATAACATTTCTAATAGAAAGTTAAATAATGAATTGCTTTCATATAATTAATATTGCAAGTCTGAGACAATCAGAATATCCATATGATTGAACACCTTCATTCCCTGCCACTTGTTCGTGCTAAGTTTCAGCAATATTGAGTTGCTCAGGCTGGCGATTTTACGTTGTTAAAGGAAGATGCCTTATGCACAGGAGTACAAACAGAGTTTAGTTAATTTGGTTTTAAATGGAGACCCTATTGTTCATTATATTTTTCACTATTAAGAGATGTTTGACAAATAGACATCCAATGAAATAATCACATTATACTAGTTGCAATAGGAGAAAAGTTGTGAAAATTTACTTCATCTTTGTGTTTGGAAATTCACAAAGCTGTTTCATCTCAAAGCATTTGTAATACACTGAGAAGTAGCCAGGTCAGCATGACAAAGTCCCAGTAGGATTTTTTTTAATCACTGATTATAATCCCATATCAGCACTGGTCCATCAGTTAATCCAACATGATGGAATCCTAAAAATACAGAAGCTTGAAGAAATCTTTGAGTTAAATATCCAGCATTTCTCAAAGTGAGTTTCTTAAATTCAAAAATGCTTGTGAGAATGATTTGGGTGGGGAAGGAGGAGAGAAGTAAAAGGGATTGGTTCATGGCCAAATAAATCTAGGAAACTCTGGGCTAAGCAGGTTTAAAATGCTAATGTGTGTTCTAAGGCAGTGTTCAATATACTTTGTTTCCCAAGTTTAACTAGGAAACCACAATATGTACAGAACAATATATAGTATTTCGTGAAACTAGTGTTCCATGCAACGCACTCTGAAAAGTAATGACCTTGTCCATCAAGTAGTTCCAATCTGAAGTTCCTGGCTGTAGTATAATGTCTGAAAGTTGTTTTGTTCTTATAAAAAACCAAAAAAACAAAAACACAAAACCTTTTGGAATATATTATTTATACACAGTAATACTTCGTGGTCTATCTTTAGTGACAAATTTCATTTTTTTTGCTGTAATTTTGTCATGGAAGTAATATTGGTTGTTTCATTAGATGCTTTGAAAACTTGACACTTTAGAAGTTTCAGAGGCATTGGTGGATCAATCACTGTGTTATAGTAACTGAAGTAAAAAATTGTTTAGCAGTGAAGAAGTTGGAAATCTTATAGGAATCATAAGTTCTGATACTGAATCACTTATTTGTTCAATTTTTTTTTTTTTTTTGAGTTGGGATCTCACTCTGTCACCCAGGCTGGAGTGCAGTAGCACACTAACAGCTTCATTGCAACCTTGACTTCCTGGACTCAAGTGATCCTTCTGCCTCAGCCTCCCCAGAAACTGGGACTATAGGTGTGTGCCCCCACATCCAGCTATTTTATTTTATTTTGTTTTATTTTATTATTATTTTTTGATAGAGATGAGGTCTTGCTGTGTTGCCCAGGCTGGTCTCAAACTCCTAGGCTCAAGTTACCCTCCTGCCTTAACCTCCCCAAGGGCTGGGATTACAGGCATGAGCCACTACACCCAACCTCTTCAGTTTTTAATTTATTCCACAGAAATCTACTAGGAGCTTATTCTTGGCCAGGCTTTTTGTTGGTTGGTATTTTTCTGCATTTTGAATTTTATTATTTTGTTCATATTACTAAGTGGTAACTTACTAGGTAATTGCTTAAATGTACAACAGAATCCAGACAGCCTAGAAAATGTAGTGCTGCTTATATCATTGAAGGCTCCTTGGGAGGAAAGAGCCTTAAAGTCATTGGTTTAAACCACTCTCTTGAGATACATATTTTTTTGTTTGTTTTCGGAGATTTTTTTGTTTGTTTTTTGTTTTAGTTGGGGTTGTCTCACTTTGTTGCCCAGACTGGAGTACAGTGACATGATCATGGCTCACCACAGCCTTGAACTCCTGGGCTGAAGGGATCCTCTTCCTCATCCTCTGGAGTAGTTGGTACTACAAGTGTGCCTGTAGCCACCCCACTCGGCTAATTTTTTTTATTTTTTGTAGAGTCTGGATCTTACCATGTTGCCCAGACTGGTCTCAAATTCCTGGGGTCAAGCAATCCTCTTTCCTTGGCCTCCCAAAGTGCTGGGATTAGAGGTACCCAGCATCTTGATTTTTTTTTTTAAGTAAACTAAGGCATCATGAGGTTAAAATTAACAGTTTTACTCCTAGTTCATGCAGAACTGGGGGATAGATCGCAGATACCCTTATTTTTAACTCTATTGGTCTTTCTTTCTCACCTGGCTGTGGTTACTGTGTAATAGATAAAAAAAAAGAATCCTAAATAGGGAAAAGGAAAAAAAAATCAGAAGGCAATCTTTTTAAAGGCTTAGAATTTGTGTTAAAGTTTTTTATATATTATTCCTACCTCTTAGCAATTTACATTACTTAGTAAGTAATAACTACAGTCTTGCATTTATGGTCAGAATCTAGAACAGTTTGGGAGTTGAAGAGTTTTAGATGCAGGTAATCTGACTCTGGAATATATTCAAATCTCTATCAGATTAAAGTTTTACTGACAGCACTCTCAGAAATTCTTGAAACCAATCTCTAGGAGAAAGGCTGTGTTTTGTCCACATCACCATAACAGTGGTTATACTGAACAACGTTTGTCTCCCTGGATATACATGGAAAGTATCTTTACACTTGATCTCTTAAACACTAAGAACCATATATCACTGTGTGATTGAGGCCTTGCTAAGTCCGTAGTAGCTCAAACTTTATTAACAGGTATAGATAAAAATAATGACAATACTTCTGTTTCTTCTATTTATTGCTCTGCTGTCTGACACAGACATAGAATTGTAATGACCTGCTTCAGTTCATGGTCCAATAGTTGTGGAAAGAAGAAGAATGCATCTTCCTCTTTCGTTTGTCACTATCAACATAGAAAGAATCTTGCCATCTGTTTTATCTCCCTCATTTCACATATGAGGAAATAAAGAAATCCAAAGGTCTCATCCCAAATTAGTGACAGGGCCACAATTCGATAAACCTGCTCTCCTCTCTTTCCTGTTCATTAATCTATTTCCAAGAATTCTCAGAAAAATCAGAGATTTGCTAGATTTTTAGTATAAAAATATATGAAAGCAGGATTACCAGTAACAAAATATGACTTTAAATTTCCTATTTTATATTTTTCTTGTGATGTCATCTCAGAAAGATGACCTGTGGAAACTGAACATTGATAAGAACAGGAATTAAATATTCTTCATGTATAGTTTAGCATCAGAGGAATGATTTGGCAAATTAGCCGGGCGTGGTTGCACATGTCTGTATTTTCAGCTACTTGGAAGACTGAGACAGAAGGATCACATGAGCCCAGCAGGTTGAGGCTGCGGTGACTGTGAGCATGCCACTGTTCTCCATCCAGCCTGGGTGACAGAGTGGGACTCCAACTAAAAAAAAAAAAAAAATGATTTGGGTTTTTTCAGTTACTTGAATCGAATTAAATTTATTTTCTTCATGGGAAATCCACTCCCCATTGCTGCCTATTTCCAGTTCTAGTTTGAGCATTTCAGGTTTAATTTTCCCTTTTTTCAAAAGCCTTTAAAAGGAGGAGGCACCATGCACTGACTTTTAAATGCTGTTTGTGCTTTAGGTGTGTCATTGTACATTTTTAAATATTTTATCTGTCATCAAGGTAAAATACTTTTGTTCTAACTTTTCCTTCACCTTTTTTGTTTTCTAGATTCACGGCCCTTCCACAACACCAGTGCTAATCTGACTGAAAGGTACTATGCATTTTTTGTTACTCGTTTCCCCAAAATGAAATGAAGGAAATTTAAAATATCTTATGGCATTTAATTAAGTAAACTAAGTTAATTGAGTTCTGACTTTTTTGAATGATAAATTTGGAATAATAATTAGAAGTGGTTTTGTAATAAAGGCTGTGTCTTTTCAAATTAATGTGATCAGTAGTTTTCCACTTTTATTCTTTACACTGTCCTTATAAAAATTATTGTTTGTATTTACTGATGTCAGGATATGCTTATATTTGACTTTATGAACTTATGCATGCTTTGTTTATGGGGATTCTTAATTCTTAAGTCTAACATTTGGTTTCATAGTTTGTATATATAAGTTCATGCAGTGCTATTACCTTCTTAGCTATTTTAAGCTTTATAATTGTTTTCTTCTGCACATATGTATATGGTGCACAACTCTGTCCAAGAAAATGAATTGGTTCTTTACTTGACAGCAGGCAAGACATTTCTTTTCAGATTCATTGTTTATTCTTATATTGCTTTTTTTCATGCTTATGGGATTAAATATTCTAATGTAGCATGATTGGGGTTCGGATTGTTGCCCTGCAGTTTTTTTTAAGTTGACCTTCTTTTCAGAGAGGCACCAGTTGTGACTTAGTGATTCAGAATCCACCCAGTGAGTGCTTCTCTTATGGCTTTTGTATCTTTTTTTATATTTTTCTAGAATGGTGGTTTTCATACCATTTCCCTTTTATTTCAAAACAAACTGCTTTGTTTTGTAAACAGCACTTACTTATAAATAGACTTTAACTGTGGAAGAGGACCCCTTATGCGCCTCTCCTGCCTGCTGCCTGGCCTCTCACTAGAGGCCCTGGAGGCAAACAGTGCTGTACCCTGGGAATGTTCTAAAATTACTATTCCAGAACACCTAAGCAAAGGAATCTTTTCCTATATAATGATGATTGTATATTCAGGTAGCCACCATTCTTTTAAAAAAGTAACCATTGCAAGTTTTGTAAGTTCAAAACATGTCCATCTTGGATGGACTGAGATTTTATGTACGCTTCCTGAACAGGTAGATGGGTAAATCTGAAGCTGAGTAAAATTCCTAAAATGGATCTTTCCACACTCTGCCTCAACTCTACCTGCTGTCTAGTAGATTCCCTTCTAAAGTTGTGCATGGCTGCATGGAGCAGTCTACAGTCTTGATTGTCCAGTGCGCCAAAAGGCTAGAAAAGAGGTATGATCTCTACCATTAAGGAACTTGAATATGCATTCAGTCATAAGATTCCTTGGTTTGTAAACCTTAGTAATAAGTCTTCTGTTATTCTGTTACATATATAAATTTCCTTTTAATCACCTATTTGTTGCAAAGAAGTTTGTAGACCAAATGTTATTTTAGATTAAGAAATTTAGGCTGAGTATGGTGGCTCATGCCTGTAGTCCCAACACCTTGGTAGGCCAAAGTGGGAGAGTTACTTGAGGCCAGAAGTTGGAGACCACTCTGGGCAACATAGCAAATTAGCTGGTTATAGTGGCACATGTACCTGTAGTCCCAGTAACATGGGAGACTGAGTCAAGAGAATCACTTGAGCCTAGGATGTCAAGCCTGCAGTGCCCATGATCGTACCACTGTACTTCCACCTATCTCAAAAAAAAAAAAAGACAAAATGAAATTCCAGATAAAATAATAATAATAATTGACTAGTTCTTTTTTACCTCAAATCCCTGAAAATTTGTAATTAAAACATAGTGACCGATACAAGAAAACTTAGCTGGGTTTTGACAGTAGAAGATGGGCATTGTGGCCTACTCTGTTCTAGATATTACTGTATAAAAACCATTCAGCAGGCCCTATCCATCTCTTATGCTACTTCCAATTTAACTTTCATAGTCCTTTTAAAAATTCAGTCTTCTCATTTTTATTTAGTATAACAGAAGAGAATTATAACTTCCTGCCACAAAGCCCCTCCAAGAAAGATTTTGAAGGGAAGAGCGGAACAAAAGTCAGTCGTACATTCAGCTACATCAAGAATAAAATGTCCAGCAGTAAGAAGAGCAAAGTAAGTATTGTCATGGGCATTCCTTGTGTCAGTCATCAGTAACATCCGGTCACAGCCTTCATACACACTAAGATTCATTGAATGATGGAGACATAAATGGAAATAAATTCAGGGAAATAAACTCTCTGAAATACCCTAGTATTTAAAGAAAAATAACTAAGAAAAATAGCAACAGGAAGTACTGCCACTTACGGAGTTTTTGCTGTATGCTGAGAGGTTCACATATATTGTCATTTTTAATCCTGTAAAGTAGGTATTCCTTTTTTTGGAGTGAGATACTTTATCTTAGGGAATGCCCCTAATGTGAAGAAGAAATTCAAACCCACATCGATTTCTTTGGTTTCAAATCCCACACTCTCAGCCACAATCCTTATATCAGGTTTAAAATGCAGTGGAAAGATTTTTTTTGCCAAGATCAGAGGATTGAAAATATTTATGTTTGGGTTTAGAGGAAAGGAAGATTATCCCACAGAAAATTACAAGAATTTTTAAGACTATTTTAGTATGAATTCTTAGATTTATTTCTAGTTAGGCACATTTAGAATATATTCTCTTTAGTGCTTTAAGAGATTAAATTAACATATTTAAACTTTTTTATCTAGTTATTTTTTACGTGGCTATTACAGTAATCTTCAAAATACAAAAGTAAGAAAATAAAAATCTTTCATAATAACCCCACATAGAGATAACTACTCTTAATGTTTTGGTTTATTGATTTCTAATTTTTTAAATATATTTTAAAACACATAGAAGTTAACTTTTTTATTGTTTACTTGTGTGTGTGTGTCTTACTCTATTGCCCAGGCTATAGTGCATTGGCACACTCGTGGCTACCGCAGCCTCAACCCTCTGGGCTCAGGTGATCCTTCTGCCTCAGCCTTCCATGTATCTGGAACTACGGGCACATGCCACCATGCCCAGCTTACTTTTTGATTTATTGTAGAGATGAGGTTTCACCAAGTTGCCCAGGCTGGTCTCAAACTCCTGGGCTCAGGCAGTCCTCTAGCCTCTGCCTCCTATAGTGCTGGGATTGCAAGCATGAGCCACTGCACCTGGCAGAAGTTAACTTTCTTATACTGAGTCTCAGTGCTAAACCAAAACTGAGTCCATTTCAGATCTGTGGAGAAAAGATTTGTGTTCTTCTTTCCCCATAACTACTCACCTACCCACATACCCTCAAACAAAATGAAGGAGCAAGTAAATAAAAATTTGAGATAAGTAAAAGAGGTCTCACAAGGATTCACTGTGAATAGTATATACATTTACAAGCATATACACACATATGCATACTTAGAAGTAAGGGAATAAACACTGGATATTATCAAGAATATTCCTATAAAAGTGCACCCTTTCCTTCCCTACAAAATAAATTACACCAATCTTCTCAAGCCCTCAGTTAAGTGGACTGATAGAAATACAGCCTATGTAAGCCAGGCTCGGTGGCTCAGCCTGTAATCCCGCGCCTTTGGGAGGCTGAGGTGAGTGGATTGCCTG